>CM068367.1:1319154285-1323954285 GCA_034769895.1 Magicicada septendecula | reverse complement strand
GTGTACCCTCTGTCCGGAATAATTGTGAGAGTGTGGTGTGGTGTTATGAAGAGAGAGAATTAAACGGAGAATTGTGTGTGGAGAAAGTAACCGAATTGTATTTTTTGAATAGAAAGTATGAAGAATGGAATGAAAGTTTAAAAATATATTTGAGTAACAATGATTATAATGATTTGACTAAAATAATTAACCCGATCACGAATGTATGTACCAACGGAGACAACAAAAATACCTAACCTAGACTGGTTTCATGAGTATTTGAGTATGATGAACGAGTTTAGTTTGTATGGTTACAACACACAAAACAGTCATTTGTGTGGTGATAAAATTGAACGATGTTATGTAGAACCAAGGTTAATTTGGGACGATGGAGGATAAACTATTAAAACAATAAAAGACAAGTAAACATTATGTTTTATGGGTTTTTGACATGGCAAATTTGGACAATGAAGTGTGGGAAAACTGAACAGTAAACAAAAGTTTATAAATAAAATATAGTGAATTTATTTGTGTGCATTGTGGAATGTTAAGTAAATAATGTGTGTACGTAAGATGATTGTGGTAATAATAATATTGAAACATTTGCAAGTTAAATAAATATCAGAATTAATTGTGAAAACAGTAATTGATTAATTGGAATTGTTTCGATAACTATATAATTTATATTTTTGGTAATTAATATAACTAAAGTAATTTGATACATGTTAAATATTTTGATTGATTATTTAAAGGTTATATAATTGAATTTTTGTTTGAAGTCAAATGGTTTTATGAGATGAATTTTGTAATTACAGTAGAGCGTCAATAATTCGGACATCAAAAATCCGGATCGTCGATAATCCGGATTCGATTCTGGCGAAAAAAAAATCGCATGAAGTGAATACATTTGTTTAATAGCGTTGGCACAACTGTAAAACTCGCTGTGCCCTACAGAGTGGAGCGCGAATTGCGTGTTGTGTGGTGGAGGGAGGGGCAGTGAAAGCGGGAGAATCAAGGTCGCACAGTCACATGTATACCTGCTACCCTGCCCCTGTCAGTACTGTATGATTTACTGTACAGTAAACCCTCGATTTAACGGACTTCAGGAAAAAAAAAAGTATTAGGCTTTTGAAACGTATAATGTACATAAACTGCAGACTCTCCTGTTCTGGCGATATTGCTTGGCTATCGCAGCATTCTTTATTCGTTTCTTTTCTTCTTGTTTTGAAACACGCAAATTTTCTCATCTTCAATTGTATTTGATGAGAACGAAGTATTCCTGTCTTTGCGTTGTTGTTGACGCAGGCGTCGCACAGTGGAAGACATCATGACGACTAACACTGAACAATATACACTGATATGCATCTTATTTCACTGTGAAATATTCGTCCATCGGCTAATACAGCAAGCATTACAGTGGCACGTAATTTTTCATTTCCCGTAATCTTTACTGTTACAGATTTGGTTCCCTTTTGGTCCACCGTAAATATACGTAAATAAAAAATACGGGCGTTTCATCGGCATTTCCCATGTGTTCAAGTGAATAATTATGCTTCTTGCGTAAATGAATGACAAACCACTGATACTGTAGGAGTTTTCTTCGTAGTCACTCGGTAGTTTTAGCGCAAGTGATGTACGTCATTTAAGCGCAAATCCATTTCGCCGCATCATTCGTCTTATACACCCGAAGCTGGCTTTAAAACCGGAGACTTTTAATTCTTCTGCAATATCTAAAGCTTTTAATTTTAAAACATGTCTAGTGACAGGGAGTCCTTGCCTTCTTAAAAGCTGTACGTATTCACAGACGCTGGACTCTACTGCTACAAAACGCCCAACTTGAGGTCCCGCGCGCGAATGCTCGTTGCGTAGTATTTCCATTTAAAAGTCGTTCCTTCTGTTTTCTCCATCATCGAATACAGGATTCATCAATATCGAATTTCCTTGCGGCTTCGCGATTGCATGTTTTTTCTACATTTTGTATCACAATTAATTTATAATTCGCATCGTACGGGTTACGTTTAATTTGATTTGACTGCGTGCCTTTAGTCTCCACAATATCACTCATACCGCAAACGCACTACAAAAACGCCGAATGAAAACAAAGTAAGATAAGCGATGTTGTCGCTGTTACAATAGAAAACCACACTGGCAGTTTACCTGTTATTTAGAAACATGTTACACACCCTCTACTCATCCTTTGTCTTGCTGCCTACAGAAGGGTGCGAGCACGCGCGCGTGCACACGCACTTACACTTTATCTTCCTATTCTTTCTTCAGTTTGCTGTTAAAACATTCGGTTGTAGTCATAAATCATAACGCCAGAGTTAACTACAGCCAGGCAAACTGCTGTTGCTCAGGCAGTAAACAACTCATAGATACGAAAAGCGTTCGTCCCGCCAGAAGTCAGGTATAACTTCGAATTTCGTTAGCGCGCGAATTAAGGCCGCAGGCCAAATTAGCGACCATGTTTTTAGGAGAAAAAGTGTGGCTTGTATTCGGAACAATACGGATTTGCATGATATTAATAGTATTAAAATTTCAAGTGTTATAGGCCTATTTGATTTAAATATATCCTCAAAAAACAAAATTTGCGATTTAACGGACTTTCGATTTTACGGACACCCCTCAGCCCCAATTAGTCCGTTAAATCGAGGGTTTACTGTACGTATTTTTATTACTGTACTTTACTGTATTTTGTTGTACGTCTAAAATAAGACAGTCTGTAAATGCAATACTGTACATACAGTATTTTTTTCTGTAATTGAAAAACGTAAAAATTTAACTAAATTAATGGTTTTATTCATCCGCTCCACTTCTGTAACCATCAGAGTGAATTATGAACGATTTTAGCAAGTTTTTTTTTACTGAAGACGTTTACCGGCGCTTTTATTGGTTCATTTCGAAAATCCGGACAATTTGATAATCCGGAAGGGGTCCGGTCCCAATTAATCCGAATTATTGACGCTCTACTGTAAAGGCATTGTTGGATGTAAACTAATTTTTGTGTTAAATGTTACAGAGATGAGGTGGAAGTATTGTGGTATGGGGATTGTGTTTTGTATATATCATGTTAACTGAACTGTAAGTATAAAAAATTTTATAATCATGTATAACAAAAATGTTTACAGGTAACTAAGATTTTAATTCAGTAATAAGAGATTATTGGAAATAATTGCGTTCAATAAAAATAATAATTAAAAAATTTTAATAATAAAGAAAAAATGATATATATTCATTATTAATAATAAAATTTTAAAAAATTTTAAGAAAGTCAAATGGTAAAAGGTTATGAATGGGTTAAATGATTAGGGATGAAAATATTATATGTTAATGTATATAAAATTTTTAATTAGTTAGTTAGTAAGTTGCTATTGCGGGGGTGGCCTGTGCTCCCGTAGATAGCGAAATGGGAGGCGAAAATGGCGAAAATATGCGGCACACCTTTTTTTCGTGTAAATTAAAATTTACACTCTGCTAAACGACCGTGTCGCACATACTAGTGATGAATGTAACAGGCAGTGAAATTGAAGTTAGATTTCCCCGACTTTTTGGGCGATTACTGCCTTACCAGCACTAATCGTGGATTTGGCTAGCGGCCAGCTATGGCCATATCAAGTCCCTTGACCATAGCTGACTTGAAATTGGTATATATTAGAAATTCAATGGGGGGAGACAATTAGGGGAAATCTCCCGGCACTATGAAACAGCGGCTGCCACTCTGCCCGCTTGGGGGTAGCAAAGACAGGTGGTAGACCCGCATTAAGGGTATATAATTATATAACGAGAATATGTTGATATTCGACAATGTTCAAATGTAATAGCGGAAGCAAAGACACTGAGAGGTAAAACCTGCTCCAAAATATACAGTCTTTGTCGAAGCGCAAGGGCGAGACAGTCCTCCATAATTTGAAATAGTGTGTGTGGCTGGGAGGTGGCTCGGATGAGCCACGAATGTAAATTTTACCACAAAAAATTTTTTTGTTTAATTCAAATTTTGATCCAATCAAAAACGCTTGTGCTCTGTTCAAATAATGAGATGCTCAGACTCTTAATATAAGGTGTTCATACTATAATTTTAAATGTATTATTTTATTGTAGTAAGTAGATATAGTTGTTGATAAAAATATGTGTTTTCATTAGGTGTGTATATTTTTTTTTATAAGCCAATAATTAAACGTCTGGCAGGCGGTTAATATGAATTATCAGAATCTGAGAGAGGGGAAACAATGAGGTGAGAAGTGAGTATTGATAAATATGTATTTCGTGTAGTTTGTCCAATTTTAAATGTGTTTTAATTGTATTAGGGAGATCAGCTGATCAGCAATAACATGTCACTGGTATATTAGGTATAAATGTTCTAAGTAATTGATGTTCAAGGTAGTGTTAAGGTATTATAGATATTTTAAAGCAATGATAACAATAATTTGATAGAGAGAGAAGTAAAGTAATAATTAATGCAAGTTAACAAAAGATAGTTTTTGGGTGATGAATATTTTGTGGGACATATAGATCTGTCCAAATTGAAATTAAAGAAATAGTAGAAATGAAGAATGTAATGTTGTTTTGAACTAATGTATGTTATAGAATTTTGAGAAGTATTGATGTTGACACAGTAGTTGTGGAGAATTTATGTGGAGTTTGAGTGATATATTGTTGTTTATAATTAATGATGTTATTTTGTTGTAGTTGTAGTGAGGTAATGAGATTGAGATTTTTGGGGATGGCAATTTTGTATTAGGGGATAGTGTAATGTAGGAGTCCGCAACAAGGTTTGGGACGGGATAGGACCGATTTAGTGGGGACGGGGTTGCCTTAGGTAGAATCCAGGGGCCAAATAAGGGAATTGAGTTTTTGGGGGCGGGGAAACACGTATCCTATGTACAAAGGGTTAAAGAGTATGTTTTATATATATATATATATATATATAGAGAGAGAGAGAGAGAGAGAGAGAGAGAGAAGGTGGCGATTTGAGTTTAATGGTAAGTTGGGTTTAGAGTGTTTTGATTAGTAGAGATTTTAATAGAGATGGGTGTCATGTGGGTTTCAATTGTTAGAAGTTAGAGTCAAGGGGAGAAAGATGATATATGTATACAGATCAAGCAGTAAATTAAATGAGAATAAATGTTTCAATCACCCAAAGCAATATAGAATCCGATGGTTAAATAAAGAGAGAGATTTATGATAAAGAATATAAAATTTTTATTTTTTAAACCAGCGACAAAACTTTGAGAGAATTTGATAATGTAAAATTATGGTGTTTATTTTAAATAATTTGAATGTCAACTTGTTTATTATTTATATTAATATTGTGTTTGTTTTAAATATTTTAGTTTATTGTTTTGTTTTTCAAATTACATTGTTACCGATATTAAATGTATTTTCAGATAGAAAGTATACATAGCATATGTAGGTCAAGGGTCTGGAACTTCACCTAGTTTCGATCAGCTGATGAGGTCATACACATATTAAGCTTGTATAGTAGGAAGTCAATTTAATTTGTTTGTTTAATCAAGTTAAAACAATTTTCAAATAATGTCTAAATATGAAGGAAACATTTTCATAAATTTATTTTTTATTTTAAAATTTTTTTTGGAAATTTTAATTTTTGGAAAATATTTTTTTGGAAATCTTATTGAAAAAAAAAAAAATCTTGATTTTTCGCCTGCCAGCGAATGAATATTTTTATTATTGATTATTTGTATGTCAACCATGTTTATTTTATTGATTTCTTGTATTGCATTGTATTGTTAGACTCTAAGTATTCACATGTTAGGTTAAGGATGTTTTAGTCATAAGAAATGGTTAATTTAACTTAGTTTGAAAAAAAAAACAGAAAAACAAGGAAGAGAATTTTTTTGCTAAAGTATATTATTTTGAATTTTGATTTTTTTTAATTTTTCGTAAATTTTGAAGATTTTGTCAAGGTATGATATGTAATGTGAGTGTGTGTGAGCCCAGTATCTGCTAAAGGCAGCCCAGCTTGCATAAAAGGGGAAACATATCGGTGGAGGATCTGGCACAATTTAAGCCAGGGATTGAAGATTTTTGGGGGTAGCATGTTAGAAGGTGAGGTGTGCTGTGGTATGAGTCTGTTCGATTTCTCGGTGTTGGGATCTCCTACGGAGAAGTCCAGTGATCTCGTTCAGATGAGTCCATGGTCGCTGAGCCAGGGGGGTCATGTACCCATGTAGATTAAGAACAAGAGGGGGTTGTTGGCACCAGTTCCTCACCGGTCCTCTTCGGGGTTTATCGATGAGATTTCTTCTGTTGTGAACAGCAGAATTCTCATCGAGGGGGTATTGTAGCGGGTCAATTTTGGGTCATTTTATTTTTTTACGGTATGGGGCATTGGTATTTTTATTTATTTCGTTTTGTGCGGGAGTTTTATTTAAACATTGTGAAATTTTATATTACGACAAAGATTCATTTCATTATAACAGAACACGTATTGAGAAACAGTGGTGTAACAAAGCGAAACGCAGTTTGCAGTTGAGTAAGGCGGCAAAGGAATTCGCGCCCCCTTCGAAATTCTAAGAACTTTGTATATGTATGTCGGCGCCCATACGTAACACAGCCGGGCGGAGCGCCGAAGGGACGCCGTAAGAAACTCAAAATGGCCAAAAGCAAGCAACTCCACGAGCACATGGTCGTGGAACAGCAGGAAATTATGTTTTAAGTCCGGCCTCTTTTATGACGTCAGCCAATGCCTAGCTGAGATCGTAGGCTATATTCACTCCAAAAAACTACATGCATGGCATGGAACGAAGCTTCGACGACGAAGAACAAAGCAGTGCTTTCCGTAGAAAGTATGAAATCATCTCAGCAGTACCTGTTACGTTATCGTTCCCAGTCTACCAGCTGAACTCCCCGGTACCGGGACGGCCAAAGTAGGCTCGTCTAAAAAGTTTTAATTTAACAGTTAAAAAGTGGAACAACTAGCAAATTGTCATGTGACCGCGGTCAATCCGTCGATTGGACCTTAACCAAGAGTTTTATTTTTTTTCGGACAATAATAGAAGTATTCGTGAACGATGAGTGCGCGCACGAAGACCGCGTGGCCGGCGTTTGGGGTCTGGGGTTTATATTATTAAAAATGTTAAGGGTTTTATAATTATGTGTGTCTGAGTGTGTGCAAAATTGCAGGCTGGGCAGTTTTGTGTGTATGTATACAAAATAAGGTAAGCCGTAGTATAAGATAGAATAGGAGGAGTAATCATGTAACTCACGCAAAGCATCAATTCTTATGAAAATATTTCATAGGTAGTAAACTGTGTAAACCATTTAAATGATTCAAAACTAAATTAAAAAATTTAATTCTCTTCAGAAATGAGTTGTGTCAGTGTTTTGCTTAACCTGTAAACCATGTTTGTATCTAGCGTACATGTGATCGAACCCTGAAGCCAAACAAGCGATCGTGACGGTAGGTAAAGATTTAATTGTTTTTTGTGTTAATAAATGTGATCAATAAATAGAGGATCACAACCTGCGTAATCATTTATTATCCATTAGAATCTGAATTCCCTACTTATTTAAAATCATTCTCATAATTACTTATTCTTGAATATTTAAAATTCTACAGTACATAGTTTACATAAAAAATACATAAAATACACAACAGCAAAATTACACAAATACATTGACATTAATACGCACAAAAATATACAATCCACATTATCATTAAATCGTTTCTCATAAATCAGTTCATAAGCAGTCCATTTCAAAACACTGTCCACATAATTAAATGTTCATAAACACAATAAAATAATTAACCTCCATCGTCGAACAATAATCTTATCTTAAAACTATATACATTGTTTAATATTGAATATCTTATCTTATCATTATACATGTACCAACTATTCAAATTTTTATCCTTTTCCACAAATTCATATAACTCATGATCGGGTATGGTTCTGTCACCTTCGGTATAATTAGTCATAATTAGGTAATTTGCAAAGTCATTATTCTCATTATCTCAGTTACCTTCAGTTTCATTACCAGGTAAGTACTTACTATATTTATTATATATCATCTCTACTCCTAACCTTTCCATAAATTCTTCATAGTCTCTACTTATCTTAAAAATTTCTATCTCCCTCTTTCTCTCACAATATCTCTCACTATCACACCATCTCTCTCTCTTAAAACATCTCTCTCTTTCTACATTTGCAGGGGACACTAATTCACAACTATTGCACAACCTGTGAAGTGCACTAAAAAAAACCAAGGACAATTTTATTTGTAGACCTTATGTCTCCCAAATATACATCGAAGGCACTCTCGTCCTTCCTAAAAACATGTACATCACCCCCTACTTCATCATTAAGGGAAAAATCTAACCCCTGCAACTCTTTTACAATTATACTTTCTTTACACACTATCATTCCATTATTATTATATTCTATTCCCCATACAACCTCTTTACCACTACCTCTGTTTATATAATCATTTTCTAATATCATACTTTTATTTATATTGTTACAATTCTCTCCCCTACTTACCTTGTCATCTTTGTTCAATTCTAATTTGTCTACTCCCCTCTTATTTTCTAATTCTATCTCCTCTAACCGTGTCTCTATTTCACTTAATCTTTTATCAATATTACCATTCTGTCTCTTAATTTCTTTTTTGATATCATCAAATTGTTCATCAAACTGGTTTAATTTATCATTAAAATTGTCTAATTTTGTATCGAACTTGATACTCTGTTCATTAAAAAGCAGTTTCATCATTCTTATTATGTCGTTTTCCTCAACTCTTTTTGTTGGGGCTGGTGTTGAGTGAATACTATCACCCATCATTTCTGATTCTGTTCTACTTGTCTCGTTATTGTTTGCCATTTTGCTTATAATAATAATAATAATTTTTAATAATACACGATTGTTTATTTTCAGTTACTTTATATCCTACTCAAGTACTAACATAACCTCTTTTGCAATGTTATTTGTTGTTCTATCATTTCGGCACCCGCTTGTCTCTGCTCTTTGACTTATTTATATACTGTAAATTTTTATATAAAGTCTCGTGTTCAGGGCGCCACCTGTTAAGTTACCCACTTTTACACACATATATACATAAATATGTAAAAGTAAACAATATGTACTTATGGTACTTACCGCATGTTGATAATACTTTCGTAGACTAATGCTACCACACATATCTGTTTTATACCTAAGGTCCAAGATTCGTTAAGTGAAAGTGCAGAAACATTAAGGTTGTACGAAATAACAAAACTGATTACCATTGCCAGGTGTAATAAACTCTGTTTTAATTGCTACTTCATTTGCATAATTAATTTTCACAATACAAATGGCTGTTTATATCGTACTTGCAACATGGCGGCCAGTTAAATTCCGCTCCTTAGTAATAACTTACATTTACCATATTTTTTTCTCCTTACTTCTGTTACATCAAACAAGTATATTTTATACTGCAGTAGTTAATTTTTTCTCTAATATTATCATTGAAAGGTGTAATTGAACACAAACCAACGCCTATGTTAATTAACACGGCCGGCCTGTTTTCTCCCAATTTCAATCACTCTCTCTCTCACATCTTTGACAATTTTGATTTATTAAATTTTCTGTTCACATTATTTCGAGCTCGATTACTGGTAAAGAATGAAAAAGGTAGTATTTAAATGTGGACTTTCCTGAAATGTTGAGGTATCCGTGTGGTTCAGATGCTGGCCATGTCTCGCCCGGTGTTCGGCGTATTTTGGTTCTAGTCGTCTAACATAGTTAATTAGTAGAGTTATATTTTGTTTACTTTGCCATTTTAAACTACTGACAACACACTATTACTGGCCTATTTGGGACCAGTACACTAATACGTATTCACTGCATGACAACTTGTAGTTGACTGGGGCGGATGCAAAGCACATATTTTGCGTATGTCTTAGCGCATCCACGTCATTGTCTTTTGTTTCATATCGGCTCACACCCTGTTGTCATGTCATTGTTTGTTAAGTCATCACTGATTTTAATGACGTCCCGTCTTCTGGACCAATGAGAGTGGCTAGTTACAATCTGTTTCCACTTGGATCGCCATTTTGTATGCTCGTCTCCGCACGTCTGCTCCTGACCTTGGAATCATTTTGATCTGTTAAAATCTGCACCGTTGTCTCTTTACAAAGGGAAATCGTTCTCTCCATGTATGTGTGTGTGTAATACAATAAAATACGATAATTTGTTACCACTCATACCATAATTCTGACATCAAGATTTTCGTACTGTCACAGTAGTTTTGTTAGTTTGTCAACTCAAAACCGTTAGGTAACTTATTTTGAATATTACTATGCTTATAAAGCATTGTATAAACACACCAAACATTATGTTTTCCTCAAAGCAGCTTTTATGCTTTTATTTATTTCAGCAGTAAACTAAAAACCAAAAACCATTGTCATCTAACCTCACAAATGAAAACCACACGTATTTTTGCTTTGCATTAAGAAATATGACAATTTACAATTCTTCTTTTCCACATTGTAATATATCGATACATCGCATACATTATCGCATATTAAAAACATCGAAAATGTACTGCAGGAACAGATAAAGGTACAGTTCCTACCTATCTTTGTTCTAAATTACTGTCAGCAGACTTATTTATTTCATGTTTATTCTAAATAAGAATGCAAACTTGTGAACATTTACTGTTTTAAAATACACACACGTATAAGAAAACAACACAAATTTTTAATATTTCAATGTCACAAACAGCTTCATTGTTATTGGGGAACTAGTAAAAAAGAAGGAAAGAGATTAGAGTGATACTGACTTAAAATACTTACTGTTAAAAGTTTTTTGTGTACATTTTTTACAAAATTATCTCTGTGTTCTTCTTGGTTATAGAGGGAGGTCTTCAAATATGTAACGGTACAGAATTGTGTGATCCCATAGTTTTAATTTAAATCAGTTTTAATTGTCAGTATCAACCTGTGAGGTGCCCCAGTTTAACCAGCAACACACTGTTAGCATAAACAACTGATGTCTGGAGACAGCCAGACTAGACGCATTACGTAACAGCCCAAGCAGCAGGCTTTGTGAATCACAGTAAGCAGAGTCCTTCAACAGTATGCAGAGTAACACCAGACAGTAAGGAGCAGCATACAGTTGTTCAGTAAAATCAGTGGCCTCGGGCATGCAAGATAGGCCATAAAGTAAAACGGCCTATCTATTAAAGCATTAAAACCTTTATAAAAAAGTTATAAACAGTATAGAGCGCGGCCAGCCTACAACATATTAGTGCGAATAAAATTACGTCGGTCGACTTTATCACATTGTATAAGGTGGAACCAATAAAACAGTAAGAACTTTTAAACAAACAGTAAACGTAATAAACGAGTGCCGGAGTGCGTGAGATCGAAGCAAGTATTCAACACCAGTTCGTGCAACCAACTATGAGCACGCAGCGTATGGGTAACTAGAAACACTTAATAGGCATATTAAAACCAATTCCAATTAACCGGTGATTGTTCGCTATAAAAGAAAAAAATAAAATACTTTGTACGATAGAGCTCTCTAAGGGGTGGAATTATTTAACTATATTATATACTAGCTGTTACCCGCGACTTCGTCCGCGTGGAATTTCATAAAAAATGTTTGTTCAGTTCGCTGAGTTAACGAAAAGTTAATAATTATGCATTCCTCGTAAAGATTACCCATGCTAAGTTTAGTCTCATTCTTATTCTTTGCGAGTCGATGTTTCGTGTTTTTTAATTTTTTTTTCATTTTTTTTGTTTTTCTTTTTTTGTCTTTTCGTTTTTTAATTTTTTTATTTATTTCTTTGGTTTTGTTCATTTTTTGGCTTTTTGTATTAACCTCATTGAAAAATCTCTATATACAATGTTAGGTGTACGACTTCCTTGGGCTAAAACAATAACGCTAGTGGCATCCCTCGCACGTTAACATGCCACGTATAGCTGCCCATGGGTAAAGCAACATTTAGTTAAATCTATGCCAGCTTTGCTCAAGGTTTGCCCTTGTGACTTGTTGATTGTCATAGCAAAGCTGACGTTGATAGGAAATTGCAGTCTTTTGAATTGAAAGGGAAAATTCGACGGTATTATGGGAATTCGTGGTATAAACACTGTCTCACCTTTTCCGCATCCGGATATTATACGACCTTCTATAACGTTTTTTTGCAATGACACTACTCGCAATCTAGTACCACTGCAAAGTTTCGGTGGGTTTAAATTACGGAGTAGTATGATGGGCATGCCAATCTTAAGTTCTAGTTTGTGAGAGGGTAGACCAGGCACAGTTATACTGTTTAAAAATTCTGTTGGATAATTAACAGCTTCATCCAGATTGCAAACTGTATTGATGGAAAGGTATGTTTGTGATTCACCAAGAAGCTTATCTAAAATGCGCTGATTAAGCGCAGTAACCTGGTCATTCAATGGTGCTAAAATTGATCTTTCACACAGCCACGAATCTTCTTTTATATTGAGATTGTGAACATCATCATAAATACTATTTATTAAAGTTTCAGTGTCCGCCACAACCTGGCAAAGATCGGCAGGTAGTTTTATATCATGAGTATCATTCACTTCTGGACACTTCCCCTCTCCTACATCTAGGAGAATTTTGCTAAATTCTGAATTGGCTGAATGTGCTCTCATGTTTTCTTTTAAATGAAGTTTTTTACAATGTCTCCAAAGTACTGAACGTTTTAAACAGGCGTTAATTTCATCCGCTCGCGTACCTTTTGTCACAACTGGTAATATTTGCCTACAATCTCCAGCGAATAAAAATGTTACTCCTCCAAATAATTGAGTATTACCTCTTAGGTCTTGCATTGTTCTGTTCACGGCTTCGATTGAAATTTTGTTTGCCATAGTGCATTCGTCCCAGACTACAAAGACACACTCTTGTAATACTTTGGCTTTATGACTATTTTTTGATACACTGCAGACTGGATTTTCCATATGCTCTGCTTCTATTGGTATTTTAAACATGGAATGTGCTGTTTTTCCCCCAGGAAGTAAAGTTGCAGTTATTCCTGAAGATGCGACTGCTATGGCAATCTTTTTTTCTGAACGTATTTTGGCCAGTAAAAGATTTATCAAAAATGTCTTGCCGGTACCACCTGGAGCGTCTAAAAAATATACACCACCAGCGTTAGCAGCATTCACACTGTCAATGAGGAGTCGGTAAACTTCATTTTGTTCGTTGTTTAATCTTGGTTCATTCTGATTTATCGTATGTTGAAGTTCAACTGGGTCAAAATTTATGTGTTCAATATATTCTCTGTTCAAATTATCAACAATCCCATCGGTCGCTTGTGGAGATGGTAAACCATAATGAGGGAGAGTATTGCCGCCTATGGAAAGAAGAATGTCTTGTAACGTAAACAGAGCACGATTAGTAAAGTTTTCTAAATGAGCATTTATGTCTGCATCTGGGTGATGTCGTTGAAATTCTCTTACATAATCTTCCATGAAATGATCCTTAAACTTGTCCCATAACTCTGAAGGATTAGAAACATTGCAGAATACCAATATAATGGCGAATAGCTCTCGCAATTTAGATGCGCTGCTGCCTATACTGGCATATGTTAATGTGTCGCACCAGTGATTATCGCCTTCTTGTAAACCAAGTGCAAGGCATGCTGCTTGATATGTAGGATGTAAAATACCATTCACTCTTTTGAGACTTTCGACAGAAGTTGGTCCCTTGACAACATTTAACAACATCCTTAGATGATAACATTCCCGATTATTAGGATGAATTGTATAAATTCTACCAAGAGTATGCTCGTAAAATATGCCGGGATGACCCTCCACAGGAGTACCTCGGCGTCGCCGTTGAAATGTTCCATTTTGTTTATTAAATGTGTAATAACCTGGTACTTCTTCATACAATAAAGTGGCTGCGAATTCGTCATTATGGCACAGATCGAAAAACGCCATCAGTGTCGTATTTCTCGGATTTTCTACCACTCCACGGACATTGTTTGGATCAAAATAAATTCTCTGACCATTTTCTAAATGGATGTCCAAATGTGTTACTGCGGGGAAACGTTCATGAATCGGAAATGATAATATGCGCCAGACTGCTTCAGAAGTACTAATATATCTTCCATTTTTATATGATGTCACTTCATCGTTAGCATTTTGCACACCAAATACCGCCAAGTGTGAACCTTTGTTGACATACTTGCAAATATATTTTATTGATTTCACACTGCTACAAAGTTCAACGTTGATATGTGCTTTAAAAGTGCACGACAGTACCGGTGAAAATGGAACAATCCAGCGATTGTCGATATCAATAGAGTTAGTTCGTGATCGGATTGTCGTTCGTATACCACCGTTTTCAGGTGAACGACGTCTGTAAAATGAATAACCATCCTCACCTGTAACAGTTTCTGTACTAAAAGATTTAGGAAATCTTTTACTACAAATACCGTTCTTCATACACGGCGATTGAGGATTGTAAGGGCCACATGGACCGTGTACCATGTGGGTTTTTACAACATCAAATAGCTCTGGATCAACTTCTTGGTCTGGCAATTCTGCTCGAATAACATCATTAATTTGCTCAGCTCTTATTTTCGTTTCTAACCATATCAAAATGTGGGCATGGGGCAAACCACGCTTCTGCCATTCTACACTATACATAAAACAGCGAACGGAACCGAAAATTTTTCCATTCACCAGGAGATCCATAATTTTTTGTTTAAAAACTCTTGATACAACATCATGCCGATCAGAAGCCAACTGCCCTGTAAAAAGGTCGTTTGTAATCTCATCCCATTTAGGGTTGGTCGTGAACGTTATAAAAAGATCGGGACGTCCATATTTCCTAACATAACAAAACGCATCCTGTGTGCGTTGGTGCATATATCTAGGTCCTCCCGTAAACGATGAAGGTAGAATAACTAACTGACCCAAGTCCTCTACATTCTCGTTGTGATTGATTGCGTCTTGGAGGTGAATATAATTTTCAACTCGAAGCTTTTTTTGATTTGTTCGTATAAAAATGAGTCTCTCTGTTCCGATTTTAGCGTATACATCAACTAAGTATTTATTAAATAATTGTTTGTAATTATGCAAATGATTGTACTCATTCTTTCTAATCATTAATCGGTAACAATAGTATTGTAGTGCGGAAACTTTTTTTTGGAAATTTGGTTGGCCTGTGTTGGGTTCGACTTGATAGACCGCAAAGTTATATCCGTCTTCCCCATAAACAAACATGAGAGGATACTGTAGAGCATCATATGATCTGTGAGTTTTGGCGATTCTCTGCAATCTATTATCATGTCTGCGAAGTACTATGTCTCGTTTATCACAATCTTGATTTACCAGTAACACAGATACTTCGTTTGTTGTCGGTTCATTATGGCGACCTCTATGCTCTGCTGAAGGTCGTCGGTCAGCATTTATAACTATTTTATAGTCATTTTCATTTGAATTTGGTGGGAAAGATTGAAGAGCAGTTTTGAAATCACGAATGTAACTGTTTATTTCAATAAGCATACTTTGTAAGCTTTCTACTAACAAAGGGTTTAGATTTGGAAAACATTGTAATCTTGCATCCCTTTGTAGTACATAATCGCACATGAAATATATTTGTAAAAATGATTCTCTCGCATTATCTACAGGAAGAAGGGAACCAATTAAATGATACACCTGCCCCTGTATTTTAAACGTGGGCATATAATTCCCTTCGTGAACTTCTTTTGCCCCAAAAGAAGTCATTTGAAAAGCCGAATTATAACGTCTAATATTATTTAGGAAATGTTGAGCTTGTTCATGTTCGCCACATAACAAAGACTTAAGTGGCTCAGGTGGCTGCTGAATAGAGTCCAAGTGCACTTTTCCAGAAGAACAACAAATTCCTTTTGACTCATCTTTCCACCTTAAAGCTTTACAGTAGTTGCAACACACATTCATAGGGCCTATCTCTGATGCAGCAGAATAATTTATTTGGGCATCATAATTGAACCCACTGTTATGTTTTTCTCGCCATGCAATATTACGTCTATTAGTTCTTCTTATTTGGTCATTATTCAGTCGTTGTCGCCGGTTCTCTTCACTTTCAATATCCCACATAGCATTTGTCGTTTGTCTGGCAGTGACCAGTCGCCTTTCTCGATCAAAATTCGTTTCTGACTGACGAATGGTACTCACTCTTTCACGGAGCTGTGCTAAGCGCTCGATTCTCTGTCCTTGTGACTCATGATATCGATCACATTGTTCTGTGACACGGATGTCATGTTGTTCTCGACTTTCAAATTCACGTTGATTTTGGTGATGACGACGATCACTTTCCAATCGCTGCTCTCTAGAATCATCTGATTCTAGATATCGCGACACAGAGTGTCGAATACGGTCAACTTTTAATCGCTGCTCTCTAGAATCATCTGATTCTAGGCTTCGCGAGACAGCGTGTCGAATACGATCGTTTTCTAGACGCTGTTCTCTAGACTCCTGAGATTCTTGACTCCTTAACAATGAATGACGGGTTCTATCTAACTGTAATCGTTCGTTTCTCTTAGAACTACTTTCAATGGACCTAGACATGGATTGCCTTAATCTACAATTTGTAAGACGACTTTCTCTATCCTGTTGAGATTCATTTTCACATTGCAATCTTTGATTTTTAGCCTTTCTCGTGTTTTTAGAGAGATTTGATTTTCTTTTAGGCATGACTAATGATTGTAAGTGCACTTTTTAAATTAGAAAACTAAAAACCTAATTTAGAAGTATTTATTTTAAAAACAACTACCTACGTACTTAACTAAATAAATAAGTAATTTATCAAGTAAATAAAAAAACTTAACTATTTAATACGAACGAATTTTCATGAAAGAAAACCAAACGACGTTAAACATTTATCTCTAATTATATTATAACTTAAAAGTCTCACTGCTAGAAAACAATTTTTTAAGGCGCGCGTTGAGACACAACCATCTGCAACAGCCCGCTCGCGCGTTCTGAGCCCGCGCGACAGGCAACCTTTGTTATATTAAGTCGAGGAGGAAGTTGGAGGGGGAGCGGTGAGAGGCGCCTTTCGGTCCGGCGACGGTTTTCCAAAATAAAAGTAGCCTAAGTTACTCCTTATAACATCAGCTATCTGCCAGTGAAAGCCCGTCAAAATCTGTCCAGCCGTTTCGGAGATTAGCCTTTTATTTATTTGTAGCTTATTTAACATACATAAATAAAGCTATCATATTAATACATAATAATGATCAGCAAGCATAAAGAATTTAAAAATATTTTAATGACGCCTCATAACCTGAATCCAAACCGCGTGGTTACAATATTCTGATACATTATCGTAAATGGAAACACGTACTCGAAAACCTCAAAATAAATAATTTAGTCAATAGTACACGCACTGGAAACACATTCACATTCCCATTATACAAACCAAACTAAACTGCACTCTTAAACTGAACCTCATTAACCAACACATTCACATTATACAAACTAAACTAAACTGCACTCTTAAACTGAACCTCATTAACTACGTAAATTAGTAAAGACAACAGACAACGCCAACCGCCATGACACCGTCATCTAGTACATTTCTGTCCCATGTGTATCACATACTTGGAACATTCTCTCAGAGTCGAAAGCATTAAAAGTAATGTAAAAATTGTAAAGATAATTAAAAATTGTTGCGTAAAGATAAATATTTTTAAACAAACAAACAGAAATTATCGCGGGTCTTAGGGAATAGTCAGCGGCAAAATGTAACTTCCGTCGCCGCGCGTGTACTACATTTCAGTGTCAGATGTGTACACCAACTGTTTTCTTCACAAGTAACTAATGCCAGCTTATGGAGGTTATGTACAACAATGTAACTTAAATAAAATTTACGTTGTTAGTGTACATTAAAAGGGTGTATTTATTGGAAGTACAGAAATTAGTTTACATTTATCGCACATAATTACGGTACAGAGACGATTTTGGGAGGTTGTGGCTACGTTTAACAATATAACTTAAAACTTAATATTGTTTTCTCACTGCTAGAAAACAATTTTTTAAGGCGCGCGTTGAGACACAACCATCTGCAACAGCCCGCTCGCGCGTTCTGAGCCCGCGCGACAGGCAACCTTTGTTATATTAAGTCGGAGGGGGAAGCGGTGAGAGGCGCCTTTCGGTCCGACGACGGCAGCGGCGTGTGCGTGGGGCATGTGTTGCTCGACTTTTTTTTTTTTCCAAAATAAAAGTAGCCTAAGTTACTCCTTATAACATCAGCTATCTGCCAGTGAAAGCCCGTCAAAATCGGTCCAGCCGTTTCGGAGATTAGCCGGAACAAACAGACAGATAGACAGACAGACTCAAATTTTAAAAATTGTTTTTTTGTTATAAGTACCTTATATACTTTCATATGCATTTAGCAAAAAGCTGTTATTTTGACATTACAAACAGACACTTCAATTTTATTTATTTCTATAGATTAACAATATAACTTAAAACTTAATATTGCTTTCTCACTGCTAGAAAACAATTTTTTAAGGTGCGCGTTGAGACAAAACCATCTGCAACAGCCCGCTCGCGCGTTCTGAGCCCGCGCGACAGGCAACCTTTGTTATATTGAGTCGGAGGAGGAAGTTGGAGGGGGAAGCGGTGAGAGGCGCCTTTCGGTCCGACGACGGCAGCGGCGTGCGCGTGGGGCACATGTTGCTCGACTTTTTTTCCAAAATAAAAGTAGCCTAAGTTACTCCTTATAACATCAGCTATCTGCCAGTGAAAGCCCGTCAAAATCTGTCCAGCCGTTTCGGAGATTAGCCGGAACAAACAGACAGACAGACAAAAATTTTAAAAATTGTTTTTTTGTTATAAGTACCTTATATACTTTCATATGCATTTACTAAAAAGCTGTTATTTTGACATTACAAACACGACACTTCAATTTTATTTATTTGTATAGGTATTTTGTGTAACAGAATGAGTGTGTGTGTGTGGTAATATAGAGGTTACACACTGGTTCATTTTCAACGTTTTATTTATTTAGTAATATCACTCATAATAGTAGTCAAAACAAAACTCAATAAAGATAAGAAATAATTTCAACCAGTTGTACTATCGTCTGTAAAACGTAAAAGAAAGGCGTGAATTTTTGATAAATAAAAATACGTATGTGATTTAGACCATATCAAATGTATTAACGTAATTATTGCACATATTAAATCCAAATAATCCTTTCTGCAGCTGTGTTTGTCTGTACGACTCTGGAATAGAACCCTAAGGTAAGAGTCTTAATATAAATTGAACTAACTGGTATTGTTTCATTGGCCCCGAACTAGGGACTTGAAGAGTATTTTATTATTTGCACTAACTTGTATTGTTTCATTGGCGCCCGAACAGGGACTCGAGTGTAATTTTTATTACATTCGCCAGACCTAATTAAGCTGCAGAACAGGTTAGTTGGAAGTGAGGGCGTAAATAAAGTAATTTCATAATGGAGGATGAAAATATGTCAACTGAGTCGGCCAATAAAGGCGATTCAGGTATTCAAACAGAGTCACTGTTAACGAGTGAAAGTAATGTATACGAATCGAAAATCATGAATGAAGTTGCAATTCATTCAACACCTATTGTAGTAAATCAAAATAAGAAATCTGATGACGATAATATGTTAACAAGATTGTATAATATGATGTACAATAGTTTAGAAAAACAAGATAGCAATTTTAGAGAATTGAACAATGAAATCAAAAGTAATTTTATTCTTCGTATTGTTTAAATTAGCAGCCATCCTTACTATTTCTTTTATGAATTTGCTATAATAAAAATTATAGCAGTTAGCAAATTCATAAAAGAAATAAAAAGTAATTTTAATAATAAATTTGATGAACAGAATAGTCATTTGGACGTTCAAAATAGCAATTTCAATACCAAATAAAGTAAAAATTAAGTGTGAAGGTAACTTTAATGAATTGAAATACGAATTAAGCAAAATAAATGAAATATGTAGTGAAACAAAAAGAAAAACAGATGAGTTAGGAGAGTGTGTGTGTGTGTGTGTGTGTGTGTGTGTGTGTGGTAGACGGTAAAACAATTACAGTAAATGACAAATTAGAAAGCTTGGTAAGTAAAGAGAGTAATGATGTTGAAAATGTGGTATCAGATAGTGATGATACAGAAATAGTCAGTGAGATAGTGAGTGAGAATGAGAGAGTAATGGGGTGTAAATGGGGAGAAACAAATGTTAATCAGTTGGAGAGAGTGTACAGAGGGTAAAATTTTCCCGTGGTGTGGTTGTGGGTGAAGAAAATGCTTCACGAGTGTATTTGGGAGACGTATGGTCTACAAATAATTGTCCCTTGATTTTTTGTGCATCTGGTAAGGCCAGGATGTGTTGTAACAATGTTGTGTTGCCCTCTGTGTGGAATGAGAATGTGAAATGTTGCGAGGAATGTTGTGATGAGAAAGAGAAAGAGTTAGAGTGGTTCAAGCTAAATAGAGGTTACAGAGAGTTGATAGAGAAGATGAATATTAAGAGATTTATGATAAATAATGTAGACATATCTTGTGCAGTAGTAGACAATGATTATATTGATGAAGAATATGTACCTGTAGGAAGAATTAGTGTACTTGTAGTGGATGAATATGATGAGACAATAATTTACCTGGGCGTAACAACAAACACTGACGGAGACTTGATAAAAAATACTAATGTTGACTTGATTTATGACAAAATAATGGGGGGTAACCCTATATATTATTATTATGGTATAATGGAACATATAAATTTGTATGGTTGTTACACAAAAGATAGCAATATGTTGTGTATAAATGAAAATGAGAAATGCTATGTGGAGACAAGACTAATTTTTGATGATGGAGGTTGAATATAAACTCAGAATGGACATTTTAAATACTTGAGTATATGGTTCTGACCTTGCTGATTTAGGTAATGAAGGGTGGCAAATAATAGAATTCTGATGAAAAGTTGTAAATAAATTTGTTGGTGTTAAATGTATTGTGTCCAGATTATATTGTGGTAATCTAGATTATAGTTTATGTAACAATGTTTATAGTATGATATAATCATAATAATATTTTATGTTGTTAATTAACAATAACGATTAACAAAAGATATTCAGTAAATTTATTTTGAATTCTGTTTGTATTAAAAGTGTTTCAAATAAGGTAATTAAAGTTAAACTGTTCTGGTTGGAGTTAAAATGAAGTTAATTTAAAAATGTGAATTTTGATAAAGTCAAATTAATTTTGATTTAAATTTTGGTATGAATTGTTTAACTAGTCATTCGGGTCGTCCTTCTTATTTTAGCCTCACGTTGGAGTCGTCAATCTGTAACTACTCGCTCTGGTCGTATCTGTAAAATGTGTACACTTGTTTTTTATGTGTAGAAATTGTTAGTGTGGTGTGTTCGCCTCACACCGGTCGTTACAATAATGGTTGTCACTACTGGAGTCTGTAGCATGGTCTCAATTATCAGTACAACCTACCTGTTTATTCATAGGGGTTGCGAATCCCGGGTGGCGCCAAATTGTTTACTTTAAAACAATTAAATTTGTGAATTTACTGATTAAATAGGTGTGGTCAGCGTTGACGGCTGGAGCGTTCAAATGATTCCCGCCGCTGTACAGCTTGTTGTATTGTCCACTCGGCCCGAGCGCTAGTTGGTTCCTCAGTAATAAATTGCTAACACACACATATATCATACAACTTCCTACGAAATAAAACAGTGGTAATACTCTGTACTGTAATTTTAATTCTGATTTGATCAATTATCAATATGACAAAAGTATTATAAATTATTTTTTAATAAAATTGCTCCGGCTTAGAACATGAAACATATCTCTAGGTTGGCGAAATTGATTTTGAAATGAGTTACATTGATGCCGAGATGGCGTCTGTTTGTATACAATATATTAATTTGTTCAAAATCTGGGGTTCTTTGGATTATAAATAAAACATAAAAGCTGGTTACATTAAAAAAGTACACTACCGTACCTTATCCGTACTTAAATAGTATAAAGTGTTTTTACAAATTGTTCAGTAGGCTCGTATTAGTTGTTACAAAATTCGCACTCTAATGCGAGGTTATTCTAAGTTAAAAATTGTCTACGTAAGTTTATATTTATTCAACCTTTGAAAGAAAATAAATTTGGTTTAATAGTGAGAAATTTTGATTGATTTGAGAAATATTTAATGTGTTTTTATTCTTGGGATTATTTTATTTAATTGATACTTATCAGTTCAGAAGGTTACGATGTGTCGTCATTCAGGGATAATGGAAATTCATCAATTTTGGGGCTGATTTAGGTTGCTGGCATATTCTTCTATCTCGTCTTGGGAATTTCTACTATTTAATTTCGTCTATTTGGTTCCTGGACATCGGTTAATATTCAAAGCTCTTCATCTACTCGTCAATGGTTCATACTGTCGACTTCTGAACGTCTTTTGAACTTTTTAAAGTAAAATTTTGGTCATCTCAATCTTGCGTACCGCTTACCCACGCGTCATTTTTTCAAATCTAATAAATTTAACGGAAAATTAGTATCCAACGACCCGTTTCTATGGTAACAGAAATCCTTTGATTGGTTAAGGCCTCGATCAAAAGCACTGTTAAGATATTTGAAATTTTTATTCAAATTTATTATATATTTTCTGAATGATTTTATTCTTCTGTCATCCCATCTGGGTAATAAATAATATCACTATTGTCTTTCTTTCCTTTCAAAGATTAAAACAATACCTTATAAGGTCATATTCCATCATATACTAACTTTAGTCTAATTATTTTGACATTTGATAAATTACATATCTCCTTTAATTTAACCCTTTATAATAACATTTCTCTTTTAAAATGATTTACACATAATTACTGGCTATTTACTTGCCTTAGATTTGTAAATTTCCTTGTGAATTTGTTACAATTGATATTTGTGTGTGTCTGACAGTTATGCATTTTCATAAGCATAAGTAGCCATTATGGTATTTTACTTATTTCATTTAATTACATTTCATTTCAGCCTGATGGGCTTTATTTTGTTATCATGATTGTTTGTGTTGTGTTTTTAGTCTGTGTTTTGATTACATGTCAATATTATTTTCTATATTTTAATATTTAAAACATAACAATTAGGCCTATGGACTGCAAGTTTCATTCAGCCATATCCTATTCATAACATTTAAAACAAACAATTCTTTACTAAGTTATTTTTTACTGTTTTTTGTTTAAAACAGGTACATACATTATCTCATTTACAACGATATTTATTTCCATTAGTGGATAATTATTGGGGTTTATTTACAATATGCTATCTTTGAGTATACCATTTCTCCCTTTTATATGTGGTGTCTCTTGTTTCTTGGTTTCACTTCGTTTCCTCTTCCTTCTTCTTCTTCTTCTTCTCCTTCATCTTCAAGTGTCTTCTCCTCTTCTTGTCTGGTTTAATTTCATTTAGTTGTAGGAATTCATTCACTTCCTTTAATTGTCTTTATTCTTCTTTGGTTCTGGTTTCTTCCCTTCTTTTGTTAGTTCCTGTTTGTTTGGTCACTCACCTTTTTCGCTTTGTGTATTATTCGTGGTTCCCTTCTTCTTTTGTTTCCTGTTTTTGGGTCAATCACTTGGGTTGGGTAATGTCGTCGTTTGTCGTGTTATAATTTTTATATTTTATTTATATTTAAATATTTTATTTGATATGAAGTATATTTACATTTAGAATTATATTTTTTATCCCTGGTACTGGGGTGGCTTATTTGTGTTGTAACATAATGCCTCTCCTTCAAAATTGATCATTTTAATAAAACACTAGCATAGTTTTTTATGAAATTATCAGTTATATATAATCTTTTTCCTTTTCTCTCTTGTTTGTTTCTCCATTCTTTAATTCTCTTCTTACTTAATTCATTCCATTTTATTTGGATCTGTTTTTATTTATTTCCATTGGTGCATTTTCCCTTATACACTTTTTTTCCCCAACTTTTTAGTAGCTGGTTTCTCCCATTACTACTCATTTTTTTCTGAGACCAGAGGAACATCATCTCTGCTCAGTTTATTGATTGCTGGACTTTTCGACAGTCAATCTTAAATACCTTTTTTGTCAACTTGTGACTTAAATTAATAATAATAATATATATTTTGGGATTGTCCACCTTGTGGTTTGTTTTTAGATCACTTTGGCCTTTTACTCATTCTTCCTTCCGCTGTACCTTTGCTATATACTATCATTTACTCATACAGTTGATTGTTTCTTATTTATTCATATGTTAATTTCATTATATCTAACTTTTCATTAGTTTGCTTTTCTATTCGTATTCTGATCATTTTCATTTATTTTAGACATCTTTATTCTTTTTCTTGGTTATTTAGCAATATTCTGCTTTAGCCATAGCTTGTATATTTGTTTTATACTTAACTTCTTTTTCTTCCTTGTACCAGTTCAGATTTTTTTTTTTTTTTCTTTGACTACATTAAACTCATTATTATTTCAGGTATTTATCTTAGCGGTTTTTAGCTTGACTTTATTTTTGTTTATTTTAATTTGTATCAAATATCATTTTTGATCAATTTTTGTAAGTTAGTTTTCTTACTTTATAGGAATTTTTGTAGCTCATTCCTTTTTAGGTACTTTTTGTTTAAATATTATCGTAAGTTTGTGATTCTTACTTTTTTATATAGGAATTTGTGTAACTTATTCCTTATTTGTACTTTTATATTTTATACTTCATATATCAACTTTAATAGACTGTAAGTTGATTTTAATTGTTAGAAATTTGTGTAACTTATTCCTTTGTTTTTATATTTTTATTCATTTATTTTAATTTTTTCTATTCCGCATAACTCATCTAAATAAGGTAGTAAGTTGCTCTTACAAACTTTTTGAATTTTGAAATTTGTTTATTTCATTTCTATTTATTTATTTTTCTTCTTCATAAAACTTTTTTATTGAAGCTTGGTTGTAAACTCCCTTTTATTTTTCTTGTGTTTATATTACTTATTTGGTAAGTATTATTACCATTATCTTTTGTGAAAACATATGGGTATTTATCGTACTCTATAGCGGCCCTTGTTATTTATACTTTTTTGTAATGTGGTCTTATCCTTTTCTTTCCTTGTTATTGCCTTCTCTTGTATATTTCACTCTTTGTTGGCTTTCTCCTCTACTCCTTCAAATGTCTGATCTTCTACATTTATTCTGGATAATATTTTTAAATTTTATTGATTATGGTTTATTATTTCTTATTTAATTCGTCTTGGTCGTTTCTTGTCGATTCTTGTGTTGGTGATTATTTAGTGGTTTAATTTAATTTTAATACTTCTTTCTTTCCATTGGGTTGCTTGGTCAGTAAATCAAAGATCAGTCTTTATTCTTGGTGTGTGGTATCTTCGCTTAGTTTACCCATGGTCCATCAGTTCCTCTGCACTTGTGGTCAGGATAACCTTGGCGTGTAGAACTATTTTCTTACTTGTGATATAGGTTTCCTCCATCTTGTACCATAATTCCTCTACTACCATATGTTCCGTAGTATTAATGTCTACCTCAATCATTTGATTACTTTGTTGATCAATCAGAGAAGTTGATTGTGCCTCTCTCATTAATGTTATTATTGCTTTTTTATTCGGTATTTCCATTTCTGGTAATTTCCAATTACCAAGAGAATTATAGGAGTTTTTGTTCACCGGTTCTTTGTGAATCCCTACTATAATTTCCCTCAGAGTCATCCTACAATCTTTATACTTCATTAATTTGCTTTGGTAGGTAAGGGGCAAATTAAACACATCAATAAGTCCGTTCTTCATCATCTCCACTTCTTCTTTTGTTTTGATTAGTTTCTTTTTATATACCTTTCCCATTTCCTCTGTTTTCTTAATCTTCTTAATGATTCGATTCTTCTTTACTCTTCTACTGTTGGTTTTTATGTGCTTAATTTTCTTGGTGTCATTGTTATCTTTATTTTCAGAAAACAATACACTTGTTTCTTCTACAGTTTCCATCTCCTTCTGTGTTATTTTCTGATTCCCCAGTTCCCTGTTCTCATTCAACGTTTCTTTGATACTTTCAGAAGTGCTGTCTAATGTTTCATTCAATTGTTTGAAATCACTATCTAAAGTTTCCTGAAGTTGATTTACTGGGTAACTTGTTTCTTTCCATCTCTTATTCATCCCTGTTTTTGTCCGTTTGACTTCTTCACGAAACTCTACTAGCATGAATTTTAACTATTCTCTGTTCTTCTCACCATCTTCCTTCATTTGTCGTAGGAATGTTTCGTTACTATTTTCTATCTTCTTATTCATTATTTCCAGATCCTTCTTGATCTGTTTCTTCAGCTCTTCACTCTTCTTTTCCAACGTCTCCTGACTTCTCTTCAGTGCCTCCTGATTGCTTTCCATTTTCTTATTCAGAAGTTCCGTGTCCTCCTTGAGTTGTTTCCTTAACTCTTCACTGTTTTGTCTGAAGAATTCCCTGTCTTCCTTTCTTTGTTCTCTTGTTTCTGCCTTCAGCTGGTCTATTTTGTCCTCTTGCTTCTTAAAATTTTCGTCAGTTTTCTTTGAAGTTTCTGCTATAAAATTCATGATATCTTGCAGGCTCGGACCTCCTTTTGCTGGTTCGTGATCTCCCGACTGTTGTCCCTTCTCACTATCTTGAACTGGTTTCTCCGGTTGGTTGTTTACTATTACTTCTGCTTCCATTTCTGGTTGGTTTTCCTGGGGCTCCTCTTCAAACAATCCTCCAATCATTTCCTCAACTTCTTCCATTTCTTCCTGGTTTGATGCTTCCTTGCTTTTGAGTCTTGTAACCATACTATGTCTATTCATAACCGCCGCGAGTCGTCCTTTTCTAGCCTCACTAAGTTGGTCGCCAATCTTTAACTACTCATTCGGGTCGTCCTTCTTATTTTAGCCTCACGTTGGAGTCGTCAATCTGTAACTACTTGCTCTGGTCGTATCTGTAAAATGTGTACACTTGTTTTTTATGTGTAGAAATTGTTAGTGTGGTGTGTTCGCCTCACACCGGTCGTTACAATAATGGTTGTCACTACTGGAGTCTGTAGCGTGGTCTCAATTATCAGTACAACCTACCTGTTTATTCATAGGGGTTGCGAATCCCGGGTGGCGCCAAATTGTTTACTTTAAAACAATTAAATTTGTGAATTTACTGATTAAATAGGTGTGGTCAGCGTTGACGGCTGGAGCGTTCAAATGATTCCCGCCGCTGTACAGCTTGTTGTATGTCCACTCGGCCCGAGCGCTAGTTGGTTCCTCAGTAATGAATTGTTAACACACACATATATCATACAACTTCCTACAAAATAAAACAGTGGTAATACTCTGTACTGTAATTGTAATTCTGATTTGATCATTAATCAATATGACAAAAGTATTATAAATTATTTTTTAATAAAATTGCTCCGGCTTAGAACATGAAACATATCTCTAGGTTGGCGAAATTGATTTTGAAATGAGTTACATTGATGCCGAGATGGCGTCTGTTTGTATACAATATATTAATTTGTTCAAAATCTGGGGTTCTTTGGATTATAAATAAAACATAAAAGCTGGTTACATTAAAAAAAGTACACTACTGTACCTTATCCGTACTTAAATAGTATAAAGTGTTTTTACAAATTGTTCGGTAGTGTCGTATTAGTTGTTACAAAATTCGCACTCTAATGCAAGGTTATTCCTAAGTTAAAAATTGTCTACGTAAGTTTATATTTATTCAACCTTTGAAAGAAAATGAATTTGGTTTAATAGTGAGAAATTTTGATTGATTTGAGAAATATTTAATGTGTTTTTATTCTTGGGATTATTTCATTTAATTGATACTTATCAGTTCAGAAGGTTACGATGTGTCGTCATTCAGGGATAATGGAAATTCATCAACTTTGGGGCTGATTTAGGCTGCTGGCATCTTCTTCTATCTCGTCTTGGGAAGTTCTACTATTTAATTTCGTCTATTTGGTTCCTGGACATCGGTTAATATTCGAAGCTCTTCATCTACTCGTCAATGGTTCATACTGTCGACTTCTGAACGTCTTTTGAACTTTTTAAAGTAAAATTTTGGTCATTTCAATCTTGCGTACCGCTTACCCACACGTCATTTTTTCAAGTCTAATAAATTTAACGGAAAATTAGTATCCAACGACCCGTTTCTATGGTAACAGAAATCCTTTGATTGGTTAAGGCCTCGATCAAAAGCATTGTTAAGATATTTGAAATTTTTATTCAAATTTATTATATATTTTCTGAATGATTTTATTCTTCTGTCATCCCATCTGGGTAATAAATAATATCACTATTGTCTTTCTTTCCTTTCAAAGATTAAAACAATACCTGATAAGGTCATATTCCATCATATACTAACTTTAGTCTAATTATTTTGACATTTGATAAATTACATATCTCCTTTAATTTAACCCTTTATAATAACATTTCTCTTTTAAAATGATTTACACATAATTACTGGCTATTTACTTGCCTTAGATTTGTAAATTTCCTTGTGAATTTGTTACAATTGATATTTGTGTGTGTCTGACAGTTATGCATTTTCATAAGCATAAGTAGCCATTATGGTATTTTACTTATTTCATTTAATTACATTTCATTTCAGCCTGATGGGCTTTATTTTGTTATCATGATTGTTTGTGTTGTGTTTTGAGTCTGTTTGTGTTTTGATTACATGTCAATATTATTTTCTATATTTTAATATTTAAAACAAAACAATTAGGCCTATGGACTGCAAGTTTCATTCAGCCATATCCTATTCATAACATTTAAAACAAACAATTCTTTACTAAGTTATTTTTTACTGTTTTTTGTTTAAAACAGGTATATACATTATCTCATTTACAACGATATTTATTTCCATTAGTGGATAATTATTGGGGTTTATTTACAATATGCTATCTTTGAGTATACCATTTCTCCCTTTTATATGTGGTGTCTCTTGTTTCTTGGTTTCACTTCGTTTCCTCTTCCTTCTTCTTCTTCTTCTTCTTCTCCTTCATCTTCAGTTGTCTTCTCCTCTTCTTGTCTGGTTTAATTTCATTTAGTTGTAGGAATTCATTCACTTCCTTTAATTGTCTTTATTCTTCTTTGGTTCTGGTTTCTTCCCTTCTTTTGTTAGTTCCTGTTTGTTTGGTCAATCACCTTTTCCGCTTTGTGTATTTTTCGTGGTTCCCTTCTTCTTTTGTTTCCTGTTTTTGGGTCAATCACTTGGGTTGGGTAATGTCATCGTTTGTCGTGTTATAATTTGTATATTTTATTTATATTTAAATATTGTATTTGATATGAAGTATATTTACAATTAGAATTATATTTTTTATCCCTGGCACTGGGGTGGCATATTTGTGTTGTAACGTAATGCCTCTCCTTCAAAATTGATCATTTTAATAAAACACTAGCATAGTTTTTTATGAAATTATCAGTTACATATAATCTTTTTCCTTTTCTCTCTTGTTTGTTTCTCCATTCTTTAATTCTCTTCTTACTTAATTCATTCCATTTTATTTGGATCTGTTTTTATTTATTTCCATTGGTGCATTTTCCCTTATACACTTTTTTCCCCTAACTTTTTAGTAGCTGGTTTCTCCCATTACTACTCATTTTTTTATGAGACCAGAGGAACATCATCTCTGCTCAGTTTATTGATTGCTGGACTTTTCGACAGTCAATCTTAAATACCTTTTTTGTCAACTTGTGACTTAAATTAATAATAATAATATATATTTTGGGATTGTCCACCTTGTGGTTTGTTTTTAGATCACTTTGGCCTTTTACTCATTCTTCCTTCCGCTGTACCTTTGCTGTATACTATCATTTACTCATACAGTTGATTGTTTCTTATTTATTCATATGTTAATTTCATTATATCTAACTTTTCATTAGTTTGCTTTTCTTTTCGTATTCTGATCATTTTTATTTATTTTATACATCTTTATTCTTTTTCTTGGTTATTTAGCAATATTCTGCTTTAGCCATAGCTTGTATATTTGTTTTATACATAACTTCTTTTTCTTCCTTGTACCAGTTCAGATTTTTTTTTTGTTTTCTTTGTCTACATTAAACTCATTATTATTTCAGGTATTTATCTTAGCGGTTTTTAGCTTGACTTTATTTTTGTTTATTTTAATTTGTATCAAATATCATTTTTGATCAATTTTTGTAAGTTAGTTTTCTTACTTTATAGGAATTTTTGTAGCTCATTCCTTTTTAGGTACTTTTTGTTTAAATATTATCGTAAGTTTGTGATTCTTACTTTTTTATATAGGAATTTGTGTAACTTATTCCTTATTTGTACTTTTATATTTATACTTCATATATCAACTTTAATAGACTGTAAGTTGATTTTAATTGTTAGGAATTTGTGTAACTTATTCCTTTGTTTTTATATTTTTATTCATTTATTTTAATTTTTTCTATTCCGCATATCTCATCTAAATAAGGTAGTAAGTTGCTCTTACAAACTTTTTGAATTTTGAAATTTGTTTATTTCATTTCTATTTATTTATTTTTCTTCTTCATAAAACTTTTTTATTGAAGCTTGGTTGTAAACTCCCTTTTATTTTTCTTGTGTTTATATTACTTATTTGGTAAGTATTATTACCATTATCTTTTGTGAAAACATATGGGTATTTATCGTACTCTATACCGGCCCTTGTTATTTATACTTTTTTGTAATGTGGTCTTCTCCTTTTCTTTCCTTGTTATTGCCTTCTCTTGTATATTTCACTCTTTGTTGGCTTTCTCCTCTACTCCTTCAAATGTCTGATCTTCTACATTTATTCTGGATAATATTTTTAAATTTTATTGATTATGGTTTATTATTTCTTATTTAATTCGTCTTGGTTGTTTCTTGTCGATTCTTGTGTTGGTGATTATTTAGTGGTTTAATTTAATTTTAATACTTCTTTCTTTCCATTGGGTTGCTTGGTCAGTAAATCGAGGATCAGTCTCTTTTCTTAGTGTGTGGTATCTTCGCTTAGTTTACCCATGGTCCATCAGTTCCTCTGCACTTGTGGTCCGGATAACCTTGGCGTGTAGAACAATTTTTTTACTTGTGATATAGGTTTCCTCCATCTTGTACCATAATTCCTCTACTACCATATGTTCCGTAGTATTAATGTCTACCTCAATCATTTGATTACTTTGTTGATCAATCAGAGAAGTTGATTGTGCCTCTCTCATTAATGTTATTATTGCTTTTTTATTCGGTATTTCCATTTCTGGTAATTTCCAATTACCAAGAGAATTGTAGGAGTTGTTGTTCACCGGTTCTTTGTGAATCCCTTCTATAATTTCCTTCAGAGTCATCCTACAATCTTTATACTTCATTAATTTGCTTTGGTAGGTAAGGGGCAAATTAAACACATCAATAAGTCCGTTCTTCATCATCTCCACTTCTTCTTTTGTTTTGATTAGTTTCTTTTTATATACCTTTCCCATTTCCTCTGTTTTCTTAATGATTCGATTCTTCTTTACTCTTCTACTGTTGGTTTTTATGTGCTTAATTTTCTTGGTGTCATTGTTATCTTTATTTTCAGAAAACAATACACTTGTTTCTTCTACAGTTTCCATCTCCTTCTGTGTTATTTTCTGATTCCCCAGTTCCCTGTTCTCATTCAACGTTTCTTTGATACTTTCAGAAGTGGTGTCTAGTGTTTCATTCAATTGTTTGAAATCACTATCTAAAGTTTCCTGAAGTTGATTTACTGGGTAACTTGTTTCTTCCCATCTCTTATTCATCCCTGTTTTTGTCCGTTTGACTTCTTCACGAAACTCTACTAACATGAATCTTAACTCTTCTCTGTTCTTCTCACCATCTTCCATCATTTGTCGTAGGAATGTTTCGTTACTATTTTCTATCTTCTTATTCTTTATTTCCAGATCCTTCTTGATCTGTTTCTTCAGCTCTTCACTCTCCTTTTCCAACGTCTCCTGACTTCTCTTCAGTGCCTCCTGATTGCTTTCCATTTTCTTATTCAGAAGTTCCGTGTCCTCCTTGAGTTGTTTCCTTAACTCTTCACTGTTTTGTCTGAAGAATTCCCTGTCTTCCTTTCTTTGTTCTCTTGTTTCTGCCTGCAGCTGGTCTATTTTGTCCTCTTGCTTCTTAAAATTTTCGTCAGTTTTCTTTGAAGTTTCTGCTATAAAATTCATGATATCTTGCAGGCTCGAACCTCCTTTTGCTGGTTCGTAATCTCCCGACTGTTGTCCCTTCTCACTATCTTGAACTGGTTTCTCCGGTTGGTTGTTTACTATTACTTCTGCTTCCATTTCTGGTTGGTTTTCCTGGGGCTCCTCTTCAAACAATCCTCCAATCATTTCCTCAACTTCTTCCATTCCTTCCTGGTTTGATGTTTCCTTGCTTTTGAGTCTTGTAACCATACTATGTCTATTCGTAACCGCCGCGAGTCGTCCTTTTCTAGCCTCACTAAGTTGGTCGCCAATCTTTAACTACTCATTCGGGTCGTCCTTCTTATTTTAGCCTCACGTTGGAGTCGTCAATCTGTAACTACTCGCTCTGGTCGTATCTGTAAAATGTGTACACTTGTTTTTTATGTGTAGAAATTGTTAGTGTGGTGTGTTCGCCTCACACCGGTCGTTACAATAATGGTTGTCACTACTGGAGTCTGTAGCGTGGTCTCAATTATCAGTACAACCTACCTGTTTATTCATAGGGGTTGCGAATCCCGGGTGGCGCCAAATTGTTTACTTTAAAACAATTAAATTTGTGAATTTACTGATTAAATAGGTGTGGTCAGCGTTGACGGCTGGAGCGTTCAAATGATTCCCGCCGCTGTACAGCTTGTTGTATTGTCCACTCGGCCCGAGCGCTAGTTGGTTCCTCAGTAATAAATTGCTAACACACACATTTATCATACAACTTCCTACGAAATAAAACAGTGGTAATACTCTGTACTGTAATTGTAATTCTGATTTGATCATTAATCAATATGACAAAAGTATTATAAATTATTTTTTAATAAAATTGCTCCGGCTTAGAACATGAAACATATCTCTAGGTTGGCGAAATTGATTTTGAAATGAGTTACATTGATGCCGAGATGGCGTCTGTTTGTATACAATATATTAATTTGTTCAAAATCTGGGGTTCTTTGGATTATAAATAAAACATAAAAGCTGGTTACATTAAAAAAGTACACTACCGTACCTTATCCGTACTTAAATAGTATAAAGTGTTTTTACAAATTGTTCGGTAGTGTCGTATTAGTTGTTACAAAATTCGCACTCTAATGCAAGGTTATTCCTAAGTTAAAAATTGTCTACGTAAGTTTATATTTATTCAACCTTTGAAAGAAAATGAATTTGGTTTAATAGTGAGAAATGTTGATTGATTTGAGAAATATTTAATGTGCTTTATTCTTGGGATTATTTCATTTAATTGATACTTATCAGTTCAGAAGGTTACGATGTGTCGTCATTCAGGGATAATGGAAATTCATCAACTTTGGGGCTGATTTAGGCTGCTGGCATCTTCTTCTATCTCGTCTTGGGAAGTTCTACTATTTAATTTCGTCTATTTGGTTCCTGGACATCGGTTAATATTCGAAGCTCTTCATCTACTCGTCAATAGTTCATACTGTCAACTTCTGAACGTCTTTTTTAACTTTTTAAAGTAAAATTTTGGTCATTTCAATCTTGCGTACCTCTTACCCACACGTCATTTTTTCAAGTCTAATAAATTTAACGGAAAATTAGTATCCAACGACCCGTTTCTATGGTAACAGAAATCCTTTGATTGGTTAAGGCCTAGATCAAAAGCATTGTTAAGATATTTGAAATTTTTATTCAAATTTATTATATATTTTCTGAATGATTTTATTCTTCTGTCATCCCATCTGGGTAATAAATAATATCACTATTGTCTTTCTTTCCTTTCAAAGATTAAAACAATACCTCATAAGGTCATATTCCATCATATACTAACTTTAGTCTAATTATTTTGACATTTGATAAATTACATATCTCCTTTAATTTAACCCTTTATAATAACATTTCTCTTTTAAAATGATTTACACATAATTACTGGCTATTTACTTGCCTTAGATTTGTAAATTTCCTTGTGAATTTGTTACAATTGATATTTGTGTGTGTCTGACAGTTATGCATTTTCATAAGCATAAGTAGCCATTATGGTATTTTACTTATTTCATTTAATTACATTTCATTTCAGCCTGATGGGCTTTATTTTGTTATCATGATTGTTTGTGTTGTGTTTTGAGTCTGTTTGTGTTTTGATTACATGTCAATATTATTTTCTATATTTTAATATTTAAAACAAAACAATTAGGCCTATGGACTGCAAGTTTCATTCAGCCATATCCTGTTCATAACATTTAAAACAAACAATTCTTTACTAAGTTATTTTTTACTGTTTTTTGTTTAAAACAGGTATATACATTATCTCATTTACAACGATATTTATTTCCATTAGTGGATAATTATTGGGGTTTATTTACAATATGCTATCTTTGAGTATACCATTTCTCCCTTTTATATGTGGTGTCTCTTGTTTCTTGGTTTCACTTCGTTTCCTCTTCCTTCTTCTTCTTCTTCTTCTCCTTCATCTTCAATTGTCTTCTCCTCTTCTTGTCTGGTTTAATTTCATTTAGTTGTAGGAATTCATTCACTTCCTTTAATTGTCTTTATTCTTCTTTGGTTCTGGTTTCTTCCCTTCTTTTGTTAGTTTGGTCAATCACCTTTTTCGCTTTGTGTATTTTTCGTGGTTCCCTTCTTCTTTTGTTTCCTGTTTTTGGGTCAATCACTTGGGTTGGGTAATGTCGTCGTTTGTCGTGTTATAATTTTTATATTTTATTTATATTTAAATATTTTATTTGATATGAAGTATATTTACATTTAGAATTATATTTTTTATCCCTGGTACTGGGGTGGCTTATTTGTGTTGTAACATAATGCCTCTCCTTCAAAATTGATCATTTTAATAAAACACTAGCATAGTTTTTTATGAAATTATCAGTTATATATAATCTTTTTCCTTTTCTCTCTTGTTTGTTTCTCCATTCTTTAATTCTCTTCTTACTTAATTCATTCCATTTTATTTGGATCTGTTTTTATTTATTTCCATTGGTGCATTTTCCCTTATACACTTTTTTTCCCTAACTTTTTAGTAGCTGGTTTCTCCCATAACTACTCATTTTTTTCTGAGACCAGAGGAACATCATCTCTGCTCAGTTTATTGATTGCTGGACTTTTTGACAGTCAATCTTAAATACCTTTTTTGTCAACTTGTGACTTAAATTAATAATAATAATATATATTTTGGGATTGTCCACCTTGTGGTTTGTTTTTAGATCACTTTGGCCTTTTACTCATTCTTCCTTCCGCTGTACCTTTGCTATATACTATCATTTACTCATACAGTTGATTGTTTCTTATTTATCATATGTTAATTTCATTATATATAACTTTTCATTAGTTTGCTTTTCTATTCGTATTCTGATCATTTTTATTTATTTTAGACATCTTTATTCTTTTTCTTTGGTTATTTAGCAATATTCTGCTTTAGCCATAGCTTGTATATTTGTTTTATACATAACTTCTTTTTCTTCCTTGTACCAGTTCAGATTTTTTTTTTTTCTTTGACTACATTAAACTCATTATTATTTCAGGTATTTATCTTAGCGGTTTTTAGCTTGACTTTATTTTTGTTTATTTTAATTTGTATCAAATATCATTTTTGATAAATTTTTGTAAGTTAGTTTTCTTACTTTATAAGAATTTTTGTAGCTCATTCCTTTTTAGGTACTTTTTGTTTAAATATTATCGTAAGTTTGTGATTCTTACTTTTTTATATAGGAATTTGTGTAACTTATTCCTTATTTGTACTTTTATATTTTATACTTCATATATCAACTTTAATAGACTGTAAGTTGATTTTAATTGTTAGGAATTTGTGTAACTTATTCCTTTGTTTTTATATTTTTTTCATTTATTTTAATTTTTTCTATTCCGCATATCTCATCTAAATAAGGTAGTAAGTTGCTCTTACAAACTTTTTTGAATTTTGAAATTTGTTTATTTCATTTCTATTTATTTATTTTTCTTCTTCATAAAACTTTTTTATTGAAGCTTGGTTGTAAACTCCCTTTTATTTTTCTTGTGTTTATATTACTTATTTGGTAAGTATTATTACCATTGTCTTTTGTGAAAACATATGGGTATTTATCGTACTCTATACCGGCGCTTGTTATTTATACTTTTTTGTAATGTAGTCTTCTCCTTTTCTTTCCTTGTTATTGCCTTCTCTTGTATATTTCACTCTTTGTTGGCTTTCTCCTCTACTCCTTCAAATGTCTGATCTTCTACATTTATTCTGGATAATATTTTTAAATTTTATTGATTATGGTTTATTATTTCTTATTTAATTCGTCTTGGTTGTTTCTTGTCGATTCTTGTGTTGGTGATTATTTAGTGGTTTAATTTAATTTTAATACTTCTTTCTTTCCATTGGGTTGCTTGGTCAGTAAATCGAAGATCAGTCTCTTTTCTTGGTGTGTGGTATCTTCGCTTAGTTTACCCATGGTCCATCAGTTCCTCTGCACTTGTGGTCCGGATAACCTTGGCGTGTAGAACTATTTTCTTACTTGTGATATAGGTTTCCTCCATCTTGCACCATAATTCCTCTACTACCATATGTTCCGTAGTATTAATGTCTACCTCAATCATTTGATTACTTTGTTGATCAATCAGAGAAGTTGATTGTGCCTCTCTCATTAATGTTATTATTGCTTTTTTATTCGGTATTTCCATTTCTGGTAATTTCCAATTACCAAGAGAATTGTAGGAGTTGTTGTTCACCGGTTCTTTGTGAATCCCTACTATAATTTCCTTCAGAGTCATCCTACAATCTTTATACTTCATTAATTTGCTTTGGTAGGTAAGGGGCAAATTAAACACATCAATAAGTCCGTTCTTCATCATCTCCACTTCTTCTTTTGTTTTGATTAGTTTCTTTTTATATACCTTTCCCATTTCCTCTGTTTTCTTAATCTTCTTAATGATTCGATTCTTCTTTACTCTTCTACTGTTGGTTTTTATGTGCTTAATTTTCTTGGTGTCATTGTTATCTTTATTTTCAGAAAACAATACACTTGTTTCTTCTACAGTTTCCATCTCCTTCTGTGTTATTTTCTGATTCCCCAGTTCTCTGTTCTCATTCAACGTTTCTTTGATACTTTCAGAAGTGCTGTCTAGTGTTTCATTCAATTGTTTGAAATCACTATCTAAAGTTTCCTGAAGTTGATTTACTGGGTAACTTGTTTCTTCCCATCTCTTATTCATCCCTGTTTTTGTCCGTTTGACTTCTTCACGAAACTCTACTAGCATGAATCTTAACTCTTCTCTGTTGTTCTCACCATCTTCCTTCATTTGTCGTAGGAATGTTTCGTTACTATTTTCTATCTTCTTATTCATTATTTCCAGATCCTTCTTGATCTGTTTCTTCAGCTCTTCACTCTTCTTTTCCAACGTCTCCTGACTTCTCTTCAGTGCCTCCTGATTGCTTTCCATTTTCTTATTCAGAAGTTCCGTGTCCTCCTTGAGTTGTTTCCTTAACTCTTCACTGTTTTGTCTGAAGAATTCCCTGTCTTCCTTTCTTTGTTCTCTTGTTTCTGCCTTCAGCTGGTCTATTTTGTCCTCTTGCTTCTTAAAATTTTCGTCAGTTTTCTTTGAAGTTTCTGCTATAAAATTCATGATATCTTGCAGGCTCGGACCTCCGTTTGCTGGTTCGTGTTGTTTACTATTACTTCTGCTTCCATTTCTGGTTGGTTTTCCTGGGGCTCCTCTTCAAACAATCCTCCAATCATTTCCTCAACTTCTTCCATTTCTTCCTCGTTTGATGCTTCCTTGCTTTTGAGTCTTGTAACCATACTATGTCTATTCGTAACCGCCGCGAGTCGTCCTTTTCTAGCCTCACTAAGTTGGTCGCCAATCTTTAACTACTCATTCGGGTCGTCCTTCTTATTTTAGCCTCACGTTGGAGTCGTCAATCTGTAACTACTCGCTCTGGTCGTATCTGTAAAATGTGTACACTTGTTTTTTATGTGTAGAAATTGTTAGTGTGGTGTGTTCGCCTCACACCGGTCGTTACAATAATGGTTGTCACTACTGGAGTCTGTAGCGTGGTCTCAATTATCAGTACAACCTACCTGTTTATTCATAGGGGTTGCGAATCCCGGGTGGCGCCAAATTGTTTACTTTAAAACAATTAAATTTGTGAATTTACTGATTAAATAGGTGTGGTCAGCGTTGACGGCTGGAGCGTTCAAATGATTCCCGCCGCTGTACAGCTTGTTGTATTGTCCACTCGGCCCGAGCGCTAGTTGGTTCCTCAGTAATAAATTGCTAACACACACATATATCATACAACTTCCTACGAAATAAAACAGTGGTAATACTCTGTACTGTAATTGTAATTCTGATTTGATCATTAATCAATATGACAAAAGTATTATAAATTATTTTTTAATAAAATTGCTCCGGCTTAGAACATGAAACATATCTCTAGGTTGGCGAAATTGATTTTGAAATGAGTTACATTGATGCCGAGATGGCGTCTGTTTGTATACAATATATTAATTTGTTCAAAATCTGGGGTTCTTTGGATTATAAATAAAACATAAAAGCTGGTTACATTAAAAAAGTACACTACCGTACCTTATCCATACTTAAATAGTATAAAGTGTTTTTACAAATTGTTCGGTAGTGTCGTATTAGTTGTTACAAAATTCGCACTCTAATGCAAGGTTATTCCTAAGTTAAAAATTGTCTACGTAAGTTTATATTTATTCAACCTTTGAAAGAAAATGAATTTGGTTTAATAGTGAGAAATTGTGATTGATTTGAGAAATATTTAATGTGCTTTATTCTTGGGATTATTTCATTTAATTGATACTTATCAGTTCAGAAGGTTACGATGTGTCGTCATTCAGGGATAATGGAAATTCATCAACTTTGGGGCTGATTTAGGCTGCTGGCATCTTCTTCTATCTCGTCTTGGGAATTTCTACTATTTAATTTCGTCTATTTGGTTCCTGGACATCGGTTAATATTCGAAGCTCTTCATCTACTCGTCAATGGTTCATACTGTCGACTTCTGAACGTCTTTTGAACTTTTTAAAGAAAAATTTTGGTCATTTCAATCTTGCGTACCGCTTACCCACACGTCATTTTTTCAAGTCTAATAAATTTAACGGAAAATTAGTATCCAACGACCCGTTTCTATGGTAACAGAAATCCTTTGATTGGTTAAGGCCTCGATCAAAAGCATTGTTAAGATATTTGAAATTTTTATTCAAATTTATTATATATTTTCTGAATGATTTTATTCTTCTGTCATCCCATCTGGGTAATAAATAATATCACTATTGTCTTTCTTTCCTTTCAAAGATTAAAACAATACCTCATAAGTTCATATTCCATCATATACTAACTTTAGTCTAATTATTTTGACATTTGATAAATTACATATCTCCTTTAATTTAACCCTTTATAATAACATTTCTCTTTTAAAATGATTTACACATAATTACTGGCTATTTACTTGCCTTAGATTTATAAATTTCCTTGTGAATTTGTTACAATTGATATTTGTGTGTGTCTGACAGTTATGCATTTTCATAAGCATAAGTAGCCATTATGGTATTTTACTTATTTCATTTAATTACATTTCATTTCAGCCTGATGGGCTTTATTTTGTTATCATGATTGTTTGTGTTGTGTTTTGAGTCTGTTTGTGTTTTGATTACATGTCAATATTATTTTCTATATTTTAATATTTAAAACATAACAATTAGGCCTATGGACTGCAAGTTTCATTCAGCCATATCCTATTCATAACATTTAAAACAAACAATTCTTTACTAAGTTATTTTTTACTGTTTTTTGTTTAAAACAGGTATATACATTATCTCATTTACAACGATATTTATTTCCATTAGTGGATAATTATTGGGGTTTATTTACAATATGCTATCTTTGAGTATACCATTTCTCCCTTTTATATGTGGTGTCTCTTGTTTCTTGGTTTCACTTCGTTTCCTCTTCCTTCTTCTTCTTCTCCTTCATCTTCAATTGTCTTCTCCTCTTCTTGTCTGGTTTAATTTCATTTAGTTGTAGGAATTCATTCACTTCCTTTAATTGTCTTTATTCTTCTTTGGTTCTGGTTTCTTCCCTTCTTTTGTTAGTTTGGTCAATCACCTTTTTCGCTTTGTGTATTTTTCGTGGTTCCCTTCTTCTTTTGTTTCCTGTTTTTGGGTCAATCACTTGGGTTGGGTAATGTCGTCGTTTGTCGTGTTATAATTTTTATATTTTATTTATATTTAAATATTTTATTTGATATGAAGTATATTTACATTTAGAATTATATTTTTTATCCCTGGTACTGGGGTGGCTTATTTGTGTTGTAACATAATGCCTCTCCTTCAAAATTGATCATTTTAATAAAACACTAGCATAGTTTTTTATGAAATTATCAGTTATATATAATCTTTTTTCTTTTCTCTCTTGTTTGTTTCTCCATTCTTTAATTCTCTTCTTACTTAATTCATTCCATTTTATTTGGATCTGTTTTTATTTATTTCCATTGGTGCATTTTCCCTTATACACTTTTTTCCCTAACTTTTTAGTAGCTGGTTTCTCCCATTACTACTCATTTTTTTCTGAGACCAGAGGAACATCATCTCTGCTCAGTTTATTGATTGCTGGACTTTTTGACAGTCAATCTTAAATACCTTTTTTGTCAACTTGTGACTTAAATTAATAATAATAATATATATTTTGGGATTGTCCACCTTGTGGTTTGTTTTTAGATCACTTTGGCCTTTTACTCATTCTTCCTTCCGCTGTACCTTTGCTATATACTATCATTTACTCATACAGTTGATTGTTTCTTATTTATCATATGTTAATTTCATTATATATAACTTTTCATTAGTTTGCTTTTCTATTCGTATTCTGATCATTTTTATTTATTTTAGACATCTTTATTCTTTTTCTTTGGTTATTTAGCAATATTCTGCTTTAGCCATAGCTTGTATATTTGTTTTATACATAACTTCTTTTTCTTCCTTGTACCAGTTCAGATTTTTTTTTTTTTTCTTTGACTACATTAAACTCATTATTATTTCAGGTATTTATCTTAGCGGTTTTTAGCTTGACTTTATTTTTGTTTATTTTAATTTGTATCAAATATCATTTTTGATAAATTTTTGTAAGTTAGTTTTCTTACTTTATAGGAATTTTTGTAGCTCATTCCTTTTTAGGTACTTTTTGTTTAAATATTATCGTAAGTTTGTGATTCTTACTTTTTATATAGGAATTTGTGTAACTTATTCCTTATTTGTACTTTTATATTTTATACTTCATATATCAACTTTAATAGACTGTAAGTTGATTTTAATTGTTAGGAATTTGTGTAACTTATTCCTTTGTTTTTATATTTTTATTCATTTATTTTAATTTTTTCTATTCCGCATATCTCATCTAAATAAGGTAGTAAGTTGCTCTTACAAACTTTTTGAATTTTGAAATTTGTTTATTTCATTTCTATTTATTTATTTTTCTTCTTCATAAAACTTTTTTATTGAAGCTTGGTTGTAAACTCCCTTTTATTTTTCTTGTGTTTATATTACTTATTTGGTAAGTATTATTACCATTGTCTTTTGTGAAAACATATGGGTATTTATCGTACTCTATACCGGCGCTTGTTATTTATACTTTTTTGTAATGTGGTCTTCTCCTTTTCTTTCCTTGTTATTGCCTTCTCTTGTATATTTCACTCTTTGTTGGCTTTCTCCTCTACTCCTTCAAATGTCTGATCTTCTACATTTATTCTGGATAATATTTTTAAATTTTATTGATTATGGTTTATTATTTCTTATTTAATTCGTCTTGGTCGTTTCTTGTCGATTCTTGTGTTGGTGATTATTTAGTGGTTTAATTTAATTTTAATACTTCTTTCTTTCCATTGGGTTGCTTGGTCAGTAAATCGAAGATCAGTCTCTTTTCTTGGTGTGTGGTATCTTCGCTTAGCTTACCCATGGTCCATCAGTTCCTCTGAACTTGTGGTCCGGATAACCTTGGCGTGTAGAACTATTTTCTTACTTGTGATATAGGTTTCCTCCATCTTGCACCATAATTCCTCTACTACCATATGTTCCGTAGTATTAATGTCTACCTCAATCATTTGATTACTTTGTTGATCAATCAGAGAAGTTGATTGTGCCTCTCTCATTAATGTTATTATTGCTTTTTTATTCGGTATTTCCATTTCTGGTAATTTCCAATTACCAAGAGAATTGTAGGAGTTGTTGTTCACCGGTTCTTTGTGAATCCCTACTATAATTTCCTTCAGAGTCATCCTACAATCTTTATACTTCATTAATTTGCTTTGGTAGGTAAGGGGCAAATTAAACACATCAATAAGTCCGTTCTTCATCATCTCCACTTCTTCTTTTGTTTTGATTAGTTTCTTTTTATATACCTTTCCCATTTCCTCTGTTTTCTTAATCTTCTTAATGATTCGATTCTTCTTTACTCTTCTACTGTTGGTTTTTATGTGCTTAATTTTCTTGGTGTCATTGTTATCTTTATTTTCAGAAAACAATACACTTGTTTCTTCTACAGTTTCCATCTCCTTCTGTGTTATTTTCTGATTCCCCAGTTCTCTGTTCTCATTCAACGTTTCTTTGATACTTTCAGAAGTGCTGTCTAGTGTTTCATTCAATTGTTTGAAATCACTATCTAAAGTTTCCTGAAGTTGATTTACTGGGTAACTTGTTTCTTCCCATCTCTTATTCATCCCTGTTTTTGTCCGTTTGACTTCTTCACGAAACTCTACTAGCATGAATCTTAACTCTTCTCTGTTGTTCTCACCATCTTCCTTCATTTGTCATAGGAATGTTTCGTTACTATTTTCTATCTTCTTATTCATTATTTCCAGATCCTTCTTGATCTGTTTCTTCAGCTCTTCACTCTTCTTTTCCAACGTCTCCTGACTTCTCTTCAGTGCCTCCTGATTGCTTTCCATTTTCTTATTCAGAAGTTCCGTGTCCTCCTTGAGTTGTTTCCTTAACTCTTCACTATTTTGTCTGAAGAATTCCCTGTCTTCCTTTCTTTGTTCTCTTGTTTCTGCCTTCAGCTGGTCTATTTTGTCCTCTTGCTTCTTAAAATTTTCGTCAGTTTTCTTTGAAGTTTCTGCTATAAAATTCATGATATCTTGCAGGCTCGGACCTCCTTTTGCTGGTTCGTGATCTCCCGACTGTTGTCCCTTCTCAGTATCTTGAACTGGTTTCTCCGGTTGGTTGTTTACTATTACTTCTGCTTCCATTTCTGGTTGGTTTTCCTGGGGCTCCTCTTCAAATAATCCTCCAATCATTTCCTCAACTTCTTCCATTTCTTCCTGGTTTGATGCTTCCTTGCTTTTGAGTCTTGTAACCATACTATGTCTATTCGTAACCGCCGCGAGTCGTCCTTTTCTAGCCTCACTAAGTTGGTCGCCAATCTTTAACTACTCATTCGGGTCGTCCTTCTTATTTTAGCCTCACGTTGGAGTCATCAATCTGTAACTACTCGCTCTGGTCGTATCTGTAAAATGTGTACACTTGTTTTTTATGTGTAGAAATTGTTAGTGTGGTGTGTTCGCCTCACACCGGTCGTTACAATAATGGTTGTCACTACTGGAGTCTGTAGCGTGGTCTCAATTATCAGTACAACCTACCTGTTTATTCATAGGGGTTGCGAATCCCGGGTGGCGCCAAATTGTTTACTTTAAAACAATTAAATTTGTGAATTTACTGATTAAATAGGTGTGGTCAGCGTTGACGGCTGGAGCGTTCAAATGATTCCCGCCGCTGTACAGCTTGTTGTATTGTCCACTCGGCCCGAGCGCTAGTTGGTTCCTCAGTAATAAATTGCTAACACACACATATATCATACAACTTCCTACGAAATAAAACAGTGGTTATACTCTGTACTGTAATTGTAATTCTGATTTGATCATTAATCAATATGACAAAAGTATTATAAATTATTTTTTAATAAAATTGCTCCGGCTTAGAACATGAAACATATCTCTAGGTTGGCGAAATTGATTTTGAAATGAGTTACATTGATGCCGAGATGGCGTCTGTTTGTATACCATATATTAATTTGTTCAAAATCTGGGGTTCTTTGGATTATAAATAAAACATAAAAGCTGGTTACATTAAAAAAGTACACTACCGTACCTTATCCATACTTAAATAGTATAAAGTGTTTTTACAAATTGTTCGGTAGTGTCGTATTAGTTGTTACAAAATTCGCACTCTAATGCAAGGTTATTCCTAAGTTAAAAATTGTCTACGTAAGTTTATATTTATTCAACCTTTGAAAGAAAATGAATTTGGTTTAATAGTGAGAAATTTTGATTGATTTGAGAAATATTTAATGTGCTTTATTCTTGGGATTATTTCATTTAATTGATACTTATCAGTTCAGAAGGTTACGATGTGTCGTCATTCAGGGATAATGGAAATTCATCAACTTTGGGGCTGATTTAGGCTGCTGGCATCTTCTTCTATCTCGTCTTGGGAATTTCTACTATTTAATTTCGTCTATTTGGTTCCTGGACATCGGTTAATATTCAAAGCTCTTCATCTACTCGTCAATGGTTCATACTGTCGACTTCTGAACGTCTTTTGAACTTTTTAAAGAAAAATTTTGGTCATTTCAATCTTGCGTACCGCTTACCCACACGTCATTTTTTCAAGTCTAATAAATTTAACGGAAAATTAGTATCCAACGACCCGTTTCTATGGTAACAGAAATCCTTTGATTGGTTAAGGCCTCGATCAAAAGCATTGTTAAGATATTTGAAATTTTTATTCAAATTTATTATATATTTTCTGAATGATTTTATTCTTCTGTCATCCCATCTGGGTAATAAATAATATCACTATTGTCTTTCTTTCCTTTCAAAGATTAAAACAATACCTCATAAGTTCATATTCCATCATATACTAACTTTAGTCTAATTATTTTGACATTTGATAAATTACATATCTCCTTAAATTTAACCCTTTATAATAACATTTCTCTTTTAAAATGATTTACACATAATTACTGGCTATTTACTTGCCTTAGATTTATAAATTTCCTTGTGAATTTGTTACAATTGATATTTGTGTGTGTCTGACAGTTATGCATTTTCATAAGCATAAGTAGCCATTATGGTATTTTACTTATTTCATTTAATTACATTTCATTTCAGCCTGATGGGCTTTATTTTGTTATCATGATTGTTTGTGTTGTGTTTTGAGTCTGTTTGTGTTTTGATTACATGTCAATATTATTTTCTATATTTTAATATTTAAAACATAACAATTAGGCCTATGGACTGCAAGTTTCATTCAGCCATATCCTATTCATAACATTTAAAACAAACAATTCTTTACTAAGTTATTTTTTACTGTTTTTTGTTTAAAACAGGTATATACATTATCTCATTTACAACGATATTTATTTCCATTAGTGGATAATTATTGGGGTTTATTTACAATATGCTATCTTTGAGTATACCATTTCTCCCTTTTATATGTGGTGTCTCTTGTTTCTTGGTTTCACTTCGTTTCCTCTTCCTTCTTCTTCTTCTCCTTCATCTTCAATTGTCTTCTCCTCTTCTTGTCTGGTTTAATTTCATTTAGTTGTAGGAATTCATTCACTTCCTTTAATTGTCTTTATTCTTCTTTGGTTCTGGTTTCTTCCCTTCTTTTGTTAGTTTGGTCAATCACCTTTTTCGCTTTGTGTATTTTTCGTGGTTCCCTTCTTCTTTTGTTTCCTGTTTTTGGGTCAATCACTTGGGTTGGGTAATGTCGTCGTTTGTCGTGTTATAATTTTTATATTTTATTTATATTTAAATATTTTATTTGATATGAAGTATATTTACATTTAGAATTATATTTTTTATCCCTGGTACTGGGGTGGCTTATTTGTGTTGTAACATAATGCCTCTCCTTCAAAATTGATCATTTTAATAAAACACTAGCATAGTTTTTTATGAAATTATCAGTTATATATAATCTTTTTTCTTTTCTCTCTTGTTTGTTTCTCCATTCTTTAATTCTCTTCTTACTTAATTCATTCCATTTTATTTGGATCTGTTTTTATTTATTTCCATTGGTGCATTTTCCCTTATACACTTTTTTCCCTAACTTTTTAGTAGCTGGTTTCTCCCATTACTACTCATTTTTTTCTGAGACCAGAGGAACATCATCTCTGCTCAGTTTATTGATTGCTGGACTTTTTGACAGTCAATCTTAAATACCTTTTTTGTCAACTTGTGACTTAAATTAATAATAATAATATATATTTTGGGATTGTCCACCTTGTGGTTTGTTTTTAGATCACTTTGGCCTTTTACTCATTCTTCCTTCCGCTGTACCTTTGCTATATACTATCATTTACTCATACAGTTGATTGTTTCTTATTTATCATATGTTAATTTCATTATATATAACTTTTCATTAGTTTGCTTTTCTATTCGTATTCTGATCATTTTTATTTATTTTAGACATCTTTATTCTTTTTCTTTGGTTATTTAGCAATATTCTGCTTTAGCCATAGCTTGTATATTTGTTTTATACATAACTTCTTTTTCTTCCTTGTACCAGTTCAGATTTTTTTTTTTTTTCTTTGACTACATTAAACTCATTATTATTTCAGGTATTTATCTTAGCGGTTTTTAGCTTGACTTTATTTTTGTTTATTTTAATTTGTATCAAATATCATTTTTGATAAATTTTTGTAAGTTAGTTTTCTTACTTTATAGGAATTTTTGTAGCTCATTCCTTTTTAGGTACTTTTTGTTTAAATATTATCGTAAGTTTGTGATTCTTACTTTTTATATAGGAATTTGTGTAACTTATTCCTTATTTGTACTTTTATATTTTATACTTCATATATCAACTTTAATAGACTGTAAGTTGATTTTAATTGTTAGGAATTTGTGTAACTTATTCCTTTGTTTTTATATTTTTATTCATTTATTTTAATTTTTTCTATTCCGCATATCTCATCTAAATAAGGTAGTAAGTTGCTCTTACAAACTTTTTGAATTTTGAAATTTGTTTATTTCATTTCTATTTATTTATTTTTCTTCTTCATAAAACTTTTTTATTGAAGCTTGGTTGTAAACTCCCTTTTATTTTTCTTGTGTTTATATTACTTATTTGGTAAGTATTATTACCATTGTCTTTTGTGAAAACATATGGGTATTTATCGTACTCTATACCGGCGCTTGTTATTTATACTTTTTTGTAATGTGGTCTTCTCCTTTTCTTTCCTTGTTATTGCCTTCTCTTGTATATTTCACTCTTTGTTGGCTTTCTCCTCTACTCCTTCAAATGTCTGATCTTCTACATTTATTCTGGATAATATTTTTAAATTTTATTGATTATGGTTTATTATTTCTTATTTAATTCGTCTTGGTCGTTTCTTGTCGATTCTTGTGTTGGTGATTATTTAGTGGTTTAATTTAATTTTAATACTTCTTTCTTTCCATTGGGTTGCTTGGTCAGTAAATCGAAGATCAGTCTCTTTTCTTGGTGTGTGGTATCTTCGCTTAGCTTACCCATGGTCCATCAGTTCCTCTGAACTTGTGGTCCGGATAACCTTGGCGTGTAGAACTATTTTCTTACTTGTGATATAGGTTTCCTCCATCTTGCACCATAATTCCTCTACTACCATATGTTCCGTAGTATTAATGTCTACCTCAATCATTTGATTACTTTGTTGATCAATCAGAGAAGTTGATTGTGCCTCTCTCATTAATGTTATTATTGCTTTTTTATTCGGTATTTCCATTTCTGGTAATTTCCAATTACCAAGAGAATTGTAGGAGTTGTTGTTCACCGGTTCTTTGTGAATCCCTACTATAATTTCCTTCAGAGTCATCCTACAATCTTTATACTTCATTAATTTGCTTTGGTAGGTAAGGGGCAAATTAAACACATCAATAAGTCCGTTCTTCATCATCTCCACTTCTTCTTTTGTTTTGATTAGTTTCTTTTTATATACCTTTCCCATTTCCTCTGTTTTCTTAATCTTCTTAATGATTCGATTCTTCTTTACTCTTCTACTGTTGGTTTTTATGTGCTTAATTTTCTTGGTGTCATTGTTATCTTTATTTTCAGAAAACAATACACTTGTTTCTTCTACAGTTTCCATCTCCTTCTGTGTTATTTTCTGATTCCCCAGTTCTCTGTTCTCATTCAACGTTTCTTTGATACTTTCAGAAGTGCTGTCTAGTGTTTCATTCAATTGTTTGAAATCACTATCTAAAGTTTCCTGAAGTTGATTTACTGGGTAACTTGTTTCTTCCCATCTCTTATTCATCCCTGTTTTTGTCCGTTTGACTTCTTCACGAAACTCTACTAGCATGAATCTTAACTCTTCTCTGTTGTTCTCACCATCTTCCTTCATTTGTCATAGGAATGTTTCGTTACTATTTTCTATCTTCTTATTCATTATTTCCAGATCCTTCTTGATCTGTTTCTTCAGCTCTTCACTCTTCTTTTCCAACGTCTCCTGACTTCTCTTCAGTGCCTCCTGATTGCTTTCCATTTTCTTATTCAGAAGTTCCGTGTCCTCCTTGAGTTGTTTCCTTAACTCTTCACTATTTTGTCTGAAGAATTCCCTGTCTTCCTTTCTTTGTTCTCTTGTTTCTGCCTTCAGCTGGTCTATTTTGTCCTCTTGCTTCTTAAAATTTTCGTCAGTTTTCTTTGAAGTTTCTGCTATAAAATTCATGATATCTTGCAGGCTCGGACCTCCTTTTGCTGGTTCGTGATCTCCCGACTGTTGTCCCTTCTCAGTATCTTGAACTGGTTTCTCCGGTTGGTTGTTTACTATTACTTCTGCTTCCATTTCTGGTTGGTTTTCCTGGGGCTCCTCTTCAAATAATCCTCCAATCATTTCCTCAACTTCTTCCATTTCTTCCTGGTTTGATGCTTCCTTGCTTTTGAGTCTTGTAACCATACTATGTCTATTCGTAACCGCCGCGAGTCGTCCTTTTCTAGCCTCACTAAGTTGGTCGCCAATCTTTAACTACTCATTCGGGTCGTCCTTCTTATTTTAGCCTCACGTTGGAGTCATCAATCTGTAACTACTCGCTCTGGTCGTATCTGTAAAATGTGTACACTTGTTTTTTATGTGTAGAAATTGTTAGTGTGGTGTGTTCGCCTCACACCGGTCGTTACAATAATGGTTGTCACTACTGGAGTCTGTAGCGTGGTCTCAATTATCAGTACAACCTACCTGTTTATTCATAGGGGTTGCGAATCCCGGGTGGCGCCAAATTGTTTACTTTAAAACAATTAAATTTGTGAATTTACTGATTAAATAGGTGTGGTCAGCGTTGACGGCTGGAGCGTTCAAATGATTCCCGCCGCTGTACAGCTTGTTGTATTGTCCACTCGGCCCGAGCGCTAGTTGGTTCCTCAGTAATAAATTGCTAACACACACATATATCATACAACTTCCTACGAAATAAAACAGTGGTTATACTCTGTACTGTAATTGTAATTCTGATTTGATCATTAATCAATATGACAAAAGTATTATAAATTATTTTTTAATAAAATTGCTCCGGCTTAGAACATGAAACATATCTCTAGGTTGGCGAAATTGATTTTGAAATGAGTTACATTGATGCCGAGATGGCGTCTGTTTGTATACCATATATTAATTTGTTCAAAATCTGGGGTTCTTTGGATTATAAATAAAACATAAAAGCTGGTTACATTAAAAAAGTACACTACCGTACCTTATCCATACTTAAATAGTATAAAGTGTTTTTACAAATTGTTCGGTAGTGTCGTATTAGTTGTTACAAAATTCGCACTCTAATGCAAGGTTATTCCTAAGTTAAAAATTGTCTACGTAAGTTTATATTTATTCAACCTTTGAAAGAAAATGAATTTGGTTTAATAGTGAGAAATTTTGATTGATTTGAGAAATATTTAATGTGCTTTATTCTTGGGATTATTTCATTTAATTGATACTTATCAGTTCAGAAGGTTACGATGTGTCGTCATTCAGGGATAATGGAAATTCATCAACTTTGGGGCTGATTTAGGCTGCTGGCATCTTCTTCTATCTCGTCTTGGGAATTTCTACTATTTAATTTCGTCTATTTGGTTCCTGGACATCGGTTAATATTCAAAGCTCTTCATCTACTCGTCAATGGTTCATACTGTCGACTTCTGAACGTCTTTTGAACTTTTTAAAGAAAAATTTTGGTCATTTCAATCTTGCGTACCGCTTACCCACACGTCATTTTTTCAAGTCTAATAAATTTAACGGAAAATTAGTATCCAACGACCCGTTTCTATGGTAACAGAAATCCTTTGATTGGTTAAGGCCTCGATCAAAAGCATTGTTAAGATATTTGAAATTTTTATTCAAATTTATTATATATTTTCTGAATGATTTTATTCTTCTGTCATCCCATCTGGGTAATAAATAATATCACTATTGTCTTTCTTTCCTTTCAAAGATTAAAACAATACCTCATAAGTTCATATTCCATCATATACTAACTTTAGTCTAATTATTTTGACATTTGATAAATTACATATCTCCTTTAATTTAACCCTTTATAATAACATTTCTCTTTTAAAATGATTTACACATAATTACTGGCTATTTACTTGCCTTAGATTTATAAATTTCCTTGTGAATTTGTTACAATTGATATTTGTGTGTGTCTGACAGTTATGCATTTTCATAAGCATAAGTAGCCATTATGGTATTTTACTTATTTCATTTAATTACATTTCATTTCAGCCTGATGGGCTTTATTTTGTTATCATGATTGTTTGTGTTGTGTTTTGAGTCTGTTTGTGTTTTGATTACATGTCAATATTATTTTCTATATTTTAATATTTAAAACATAACAATTAGGCCTATGGACTGCAAGTTTCATTCAGCCATATCCTATTCATAACATTTAAAACAAACAATTCTTTACTAAGTTATTTTTTACTGTTTTTTGTTTAAAACAGGTATATACATTATCTCATTTACAACGATATTTATTTCCATTAGTGGATAATTATTGGGGTTTATTTACAATATGCTATCTTTGAGTATACCATTTCTCCCTTTTATATGTGGTGTCTCTTGTTTCTTGGTTTCACTTCGTTTCCTCTTCCTTCTTCTTCTTCTCCTTCATCTTCAATTGTCTTCTCCTCTTCTTGTCTGGTTTAATTTCATTTAGTTGTAGGAATTCATTCACTTCCTTTAATTGTCTTTATTCTTCTTTGGTTCTGGTTTCTTCCCTTCTTTTGTTAGTTTGGTCAATCACCTTTTTCGCTTTGTGTATTTTTCGTGGTTCCCTTCTTCTTTTGTTTCCTGTTTTTGGGTCAATCACTTGGGTTGGGTAATGTCGTCGTTTGTCGTGTTATAATTTTTATATTTTATTTATATTTAAATATTTTATTTGATATGAAGTATATTTACATTTAGAATTATATTTTTTATCCCTGGTACTGGGGTGGCTTATTTGTGTTGTAACATAATGCCTCTCCTTCAAAATTGATCATTTTAATAAAACACTAGCATAGTTTTTTATAAAATTATCAGTTATATATAATCTTTTTTCTTTTCTCTCTTGTTTGTTTCTCCATTCTTTAATTCACTTCTTACTTAATTCATTCCATTTTATTTGGATCTGTTTTTATTTATTTCCATTGGTGCATTTTCCCTTATACACTTTTTTTCCCTAACTTTTTAGTAGCTGGTTTCTCCCATTACTACTCATTTTTTTCTGAGACCAGAGGAACATCATCTCTGCTCAGTTTATTGATTGCTGGGCTTTTTGACAGTCAATCTTAAATACCTTTTTTGTCAACTTGTGACTTAAATTAATAATAATAATATATATTTTGGGATTGTCCACCTTGTGGTTTGTTTTTAGATCACTTTGGCCTTTTACTCATTCTTCCTTCCGCTGTACCTTTGCTATATACTATCATTTACTCATACAGTTGATTGTTTCTTATTTATCATATGTTAATTTCATTATATATAACTTTTCATTAGTTTGCTTTTCTATTCGTATTCTGATCATTTTTATTTATTTTAGACATCTTTATTCTTTTTCTTTGGTTATTTAGCAATATTCTGCTTTAGCCATAGCTTGTATATTTGTTTTATACATAACTTCTTTTTCTTCCTTGTACCAGTTCAGATTTTTTTTTTTTTTCTTTGACTACATTAAACTCATTATTATTTCAGGTATTTATCTTAGCGGTTTTTAGCTTGACTTTATTTTTGTTTATTTTAATTTGTATCAAATATCATTTTTGATAAATTTTTGTAAGTTAGTTTTCTTACTTTATAGGAATTTTTGTAGCTCATTCCTTTTTAGGTACTTTTTGTTTAAATATTATCGTAAGTTTGTGATTCTTACTTTTTTATATAGGAATTTGTGTAACTTATTCCTTATTTGTACTTTTATATTTTATACTTCATATATCAACTTTAATAGACTGTAAGTTGATTTTAATTGTTAGGAATTTGTGTAACTTATTCCTTTGTTTTTATATTTTTATTCATTTATTTTAATTTTTTCTATTCCGCATATCTCATCTAAATAAGGTAGTAAGTTGCTCTTACAAACTTTTTGAATTTTGAAATTTGTTTATTTCATTTCTATTTATTTATTTTTCTTCTTCATAAAACTTTTTTATTGAAGCTTGGTTGTAAACTCCCTTTTATTTTTCTTGTGTTTATATTACTTATTTGGTAAGTATTATTACCATTGTCTTTTGTGAAAACATATGGGTATTTATCGTACTCTATACCGGCGCTTGTTATTTATACTTTTTTGTAATGTGGTCTTCTCCTTTTCTTTCCTTGTTATTGCCTTCTCTTGTATATTTCACTCTTTGTTGGCTTTCTCCTCTACTCCTTCAAATGTCTGATCTTCTACATTTATTCTGGATAATATTTTTAAATTTTATTGATTATGGTTTATTATTTCTTATTTAATTCGTCTTGGTCGTTTCTTGTCGATTCTTGTGTTGGTGATTATTTAGTGGTTTAATTTAATTTTAATACTTCTTTCTTTCCATTGGGTTGCTTGGTCAGTAAATCGAAGATCAGTCTCTTTTCTTGGTGTGTGGTATCTTCGCTTAGTTTACCCATGGTCCATCAGTTCCTCTGAACTTGTGCTCCGGATAACCTTGGCGTGTAGAACTATTTTCTTACTTGTGATATAGGTTTCCTCCATCTTGCACCATAATTCCTCTACTACCATATGTTCCGTAGTATTAATGTCTACCTCAATCATTTGATTACTTTGTTGATCAATCAGAGAAGTTGATTGTGCCTCTCTCATTAATGTTATTATTGCTTTTTTATTCGGTATTTCCATTTCTGGTAATTTCCAATTACCAAGAGAATTGTAGGAGTTGTTGTTCACCGGTTCTTTGTGAATCCCTACTATAATTTCCTTCAGAGTCATCCTACAATCTTTATACTTCATTAATTTGCTTTGGTAGGTAAGGGGCAAATTAAACACATCAATAAGTCCGTTCTTCATCATCTCCACTTCTTCTTTTGTTTTGATTAGTTTCTTTTTATATACCTTTCCCATTTCCTCTGTTTTCTTAATCTTCTTAATGATTCGATTCTTCTTTACTCTTCTACTGTTGGTTTTTATGTGCTTAATTTTCTTGGTGTCATTGTTATCTTTATTTTCAGAAAACAATACACTTGTTTCTTCTACAGTTTCCATCTCCTTCTGTGTTATTTTCTGATTCCCCAGTTCTCTGTTCTCATTCAACGTTTCTTTGATACTTTCAGAAGTGCTGTCTAGTGTTTCATTCAATTGTTTGAAATCACTATCTAAAGTTTCCTGAAGTTGATTTACTGGGTAACTTGTTTCTTCCCATCTCTTATTCATCCCTGTTTTTGTCCGTTTGACTTCTTCACGAAACTCTACTAGCATGAATCTTAACTCTTCTCTGTTGTTCTCACCATCTTCCTTCATTTGTCGTAGGAATGTTTCGTTACTATTTTCTATCTTCTTATTCATTATTTCCAGATCCTTCTTGATCTGTTTCTTCAGCTCTTCACTCTTCTTTTCCAACGTCTCCTGACTTCTCTTCAGTGCCTCCTGATTGCTTTCCATTTTCTTATTCAGAAGTTCCGTGTCCTCCTTGAGTTGTTTCCTTAACTCTTCACTGTTTTGTCTGAAGAATTCCCTGTCTTCCTTTCTTTGTTCTCTTGTTTCTGCCTGCAGCTGGTCTATTTTGTCCTCTTGCTTCTTAAAATTTTCGTCAGTTTTCTTTGAAGTTTCTGCTATAAAATTCATGATATCTTGCAGGCTCGGACCTCCTTTTGCTGGTTCGTGATCTCCCGACTGTTGTCCCTTCTCAGTATCTTGAACTGGTTTCTCCGGTTGGTTGTTTACTATTACTTCTGCTTCCATTTCTGGTTGGTTTTCCTGGGGCTCCTCTTCAAATAATCCTCCAATCATTTCCTCAACTTCTTCCATTTCTTCCTGGTTTGATGCTTCCTTGCTTTTGAGTCTTGTAACCATACTATGTCTATTCGTAACCGCCGCGAGTCGTCCTTTTCTAGCCTCACTAAGTTGGTCGCCAATCTTTAACTACTCATTCGGGTCGTCCTTCTTATTTTAGCCTCACGTTGGAGTCGTCAATCTGTAACTACTCGCTCTGGTCGTATCTGTAAAATGTGTACACTTGTTTTTTATGTGTAGAAATTGTTAGTGTGGTGTGTTCGCCTCACACCGGTCGTTACAATAATGGTTGTCACTACTGGAGTCTGTAGCGTGGTCTCAATTATCAGTACAACCTACCTGTTTATTCATAGGGGTTGCGAATCCCGGGTGGCGCCAAATTGTTTACTTTAAAACAATTAAATTTGTGAATTTACTGATTAAATAGGTGTGGTCAGCGTTGACGGCTGGAGCGTTCAAATGATTCCCGCCGCTGTACAGCTTGTTGTATTGTCCACTCAGCCCGAGCGCTAGTTGGTTCCTCAGTAATAAATTGCTAACACACACATATATCATACAACTTCCTACGAAATAAAACAGTGGTAATACTCTGTACTGTAATTGTAATTCTGATTTGATCATTAATCAATATGACAAAAGTATTATAAATTATTTTTTAATAAAATTGCTCCGGCTTAGAACATGAAACATATCTCTAGGTTGGCGAAATTGATTTTGAAATGAGTTACATTGATGCCGAGATGGCGTCTGTTTGTATACAATATATTAATTTGTTCAAAATCTGGGGTTCTTTGGATTATAAATAAAACATAAAAGCTGGTTACATTAAAAAAGTACACTACCGTACCTTATCCATACTTAAATAGTATAAAGTGTTTTTACAAATTGTTCGGTAGTGTCGTATTAGTTGTTACAAAATTCGCACTCTAATGCAAGGTTATTCCTAAGTTAAAAATTGTCTACGTAAGTTTATATTTATTCAACCTTTGAAAGAAAATGAATTTGGTTTAATAGTGAGAAATTTTGATTGATTTGAGAAATATTTAATGTGCTTTATTCTTGGGATTATTTCATTTAATTGATACTTATCAGTTCAGAAGGTTACGATGTGTCGTCATTCAGGGATAATGGAAATTCATCAACTTTGGGGCTGATTTAGGCTGCTGGCATCTTCTTCTATCTCGTCTTGGGAATTTCTACTATTTAATTTCGTCTATTTGGTTCCTGGACATCGGTTAATATTCGAAGCTCTTCATCTACTCGTCAATGGTTCATACTGACGACTTCTGAACGTCTTTTGAACTTTTTAAAGAAAAATTTTGGTCATTTCAATCTTGCGTACCGCTTACCCACACGTCATTTTTTCAAGTCTAATAAATTTAACGGAAAATTAGTATCCAACGACCCGTTTCTATGGTAACAGAAATCCTTTGATTGGTTAAGGCCTCGATCAAAAGCATTGTTAAGATATTTGAAATTTTTATTCAAATTTATTATATATTTTCTGAATGATTTTATTCTTCTGTCATCCCATCTGGGTAATAAATAATATCACTATTGTCTTTCTTTCCTTTCAAAGATTAAAACAATACCTCATAAGGTCATATTCCATCATATACTAACTTTAGTCTAATTATTTTGACATTTGATAAATTACATATCTCCTTTAATTTAACCCTTTATAATAACATTTCTCTTTTAAAATGATTTACACATAATTACTGGCTATTTACTTGCCTTAGATTTGTAAATTTCCTTGTAAATTTGTTACAATTGATATTTGTGTGTGTCTGACAGTTATGCATTTTCATAAGCATAAGTAGCCATTATGGTATTTTACTTATTTCATTTAATTACATTTCATTTCAGCCTGATGGGCTTTATTTTGTTATCATGATTGTTTGTGTTGTGTTTTGAGTCTGTTTGTGTTTTGATTACATGTCAATATTATTTTCTATATTTTAATATTTAAAACATAACAATTAGGCCTATGGACTGCAAGTTTCATTCAGCCATATCCTATACATAACATTTAAAACAAACAATTCTTTACTAAGTTATTTTTTACCGTTTTTTGTTTAAAACAGGTATATACATTATCTCATTTACAACGATATTTATTTCCATTAGTGGATAATTATTGGGGTTTATTTACAATATGCTATCTTTGAGTATACCATTTCTCCCTTTTATATGTGGTGTCTCTTGTTTCTTGGTTTCACTTCGTTTCCTCTTCCTTCTTCTTCTTCTTCTTCTTCTTCTTCTTCTTCTTCTCCTTCATCTTCAATTGTCTTCTCCTCTTCTTGTCTGGTTTAATTTCATTTAGTTGTAGGAATTCATTCACTTCCTTTAATTGTCTTTATTCTTCTTTGGTTCTGGTTTCTTCCCTTCTTTTGTTAGTTCCTGTTTGTTTGGTCAATCACCTTTTTCGCTTTGTGTTTTTTTCGTGGTTCCCTTCTTCTTTTGTTTCCTGTTTTTGGGTCAATCACTTGGGTTGGGTAATGTCATCATTTGTCGTGTTATAATTTTTATATTTTATTTATATTTAAATATTTTATTTGATATGAAGTATATTTACATTTAGAATTATATTTTTTATCCATGGTACTGGGGTGGCTTATTTGTGTTGTAACAATTGGTACAAAAATAGTAGTTGATAAATATGTTAACTAAAAGATTTATAGAAATTGAAAGTTGAAGTACATGTGTCAGTATATGATGTAATCATGAATGTTGAGACTGAGAGTGTTTATAACACCAGTCTTGCAGACCATTGTTGATGTAAACAGGTGTGATGTCTGTTGTGTGACCAATGTTTACAGTCATGCTGAGTCAATAACAAAAATGTTGTAGTCTGATGAATCAGTATTCTGATGAGTAAATCTTATTATGAAACAAAAGATATACCAGATGTGATGGAATGTAGGTAATATTTTTATGTAGGATCATTTTGAAAAAATGTAATTAATTTTGAAATTTGTAATTAAATGAAATTAAATTAAATTGGCAATTCAGGTAATTAAATTAATTGAAAAGATGATTTTTAATAAGGAATTTAAATTTATTTTGATTGGAATTTTGACTGTAGTCATAAAATAAATAATAATTGATGAAAGAAATGCGAACTGATTAATGAATAAAGTTTTATTTGATTGGAAATTTGAGATAAAATTATAAGGTTCATAAATTTTATTTAAAATTCAAAGGTAATGATGTATTTTGTTTGAAGTATGTATTATATAGTAGGGTGCTATTATTGTATTTTATGTAATCCATTTGTGATTTTTGGTGGGCGATGGTATATGTATATAATTTGTAGGGGATTTATGTGTACTAGCTGTAAGTATCCAGTATATAAGATTATATAACCAAAATTATGCAACCAGTACTTTGAAAAAGTCAACCAGTACTTTGCTGATAATGAACCAGTACTTTGTCAATGAAACAGTATGGCTAAGGGGAAACCAATCAGTTTTGGATACGGTATATTGGAAGGCCTTTTGTCAAAATCTAATTAAATGTTTTAGAGTCAGGCGATACTGGGGCGGGTATCGGTCCGAGCTTATGGTGTTGGGATCTCGAGTAGAGAAGTCCAGTAAGATCGTAGGGGTGCTGCCACTGTCGCCAGAGTAGGGGGGTAAGTACCCATGATTTTAGTAAGAATTTAAGGGGGTTTGCGGCGCCATATCCTCACTGATCCTCTTAGGTTTTAGGCAATGAGAGTTTGTAGGCTTCGGCCTTCAACCTCTCATTGGGGGGGGGGGTATTGTAACGGTACAGAATTGTGTGATCCCATAGTTTTAATTTAAATCAGTTTTAATTGTTAGTATCAATCTGTGAGGTGCCCCAGTTTAACCAGCAACACACTGTTAGCATAAACAACTGATGTCTGGAGACAGCCAGACTAGACGCATTACGTAACAGCCCAAGCAGCAGGCTTTGTGAATCACAGTAAGCAGAGTCCTTCAACAGTATGCAGAGTAACACCAGACAGTAAGGAGCAGCATACAGTTGTTCAGTAAAATCAGTGGCCTCGGGCGTGCAAGATAGGCCGTAAAGTAAAACGGCCTATCTATTAAAGCATTAAAACCTTTATAAAAAAGTGTATAAACAGTATAGAGCGCGGCCAGCCTACAACATATTAGTGCGAATAAAATTACGTCGGCCGACTTTATCACATTGTATAAGGTGGAACCAATAAAACAGTAAGAACTTTTAAACACAAACAGTAAACGTAATAAACGAGTGCCAGAGTGCGTGAGATCGAAGCAAGTATTCAACACCAGTTCGTGCAACCAACTATGAGCACGCAGCGTATGGGTAACTAGAAACACTTAATAGGCATATTAAAACCAATTCCAATTAACTGGTGATTGTTCGCTATAAAAGAAAAAAAATAAAATACTTTGTACGATAGAGCTCTCTAAGGGGTGGAGTTTATTTAACTGTATTATATATATTTTGTGTAACAGAATGAGTGTATGTGTGGTAATATAGAGGTTACACACTGGTTCATTTTCAATGTTTTATTTATTTAGTAATATCACTCATAATAGTAGTCAAAACAAAACTCAATAAAGATAAGAAATAATTTCAACCAGTTGTACTATCGTTTGTAAAATGTAAAAGAAAGGCGTGTATTTTTGATAAATAAAAATACGTATGTGATTTAGACCATATCAAATATATTAACGTAATTATTGCACATATTAAATCCAAATAATCCTTTCCGCAGCTGTGTTCGTCTGTACGACTCTGGAATAGAACCCTAAGGTAAGAGTCTTAATATAAATTGAACTAACTGGTATTGTTTCATTGGCCCCGAACTAGGGACTCGAAGAGTATTTTATTATTTGCACCAACTTGTATTGTTTCAAATATTGTATATTAGTTGTATTGTAGATGTGTAGACTACATTGGCTTAATATCCATATTGCTAAAAGGATGAATTGAGATAGGATATAACTACAAAATGAAGAACCTGTTTCACAGCATGTTATATGATGTGATTTGGATTTGGATTCTTAGAGGTGGGAAAACGTTTGTGGCACACCTTTGTTGGGTGGCCTTCTGGGATCTTTTGATCATGCTGAATGATGATTTAATCTCACACAAAGTCCATCGTGTTGCATATTTTTTTACAGGCATATTACTTCTTTAAAATTGCTGAAATATTTTACATTTTTGTCAAATATAATCAGAACTAGCATTTGTGTTATAAAATATAAAATTATAGCATAAAACATAAATAACTTTTATACGTGTATAAAAAATGAATTTGTAGCTCTGAAAAATTTGATTTAAAATTTATTTCGACCAAACAAGCTACTGTTTTTAAAGTAAATCAGTCAAAAACTTAGATTTGGATTCAATAAGGAGCATTTTAAAGCTAACATTGAAATCCCTCAAGTACCATTAAAAAGTTTTATTAATGTTATCACTGGTTAAATACAGTAAAATCTCCCTCACTTATCCATGTTAATTGGGAATGTATAATGGACAGTTGTCGGAAAACACGGTTAATCCACTGATCCTTCCGTATGTCATTGTGGCTCCTAGAATTGTAATGGTCAGCATAGTTGCGTCTGCGATACGGTTCGAACTGATCATTACATGTACGCAAATCCCTGCATACTTGCATGTATAATTTACACATACTGAATGAACAGATACTGATATTAAACAAAACTACTTTTGCAGATGAGAACAATTAAGGCATTGTAAATAATGAAAATAGTTGTAAACAGATAAAATATAATTGTGGGGAACTGATTCATATGTAGCGTATACACTATGCAACTTGCTGCACGCGCTTTTTGCAGACAGTGAAGAAATTTCATGATATGGATCCGAAACAATATATAAATTTTTTTACAAAACCGTCAATGTTTCGAAAACAAAAAAGAGGATTTTATTGAAACAAAAACCAAAATAAAATTTGGAATTTTCTTCAAATTTCACTTGCTGACACCCGCTCTCTAGATTCTTATAGAATGAAAGTTTGCCACATGCTGAAAGCTTTACTACACGCAAATTAACAAAGAAATTTCTTATAACATGGAAACGTTTAAGGTTCTGTTTGTTAAAATTATTGAAGTTATTGGTTCAAATTTATGTCTGAAACCATCTTCAGAGTTCATGGAACACGGTGGTGACAGGATTTTTTTAATCCGCTCAGTAGTTTCTAAGGTTAGCCTGGACAACAAAACGAACTTTGTCTTTACAATGGTAATGTAGACGACATGCTTACTCTGCAACTGATTGCAGAGGAGTTAGAGCCTTTTTTTACTAGCCTGCAGTTAGTTTCACAAAGCCTTGAAATCAGTTGTGTAGTGTAATAGAGGGCTAAGAGGTAAAAACACAGTCTCGTTATTTAATAGACAAACCTTGTATACCTTCTTTGATCCCAAGACCTTACAATTGTTGTTCAATAACCACAGTAAAGTAACACATTAGCGATGTGAAGTTTTGCGTTCTATTTTGGTAGGATAGCAGTGCGATTAAAAATATTTGATATAAGAATTCTTTACAAATATGTTTGTTAGCATTTCTTTAAGTTGTTTAACAAAAGTTGTATTTTACTTTATCCAGTAAACTAATACAATTATCACAATGGAAAGTGTGTTCTGTTGTTAGCACCTGACATAGCATGTCCAGCTTCTAATTCTAGTTTTGAACTGGGACTACTGTCTCAGTGTTAGTAACATTTCTGTTGTTAACACTTTCAACGTCATGTTTTTTTCGTGTAATTTCTGGTGAACCACTGTTTTGAGCATTATTTCAAACAATTGCAGCAAATTCATCTTTTAACAAAATAATACAATTGTAAGGGTACAGATTTGTGTGCTACCATAGTTTCAATTTAAATCAGTAAATTTTTTAAGCAGTCAGGATTCACCTATGAGGTGCCCCTTGTAACCAGCAACCTACAGTGTTATCATAAACTGTTGATGTCTGGACTGCCCAGCCCAGACATATTATGCAACAGTTCTCCAGCAGTCTTTGTGTGTGAATCACAGTAAGCAGATTGTCGCTCTAGTGTTTGCATCAGACAGAAGCAGCATACAGTTCATTAACTAAAAACCGTGGCCTCGGGTGTGTAAGATAGGCCGAAGTTAAGGCCGGCCTATCTAATTAAATAATTATTAAAAGTGCGTGAAGCAGGCAGGCAAATAATATAAAAGTAAAAACAATATAGCGCGCGGCCAGCCAATTAACCAACTAAGAGCTCGAGCAAAAGTTATGTCGGCCGACAAAATGTTAACCAAGTGGAAAGTGTAACATAAAACTTAAAAATAAGACGGAGTGCATCGCGGCAGTGTAAAGAATTCATGATCAATTGAAACAACATTTTTGAAGTGACTCGAAGCAGTTAACCACCCGAGGTGGTGAGGAAACAGTAAGGAACGCCGTGGATGCGTTAAGTAATTTCCATAACACTGTCTGAACAATTTCATAAATTTGTAAAATAAATCCAAATACTGAACTATAATAACGGGGTTTTCAAGTAAAAAAGAAATGTAAAGATTATGAATGAGAGAGTGTTTCAAAGTGCTGGTTCCCAAGATAAAGCTATTTTTAGGCCATTTTCAGATAAGTTGATATTGATTGGTTACATATTTATGTCTTTTTGTTTTGTATTGAAAGGGTAGGGTGAATGTGAAGGGAAAACAAATATTGCATTAAAGAAAGCTAATTTGTTAGAATACGCAAAATTTGTGTTAGCGTCATTATTCCGAAACTCAAACCCATATAACCTTGTCTGCAGCTGTTTTCGTCTGTAGGACTTTGGAAGAGAAACCCGAAGGTAAGATATTATATTATTAATTGAATTAATTTATATTGTTTCACAATATATCATAGAATAAGCCATGGCTGTGTACACTGTTGAGTATTCTCCTTACAGTCCAGATTTGTCACCAAGTGACTACCATTTGCTTGGGCCTCTGAAATAAGTGTTGGGGGAGGGAGGAAATGATTTTCTGATAATAAAGAGGTGGAAGAATTTGTGCACAATTGGTTTATGAAAATGGGATAAAAAACTAACTGCCAATCTGAAAAAAGTGTGTGGATGTTAATGGAAACTACGTGGAAAAAGACATAGTACAGTTTGTAAATAAATTAATAAATTTGTTTACAAAAATTCTGCTTTATATTTGACTGAACCTTGTACGTATGTTTGTTTCATTATTTCTATAGGAAATCAATTACTTGCATTTGTGTAACTGAAAAATTCATATAAAAAGTGAAAATTATCATTAGTACGACTTATAGATCTAAAGGGAAATTATGTTGTAATAAAAATAAAAAACAAATTTTAGTATATAAATGTTTTTTGTCGGAATTAAATTTTACTTTTACACAACTGTTTAAACTGTTGTATAAAAAGAATGAAGTACAAAAATACAATACAAAAGTTATGAAAAGAAATAACAAAATTAGAATAATTTTATACTTTTTTTTACATTTGTACTAGTAACTTATTAATTGGTAAGATTTAATTTTTATTCCATGCAGGGTGTCTACTAAAAACTTTATATAAAATTCCTTGACTTTTCCAGGTCATTTCTGAAAAAATTGCAGGTATTGATGCGATCACTTAAACTCATAATTTGAATACAGTGAAATTTCGCTAATTCGGACTTCACTAATTCGGAATTTCTATAATTCGGACTGGGGTTCACAGTACTGTAATTTATACGTTATAGCAAAACGGGTTTTACCCTATTTATTCCTCACGTTGTAAGCATCAATTTGTAACACTTTTTAAAATGTGTATTGTTTTTTAATTAAGCCCAAGTGGTTGGCACCCATTTGTAATATACCGTACTTATTAATTCTATTTCTATTATAAATAAAACATATGGAATGGTATCTGGTAATAATAATAATAATATTGAATGTTTTAGTGGATAGCTAGTGAGGATCGGTCAATAATACAACTTTTAGTTATTTTGCGTCGACGTTTCGACAATATTTATTGTCATCTTCAGGACCTGTGTATGAAATACAATAGAAATATCAAACATAACGAAACAATTAAATATTTGGGTGAACGTGTTGGTGATGTGAGTGTGTGCGTGCGTATGTATGTATCATTTTTTATGTGAAGACTTATGATAGTTTGTTTACATCTTCAAATTATCTTTAAGAAAGCTTATCTTCAAGTTATCGATGCAAAATAACTAAAAGTTGTATTATTGACCGATCCTCACTAACTATCCACTAAAACATTCACTGATTGACGGTCACTAAAAAATTTAGGGAAATAATAATATTGTAATTTTTACTCAAAATTTATATAGTCCATTTACTGTAACTATTAATATGACTCAGGGTCGATTCTCTTCTCTTTTATATTAATATTATTTTAAGGTCCTTTTGGCTGATATAAAAGGTTCAGTTATTATAAAGAAAAAACAAGTACAGAAAGTACATTACATTACAAAACAAGATAATAATGAAATAATATAAAATTAATATTAATTATAATAATATATATACGTTACACAATGTTTATCAGTTCAGTTCAGTTTCACACAGCCTCCTGGTATCAGTGATGAAAATTTCCAATGTCTTCAGTTTGTTTATATTATTCAAATGAAGAAATCCACTTCTTTTGTGATCAATAAATGTTACATCTTGTCATTTCATTTATCTGAAGCCTTCTGGTGGAATATAATGATTGAAGTCCAGTGTTTCTGTTATTAAGTCAATTTAAGCGTAGTTGTTCTTCAATAATTGTAAATTGTTTTCATTTAAAGGTTAGTTTTTTCCATAACTTCATTCGTTTTTTTTAAATTTAATGTTCTTTTCTGGTTGTTAGCTCAGTAATGTTTAAAGGCTGATTTGTTTATGCTGTTTCCTTATTTACTCAAATTTTACATTCTGTTATAGGTTGATATAGTGTTTCTTGCTTTGTATTATATTGTGTTTTAATAGGATTCATATTTTTTCTTGTATAAATATTTAGCTTTTTTAAAAATTCAACTCAACTCTCCTTTTTGTTTATTTACAATAATAATAAATTCTTTTTCTTTCTTTTGGTTTCCTGGATATATATAAATTACTCTGGTCATATTTGTTCAAATTGAGATTTAGTTGTCATAGGATATCTTCTATATAAAAATGAATGTTCCTTTTGTTTGTCCCGTATGCGTTCTTATACCATTCATCCGATTGCGATGAAACTTCGGTGAGTTGTTGTGCGCACGCCCGCGAAGGTTTCTGAATTAGTGGTGTTTTTTCGGTGGGGTCCTTTGGGGGGTTCTTTGGGGTCTTCCACATCTCCTCCTAAACCACTGGACCGGTTTCAACCAAACTTCGCACAAATATTTTACGCAATGGGAGAACCAACATAGGATAGGTGTTTTTTCGATGGGGTCCTTTTGGGGGTTCTTTGGGGTCTTCCACATCTCCTCCTAAACCACTGGACCGATTTCAACCAAACTTGGCACAAATATTTTACGCAACGGGAGAACCAACATAGGATAGGTGTTTTTTTTGACGGGGTCCTTTGGGGTCTTCCACATTTCCTCCTAAACCACTGGACCGATTTCAACCAAACTTGGCACAAATATTTTATGCAACGGGAGAACCAACATAGGATATGTGTTTTTTCGATATGATCCTTCGGGGGGTCCTTTGGGGTCTTCCACATCTCCTCCTAAACCACTGGACCGATTTCAACCAAACTTGGCACAAATATTTTACGCAAAGGGAGAACCAACATAGGACAGGTGTTTTTTTCGATACGATCCTCTGGGGGGTCCTTTGGGGTCTTAAAAAACTATTAGATCTGGTTACTATGGCAACCCAATAGAATAGATTCTGTTCTAAATATATTATCGCATTAAATTGAAGACCACGCGAACGAAGTTGTGGGCAACAGCTATTTATTTTTAAGAAACCTACTTTAATTGAACTTTATTACTTAAATTTAACATTTTCATTACGTACAACGTGAAACTCCGTAGCGAAGCACGGGTATTCCGCTAGTTTTTTTATATAATACATTATTTTACCTTTTATGTACAAGTTGCTTTTTAGTTGTTACATCATAATACTTAATACAATTTACATATTATTTTATCTGACAAAACTATGAACAATTTTAATACAAATATTATAGTTATTTGTAATTTGACAAATATTTTGAAGAATTTACTATTTACTGAACATAATGATCTAGGCCTATGTTTGACTGATTATATTTTTATGTTGGAAGACTCATAATCGATCCTGCTTACACTTGTTTTCTATTAATTAACTTCTTTAAATATAAACAAACTATTAATTAACAATTATATTCAAATTACTATAATTCCCTTTAGGGCTTAACTGAATGCACACTTTTAAACCATTGTCTGTGTGATCAATACCTATTAAACTTATATAACACAAATACTAATAAAGAAAAAACTAAATGTTAATGTCTGTATCATCCGCTACTATGGATTAGTAATTAATTTCTTTAAATAATTGTTTATAATTACTACCCACTCACAGTTATTCTTACTTGAACACCAACGTATTTCACATCCTCTTACCAAGTAATCATACTTGTCTTATATTACATTTGTATCACATCTTAATTACATTTTACATTTATCTCTAAATCTGTATTGTACTTTATGTGTCGTTCTATTTGATGTATTCATTATTTATTAAATTTATCATCATTAGTTTGTAACGGTACATAAGTCCGTGTAGGAATTTGTTGGTACAGGCAAAATTAATTTATTATGATTTAATGTATTAAAAGTGGTGAGGTTAAAATTTCCCAAATATATCATGCTACACAGTTTGTCAGAACGACTCAACTTCAAGGTCATTGGTTTACGTGACATACGACACATATTCAGAAAAAGCAAGAAGCGGACAATGCTGAAACGTCATAAATATTACGACAGACGTATCAACGGTGATGTAAAACCATGCCGTCATCAGCTGTGAAGAATAGGTTGATGACGATAAATCCCTTCCACCTGCCGAATTTATAACATAATATCCTTCAACTTACATTCAGTGCAGTAGCACGCTACAAAATTCGCTGGCCGATTATTGCCAGCCAAAGTGTTTCAAACAGTACAGAAATGTAATTGAAAGGTAGCAAGTACCATTAACTAACCAGAAAAGTGAAAATGTAAAGTAAATTCAGTGCAGTGAAGGAGCAGACTCGAACACTAAAGTTCGCCGACCACCTGCTGGAAATGGAGAGCGTCTGAGGAGAAACTGCGACGTCCAATTCAGGAAAGTTCAAAATTTATAACCATATCAATTTTATAATCTGAGCTCAACAAAAATTCTAAATTGAAATATGTGCCACTAATTAATGTATGGGGAGAGAGAGAGTGTGTGTGCGTGCGAGAGAATGCCGGCATCTACAAGTTATACAAGAAGGCATTGGCTTGTGTTATAACATGATCTGATACGTAATAAATAAAATTAATGATAACTGCAGTTCAATAAAAAATGCTCTTGTTATAAATTAAATACGGAGATACCAGAAATGAATAATTAAAATTGATGTGTAGTTAGTTGGGCGGAAGTACATAGCCGCCATTTTGTTTTTTGTGTGTATACGACAACATTTTGGTTTTTGTAAATTCTAATGATTGAAATTCAGAAATATTAAACCACAAGTTTTGTTGAACCTAAATGTTGTTAGACTTATTATTTCGAATGCCCAAACTGTTTCTGTGCTCCCTTAATAACGTATCCTGGCCCTTAGTGAGAAAAGTAATGGTGGCCACAAAGCCACGTGTGCATACCGGATGTGTATCTTGAGTTACAAGGTAAGTACAAATAAAAATATTATTAATAAAAAAAGTGAAAATAGGAAAAAAGTTACAAGTTATTTGTTTATGGACTACTCCAAATCTAACTGGGTACTGTCTATATAGTATAGTAAGTTGTCATAGTAATGTCTGTTGTAGGACTTTTGGTTTTTAATTAGGTTCACACTTTTATTTATAACTGTTTCTTCTTTCAAATTACTTTGATTTTGATTTGTTTAGATAAATTGTTGTTATTGCTTGCTGATGTCTTCAATAGTTGAGGTGTATGATATTATGGTATTAATATTGCTTGGTGATAAGATTGATATTTATTAAACAAATTCTTCATTATTATAGGCAAATTGAAACCTACCTTTCTTATCAATATCAATTATTTTCTTCTTTATCTCTGGAGTTTATTTATTTGTATTGGTGGCTTTAACGAATTGTAATTCTTGAGTTTCCTCTTGGTTCATTGTATATTTTATTTATATATTCCATTCTTTTATTAAAATTGATTCCATACTAATGTTAAATGATTTCCCCTATATTAATATGGTATTATGAATGAATATCGGCGTTGAGTGGCCCTTTTACGTCCAATTGCTCATCCAAACATTCACATACCTGGTACAGTCCACTTTGGCTGCTGCCCATAAAATAATTCTAGAGTGACGCCTTAGCTTTCTACATTCTATAAATAAAATAATTATAAATCTTATATCATTATACACGCCATTGGAATCTTTTATCTTCTGAATATTTTTTCTTATTCTACCTTGCCTTCCAATAACTCCATTTATTTATATTATATTCAATATTACTGTTGGTATATTTCTTAAGTAGATTTCTTTCTCTTTTATATAACTTCACTTCACAGTTCAATGATTCATTAGCCTTAATGTCATTCACCTTTGTTATTCAATACCTCTTGTAATATAGTAGTTTTAATTATCCTTCTATTATTCTATCTGTTTTTATACTGCAACTCTTCTTCAGCAAGTTCATTTTCTAATTAGTTTATTATATTTCTCTTAGGCCTATTGTCATTAATATTGCGCCCCATTATTATTATTATACTACTAAATGTATTATTTATGCTTGATTTAAATAAGATGTGCTTATTTCTTTTAGAATTTTGGTATCATTTATTTAGTTTGAACATCATTATTCTTTTTTCTTTCTTTTCCAAAATCTCTTTCCATAATTATTGGCAAGATGTACTTATTACTTTTAGAATTTTGGTGTTGTTACATAATTGCCCTCCTTCAGAAGTAATTATTTCTGAACATGATCTTTGGTATGGAAGAAATAATTGCTTATGTTATGTTTCATTATTCATAATATTTTTTAAGTGATGCTTGGTTATGATTACCTTTAGTCTTTTTCGTAATAGGATCAGCTAGTTCATATGTATTATTATGATTGTTTTTGGTTACAATATATCGATGGCCTAGTTCAAGACAGCAACAACTCAAAAAAACACGATTTTGAGTTATTGCTTGATAGGCATTGTTCACATGCTGCTCTACATATTTCAATAAAGAACCAAGTCAAAACATAAATATTGTGGGCCAGAAAAGCGTTAATTCACTCTAGAAATATTTTTGTGCTTGCATAAACCTAGTTCAATACAGCAACATTTAGACATGTTTCTGTTTAGAACAGAAACTACACTTCAACTTAGTTCCATACCGAAACATTTCGAGTTGTTTCTGTATGGAAGTGTATACTTGAAATTTTTCCAAAGTTACTGCCTCTTCTATGGTTGGCAGCGCCGTGTCTAGGAAAAGAAGAGGAAGAAAACAAAACAATTTTGGGACTACCTAATTCAAAGTATGACAGAAATACAGCCTAAATACACATACATAAAGATTGACAGCAACAGGTCACTGAACTGTGGCTATTACTTTGATATTTGTGGTTCGAAAGTTAGGGTGTGTAAATTATTTTTTCTAAGAACTTTAGATATTAGCAGCAAAATTATCTTCACTGCTTGTAAGAAAAAGAATGATGAAGGTGTAATAGAACCAGATAAGCAAGGGCGTCATGGTAAGAGTGGAAGACAATTACCTCCAGAGTTGAAGGCAGGTATTAAAAGGCACATAGAATCATTTGCGGTAGTAGATTCACACTATTGCCGCGCATCTTCTACAAAGAAGTATTTGGATGCAAGTTTAACACTGGCAGTAATGTACCGCATGTATGTGTCTGCATGCAAGGAAAACGGAGAGTCGTATGCAAAATTAAGTATGTATGAAACTATTTTTAATACAGAGTGTAACATTGCTTTTTGTAGGCCAAAAAAAGATCAATGTGACAGCTACAAAAATAGTTCAGCTGAAGAAAAAATTGAGAAACAAGCCACTTGTGACATCACATTCTTGAAAAACAACTAAGTAGAGCATATAAAGAAAGTGATCTAAAGAACGCAGAGAAAAACAAAAATCTCCAGGTTTGTTGTTTCGACTTACAAGCTGTTATTGCGCTTCCTTGTGGAAACGTCTGTCAGTTTTATTATAAAAGAAGACTATCTTGCTACAATTTTACTGTTTTTAACATTTCTGAAAAAAAAGGAACGTGCTATTTATGGCATGAAGGCATCGGTAAAAGAGGCGCAAACAACATCGCAAGCTGTGTATATAAGTATTTACAAGAATGTGAGGCACATGACATTATATTTTATGCAGACAACTGTGCTGGACAGCATAAAAATAAGTTTATGGCTTCTCTTCTTATGTTTCATGTCATTAACTCTGAAACTACCAATACTATAACGATCAAATTTCTCGTTGTAGGACATACCCAAAAGGAGGGTGATAGTATGCATGCTCTGATTGAGCAGTCTAAGAAACAAGCTTTGAATGGAGGACCAATCTACATCCCTTCTCAGCTTGTTCCAATAATAAGTCTCTCTAAAACAAAAGGTCACCCTTATAAAACAGTGAAATGTCAACTGAAGACTTCTTAGATGTCAAACGTCTGGAAGAAAGTATGGGTAAAAATTTTAAGACTGATGAAAATGGCAAAGATGTTAACTGGAATAACCTGTGTGTCTTAAGAGTCGAAAAAGCAGAACCAAACATGATGTTTTACAAAACATCATACACACAAGAGAATTATGGCCAGATCAACATAGCACAGCGCATGATTCGGAGGAGGAGGAACAGTATCCCTGAGTTGAAAAAAGCTTATACCCGTCCACCAGCAATATCAAAAGCAAAGATTGATGATCTATTTTCATTGTGCAGAAATAACAGCATTCCCTATCAATATTGGCAGTTCTATGAATCGTTGAACTGAGAATGAGAATAAGTATAATTTTTTGTTTGATTTTCCATTGTTTTAAAATTTTGAATTCTGAAGAAAAATTTGTTGGTTTTAGATTTTTCAGTGTTTCAACACATTGAACTCTAAACAATACTGTAATTATTCGATTTTTTAATTTTCCAGTGTTTTTTGTTAGTAATTTTGTTTTATTTAGTACCGTTTTTAAAAATATTAACCGTTAGCAGTAGGACTCAGGCTGGAAGTAACCGGGCACAAAAGAGTCAGCAATTATTTTGTATACTTTGAAATTCAAACATTGTTGTACTATTTTATAGAGTAAAAGTAGAGAATAATCCTTAAATGATTGCATTTTAAATAAATATGGAGTAATTTAATGGCTTACTTTGCTTTGTACAGTAGCAATAACTATAAATTCATCATAAAACCTCTACAATGTCAGTTCAGTAGAGAAACAACTCAAAACATAATTAAACAATAATAAATATATCATATTTACAAAAAGATACGAACATCAATTTACCATCTAATTAATGTTGAAATTGTAATCTTTATGATAAACAAAACTAGAAATACTGGAGGTAATTGTGACAGAAGCTATACGTTATAATAGCAAGCACAAAAATTTTTAACCCAATTATCTTAAAACTAGTTTTTTTGAGTTGTTGCTGTCTTGAACTAGGCCATCGAATATGGTCCTACATATAATAACAATAGTTTCTTAGTGATTCCCTCCAATGCTCTAGGTAGTTCTCTATTTCTTAGCAATACCTTTTCCCCTACTTCATATTGTATTATTTTATCTTCATTTTTCTTATACTGGTTTTTACGTTTTTCAAGGTTTTCTATTACTTTATTATAAAACTATTTTATCGAATTGATATCTTTGTGATGCAGTAAAATTGATTAATTCTTGGATTCTCGGGGGGGGGGGGGGGAGGGGTCTTTTTTCGTACATGGCAGTATATGGAGTACAGTTGATGGATGGATGATACGCTAGGTTAATGAATTCTTCGGTTGCAGACAGGTATTCTTGCCATTTTCGTTGTTGGTTGTGGCAATATGTCCTTAGTATATCCTACCAACTTCTCTCAATACCCTTTCGGCTGGGTTGCTACTTGGGTGATATACCGAAGTTTTGTATGTCTTAATTCCTAGCTCTAATGAAGTATTTTTCCACGAAATTGTGTACAATGATCTGTAATAATAGAATTGGGTACTCCTACTTCTGGAATGTATTTTGTAGACAATATTTCAAGGATTTTTTGGGTGGTTGCCCGGTTAATCGGATATAGTTTAATAAATTTGGTGAAATGGTCCATAATAATGACAATGTAATTATATTGGTATCTACCTCCACTACGCGGGAACGGTCCACAAATGTCCAAAAATATCTTTTCTAATTTTTGTTTTGACGTTATTGGTATCATTGTACCTTCCTTTTTTTCATTGTTTGCTTTTACTAATTGGCAAATGTGGCATGGTTTTATATAATTATATATTAGTTATATTATATTATATAATTATATATTAACCTTCCTGTTAATATTCTTTATGTAGCAGTTCTCCTCTAACGTTTTGACAACTTTCCCTGCCACCATATGGCCATATCTTAAGTGATAATCCATAATTAACTCTTTTTCGATAGGTTTAGGTATGATCACCTAAATCATCTTGGTTTAAAGTATTTTTTATAAACAATATTCCGTCGTACATACAATAAAATTTATTTACACTGTCATTTGGTTCCTCCAATCATCCCTTGATGTGCCTTAATTTTGGATCTGATTGCTGATGAATTCTGATATCTTGAAGTAACATTTCTAAATCGGACCTACTCTTGATAATATTGTACACCTTAATTATGTTTTCGTGGTCTCCTTCAAAGGTCTGTGTATTTAAATTGATTCGTGATAGCACGTCTGCTATTACGTTTTTGTTTCCTGGAATATATTCATATTTGAGATTATACTCTTGCAAAGCGATTGCCCATCTTGTAAGTCTACCGTGACTTAATTTGCAATTTCTCAAAAATGAAATGGATTTATGATCCATTCTGAGGGTTACAGGATACCCTAAAATATAGGTACGGAACTTGCTACATGCAAATACTACGACTAACAGTTCTTTCTCGGCTATGCTATATTTTCTTTCACAGTGGTTCAATACTCTACTGGCGAAGCTAATAACCAAATGGTTACCCTCTTTATCTTCTTGATATAATACTGTCCCGAGGCTGATGTCACTAGCATCACAATTTAAGAAAAACGGTTGATTGAAATCTGGATGGTGTAATATTATAGTTTCTAAAAATTTGTCTTTTATTGATTGAAAAATAATGTCTTGATCTGGACCCCATGTCCACTTATTCTTAGAAGATAACTGTTCTTGGAATTTCGCTGTCAGTTCTGAATAATTGCTCTGAAACTTTCTGTAGTAATTACAGAGTCCTAAAAACGATTGTAATTGTTTTTTGGTGTTGGAAACTTTTGAATGGCTTTGACTTTTTCTTGCGATGGTGAAATTCCTTGTTTATTCAAGTTAAATCTCAGGAATTGTACTTCCTTTGCAATTAATTTTGATTTTTCTAATTTCAAAGTAATGTTATTATTAGATAGTTTTTTAACACATTTTCCACCCGTTGACAATGTTCCTCCCAATTTGATGACGTAATAAGGAGATCATCTACATACACAGTGGTGTACTGAAGCGATTCTTGGCCAAGGATCCTGTCTATACACCTGACAAAGATTGCTACCGAATTCACCAGTCCAAACGGCAACCTTTTGAATTGGTAATTACGGCCCTCAAAAATAAAGGCCATGTATTGCCAACTCTTCGGATGTAATTCCACTTGCCAGTAACCACTCACAGTGTCCCAGCTACTGATGAACTTGGTACCATGGAATTTTTTAAAAATTTCTTCAATTTCACTGGGTGACGTCCGGTCATTTATAATGGTTTTATTAATTTCGCGTGCGTCCAAACACAGTCTAACTTGTCCATTTTTTTTATGAATTGCTATTATGGGGCTTGTAAAAGGTGACTGACTTTGTTCAATTATATCGTTATCCATCATCCTTTTGATTTCATTTCTAACCGACTCTTTCAATGAATATGCTATTGGGTATGATTTCTTGCAGAATTCTACCGGTTCCTTGAACTGAATTTCACATTGATAATTTTTAACCTTCCCCGGTTCTTCCGAAAATACGTGCCGGTATTTCTCATATATTCTAACTAAAGTTTCTACCTGATCCTTGGTTAAATGACTACTTGTTTCTTCACACTGAAACTCTCTTATCTCTTATAATTTTTTCATCCATAAGTCATCATTGGAAATGCTATAAATCACCTTCCTATTGATTGTATCATCTTTCATATAATTTAATTTTCTCAGTTGCTGGTGGATACCACTGGGATATTCACTATCGCTACCTGTTAATTCGGCTATCCATACAATACCTGCTGCGTATAAAGATACTTTCTCCTTACTCAGATCGATAATTGCTGAGTACTTTCTAAGTACGTCACATCCCATTAATAACTGGAATGGTAAGCCAGTTGCTACTAAACATGTTATATTAATTATTACACCCTTGCTTGTTACATCTAATGACACCTGTTTTCTTACGGTCTTATTTTGTCTTCCAGTAGCACCTATGAGGGTTATGTTAGTGACAGGTAATGTTGATATTATTCGTTTACATTTTCTCTGTATGTTTTCTAATTCATTAGCGTTAATTAGACACGTTAGCGCCCGTATCAATCATAATTTTGGTGGGAACTCCTTCCACTTCAGCGTTGATGTATATTATATCATGGTTGTGGCTGATAATGTTATTAGCAGTCTCTTCTAACAATTCTTCTCGAATGTTTTTTAAATAATTATTATATATAATTGTGAATTTTGATTTGTCCGTCCCTACGTTCAGTCATTGTCTATATCCAGTTGATTGTAGCAGTGAGGGGTCGTGAAGGTTTATCACTGTCTCCTGTCATTTAAAGGAATGTTGTCAGTAACGTTATTTGAGAATGCCGGTAGATTTGACTGGAATTCTTGGTTTGTTCCTCATTCTTTGTTGCGAGAATGATTCAATGGTTCATATGTCCCTGGTGTGCGGTTGTCCCCTTGACTTCGACTCCTATATCGGTTTTCACAATGGTTACAATTTTCGTTATTGCCCCAACGATAGTCATTGTTACTAAAACTATTATTTCTACGACGCTGGTATCTTCTTGACTCATGTTCCTCTGCTCGAATATGGTTGATTAGGGGTCTGTATATGCGATTACCGTTATGATTATTATATTGATTATTCCTATTATTATTATTATTTGGATACATACTATTTCGGTTATGATTCACTTGATGGTGATTATTATTGTAGTTATTATTATTATTATTAATATTATTTAAGTTATTATTACCATTATTGTAATTATAGTTATTTCTGTGGTTATTAAGCTGGTAATTACTCATTCCATGGTTATTATTTCTTCCTTCGTATCTATCGGTTCTCTGCCTGTTTTTCCGGTAATAATTTTCATGTTCGTAATTCTCTAGTAAGCTGGCCATTGCCTGTATAGTTTTAATTTGATTGCCTAATCGGGCTCCAGAAATCCTCTCATCATACTGGTATGCCATTTTTGTAACCAGACATTCCTCAGGTATTTTAGGCTCCAAATGTTTAGCTAAGCACACCTTTCCTAAGAAGTATGTAGTCGGTGAAGTACCCCGATTGACGTCATATCTCCCATGAGTGATATTGTCTCGTATTATATGTTGAGTTGATTCTGACCAGTATTTTTCCTTAAATAATTTCTTAAATTGTGGGTAGTCGGTAATTTCATTTCTTGTTGCAACCCACCAATTATCATTAATTTCTCTAAAACATTCGTCCAACATTTCTCTATTTGAGTTCCACCTTGTTATACGATATTTAATAAAATGTTCATCTATTCTCGCTACGAATTCCATAGGGTTTTTTTGATAATTTTTAAAACTAATTCCTTCACGACTCTCGGTTGTAGGTATACTATTAATATTACAGTAGAGTCCCGGTTATCCGCCATAAATGGGCTGGCGGAAGGGCGGATAAGCTGGAATGGCAGATAATAGGGAGAGTTAAATAAAACACAAATTTATCATAAAATTACGTTGTAATTTTGTAAATGTAATTAATAAACATCACGTTTTACAACAAATCAATAGAGAAAACAATACAGTACTGTACAATTATATTACAAAATTATAGTAAAACATTTTAGAGAACAAGCAACAATATTAAAGTTATACACTTACAAAAAAAGAGAAAACAATTACGCCTACTTTAGTACTTCACGCTTCAAGTTTAAGAATTCAGTAAATTTTAACAAGAAAAATTTACTAAAAATAAATATAGAATCAGACTAATGTGTACGTAATAAAATTGACTTACACTGTCAGAAATGTTGGAAGTGAGAGTTCAGTTCATGATGAGTGAAAAAAATTAGTGATCTTCGACTGCATCCCTGATGATTCCCGCTTCTTTGCTGCCAAGTCTCACCATCTTTGGAGCATCATTATGTTGACAACCCTGGCTTCCTCTTGCTGCTCAACGTACTGAATGGCTGCTTCAAGAGCTTTAACCCCTTCTTTGTGCGTGACTTTTGGGGCTCAACAGTTTCAGAGTCTTGATCTTCAACAACATCATCACTATTAACAAGTGTTACAATTTCTTCGTCAGTTATTTCATATTGGTCGTCTCCTGAAAGCCAATTCCTTATTTCATCCAATGATGCATCCTCACATCCAGGGATACGTTGCACCAAGGGCAAAATACTTTCATGAAGTTCATCCAGCATGCTTTCAGCCATATTTTCGTCCTCGCCCAACAGCTTATGCCACGACTTCGCAATTGTTTGTGCCCCGACGTCGGCCCAGGCCCTTGTGACCCAATAAGCGACATCCTTCAAATTTATACTTTTCAACTTCTTAATCAAGTTTTGCCCATCTTCAATTTCTTGTATGACTGTTGACAGAAGTTTTCTTCGATAGTTTCATTTAAGTGTTTCTAAAACACCCTGGTCCATAGGCTGACAAATGGCAGTCACATTTGTTGGCAAAAACATAGCCTTTATATCCCCATCTCTAAGTTCGTCTGGATCAGGGTGAGTTGGGGCATTGTCTAGCAGTAAAACTGCTTTTCTGGGTAGGTTGTTGTCTTTTAAAAACTTCTCTGAACAAACTCTTTAAAAAACCATTCCTTAAAAATTTCACTGGTCATCCATGCACTTTTTTGATTGAAATATTTTACTGGAAGAGCATGTTTTGAAATGGTTTTAAAAGCCCTAGGGTTTTTGGACTTTCCAATCATTGCCAGGTACATTTTATGGTTTGCTGTGGCATTACTGCATGCTAAAATAGTCACTCTCTCTTTACTACGTTTATAGCCAGGGGCTGCAGCTTCAGTTCTAGCTGCAAGGCTCTTACTCGGTAACATTTTGAAATTAAGGCCTGTTTCATCACAATTAAATACTTGATCTCCTGTTAAGCTTTCAGTTTCAACAAAGTCTTGAAATTTTTTCTTAAACTGCTCCATTTCTTAGCCAGCCAACGCTTGCTGTAAAATCTGCATCACCTTTGTTAAATTCTTTTTGAAACTGCAACGCCTTTTCTTTTAAGATAGGTCCCGAAATAGGCACCCCTTTCTCCCTGAACTGTGTAAACCAAATGTACAACGCTTCGCTAACTTTTTCATAATCACTATTTTTCATAGTTTTTCTATCTTTAAAAGCAGTCTCAGTAACTCGTGAGGAACACCATTTTTCTAATTCTAATAGTCTCTTCTTCCAATCTCCAACTGTGCGATGACCGACGCCGTAGTGGTCAGCCACCTTCTGCAGCGTTTCCCCTTTATCCAGTCTTTTTAATGCCTCAAGCTTGTCTTTTATTGATAAAACAATTTTCTTCCTTTTCGTAGCCATAATCGCAACACTATTAACAAGACTACACTACGACACTTTCACCAAAACTGCACTAGTCACTCACGGACACACCGCGTAAAAATAGCCTCACTACTGCTCACTACAGCACACAACAAGAAACTGCAGTCTACTAAGCGATAAGCATGTGAGCGATAGCATTGGGGGTAGGGTGGGGTGAATGACACATGAGTCACAGCTAGGCTATAATAGGCGATGGGCAGTAGGCCAAATTCCTGCAGTACAGTCAGGAGCAAAGAGAGCACGTACACTCACGCCCGCAAACTATTGGCACACTATTTTCGTTGCAGTAATTAAAGAAAATATTTTTTACGTTTATGTTTTTTTACGCCGCTTGGGCGGCGGATAACACGGAACGGCGGATAATTGAAGGGCGGATAACCGAGACTCTACTGTAGTTGGTCTAGTTCGCACCAGTTCTATTTCCTCTTGGTTCTGTCTGACTTGGTCATTTATCTTATTTTTTGAAATGTCAATGTTGTCACACCTCTCTCCGCATTGTTTCTGAACCTTTTCCAAATTTACTTGTTCCCTTTGTATCGTCTCTATTTGAACACGACTATCTTCTTTTACCTGATCTATCTTGGAACATAAATTCACTCTATTTTGTTCAATGGTTTCGTTAATTTGTTCTATTCTTTCATTTGTTTTGGCTATCTCTTGTCTCCTTTCCTCAGTGTTTCCATCCATCTTCTGGTTAATTACCTCATTAACCTGCTCCATCCTCCCATGAATATTTTCTCTCAGTTCTTGGTTTTGTTCGTTTATAAATCGTCTTATATTCTTATCAACGTCTTCGATTTTTTCGTTAATTTGTTGTCCCAAACTTATTTTAATACTGTCTATTTTCTCATTCATTTGCCTATTATTTTCATTTTGTTTCTCAAAATTTCTATTATTTTCTTCAAACCTTTCATTGATTCGTTTTAAATTCTCTGTATTGATTTGCTTTAACTCTTCCCTCGTGGATTTATTGTCATTTTTTAACTCGTCCACTTTCTCCTCCATTTTCTTTACTATTCTCCATTTTCTTACTGGTCTTCTTGTATTCCTATTAGGATCCTCATCATGGTCTCTTGTAAGTCTTTATCCCCTGTTTGTGTCAGTTTCTCGGGCTGTTCCTTTTGCTGTGTAGGTTTGTTAGGTTCTGCAGGAGGTAGTAACATCTCTACATCTTCCACTGGTGTCACCTCTGTGTCTTCCATACTAATCTCTTTTTCTGCTTCTGCTGCTCTCTTCTTTGATGTTGCTCGTTTGTGCATTTCTGTTGTTTTATTGAACCTATATCAGCTGCCAGCTAAAATTAGGAATTGAATTTTGTTATTTATGTGCCTATTGATTCCCTAATTATAGCCTCACAGGTTGAGTGCCAATTTATAACAAAATGGGTTTTACCCTATTTATTCCTCACGTTGTAAGCATCAATTTGTAACACTTTTTAAAATGTGTATTGTTTTTTAATTAAGCCCAAGTGGTTGGCACCCATTTGTAATATACTTATTAATTCTATTTCTATTATAAATAAAACATATGGAATGGTATCTGGTAATAATAATAAAAATAATAATATTGTAATTTTTATTCAAAATTTATATAGTCCATTTACTGTAACTATTAATATGACTCAGGGAATCTCAGGGTCGATTCTCTTCTCTTTTATATTAATATTATTTTAAAGTCCTTTCGGCTGATATAAAAGGTTCAGTTATTATAAAGAAAAAACAAGTACAGAAAGTACATTACATTACAAAACAAGATAATAATGAAATAATATAAAATTAATATTAATTATAATAATATATATACGTTACACAATGTTTATCAGTTCAGTTCAGTTTCACACAGCCTCCTGGTATCAGTGATGAAAATTTCCAATGTCTTCAGTTTGTTTATATTATTCAAATGAAGAAATCCACTTCTTTTGTGATCAATAAATGTTACATCTTGTCATTTCATTTATCTGAAGCCTTCTGGTGGAATATAATGTTGAAGTCCAGTGTTTCTGTTATTAAGTTAATGTAAGTGTAGTTGTTCTTCAATTGTAAGTTGTTTTCATTTAAAGGTTAGTTTTTTCCATAACTTCATTCGTTTTTTTAAAATTTAATGTTCTTTTCTGGTTGTTGGCTCAGTAATGTTTAAAGGCTGATTTGTTTATGCTGTTTCCTTATTTACTCAAATTTTACATTCTGTTATAGGTTGATATAGTGTTTCTTGCTTTGTATTATATTGTGTTTTAATAGGATTCATATTTTTTCTTGTATAAATATTTATAGCTTTTTTAAAAATTCAACTCATCTCTCCTTTTTGTGTTTTTACAATAATAATAAATTCTTTTTCTTTCTTTTGGTTTCCTGGATACATATAAATTACTCTGGTCATATTTGTTCAAATTGAGATGTAGTTGTCATAGGATATTATTTTTATATAATACATTATTTTACCTTTTATGTACAAGTTGCTTTTTAGTTGTTACATCATAAAACTTAATACAATTTACATATTATTTTATCTGACAAAACTATGAACAATTTTAATACCAAATATTATAGTTATTTGTAATTTGACAAATATTTTGAAGAATTTACTATTTACTGAACATAATGATCTAGGCCTATGTTTGACTGATTATATTTTTATGTTGGAAGACTCATAATCGATCCTGCTTACACTTGTTTTCTATTAATTAACTTCTTTAAATATAAACAAACTATTAATTAACAATTATATTCAAATTACTATAATTCCCTTTAGGGCTTAACTGAATGCACACTTTTAAACCATTGTCTGTGTGATCAATACCTATTAAACTTATATAACACAAACACTAATAAAGAAAAAACTAAATGTTAATGTCTGTATCATCCACTAATATGGATTAGTAATTCATTTCTTTAAATAATTGTTTATAATTACTACCCACTCACAGTTATTCTTACTTGAACACCAACGTATTTCACATCCTCTTACCAAGTAATCACACTTGTCTTATATACATTTGTATCACATCTTAATTACATTTTACATTTATCTCTAAATCTGTATTGTACTTTATGTGGCGTTCTATTTGATTTATTCAATTTATCGTCATTAGTTATTTGTTTATGGACTACTCCAGATCTAACTGGGTACTGTCTATATAGTATAGTAAGTTGTCATAGTAATGTCTGTTGTAGGACTTTTGGTTTTTAATTAGTTTCACACTTTTATTTATTACTGTTTCTTCTTTCAAATTACTTTGATTTTGATTTGTTTAGATAAATTGTTGTTATTGCTTGCTGATGTCTTCAATAGTTGAGGTGTATGATATTATGGTATTAATATTGCTTGGTGATAAGATTGATATTTATTAAACAAATTCTTCATTATTATAGGCAAATTGAAACCTACCTTTCTTATCAATATCAATTATTTTCTTCTTTATCTCTGGAGTTTATTTATTTGTATTGGTGGCTTTAACGAATTGTAATTCTTGAGTTTTCTCTTGGTTCATTGTATATTTTATTTATATATTCCATTCTTTTATTAAAATTGATTCCATACTAATGTTAAATGATTCCCCCTATATTAATATGGTATTATGAATGAATATCGGCGTCGAGTGGCCCTTTTACGTCCAGTTGCTCATCCGAACATTCAGATACCTGGTACAGTCCACTTTGGCTGCTGCCCATAAAATAATTCTAGAGTGACGCCTTAGCTTTCTACACTCTATAAATAAAATAATTATAAATCTTATATCATTGTACACGTCATTGGAATCTTTTATCTTATGAATATTTTTTCTTATTCTACCTTGCCTTCCAATAACTCCATTTATTTATATTATATTCAATATTACTGTTGGTATATTTCTTAAGTAATTTCTTTCTCTTTTATATAACTTCACTTCACAGTTCAATGATTCATTAGCCTTAATGTCATTCACCTTTGTTATTCAATACCTCTTGTAATATAGTAGTTTTAATTATCCTTCTATTATTCTATCTGTTTTTATACTGCAACTCTTCTTCAGCAAGTTCATTTTCTAATTAGTTTATTAAATTTCTCTTAGGCCTATTGTCATTAATATTGCGCCCCATTATTATTATTATACTACTAAATGTATTATTTATGCTTGATTTAAATAGGATGTGCTTATTTCTTTTAGAATTTTGGTATTATTTATTTAGTTTGAACAACATCATTCTTTTTTCTTTCTTTTCCAAAATCTCTTTCCATAATTATTTGATAAGATGTACTTATTACTTTTAGAATTTTGGTGTCGTTACAACGTACGTATGTAAAAATTCAAAATCAAGTGTAGATTTAGCCTACTTGACAAGAGAAAGGCCGGAAATACTGTTCATAGTGTATTTCCATGAACTGGGATTATTAATTGGTAGGTCAGTGATAACGAAAAGCAGTGTCGTATACATTTCCTGGAAATTCTGAACAGTAATGTACAATTCATAACAACGGATATGACTCATACAGACTTTCACATTTGTCATCATTGTGAACGTTCGTCCCATAGCCAGTTACTTTACGTTTTGACTCCTTAGTGTTCGTACCTTTTACTGTGTTCAAATATCGGTATGGAGAACCATACATGACTTCCATATTCTAAGATTTATATTTAAAATCATTTTCGAAATGAAATATTACCATAGAAACTACTTCTTTCTACTTACTGCTTCAGCCTTAACCACAGTACTGTGGTCACTAACGTATACCACCTCACGTTATCGCACTCGATTTTCACTGATGATGGAAGTCGATGGCAGTGCCGAAACGTCTGGTTTTGTAGAAAACATTGGACTACGGCCAAATATCCCGGGAAGGAATTTTAACAAAAACTACTTCTTTGTTGCCGATAACGTTGTACACATATATATCAGTGGCAAGGTTACATGGAGGCAATGCCTACCCTAAAAAATTCTGTAGAATAAAAATTATAAATACGTATGAACTACATAACGTAAAGATTATACATTGTTACTGCGACTGTCAAATTTATTAAACCGAAACGTGCTTTATTGAGCGACCGCTAGATGGTGACAGGTGAGATTCGGCATAGTTCGTTTAAAGCGAATGAGGCAACCTGAACTTGCCTCAGCATTTTTTGTATACATCGTATGTAAGCAATGTAGTGGTGTGATAGGGAAGTAGAGGGAGGGGGATTGTCCTGCGCTGTACACATAGAGCGTTGAGGCATGCCTCACTTCTGTGGTCCAAACAGTTAAGTTAAAGCGCCTGTGTTGTTTCTAAGTGTTTATTTTATGCGGTTATTAAAAGTGTCACTGTTATTCCGCTGAACTAACAGATGATCAAGATTGTTATTTGAATTATTTGTAACATTAAACATATATATAGAAAAAATCAAGTTTAAAAATTTGAAGTTCAATCAGTTGTATTATTGTGTATGACTAATACAAGGATTATTCAATAGAAACACGTATAGAGCTGTAAAGCATTTTTTATTCAACGATTTTAAAAGAAGTCTCCAATAACATTAAGACATGAGTTCCACTGTTGCGCTAACCTGTAGATTCCCTGCTAGTAAAATTCTTACGGCTGTTTGTGGAACCATTCGGTTACAGCAAACTCTACCTCAGCGTCCGATTTGAACCACTGTCCTTTTAGTGATTCCTTAAAAAAAATTTAAGATAAGATTTTTGCCTACCCATTCATTAACTACTAGCTTCGCCAGTAAGGAAATTGATGTCCATTTTTTCGGCTTGCACGCGTTATGTTGGTGTGGGTTTCGGCACTTTCCATTTAAAAAGCGTGCAAATGTAAGAAAATAAACATGAGTGAGGCCAGAAATAACATGAATTGTGTGTGTGTGTGTGTGTGTCTTACCTGCCTTTTTATTGCTGTAGGCATAATAATAAAATGGAAACGTAAACATTACATAACTGAGATATGCTTACCTGCCACGAACGATATATTATTTTATACATGGAGGAGTTCAGTGACATACACACGTACAGAAGTCATCTTCAAAAATACTGGAAGTCGTCCACGCTTTTATGTTGGCAGTGTAACTTACAGGAAGTTTTTTGATGTTTTTAAAACATCTAGGATGCAAACTTTTTCCGATAACTAAAAGTTTCCTTTTTTCGGTTCCCGTCATGTTCGCACAAACAAAAACTGTAACTCTTTGTTTAGAGAGCTTCCCACCAACGCTCTTTTCATTTGTAAATTTGAAAGTCTTATCTGGAGTTAATTTATAAAAAATTCCGGCTTCATGTCCATTAAAGATGTCTTCATCTTTATATGATCGTCTAATTTCTGGCCAAGTGTTATGCACCCAATCGCCTGTAACGTTCAGATCTACGCATTTTGCCTCACCACAAATTTTTGCAAAGGAAATCGAGTGTCGGGCCTTAAATCGATCTAGCCATCCGTTGGAGCAAGCAAAATGGCTGGCGCTGGCAGTCCTGTTACAGTGCTTATCGCTTGCATACAATGTATGTCTGTAGTCATGGGCTAGCGCGCGCGCGCACATATATACGTTTATATGAAATTTAGAGTAAAATATCTGAGAAATATTTGACGCTATAACAGAGTAGTACAATATTTAGTGACGTTAAAACCGGGAATTTTTATAATGTAAAAGATATCAGTTTGACTGGACTTATGACAAAATAACGCTACACCAGAGTTGACGTAACAGCCGAGGCCGTAATAACCAAGTTCCACTGTATATATAAAGATATTAACTCAAACATAATTTACATTAAAATGAAAAAATTTTAATTTTATTGCCTGGCAACAAAATTATTTTATTTTTAACAATTACCATTGTTTCAAAAAGTTTAAATAAATTTTCAAGTACTTTACTCTTGTTAAAACGTAAAAGGTTGCAGGTAAACTACCCCTTCCCCTTAACCGATCTTCACCAAAATCGAAAGTCCTTGAGACCTCTACAATTCAGGGACGTATGCAAAAAATTATTTGATTCTGTTTGAATTTGCGGCTGTTATCGTTTGCCATAGAAAATAAGCTTGACAAAAAAACGTTGCAGGTAAACTACCCCTTCCCCTCAACCGATCTTCACCAAAAACAATAGGTCTTGAGAACTCTACAATTTAGGGCTGTATGCAAATAATCTTTTGATTCTGTTTGAATTTGCGGCTGTTATCGTTTGCCATAGGAAATACCCTTGTTAAAACATAAAATGTTACAGGTAAACTACCCCTTTCCCTTAACCGATCTTCACCAAAAACAATAGGTCTTGAGAACTCTACAATTCAGGGCTGTATGCGAAACATTATTTGATTCTGTTTGAATTTGCGGCTGTTATCGTTTGCCAAAAAAAAATTTCCCTTGATAAAAAAAAACCATTGCAGGTAAACTACCCCTTTCCCTCAACCGATCTTCACCAAGAATAATAGGTCGTGAGTACTCCACAAATCAGGGCTGTATGCAAAAAATTATTTGATTCTGTTTGAATTTGCGGCAGTTATCGTTTGCCATAGAAAAAAAATCACAGACAGATAGACAGACAGACACACAGACAGACAGACACACACACACACAGACACTTTTCGGAAAACGACTTTTTTTCATGTTTTGAGTGTAATAGAATCAGAATCTGCAATAATCTCGAACACGATTTTTTTTGCCATCACCATACTTCCATTCCTTAAGGAATATGGAAGTAAAAATGAGTAAACGTCGTTCGTATAAATCGCTCACGATAGAACAAAAGATAGAAGTTTTAAAATGTATTGACAAAGGTGATTCGGTTCAGAGTGTTTTACGCAATTTCAGTATCAGTAAATCGACATTTTACGATATTAAAAAAAGCAGATCAGCAATTACAAATTTTTCATTGAATAGACACTTTGATAGTGCCAGTGAAATTAAGCGAAAACGGATGACTCCTGCCAAAACGTCTGACATTGACGAAGCTGTTTGGACGTGGTATAAACAACGAGCTGCTGGTGTACCTATCCGTGGGATAGAATTGCAGACTGCTGCTGAACGTTTTGCTACTCGATTTCAAAACCAAGACTTTAAGGCAAGTATAGGGTAGTTGTTTAGATTTAGAAATTGCCATGGCATAGCAAACCAATCGATTTGTGGAGAACTTTTAAGTGCGGATCATGAAGCTGTTCAACCATATAAGGATAAATTACAAAAGATTATTAATGATAATGAACTTGAACCGTGGAAAATCTACAGTGCTGATGAGACGGGATTGTTTTGGAAGGCAATGCCAAAAAATACACAATCGAGTAAAAAATAAACCCATACACCTGGACATAAAATAAATAAAATGAGGCTGTCTGCATTACTGTGTGCCAATTCCAATGGTACGCATAAATTAAAATCTGTCGTAGTGTGCCGAACTGGCTTCGGCAGCGTATTATTTTAATTTTAAAAACGAGCGCCGCTGACGTCACGCACTGCCACCCTGTTACGATTGTTTGTTGTCGGTCGGTTATACACACAAATGGTTGTGCTGCTACGCAATACAGCTGGCGCTGCCGGCCAGCTGTGTGTCTGTACGTTCCTGCTTTCGGAGGTTACTTGGCTGGAGCGAAACGTTGTATCGCTCTCATTTCTGCTTGATCCTCCAAGCTGTTCATCTGGTCTCAGCTGGCGGCGAACTTCTAACCAGGACTTCCGAACCTATCACTATGATAGGCTAGATAAAGTGTTGCTCCAGGTACGTGCAAGTCTGAGGGTTCTGAAAATATTCTAACCCCAAATATATTTTGCGTTTCAGCTTTCATTATGAGTTATGCCTGTGTGTGTGTGTGCGTATAGAGCTGTTTTTAATCTGGGCATTAATGCTATTACAAAATCAAATTAAATTAAATTTATTAAATTATGAATGTGAGAGTCGTGGGTCAAGTTGATTTCAACAGAGAAAATGCTAACGTATCTTGCACTCAGCTGTTTTGATGTAATTAATAACAACGAAAGACACAGCTAATCAATTTGAATATTTCAATGAAACATTAAGAAAGTAATTGCTAGACGAGCTTAATACTGTTTAATCTGAATTAGTGGCGATGTGTGTGTGCGCTGTTGCTGCTTAAAGTTAGTGTTGGTATTTAATGTGGACGGCCTAAGTGGCGTGATTTTCTTTATGACACCCTCTACAAGTATTGTATGTCCAGGTGCTCGACCAAGGACGAGATGGGTGTCAGGGGCGGACGAACATCTGTCCCCCCTAATGGCAGAGACGATCTATAGCCACAATGCCGTCAGTCGAGGACTTTCCGATGCTAAGCTGCACCAAGGACTTTTTCCAACGCTAAGCTGCACCAGGGTCTGGTGACACGACTGTGACATCACTGATCCGCGCCTACACGAACTATGTACCCCGGACAATCCAGGTGGGAAAATTCTGATTATATATTTCTCTCTCTCTACAACTTGTGAATGCACAGAAGCCGCCAGAAGCTCACTCGTGAAGTTCTGAACACTATACTCTAGCACAAACTCTCATGTTCAATTATGTGTGATCATCATGTTATTGCATGTGTGAACATTACCACAGTACACCTAATGAAGTATCTTATAACTGTATGATGTGTAAGAAGTTACACACACACACACACACATCCGCAGTTTACTGTAAGATCTAACTTTCATCTAATTAAGACCATTAGGGAGTTAATTATCTCGTGCTATCAAGTCATCTGGTCATGGCTGAGTTTTAATAACGTAGCTGGGGTTGTCTGATGCTGTAGATGTGAAACGATTTTCTTTCACACACATACTTAACGCTTAATGATTAAGCTAAGGGTTCGTTTGGCTGGTTGAGTTTCGGGGCGGTCACTTACATTCTCTGGTGTGAACTATGCTTGTGAATATGCTGGCAAATCTATGCTTAGGAGCTGAGATATTCCATTTACGTTGTCATTTATATTTGTACCTAGCTATACATATTAGGCTTCATTTATTTACTGTAGTGGGAATCGGTTTATGTGGAGGTTAGTGTTGAAATGAGGGATGTTTTGTTATTCATGTTGTATATGTGTTTGTGTGTGTAATTTTACTATATATATATTTTTTTGGGGGAATATGTAACTGATTTAAAACAAGAGAATAACCATAAATGTGCTTGCTGAGACAACAGGCTAGCCTAATTGATATTATACAACACTGATGGATTAGTATTGCTTTATGAATGAGATTATTACTAACTTTGACTCATACATAATCAGGCAGAAATTTTTGCAATTAGTAATATCAAGTCATTTACTTTGTGACATTATGAATTAATGGAAATACATAGATATTGTAGCATGACAGATAATCCACACAAATACATTACTCAATGATCATTAATAAAGCTCTAAGATATGGAATATCCAGATGAGAATTAATTAAAATGCACTGTTTAATAATATATTCACAAGAAAGGTTGAATAAAGAAAATTTCTGCAAACAATATAATATAATACAAATTTAAAAACCCAGAAGACTAAAAATGATAATAACAAAATTACCCAGGTAAGATAGAAGCAGGCAATTAATATACCCCGTCAAAGAAACCAGACCAGAAGAAACGAAGCCATACACGGCGAAAAACTACAGAAGAAGGAAGAATAGTCAAAACTACCACTACAGAAGACAGAAGAAAGAAGACTAATTAAAACTACTACTACTGAAGAATGAAGACAGAAGAACGATCAAAGATACAGAAGACAGAAGAAAGAAGAATAATTAAAACTACTATTACTGAAGAAGGAAGAACAATCAAAGCTAAAGAAGAAGGAAGAACAATTAAAACTCAAAGAAGAAAGAAGAACAATTAAAACTCAAAGAAGAAAGAAGAACAAACTAAATCTAATGAAGAAAGAAGAACTAGTTAAAACTACTACTACTGAAGAATGAAGAAAGAAGAACAATCAAAGATACAGAAGACAGAAGAAAGAAGAATAATTAAAACTACTATTACTGAAGAAAGAAGAACAATCAAAGATACAGAAGACAGAAGAAAGAAGAATAATTAAAACTACTATTACTGAAGAAAGAAGAACTAATTAAAACTACTATTATTGAAGAAGGAAGAACAATCAAAACTCAAAGAAGAAAGAAGAACAAACTAAATCTAATGAAGAAAGAAGAACTAGTTAAAACTACTACTACTGAAGAATGAAGAAAGAAGAACAATCAAAGATACAGAAGACAGAAGAAAGAAGAATAATTAAAACTACTATTACTGAAGAAGGAAGAACAATCAAAGCTAAAGAAGAAGGAAGAACAATTAAAACTCAAAGAAGAAAGAAGAACAAACTAAATCTAATGAAGAAAGAAGAACTAGTTAAAACTACTACTACTGAAGAATGAAGAAAGAAGAACAATCAAAGATACAGAAGACAGAAGAAAGAAGAATAATTAAAACTACTATTACTGAAGAAGGAAGAACAATCAAAGCTAAAGAAGAAGGAAGAACAATTAAAACTCAAAGAAGAAAGAAGAACAAACTAAATCTAATGAAGAAAGAAGAACTAGTTAAAACTACTACTACTGAAGAATGAAGAAAGAAGAACAATCAAAGATACTGAAGACAGAAGAAAGAAGAATAATTAAAACCAAATCTACTGAAGACAGAAGAAAGAAGAACAATCAAAGCTAAAGAAGAAGGAAGAACAATTAAAACTCAAAGAAGAAAGAAGAATAATCAAAACTAATCTACAGAAGAAGGAAGAATAAAGAAGAACCAAACTCAAGAAGAAAGAAGAATAATTAAGACGACCCATATAAAACAAAAACCCCATAGGGAAAGAACCCCCAAAAAACCCCAAAATCAATGAATGCCCAAAAAAGAAAGTATAACACAATAAAAAACCATATCACTGTAAAACTGACAAAAAACTAAAAGTGTTAGCTGTAGTAAATATTAGTGCATTCAAAAAGTTATTGTGTAATGTGCATAAACAAATCTTCACAGTTCCCCCATGGTTGAATATTTCATATTAAAAACTAGAAAAAGACTAGTAAATATAGTAATAATTTACCATGGAAAGGTGCAAGTGATCAAATTATAAATAATAAACTTTAAAAGGGTACATGAGTTGCAGTACATAGTAACAAACTTTAAGTTTTGTGAACAGTGCCTACTTTGATAATGAAGTAGTAATATTACTAAATAAAAGCTACTAAAGCGATATGAACATTCCATAGAATGGAATATAACTTAGATAGCTAGGGGTATACTTTAAGAGGGGGTATAAATTTTATAAATGGGGAACTACAGAACAAACTGTTTATGAAGAAGTTTATAGAAGGTGTTAACAATTATATATGGAACCAGGATGTTAGGTTCCTATTACATATAACATTTAGATAAATAAGGGTTAGTCATAAGAAATATTAGTATTATAATTGTTATTTTATTGTTCATGTTAATTTAGGAATGCATTATCTAAAATTAGATAACATTCCAATGTTGTAGAAATACTTTTTATTATGTTATTAGGTGATATACCAAAACAATGTTATTAAGAACACCAGTTTTATATATCTGGGTGTTATATTTTAATTGTATAATCTATAATTACTGTTATGCCAGATCAGAGAACTAATTTTTAATCAAATATATCAGAGTCAGAAGTCAGAGAAGGAAATAAAATAATTACATTAGTAAAACATTCTGCAAATAGCCACAATTCAAATCTAGGCAATATAATAAAGTTAAAATGCAGAATAATTAATAAACCTAATCTTATAAACCAGTCAAACTGACAATATTTAGGCAAGATACACCCAACATATTAAATACTATGTAAATAAGGCTTTCTAAAGATATGGTCATTCTATGAGTAAAATTATTTATTTGTATAATGAAATACCATTTGAAACTGAAATAGGTTCACTAACTTTATCAGAAGGGGAGTCATATACAACTGAATTATATTAAAAAACCATCATTAGTATACTAAATTGCCATAAAATAAGTGAGAATTGATAATTATACAAATTTCAGATTTCATAGAATAATAATTATATTAGTTAAAATGGCTATTATTTACATAGAAGACAGGGAAGTATAATTTTAGGCCTACCTCCCAGAAAATTATAAGAAATAATTTTCAGATAAAACTTTGTAATACTAACTTAATTACTATCAAAATAAGTAGATTAGAATAGTGAAAACGAATATGTATTTTATATTGCAAACAGTTAAGTAATAACGAATTTACTTTCTGAACATAGTGTACTATTTTAAAACGTGTCGGAAGTTATGGCAATTTTTAACAATGTCTGAACTATATTATATAGGCTAAGATTTTCATGAGATGAAGAAAATACAGACAGTTCATTATTATACCTCGAAGAGAGCACTTCTCGTGAATATTTGTTTGAACCAACCTTTAATGGACGTTATGCTACAACGGAGTTCTGAATCATTTTATGTAAATTAAATTTTTAACTATTTTAATGAAAGTGAAGTGGTGAAGTTGACCCACGAACTACATAACACCTATAAACGAAATCACATATAACCAATTACATTGAAATAACACTGAAATCGCATCAAACACCAAGTGAAAATTCGAGGTTAACTGACACATAAACACCAGTTGATATACTTATTTAACAACATTTTTACACCAAGTGAACGTTTCCATCTAACAACAGTGACAATAAACTATACCCCAGAAGATCATATACCGTAGTGAAGAACATTTAACCAAAGAAGGGACATATTATCTCAACAAGTACGTTGTTTACATTAGAAGCTTTCAACGCGCATGCGTCAGGCGGCCATTCTGATCCCATTTCGTCACCTCCATTAGAGACGACTAGGCTGCTTTCTGGTTTGAACAAAATTATATATAAACTTTTATTATTAATAATTACCAGTATATTGTTTAAATTTAAGACCTTTTTTTTTGAATTGTAAGTGTTATACTTTCATGTCCCTGACCTTCTCTGGCTTTTTATATAAATAACCGTTCAAAGAACCTGTTTAAATAATACAATTGTAAAACTTCTAATATCGACCGACCTGAGCAAGAACTCGATATGGCTTGTAACTTCGATTAATTAATCGACCAACCTTATTATTGTATTTAATAAACGTATTTGTCTGTTTTTTGGTAAATTGGAGTTGATTTCTCTTATAAAAGGACATAATCATTAATTAACCAAGAAAAATAGATAATCTTTAAAGGCAGTATATGCGAAACTACAACATTTCAAGAGTAAGAAGAAGAGAGCCGTTTTCGCCTAACTTGAAGTTAATTGGATTATCTTTTTAACAAATTTACCGAACAGAAATTTATTACCAAATTAAACACCTTACTATTATAATTATAATTACGATCCACAACCTCAATTTATTCCTATTATTAAGCACATAAATACCTCGAAAATATTTGTTCCGAAATTATTTTTTTTTTTATAAATATAAATTTTAAATTTATATTTTATTTCAATTTGCTACACAGCAAAATACACTTTATTTAATTGATGGTAATAACATCCCAATTACCAATAACAAAGACCAGGAACTTTACCAAATCGACGATTCCCAGAGCGGAACGTCACTACTGAACATACACACCATAAAAATTATCCTGGATAATATTATACCAGAACACTATACAATTACAATTATAGTAGGGTTGTATTACAAAAGCGAAGGTCAACAGTGGGAGCTTAGAAGACAAGAAGATATTAGCTACGTACTACACATATTATAAATTAAGCTATATTTTGCAATATCGTTTTATTACAAAATCAGCTAGCACAACCAGTGGGACTTACAGGAGAGCACAATCTACATACATCAACCTTTTATTTATTTTTATATTTAATATTTATCGTATTATTACAAAATTGGCGTCCAACTAAAGGGCTGTAATTAGGGGTTGAAATTACTGTAATTACTTACCCAATTCCTAATTCAGCTTGGCAGCGGTTAGTCAGCCAGGGAATCAGGGAAGAAGATGCGTCGTGCCACATCAAAGAAGAGAGCGGCGGAGGCCGAGAAAGAACTCGATATGGAGGATAAGGAGGCGACCCCAGTGGAGGACGTGGAGAAAATATTAGAACGGGTGGAACATAAACAACCAGCACCACCAGAGAAACAACTTGAAGTACCCACTCAAACAGGGGAAGTCCATATCCGGGAGGAACAGTTGGAAAGACCTTCACAAGTGGAAAACACGACAATCCAAGAGATGTTCAGAGTGATGATGGAAGAAATCAAATCCAGTAGCAAGAAGATGGAAGAAAACTTGAAGAAGGACAACCAAGCAACAAAAGAAGAATTGAAGAAGGACAACCAAGCAACCAAGGAAGAATTAAGTAAGAAAATGGATTCTACTACAGAAGAAAATAATAAAAGATTAGAAGATTTGAAGAATGATAACCAATCTTTAAGGGAAGAATTGAAGAAGGACAACCAAGAAACAAAGGAAGAATTGGGCCGTAAAATTGAAAGGACCAATAAGAGAATTGAGGAAACCAGTAAAAAGGTGGAAAAGAAAATGGAAGAAAATAAGAAGAATTTGGAAGAAAAGATGGAAGAAACCAATAAGAAAATCGAAAGTGATCATCAACAATTAAGGGAAGAGTTAAGAGAAGATAACCAACTGTTACGGGAAGAATTACGGGAAGTGAACCAGGAGAATCTCGACAAATTAGACGAACGAATGGAGCTATTAAGAAAAGAAATGAACAAGGAACTCATGGAAAACAAGAAATCTATGACCAAAAGGCTGGAAGACGAAACCATAACTATAAATCAACAGATAAGAGAAGTTGATGGAAGATGTCGAATGACGGAAGTGGAGGTACAAGAGTTCAAGGAAGTGGTGAACACAAAGGTCACAAATCTTGAAGAGTCTACTCGCAAGAAGGCGGAAGAAAACCGAAGGGAAAGCCAGGAAGAACTCAGCAAGGTACGAACTCGAATTACCGAAAGATGCGACGGAATGGAGGAAGCAATGACTAACATCACTGGTCAAGTGAGACAGAACCAGGAGGACATGGAAGCAATTCGGAGCCGACCAACCAGCTTTACTAATATCCCAAAAAACGAGAACAGAGAATGGCTTAACTTTCGCCAGTATAAAAGGAAGCCAATGGAGTTCTTGGCCCGTATCGAAGAATATATGGCCAAACATAAAAGTAATCGATGGTCCAATAATCGTGAACTATTAGACGAATCGTTCCGTGATATGACAGATAATTGGTGGATGGCGAACAGGAGCGAAATAACCGATTATCCACAGTTCAAAAGTTTGTTTAAGTCTAAGTATTGGTCAGAGACCACCCAGAATTTGATAAGGGACAACATCTGCAATGGCCGATATAGAACTCAGTTTGGCAGTACCATGACTGCGTACTTTCTTGGGAAGGTGTGCCTGGCCAAGCACCTGGAACCAGCCATACCAGAGGAATGCCTGGTGAACAAGCTCTCTTATCATTACGACGAGGAGGTCATAAGAGCTCGAAGAGGTAGTCAGATAAAGACCATACAGGCGATGACGGAGCTATTGGAGAACTATGAGAATGAAGAATACTACAGGCAGAGCCGAAGAAGGAACGAGCGGCCGGAAGTTCGAAATAATCCGTCATCAAACAATAATACTCAACCGGTCAACAGTGGGTACCAAGGAAATAGATATAACCCGAACTACCATAATCAACATCCCACGAATGGTAACAACAACAATAATAACCATGGAAATATAAACCCAAATAATAACAGAAATAATAACGGGTTCTCCGGAAATCGAGGTAATTATTACCCGAATAATTATATGAATAGACCAAGAAACAACAATCCTGCAAATCACACCGAGCGATTTGACAATAACAATAGGGGTTACCCTAATCAGAATAACAACAACAATAGGTTCTCCCGACCCCGGGTAAATTTTATACGGGCGGAAGGAAACAACCACCGCCGGTATAACCAGCAACGGTGGAGCAGAGTACGCGAGTACGAAGATCTAAACCGCAGCCGAGAACGGGACCACTCTAGTTATAATCTGCCGAGGCGAAGTACTAGCCTGGATGACCCGGAGCGGCGTACAAATAGAGAACAAACCTACGAACCGAGAACGGAAAGGCTGGAACCAACTCAAGGTTTCCCTACTGATGCCTCTATTGGTCCTTCCAATAACCAAGATGAGGAGAATTTAAACGGGAGGAGGCAGTAATAAACAATAAGGACCTTTTGCTGCTTCTATCGCCTGGGTATGTAAATGAATTGCCGATAGTAAATAATCCCAATAAAATTACAATCATTCGATGTAATTACTTGAAAAATATTAGAAATGAATTACTGGAGGAGGACAACGCCCGCCTCCCTATAATAAATAATGAAATAATATACATTAATGCAGAAGTCGAAGGAACATTCGCACAACTAATGATTGATACCGGTGCGAATGTATCCATAATTAATACAACAGAATTGGAGAGAATCCAAGGAAATTGTGGTAAGTTATTGCCAACCTTACCTATAAATAACATTGCATTAATCGGTGCCACTGGTCGCCAAAACAAGACAATTAGAAAACAAGTATCGTTGAATGTCGTTAGTAAGGGTATAGCTATGAACATGGTCTTCTTAATTGCAGCAGGATTACCTTTCAACATATTAGTGGGATGTGATGTACTGAGAAGGAACTCGGCTATTATTGATTTACGAATGGAGAAGGTATCACTCTTTACCGGAGATATAACCTGGACAGCCGATTTAGTCGGTAGTGAAATAACACTTCCCAGCAGTATCCACCAGCAAATACGTAGTATAAATCATACAAATACTAACACTATTTCCAATAATATAGTATATGAAACTACCGACGAAGATTTATGGTATCAGAAAATACAGGAGATAAGAGATTTCCGAAGCGGAATTAATAGAGAAAAATTACCCAATACTCAAGCGAATCAATTGATACAAATTTATGAGAAGTACCGCTCAGTATTTTCCGATGAGCCAGGCAAGGTTAGAAACTATCAATGTACCCTTCAATTCCGGGATACAGTAGAATTTAATAGGAAGTCCTACCCTATTGCACATTCTCGAAAAGAGGCAGTAAGAGCGGAAATCAATCGTATGATTAATAATGATATAATAGAACATAGCCAATCCCCATACACCAGCCCTATTGTCGCAATTCCCAAGAAAAACGGCGAAGTCCGGCTTTGTTTGGATGCACGGGAAATTAACAAGAAAATCGTTAACGATAGAACCTCGCCCGGTGAGATTGAGGAGATCTTGAAACGCTTCCATGGTACCCAATACTTCAGCACTTGGGATACGGTGTGCGGATACTGGCAGGTAGAGTTGCACCCACGGAGTCGCCAATATCTGGCTTTCATATTCGAAGGGCGCAATTACCAATTCAAAAGATTGCCCTTCGGATTGGTAAACTCAGTTGCCATCTTTGTGACCTGCATGGACCAGATATTGGGACAAGAAGCCCTTCAGTTTACAACAGTGTACGTTGACGACCTCCTTATAACATCTGAAACGTGGGAGGAACACTGTTACCGTGTGGAGCATGTGCTTGAGAAGTTATCTGCCAGTAACGTCACACTGAAGTTGGAAAAATCCAAATTTATCGCCCGAGAAGTGCAATTCCTTGGATTTAACTTAAACGATCAAGGAATCTCACCGTCGGCAGAAAAGGTAGAAGCCATCCAGAAATTCCCGGCACCCAAAAACAGGAAGCAATTGCAGTCATTCCTGGGACTCTGCAATTATTATAGAAAGTTCCAGGAACAATATTCTGAGTTGACCGCGAGGTTCCAACCTCAATTATCATCTAAAAACAAATGGGTATGGTGTAAGGAACAAGAGGGGATTTTCCAACAAATTAAGGACAAATTTCTGGATACGATAATACTTCGCCACCCAAACTTTAAGTTACCGTTCTTCATGAACTGCGATGCCAGCAACATCAGCCTGGGAACAACACTGTATCAGGAGGACGAGAAGGGTCAACCTCAAGTAATTAGCTTCGCAAGCAGATCCTTGAACCACTGCGAAAGGAATTACACGGTAACGGAAAAAGAATTACTGAGTGTGGTATTCGCTTGCGGTAAGTTCCGCACTTACATTTTGGGATACCCTGTGACTGTCCGCACTGACCATAAATCTATTTCATTCTTAAAACGCTGCAAACTGAACCATGGCAGACTAACGAGGTGGATACTTGCCCTTCAAGAATACCATCTACAATGGGAGTACATCCCTGGTAAGAAAAATATAGTAGCGGACGTATTATCCCGGGTCAATGTGGAGGAACAAACTTTCGAAGGGGAGAAAGAAAGCGTGCTGAAAATATATCATCTTCTTAGCACCAGAGCCGATTTAACAACAATATTAACCAACATGAGTACCCACCAACAAGCGGACCCAAAATTGAGAAACCTCAGACTTCGGCTAGAAGAGGGAGATGAAACCGTTACTATATATTACCAGATGAATAAACAAATACTGTTCATTAAAACATCTTTGAAGGAAGAGATCTGGAAGGTAGTGGTCCCGACACAGATCGAAAAGGAATTGATAGTGAATTACCATATACGTTACGGGCATATGGGCGCCCTCAAGGTAATAAAAGCTCTGGAGGAGAGCTGCTATATAAAAAACATCAATAGAAAGGTCCGAATGTATATAAAGAATTGTAAGATCTGCCAGCTGGTAAAAACTAATAATGAGAAGAAGGAAGGTGTGATGATCCCAATCACTTCCAAAGCGAAATTGGAGAAGGTGTTCCTCGATATCTGCGGACCATTTCCCCGTAGTGGAGGTCGACACCGGTATCGGTACCTAACCATCATAATGGACCACTTCACCAAATACATTAAGCTATACCCTACTAACCGAGCGACTACCAGGAAAATTCTGGGGATACTAACTGAACAATATATCCCACACCTGGGGAAACCATCTTCGATCATTACTGATCATGGAACTCAGTTTAAAGGGGTAATTTGGAGGGATACGTTATTGTCAATGGGCATTCGTACATACAAAACCTCGGTCTACCATCCGAGCAGTAATCCGGCAGAGCGGGTGTTGCGAGAAGTGGGGAGGATCCTCAGGACTTATTGTCACCATCAACAAAAAAGGTGGCAAGACTATTTAGAAGCCACGGAGGAATTCCTCAACTTAGCTTACCATCCAGCTATAGGGATAACCCCATATTCTGCTATGTACGAGAAACCACCCCCACGAGAGATCACAGATATCCTCGAATTCCCCAGTAGCCATGTGTACAGATTTGATAAAGCTAAATTCTTCAACAAGGTGGCAGAAGACCAGTTAAAACGGCAGAATAAATATCAAAAGGCCAGTGGCAAAGTAATAATATATGAGAAGGGAGAAAAAATTTTACTAAGAAATCGTGAACTTCCCAGCACACTGGAAGGAATAACGAAAAAGTTATTACTATTATACACCGGACCATATATAATATCCAATGTGAAAAATAACAATACCTATGAAATAAAGGAGATCGATTCAGACAGGATAAAGGGAGTATATAACCAGGCTTCCATGAAAAAATATTATGAGTAAGGGAAGGTATAGAAGAAGTAAGAAAAAGTAAAAATTCAAAAATGAAGTAATGACTACTTACTACCTATTATTTAGAAAACAATTTATGGACAAGAGAAAATGAATTTTGAATTAAACCACTAAATTCAAAAATGAAGTAATGACTACTTACTGCCTACCATTTAGGAAACAATTTATGAATCAAAGAGAAAATGAATTTTGAATTAAATCATCAAAATTCAAAAACCCAAGTAAAAACAATTTACTACCTTATTTTAAAAACAACTTTTAGAAATGAACAAGGAGAAAAAGAATTTGGATAACACATTACAAACAATTATATATGGGACCAATTCTGAAAAACTTTCCAGAATAAAGAAATGGCAATACAAACCACTGATACCATTTAAATGAATAAACTTATTGTGAAGTGAAATTAATGAGAATTTTATGTCAAATAAACAGAGATATTAAACATATGACATTAATAATAAAGAGTGCATTTGGATAAAAAGCAAGAGCAGAATAAAATTTTAAAAAAGAAAGAAAAAACCATATATAAATAAGTCCATAAGAAAAAGATGATCATATATAAATGTCAGTTATAAGAAAGACAATTAAAAGAGTAATTGAAAAAACATAATACTAGTGGAACGATTCACAAGAATTAATAAAGGAACAAAAATATAATACAAAATATATGCTACCAATGACCAGAAGGAGATTGTGATAACAGTCAAAAAATGACAGAGAATTAAAAACTTTACACTGAATAATAAGTGATGATTATATTATACCAGCTTCCAATCACAAGGAGAAATAAAATGCCAGCAGAGCTAACCATTGAGAAAAATAACTGAGATAGAGATTCACTAAGATAGATATATAAATAGATCTGTTCGTATACGAAGTGAAATATCCAAAGATATTTAATTTTTTTTTTTTATAGTCATAAGGTGGACTATTCTTATATAATTTTATTAATGACTGTCTGAGATAAGTCCAGCAGTATTATTATGTATTGGTCAGAGATGATTTACCTCTGTAATCAATAAATGACGTAGTATGGCCAGCAGAGTGAGATGCCTACAGAGCCCCTCTGGACACTGCCCCAGCTAACGTGTTAGGGAATTTTAGGGAATAAATATCCCAAGGATAAAGAAACGGGTTAAGAAGAAAATGGAAAAATAAAAAATAATGAACCTCAGATGACTATTACTATCAGTAAGAATCCAGTTAATAATGAAATATAGATAAGCTCAAAAATATAGGAGAAAAAATTTTTAGAAATGTGAAGGAAGTAAAAGAAATATAATTTATAATATAATGTCATAAGCAATTATTTCAGACAAACTAAGTATGATCTGAACTAATCACTTCTGGAAGAGAGCAATCTGTAGCATGACAGATAATCCACACAAATACATTACTCAATGATCATTAATAAAGCTCTAAGATATGGAATATCCAGATGAGAATTAATTAAAATGCACTGTTTAATAATATATTCACAAGAAAGGTTGAATAAAGAAAATTTCTGCAAACAATATAATATAATACAAATTTAAAAACCCAGAAGACTAAAAATGATAATAACAAAATTACCCAGGTAAGATAGAAGCAGGCAATTAATATACCCCGTCAAAGAAACCAGACCAGAAGAAACGAAGCCATACACGGCGAAAAACTACAGAAGAAGGAAGAATAGTCAAAACTACCACTACAGAAGACAGAAGAAAGAAGACTAATTAAAACTACTACTACTGAAGAATGAAGACAGAAGAACGATCAAAGATACAGAAGACAGAAGAAAGAAGAATAATTAAAACTACTATTACTGAAGAAGGAAGAACAATCAAAGCTAAAGAAGAAGGAAGAACAATTAAAACTCAAAGAAGAAAGAAGAACAATTAAAACTCAAAGAAGAAAGAAGAACAAACTAAATCTAATGAAGAAAGAAGAACTAGTTAAAACTACTACTACTGAAGAATGAAGAAAGAAGAACAATCAAAGATACAGAAGACAGAAGAAAGAAGAATAATTAAAACTACTATTACTGAAGAAAGAAGAACAATCAAAGATACAGAAGACAGAAGAAAGAAGAATAATTAAAACTACTATTACTGAAGAAAGAAGAACTAATTAAAACTACTATTATTGAAGAAGGAAGAACAATCAAAACTCAAAGAAGAAAGAAGAACAAACTAAATCTAATGAAGAAAGAAGAACTAGTTAAAACTACTACTACTGAAGAATGAAGAAAGAAGAACAATCAAAGATACAGAAGACAGAAGAAAGAAGAATAATTAAAACTACTATTACTGAAGAAGGAAGAACAATCAAAGCTAAAGAAGAAGGAAGAACAATTAAAACTCAAAGAAGAAAGAAGAACAAACTAAATCTAATGAAGAAAGAAGAACTAGTTAAAACTACTACTACTGAAGAATGAAGAAAGAAGAACAATCAAAGATACAGAAGACAGAAGAAAGAAGAATAATTAAAACTACTATTACTGAAGAAGGAAGAACAATCAAAGCTAAAGAAGAAGGAAGAACAATTAAAACTCAAAGAAGAAAGAAGAACAAACTAAATCTAATGAAGAAAGAAGAACTAGTTAAAACTACTACTACTGAAGAATGAAGAAAGAAGAACAATCAAAGATACTGAAGACAGAAGAAAGAAGAATAATTAAAACCAAATCTACTGAAGACAGAAGAAAGAAGAACAATCAAAGCTAAAGAAGAAGGAAGAACAATTAAAACTCAAAGAAGAAAGAAGAATAATCAAAACTAATCTACAGAAGAAGGAAGAATAAAGAAGAACCAAACTCAAGAAGAAAGAAGAATAATTAAGACGACCCATATAAAACAAAAACCCCATAGGGAAAGAACCCCCAAAAAACCCCAAAATCAATGAATGCCCAAAAAAGAAAGTATAACACAATAAAAAACCATATCACTGTAAAACTGACAAAAAACTAAAAGTGTTAGCTGTAGTAAATATTAGTGCATTCAAAAAGTTATTGTGTAATGTGCATAAACAAATCTTCACAGTTCCCCCATGGTTGAATATTTCATATTAAAAACTAGAAAAAGACTAGTAAATATAGTAATAATTTACCATGGAAAGGTGCAAGTGATCAAATTATAAATAATAAACTTTAAAAGGGTACATGAGTTGCAGTACATAGTAACAAACTTTAAGTTTTGTGAACAGTGCCTACTTTGATAATGAAGTAGTAATATTACTAAATAAAAGCTACTAAAGCGATATGAACATTCCATAGAATGGAATATAACTTAGATAGCTAGGGGTATACTTTAAGAGGGGGTATAAATTTTATAAATGGGGAACTACAGAACAAACTGTTTATGAAGAAGTTTATAGAAGGTGTTAACAATTATATATGGAACCAGGATGTTAGGTTCCTATTACATATAACATTTAGATAAATAAGGGTTAGTCATAAGAAATATTAGTATTATAATTGTTATTTTATTGTTCATGTTAATTTAGGAATGCATTATCTAAAATTAGATAACATTCCAATGTTGTAGAAATACTTTTTATTATGTTATTAGGTGATATACCAAAACAATGTTATTAAGAACACCAGTTTTATATATCTGGGTGTTATATTTTAATTGTATAATCTATAATTACTGTTATGCCAGATCAGAGAACTAATTTTTAATCAAATATATCAGAGTCAGAAGTCAGAGAAGGAAATAAAATAATTACATTAGTAAAACATTCTGCAAATAGCCACAATTCAAATCTAGGCAATATAATAAAGTTAAAATGCAGAATAATTAATAAACCTAATCTTATAAACCAGTCAAACTGACAATATTTAGGCAAGATACACCCAACATATTAAATACTATGTAAATAAGGCTTTCTAAAGATATGGTCATTCTATGAGTAAAATTATTTATTTGTATAATGAAATACCATTTGAAACTGAAATAGGTTCACTAACTTTATCAGAAGGGGAGTCATATACAACTGAATTATATTAAAAAACCATCATTAGTATACTAAATTGCCATAAAATAAGTGAGAATTGATAATTATACAAATTTCAGATTTCATAGAATAATAATTATATTAGTTAAAATGGCTATTATTTACATAGAAGACAGGGAAGTATAATTTTAGGCCTACCTCCCAGAAAATTATAAGAAATAATTTTCAGATAAAACTTTGTAATACTAACTTAATTACTATCAAAATAAGTAGATTAGAATAGTGAAAACAAATATGTATTTTATATTGCAAACAGTTAAGTAATAACGAATTTACTTTCTGAACATAGTGTACTATTTTAAAACGTGTCGGAAGTTATGGCAATTTTTAACAATGTCTGAACTATATTATATAGGCTAAGATTTTCATGAGATGAAGAAAATACAGACAGTTCATTATTATACCTCGAAGAGAGCACTTCTCGTGAATATTTGTTTGAACCAACCTTTAATGGACGTTATGCTACAACGGAGTTCTGAATCATTTTATGTAAATTAAATTTTTAACTATTTTAATGAAAGTGAAGTGGTGAAGTTGACCCACGAACTACATAACACCTATAAACGAAATCACATATAACCAATTACATTGAAATAACACTGAAATCGCATCAAACACCAAGTGAAAATTCGAGGTTAACTGACACATAAACACCAGTTGATATACTTATTTAACAACATTTTTACACCAAGTGAACGTTTCCATCTAACAACAGTGACAATAAACTATACCCCAGAAGATCATATACCGTAGTGAAGAACATTTAACCAAAGAAGGGACATATTATCTCAACAAGTACGTTGTTTACATTAGAAGCTTTCAACGCGCATGCGTCAGGCGGCCATTCTGATCCCATTTCGTCACCTCCATTAGAGACGACTAGGCTGCTTTCTGGTTTGAACAAAATTATATATAAACTTTTATTATTAATAATTACCAGTATATTGTTTAAATTTAAGACCTTTTTTTTTGAATTGTAAGTGTTATACTTTCATGTCCCTGACCTTCTCTGGCTTTTTATATAAATAACCGTTCAAAGAACCTGTTTAAATAATACAATTGTAAAACTTCTAATATCGACCGACCTGAGCAAGAACTCGATATGGCTTGTAACTTCGATTAATTAATCGACCAACCTTATTATTGTATTTAATAAACGTATTTGTCTGTTTTTTGGTAAATTGGAGTTGATTTCTCTTATAAAAGGACATAATCATTAATTAACCAAGAAAAATAGATAATCTTTAAAGGCAGTATATGCGAAACTACAACATTTCAAGAGTAAGAAGAAGAGAGCCGTTTTCGCCTAACTTGAAGTTAATTGGATTATCTTTTTAACAAATTTACCGAACAGAAATTTATTACCAAATTAAACACCTTACTATTATAATTATAATTACGATCCACAACCTCAATTTATTCCTATTATTAAGCACATAAATACCTCGAAAATATTTGTTCCGAAATTATTTTTTTTTTTATAAATATAAATTTTAAATTTATATTTTATTTCAATTTGCTACACAGCAAAATACACTTTATTTAATTGATGGTAATAACATCCCAATTACCAATAACAAAGACCAGGAACTTTACCAAATCGACGATTCCCAGAGCGGAACGTCACTACTGAACATACACACCATAAAAATTATCCTGGATAATATTATACCAGAACACTATACAATTACAATTATAGTAGGGTTGTATTACAAAAGCGAAGGTCAACAGTGGGAGCTTAGAAGACAAGAAGATATTAGCTACGTACTACACATATTATAAATTAAGCTATATTTTGCAATATCGTTTTATTACAAAATCAGCTAGCACAACCAGTGGGACTTACAGGAGAGCACAATCTACATACATCAACCTTTTATTTATTTTTATATTTAATATTTATCGTATTATTACAATATATATAATTCTGCCTTTAATGGTGTGCTCACACAATTACGAACTTGTTATGTATGTAAAATCTTACAGGTTGAATAAAGCACACGCTTGTTGGTTAAAAGAGTTTTTCATTTGCAAGTCCTGTCATTCACCTGGGGGGACATGTCTGTAATTGTATTTGGGCCTTGCACACTTTTGCTTCCTCTAGGTTTTTTCTTTACCTAGTTCTAAATATGATGTCTCTCCCCTTTTACAAAAAAAAAAACTTAATAAAAATAACATTAAATAAAATTCAAAAAAAAATTACAAAACTTAGAAAAATAAAAGGGGGGGTTACAGTAGGAAAATCTAAAACCCCAAGACCAATGAAGAACATAAATGAGACTGATCTTCCTGTGATTTATAAAGCTCACAGAAACGCGTGGTTCAGCTGTGAAATTTTCAGTTCTTGGTTTCATAACAATTTTATTCCATCAGTCACAACATTTCAGATGGAAGAAAAAAATGTTGCTAGGGAAGAAGTTAAAGCAGTGTTGTTATTGGACAATGCTCCAGTGCATCCTGCAGAGGACATTTTACGAAGAGATAATGGAAAAATAAAATGTCTATTCATGCCTCCTAATACATCGTCACTAATACAACCAATGGATCAAGAAATAATCTATAGTTGCAAATGGCTGTACAGAAAGAAACAGCTACAAGACTGTCTCATATTTTTTGAAGATGAAGAGGGTTGCAGTACCAGTTTAGGTGAACAGACTTTAATCAATATGAAAAATTACAACATAAAAAATGCTTTATTTAAATGGGCTTCAGGTTGGAAGGAGGTGAAAGCCACGACGATTGCTAATTCTTGGAAAAAACTTCTTAACCCTGAAGATAACGAAGAAGAGGATTTTAATGGAATTGAAGATGATTACAGAAATATTTTAGAAAATGCAGGAGAACATGAGACAAACACGGAAAATATTCAAGAATGGCTGGATGAAGATGCTGGTGAGGTAGGGTACATTGTGCAGTCGGAAGAAGAAATAGCTGCTACTATAGAAGGTCGCCAAATTAAGGGACTGATGACAGACGATCAAAATGGCGATGAGGAAGAAAACGATCACGAAGAAAGTGAGAATGTTAAAATAAGTGATGCAGTAAAAAACGTACAATCCTTGTTGAAGTTCGTAGAAATACCTGCAAACTGTGACTTAAGCAAATATTTTTTTGTTTTAAGTGAAATGAAACGGGATTTTGTAAGGAAACAGCTAAAAACAAAATACATGCAGAAAAAAGTTAGTGATTTTTTTAAGAAGCTGTAGGCTTGCTAGAATACGTACTGTGCAGTGAAAATAGAGTGTTTTGTATATTTAAGTACTGTATTTAAGTTTTTTTTGTATGTAAGTTACGTACTACAGTATAAAACTGAATCGAATTTTTTTAGTACACATCACATAAACAGGTACTGTACGTTATTTCTTAGTAGTATCTTACCTCTTCTACTACTAATTAATAGAGTATTAAATACAGTATTTTTAACAAGAACATGCAGTAGACCTCTTGTAGATTCAAATTGGGTTTCAGAATGATTTCTTTTATATTGTCTGGTATCGGTAACCGATAGACACGCAAAAACTCGCGATCAGTTCGTAATGTTCTATAATTCGGACTTTCAGCAATTCAGACTGAGCTTGGTCCGCATTAGTGATGTTTCATTGTATTCTAGTGGTAATTTTAGGTTGTTTTATAGTTGGTCATTCATTTCGTGCATCTTTACCCTTAAAATGTACTACCTCATACATAAAAATATATAGTATAACTTTCAAAAATTTCATAGGTATCTCCCGGAAATGAATACTGGACTTTTAACGAAAATTTAACATTTTATCTACTGAACCATCGCGAGTTTAAGATTAAATATACTGTATGAATTAAAATGTCCATGGAAACAGACTTTATCGCAAAAACTTCACTTAATAAAATCATTTGAAAAAACGGGCAAATAAAATTATTTTTGAGTTTCTTAATATGGATGTCAGAATCATTGATCATTAAGGATTGTCCCTGCCAAAATTAAAAATGCAAACAGGTTTATGAAAATTTGGTAAAATGTTCAACTAAAAAAATCGTCTCCTTATTTCTTTTAGAATTTTTCACTGCATAGTATCTTTATAAATAATAAAAAAAGTACTAGAAATTAATACGTGTTCTTATGGAGAGGTGTATAATTTCTATTACTTTATGATGAAAAAATGCAGAGAAAAATTTGATTCTTGGCATACGTGTAAAAAATATTAGAAAGAACACAATATTTTTAAACAAGAATAATTTAATGGCTATTTATTGTGTAATTAATTGTTAAAGTCACTTTCTTGTCTAATAATAATAATAATAATAATAATAATAATAATAATGATAATAGGTGTGTACACGTAAGTGCGGCAACATCGGAAAGCACGGGCATTATTTTTAATTTAAAAGTAAGATTAGCCAAATTAAGGGGAGCCGGTAGGGTAAAAAAATATTTATCGATTTTCGGATTTTGATGATTTTTTATAGTTTGAAACATTCTCTATCAGAATATGTTATTGGTTTTCACCATAAAAATTAGAAAGGGCCATAAAAAAACCAGAGGGTGTGCTTAAGAGCAAGAAAAAATTAACTTCAAAGTCCGTTTTCCATATATAGCATTTTATTAGTGCAAAGGTACATTTTTCTCAGAGTATATTGTAACATGACATAAGATAGCGCAAGATACCACTAATGATTAATAAAAGAAAAAGCTGAAGGTAAGAAGAAATGTTAAAAACTTATAACTTGAAGATTAATGACCCAACTACGAAATAACAATTGACAGAAACTGACTATGACTAGACCCAATAGATTGAAGAAAACAAGAAAATAGAAACAAGAAGGAAGGAACGAGAAACAAGAAGTAACCCAAAGTATGACCACGATCATTGTAACCCCAAGATGTAACTAACAAATGATATGTAAAGTAAATGCACTAAAACAAATAGGGCATAAATAAAATGTCAAATATATAAACTATTAAAATAAACTAGATATAATATACGTTAAATGAAAAGCAAAGAAACATGAATCTATGAAAATAAGATAGGAAGCTAGAAATAAATAATACCCTAGTAAATGATAAACTAGTCAAAAACAAGTAAGTTATAATTGAGCTGAATAAAAACAATAAATAATATCAAAAGTGACCAATGTGAAATGAAAATAGAGCAAATATTAATTACCAATAACCACACAGTGATACAAAAGTAAAGATTTTTTTTTAATAAAACCAAAGAAAGTGAAATTTAAATAAAGAATACTTTACACTTAAATAATAATAATAATACTATTTTGCTAAACATTATGCCACTGATTTGTTATAGTATTATTATATACATACCACCAAAATCAGTATAAAGTTTCAATTTTTACTTCCATATTCCTTAAGGAATGGAAGTATGGTGATGGCAAAAAAAATCGTGTTCGAGATTATTGCAGATTCTGATTGTACTACACTCAAAACATGAAAAAAAGTCGTTTTCCAAAAAGTGTCTGTGTGTCTGTCTGTGTGTAGATTTTTTTTCTATGGCAAACGATAACAGCCGCAAATTCAAACAGAATCAAATAATTTTTTGCATACAGCCCTGATTTGTAGAGTACTCACGACCTATTGTTTTTGGTGAAGATCGGTTGAGGGAAAGGGGTAGTTTACCTGCAACGGTTTTTTTTATAAAGGGAAATTTTTTTTTTTTGGCAAACGATAACAGCCGCAAATTCAAACAGAATTAAATAATGTTTCGCATACAGCCCTGAATTGTAGAGTTCTCAAGACCTATTGTTTTTGGTGAAGATCGGTTAAGGGAAAGGGGTAGTTTACCTGTAACGTTTTATGTTTTAACAAGGGTATTTCCTATGGCAAACGATAACAGCCGCAAATTCAAACAGAATCAAAAGATTATTTGCATACAGCCCTAAATTGTAGAGTTCTCAAGACCTATTGTTTTTGGTGAAGATCGGTTAAGGGAAAGAGGTAGTTTACCTGCAACGTTTTTTTATCAAGCGTATTTTCTATGGCAAATGATAACAGCCGCAAATTCATGACGGGAACCGAAAAAAGGAAACTTTTAGTTATCGGGAAAAGTTTGCATCCTAGATGTTTTAAAAACATCAAAAAACTTCCTGTAAGTTACACTGCCAACAAAAAAGCGTGGACGACTTCTAGTATTTTTGAAGATGAACTAAGAAAGTGAGATAAAGAACTGTCATCGAAAAACAGAAAAATTCTACTTCTAGTTGACAACTGTGCAGCCCATCCAAAGTTAAATTTGACAAACATTAATCTGGTCTTCTTACCGGCCAACTGTACGAGTGTCCTGCAACCTATGGACCAAGGCGTCATTAGAAGCCTTAAAGTGTCACTACCGCAAGCAACTTTAAAAAAAAATTATTTTCTGTATGGACACGGCGCAACCTGCCACAATTTCACTCTTAGATGCAATACAATTCCTAGACGACTCTTGGAAGAGTGTAACAAAGAAGACGATAGCAAAATGCTTTAGTAAAGCATGACTCGTACATGAAAATTTACCCGATGATGACGAAGACGATGACTTGCCGCTCTCAGAGTGGATTAAGAAATTCGACGTAAATGAATTTGGAAATGAACTTGATTCCTATGCATCAGTGGATGACCTAGTAGAAACATTCCAGTGTTGAGTGACGCAGAAATTATCGCGGAAGTAAAAAATATAGAAGCAGAAGATAGTGTTGAAGAAGATGCTAAGCAAGAGGAGGATGACATCTTTTGTCCGACAGTACAGGAAGCAATGAGAGCCGCCGAAACTCTTTCACGATTTTCCTGCTTTCGAGAGACGTCTGACGACACGTTCAATGCAGCGCAGCATCTCCACAGCAGAACAGAAAGAATTTATTTTTCAGAAAGGAGCGTTCAAAAGAAAATTACGGATTACTTTCGACAGTAAGCCTAAATGTAAGTTACATGTACTTTCTTTTTGATCTTTTAAAATATTCTTCATGCTGTTTGTATAAATGAAATGCAGTTTGTAAACTTTAGAATAAATATCACGAATAATGTTAATAATACAAAGATCTTTTTTTTATTTCTCCTTCCTTACTAGTGATTAAAAAGGGTCTTTTATAACGACTCTTTTATAGCGTTACTCGGACATAACGTCATTTTTTTGGTCCCTTCAATGACGTTATAACCAAGTTCCACTGTATAATTCTTCTGTACGTGTGTATGTCACTGAACTCCTCCATGTATAAAATAGTATATCGTTCGTGGCAGGTAAGCATATCTCAGTTATGTAATGTTTACGTTTCCATTTTATTATTATGCCTACAGCAATAAAAAGGCAGGAAGACACACACACACACACACACACACACACACACACACACACACACACACACACACACACACACACACACACACACACACACACACACAATTCACATTATTTCTGGCATCACTCATGTTTATTTTCTTACATTTGCACGCTTTTTAAATGGAAAGTGCCGAAACCCACACCAACATAACGCGTGCAAGCCGAAAAAATGGATATCAATTTGCTTCCTGTGGATCGCTGGGCAATGTAACTGCACGTGTTTACAGAGGAACGATTCATAGACAGACTTTTCGTCTTTAGGGAATGAACCCTCTGCAAGATGCTGAGGGTCCATGAGTGACTTCGGAGCGCTCCTTCTTTTTCGCGTGTTTGTTCTGTGAAACATACACTGTAGATTCGCAGCTTTACTCTAAGCAACGCTCAATAGGAAATGTTGAAAATTTTTGTCCACAGTGTACCCTCATTCACACTAAACCTGCTCTGATGTTTTAATTACGGACATCATAATATTAAAACTTTGGAAACTTGAGCACTACTTAATGGAGATCAATCATTAACATATACAAGCCATTAATTTTATGCATATATTTTATATATATGTGTACAACGTTATCGGCAACAAAGAAGTAGTTTTTGTTAAAATTCCTTCCCGGGATATTTGGCCGTAGTCCAATGTGTTCTACAAAACCAGACGTTTCGGCAATGCCATCGACTTCCATCATCAGTGAAAATCGAGTGCGATAACGTGAGGTGGTATACGTTAGTGACCACAGTACTGTGATTAAGGCTGAAGCAGTAAGTAGAAAGAAGTAGTTTCTATGGTAATATTTCATTTCGAAAATGATTTTAAATATAAATCTTAGAATATGGAAGTCATGTATGGTTCTCCATACCGATATTTTTAAATTATTGAATAAGGCCTTTTCGAAATTATTATAATTTCATCATCAGTTCACACTAAAATGTTCTTGTTGTGATGTCTTCTTTTATATATATAAATGTTGTTATCTGTGTCCATTATAAATCACTGCACTTCATATTGAATCTTCCACTGCCATCGGTGATGAATTTATTGATGAATCGGCAGACAATATTTGAAAATGATCAACTATTTCAATATATGACTTGCTTGGGTTCACCAAATAATGATGGCAGTGGAAGATTCAATATGAAGTGCAGTGAGATATAATGGACACAGATAACAACATTTCTACATATAAAAGAAGACATCACAACAAGAACATTTTAGTGTGAACTGATGATGAAATTATAATAATTTTGAAAAGGCCTTATTCAATAATTAAAAAAAATTGAAACTTTACTGATTTTGGTGGTATGTATATAATAATAATACTATAGGGACAAGAGCATAAATGTCTAGGGATATTAGAAACAATCTAATATAAGCATAGGAAAATAAAATAATAACTATTCCAAAAATAACTATAGGTAGACTAGTTTGTTGATTTGGTACTAATCAGAGTTCTACACTATATTTTAGAAAGGAAATTGCAGATTCTTCTAAGATTCTAAGCATTTAATTTCGTCTTCAAGGGCCTTTATTGAAGAGAAATTGTCATCAATCATTCGTCTTCTCTTCTGCTTCAGTTCTTCAATTATTTTCAAGTTTCTTCTTTTCCTTTTACTCACTTCTATTTTTTTTCATTTATGGTATTTTTTTTTCAAGAGCAGTCATCCACTTTAGATGTGCTTGCGAAGCGTAAAAAAGCATTTCTGTGGTTACTTCTATTTGTTCAATATCTCCAGCATCTAAGATTGTGTCGTATACAATTCTCTGAGCAACTAATGACTCTTTAGGGAGATTTTCGATCAAGACATTCGAATTTACTGAAAAGCCCTCTCAACTGCTGCATTCCCATTAAAAAGAACTAAAAGCATTTGTACATACAAACTGCACAAATTCTGTATTATATTCTTTGTTTAAAAACGGAACGAGTGAAGAATCCAATCTATCAGTTTTCTTATCGAAAGTCTTACACATGTCCCGCACTGTAGGGTTATTACAAAATGAAATGTACGCTTTTTCAATGCTTTCACATTTACTACCTGAAAACCAGTTATATTCAGTCATCACCTCCAAAGCTTTCTGTAAGCATTGGATACCATACTTCTGATTAAGCACATTTTTGGGATTGATGCATGCAGCGCCCATTGTCAATTTGTACTTCAGTGGCGACTTTTCCAATATTTTCCATGTGCATTCAATTAAACATATTTTGAACTGTTCTTGAAATTTTAAGATAGTAATATCACAAATTGATTTTGTACTTTTGATTTTTCTTATTGCTGACTCGGCTTGATAACCGATTTTGATGTTCTTAGCCATTTTGATATTATTAGATTTCAGAATGTCAATTCTCACTAGTTTTTCGGGAGAATTTACAGCATCCATTACTTCATCTTTAACGAACTTTCTTTCATGGTATAGAGATGAGTGGAGAAATGGTGCCAAAGGATCATTGGATTGATACTGTCAAGAAAGGTTCAATATCGCTAGCTACAGATTGGAAAAACGCAAGTTGGGCTAGTAACATATCATCTTGAACTATGTTTTTAATTTTGTTAATGCTCGAACAAGTGGATTAACATTTTTCTTTTTCTGCAGTTTTTAGGTACTTATTTCAACAAGTAAGGCAACATTTCATAACCTCTTTCAGCCACATTGGCATTGTTTAGCCATCTAACAGAACAACATTTTTTGGGAAAAATTTCAGTATCAGCGAATTTCATGTAATCTGCACGTCTAGCAGGCACATTTTTGAATAGATCATATATCGCTCTTAAATAGGTAACAACTTTCCAACCAGAAGCTGTTATCCCAGTTTTAAAGGCACCATGAATTACATGGAGTCCGCAACTTCCCATGTCAACGAAGCACTGGGCTGATGGTAAACACTGAAACTCGTCCTTCAGTTCTCGAAGAAACTTCCAATTCACTGCAGGTCCATCCATTGATATTTGAAATATCTTGTGTAAACTGATTCCATTTAATGCTTCTTTAAAAGCTTTCATAAGATCTTGTGAAGAGCTATGGCTTAAGAACACTGAATTCAAAAATCGTGTACGTACTTGGGACTTTTCTGAACACCAGTATCTAATAATAATGTCCATTTGTTTGGATTGGGTAACTTTGTTCAGAGACTCATCAAAACTAACTGTCTAAAGTAATTCAAAAGTTTGTCTTGAAAAAAAGGAGCAAGGCCAAAACAAATAGTGTAGGAAACTTTATCTTTGTTCCGTTGTATATTTCTTGCAACATTTGAATCTGAAAACATCCTTGGAAATAATTTGACAGCATTAGCGGCAGTTTGAAGAGACATATGTGTCATCACTACAAACATGCACCACAATATTTCACTTTTTTCAACTTTATCTTTCTTAACGAAATTATGTAGGGTCACTCTAGAAGTGGAGGTACTAGATGGAGTAATAATATCAGTTTTATTGGAATGTAGAGGTCGTGGTTCTTCTACAGTAGCTGTAGTTGATGACTGATTAGGACAAGTTACAAATGCTCTAATATCTACAGTCTTACTTAAATTAGCCACGGGTCTTTTATGTTTTACACCTTACTCATGACTTTTTAAAGCCTGAATCCCTATATTGCTAAGGGTAAATATACACTTGCACAATTTACACATAACACTGTTGTTACAATTTTTGTCCACTGCTACCCATTGGGCAAAAGAACGGATTTGTCCACTCTGCACGAAACGTAGTTTTCTTTGACATTTTTTAAACACTGAAGCACATTCGTCACCTTTAAAATAGCTCATTTCTTATTTTAATTAGTTTCCAATGATGAAAAGCAAGCATCTGAAAGATAGGCTCCTGTAACAAAGAAAAAATAAAATGGTCTCAGGAAAGTTCCATAACAGAATCCGTAACAGGAAAGTTAAAAAAAACAAATGGTGAAGATGTTCGAAGGGCGGGTACTTGGCCTTAAATAAATATTCAGCCAAGTACACTTCGAAATGCTTTTTTCGAACTCTAAACCGAGGTACACCACAGCGCACCTCTCGTCACTGGTGTTCGATGGTGTTTGTGTGAGTACCGATGCGTACATCAACGAACTCTATGGAATGATTCACAGTGAGGTGTTCGAAGCCAGCCTCCCCTAAGGATCGCTATGCTTTCCAGCAGTCAGACACAATTGTAGTGCCCGGTTCTATCCTTTCGCGGATGATGCGGAGTAGTGTGTCCGCATCACGCATATCGACAGGCACAAAAAATGACTTGCCGGTGTCTCTTTTGATCCTGCCGAACACCCACTGACCCTCCACGACGCGACCTCGGTTGTATTTCCTGCGGCCGAACTTTGCCTCGATGATTTTACCGCGCCCCAATTTTTCCGCGCTACTCTTAAACAGGTGGTCGATGCAAACCTCTCTGATGAAAGAGTACCAGTTTGCGACGATAAATCGTACTCTCTCATCAGAAAGTCCTGTCGAGGAGGGTTCATCAAGCATAAAGGTGGCACATATGCCGAAAATGACCTGTGGAGCCAGGCGAGTGTCGCCTATAAATGCGCCTGCTCTCGCCGAACCACTCCACGAGCATTTCACCTTTTTTGATTTGGCATACTTGCGGGCGGTACAACCTTCCGCACCGAAACCCCAGCGTCCCCCTGTTTAGAAGCACCACGTTTCACAGACACTGCAAATTGCCGATGGGGCTATTACACCATGGTGTAATAGCCAATTTATTAATTGTTCCTCCCCCCAACCGACACACTCTGTGTACTTCACGACACAATTTTCACACGCTATTTCAATTTTCACACACACAATTTTCAACACAGATTTCACCAACTACAGAACTGACTACAACAGCCGCCAAACAACAAGTGAACGTTACCAGGCGTCGGTTAACGGATTTTCATTACCGCGTGGAGTAACGAACATGTAACAGTAATTTTTAAATGGGCAAATAATAGAACAGCATTTCAAACAGGGTGACAACTCTACAAATGGCAAGAAAGTGTTTGAGAAATGAGTGGGAGGTATAACCGTGACATCACGTAGCAGAAACTCCTGTATATTTTCAATGTGTCCCATTTGTGTATGTCAGTAGTGGATAAAACAAGGTAATTTAAAATCGAAATAAAATATAATGGGTTATATTTTACTGTGACCCAAAGGTTACTGAACCCAAAGGTTTTTTCACTTTTACTGTGTTACAGATGTGTGTCTCCAACGTTTTGAACAGTAATTTATGCAAAAAGCGTAGTTCGGAGATATCAAACTACTACCATATTAAGTTAAACTATATGTACAAAAATACGTACAGTTGTGAAAAATTTTCACTAGGGACCGCTTGAAAATTTCAAAATTTTTAGTTTTTCACAAATTTCCCTGACATTTTAACGTCTACAAAATCCTCTGACTTTTCCAGTCCATAGTCCCCTGGGTCAGTCCATAGTATACAAAAAAAAATTAAGGAAAATACAACTGGCTACTAACCTAGAGGTCCCGGGTTCGATTCCCGGGCCCGCACCATAAACTCAAGGTGCATTTTTCAGCCCCCAGGTCAACTCAGCCTGTGAAAATGAGTACCTGGGATAATAATGGGTGGCTGAAGCGTAGTGCTGGCCACACTGCCTTCCTTGTATGTCGAACGGCTCACATAAGGCAGTTTACCCTGCCTACTCCTAAGCTACTTCAGTGGTACACATGGGAGCCATTATTATTAAGGAAAATAGAATCAGTTACACAATACTGTTCTTCATAAAAAGAAAAAAATATAATAGGCCTACTGTATATTGGCAAATTTATGAATGGACTGATAACGTGACTCATCTGTGGAAATATTAGGAGAAAAGAATATTATCACATATATTATGATTATTAAAACCAGAAAGGATTTGAATCACATTGTGATGGAATTGCTGCTAAAAAAAAGAGAGAGGATGGGATCATGCTGTAGGTTGTAAGGTGAATTTTGCATAACAGGAAATGCTGGTATACAAGCAGGACAGCTTCAACTCAACATGCTCACAATGCAAGGCTTAAATGCTTAATTGCTGTTGTGTTTTGTGGAAGGGAGTGGCATTTATTCCTACTAAGCAACTGTTCCATTCTTTTGCAGTTTACTTTGTTGGAAATCATTAAGTTCCACTGCCCAATGACTTTCCAAAAGTTCCAAATTCTTACAAAGGGCACATTATTGATTGTACAAGAAATATTCCTGTAATATACAAGAAAAAAAAATAGTACACATGAAAATCTATATTTTAGATAGTAGCTATTCTCAGGTTTTATTTCAATGAGCTGTCCATTCAAATTAAATGGTGCTCACAATTTACTAAAATGTCAGTTATAATCCCTGCCATGATAATATGTGCTCACAGCAATTACACCAAATATTACTTACATTACAAACAAAAACAATGAGGCACATAGTTGGTGCATATATTTTTATTCATAATCTTTGAATACAAATAATATAATTGATATTGATACAATAAATACAATTATTTTTTTAAAGCATACTTACAGCTAAACATTCATTAAATTGTATTTACATTTGTTCATGACTAGCTTACTGGTGTTCGATTGTTGGAATTGTTGTTCATGCCTTTCAAAGTTGACAGTACTACTTCCCATGCATCAAGGCACTGAAAAATACAAAAAAAGTACTTATTAATGTTGTTTCATATACAATAAAATCATAGTTTTTGTTTGTTTTAAATAATCCTCAAACTTCTGTATTTCTGGACCTTCTTTTATCACTCTATTGTCCTGCCCATGTCATCCCATTATTATTATTATTTCAAACACTTTTTGCTACAGTCTATTTCTTGATGTACGTAATATATATTTTATAATGACTTTACCTCAAGATGTTTTCTCCTTATTTGGAACATGTTTCGGGAAGCTTTGTGTTCCCATCTTCAGCCTTCCTGATTTTGAGCCTTGTGAGGTATTTGTGTGTTGGCTGGTTGTTGCTGTGGTTTCCTGTTGGTCTCTGGTGCTTTAAATTGGTATTATTGTGTGTGATTGTGGTGTATCACACAGGGCTCAAAATCAGGAAGACTGAAGATGGGAACACGAAACCAACCAACCACAACTGACATGGTCATACACAACCCATCAAACCATCCAACGCAACACAAACATGCTGCTTTCAAAATCATATGCCCCATAGACTAACAAAAATACCACTAAGTAAACAAGATTATAAAGAAGAACTCAACACAATCAAATATATAGCAATAAAAAATGGTTATAACCCTAATTTAATAAACAAACTACACAGACACATCATAAACAAAAACAACAAAACAAAAAATACCAACAACACACAACCAAATAAATACATCACACTCAATACTACAACTCCAACACACACAAAATCGCCAACACATTCAGGAAACACAATTACAAAAAGGCCTACAGAACAAACAATACCATAAAAAAACACATCAATGATACAAACATGGACATAGACAAATACAACAAAACGGGGGTATACAAATTAAACTGCAGTGATTGTAATAGTTTCTATATAGGCCAGACGGGAAGCTCTTTCTCTTCAAGATATTCTGAACACCTAAAAGCTCTATCCAGCAACAACATACACTCTGCGTTTGCCACACACATACATACAAAAAACCACAGCTACACCAACATAAAAAATAATCTTGAGATCCTACACTACTTGCCTAAAAGTCGAAAACTCAACACAGCAGAACAATATGAAATATACAAACACTACATAACACAACCAAACAACATACTTAACGACCAATTACACTTTAAATCACACGCACTCTTTGACACAATTATATACAAAACACAATAATTCGGAATCCTGCACCAACTCCCTTCCACTTCCACTCACCCCACACAACCTAACAACTAGAAAAAACCGTTACAAGTTCCAGACATTCTGTATCACACCTCGCTGAGGAAGGCGAACATCATGCCGAAACACGTACGAAAAAAAAAACAAAGTAAGTTTTCACAAGTGAAAGTTTAACAATTAATATTCATATTATTATTATATATAATGATGTGTGTTAGTTGTCATAATACTTTTCAAAAACCCTTAGTTACTATTCTACTTTAAATTTTCAATCTTTCTGTTAAACACTATTTTCAAATTTCGGCTGAATCACATAGTTGGGTTCAATAGTTTATTAAGAAAAAACACCATCAAAATAAAATATTTATAGCAAGATAATAACTCCATTGTTTTACAAGGATTATTTATTTTATTATTGTTATGAGGCATCAATGCTAAACCAAAGCAAAATAAACACATACCCATTTGCTAATCAAACAGAAAGGCCTAGTAATCACTAGAAATCATCTGCCTGTGTAAGTGAAGTGTTTGTCATCGCATGCATGCAGTTCGCAGCCAAGTATATTGTTACGACGGTCTACTCGATCGTCGTAGGTACAGCGGAAAACAAAATAAGTACAAGACACCAATTAAGTCACTAATCACCAGCTTTAATTTTTACAGTTAAACAGTTCGTAATTAACAACACAGTCTACTACAACAAATCAAAAATAAAAAGTCACTAATATTAAACATGATTGTATTACAATTATACCGCCTGATTATAAAATGAACACTTCACTAATAACCACTTGAACGTACACAGTAATCTCGCCCGATAATAACATGAACTGCACTAAAAATATATCGCTAATATACTGAAAACTAAGGTCGCTGTCGCCAAGTATTTATACAACACTCACAGACCAGAACGTTCCTAATTACGTCTTAGCGCCGTGTAAACTACATAATTAACAGTGGCCTTGACACAGTCCGCGTGGCTGGCGCCTTCGAGAAAACTCTCGAAAATGCGTCATCAAGCATGTACGCCACACACGTTACATTCTGGATCACTCTGGAACATTCGATAAACACGTAGATTGTTCTGTGATGTCGTAACACTGCCCCCTCCTTAAGCCTGTTCGTCCTGAACTGGCAAACCATCTCTGAAGTATTACTTAGCCAGGCAATCTAGGTGGACGATCTTGAACTTTCGCTGCCCTTCCTGTTGAATCCGATAAACAACATCGTTGATTCTTTTTTTCACAGTGCAGGGTCCTTCCCAGTTAGACTGAAGCTTAGGTGAGCGACCATGACGGCGCTTTGGGTTGAACAACCAGACCTGATCTCCTTGGAAACCCACACTATTGCTGCAAATGTCATACAGAGTTTTCATTTTATCACTGGCAATCTTCAGCCGTCCTCTTACCAAGCGATTCATTTCTCGCAGTTGGTTTTCTAATTGCGAGGAATAGTTCTGTGGCCCTTGGGACTGAGTCTCAGGCAAACATTAAGTCCTCAGGAAGACGAATCTCCCTCCCAAACACCAATTTTGCTGGAGTCATGCTAGGTTGTGTTGTGTACTCATGATCTATATTGGTATAGGTTGGTCCCAGTCTGTTTGGTTCTCATCAACAACCTTCGAAAGATGCTGCTCAAGTGTCCTATTGAATCTCTCAACCATCCCGTCTGGCTGAGGATGCAGAGGCGTTGTCCTGGTCTTTCGAATTCTGAGTAGACGGCATAATTCTTTAAACACTCCTGATTAGCAATTTCTTCCTTGATCCGTATGGATTTCCATAGGGGCTCCATAACGACAAAAGAAGTGATTGGAAAGCCAACTATGGGTGTCGAGGCAAAACTCTTGCTTGTTCCTAAGCTGATAGAAGCGCCCGAGGACAAAGTGGCTGAAGATGAGGTTACACAAGAGGTTGTTGACTAAATCAGGGTGCACAATGGACACTGTTGTGCCCGTGTCAACTGTAAATGATGTTGGTTTACCTTCCGCAAATCCATTAACAATCAAGTTTCCACTGGTCTTATGTAGCGTGGAAACGGTGTGCTGTTCTGGGGCTTTACTTCTCCAATTGGTGCGATCACTCTTCTCTCGATATCTTCTTCTCCCAACAGTCTACCTGTAGATGACCACGTTTTACACAGTTGTAACATTTCGGTCTTCTGTCTTTATCAAATCGTTGTGACTCTCTTGAACTTTTGAATTGTTTGTTCGACAACATTGTTTTTCTGCACCCATCGTAACGGCAATGTGATACAGGGATCTTCTGACTGCAATGTGATGGCACAAACCCATTAATGTAGCGGGACACTGACTTGGCAGCTTCAAAATCTGGGGTGTGAACAAGAGCTTCTGAGCTATTTCGGTGCCTTGCCATTCGTAACACTTGCTGAAGTTCACAATCTCCGATACCATCAATAAATGTCTGCACCGCAAACCTTATTCGAAAATCATCTGGTGCTTCAGGATAGGCCAATCTAATCACTCTGTCGATACTTGCTTCAAACTCTTGAAGACTCTACCCAGAACGTTGTCGTCTTGTTCTCAACTAAGCGTAGTACACCTCTCGCAAATGTTTATCACCGTAGTGTAATTCTACAGCTTTTATCAACTTGGCATAGATGTTCTGGCTGTCAGGTGGGACTTTGTGTAGTAGTTCTGCCGTGGGTCCTTTTAATGCGAGAACGAGTGAGACTGCCTTGTCTTTCTCTGTCCAATTATTTGCGCTTGCAGCAACTTCAAATTGGCAGAGGTACGTTGCCCAGTGACTGCTTCCGTCAAAGGTTGGACTTTGACATGAACTGTTGTGACGATTTCATTAATTAAAAATATAATAATTAATAAATAGGTAATGTAAAAGCTGAGAAATTTTAAATTTTAATAAAATCGCACATTTTAAACTAAATCTTATCGCTATCATAAAATTATAATAATATTTAATAAAGAGTTTTAATAATAAGATAAAAAGGAATACGAGTGTACAGATAGGGAAAACCTTGTTAATTAACCCTGCATAGACATGCGCTAACCGGAATTAACTTGAATACCGACCCCTAAACAAACTAATAATACTTGTAAATTTGATATTAATTAAATAAATAAACAAGACCACAGAAGTGTACTATAATAAAGTCTGTAATTAAGAATAGCTTTCGATAATTAAAAGGTCAAACTTTAACCCTTTACATAGAGGATACATGTGGAACTATTTTATTGCGACGAGTAAACTCCGCGCGATTAACTGACCCTTCCTAACATAGTAAGAGAGACTTGAGATGCGTCGTTCGGCCAGTAAGCAGCTCAGAACGGAGCGCTACCACAAAATATGTTTTATTATTTTGTTATTAAGTTAAATAACCGTAGAAGAATGTAGAAGATTAAGTGCGAAAGGTGACATCTCACATCTAGAAAGATAGTTAAAGTTATTTTAGGGTTGTATATGTAAAGTGAAATACAACCGTTCTATTACCAAATATAAAATGTGAAGACAAAGACCTCAACTGTATTTGTCAAACCACCAAGGAACAGGACGACTTCATGACATTGTAACTCTCTCTATCATTAGTTGACTCCAAGGACCTTCACCAGGAAGACGACCACGATGATAACCCTCTACCTAGAGTGTGCGGAAGAATCACGCGTGGACGACATGGACTAAAACACTTAACTAAGAGGTAGCACGGAAGCTGGCCTTCCGTGGATATGTATTTTTTTTTTTTAATTAGAAGTAATTGTAAACTAAAAGACTTTAAAATGACAATCTCTAAAGTTTAAGAATAAATGAACAAGTAATTTCAGTAACCATAAGTTGTAAAATAACTCGTGTGATGTAGCGTTGGAACATTGCACTACTAAATGAAACCATTCCTCAAATGGTATAAAGAGTAATAAAGTAATTCAGTAATGGAGTAGAGTAAACATGAAATTCCTAAGTAATATATAGAAACTCGGATCCGAGGTAAAATGCGCTAACTGTATTATAAATCTTAATGTAGAAAACCCCTTACGATTTCACTGTAAGTTAAAATTTCATATGTTATGTATAATCTAACAGTCATAAATAAAGAGATGTCATCTTTAGTACATACTAAATTGAGTGCATAAATCAGCAGTCTCCCCTCCCCAGTTTCCTTTTATATTAATTGTTTTGGTGATTTGATTAATTTTCAGCTTGTTACAACGAAGGCAGCCTGTATAATTGGCCAGTCAATTAATACGGGTTCCCGATGTTATAACGTAAGTAAAGATGTTTTAAAATGCGCCACTCTGCTTTGTAAAAAAAAAAACAAGTAAATAATTTTATTATTAACATGCGCCACCTTGTTTTGTTTAATAAGTAATTGTGTGATATTGTGACACCCTGTTGATCTATTCACTCATGTACTTTAATGTGTCTAAAATTTTAAATAAAATAAAAATGATAATTATTATTATAGTGGTATAGTAAATAGGTAATTTAATTGTGAATTAGATATAGGAATTTACACATTGTTCACTTAGCGCCACAGGTATATGAAACAACATCAGGTACGTGCTTGTCAAAAATTTCATTCATCAACGTGTCGGTTTGTAAACAAAATCTGACCAGTTAAATTCTTGTCCACGCCTGTGTAAAACTGTCATAGTTACCTCCCGCAAAGTTGAGTTAGACAATACGCAACCCTCTTCGATTGTTCTATTGTTATAAGAAGCGTGTATCATCCTGTGTTTAGTAACCGAGAATTCCCCCTTCGTTGAATGTATATTGACGCCTGTGTGAGATTTCTCTTTCTCTGAAATTTATCTCCCTCACTACCAATGTAAATTTTAAATGTGAACTTTAATCGTTTCTGTGTGAAAACAAGAAAGAGTAGTATAGAATTTAGTCCGAATAGTAGAATAAGTATTTATAGCCACTCACATTTCAAAAATGGCTGTATTTAACCCCGATCTATTATTAAAAGATGAACTGTGCTACGAAGCTATTTTACGCGGTTTATCTCACGCGAACACAACAGTGGCTGAATTGCGCAAGACGTTACGCGAAAGCAGAACAGATACACCCTCGCAGTTAGATAGATTACGTGAACTCAATTATGACAGCGAACGAGAAACCTGTTATGCGAAGTATAGGGAACTGACGTTATTATCTCAAAACATTCACAACGAAAAATCATGTATTATACTGTAATATTGCGCGTCACGCAACGAATAGAACATTTAACCCGCCGGTTGAACAATTTATTGAACTGGCCCGACGTCACCGTAACCCCTCCCGATGTGCAGAAATTTGCGGATGGACGCCAATTACCCATAATTATCAACGAATTGCAACGAAAGTCAGACTCATCTAGAATGGAAGAAATTGAGCACTCCTTACAAAAATTATATATTTCCCCGGTTCAATCCCCTACTTTAGAAAACCCTCCCTCCACCTCGAACCACGAATCACCCATCATATAGAAGATACAACCGACTCATGAACAGCTACTTAGTAGAGAATTACATACCCTCACGATATCAGAACCCCCACAGCCTAGTGATCACCATACTCGCACCAGTAGATATGCGATTACGACGCCTAACGCAGCAACGAATCCTACGAAATGTATACCAAATGTAAATTTTAATGTAGACCTCTACGGAAAGATCACACACCCAGTAGAAAAAATTATTACAGAATTCCCTACACCGATGGCTTAAGTATTACGAAACTGTTAAATTTCATCAGATACCTACTGCAAATAAAAGATCTACAGCAACTGAACGATTGGCAAATCCTGCAAGTAATCCTACCCAAATGTGAACCACCATTACGAGATCGTGTACTGGAATCATTAAACTCGACTCTTCCAGTAGAAGAACTTCATACTACCATAATAAAACATTTTATCCCCACGGGAATTTACGAGGAGATTAAAAGAAATACCGTACTTCCAGTACAAGGAGCCCATGAAAGACTGGCCCACTATATTGCAGACATCAGAGAATCTTCACGACTACTGCAAGTCGACTGGAGTGAGAAACAATTAGTCGATACTATTCTAGTAGGCTCATCTCCTGAAGAACGCTCCTGATTAGCACTAATAAATAGGCCCCACTAGTTTCGCTGATCTAGAACAATGTAGTATTCACTCTTCAAATGTATGGTACGCAGATCAGAACAGACATGCATCGCTATCCACAACACAACATAGAAAGGAAACGCAAGCCCTAGTCACAGATGCAAGAACTCAACGAGAAAGACGACCATTTCGGCGACCAACCAAATTTCATGGCCATGGTAAGTCCAAGGAGCCTCAACCTCGACAGGAAACCAGTGAGACCCCACGTAAAGAAAATGTATGCTATAACTGCGGGAAACCTGGACACATCAGTAGAAACTGTAAACGGAAACAGTACAATCAGAAAACCCATTATCCAAAAAACATGTAAGGCAGGGAGATCCGAAATCCTGTGTCTTCCGCAGCTCCGTTAAAACAGGTAAACCCCTGAGAGACAACAAATTAAAACAAAATAATAATAACAAAAGAAAATTAGACCCCTATGTTAGAAAATTTATTGATAAATGTAACGCTATCAATAAATGTGATTTCAGTAAGAGTCAATTACCGTATATACAAGTTGACCTCGGTGTTACATCCACCCTCGGATTAATTGATTCCAGATCAACGCGAAGTTTAATTAGTCAAGAGCTAGCTAATAAATTATTTAAACACAACTTAGTTAAATGCCGTCAATCAGTGAATATTAGATGCGCTACAGCTAATAAACAAAATTTAATGATAAAACTTATCATCACGTTTAAAGTAAAAATTAAAAATCTAACGTGGTATTTTCCAATGTTGGTATGCGACGAGTTAGGACCCGAGTTAATATTGGGATCTGATTTTATCAGTAAAACAGGAATAATTCTAGATATTCATGATAAGAAATTTTATTTTGGATTCGATCGTTCACAAAAATATAATTTGGATGATAATGCAAATAACAGAAAAAGTACTGGAACTACTTCTACACATCTAGAACATCATGAATCTGAATTAGGTCATCTGGAAAGTAAAGATAGACGGAACATGCAGACATTAATAGAACAGTTCTCCAATGTCCTCACCCCAAAGTTAGGACTGACGGACCTGATAGAGTACAAAATCAATTTGAGCGACAATAAAGTAATACGTTTAGCCCCATACAAGTTATCACCTCCAAAAATGGAAGTAATGAGGAACCAAATTAACAAATTGTTAGAACAAGGAGTCATCGAACCCTCTACTTCATCTTATTCATCACCCGCGTTTTTAGTACCCAAAAGTAACGACAAACATAGACTAGTTGTGGACTACAGGCAACTAAATAAATGGATAGAATTTCAATCTATACCGCTTCCCGACATCCACAGTGCTTTTCATTATTTTACGAAAGCAAAAATTTTTACCATCATGGATCTAAACCAGGCATTTCACCAGATACCCCTCTCGGAAGAATCAAAACGTCTAACCGCATTTGCCGTCCCTTTCAACCTGTACCAATTTACGAGGGTACCCTTTGGTATATCCCAAGGTAGTTCTGTATGTAGCAGATTATTAGAAAAATTATTTCATGATATAAAATTTAAATATGTGTATCACTACTTAGATGACATCGTTATCTACAGTGAATCAATTGACCAACATCTTAATCATCTACGTTGTAACTTTCTTCTTTTTCGTTATTTTATTTATTCAGATTAAAACTCCCACTTACCTTTCATCTTTGATCTGGCCGGATCGTATAGCGGGGACGAACCCATTTCGTTCGACGAACTCTGACAGTACATAAAACGAACTAAGGTTTTGAAAGAATCTAACTCTCAATTTTTTGGAAGAGAAATTATATTTTTTTTTTTTATTAATCCGAAATATTGAATTTATAAATTTTCTCCAAAATAAGTTTTACATGTTTTAAAGATTGTGTAACTATTACAGCTTACTTACTATGCTATGGTCTTACCTTAAGTAGATCACACAAACACAAACAGCCCAGCTTTGCTCACTCACACATTCTCACAGAAAATTTATTTAGCCCTTAACATTTTATAATAAGCCCCCCCAGCCCTTACACGTAAACCGCCGGCACGTGGTTCGCGCGCGCACTCATCGTTTTGTAATATATCTTGGTTGTTATTGCTCGCCCAACATTTTGCTCGGTACTACTCGTTGGATTGACCGCGGTCACATAAACTTTTTACTGTTGTTCCACTTTTTACTATTAAATTAAAATTTTTTGTGACGAGCCTACTTTGCTCGTCCCGGCGCCGGAGAGTTCAGTTAGCAGACTGGGACTGATAACGTAGCAGGTATTGCTGAGGTGATCTCATACTTTCTACGGAAAGCACTGCCTTGATCTTCGTCCCATGCTATGCATGTAGTTTTTTGAAGTTAAGATAGCAGACGATTTCAGCTAGGCACTGGCTGACGTCATTAAAGTGGGCGGTCCTTAGCAGCATTTCCTGAGGACCGCTCAGGAGACGATGAACAAATTTGTTCTCTAGCCATCTTGGTTTTCAGGCTGACCGCGTCCCCCGAGCGCCTGTTTGAGTAGTAGTGCGCGTGCATCGACACACATATACAGAGTTCTTAGAATTTTTAGGGTGGCGCGGATTCCTGGCCGCATTACTCAACAGCAACTGCGTCTCGCCTTTGTCTCAAACTGTTCCACTTGCCATGAGTTCTGTAGTAACGGAAATAACGTTCGCCGGGAAATAAAACTTTCACAATAAATTTATAAACTCCCACCCAAAATGAAATAAATAAAAAGACGAATACCCCATACTGTAGGAAATAAAATAACCCAAATTGACACGTTACAATACCCCCTCAATGAGAATTCTGCTGTCCAAAACAGAAGAAATCTCATTGATAAACCCCTAAGAGGACCGGTGAGGAACTGGTGCCAACAACCCCCTCTTGTTCTTACTACTCATGGGTACACGACCCCCCTGGCTCGGCGACCATGGACTCATCTGAACGAGATCACTGGACTTCTCCGTAAGAGATCCCAACACCGAAAAATCGAACAGCTAAGTACCACAGCACACCTCGCCTTTTAACATGCTACCCCCAAATATCCTCAATCCCTGGCTTAAATTATGCCAGATCCTCCACCGATGTTTCCCCTTGTATGCAAGCTGGGCTGCCTTTAGCAGATGCTGGGCTCACACACACTCACATTACATATTACACCTTGGCAAATTCTTTAAAATTTACAAAAATTAAAAAAATTCAAAATAATATACTTTATCAAAAAATTCTCTTCCTTGTTTTTCTGTTTTATTTAAAATGACTTAATTTAGACATTTCTCCTAATCAAAACATATCCTTACTCTAACAGGTGAATACTTAGAGTCTAACAATACAATGCAATACAAATATATCAATAAAAATAAACATGGTTAATACACAAATAATAGAATAATCAACACTTAAAATATTCATTCGCTGGCAGGCGAAAAATCAAGATTTTTTTTTTCAAAATTAAAATTTCCAAAAATTTTAAAATTCAAAAAAATTTTAATTTTATTTAAATGTTTCCTTTATATGTAGAAATTATTTAGTATTTGTTTGAATTGATAAAATAAACAAATTAAATTGACTTCCTACTACACAAGCTTAGTGGGTGTATGACCTCATCAGCTGATCGAAACTAGGTCAAGTCCAAGACCCTTGACCTACATGTGTTATGCACAATTTCTATCTGAAAATACATTTAACATCTGTAACAATCTAATTTGAAACACAAAACAAAAAAAATAAATAAACAAAATATTAATATAAATAATAGGCAAATTGACATTTAAATTATTCAAAATAAACAATTCTTAATTTTACATTACCAAATTCTATCAAAATTCTGTCACTGGTTTAAAAATAAAATTTTTATATCTTTATTATAAATCTCTTTCTTTACTTGACAATCTTACTCTCCATTACTGTGGGTGATTTAAACATTTATCTCATTTAATTTACCACTTGCTCTGTATACATATATAATCTTTACCTCTTTGACTCTAATATTCATCAACTTCAACTCCCATGACACCCATCTCTATCAAAACATCTATCCCAAAACACTCTAACCCCAACTTATCATTAAACTCAAATCGCCACCTTCTCTCTCTATATAAAAAAATACTCTCTAACCCTTTGTACATAGGATATGTGTTTCCCCCCCCCAAAACTCAAATCCCTTATATGGCCCCTGGATTCTACCTAAGGCGGCCCCTTTTCACTAAAATCGGTACCAATCCCGTCCCAACTTATCATTATGTTGCGGACTCCCACATTACACTACCCCCTACTACAAAATTGCCATCCCCAAAAATCTCAATCTCATTACCTTACTAGAACTACAACAAAATAACATCATTAATTATAAACAACAATATATCACTCAAAACTCTACATAAATTCTCCACAACTACTGTGTCAACATCAATACTCCTCAAAATTCTATAACATCTATTAACTCAAAAACAACATTACATTATCTTCATCTCTACTCTTTCTTTAACTTCAACTTCAACTTGGACAGATCTATATGTCCCACAAAATATTCATCACCCAAAAACTATCCCTTGTTAACTTGCATAAATTATTACTTTACTTCTCACTTTATCAAATTATTTTTATCATTACTTTAAAACATCTGTAATACATTAAAACATTACATTGAACATTAATTACTTGGAACATTAAACCATTTTACCAGTGACATGTTATTGCTGATCAGCAGATATCCTAATATAATGAAAACACATTTCAAAATTGAACAAATTATATGAAATATACATATATATATATATATATATATATATATATATATACTTATTTATCATTACTTCTCACCTCATTGTTTCCCCTCTCTCTGATTCTGATCATTTTGTGTTACCCGCCTGCCAGACGTTTAATTATTAGCTTAGTTTAAAATATACACATCTAATGAAAACATATTTTATCAACACCTATATCTAACGTACAACAATAAAATAATACACTTAAAATTATAGCATGAACACCTTATATTGAGTGTCTGAGTAGCTAATTATTTAACAGAGCACAAGCGTTTTTGATTGGATCAAAATTTGAATTAGCAAAATTTTTTATGTTGTAAAATTTAAATTCGTGGCTCCTCTGAGTCACCTCCCGTCCACACACTAAATTTTCCAAATTGATTATTAATAATTATTATATATCTTTCCGTTATTATTAAAATTTTTAATTATCATTTTTATTGAACACTATTATTTCCAATTAACATCTCAATTACACCTGTAAACATTTTTATTATACATGATTCATATTGTAAAAGTTCTATACTTACATTCCATTTAAAATGATATATACACAACATAATCACCATATCATAATACTTTCACCTCAACTCTGAAACATTTCACAAAAATATTAGTTTATATTAAATAATTTATCATTCATTACCAAATTTCCATCTCGTAAAATAAATTAAATTCATTAAGCAAATTTAATTAATTAACATTTAAATAATCATTCAAAATATTTAACATGTATCAAATTGTTTTAATTAAATTAATTACCAAAAATATAAATTATATAGTTATCGAAACAATTACCAATAATCAATTACTGTTTTCAAAATTAATTCTGATATTTATTTAACTTGCAAATGTTTCAATATTATTATTACAACAATCATCTTACGTACACACATTATTTACTTAACATTCCACAATGCACACAAATAAATTCACTATATTTTTATTTAGAGACTTTTATTATTTACTGTTCAGTTTTTCCACACTTCATTGTCCAAATTTGCCATGTCAAAAACCATAAAACATAATGTTTATAGCTGTCTTTTATTGTTTTACAGTTTAACCTCCATCGTCCCAGATAAGTCTTGGTTTTATGTAGCATTGTTCACTTTTATCACCACACAAAAGACTGTTTTGTGTGTTGTAACCATACAAACTAAACTCATTCAACTTATTCAAATACTCATTAAACCGGTCTACATTAGGTATTTTTGTTACATCTCCATTGGTAAATTCGCTCATTATTGGGTTAAATACTTTTGTCAACTCATTATAGACATCATTACTCAAATATACTTTTAAACTTTCATTCCATTCTTCATACTTTCTATTCAAAAAATACAATTCCGTTACTTTCTCCCCACACAATTCTCTGTTTAAATCTCTCTCATCCCCATACCAAATCACACTTTCAACATCATTATTACAGACAGAGGGTACAACATTATACAACATCAATAAACAACCCAACTCTTCTACTAATATAGGGGTCTCTTGCCCTTCAACAACATTTGTGAACACCTTGGTTCAGAAAAATTAATGGGAAAATTTACCCTCTGTCCCCACTCTACTACAACATTATTTTTCCTCTCTCTCTCTAACTCACTAACACACCTTAACATCTCATAATCACACTCTACAAACTCATCAGTACTCTCTGATATTATACTTTCAATTACATCATCGTCATCATTTGTTAGCTCTTTATCTAACACAACATTGTCATTATAACTTTCATTTGTATTACTCGTACTCGGTTCTACTTTATTCAAATTATTTCTTATTTTATTGGTACTTTCTAGACGTTCATTCTTGTCTTGTATATTATTTATCAACTCATCAAATTTTACATTTATATTCTGCTGCAACTGAATATTCTGTTGTTTAATTTCATTAAAAATAATATCATTTTTAATATTCTGCTGTTCGCACTTTATTTTCTGTTCTTTGAATTCATTACTTAAAATCTCAAATCTCTCGTCATTAGTATTAAAACGACTCTCAAATTTTTCGTCAATTCTATCAAGACGCTTATTTAATTTGTTGTCCATTTTTTGTAAGAAACTCATTATATCTAGTTCCTCTGATTGTTTATTTTTATTGGCTGACACTGGGGTCGACTGACACCCAGAGTCAACATCTGTTTCACTTAGTTGTGTTTGAGACGCAATCGGAGTTGAATGAACGATTATATTACCGCCGACAGCTGTTTCTGTAACAGCGCTCGGCCCCACTGTCAGCATACCACTTTCATTCAGCGATTGCGACTCAAAGTCACTTTCACTCATAACTGGATTTATTACACTACTTTTCTCTGTGTTCTCAGACATTTTTATTTGATCTATTTTTTCTTATGTAACAACTGCCAATGATTGGTCTTTTTTCAAAACTGATGTTTTAACATATACAAAATCAATTTTGCTTTCGCAACCGTACTTCGTTATGCACTGTCAAATGTAAGCCAGCGTAATACAACCCTTTTTGTGTTATATTACATCCTGGAATTCACGGCACCAATTGTAACTTTCTTAATTTCGTTATTTTTTATTCATATTAAAACTCCCACTTACCTTTCATCTTTGATCTGGCCGGATCGTATAGCGGGGACAAACCCATTTCGTTCGACGAACTCTGACAGTACATAAAATGAACTAAGGTTTTGAAAGAATCTAACTCTCAATTTTTTGGAAGAGAAATTATATATTTTTTTTTTTATTAATCCGAAATATTGAATTTATAAATTTTCTCCAAAATAAGTTTTACATGTTTTAAAGATTGTGTAACTATTACAGCTTACTTACTATGCTATGGTCTTACCTTAAGTAGATCACACAAACAGCCCAGCTTTGCTCACTCACACATTCTCACAGAAAATTTATGTAGCCCTTAACATTTTATAATAAGCTCCCCCAGCCCTTACACGTAAACCGCCGGCACGTGGTTCGCGCGCGCACTCATCGTTTTGTAATATATCTTGGTTGTTATTGCTCGCCCAACATTTTGCTCGGTACTACTCATTGGATTGACTGCGGTCACATAAACTTTTTACTGTTGTTCCACTTTTTACTATTAAATTAAAATTTTTTGTGACGAGCCTACTTTGCTCCTCCCGGCGCCGGAGAGTTCAGTTAGCAGACTGGGACTGATAACGTAGCAGGTATTGCTGAGGTGATCTCATACTTTCTACGGAAATCACTGCCTTGATCTTCGTCGCCAAAGCTTCGTCCCATGCTATGCATGTAGTTTTTTGAAGTTAAGATAGCAGACGATTTCAGCTAGGCACTGGCTGACGTCATTAAAGTGGGCGGTCCTTAGCAGCATTTCCTGAGGACCGCTCAGGAGACGATGAACAAATTTGTTCTCTAGCCATCTTGGTTTTCGGGCTGACCGCGTCCCCCGAGCGCCTGTTTGAGTAGTGGTGCGCGTGCATCGACACACATATACAGAGTTCTTAGAATTTTTAGGGTGGCGCGGATTCCTGGCCGCATTACTCAACAGCAACTGCGTCTCGCCTTTGTCTCAAACTGTTCCACTTGCCATGAGTTCTGTAGTAACGGAAATAACGTTCGCCGGGAAATAAAACTTTCACAATAAATTTATAAACTCCCACCCAAAATGAAATAAATAAAAAGACGAATACCCCATACTGTAGGAAATAAAATAACCCAAATTGACACGTTACAACGTGAAGTACTATCCCGATTGGAGAAAGCTGGATTAACCGTAAACCCCAGTAAAGTAAATTTTGCTGTCACACAATTCTCATTTTTAGGTCACATCGTAAAAGCCAACGGAAAGGTATGCATAGACCCCGAGCGAACCCGTGCTAACAGAGAATTTTTACCACCCCGGGATGCGAAAGGAATAGCCCGATTTTTGGGAATGATAAATTATTTCTACAAGTATATCCCACATCTAGCCAAAATTGCAGCACCTCTGAATGCTTTAAGAAAGAAGGGAGTTAAATTTGAGTGGAATGTGCAACACCAAACCGCATTCGAGAAATTGAAAGAAAGCATCATATCACCCCCAGTACTACAATTAGCCGATTTTACAAAACCGTTTGTAGTGCAGACAGACAGTTCAAGTGTAGCCCTAGGTGCAGTAATATATCAGGAAGTAGATAACTCTAGACTACCTATTAGTTACGCTTCACGCACCCTGACAGACCAAGAAAAGAAATACTCCGCATATGAATTAGAATGTTTAGCTATCGTTTTCGCTTTTGAGAAGTTCAAACCCTTTTTAGAACATAAAGAATTTCTGTTAGAAACAGATAATCAAGCATTATCTTGGCTACTAAATCACCCAAAACAGTTAGGTCGTATTGGAAGATGGGTATTAAGATTAAATTGTTTTAAATTTAAAGTACAACATATTAGAGGCACCCAAAACGTAGTTGCCGATACACTGTCACGTATGTTCCAGCCGAGTAGTAAAACATACGAAAACAAGGAGAGTAGAGAAATGCCGATTATCAATACTTTAATTACCGAATTTCCTCTTGCATTTATGGACTTAGCCCAGTATCAACAACAAGACCCCCGTTTAAGACCAATTATAGAACAACTTGACAAAGGAAATAAGTCAGGAAAATACATATTAAGTAAGAGAGTATTATGTTATAGAATAGCGAACGGAAAATATTTACGAATAATCGCCCCTGATATTATTAAACCTATGCTGATGGAATACTATCACGATTCCACCATTGGAGCACATATGGGAATAAATAAAACCATACATCGAATTCGTATAAAGAATATCACTGGGAAAATATGAACAGTGAGATCGCTAATTTCGTGAAAAGGTGTAAGTTGTGTGCACTCAGCAAACCAGCGAGAAACAGCCAAATAAGTCAATTAATCTCAGAGATTCCTGCTACCCCGTTCTCGAAAATCTATTTAGACTTTTCAGGACCCTACCCGCGTTCTAAATCAGGAAATACCATGCTACTAATTTGCGTAGATTCTTTCAGCAAATTTGTCTGGATGTACCCCATGCGGCGAGCATTAGCTTCAACCACAGTAAGTATATTACAGAATAGATTATTTAAAGAATTCGGTACTCCCGTACATCTAGTCTCAGATAACGGACCACAGTTTAAGTCAAAGGAATTCAGGAACATGTGTTTCAAATTAGGAATAGACCACATTACCACTACAGAGTATCGTCCGCAAGGTAATATAGCTGAAAGGTATTTGCGAAACCTAAAATCTGCTTTAATAGCCTACCACGCAAACGATCATACGTCTTGGGACCAGAACCTATCCTGGATACAATTCGCCTTTAATTCAGCCTATCATGAAGGACATAAGTCTTCCCCATTTGAATTATTGTTCAAATACAAACCTAACCACCCATTATCCACTAAGTGGAAAATACATGAGTTGGTACCCCTTGAAATTAGGGATAAAAATATAAAGAAAATCTGGAATGAAGCTCACGCTAATTTACGAGCAAACTTAGCTAAATCAAGGAAATATCACGAGCAAAATAATAATAACAATGAAGTAAAGTACCAAATCGGTGACTTAGTAATGTATAAAACACACCCTACGAGTAGTGCAATCGATAAGACAACCACCAAGCTATCATACCGATGGTGCGGTCCTTATCAAATTCACAAATACTTAACTCCAGTAACTGTAGCTCTGTACGAACCCTCTACTCAAAAATATGTACGAAGAACACATATTTTGCAGATAAAACGTTATCACAAAGAAGGAAATGGTAGAGTGCAAGCAAAATAAATGTAGTAAAAAGGTATATGTTTTGTACTCAACTGCTAAAGAGTACTTGAGTAACAATTGGCTACCTAATTGTATAAATAGGTACGAGGCCTGATCAACCTTGAATCCTATTCATCGAAAGTAGAGCAAAGTGAGAAGTCAGCTGACATCGAATATAAGTAATAATTAAGTAATAAATTACTTAAAGAGTAATTCTATACCAAGAATAACTCACAAACTAAAGAAAAATCCGGTAGTAGTCGTAAGTAGTAGATTTAAGAAGAATTTAGTATGTTTACGATATATTTTATAATGTGTGAATTTTATGTAGTATAAGAATTAGTCTGTAAGGTATGGTGTATATATATATATATATATATATATATATATATATATATTGATAGTAAGAATAAGCAAGTCGAGAGTGACTTATGCAGCTCATAATTTTGTACAGAGAAACGAGTGAGAGAAATTTCACACGGTAATCCCCAAGCATACTCCCGGTACATTGCTGACCAAATAAGCCGGAGTCTGTTTTTAAGCGGTGGAGTATGTGACAATTTCCTTAATTAAAAATATAATAATTAATAAATAGGTAATGTAAAAGCTGAAAAATTTTAAATTTTAATAAAATCGCACATTTTAAACTAAATCTTATCGCTATCATAAAATTATAATAATATTTAATAAAGAGTTTTAATAATAAGATAAAAAGGAATACGAGTGTACAGATAGGGAAAACCTTGTTAATTAACCCTGCATAGACATGCGCTAACCGGAATTAACTTAAATACCGACCCCTAAACAAACTAATAATACTTGTAAATTTGATATTAATTAAATAAATAAACAAGACCACAGAAGTGTACTATAATAAAGTCTGTAATTAAGAATAGCTTTCGATAATTAAAAGGTCAAACTTTAACCCTTTAAATAGAGGATAAATGTGGAACTATTTTATTGCGACGCGTAAACTCCGCGCGATTAACTGACCCTTCCTAACATAGTAAGAGAGACTTGAGATGCGTCGTTCGGCCAGTAAGCAGCTCAGAACGGAGCGCTACCACAAAATATGTTTTATTATTTTGTTATTAAGTTAAATAACCGTGTGAAGAGTTATGTAACGAGTATGTAGTGTGTATCAGTAAAGAAGAATGTAGAAGATTAAGTGCGAAAGGTGACATCTCACATCTAGAAAGATAGTTAAAGTTATTTTAGGGTTGTATATGTAAAGTGAAATACAACCGTTCTATTACCAAATATAAAATGTGAAGACAAAGACCTCAACTGTATTTTTCAAACCACCAAGGAACAGGACGACTTCATGACATTGTAACTCTCTCTATCATTAGTTGACTCCAAGGACCTTCACCAGGAAGACGACCACGATGACAACCCTCTACCTAGAGTGTGTGGAAGAATCACGCGTGGACGACATGGACTAAAACACTTAACTAAGAGGTAACACAGAAGCTGGCCTTCCGTGGATATGTATTTTTTTTTTTAAATAGAAGTAATTGTAAACTAAAAGACTTTAAAATGACAATCTCTAAAGTTTAAGAATAAATGAACAAGTAATTTCAGTAACCATAAGTTGTAAAATAACTCGTGTGATGTAGCGTTGGAACATCGCACTACTAAATGAAACCATTCCTCAAATGGTATAAAGAGTAATAAAGTAATTCAGTAATGGAGTAGAGTAAACATGAAATTCCTAAGTAATATATAGAAACTCGGATCCGAGGTAAAATGCGCTAACTGTATTATAAATCTTAATGTAGAAAACCCCTTACGATTTCACTGTAAGTTAAAATTTCATATGTTATGTATAATCTAACAGTCATAAATAAAGAGATGTCATCTTTAGTACATACTAAATTGAGTGCATAAATCAGCAGTCTCCCCTCCCCAGTTTCCTTTTATATTAATTGTTTTGGTGATTTGATTAATTTTCAGCTTGTTACAACGAAGGCAGCCTGTATAATTGGCCAGAGTCAATTAATACGGGTTCCCGATGTTATAACGTAAGTAAAGATGTTATACTGTCCCTACTGCAGGCAAAGTGACTTTCTCTATTACCTTATTTTCTGCGTCTTTTTCTGTCTTTATCATTGGTACAGCCTGTTCACAAAGTTGTTTTGGTTGTAACTTCAGGCACTGCTCGACTTCATTTTTAATCTGCTCTTTTATATTTGTAATCGAGTCTTCTATTTTTGTTGACATAGCTTTTTTCCACACTCGTGACTGATTTTTCTACTTCAGCTATTTTATTAGACATCGATTCTTCAACACTTGAGACAGATTTTTCTACTTCAGCTATTTTTAATGTCATTGATTCTTGTACCTCTGATATTTTAGTAACTTCTTTATTAAGCTCACCTCGTAGGAGACCCAATTCTACGGTACTGTGTTCTTGCAATTGTTTTTGCATAGCTTCAAAGAGAGCTTCTGTTTTATCTGCTTCTTGCTTACGTTTTTCATCCTGTCGTTTTTCTGCTTCTTCTCTTTCTTGTCTTCGTTCTTCTTTTTGTCATCTTTCTGCTTCTTCCGCCTCCTGCCTGCATCTTCCTCTGCTTCCAGCAGAAGGGGTTTCTGTCTCTCTTCTGCTTTCTCTGCATCCTGTCGTCGTCGTTCCTCTGTCTGCAACAACAGCGCCTGGAAATTTTCCATCATCTGACTGGCATCAATTGTTTTCTGATTAATTACGAATTACACTCGTCTTGTACAAAGTGTCCACTGTTTCCACTGTTAACCGTTCTATCCCACTTCTGACACCACTGTTAGTTACGACGGTCTACTTGATCATCGTAGGTACAGTGGAAAACAAAATAAGTACAAGACACCAATTAAGTCACTAATCACACCTTTAATTTTTACATTTAAACAGTTCATAATTAACAACACAGTCTCTACAACAAATCAAATGAAAATTGTTCACACGCAATAAAATGTCCACTAAAATTAAACACAATTGTATTACAATTATACCATCCAATTATAAAACACCACTCTTAACTAATAACCACTTAAACACGCACAGTAATATCGCGATTATAACTCTCGAACCGCACTGTCAATATATCGCACTAATACTGAACTGAACGTCGTTGAGTACTGGTATTTATACCGCCCCAAATTACTAGATTATTCCATAATGCGCGATAGCTCCAGTATAGTTACGACGTAATTACTTGCGGCCTTGACACAGTCCGTGCACCCGCGCGAAGTCTGGCACAGTCTAGAAAATGCGTCAACAAGCACGTACGCCACACATGTTACATTCCGGATCACTCTGGAACATTCGATAAACACGTAGATTGTTCTGTGATGTCGTAACAATATGTATGCTTTTGTTTCCTGAGATGATGGACAACAAAGTTATATGTTGGTATAAATGTGATGCAGATATGACTGCTTGCCGTGAGTGACCCTTATTACATCAACCTGATTCTCCTCTATCTTCTGTTTGGACATAACATGTACAGCGTTGTTGTGGTACTTGGTACTTACTTAAGGCATGGTTGTTTTAAGTGTTTTGTTTGTGGTACAGCTGTTTGTGATATGGTCTTTCGATTTTGTTTGGCACAACTAATACACGGATAATATCAGATACTCTTAAACTTACTGTGGCATGTGTTTGTGGTACAGCTGTTTTGATATGGTCTTTCGATATTGTTTGGCACAACTAATTCACAGATCTTCTCTATATATTAATACATGAAGAGAAAACTTTGTACCCCTTTTTAAGCATATTGCGCGCACGGAGGAGTGTGAGATTTGGCATAGTTAAAGTTTATATGGAGAAGGAGTGCAGAATGCTAAAATTTATATATAATATGTGTTACAAATACATTAAATAAAATAAAATAAAACATTCATTTGCACTTGAAAATTCATTTTAACTTTTTCAAACAATGGTAATTGTTAAAAATAAAATAATTTTGTTGCCAGGCAACAATAGTCTGTGGAGTGTATGTCAAGGCAAAAAAGCGTTTATTTTATATTTTGTATATTAGATATCTGTGTTTTATATATTAATGTGCAGTTGAAAGTGAAATACAGCCTGCTTAATACTACAGATTGACTGAATGAGCTGTGAATTTTGTGTGATTTCAAATGTTCCTTTTTCAATAGTCTGTGGAGTGTATGTCAAGGCAAAAAAGCGTTTATTTTATATTTTGTATATTAGATGTCTGTGTTTTATATATTAATGTGCAGTTGAAAGTGAAATACAGCTTGCTTAATATACACCTGTTGCAAAAGGAAAATTTTGTAGCAGCAATTTGAATTGACTTACTTTCGCCTAATTATTATTGGTGGTTTCAAAAAAGTGAGTACATTTTATTATTTTTAAATTAAACCCTGTCTAATCTTAGTTTCAGTAATTTCATTACATGTTTTTTTTTAAATTCAGATATTCGCACCTACTTCCATTATGCCTCGACATAGAACATTGACGGGTCAGAGTGAGAGACAAAGAAGAAGGAATATATATTCGCGTGAAAGTCAAAATGATAATAGACCAAATGCAAATTTAAATAGTGTAAATAGTATAACATTAACGGGTCGGAGTGAGAGACAAAGAAGAAGGAATATATATTCGCGTGAAAGTCAAAATGATAATAGACCAAATGCAAATTTAAATAGTGTAAATAGTATACAAAATGATGAAATTATTTTGAGGGATACAATTAAATGCGCACTGAATGTCATTCCAAGAAATTTTAATACTTTTGATTGTGGATTAATGCATTTACAATGCAGGTTTTGCAATGCAAAACATTTCGAATCTGAGGTCACTTTAGGTGAAAGGACTGCATTCACTTCATGTTGTCATAAGGGTAAAGCAATATTACCGGCCTTAAGTCAAAATGAATACTTTAAATCATTGTATGATGGACTTACTTCAAATGAACCTTCAATAAAAAGAAAGTCAAAAAATTATTTTGAAAACATTCGTAAATACAATTCATCATTTGCTATGGTTAGCTCAGAAGCTAAAATTTCGGATACAGTTACGCGTGGAGTGTATCATTTTAAAATACATGATGTTTTTTATCACAGATCAGGTCCAATGACTGCTGGATATGGTCGCTCACCATGTTATGCACAATTATATTTTTATGATGTTGACACTGCTGTCAATTATAGATTACGTGAACACTATAATCAAACATGCAATAACAATATAATGCGCGAAATCTCTCTTGAATTGGAACGCATTAATCCTTTCGTTCGGTCATTCATTGCAATGAAACATCATTGTCAGAGAGTTGAAAATCAAAATAAAGAAATTTGTATGCTCATTAAAGTAAATCGTGATTTAGATCTACGCCATTATAACGATGCAGTTCAAACTGATGTAGCAGTAATATTTAGTACAGTTGATGGTGAGCCACCCTTTGAACGAAATATGGTTTCGTTTTCAAAAGTTAATGGTACCATTAAAAATATCTCTGTTTTGGATTCATCAATGGACCCTTTAGCGTATCCATTACTTTTTCCAAATGGTGATACTGGGTGGCATATCAATATTTCTCATAATGTACCAACTACATCTAATTCAAGAGCGCCCAGAAAAATTAACCATGCTTCAGTATGCAGCCAATCGACTTGCAATTAGAGAAGATTTTAGCATGTTGCACCATTCACAAAAATTATTTCTGCAGTGGATAGTTGATATGTATGTGAGAATAGAGGGCACAAGGTTACATTTCATTCGACAAAATCAAACAAGTCTTAGGTCTGAAGTTTACAACAATTTAACAGATTATTTAGAATTGAACCCCAATGCCAATAATGTTGGCCGTAGAGTAATTTTACCATCTTCATTCAATGGATCTCCAAGAAATATGTATCAGAATTATTTAGATGCAATGTCAATTGTACAACATTTCGGAAATCCTTTTTTGTTTATTACAATGACTTGCAATCCAAGTTGGCCTGAAATAGTTAGCAATATTGGTGTAGGTGAGTCAGCTAATTTTCGACCTGATATTGTTGTGCGTTTATTCAAGTCCAAACTGAAAGCATTAATTGAGGGCCTTACACTAAAAAAAATCTTCGGTAAAGCTGAAGCACTCATTTATACAATTGAGTTTCAAGAGAGGACTGCCTCATGCTCACATTTTACTCTCTTTAAATGAGCAAGATAAAATTGTTAACGCTACCGATATTGATAAAGTTGTATCTGCGGAGATTCCTAACATTCAAACACATCCTACATTACATGAATATGTTGTAAAACACATGATGCATGGTCCATGCAGTGTACTTAATCCAAATTCTGTATGTATGAGAGATGGAAAATGCACAAAAGATTATCCAAAACGATTTAATGAATTTACATGTGAATCATTAAATGGATATCCATTATACAGAAGGCGTGATAATGGTATTAATGCTGAAGTTCGCGGTAGTTGCCTCGACAATCGTTATGTTGTACCATACAATCCGTATTTACTTGCCAAATTTAATTGCCATATAAATGTTGAAGTATGCACTACAGTTAAAAGTGTTAAATACATTTATAAATACGTGTATAAAGGCTATGACAGTGCATCTGTTGAATTAGGTTCAGAGAGAAATGAACCAGGTCAAGAAATACAAATTGATGAAGTTAAAAATTTTTTAAATGGCCGTTATGTCGGATCAACTGAAGCTGTATGGCGCATCTTCGAATTACCAATGCATTTTCAATCACATGTCATCGTTAGACTTGACATTCATTTACCGCGTAGACAGAATGTTTACTTTCGAGAAGGGCAAGAACGTCAAGCAATTGAAAATGCAAGACACAAAATTATTAGCATTTTTTGAATTGAATCGATCAGATCCATCAGCACATGAATATAAGTATATTGAAATTCCTTTGCATTATGTGTGGGAAGATTCCCGAAAAAAATGGAAGAAGAGAAGGCGTGGAGGTGATAAAATCATTACACGCATATATGTAGTATCACCAAAAGACATCGAACTTTTCCATTTACGATTGCTTTTATTAATGTCTGTGGTCCAAAATCATTTGAGGATGTTAGAACATACAATGGAATTATACACACTTCTTTTGTTGAAGCGTGCCATGCTCGCGGCATTGCTTCAAATGATAATGAATGGCGCGAATGTTTAAATGAAGCAAAAGAATTACATTCACCAAAACAAATGCGAAATTTATTTGGTTACATTTGTGCATTAAATGTGCCAGCCAATGCATTGGCGTTATGGAATGAATTTAAAGTATATCTTAGTGAAGATTTTTTGAGAGATTACAACGAAGAAGTATCCTTTAATACAGCTCTATTAGAAATTGAAGATATTTTGAATGTTCATAATTTGTCATGTCAAGAACTTGGTTTACCAGTTCCCATGTATTCGCAGAGAACAGACGAAGCAAATGCTATTGATCTAATAGAACAAGAGTTTCTGTTTTCTGAGCATTATGAAACTGCAAATATTGAACAGCGTAATCTAATTGATCGTGTGATTCGTGAAGTTTTGCATCATGATACTGGATCTAATGTTTTTTGTTTAACCGCTCATGCAGGTTGTGGAAAAACATTCACACAAACAGCAATCATTCACAAATTAAATTTGCTTAATCTTAGTTGCATTGCAACAGCGTTCAGTGGCATAGCTTCAACTCTATTACTTGGAGGTAGAACTTTACACAATGTGTTTAAATTGCCTATACCGATTTTGGAAAATTCTGTAGCGAATATTACCGCAAATAGTAGCTATGGACGTTACATAAATTCATCATCATTGATAATTATTGATGAAATTTCTATGTGCCCACTGCAAGTGTGCAAGTGTTGAAAATCATAGATAGATTATTGCAGGATCTATGCGATGAAAATGATAAACATAAACCATCTGGAGGGAAAACGATACTTCTGTGCGGTGATTTTCGGCAAATCTTACCAGTTGTCCCACATGGATCACGTGCAACTTTAATTGAAAATTGTGTCACGAGTTGGCATAAATTTGTTTATTTTCATAAAGTAACGTTTACTCAAAATATGAGAGCCTTACCAAGTGAAATAGAATTTGTCGAATTATTGAAAAAAATTGGTAATGATGAAGCCCCACAATTCCCTCAGTCTGGTGAAAATATTATTGAAATACCTCAGCAATTAATAGGAGATGAAAATAATATTATTAATGAGGTGTATGGAAATATTTCCGAAAACATACTCTCCGATAACATATTGAAGTCAGTTATTTTAGCACCTAAATATGATGATTGTACTTTTATTAATACTGATATACTTAATCGAATACCAGGTGAACAGAAAACATATCATAGCTACGATAAAATAATTTGTGATGAAGACAATGAAATCAATAACTATCCAGTAGAGTTTTTGAATTCTTTGACTATTAGTGGTTTGCCACCACATAAGTTAGTATTAAAAGTTAATTGCATCGTTTTACTGATCAGAAACTTAAATACTAAGGAAACATTAGTCAATGGAACAAGAATGCGCATCAAGTGTATGCATCGTAATGCTATTGATTGCGAAGTTTTAACTGGAACCGCACGCAATAAGAGAATTTTGATTCCACGTATAAATTTAACATATTCCGGTACTGTTTTACCATTTAACTTTCAAAGAACTCAATTTCCAATTATACCTGCATTTGCGATGACAATAAATAAGTCTCAAGGGCAAACATTCGAAAAAATTGGAATTTTATTGAGGCAGCCAGTTTTTACACATGGTCAATTGTACGTCGCAGCAAGTAGAGTTCGATCATTCGATGGTTTGAGATTTTATATTTCCGAATACAATGGCCAAGGGCATTTAGCAAATGATGAAAGAGTTTTTACAAAAAACATCGTTTACACAGAAGTTCTGAATCATTAAATTCACTTTCAAACTATTTTAAGTTCAATGGACAACATTTATTTTTTTAACCGCCCGGTTTTTTTGATTTAATGAAAAATATATGAAAAAATACGAGGCACGTATTTTTTATTTCATTTTTTATTTTGTATTAATTTTTTATTTAAATTTTATATAATTCGAAAAAGATAGGCAAAATAAGTGTATAGCCTTGACGAAACCTGGTCAGTATGGCAATAAAAAAAACCCAAGGAAATTTCAAAAAACGCGTTATTGCCTTTTAAATACGGCTTAGCCAAGCTAAACCTCATTTTTCCTACCTTTCATATTTTTCAAATAACTCGAAAATTAATGCATAGAAAAAAAAATTAAAAAATTATATAAGCTTTGTAGCAGATAATCTTCAAACTGTTTTCGAATTTTGTACCTTACCAAAAATGAAATATAATCCACTGGAATTGAAAACAATGTATCTTACACTTCTATGAATGTCAAGTCTCATTTTTATTAGCGTTTATTTGATTCAATAATAACATGAAAAAATTACAACTGACAATGAATTATATCAAAAAATAAATACGAATACAAGCTGTGTGTTTTTTTTTTCAACTGTTACTAACATTAAATTTTAAATTTCATAGGTATTGCAGGGAATTAAGGCAAACAACACACGCTAATGACGTATTTGTACACGGTCGCAGCTGACGTAATAGAACAAAATTCAAAAAAATTATATGCAATGCTTATAGAGGTATACTCTTTGACAAAAAAACCTCAATAACGTTCAAACTTAAAAATTTAATGAATTACGGTCGAATTTCGACCACTGGGCGACCACTAGTAATATCAAATACTCTTAAAATTACTTGTGGCATGTTATGCCTAAAGAATATAAAGACAGGAATACAAAAAAATTTGGCATTATCATAAAATTAAGTAAAATGCTAGGTGTCTGTTTTACTGAGTACTGTGCCCTTTAAGTCTGACATTGTCATGGGAAGGAAATTTCAGAACCATATTCTATCCTCAAATTGTGGTTCCTTAAGTAAGTTTTCTGCATACTGACGACTATTTATAATATAATTTGCATGTCCTCTTCTTCAGCACTATAGCCCAATGTGAGCCCTGGCTCCCAATACCAATCTTCTCCAAAGTCTCTTGTCCGTTGCCATCTCAGTGTAACCCCTCATGTCCATTCTTCTGAGATCTTCTAGCACATCATCCAACCACCTTATCCTAGGTCGGTCCCTCTTTCTGCTTTTACAGACTTTGGCTCTCAGGAGTTTCTTTGGCACACACTGATCATCTGTTCTCCCTATGTAACCTAGCCATTGTATTCATTCTGCCTTTATGAATCTTACAATGTCCTCATGATTCAAATACTTCAGTAAGTTTTCTGCATATTGACCACTATTTATAATATAATTTGCATGTACATTTCTAATTCAACTTGGGCAGATGATTGGTATAGTAAAATTGAAAGTTAAGGGCATATGCGCAGAAACCAATTTATGGATGGACGAGTCCACTTTGAAATTGAGAATGACGGGAGGGTAGCGGAGAATCAGCTGGTATGCAAGTGTAGGTGTTGCCAACTTGCGTGTGATGTTTTAGTTACCAGTACATTGTTAGTTACTGTGTTACGCGCTATCTCAGTCTGCGTTTGTTATTATCTCAATTTATTATTAATTGTATCGTTGTTTTACAGTCACTCATTGGTAGTTTCTATTCTGTAATTACGTATTATCGTAATTATTAGTGTTATCACCCAGTAACGAGATTTGTTAAAATGGATACTTCTCCTTCAACTAGTAAAGACAGGAAAGTGATTCATAGTCAAGCACGGGAAGTAATTTTTAATGTTTTACAATTTATGAGAAGATAAGCGGCTGAAGGAATAAAAATTCCAATTAAAAGTTTTTTCAAACGGGTTACTGTGGCAACTGGAATATCTACCCGCACGTTATCACGTATCGCAAAGGAGGGAGAAAAATTAGAAGGAGGACAGTTTAACAGCCCAAAAAAGACCAAACCCCAAGTTAGTTCAAGACAAGTGTGGACGACTTTGACACCCACGTTATACGTCGGACTGTTAATCAGTTCCATATCACACATAAGAGGCATCCAACGGTAAGCGCATTGCTACCCATCATTAGAGAAAACATTAACTTCAAGGGCCAAATTAGTTCCCTTAGAGTTCTAAGACAAACTGGATACAGGTAGGTCTGATCGTCAAAATACGCTAACTGAATAAACTTTTTTTTAAATGTAACTATTCATGCTAGCTTTCACACATTCTTGAATGAGTATGGAGGTGTTTTATTAAGGTCTTGCGTTTGTTTAAAATAAATATAAATAATTATAAAAAATAACAGAAATAATAGTAGAATATTAGTTGTATTATAATGAAAAATATATGTACCGGTATGTGTGTGCGTGTGTGTGTCTGCGCAAGCTCGATTCTGCGTAAAAATAAAATCAAATATAATACTGAAATGAAAGAAATTTGATAGATATTGAACATTGGACGTCACATGTTATAACTTCAACTTTTTGCTTTATTTACAGTAAAACGTTGTTTGCCAGCTGGTAAAACATACATTTTCTCAATTCTCATTCATGTTTCTTTTACCGGTTGTAACACTTTTAGTTGTAACGGGGCTAAAAGGAGGGGTTTTTATTTTATTGTAAAATCATAAATTTGTTTATATCTGTGTGGCCAGCCACGTGTTAAATAAAAGTTTTAGTTCAAACAAAGAAGTTGTGAGGTGTAGCTGTATGATGGAATGCGTCCAGGTGCAACGATGCAATACCATTCTCGGAACTGTAGTGTTGAGTGACACGCGCAAACACCAGCAGGTGCGCAACCGACGCCAAGAAGCGAAAAAACAACATGGCCTGATTGTGAATTCTGTGTGCCATGTGCTTTCAACAAGGCGGAAGTCTTGACGAAATCCAGCCTACCTTTGTGATGAAACCAGTGGACACTAGATTTCGTCTACTGCAAACACCCAAAAATAACACGTGTTGTGGGTGCATGGACTATGACTTCGCACCAGCAGGCAGTGAGTTCCAGTATTGCAAAACCGTGGAGAGGGAACCACGAGAAAGCATCTCCCCAGTTTATCTCACCTACCGGCCGCATGCGGTCCGTCTAAATTTGACTAAAATGTAATTACGTCTACCGACCTAGCCGGTAAGAACCCGGAACAGTTATCTAAAAAAAAGTGAAAGTAAATCAGAAAATGAAGTGAGTGAGTCGAAATTAAGATGAACTCATAACTTTTGGACATGTAAACGAGGACTTGGTGCGGGCCACGCAACGAGGTCGGAGGAGATACCGTTACACAAGTAAAAGTATTCTTACCAAAAAATTTAATGATGCCATAAAATTGATCAAATAAATACGGGGTTTTTGTAAAATTGTATGTGAGTTGAGTGTGGTCAATCTGGGTCACTTTTAATAGATTTACAACTATAGTAGAATAAGAAATGGTTAAGTAAAATGTATATGTAGTGTCTGTCTTTTAAAAGGAGAAAATGAGCTGTAATATGTGATTTGAGGGAGAATGAGGAGGGAGTGTGTATTTAAAAGAAAATAACAAATGCCATTAAATTAGATTTGTTTCAAATGAAAAGCGAGTTGAGTATGTTATTCAAATAACCTGAAGGTCATACTTGGATGTCACAGTTTCGTGCAATGAACTTTGGACTAAGAGGTAAGTCTAAAAATGAATTAAATTTTAATAATTAAATGTGATAATAAGAGATAACACAATTGGCGCCCGAACAGGGACTCGATTTGTAAAATAGTTATAAATCGGCACCTAAAAGCGAGTACAAGTATGGTTTAAAGGCTGAGTAACAATACGTAAAAAATTACGTAGCATATATAAAATAGTACATCAATGTTCAAATGTTAAGAGTTAAGTGGTAGATGTTTTTATGTAAGAAAAGTTAAAGCAATAAACTTATAAATATGGCAGGAAATGATGAAAGCAATATGAATGAAATGACTAGTGTCGACAATTGTGATGATTCAAGTATTATGAATAATGCTGAAGTCCACTCGACTCCAAACGTGAGTCAGGAAAATAAAACAAAAATCAATGTAGATGAAACAAATAGTACAGATGATTCGGGGATTCAAGTAACCCCAAAATTGAGTAGGGAAGGTAAAATTAATAATGATGAAGTCAGCTTCACTGACGATAAAACAGAAAGTCAGTCAACACCTATCCAAAGTAAAAGGTCGGACGATAGTAATGAAATGTTAAAAATGTTACAAATAATGTTAGAAAAGCATACTATAAACATAAATAATCGTTTTGATAATAATGATATAAAATTTAACGAACTTAAATTTGATATTAATGAGGTCAAAATTAAGTGTGAGAGTAGTTTTAACGAATTGAAATATGAATTAAAAGAAAAGTTGAGTCATTCATTAAAAAGTATGAATAACAGAATTGACGAAATAGAGAGTAGTGTGGTAGGAAAAATCGATAAACAAATACAGGAAGTAACTAAAAATTTTGAATGTAAAATAAATGAATGTAATGCTAGTAGTGAGTACAAGTTTAATTGTGTAATAGATAAGATTCAGACATATGAAACTAATACTAATGTTAAAATAAATGAAATAGAAAGTAATTGCAAATCAGAGATACAAGCTATGCAAGATACAGTAAATACTATAGATAAAAGTAATAAACAATTTGAATGTCTAAATAATGATAAATTTGTATTAATGGAGCAGAGCACAGTCAATGTTAAAGATGAATTGAATGTAGCCATAAATAAAAAACTTAATAGTGTTACTGAACAAATAGTGATTACTAAAGATATGAATAGCGGATACTGATTTGGAGTTGTTTAATTGTGAAAATAGGGGGGTACACCCTATGCAGTTTTTAAATAGAGTTAAAGAATTCAATCAGTTTTGTCGAAGTAGTTGGGAAGTACAGTGTAACGTGCGGTTTCTGCGAGAGGCGGGTGTTAGCGAAACGTCCTTCTCATTCAAGCCCCAAATGTTGGGTTCGCCAATTCTTTAACGTACCGCTTTTTTCGTGAGGTGTAGTAGAGTTATATTGTATGCCTCATGCAGTATGCGTCACTTTTGAATTATACTAACTGACGTTTTAAACGGTATAAATAAAGGATTTTGTTTATCTTGTTTTACTCAATCTAAAAGAAACCGAGAGTGTGTTATTTGGGGTCAAGGAGATAATTTGTTCAGCCTTATGCAGAAGAGAGAGTAAGTATCATTATTGCCCCTCTGTTGTGACGATTCCTTCTGTATGTTGTGCTGAAATTTTCATTAACTACCCACTACAATAAATTATAACACGTTATAATTCAATATTAATTTTCAATAATATGGCTTTATTGATTATTGACTTTTGTCTCCAGCCACCAAAGTATAGGTATCACAATTAATCTTTTTAAAAAGAAAACATCATCTCGACTTTACCGAGTAAACATAGATCTGTCTAAAGAACAAAACATATATGTTGTTATTTAACCAATATTACGCTATAATAAAATACATCAGTTATTACATAATTCTTATTAATTCCCCAGGGTTCAGGGTGAAGTCTTTGTGTTATGAGAGTGTCAGAAATGGCTAATTGCTACGCTTTACAAATATCAAAAATTAATAAATAATTTTGTTTATTTTTCACATGTTACGTAGTTTCCGGAATTGCCGTAAGAGAGCAGCATGTATTTGTTTACTTTTGAAAGAAACATATGATAAAATGAATATTTTTTGTTCTATTTCACTATTAAAAAACGAGTTTTCTTCTGGATTTATTACGAAAAATGTTTATATTACCTCGCTCCGTGTTGTCCTTACTGCATTGAAGTTTTATTCTGTGATGAGGTACGTCTTGCGTTATTATTTCCTTTTCATTTCGAGTATTTTCTGATTGTCTACTAGAAGTAGGCCGAACTATATTGGATCCTCAGAATGTTTTCATCCACTGGTTTTTAATGTATATCACCATTTAATTTGGATTCCTCAGGTATGATTAGTTAGTATTCACTTTGTTTATTACTCTTGCGTGAATTTCGCCTCCTCCAACGTCCAAAAAAGGTTATTTTTTTATAATTTTTGTCGCATCGTTTCTTCAACAACTCTGGTTCAGGTCAAAATTTTTATATCCTATTAACAATACTTGTTATTTTTCATCACTCTTAGTAACACATAGTATTTTTATTATGTAGGCAGTTTGTGATTATTATAAATTTATATTTTATTTATGAAAAAATAATTCCCTTCCATTCCGGTTTATTTACTAATTTAATTCACATAATATGTTTTGGTTAATTTTTTTATGACATTGTATATAAATATTTTATCATTTTATTATCATTAAATAAATTTATATATTATTTATTTAGTCTCGAATAGTGTTCATACCCGGTACTACTTCCTGTTGTCATTTCCTTCATAGGATTATTGTAATTTTATATTATCTTTGGTAGTTAAAATTTTTATGTCTTTTAAAATTAACCCTGGGTTTTCTTACACTGTAACATAATTATTTGAAACAATATAATATTAACTTGGGTATAACAAATTGTGGTTCATACAATATAAATTACAATAAATAAATAAAATCACAAAAATCAATTAGTATTATTACATACTACTTCCATAGTTTTATCCTATCCAAAACATACAGCACAGTTTAGTAATACATTAATTTCACTTTGGTTTTTCACCTCAATGGGTACACTAGAACTCACTTCGCACTATATACCACTCGAATTGTTTATTAGGTGGAGTGATATAATTAAATTTTGAGCGAGCTTTAGTTCTACCCATTTCTGACTTTTATTCTCATGACTTACTTTATTGGGACCGGGTTATGTACCGTTACAACAGTTGTTAAAGATAATGAAGTGTTTTAGAGGGAATTCCGCGGTATGGGCGGAGGTACATAAAGTAGAGTGGGTAAATTATCAGAGTTTCGAGACGGCATTTAGAGAGAAATATTGGTCAGAAGAAGAACAAGAAATATTACGGAGTAAAATGGGACCAGGTAATTATGGGACACAAGGGGGTAATGTGACAATGTACGTCATGCGACTATATAATGAGGCAAAATATTTAGAGCCACCGTTACCGTTTCGGTCATTCGTCCGTCACATAAGTAAACATTTGCCGAGAGAAATACAGATTACATTAATGACCCAAGAGATTCTATAGATTACGGAACTAGAGAAAATTTTGGATATATTTCAAAATATAAGAGAACGTGATATGAGTAGGCGGATAAACACACCGGTAACACATATAAATGGGAATTATAATCAATCCCGGGGAATACAAAATTTTCACCGAGGGACACGTGGGGGAAATAATGATAATCGAGGCGAGGGTTGGAGATGCGCCGACTGTAATGTTGATAACTATTCAATAAGAACAACTTGTTTTAGATGTCACAAACCGAGAGAATGTCAACGCAGTGAGAGAACGTATCAGCCACAAAATCAACCGCAGAGAGGAGTCGAGAACACCAGAGGAGCACCGAGGGGAAATGGAAGTGGAAACAGAGGAAGAGGAGGATATAACCAGGCAGTAGCAGGTCCATCCACAGGAAACTAGAAGAGACAATGGGGAACCGGGCCCATCCATTGTCGGAGGAGAACCTGGGGGTCCAAGAGGAGTGTAACTACCGCAGCAATATAATTATCAAAGACATGGCGGAGGAGTTACTGGAGGAGGATGCTGCAGAAATGACAGAAACCAAAACGGGACTGACGGAGGTATTTGTAACCATAGAAGGTAAGGATTATAAAACATTGATTGACACAGGTAGTGAGATATCAGTAGTTTCAGAGAATGTACTGGGTCAATTACAAAGGGTAAATAAAAATATTCCATCATTACCAGCTGCGGGAGTAACAATAGTGGGGGTGACTGGAGTACGAAGTAAAAGAGTTACTAAACACGTACAATTAAACATATACATTAATGAAATAGAATTTGAGAATACCTTTCTAGTAGTTAAGGGTTTGAATTTAGATATAATTCTGGGAAATGATTTTTGGAGAGAAATAAAGCAGTGATTGATTTTAACCAGAGAATAGTAGAATTTAATAAGGGGCATGAACCAGTCAGGGTAGATTTTAAGAGGGTGTTAGATAAGGTTAGAGTTACGAGTGTAAAGATGATACAAAACCGAGTAGGCGAGGGAATTATAGAAACAAGAGTGAATGTATGTCAAGAGAGTGAGAGTGTAGAGAGCGACGAGAGAGTATGGGAAACTAGGGCAGATAAATTTTTTAATGAGAGTGGAGTTGTAGGGAATCCCCAACGACAGGAGTTGTGGGCAGTTATTCAACGTTTTAGAGATGTGTTTGCTGAGTTGCCTGGAAAAACCAGGGACTATGTATGTGAGTTGAAGATTCGAGAACACTCACCCTACATGCAGAGAAGTTATCCAGTGCCGTTTTCGAAGAGGAGAGCCGTTCAAGAGGAGTTGGACCGGATGATGGAAGGGGACATCATTGAAAGATCTATATCGCCTTACTCTAATCCGTTAGTGGTGGTCATAAAAAAGGATGGTAAGGTAAGATTGTGTTTAGACGCTAGAAAAATTAACCAGATTATAATACCTGACCGGGAGTCACCGAAGCCATGAATGAAATTTTTCAAGCTACTGGCAAGTTCCATTAGCGCCAGAGAGCCGGAAATTTACTGCGTTTCTTTTCAATGGTAAGAACTATCAATTTAAGCGTCTGCCATTTGGACTAAACACTAGCGTAGCCAGTTTTATAAAATGTTTAGATATGATTTTACAACCCAAGGATTTAGATTTTTTAGCTGTATATGTTGACGACATACTAATAGCATCAAGGACATTCTCTGAACACTTAGAACACATAGAATATGTTTTAAATAAATTGAAAAATGGGGGATTAACTGTTAATTGGGAGAAATCAAAATTTTTACAAACTGAGATACACTTTTTAGGTTTTATTATCACTCCCGAGGGTATTCTAGCAAACCCAGACAAAGTACAAGCTATCATACGTTTTCCAGAACCAAAAAATATTAAACAGTTGCAGAGCTTTTTAGGATTATGCAATTTTTATCGAAAATTTCAGAGAAACTATGCGCATATTACCTCTAAACTAAGTGCGGTTTTACAAAAGAATAAACAATGGAAATGGGGCGAGGAGGAAAGAATTGAATTCAATGAAATTAAAGAGAAATTTATAAACATGATAATGATGAATCACCCCGATTTTCAGAAAAAGTTTTATTTACAGACAGATGCCAGCAACATAGCCCTCGGCGCAGAACTCTACCAGGAGGGTGAGGATCAGGAGCACCAGACCATCGCTTTTGCCAGCAGAACTTTATTGGCAGCAGAAAGGAATTACACCACGACAGAGAAAGAATTGCTGAGCATCGTCTTCGCGGTGAAGAAATTCCGCACTTACCTGCTAGGAAACCAAACAGTCATCAGGACCGATCATAAGGCCTTATCATTTCTGAACACATGTAAGCTAACGCACAGTCGTCTAACCAGGTGGGTATTAGCTTTACAAGAGTACAACTTTTCCTGGGAGTACATAAAGGGGTCAGATAACAAAGTACCCGACACTCTGTCCAGGGTAGATACTATAGATAATAAGACAGAGAGAGATCTGAAAGAAATAGAAATTTTTCGATTAACGAGGGAAGATAGAATTTTTGGGGAGGAATTAAGGGAAATTAAAAACATACAAAGATCAGAAGATAAATTAGGTAAGATAATAGCTAGCTTAGAGGCAGATATAAATGGTTCAGAGTATAATACACATTTCCAGATATATAAGGAAATTCTGTTTAAGAAAGTAGAAGGGGGTGAACGGGATTGGAGATTAGTGATACCTGATGAGTTAGTAGATAGAATTATTTGGGATTGCCACGTAAGATATGGTCATTTTGGTGCGAAAAAATGTACAAATGTGTTAAAAGAATCTTGTGTTTTTAAAAATATGGAGAAGAGAGTTAGAAGAGTGTTAAGAGTTTGCGATTTGTGTCAAAAGTCTAAAGTAGTAAATTATAGGGTTGAAGGGGAAATGAATTATATTAAAGTAAAAAGACCTTTCGATTTAGTTGCGGTAGATTTGTATGGGCCATTGCCTAAAGGTAGAGGAGGAGTGGTGTATATTTTTGTTGTTTTAGACACTTTTACCAAGTTCGTTAGGTTGTACAGTGTAAAGAGAGCTACTAGCAAGGTGCTCAGCGAAAAGATCACCAAGGACTACATGATCAACGTAGGGAAGCCGAAGGTAATTTTATCTGATCATGGACCGCAGTTCATCAGCGGTAAGTGGAGACAGACTCTCGGCTGGGAAGGCATCATCCCCAAGCATACGGCAGTTTACCATCCACAGTCGAACCAGGCAGAGCGGGTGATGCGAGAAATCTGCAGGATATTCAGGGCGTATTGTCACTCCAAACATACAGAATGGCCTTTATACGTGAAGAAGGTGGAGGATTGGTTAAACAGCACAACCCACGATTCTACAGGATTTACACCGTACGAACTAATCAAGGGAAACCGTCCACCCAGAATATTAGAACAACTTTTTGAATATCCACCGGAAGAAAGAATTCTCGACAGGGAGGTAAAAATACAACTTGCAAACGAGAGTCTACTCACCAAGGGAGAGAGAAGAAAGCGGAAGCATGATGAAAAGGGTAAATGGGTCAAATACGAGATAGGACAGTTAGTATTGGTAAGGAGGCATGACTTGTCTAGTGCACAAGATAAAGAAATAAAGAAGTTTTTCCTCTTATATGAAGGACCTTATGAGATTGTAGAAATAAAAATGAATAATGCATATGTACTACGTAATCAGGTAACACAGGAGATAGTGGGGACGCAAAATGCTACGAATTTAAAATTATATTGGTCAAGGTAAAATTTTCTGTTGAATTTTAACACGCTATTTATGTTTTCAGAAGGGACTCTCCCCCATTTTCGGGCGGTCACGACCTTACCAGTCCTGGCCGTGGTTTTCGGCACTTGGAGGCGGACCAAGGTTGGCAGAACTTCCTTCGGGCAGGGAAACGACGATGGTCCGGCTCCACCAAAATTGGTAGAGATTTGAAATTTCATCACAGTTGAAAGTTGGAGGGGGACCCCTAAAGGTATGTGACACAAATTATTTTTTATACACTCAAGGTGCAGCGGTCAGGTGTACCTGTCACGTACCGGCACTGCCATCGAGTGTTTGTAAATAATGGAGGCTATATATATATTAAAGGCAGTGCATTCAAATAAAATTTTAGTGTCAGTGGCGAAAACAAATGTAGCCATTGACAGCAGTTTCAGTGTGGTCTGAAAAGACGAATTTTGTTGCGAAAGGGATTGGAGTGAGGTAGACGGCGGGTTACAATAAATGGAAGGATAAAAGGAATAAATATGATGTTAAAGGCAGTAATAAGGGAACGTGAATTCACGTAGTATGTCTACCGGGTTCCAATCCTTTTCGCGGCAAAACCCCGGCTTTTCGGGCGATCTCGGCCTTACCAACCCAGTAGTGATTAAGGATAAAATTAGCCTCCAATGAAATAGTTATCAATATATAATTTGGATTGTTTATAGTTTTAAATTTATGTCAATTCTAGTAAATAAGTGACCAAGTATAATTGTAAAGTTCGTAGTACCAGTGAGAGTAGAACGTGCATAAGTGTGTAGAATAAAATAGAAACTTGTTATACAAGATATGTGGGTAATTTTGGGGGGTTGTGTGGTGTTAATTGTAAGTGAACGAATATCGGGGTTCTTCCTTTATTGTTAAAGCCCCGCGTTGGATTCGTCAATTTATAAGAAAACGAAATTCGGGTGTGTTTATTTGTATTTAAAATAATGTTTAAATTCCGTTTAAAAGCCACCCTGTTGATCTAGCCTCTTTGTAATAAAATGAAAACGTGTGTGTTTACAATTAAGTTGTAAAAAAAATAAAAGTGTTGTTATTTAAAATTATATTCGTGTTTAAAATATTAAAGGTCTCGTTAAAACAAAGTTCAATTATGTGTGAAATATTCCTTTGAGATAAATCAATGTTTGGAATAGTTGTTTCTAATTGAAGGTTACTAATGTAGTAAAGTAATTTAAAATGAAACATTCAAAGTTACTCACAGTGTGTTTACAATGGTTTAATTATACTTGTTTAAAAAAAATTCCCTTATATTAAATAAATAAAATAGTGAGATTGATAATAATTAAATGCTAAATTAGCTTAAGTTGAAACGTAAAGTACAGCAGTTGGTTGCTTGATAATGGTTATCGTCTGGTTGAAACTGGCAGTAAAACTTCTTCTCCAGATTGCAGGTAGTCTGAGTGTGTCACGTCTCGTAATGTCTGGACAATATCACAAACAAGAATATACTTTTACGTACCTGGTCGTGTTTACTAGAAGTTCACTAAACTGTCAACTCAGTTTACAAACACCAACTCACTTTGGTTGCAAGGTTAGATTACCTTGTTTATTAATTAATGGGCGCCACACGGATTTATTCTGGGAAAATCCCGTGTAAAACCCACACATAGAATTACTGAATGATTAGAAAATTTAATATAATTGTGTGTCACCTTTTGGCAATGTTATTCCAAAATATTAAACACAACAGAAGGTTGTTTAAGTTTTTAAAATAAAAGATTTAATTATCCTATAGAAATAAATCAAATCAAGTGATGCTGTTAATAATGGGTTTATTTACACCCTCATAGAGAATTCAAAAACAAATATAATGCAAACATACAAAGTTGTACAATTATAAGTCGGTTATTATATGCCTTATACGGCTTGCTCAGAACATGAATTATAAATCTGGCTAAGTCCAGATGTTATTTATTTTTAACATTAAAATTATGAAAATCTCAGATGTGAATTCTTTGAGACACGAAGAAAAAAAAACAATTATGCCTACACAATATCCAATAATCTTTTTGATATAAAAATTGATCAACAAAGTTTTTTAGGTTACTTTCGTAAAGTAAACAAAATAAAAATGATCTGTTGAAAGATCGCGCGTTCATCAACGCTTGCTTTTTGATTGACAAAGTTTATCAAGTGAGAACCCTTACAACTAACATATAGCTTAATTAATAATAACAAATTTGTATAATAAATTGAGACGTGGTGTAATCTTGAAATGTTTCTGTGTTTTGCGTCAGTACAGACCAGTGTTGAAAAAAGTACAGGTTATGGCGCTCAGATAAAATTTAATGATAATTGCACTGTTACCTTTTGAGTTTTAATGATTTAATTAAAACTTATTAATCACTTCAGTAATCGGATTATAGTGATTACTGGGTTTTGGCACACTCGCACAAGAACAGAATAATGTGATCCTCTTCTGATTAAAATGGATCGTGAATGATAACAATTAATTATTCCTGTTCATTATTTCCCGCACGAAATTAAAATGATACTGCACTTAATCACTGTTGTTTGCTGTAGATGAACTTGAAGTAGTCGTTTCTTGTTGTTGAACTATTTGTTTCGATGTAATATGTAGATGACACTAACAGTTATTAAAAATGTAAAGATGACGGGCACACGTCTGTGCTATATGCTGGTTGGTAAGAGTCTGCCTCAAAATTGGCTGCTTCGTTCTTATATACCCCGTTCTTTGATCGGTCTTAGGTAAAAATGTTAATTACTAACTAATTTTCTGATTGGCTCTGGCAGGTGTGTCAGTATGACGTATCATTTTTTGGCAGTTGATAACGGCTTTTTCTAACCGTCAAACGTTGATGTGACAGATAGTTGTCCTTGTTGTTATTATTCATAAACAAAATTCTGATGCCCATTTTGAAAATGATGCTAACATCTCTCCCGCACTAATTACAGTTGCGATTGGGTTGATATCACTATCAAATTAAAGATCGTTTTTTCTTCTTTAATTTGATATCACTCGATATCGAATTACTTTCACTTTGACCGACATTGTTATAAAACCAATGTTCGGGTACATCACTTTCACTGTCGTCTGCTTTTTCTGAGTCGCCGATTTTACACTTTTGGTTAATATTGTTTGTGTTCACATATCATTTTACTATTCAAATGTTTATGTGCGAACACCATTAATGCTGTACTTACATTTTTAGTGAACATTATGTGTACACCTAAACTCTATACATTGTAATGAATGATCCTACTTACTATGACATTTTGTTTTATGCTAACTCATTCTAATCTACTGTTTAACAATTAAAATTATGATTAAACCTATTGTTTTAATAATGTTTTTTGTTATGTCAGGGCATAACCATTGTTCGGTGTATTTTAATTTACACTTGTGTTAATTCTCAATAGTCAATTTACTGACTAATGTTTGGTCTAAGCGTTGTTAAGACATATCGCCTATATTGGAATTTTGCCTTAATAATGCTTATTGGTTCTCAATTCGGTGAATTGTGGAGATATCTTATTTGTATAAGATTCTCTCTTATAAATAGTTCTCTTTTCTCACAAGTATATTTGATGCTGAAATACATCTTTGTTCTCACTATGTAGCCATTGTTAATATTAGTTTTGGCATTCATAATCTACTAGTCATTGTCAAATTTATTATCAGCAAAATGCTAATTCTGATTTCACAGTATTTAACTGCTTATTAATTCATTTTTTGTTTACATATGACATTCGGTTTACATCAACTACTGACTGGATTGACAGCTGAATGTAAATTTACTCTGTCCATCAGTTTGTCTTAGTCTTAGTCTAGCTGTAGTGTCAAACAGCCTTTGGGTTACTGTTTCATGTGGCACTTCTGCTTCATTCTTCTTTCTTGATTCCTCCTTTCTTGGTTATTTTTACTATTATATCCCTATTTACATTGTTGTTTTGTCCTTATAAAATCTGATAACATACATTCAGGTTAGGTAACATTTTGTTATGTTACATATACACCCTCTTTAAAATTGATCATTTGAGAAAAATTTATTTTTTTTTTTGTAAAATTATCAATTCATGTCAGTTTCTTAGTATACTCTTATAGTTTTTTTTTTTCTTGTACTCTTTGATTTCTTAAACATACTATTGGTGTATTACTCTAGCTTGGTTTTTTATCTAGTGATAGAACTCTTTACTTACTAGTATTTTCAAGTCGCTTACTTTCTAAGTCATTTAACTACCATAGATCTCGTTTCTTAAGTTAACAATTTCCTGTTTTATTCACATTCTACTTTCTTATCACATATCTTTACATTCGTGATTATCTTAATGGTTATTATAATTCATACCTCACAGATTCTTTCATAATAGTCCTTGATACAATAACACAATATAATTCCCTAACTGTTGTAGAGGTTTCGGAATCAGGGTGGCTCACTATGGCTAACATCCTCTGCCGTTCCTCACTACACATTCTCAGATTCAGAGGCATTACTCTTCTCTGTCTGAGAAAAAAATAAACATTGCACCTGGCAATAGTTGCACTATCACAACTCAAAAAAAAATATCACATATCTTTCATATTCAATAATATAATATATTCACTATAATATTCAAGGTATCAGAGGTTTTCATTTAGATCACATTTCCATCTTTATACTAGCTAACATACTTTCTTTCTTACAGGTAATTATTTCTGTTTTTGACTTGATATTCTTAGCTGTGCTTGTACTAGCTATATAGTTACTTTTTGTACTAGTTGACCATTTGCTTTGGTTCGTTTGAATGTTCTTAAGATTATACACTTGTTTTGATGCTTATAGTAGTTATGCATTTGGTTTGTTCTATCTAGAGTCTACAATATTTTTGTTTTCACAATAGTTCATTAAATCTTTCTTAACAAGTTATATTCATCCTGAATTATCAGGGTATACATTGTTTGTATACTAAATGGTTTTTTGTTTGATGTTCTCTGACATATTCTGGTGATGTATAATATTTGATAATTGACAAACATTTTTCTTTTCTTTCATTCCATTATAACAATAGTTATCTTTACAATTAACACTCTTTGTTATTTTTCTTCTCTACTCCTTCAACTGATGGTGGTTTTCACTTATTCTGGATGATTTTATACACTATACAATATTCTATAAATACAATTTCATTTGACAATATAATAACATACTAATATCTAATTTTATAGACATTCTTGGGGTTTACATGGTTTGTTTTACAAACATTTATTTTCTTTCCTTACATTCCATAATAATGTCCTTCTTTTATTTTACACACTTTGTTATACTGCCTCTCTACTCCTTCAAAGGTTAGTTGGGTGAACCTTTATTCTGGACTATTTTATATAATATTTGAGCTTTATGAGAGGTACACAATAGTCATTTTATAAACATTAGGTTACATAGAATATTCATTTGGATACACATTTTTTCTCTAAGTATAGTATAGTAATTGTAGTTATATGCCACTACTGGCTCTTTGTGACATAATAGATGTCTTTTTCTTATTAAATCATTTGATTGACATTACATAATTTTCTATCCTTTGGTGTGATAGATCTGGTTTTTTTTTTTTTTCACCAGTAACAAATAGTTTGGCTTATATTTTAATTCTACACACTTTTGTAACTCGATAAGGCAAATTGATTAGTTATAGTCAATTAGTTACCTTCAACAATTTGTAGTTTAACATGAAATGAGTTTGTTTACAGTAATGGTTTTTAAACATATATATCTTTTCTATTTATACCCTAAACATTCGGGTGATGATGGTTGCTTACTACTACATATTATCCGTCCTTAAGAATAAATATTTCTTTTTTATAGTTGATATTCATGGGGTTATTTGTGCTCTTCCACTCTATTGGGTCTATGATTGGGGATGATTACGTTATACAGGTGTCCTTTCCCATATCAATTTTTAGTATTACATTTTCGGGATACTTTACATATGTTCAGTACTAGTGGTCTTGGAGATACCTTCCTATCAGGCGGTTCTTCCATTTGGCGGCTACCAGATAGTCATTGGCTCCCCGTTTCCTTGCCTTCTTTCTCTCATTATCTTTGGTATTCCTGTGTTCATTGTACTCTGGGCCTTGGCTATTATTGATGTCTGGCCCTTCTTCTAATCCGGATTGACCTTTGTTCATTTCCTGGTTGGATTCTTCCGTCGCTTGGTCTCTCTTCTTCCGCATTTCCCTTATTCTTTGGGCGTACCTTTAAATAAGCTGGTCCAGTCGTTCTTGATCATTTTCCTTCTCCCTGTGAAGCTCCTTTCTTCTAGGAGTATTCCCTTTAAATACCTCATTGTTTATAATCTTCTCCTTCATAACATAGCCACTGGCATGTAACATTGTGTTAATCGTTCCGTCATCTGGGTTATCAATTAAATATTTTAATGGTTGGTTATTCATTAAGGAGTCAATTGATTTTGTTTGGTGTATTTTATTTGTCGGTATATTTAATTTAATTGGATTCTTATTTAAGTTTTTACCCGTGGTTTTACGGTGGTTTACTTTTAACGTTTTTATGCAGTCCCGTTCATACTTCTTACCGTTGATTCTCGCTCTATGACGAATAATTGGGTTATCCACGAAGTCAATTAATCCACTCCTAGTCATCTCTAATATTTCCTTTGTAATCCTTGTCTTTTTAGAGCGTATTATTCCTTTTATCTTTGTCTCTTTCTCTCCTGTTTTCTTAATTATCTTGTTCTTTACCTTTTTAATGATGGCTTCTTTAGGCTGAATATCCTCTTCATTCCTATGGTGTGTATCCTCAGGCACCAATGCTTCCGAGTCTTCTTTATTCTCAGTTTGTTTACCAGTGTCTTCGGATCGTAGACTTAATCCTTCCATGGTTTCATCATTAGTTTCCATTTCTTCCCTCCATTGTTGGATGATTTCTTCTCTCCATGATCTGATATCGTTCATCATTTCCTCCCTTGCCTTCTCAAAGCTATTCTCTACGGGGTGGGGGAACTGTTTCTCCCTACATTCCATCATCATCTTCTGGAAACTTAGCAGCTCCGTCGATGCTATTCCCTTAGGTTGGTTTTTTATGGTGTCACTTGCCATTACTTCTTTATTTTCTGTTTTTTCGTTTATATTTGTATATTCGACGCTCACGGTCGGTGCGTTATCGCTTACCATCCCTTGGACTGCTTCATCATTCTCTTCCGTCGTGTCATTACCTCTCTTCTCCTCTTGGTAGGGGGTTTTTATGTTCTCGTTAGTGACTTCACTGTGTTCACTTGGAGATTCATATAGTTCATTTTGGTCCTTCCTTGTTATTATTTCGGCTTCTGGGTCAGCTATTAATACTTCCTCCTCTTTTTCACCATTATTGACGTCTTGTTCTGGGACATCTTTAGTCATATTTTCTTGTGGTGGTTCCATGGATTCCTCCTGGTTATGATCGTCTTCAATTTTGTCATTAGTATTTTTCCCATTCTTCGTTAAGTCTTCACCTACCCGTCTCTTTTCGTTTTTTAACTTCTTGGCATTCCTCAATACTTCTTCGAACGCTTCCCTCCGTTTACGCTCTTCTTCTCGTCTCTCATTCTGGCGTCTTATTTCCTCTTCCTCCTGCTGTGCAGCTCGGCTATAGAATAATTCTTCATTTTGTCTTATCTTATTGTCCTTAGTTCTCTTTCAACTGCTTCTTTTCTACTACGCTCATCTTCCCATCTCTGGTAACGGTAATTCCTCTTCTCTTCGTTTCGCCATGTTGGTTGGTTCTTATACCATCTTGTATTCCGGTCCCTCCTTGGTTGTGGGGTTTCCCATTCGTGGAGTCTTGCAAAGCCTTCTTCCCTCTTACTTCTTAATTGGTCTGACTCCTCTTTTATCCATCTCTTCTCCTCTTCCATTTTGCGATTCAATTCTTCACCATCGATTTTCAATATTCTGTATATTTGGTCCCAGTCTGTTTCCTGGTTATAATAGTCTATTTCTCTCTCCCTTTTCGCTCTATATTTTGTGTTGTATCGATGTGTGCGTGGCATGTTACTTTTTTCGTGTCTACCGGGCTGATATAAAATATAAAAAATATTTTTTATTTAATATTTTTTTTTTAAGCCACACTAGTTGGTGCGCCAATTTATGACGAAATAAAAATCGTGTGTTTATTTTGTAGTTTATACTGTAAATAAGAATACCGAACACGGTGTTTACGTTAACTTGCAACAAAATAAAAGTGTTGTTATTTAAAATTATATTCGTGTTTAAAATATTAAAGGTCTCGTTAAAACAAAGTTCAATTATGTGTGAAATATTCCTTTGAGATAAATCAATGTTTGGAATAGTTGTTTCTAATTGAAGGTTACTAATGTAGTAAAGTAATTTAAAATGAAACATTCAAAGTTACTCACAGTGTGTTTACAATGGTTTAATTATACTTGTTTAAAAAAATTCCCTTATATTAAATAAATAAAATAGTGAGATTGATAATAATTAAATGCTAAATTAGCTTAAGTTGAAACGTAAAGTACAGCAGTTGGTTGCTTGATAATGGTTATCGTCTGGTTGAAACTGGCAGTAAAACTTCTTCTCCAGATTGCAGGTAGTCTGAGTGTGTCACGTCTCGTAATGTCTGGACAATATCACAAACAAGAATATACTTTTACGTACCTGGTCGTGTTTACTAGAAGTTCACTAAACTGTCAACTCAGTTTACAAACACCAACTCACTTTGGTTGCAAGGTTAAATTACCTTGTTTATTAATTAATGGGCGCCACACGGATTTATTCTGGGAAAATCCCGTGTAAAACCCACACATAGAATTACTGAATGATCAGAAAATTTAATATAATTGTGTGTCACCTTTTGGCAATGTTATTCCAAAATATTAAACACAACAGAAGGTTGTTTAAGTTTTTAAAATAAAAGATTTAATTATCCTATAGAAATAAATCAAATCAAGTGATGCTGTTAATAATGGGTTTATTTACACCCTCATAGAGAATTCAAAAACAAATATAATGCAAACATACAAAGTTGTACAATTATAAGTCGGTTATTATATGCCTTATACGGCTTGCTCAGAACATGAATTATAAATCTGGCTAAGTCCAGATGTTATTTATTTTTAACATTAAAATTATGAAAATCTCAGATGTGAATTCTTTGAGACACGAAGAAAAAAAAACAATTATGCCTACACAATATCCAATAATCTTTTTGATATAAAAATTGATCAACAAAGTTTTTTAGGTTACTTTCATAAAGTAAACAAAATAAAAATGATCTGTTGAAAGATCGCGCGTTCATCAACGCTTGCTTTTTGATTGACAAAGTTTATCAAGTGAGAACCCTTACAACTAACATATAGCTTAATTAATAATAACAAATTTGTATAATAAATTGAGACGTGGTGTAATCTTGAAATGTTTCTGTGTTTTGCGTCAGTACAGACCAGTGTTGAAAAAAGTACAGGTTATGGCGCTCAGATAAAATTTAATGATAATTGCACTGTTACCTTTTGAGTTTTAATGATTTAATTAAAACTTATTAATCACTTCAGTAATCGGATTATAGTGATTACTGGGTTTTGGCACACTCGCACAAGAACAGAATAATGTGATCCTCTTCTGATTAAAATGGATCGTGAATGATAACAATTAATTATTCCTGTTCATTATTTCCCGCACGAAATTAAAATGATACTGCACTTAATCACTGTTGTTTGCTGTAGATGAACTTGAAGTAGTCGTTTCTTGTTGTTGAACTATTTGTTTCGATGTAATATGTAGATGACACTAACAGTTATTAAAAATGTAAAGATGACGGGCACACGTCTGTGCTATATGCTGGTTGGTAAGAGTCTGCCTCAAAATTGGCTGCTTCGTTCTTATATACCCCGTTCTTTGATCGGTCTTAGGTAAAAATGTTAATTACTAACTAATTTTCTGATTGGCTCTGGCAGGTGTGTCAGTATGACGTATCATTTTTTGGCAGTTGATAACGGCTTTTTCTAACCGTCAAACGTTGATGTGACAGATAGTTGTCCTTGTTGTTATTATTCATAAACAAAATTCTGATGCCCATTTTGAAAATGATGCTAACATCTCTCCCGCACTAATTACAGTTGCGATTGGGTTGATATCACTATCAAATTAAAGATCGTTTTTTCTTCTTTAATTTGATATCACTCGATATCGAATTACTTTCACTTTGACCGACATTGTTATAAAACCAATGTTCGGGTACATCACTTTCACTGTCGTCTGCTTTTTCTGAGTCGCCGATTTTACACTTTTGGTTAATATTGTTTGTGTTCACATATCATTTTACTATTCAAATGTTTATGTGCGAACACCATTAATGCTGTACTGACATTTTTAGTGAACATTATGTGTACACCTAAACTCTATACATTGTAATGAATGATCCTACTTACTATGACATTTTGTTTTATGCTAACTCATTCTAATCTACTGTTTAACAATTAAAATTATGATTAAACCTATTGTTTTAATAATGTTTTTTGTTATGTCAGGGCATAACCATTGTTCGGTGTATTTTAATTTACACTTGTGTTAATTCTCAATAGTCAATTTACTGACTAATGTTTGGTCTAAGCGTTGTTAAGACATATCGCCTATATTGGAATTTTGCCTTAATAATGCTTATTGGTTCTCAATTCGGTGAATTGTGGAGATATCTTATTTGTATAAGATTCTCTCTTATAAATAGTTCTCTTTTCTCACAAGTATATTTGATGCTGAAATACATCTTTGTTCTCACTATGTAGCCATTGTTAATATTAGTTTTGGCATTCATAATCTACTAGTCATTGTCAAATTTATTATCAGCAAAATGCTAATTCTGATTTCACAGTATTTAACTGCTTATTAATTCATTTTTTGTTTACATATGACATTCGGTTTACATCAACTACTGACTGGATTGACAGCTGAATGTAAATTTACTCTGTCCATCAGTTTGTCTTAGTCTTAGTCTAGCTGTAGTGTCAAACAGCCTTTGGGTTACTGTTTCATGTGGCACTTCTGCTTCATTCTTCTTTCTTGATTCCTCCTTTCTTGGTTATTTTTACTATTATATCCCTATTTACATTGTTGTTTTGTCCTTATAAAATCTGATAACATACATTCAGGTTAGGTAACATTTTGTTATGTTACATATACACCCTCTTTAAAATTGATCATTTGAGAAAAATTTATTTTTTTTTTTGTAAAATTATCAATTCATGTCAGTTTCTTAGTATACTCTTATAGTTTTTTTTTCTTGTACTCTTTGATTTCTTAAACATACTATTGGTGTATTACTCTAGCTTGGTTTTTTATCTAGTGATAGAACTCTTTACTTACTAGTATTTTCAAGTCGCTTACTTTCTAAGTCATTTAACTACCATAGATCTCGTTTCTTAAGTTAACAATTTCCTGTTTTATTCACATTCTACTTTCTTATCACATATCTTTACATTCGTGATTATCTTAATGGTTATTATAATTCATACCTCACAGATTCTTTCATAATAGTCCTTGATACAATAACACAATATAATTCCCTAACTGTTGTAGAGGTTTCGGAATCAGGGTGGCTCACTATGGCTAACATCCTCTGCCGTTCCTCACTACACATTCTCAGATTCAGAGGCATTACTCTTCTCTGTCTGAGAAAAAAATAAACATTGCACCTGGCAATAGTTGCACTATCACAACTCAAAAAAAAATATCACATATCTTTCATATTCAATAATATAATATATTCACTATAATATTCAAGGTATCAGAGGTTTTCATTTAGATCACATTTCCATCTTTATACTAGCTAACATACTTTCTTTCTTACAGGTAATTATTTCTGTTTTTGACTTGATATTCTTAGCTGTGCTTGTACTAGCTATATAGTTACTTTTTGTACTAGTTGACCATTTGCTTTGGTTCGTTTGAATGTTCTTAAGATTATACACTTGTTTTGATGCTTATAGTAGTTATGCATTTGGTTTGTTCTATCTAGAGTCTACAATATTTTTGTTTTCACAATAGTTCATTAAATCTTTCTTAACAAGTTATATTCATCCTGAATTATCAGGGTATACATTGTTTGTATACTAAATGGTTTTTTGTTTGATGTTCTCTGACATATTCTGGTGATGTATAATATTTGATAATTGACAAACATTTTTCTTTTCTTTCATTCCATTATAACAATAGTTATCTTTACAATTAACACTCTTTGTTATTTTTCTTCTCTACTCCTTCAACTGATGGTGGTTTTCACTTATTCTGGATGATTTTATACACTATACAATATTCTATAAATACAATTTCATTTGACAATATAATAACATACTAATATCTAATTTTATAGACATTCTTGGGGTTTACATGGTTTGTTTTACAAACATTTATTTTCTTTCCTTACATTCCATAATAATGTCCTTCTTTTATTTTACACACTTTGTTATACTGCCTCTCTACTCCTTCAAAGGTTAGTTGGGTGAACCTTTATTCTGGACTATTTTATATAATATTTGAGCTTTATGAGAGGTACACAATAGTCATTTTATAAACATTAGGTTACATAGAATATTCATTTGGATACACATTTTTTCTCTAAGTATAGTATAGTAATTGTAGTTATATGCCACTACTGGCTCTTTGTGACATAATAGATGTCTTTTTCTTATTAAATCATTTGATTGACATTACATAATTTTCTATCCTTTGGTGTGATAGATCTGGTTTTTTTTTTTTTTTTTTCACCAGTAACAAATAGTTTGGCTTATATTTTAATTCTACACACTTTTGTAACTCGATAAGGCAAATTGATTAGTTATAGTCAATTAGTTACCTTCAACAATTTGTAGTTTAACATGAAATGAGTTTGTTTACAGTAATGGTTTTTAAACATATATATCTTTTCTATTTATACCCTAAACATTCGGGTGATGATGGTTGCTTACTACTACATATTATCCGTCCTTAAGAATAAATATTTCTTTTTTATAGTTGATATTCATGGGGTTATTTGTGCTCTTCCACTCTATTGGGTCTATGATTGGGGATGATTACGTTATACAGGTGTCCTTTCCCATATCAATTTTTAGTATTACATTTTCGGGATACTTTACATATGTTCAGTACTAGTGGTCTTGGAGATACCTTCCTATCAGGCGGTTCTTCCATTTGGCGGCTACCAGATAGTCATTGGCTCCCCGTTTCCTTGCCTTCTTTCTCTCATTATCTTTGGTATTCCTGTGTTCATTGTACTCTGGGCCTTGGCTATTATTGATGTCTGGCCCTTCTTCTAATCCGGATTGACCTTTGTTCATTTCCTGGTTGGATTCTTCCGTCGCTTGGTCTCTCTTCTTCCGCATTTCCCTTATTCTTTGGGCGTACCTTTAAATAAGCTGGTCCAGTCGTTCTTGATCATTTTCCTTCTCCCTGTGAAGCTCCTTTCTTCTAGGAGTATTCCCTTTAAATACCTCATTGTTTATAATCTTCTCCTTCATAACATAGCCACTGGCATGTAACATTGTGTTAATCGTTCCGTCATCTGGGTTATCAATTAAATATTTTAATGGTTGGTTATTCATTAAGGAGTCAATTGATTTTGTTTGGTGTATTTTATTTGTCGGTATATTTAATTTAATTGGATTCTTATTTAAGTTTTTACCCGTGGTTTTACGGTGGTTTACTTTTAACGTTTTTATGCAGTCCCGTTCATACTTCTTACCGTTGATTCTCGCTCTATGACGAATAATTGGGTTATCCACGAAGTCAATTAATCCACTCCTAGTCATCTCTAATATTTCCTTTGTAATCCTTGTCTTTTTAGAGCGTATTATTCCTTTTATCTTTGTCTCTTTCTCTCCTGTTTTCTTAATTATCTTGTTCTTTACCTTTTTAATGATGGCTTCTTTAGGCTGAATATCCTCTTCATTCCTATGGTGTGTATCCTCAGGCACCAATGCTTCCGAGTCTTCTTTATTCTCAGTTTGTTTACCAGTGTCTTCGGATCGTAGACTTAATCCTTCCATGGTTTCATCATTAGTTTCCATTTCTTCCCTCCATTGTTGGATGATTTCTTCTCTCCATGATCTGATATCGTTCATCATTTCCTCCCTTGCCTTCTCAAAGCTATTCTCTACGGGGTGGGGGAACTGTTTCTCCCTACATTCCATCATCATCTTCTGGAAACTTAGCAGCTCCGTCGATGCTATTCCCTTAGGTTGGTTTTTTATGGTGTCACTTGCCATTACTTCTTTATTTTCTGTTTTTTCGTTTATATTTGTATATTCGACGCTCACGGTCGGTGCGTTATCGCTTACCATCCCTTGGACTGCTTCATCATTCTCTTCCGTCGTGTCATTACCTCTCTTCTCCTCTTGGTAGGGGGTTTTTATGTTCTCGTTAGTGACTTCACTGTGTTCACTTGGAGATTCATATAGTTCATTTTGGTCCTTCCTTGTTATTATTTCGGCTTCTGGGTCAGCTATTAATACTTCCTCCTCTTTTTCACCATTATTGACGTCTTGTTCTGGGACATCTTTAGTCATATTTTCTTGTGGTGGTTCCATGGATTCCTCCTGGTTATGATCGTCTTCAATTTTGTCATTAGTATTTTTCCCATTCTTCGTTAAGTCTTCACCTACCCGTCTCTTTTCGTTTTTTAACTTCTTGGCATTCCTCAATAATTCTTCGAACGCTTCCCTCCGTTTACGCTCTTCTTCTCGTCTCTCATTCTGGCGTCTTATTTCCTCTTCCTCCTGCTGTGCAGCTCGGCTATAGAATAATTCTTCATTTTGTCTTATCTTATTGTCCTTAGTTCTCTTTCAACTGCTTCTTTTCTACTACGCTCATCTTCCCATCTCTGGTAACGGTAATTCCTCTTCTCTTCGTTTCGCCATGTTGGTTGGTTCTTATACCATCTTGTATTCCGGTCCCTCCTTGGTTGTGGGGTTTCCCATTCGTGGAGTCTTGCAAAGCCTTCTTCCCTCTTACTTCTTAATTGGTCTGACTCCTCTTTTATCCATCTCTTCTCCTCTTCCATTTTGCGATTCAATTCTTCACCATCGATTTTCAATATTCTGTATATTTGGTCCCAGTCTGTTTCCTGGTTATAATAGTCTATTTCTCTCTCCCTTTTCGCTCTATATTTTGTGTTGTATCGATGTGTGCGTGGCATGTTACTTTTTTCGTGTCTACCGGGCTGATATAAAATATAAAAAATATTTTTTATTTAATATTTTTTTTTTAAGCCACACTAGTTGGTGCACCAATTTATGACGAAATAAAAATCGTGTGTTTATTTTGTAGTTTATACTGTAAATAAGAATACCGAACACGGTGTTTACGTTAACTTGCAACAAAATAAAAGTGTTGTTATTTAAAATTATATTCGTGTTTAAAATATTAAAGGTCTCGTTAAAACAAAGTTCAATTATGTGTGAAATATTCCTTTGAGATAAATCAATGTTTGGAATAGTTGTTTCTAATTGAAGGTTACTAATGTAGTAAAGTAATTTAAAATGAAACATTCAAAGTTACTCACAGTGTGTTTACAATGGTTTAATTATACTTGTTTAAAAAAATTCCCTTATATTAAATAAATAAAATAGTGAGATTGATAATAATTAAATGCTAAATTAGCTTAAGTTGAAACGTAAAGTACAGCAGTTGGTTGCTTGATAATGGTTATCGTCTGGTTGAAACTGGCAGTAAAACTTCTTCTCCAGATTGCAGGTAGTCTGAGTGTGTCACGTCTCGTAATGTCTGGACAATATCACAAACAAGAATATACTTTTACGTACCTGGTCGTGTTTACTAGAAGTTCACTAAACTGTCAACTCAGTTTACAAACACCAACTCACTTTGGTTGCAAGGTTAAATTACCTTGTTTATTAATTAATGGGCGCCACACGGATTTATTCTGGGAAAATCCCGTGTAAAACCCACACATAGAATTACTGAATGATCAGAAAATTTAATATAATTGTGTGTCACCTTTTGGCAATGTTATTCCAAAATATTAAACACAACAGAAGGTTGTTTAAGTTTTTAAAATAAAAGATTTAATTATCCTATAGAAATAAATCAAATCAAGTGATGCTGTTAATAATGGGTTTATTTACACCCTCATAGAGAATTCAAAAACAAATATAATGCAAACATACAAAGTTGTACAATTATAAGTCGGTTATTATATGCCTTATACGGCTTGCTCAGAACATGAATTATAAATCTGGCTAAGTCCAGATGTTATTTATTTTTAACATTAAAATTATGAAAATCTCAGATGTGAATTCTTTGAGACACGAAGAAAAAAAAACAATTATGCCTACACAATATCCAATAATCTTTTTGATATAAAAATTGATCAACAAAGTTTTTTAGGTTACTTTCATAAAGTAAACAAAATAAAAATGATCTGTTGAAAGATCGCGCGTTCATCAACGCTTGCTTTTTGATTGACAAAGTTTATCAAGTGAGAACCCTTACAACTAACATATAGCTTAATTAATAATAACAAATTTGTATAATAAATTGAGACGTGGTGTAATCTTGAAATGTTTCTGTGTTTTGCGTCAGTACAGACCAGTGTTGAAAAAAGTACAGGTTATGGCGCTCAGATAAAATTTAATGATAATTGCACTGTTACCTTTTGAGTTTTAATGATTTAATTAAAACTTATTAATCACTTCAGTAATCGGATTATAGTGATTACTGGGTTTTGGCACACTCGCACAAGAACAGAATAATGTGATCCTCTTCTGATTAAAATGGATCGTGAATGATAACAATTAATTATTCCTGTTCATTATTTCCCGCACGAAATTAAAATGATACTGCACTTAATCACTGTTGTTTGCTGTAGATGAACTTGAAGTAGTCGTTTCTTGTTGTTGAACTATTTGTTTCGATGTAATATGTAGATGACACTAACAGTTATTAAAAATGTAAAGATGACGGGCACACGTCTGTGCTATATGCTGGTTGGTAAGAGTCTGCCTCAAAATTGGCTGCTTCGTTCTTATATACCCCGTTCTTTGATCGGTCTTAGGTAAAAATGTTAATTACTAACTAATTTTCTGATTGGCTCTGGCAGGTGTGTCAGTATGACGTATCATTTTTTGGCAGTTGATAACGGCTTTTTCTAACCGTCAAACGTTGATGTGACAGATAGTTGTCCTTGTTGTTATTATTCATAAACAAAATTCTGATGCCCATTTTGAAAATGATGCTAACATCTCTCCCGCACTAATTACAGTTGCGATTGGGTTGATATCACTATCAAATTAAAGATCGTTTTTTCTTCTTTAATTTGATATCACTCGATATCGAATTACTTTCACTTTGACCGACATTGTTATAAAACCAATGTTCGGGTACATCACTTTCACTGTCGTCTGCTTTTTCTGAGTCGCCGATTTTACACTTTTGGTTAATATTGTTTGTGTTCACATATCATTTTACTATTCAAATGTTTATGTGCGAACACCATTAATGCTGTACTGACATTTTTAGTGAACATTATGTGTACACCTAAACTCTATACATTGTAATGAATGATCCTACTTACTATGACATTTTGTTTTATGCTAACTCATTCTAATCTACTGTTTAACAATTAAAATTATGATTAAACCTATTGTTTTAATAATGTTTTTTGTTATGTCAGGGCATAACCATTGTTCGGTGTATTTTAATTTACACTTGTGTTAATTCTCAATAGTCAATTTACTGACTAATGTTTGGTCTAAGCGTTGTTAAGACATATCGCCTATATTGGAATTTTGCCTTAATAATGCTTATTGGTTCTCAATTCGGTGAATTGTGGAGATATCTTATTTGTATAAGATTCTCTCTTATAAATAGTTCTCTTTTCTCACAAGTATATTTGATGCTGAAATACATCTTTGTTCTCACTATGTAGCCATTGTTAATATTAGTTTTGGCATTCATAATCTACTAGTCATTGTCAAATTTATTATCAGCAAAATGCTAATTCTGATTTCACAGTATTTAACTGCTTATTAATTCATTTTTTGTTTACATATGACATTCGGTTTACATCAACTACTGACTGGATTGACAGCTGAATGTAAATTTACTCTGTCCATCAGTTTGTCTTAGTCTTAGTCTAGCTGTAGTGTCAAACAGCCTTTGGGTTACTGTTTCATGTGGCACTTCTGCTTCATTCTTCTTTCTTGATTCCTCCTTTCTTGGTTATTTTTACTATTATATCCCTATTTACATTGTTGATTTGTCCTTATAAAATCTGATAACATACATTCAGGTTAGGTAACATTTTGTTATGTTACATAATAAAAGTGATATACTTAGGGAATGTAGAGACTGAAACTGTAGAAGGGTTAATTTAGTTATTAGTATGCTATTGCAGTGGTGGCATGTGCCACTGTAGATAGCGGTAAGTGTTGGAGAGTAACAGAGAGTGTTACCTCCATCGGAGGCCAACTGGCGAAAAAATACACTGCACAACTTTTATATAATCCTATATTATATGTTCATGTATTGCTGTGCAGTGTATCATAATGATGAAGAGAACATGCCTGAATTTAGAGTTGATTACCCCGCCTTTTCGGGCGATTACTGCCTTACCAGCACTAATCGTGGTTTTGGATGGCGGCCACCTATAGCAAACAATTGTAAACCTGACCATAGCTGTGCTTGAAATTGGTATAGAATAGAAATTAAAGGGGGTGACTTTAGGGGAAATCCCCGGAACTATGGAACAGCGGCTGCCACTCTGTTCGCGTGGGAACAGTACACCAGGTGGTAGACCCGCATTAAGGGCGTATAAATATAACAAGGATATGAGGATATCTACTTAATTTTAGAATGTAACGCAGAAGCAAGGACAAGGAGATGTTAAATTCCTCCACCAATGCAGTCCTTGTGGATGCACATGGACGCTGTTGAATATATGTAATACATTTATATTGTACAATATATGTAATGCGTGTAAGCATGTATAAGTTTGTTAGTTTTTAGTTTGTAGTCAGACGCCGTAAGTGACGCACGCACCGTAGCACTGCGTATTTAGTATGTATTTGGGTATGGGTTAATAAACTTTATTATACAGTGTAAACTCTTATATTTCTTTATTCCACACTTTAACATGATAGCGGAGGTTTGTGGTTTACTAAATTTGTGGTCAAGAGTGCCGTTTAAGTGAGTATCATTTTTTTTTTAGTGCTGTCGCATGCTGTGATACAAAGAAAATGGCGAAGAACAATGACATTATAATTCCAGTGTTTGATGGAGAGGACTATAGTATGTGGAAAAAACGTATTATGTTGTTTTTGAAATTTAAAAAATGTGATGAAGTGATAACACAAGCAAAAACGGCACAGGATAAAGACCCGTGGGATGATAATGATTTAAAGGTTATGAACTATATATACAGTACTATAACGAATAAGCAATTGGAATTTATTAGTGATAAAACAACGGCGTATGAAATAATTCAAAAGTTTGATGAAATGTATTTGAAAAAGTCTACGGCATTGCAAATTGTATATAGCAATAAATTGGAAAAATTAAGACTTAAAAATTATACTGATTCAGCGACATTCTTCAGTGATTTTGAAAAAACTGTGAACGAGCTTAAAAACGCGGGTGCTAGTGTGTCAGAAAAAGAAAAATTAAATTATATGTTAAATACGTTGCTGGAATCATACAGTTATATAAGCGATTTAATAGACGCACTAAAAGAAGAAGTTCAAACTGTGGATTATGTGAAAAGTAAAATTCAAATGACTGAAATAAAGCATCAAAAGGATGAATATTCTGGACGAAAATCTAACGCATTCATGGCGGATAAAAGTCGACAACAGCGAACATGCTTTCAATGTGGCAAAACTGGTCATATCAAGAGAGACTGTAAATATGGTGGCCAAGCGACAGGCAGCAGCAATACATGGCGAGCACCACGAGGCCGACAAGAAACCGAAAAAAGTAACTACGCCATAAGACATGGCAATTCTCGAAGTCAGCAAGGTGCAAGAGCACATCAAGCAACTCAGTCGCAGCAGAAGAATCCAGATACGAGCGCTTGGGTTATAAGAGTCGACTATCACGCGGCGCGTAATAGTAAGGTAGATAAGTTTAATAATTGCGAGATTAATTGGTTATTAGATAGCGGTTGTACTGACCATAAATGATAATAAATCATGATAAATGATGATAAATATTTTGATAAATGTATGATACTTAAAGAACCTGTTAATGTTTATTTGGGAGATAATATAGTTGTAAAAGCAACTAAAATTGGTAATGTGGTAAGTTACTTTGATCTTTTTGGTAAGAAAAATGAAGTAAACATGCAAAATGTATTTTATGCTAAAGATATGCATACAAATTTAATAAGTTATGGTAAAATAACGGAAAATAATACGATTATTTCTAAAGGTAAAATGACAAAAATTATTGATAATTTTGGAAATACTACAGCTGTAGCTTGGAAAGAAAATGGTCTATATAAGATGAAAAGTAAATTAAAAAATGTAGAGTCATTGGTAAATGTTGCAAATAAAAATTGTGATAATATGAGTAAAAAAGAAAGGTAGCATTGTATGCTGTGCCATGTAAATTTTAATTATTTGAATATTTTGTGTAAACATAAATTGTTAAGTGGTATTCCAAATGAACTTGAATCAGATTCATGAAGTGTAAAATATGTGTTGAAAATAAAATGCATAATATTCCATTTGAAAATAATAGAAAAAGAGCAAAAGATATTTTAGAAATTGTTCATACTGATGTGTGTGGACCTTTTAAAACAGCTGGTCTAAACGGGGAAAAATACTTTATTTCCTTTATTGATGATTACAGTAAGATAGCTAAAGTTTATACCATGAAGTCTAAAGTAAAAGTTTTCAATTGTCTTGTTCAATATGTAAATGAACGTGAAAACTTAACGGGTAAAAGAATTAAATTTTTGAGATGTGATAATGGGAAAGAATACTTAAATGGTAATATTTATAATTTTGCTAAAGAAAAAGGTATTATAATTAATAATTGTCCTGCTTACGTACATGAATTAAATGGAACCGCAGAATGGTTTAACAGAACGATAATGGATATGTCACGTTGTTTATTAGCTGAAGCACAAATCCATAAAAAATATTGGCCTGAAATAGTTTGTGCTGCTACTTATTTGAAAAATCGTACGTTATCAAATACTATAGAAAAGAAAACTCCTTATGAAATATTTTTTGGGACGAAACCGAATGTTTCAAATTTACATTTATATGGTAGTAGTTTTTGTAAGAAAACCGGAACAAAAAAGATTTTCTAAGTGGGATAAAAAGGCTGATATGGGAATTTTGATCGGTTATAGTGAAGTTGGTTATAGAGTGCTAATTAATGGAAAAATAATAGTGGCTAGACATGTTGATATTGTTGAAGAAAATGTAAAATGTATTGGCTTGAATGAATGTGAATCTGATGAAGAAGTATATGAATCTTCAGATAATGAATCTCTTGATGATAGCTTTAAAGGTACAGATGAAAATGTAGGGGATGAAAATGAAAATAAAATAAAAAAATCTGAGCGCATAAGAAACCCACCAAAAAGATATGAAGATTATTATGTATATAATAGTAATATTTTTGCAAATTATTGTAGAGCAGATACTCCTAGTACATTTGAGGAGGCGCTTGAAAGCAATGAAAGTAAATATTGGTCAAAAGCTATGGATAAAGAAATTGATTCGTTAAATAAAAATAAGACTTGGCAATTAGTTGAAAATGTAAATGGTAAAAAAATATTGGATGTAAAATGGACTTATACAAAAAAGTCTGACAATGCTTATAAGGCCAGGTTAGTTGTAAGAGGTTTTCAGCAAACCGATAAAATTGATGATGTTTATTCTCCTGTTGCGAGAATGCAAACTTTATAAAGATTTTATTATCATACTGTTGTCAAATGGGTCTAATTATTGAACAAATGGATGTAGAAACTGCATTTCTAAATGGTAAAGTAAGTTCTGAGGTATATGTCCATCAACCAAAAGGTTATGAGGATGGCACAAATAGAGTGTGTAAGTTAATAAAAGCTTTGTATGGTTTAAAGGAAAGTCCCAGAGCTTGGTATGAATGTCTTGATAAATTTTTAATAAGTTTGGGTGTTAAGAAAAGTAATTTAGATTATTGTTTATATACTTTTGGAAATGGAAAAGATACTATTTATTTATTAATATTTGTGGATGATTTATTAATTTGTGGACGTAACAAAGAAAAAATGCAAAATATTAAGAAACTTTTATCAGAAAAATTCAAAATGAAAGATCTTGGAAAAATTAAAGAATATCTTGGTATTACCGTAGAATATGAGTTCCGTAAATGTGAAATAAAATTAAGTCAAACAAAATATATTGAGTCATTAGTAAGAAAGTATAATTTAGAAAACAGTAAGATGTATAATACACCTATGGAGGTAAATTTAAAAGTTGAAAAGTCTGATATTTGTGGAAGGAATATTCAATATAGAAATTTAATTGGTGCATTATTATATATAAGCTCAGCTACAAGGCCTGATATAAGCTTTAGTGTAAATTATTGTTAGTGTAGATATCAGAATTGTTATAATGAAACACACTTTAAATATGCTTTGCGAATATTAAAGTACTTGTATTTAACGAAAGATTTAAAATTGACTTATAAAAGAAATGATAATTCTGAAATTATAGATTGTTATGTTGATGCCGATTGGGCTGGTGACCATTTGGACAGAAAATCCACAACTGGTTATGTAATTCGATTATTTGGTAATGTAATTAATTGGAAGTCGAGAAAACAAAAGTGTGTAACAAAGGCTTCGACATATGCAGAGTATGTAGCGTTGTCGGAAGCTGTGAGTGAATTGAAATTTGTGAAAGAATTGCTAAAATTGTTTAATGTAACTTTAGAAAAACCGATTAATATTTTTGAAGATAATTCGGGAGCGATAAATTTAGCAAAGTATGGAAGTTTTATGAAAAATTCTAAACATATTGAAGTTCATTACCATTATGTACACGAATGTATAAAAGAAAATATGATTAATGTTGTAAAGGTAAATTCTGATGATAATATTGCTGATATATTTACAAAGTCATTGTGTAAAGAAAAGTTTGAGAGATTTCGAACTATGCTGAACTTGAAAAGTTGAACTTGAAATGTGTATTTGTAAAATTGAATTTGTAAATACAATATAAATGTAAGGAGGCGTGTTTAATACATGTAATACATTTATATTGTAAAATATATGTAATGCGCGTAAGCATGTATAAGTTTGTTAGTTTTTAGTTTGTAGTAAGACGCCGTAAGTGACGCACGCACCGTAGCACTGCGTATTTAGTATGTATCTGGGTATGGGTTAATAAACTTTATTATACAGTGTAAACTCTTATATTTCTTTATTCCACACTTTAACAGACGCAACAGTCCACCATCAGAAAACAATAGTATGTGTGGTTAAGGAGGTTACTCAAGGGAGTAACGAATTAAAATTTTGTTGTAACTTAATAATGGCGACTCGCTACTGAGCAGACTAAATAATTTTGTTTTGATTTGAAAGAGGGGTGTAGTAGATGTTTGTTATATTGTGTTTATTATGTCTTCGTGTGTTATTATTGTATTATGTTAGAGGTAAGGATTATGAACATGTGTAGTTTGTATAAATTTTGAAATGTATTTAGAGAAAGGTCAGTCACCTGACCTAGAACATCAGCTGATGGCTGGAGTTAGATGTGTAATATGTCACTTATAATTAATTTGCAAATTTCCAATGTAATTAAATGTTTGAATATAATGATTTCAATGTGGTTAAAGATTTTAATTTAAATGATGATAAAATGAATTGAGATAGTTAAGAATTTTAAAGGTAACGTAAAGGGTGGTAAAGTTGATTTTGGGTGATTATTATTTTGTTAGGACATTTAAATCAGTCCATGTTGAATTTAAAGGGGTACTAGAGAGAATAATAGTGTTGTGAATTAAGGTAATGCGGAATTTGAGTATTGATAGTGACACAGTAGCTATGGGAAAATATGTACAGTAATGATTGATATATTGAGGTAATAGATAAATGGAGATATTTTTTGTAGACGAAAGTGATGTTTTGGAAGAGTAATTAGTTGATGGGAATTTTGTAAGGGGGGTGGTGTGATAAGGAGTCCGCAACGAAAGGTGTTGGGACAGGAAGGGACTGTTTAGCGCCGGAAAGGGTTGCCTAGGGAGAGTCCAGGGACCAGATAAGGGAGTGAGCTTTGGGAGGGGAACACACACCCTGAGTACAAAGGGGTAGAGAGTATTTTTTTTTATATATAAGGGTAGAATGATGCGATATGAGTTGAGTAGTAAGTGGGTTTAGAGAATGTTGGATAGATGTTTTTGAGAGAGGGGTGTCATATTAGCTGTTAAGTGAGTAATAGAGTCAGAAGGGGATTAAGAGAATATATAAATGCCAAGTTGTAGATCAAGTTATTATGAATAATTAAATCACCCAAACTAATGGAGATTGAGAATGTTAAAGAAAGTAAATCATAGTTGAAATGAAAAAATTAATTGAAACAAGTGACAAATTTTAGTAGAATTTGAGAATAATGTAATGCTATAAAATGTGTAATTTTGATTAATTTAAATGTCAGTTTTATTGTTAATTACAATAATACTATGTTAATTTTAAATGTCTTATTTTATTATGTTGTATTGTGTTTAAAGATAAAAAATTTTGAAGATGTTCTATGTACTTCATGAGGTAGATCTATGTATAACATATGTAGGTCAAGGTCATTGACTTGACCCAGTTTGATCAGCTGATGGTTGATGTTATAGGCAAGACCTGTTTCTGGCAATTGATTGAGGCAATCTGGTTGCTTAAGTGAATTAAATGATTTTGATTTTTTCCGAAATTGATAAAAATAATATTTTGATAAATTTAAATTTTTTGAAAAAAAAAAAAAAAAACTATGCCTGCCATATAAGTGAGGTTTGAATTTCAAGTGTATTATTGTTTATGTGTATTACTAGTGCTTTATGGAGTTATATTGCTTAGCATATAGAGTATTAAACATTATTCATGTTTTAATAAGATGTTCAATTTGTTTTTTCTTTGTGATTGTTGTAGTGGGGAGGGATTCATGCAAAAGATTTTATTCTAATTTTTTGAGAAAGTAATGGTAATAAGACAATTTGATTTTAATTTAAACGAAATTTTGAATTTGAAAATAAATGTAGTTACGATGTATTAATAAGTATATGTATGCGCCCAGTATTGCTGAAGGCAACCCAGTATGCATGACAAAGGGGAACATATTAGTTGAAAAATGGTATAAGGCCAGGGATTTGGAGTTTGGGGTGGCATGTTAGAAGGTTAGGTGCGCTGTGGTGCGTGTCTGTTCGATTTTATGGTGTTGGAATCTTGTATAGAGAAGTCCAGTAATCTCGTTCAGGTGCGGCCATAGTCGCCGAGCCAGGGGGGTAGTTTACCCATGATATGTAAGAACTAATGGGGGGTTGTTGGCACCATATCCTCACCGATCCTCTTAGGGATTTAGGAATGAGATTTCTCCTGTTTCGGCAGAAGATCTCTCATTGGGGGGGGGTATTGTAACGGGGCTAAAAGGAGGGGTTTTTATTTTATTGTAAAATCATAAATTTGTTTACATCTCCGTGTGGCCAGCCACGTGTTAAATAAAAGTTTTAGTTCAAACGAAGAAGTTGTGAGGTGTAGCTGTATGATGGAATGCGTACAGGTGCAACGACGCAATACCATTCTCGGAACTGTAGTGATGAGTGACACGCGCAAACACCAGCAGGTGCGCAACCGACGCCAAGAAGTGAAAAAACAACATGACCTGATTGTGAATTCTGTGTGCCATGTGCTTTCGACAAGGCGGAAGTCTTGGCGAAATCCCGCCTACCTTTGTGACGAAACCAGTGGACACTAGATTTCGTCTACTGCAAACACCCAAAAATAACACGTGTTGTGGGTGCATGGACTATGACTTCGCACCAGCAGGCAGTGAGTTCCCGTATTGCAAAACCGTGGAGAGGGAACCACGAGAAAGCATCTCCCCAGTTTATCTCACCTACCGGCTGCATGCGGTCCGTCTAAATTTGACTAAAATGTAATTACGTCTACCGACCTAGCCGGTAAGAACCCGGAACAGTTATCTAAAAAAAAGTGAAAGTAAATCAGAAAATGAAGCGAGTGAGTCGAAATTAAGATGAACTCATAACTTTTGGACATGTAAACGAGGACTTGGTGCGGGCCACGCAACGAGGTCGGAGGAGACGCCGTTACACAAGTAAAAGTATTCTTACCAAAAAATTTAAAGATGCCATAAAATTGATCAAATAAATACGGGGTTTTTGTAAAATTGTATGTGAGTTGAGTGTGGCCAATCTGGGTCGCTTTTAATAGATTTACAACTGTAATAGAATAAGAAATGGTTAAGTAAAATGTATATGTAGTGTCTGTCTTTTAAAAGGAGAAAATGAGCTGTAATATGTGATTTGAGGGAGAATGAGGAGGGAGTGTGTATTTAAAAGAAAATAACAAATGCCATTAAATTAGATTTGTTTCAAATGAAAAGCGAGTTGAGTATGTTATTCAAATAACCTGAAGGTCATACTTGTATGTCACAGTTTCGTGCAACGAACTTTGGACTAAGAGGTAAGTCTAAAAATGAATTAAATTTTAATAATTAAATGTGATAATAAGAGATAACACATAGTGTTAAAAAGATTTTAAAAGATATTCTTTTCCTAAAATTCTGTATTGAAATTACTTGCATTTTACTTCTTCTAGAAACAGTTTCTTGTTGTCCAAGATTAAAGAGATTCTTGTAATTAAATTAATACGAAGAACGTGTTCCTTTATGTAATGATAAACTCGAGAGATAGTCGAGTATAATTAAGGAGTGGAAGTGTACAGTTTGCAAATTCCATTGCGATAAGAACAGTCAGGAAGGCTGTAGTTTTGTACATCTCAGCAGTACACAATGACAGACCATACAACACTCAGATATGTTTATGAAACATTTTGATATGTAACAGCAACAAATTCCGATAGTGTATTGTTCCAATTGTATTCACTGATTGATTTATTTCACTTTTGTTTGTTAACGTAGATAAACAAGAGTACTGTTCATATTTATTTTTTATATGCATTTTTTACAATTTTAAAGCAAATATTATTTTCTTAAATCCTTACGCTTTCAAAGTGGACTACTGTTTATTTATAAATAAAATTTGATACAACGCACATTATCATTTTTCAACAGGTGAAAAAAAAACCAGCTGTAATAAAAAGATTGTATGCGAGAGACGTGAAATACGCTTAAAGCGCATACAATATTTATGAAAAATAAAAAAATTTAGAGAAGGATGCCCCACTATCTATACAGACGAAACTTTCGTTCATTCGTCCCACACAACTCCACATCAGTGGTCGTGTGGAGATGACTTGGAGTTAAAATCGCCAATTTGTAAGGGGCAGAGATTAATAATTATACATGCAGGTATGTGAATATTCCTTGTGAGATATATCATTTTTTGTAATACGTGGTAACCTACTGTCACGATTATTTGATCTTAGGTGGAGAGAAGGGATTTGTGCCGCAATCTCTTCTTGTGTTCAAGTCAGGCCTACGAACAGGGGAATACCATGGTGAGATGAATTCTGACAACTTTATAAAGTGGATCAAAACTCAGTTGATACCAAATTTACCGTCACATTCAGTCGTCGTAATGGACAATGCATCCTACCATAATACGGAAAGTGACAAACCGCCCACCAGCAACTCCCGAAAGGAAATAATGAAGCAGTGGCTGGACAGTAAAGGTGTTCCTTACTCCTTAAATGATACAAAAATAGAACTCAATGAGAAAATTAAGGAAGTAAGGCCCAAAACAAGTAGTTATGTAGTGGACACACTTTTAAGTGAATACGGACATAGTGCAATAAGGCTGCCACCTTATCATCCTGAACTAAACCCAATTGAAAATATATGGGGAATTTTAAAAAGCTGGGTTGCAATGCGCAATGTTAGTTTTAAGTTAGATGATGTGAAACGTTTGGTTGAAGAAAAGTGTGCTAATATAGGCGGAAGTGAGAGAGAGAGTTTGTGCGAAAGCTAAAAGGATTGAAGAAGACTATGTAAGACAAGAGGTACTGACTGACGAATTACAAAGTGAATTTGTTATAAATTTAGAATCTGATGACAGTAGTGAAGAAGACGAAATGTGCGGTGAGAGTTAAAGACTCACATGCCAAATGAATCCTGATGGTGTCAACGTAATTAACATCTAACCGTGTGGAAGCAAACTTTTTTAAATTAAAATAATTTATAGTTTTATGTGAATTTAATGTGTGGATTGGTGTTCGTCATGTGTAGTGTGTCGAAGGAGATTTGTTTTAAAACTATTGTTGAACCTATAGCCCGTGCTTGGAGATACGTTCTAAAACGCAGTGCAGACCTAGGAATGTGCATAAGCAAGGTGTTGCTTAAAAGGTATGTAAAATATCTTCCTTGTGAACAGTACACATCATTTGCTTGATTTGTATAGTAATACAATTACAATATTATTAATATTACTATTATTATTATTTGATTTACGTCAGAAACAATAAACGTTAAATTCTTTTTTAGAGCCAGCTGTGTGACTGGGTACACACATCCACATGCGCGAGCGTGCGCAGATAGAGATTCGTGGTGACAAACAAACATAAACTTATTATCATGTTGATTGGACCTATTTTAAAATCTTATTTTGTCCTTACGAATAAAAATAACTGCAATCTCTGCTCCTTTTTTCCATTTATGTATCACGGTGCAGACTTATAGTATACCTCCTGTTACGCTCTGAAAGACTTTACTCTTTTATTTACGTTATTTCAGCATAATCGACTTTGAATATAAAACTCTTTGTTTAGACAAAGGTTTAGACAAACTCGCGACATTTACAAACAAACCTTAACAGGCGCGAGTTTTTGTTACTATTAGAAATAATGTTCATAGGTTGGCAGCACCGTCTCTGATAACAGCAATTCTCTTCTCACATCTCACAGCGACTCTCACCACATCGCCTTTCCCCTCTGACCGTAAGAGTTTTGCGCATTTCCATGCCGTTAACTTTCAATTTTGCTATAGTAGGTACTAGGCCTAAGGAAACAAAAATCAGTAGGAAACTTTTTTTTATGAAACAGTCACAGAATACCTTTAATAATATATAAAGAATTTTTAGTACTTACAAGTACACCTCTAGGTATTCCAGTCGGTGATTGTTTAGTTTTTACCCAATTTTACTGTTCCGAAATGCATTTGGGTAAAAAACTAAAAAATCACCGACTCGAATACCTAGAGGTGAACTTGTAAGTACTAAAAATTCTTTATACAGTAGGAAACTATTAAATAAATGCAATGCTGTTTAAAAGTTCGAAAGTTATGGTTGTATATTTAATTATGGAATCTTGGGAAAGAAAATAAAAACTGGTCTAAAAAAAATCTTAATTATAAAACAATCAATATTTATCAAATATTTAATTTTAAAAACTGAAAGCATAATACAAACCTTAGTAAGATAGTCAAGTTCATGTGAGATCATACCTTATCAAATTGGAGGCACTATATATGTAGCTGTTAGTTCTGTAAAGTACTAAGTAAGTCTTAATTTTCATGGCTGCCAAATTTAAAAACAATTAAAACTTTTTAAAATTAAGTAAATTAACAATTTTTTAAAAACATTTTCTTTGACACCATGATACTCAATCTGATTAGAGTTTTTTTTTCTTTTTCAGTCTACTGCAATTTAGGACAATCAAAATGATTTTTTGGACATGAGCAGCCAGAAGGTCATACGATAAAGTATAACAAAGTGAGCACAAAAGAAAAATTATGGGAATTATGTTATGCATCATTCGATTGTGTAGACTCAAAATAAACAATCGATTTAGTAGACAACAATGGCTATTATTACAAAATAAAAGTTGAATTAGCAACCAAATGCTGAAAAGACAAGGCAGACCAAGAAGTTGGAGAGGAGCAAGGAACAAGGATATGAGGGCAAATGACCTTGAGAATGACTTATCAAACATCAAGATACATGGAAACTGGAAATCACAGAATTGATGATGATGATTCTACTAGCATACAAAATGATGCAGCTTCCTTCTAAAAGTGGGGGGTTTCCCTTCTGGAATTGGGCAAATACCAGTTCTGCTCTCTTGAATTACTAAAAGACAGCAGAACTCTTTTTTTTTCTTTTTTAGTGTAGGCATTTTAGTCTAGCACATTTCTCTGCCCCTTCAGTTTATAATTTACAACAATTTTGGATAGGATTATCTCCTCCAGTTGCTCTATGTGCTGTTTCTATAGTCAATTTTATTATATCATTCTTCTGGGGTTTTATATATATCTCAAGCAGTATTGTTTCATGTTCAAAATAATGTTATGAAATAAACACTGTCATTTATTCAAAGTCATGTTTTAAATAGTAGAATAATTGTCAGTTTTGATATTAGTTGTAGAGTTTATGTGCTAAGTGTTAGTTGTAAATTAAATAAAGGTTACGGGTTCTATTTGGTAGGAGTTTATCAATTTTGTTCCGGAAGCACTACTACATTTTTAAAATAATTCAATGGTTATCTAGAAAGTATCTCTAATGGGTGATAAGTAATGATAAGTGATTTTAATATTAATATACTAAATAATGAACATAACACAAATGAATATAAATAACTGCCAGCAGCTCATGATTTTTTTTTTAAGGTTAAAAAGGATTATTTCTTGGCATTAATTTTGAAACGTTAAGAATCTATTTTCTAGTATTTAGTGTGGTCTGTATAAGGTTTCAGTGACTGGACATTAAATACGTGACAAAAATTGTTGGGGATTGTTGGCTAATCAGACTTATGAAAGATTACTTTTTTTTTAATTAAATATATAACAAGCACCTTAATAAACCTTAACTTGTCACTGCTCACAGTATGTGGTGAGAAGGTAATTTCTAGCGCTATGAACATAGTAAACTTTAATAATGGGAATAAAGAAATTACTGTTACATTCTATCACTGACAACACTGTAACCCGTCAATGTTCTTCGAACATCTTCATTTCTTATCTGGTTTTCTTATATGCTTCCTTTGATCTACCTTGAAGACTCCATTTCAGTGATTTAGATTCTTGACCTGTCCACCTAGGTACCTCCAATTTTTGTTGCCGTAACTGGTTCTGCCATAATTTTATAAAATTTCATTTTTGAAACAGAAAACAACATTTACAAACTAATTATCACCTATTGGCACTATATTTGAATTAATATTGCAGAGTATAATAAAAATCATCCTACCTCTTGATAATACTGAATATGCTGGTCTGCCATTTTCATGAGTAGTTTCTTTAAATCTTGTTTTTTCTCTGATCTCCACCTTTCCATGTCTGCTCTGAGGTCTTCATTGGCTATCTCCATTTTATCTTGATTTGTCTGTCAACACAGAAGATAATTTTTTAAAAACCTTCCTACATATAAAAAGAATGTTTAATTGTATATGTCATTAGAAAATAAACAATTCTGATTGTATGTTTGTGAAGAGGAGTCATGGTGAATGTCTTATTACAACTAATGATATATTATATAATGAACACTTTTTATTTAGATTATAGAATCATTTATTTTTATGTAAACATTTATTCCAGCAATGTAAACAATGTATTGTCACGTACTATAATTTAAAATTAATTGTTTTATGACAGTCTTTTGACGGATGGTGATTTACCTCAACCAACTTGACAAGGCGCGGAATTGATAAACTCAGTTTCTCTAATTTATCTTCTCTGACTTCAGCTGGCGATTTCCAAAGATTGAATGCTGTTGCAGCACCCGAATCTGGATCCGTAAACATTAACTGATCCTTTTCCGCTTTCTTTTTACTCATTTCATCAACAGCTACTTCAAAATCAATCTGGATGGAATCCCTTCTTGACAAAACCTCTTTGATTGCATCTATGTATAATAAATATTCCTTTAGAGGCTGTAACATTATACAATGTCTTAAAATCACATAGGACAAAATTTATTTTTAAGAAATACAAATTGTAATTGTGTGTATTAAACTGGTTACACACAATTCATCTGTACTAAATCTAAATAACTGACACATGCTTTGCACTTTAAAATTTACTTTATAAAATCAATATTATATACATCGCACACCAACAGATTAACTGTGTCAGGCTAAAATATGCATACAGTTTATAAATATACAAATTATTCTGCTGATTCACCAACATAAGCATCAACATAACATTTGCTGAGTCACATTCTCAACTACAGTTTGTTCATAAATATGTCATTTTTAAATGTTTGTCTACTAGCTCAAACACTGTTTTTGATCTTTGATAAAAGCTGATCCATGGAACGTATTAAATAAAATAAACTACCCTTGCAAAGTTTGGTGCTGTTGTTGAAAAAAAAAAACATCAAATTTCTGTCTCATCTTGGTGTTGACTGTATGCATTAAGATGCTTGATGTTTGACAATAGACTTTTATCTTGGTATCAAAGTGCATGTATATTGTCATTTTCTGCATGCCATGTACTTTGTTTGTTGTGAATTCAATATTTGACATAGTTTTAAATTTGTTAACAGCTCTTAATGAATATAACCTGTAGGAGAGAATGTGAGTCTGAAAATATAGAATTTTTCTTCAGTTACTATAATGTTACAAGAAGTACAATTGAACACGTTCCGATTTTATACATATATACATACACACATACTTAAATATATCATCTTTGTCACTTATTTGTTTGAGTCTTATTACAGCAGGAAATAATCAGGTATATTCTTGATTATACTAAATTCAACCTTGTGCATATGCAAATAATATATTTATGCAGATTACATGATCTGTTTAAAAATTGTTGTAAACTTTACAAAAGAAAACACATTTTGCAAAACTACATTACAGAATATAAACAGCAGTTAGTTGATACAAAAGTGAGTTTGCTTACTTGTGAGAAATTTGTTAGGAATGTATCAATAAGCTTTGTTTGTTGTGCTGTGGCACACTTTTCTATAGCAATAGACAGCTGTAGTAACAATGTCTCCAACTGGGGTTCTATTCCAGTCCACATTCGGAACACTGGATGAAACTGGTGCAGTTCTAGTACGTGTTCTGTTAAACCATATAATTAATGTGGTTAGTTTGTTTGAATACATAAATAAATATTTCAGAGAAAACACAAAATTTTTATTAGACAGTTTTTTTTACTGTTGATGCAAGATAATTCACCTTTTTTTAACAAATCATTTGTATTAAACAAAAATAATAGTAATATTACCCCTATAGGTTACAGATTAAAAGGATTTAAATACATAAATGTTATAAAAATTTTATTGTAATACGTTAATGTAATTTTAACACAACTAAAATGCATAGTAAAAAAACTAGCAATCAGTAAAATCACATGTACATTTCATATACAGTAAACTCTCGATTTAACGGACAGAATTTGACAGACAAAAAGATTCAAAAAAATAAATCATTTTGAGACAAAAAAAATCACGATTAAGTTTTTGAAGTCCATGGTTGTGATTTAAATTTGGCGGTAGTTCGTAACCATAGCAACAGATGCGCATTTTCACTCTTGAATATTCGGCTATCTTCGTGATAATTCGTATGCACGCGCACATGGCCGGCCCTGGGGTAGAGCGGGAGGAGCTCTAGGCACCGGGTGAGGAGCGGCGCCAAAATCCGATTGTGAAAAAAAGTAAAATTTGGTTGGAGCCTTTTTGTTTATTAGTAAACTAAAACTAATTAAAACATACCTAAGATCAATAATTTGCAAGTGCCAAAGCAAGGAGGGTAAATTTTATTTAAATTTATTTTTAGTGACATTTATAATATGATAAAGCGAGCAAGTTTGTATAAAATCTTGGTCTTCTTCACAACTGATGGCCTTGCACGGTCCCTTTATAATTAGGTACATAGAGTTTTTAGTATTTGTTTATTATTTTTATTACCATTATCACAGTAGTACGTAAAATACTACATTGAATATCGATGTTCCTGTTTTTTTTTTATTATGTTATCTGATTAGTCTTTAGTTTTAGAATTATTCAAACTAATCCAAATGTTAAATACCAAATACTAATTAATAGTAATTTTGTTTATGTTACAGCAAGAGTGCAAAATGAATAACAACTTAATTTTGATTCAATAAACGTATTGATTTTTGAAAAGTTGGTGTTTACTTAACAGAAACTGAATTATAATTGATTCGAAAGGTGTTGACCAAGGGGGCGCCGAACAGGATTCTCGCTCCACCCTAATAAAGGGCCAGGGCCGCCGCTGCATGCGGGGTTCACGTTCGTACAGCGTCGCATCAGTTTATTCAGAATTCAGAGAACGCAGCGTGTACGTGTACAATATATGTGTTACTATAGTACGAACCTTGTAAGTGTTAAATAGAGAGTGTTGACGAGTTTATACTTGCGTTGTTACAGCAAGGTCCATTATTTTATCAGTGAATTACAAAATAAGTATGTCTGGCATTAAGAAAAAAACGTGTGAACTTGAGTATAAAGCAAAAGTTTGAACTAATAAGTAGACTTGGAAGGTGGCACGTCTGTTGCACATGTTTGTGAACTGTACTGCATAAAGAAACAAACCGTTTCAGACATTCGAAAGAATAAAGATAAACTTACTCAGTTTTCGCTAAAGTACAGTGTTGATAGTTCGAAGAATGAGGGAGAAAGAAAACACATTAAATTAGTCAAACACAAACAATTAGAGGATGCTGTGTACAAATGGTTTATTCAACAACGTTCTAGTGGCGCCATTGTTCGTAGTGTGGAGTTGCGGGCTGCTGCTGATAAACTGGCGAAACATATGGGCATCCAGTTTCAGGCAAATGATGGGTGGCTTTGGCGTTTTCGTAAACGGCATGGCATCACAAATGGATCAACATGTGGTGAAGCGCTGAGTGCAGTCACTGAACAAGTTGAGCCTTTTCATCAACATATAATGGAAACGATCGAATCTGAGGGTCTCACTTTGTCTCAGGTCTACAATGCTGATGAGACTGGTCTCTACTTTCGTGCTATGCCTGAAAATACTCTGGCGCACAAACATGAAACTAGCACACCAGCCCGTAAGCTCAACAAGGAGCGCATTTCTGCCCTACTGTGTGGGAATGGTGATGGTTTGCATCGACTTACTCCAGTCATAGTCGGAAACGCAAAGAAACCTCGTGTGATAAAGAACATAATGAACCAGTTTCCAGTCATTTATGAATGTTCAAAAAATGCTTGGTTTACCTCCAATATTGTTTCAGACTGGTTTTTTTTAATCATTTTGTGCCAGAAGTGTGACGTTTTCAAGAAGAGACTATGAAAATTACATCGCATGCAGTGAAAGCCGTCTTACTACTGGACAATGCACCAGCCCATCCCAATGCTGAGAAGTTAGTTAGTGACAATGGAAAAATAAAATGTGTCTTCCTCCCTCCGAACACCACTTCAATTTTACAGCCAATGGACCAAGGAGTCATTGTTGTCTGCAAAAGGCTGTACAATAAGAAGTTTCTTGAAGAGGTGATTGTTGTCTTGGAGGACGAACAAAACTGTGAAAACAACACAAGAGGAGCTAGAACGCTGCAAAATCTGCATGCATACAACATCAAGTTGCCATCTTTAATTTTCCTGCCGCATGGAAGGAGATGAAGGAAACAACAACAGCTAATGGGTGGACACAGTTACTGAATGGGACTGAACCGGAGTACGATTTCACAGGATTTGAAACATCCGATTTCTGCAAAACTGTAAAGAAGGCCGGTGAAGAAGTAAACGAGAATGACATAGAACAGTGGCTAAACTTGGACGAGGGTGATCCAGGCTACCAAATCCTCAGTCAAGAAGAGATCGCGGAATCTGTTCTACACGACGATCAAGAAGATGGAGATGATGAAGATGAAGAAACATCTGTAACAGGAGGTTCTAAATTATCAGCGATAAGAAACAGTATGGACAAAATAATCGTGTACATAGGGGAGTCTTCAGATCCGGAAGTGTGTGCTTACTATGATCATTTTAGACTGTTTAGATCTTTAATAATAAAGAAGCAACATTCTGGTGGAAAATAACTGACTCTTGATGCTTTTATCCAGCATAAATAAACAAAGGCGTGTACATAAAATATTTGCATGATATTAATAGTATTAAAATTTCAAGTGTTATAGGCCTATTTTGATTTAAATATATCCTCAAAAAACAAAATTCGCGATTTAACGGACTTTCAATTTTACGGACACCCCTGAGCCCCAATTAGTCAGTTAAATCGAGGGTTTACTATATGTGTACATATATTATGTTGTTTGCTTCTCAGGAAGAAATTAATAGTCAACAGAAAAAATAACTGTAGAATTACTTTTTAGTCACAACTCTGAATACAAAAATTTCTTTGAGACATGAAGTCTGACAATAAAGGTCTTGAATTAATCATGGTGTATCTGTTATAATTTCACTCTATGCAAACACCACATTGCTTTACTGTCATTGCTGAGAAGACTAAAAAAAGAGACAGCAACCCATGGATCTTATGTCATGACAATGCATCTGCCATACAGCACTGTCTACGAGACAATGGGGAAAATATGATGGAACATTTATCCTATTCTGAATTGGCCCCACAACTTTTTTTTATACAGGAACTACTGAAAAGCTAACACTTTAATAATCTAAACCAATATAATGGCAACTCTGAAGTCAACTCCAAAAATTAGTTCTAAAATTATACTGAAGTATACACTAGTTGCTTGTTAATAAATTAATTTACCTTCAATAATCCGCCATGTGACTTCTTATAAAACTCTTCTATTACGTGTTTTGGAGACTATGCTCCATCTTCAGATAGTAAAATAAAAAAATAAAAATTTGACAGATGGAGCATAGTCTCCGAAACGCGTAATAGAAGAGTTTTATGAGAAATCAAACAGCGGATTATTGAAGGTAAATTAATTTATTAATTCGATTGTGACTTGGATACTAGATTAAACATGAATAGTTGTAACGGGCCAAATTTATGGGTTATTTTATTTTATTGCATTTTTTGGGGATTTATAAAAATATGTGTGAAGTCTAATTTCAACGGAGACAGACCACGTGTTATAAGAACAGTTTTAACAAAGGCGACGCAATATCACGTTGTGCAATCGGTATAGAAGAATTTACCAAGCCTCATTTCCAAGAACTTTGTTTGAGTGTGACGGCGCGCCCATACACATTATACATCCAGGCGCGCGGACCCACGCGGACTTCCAAAACTAAGATGGCCAAGAAACGATTTTAATTCACTTTCATCTACCAGGCGACGGATATAAAACTTTAAGTCACGCCTACTCTGTGACGTCGAGCCATAAGTGCCTAAATATCATTGGCGTACAACACAGAAAAAACTACTATGTGTCAGGCACATAGCCACTAAACTGCAACAACTCAGGCTGTGAGCGACGACAAAATCCGTTCGCCAGCAGGCATTAATATCCGTCCGCATGCTATACCCAGTCTACGAGTAACGGAGTTCGCTTACAGACGCAGATCGTGTTGTAAGGGCCCGGTCGGGTCGAACTTTTAAATATGACTAACTAAATGTAATAACGCCGTCATACCGACCGGGACCCGAGGAATTAATGGACGTAGTAATGTGATACTGGTGACGGGCGGCGAACATTAGAACAGTGAAATAACGGGTCGTTGAAGTGAGCGATAAAAACACGTGTTGTACGGAATCGCGGCAGTGAACAGTTTATGTGAAAAATAAATAATAAAGTTGGAAAATTGTAAAAAGGGGTAAAGTATTAAATGGTGTGTGTGTGCGAGTGAGCAGAATGGGCTACCTAATATAATATAATATAATAAAAATAATATAATATAAGAGAATAGTAAATACGATACCTAAATGTATATTCCCCAATTTTTGTGTGTTCTGAGTCGAATAATTAAAACAATCGTATATTAATTAAAACATATAAGTTACTATAAAAATGTGTTAGTCTAAGTTATTTCGTCATTGCCACTTTCTCATTTCTGTGCTGCAAGATTCGTCTAAACGTTCCGGGTATCTTCTGAATTATTATTGGGGGGCAGTCAGATGGCGAAATTGTTCCGTTTTTATTTAAGGTAAAGTGTAAAGGTTTCCATATCTGTCCTTCAAAGATATAGGTGGCGACTCTGGGCTTCTGATAAAATTTTATACAGCAGGTAAGTGAAAACGAGCGCAGGTAAGTCCTGGTAGTATTTTATTTATTTATATATTTCGATTAAATTTTTGTATCATTACATAGTTGCTTGTATTGATGTACGTATTCCCAGTAATATGTCACTGATATTCAGTAATGAGGTATATAGACATTTTATTAACTGAGTTTCTGAACTTTATTGTCAGAGCACTGTATTAATGTAATGTTTTTCTGTAATTACATTAATAAAGACATACAAAACAGTTATTTGTATGCAGACCCTGGTAAATAATTAAAAAATAGGTTTAATGAACACACAGTGACTGACAGTGTATAAAGATTTGTTTTAATTACAAAACACTGGAAAGATGCTTATTATTTTAACTCAATGTTGTCTGTGGGATCTGTACAGGTACTGAAGCATTCTAATCTGAGACTGTAAAAAATGATAGTTGGGTTTCAGCTCATATTGGGGCTGTGACAAACTCATTAGACATGTGCACCATAAACTGTATGAGGGTGGTCTGAAAAGTTCTCGGCCTAACAATGTAAAAACAAATTTATAATTTCAAAAGGGTTTTTATTTTTCAACATAATCTCCCTTAAGACTAATACACTGTTTAGATTAATACACTGTTTAGATTCTGGTGTGTAATGGTGAATCCACGTTTCATCCATAGTAATAAACCGATGCACAAAATCAGTTTTAATTTTGTAAAAATGCTCCAAATACTGTTCACAGATTTTCATGCGAATGCGTTTTTGATCTGCTGTGAGCATGCATGGCACCCATCTTGCGCAAAGCTTTTTCATATGCAATTCTTCATGCAAAACATAACCTACACATTCTTTCGAAATGCCCACAGCCTAAGCAATTTCACGCATACATTTTATGCAGTCTCCAGATCGCTATTATGATTAATTTAAGAATTTTACCTTATATAATCCACTAGGCGATCTCAGTTTTTCAAATACGACATGTTTCAAATACGACAACCGGTTCCATGATAAAATAGTTTCTTATACACGTTATGTAGACGACACCTTCATAGTATTTAATGGCAGTCATAGACAGGTGGATATGTTTTTTAAGTTTATTAACGACATTAACCGTAACATTAAATTTACCACGGAAATGGAAACTAATAATAGCTTGATCTTCCTCGATGTATCGGTGTTAAAAAGAAACAACCATCTCGGTTTTAAAATATACCGAAAGCCTACCACAACAGACATAGTTATAAATGCTAAATCGAATCATCCGTACACACAAAAAATGGCGGCATTTAATGCGCTAGCATGTAGACTATTAAACATACCAATGAACACGGAGGATTATAAGGACGAATCTAACGTCATAAAACACATAGCTTTGAGAAATGGATATAAACTAGAAATAGTGGATAAAATAATACGTAAACAATTATGGAAAATAAATGGTGACAATACTCCCCAATGTAATAAAAAATGAATTAAAAAAATTATGTATAAATATTTCATTCAAGACCATGAATAATCTAAAAAATATACTTAAGCCACGTGCTCCAATAACATCGGAGGAATGTTCAGGAGTGTATAGAATCCAGTGCAGTGAGTGCGATAAGTTCTATATCGGACAGACGGGGAGAAAATTTATCGAGAGGTTTAAAGAACACCTACCAAAAAAGAATCCCCAAACCACCTCATCAAATTACGCACTCCACCTCATAAACAAAAACCATAGTTACACCGGATTCAAAGAAAACATGGAGCCGGTACACATATGTAATAAAGGTCATCTCCTGAGCGCCCTAGAAGAGTCTGAAATATACAGGGCCTCCAAAATAAATGAAGAACAGTTACTCAATGATCAGCTGATGTTTAAATCCAATAAATTATATGATACCACGTTGAAGATAAGCAGTGAGCGTGAATACATGTTAGTTGACGATCAGAGGTCGACCGGTGCACCGAGTCACTTATAACGTTTTCATATGTTTATGTATATATGTTAATTTATTCATAGTGAGTTTTGTGCGTGTTGTGTTTATGTGTATAAACGTTTTAATCTTTTCGACGACCCCTATGTATTAGGGGAATAGCATTTTACTGTACCTGAGGATGGGGATTTAGTCCCTGAAACATGTCGTATTTGAAAAACTGAGATCGCCTAGTGGATTATATAAGGTAAAATTCTTAAATTAATTTCACGCACTTTAATCCCTCGGTCATCCAATACTAAATCGTGTATTTGTTCGATGATTTCTGATGTTGTTGCACTTTTTGGGCGTCCCTCATGTGGATCATCTTCAAGGCTGGTACGGCCACGTTTAAACTCGGCAGCCCATTTCTTAATTGTCGAAAATGAAGGAGAAGATTCCTCATAAACCTTTGTCAACTGGGAATGAATTTCATTCAGCATCAAACCTTCTTTAACAAAAAATTTTATCACTGCATGATATTCAATTTTACCCATTGTACAAAATATATACAATTACGCTACTTCAAATAGCTGTATACAAAAAACTATATGATAGATTGACTCGCAATTTCACATGAATTGTTGTGACAGGCATACCAACCTAAGAAAAAAAAATCTTGCTCATAAAGTTGATGTCTATGATCGAGGCCGCGAACTTTTCAGACCACCCTTGTATTTCTACTGGAAATAGTTTTGGCGATTCTTTGTTAGCCTCTATATCATAAGGTTCATACATTCACAAAGGAATATAAGCTTCAATAAAAGGAAAAGCTTCGGCTAAACTTATTCTTCACACGTGCCTCTAAGTTCAATAAAAAAAACTTCTCATTACAAATGCACTTATAGGCACGGAGAAGAACTGAAACCATGAGCATTAATGCACTTTATGTACTAAAATTCTATGATATGATTGATGAAAGTTTCTGAGCATTATCTGTAAACTTTAAAATATTTCTTTAATATACTGAAGTTATTATATGAGTGTTTAATCAGCTTTAAAATATGAGTGTTTAATCGGAAGGAAATACAGCAATGTTGATATAGAAAATAGCATTGGGGGGGGGCACAATTATAATTCACACTATAAATTCTTTCTTCTGTCAGCTGGATAAAAATTTATCAAGTATTATTTGCCTACTACAGCATAAATACATTTGTACATAGGAATAGATGAAAAAATATACTATCAATTTTAATTTGTTTAAAAACTGGAACGGCTCTTACACGCACTGGGATCTAATACATCTGACCAACTAAAATTTACGTTAGTAGATTCCCCAAGATAATTAAAAAGCTACATTTTTTTTGTTAAGTTACTTCACAAACTTGACTACCTTTTCTTTCTTTACATATCCTGTCACCAATTTTCTGAAGTGTTGTCAGTTTGTCACTCAGAGTAGACACGTATTCTTTGACGACCTCAAATTCGGGTTCCCTCTGCCGACACATGTACACGGACGTCAACTGCTGCAGGGATCCAGTCATCCGCCCAAGCAGGCCCACTGAGTTACGACGGTGTACATTAAACTCCTAGCACACATTGACTACAATATTTAATTATTAATTTTTGTATAATCAAAAAACAAACACCGAATAATTAATTCTTTACTGGTGGTTATATCTGACTTTAAATAATCTATTTTATTGATCTATTTGATACAAACTGTACAAGGGCTATTCGGAAAGTAACTACCATTTGACTATACATAAAACACAGATGTAGACACATAAATTTTATTACATACATCTTAAAACTATCAGTGTTCCATCATTTTTTTACATAAATGCCACTTAAATTTAAGTATTTATCATAGCATTTGACCAGTTTTGATATTCCCCTCTTCATAAAATTCTGCTGCCTGGGATCGCAGCCAGCCTGTTACAGCATCGTGAAGTTCTTTGTTGTCATCAAAGCAGTCAAAGCGCGGTGAGACTCAAGCCACTTCTTAATGTTCATAAACAGGTGAAAATTACCGGGAGCCAAATCTGGGCTATATGGGGGATGACCAAAAATGTCCCATTTGAAATTATGCAACAGATCTTGTGTTTGCTGAGCGGTGTGAGGGCGAGCATTGTTGTGAAAAAACATGACAACAGAAGTCAGAAGACCTTGGCATTTGTTCTGGATGGTTCTTCTTAGTTTTTTAAAGTCTCGCAATAGATTTCAGAATTAATGGTCGCTCCATGTTCCATAACTCTACAAGCAATATTCCTTTCACATCCCAAAAAACGGTTACCATAACCTTCCTGGCAGACAAAGTTTGCACGGCTTTCTTTGGTTTGTTTCGTGAGGCAGTGTGACCCTACACCATTGACTGTTGTTTTGGTGCAATGTTTATGTACAACACCCAAGTCTCATCGTCAGTCACAATTTTGTTGAGAAACGTTTCTCCTTCCACATCATAACGCTATTATAGCGCTCATTTTGAAAGGCTATAATGAGTGAAAGAATGGCAGCACGACCTTCCCACTAGTACAGCTGGATGCATACTGAGCTTCTATACAAGTTGGCACAGGAATAATGCCACTTCCCCCACTACTTCTCGCACTACACGGCAACAGAGTTTACTTTCCGAATAGCCCTTGTACATCTGACTGAATGGGCTTATATTTAATGGTTAGACTCAAGTATGTGTGTTGCTAGCAGTATTAAGAAAAAGAATAACAATTTTTCAATCTAGTGTGTACTTGAAAAGAAGTGAATAATTAGAAAAATTTGAATTGAATTGGATGAATTTGACTTAAGACAATTTTTTTATATTGAAAACTTAAAAATTCTAGAACCCAGGATAGCCACTGTAGTAAATTTGGTGTTACTACATTAAGGCATAATGCAGAGAAGATCCTGGCTAGATTTTATGAAGCAAGTTTTCAATAATATAGAGGAACAATTTACTTGAAAATGGAAAACTGGAATACTTTAACAAAACCAGAATGAAGGTGCCAATCAGTAAATTAGACTGAAACAGAGAGAGGGAGATAGGGAGAGGGAGAGGGAAAGGGGGAGAGAGAGAGAGAGAGAGAGAGAGAGAGAGAGAGAGAGAGAGAGAGAGAGAGAGAGAGAGAGAGGGAGAGAGAGGGAGAGAGAGAGAGAGAGAGAGAGAGAGAGAGAGAGAGAGAGAGAGAGAGAGAGAGAGAGAGAGATGAACATCAAATCAAGCCAAAGACTCTAAAAACAAAATAATAATAATAATAATAATAAAATCAACAGAAAAGACATAGAAGAACTCCAGATTACTCACGAAGACATTGAAGAATGCTTGCCACTCAAAAAGAAATAAAAAGTGGGCAAGGTTTTCAGGAAAACCCCAAGAACCTTGGTGCCATCTGGACTGGTGAAAGGAGGGAGAGACATCGATCAAGAATGAAGGAGATGTGGGAGAGGAGGAACCAGTTGAACCAAACGTAATCCACAGTGGCTCATATGCAAAAACAAAACAAAAATAAAAATAAAAGTGTGAAAGAGAAAGGCGTTACAACAGTAGGTTTTAAAAAGAATGCGCATGCACGCACACACACACACACACACACACAAGAAATGTGCTAGAAAAATATGTAACTGTACAGACCGGGGTGACAGGGCTCAGAGGTTGGGAAGGAACATTTGAATTATAGCCCGTTTGCGAGGGTGTGTGTGGACAGTGGAGCGGGTGGGGGTGTGAAGGGTTTGGTTTATCCTCTTGGTTGTTATTTCCGATCTGACGATGAGCTGAGAAGCTTGAAAGCGCTAATCGGAATAATTTTTCTATAGTGGTGTGCAACAGTGATAATTCTGTTTGTGATTATACCCACTAACACAACTTTCTTAATTAAACTTCTAAAAATAAAATCATTACAAAATCTTTTTTGTACAGTCATTGTGGTTATTGGATTTTATTTTTAGAAGACATTGTAAGAGAATTATAATTTTAAAAATACTTAGTTTTGAAAATAGCGAATATTGCTGCATGTAACTAGCAAATCATAAGGAAATTATAAATATTTATATAAGACATATTAAACTTAATGCTAATATAACCATACACTCTAATATATAATACTACTTTTAAGTAACACATAACTATTAATTTATTGTATTCAAAATACTTTCAGATTCTTAAAGTAACATTATAAATACTTACCTTTCTTATTTAATAGCATGAATTCCAGTGTTATGTTCAACATTTACAAACAATACTATACACAATTAACAATACATTTTATAAGTACAGTAACTACAATAAAAGTAAATACGAGGGCTATCCAGAAAGTAACAGACGTTTTGACCGACCGCGGCGGTGGGCGGGGATAGAGCTGCCATCTTGGTGTCAGAACGTTCCTACACTCAGTACGCATCCAGCTGTGGTAGCGTGCGGTCTGTGCCCCTCTTACGTTGCTCTCTGTGACGTGTTAAAATGTGCGCTGCAATAGAAAATCCCGCCACTTGTGAGGTGCGTTCTGTGATTAGGTTTTTGTTGGCAAAAAAATCACAAACCAATTGAAATTTATCGCCAACTTTGTGATGTGTACGGAAAAGGAATAATGAGTGAAAGCCGAGTGAGGCAATGGTGCATTGATTTTAAAAATGGCCGTACCAATGTTCACGATGAGGACCGCAGTGGAAGACCTAGCCTTGTGACTGATGAACTGGTGATGAAAATCAACGACAAAATTCGTGAAGATCGTCGTTTCGCGATTACGGAACTTTTGAAATATTTTCCCCAAATTTCACGGAGTTTGGTGCATGAAATTGTGGCGGAAAAGCTTGGTTACCACAAATTTTGTGCTAGGTTGATTCCGAAAATCCTAACGGAAGACCACAAAAAACAGAGACTGGCTGCAGCACTAACTTTCCTCGAAGATTACGACAAAAATGGTAACAAAGTTATCGATCGTATCGTAACTGGGGACGAGACTTGGGTGAAGCATGTCAATAGTGAAACAAAAAGGCAGTCGATGGAATGGGGACACACAAATTCTCCCAAGAAACCAAGGAAGTGTTTGCAAACGCTGTCAGCAAGAAAGATCATGGCTACTGTGTTTTGGGACTCTGAAGGAGTGATTCTCGTTGATTTTCTTGAACGTGGCACAACAATTAACTCAGAGAGGTATTGTGAAACACTGAGAAAGTTAAGGCGCGCGATACAAAACAAGCGTCAGGGAAAACTTAGTGCGAAGGTTTTGTTTTTTCACGACAACGCACGTCCACACACGGCCAATCGTACCCGAGAGCTCTTTGATGGTTTTGGATGGGAGGTGTTCGATCATCCACCATACAGCCCGGATTTGGCGCCGAGCGACTATCACCTCTTCCCAGCGATGAAGACATGGCTCGCTACACAACGCTTTGATACTGACGCCGAACTGCATGCCGGTGTAAACCAGTGGTTGAAATCGCAGGCGGCAGATTTCTACAGAGACGGTATTGAAAAACTTGTGCCAAGGTATGATAAGTGCCTTAATTTGAATGGCGATTATGTAGAAAAATAGCTTAAGAGTGTACCTTTCAAATGTATATAATAAAATTTTGTTTTTTCATTTTGTAAATTTTTTATTTCAAAACGTCTGTTACTTTCTGGATAGCCCTCGTACAATAAAGTAGAATAATATTAAAATTATAAAAATACACAATAAACTATTACTGATTAATATGATTAGTTAAAATTCCGGGCTGAAAGGCCGTGGTCGATTGCTTGATGCATTGGAGCTAAACGTTTCGGCCGCACCACCGGTGGCCATCTTCAGTAGCAAAATTGTGTTCGAATAGATGACACGCCGAACACGTCCCCAATGAACTGGGAACAAGCAACAGTGAGTTACGGCTACGATGCCTCTATTTATAACTTTTTGGCCGCTTAAGGTGTATCACGCGGACCAATGAGAAGCCAGCTCGTCATTCTTGATTCTGATTGGCCATGGAAAATAAACCATGCCAGACACTATTTAAGGAGATGCTTTCACCTCGGCGGTTCATAGCGACGGACGCATTCTTATGAATATGGATGGACTCCAGATGCAGGCGAGTGAAGTAACCCCGGACAGAAGACAACACGCGGGCTTCATCGAACATCACCCGGTGATCGTCGTGGGAAAGAGCGTGTTCAGCAACTGCGGACTTTTCCGGCTGGCCCAGGCGGCAGTATCTCCGATGTTCAGAGAGGCGTGTTCGGACACTACGCTTCGTGGTGCCTATGTAGACCTGGCCACACGTACAAGGAATACTGTACACCCCGCACGACGAGAGTGGATCCCTGGCGTCTTTCACCGGTCGCAGGAACTGTTGGATCTTTTTGGTTGACTTGAAGATCGTCCTGACGCCCCGCTTACTCAGCAACTTGCCGATGCGGTCAGTCACGCCACGGATGTAGTGCAAGACAGCAGAGCCAACAACCTCAGGCGACACCGACTTGTCCGGCCTACCAGATCTTCTCGGCCGGGCAGCTCTCCTAACCTCCGCAGCAGAATAGCCGTTGGACTGCAGTGCTTCCTCGAGATGCCGAAACTCATCTTCGAGATACTGGGGCTCACAGATTCTTTTTGCCCGGTCTACCAGAGTCTTCAGCACCGCCCTCTTCTGCCTAGGATGATGATTGGAGGACTTGTGCAGATATCTGTCGGTGTGCGTTGGCTTCCTATAAACTTTATGTCCCAAGCTGCCATCGGTCCTTTTCAGGACCAACACATCCAGAAAAGCCAATTGATCACCACTCTCACGCTCCATCGTAAACTGTATGCGCGGGTGCACAGCGTTCAGTGTCCAAGGAAGCGTTCCAACTCCTCGTCCCCATGGCTCCAGACCACGAAAGTATCGTCCACATACCGCAACCAACACTTCGGCTTGAGAGGCGCAGATGAAATTGCCAACTCTTCAAATTTCTCCATATAGAAGTTTGCAACCACAGGGCTGAGAGGAGGACTTCCCATCGCGACGCCATCCAACTGTTCATAGAAGCCGCCATTCCACTGGAAGTAGGTCGTTGTTAGGACCTGCCGGAACAAAGCAGTGATGTCCGCCGAGAACAGGTCATCCAGATACCCCAAGACCTCCTGAACAGGGACCATGGTGAAAAGAGAGACCACATCAAAACTCACGAGAACATCGCCAGGCTCCAGCACCAACTCCCGGATCCTCCGGAGGAAATCACGTCCTTGTACGTGTGGCCAGGTCTACATAGGCACCACGAAGCGTAGTGTCCGGACGCGCCTCTCTGAACGTCGGAGATACTGCCGCCTGGGCCAGCCGGAAAAGTCCGCAGTTGCTGAACACGCTCTTTCCCACGACGATCACCGGGTGATGTTCGATGAAGTCCGCGTGTTGTCTTCTGTCCGGGGTTACTTCACTCGCCTGCATCTGGAGTCCATCCATATTCATAAGAATGCGTCCGTCGCTATGAACCGCCGAGGTGAAAGCATCTCCTTAAATAGTGTCTGGCATGGTTTATTTTCCATGGCCAATCAGAATCAAGAATGACGAGCTGGCTTCTCACTGGTCCGCGTGATACACCTTAAGCGGCCAAAAAGTTATAAATAGAGGCATCGTAGCCGTAACTCACTGTTGCTTGTTCCCAGTTCACTGGGGACGTGTTCGGCGTGTCATCTATTCGAACACAATTTTGCTACTGAAGATGGCCACCGGTGGTGCGGCCGAAACGTTTAGCTCCAATACATCAAGCAATCGACCACGGCCTTTCAGCCCGGAAGTTTTAACTAATCATATTGACACCGGCCGTGAAAGCCTACGTACTAAGATTATTACTGATTAAGTTTATAATTAATATTTTTCCAACGTTTAAATATTTGTTTTATTTTCTTCTTCTTCTTCTTCTCTTATATTTTGTTTGGCTGTAATATTTTGATGTATCAAAAGTGTATCAAAAGGGTTGTTTGTATTGACAAATTCTTTACAAAATAAAGAAAGCATAAAATTCTACACCCTATGAAGGAAAGATTTCTTAAAAAAAAAATTAAGTGAAGTTTTTTTGTACAGAGTTAAGTATCAACAGAATTGTTTCTAAACATTACACAAGGATTTACTTACCGAGGACTTGGCGGTGAGGAATATCTGAAGGCTTTGGTGATAAGTTAAAATTGGATGGTTAACAACACGGTTTAGGAAACGATTTAACATGGACATCCGACTGGCAATAAATTCTCTTGAGTAACGGTCCAACTGTGCCAATAACGTATGCTTCCCTGGTAGTGGCTGAAAGTACACAAATCAATAACAATATCTGCATGAATCATTTCTATGCACATAATATGCACGATACAAAGGACTTTCAGATTTATTGATATTACTACAGAGTACCATGCTATACTCTACTATACAGTAAGGTCCACTTAAGTTTGAGTGGTCTAGGATTTAAGAACATAATAATCCAGTGATTCAAATACATGGCATTTGCAATATTTTAACTATACTGTTCCATCTATTTACACTGATATTCATTTTTATCAGACAAAGTCAAATGTTCTTTTTTTAATTTTATGTCACCATATTTTATCCAGGCATACAAAATGTTCAAGTACTTTAAACTATGCATTTAATGTAATAATTGTATTATTTTTTGTATTATTAGAAATGGCATAAAAATTTAACCACAAAAACGCTCCATGAATTAATCTTAGATATAAAGTTGGTAGTATTCAGTTGTCGGTGTATACTTTTTCCGTTCTTAGCTTAATCCTGATGTAAACAAACAGGTGGGGCCTATCTGAAACGCTATTTGTTGGTTGAGTTAGAAGCGTGTCACTCTGACAGAAGGAGTACAGACAGGGTACATTGATACTGAATAAACATATAAACACACGTAAATTGTAATACTTTTCACATTCCAGACCAAAGTAATATTTGTGTGACTGTCAGCGCAACAATGATATATTTTATAACGCGCAGAGTTAATGGATTTTTTTATTTAATGTTTGAATATCACAAGAAAAAAAAACAAAGTAGGCCTATATTTAAAGCAAAAATAGAAGCTGTGATAATTACTTACCAGTGTACTGTATATTATCAGTTGTTGTCAGAGAGTAATTCAATGCCTTCCATGTCTGTGTCTCGGAACCTGAATCAGCACTTGAGTCAGCAGTGTTAATGATAAGATTGTCCACGACGGCGTCGGTAATTTGGTCGAATTCCCATAGCTTATCTTTTTCCTTGAATACATGCTCGACACGACGACTCCTCTTGTCAGTAGTTATTTCATTTACCGCCTGCTCTATCAGTTGTTTTACATCACGAAGCTTATGTTATGTTGTGACAGGCAACATGTCCTTTCAACTGGCTCCATATTAATTCAATGGAATTCAGAATACAGTAATAAGGAGAAAGTCTTAAAACGGTGCGCCCCGATTTTTCGGCAATATCATTTACTAAAAACTTTTAAAATCTATGTTCATTTTGCTAGCAGCGATAACGTTCTACTATGTATTCATAAAGATGATTAAACGTAATCAAAAACCACTTGTCTCAGTAAAGACAACTCTCACATGACTGTACAGACGTTCTGCACATGCGCGTAACACATTACTCTGCGAAAAGTGTCAACGCCCCTGACCAATAGCGTTTCAGGTGAGCCACGTGGGTATGTTTACATCAGGATTAAACTAAAAACAGAACAAGTATAACAAATCTGGCTGAATTGGTAAAGGGCCTGAAATTCTGTACGACTGTAGTAAATAAAATTTACCTAGTTTGAAAATGCACCCTGATCCACTACACATGTGATATTTAATCATGTGATAAGGGCACACAGATTGCAACGGAAAGCTTTATATTATAAATTACTGCAAACAAAACACTTAAAAGGCAAAGGGAGCATTGACTTACTGAACTGTTCAACTTACTTTGCAGATCTGTTCAAAGGAGAAACATGTCTAATCAACTAATCTCACAGTTTGTGATGATGATTACACTGGTCAACAAAACTTAATTTTTTGGTTGTTAAATGAAAGTGAATAACTGATTCTTACAGTATTTTTAGCGCTGATTTCAAATATGATAACAGTTTTTTTTCCTATTGGGTACCTAGTAATAAACAGTTTTTTCTTCTGAAAAAAGAAATTTATGTGACGATATGTTACATGCACTCTGAACTTAACTAAAATCTACTTCTTTTGGATTTTCTGCTGTAATTTGCTATAGGTAGATCCAGGGCCGGCCTAAGGCGTGTGCGGTCGCACACATGCGATTTTGGGAGGGGCGCCGAAATGAGAAAAAATATAAAAAAATAATATGGTAAAAATTTAAATTTTTATTTAATTTTGAATGCAAATTAGCCATTTGAATATGTTAATAACTTTTGTTCAACAAATAAAATGTTGCTTGAAAGTACAGTAAAGAGACTGGCTACTGGCTCCAAACGCTCCGCTCCGTTGTTTTGACAGAACTGAACAGTTGTAGATAGTGAGTCACAATCACTATCACATGTTTAGTCTATCTGTCGCGTCGACGTCTGGTGCTGTATCTGTCCTGCGACAGGTGGCAGTCGTTATCTGACGTGAATCACGACAAGTGTATCCAGTTGACGTCTGCATATAATTAGTAATTAGTTTTGTGTTTTGTAATAAATATTAGTTTTGTGTTTTGTGAATTGTGATAACTCTATTTGTGATGTTAATAAACTAAAAATGTTTTCCAAACCTTCTGGATGTCAAAATAGGAAGCGGAAAGCTAAATCCTTAAAAGAAGCGGAAGCCAGTGCTAAATTACTATGCAAGTATTTATCAAAACCCTGTCTCTAGTACAGAAAATGTAGCTACAAATGACCGTAGCCCTAACTGATGAACCTAAGCTCAGTGAAAAAGATGAGCACTCTAAGGGACAAGAACTACAACTAACAGAGTGTAGAGATAGTTTACAAACTGAAACTGGTATTCATGAAATCACAACAAATATAGCTGATGAAACTTGTCAAGGTCAAGAACCTGTAACTGTAACTCATTCATTGGAAGAGCAAGAAAATGGTGGCCCCAGCTCGGCGGATGTTGATGTTACAGTTTCATTTCCATTAAAAGATCCTGCTACATGGCATACACATCTTAATCCAAATGATCGTGATTGCATTATAGCTGAAGGGCCGTTCTCTCCATATTTAGAGAGATATCCCAAAGATGGAACAAAGAGGTCATTTTCTAATGTATTTTACTATCGGCTGGCTCCAAATGGTGAAAAAGTTAAGAGACGTTGGCTATTGTATTCTCAACAAAACAATAGTGTTTACTGTTTTTGTTGTAAGATACTTAGTACTGCACGTTCCAATAAAACTTTATCAGATCAAAGCGGAAACTGTGACTGGAGGCACATTGGAACTATACTGACACGTCATGAAACTTCCCCTAATCACCTAAAGTGTTATGAAAGGTGGGTGGAGGCGGAAAGGAGACTGAGCACAGGTAAACAATTGATGATGAAAACCAGAAAATAATTGCCCAAGAAAAAGAACGATGGCAGAATGTTCTTAAACGACTTCTTGCCATAACACAATTTCTTGCCCAGCACCAAATGGCTTTCCGAGGAAGAACCCTGTACAAAAAGGACAATGGAAATTATTTAGGGCTTATTGAACTAATTGCCCAATTTGATCCTGTAATGAAAGAACATATATGTTGTGATGGTAGAATCATGGTACATTGTATAATTACATAAAATATGGTAACGAGATCATAAATATTGTATTTTCCTATTTTTTGACATACCCAACCCAACCTCAAACACCCTATATAAAATTTACGGTGAGTGGACTATATTACAGTATTTGCCAGGATTTGAACTAATTCATGACAAAAAACGGTGTCACATCACAAAAACAGTGTGCAGTTATTGAGATAAGCAGAGCCAAGCCTTCGTTACGTCAGAGGCGGAGAATGTGTTGACAGCAACCAAACGGCGATGTCAACAACTTAGACAAAGGAATGTGACGTCAATACACCCCACTTCCGCAGATTTCAACCAGAAATTTCCGTCATTTCATCTGCAGCTCTGATTTGAGCCGGCCGGCCGCCCATTCACTTACGAGTGAATTTTAACTTTTTAGACCACTGTAGGTGGTTAATAAACAGTATAATATCTACTATCAAAATGTATTAAGGAAAGTAATAGTTCGGTTTGGTGTAGGCGTCCTCGACCGATTAAGTCGTTCGTAAACAAGATCGACGTATAGAATCGGTCCCACGACGGTGGGTTACGTGGGTTGACCAAAGGTGTCCCGTCAAGCGCAGTAAAATACACCGATTGTGCCGATATACGAACGAGACTGGCAGTGCGAGGAAGCCAACACGGAAATTGGTGAGAGCGTTCCTTATATATTTTGAATCCTTTATTTCCCAATATATGTTATTGTAGAAATCAATCATTTAACAAATTATTCAAAATGTCAATCAAAATTTAAGGAGCTCCAAAATTTAAATAAGTTTGTACCATGATAATGAAAGGGTGAGTGGTTGTGTGCGTGCATAATTATTCTAAGTGCTGGGTTGAGCACCACTATATAAATATATACATGTTATTATTGTATAATCATTTAAACATATAATCATTAAACTTAATCAAAGTTATTATTACACATTATGTTTTTGGAAGGGTTACAGTTGGTTTTAAAAAATGTTATGTAACAAAGTAAAGAATAAAAAGGGGTATTTCATTGGTAACAATTAGAACAGCTGTTTTGTTATTTCAAGCAATTTCCGTTTCCTATGACTTCGCGTAACGAACTTCTGGCCCATGACTTAGGTAGTAAAAGATGGCGTCCTAGTTTTGTATACATAACCACATTTGTGAGATATAATATATCGTATTTATAAATTCAAAAATAACGTAACTATACAGATGTCGCCCGTAAGAACAGGGACCTTATGTAATATTATGTATGTATATTATTACATGGGATACGCCTAGAAAGAACACGGGAAAAAATTGCTTGAGGTAACAGACAAAATTTTATAACTAGTAAACATAACCCCACAATTAGGTTAGACAATTGTATGCATGCGTGCATTACACAATTGCCAAAATGAGTACTAATGACAATATTACGTTAGAAATAGGTACAACTAATGTAAATTTGACTGGCGAGATGGATGTACAAACACCTCAAACTAGTCAGATTGACGAGACGCATACGCCTGTATCTGTAGCAATAACGAAAGTCAATACATCCATTTCAACTAGTTTAGATAGTAAGCAGGATGAAACTAATGCAATGATGCAACTTTTATTAAATAAATTTGACAGTTTTGATAAAAAACTAGATGAACAGAAAATCGATTCTAATATTAAATTCAATGAATTAAAGAATGAAATAAAAAGACAAAATTGTCAATTTGAGGAGAGAATTAACACAGTAGAAACACGTTGTGATAACATACAGAAAACCACACTAGCCATTGTTGATGACAAGTTCAGTAGTACCATAAATGATTTAGACACGAAAATCGATCTAGTTTATGGCACAGTAAATAACACGATTAAAAGTCAATTAGAGACAAGCAGTACAGAAATACAACAGAAATGTTTACATTTTGTAGAAAGTCAAGTAGAAGTTAAAACCAATGTGTTGCAAAATCATTTAGAAAACATTGAAATAAATGTGATAGATATTACTAAAAATTTAGAAGCTATAGATAGTACTATGACTGAACATGAGAAAAATACCAAGAGTAGATTTAATTTGTTACAAAGTAAGATTAAAGAAATTGATGACTTAACTGTACAAAATAGTATGGATGTGCATGATAAATATGATATGATTGCAAATAATTTGACCAGTGTAAAAAACGAATTACGGGGAGAAATAAATAAAAATGTTTCAAGCATAACTGATAGAGTAGTAGTAACTAGAGATTTCTATAATGAAATAGAAATAGAGAATTTTAGCCATGAAAACAGAGTAATACATCCCATGCGATTCCTTAATCAGACTAGGGATTATAATCATTTTAGTAGTAGTAGCTGGGAAGTGAAATTAAATAAAATTATTAAATGTTTCAAGGGTAACTCAGTCATATGGGCTGAAGCTCATAGGTTAGAATGGGATTGCTATAATACTTTTGAAAAAGCTTTTAAGGGTAAATATTGGACAGAAGAAGAGCAGGAGAATTTAAGAAGCCGTATTATGGGAACGGGTAATTTCATGGGACGTAACGTTAGTAATAATAACATTACTATTTATGTAACAAAATTGTACAACGAAGCTAAATATTTAGAGCCTCCTATACCATTTAAGTCATTTGTTAGGTATGTTAGTAAGCACTTACCTAGAGAAGTGCAGGTCACTCTGATGACTAAAGAAATAGAAAATCTTGATGAACTGGAAAGGTATTAGATATACTACAAAGTATAAATGATCGTGAAATGGGTAGACGCCCTATACAACCAAATACGTATAACCATAACAATAATAACAATGAGTTTAATCGGCCAAGGCCTTATTTTAATCATACTGGCAATAAATATAATGTTAGAAATGATTTACAGACACCAGGCGGTTGGAGTTGTTCTAGTTGCAGGAAGGAGAATCGGGGTCACATGCAGCATTGTTATTTCTGTAAAGCACCAAGAAATAACCAAGTAAAGCAATTCATACCTGCGAACAGAGGAGCCCCGAGTAACAGAGGAGCACCGTACCACCATCAGGGACCAACACGCGGACACCCTGTGCCATCAACAAGTCATAATAGGACACAGCCGGAAAACTGAAGTCAACAGTGGTAAGTAGGACCCGACCACTGTTCAGGGAAACTCATGAGGTCCGACCCATCGAGCACTTACAATCCAACGTAATAAAAGCAGACATCGTTGCCGATTTATTGGAGGAGGAGTGTAACACGACATTGGAGGTGAGAGCTGGACTCACGGAAATACAGGTAACAATAGATAATAGAAACTTTAAAACACTTGTCGATACAGGGAGTAAAATTTCAGTAATAGCCGAGAACATTTTAAGTGAATTGAAAGAATTGAATAAGAATATTCCAGTTTTACCCGTAGCAGGGGTTACAGTAATAGGAGTCACGGGGGTACGTAGTAAAAGGGTGACAAAACAGGTACATTTAAGCTTCTCAATTGGAGATATGAATTTTGATAATACATTTTTGGTAGTCAAGGGGTTAAGTTTGGATATCATTTTGGGAAATGATTTTTTACAAAGAAATAAAGCTGTAATAAATTTTAAAGAAAAAGTGGTGGAGTTAGATGGGGGTGATCGGTCTGTGAAAATTAATTTTGAAAATGTGATAAATAAAGTCAGAACAACTGGTGTGAAATTGTTACAGAAACAAGTAGTTGAGAATCACTTAGATACTAAAGTAAATTTTTGTATAGAGGGTGAGTATTTAGAAGATGTTGATAATGAACTGAGTAATATTAATAATGAAGTATGGGAGATAAGGGCGGATGAATTCTGTAGTGGGGGTGAGGTGATAAGGAGTGGCCAACGTAGAGCGTTATGGCAGGTAATAGAGCAGTTTAAGGGAGTGTTTGCCGATATTCCAGGAAGGGCAAAAAATTATGAATGTATGTTACAGATAAAGGAACACACACCATTCATGCAGCGGAGTTATCCAGTGCCTTACTCTAAAAGACGAGCGGTGCAAGAAGAGTTGGACAAGATGTTAGATAATGGTATCATAGAGAGGTCAGTGTCTCACTACTCAAATCCGTTAGTGGTGGTAATCAAGAAGGAAGGAGGAGTAAGATTATGCCTAGACGCAAGGAAAATTAATCAAATTATTATACCAGACCGAGAATCACCAGAATCTATAAATGAGATCTTTCAAAAGTTTAGTGGCGTACAATTTATGACGTCCTTAGATCTGACTGCTGGATATTGGCAGGTACCATTAGCAGAGGTAAGTAGGCAATACACAGCATTTTTGTTTAACGGAAAAAATTATCAGTTTAAGCGACTACCATTTGGGCTAAATACCAGCGTAGCTAGTTTCATTAAATGTTTGGATAGAATTTTGAGACCAAAAGATTTAGATTTTCTCACAGTTTATGTAGATGATATTTTAATAGCTTCACGTACATTTGAAGACCATTTAGAACATTTAAAATATGTTTTAGGAAAATTAGAAGCGGGAGGATTAACCGTAAATTGGGATAAGTCCAAATTTCTACAAACGAAAATTAATTTTTTAGGATTCATTATTACATCGGAAGGAATTTCCGCAAACCCGGACAAGGTCGAATCTATTATGCGTTTCCCTGAACCGCGAAACATCAAACAACTTCAGAGTTTTCTTGGGCTGTGCAACTTTTATAGGAAATTTCAAAGGAACTACGCCTACCTAACCGCTAAGTTAAGTGCGGTATTACAGAAAAACCGACAATGGAAATGGGGAGAAGTGGAGCGTGGAGCCTTTGAAGAAATAAAATGCAGATTTAGTGACATGATTATGATGAACCATCCGGATTTTGATAAAATGTTTTATTTACAGACGGACGCCAGCAATGTCGCTGTAGGAGCAGAGCTGTATCAGGAAGATGAGGAGAAGGAACATAAGACAATTACGTTCGCTAGTCGATCCTTACTGCCAGCTGAAAAGAATTATACGACCACCGAGAAGGAATTACTCAGTATTGTGTTTGCAGTTGGTAAATTCAGAACGTACATCTTAGGAAACAAAACGATCATTAGAACTGATCATAAAGCATTGTCATTCCTCAGCACTTGTAAACTTGCTCATAGTCGATTAACCAGGTGGGTACTTGTTTTACAGGAGTACAACTTCGAGTGGGAGTACATTAAAGGAACAGAAAATAAGGTACCCGACACTCTATCCAGAGTAGATTGTGAAAATAACAAAACAGGTAGGGACTTAAAAGAAATTGAAATTTTTCAGATTAGTAGAGAAGACAGAATCTTTGGAGAGGAGCTGAAGGATATTAACACCATGCAGAGAGCAGATGGTAAGTCTGGAAAAATAATACACAGTTTAGAGACGGAGCTGGATGAGTCTGAGTACAATCAATATTTTAAAATTTATAAAGGGTTATTGTTTAAGAAGGTAGTAGGGGGTGAGCGTGACTGGAAATTAGTGATACCAGCAGTGTTGGAAGAGAAAATCATTTGGGATTGTCATATACGATATGGTCATTTTGGGGCTAAAAAGTGTGTCAATGTTTTAAAAGAATCATGTATTTTCAGGAATATGGAGAGGCGAGTGAGACAGTTGCTGAGGAGTTGTGATTTGTGTCAAAAGTCGAAGGTGGTTAACTACAGAGTAGAAGGTGAGTTAAATTATATTAAGGTAGATCGACCTTTTGATTTAGTTGCTGTGGATTTGTTTGGACCATTGCCGAAGGGTAGAGGCGGAGTAGTTTATATATTCGTAATGCTTGACACTTTCTCAAAATATGTAAAATTGTATAGCGTAAAAAGAGCTACCAGTAAGGTATTGAGTGAAAAAATAACTAAAGACTATATGATTAACGTGGGTAAGCCAAAAGTGATTTTATCAGACCATGGGCCGCAGTTCATCAGCGGAAGATGGCGTCAGACCTTAGGATGGGAAGGCATCCTCACGAAGCATACGGCTGTGTATCATCCCCAGTCCAACCAGGCTGAGCGTGTAATGAGAGAAATAGGCAGGATCTTCAGAGCCTATTGTCACGCTAAACACAGCGAGTGGCCGTTGTATGTACGAAAGGTGGAAACCTGGCTGAACAGTACCACCCACGAGTCTACTGGCTATACACCTTATGAATTAGTTAGGGGAACACGCCCCCCAAGAATCTTAGAACAATTATTCGACTATCCACCTGAAGGTAGAACAACTGATATAAACTTTAAAATCCGGTTGGCGAATGAACACTTAATTAGTAAGGGTGAACAGAGAAAACGTAGACACGACGCAAGAGGTAAGTGGATTAAGTATAATGTAGGACAAATGGTATTAGTTAAAAGACATGACTTATCGAGTGCACAAGACAAAGAAATTAAGAAATTCTTTCTCTTATACGAAGGGCCATATGAGGTCATAGAAGTTAAGATGCAAAATTCTTATGTATTACAGAACAACGTAACTGGAGAGATAGTAGGAACACACAATGCTACAAATTTAAAATTGTACTGGTTGTCTTAGTTATTTTTATGTTGGTATTTTTATATTTTGAGTGTATGAGTATTAACTTAGCTATTGATTTACAGAAGGGACTCTCCCCCATTTTCGGGCGATCACAGACTCACCACCTCTGATTGTGGATTTTGGAGTTTGGGAGGTGGACCATGGTTGGCGGAACTGACGTAAGGAAGTGAAAGCAACGATGGTCTTCCTCCACACAAAATTGGTAGAAATTTGAAAATTTAATCTTATTATTGAATGGGGAGGGGGACCCCTAATTCTTGGGATATAAAAAAAAAAAAATATATATCTTTTGGCATTAATCCCATGAAATTTTGTTTTATCATAGAATAAAATTTGAAAATTGTGTAACTTAAGAGGTTAACTCGGTAAGGAGTTATATTTTTTTTATGTAACTAAGCATATCAGAAGATCCATTGTTTTCCTGGAGTGTTAGAAAAGTGATGTTTTGGACTTGGAAAGTGTCTACAAATTTATTAATGTAACTAAAGAATTAACATTTTTAAATGATATTTCAATTTTGATATATCTTAATTATTTATTAAGATATGATTGAATATGATTGAGTAGTTAAAATGTATTAACTGTATTACTAATATATCAGTGTTAATTATTAATGTATTATGTATTTATTTGAAAACTTTTTAACATGATGTTATAATATGTGTAGGAAGAACAAAAAAAAAAAATTTTTTAAATGGCGCTGTTAATAATATTTATCAGCCAAATAATTAACTGTTAATAATAATAATAATAATAATTTTATTTTTGTTTTATCATGCACTAAGAGTATTCAATAAATAAATATATAGAGTTATTAATTCTTTTATAATTTGTTTTTCTCCAGATTTGGGAGATTATAATGTGTAATTTTCTTATTATATTTTCAATTATATCTTATTCAATTTTGGTATAATATTCTTTATAATTCTTGAAGATTATAATATATAATCTTATAATTTTATTAAGCATACTAAAATATATTAAGCCAACCCAGTGCTTATTGGCACAAACCAGCACTTAGCTAAGGGGAACCAGATCAGTTGAGGATGGAGTGATTCAATAAGCCACTATATTAATATTTTTTATAAATTGTTTCAGTGTTTGGGGTGTGACAGCGGTCCTGAGCTGGCCAACGCGTCAGAGCAGGGGCGTTAAGAGCCTAAGTGGCCTTATGGTGTTGGGATCTCGCAGGAGAAGTCCAGTAAGGTCATGAAGGTACGGTCCTCATCACCAGACCAAGGGTGAGTTATTGTTATTTTTTATATAAAATTGTAAGGGGGTTGTGGCGACTTGTCCTGACTGATCCCTTTAGGAAGTATGAAAGGGTCAATGAAAGTTTGTGTGCTTCGTCACACCATCTTTCATTGAGGGGGTTTTGTGATGGTACAATCATGGTACATTGTATAATTACATAAAATATGGTAACGAGATCATAAATATTGTATTTTCCTATTTTTTGACATACCCAACCCAACCTCAAACACCCTATATAAAATTTACGGTGAGTGGACTATATTACAGTATTTGCCAGGATTTGAACTAATTCATGACAAAAAACGGTGTCACATCACAAAAACAGTGTGCAGTTATTGAGATAAGCAGAGCCAAGCCTTCGTTACGTCAGAGGCGGAGAATGTGTTGACAGCAACCAAACGGCGATGTCAACAACTTAGACAAAGGAATGTGACGTCAATACACCCCACTTCCGCAGATTTCAACCAGAAATTTCCGTCATTTCATCTGCAGCTCTGATTTGAGCCGGCCGGCCGCCCATTCACTTACGAGTGAATTTTAACTTTTTAGACCACTGTAGGTGGTTAATAAACAGTATAATATCTACTATCAAAATGTATTAAGGAAAGTAATAGTTCGGTTTGGTGTAGGCGTCCTCGACCGATTAAGTCGTTCGTAAACAAGATCGACGTATAGAATCGGTCCCACGACGGTGGGTTACGTGGGTTGACCAAAGGTGTCCCGTCAAGCGCAGTAAAATACACCGATTGTGCCGATATACGAACGAGACTGGCAGTGCGAGGAAGCCAACACGGAAATTGGTGAGAGCGTTCCTTATATATTTTGAATCCTTTATTTCCCAATATATGTTATTGTAGAAATCAATCATTTAACAAATTATTCAAAATGTCAATCAAAATTTAAGGAGCTCCAAAATTTAAATAAGTTTGTACCATGATAATGAAAGGGTGAGTGGTTGTGTGCGTGCATAATTATTCTAAGTGCTGGGTTGAGCACCACTATATAAATATATACATGTTATTATTGTATAATCATTTAAACATATAATCATTAAACTTAATCAAAGTTATTATTACACATTATGTTTTTGGAAGGGTTACAGTTGGTTTTAAAAAATGTTATGTAACAAAGTAAAGAATAAAAAGGGGTATTTCATTGGTAACAATTAGAACAGCTGTTTTGTTATTTCAAGCAATTTCCGTTTCCTATGACTTCGCGTAACGAACTTCTGGCCCATGACTTAGGTAGTAAAAGATGGCGTCCTAGTTTTGTATACATAACCACATTTGTGAGATATAATATATCGTATTTATAAATTCAAAAATAACGTAACTATACAATGTAGAGTATTGGCAAATGAAAAACAAAGGTGTCTGTCATACTTGGGGAAAAACATACAAAACGAATTATTGACTCTGATGGGAGACAAAGTAAGAGAAGAAATACTAAGCAGAATTAAAGGAGCCAAATACTATGCATTGATTCTCAACTGCACACCCGATTTAAGGAGGAAAGAACAGTTCTCTGTTGTTTTGAGGTACGTTTATGAAACAAAAGTTGAAATTTGTGAAAGTTTCCTAGATTTCTTTGAAATAACAGACACTTCAGGGAAGGGAATGTCAGAAACAGTCTTAAAAAAACTGCAAGAGTACGACTTGGACATTTCTAATTGCAGAGGCCAGGGATATGATAATGAGGCAAATATGAAAGGAAAACACTCTGGACTACAAAAACAAATTTTAGAAAAAAACGAGAGCTTTTTTTGTACCATGTGGCTGTCACAGCCTAAACTTGGTACTAAGCGATGCCGCAAAAACCTCAGTACCAACAGTTACCCTTTTTGGAACAATTCAACGATTGTTTGTGTTTTTTAGCTCATCAACAAAACGTTGGAGCAAATTGTTAGAGAGTCTGTCACAATCATATAAGGTGTCATCAGTATTTGGGCCTTCTCTCACATTGAAAGAACTTTGTGTAACTCGCTGGGAAGCACGTATTGAATCACTCAAAGCAGTAAGATACCAGATTGTGCAAATCCGACAAGCACTTTGGGACCTGCACGAGGATGCATCATTTGAAGACGAGGTTAGAAGTGAGGCAAATTCCTTGTCCGAAACAATTGAAGATTTTGGTTTCTTAGTGTCATTGACTGCATGGTATGATGTCCTGTTTCAAATAAACATTGCTATTAAGATATTGCAATCAAAGATCGTCAACTTACCTCAAGCTGTAGCTATTTTGAAGTCCGTTGGGGACTTTTTGACGGACTTTTGCGAAAATGGATTTGTTAGTTGTTTAGTGAAAGCCAAAGAGTTGGCTGAAGATTTAGAAGTCGAAGGAAAATTGAAAACACCCTGGGTTAGAAGGAAGAAGAAGCAGTTTGATTACGAAGCTAATGATGAAGCACCGATTGACCCCCAAGAGCGTTTTAGAGTTGACTTTTTTATACCACTTGTTGAAACTGCCCAAATGGCTGTGCAAGAGAGGTCGAACAGCTTAAGGCCAAAATGTCAAAAGTTGAGTTTCTTTTTAAACTTGATGAATTGCCCAAGAGAGAGGACTTGTTTGTTAAATGCAAAGACCTAGAAGACCTCCTTTCAGATGGGGATGACAGTGACATCAAAGGAGCTGAGTTATGCGAGGAGCTGATCTCTATCAAGGACCTCATGCCAAATAAAGGTACGTTTTACTTTTACGTTTTAGCTATTCAAAATTTATCATCTTGATTTATTGTTTGGTCAGTTAATTCATAATTGTTTTGGGCTCAAACAAAATTATTATTTTTCAAAGTTTTTTAATTTCCAAAATTAAAAAGCAGTCTTTTAATTCCTTTTTGTTTGATTTTAGGCGGGAAAACGCCTCTGAACGTGCTGAACTTTCTGTTGAAAACTGGATCTGCAGACGCTTACGTAAATGTGTGGGTTGCTTTGCGAATACTTCTGACAATACCAATGTTGGTAGCGTCGGCGGAGCGAAGTTTTTCAAAATTAAAATTAATAAAAACCTACCTAAGGTCTACTCTTTCGCAAGAAAGACTCAACAATCTTGCAATTTTCTCCATTGAAAATGATATTTCATCGTCATTAGATTATGATGCACTAATAAAAACATTTTGGGCTGCTAAAGCTAGGAAGGTCCACTGCTAAGTGTATAATACAGATTATTTTAATAAATTTTCTTGATATTTTACACTACTACTATCAATTTATAGTTATATTGATGTATCTTTTCAAGAAAAGTGAATACCAAAGTTTATATTTCTGAACTTTTTCGTACTTTTTCTAATGTACTGACATAACTTTTTTTAATATTAATATATTCAAACTGAAATGTATTTTTCATGAATATTAAATCAAATAAAACTTTTGTTGTAGTAAAAAAATGTGTCTGTTATTTTCTACCTGACAAAACAATAAACTGAGTAAAAGAATTTGTTAGGAGTTTGCTACAGATTAAAATTAATTTACCTTTTTTCATCCGTCGTGTGACTTCTTATTGTATTTAATTAAATAACGCGTTTCGAGGCTCAAGGCCTCATCTTCAGATTTCAGTCCAGTGTGGACGTCGTTAACACATTAAAACTAAACTACTACACTTTAAAATAAAACACACTACACAAGTTAACCGATGTCTGGGTGCGCACCCTTTGCCGTCTCGCGACGCTCAAAGGGTGCGCACCCAGACATCGGTTAACTTGTGTAGTGTGTTTTATTTTAAAGTGTAGTAGTTTAGTTTTAATGTGTTAACGACGTCCACACTGGACTGAAATCTGAAGATGAGGCCTTGAGCCTTGAAATGCGTTATTTAATTAAATACAATAAGAAGTCACACGACGGATGAAAAAAGGTAAATTAATTTTAATCTGTACTGAATCGTGACTTGGATACCAGAGAACATGAGTTAAAAAAAAAAGGAGTTTGCTCTTTACACAAGTACAGTACAGCACGCCTATTGAAGTTTGAAAAAGTCAGTTAAAAGAATTAGTACTAGAAGCAGTCATTTAAAAAAATAAAAATAATGAAAAGGTACTAAATACTTTACTTTAATATTTACTATTTATTACTACTTATTAGTTTTAGTTTTTGGTTTTTAATCCCTTTAAAATGCCAACTTCAGTTATTAAGTTCCAACAAACTTCAGTTATAGAGCACCCATACCATTTTTTGGAGGGTTTTCTATACTCATTTTCATTGTAAGGGGCACCAAAACTCATTCTTGCACACACAGCATTTTGCTCTTAGGCTGGCCCTGGGTAGATCCCTCTTTAGATTCCAGCAGTAGTCAGCTACCATTTTTGGGCTCCATTTTCCCTGGTAGCGTATTTCCATGGTGGGTGTTTCCTGGTGAAAGCGTTCACTATATTTGTCACTCACGGTGCCACAATTGTTTGTTAGGGAATTCGAATCTAAGAAATGAATTTTGAGTGACATTTTATATTAAAATATTCTGTAGTTTTGAAGAAGCTCAGTCAAAAGTCCGCTGTAGTTATCCACCTTATGGTTTCCCAGGAAGTTGTTAACCACATTTTGAAATGATTTCCGTGCAGCAACCTCAAAGTCATTCAAACTTTCTTCAAATGCATGATCATTCATTAGTTTTCTTATTTGTTGTCCAAAAAATACACGTTCCTTAATCTTGGAATCACTTATATTAGGGATCTTGCTTTTTATAAACTGCAATCCTGCACCATTACAATCCACTGCTTTAACAAAATTCTTCATTAAACCGAGCTTACTGTGTAGTGGCGGAAGATAAACTTTTTTAGGTTTTATTAGTGCTTGACTTACATTATTCTTTCCTGCAGTCAGTGTCTCTTTCACTGGCCACTGCTCTTTTATTTAACGATTCTTTCTATCCCTGCTGTTCAATTCACACAAGAAGCAACAGAATTTAGTGATCACCAAGTTGCAATCCAAGTAAAAGTGCTACTGGATCTGCACAAATATACCATGAATATTTCTTATACTGAATCCTGCTCAATACAAGTTTCATGTTTTTGTATGATACCTTCAGTGAGCAGCATAAGCTAAATGGATTGATGGGTATTTATTTCTAGTGTGAAGTAGGACTGCTTTCAAACTAAGCTTGGAAGGGTCTACAAATACACGTCATTCTTCAGGATAGTGCATATGTCTTAAAGGTTCTAGTAAAGAATCAATATCATTGCAGTACATTAAGTCCTCATACTGGGAGAAGAAATGTTCAAATTCACACTGCCTACCATGAATAACACTTATTTTAGTATTCTGCTGTAAAAGATTAAATCCTTTCAATCTCGATGACGGTATTTCTGCTTGATTTTTTGATAAATTTAGATACGAATAAGGTCATTTAATTCTGACTGATTAATTAAGAGAGGTTCAGTATATGTATTTTCCCAAAAATCTTAACGTTTACATTAAGAAGAAAATAGGAGAGATGAATCATACATTTTTGTTTGTTTAGATTAGTGTGTAAATAACAATAATGATGACTATTCACTAACCCAAACAATGATATTTGATTTATCAATTTAGTTGCTGCAATAAATAAACCAAAGCTATTTAGTTGATATTACTTAAGTTCAGAAAATTCTGTGCATATGGGGTTCATGCATGGTACTTACTGAAAAATAAAAAGGGCAGTTACAAAAAAACCTGAGGCTGATACAGAAATTCTGACTACATATTCCGGATCAGCACCCAAAAATACACAAGAATTAGCAAAAATTGAGCACTTAACAAAATCATTGTTGACCAGTATTATCACACACACACACACACACACACACACACACACACACACACACACACACACACACACACACACACACACACACACACACACACACACACACACACACACACACACACACACACACACACACACACACACACACACACACACACACACACACACACACACACACACACACAAATATTTATATAAAATAGGCTACGAAACAAAAATTAACAACAAACAACTCGATTAGACATATTTTCTTCCAGTATTCTTTTTATTTAACATGTCACAGGAAAATAATATTAAAAGTATAAGCACATTTAAAACATTTTTAGTACAATAAAAGAAACATAACAAAGACAACTGAATACTGAGGTTGGTCAAACTTTGAACCTTGTATTCTGAATACTGCATTATGACACGTGTAGATGACGTCACGTTTTTGTCTGTTATGTACAGCCAGTCTTTAGCAGGGCTGACTGTAGTAACAACTACGTTAGTTCTACTCAAGACTCCGAGGAGGCCACTCATTTCAATAACCAGCCCCGGCTACAGGATTTTTATTATTTAAATTATTAGCATGTTCAACATGCGCTAAGTCTACTTGGGCGATCTCAGCCTTACTTCTCATGATTATGTCATTCGATATTTAATTTAATTTAATTAGCGGGCATCATACCGCAGTAATTACTACACGTGCCAGCAATCGCATCAAATAGATTTCAATAAACAATTATTTATATAAAAAGCATACAGTCCACTTAAAACTTCATTTCTAACCAGCCATCTCCAATTAGCGTTCCTAAGAACAACTCAAGAGTACATCAAGAGCTTCTAAGACGTTACATTTTTGGTCCTCTGGGCCGGATTTCGCATTTCTTGGTCCACAAGCGACCGCATTTTTGTCCACAGCGACAACATTTTTGGTCCACAGCGACCGCATTTTTGTCCACAGCGACAGCATTTTTGGTCCACAGCGACCGCATTTTTGTCCACCACGATTTCAAAATATTTCACTTAATGGGCCCAAACAATCTGTGGCCAAAACAATCTTCAAGCTTAAATACTTTCGAATTTAGATTGCTGGCCGTGGCATGCCTTTGTTGCCATAAAAACAAACTTCATACGTGACATGCAAGATTCTGCAAAGCGTCAAATCTGACACTACAAGACAGTTATTCGACGGCAGCAAAATTCCACAACTGTAAAATTACGCAGAACTACAACGTCAAGCGTCACCCAACCAGCACAAACAGGCGGTGCGCCAACTTCAAAGGATTGCTGGACGGGATCAGCACGGAACCAACAGGACCGAAGCAGTTTTGAACATGCCAGGATTCCACGTGATTATAAACTTTAATTTTTCTTTACAATTGTTCATATATAATGCATGAGTACAACAAACTTAATAATATTTTACATTTAATATGGTATTATTGATACTTTTACGTAAGCAGATATTATTATCATGTGAGCATAAACTTTCATCTTAACTAGATTTTCATATGTACATTTGTGCATAAATTTCCATTTACATAACTGTACAATAAATCATTAGAAGCTCAAGTGTCGAGATAAGGCTATATGTATATTATCATTTAAATAATTCATACTTTCAATAACGCTCATTGCTGTTCTTTTAAAAGAGATAAAAAGTATCTATTATAGTAAGTAATGTGTTAAGGTGTATACCGATCACTGGCTCCCGCATTATATCAGATTTTAGCAAGTTATTCAAAATTACAGCAATTGTTCACCTACTCTACGTTTAAATTTTTTTTTTAAATTACATTTTGAATTACAATCATGGCTGATGTGAAGGCATTAATAAAGAAACGGGGCACGATTAAAGCGTCTATATCCCGTGTGAACACTTTCACGGATAATTTTGATCCAGACATAAGCGATCATCACGCACTAAAAATTAAGCTTCGCCATTTAATGGAATTGTCCGCTAAATATGACGATATTCAGACTCAAATTGAGTCTGAGAACTCTGATTTCGCATCAGCCAGTGACACAGAGTCCAAACCGAGGATGATCTCTGCAATATCGAATGCAAGTTGCACCACTTGTTAGAGCAAGCAGAGCAGGTGAACCAGAAACCGTTGGTTCATACCGAAATTACGCAAATTAACCCCCCCCCTATACAGTTGGAACCAATTAAATTGCCTTGCTTCTCAGGTAGCATTATTGATTGGCAGCATTACTACAATATATTTCTTGAATTAGTACACGCCAGAACCGACCTGACGGATATTCAAAAGTTACACTACTTGCACTCTTCATTGAGTGACGAGGCATTAAATGTATAAAATCTCTTCCAATTACCCATGAAAATTATGTGGTAGCCATTGATTTATTAAAAAGCAGGTATGACTCATTCAATAACCAGCCCCGGCTACAGGATTTTTATTATTTAAATTATTAGCATGTTCAACATGCGCTAAGTCTACTTGGGTGATCTCAGGCTTACTTCTCACGATTATGTCATTTGATATTTAATTCTAATTTAATTAGCGGGCATCATGCCGCGGTAATTACTACACATGCCAGCAATCGCATCAAATAGATTTCAATAAACAATTATTTATATAAAAAGCATACAGTCCACTTAAAACTTAATTTCTAACCAACCATCTCCAATTAGCGTTCCTAAGAACAACTCAAGAGTACATCAAGAGCTTCTAAGACGTTACAGAGGTTAAGGCCATTAATTTTCCGATGCCTTAAAAATTTATTCTTCACAAATAATTTTTGGGGTTATTTTACCTGGTAACAAAATACTTTCCTACGGAATGAGGGTGTATCCAATTTGTCATGCATATAAGAACTTCATAATATTAGTTTGCCAAATGCATACACACGGCTTTGAAAACATATCACATAGATGCACACTCTGTACTACAAAGATGATGTTATTATACTTACAGGAACAAGATGTGTAGGATATGCGTCAATCAGCTTCTGACGTAACCACAAAAAGTCACTGTATCTTCTTCTAACAATGTATTCCGTTTCCAAAAATTCTTCTCGCGTTGTCTTGTAAAAAGGTAATAAACAAATTAAAACCATTTTAAAACAACTATACTACAAATTACATTTGAAATATGCCTAAAAATATTTTATAAAATCCGTAATGATTAATGAGAAACACACACTTAAATTAAAATGTAATTTCTTTATATTAAAAAAATATTTTTTTTAGCACACACACACACACGCGCGCACGCGTATAAAGAAATAAAGAATATAAATCAACAAAATGCAACAATGTTGTTATGTGAAACCAATCAATAATGCCTTACGTATTTACAGGCCTTACAAGCCAGTTATATAATCCACTGTAATCCTAAGCTTACCCTTGCTGTCACGCGGAAACTGATGTACGTTTCAAATGGATCTAAATGCTTTTGTGGATTGTCTACTCTGACTTGCAAGTCTCTCACATCATCTACAGATTCAAAAATATCTTGTTCAGCTACAATAGAGAAACTTTCTACTGACAAAGACTGCAACTGAAATGGTACAAAAAACGTTCTCTTGAGACACTGTACACAAGGTTAATAATACATATAACATACTATATCTAAACATTATTACACAAAAATTATTTTTAGTAAAACAAAAGTTTTCAAGTAAGACTTAAAATTATAAATAAAAGATCCTGGTGTTTATGATCTGAACAATTTTTTAAAATACCTGTACACCAGAGCGTTGATACACAGATAATAAATGACAGTATTTTTTTCAGTAAAGTGAATTTTCCAGATTAAAAAGATTTTCTGTGAAATTTTCAGAAAAATCAATAAGTGACAAGAAAATGGAAAAATTATGAACATGCATGTTTATAATGTTGTGTTAATGTGCTTTGCATGTGGCATAATCTAAATTTCCAAATTTAAAATGTACATACTATATTAAAAAATTCACAGTATACATTAAAAAAAAATACATCACATGACAAACACTATAAAGAACTATAAGTTAAAAGCGAGTTTAGGTAGTTAATTTTTTATTACAGCCTAGCTCTTTAAAGTTTAGAGCACAGAAGCTGAAGAGGGAATATACATACTATGATGTTTTGACGTTTATTAGTTGGTTCACTATCAGCATTAGGTTAATAGTTAACTTACTGCTGTTCTGTGCCTTTTGGATTTCCAGCCCTCAAATTCCCTTACACCATGGAATTTTTTGACCTACCCCTTTTCGGAATTCATTGTTCCATCATTCTCTGTACATTTCCATATCAGACTGTCTTTGTTATAGTCTCCTATTATGGTAGCCCTGATATCCAAGATATCTTTAATCTTGTTCTTTATAGTTTTGAACACCCAGAAATCCATCCTCTCCCAGAAATCCACTTCTAATGTTTCAACCTATCGTGCAGTAGTGTAGCCAAGATCTTTGCACAGGAGAGGGTTACTGATCAAGATATCTCATAGGGTCTAAGTGCTGATGATGAGCATAGGTACAGACATTGGTGGTGCTAGGAAGTTTGAAAGTTACAACCCTCCTATTATGACGTGTCGGCTACGTCATAATCCAGGGAACCTGTGATAATTGACGCTAGCCAATTATACAGGCTGCCTACGTTGTAACAAACTGAAACTCAAAACACAAGACTAACAAAATTACAATTATTCTAATTATAGGAAACAAGGGGAGGGATTTAACTGATTTATGCACTCACTTTAGTATGTAACAAGATGACATCCCTTTTATTCACATAGTATACGTAACACATTACAAATAAAGATATTATTTACTCTGAGATTGTAAGGGGGTTTTCTATCTAAAATAAAATGATCATTTTGATAATGAGTTTACCTCGGATCCGAGTCTTTCTTTTTCTTGTTAAAGATTTTCAAATTTACCATACTTGATTATATGATTACATTATTCCTTAAGTACCATTTGAAGAATGGTTTTATTTAGTTGAGCAACTTTTGAAGTTACATAACGAAAGTTAAGTTACAACGTATGATTACAAGAATTGGTGGTTACACCAGTTTAAATCTTAGAGCTTATTGATTGTCTTTTGAAAGTCTTTTTCATCTTCAATTACTTATATTTTAAAATATGTATAACTCACGGAAGACGAGCTCCCACGTCACCTCTTATATTATGGTTGACTGTCCGTGTCTTGACGAGTGATTCTTCCGTACTCTTGAAGTCGAGGATTGTCCTAGGGGTAGTCTGTCCAGTAACGATGAAATGGATGTGATGGTGCCAGCTAACGTGAAGTCGTCAGGATTCTCGGCGATAGAGTAAAGGCAGTATAGTTCGAAGTCATCACTTTTCACTGTTATTCACATCACCTGTTTAATTGCACCGTCGTGTTGGAGCTTACGTATTGTTTGTACATTATGTTGGAATTTCTTTTAACTTGAACAATATTTGACTGGATATTTAAATTACAGGAGATGTCACCTCTTATACACGTTTTTCCTTTTTCTTACATATTTGTTTCACAAAAATTTACTCACTACATTTTCTTTACTTATGTCTAGCTGTCCACACTTTTAGTGGAAGTTAACACTTAAATTAAAATACACACAAAATAACATTTTGTGTAGAGCTCCAGCGTGGAGCTGTTTACAGTTAGAAAGCCGCATCGTTAATCCCTAGTTGTTACAACAGGAAAGTTGCAAGGACGCGGAGTGAATACTCCGCCATAATATAGTTCCATCTTTTATTTACTACTACAGTCTTACAGTTAGACAAAACAAACAATCGAGATTTTCCTTGTATACTGAAATTATTACACCTATTACTAGTGACTTTAAATTATTAATTCTTTATATTATGGTTTACACGTATTTCTTATTTACTGCCGGCTCGGTATACAAGTTGAATCCGGAATTCACAAGTCATAGCATGATAAGTTTAATAAAGGGTTAACAGTTTTATTCTTTAACTTTTGCTTCCACAATTTTAATTAATTAATACTAGTTAAATTTTCTTATTTAAGTCTCATCACTACCATGAGTTAGTCCAGGGGTAATTGGTTTAATAGTGCGATTTAATGTTTTTTAACTAACTTCCCTTTCTTCGATTTCTATTATTAATTTTTTATTTTTTTTTTCAATTAAATCGTCACATACTCCGCCGCTTAAAATTGACAAGGGGGAAAACAATTATTAAGTGGATTCGATAGTTAGGTACTGGGGTACACTTATCGTTACTGCGTGGAGTTTCTCTCCTTCTTCTCCCTTTTTCTTTCATTTATTTATTTGCATGAGTTATACACAACTTATTTCTTTGAGTATCAAACAATATATACATATACTTACAAATTACTTCTTAAATTACGTAAAGTTCATACTTAATTACTACACTTTAAAACACACAAACTTCTACTTATTTCTATTACTTAAATCTACTACCGGTTTTTTCTTTGGGTTTTGGTTACTCTCTACAGAGAGTTACTATCTAGATAACTTCTTACTTGGTGGTCAGGCAGTGGTTAACTGACTACTTATTTCTCTCATCTTTCGCTGAACAGGATCTAAGGTTGATCAGGCCTCATTCCTAATTCTATGATTAGCACTTCACATAGTTACTCAGGTACAAGATAACTTGTCTACCTAGTATTACCTTTTTCTAGTTTTATTTTTTTTTTTATACAACTTTATCTGCGAAATATGTGTTCTCCGTACATATTCTTGCGTCGCAGGTTCATACAGGGCTACTGTGACTGGGGTTAAGTACTTCTGGATTCGGTAAGGACCACACCATCGGTATGACAGTTTAGAGGTGGTCTTATCAATAGCACTACTAGTCGGGTGTGTCTTGTACATTACTAAGTCACCGACTTGGTACCTAACTAAATTAGTATCATTACTTCTCTCGTGATATTTTCGCGATTTTTCTAAGTTCGCTCTTAAATTTGCGCGGGCTTCATTCCAGATTTGTTTAATCTGCTTATCCTTAATTTGCTGAGGTAGTAAGTCATGTATTTTCCATTTTGTGGACAAGGGGTGGTTTGGCTTGTATTTGTATAGTAACTCAAACGGGGTAGACTTATGTCCTTCGTGATAAGCGGAATTGAAGGCGTACTGTATCCAGGATAGGTTCTGGTCCCAAGACGTATGGTCGTTCGCATGGTAGGCAATTAAAGCAGATTTGAGGTTTCGCAGATACCTTTCAGCAATATTGCCTTGTGGACGATACTCTGTAGTGGTAATATGGTCTATACCTAACTTGAAACACATATTCTTAAATTCCTTAGCCTTAAACTGGGGTCCGTTATCTGACACTAGATGTATAGGGGTACCATAATCTTTAAATAATCTCTCCTGTAATATCTTTACAGTGGTCGACGCTAACGCTCGCCGCATGGGATACATCCAAACAAATTTGGTGAACGAATCTACACATATGAGTAGCATCGTATTACATGATTTAGATCGAGGGTAGGGACCTGAAAAGTCTAAATAAAGTTTAGAGAATGGGGTAGTAGGGATTTCTGAAATTAATTGGCTTATTTGACTGTTTCTTGCTGGTTTGCTGAGCGCGCATAACTTACATTTTTTGACGAAGTTAGCTATTTCGCTGTTCATATTGTTCCAATGATATTCCTTACGAATGCGATGTATTGTTTTATTTATTCCCATATGGGCTCCAATGGTAGATGAATGGAAGTATTCCATCAGCATGGGCTTAATTACATCAGGGGCGATTATCCTTAATTCCTTTCCATTCGCTATTCTGTGGCATAGTATTCTTTTACTTAATACGTATTTCTCTGATTTAATTCCTTGCTCGAGTTGTTCTATAATCGGTTTCAGAAGAGGGTCTTGTTGTTGATATTGAGAGATGTTGGTAAACGCAAGGGGGAATTCGGTAATTACTGTGTTAACAACGGGTGTTTCCAGGCTCTCCTTGCTTTCGAGAGTATTAGTGGGTGACTGGAACATACGGGACAGGGTATCAGCGACTACATTTTGTGTACCTTTAATATGTTGTACTTTGAATTTGTAACAGTTTAACCTCAATAGCCATCTTCCAATACGTCCCAACTGTTTAGGGTGATTCAGTAACCAAGATAATGCTTGATTATCAGTTTCTAAAAGGAACTCTTTATGTTCTAAAAAGGGTTTAAACTTTTCAAAAGCAAATACAATGGCTAAACATTCTAATTCATATGCGGAATATTTCTTTTCTTGGTCATTCAAGGTGCGTGAAGCATAACTAATCGGTAGCCTACTGTTTTCTATTTCTTGATAGATTACTGCGCCTAAAGCTACACTTGAACTGTCGGTCTGAACTACGAAAGGTTTTGTAAAATCTGCTAGTTGTAATACGGGGGGTGATATGATGCTTTCTTTTAGTTGTTCGAACGCAGTTTGATGTTGTGGAGTCCATTCAAATTTCGCTCCCTTCTTTCTTAAGGCATTCAGAGGTGCGGCTATTTCGGCTAGATGGGGAATATACTTGTGGAAATAGTTTACCATTCACAAAAATCAGGCTATTCCTTTTGCATCTCGCGGGGGTAAAAATTCTCTGATCACACGGGTTCGTTCGGGGTCTATGCTTACCTTTCCGTTGGCCTTCACGATGTGACCTAAAAATGAAAATTGTGGGATTGCAAAATTTACCTTTTTGGGATTAACTGTTAATCCTGCTTTTTGTAATCGAGATAACACTTCACGTAGATGTTTAAGATGTTGTTCCATCGATTCGCTATAGATTACGATGTCGTCCAGGTAGTGATACACATATCTAAATTTAATATCATGAAATATTCTCTCTAATAGTCTACTACATACGGAACTTCCCTGTGATATTCCAAAGGGTACTCTAGTAAATTGGTACAGGTTGAAAGGAACAGCAAACGCGGTTAGACGTTTTCATTCCTCTGAAAGGGGTATTTGGTGAAATGCTTGATTTAGATCCATTATCGTAAAGACTTTCGCTCTTGTGAAGTAATGAAAAGCACTGTGGATGTCTGGAAGCGGGATAGATTCAAATTCTATTCGTTTATTTAATTGCCGGTAGTCCACAACTAGTCTATGTTTGTCGTGACCTTTAGGTACTAAAAAAGAGGGTGATGAATACGGAGACGTAGAGGGTTCGATGACTCCTTGTTCTAACAACTTGTTGATATGGTTCCTCATCACTTCCATTTTGGGCGGCGATAACTTGTACGGGGGTAGGCGTATTACTTTGTGATCGCTCAGATTGATCTTATATTCTATTAGGTTCGTAAGTCCTAGCTTAGGGGTAAGAACGGTGGAAAACTCTTTTATTAATTTCTGCATTCTCAGCCTATCTCTATTTTCTAGATGAGATAATTCAGACTCATGGTGTACTATGTGTGCAGTCGCTCTTGTTCGTCAGTTGTAAAATCAAAATTATACTTCCGTGTACGGTCGAATCTAAAATAATATTTCTTCGCGTGGATGTCAAGAATTATTCCCGTTTTACTGATGAAGTCAGCTCCCAATATTAGGTCGGGTCCTATATCATCACATACTAACATTGTAAAAAACCACGTTAGATTCTTAATATTTACTTTAATGGTGATGCTGAGTTTTATCACTATATTTTGTTTATTAGCTGTAGCACATTTTATATTTACAGTTTGACTGCGTTTCACTAGGTTGTGTTCGAATAATTTATCCACTAACTTTTGACTGATTAAGGTTCTAGTAGATCCAGAATCGATTAATCCGTGGGTGGATGTAACACCTAGGTCAATTTGTATTAAGGGCAATAGACTTTTAGTCCAATCACATTTAGTTATCGCGTTACATTTCTCAATAAACCTTCTAACATAGGGATCTATAGCTCTAGTGTTTCTTTTTCTTTTATTATTGTCGTACATTTCTTTGGGTTTACCGATTCTCAAGTTGCTGCGGAAGATACAGGATTTCGGGTCTCCCTGCCTTACATGTTTTTTGGATTAGGGTGTTTACGTTCGTATTGCTTGTTGTTACAGTTTCTACTTATGTGTCCATACTTACCGCAGTTATAACACGTATTTTTATTACGAGGAGAGTACCTTGCTTCCGTTTTAGGTTGCGCGTCAGTTGAATTACCAGGGCTGTGCAAATTGCTCGGTCTATTAAATACTCGCTTTACATACTGGGTTGGCACATTGTGTACTAGGGCATGCAATTCATTTCTATTCGCCTCGATTGATTTCACCGCATGTCTGTTCTGATCTGAGTACCATACGTTCGATGAGTGAATACTGCATTGTTCGAGATCCGCAAAGGTGTTGGGTCGATTTATTAACGCTAAACGAGATCTTTCTTCTGGAGACAATCCTACTAAAATGGTATCCACCATCTGCCTCTCATTCCAATCTACTTGCAGTAGTCGAGAAGACTCCCTGATGTCTGAGATGTAATGGGCCAATTTCTCATTATTTCCTTGTACTCATAGCACGGTCTTTCTCTTAAGTTCCTCATAAATTCCGGTAAGAATAAAATATTTTATCATTGTAGTATGCAGTTCTTCTACTTGTACTTGAGAGTTTTAGTATAAAATACGAGGGTATAGAAAACAGGTGTGTGTGCTTGATGTGCCGACGCCGGGTCTCGCTGCTTACGTGGTTCCAAGCCGGCTGCACCGTTTTTTATTTATGTTTCAACAGTCATTTCGGAGTTACACAATATTTTGTCTAAGTTTGTTTATTAGTTTGTGTACAGTTACAAAGAACTATTCATTTACAAGAATAGTTTATTTAATAAGAAAATTTAAAAGGACCGTTTTTAATATAAACTTCTTTTGGATTCAGGAATTCAGTAAGTAAATACGTTTATTTGACATGAAATAAAATTAATGTATTTTTTATTGTCATATATTACCTAATAAGATTGTATTTTACTTTAATTAATACTTCTCCATAAATTGCTGGCCCAATTAGATTTTATTAATGTTGGTCCACTAAATAGTGAGAAAATTATATTTTTTATAATAACGTTCGCATATTAAACAACTTACAAAAATTATAAACGACTCAAGTTAAACACTCAACAACACAAGCTTTTTAACAATATGTATTGTGTGTCCAGACAGCCATGCGCCCTGAAGGATTAGGCGACCCTCGCACCCCCACGCGCACTCACACACACACGCGCAGCCCAGCCCTACTAAACACTGAGCGGCAGGTAGTCCGGGCCGCACGTGTGTGTGAGTGGGGGTGCGAGGGTCGCTTAATCCTTCAGGATGCATGGCTGCTTGGACACACTGTGTGTATATAGTATGTATTCCTATGTTAATAAATAATACAGGGGGGAGGGAGAGAGAGAGAAATGTATTTATTACATTTCCCAAAAACATAAATAAATAAGTCTTAAATTTATGTACTTATAGACACTGTGTCTCTCCTGCAGAATCAATACTGCCTAATTGTAATGGCAATATGTATTCATCAACATTTTGTATACAGTGATATATTATGGCTTTGTAATCTAATAACTTTTCTCAGCTAATTAATAAATCAATGATGGTTGCCATCGTGTTTTCTGTGGTCAGGGGTGAGAGACTCTCACATTCCAACCTGACTACTTGTATTTCAAAATAACACAATTTAAGAAGCTAGTGATGGGAGTTTGTCATCCAAGATTTTCATGCCCCCCCCCCCATAAATTAGCTTTGTTATGAGACTGTATTTTAAAAAGACGTATGGATCAACATATTTTATATATATATATATATAATAACTGTATTAACAGTAAAAATCCATAGGAATACCGATTACTAACAGATGAACAGTGAGTATATACAGAAGATGAACTTAATATCGTATTATGACTGCATGCCCATTAACAATCTATTAAATTGGTACATACACTACAGTTAAGTAAATTTACTACGACAATTGTCTCCTGTATTTATAAAACTGAAAGTACTTCTCATAAATAATTCCTAACCTATCTTACACAGTTTTGCACCGTTTTACTGAGAAAAAAGTATAAAACATCCTTACCATTGATCCATCAACTGAAGTACTATAATACGACACGTCTGTGATAGAATCCCTGCTGTCATTTTTTAAAGAAATTGATGTTTTGTTTTCACTTGAAACTTCTAAAATAGCTGTACCTTCGGAATCAGCCATCTGAATTTTTAGACTAGTTTTAGGACCGACTAGTATTAAAATATATGATATATCGCATTCAACACTTCAGTCCATAAAACGTCTACCATACAATCATTTTATAGAAACATCAGTTTCAAGTGCCGAAAGGTTAACTACTAAACTCACTTAGAAACTGAAGCACAATGAGTTGATTCCTTGATTCCGATTAAAATTTGAGGAAATCGATACAGAAGGTTCCTTTGCAATCGACTGATATTTGGGACTATAATGTTACGTCTATTATACCGTATTACCTGTAAATTACTGCTGTAGGCTTTGAATTTTAATAAATATTAGTAAATAATATCACAAATGAAACAGTATATATTGTACAAATTCACCATTTTATCGATATGGGGTGGTTTTCTTTTGCTCTGGTAAATCTAAGCTGTAAATCACGTATAACTAAAATTAAATTTATTTATTAATTAATTATTTATTTTTCGTAGTTAATATTTGTTAAATGAACAGTCATTTAGAACTGTTACATTTGTTAACAGTTATTACTTAATTTTTTTTAATTTAATAAACTCGTAATTAAAACTACTTAATGCAGTGATACATTCCCGGTAAAGATGACTCGTTTAAAAACGTATAGCCTCTGAGGAAAGTGAAAGTTATCTTGTAGAATATATTGCATAACAAACAAGTATCGCTTCTTTCTTTCATAACACCTTCAAATATCTCTATTATTTTACCATGGTGCACACGAAGCTGGTTTTCGTTCCAACCTGTAGGTCAATTTTGTATTATTACGTTGTGTTTGTTACTATTTTGGCAACTCTGTCGTTAATCGCGTCAGGAAATTTGAGCATAGGAAAAGGTGGGGAATATAACATTTAGTTCTTACAAATGATATTGTGTTAATAAGATACCGTATAAATTAAAACTTTCCTCTGTGTTAAAGTATATTTTCTAACTACAAAGTAAAAAATGGTATGTAAATTATGTTTTACTAAGAAAGTTGATCATATGCTGTTTTCTGAATTATTAAACAGGCTATAATTATTCAACAGTTACTCAATCTCATTGGTCAAACAAGGTAAAGGTAATTAAGTAATAGATTGTTTATTACAGTTAGCATAATATATATATGTGAACATAAGCATTCAACTTTTTTTACAAGACAAAAGATATGTTTACTAAACATGTAGTATAACCAATATAATGAATGAAATTAAACTTTATTTTTAAGTAGGCCTACTGTATAGGCCTACAGTTTTGCCAAAATCAAAGATACAATATTTTTAGAAAAAGGTTGTAGTAGATATAGAATGTAAGTCAAAAGACGAACATAAACTTCATTAATTTTTCTACATGCAAGTGCTGTACATATATTAATTTGTAAATTAGTTATTAAAAGCTATCATGTTTTGTACATTTATAAATAAACGTATGTGTAAAAATTATTAGTTAAAGCAGAATATTAAAAAGTTTGTTTCGCTCTCCAGTCTTGTACAATTCAAACTTGTATTGACAGTACATCCCTTTTTGTGTTAATTTCAAAATATTATGTTTAGCAGAAAGGTAATATTGTGAAAAGTGCATGAAAAATTCATGCTAACCTTTACATTCCATTTATATTAATAGGTATAAGGAGGTCTTTTATTATAGGTATATCTTTTATTACTCCCATTTATAAAATAAAACTGTGTTTTTTACTAGATGTTAATGGAAGATTCTCAATTACAAGAAGGGCGGTCTTTATGGGGTCTGCAATTAGGGACCATCTACAAAAAAGACAAGAACGGGCTCAAGAGAGACGCCAATCGAGAAAAGAAATTTGTTATGGTAAAGTTTTTATATTTAAGCAACAGATATGAACTTACAACTAAAGCTGCTTATATTGTGTTACAAATAACACTGTTAAATTAAAATGTAACTTTATAATTGCACATTAAAATATAATATATTAAAATCATGGAATGAATAAAAAAGAACTGTAGTAAGGTGTGTATTAATCATATTCCTGACAATATAAGTTGTCTTTTAACGTTTTTTTTTGTTAAGAAAGAATTAGTTTAAGTAAAATTGTTTCGTCATTCCATATAGACAACTGTATCGATTGTATTCATCAAAGTAATAGTATTTGGCAAATTAATTGGTTTATGAGTTAGTTATCACAATGAATATTATTGTGATATCTGTTAATTAAATATTATATACATGACTTGAAAAAGAATAGAAACAAATACATTCATTTGGGAGTGAAACTGATAAAAAATCTTTTAGAAAAACACAACTAAAAGTAAAATAACCAAACAACTATTTAGTTTCTAAATAAACTTAATTAGCAGTAGAGGTAAGTAAAATTATTATTAGTAATAGAAGTATACAATATTATCACAGATAAATGAAACAAGGGTTCATGATTAAAGATAATGACAATTAAATTGGATCACTGAATAAGCGTGAGGTAACTGACAGTCTTAGTAAAGTAGTTATGTAATCAGGATAGTAGGAACAGTGACATTAAAAAATGTAGTAATGTACATGAAACAAAGATGAACATCTACTTTGGTCCCTTTGTTGATTGAGTATTGGAATAACTGTGATAACCACAATACATTTGATTGTTGTTTAACGTTGACATAAGAATGGTTAAAAAAAACTTATAATGACAGTAATAAGAGTGGAAAATTTTTGTTTATTAAACACTAGCATCTGTATTAAAAATTACACATGAAACACCCCCCTTAGTCCCAGAATATTTTTTACACCCTTTTTCTAATCTCAAAAAAAAAATTAAAATTTTTTGTTTTGTTTATTTATTTTTTTATTTTATTTTTTTTTCTGGGAAGGCGTAACTTAATATTTAAGACTAGGGATGTGGCCTAGATGGAAATAAAATGTGCTGAGCCCATAGTGACAGGTCTTGGAAGAAAACACCTGATCAACAATAACAAGATTTTATTTATGTTTTTTTGAACAATTGGTTTTACAATCATTTGTGTCTGAGTTTTTCTTAATTCTTGACATCCATTCAGATCTCTCTTTAAAGTTACATGGTGGTTTAATTACAACAAGAATATATCAAAGTATTTCCAACAATTGAATAATGGCATGCCAACCTACTGAATTTATTATTTTTATTATAAACTTGTACTTCTTGTATTTTACTTTCAAAAGAATTGTTTGTATTGCATTAGTAATGCAGGAACCATTCATTAACATATGATAATTATAAGTATCTGGAGCAGACAATCCATGATCATTAGATAATACGATAATAATTAAATTAATAATTAATAATTAAATTCAAAGAAAACTAATTCCTTAAGTGTGTAGCAGTACTTTCATCTACCCATTCCCCATCACTAGGATTAATCGCATTAAATTGAAACCAGTGATTACAGTAAACCGAGGTTTAAGTTTGTTACTTAATATTAAATATGTAGGAAATTAGTAGTTAATTAAATATTAAAATGTCACTTCTTTTTTGTTAAGTTAATTAAATAGAGGAATATTATAGAACTATGATAAACTGAATAAGCTGAATCAACAAAATAACTAAAACAACGGACCTTTAAATTTAGAATAAGAGAAAGAATTGGAACGTGGAGGATCACAAGTCATATGACAGGCAGATGCAAGTACTCTCCAAGTATTACATTTTCTTTAGGTCTGGATTTTGTAAAAAAAAAAGAATTTTAAATTCGTTTTCTTTTTTGCAGTAATATAATTAAATATTTAGATAATACAAAGGTAACCCTTGACTCTATGCAAATTCAAAACACAAATACTTATAAGCTATTCATAACACAGTCAGCAGTGTCCACACTTTAGCATGTCTTCACAAAACATGTTCAGTTATGTTAACTCTGAAACATGAGTCTAATTTCTAGCAATAGGTTTTAGCGTGTGTGTTACCCGATAACCTCCGGAGCACTTCGTGTGTGAAGTTTATAAAATAAAGGAAAGTTCCCACCTGATCTTTCGGATGGCACTAAATATGTGTCTGCATTTTCGGTGGTGTGAAGAGCGATGTCGGATGGCGTGATAGCGTTGGGGCTTCTTATGCAGGCTCTGCGGATGGGTGAAGGTGTAGAGTGCCCATCATGTGGACCCCTTTCCTCCCGACTAAAGTGGGGAAACCTGAAGCTCTTTAAGACATTATCTAGGATAGTGGTATCACACGTTACGCCATCACAATCCAAGCCGCACCAAAGTTGAAAGAGAAAAGAGGCCGATGAACGGCACAGTGCTAACTTATAAAAACTTAAACATTGCTGTGTAAATTTTGTTGACAAGCGGACGCCACAGCCCGCCAAATGATGTCACCACTCAAGGTCGCAGTGAACGACTGAATCTCAATATCAAAGCGGGCATTGTAACATGCAGCGATAGTGCACCGAACGCACGGAAAATACAATTAAACTGGCCGTGGTGTTTACCTTCAATATAACCATGGCACACACAGTACAAAACTAAAAATGTAGTATGCAATAATTACACTGATCGAATGGTCGGTGGACATTTGGTAGAACATTTTACTAATATTTGAATTTAATAAATAAACACTTATTTTTCCTGATAATTGATTCACCAGTTATGGCAGCTTCACAGGTTAAATTTGAAGTGAGATATTTGAAATGTATGTTAAGCGGGGAGGGGTGGAGGTAGAGTGTGACCAAAGGGGCAATTGGAAAGTCTGGCATATCCATTACCAAACATAAATATACAGTAACAGTGTACTTTATTTGGTTCAATAAAGTAGAACACTCACCTTTGTTCAACCGTTTGCCTGGGACTTTCCATTTACCCCCTTGGTCATACACTACTTCCACCCACCCTGCTTAACATACATTTCAGATCTCTCAGTTCAAATCTGACCTCTTAAGCTGACATAAATGGTGAAACAACTGCCAGGAAAATAAAATATATCTGTAGAACTATACCAAATGTTTATTTATTAAACTCAGAAAGTATCCAATAATGTAAAGATTTATATAAAACTGCTATGAAGAGGGTTCTCATGTGGGAGGAAGGCTTACATATGTTCTCTACATGTGCTAATAATTCATTTAAAATAAAAAACATTCAGTGCATAATCCACATGGGGTCAAACTGTTTTTCAGAGTAATTTTGTACTTCTTCCTTTAATATAAACACGCACACTTCATATTATTTCGATGACAAAAATGTAGCTGTAAGTGTAGCCTTGTATGATAGAACCATGGATGCAAGAGTATGGGCCGAACTAACATTTCCAGGTTGGATGTAATCTGTTTATGTCACATTGGTTTTACCCCGTTCCACATAAAAATTTTTTGCGACTGTAGTGTATTGTTTAACTATATAATACTATGTGTGTGTTTTTACATTAAAAATGTCATGTGTTTATATTTACGATGTTAATTCATTACTGAAATTGTCCCTAAGACAATTCATTACCGAAAACCATTTCAAATATAAAATAGGAATTTTTAAAGCGGTGTTTAAAGTGAAATTAAGTTAAATTAGGTTTTAACATTGAAAATGTTTATAAGGACATGTCGCACATTTGCGGCCGATCGCTGGTGCGTTTTCAAAAATGGGAACCGGTGAGTTTCCATAGAAACTACTTCTTTGTTGTCAATAACGTAGTACACATATAAAACTTCGCTTATGAATGCGACTACATTTAACTTATAATCTGTACATTGGTAAATGAAGAATGAATTCATTGATTGGTGAATGTACATAAATATATATATATTTTAGATTTATTGAAGCATTTTCAATGCCCTTCTCTGTGCATTGCATTTGTGCAATGCCTGTAAATTTTTCGTAAGGCTACAATTTGTTTCTTTATAAGTGTAACCAATTGACATGCAGACAACTGTTTATTATACAACCATCTATATTATATTTTGTATTAATAACTAACCGTACTGTAATTAATAATACTATTTAATACTACAATACTATCTGTATGTTCAATTGGGTAACTACAAACTCCCATCTACGTACAGAAACAACAGAAGTCTATATATTCATAATACAAATGTTACATAAGTTAGAAATAATGAATGGGGAATTTATAGGTTTTACAATAATTGCTAAGCCTGTAATATCACTTGTGATTGGGTCAGAGACTATGTGAATTTTGTAAAGCTTTCTGGACGGCTTTGATCCCAAAATAAAAGTCACTTGCTATTTTCTCGCTCTTAATGAGAACCACCTTATAGTAAAAATAGTCATAATTTACAATTGGTATCATAAGTTAGTATTTTTTATTTACTTATTGTTCTTCTGACGTTTGTATAAGGAATTTCAAGTTTTAGGTAGTGTTAGAATTTTGAATCTAGTTCTTCATTACGTTAGTTTTAGTGTAATTCAAAAATTATAGGTATCTATAGGCTTAGTTACAATCAGAAATAAATATAAAAATATATTTTTCATTTTGAAACAACACATGCATGCTTTTGTTATAAAGACAAAATATTTCTCCTTGTTGGTCACTGTCGACTAGTACTACTTAAAGTAAATCACAAATTGTAAATCAGCTAATTAAGTCAATCTACTAGTAATTCTATTACTGTATAAAGACTACTTGTTTAAGTGTGTTTCCAGTGTATATTATAAACTTGGACAAAACTTAAGTAAATATGTAAATTCAAATTTACAACGTGTTTTTACGTGTTGTATGATCTACTAAGAAAGAAGTCAACTGTTATTATTAGTATTTAAAATAAGAATAATTAAAATTATGCTTATTTGTATTTAAATTAAATAGCATTGCACACAATTTACAAATAACTTATGTATAGATAATAGTAGCAACTGTTGTAACGTAACATAGTTGAGGTTCCCCAACGTTATATAAAAAATTGAATGAAATATGGTCAAGGACCATACCCTGACTTAAGGTTGTTCAATAGGTCATGTGCTTGAGAAGTACCTCAAGTCAAAAGGAGGCAATGACTAATGTTAAATGTAAAAGAGCCAGACCAATGAATGATTGAATGTAATGAAATGTTTGTTTTGTACTGTGACATGTTAAGGTCTACAGAGTATTTATGTTGTATGTTGAATATGCTAAAAATGAAATGATGTTGTTTGATAATAATACTTCATCAATAATTATGTTTATATTTATATTAGATTTGTCTTTATACAACCCAGTATAGTTACCAATGTTAGGCACTGTACTAAGTTCTCAGTATTGTATAAAGTTGAAAAATACTGTTGTTTTAATTAACGTTTATAAACTGGATCAGGAGTGTGACCAGTGTTTCAAATCTAACAAGTAGTTCTGACAATTATATCATAAGTTAATAAAGGGTTCCAGAACCAGTTAATTAATATAAAAAAATAACCACCAGTAAATTAAAATTCATGTAATTAACCATGTAACCAATAATTAATTGTACAGTAGGTCAGGTAAAAAGAAAATTAAGTTAAAAAAACCAAATAATGTTATAATGGTTGTAAGTGAATCTATAGGCCTAAATTCCATATTAGTGAAAGGAAATTAATACCTTTTTAGTAACCCAGTCCAACGAAACTCTGGTAAAACATTTACTGTTTAGTAAGGAAGGTTAGGGGAGAATTTTATGTGATTCAATATTAATCCAAGCATGGAGTATTTTATTGGAAAGAAGTAGTAATATTCTATAATGCCGGCTCAAGGATATATAGAAAACGTGGTTGTTAAGGCAACTGAATTGCAGAAGTTGTTGATTTTGAATTAATTCGTTCTGATTGTTACAAGCTATTAGGTTGAGATGGACCGATATATTTAAAAAATATGAATAAATCTAAAGGAAATATGTATCCAAATTGAAAAACCCTTTTTGTAAAACAATTATACTTTAATGCTAATGAATAATACAAATTAAATAACCCTCTAAATTGTCAATGAATACAGTAAAAAAGAATTGAAAGCCTCTCACCTCATTCACTAAATAATTCCGCTGAATTTGGTATTAAACCAATTCATGCTATAAATCGAAGACCAGTAAAGAATTAAAGCCTGAATTAACGGAATTATTGGAAATACAGAAGACTCGGTTTGACGAAATAACCTTCATTGGCAGCAGAAGCTGAGATCTTAATTCCAGTTCACTGGGACCAAGAATTGTGAAGATCGTAAAAGAAGAATAGAAGCCAGAAGATTTCCTGAGGGTTTACCAGTACACACCACCATCAATTTTATTGAAAATCAGAGCAGTTTCACTGGATGAAGACGAGATAAGCCGCATTTTGGCCACTGTTGACAAACGTTCACCGCCAGACGAAATTTTCATCGGTTTTGGTAAAAAAACAACTTATTTTCATTTCACTGTATTTTAAGTAAATAATTTTATTTTTGTAAATTGAACAACCTTAATTATGCGTTTTACCTGGCCTTACTAATGGTTCCAAGAACTATACGAACCCTGGGATAAGAATTATTTGTTATTATTTTCAAGTGTATATGTTTTTAGAATTTGAGTAATTAATAATCGATATATGTCTGGATGATCGATTGGATCGTATTATTGTTTTTGAGACAACGTAACCTGTGAATTAATAGAGACAATAAATAAAGTACATTTATTGTATGAGATAACGTTTAAGTTATTGCAGAATAAATACTATATGTGGTGGGTGGAATAATTTACAAAAAGATTGATACAAACATAACAAATAACTAACCTATAAGTACGCTTATTACTAGTAACAGCGCTCAAAGTTTGCAGCTGGTGGGACGGGAGATTGCTGAACTAGCTTGTGTTTAATACTAAATTTGAATGAAATTTTCCACCATCGAGTGACTAGGGTTGACACAAATACCTCTTACATTCCGTCAATACTCTATACATATCGCTAATATTACGCAAACATTGAAAACTAAGTTAAGACTATAGAGTAGTATGATTATAAATTCAAGGAACATAATTATAATTTTGTTTGCTTAATAATCTATGTTCTGAGGGTTTCACCGGTCACAACCGAAAGATATATTAATTAATAACATATTAATTAAACCAGGTAACAACATTTTAATTGTTACGAATTACCACCTGCAACGTATTACTTGGCGTTTGATACACAGGAGTCTCTTATAACTAATTACACCCATAGACAAGATTTCTTTACAATTTGACGTTTCCAGCGTGCAGCATATAATATAACATACGTCCTCACATAATTAACAAGTAGTTCTTTACTAAATTGGTTTACAACAGTGGGGCTTGAATAAGACGGACATTTTCGCTATTACCGGCACATACTTAGTTTATTACAAATTGGCCAGCCCAACAGTGAGGCTGTAAGGAGAGGTATACTATTTGTTAATTTATTACAAAATTGGCGCTCAACGAGTGGGCTTTAGTTAAGTAAAAAATCATATTAATTGTTACTTAACTTGAGCAGGCAACCATTAGAGGCACAGGAATGCATAATACCAGAGGCAGATCGACGAAGAGGGCAGAAGAGAAGGAGAAGGAAGAAAGTGGACAGGAACGAGAGATAGAAACATTTACGGACAGTGAAATGGAACAAACAGTGGGTGATAAAGAAGAAACTGAAGCAATTATCACAGAGAAGGAAATAGTTGAAGAGGATGCCCAAGGGGACCAACCAGATAAAGCGGGAGCCCAAAGAGAACCAGATTGGCAAGAAATAATGAAATTTATGGCAGAACAAAGCCGACAAAACAATGAAACTGTAATAAGACAGATGAAAGAGGAAATTAAGGAAAATTCAAGGAAAACAAATGAAGAAAACAAGGAGAATTTCAGAAAACAGGAGGAAACCTTAAAACAAACCAAGGAGGAAACTAATGAGAGTTTAAAACAAACTAATGAGAGTTTAAGACAAATCAAAGAAGATAATAGACAAACTAATGAAAAAATAGACAGTATTAAGGAAAGTACTAGTGAACTTTTAAGGCAAACCATAAATGAAAATAATGAACGATTGAAGGCCGATTTTAGACAAATCAATGAAAAGATAGACAGTATAAATGAAAGTTCAGAAAAGCTGGAAAATAAAATAGACAGTATTAATGAAAACTCAAGAAAACAAAACGAAATTTTGAGCGAAAATTTAATCAAACAAATGAATGAAAGGTTCGACAAGAATGATGAGAGATTAAAGCAGATTCTGGAGAATACCAAACGAATGGATGAGAAAATTGAAAACCATAATTAGGAGTTGCGGCAAATCATCAATGAACAAGGCCTAGCATTGAGGGAAGTCATCAATGGAAGTATTATAATTGTCAATGAAACACGGAGCAAAGGCTATGAAGCGGAGATAAGACAGCAAATAAATGAAATTAAGGTGGATCTGGAAAAGACAGATGAACCTATCATGCAACTCAGAGTGGAAGTAGAGACCAAAATTACTCAAATAGGAAAACTACAAGCGAAGACCCAAGAAAAATTTGACAAGATACCAATTGATAGAACCGGAAGAATAGAACGGGTTCATGATGAAATGAAGATAGTGAGAATAAGACAAATGTGTAAAAGGAAATTAATAAATACACAGGAAGAATTGGAAATGATTAAAAGGGGATTGGTTCAGCTACATAATAGACCAATTACGGAAAACAGAGAAGTAAGGCAAGTGAGAAACTTTAAACGAACCACACTTGAATTCCCAGATGGACTAGAAGGACCAAAAAGGCCAAAACTAACTAAGGAGCATGGAGGACTTATGGAATTTATGTATGAACCATCAGAACCATTAAGAGACAGTACAGAAGAATCAGTTCAAAGGACGATGATGAGCTTGACTATAAATGACAATTTTATAGTGACAAGAGGCAAGAACTGTACAATAATGAGATATGTCACAAGGACAGAAATAACTCTATACAGTAGAGAGACCCGAACAACCAGTATAGAGGAAATAATGGACCATGGTTAAACAGATTCCAAACAGAATATAATGAAAAGGGACGGATTTTATGGATACAGGACCAAGCAACCCATTGTAAAGAAAAACAACCCAAAATTCTAAAGAAACTGTAAGAACAACTTACTCAATAATTATTCAGAAACAGTATAATTTAAAATAAAGAGGATAAATACCCCAAAATTCAAAAAATGAAGTAAGCTCAACTTACAAACAAGTATCTAAGAAAACAATTTATGAGGTATATAAGAAAGAGAATTTTGAAGATAAAAAAACAACCAAATTCGAAAAATAAGTAAGAACACCTTACTATACAATTTAGAAGAAATTGCTTTAAACTAATATGAAAGAAAAAAAAAAATAACACTGATCCAACTTAATAAAAATCATCAAAACCAAAAAACGAAATGAGTTTATCTGATGTAATATAATAGTGAGAAATGTAATTTAGAATGTAAAAGGAATAATAATGATTGTGCCAGAAGAATATAACTACATGATGTAATGTATAGTACTAACCAAAATTTCATAACCAGCTGTATTGATCATAAAGGAATATGAGCCAATGAAGATAAGAGAATGAAGAAGCCAAAATGGAACCGTCAAAAGGATCACAATAAAAGAAAAAAAACAATTGGTTAAGAATTATCCGTAAAAAACCAATTAATAAATGTCAATAAAGTAGCCAAGTATTGGAGAGGAAAAGTGTATAATAGAAGGAAGAATTAATATGAAGAAATAATATGATCCGAGTTAAAGTACAGTGAATAATCCCTAGAGTATGATTATTATTTATTATTTTATTGAAGGTCACATGATGACTACCTTACGAGGTTTATTAATGAAGATTGACTGTAGAATATTCCAGCAATCATTTGACTGGGCAGAGAAGATGTTCCTCTGATCCCAGAAAGTATGTAACGGACGACGGTAATTGGTTAGCCGAAAGAGCACCACCGATTCGATTCCAGTTATAATGTTAGGGAGGTTTAGGAAAATTAAATATTAGAGGGAAAACTCACAAATAAATATAGAGAATTAAATAAAACCAGATCCAAAATGTATAATTAATAAAGAATGTCACAAGAATGATTATAGAAATAAGATTTAAACTTGGGAAATAATTGATTTTAAGAAGGAACGAAGAAATGATAATAATATAACGGATAATTCTGAAATATAAAAGTACTATAAATAGGAAACCAATTGGCCAGATACAAGTTATGAGTTTATTTCTTGCTAAACTTTGTTTATACCAAAATAAACTTATTTCGAAGGGGGGGTGTTATGTAACGTAACATAGTTGAGGTTCCCCAACGTTACATAAAAAATTGAATGAAATATGGTCAAGGACCATACCCTGACTTAAGGTTGTTCAATAGGTCATGTGCTTGAGAAGTACCTCAAGTCAAAAGGAGGCAATGACTAATGTTAAATGTAAAAGAGCCAGACCAATGAATGATTGAATGTAATGAAATGTTTGTTTTGTACTGTGACATGTTAAGGTCTACAGAGTATTTATGTTGTATGTTGAATATGCTAAAAATGAAATGATGTTGTTTGATAATAATACTTCATCAATAATTATGTTTATATTTATATTAGATTTGTCTTTATACAACCCAGTATAGTTACCAATGTTAGGCACTGTACTAAGTTTTCAGTATTGTATAAAGTTGAAAAATACTGTTGTTTTAATTAATGTTTATAAACTGGATCAGGAGTGTGACCAGTGTTTCAAATCTAACAAGTAGTTCTGACAATTATATCATAAGTTAATAAAGGGTTCCAGAACCAGTTAATTAATATAAAAAAATAACCACCAGTAAATTAAAATTCATGTAATTAACCATGTAACCAATAGTTAATTGTACAGTAGGTCAGGTAAAAAGAAAATTAAGTTAAAAAAACCAAATAATGTTATAATGGTTGTAAGTGAATCTATAGGCCTAAATTCCATATTAGTGAAAGGAAATTAATACCTTTTTAGTAACCCAGTCCAACGAAACTCTGGTAAAACATTTACTGTTTAGTAAGGAAGGTTAGGGGAGAATTTTATGTGATTCAATATTAATCCAAGCATGGAGTATTTTATTGGAAAGAAGTAGTAATATTCTATAATGCCGGCTCAAGGATATATAGAAAACGTGGTTGTTAAGGCAACTGAATTGCAGAAGTTGTTGATTTTGAATTAATTCGTTCTGATTGTTACAAGCTATTAGGTTGAGATGGACCGATATATTTAAAAAATATGAATAAATCTAAAGGAAATATGTATCCAAATTGAAAAACCCTTTTTGTAAAACAATTATACTTTAATGCTAATGAATAATACAAATTAAATAACCCTCTAAATTGTCAATGAATACAGTAAAAAAGAATTGAAAGCCTCTCACCTCATTCACTAAATAATTCCGCTGAATTTGGTATTAAACCAATTCATGCTATAAATCGAAGACCAGTAAAGAATTAAAGCCTGAATTAACGGAATTATTGGAAATACAGAAGACTCGGTTTGACGAAATAACCTTCATTGGCAGCAGAAGCTGAGATCTTAATTCCAGTTCACTGGGACCAAGAATTGTGAAGATCGTAAAAGAAGAATAGAAGCCAGAAGATTTCCTGAGGGTTTACCAGTACACACCACCATCAATTTTATTGAAAATCAGAGCAGTTTCACTGGATGAAGACGAGATAAGCCGCATTTTGGCCACTGTTGACAAACGTTCACCGCCAGACGAAATTTTCATCGGTTTTGGTAAAAAAACAACTTATTTTCATTTCACTGTATTTTAAGTAAATAATTTTATTTTTGTAAATTGAACAACCTTAATTATGCGTTTTACCTGGCCTTACTAATGGTTCCAAGAACTATACGAACCCTGGGATAAGAATTATTTGTTATTATTTTCAAGTGTATATGTTTTTAGAATTTGAGTAATTAATAATCGATATATGTCTGGATGATCGATTGGATCGTATTATTGTTTTTGAGACAACGTAACCTGTGAATTAATAGAGAAAATAAATAAAGTACATTTATTGTATGAGATAACGTTTAAGTTATTGCAGAATAAATACTATATGTGGTGGGTGGAATAATTTACAAAAAGATTGATACAAACATAACAAATAACTAACCTATAAGTACGCTTATTACTAGTAACAGCGCTCAAAGTTTGCAGCTGGTGGGACGGGAGATTGCTGAACTAGCTTGTGTTTAATACTAAATTTGAATGAAATTTTCTACCATCGAGTGACTAGGGTTGACACAAATACCTCTTACATTCCGTCAATACTCTATACATATCGCTAATATTACGCAAACATTGAAAACTAAGTTAAGACTATAGAGTTGTATGATTATAAATTCAAGGAACATAATTATAATTTTGTTTGCTTAATAATCTATGTTCTGAGGGTTTCACCGGTCACAACCGAAAGATATATTAATTAATAACATATTAATTAAACCAGGTAACAACATTTTAATTGTTACGAATTACCACCTGCAACGTATTACTTGGCGTTTGATACACAGGAGTCTCTTATAACTAATTACACCCATAGACAAGATTTCTTTACAATTTGACGTTTCCAGCGTGCAGCATATAATATAACATACGTCCTCACATAATTAACAAGTAGTTCTTTACTAAATTGGTTTACAACAGTGAGGCTTTAAGGAGAGGGAATCCGAGTTTATTACACTGTATATATGCATTATTTTGTTTTACCAAAGTATGTTTGGTTTGTGTTTATAATGTTTATATTTGTGTTTATGTTTGTATATTGTATGCTTATGTTTTCATTCCACAGATATGGTTGGATGTTTCCCAATGCCACTTTCTAAACACTCTCCACTGAAGAAGACACCACAGTCTCCTGAAACTGTAGACACCAAATTTTGGCTCTTCACACGACCTAATATTACAACACCACAGCTTTTAACTTATGGTGACAGACGACAGTCAGTAGTGAATTCAAATTTTGACAATTCTAAGGGAACAGTTTTAGTAGCACATGGCTTTAAAGGTAGTGTGAATGACAGAGGAGCTGTAATAGCTATAACATCTCTTTTAAAACAGGTATAGTTAATAAAAATGTTATAATTATCTAGATTATGTAGCACTGTTGTTTGTAAAATGAATGTACTTTCTGGTGTTCTTCAATAAACTGCAGTAGCTGTTAGTGTTAAGGTTGCGTGGTAGCTTAACCACCAAAATTGTAACTATAATATGCTAGTGAAACATCAATTTTTTTTAACAATCAATATATATTTTGGAGAATAAAAGAAAGGATATCTGCTGGTAACAGATGTTACTTCTCCCTACAAGGAATATTTAAGTGTAAAAACATAAGCAGAGGAACTAAGATTTGGCTCTACAAAACAGTTCTTAAACCAGTTGTCATGTACGGGTCTGAAACTTGGACAATGACAATGACAGAGGAAGAGTGGTTGCGTAGGTGGGAAAGAAAAGTCATCAGGAGGATATTTGGTGTGGTGAACATCCAAGGAACAAGGATAGTAACGACGAATGCAAAAATCCACCAAATCTATGGAGAACCAGATACCGTCACTGACATAAAGAAAAGTAGAATCCAATGGGCAGGGCATATCCAAAAGCAGACATCAATATTAAAGACAATTTTTATGGGAAGATCTGATGGAAGAAGAAGGAAGGGTCTGCCCAGAAAATGATGGTTGGATGATCTTGAGGACGACCTGCGCAGGCTCGGTATAAGAAGATGTAGAATGAAAGCAGAGGATCGAGATGACTGGAGGCGGATTGTCCAGGAGGTCAAGGCTCTCCAAGAGCTGTAGCGCCAATTGAGTGAGAGAGAATGAGTATGTATTTTGGAGCTAACTATTTGCTTAAGCAGTACTTATTTTTAAAACCCCAAAGCGATGGGTGATTTCTTACAGCTAAATCCTTTACTCGGACTACTTCTGTCATGATATTTTTCTTGTTACATTCTGAGTAATGTAAATTCTGAGTTACACTGTATGTAGTTTATTTGTATATCAGTGTAATGTACAGTAATTTCATTCATTTAAAAAATGTCAGCAGTTAAAAAAATAATACTTTAAACAAAAAGCTTAAATTATAAGAGCAGTAAAAGCAGAGAGTAGAAAAAATCTGATATCGCCAAATTGTACACTATTCCCCTATCATTGCTTTCAACTTACTTACAAAAAAGTAAGTGTTTTAAAAATAACAATGACAGAGATGGAAAGAAAAGATTTATCAGAGGTTTAGAATTTAAATCTATTAAAGAGTGAGTGTTAACATGGTTTAGAGAAGCCCATAGTTGTAACATTCCAATAAGTGGTAGTTAATGATGACAAAGGCTCAGGAGTTTGGGAAATAGATCACATAAAGCATCTGCAAACTGGTAGGAAAGATTTGGAAGCTGAAATAAAATTTCTTTCAAACGTGTGGGGGAGAGGGTATCTGTTGGCAAGGTAGATGTACAACAGTGGAATGACAAATTAAAAGACTGTCATCTTTCTCTCTCTTTTATATGTATATAAATGTATTTGTCATAGGAACTATCTAATAACTTATCTTTGAGTTTGTTTACATTAATCGAATAAAGCACGTGTGTCACATTTACCATAATTATGGTATCTACCATAACTATAGCATCTGTTTATTTCAGTCTCGTTATGTTGTTTGTTATTACCTAAGGATCCAGGATTCTGGTCAGCGAGAATGCTGGCAGAGACAGGCATTGAAATGAGAATACGTTCGGTATAAACATTAATCATTAATATTGGTTTATTCCATAAATGCTATAAGCGTGTACACCGGACAAAATCAACATGGCGGCCATTAAAGTTGGCTCGTCTTCATCATAAACTTCTTTATATTTTATTAATCGTTAATTCAACAAATATCATATTTTAATTTAGCAGCTGCTTTGCTATTAAATGATTTTAATTATCTTGGCTGAACGCAAACGCAAACCAACACCCCGTTCGGATGTCGACATTAGAAAAACACGCCCGCTTTCTCTCACTCATTCATACTTATAAATTCAAATTACTTTTGTGTACACATATCTAATCATAGGGTTAACGAGCTCTTTAGTAAAAATTTTGTTTTGCACTTCCCTGGATCTGTAGACTAGAAGTTCTAGAAGAGGTTTCACATGTTGAGGCCTTAAGTTGGTTTGGTTACGTTTTTTGATATTATCACTGACTCTACTGCATAATTTTGAAAACAATTACTGCTCACTGTTTAGCTCACTTCTAATTATCACATAATGATATTTTGGCTACATTTTGTACTGTTTAAAACACTATGCCGGTATAAATTGCCGGCGGCCTGTAACAAGTTGTTACTGCTGCTGCTGTTGTTTGTCGACTGGGGCGAAAATTATGCAAATTTTACGTATGTGTGAGTGAGTATACGTCATCGTTCTTTTGTCTCTGGTTATATAATAGCCTTGTTTGTTACGTATTTTTCTAACGTCATAGTGGTTTTAATGACGTTTTGAGCTGTTGGCCAATGAAACATAAATATGAAGCGCCGTTATTAGCGGCTGTAACCATTATAAGTCTTTTTAGCTGCACGTACACTGCTGTCCTTGAAATTATTTTGTTGTCTCGGAACTGCGTCGTTGTCGGCAAAACCAAGGGAAATTATGTAACCCACAGAAATGACTTTAAAACATCGGAATACAATAGTTTGTTACCTCGCATACCATATTTTTATATCAGGCTTTTTTGTACTGTCACAAAACCCCCTCAATGAAAGGTTTTGTGTCGAGACACAAAAACTTTCATTGACTCATTCACACCTCTCTAAAAGGATCAGCTCAGATATGGAGCCACAACCCCCTGTAGTGTTACAAAAAATATAAATTCAATCACTTACCCTTGGTCCAATGATGAGGTTCGCACCTTCTGACCTTACTGGACTTCTCCAGAGAGATCCCTACACCATAAGGCCATGAGGCACTTTACGCTCCTGTTCTGACGCACCGGCCAGCTCAGGACCGCGGTCACCACACCATAAAACTCTGAAACATTCGATACAAAATTTTAAAATAATGGCCTTCTCTATATCCATATCCACAACTGATATGTTTCCTCTTAGCACGTTGGTTTGCGTTCTGGGGCATTGGTTTGCCTAATTCTACAAACTTCAAACAATGTATATCAAGAATTAAGATAGTAAATTACTTCTCCTTTTAACACTCCGGTATCTGGTACACCCTTCTGACTCCTGTCAATTATATTCACACTCTTTATCACATGAAACAATTGCTCTTAACCTATAGAAACAATTCATTTAACTGCTTGAGCAACAACCATTAACCCTAATAATTTACTTCATATAATCTTACAATACCTATATCATGGCAGACAACTTAAAAGTTTTATAATTTCTTTACGACTTTTTCTTACATTTAACCTTCTTTATAATAGAATCATCTCTAGAGAATGGACAAACTTTACAAAATTTTAATCTTATAATCGTTACTATCTTGGTAGTAACCTCCTATCCACACACACTATTGTTGATATACGAGGGCTATCCAGAAAGTAACAGACGTTTTGACCGACCATGGCGGTGGGCGGGGATAGAGCCACCATCTTGGTGTCAGAACGTTCCTACACTCAGTACGCATCCAGCTGTGGTAGCGTGCGGTCTGTGCCCCTCTTACTTTGCTCTCTGTGACGTGTTAAAATGTGCGCTGCAATAGAAAATCCCGCCACTTGTGAGGTGCGTTCTGTGATTAGGTTTTTGTTGGCAAAAAATCACAAACCAATTGAAATTTATCGCCAACTTTGTGATGTGTACGGAAAAGGAATAATGAGTGAAAGCCGAGTGAGGCAATGGTGCATTGATTTTAAAAATGGCTGTACCAATGTTCACGATGAGGACCGCAGTGGTAGACCTAGCCTTGTGACTGACGAACTGGTGATGAAAATCAATGACAAAATTCGTGAAGATCGTCGTTTCACGATTACAGAACTTTCGAAACATTTTCCCCAAATTTCACGGAGTTTGGTGCATGAAATTGTGGGGAAAAGCTTGGTTACCACAAATTTTGTGCTAGGTGGATTCTGAAAATCCTAACGGAAGACCACAAAAAACAGAGACTGGCTGCAGCACTAACTTTCCTCGAAGATTACGACAAAAATGGTAACAAAGTTATCGATCGTATCGTAACTGGGGACGAGACTTGGGTGAAGCATGTCAATAGTGAAACAAAAAGGCAGTCGATGGAATGGGGACACACAAATTCTCCCAAGAAACCAAGGAAGCGTTTGCAAACACTGTCAGCAAGAAAGATCATGGCTACTGTGTTTTGGGACTCTGAAGGAGTGATTCTCGTTGATTTTCTTGAACGTGGCACAACAATTAACTCAGAGAGGTATTGTGAAACACTGAGAAAGTTAAGGCGCGCGATACAAAACAAGCGTCGGGGAAAACTTAGTGCGAAGGTTTTGTTTTTTCACGACAACGCACGTCCACACACGGCCAATCGTACCCGAGAGCTCTTCGATGGTTTTGGATGGGAGGTGTTCGATCATCCACCATACAGCCCGGATTTGGCGCCGAGCGACTATCACCTCTTCCCAGCGATGAAGACATGGCTCGCTACACAACGCTTTGATACTGACGCCGAACTGCATGCCGGTGTAAACCAGTGGTTGAAATCGCAGGCGGCAGATTTCTACAGAGACGGTATTGAAAAACTTGTGCCACGGTATGATAAGTGCCTTAATTTGAATGGCGATTATATAGAAAAATAGCTTAAGAGTGTACCTTTCAAATGTATATAATAAAATTTTGTTTTTTCTTTTTGTAAATTTTTTATTTCAAAACGTCTGTTACTTTCTGGATAGCCCTCGTAATAAAACACAATAAAACATTGTACATTAAACACAAACATTGAACAATTCACATTACTTAATTCATATTTACATAACTTGTAGCAAAACTTTCTAACATTATTCCTATCAACAAGTCTCTATTCAACTTTTAATATTTAACATTCATTTAGATTCTATACAAAATTTCACATTTATCATTACCTTTCAGTTACCTCACCTTTCTACTATGAATTTTCCTTTCCTAACCCTTCTATCCTTACTCGTTTGGGTGACTCTCTATTATTCATTTTTCGCTATCTTATTTTGGTATTTGTCAACCTAACCTTACTCACCTCTTTTTTCCACTAACAACCGCTTCTAACCATTTACATATAATATGACACCAATATCTCAATAACAACCCCCTTCACAAATCCCATTTAAAACCTCTGGCACCGCTCATTTTTGTACTAGTATGTGTGTACTCGAACTCTAACCAACTCATTCCCTTATCGGTTTCTGACCCTTTCAGATAACCCTTTCCGGCGCTAAACGGTCCCTTCCCGTCTCAACATCTCTCGTTGGACTCCCTACACCACTACCCTTATTACAAAATATCACCATCAACAACTATAAAATTACCATCCACATTACTCACCTCTACATATAATCCCTACCTACTGTGTCCCTAAAATATCTAACACCTCTTTATATATTATCAGCATCTCAGCACTTTATTTTTCCTAACTCCCAATAACTTTATTCAACTAACTCCAATGCCCTGATTTATCCTTATTCCCAAACTCTTTACAACATTTCAACTTAATACACCATTACAAAATTTATCACTTACCAACTAACAACAATACCTCTCAATAACCAAATCTATTACCTGCTTAATCATTTACTACCTGAATCTCATAATATCATTTAAACTTCCTTTAGTTATTCAAAATTCTACAATACATGTTTGCATAAAAAATACACAAAATACACAACAGCAAAATTACACAAATACATAGACATCAATACACAAAAATATACAATTCACCTAATCATTAAATCATTTACCATAATCAGTCCTCATCAGTCCATTTTTTAAAAAACACTGTCCACACAATTAAATGTTCATAACACAATAGAAAGTCTACCCTCCATCGTTAAACAATAGTCTTATCTTTGGTCTGTATAATTTATTTTTTATTAAATACATTATATTAACATCATTAATATAATACACATTTAAATTCTTATATTTTATAAAACCGTCATCATTGATAGGGTTATTACCTATCAATTCATCATATAACCTGTCACGATTGGTTATTGTCCTGTCACCTCCAGTATAATCAGTCACCACTAGGTACGTTATAAAGTCATTATTTTCATTATCATCCTCTCCTACTGCTATATCAGCTTCATTACAAAGTAAGTTCTTATTTTTATTATATCTCATCTCTGTTCCTAACTTTTCCATAAATTCTTCATAAGTTCTACCCATCTTAAAAATCTCTATCTCCCTCTTTCTCTCACAATATCTCTCACTTTCAAAACATCTCTCTCTTTTAAAATATCTCTCATAATAACTCTCCCAATAACACTTCTCTCTCTCAATATATCTCTCTTTATCACACCAAGCTACACTCTCAATACTCACACAATTATTTTCTAACACCATATTCTTAATTCTATTATCATAATTCTCACCACTACTTACCTTGTCTTTATTTTCATTCAATTTATCTGTTTCTCTACTATTCTCTACCCCCATTTTACTCTCGTAATTTTCATCTACTTTATTCTTTTGTTTATCAAACTTCTCATTAACTAATGCAATTATTTTCTCTTCCGTTTTATCGAAACGTGCGTGCATTTCATCAACTCGTTTATCAAAATTAAAATTTTGTTTTTCGATTTCGTTTTTCATTTCGTCACATTTTATATTAAAATTATTCTGTATTCTTCTAATTTCGCTATTTTGTTCATTAAATTTCTCATCAAGTTTACTGAATTTCTGATTGAAAAGCATTTGCATTGTTTTTATAATTTCGCTGTTTTCAGCCCTGTTATTTTGGATTGGTGTTGAGTGAACAACTCCTTCACTCATGACTAGTGATTCTGTCATGCTTATTTGGCTATTGTTTGTACTATCAATTGTGTTCAATAAAGAATTATTTTCTTTATTTTCTGCCATTATGACATTTGTTAATGGTTTGTCGCTTTATCTTATCGTTATCATCTACTTTACAACCGTATTCTCACTTTCAATGTCCACCCCGCCACCATTTAGGCTTATTATATAAAATCTATTAATGTATTTTATATAGTCACCAGTTCGGGCCCATTTGTCATCTTTCTCTCTCTTTTATATGTATATAAATGTATTTGTCATAGGAACTATCTAATAACTTATCTTTGAGTTTGTTTACATTAATCGAATAAAGCACGTGTGTCACATTTACCATAATTATGGTATCTACCATAACTATAGCATCTGTTTATTTCAGTCTCGTTATGTTGTTTGTTATTACCTAAGGATCCAGGATTCTGCTCAGCGAGAATGCTGGCAGAGACAGGCATTGAAATGAGAATACGTTCGGTATAAACATTAATCATTAATATTGGTTTATTCCATAAATGCTATAAGCGTGTACACCGGACAAAATCAACATGGCGGCCATTAAAGTTGGCTCGTCTTCATCATAAACTTCTTTATATTTTATTAATCGTTAATTCAACAGATATCATATTTTAATTTAGCAGCTGCTTTGCTATTAAATGATTTTAATTATCTTGGCTGAACGCAAACGCAAACCAACACCCCGTTCGGATGTCGACATTAGAAAAACACGCCCGCTTTCTCTCACTCATTCATACTTATAAATTCAAATTACTTTTGTGTACACATATCTAATCATAGGGTTAACGAGCTCTTTAGTAAAAATTTTGTTTTGCACTTCCCTGGATCTGTAGACTAGAAGTTCTAGAAGAGGTTTCACATGTTGAGGCCTTAAGTTGGTTTGGTTACGTTTTTTGATATTATCACTGACTCTACTGCATAATTTTGAAAACAATTACTGCTCACTGTTTAGCTCACTTCTAATTATCACATAATGATATTTTGGCTACATTTTGTACTGTTTAAAACACTATGCCGGTATAAATTGCCGGCGGCCTGTAACAAGTTGTTACTGCTGCTGCTGTTGTTTGTCGACTGGGGCGAAAATTATGCAAATTTTACGTATGTGTGAGTGAGTATACGTCATCGTTCTTTTGTCTCTGGTTATATAATAGCCTTGTTTGTTACGTATTTTTCTAACGTCATAGTGGTTTTAATGACGTTTTGAGCTGTTGGCCAATGAAACATAAATATGAAGCGCCGTTATTAGCGGCTGTAACCATTATAAGTCTTTTTAGCTGCACGTACACTGCTGTCCTTGAAATTATTTTGTTGTCTCGGAACTGCGTCGTTGTCGGCAAAACCAAGGGAAATTATGTAACCCACAGAAATGACTTTAAAACATCGGAATACAATAGTTTGTTACCTCGCATACCATATTTTTATATCAGGCTTTTTTGTACTGTCACAAAACCCCCTCAATGAAAGGTTTTGTGTCGAGACACAAAAACTTTCATTGACTCATTCACACCTCTCTAAAAGGATCAGCTCAGATATGGAGCCACAACCCCCTGTAGTGTTACAAAAAATATAAATTCAATCACTTACCCTTGGTCCAATGATGAGGTTCGCACCTTCTGACCTTACTGGACTTCTCCAGAGAGATCCCTACACCATAAGGCCATGAGGCACTTTACGCTCCTGTTCTGACGCACCGGCCAGCTCAGGACCGCGGTCACCACACCATAAAACTCTGAAACATTCGATACAAAATTTTAAAATAATGGCCTTCTCTATATCCATATCCACAACTGATATGTTTCCTCTTAGCACGTTGGTTTGCGTTCTGGGGCATTGGTTTGCCTAATTCTACAAACTTCAAACAATGTATATCAAGAATTAAGATAGTAAATTACTTCTCCTTTTAACACTCCGGTATCTGGTACACCCTTCTGACTCCTGTCAATTATATTCACACTCTTTATCACATGAAACAATTGCTCTTAACCTATAGAAACAATTCATTTAACTGCTTGAGCAACAACCATTAACCCTAATAATTTACTTCATATAATCTTACAATATCTATATCATGGCAGACAACTTAAAAGTTTTATAATTTCTTTACGACTTTTTCTTACATTTAACCTTCTTTATAATAGAATCATCTCTAGAGAATGGACAAACTTTACAAAATTTTAATCTTATAATCGTTACTATCTTGGTAGTAACCTCCTATCCACACACACTATTGTTGATATACGAGGGCTATCCAGAAAGTAACAGACGTTTTGACCGACCATGGCGGTGGGCGGGGATAGAGCCACCATCTTGGTGTCAGAACGTTCCTACACTCAGTACGCATCCAGCTGTGGTAGCGTGCGGTCTGTGCCCCTCTTACTTTGCTCTCTGTGACGTGTTAAAATGTGCGCTGCAATAGAAAATCCCGCCACTTGTGAGGTGCGTTCTGTGATTAGGTTTTTGTTGGCAAAAAATCACAAACCAATTGAAATTTATCGCCAACTTTGTGATGTGTACGGAAAAGGAATAATGAGTGAAAGCCGAGTGAGGCAATGGTGCATTGATTTTAAAAATGGCCGTACCAATGTTCACGATGAGGACCGCAGTGGTAGACCTAGCCTTGTGACTGACGAACTGGTGATGAAAATCAATGACAAAATTCGTGAAGATCGTCGTTTCACGATTACAGAACTTTCGAAACATTTTCCCCAAATTTCACGGAGTTTGGTGCATGAAATTGTGGGGAAAAGCTTGGTTACCACAAATTTTGTGCTAGGTGGATTCTGAAAATCCTAACGGAAGACCACAAAAAACAGAGACTGGCTGCAGCACTAACTTTCCTCGAAGATTACGACAAAAATGGTAACAAAGTTATCGATCGTATCGTAACTGGGGACGAGACTTGGGTGAAGCATGTCAATAGTGAAACAAAAAGGCAGTCAATGGAATGGGGACACACAAATTCTCCCAAGAAACCAAGGAAGCGTTTGCAAACACTGTCAGCAAGAAAGATCATGGCTACTGTGTTTTGGGACTCTGAAGGAGTGATTCTCGTTGATTTTCTTGAACGTGGCACAACAATTAACTCAGAGAGGTATTGTGAAACACTGAGAAAGTTAAGGCGCGCGATACAAAACAAGCGTCGGGGAAAACTTAGTGCGAAGGTTTTGTTTTTTCACGACAACGCACGTCCACACACGGCCAATCGTACCCGAGAGCTCTTCGATGGTTTTGGATGGGAGGTGTTCGATCATCCACCATACAGCCCGGATTTGGCGCCGAGCGACTATCACCTCTTCCCAGCGATGAAGACATGGCTCGCTACACAACGCTTTGATACTGACGCCGAACTGCATGCCGGTGTAAACCAGTGGTTGAAATCGCAGGCGGCAGATTTCTACAGAGACGGTATTGAAAAACTTGTGCCACGGTATGATAAGTGCCTTAATTTGAATGGCGATTATATAGAAAAATAGCTTAAGAGTGTACCTTTCAAATGTATATAATAAAATTTTGTTTTTTCTTTTTGTAAATTTTTTATTTCAAAACGTCTGTTACTTTCTGGATAGCCCTCGTAATAAAACACAATAAAACATTGTACATTAAACACAAACATTGAACAATTCACATTACTTAATTCATATTTACATAACTTGTAGCAAAACTTTCTAACATTATTCCTATCAACAAGTCTCTATTCAACTTTTAATATTTAACATTCATTTAGATTCTATACAAAATTTCACATTTATCATTACCTTTCAGTTACCTCACCTTTCTACTATGAATTTTCCTTTTCTAACCCTTCTATCCTTACTCGTTTGGGTGACTCTCTATTATTCATTTTTCGCTATCTTATTTTGGTATTTGTCAACCTAACCTTACTCACCTCTTTTTTCCACTAACAACCGCTTCTAACCATTTACATATAATATGACACCAATATCTCAATAACAACCCCCTTCACAAATCCCATTTAAAACCTCTGGCACCGCTCATTTTTGTACTAGTATGTGTGTACTCGAACTCTAACCAACTCATTCCCTTATCGGTTTCTGACCCTTTCAGATAACCCTTTCCGGCGCTAAACGGTCCCTTCCCGTCTCAACATCTCTCGTTGGACTCCCTACACCACTACCCTTATTACAAAATATCACCATCAACAACTATAAAATTACCATCCACATTACTCACCTCTACATATAATCCCTACCTACTGTGTCCCTAAAATATCTAACACCTCTTTATATATTATCAGCATCTCAGCACTTTATTTTTCCTAACTCCCAATAACTTTATTCAACTAACTCCAATGCCCTGATTTATCCTTATTCCCAAACTCTTTACAACATTTCAACTTAATACACCATTACAAAATTTATCACTTACCAACTAACAACAATACCTCTGAATAACCAAATCTATTACCTGCTTAATCATTTACTAACCCTTATAACCTGAATCTCATAATATCATTTAAACTTCCTTTAGTTATTCAAAATTCTACAATACATGTTTGCATAAAAAATACACAAAATACACAACAGCAAAATTACACAAATACATAGACATCAATACACAAAAATATACAATTCACCTAATCATTAAATCATTTACCATAATCAGTCCTCATCAGTCCATTTTTTAAAAAACACTGTCCACACAATTAAATGTTCATAACACAATAGAAAGTCTACCCTCCATCGTTAAACAATAGTCTTATCTTTGGTCTGTATAATTTATTTTTTATTAAATACATTATATTAACATCATTAATATAATACACATTTAAATTCTTATATTTTATAAAACCGTCATCATTGATAGGGTTATTACCTATCAATTCATCATATAACCTGTCACGATTGGTTATTGTCCTGTCACCTCCAGTATAATCAGTCACCACTAGGTACGTTATAAAGTCATTATTTTCATTATCATCCTCTCCTACTGCTATATCAGCTTCATTACAAAGTAAGTTCTTATTTTTATTATATCTCATCTCTGTTCCTAACTTTTCCATAAATTCTTCATAAGTTCTACCCATCTTAAAAATCTCTATCTCCCTCTTTCTCTCACAATATCTCTCACTTTCAAAACATCTCTCTCTTTTAAAATATCTCTCATAATAACTCTCCCAATAACACTTCTCTCTCTCAATATATCTCTCTTTATCACACCAAGCTACACTCTCAATACTCACACAATTATTTTCTAACACCATATTCTTAATTCTATTATCATAATTCTCACCACTACTTACCTTGTCTTTATTTTCATTCAATTTATCTGATTCTCTACTATTCTCTACCCCCATTTTACTCTCGTAATTTTCATCTACTTTATTCTTTTGTTTATCAAACTTCTCATTAACTAATGCAATTATTTTCTCTTCCGTTTTATCGAAACGTGCGTGCATTTCATCAACTCGTTTATCAAAATTAAAATTTTGTTTTTCGATTTCGTTTTTCATTTCGTCACATTTTATATTAAAATTATTATGTATTCTTCTAATTTCGCTATTTTGTTCATTAAATTTCTCATCAAGTTTACTGAATTTCTGATTGAAAAGCATTTGCATTGTTTTTATAATTTCGCTGTTTTCAGCCCTGTTATTTTGGATTGGTGTTGAGTGAACAACTCCTTCACTCATGACTAGTGATTCTGTCATGCTTATTTGGCTATTGTTTGTACTATCAATTGTGTTCAATAAAGAATTATTTTCTTTATTTTCTGCCATTATGACATTTGTTAATGGTTTGTCGCTTTATCTTATCGTTATCATCTACTTTACAACCGTATTCTCACTTTCAATGTCCACCCCGCCACCATTTAGGCTTATTATATAAAATCTATTAATGTATTTTATATAGTCACCAGTTCGGGCCCATTTGTCATCTTTCTCTCTCTTTTATATGTATATAAATGTATTTGTCATAGGAACTATCTAATAACTTATCTTTGAGTTTGTTTACATTAATCGAATAAAGCACGTGTGTCACATTTACCATAATTATGGTATCTACCATAACTATAGCATCTGTTTATTTCAGTCTCGTTATGTTGTTTGTTATTACCTAAGGATCCAGGATTCTGCTCAGCGAGAATGCTGGCAGAGACAGGCATTGAAATGAGAATACGTTCGGTATAAACATTAATCATTAATATTGGTTTATTCCATAAATGCTATAAGCGTGTACACCGGACAAAATCAACATGGCGGCCATTAAAGTTGGCTCGTCTTCATCATAAACTTCTTTATATTTTATTAATCGTTAATTCAACAAATATCATATTTTAATTTAGCAGCTGCTTTGCTATTAAATGATTTTAATTATCTTGGCTGAACGCAAACACAAACCAACACCCCGTTCGGATGTCGACATTAGAAAAACACGCCCGCTTTCTCTCACTCATTCATACTTATAAATTCAAATTACTTTTGTGTACACATATCTAATCATAGGGTTAACGAGCTCTTTAGTAAAAATTTTGTTTTGCACTTCCCTGGATCTGTAGACTAGAAGTTCTAGAAGAGGTTTCACATGTTGAGGCCTTAAGTTGGTTTGGTTACGTTTTTTGATATTATCACTGACTCTACTGCATAATTTTGAAAACAATTACTGCTCACTGTTTAGCTCACTTCTAATTATCACATAATGATATTTTGGCTACATTTTGTACTGTTTAAAACACTATGCCGGTATAAATTGCCGGCGGCCTGTAACAAGTTGTTACTGCTGCTGCTGTTGTTTGTCGACTGGGGCGAAAATTATGCAAATTTTACGTATGTGTGAGTGAGTATACGTCATCGTTCTTTTGTCTCTGGTTATATAATAGCCTTGTTTGTTACGTATTTTTCTAACGTCATAGTGGTTTTAATGACGTTTTGAGCTGTTGGCCAATGAAACATAAATATGAAGCGCCGTTATTAGCGGCTGTAACCATTATAAGTCTTTTTAGCTGCACGTACACTGCTGTCCTTGAAATTATTTTGTTGTCTCGGAACTGCGTCGTTGTCGGCAAAACCAAGGGAAATTATGTAACCCACAGAAATGACTTTAAAACATCGGAATACAATAGTTTGTTACCTCGCATACCATATTTTTATATCAGGCTTTTTTGTACTGTCACAAAACCCCCTCAATGAAAGGTTTTGTGTCGAGACACAAAAACTTTCATTGACTCATTCACACCTCTCTAAAAGGATCAGCTCAGATATGGAGCCACAACCCCCTGTAGTGTTACAAAAAATATAAATTCAATCACTTACCCTTGGTCCAATGATGAGGTTCGCACCTTCTGACCTTACTGGACTTCTCCAGAGAGATCCCTACACCATAAGGCCATGAGGCACTTTACGCTCCTGTTCTGACGCACCGGCCAGCTCAGGACCGCGGTCACCACACCATAAAACTCTGAAACATTCGATACAAAATTTTAAAATAATGGCCTTCTCTATATCCATATCCACAACTGATATGTTTCCTCTTAGCACGTTGGTTTGCGTTCTGGGGCATTGGTTTGCCTAATTCTACAAACTTCAAACAATGTATATCAAGAATTAAGATAGTAAATTACTTCTCCTTTTAACACTCCGGTATCTGGTACACCCTTCTGACTCCTGTCAATTATATTCACACTCTTTATCACATGAAACAATTGCTCTTAACCTATAGAAACAATTCATTTAACTGCTTGAGCAACAACCATTAACCCTAATAATTTACTTCATATAATCTTACAATATCTATATCATGGCAGACAACTTAAAAGTTTTATAATTTCTTTACGACTTTTTCTTACATTTAACCTTCTTTATAATAGAATCATCTCTAGAGAATGGACAAACTTTACAAAATTTTAATCTTATAATCGTTACTATCTTGGTAGTAACCTCCTATCCACACACACTATTGTTGATATACGAGGGCTATCCAGAAAGTAACAGACGTTTTGACCGACCATGGTGGTGGGCGGGGATAGAGCCACCATCTTGGTGTCAGAACGTTCCTACACTCAGTACGCATCCAGCTGTGGTAGCGTGCGGTCTGTGCCCCTCTTACTTTGCTCTCTGTGACTTGTTAAAATGTGCGCTGCAATAGAAAATCCCGCCACTTGTGAGGTGCGTTCTGTGATTAGGTTTTTGTTGGCAAAAAATCACAAACCAATTGAAATTTATCGCCAACTTTGTGATGTGTACGGAAAAGGAATAATAAGTGAAAGCCGAGTGAGGCAATGGTGCATTGATTTTAAAAATGGCCGTACCAATGTTCACGATGAGGACCGCAGTGGTAGACCTAGCCTTGTGACTGACGAACTGGTGATGAAAATCAATGACAAAATTCGTGAAGATCGTCGTTTCACGATTACAGAACTTTCGAAACATTTTCCCCAAATTTCACGGAGTTTGGTGCATGAAATTGTGGGGAAAAGCTTGGTTACCACAAATTTTGTGCTAGGTGGATTCTGAAAATCCTAACGGAAGACCACAAAAAACAGAGACTGGCTGCAGCACTAACTTTCCTCGAAGATTACGACAAAAATGGTAACAAAGTTATCGATCGTATCGTAACTGGGGACGAGACTTGGGTGAAGCATGTCAATAGTGAAACAAAAAGGCAGTCGATGGAATGGGGACACACAAATTCTCCCAAGAAACCAAGGAAGCGTTTGCAAACACTGTCAGCAAGAAAGATCATGGCTACTGTGTTTTGGGACTCTGAAGGAGTGATTCTCGTTGATTTTCTTGAACGTGGCACAACAATTAACTCAGAGAGGTATTGTGAAACACTGAGAAAGTTAAGGCGCGCGATACAAAACAAGCGTCGGGGAAAACTTAGTGCGAAGGTTTTGTTTTTTCACGACAACGCACGTCCACACACGGCCAATCGTACCCGAGAGCTCTTCGATGGTTTTGGATGGGAGGTGTTCGATCATCCACCATACAGCCCGGATTTGGCGCCGAGCGACTATCACCTCTTCCCAGCGACGAAGACATGGCTCGCTACACAACGCTTTGATACTGACGCCGAACTGCATGCCGGTGTAAACCAGTGGTTGAAATCGCAGGCGGCAGATTTCTACAGAGACGGTATTGAAAAACTTGTGCCACGGTATGATAAGTGCCTTAATTTGAATGGCGATTATATAGAAAAATAGCTTAAGAGTGTACCTTTCAAATGTATATAATAAAATTTTGTTTTTTCTTTTTGTAAATTTTTTATTTCAAAACGTCTGTTACTTTCTGGATAGCCCTCGTAATAAAACACAATAAAACATTGTACATTAAACACAAACATTGAACAATTCACATTACTTAATACATATTTACATAACTTGTAGCAAAACTTTCTAACATTATTCCTATCAACAAGTCTCTATTCAACTTTTAATATTTAACATTCATTTAGATTCTATACAAAATTTCACATTTATCATTACCTTTCAGTTACCTCACCTTTCTACTATGAATTTTCCTTTTCTAACCCTTCTATCCTTACTCGTTTGGGTGACTCTCTATTATTCATTTTTCGCTATCTTATTTTGGTATTTGTCAACCTAACCTTACTCACCTCTTTTTTCCACTAACAACCGCTTCTAACCATTTACATATAATATGACACCAATATCTCAATAACAACCCCCTTCACAAATCCCATTTAAAACCTCTGGCACCGCTCATTTTTGTACTAGTATGTGTGTACTCGAACTCTAACCAACTCATTCCCTTATCGGTTTCTGACCCTTTCAGATAACCCTTTCCGGCGCTAAACGGTCCCTTCCCGTCTCAACATCTCTCGTTGGACTCCCTACACCACTACCCTTATTACAAAATATCACCATCAACAACTATAAAATTACCATCCACATTACTCACCTCTACATATAATCCCTACCTACTGTGTCCCTAAAATATCTAACACCTCTTTATATATTATCAGCATCTCAGCACTTTATTTTTCCTAACTCCCAATAACTTTATTCAACTAACTCCAATGCCCTGATTTATCCTTATTCCCAAACTCTTTACAACATTTCAACTTAATACACCATTACAAAATTTATCACTTACCAACTAACAACAATACCTCTCAATAACCAAATCTATTACCTGCTTAATCATTTACTAACCCTTATAACCTGAATCTCATAATATCATTTAAACTTCCTTTAGTTATTCAAAATTCTATAATACATGTTTGCATAAAAAATACACAAAATACACAACAGCAAAATTACACAAATACATAGACATCAATACACAAAAATATACAGTTCACCTAATCATTAAATCATTTACCATAATCAGTCCTCATCAGTCCATTTTTTAAAAAACACTGTCCACACAATTAAATGTTCATAACACAATAGAAAGTCTACCCTCCATCGTTAAACAATAGTCTTATCTTTGGTCTGTATAATTTATTTTTTATTAAATACATTATATTAACATCATTAATGTAATACACATTTAAATTCTTATATTTTATAAAACCGTCATCATTGATAGGGTTATTACCTATCAATTCATCATATAACCTGTCACGATTGGTTATTGTCCTGTCACCTCCAGTATAATCAGTCACCACTAGGTACGTTATAAAGTCATTATTTTCATTATCATCCTCTCCTACTGCTATATCAGCTTCATTACAAAGTAAGTTCTTATTTTTATTATATCTCATCTCTGTTCCTAACTTTTCCATAAATTCTTCATAAGTTCTACCCATCTTAAAAATCTCTATCTCCCTCTTTCTCTCACAATATCTCTCACTTTCAAAACATCTCTCTCTTTTAAAATATCTCTCATAATAACTCTCCCAATAACACTTCTCTCTCTCAATATATCTCTCTTTATCACACCAAGCTACACTCTCAATACTCACACAATTATTTTCTAACACCATATTCTTAATTCTATTATCATAATTCTCACCACTACTTACCTTGTCTTTATTTTCATTCAATTTATCTGATTCTCTACTATTCTCTACCCCCATTTTACTCTCGTAATTTTCATCTACTTTATTCTTTTGTTTATCAAACTTCTCATTAACTAATGCAATTATTTTCTCTTCCGTTTTATCGAAACGTGCGTGCATTTCATCAACTCGTTTATCAAAATTAAAATTTTGTTTTTCGATTTCGTTTTTCATTTCGTCACATTTTATATTAAAATTATTCTGTATTCTTCTAATTTCGCTATTTTGTTCATTAAATTTCTCATCAAGTTTACTGAATTTCTGATTGAAAAGCATTTGCATTGTTTTTATAATTTCGCTGTTTTCAGCCCTGTTATTTTGGATTGGTGTTGAGTGAACAACTCCTTCACTCATGACTAGTGATTCTGTCATGCTTATTTGGCTATTGTTTGTACTATCAATTGTGTTCAATAAAGAATTATTTTCTTTATTTTCTGCCATTATGACATTTGTTAATGGTTTGTCGCTTTATCTTATCGTTATCATCTACTTTACAACCGTATTCTCACTTTCAATGTCCACCCCGCCACCATTTAGGCTTATTATATAAAATCTATTAATGTATTTTATATAGTCACCAGTTCGGGCCCATTTGTCATCTTTCTCTCTCTTTTATATGTATATAAATGTATTTGTCATAGGAACTATCTAATAACTTATCTTTGAGTTTGTTTACATTAATCGAATAAAGCACGTGTGTCACATTTTCCATAATTATGGTATCTACCATAACTATAGCATCTGTTTATTTCAGTCTCGTTATGTTGTTTGTTATTACCTAAGGATCCAGGATTCTGCTCAGCGAGAATGCTGGCAGAGACAGGCATTGAAATGAGAATACGTTCGGTATAAACATTAATCATTAATATTGGTTTATTCCATAAATGCTATAAGCGTGTACACCGGACAAAATCAACATGGCGGCCATTAAAGTTGGCTCGTCTTCATCATAAACTTCTTTATATTTTATTAATCGTTAATTCAACAAATATCATATTTTAATTTAGCAGCTGCTTTGCTATTAAATGATTTTAATTATCTTGGCTGAACGCAAACGCAAACCAACACCCCGTTCGGATGTCGACATTAGAAAAACACGCCCGCTTTCTCTCACTCATTCATACTTATAAATTCAAATTACTTTTGTGTACACATATCTAATCATAGGGTTAACGAGCTCTTTAGTAAAAATTTTGTTTTGCACTTCCCTGGATCTGTAGACTAGAAGTTCTAGAAGAGGTTTCACATGTTGAGGCCTTAAGTTGGTTTGGTTACGTTTTTTGATATTATCACTGACTCTACTGCATAATTTTGAAAACAATTACTGCTCACTGTTTAGCTCACTTCTAATTATCACATAATGATATTTTGGCTACATTTTGTACTGTTTAAAACACTATGCCGGTATAAATTGCCGGCGGCCTGTAACAAGTTGTTACTGCTGCTGCTGTTGTTTGTCGACTGGGGCGAAAATTATGCAAATTTTACGTATGTGTGAGTGAGTATACGTCATCGTTCTTTTGTCTCTGGTTATATAATAGCCTTGTTTGTTACGTATTTTTCTAACGTCATAGTGGTTTTAATGACGTTTTGAGCTGTTGGCCAATGAAACATAAATATGAAGCGCCGTTATTAGCGGCTGTAACCATTATAAGTCTTTTTAGCTGCACGTACACTGCTGTCCTTGAAATTATTTTGTTGTCTCGGAACTGCGTCGTTGTCGGCAAAACCAAGGGAAATTATGTAACCCACAGAAATGACTTTAAAACATCGGAATACAATAGTTTGTTACCTCGCATACCATATTTTTATATCAGGCTTTTTTGTACTGTCACAAAACCCCCTCAATGAAAGGTTTTGTGTCGAGACACAAAAACTTTCATTGACTCATTCACACCTCTCTAAAAGGATCAGCTCAGATATGGAGCCACAACCCCCTGTAGTGTTACAAAAAATATAAATTCAATCATTTACCCTTGGTCCAATGATGAGGTTCGCACCTTCTGACCTTACTGGACTTCTCCAGAGAGATCCCTACACCATAAGGCCATGAGGCACTTTACGCTCCTGTTCTGACGCACCGGCCAGCTCAGGACCGCGGTCACCACACCATAAAACTCTGAAACATTCGATACAAAATTTTAAAATAATGGCCTTCTCTATATCCATATCCACAACTGATATGTTTCCTCTTAGCACGTTGGTTTGCGTTCTGTGGCATTGGTTTGCCTAATTCTACAAACTTCAAACAATGTATATCAAGAATTAAGATAGTAAATTACTTCTCCTTTTAACACTCCGGTATCTGGTACACCCTTCTGACTCCTGTCAATTATATTCACACTCTTTATCACATGAAACAATTGCTCTTAACCTATAGAAACAATTCATTTAACTGCTTGAGCAACAACCATTAACCCTAATAATTTACTTCATATAATCTTACAATATCTATATCATGGCAGACAACTTAAAAGTTTTATAATTTCTTTACGACTTTTTCTTACATTTAACCTTCTTTATAATAGAATCATCTCTAGAGAATGGACAAACTTTACAAAATTTTAATCTTATAATCGTTACTATCTTGGTAGTAACCTCCTATCCACACACACTATTGTTGATATACGAGGGCTATCCAGAAAGTCACAGACGTTTTGACCGACCATGGCGGTGGGCGGGGATAGAGCCACCATCTTGGTGTCAGAACGTTCCTACACTCAGTACGCATCCAGCTGTGGTAGCGTGCGGTCTGTGCCCCTCTTACTTTGCTCTCTGTGACTTGTTAAAATGTGCGCTGCAATAGAAAATCCCGCCACTTGTGAGGAGCGTTCTGTGATTAGGTTTTTGTTGGCAAAAAATCACAAACCAATTGAAATTTATCGCCAACTTTGTGATGTGTACGGAAAAGGAATAATGAGTGAAAGCCGAGTGAGGCAATGGTGCATTGATTTTAAAAATGGCCGTACCAATGTTCACGATGAGGACCGCAGTGGTAGACCTAGCCTTGTGACTGACGAACTGGTGATGAAAATCAATGACAAAATTCGTGAAGATCGTCGTTTCACGATTACAGAACTTTCGAAACATTTTCCCCAAATTTCACGGAGTTTGGTGCATGAAATTGTGGGGAAAAGCTTGGTTACCACAAATTTTGTGCTAGGTGGATTCTGAAAATCCTAACGGAAGACCACAAAAAACAGAGACTGGCTGCAGCACTAACTTTCCTCGAAGATTACGACAAAAATGGTAACAAAGTTATCGATCGTATCGTAACTGGGGACGAGACTTGGGTGAAGCATGTCAATAGTGAAACAAAAAGGCAGTCGATGGAATGGGGACACACAAATTCTCCCAAGAAACCAAGGAAGCGTTTGCAAACACTGTCAGCAAGAAAGATCATGGCTACTGTGTTTTGGGACTCTGAAGGAGTGATTCTCGTTGATTTTCTTGAACGTGGCACAACAATTAACTCAGAGAGGTATTGTGAAACACTGAGAAAGTTAAGGCGCGCGATACAAAACAAGCGTCGGGGAAAACTTAGTGCGAAGGTTTTGTTTTTTCACGACAACGCACGTCCACACACGGCCAATCGTACCCGAGAGCTCTTCGATGGTTTTGGATGGGAGGTGTTCGATCATCCACCATACAGCCCGGATTTGGCGCCGAGCGACTATCACCTCTTCCCAGCGATGAAGACATGGCTCGCTACACAACGCTTTGATACTGACGCCGAACTGCATGCCGGTGTAAACCAGTGGTTGAAATCGCAGGCGGCAGATTTCTACAGAGACGGTATTAAAAAACTTGTGCCACGGTATGATAAGTGCCTTAATTTGAATGGCGATTATATAGAAAAATAGCTTAAGAGTGTACCCTTCAAATGTATATAATAAAATTTTGTTTTTTCTTTTTGTAAATTTTTTATTTCAAAACGTCTGTTACTTTCTGGATAGCCCTCGTAATAAAACACAATAAAACATTGTACATTAAACACAAACATTGAACAATTCACATTACTTAATTCATATTTACATAACTTGTAGCAAAACTTTCTAACATTATTCCTATCAACAAGTCTCTATTCAACTTTTAATATTTAACATTCATTTAGATTCTATACAAAATTTCACATTTATCATTACCTTTCAGTTACCTCACCTTTCTACTATGAATTTTCCTTTTCTAACCCTTCTATCCTTACTCGTTTGGGTGACTCTCTATTATTCATTTTTCGCTATCTTATTTTGGTATTTGTCAACCTAACCTTACTCACCTCTTTTTTCCACTAACAACCGCTTCTAACCATTTACATATAATATGACACCAATATCTCAATAACAACCCCCTTCACAAATCCCATTTAAAACCTCTGGCACCGCTCATTTTTGTACTAGTATGTGTGTACTCGAACTCTAACCAACTCATTCCCTTATCGGTTTCTGACCCTTTCAGATAACCCTTTCCGGCGCTAAACGGTCCCTTCCCGTCTCAACATCTCTCGTTGGACTCCCTACACCACTACCCTTATTACAAAATATCACCATCAACAACTATAAAATTACCATCCACATTACTCACCTCTACATATAATCCCTACCTACTGTGTCCCTAAAATATCTAACACCTCTTTATATATTATCAGCATCTCAGCACTTTATTTTTCCTAACTCCCAATAACTTTATTCAACTAACTCCAATGCCCTGATTTATCCTTATTCCCAAACTCTTTACAACATTTCAACTTAATACACCATTACAAAATTTATCACTTACCAACTAACAACAATACCTCTCAATAACCAAATCTATTACCTGCTTAATCATTTACTAACCCTTATAACCTGAATCTCATAATATCATTTAAACTTCCTTTAGTTATTCAAAATTCTACAATACATGTTTGCATAAAAAATACACAAAATACACAGACATCAATACACAAAAATATACAATTCACCTAATCATTAAATCATTTACCATAATCAGTCCTCATCAGTCCATTTTTTAAAAAACACTGTCCACACAATTAAATGTTCATAACACAATAGAAAGTCTACCCTCCATCGTTAAACAATAGTCTTATCTTTGGTCTGTATAATTTATTTTTTATTAAATACATTATATTAACATCATTAATATAATACACATTTAAATTCTTATATTTTATAAAACCGTCATCATTGATAGGGTTATTACCTATCAATTCATCATATAACCTGTCACGATTGGTTATTGTCCTGTCACCTCCAGTATAATCAGTCACCACTAGGTACGTTATAAAGTCATTATTTACATTATCATCCTCTCCTACTGCTATATCAGCTTCATTACAAAGTAAGTTCTTATTTTTATTATATCTCATCTCTGTTCCTAACTTTTCCATAAATTCTTCATAAGTTCTACCCATCTTAAAAATCTCTATCTCCCTCTTTCTCTCACAATATCTCTCACTTTCAAAACATCTCTCTCTTTTAAAATATCTCTCATAATAACTCTCCCAATAACACTTCTCTCTCTCAATATATCTCTCTTTATCACACCAAGCTACACTCTCAATACTCACACAATTATTTTCTAACACCATATTCTTAATTCTATTATCATAATTCTCACCACTACTTACCTTGTCTTTATTTTCATTCAATTTATCTGATTCTCTACTATTCTCTACCCCCATTTTACTCTCGTAATTTTCATCTACTTTATTCTTTTGTTTATCATACTTCTCATTAACTAATGCAATTATTTTCTCTTCCGTTTTATCGAAACGTGCGTGCATTTCATCAACTCGTTTATCAAAATTAAAATTTTGTTTTTCGATTTCGTTTTTCATTTCGTCACATTTTATATTAAAATTATTCTGTATTCTTCTAATTTCGCTATTTTGTTCATTAAATTTCTCATCAAGTTTACTGAATTTCTGATTGAAAAGCATTTGCATTGTTTTTATAATTTCGCTGTTTTCAGCCCTGTTATTTTGGATTGGTGTTGAGTGAACAACTCCTTCACTCATGACTAGTGATTCTGTCATGCTTATTTGGCTATTGTTTGTACTATCAATTGTGTTCAATAAAGAATTATTTTCTTTATTTTCTGCCATTATGACATTTGTTAATGGTTTGTCGCTTTATCTTATCGTTATCATCTACTTTACAACCGTATTCTCACTTTCAATGTCAACCCCGCCACCATTTAGGCTTATTATATAAAATCTATTAATGTATTTTATATAGTCACCAGTTCGGGCCCATTTGTCATCTTTCTCTCTCTTTTATATGTATATAAATGTATTTGTCATAGGAACTATCTAATAACTTATCTTTGAGTTTGTTTACATTAATCGAATAAAGCACGTGTGTCACATTTACCATAATTATGGTATCTACCATAACTATAGCATCTGTTTATTTCAGTCTCGTTATGTTGTTTGTTATTACCTAAGGATCCAGGATTCTGCTCAGCGAGAATGCTGGCAGAGACAGGCATTGAAATGAGAATACGTTCGGTATAAACATTAATCATTAATATTGGTTTATTCCATAAATGCTATAAGCGTGTACACCGGACAAAATCAACATGGCGGCCATTAAAGTTGGCTCGTCTTCATCATAAACTTCTTTTTTATTTTATTAATCGTTAATTCAACAAATATCATATTTTAATTTAGCAGCTGCTTTGCTATTAAATGATTTTAATTATCTTGGCTGAACGCAAACGCAAACCAACACCCCGTTCGGATGTCGACATTAGAAAAACACGCCCGCTTTCTCTCACTCATTCATACTTATAAATTCAAATTACTTTTGTGTACACATATCTAATCATAGGGTTAACGAGCTCTTTAGTAAAAATTTTGTTTTGCACTTCCCTGGATCTGTAGACTAGAAGTTCTAGAAGAGGTTTCACATGTTGAGGCCTTAAGTTGGTTTGGTTACGTTTTTTGATATTATCACTGACTCTACTGCATAATTTTGAAAACAATTACTGCTCACTGTTTAGCTCACTTCTAATTATCACATAATGATATTTTGGCTACATTTTGTACTGTTTAAAACACTATGCCGGTATAAATTGCCGGCGGCCTGTAACAAGTTGTTACTGCTGCTGCTGTTGTTTGTCGACTGGGGCGAAAATTATGCAAATTTTACGTATGTGTGAGTGAGTATACGTCATCGTTCTTTTGTCTCTGGTTATATAATAGCCTTGTTTGTTACGTATTTTTCTAACGTCATAGTGGTTTTAATGACGTTTTGAGCTGTTGGCCAATGAAACATAAATATGAAGCGCCGTTATTAGCGGCTGTAACCATTATAAGTCTTTTTAGCTGCACGTACACTGCTGTCCTTGAAATTATTTTGTTGTCTCGGAACTGCGTCGTTGTCGGCAAAACCAAGGGAAATTATGTAACCCACAGAAATGACTTTAAAACATCGGAATACAATAGTTTGTTACCTCGCATACCATATTTTTATATCAGGCTTTTTTGTACTGTCACAAAACCCCCTCAATGAAAGGTTTTGTGTCGAGACACAAAAACTTTCATTGACTCATTCACACCTCTCTAAAAGGATCAGCTCAGATATGGAGCCACAACCCCCTGTAGTGTTACAAAACATATAAATTCAATCACTTACCCTTGGTCCAATGATGAGGTTCGCACCTTCTGACCTTACTGGACTTCTCCAGAGAGATCCCTACACCATAAGGCCATGAGGCACTTTACGCTCCTGTTCTGACGCACCGGCCAGCTCAGGACCGCGGTCACCACACCATAAAACTCTGAAACATTCGATACAAAATTTTAAAATAATGGCCTTCTCTATATCCATATCCACAACTGATATGTTTCCTCTTAGCACGTTGGTTTGCGTTCTGGGGCATTGGTTTGCCTAATTCTACAAACTTCAAACAATGTATATCAAGAATTAAGATAGTAAATTACTTCTCCTTTTAACACTCCGGTATCTGGTACACCCTTCTGACTCCCGTCAATTATATTCACACTCTTTATCACATGAAACAATTGCTCTTAACCTATAGAAACAATTCATTTGACTGCTTGAGCAACAACCATTAACCCTAATAATTTACTTCATATAATCTTACAATATCTATATCATGGCAGACAACTTAAAAGTTTTATAATTTCTTTACGACTTTTTCTTACATTTAACCTTCTTTATAATAGAATCATCTCTAGAGAATGGACAAACTTTACAAAATTTTAATCTTATAATCGTTACTATCTTGGTAGTAACCTCCTATCCACACACACTATTGTTGATATAATAAAACACAATAAAACATTGTACATTAAACACAAACATTGAACAATTCACATTACTTAATTCATATTTACATAACTTGTAGCAAAACTTTCTAACATTATTCCTATCAACAAGTCTCTATTCAACTTTTAATATTTAACATTCATTTAGATTCTATACAAAATTTCACATTTATCATTACCTTTCAGTTACCTCACCTTTCTACTATGAATTTTCCTTTTCTAACCCTTCTATCCTTACTCGTTTGGGTGACTCTATTATTCATTTTTCGCTATCTTATTTTGGTATTTGTCAACCTAACCTTACTCACCTCTTTTTTCCACTAACAACCGCTTCTAACCATTTACATATAATATGACACCAATATCTCAATAACAACCCCCTTCACAAATCCCATTTAAAACCTCTGGCACCGCTCATTTTTGTACTAGTATGTGTGTACTCGAACTCTAACCAACTCATTCCCTTATCGGTTTCTGACCCTTTCAGATAACCCTTTCCGGCGCTAAACGGTCCCTTCCCGTCTCAACATCTCTCGTTGGACTCCCTACACCACTACCCTTATTACAAAATATCACCATCAACAACTATAAAATTACCATCCACATTACTCACCTCTACATATAATCCCTACCTACTGTGTCCCTAAAATATCTAACACCTCTTTATATATTATCAGCATCTCAGCACTTTATTTTTCCTAACTCCCAATAACTTTATTCAACTAACTCCAATGCCCTGATTTATCCTTATTCCCAAACTCTTTACAACATTTCAACTTAATACACCATTACAAAATTTATCACTTACCAACTAACAACAATACCTCTCAATAACCAAATCTATTACCTGCTTAATCATTTACTAACCCTTATAACCTGAATCTCATAATATCATTTAAACTTCCTTTAGTTATTCAAAATTCTACAATACATGTTTGCATAAAAAATACACAAAATACACAACAGCAAAATTACACAAATACATAGACATCAATACACAAAAATATACAATTCACCTAATCATTAAATCATTTACCATAATCAGTCCTCATCAGTCCATTTTTTAAAAAACACTGTCCACACAATTAAATGTTCATAACACAATAGAAAGTCTACCCTCCATCGTTAAACAATAGTCTTATCTTTGGTCTGTATAATTTATTTTTTATTAAATACATTATATTAACATCATTAATATAATACACATTTAAATTCTTATATTTTATAAAACCGTCATCATTGATAGGGTTATTACCTATCAATTCATCATATAACCTGTCACGATTGGTTATTGTCCTGTCACCTCCAGTATAATCAGTCACCACTAGGTACGTTATAAAGTCATTATTTTCATTATCATCCTCTCCTACTGCTATATCAGCTTCATTACAAAGTAAGTTCTTATTTTTATTATATCTCATCTCTGTTCCTAACTTTTCCATAAATTCTTCATAAGTTCTACCCATCTTAAAAATCTCTATCTCCCTCTTTCTCTCACAATATCTCTCACTTTCAAAACATCTCTCTCTTTTAAAATATCTCTCATAATAACTCTCCCAATAACACTTCTCTCTCTCAATATATCTCTCTTTATCACACCAAGCTACACTCTCAATACTCACACAATTATTTTCTAACACCATATTCTTAATTCTATTATCATAATTCTCACCACTACTTACCTTGTCTTTATTTTCATTCAATTTATCTGATTCTCTACTATTCTCTACCCCCATTTTACTCTCGTAATTTTCATCTACTTTATTCTTTTGTTTATCAAACTTCTCATTAACTAATGCAATTATTTTCTCTTCCGTTTTATCGAAACGTGCGTGCATTTCATCAACTCGTTTATCAAAATTAAAATTTTGTTTTTCGATTTCGTTTTTCATTTCGTCACATTTTATATTAAAATTATTCTGTATTCTTCTAATTTCGCTATTTTGTTCATTAAATTTCTCATCAAGTTTACTGAATTTCTGATTGAAAAGCATTTGCATTGTTTTTATAATTTCGCTGTTTTCAGCCCTGTTATTTTGGATTGGTGTTGAGTGAACAACTCCTTCACTCATGACTAGTGATTCTGTCATGCTTATTTGGCTATTGTTTGTACTATCAATTGTGTTCAATAAAGAATTATTTTCTTTATTTTCTGCCATTATGACATTTGTTAATGGTTTGTCGCTTTATCTTATCGTTATCATCTACTTTACAACCGTATTCTCACTTTCAATGTCAACCCCGCCACCATTTAGGCTTATTATATAAAATCTATTAATGTATTTTATATAGTCACCAGTTCGGGCCCATTTGTCATCTTTCTCTCTCTTTTATATGTATATAAATGTATTTGTCATAGGAACTATCTAATAACTTATCTTTGAGTTTGTTTACATTAATCGAATAAAGCACGTGTGTCACATTTACCATAATTATGGTATCTACCATAACTATAGCATCTGTTTATTTCAGTCTCGTTATGTTGTTTGTTATTACCTAAGGATCCAGGATTCTGCTCAGCGAGAATGCTGGCAGAGACAGGCATTGAAATGAGAATACGTTCGGTATAAACATTAATCATTAATATTGGTTTATTCCATAAATGCTATAAGCGTGTACACCGGACAAAATCAACATGGCGGCCATTAAAGTTGGCTCGTCTTCATCATAAACTTCTTTATATTTTATTAATCGTTAATTCAACAAATATCATATTTTAATTTAGCAGCTGCTTTGCTATTAAATGATTTTAATTATCTTGGCTGAACGCAAACGCAAACCAACACCCCGTTCGGATGTCGACATTAGAAAAACACGCCCGCTTTCTCTTACTCATTCATACTTATAAATTCAAATTACTTTTGTGTACACATATCTAATCATAGGGTTAACGAGCTCTTTAGTAAAAATTTTGTTTTGCACTTCCCTGGATCTGTAGACTAGAAGTTCTAGAAGAGGTTTCACATGTTGAGGCCTTAAGTTGGTTTGGTTACGTTTTTTGATATTATCACTGACTCTACTGCATAATTTTGAAAACAATTACTGCTCACTGTTTAGCTCACTTCTAATTATCACATAATGATATTTTGGCTACATTTTGTACTGTTTAAAACACTATGCCGGTATAAATTGCCGGCGGCCTGTAACAAGTTGTTACTGCTGCTGCTGTTGTTTGTCGACTGGGGCGAAAATTATGCAAATTTTACGTATGTGTGAGTGAGTATACGTCATCGTTCTTTTGTCTCTGGTTATATAATAGCCTTGTTTGTTACGTATTTTTCTAACGTCATAGTGGTTTTAATGACGTTTTGAGCTGTTGGCCAATGAAACATAAATATGAAGCGCCGTTATTAGCGGCTGTAACCATTATAAGTCTTTTTAGCTGCACGTACACTGCTGTCCTTGAAATTATTTTGTTGTCTCGGAACTGCGTCGTTGTCGGCAAAACCAAGGGAAATTATGTAACCCACAGAATGACTTTAAAACATCGGAATACAATAGTTTGTTACCTCGCATACCATATTTTTATATCAGGCTTTTTTGTACTGTCACAAAACCCCCTCAATGAAAGGTTTTGTGTCGAGACACAAAAACTTTCATTGACTCATTCACACCTCTCTAAAAGGATCAGCTCAGATATGGAGCCACAACCCCCTGTAGTGTTACAAAAAATATAAATTCAATCACTTACCCTTGGTCCAATGATGAGGTTCGCACCTTCTGACCTTACTGGACTTCTCCAGAGAGATCCCTACACCATAAGGCCATGAGGCACTTTACGCTCCTGTTCTGACGCACCGGCCAGCTCAGGACCGCGGTCACCACACCATAAAACTCTGAAACATTCGATACAAAATTTTAAAATAATGGCCTTCTCTATATCCATATCCACAACTGATATGTTTCCTCTTAGCACGTTGGTTTGCATTCTGGGGCATTGGTTTGCCTAATTCTACAAACTTCAAACAATGTATATCAAGAATTAAGATAGTAAATTACTTCTCCTTTTAACACTCCGGTATCTGGTACACCCTTCTGACTCCTGTCAATTATATTCACACTCTTTATCACATGAAACAATTGCTCTTAACCTATAGAAACAATTCATTTAACTGCTTGAGCAACAACCATTAACCCTAATAATTTACTTCATATAATCTTACAATATCTATATCATGGCAGACAACTTAAAAGTTTTATAATTTCTTTACGACTTTTTCTTACATTTAACCTTCTTTATAATAGAATCATCTCTAGAGAATGGACAAACTTTACAAAATTTTAATCTTATAATCGTTACTATCTTGGTAGTAACCTCCTATCCACACACACTATTGTTGATATAATAAAACACAATAAAACATTGTACATTAAACACAAACATTGAACAATTCACATTACTTAATTCATATTTACATAACTTGTAGCAAAACTTTCTAACATTATTCCTATCAACAAGTCTCTATTCAACTTTTAATATTTAACATTCATTTAGATTCTATACAAAATTTCACATTTATCATTACCTTTCAGTTACCTCACCTTTCTACTATGAATTTTCCTTTTCTAACCCTTCTATCCTTACTCGTTTGGGTGACTCTCTATTATTCATTTTTCGCTATCTTATTTTGGTATTTGTCAACCTAACCTTACTCACCTCTTTTTTCCACTAACAACCGCTTCTAACCATTTACATATAATATGACACCAATATCTCAATAACAACCCCCTTCACAAATCCCATTTAAAACCTCTGGCACCGCTCATTTTTGTACTAGTATGTGTGTACTCGAACTCTAACCAACTCATTCCCTTATCGGTTTCTGACCCTTTCAGATAACCCTTTCCGGCGCTAAACGGTCCCTTCCCGTCTCAACATCTCTCGTTGGACTCCCTACACCACTACCCTTATTACAAAATATCACCATCAACAACTATAAAATTACCATCCACATTACTCACCTCTACATATAATCCCTACCTACTGTGTCCCTAAAATATCTAACACCTCTTTATATATTATCAGCATCTCAGCACTTTATTTTTCCTAACTCCCAATAACTTTATTCAACTAACTCCAATGCCCTGATTTATCCTTATTCCCAAACTCTTTACAACATTTCAACTTAATACACCATTACAAAATTTATCACTTACCAACTAACAACAATACCTCTCAATAACCAAATCTATTACCTGCTTAATCATTTACTAACCCTTATAACCTGAATCTCATAATATCATTTAAACTTCCTTTAGTTATTCAAAATTCTACAATACATGTTTGCATAAAAAATACACAAAATACACAACAGCAAAATTACACAAATACATAGACATCAATACACAAAAATATACAATTCACCTAATCATTAAATCATTTACCATAATCAGTCCTCATCAGTCCATTTTTTAAAAAACACTGTCCACACAATTAAATGTTCATAACACAATAGAAAGTCTACCCTCCATCGTTAAACAATAGTCTTATCTTTGGTCTGTATAATTTATTTTTTATTAAATACATTATATTAACATCATTAATATAATACACATTTAAATTCTTATATTTTATAAAACCGTCATCATTGATAGGGTTATTACCTATCAATTCATCATATAACCTGTCACGATTGGTTATTGTCCTGTCACCTCCAGTATAATCAGTCACCACTAGGTACGTTATAAAGTCATTATTTACATTACCATCCTCTCCTACTGCTATATCAGCTTCATTACAAAGTAAGTTCTTATTTTTATTATATCTCATCTCTGTTCCTAACTTTTCCATAAATTCTTCATAAGTTCTACCCATCTTAAAAATCTCTATCTCCCTCTTTCTCTCACAATATCTCTCACTTTCAAAACATCTCTCTCTTTTAAAATATCTCTCATAATAACTCTCCCAATAACACTTCTCTCTCTCAATATATCTCTCTTTATCACACCAAGCTACACTCTCAATACTCACACAATTATTTTCTAACACCATATTCTTAATTCTATTATCATAATTCTCACCACTACTTACCTTGTCTTTATTTTCATTCAATTTATCTGATTCTCTACTATTCTCTACCCCCATTTTACTCTCGTAATTTTCATCTACTTTATTCTTTTGTTTATCAAACTTCTCATTAACTAATGCAATTATTTTCTCTTCCGTTTTATCGAAACGTGCGTGCATTTCATCAACTCGTTTATCAAAATTAAAATTTTGTTTTTCGATTTCGTTTTTCATTTCGTCACATTTTATATTAAAATTATTCTGTATTCTTCTAATTTCGCTATTTTGTTCATTAAATTTCTCATCAAGTTTACTGAATTTCTGATTGAAAAGCATTTGCATTGTTTTTATAATTTCGCTGTTTTCAGCCCTGTTATTTTGGATTGGTGTTGAGTGAACAACTCCTTCACTCATGACTAGTGATTCTGTCATGCTTATTTGGCTATTGTTTGTACTATCAATTGTGTTCAATAAAGAATTATTTTCTTTATTTTCTGCCATTATGACATTTGTTAATGGTTTGTCGCTTTATCTTATCGTTATCATCTACTTTACAACCGTATTCTCACTTTCAATGTCCACCCCGCCACCATTTAGGCTTATTATATAAAATCTATTAATGTATTTTATATAGTCACCAGTTCGGGCCCATTTGTCATCTTTCTCTCTCTTTTATATGTATATAAATGTATTTGTCATAGGAACTATCTAATAACTTATCTTTGAGTTTGTTTACATTAATCGAATAAAGCACGTGTGTCACATTTACCATAATTATGGTATCTACCATAACTATAGCATCTGTTTATTTCAGTCTCGTTATGTTGTTTGTTATTACCTAAGGATCCAGGATTCTGGTCAGCGAGAATGCTGGCAGAGACAGGCATTGAAATGAGAATACGTTCGGTATAAACATTAATCATTAATATTGGTTTATTCCATAAATGCTATAAGCGTGTACACCGGACAAAATCAACATGGCGGCCATTAAAGTTGGCTCGTCTTCATCATAAACTTCTTTATATTTTATTAATCGTTAATTCAACAAATATCATATTTTAATTTAGCAGCTGCTTTGCTATTAAATGATTTTAATTATCTTGGCTGAACGCAAACGCAAACCAACACCCCGTTCGGATGTCGACATTAGAAAAACACGCCCGCTTTCTCTCACTCATTCATACTTATAAATTCAAATTACTTTTGTGTACACATATCTAATCATAGGGTTAACGAGCTCTTTAGTAAAAATTTTGTTTTGCACTTCCCTGGATCTGTAGACCAGAAGTTCTAGAAGAGGTTTCACATGTTGAGGCCTTAAGTTGGTTTGGTTACGTTTTTTGATATTATCACTGACTCTACTGCATAATTTTGAAAACAATTACTGCTCACTGTTTAGCTCACTTCTAATTATCACATAATGATATTTTGGCTACATTTTGTACTGTTTAAAACACTATGCCGGTATAAATTGCCGGCGGCCTGTAACAAGTTGTTACTGCTGCTGCTGTTGTTTGTCGACTGGGGCGAAAATTATGCAAATTTTACGTATGTGTGAGTGAGTATACGTCATCGTTCTTTTGTCTCTGGTTATATAATAGCCTTGTTTGTTACGTATTTTTCTAACGTCATAGTGGTTTTAATGACGTTTTGAGCTGTTGGCCAATGAAACATAAATATGAAGCGCCGTTATTAGCGGCTGTAACCATTATAAGTCTTTTTAGCTGCACGTACACTGCTGTCCTTGAAATTATTTTGTTGTCTCGGAACTGCGTCGTTGTCGGCAAAACCAAGGGAAATTATGTAACCCACAGAATGACTTTAAAACATCGGAATACAATAGTTTGTTACCTCGCATACCATATTTTTATATCAGGCTTTTTTGTACTGTCACAAAACCCCCTCAATGAAAGGTTTTGTGTCGAGACACAAAAACTTTCATTGACTCATTCACACCTCTCTAAAAGGATCAGCTCAGATATGGAGCCACAACCCCCTGTAGTGTTACAAAAAATATAAATTCAATCACTTACCCTTGGTCCAATGATGAGGTTCGCACCTTCTGACCTTACTGGACTTCTCCAGAGAGATCCCTACACCATAAGGCCATGAGGCACTTTACGCTCCTGTTCTGACGCACCGGCCAGCTCAGGACCGCGGTCACCACACCATAAAACTCTGAAACATTCGATACAAAATTTTAAAATAATGGCCTTCTCTATATCCATATCCACAACTGATATGTTTCCTCTTAGCACGTTGGTTTGCATTCTGGGGCATTGGTTTGCCTAATTCTACAAACTTCAAACAATGTATATCAAGAATTAAGATAGTAAATTACTTCTCCTTTTAACACTCCGGTATCTGGTACACCCTTCTGACTCCTGTCAATTATATTCACACTCTTTATCACATGAAACAATTGCTCTTAACCTATAGAAACAATTCATTTAACTGCTTGAGCAACAACCATTAACCCTAATAATTTACTTCATATAATCTTACAATATCTATATCATGGCAGACAACTTAAAAGTTTTATAATTTCTTTACGACTTTTTCTTACATTTAACCTTCTTTATAATAGAATCATCTCTAGAGAATGGACAAACTTTACAAAATTTTAATCTTATAATCGTTACTATCTTGGTAGTAACCTCCTATCCACACACACTATTGTTGATATAATAAAACACAATAAAACATTGTACATTAAACACAAACATTGAACAATTCACATTACTTAATTCATATTTACATAACTTGTAGCAAAACTTTCTAACATTATTCCTATCAACAAGTCTCTATTCAACTTTTAATATTTAACATTCATTTAGATTCTATACAAAATTTCACATTTATCATTACCTTTCAGTTACCTCACCTTTCTACTATGAATTTTCCTTTTCTAACCCTTCTATCCTTACTCGTTTGGGTGACTCTCTATTATTCATTTTTCGCTATCTTATTTTGGTATTTGTCAACCTAACCTTACTCACCTCTTTTTTCCACTAACAACCACTTCTAACCATTTACATATAATATGACACCAATATCTCAATAACAACCCCCTTCACAAATCCCATTTAAAACCTCTGGCACCGCTCATTTTTGTACTAGTATGTGTGTACTCGAACTCTAACCAACTCATTCCCTTATCGGTTTCTGACCCTTTCAGATAACCCTTTCCGGCGCTAAACGGTCCCTTCCCGTCTCAACATCTCTCGTTGGACTCCCTACACCACTACCCTTATTACAAAATATCACCATCAACAACTATAAAATTACCATCCACATTACTCACCTCTACATATAATCCCTACCTACTGTGTCCCTAAAATATCTAACACCTCTTTATATATTATCAGCATCTCAGCACTTTATTTTTCCTAACTCCCAATAACTTTATTCAACTAACTCCAATGCCCTGATTTATCCTTATTCCCAAACTCTTTACAACATTTCAACTTAATACACCATTACAAAATTTATCACTTACCAACTAACAACAATACCTCTCAATAACCAAATCTATTACCTGCTTAATCATTTACTAACCCTTATAACCTGAATCTCATAATATCATTTAAACTTCCTTTAGTTATTCAAAATTCTACAATACATGTTTGCATAAAAAATACACAAAATACACAACAGCAAAATTACACAAATACATAGACATCAATACACAAAAATATACAATTCACCTAATCATTAAATCATTTACCATAATCAGTCCTCATCAGTCCATTTTTTAAAAAACACTGTCCACACAATTAAATGTTCATAACACAATAGAAAGTCTACCCTCCATCGTTAAACAATAGTCTTATCTTTGGTCTGTATAATTTATTTTTTATTAAATACATTATATTAACATCATTAATATAATACACATTTAAATTCTTATATTTTATAAAACCGTCATCATTGATAGGGTTATTACCTATCAATTCATCATATAACCTGTCACGATTGGTTATTGTCCTGTCACCTCCAGTATAATCAGTCACCACTAGGTACGTTATAAAGTCATTATTTACATTATCATCCTCTCCTACTGCTATATCAGCTTCATTACAAAGTAAGTTCTTATTTTTATTATATCTCATCTCTGTTCCTAACTTTTCCATAAATTCTTCATAAGTTCTACCCATCTTAAAAATCTCTATCTCCCTCTTTCTCTCACAATATCTCTCACTTTCAAAACATCTCTCTCTTTTAAAATATCTCTCATAATAACTCTCCCAATAACACTTCTCTCTCTCAATATATCTCTCTTTATCACACCAAGCTACACTCTCAATACTCACACAATTATTTTCTAACACCATATTCTTAATTCTATTATCATAATTCTCACCACTACTTACCTTGTCTTTATTTTCATTCAATTTATCTGATTCTCTACTATTCTCTACCCCCATTTTACTCTCGTAATTTTCATCTACTTTATTCTTTTGTTTATCAAACTTCTCATTAACTAATGCAATTATTTTCTCTTCCGTTTTATCGAAACGTGCGTGCATTTCATCAACTCGTTTATCAAAATTAAAATTTTGTTTTTCGATTTCGTTTTTCATTTCGTCACATTTTATATTAAAATTATTCTGTATTCTTCTAATTTCGCTATTTTGTTCATTAAATTTCTCATCAAGTTTACTGAATTTCTGATTGAAAAGCATTTGCATTGTTTTTATAATTTCGCTGTTTTCAGCCCTGTTATTTTGGATTGGTGTTGAGTGAACAACTCCTTCACTCATGACTAGTGATTCTGTCATGCTTATTTGGCTATTGTTTGTACTATCAATTGTGTTCAATAAAGAATTATTTTCTTTATTTTCTGCCATTATGACATTTGTTAATGGTTTGTCGCTTTATCTTATCGTTATCATCTACTTTACAACCGTATTCTCACTTTCAATGTCCACCCCGCCACCATTTAGGCTTATTATATAAAATCTATTAATGTATTTTATATAGTCACCAGTTCGGGCCCATTTGTCATCTTTCTCTCTCTTTTATATGTATATAAATGTATTTGTCATAGGAACTATCTAATAACTTATCTTTGAGTTTGTTTACATTAATCGAATAAAGCACGTGTGTCACATTTACCATAATTATGGTATCTACCATAACTATAGCATCTGTTTATTTCAGTCTCGTTATGTTGTTTGTTATTACCTAAGGATCCAGGATTCTGGTCAGCGAGAATGCTGGCAGAGACAGGCATTGAAATGAGAATACGTTCGGTATAAACATTAATCATTAATATTGGTTTATTCCATAAATGCTATAAGCGTGTACACCGGACAAAATCAACATGGCGGCCATTAAAGTTGGCTCGTCTTCATCATAAACTTCTTTATATTTTATTAATCGTTAATTCAACAAATATCATATTTTAATTTAGCAGCTGCTTTGCTATTAAATGATTTTAATTATCTTGGCTGAACGCAAACGCAAACCAACACCCCGTTCGGATGTCGACATTAGAAAAACACGCCCGCTTTCTCTCACTCATTCATACTTATAAATTCAAATTACTTTTGTGTACACATATCTAATCATAGGGTTAACGAGCTCTTTAGTAAAAATTTTGTTTTGCACTTCCCTGGATCTGTAGACCAGAAGTTCTAGAAGAGGTTTCACATGTTGAGGCCTTAAGTTGGTTTGGTTACGTTTTTTGATATTATCACTGACTCTACTGCATAATTTTGAAAACAATTACTGCTCACTGTTTAGCTCACTTCTAATTATCACATAATGATATTTTGGCTACATTTTGTACTGTTTAAAACACTATGCCGGTATAAATTGCCGGCGGCCTGTAACAAGTTGTTACTGCTGCTGCTGTTGTTTGTCGACTGGGGCGAAAATTATGCAAATTTTACGTATGTGTGAGTGAGTATACGTCATCGTTCTTTTGTCTCTGGTTATATAATAGCCTTGTTTGTTACGTATTTTTCTAACGTCATAGTGGTTTTAATGACGTTTTGAGCTGTTGGCCAATGAAACATAAATATGAAGCGCCGTTATTAGCGGCTGTAACCATTATAAGTCTTTTTAGCTGCACGTACACTGCTGTCCTTGAAATTATTTTGTTGTCTCGGAACTGCGTCGTTGTCGGCAAAACCAAGGGAAATTATGTAACCCACAGAATGACTTTAAAACATCGGAATACAATAGTTTGTTACCTCGCATACCATATTTTTATATCAGGCTTTTTTGTACTGTCACAAAACCCCCTCAATGAAAGGTTTTGTGTCGAGACACAAAAACTTTCATTGACTCATTCACACCTCTCTAAAAGGATCAGCTCAGATATGGAGCCACAACCCCCTGTAGTGTTACAAAAAATATAAATTCAATCACTTACCCTTGGTCCAATGATGAGGTTCGCACCTTCTGACCTTACTGGACTTCTCCAGAGAGATCCCTACACCATAAGGCCATGAGGCACTTTACGCTCCTGTTCTGACGCACCGGCCAGCTCAGGACCGCGGTCACCACACCATAAAACTCTGAAACATTCGATACAAAATTTTAAAATAATGGCCTTCTCTATATCCATATCCACAACTGATATGTTTCCTCTTAGCACGTTGGTTTGCATTCTGGGGCATTGGTTTGCCTAATTCTACAAACTTCAAACAATGTATATCAAGAATTAAGATAGTAAATTACTTCTCCTTTTAACACTCCGGTATCTGGTACACCCTTCTGACTCCTGTCAATTATATTCACACTCTTTATCACATGAAACAATTGCTCTTAACCTATAGAAACAATTCATTTAACTGCTTGAGCAACAACCATTAACCCTAATAATTTACTTCATATAATCTTACAATATCTATATCATGGCAGACAACTTAAAAGTTTTATAATTTCTTTACGACTTTTTCTTACATTTAACCTTCTTTATAATAGAATCATCTCTAGAGAATGGACAAACTTTACAAAATTTTAATCTTATAATCGTTACTATCTTGGTAGTAACCTCCTATCCACACACACTATTGTTGATATAATAAAACACAATAAAACATTGTACATTAAACACAAACATTGAACAATTCACATTACTTAATTCATATTTACATAACTTGTAGCATAACTTTCTAACATTATTCCTATCAACAAGTCTCTATTCAACTTTTAATATTTAACATTCATTTAGATTCTATACAAAATTTCACATTTATCATTACCTTTCAGTTACCTCACCTTTCTACTATGAATTTTCCTTTTCTAACCCTTCTATCCTTACTCGTTTGGGTGACTCTCTATTATTCATTTTTCGCTATCTTATTTTGGTATTTGTCAACCTAACCTTACTCACCTCTTTTTTCCACTAACAACCACTTCTAACCATTTACATATAATATGACACCAATATCTCAATAACAACCCCCTTCACAAATCCTATTTAAAACCTCTGGCACCGCTCATTTTTGTACTAGTATGTGTGTACTCGAACTCTAACCAACTCATTCCCTTATCGGTTTCTGACCCTTTCAGATAACCCTTTCCGGCGCTAAACGGTCCCTTCCCGTCTCAACATCTCTCGTTGGACTCCCTACACCACTAACCTTATTACAAAATATCACCATCAACAACTATAAAATTACCATCCACATTACTCACCTCTACATATAATCCCTACCTACTGTGTCCCTAAAATATCTAACACCTCTTTATATATTATCAGCATCTCAGCACTTTATTTTTCCTAACTCCCAATAACTTTATTCAACTAACTCCAATGCCCTGATTTATCCTTATTCCCAAACTCTTTACAACATTTCAACTTAATACACCATTACAAAATTTATCACTTACCAACTAACAACAATACCTCTCAATAACCAAATCTATTACCTGCTTAATCATTTACTAACCCTTATAACCTGAATCTCATAATATCATTTAAACTTCCTTTAGTTATTCAAAATTCTACAATACATGTTTGCATAAAAAATACACAAAATACACAACAGCAAAATTACACAAATACATAGACATCAATACACAAAAATATACAATTCACCTAATCATTAAATCATTTACCATAATCAGTCCTCATCAGTCCATTTTTTAAAAAACACTGTCCACACAATTAAATGTTCATAACACAATAGAAAGTCTACCCTCCATCGTTAAACAATAGTCTTATCTTTGGTCTGTATAATTTATTTTTTATTAAATACATTATATTAACATCATTAATATAATACACATTTAAATTCTTATATTTTATAAAACCGTCATCATTGATAGGGTTATTACCTATCAATTCATCATATAACCTGTCACGATTGGTTATTGTCCTGTCACCTCCAGTATAATCAGTCACCACTAGGTACGTTATAAAGTCATTATTTACATTACCATCCTCTCCTACTGCTATATCAGCTTCATTACAAAGTAAGTTCTTATTTTTATTATATCTCATCTCTGTTCCTAACTTTTCCATAAATTCTTCATAAGTTCTACCCATCTTAAAAATCTCTATCTCCCTCTTTCTCTCACAATATCTCTCACTTTCAAAACATCTCTCTCTTTTAAAATATCTCTCATAATAACTCTCCCAATAACACTTCTCTCTCTCAATATATCTCTCTTTATCACACCAAGCTACACTCTCAATACTCACACAATTATTTTCTAACACCATATTCTTAATTCTATTATCATAATTCTCACCACTACTTACCTTGTCTTTATTTTCATTCAATTTATCTGATTCTCTACTATTCTCTACCCCCATTTTACTCTCGTAATTTTCATCTACTTTATTCTTTTGTTTATCAAACTTCTCATTAACTAATGCAATTATTTTCTCTTCCGTTTTATCGAAACGTGCGTGCATTTCATCAACTCGTTTATCAAAATTAAAATTTTGTTTTTCGATTTCGTTTTTCATTTCGTCACATTTTATATTAAAATTATTCTGTATTCTTCTAATTTCGCTATTTTGTTCATTAAATTTCTCATCAAGTTTACTGAATTTCTGATTGAAAAGCATTTGCATTGTTTTTATAATTTCGCTGTTTTCAGCCCTGTTATTTTGGATTGGTGTTGAGTGAACAACTCCTTCACTCATGACTAGTGATTCTGTCATGCTTATTTGGCTATTGTTTGTACTATCAATTGTGTTCAATAAAGAATTATTTTCTTTATTTTCTGCCATTATGACATTTGTTAATGGTTTGTCGCTTTATCTTATCGTTATCATCTACTTTACAACCGTATTCTCACTTTCAATGTCCACCCCGCCACCATTTAGGCTTATTATATAAAATCTATTAATGTATTTTATATAGTCACCAGTTCGGGCCCATTTGTCATCTTTCTCTCTCTTTTATATGTATATAAATGTATTTGTCATAGGAACTATCTAATAACTTATCTTTGAGTTTGTTTACATTAATCGAATAAAGCACGTGTGTCACATTTACCATAATTATGGTATCTACCATAACTATAGCATCTGTTTATTTCAGTCTCGTTATGTTGTTTGTTATTACCTAAGGATCCAGGATTCTGCTCAGCGAGAATGCTGGCAGAGACAGGCATTGAAATGAGAATACGTTCGGTATAAACATTAATCATTAATATTGGTTTATTCCATAAATGCTATAAGCGTGTACACCTGACAAAATCAACATGGCGGCCATTAAAGTTGGCTCGTCTTCATCATAATCTTCTTTATATTTTATTAATCGTTAATTCAACAAATATCATATTTTAATTTAGCAGCTGCTTTGCTATTAAATGATTTTAATTATCTTGGCTGAACGCAAACGCAAACCAACACCCCGTTCGGATGTCGACATTAGAAAAACACGCCCGCTTTCTCTCACTCATTCATACTTATAAATTCAAATTACTTTTGTGTACACATATCTAATCATAGGGTTAACGAGCTCTTTAGTAAAAATTTTGTTTTGCACTTCCCTGGATCTGTAGACTAGAAGTTCTAGAAGAGGTTTCACATGTTGAGGCCTTAAGTTGGTTTGGTTACGTTTTTTGATATTATCACTGACTCTACTGCATAATTTTGAAAACAATTACTGCTCACTGTTTAGCTCACTTCTAATTATCACATAATGATATTTTGGCTACATTTTGTACTGTTTAAAACACTATGCCGGTATAAATTGCCGGCGGCCTGTAACAAGTTGTTACTGCTGCTGCTGTTGTTTGTCGACTGGGGCGAAAATTATGCAAATTTTACGTATGTGTGAGTGAGTATACGTCATCGTTCTTTTGTCTCTGGTTATATAATAGCCTTGTTTGTTACGTATTTTTCTAACGTCATAGTGGTTTTAATGACGTTTTGAGCTGTTGGCCAATGAAACATAAATATGAAGCGCCGTTATTAGCGGCTGTAACCATTATAAGTCTTTTTAGCTGCACGTACACTGCTGTCCTTGAAATTATTTTGTTGTCTCGGAACTGCGTCGTTGTCGGCAAAACCAAGGGAAATTATGTAACCCACAGAATGACTTTAAAACATCGGAATACAATAGTTTGTTACCTCGCATACCATATTTTTATATCAGGCTTTTTTGTACTGTCACAAAACCCCCTCAGTGAAAGGTTTTGTGTCGAGACACAAAAACTTTCATTGACTCATTCACACCTCTCTAAAAGGATCAGCTCAGATATGGAGCCACAACCCCCTGTAGTGTTACAAAAAATATAAATTCAATCACTTACCCTTGGTCCAATGATGAGGTTCGCACCTTCTGACCTTACTGGACTTCTCCAGAGAGATCCCTACACCATAAGGCCATGAGGCACTTTACGCTCCTGTTCTGACGCACCGGCCAGCTCAGGACCGCGGTCACCACACCATAAAACTCTGAAACATTCGATACAAAATTTTAAAATAATGGCCTTCTCTATATCCATATCCACAACTGATATGTTTCCTCTTAGCACGTTGGTTTGCATTCTGGGGCATTGGTTTGCCTAATTCTACAAACTTCAAACAATGTATATCAAGAATTAAGATAGTAAATTACTTCTCCTTTTAACACTCCGGTATCTGGTACACCCTTCTGACTCCTGTCAATTATATTCACACTCTTTATCACATGAAACAATTGCTCTTAACCTATAGAAACAATTCATTTAACTGCTTGAGCAACAACCATTAACCCTAATAATTTACTTCATATAATCTTACAATATCTATATCATGGCAGACAACTTAAAAGTTTTATAATTTCTTTACGACTTTTTCTTACATTTAACCTTCTTTATAATAGAATCATCTCTAGAGAATGGACAAACTTTACAAAATTTTAATCTTATAATCGTTACTATCTTGGTAGTAACCTCCTATCCACACACACTATTGTTGATATAATAAAACACAATAAAACATTGTACATTAAACACAAACATTGAACAATTCACATTACTTAATTCATATTTACATAACTTGTAGCAAAACTTTCTAACATTATTCCTATCAACAAGTCTCTATTCAACTTTTAATATTTAACATTCATTTAGATTCTATACAAAATTTCACATTTATCATTACCTTTCAGTTACCTCACCTTTCTACTATGAATTTTCCTTTTCTAACCCTTCTATCCTTACTCGTTTGGGTGACTCTCTATTATTCATTTTTCGCTATCTTATTTTGGTATTTGTCAACCTAACCTTACTCACCTCTTTTTTCCACTAACAACCACTTCTAACCATTTACATATAATATGACACCAATATCTCAATAACAACCCCCTTCACAAATCCCATTTAAAACCTCTGGCACCGCTCATTTTTGTACTAGTATGTGTGTACTCGAACTCTAACCAACTCATTCCCTTATCGGTTTCTGACCCTTTCAGATAACCCTTTCCGGCGCTAAACGGTCCCTTCCCGTCTCAACATCTCTTGTTGGACTCCCTACACCACTACCCTTATTACAAAATATCACCATCAACAACTATAAAATTACCATCCACATTACTCACCTCTACATATAATCCCTACCTACTGTGTCCCTAAAATATCTAACACCTCTTTATATATTATCAGCATCTCAGCACTTTATTTTTCCTAACTCCCAATAACTTTATTCAACTAACTCCAATGCCCTGATTTATCCTTATTCCCAAACTCTTTACAACATTTCAACTTAATACACCATTACAAAATTTATCACTTACCAACTAACAACAATACCTCTCAATAACCAAATCTATTACCTGCTTAATCATTTACTAACCCTTATAACCTGAATCTCATAATATCATTTAAGCTTCCTTTAGTTATTCAAAATTCTACAATACATGTTTGCATAAAAAATACACAAAATACACAACAGCAAAATTACACAAATACATAGACATCAATACACAAAAATATACAATTCACCTAATCATTAAATCATTTACCATAATCAGTCCTCATCAGTCCATTTTTTAAAAAACACTGTCCACACAATTAAATGTTCATAACACAATAGAAAGTCTACCCTCCATCGTTAAACAATAGTCTTATCTTTGGTCTGTATAATTTATTTTTTATTAAATACATTATATTAACATCATTAATATAATACACATTTAAATTCTTATATTTTATAAAACCGTCATCATTGATAGGGTTATTACCTATCAATTCATCATATAACCTGTCACGATTGGTTATTGTCCTGTCACCTCCAGTATAATCAGTCACCACTAGGTACGTTATAAAGTCATTATTTACATTATCATCCTCTCCTACTGCTATATCAGCTTCATTACAAAGTAAGTTCTTATTTTTATTATATCTCATCTCTGTTCCTAACTTTTCCATAAATTCTTCATAAGTTCTACCCATCTTAAAAATCTCTATCTCCCTCTTTCTCTCACAATATCTCTCACTTTCAAAACATCTCTCTCTTTTAAAATATCTCTCATAATAACTCTCCCAATAACACTTCTCTCTCTCAATATATCTCTCTTTATCACACCAAGCTACACTCTCAATACTCACACAATTATTTTCTAACACCATATTCTTAATTCTATTATCATAATTCTCACCACTACTTACCTTGTCTTTATTTTCATTCAATTTATCTGATTCTCTACTATTCTCTACCCCCATTTTACTCTCGTAATTTTCATCTACTTTATTCTTTTGTTTATCAAACTTCTCATTAACTAATGCAATTATTTTCTCTTCCGTTTTATCGAAACGTGCGTGCATTTCATCAACTCGTTTATCAAAATTAAAATTTTGTTTTTCGATTTCGTTTTTCATTTCGTCACATTTTATATTAAAATTATTCTGTATTCTTCTAATTTCGCTATTTTGTTCATTAAATTTCTCATCAAGTTTACTGAATTTCTGATTGAAAAGCATTTGCATTGTTTTTATAATTTCGCTGTTTTCAGCCCTGTTATTTTGGATTGGTGTTGAGTGAACAACTCCTTCACTCATGACTAGTGATTCTGTCATGCTTATTTGGCTATTGTTTGTACTATCAATTGTGTTCAATAAAGAATTATTTTCTTTATTTTCTGCCATTATGACATTTGTTAATGGTTTGTCGCTTTATCTTATCGTTATCATCTACTTTACAACCGTATTCTCACTTTCAATGTCCACCCCGCCACCATTTAGGCTTATTATATAAAATCTATTAATGTATTTTATATAGTCACCAGTTCGGGCCCATTTGTCATCTTTCTCTCTCTTTTATATGTATATAAATGTATTTGTCATAGGAACTATCTAATAACTTATCTTTGAGTTTGTTTACATTAATCGAATAAAGCACGTGTGTCACATTTACCATAATTATGGTATCTACCATAACTATAGCATCTGTTTATTTCAGTCTCGTTATGTTGTTTGTTATTACCTAAGGATCCAGGATTCTGCTCAGCGAGAATGCTGGCAGAGACAGGCATTGAAATGAGAATACGTTCGGTATAAACATTAATCATTAATATTGGTTTATTCCATAAATGCTATAAGCGTGTACACCTGACAAAATCAACATGGCGGCCATTAAAGTTGGCTCGTCTTCATCATAAACTTCTTTATATTTTATTAATCGTTAATTCAACAAATATCATATTTTAATTTAGCAGCTGCTTTGCTATTAAATGATTTTAATTATCTTGGCTGAACGCAAACGCAAACCAACACCCCGTTCGGATGTCGACATTAGAAAAACACGCCCGCTTTCTCTCACTCATTCATACTTATAAATTCAAATTACTTTTGTGTACACATATCTAATCATAGGGTTAACGAGCTCTTTAGTAAAAATTTTGTTTTGCACTTCCCTGGATCTGTAGACTAGAAGTTCTAGAAGAGGTTTCACATGTTGAGGCCTTAAGTTGGTTTGGTTACGTTTTTTGATATTATCACTGACTCTACTGCATAATTTTGAAAACAATTACTGCTCACTGTTTAGCTCACTTCTAATTATCACATAATGATATTTTGGCTACATTTTGTACTGTTTAAAACACTATGCCGGCGGCCTGTAACAAGTTGTTACTGCTGCTGCTGTTGTTTGTCGACTGGGGCGAAAATTATGCAAATTTTACGTATGTGTGAGTGAGTATACGTCATCGTTCTTTTGTCTCTGGTTATATAATAGCCTTGTTTGTTACGTATTTTTCTAACGTCATAGTGGTTTTAATGACGTTTTGAGCTGTTGGCCAATGAAACATAAATATGAAGTGCCGTTATTAGCGGCTGTAACCATTATAAGTCTTTTTAGCTGCACGTACACTGCTGTCCTTGAAATTATTTTGTTGTCTCGGAACTGCGTCGTTGTCGGCAAAACCAAGGGAAATTATGTAACCCACAGAATGACTTTAAAACATCGGAATACAATAGTTTGTTACCTCGCATACCATATTTTTATATCAGGCTTTTTTGTACTGTCACAAAACCCCCTCAATGAAAGGTTTTGTGTCGAGACACAAAAACTTTCATTGACTCATTCACACCTCTCTAAAAGGATCACCTCAGATATGGAGCCACAACCCCCTGTAGTGTTACAAAAAATATAAATTCAATCACTTACCCTTGGTTCAATGATGAGGTTCGCACCTTCTGACCTTACTGGACTTCTCCAGAGAGATCCCTACACCATAAGGCCATGAGGCACTTTACGCTCCTGTTCTGACGCACCGGCCAGCTCAGGACCGCGGTCACCACACCATAAAACTCTGAAACATTCGATACAAAATTTTAAAATAATGGCCTTCTCTATATCCATATCCACAACTGATATGTTTCCTCTTAGCACGTTGGTTTGCATTCTGGGGCATTGGTTTGCCTAATTCTACAAACTTCAAACAATGTATATCAAGAATTAAGATAGTAAATTACTTCTCCTTTTAACACTCCGGTATCTGGTACACCCTTCTGACTCCTGTCAATTATATCCACACTCTTTATCACATGAAACAATTGCTCTTAACCTATAGAAACAATTCATTTAACTGCTTGAGCAACAACCATTAACCCTAATAATTTACTTCATATAATCTTACAATATCTATATCATGGCAGACAACTTAAAAGTTTTATAATTTCTTTACGACTTTTTCTTACATTTAACCTTCTTTATAATAGAATCATCTCTAGAGAATGGACAAACTTTACAAAATTTTAATCTTATAATCGTTACTATCTTGGTAGTAACCTCCTATCCACACACACTATTGTTGATATAATAAAACACAATAAAACATTGTACATTAAACACAAACATTGAACAATTCACATTACTTAATTCATATTTACATAACTTGTAGCAAAACTTTCTAACATTATTCCTATCAACAAGTCTCTATTCAACTTTTAATATTTAACATTCATTTAGATTCTATACAAAATTTCACATTTATCATTACCTTTCAGTTACCTCACCTTTCTACTATGAATTTTCCTTTTCTAACCCTTCTATCCTTACTCGTTTGGGTGACTCTCTATTATTCATTTTTCGCTATCTTATTTTGGTATTTGTCAACCTAACCTTACTCACCTCTTTTTTCCACTAACAACCACTTCTAACCATTTACATATAATATGACACCAATATCTCAATAACAACCCCCTTCACAAATCCCATTTAAAACCTCTGGCACCGCTCATTTTTGTACTAGTATGTGTGTACTCGAACTCTAACCAACTCATTCCCTTATCGGTTTCTGACCCTTTCAGATAACCCTTTCCGGCGCTAAACGGTCCCTTCCCGTCTCAACATCTCTCGTTGGACTCCCTACACCACTACCCTTATTACAAAATATCACCATCAACAACTATAAAATTACCATCCACATTACTCACCTCTACATATAATCCCTACCTACTGTGTCCCTAAAATATCTAACACCTCTTTATATATTATCAGCATCTCAGCACTTTATTTTTCCTAACTCCCAATAACTTTATTCAACTAACTCCAATGCCCTGATTTATCCTTATTCCCAAACTCTTTACAACATTTCAACTTAATACACCATTACAAAATTTATCACTTACCAACTAACAACAATACCTCTCAATAACCAAATCTATTACCTGCTTAATCATTTACTAACCCTTATAACCTGAATCTCATAATATCATTTAAACTTCCTTTAGTTATTCAAAATTCTACAATACATGTTTGCATAAAAAATACACAAAATACACAACAGCAAAATTACACAAATACATAGACATCAATACACAAAAATATACAATTCACCTAATCATTAAATCATTTACCATAATCAGTCCTCATCAGTCCATTTTTTAAAAAACACTGTCCACACAATTAAATGTTCATAACACAATAGAAAGTCTACCCTCCATCGTTAAACAATAGTCTTATCTTTGGTCTGTATAATTTATTTTTTATTAAATACATTATATTAACATCATTAATATAATACACATTTAAATTCTTATATTTTATAAAACCGTCATCATTGATAGGGTTATTACCTATCAATTCATCATATAACCTGTCACGATTGGTTATTGTCCTGTCACCTCCAGTATAATCAGTCACCACTAGGTACGTTATAAAGTCATTATTTACATTATCATCCTCTCCTACTGCTATATCAGCTTCATTACAAAGTAAGTTCTTATTTTTATTATATCTCATCTCTGTTCCTAACTTTTCCATAAATTCTTCATAAGTTCTACCCATCTTAAAAATCTCTATCTCCCTCTTTCTCTCACAATATCTCTCACTTTCAAAACATCTCTCTCTTTTAAAATATCTCTCATAATAACTCTCCCAATAACACTTCTCTCTCTCAATATATCTCTCTTTATCACACCAAGCTACACTCTCAATACTCACACAATTATTTTCTAACACCATATTCTTAATTCTATTATCATAATTCTCACCACTACTTACCTTGTCTTTATTTTCATTCAATTTATCTGATTCTCTACTATTCTCTACCCCCATTTTACTCTCGTAATTTTCATCTACTTTATTCTTTTGTTTATCAAACTTCTCATTAACTAATGCAATTATTTTCTCTTCCGTTTTATCGAAACGTGCGTGCATTTCATCAACTCGTTTATCAAAATTAAAATTTTGTTTTTCGATTTCGTTTTTCATTTCGTCACATTTTATATTAAAATTATTCTGTATTCTTCTAATTTCGCTATTTTGTTCATTAAATTTCTCATCAAGTTTACTGAATTTCTGATTGAAAAGCATTTGCATTGTTTTTATAATTTCGCTGTTTTCAGCCCTGTTATTTTGGATTGGTGTTGAGTGAACAACTCCTTCACTCATGACTAGTGATTCTGTCATGCTTATTTGGCTATTGTTTGTACTATCAATTGTGTTCAATAAAGAATTATTTTCTTTATTTTCTGCCATTATGACATTTGTTAATGGTTTGTCGCTTTATCTTATCGTTATCATCTACTTTACAACCGTATTCTCACTTTCAATGTCCACCCCGCCACCATTTAGGCTTATTATATAAAATCTATTAATGTATTTTATATAGTCACCAGTTCGGGCCCATTTGTCATCTTTCTCTCTCTTTTATATGTATATAAATGTATTTGTCATAGGAACTATCTAATAACTTATCTTTGAGTTTGTTTACATTAATCGAATAAAGCACGTGTGTCACATTTACCATAATTATGGTATCTACCATAACTATAGCATCTGTTTATTTCAGTCTCGTTATGTTGTTTGTTATTACCTAAGGATCCAGGATTCTGCTCAGCGAGAATGCTGGCAGAGACAGGCATTGAAATGAGAATACGTTCAGTATAAACATTAATCATTAATATTGGTTTATTCCATAAATGCTATAAGCGTGTACACCTGACAAAATCAACATGGCGGCCATTAAAGTTGGCTCGTCTTCATCATAAACTTCTTTATATTTTATTAATCGTTAATTCAACAAATATCATATTTTAATTTAGCAGCTGCTTTGCTATTAAATGATTTTAATTATCTTGGCTGAACGCAAACGCAAACCAACACCCCGTTCGGATGTCGACATTAGAAAAACACGCCCGCTTTCTCTCACTCATTCATACTTATAAATTCAAATTACTTTTGTGTACACATATCTAATCATAGGGTTAACGAGCTCTTTAGTAAAAATTTTGTTTTGCACTTCCCTGGATCTGTAGACTAGAAGTTCTAGAAGAGGTTTCACATGTTGAGGCCTTAAGTTGGTTTGGTTACGTTTTTTGATATTATCACTGACTCTACTGCATAATTTTGAAAACAATTACTGCTCACTGTTTAGCTCACTTCTAATTATCACATAATGATATTTTGGCTACATTTTGTACTGTTTAAAACACTATGCCGGCGGCCTGTAACAAGTTGTTACTGCTGCTGCTGTTGTTTGTCGACTGGGGCGAAAATTATGCAAATTTTACGTATGTGTGAGTGAGTATACGTCATCGTTCTTTTGTCTCTGGTTATATAATAGCCTTGTTTGTTACGTATTTTTCTAACGTCATAGTGGTTTTAATGACGTTTTGAGCTGTTGGCCAATGAAACATAAATATGAAGCGCCGTTATTAGCGGCTGTAACCATTATAAGTCTTTTTAGCTGCACGTACACTGCTGTCCTTGAAATTATTTTGTTGTCTCGGAACTGCGTCGTTGTCGGCAAAACCAAGGGAAATTATGTAACCCACAGAATGACTTTAAAACATCGGAATACAATAGTTTGTTACCTCGCATACCATATTTTTATATCAGGCTTTTTTGTACTGTCACAAAACCCCCTCAATGAAAGGTTTTGTGTCGAGACACAAAAACTTTCATTGACTCATTCACACCTCTCTAAAAGGATCAGCTCAGATATGGAGCCACAACCCCCTGTAGTGTTACAAAAAATATAAATTCAATCACTTACCCTTGGTCCAATGATGAGGTTCGCACCTTCTGACCTTACTGGACTTCTCCAGAGAGATCCCTACACCATAAGGCCATGAGGCACTTTACGCTCCTGTTCTGACGCACCGGCCAGCTCAGGACCGCGGTCACCACACCATAAAACTCTGAAACATTCGATACAAAATTTTAAAATAATGGCCTTCTCTATATCCATATCCACAACTGATATGTTTCCTCTTAGCACGTTGGTTTGCGTTCTGGGGCATTGGTTTGCCTAATTCTACAAACTTCAAACAATGTATATCAAGAATTAAGATAGTAAATTACTTCTCCTTTTAACACTCCGGTATCTGGTACACCCTTCTGACTCCTGTCAATTATATTCACACTCTTTATCACATGAAACAATTGCTCTTAACCTATAGAAACAATTCATTTAACTGCTTGAGCAACAACCATTAACCCTAATAATTTACTTCATATAATCTTACAATATCTATATCATGGCAGACAACTTAAAAGTTTTATAATTTCTTTACGACTTTTTCTTACATTTAACCTTCTTTATAATAGAATCATCTCTAGAGAATGGACAAACTTTACAAAATTTTAATCTTATAATCGTTACTATCTTGGTAGTAACCTCCTATCCACACACACTATTGTTGATATAATAAAACACAATAAAACATTGTACATTAAACACAAACATTGAACAATTCACATTACTTAATTCATATTTACATAACTTGTAGCAAAACTTTCTAACATTATTCCTATCAACAAGTCTCTATTCAACTTTTAATATTTAACATTCATTTAGATTCTATACAAAATTTCACATTTATCATTACCTTTCAGTTACCTCACCTTTCTACTATGAATTTTCCTTTTCTAACCCTTCTATCCTTACTCGTTTGGGTGACTCTCTATTATTCATTTTTCGCTATCTTATTTTGGTATTTGTCAACCTAACCTTACTCACCTCTTTTTTCCACTAACAACCGCTTCTAACCATTTACATATAATATGACACCAATATCTCAATAACAACCCCCTTCACAAATCCCATTTAAAACCTCTGGCACCGCTCATTTTTGTACTAGTATGTGTGTACTCGAACTCTAACCAACTCATTCCCTTATCGGTTTCTGACCCTTTCAGATAACCCTTTCCGGCGCTAAACGGTCCCTTCCCGTCTCAACATCTCTCGTTGGACTCCCTACACCACTACCCTTATTACAAAATATCACCATCAACAACTATAAAATTACCATCCACATTACTCACCTCTACATATAATCCCTACCTACTGTGTCCCTAAAATATCTAACACCTCTTTATATATTATCAGCATCTCAGCACTTTATTTTTCCTAACTCCCAATAACTTTATTCAACTAACTCCAATGCCCTGATTTATCCTTATTCCCAAACTCTTTACAACATTTCAACTTAATACACCATTACAAAATTTATCACTTACCAACTAACAACAATACCTCTCAATAACCAAATCTATTACCTGCTTAATCATTTACTAACCCTTATAACCTGAATCTCATAATATCATTTAAACTTCCTTTAGTTATTCAAAATTCTACAATACATGTTTGCATAAAAAATACACAAAATACACAACAGCAAAATTACACAAATACATAGACATCAATACACAAAAATATACAATTCACCTAATCATTAAATCATTTACCATAATCAGTCCTCATCAGTCCATTTTTTAAAAAACACTGTCCACACAATTAAATGTTCATAACACAATAGAAAGTCTACCCTCCATCGTTAAACAATAGTCTTATCTTTGGTCTGTATAATTTATTTTTTATTAAATACATTATATTAACATCATTAATATAATACACATTTAAATTCTTATATTTTATAAAACCGTCATCATTGATAGGGTTATTACCTATCAATTCATCATATAACCTGTCACGATTGGTTATTGTCCTGTCACCTCCAGTATAATCAGTCACCACTAGGTACGTTATAAAGTCATTATTTACATTATCATCCTCTCCTACTGCTATATCAGCTTCATTACAAAGTAAGTTCTTATTTTTATTATATCTCATCTCTGTTCCTAACTTTTCCATAAATTCTTCATAAGTTCTACCCATCTTAAAAATCTCTATCTCCCTCTTTCTCTCACAATATCTCTCACTTTCAAAACATCTCTCTCTTTTAAAATATCTCTCATAATAACTCTCCCAATAACACTTCTCTCTCTCAATATATCTCTCTTTATCACACCAAGCTACACTCTCAATACTCACACAATTATTTTCTAACACCATATTCTTAATTCTATTATCATAATTCTCACCACTACTTACCTTGTCTTTATTTTCATTCAATTTATCTGATTCTCTACTATTCTCTACCCCCATTTTACTCTCGTAATTTTCATCTACTTTATTCTTTTGTTTATCAAACTTCTCATTAACTAATGCAATTATTTTCTCTTCCGTTTTATCGAAACGTGCGTGCATTTCATCAACTCGTTTATCAAAATTAAAATTTTGTTTTTCGATTTCGTTTTTCATTTCGTCACATTTTATATTAAAATTATTCTGTATTCTTCTAATTTCGCTATTTTGTTCATTAAATTTCTCATCAAGTTTACTGAATTTCTGATTGAAAAGCATTTGCATTGTTTTTATAATTTCGCTGTTTTCAGCCCTGTTATTTTGGATTGGTGTTGAGTGAACAACTCCTTCACTCATGACTAGTGATTCTGTCATGCTTATTTGGCTATTGTTTGTACTATCAATTGTGTTCAATAAAGAATTATTTTCTTTATTTTCTGCCATTATGACATTTGTTAATGGTTTGTCGCTTTATCTTATCGTTATCATCTACTTTACAACCGTATTCTCACTTTCAATGTCCACCCCGCCACCATTTAGGCTTATTATATAAAATCTATTAATGTATTTTATATAGTCACCAGTTCGGGCCCATTTGTCATCTTTCTCTCTCTTTTATATGTATATAAATGTATTTGTCATAGGAACTATCTAATAACTTATCTTTGAGTTTGTTTACATTAATCGAATAAAGCACGTGTGTAACATTTACCATAATTATGGTATCTACCATAACTATAGCATCTGTTTATTTCAGTCTCGTTATGTTGTTTGTTATTACCTAAGGATCCAGGATTCTGCTCAGCGAGAATGCTGGCAGAGACAGGCATTGAAATGAGAATACGTTCGGTATAAACATTAATCATTAATATTGGTTTATTCCATAAATGCTATAAGCGTGTACACCGGACAAAATCAACATGGCGGCCATTAAAGTTGGCTCGTCTTCATCATAAACTTCTTTATATTTTATTAATCGTTAATTCAACAAATATCATATTTTAATTTAGCAGCTGCTTTGCTATTAAATGATTTTAATTATCTTGGCTGAACGCAAACGCAAACCAACACCCCGTTCGGATGTCGACATTAGAAAAACACGCCCGCTTTCTCTCACTCATTCATACTTATAAATTCAAATTACTTTTGTGTACACATATCTAATCATAGGGTTAACGAGCTCTTTAGTAAAAATTTTGTTTTGCACTTCCCTGGATCTGTAGACTAGAAGTTCTAGAAGAGGTTTCACATGTTGAGGCCTTAAGTTGGTTTGGTTACGTTTTTTGATATTATCACTGACTCTACTGCATAATTTTGAAAACAATTACTGCTCACTGTTTAGCTCACTTCTAATTATCACATAATGATATTTTGGCTACATTTTGTACTGTTTAAAACACTATGCCGGTATAAATTGCCGGCGGCCTGTAACAAGTTGTTACTGCTGCTGCTGTTGTTTGTCGACTGGGGCGAAAATTATGCAAATTTTACGTATGTGTGAGTGAGTATACGTCATCGTTCTTTTGTCTCTGGTTATATAATAGCCTTGTTTGTTACGTATTTTTCTAACGTCATAGTGGTTTTAATGACGTTTTGAGCTGTTGGCCAATGAAACATAAATATGAAGCGCCGTTATTAGCGGCTGTAACCATTATAAGTCTTTTTAGCTGCACGTACACTGCTGTCCTTGAAATTATTTTGTTGTCTCGGAACTGCGTCGTTGTCGGCAAAACCAAGGGAAATTATGTAACCCACAGAATGACTTTAAAACATCGGAATACAATAGTTTGTTACCTCGCATACCATATTTTTATATCAGGCTTTTTTGTACTGTCACAAAACCCCCTCAGTGAAAGGTTTTGTGTCGAGACACAAAAACTTTCATTGACTCATTCACACCTCTCTAAAAGGATCAGCTCAGATATGGAGCCACAACCCCCTGTAGTGTTACAAAAAATATAAATTCAATCACTTACCCTTGGTCCAATGATGAGGTTCGCACCTTCTGACCTTACTGGACTTCTCCAGAGAGATCCCTACACCATAAGGCCATGAGGCACTTTACGCTCCTGTTCTGACGCACCGGCCAGCTCAGGACCGCGGTCACCACACCATAAAACTCTGAAACATTCGATACAAAATTTTAAAATAATGGCCTTCTCTATATCCATATCCACAACTGATATGTTTCCTCTTAGCACGTTGGTTTGCATTCTGGGGCATTGGTTTGCCTAATTCTACAAACTTCAAACAATGTATATCAAGAATTAAGATAGTAAATTACTTCTCCTTTTAACACTCCGGTATCTGGTACACCCTTCTGACTCCTGTCAATTATATTCACACTCTTTATCACATGAAACAATTGCTCTTAACCTATAGAAACAATTCATTTAACTGCTTGAGCAACAACCATTAACCCTAATAATTTACTTCATATAATCTTACAATATCTATATCATGGCAGACAACTTAAAAGTTTTATAATTTCTTTACGACTTTTTCTTACATTTAACCTTCTTTATAATAGAATCATCTCTAGAGAATGGACAAACTTTACAAAATTTTAATCTTATAATCGTTACTATCTTGGTAGTAACCTCCTATCCACACACACTATTGTTGATATAATAAAACACAATAAAACATTGTACATTAAACACAAACATTGAACAATTCACATTACTTAATTCATATTTACATAACTTGTAGCAAAACTTTCTAACATTATTCCTATCAACAAGTCTCTATTCAACTTTTAATATTTAACATTCATTTAGATTCTATACAAAATTTCACATTTATCATTACCTTTCAGTTACCTCACCTTTCTACTATGAATTTTCCTTTTCTAACCCTTCTATCCTTACTCGTTTGGGTGACTCTCTATTATTCATTTTTCGCTATCTTATTTTGGTATTTGTCAACCTAACCTTACTCACCTCTTTTTTCCACTAACAACCACTTCTAACCATTTACATATAATATGACACCAATATCTCAATAACAACCCCCTTCACAAATCCCATTTAAAACCTCTGGCACCGCTCATTTTTGTACTAGTATGTGTGTACTCGAACTCTAACCAACTCATTCCCTTATCGGTTTCTGACCCTTTCAGATAACCCTTTCCGGCGCTAAACGGTCCCTTCCCGTCTCAACATCTCTTGTTGGACTCCCTACACCACTACCCTTATTACAAAATATCACCATCAACAACTATAAAATTACCATCCACATTACTCACCTCTACATATAATCCCTACCTACTGTGTCCCTAAAATATCTAACACCTCTTTATATATTATCAGCATCTCAGCACTTTATTTTTCCTAACTCCCAATAACTTTATTCAACTAACTCCAATGCCCTGATTTATCCTTATTCCCAAACTCTTTACAACATTTCAACTTAATACACCATTACAAAATTTATCACTTACCAACTAACAACAATACCTCTCAATAACCAAATCTATTACCTGCTTAATCATTTACTAACCCTTATAACCTGAATCTCATAATATCATTTAAACTTCCTTTAGTTATTCAAAATTCTACAATACATGTTTGCATAAAAAATACACAAAATACACAACAGCAAAATTACACAAATACATAGACATCAATACACAAAAATATACAATTCACCTAATCATTAAATCATTTACCATAATCAGTCCTCATCAGTCCATTTTTTAAAAAACACTGTCCACACAATTAAATGTTCATAACACAATAGAAAGTCTACCCTCCATCGTTAAACAATAGTCTTATCTTTGGTCTGTATAATTTATTTTTTATTAAATACATTATATTAACATCATTAATATAATACACATTTAAATTCTTATATTTTATAAAACCGTCATCATTGATAGGGTTATTACCTATCAATTCATCATATAACCTGTCACGATTGGTTATTGTCCTGTCACCTCCAGTATAATCAGTCACCACTAGGTACGTTATAAAGTCATTATTTACATTATCATCCTCTCCTACTGCTATATCAGCTTCATTACAAAGTAAGTTCTTATTTTTATTATATCTCATCTCTGTTCCTAACTTTTCCATAAATTCTTCATAAGTTCTACCCATCTTAAAAATCTCTATCTCCCTCTTTCTCTCACAATATCTCTCACTTTCAAAACATCTCTCTCTTTTAAAATATCTCTCATAATAACTCTCCCAATAACACTTCTCTCTCTCAATATATCTCTCTTTATCACACCAAGCTACACTCTCAATACTCACACAATTATTTTCTAACACCATATTCTTAATTCTATTATCATAATTCTCACCACTACTTACCTTGTCTTTATTTTCATTCAATTTATCTGATTCTCTACTATTCTCTACCCCCATTTTACTCTCGTAATTTTCATCTACTTTATTCTTTTGTTTATCAAACTTCTCATTAACTAATGCAATTATTTTCTCTTCCGTTTTATCGAAACGTGCGTGCATTTCATCAACTCGTTTATCAAAATTAAAATTTTGTTTTTCGATTTCGTTTTTCATTTCGTCACATTTTATATTAAAATTATTCTGTATTCTTCTAATTTCGCTATTTTGTTCATTAAATTTCTCATCAAGTTTACTGAATTTCTGATTGAAAAGCATTTGCATTGTTTTTATAATTTCGCTGTTTTCAGCCCTGTTATTTTGGATTGGTGTTGAGTGAACAACTCCTTCACTCATGACTAGTGATTCTGTCATGCTTATTTGGCTATTGTTTGTACTATCAATTGTGTTCAATAAAGAATTATTTTCTTTATTTTCTGCCATTATGACATTTGTTAATGGTTTGTCGCTTTATCTTATCGTTATCATCTACTTTACAACCGTATTCTCACTTTCAATGTCCACCCCGCCACCATTTAGGCTTATTATATAAAATCTATTAATGTATTTTATATAGTCACCAGTTCGGGCCCATTTGTCATCTTTCTCTCTCTTTTATATGTATATAAATGTATTTGTCATAGGAACTATCTAATAACTTATCTTTGAGTTTGTTTACATTAATCGAATAAAGCACGTGTGTCACATTTACCATAATTATGGTATCTACCATAACTATAGCATCTGTTTATTTCAGTCTCGTTATGTTGTTTGTTATTACCTAAGGATCCAGGATTCTGCTCAGCGAGAATGCTGGCAGAGACAGGCATTGAAATGAGAATACGTTCGGTATAAACATTAATCATTAATATTGGTTTATTCCATAAATGCTATAAGCGTGTACACCTGACAAAATCAACATGGCGGCCATTAAAGTTGGCTCGTCTTCATCATAAACTTCTTTATATTTTATTAATCGTTAATTCAACAAATATCATATTTTAATTTAGCAGCTGCTTTGCTATTAAATGATTTTAATTATCTTGGCTGAACGCAAACGCAAACCAACACCCCGTTCGGATGTCGACATTAGAAAAACACGCCCGCTTTCTCTCACTCATTCATACTTATAAATTCAAATTACTTTTGTGTACACATATCTAATCATAGGGTTAACGAGCTCTTTAGTAAAAATTTTGTTTTGCACTTCCCTGGATCTGTAGACTAGAAGTTCTAGAAGAGGTTTCACATGTTGAGGCCTTAAGTTGGTTTGGTTACGTTTTTTGATATTATCACTGACTCTACTGCATAATTTTGAAAACAATTACTGCTCACTGTTTAGCTCACTTCTAATTATCACATAATGATATTTTGGCTACATTTTGTACTGTTTAAAACACTATGCCGGCGGCCTGTAACAAGTTGTTACTGCTGCTGCTGTTGTTTGTCGACTGGGGCGAAAATTATGCAAATTTTACGTATGTGTGAGTGAGTATACGTCATCGTTCTTTTGTCTCTGGTTATATAATAGCCTTGTTTGTTACGTATTTTTCTAACGTCATAGTGGTTTTAATGACGTTTTGAGCTGTTGGCCAATGAAACATAAATATGAAGTGCCGTTATTAGCGGCTGTAACCATTATAAGTCTTTTTAGCTGCACGTACACTGCTGTCCTTGAAATTATTTTGTTGTCTCGGAACTGCGTCGTTGTCGGCAAAACCAAGGGAAATTATGTAACCCACAGAATGACTTTAAAACATCGGAATACAATAGTTTGTTACCTCGCATACCATATTTTTATATCAGGCTTTTTTGTACTGTCACAAAACCCCCTCAATGAAAGGTTTTGTGTCGAGACACAAAAACTTTCATTGACTCATTCACACCTCTCTAAAAGGATCACCTCAGATATGGAGCCACAACCCCCTGTAGTGTTACAAAAAATATAAATTCAATCACTTACCCTTGGTTCAATGATGAGGTTCGCACCTTCTGACCTTACTGGACTTCTCCAGAGAGATCCCTACACCATAAGGCCATGAGGCACTTTACGCTCCTGTTCTGACGCACCGGCCAGCTCAGGACCGCGGTCACCACACCATAAAACTCTGAAACATTCGATACAAAATTTTAAAATAATGGCCTTCTCTATATCCATATCCACAACTGATATGTTTCCTCTTAGCACGTTGGTTTGCATTCTGGGGCATTGGTTTGCCTAATTCTACAAACTTCAAACAATGTATATCAAGAATTAAGATAGTAAATTACTTCTCCTTTTAACACTCCGGTATCTGGTACACCCTTCTGACTCCTGTCAATTATATCCACACTCTTTATCACATGAAACAATTGCTCTTAACCTATAGAAACAATTCATTTAACTGCTTGAGCAACAACCATTAACCCTAATAATTTACTTCATATAATCTTACAATATCTATATCATGGCAGACAACTTAAAAGTTTTATAATTTCTTTACGACTTTTTCTTACATTTAACCTTCTTTATAATAGAATCATCTCTAGAGAATGGACAAACTTTACAAAATTTTAATCTTATAATCGTTACTATCTTGGTAGTAACCTCCTATCCACACACACTATTGTTGATATAATAAAACACAATAAAACATTGTACATTAAACACAAACATTGAACAATTCACATTACTTAATTCATATTTACATAACTTGTAGCAAAACTTTCTAACATTATTCCTATCAACAAGTCTCTATTCAACTTTTAATATTTAACATTCATTTAGATTCTATACAAAATTTCACATTTATCATTACCTTTCAGTTACCTCACCTTTCTACTATGAATTTTCCTTTTCTAACCCTTCTATCCTTACTCGTTTGGGTGACTCTCTATTATTCATTTTTCGCTATCTTATTTTGGTATTTGTCAACCTAACCTTACTCACCTCTTTTTTCCACTAACAACCACTTCTAACCATTTACATATAATATGACACCAATATCTCAATAACAACCCCCTTCACAAATCCCATTTAAAACCTCTGGCACCGCTCATTTTTGTACTAGTATGTGTGTACTCGAACTCTAACCAACTCATTCCCTTATCGGTTTCTGACCCTTTCAGATAACCCTTTCCGGCGCTAAACGGTCCCTTCCCGTCTCAACATCTCTCGTTGGACTCCCTACACCACTACCCTTATTACAAAATATCACCATCAACAACTATAAAATTACCATCCACATTACTCACCTCTACATATAATCCCTACCTACTGTGTCCCTAAAATATCTAACACCTCTTTATATATTATCAGCATCTCAGCACTTTATTTTTCCTAACTCCCAATAACTTTATTCAACTAACTCCAATGCCCTGATTTATCCTTATTCCCAAACTCTTTACAACATTTCAACTTAATACACCATTACAAAATTTATCACTTACCAACTAACAACAATACCTCTCAATAACCAAATCTATTACCTGCTTAATCATTTACTAACCCTTATAACCTGAATCTCATAATATCATTTAAACTTCCTTTAGTTATTCAAAATTCTACAATACATGTTTGCATAAAAAATACACAAAATACACAACAGCAAAATTACACAAATACATAGACATCAATACACAAAAATATACAATTCACCTAATCATTAAATCATTTACCATAATCAGTCCTCATCAGTCCATTTTTTAAAAAACACTGTCCACACAATTAAATGTTCATAACACAATAGAAAGTCTACCCTCCATCGTTAAACAATAGTCTTATCTTTGGTCTGTATAATTTATTTTTTATTAAATACATTATATTAACATCATTAATATAATACACATTTAAATTCTTATATTTTATAAAACCGTCATCATTGATAGGGTTATTACCTATCAATTCATCATATAACCTGTCACGATTGGTTATTGTCCTGTCACCTCCAGTATAATCAGTCACCACTAGGTACGTTATAAAGTCATTATTTACATTATCATCCTCTCCTACTGCTATATCAGCTTCATTACAAAGTAAGTTCTTATTTTTATTATATCTCATCTCTGTTCCTAACTTTTCCATAAATTCTTCATAAGTTCTACCCATCTTAAAAATCTCTATCTCCCTCTTTCTCTCACAATATCTCTCACTTTCAAAACATCTCTCTCTTTTAAAATATCTCTCATAATAACTCTCCCAATAACACTTCTCTCTCTCAATATATCTCTCTTTATCACACCAAGCTACACTCTCAATACTCACACAATTATTTTCTAACACCATATTCTTAATTCTATTATCATAATTCTCACCACTACTTACCTTGTCTTTATTTTCATTCAATTTATCTGATTCTCTACTATTCTCTACCCCCATTTTACTCTCGTAATTTTCATCTACTTTATTCTTTTGTTTATCAAACTTCTCATTAACTAATGCAATTATTTTCTCTTCCGTTTTATCGAAACGTGCGTGCATTTCATCAACTCGTTTATCAAAATTAAAATTTTGTTTTTCGATTTCGTTTTTCATTTCGTCACATTTTATATTAAAATTATTCTGTATTCTTCTAATTTCGCTATTTTGTTCATTAAATTTCTCATCAAGTTTACTGAATTTCTGATTGAAAAGCATTTGCATTGTTTTTATAATTTCGCTGTTTTCAGCCCTGTTATTTTGGATTGGTGTTGAGTGAACAACTCCTTCACTCATGACTAGTGATTCTGTCATGCTTATTTGGCTATTGTTTGTACTATCAATTGTGTTCAATAAAGAATTATTTTCTTTATTTTCTGCCATTATGACATTTGTTAATGGTTTGTCGCTTTATCTTATCGTTATCATCTACTTTACAACCGTATTCTCACTTTCAATGTCCACCCCGCCACCATTTAGGCTTATTATATAAAATCTATTAATGTATTTTATATAGTCACCAGTTCGGGCCCATTTGTCATCTTTCTCTCTCTTTTATATGTATATAAATGTATTTGTCATAGGAACTATCTAATAACTTATCTTTGAGTTTGTTTACATTAATCGAATAAAGCACGTGTGTCACATTTACCATAATTATGGTATCTACCATAACTATAGCATCTGTTTATTTCAGTCTCGTTATGTTGTTTGTTATTACCTAAGGATCCAGGATTCTGCTCAGCGAGAATGCTGGCAGAGACAGGCATTGAAATGAGAATACGTTCAGTATAAACATTAATCATTAATATTGGTTTATTCCATAAATGCTATAAGCGTGTACACCTGACAAAATCAACATGGCGGCCATTAAAGTTGGCTCGTCTTCATCATAAACTTCTTTATATTTTATTAATCGTTAATTCAACAAATATCATATTTTAATTTAGCAGCTGCTTTGCTATTAAATGATTTTAATTATCTTGGCTGAACGCAAACGCAAACCAACACCCCGTTCGGATGTCGACATTAGAAAAACACGCCCGCTTTCTCTCACTCATTCATACTTATAAATTCAAATTACTTTTGTGTACACATATCTAATCATAGGGTTAACGAGCTCTTTAGTAAAAATTTTGTTTTGCACTTCCCTGGATCTGTAGACTAGAAGTTCTAGAAGAGGTTTCACATGTTGAGGCCTTAAGTTGGTTTGGTTACGTTTTTTGATATTATCACTGACTCTACTGCATAATTTTGAAAACAATTACTGCTCACTGTTTAGCTCACTTCTAATTATCACATAATGATATTTTGGCTACATTTTGTACTGTTTAAAACACTATGCCGGCGGCCTGTAACAAGTTGTTACTGCTGCTGCTGTTGTTTGTCGACTGGGGCGAAAATTATGCAAATTTTACGTATGTGTGAGTGAGTATACGTCATCGTTCTTTTGTCTCTGGTTATATAATAGCCTTGTTTGTTACGTATTTTTCTAACGTCATAGTGGTTTTAATGACGTTTTGAGCTGTTGGCCAATGAAACATAAATATGAAGCGCCGTTATTAGCGGCTGTAACCATTATAAGTCTTTTTAGCTGCACGTACACTGCTGTCCTTGAAATTATTTTGTTGTCTCGGAACTGCGTCGTTGTCGGCAAAACCAAGGGAAATTATGTAACCCACAGAATGACTTTAAAACATCGGAATACAATAGTTTGTTACCTCGCATACCATATTTTTATATCAGGCTTTTTTGTACTGTCACAAAACCCCCTCAATGAAAGGTTTTGTGTCGAGACACAAAAACTTTCATTGACTCATTCACACCTCTCTAAAAGGATCAGCTCAGATATGGAGCCACAACCCCCTGTAGTGTTACAAAAAATATAAATTCAATCACTTACCCTTGGTCCAATGATGAGGTTCGCACCTTCTGACCTTACTGGACTTCTCCAGAGAGATCCCTACACCATAAGGCCATGAGGCACTTTACGCTCCTGTTCTGACGCACCGGCCAGCTCAGGACCGCGGTCACCACACCATAAAACTCTGAAACATTCGATACAAAATTTTAAAATAATGGCCTTCTCTATATCCATATCCACAACTGATATGTTTCCTCTTAGCACGTTGGTTTGCGTTCTGGGGCATTGGTTTGCCTAATTCTACAAACTTCAAACAATGTATATCAAGAATTAAGATAGTAAATTACTTCTCCTTTTAACACTCCGGTATCTGGTACACCCTTCTGACTCCTGTCAATTATATTCACACTCTTTATCACATGAAACAATTGCTCTTAACCTATAGAAACAATTCATTTAACTGCTTGAGCAACAACCATTAACCCTAATAATTTACTTCATATAATCTTACAATATCTATATCATGGCAGACAACTTAAAAGTTTTATAATTTCTTTACGACTTTTTCTTACATTTAACCTTCTTTATAATAGAATCATCTCTAGAGAATGGACAAACTTTACAAAATTTTAATCTTATAATCGTTACTATCTTGGTAGTAACCTCCTATCCACACACACTATTGTTGATATAATAAAACACAATAAAACATTGTACATTAAACACAAACATTGAACAATTCACATTACTTAATTCATATTTACATAACTTGTAGCAAAACTTTCTAACATTATTCCTATCAACAAGTCTCTATTCAACTTTTAATATTTAACATTCATTTAGATTCTATACAAAATTTCACATTTATCATTACCTTTCAGTTACCTCACCTTTCTACTATGAATTTTCCTTTTCTAACCCTTCTATCCTTACTCGTTTGGGTGACTCTCTATTATTCATTTTTCGCTATCTTATTTTGGTATTTGTCAACCTAACCTTACTCACCTCTTTTTTCCACTAACAACCGCTTCTAACCATTTACATATAATATGACACCAATATCTCAATAACAACCCCCTTCACAAATCCCATTTAAAACCTCTGGCACCGCTCATTTTTGTACTAGTATGTGTGTACTCGAACTCTAACCAACTCATTCCCTTATCGGTTTCTGACCCTTTCAGATAACCCTTTCCGGCGCTAAACGGTCCCTTCCCGTCTCAACATCTCTCGTTGGACTCCCTACACCACTACCCTTATTACAAAATATCACCATCAACAACTATAAAATTACCATCCACATTACTCACCTCTACATATAATCCCTACCTACTGTGTCCCTAAAATATCTAACACCTCTTTATATATTATCAGCATCTCAGCACTTTATTTTTCCTAACTCCCAATAACTTTATTCAACTAACTCCAATGCCCTGATTTATCCTTATTCCCAAACTCTTTACAACATTTCAACTTAATACACCATTACAAAATTTATCACTTACCAACTAACAACAATACCTCTCAATAACCAAATCTATTACCTGCTTAATCATTTACTAACCCTTATAACCTGAATCTCATAATATCATTTAAACTTCCTTTAGTTATTCAAAATTCTACAATACATGTTTGCATAAAAAATACACAAAATACACAACAGCAAAATTACACAAATACATAGACATCAATACACAAAAATATACAATTCACCTAATCATTAAATCATTTACCATAATCAGTCCTCATCAGTCCATTTTTTAAAAAACACTGTCCACACAATTAAATGTTCATAACACAATAGAAAGTCTACCCTCCATCGTTAAACAATAGTCTTATCTTTGGTCTGTATAATTTATTTTTTATTAAATACATTATATTAACATCATTAATATAATACACATTTAAATTCTTATATTTTATAAAACCGTCATCATTGATAGGGTTATTACCTATCAATTCATCATATAACCTGTCACGATTGGTTATTGTCCTGTCACCTCCAGTATAATCAGTCACCACTAGGTACGTTATAAAGTCATTATTTACATTATCATCCTCTCCTACTGCTATATCAGCTTCATTACAAAGTAAGTTCTTATTTTTATTATATCTCATCTCTGTTCCTAACTTTTCCATAAATTCTTCATAAGTTCTACCCATCTTAAAAATCTCTATCTCCCTCTTTCTCTCACAATATCTCTCACTTTCAAAACATCTCTCTCTTTTAAAATATCTCTCATAATAACTCTCCCAATAACACTTCTCTCTCTCAATATATCTCTCTTTATCACACCAAGCTACACTCTCAATACTCACACAATTATTTTCTAACACCATATTCTTAATTCTATTATCATAATTCTCACCACTACTTACCTTGTCTTTATTTTCATTCAATTTATCTGATTCTCTACTATTCTCTACCCCCATTTTACTCTCGTAATTTTCATCTACTTTATTCTTTTGTTTATCAAACTTCTCATTAACTAATGCAATTATTTTCTCTTCCGTTTTATCGAAACGTGCGTGCATTTCATCAACTCGTTTATCAAAATTAAAATTTTGTTTTTCGATTTCGTTTTTCATTTCGTCACATTTTATATTAAAATTATTCTGTATTCTTCTAATTTCGCTATTTTGTTCATTAAATTTCTCATCAAGTTTACTGAATTTCTGATTGAAAAGCATTTGCATTGTTTTTATAATTTCGCTGTTTTCAGCCCTGTTATTTTGGATTGGTGTTGAGTGAACAACTCCTTCACTCATGACTAGTGATTCTGTCATGCTTATTTGGCTATTGTTTGTACTATCAATTGTGTTCAATAAAGAATTATTTTCTTTATTTTCTGCCATTATGACATTTGTTAATGGTTTGTCGCTTTATCTTATCGTTATCATCTACTTTACAACCGTATTCTCACTTTCAATGTCCACCCCGCCACCATTTAGGCTTATTATATAAAATCTATTAATGTATTTTATATAGTCACCAGTTCGGGCCCATTTGTCATCTTTCTCTCTCTTTTATATGTATATAAATGTATTTGTCATAGGAACTATCTAATAACTTATCTTTGAGTTTGTTTACATTAATCGAATAAAGCACGTGTGTAACATTTACCATAATTATGGTATCTACCATAACTATAGCATCTGTTTATTTCAGTCTCGTTATGTTGTTTGTTATTACCTAAGGATCCAGGATTCTGCTCAGCGAGAATGCTGGCAGAGACAGGCATTGAAATGAGAATACGTTCGGTATAAACATTAATCATTAATATTGGTTTATTCCATAAATGCTATAAGCGTGTACACCGGACAAAATCAACATGGCGGCCATTAAAGTTGGCTCGTCTTCATCATAAACTTCTTTATATTTTATTAATCGTTAATTCAACAAATATCATATTTTAATTTAGCAGCTGCTTTGCTATTAAATGATTTTAATTATCTTGGCTGAACGCAAACGCAAACCAACACCCCGTTCGGATGTCGACATTAGAAAAACACGCCCGCTTTCTCTCACTCATTCATACTTATAAATTCAAATTACTTTTGTGTACACATATCTAATCATAGGGTTAACGAGCTCTTTAGTAAAAATTTTGTTTTGCACTTCCCTGGATCTGTAGACTAGAAGTTCTAGAAGAGGTTTCACATGTTGAGGCCTAAGTTGGTTTGGTTACGTTTTTTGATATTATCACTGACTCTACTGCATAATTTTGAAAACAATTACTGCTCACTGTTTAGCTCACTTCTAATTATCACATAATGATATTTTGGCTACATTTTGTACTGTTTAAAACACTATGCCGGTATAAATTGCCGGCGGCCTGTAACAAGTTGTTACTGCTGCTGCTGTTGTTTGTCGACTGGGGCGAAAATTATGCAAATTTTACGTATGTGTGAGTGAGTATACGTCATCGTTCTTTTGTCTCTGGTTATATAATAGCCTTGTTTGTTACGTATTTTTCTAACGTCATAGTGGTTTTAATGACGTTTTGAGCTGTTGGCCAATGAAACATAAATATGAAGCGCCGTTATTAGCGGCTGTAACCATTATAAGTCTTTTTAGCTGCACGTACACTGCTGTCCTTGAAATTATTTTGTTGTCTCGGAACTGCGCGTTGTCGGCAAAACCAAGGGAAATTATGTAACCCACAGAATGACTTTAAAACATCGGAATACAATAGTTTGTTACCTCGCATACCATATTTTTATATCAGGCTTTTTTGTACTGTCACAAAACCCCCTCAATGAAAGGTTTTGTGTCGAGACACAAAAACTTTCATTGACTCATTCACACCTCTCTAAAAGGATCAGCTCAGATATGGAGCCACAACCCCCTGTAGTGTTACAAAAAATATAAATTCAATCACTTACCCTTGGTCCAATGATGAGGTTCGCACCTTCTGACCTTACTGGACTTCTCCAGAGAGATCCCTACACCATAAGGCCATCAGGCACTTTACGCTCCTGTTCTGACGCACCGGCCAGCTCAGGACCGCGGTCACCACACCATAAAACTCTGAAACATTCTATACAAAATTTTAAAATAATGGCCTTCTCTATATCCATATCCACAACTGATATGTTTCCTCTTAGCACGTTGGTTTGCATTCTGGGGCATTGGTTTGCCTAATTCTACAAACTTCAAACAATGTATATCAAGAATTAAGATAGTAAATTACTTCTCCTTTTAACACTCCGGTATCTGGTACACCCTTCTGACTCCTGTCAATTATATTCACACTCTTTATCACATGAAACAATTGCTCTTAACCTATAGAAACAATTCATTTAACTGCTTGAGCAACAACCATTAACCCTAATAATTTACTTCATATAATCTTACAATATCTATATCATGGCAGACAACTTAAAAGTTTTATAATTTCTTTACGACTTTTTCTTACATTTAACCTTCTTTATAATAGAATCATCTCTAGAGAATGGACAAACTTTACAAAATTTTAATCTTATAATCGTTACTATCTTGGTAGTAACCTCCTATCCACACACACTATTGTTGATATAATAAAACACAATAAAACATTGTACATTAAACACAAACATTGAACAATTCACATTACTTAATTCATATTTACATAACTTGTAGCAAAACTTTCTAACATTATTCCTATCAACAAGTCTCTATTCAACTTTTAATATTTAACATTCATTTAGATTCTATACAAAATTTCACATTTATCATTACCTTTCAGTTACCTCACCTTTCTACTATGAATTTTCCTTTTCTAACCCTTCTATCCTTACTCGTTTGGGTGACTCTCTATTATTCATTTTTCGCTATCTTATTTTGGTATTTGTCAACCTAACCTTACTCACCTCTTTTTTCCACTAACAACCGCTTCTAACCATTTACATATAATATGACACCAATATCTCAATAACAACCCCCTTCACAAATCCCATTTAAAACCTCTGGCACCGCTCATTTTTGTACTAGTATGTATGTACTCGAACTCTAACCAACTCATTCCCTTATCGGTTTCTGACCCTTTCAGATAACCCTTTCCGGCGCTAAACGGTCCCTTCCCGTCTCAACATCTCTCGTTGGACTCCCTACACCACTACCCTTATTACAAAATATCACCATCAACAACTATAAAATTACCATCCACATTACTCACCTCTACATATAATCCCTACCTACTGTGTCCCTAAAATATCTAACACCTCTTTATATATTATCAGCATCTCAGCACTTTATTTTTCCTAACTCCCAATAACTTTATTCAACTAACTCCAATGCCCTGATTTATCCTTATTCCCAAACTCTTTACAACATTTCAACTTAATACACCATTACAAAATTTATCACTTACCAACTAACAACAATACCTCTCAATAACCAAATCTATTACCTGCTTAATCATTTACTAACCCTTATAACCTGAATCTCATAATATCATTTAAACTTCCTTTAGTTATTCAAAATTCTACAATACATGTTTGCATAAAAAATACACAAAATACACAACAGCAAAATTACACAAATACATAGACATCAATACACAAAAATATACAATTCACCTAATCATTAAATCATTTACCATAATCAGTCCTCATCAGTCCATTTTTTAAAAAACACTGTCCACACAATTAAATGTTCATAACACAATAGAAAGTCTACCCTCCATCGTTAAACAATAGTCTTATCTTTGGTCTGTATAATTTATTTTTTATTAAATACATTATATTAACATCATTAATATAATACACATTTAAATTCTTATATTTTATAAAACCGTCATCATTGATAGGGTTATTACCTATCAATTCATCATATAACCTGTCACGATTGGTTATTGTCCTGTCACCTCCAGTATAATCAGTCACCACTAGGTACGTTATAAAGTCATTATTTACATTATCATCCTCTCCTACTGCTATATCAGCTTCATTACAAAGTAAGTTCTTATTTTTATTATATCTCATCTCTGTTCCTAACTTTTCCATAAATTCTTCATAAGTTCTACCCATCTTAAAAATCTCTATCTCCCTCTTTCTCTCACAATATCTCTCACTTTCAAAACATCTCTCTCTTTTAAAATATCTCTCATAATAACTCTCCCAATAACACTTCTCTCTCTCAATATATCTCTCTTTATCACACCAAGCTACACTCTCAATACTCACACAATTATTTTCTAACACCATATTCTTAATTCTATTATCATAATTCTCACCACTACTTACCTTGTCTTTATTTTCATTCAATTTATCTGATTCTCTACTATTCTCTACCCCCATTTTACTCTCGTAATTTTCATCTACTTTATTCTTTTGTTTATCAAACTTCTCATTAACTAATGAAATTATTTTCTCTTCCGTTTTATCGAAACGTGCGTGCATTTCATCAACTCGTTTATCAAAATTAAAATTTTGTTTTTCGATTTCGTTTTTCATTTCGTCACATTTTATATTAAAATTATTCTGTATTCTTCTAATTTCGCTATTTTGTTCATTAAATTTCTCATCAAGTTTACTGAATTTCTGATTGAAAAGCATTTGCATTGTTTTTATAATTTCGCTGTTTTCAGCCCTGTTATTTTGGATTGGTGTTGAGTGAACAACTCCTTCACTCATGACTAGTGATTCTGTCATGCTTATTTGGCTATTGTTTGTACTATCAATTGTGTTCAATAAAGAATTATTTTCTTTATTTTCTGCCATTATGACATTTGTTAATGGTTTGTCGCTTTATCTTATCGTTATCATCTACTTTACAACCGTATTCTCACTTTCAATGTCCACCCCGCCACCATTTAGGCTTATTATATAAAATCTATTAATGTATTTTATATAGTCACCAGTTCGGGCCCATTTGTCATCTTTCTCTCTCTTTTATATGTATATAAATGTATTTGTCATAGGAACTATCTAATAACTTATCTTTGAGTTTGTTTACATTAATCGAATAAAGCACGTGTGTCACATTTACCATAATTATGGTATCTACCATAACTATAGCATCTGTTTATTTCAGTCTCGTTATGTTGTTTGTTATTACCTAAGGATCCAGGATTCTGCTCAGCGAGAATGCTGGCAGAGACAGGCATTGAAATGAGAATACGTTCGGTAGAAACATTAATCATTAATATTGGTTTATTCCATAAATGCTATAAGCGTGTACACCGGACAAAATCAACATGGCGGCCATTAAAGTTGGCTCGTCTTCATCATAAACTTCTTTATATTTTATTAATCGTTAATTCAACAAATATCATATTTTAATTTAGCAGCTGCTTTGCTATTAAATGATTTTAATTATCTTGGCTGAACGCAAACGCAAACCAACACCCCGTTCGGATGTCGACATTAGAAAAACACGCCCGCTTTCTCTCACTCATTCATACTTATAAATTCAAATTACTTTTGTGTACACATATCTAATCATAGGGTTAACGAGCTCTTTAGTAAAAATTTTGTTTTGCACTTCCCTGGATCTGTAGACTAGAAGTTCTAGAAGAGGTTTCACATGTTGAGGCCTTAAGTTGGTTTGGTTACGTTTTTTGATATTATCACTGACTCTACTGCATAATTTTGAAAACAATTACTGCTCACTGTTTAGCTCACTTCTAATTATCACATAATGATATTTTGGCTACATTTTGTACTGTTTAAAACACTATGCCGGTATAAATTGCCGGCGGCCTGTAACAAGTTGTTACTGCTGCTGCTGTTGTTTGTCGACTGGGGCGAAAATTATGCAAATTTTACGTATGTGTGAGTGAGTATACGTCATCGTTCTTTTGTCTCTGGTTATATAATAGCCTTGTTTGTTACGTATTTTTCTAACGTCATAGTGGTTTTAATGACGTTTTGAGCTGTTGGCCAATGAAACATAAATATGAAGCGCCGTTATTAGCGGCTGTAACCATTATAAGTCTTTTTAGCTGCACGTACACTGCTGTCCTTGAAATTATTTTGTTGTCTCGGAACTGCGTCGTTGTCGGCAAAACCAAGGGAAATTATGTAACCCACAGAATGACTTTAAAACATCGGAATACAATAGTTTGTTACCTCGCATACCATATTTTTATATCAGGCTTTTTTGTACTGTCACAAAACCCCCTCAATGAAAGGTTTTGTGTCGAGACACAAAAACTTTCATTGACTCATTCACACCTCTCTAAAAGGATCAGCTCAGATATGGAGCCACAACCCCCTGTAGTGTTACAAAAAATATAAATTCAATCACTTACCCTTGGTCCAATGATGAGGTTCGCACCTTCTGACCTTACTGGACTTCTCCAGAGAGATCCCTACACCATAAGGCCATGAGGCACTTTACGCTCCTGTTCTGACGCACCGGCCAGCTCAGGACCGCGGTCACCACACCATAAAACTCTGAAACATTCGATACAAAATTTTAAAATAATGGCCTTCTCTATATCCATATCCACAACTGATATGTTTCCTCTTAGCACGTTGGTTTGCGTTCTGGGGCATTGGTTTGCCTAATTCTACAAACTTCAAACAATGTATATCAAGAATTAAGATAGTAAATTACTTCTCCTTTTAACACTCCGGTATCTGGTACACCCTTCTGACTCCTGTCAATTATATTCACACTCTTTATCACATGAAACAATTGCTCTTAACCTATAGAAACAATTCATTTAACTGCTTGAGCAACAACCATTAACCCTAATAATTTACTTCATATAATCTTACAATATCTATATCATGGCAGACAACTTAAAAGTTTTATAATTTCTTTACGACTTTTTCTTACATTTAACCTTCTTTATAATAGAATCATCTCTAGAGAATGGACAAACTTTACAAAATTTTAATCTTATAATCGTTACTATCTTGGTAGTAACCTCCTATCCACACACACTATTGTTGATATAATAAAACACAATAAAACATTGTACATTAAACACAAACATTGAACAATTCACATTACTTAATTCATATTTACATAACTTGTAGCAAAACTTTCTAACATTATTCCTATCAACAAGTCTCTATTCAACTTTTAATATTTAACATTCATTTAGATTCTATACAAAATTTCACATTTATCATTACCTTTCAGTTACCTCACCTTTCTACTATGAATTTTCCTTTTCTAACCCTTCTATCCTTACTCGTTTGGGTGACTCTCTATTATTCATTTTTCGCTATCTTATTTTGGTATTTGTCAACCTAACCTTACTCACCTCTTTTTTCCACTAACAACCGCTTCTAACCATTTACATATAATATGACACCAATATCTCAATAACAACCCCCTTCACAAATCCCATTTAAAACCTCTGGCACCGCTCATTTTTGTACTAGTATGTGTGTACTCGAACTCTAACCAACTCATTCCCTTATCGGTTTCTGACCCTTTCAGATAACCCTTTCCGGCGCTAAACGGTCCCTTCCCGTCTCAACATCTCTCGTTGGACTCCCTACACCACTACCCTTATTACAAAATATCACCATCAACAACTATAAAATTACCATCCACATTACTCACCTCTACATATAATCCCTACCTACTGTGTCCCTAAAATATCTAACACCTCTTTATATATTATCAGCATCTCAGCACTTTATTTTTCCTAACTCCCAATAACTTTATTCAACTAACTCCAATGCCCTGATTTATCCTTATTCCCAAACTCTTTACAACATTTCAACTTAATACACCATTACAAAATTTATCACTTACCAACTAACAACAATACCTCTCAATAACCAAATCTATTACCTGCTTAATCATTTACTAACCCTTATAACCTGAATCTCATAATATCATTTAAACTTCCTTTAGTTATTCAAAATTCTACAATACATGTTTGCATAAAAAATACACAAAATACACAACAGCAAAATTACACAAATACATAGACATCAATACACAAAAATATACAATTCACCTAATCATTAAATCATTTACCATAATCAGTCCTCATCAGTCCATTTTTTAAAAAACACTGTCCACACAATTAAATGTTCATAACACAATAGAAAGTCTACCCTCCATCGTTAAACAATAGTCTTATCTTTGGTCTGTATAATTTATTTTTTATTAAATACATTATATTAACATCATTAATATAATACACATTTAAATTCTTATATTTTATAAAACCGTCATCATTGATAGGGTTATTACCTATCAATTCATCATATAACCTGTCACGATTGGTTATTGTCCTGTCACCTCCAGTATAATCAGTCACCACTAGGTACGTTATAAAGTCATTATTTACATTATCATCCTCTCCTACTGCTATATCAGCTTCATTACAAAGTAAGTTCTTATTTTTATTATATCTCATCTCTGTTCCTAACTTTTCCATAAATTCTTCATAAGTTCTACCCATCTTAAAAATCTCTATCTCCCTCTTTCTCTCACAATATCTCTCACTTTCAAAACATCTCTCTCTTTTAAAATATCTCTCATAATAACTCTCCCAATAACACTTCTCTCTCTCAATATATCTCTCTTTATCACACCAAGCTACACTCTCAATACTCACACAATTATTTTCTAACACCATATTCTTAATTCTATTATCATAATTCTCACCACTACTTACCTTGTCTTTATTTTCATTCAATTTATCTGATTCTCTACTATTCTCTACCCCCATTTTACTCTCGTAATTTTCATCTACTTTATTCTTTTGTTTATCAAACTTCTCATTAACTAATGCAATTATTTTCTCTTCCGTTTTATCGAAACGTGCGTGCATTTCATCAACTCGTTTATCAAAATTAAAATTTTGTTTTTCGATTTCGTTTTTCATTTCGTCACATTTTATATTAAAATTATTCTGTATTCTTCTAATTTCGCTATTTTGTTCATTAAATTTCTCATCAAGTTTACTGAATTTCTGATTGAAAAGCATTTGCATTGTTTTTATAATTTCGCTGTTTTCAGCCCTGTTATTTTGGATTGGTGTTGAGTGAACAACTCCTTCACTCATGACTAGTGATTCTGTCATGCTTATTTGGCTATTGTTTGTACTATCAATTGTGTTCAATAAAGAATTATTTTCTTTATTTTCTGCCATTATGACATTTGTTAATGGTTTGTCGCTTTATCTTATCGTTATCATCTACTTTACAACCGTATTCTCACTTTCAATGTCCACCCCGCCACCATTTAGGCTTATTATATAAAATCTATTAATGTATTTTATATAGTCACCAGTTCGGGCCCATTTGTCATCTTTCTCTCTCTTTTATATGTATATAAATGTATTTGTCATAGGAACTATCTAATAACTTATCTTTGAGTTTGTTTACATTAATCGAATAAAGCACGTGTGTCACATTTACCATAATTATGGTATCTACCATAACTATAGCATCTGTTTATTTCAGTCTCGTTATGTTGTTTGTTATTACCTAAGGATCCAGGATTCTGCTCAGCGAGAATGCTGGCAGAGACAGGCATTGAAATGAGAATACGTTCGGTAGAAACATTAATCATTAATATTGGTTTATTCCATAAATGCTATAAGCGTGTACACCGGACAAAATCAACATGGCGGCCATTAAAGTTGGCTCGTCTTCATCATAAACTTCTTTATATTTTATTAATCGTTAATTCAACAAATATCATATTTTAATTTAGCAGCTGCTTTGCTATTAAATGATTTTAATTATCTTGGCTGAACGCAAACGCAAACCAACACCCCGTTCGGATGTCGACATTAGAAAAACACGCCCGCTTTCTCTCACTCATTCATACTTATAAATTCAAATTACTTTTGTGTACACATATCTAATCATAGGGTTAACGAGCTCTTTAGTAAAAATTTTGTTTTGCACTTCCCTGGATCTGTAGACTAGAAGTTCTAGAAGAGGTTTCACATGTTGAGGCCTTAAGTTGGTTTGGTTACGTTTTTTGATATTATCACTGACTCTACTGCATAATTTTGAAAACAATTACTGCTCACTGTTTAGCTCACTTCTAATTATCACATAATGATATTTTGGCTACATTTTGTACTGTTTAAAACACTATGCCGGTATAAATTGCCGGCGGCCTGTAACAAGTTGTTACTGCTGCTGCTGTTGTTTGTCGACTGGGGCGAAAATTATGCAAATTTTACGTATGTGTGAGTGAGTATACGTCATCGTTCTTTTGTCTCTGGTTATATAATAGCCTTGTTTGTTACGTATTTTTCTAACGTCATAGTGGTTTTAATGACGTTTTGAGCTGTTGGCCAATGAAACATAAATATGAAGCGCCGTTATTAGCGGCTGTAACCATTATAAGTCTTTTTAGCTGCACGTACACTGCTGTCCTTGAAATTATTTTGTTGTCTCGGAACTGCGTCGTTGTCGGCAAAACCAAGGGAAATTATGTAACCCACAGAATGACTTTAAAACATCGGAATACAATAGTTTGTTACCTCGCATACCATATTTTTATATCAGGCTTTTTTGTACTGTCACAAAACCCCCTCAATGAAAGGTTTTGTGTCGAGACACAAAAACTTTCATTGACTCATTCACACCTCTCTAAAAGGATCAGCTCAGATATGGAGCCACAACCCCCTGTAGTGTTACAAAAAATATAAATTCAATCACTTACCCTTGGTCCAATGATGAGGTTCGCACCTTCTGACCTTACTGGACTTCTCCAGAGAGATCCCTACACCATAAGGCCATGAGGCACTTTACGCTCCTGTTCTGACGCACCGGCCAGCTCAGGACCGCGGTCACCACACCATAAAACTCTGAAACATTCGATACAAAATTTTAAAATAATGGCCTTCTCTATATCCATATCCACAACTGATATGTTTCCTCTTAGCACGTTGGTTTGCGTTCTGGGGCATTGGTTTGCCTAATTCTACAAACTTCAAACAATGTATATCAAGAATTAAGATAGTAAATTACTTCTCCTTTTAACACTCCGGTATCTGGTACACCCTTCTGACTCCTGTCAATTATATTCACACTCTTTATCACATGAAACAATTGCTCTTAACCTATAGAAACAATTCATTTAACTGCTTGAGCAACAACCATTAACCCTAATAATTTACTTCATATAATCTTACAATATCTATATCATGGCAGACAACTTAAAAGTTTTATAATTTCTTTACGACTTTTTCTTACATTTAACCTTCTTTATAATAGAATCATCTCTAGAGAATGGACAAACTTTACAAAATTTTAATCTTATAATCGTTACTATCTTGGTAGTAACCTCCTATCCACACACACTATTGTTGATATAATAAAACACAATAAAACATTGTACATTAAACACAAACATTGAACAATTCACATTACTTAATTCATATTTACATAACTTGTAGCAAAACTTTCTAACATTATTCCTATCAACAAGTCTCTATTCAACTTTTAATATTTAACATTCATTTAGATTCTATACAAAATTTCACATTTATCATTACCTTTCAGTTACCTCACCTTTCTACTATGAATTTTCCTTTTCTAACCCTTCTATCCTTACTCGTTTGGGTGACTCTCTATTATTCATTTTTCGCTATCTTATTTTGGTATTTGTCAACCTAACCTTACTCACCTCTTTTTTCCACTAACAACCGCTTCTAACCATTTACATATAATATGACACCAATATCTCAATAACAACCCCCTTCACAAATCCCATTTAAAACCTCTGGCACCGCTCATTTTTGTACTAGTATGTGTGTACTCGAACTCTAACCAACTCATTCCCTTATCGGTTTCTGACCCTTTCAGATAACCCTTTCCGGCGCTAAACGGTCCCTTCCCGTCTCAACATCTCTCGTTGGACTCCCTACACCACTACCCTTATTACAAAATATCACCATCAACAACTATAAAATTACCATCCACATTACTCACCTCTACATATAATCCCTACCTACTGTGTCCCTAAAATATCTAACACCTCTTTATATATTATCAGCATCTCAGCACTTTATTTTTCCTAACTCCCAATAACTTTATTCAACTAACTCCAATGCCCTGATTTATCCTTATTCCCAAACTCTTTACAACATTTCAACTTAATACACCATTACAAAATTTATCACTTACCAACTAACAACAATACCTCTCAATAACCAAATCTATTACCTGCTTAATCATTTACTAACCCTTATAACCTGAATCTCATAATATCATTTAAACTTCCTTTAGTTATTCAAAATTCTACAATACATGTTTGCATAAAAAATACACAAAATACACAACAGCAAAATTACACAAATACATAGACATCAATACACAAAAATATACAATTCACCTAATCATTAAATCATTTACCATAATCAGTCCTCATCAGTCCATTTTTTAAAAAACACTGTCCACACAATTAAATGTTCATAACACAATAGAAAGTCTACCCTCCATCGTTAAACAATAGTCTTATCTTTGGTCTGTATAATTTATTTTTTATTAAATACATTATATTAACATCATTAATATAATACACATTTAAATTCTTATATTTTATAAAACCGTCATCATTGATAGGGTTATTACCTATCAATTCATCATATAACCTGTCACGATTGGTTATTGTCCTGTCACCTCCAGTATAATCAGTCACCACTAGGTACGTTATAAAGTCATTATTTACATTATCATCCTCTCCTACTGCTATATCAGCTTCATTACAAAGTAAGTTCTTATTTTTATTATATCTCATCTCTGTTCCTAACTTTTCCATAAATTCTTCATAAGTTCTACCCATCTTAAAAATCTCTATCTCCCTCTTTCTCTCACAATATCTCTCACTTTCAAAACATCTCTCTCTTTTAAAATATCTCTCATAATAACTCTCCCAATAACACTTCTCTCTCTCAATATATCTCTCTTTATCACACCAAGCTACACTCTCAATACTCACACAATTATTTTCTAACACCATATTCTTAATTCTATTATCATAATTCTCACCACTACTTACCTTGTCTTTATTTTCATTCAATTTATCTGATTCTCTACTATTCTCTACCCCCATTTTACTCTCGTAATTTTCATCTACTTTATTCTTTTGTTTATCAAACTTCTCATTAACTAATGCAATTATTTTCTCTTCCGTTTTATCGAAACGTGCGTGCATTTCATCAACTCGTTTATCAAAATTAAAATTTTGTTTTTCGATTTCGTTTTTCATTTCGTCACATTTTATATTAAAATTATTCTGTATTCTTCTAATTTCGCTATTTTGTTCATTAAATTTCTCATCAAGTTTACTGAATTTCTGATTGAAAAGCATTTGCATTGTTTTTATAATTTCGCTGTTTTCAGCCCTGTTATTTTGGATTGGTGTTGAGTGAACAACTCCTTCACTCATGACTAGTGATTCTGTCATGCTTATTTGGCTATTGTTTGTACTATCAATTGTGTTCAATAAAGAATTATTTTCTTTATTTTCTGCCATTATGACATTTGTTAATGGTTTGTCGCTTTATCTTATCGTTATCATCTACTTTACAACCGTATTCTCACTTTCAATGTCCACCCCGCCACCATTTAGGCTTATTATATAAAATCTATTAATGTATTTTATATAGTCACCAGTTCGGGCCCATTTGTCATCTTTCTCTCTCTTTTATATGTATATAAATGTATTTGTCATAGGAACTATCTAATAACTTATCTTTGAGTTTGTTTACATTAATCGAATAAAGCACGTGTGTCACATTTACCATAATTATGGTATCTACCATAACTATAGCATCTGTTTATTTCAGTCTCGTTATGTTGTTTGTTATTACCTAAGGATCCAGGATTCTGCTCAGCGAGAATGCTGGCAGAGACAGGCATTGAAATGAGAATACGTTCGGTATAAACATTAATCATTAATATTGGTTTATTCCATAAATGCTATAAGCGTGTACACCGGACAAAATCAACATGGCGGCCATTAAAGTTGGCTCGTCTTCATCATAAACTTCTTTATATTTTATTAATCGTTAATTCAACAAATATCATATTTTAATTTAGCAGCTGCTTTGCTATTAAATGATTTTAATTATCTTGGCTGAACGCAAACGCAAACCAACACCCCGTTCGGATGTCGACATTAGAAAAACACGCCCGCTTTCTCTCACTCATTCATACTTATAAATTCAAATTACTTTTGTGTACACATATCTAATCATAGGGTTAACGAGCTCTTTAGTAAAAATTTTGTTTTGCACTTCCCTGGATCTGTAGACTAGAAGTTCTAGAAGAGGTTTCACATGTTGAGGCCTTAAGTTGGTTTGGTTACGTTTTTTGATATTATCACTGACTCTACTGCATAATTTTGAAAACAATTACTGCTCACTGTTTAGCTCACTTCTAATTATCACATAATGATATTTTGGCTACATTTTGTACTGTTTAAAACACTATGCCGGTATAAATTGCCGGCGGCCTGTAACAAGTTGTTACTGCTGCTGCTGTTGTTTGTCGACTGGGGCGAAAATTATGAAAATTTTACGTATGTGTGAGTGAGTATACGTCATCGTTCTTTTGTCTCTGGTTATATAATAGCCTTGTTTGTTACGTATTTTTCTAACGTCATAGTGGTTTTAATGACGTTTTGAGCTGTTGGCCAATGAAACATAAATATGAAGCGCCGTTATTAGCGGCTGTAACCATTATAAGTCTTTTTAGCTGCACGTACACTGCAGTCCTTGAAATTATTTTGTTGTCTCGGAACTGCGTCGTTGTCGGCAAAACCAAGGGAAATTATGTAACCCACAGAATGACTTTAAAACATCGGAATACAATAGTTTGTTACCTCGCATACCATATTTTTATATCAGGCTTTTTTGTACTGTCACAAAACCCCCTCAATGAAAGGTTTTGTGTCGAGACACAAAAACTTTCATTGACTCATTCACACCTCTCTAAAAGGATCAGCTCAGATATGGAGCCACAACCCCCTGTAGTGTTACAAAAAATATAAATTCAATCACTTACCCTTGGTCCAATGATGAGGTTCGCACCTTCTGACCTTACTGGACTTCTCCAGAGAGATCCCTACACCATAAGGCCATGAGGCACTTTACGCTCCTGTTCTGACGCACCGGCCAGCTCAGGACCGCGGTCACCACACCATAAAACTCTGAAACATTCGATACAAAATTTTAAAATAATGGCCTTCTCTATATCCATATCCACAACTGATATGTTTCCTCTTAGCACGTTGGTTTGCATTCTGGGGCATTGGTTTGCCTAATTCTACAAACTTCAAACAATGTATATCAAGAATTAAGATAGTAAATTACTTCTCCTTTTAACACTCCGGTATCTGGTACACCCTTCTGACTCCTGTCAATTATATTCACACTCTTTATCACATGAAACAATTGCTCTTAACCTATAGAAACAATTCATTTAACTGCTTGAGCAACAACCATTAACCCTAATAATTTACTTCATATAATCTTACAATATCTATATCATGGCAGACAACTTAAAAGTTTTATAATTTCTTTACGACTTTTTCTTACATTTAACCTTCTTTATAATAGAATCATCTCTAGAGAATGGACAAACTTTACAAAATTTTAATCTTATAATCGTTACTATCTTGGTAGTAACCTCCTATCCACACACACTATTGTTGATATAATAAAACACAATAAAACATTGTACATTAAACACAAACATTGAACAATTCACATTACTTAATTCATATTTACATAACTTGTAGCAAAACTTTCTAACATTATTCCTATCAACAAGTCTCTATTCAACTTTTAATATTTAACATTCATTTAGATTCTATACAAAATTTCACATTTATCATTACCTTTCAGTTACCTCACCTTTCTACTATGAATTTTCCTTTTCTAACCCTTCTATCCTTACTCGTTTGGGTGACTCTCTATTATTCATTTTTCGCTATCTTATTTTGGTATTTGTCAACCTAACCTTACTCACCTCTTTTTTCCACTAACAACCACTTCTAACCATTTACATATAATATGACACCAATATCTCAATAACAACCCCCTTCACAAATCCCATTTAAAACCTCTGGCACCGCTCATTTTTGTACTAGTATGCGTGTACTCGAACTCTAACCAACTCATTCCCTTATCGGTTTCTGACCCTTTCAGATAACCCTTTCCGGCGCTAAACGGTCCCTTCCCGTCTCAACATCTCTCGTTGGACTCCCTACACCACTTCCCTTATTACAAAATATCACCATCAACAACTATAAAATTACCATCCACATTACTCACCTCTACATATAATCCCTACCTACTGTGTCCCTAAAATATCTAACACCTCTTTATATATTATCAGCATCTCAGCACTTTATTTTTCCTAACTCCCAATAACTTTATTCAACTAACTCCAATGCCCTGATTTATCCTTATTCCCAAACTCTTTACAACATTTCAACTTAATACACCATTACAAAATTTATCACTTACCAACTAACAACAATACCTCTCAATAACCAAATCTATTACCTGCTTAATCATTTACTAACCCTTATAACCTGAATCTCATAATATCATTTAAACTTCCTTTAGTTATTCAAAATTCTACAATACATGTTTGCATAAAAAATACACAAAATACACAACAGCAAAATTACACAAATACATAGACATCAATACACAAAAATATACAATTCACCTAATCATTAAATCATTTACCATAATCAGTCCTCATCAGTCCATTTTTTAAAAAACACTGTCCACACAATTAAATGTTCATAACACAATAGAAAGTCTACCCTCCATCGTTAAACAATAGTCTTATCTTTGGTCTGTATAATTTATTTTTTATTAAATACATTATATTAACATCATTAATATAATACACATTTAAATTCTTATATTTTATAAAACCGTCATCATTGATAGGGTTATTACCTATCAATTCATCATATAACCTGTCACGATTGGTTATTGTCCTGTCACCTCCAGTATAATCAGTCACCACTAGGTACGTTATAAAGTCATTATTTACATTATCATCCTCTCCTACTGCTATATCAGCTTCATTACAAAGTAAGTTCTTATTTTTATTATATCTCATCTCTGTTCCTAACTTTTCCATAAATTCTTCATAAGTTCTACCCATCTTAAAAATCTCTATCTCCCTCTTTCTCTCACAATATCTCTCACTTTCAAAACATCTCTCTCTTTTAAAATATCTCTCATAATAACTCTCCCAATAACACTTCTCTCTCTCAATATATCTCTCTTTATCACACCAAGCTACACTCTCAATACTCACACAATTATTTTCTAACACCATATTCTTAATTCTATTATCATAATTCTCACCACTACTTACCTTGTCTTTATTTTCATTCAATTTATCTGATTCTCTACTATTCTCTACCCCCATTTTACTCTCGTAATTTTCATCTACTTTATTCTTTTGTTTATCAAACTTCTCATTAACTAATGCAATTATTTTCTCTTCCGTTTTATCGAAACGTGCGTGCATTTCATCAACTCGTTTATCAAAATTAAAATTTTGTTTTTCGATTTCGTTTTTCATTTCGTCACATTTTATATTAAAATTATTCTGTATTCTTCTAATTTCGCTATTTTGTTCATTAAATTTCTCATCAAGTTTACTGAATTTCTGATTGAAAAGCATTTGCATTGTTTTTATAATTTCGCTGTTTTCAGCCCTGTTATTTTGGATTGGTGTTGAGTGAACAACTCCTTCACTCATGACTAGTGATTCTGTCATGCTTATTTGGCTATTGTTTGTACTATCAATTGTGTTCAATAAAGAATTATTTTCTTTATTTTCTGCCATTATGACATTTGTTAATGGTTTGTCGCTTTATCTTATCGTTATCATCTACTTTACAACCGTATTCTCACTTTCAATGTCCACCCCGCCACCATTTAGGCTTATTATATAAAATCTATTAATGTATTTTATATAGTCACCAGTTCGGGCCCATTTGTCATCTTTCTCTCTCTTTTATATGTATATAAATGTATTTGTCATAGGAACTATCTAATAACTTATCTTTGAGTTTGTTTACATTAATCGAATAAAGCACGTGTGTCACATTTACCATAATTATGGTATCTACCATAACTATAGCATCTGTTTATTTCAGTCTCGTTATGTTGTTTGTTATTACCTAAGGATCCAGGATTCTGCTCAGCGAGAATGCTGGCAGAGACAGGCATTGAAATGAGAATACGTTCGGTATAAACATTAATCATTAATATTGGTTTATTCCATAAATGCTATAAGCGTGTACACCGGACAAAATCAACATGGCGGCCATTAAAGTTGGCTCGTCTTCATCATAAACTTCTTTATATTTTATTAATCGTTAATTCAACAAATATCATATTTTAATTTAGCAGCTGCTTTGCTATTAAATGATTTTAATTATCTTGGCTGAACGCAAACGCAAACCAACACCCCGTTCGGATGTCGACATTAGAAAAACACGCCCGCTTTCTCTCACTCATTCATACTTATAAATTCAAATTACTTTTGTGTACACATATCTAATCATAGGGTTAACGAGCTCTTTAGTAAAAATTTTGTTTTGCACTTCCCTGGATCTGTAGACTAGAAGTTCTAGAAGAGGTTTCACATGTTGAGGCCTTAAGTTGGTTTGGTTACGTTTTTTGATATTATCACTGACTCTACTGCATAATTTTGAAAACAATTACTGCTCACTGTTTAGCTCACTTCTAATTATCACATAATGATATTTTGGCTACATTTTGTACTGTTTAAAACACTATGCCGGTATAAATTGCTGGCGGCCTGTAACAAGTTGTTACTGCTGCTGCTGTTGTTTGTCGACTGGGGCGAAAATTATGCAAATTTTACGTATGTGTGAGTGAGTATACGTCATCGTTCTTTTGTCTCTGGTTATATAATAGCCTTGTTTGTTACGTATTTTTCTAACGTCATAGTGGTTTTAATGACGTTTTGAGCTGTTGGCCAATGAAACATAAATATGAAGCGCCGTTATTAGCGGCTGTAACCATTATAAGTCTTTTTAGCTGCACGTACACTGCTGTCCTTGAAATTATTTTGTTGTCTCGGAACTGCGTCGTTGTCGGCAAAACCAAGGGAAATTATGTAACCCACAGAATGACTTTAAAACATCGGAATACAATAGTTTGTTACCTCGCATACCATATTTTTATATCAGGCTTTTTTGTACTGTCACAAAACCCCCTCAATGAAAGGTTTTGTGTCGAGACACAAAAACTTTCATTGACTCATTCACACCTCTCTAAAAGGATCAGCTCAGATATGGAGCCACAACCCCCTGTAGTGTTACAAAAAATATAAATTCAATCACTTACCCTTGGTCCAATGATGAGGTTCGCACCTTCTGACCTTACTGGACTTCTCCAGAGAGATCCCTACACCATAAGGCCATGAGGCACTTTACGCTCCTGTTCTGACGCACCGGCCAGCTCAGGACCGCGGTCACCACACCATAAAACTCTGAAACATTCGATACAAAATTTTAAAATAATGGCCTTCTCTATATCCATATCCACAACTGATATGTTTCCTCTTAGCACGTTGGTTTGCATTCTGGGGCATTGGTTTGCCTAATTCTACAAACTTCAAACAATGTATATCAAGAATTAAGATAGTAAATTACTTCTCCTTTTAACACTCCGGTATCTGGTACACCCTTCTGACTCCTGTCAATTATATTCACACTCTTTATCACATGAAACAATTGCTCTTAACCTATAGAAACAATTCATTTAACTGCTTGAGCAACAACCATTAACCCTAATAATTTACTTCATATAATCTTACAATATCTATATCATGGCAGACAACTTAAAAGTTTTATAATTTCTTTACGACTTTTTCTTACATTTAACCTTCTTTATAATAGAATCATCTCTAGAGAATGGACAAACTTTACAAAATTTTAATCTTATAATCGTTACTATCTTGGTAGTAACCTCCTATCCACACACACTATTGTTGATATAATAAAACACAATAAAACATTGTACATTAAACACAAACATTGAACAATTCACATTACTTAATTCATATTTACATAACTTGTAGCAAAACTTTCTAACATTATTCCTATCAACAAGTCTCTATTCAACTTTTAATATTTAACATTCATTTAGATTCTATACAAAATTTCACATTTATCATTACCTTTCAGTTACCTCACCTTTCTACTATGAATTTTCCTTTTCTAACCCTTCTATCCTTACTCGTTTGGGTGACTCTCTATTATTCATTTTTCGCTATCTTATTTTGGTATTTGTCAACCTAACCTTACTCACCTCTTTTTTCCACTAACAACCACTTCTAACCATTTACATATAATATGACACCAATATCTCAATAACAACCCCCTTCACAAATCCCATTTAAAACCTCTGGCACCGCTCATTTTTGTACTAGTATGTGTGTACTCGAACTCTAACCAACTCATTCCCTTATCGGTTTCTGACCCTTTCAGATAACCCTTTCCGGCGCTAAACGGTCCCTTCCCGTCTCAACATCTCTCGTTGGACTCCCTACACCACTACCCTTATTACAAAATATCACCATCAACAACTATAAAATTACCATCCACATTACTCACCTCTACATATAATCCCTACCTACTGTGTCCCTAAAATATCTAACACCTCTTTATATATTATCAGCATCTCAGCACTTTATTTTTCCTAACTCCCAATAACTTTATTCAGCTAACTCCAATGCCCTGATTTATCCTTATTCCCAAACTCTTTACAACATTTCAACTTAATACACCATTACAAAATTTATCACTTACCAACTAACAACAATACCTCTCAATAACCAAATCTATTACCTGCTTAATCATTTACTAACCCTTATAACCTGAATCTCATAATATCATTTAAACTTCCTTTAGTTATTCAAAATTCTACAATACATGTTTGCATAAAAAATACACAAAATACACAACAGCAAATTACACAAATACATAGACATCAATACACAAAAATATACAATTCACCTAATCATTAAATCATTTACCATAATCAGTCCTCATCAGTCCATTTTTTAAAAAACACTGTCCACACAATTAAATGTTCATAACACAATAGAAAGTCTACCCTCCATCATTAAACAATAGTCTTATTTTTGGTCTGTATAATTTATTTTTTATTAAATACATTATATTAACATCATTAATATAATACACATTTAAATTCTTATATTTTATAAAACCGTCATCATTGATAGGGTTATTACCTATCAATTCATCATATAACCTGTCACGATTGGTTATTGTCCTGTCACCTCCAGTATAATCAGTCACCACTAGGTACGTTATAAAGTCATTATTTACATTATCATCCTCTCCTACTGCTATATCAGCTTCATTACAAAGTAAGTTCTTATTTTTATTATATCTCATCTCTGTTCCTAACTTTTCCATAAATTCTTCATAAGTTCTACCCATCTTAAAAATCTCTATCTCCCTCTTTCTCTCACAATATCTCTCACTTTCAAAACATCTCTCTCTTTTAAAATATCTCTCATAATAACTCTCCCAATAACACTTCTCTCTCTCAATATATCTCTCTTTATCACACCAAGCTACACTCTCAATACTCACACAATTATTTTCTAACACCATATTCTTAATTCTATTATCATAATTCTCACCACTACTTACCTTGTCTTTATTTTCATTCAATTTATCTGATTCTCTACTATTCTCTACCCCCATTTTACTCTCGTAATTTTCATCTACTTTATTCTTTTGTTTATCAAACTTCTCATTAACTAATGCAATTATTTTCTCTTCCGTTTTATCGAAACGTGCGTGCATTTCATCAACTCGTTTATCAAAATTAAAATTTTGTTTTTCGATTTCGTTTTTCATTTCGTCACATTTTATATTAAAATTATTCTGTATTCTTCTAATTTCGCTATTTTGTTCATTAAATTTCTCATCAAGTTTACTGAATTTCTGATTGAAAAGCATTTGCATTGTTTTTATAATTTCGCTGTTTTCAGCCCTGTTATTTTGGATTGGTGTTGAGTGAACAACTCCTTCACTCATGACTAGTGATTCTGTCATGCTTATTTGGCTATTGTTTGTACTATCAATTGTGTTCAATAAAGAATTATTTTCTTTATTTTCTGCCATTATGACATTTGTTAATGGTTTGTCGCTTTATCTTATCGTTATCATCTACTTTACAACCGTATTCTCACTTTCAATGTCCACCCCGCCACCATTTAGGCTTATTATATAAAATCTATTAATGTATTTTATATAGTCACCAGTTCGGGCCCATTTGTCATCTTTCTCTCTCTTTTATATGTATATAAATGTATTTGTCATAGGAACTATCTAATAACTTATCTTTGAGTTTGTTTACATTAATCGAATAAAGCACGTGTGTCACATTTACCATAATTATGGTATCTACCATAACTATAGCATCTGTTTATTTCAGTCTCGTTATGTTGTTTGTTATTACCTAAGGATCCAGGATTCTGCTCAGCGAGAATGCTGGCAGAGACAGGCATTGAAATGAGAATACGTTCGGTATAAACATTAATCATTAATATTGGTTTATTCCATAAATGCTATAAGCGTGTACACCGGACAAAATCAACATGGCGGCCATTAAAGTTGGCTCGTCTTCATCATAAACTTCTTTATATTTTATTAATCGTTAATTCAACAAATATCATATTTTAATTTAGCAGCTGCTTTGCTATTAAATGATTTTAATTATCTTGGCTGAACGCAAACGCAAACCAACACCCCGTTCGGATGTCGACATTAGAAAAACACGCCCGCTTTCTCTCACTCGTTCATACTTATAAATTCAAATTACTTTTGTGTACACATATCTAATCATAGGGTTAACGAGCTCTTTAGTAAAAATTTTGTTTTGCACTTCCCTGGATCTGTAGACTAGAAGTTCTAGAAGAGGTTTCACATGTTGAGGCCTTAAGTTGGTTTGGTTACGTTTTTTGATATTATCACTGACTCTACTGCATAATTTTGAAAACAATTACTGCTCACTGTTTAGCTCACTTCTAATTATCACATAATGATATTTTGGCTACATTTTGTACTGTTTAAAACACTATGCCGGTATAAATTGCCGGCGGCCTGTAACAAGTTGTTACTGCTGCTGCTGTTGTTTGTCGACTGGGGCGAAAATTATGAAAATTTTACGTATGTGTGAGTGAGTATACGTCATCGTTCTTTTGTCTCTGGTTATATAATAGCCTTGTTTGTTACGTATTTTTCTAACGTCATAGTGGTTTTAATGACGTTTTGAGCTGTTGGCCAATGAAACATAAATATGAAGCGCCGTTATTAGCGGCTGTAACCATTATAAGTCTTTTTAGCTGCACGTACACTGCTGTCCTTGAAATTATTTTGTTGTCTCGGAACTGCGTCGTTGTCGGCAAAACCAAGGGAAATTATGTAACCCACAGAATGACTTTAAAACATCGGAATACAATAGTTTGTTACTTCGCATACCATATTTTTATATCAGGCTTTTTTGTACTGTCACAAAACCCCCTCAATGAAAGGTTTTGTGTCGAGACACAAAAACTTTCATTGACTCATTCACACCTCTCTAAAAGGATCAGCTCAGATATGGAGCCACAACCCCCTGTAGTGTTACAAAAAATATAAATTCAATCACTTACCCTTGGTCCAATGATGAGGTTCGCACCTTCTGACCTTACTGGACTTCTCCAGAGAGATCCCTACACCATAAGGCCATGAGGCACTTTACGCTCCTGTTCTGACGCACCGGCCAGCTCAGGACCGCGGTCACCACACCATAAAACTCTGAAACATTCGATACAAAATTTTAAAATAATGGCCTTCTCTATATCCATATCCACAACTGATATGTTTCCTCTTAGCACGTTGGTTTGCGTTCTGGGGCATTGGTTTGCCTAATTCTACAAACTTCAAACAATGTATATCAAGAATTAAGATAGTAAATTACTTCTCCTTTTAACACTCCGGTATCTGGTACACCCTTCTGACTCCTGTCAATTATATTCACACTCTTTATCACATGAAACAATTGCTCTTAACCTATAGAAACAATTCATTTAACTGCTTGAGCAACAACCATTAACCCTAATAATTTACTTCATATAATCTTACAATATCTATATCATGGCAGACAACTTAAAAGTTTTATAATTTCTTTACGACTTTTTCTTACATTTAACCTTCTTTATAATAGAATCATCTCTAGAGAATGGACAAACTTTACAAAATTTTAATCTTATAATCGTTACTATCTTGGTAGTAACCTCCTATCCACACACACTATTGTTGATATAATAAAACACAATAAAACATTGTACATTAAACACAAACATTGAACAATTCACATTACTTAATTCATATTTACATAACTTGTAGCAAAACTTTCTAACATTATTCCTATCAACAAGTCTCTATTCAACTTTTAATATTTAACATTCATTTAGATTCTATACAAAATTTCACATTTATCATTACCTTTCAGTTACCTCACCTTTCTACTATGAATTTTCCTTTTCTAACCCTTCTATCCTTACTCGTTTGGGTGACTCTCTATTATTCATTTTTCGCTATCTTATTTTGGTATTTGTCAACCTAACCTTACTCACCTCTTTTTTCCACTAACAACCGCTTCTAACCATTTACATATAATATGACACCAATATCTCAATAACAACCCCCTTCACAAATCCCATTTAAAACCTCTGGCACCGCTCATTTTTGTACTAGTATGTGTGTACTCGAACTCTAACCAACTCATTCCCTTATCGGTTTCTGACCCTTTCAGATAACCCTTTCCGGCGCTAAACGGTCCCTTCCCGTCTCAACATCTCTGGTTGGACTCCCTACACCACTACCCTTATTACAAAATATCACCATCAACAACTATAAAATTACCATCCACATTACTCACCTCTACATATAATCCCTACCTACTGTGTCCCTAAAATATCTAACACCTCTTTATATATTATCAGCATCTCAGCACTTTATTTTTCCTAACTCCCAATAACTTTATTCAACTAACTCCAATGCCCTGATTTATCCTTATTCCCAAACTCTTTACAACATTTCAACTTAATACACCATTACAAAATTTATCACTTACCAACTAACAACAATACCTCTCAATAACCAAATCTATTACCTGCTTAATCATTTACTAACCCTTATAACCTGAATCTCATAATATCATTTAAACTTCCTTTAGTTATTCAAAATTCTACAATACATGTTTGCATAAAAAATACACAAAATACACAACAGCAAAATTACACAAATACATAGACATCAATACACAAAAATATACAATTCACCTAATCATTAAATCATTTACCATAATCAGTCCTCATCAGTCCATTTTTTAAAAAACACTGTCCACACAATTAAATGTTCATAACACAATAGAAAGTCTACCCTCCATCGTTAAACAATAGTCTTATCTTTGGTCTGTATAATTTATTTTTTATTAAATACATTATATTAACATCATTAATATAATACACATTTAAATTCTTATATTTTATAAAACCGTCATCATTGATAGGGTTGTTACCTATCAATTCATCATATAACCTGTCACGATTGGTTATTGTCCTGTCACCTCCAGTATAATCAGTCACCACTAGGTACGTTATAAAGTCATTATTTTCATTATCATCCTCTCCTACTGCTATATCAGCTTCATTACAAAGTAAGTTCTTATTTTCATTATATCTCATCTCTGTTCCTAACTTTTCCATAAATTCTTCATAAGTTCTACCCATCTTAAAAATCTCTATCTCCCTCTTTCTCTCACAATATCTCTCACTTTCAAAACATCTCTCTCTTTTAAAATATCTCTCATAATAACTCTCCCAATAACACTTCTCTCTCTCAATATATCTCTCTTTATCACACCAAGCTACACTCTCAATACTCACACAATTATTTTCTAACACCATATTCTTAATTCTATTATCATAATTCTCACCACTACTTACCTTGTCTTTATTTTCATTCAATTTATCTGATTCTCTACTATTCTCTACCCCCATTTTACTCTCGTAATTTTCATCTACTTTATTCTTTTGTTTATCAAACTTCTCATTAACTAATGCAATTATTTTCTCTTCCATTTTATCGAAACGTGCGTGCATTTCATCAACTCGTTTATCAAAATTAAAATTTTGTTTTTCAATTTTGTTTTTCATTTCGTCACATTTTATATTAAAATTATTCTGTATTCTTCTAATTTCGCTATTTTGTTCATTAAATTTCTCATCAAGTTTACTGAATTTCTGATTGAAAAGCATTTGCATTGTTTTTATAATTTCGCTGTTTTCAGCCCTGTTATTTTGGATTGGTGTTGAGTGAACAACTCCTTCACTCATGACTAGTGATTCTGTCATGCTTATTTGGCTATTGTTTGTACTATCAATTGTGTTCAATAAAGAATTATTTTCTTTATTTTCTGCCATTATGACATTTGTTAATGGTTTGTCGCTTTATCTTATCGTTATCATCTACTTTACAACCGTATTCTCACTTTCAATGTCCACCCCGCCACCATTTAGGCTTATTATATAAAATCTATTAATGTATTTTATATAGTCACCAGTTCGGGCCCATTTGTCATCTTTCTCTCTCTTTTATATGTATATAAATGTATTTGTCATAGGAACTATCTAATAACTTATCTTTGAGTTTGTTTACATTAATCGAATAAAGCACGTGTGTCACATTTACCATAATTATGGTATCTACCATAACTATAGCATCTGTTTATTTCAGTCTCGTTATGTTGTTTGTTATTACCTAAGGATCCAGGATTCTGCTCAGCGAGGATGCTGGCAGAGACAGGCATTGAAATGAGAATACGTTCGGTATAAACATTAATCATTAATATTGGTTTATTCCATAAATGCTATAAGCGTGTACACCGGACAAAATCAACATGGCGGCCATTAAAGTTGGCTCGTCTTCATCATAAACTTCTTTATATTTTATTAATCGTTAATTCAACAAATATCATATTTTAATTTAGCAGCTGCTTTGCTATTAAATGATTTTAATTATCTTGGCTGAACGCAAACGCAAACCAACACCCCGTTCGGATGTCGACATTAGAAAAACACGCCCGCTTTCTCTCACTCATTCATACTTATAAATTCAAATTACTTTTGTGTACACATATCTAATCATAGGGTTAACGAGCTCTTTAGTAAAAATTTTGTTTTGCACTTCCCTGGATCTGTAGACTAGAAGTTCTAGAAGAGGTTTCACATGTTGAGGCCTTAAGTTGGTTTGGTTACGTTTTTTGATATTATCACTGACTCTACTGCATAATTTTGAAAACAATTACTGCTCACTGTTTAGCTCACTTCTAATTATCACATAATGATATTTTGGCTACATTTTGTACTGTTTAAAACACTATGCCGGTATAAATTGCCGGCGGCCTGTAACAAGTTGTTACTGCTGCTGCTGTTGTTTGTCGACTGGGGCGAAAATTATGAAAATTTTACGTATGTGTGAGTGAGTATACGTCATTGTTCTTTTGTCTCTGGTTATATAATAGCCTTGTTTGTTACGTATTTTTCTAACGTCATAGTGGTTTTAATGACGTTTTGAGCTGTTGGCCAATGAAACATAAATATGAAGCGCCGTTATTAGCGGCTGTAACCATTATAAGTCTTTTTAGCTGCACGTACACTGCTGTCCTTGAAATTATTTTGTTGTCTCGGAACTGCGTCGTTGTCGGCAAAACCAAGGGAAATTATGTAACCCACAGAATGACTTTAAAACATCGGAATACAATAGTTTGTTACCTCGCATACCATATTTTTATATCAGGCTTTTTTGTACTGTCACAAAACCCCCTCAATGAAAGGTTTTGTGTCGAGACACAAAAACTTTCATTGACTCATTCACACCTCTCTAAAAGGATCAGCTCAGATATGGAGCCACAACCCCCTGTAGTGTTACAAAAAATATAAATTCAATCACTTACCCTTGGTCCAATGATGAGGTTCGCACCTTCTGACCTTACTGGACTTCTCCAGAGAGATCCCTACACCATAAGGCCATGAGGCACTTTACGCTCCTGTTCTGACGCACCGGCCAGCTCAGGACCGCGGTCACCACACCATAAAACTCTGAAACATTCGATAAAAAATTTTAAAATAATGGCCTTCTCTATATCCATATCCACAACTGATATGTTTCCTCTTAGCACGTTGGTTTGCGTTCTGGGGCATTGGTTTGCCTAATTCTACAAACTTCAAACAATGTATATCAAGAATTAAGATAGTAAATTACTTCTCCTTTTAACACTCCGGTATCTGGTACACCCTTCTGACTCCTGTCAATTATATTCACACTCTTTATCACATGAAACAATTGCTCTTAACCTATAGAAACAATTCATTTAACTGCTTGAGCAACAACCATTAACCCTAATAATTTACTTCATATAATCTTACAATATCTATATCATGGCAGACAACTTAAAAGTTTTATAATTTCTTTACGACTTTTTCTTACATTTAACCTTCTTTATAATAGAATCATCTCTAGAGAATGGACAAACTTTACAAAATTTTAATCTTATAATCGTTACTATCTTGGTAGTAACCTCCTATCCACACACACTATTGTTGATATAATAAAACACAATAAAACATTGTACATTAAACACAAACATTGAACAATTCACATTACTTAATTCATATTTACATAACTTGTAGCAAAACTTTCTAACATTATTCCTATCAACAAGTCTCTATTCAACTTTTAATATTTAACATTCATTTAGATTCTATACAAAATTTCACATTTATCATTACCTTTCAGTTACCTCACCTTTCTACTATGAATTTTCCTTTTCTAACCCTTCTATCCTTACTCGTTTGGGTGACTCTCTATTATTCATTTTTCGCTATCTTATTTTGGTATTTGTCAACCTAACCTTACTCACCTCTTTTTTCCACTAACAACCGCTTCTAACCATTTACATATAATATGACACCAATATCTCAATAACAACCCCCTTCACAAATCCCATTTAAAACCTCTGGCACCGCTCATTTTTGTACTAGTATGTGTGTACTCGAACTCTAACCAACTCATTCCCTTATCGGTTTCTGACCCTTTCAGATAACCCTTTCCGGCGCTAAACGGTCCCTTCCCGTCTCAACATCTCTCGTTGGACTCCCTACACCACTACCCTTATTACAAAATATCACCATCAACAACTATAAAATTACCATCCACATTACTCACCTCTACATATAATCCCTACCTACTGTGTCCCTAAAATATCTAACACCTCTTTATATATTATCAGCATCTCAGCACTTTATTTTTCCTAACTCCCAATAACTTTATTCAACTAACTCCAATGCCCTGATTTATCCTTATTCCCAAACTCTTTACAACATTTCAACTTAATACACCATTACAAAATTTATCACTTACCAACTAACAACAATACCTCTCAATAACCAAATCTATTACCTGCTTAATCATTTACTAACCCTTATAACCTGAATCTCATAATATCATTTAAACTTCCTTTAGTTATTCAAAATTCTACAATACATGTTTGCATAAAAAATACACAAAATACACAACAGCAAAATTACACAAATACATAGACATCAATACACAAAAATATACAATTCACCTAATCATTAAATCATTTACCATAATCAGTCCTCATCAGTCCATTTTTTAAAAAACACTGTCCACACAATTAAATGTTCATAACACAATAGAAAGTCTACCCTCCATCGTTAAACAATAGTCTTATCTTTGGTCTGTATAATTTATTTTTTATTAAATACATTATATTAACATCATTAATATAATACACATTTAAATTCTTATATTTTATAAAACCGTCATCATTGATAGGGTTGTTACCTATCAATTCATCATATAACCTGTCACGATTGGTTATTGTCCTGTCACCTCCAGTATAATCAGTCACCACTAGGTACGTTATAAAGTCATTATTTTCATTATCATCCTCTCCTACTGCTATATCAGCTTCATTACAAAGTAAGTTCTTATTTTTATTATATCTCATCTCTGTTCCTAACTTTTCCATAAATTCTTCATAAGTTCTACCCATCTTAAAAATCTCTATCTCCCTCTTTCTCTCACAATATCTCTCACTTTCAAAACATCTCTCTCTTTTAAAATATCTCTCATAATAACTCTCCCAATAACACTTCTCTCTCTCAATATATCTCTCTTTATCACACCAAGCTACACTCTCAATACTCACACAATTATTTTCTAACACCATATTCTTAATTCTATTATCATAATTCTCACCACTACTTACCTTGTCTTTATTTTCATTCAATTTATCTGATTCTCTACTATTCTCTACCCCCATTTTACTCTCGTAATTTTCATCTACTTTATTCTTTTGTTTATCAAACTTCTCATTAACTAATGCAATTATTTTCTCTTCCATTTTATCGAAACGTGCGTGCATTTCATCAACTCGTTTATCAAAATTAAAATTTTGTTTTTCAATTTTGTTTTTCATTTCGTCACATTTTATATTAAAATTATTCTGTATTCTTCTAATTTCGCTATTTTGTTCATTAAATTTCTCATCAAGTTTACTGAATTTCTGATTGAAAAGCATTTGCATTGTTTTTATAATTTCGCTGTTTTCAGCCCTGTTATTTTGGATTGGTGTTGAGTGAACAACTCCTTCACTCATGACTAGTGATTCTGTCATGCTTATTTGGCTATTGTTTGTACTATCAATTGTGTTCAATAAAGAATTATTTTCTTTATTTTCTGCCATTATGACATTTGTTAATGGTTTGTCGCTTTATCTTATCGTTATCATCTACTTTACAACCGTATTCTCACTTTCAATGTCCACCCCGCCACCATTTAGGCTTATTATATAAAATCTATTAATGTATTTTATATAGTCACCAGTTCGGGCCCATTTGTCATCTTTCTCTCTCTTTTATATGTATATAAATGTATTTGTCATAGGAACTATCTAATAACTTATCTTTGAGTTTGTTTACATTAATCGAATAAAGCACGTGTGTCACATTTACCATAATTATGGTATCTACCATAACTATAGCATCTGTTTATTTCAGTCTCGTTATGTTGTTTGTTATTACCTAAGGATCCAGGATTCTGCTCAGCGAGAATGCTGGCAGAGACAGGCATTGAAATGAGAATACGTTCGGTATAAACATTAATCATTAATATTGGTTTATTCCATAAATGCTATAAGCGTGTACACCGGACAAAATCAACATGGCGGCCATTAAAGTTGGCTCGTCTTCATCATAAACTTCTTTATATTTTATTAATCGTTAATTCAACAAATATCATATTTTAATTTAGCAGCTGCTTTGCTATTAAATGATTTTAATTATCTTGGCTGAACGCAAACGCAAACCAACACCCCGTTCGGATGTCGACATTAGAAAAACACGCCCGCTTTCTCTCACTCATTCATACTTATAAATTCAAATTACTTTTGTGTACACATATCTAATCATAGGGTTAACGAGCTCTTTAGTAAAAATTTTGTTTTGCACTTCCCTGGATCTGTAGACTAGAAGTTCTAGAAGAGGTTTCACATGTTGAGGCCTTAAGTTGGTTTGGTTACGTTTTTTGATATTATCACTGACTCTACTGCATAATTTTGAAAACAATTACTGCTCACTGTTTAGCTCACTTCTAATTATCACATAATGATATTTTGGCTACATTTTGTACTGTTTAAAACACTATGCCGGTATAAATTGCCGGCGGCCTGTAACAAGTTGTTACTGCTGCTGCTGTTGTTTGTCGACTGGGGCGAAAATTATGAAAATTTTACGTATGTGTGAGTGAGTATACGTCATTGTTCTTTTGTCTCTGGTTATATAATAGCCTTGTTTGTTACGTATTTTTCTAACGTCATAGTGGTTTTAATGACGTTTTGAGCTGTTGGCCAATGAAACATAAATATGAAGCGCCGTTATTAGCGGCTGTAACCATTATAAGTCTTTTTAGCTGCACGTACACTGCTGTCCTTGAAATTATTTTGTTGTCTCGGAACTGCGTCGTTGTCGGCAAAACCAAGGGAAATTATGTAACCCACAGAATGACTTTAAAACATCGGAATACAATAGTTTGTTACCTCGCATACCATATTTTTATATCAGGCTTTTTTGTACTGTCACAAAACCCCCTCAATGAAAGGTTTTGTGTCGAGACACAAAAACTTTCATTGACTCATTCACACCTCTCTAAAAGGATCAGCTCAGATATGGAGCCACAACCCCCTGTAGTGTTACAAAAAATATAAATTCAATCACTTACCCTTGGTCCAATGATGAGGTTCGCACCTTCTGACCTTACTGGACTTCTCCAGAGAGATCCCTACACCATAAGGCCATGAGGCACTTTACGCTCCTGTTCTGACGCACCGGCCAGCTCAGGACCGCGGTCACCACACCATAAAACTCTGAAACATTCGATACAAAATTTTAAAATAATGGCCTTCTCTATATCCATATCCACAACTGATATGTTTCCTCTTAGCACGTTGGTTTGCGTTCTGGGGCATTGGTTTGCCTAATTCTACAAACTTCAAACAATGTATATCAAGAATTAAGATAGTAAATTACTTCTCCTTTTAACACTCCGGTATCTGGTACACCCTTCTGACTCCTGTCAATTATATTCACACTCTTTATCACATGAAACAATTGCTCTTAACCTATAGAAACAATTCATTTAACTGCTTGAGCAACAACCATTAACCCTAATAATTTACTTCATATAATCTTACAATATCTATATCATGGCAGACAACTTAAAAGTTTTATAATTTCTTTACGACTTTTTCTTACATTTAACCTTCTTTATAATAGAATCATCTCTAGAGAATGGACAAACTTTACAAAATTTTAATCTTATAATCGTTACTATCTTGGTAGTAACCTCCTATCCACACACACTATTGTTGATATAATAAAACACAATAAAACATTGTACATTAAACACAAACATTGAACAATTCACATTACTTAATTCATATTTACATAACTTGTAGCAAAACTTTCTAACATTATTCCTATCAACAAGTCTCTATTCAACTTTTAATATTTAACATTCATTTAGATTCTATACAAAATTTCACATTTATCATTACCTTTCAGTTACCTCACCTTTCTACTATGAATTTTCCTTTTCTAACCCTTCTATCCTTACTCGTTTGGGTGACTCTCTATTATTCATTTTTCGCTATCTTATTTTGGTATTTGTCAACCTAACCTTACTCACCTCTTTTTTCCACTAACAACCGCTTCTAACCATTTACATATAATATGACACCAATATCTCAATAACAACCCCCTTCACAAATCCCATTTAAAACCTCTGGCACCGCTCATTTTTGTACTAGTATGTGTGTACTCGAACTCTAACCAACTCATTCCCTTATCGGTTTCTGACCCTTTCAGATAACCCTTTCCGGCGCTAAACGGTCCCTTCCCGTCTCAACATCTCTCGTTGGACTCCCTACACCACTACCCTTATTACAAAATATCACCATCAACAACTATAAAATTACCATCCACATTACTCACCTCTACATATAATCCCTACCTACTGTGTCCCTAAAATATCTAACACCTCTTTATATATTATCAGCATCTCAGCACTTTATTTTTCCTAACTCCCAATAACTTTATTCAACTAACTCCAATGCCCTGATTTATCCTTATTCCCAAACTCTTTACAACATTTCAACTTAATACACCATTACAAAATTTATCACTTACCAACTAACAACAATACCTCTCAATAACCAAATCTATTACCTGCTTAATCATTTACTAACCCTTATAACCTGAATCTCATAATATCATTTAAACTTCCTTTAGTTATTCAAAATTCTACAATACATGTTTGCATAAAAAATACACAAAATACACAACAGCAAAATTACACAAATACATAGACATCAATACACAAAAATATACAATTCACCTAATCATTAAATCATTTACCATAATCAGTCCTCATCAGTCCATTTTTTAAAAAACACTGTCCACACAATTAAATGTTCATAACACAATAGAAAGTCTACCCTCCATCGTTAAACAATAGTCTTATCTTTGGTCTGTATAATTTATTTTTTATTAAATACATTATATTAACATCATTAATATAATACACATTTAAATTCTTATATTTTATAAAACCGTCATCATTGATAGGGTTGTTACCTATCAATTCATCATATAACCTGTCACGATTGGTTATTGTCCTGTCACCTCCAGTATAATCAGTCACCACTAGGTACGTTATAAAGTCATTATTTTCATTATCATCCTCTCCTACTGCTATATCAGCTTCATTACAAAGTAAGTTCTTATTTTTATTATATCTCATCTCTGTTCCTAACTTTTCCATAAATTCTTCATAAGTTCTACCCATCTTAAAAATCTCTATCTCCCTCTTTCTCTCACAATATCTCTCACTTTCAAAACATCTCTCTCTTTTAAAATATCTCTCATAATAACTCTCCCAATAACACTTCTCTCTCTCAATATATCTCTCTTTATCACACCAAGCTACACTCTCAATACTCACACAATTATTTTCTAACACCATATTCTTAATTCTATTATCATAATTCTCACCACTACTTACCTTGTCTTTATTTTCATTCAATTTATCTGATTCTCTACTATTCTCTACCCCCATTTTACTCTCGTAATTTTCATCTACTTTATTCTTTTGTTTATCAAACTTCTCATTAACTAATGCAATTATTTTCTCTTCCGTTTTATCGAAACGTGCGTGCATTTCATCAACTCGTTTATCAAAATTAAAATTTTGTTTTTCAATTTTGTTTTTCATTTCGTCACATTTTATATTAAAATTATTCTGTATTCTTCTAATTTCGCTATTTTGTTCATTAAATTTCTCATCAAGTTTACTGAATTTCTGATTGAAAAGCATTTGCATTGTTTTTATAATTTCGCTGTTTTCAGCCCTGTTATTTTGGATTGGTGTTGAGTGAACAACTCCTTCACTCATGACTAGTGATTCTGTCATGCTTATTTGGCTATTGTTTGTACTATCAATTGTGTTCAATAAAGAATTATTTTCTTTATTTTCTGCCATTATGACATTTGTTAATGGTTTGTCGCTTTATCTTATCGTTATCATCTACTTTACAACCGTATTCTCACTTTCAATGTCCACCCCGCCACCATTTAGGCTTATTATATAAAATCTATTAATGTATTTTATATAGTCACCAGTTCGGGCCCATTTGTCATCTTTCTCTCTCTTTTATATGTATATAAATGTATTTGTCATAGGAACTATCTAATAACTTATCTTTGAGTTTGTTTACATTAATCGAATAAAGCACGTGTGTCACATTTACCATAATTATGGTATCTACCATAACTATAGCATCTGTTTATTTCAGTCTCGTTATGTTGTTTGTTATTACCTAAGGATCCAGGATTCTGCTCAGCGAGAATGCTGGCAGAGACAGGCATTGAAATGAGAATACGTTCGGTATAAACATTAATCATTAATATTGGTTTATTCCATAAATGCTATAAGCGTGTACACCGGACAAAATCAACATGGCGGCCATTAAAGTTGGCTCGTCTTCATCATAAACTTCTTTATATTTTATTAATCGTTAATTCAACAAATATCATATTTTAATTTAGCAGCTGCTTTGCTATTAAATGATTTTAATTATCTTGGCTGAACGCAAACGCAAACCAACACCCCGTTCGGATGTCGACATTAGAAAAACACGCCCGCTTTCTCTCACTCATTCATACTTATAAATTCAAATTACTTTTGTGTACACATATCTAATCATAGGGTTAACGAGCTCTTTAGTAAAAATTTTGTTTTGCACTTCCCTGGATCTGTAGACTAGAAGTTCTAGAAGAGGTTTCACATGTTGAGGCCTTAAGTTGGTTTGGTTACGTTTTTTGATATTATCACTGACTCTACTGCATAATTTTGAAAACAATTACTGCTCACTGTTTAGCTCACTTCTAATTATCACATAATGATATTTTGGCTACATTTTGTACTGTTTAAAACACTATGCCGGTATAAATTGCCGGCGGCCTGTAACAAGTTGTTACTGCTGCTGCTGTTGTTTGTCGACTGGGGCGAAAATTATGAAAATTTTACGTATGTGTGAGTGAGTATACGTCATTGTTCTTTTGTCTCTGGTTATATAATAGCCTTGTTTGTTACGTATTTTTCTAACGTCATAGTGGTTTTAATGACGTTTTGAGCTGTTGGCCAATGAAACATAAATATGAAGCGCCGTTATTAGCGGCTGTAACCATTATAAGTCTTTTTAGCTGCACGTACACTGCTGTCCTTGAAATTATTTTGTTGTCTCGGAACTGCGTCGTTGTCGGCAAAACCAAGGGAAATTATGTAACCCACAGAATGACTTTAAAACATCGGAATACAATAGTTTGTTACCTCGCATACCATATTTTTATATCAGGCTTTTTTGTACTGTCACAAAACCCCCTCAATGAAAGGTTTTGTGTCGAGACACAAAAACTTTCATTGACTCATTCACACCTCTCTAAAAGGATCAGCTCAGATATGGAGCCACAACCCCCTGTAGTGTTACAAAAAATATAAATTCAATCACTTACCCTTGGTCCAATGATGAGGTTCGCACCTTCTGACCTTACTGGACTTCTCCAGAGAGATCCCTACACCATAAGGCCATGAGGCACTTTACGCTCCTGTTCTGACGCACCGGCCAGCTCAGGACCGCGGTCACCACACCATAAAACTCTGAAACATTCGATACAAAATTTTAAAATAATGGCCTTCTCTATATCCATATCCACAACTGATATGTTTCCTCTTAGCACGTTGGTTTGCGTTCTGGGGCATTGGTTTGCCTAATTCTACAAACTTCAAACAATGTATATCAAGAATTAAGATAGTAAATTACTTCTCCTTTTAACACTCCGGTATCTGGTACACCCTTCTGACTCCTGTCAATTATATTCACACTCTTTATCACATGAAACAATTGCTCTTAACCTATAGAAACAATTCATTTAACTGCTTGAGCAACAACCATTAACCCTAATAATTTACTTCATATAATCTTACAATATCTATATCATGGCAGACAACTTAAAAGTTTTATAATTTCTTTACGACTTTTTCTTACATTTAACCTTCTTTATAATAGAATCATCTCTAGAGAATGGACAAACTTTACAAAATTTTAATCTTATAATCGTTACTATCTTGGTAGTAACCTCCTATCCACACACACTATTGTTGATATAATAAAACACAATAAAACATTGTACATTAAACACAAACATTGAACAATTCACATTACTTAATTCATATTTACATAACTTGTAGCAAAACTTTCTAACATTATTCCTATCAACAAGTCTCTATTCAACTTTTAATATTTAACATTCATTTAGATTCTATACAAAATTTCACATTTATCATTACCTTTCAGTTACCTCACCTTTCTACTATGAATTTTCCTTTTCTAACCCTTCTATCCTTACTCGTTTGGGTGACTCTCTATTATTCATTTTTCGCTATCTTATTTTGGTATTTGTCAACCTAACCTTACTCACCTCTTTTTTCCACTAACAACCGCTTCTAACCATTTACATATAATATGACACCAATATCTCAATAACAACCCCCTTCACAAATCCCATTTAAAACCTCTGGCACCGCTCATTTTTGTACTAGTATGTGTGTACTCGAACTCTAACCAACTCATTCCCTTATCGGTTTCTGACCCTTTCAGATAACCCTTTCCGGCGCTAAACGGTCCCTTCCCGTCTCAACATCTCTCGTTGGACTCCCTACACCACTACCCTTATTACAAAATATCACCATCAACAACTATAAAATTACCATCCACATTACTCACCTCTACATATAATCCCTACCTACTGTGTCCCTAAAATATCTAACACCTCTTTATATATTATCAGCATCTCAGCACTTTATTTTTCCTAACTCCCAATAACTTTATTCAACTAACTCCAATGCCCTGATTTATCCTTATTCCCAAACTCTTTACAACATTTCAACTTAATACACCATTACAAAATTTATCACTTACCAACTAACAACAATACCTCTCAATAACCAAATCTATTACCTGCTTAATCATTTACTAACCCTTATAACCTGAATCTCATAATATCATTTAAACTTCCTTTAGTTATTCAAAATTCTACAATACATGTTTGCATAAAAAATACACAAAATACACAACAGCAAAATTACACAAATACATAGACATCAATACACAAAAATATACAATTCACCTAATCATTAAATCATTTACCATAATCAGTCCTCATCAGTCCATTTTTTAAAAAACACTGTCCACACAATTAAATGTTCATAACACAATAGAAAGTCTACCCTCCATCGTTAAACAATAGTCTTATCTTTGGTCTGTATAATTTATTTTTTATTAAATACATTATATTAACATCATTAATATAATACACATTTAAATTCTTATATTTTATAAAACCGTCATCATTGATAGGGTTGTTACCTATCAATTCATCATATAACCTGTCACGATTGGTTATTGTCCTGTCACCTCCAGTATAATCAGTCACCACTAGGTACGTTATAAAGTCATTATTTTCATTATCATCCTCTCCTACTGCTATATCAGCTTCATTACAAAGTAAGTTCTTATTTTTATTATATCTCATCTCTGTTCCTAACTTTTCCATAAATTCTTCATAAGTTCTACCCATCTTAAAAATCTCTATCTCCCTCTTTCTCTCACAATATCTCTCACTTTCAAAACATCTCTCTCTTTTAAAATATCTCTCATAATAACTCTCCCAATAACACTTCTCTCTCTCAATATATCTCTCTTTATCACACCAAGCTACACTCTCAATACTCACACAATTATTTTCTAACACCATATTCTTAATTCTATTATCATAATTCTCACCACTACTTACCTTGTCTTTATTTTCATTCAATTTATCTGATTCTCTACTATTCTCTACCCCCATTTTACTCTCGTAATTTTCATCTACTTTATTCTTTTGTTTATCAAACTTCTCATTAACTAATGCAATTATTTTCTCTTCTGTTTTATCGAAACGTGCGTGCATTTCATCAACTCGTTTATCAAAATTAAAATTTTGTTTTTCGATTTCGTTTTTCATTTCGTCACATTTTATATTAAAATTATTCTGTATTCTTCTAATTTCGCTATTTTGTTCATTAAATTTCTCATCAAGTTTACTGAATTTCTGATTGAAAAGCATTTGCATTGTTTTTATAATTTCGCTGTTTTCAGCCCTGTTATTTTGGATTGGTGTTGAGTGAACAACTCCTTCACTCATGACTAGTGATTCTGTCATGCTTATTTGGCTATTGTTTGTACTATCAATTGTGTTCAATAAAGAATTATTTTCTTTATTTTCTGCCATTATGACATTTGTTAATGGTTTGTCGCTTTATCTTATCGTTATCATCTACTTTACAACCGTATTCTCACTTTCAATGTCCACCCCGCCACCATTTAGGCTTATTATATAAAATCTATTAATGTATTTTATATAGTCACCAGTTCGGGCCCATTTGTCATCTTTCTCTCTCTTTTATATGTATATAAATGTATTTGTCATAGGAACTATCTAATAACTTATCTTTGAGTTTGTTTACATTAATCGAATAAAGCACGTGTGTCACATTTATCATAATTATGGTATCTACCATAACTATAGCATCTGTTTATTTCAGTCTCGTTATGTTGTTTGTTATTACCTAAGGATCCAGGATTCTGCTCAGCGAGAATGCTGGCAGAGACAGGCATTGAAATGAGAATACGTTCGGTATAAACATTAATCATTAATATTGGTTTATTCCATAAATGCTATAAGCGTGTACACCGGACAAAATCAACATGGCGGCCATTAAAGTTGGCTCGTCTTCATCATAAACTTCTTTATATTTTATTAATCATTAATTCAACAAATATCATATTTTAATTTAGCAGCTGCTTTGCTATTAAATGATTTTAATTAGCTTGGCTGAACGCAAACGCAAACCAACACCCCGTTCGGATGTCGACATTAGAAAAACACGCCCGCTTTCTCTCACTCATTCATACTTATAAATTCAAATTACTTTTGTGTACACATATCTAATCATAGGGTTAACGAGCTCTTTAGTAAAAATTTTGTTTTGCACTTCCCTGGATCTGTAGACTAGAAGTTCTAGAAGAGGTTTCAAATGTTGAGGCCTTAAGTTGGTTTGGTTACGTTTTTTGATATTATCACTGACTCTACTGCATAATTTTGAAAACAATTACTGCTCACTGTTTAGCTCACTTCTAATTATCACATAATGATATTTTGGCTACATTTTGTACTGTTTAAAACACTATGCCGGTATAAATTGCCGGCGGCCTGTAACAAGTTGTTACTGCTGCTGCTGTTGTTTGTCGACTGGGGCGAAAATTATGCAAATTTTACGTATGTGTGAGTGAGTATACGTCATCGTTCTTTTGTCTCTGGTTATATAATAGCCTTGTTTGTTACGTATTTTTCTAACGTCATAGTGGTTTTAATGACGTTTTGAGCTGTTGGCCAATGAAACATAAATATGAAGCGCCGTTATTAGCGGCTGTAACCATTATAAGTCTTTTTAGCTGCACGTACACTGCTGTCCTTGAAATTATTTTGTTGTCTCGGAACTGCGTCGTTGTCGGCAAAACCAAGGGAAATTATGTAACCCACAGAATGACTTTAAAACATCGGAATACAATAGTTTGTTACCTCGCATACCATATTTTTATATCAGGCTTTTTTGTACTGTCACAAAACCCCCTCAATGAAAGGTTTTGTGTCGAGACACAAAAACTTTCATTGACTCATTCACACCTCTCTAAAAGGATCAGCTCAGATATGGAGCCACAACCCCCTGTAGTGTTACAAAAAATATAAATTCAATCACTTACCCTTGGTCCAATGATGAGGTTCGCACCTTCTGACCTTACTGGACTTCTCCAGAGAGATCCCTACACCATAAGGCCATGAGGCACTTTACGCTCCTGTTCTGACGCACCGGCCAGCTCAGGACCGCGGTCACCACACCATAAAACTCTGAAACATTCGATACAAAATTTTAAAATAATGGCCTTCTCTATATCCATATCCACAACTGATATGTTTCCTCTTAGCACGTTGGTTTGCGTTCTGGGGCATTGGTTTGCCTAATTCTACAAACTTCAAACAATGTATATCAAGAATTAAGATAGTAAATTACTTCTCCTTTTAACACTCCGGTATCTGGTACACCCTTCTGACTCCTGTCAATTATATTCACACTCTTTATCACATGAAACAATTGCTCTTAACCTATAGAAACAATTCATTTAACTGCTTGAGCAACAACCATTAACCCTAATAATTTACTTCATATAATCTTACAATATCTATATCATGGCAGACAACTTAAAAGTTTTATAATTTCTTTACGACTTTTTCTTACATTTAACCTTCTTTATAATAGAATCATCTCTAGAGAATGGACAAACTTTACAAAATTTTAATCTTATAATCGTTACTATCTTGGTAGTAACCTCCTATCCACACACACTATTGTTGATATAATAAAACACAATAAAACATTGTACATTAAACACAAACATTGAACAATTCACATTACTTAATTCATATTTACATAACTTGTAGCAAAACTTTCTAACATTATTCCTATCAACAAGTCTCTATTCAACTTTTAATATTTAACATTCATTTAGATTCTATACAAAATTTCACATTTATCATTACCTTTCAGTTACCTCACCTTTCTACTATGAATTTTCCTTTTCTAACCCTTCTATCCTTACTCGTTTGGGTGACTCTCTATTATTCATTTTTCGCTATCTTATTTTGGTATTTGTCAACCTAACCTTACTCACCTCTTTTTTCCACTAACAACCGCTTCTAACCATTTACATATAATATGACACCAATATCTCAATAACAACCCCCTTCACAAATCCCATTTAAAACCTCTGGCACCGCTCATTTTTGTACTAGTATGTGTGTACTCGAACTCTAACCAACTCATTCCCTTATCGGTTTCTGACCCTTTCAGATAACCCTTTCCGGCGCTAAACGGTCCCTTCCCGTCTCAACATCTCTCGTTGGACTCCCTACACCACTACCCTTATTACAAAATATCACCATCAACAACTATAAAATTACCATCCACATTACTCACCTCTACATATAATCCCTACCTACTGTGTCCCTAAAATATCTAACACCTCTTTATATATTATCAGCATCTCAGCACTTTATTTTTCCTAACTCCCAATAACTTTATTCAACTAACTCCAATGCCCTGATTTATCCTTATTCCCAAACTCTTTACAACATTTCAACTTAATACACCATTACAAAATTTATCACTTACCAACTAACAACAATACCTCTCAATAACCAAATCTATTACCTGCTTAATCATTTACTAACCCTTATAACCTGAATCTCATAATATCATTTAAACTTCCTTTAGTTATTCAAAATTCTACAATACATGTTTGCATAAAAAATACACAAAATACACAACAGCAAAATTACACAAATACATAGACATCAATACACAAAAATATACAATTCACCTAATCATTAAATCATTTACCATAATCAGTCCTCATCAGTCCATTTTTTAAAAAACACTGTCCACACAATTAAATGTTCATAACACAATAGAAAGTCTACCCTCCATCGTTAAACAATAGTCTTATCTTTGGTCTGTATAATTTATTTTTTATTAAATACATTATATTAACATCATTAATATAATACACATTTAAATTCTTATATTTTATAAAACCGTCATCATTGATAGGGTTGTTACCTATCAATTCATCATATAACCTGTCACGATTGGTTATTGTCCTGTCACCTCCAGTATAATCAGTCACCACTAGGTACGTTATAAAGTCATTATTTTCATTATCATCCTCTCCTACTGCTATATCAGCTTCATTACAAAGTAAGTTCTTATTTTTATTATATCTCATCTCTGTTCCTAACTTTTCCATAAATTCTTCATAAGTTCTACCCATCTTAAAAATCTCTATCTCCCTCTTTCTCTCACAATATCTCTCACTTTCAAAACATCTCTCTCTTTTAAAATATCTCTCATAATAACTCTCCCAATAACACTTCTCTCTCTCAATATATCTCTCTTTATCACACCAAGCTACACTCTCAATACTCACACAATTATTTTCTAACACCATATTCTTAATTCTATTATCATAATTCTCACCACTACTTACCTTGTCTTTATTTTCATTCAATTTATCTGATTCTCTACTATTCTCTACCCCCATTTTACTCTCGTAATTTTCATCTACTTTATTCTTTTGTTTATCAAACTTCTCATTAACTAATGCAATTATTTTCTCTTCCGTTTTATCGAAACGTGCGTGCATTTCATCAACTCGTTTATCAAAATTAAAATTTTGTTTTTCGATTTCGTTTTTCATTTCGTCACATTTTATATTAAAATTATTCTGTATTCTTCTAATTTCGCTATTTTGTTCATTAAATTTCTCATCAAGTTTACTGAATTTCTGATTGAAAAGCATTTGCATTGTTTTTATAATTTCGCTGTTTTCAGCCCTGTTATTTTGGATTGGTGTTGAGTGAACAACTCCTTCACTCATGACTAGTGATTCTGTCATGCTTATTTGGCTATTGTTTGTACTATCAATTGTGTTCAATAAAGAATTATTTTCTTTATTTTCTGCCATTATGACATTTGTTAATGGTTTGTCGCTTTATCTTATCGTTATCATCTACTTTACAACCGTATTCTCACTTTCAATGTCCACCCCGCCACCATTTAGGCTTATTATATAAAATCTATTAATGTATTTTATATAGTCACCAGTTCGGGCCCATTTGTCATCTTTCTCTCTCTTTTATATGTATATAAATGTATTTGTCATAGGAACTATCTAATAACTTATCTTTGAGTTTGTTTACATTAATCGAATAAAGCACGTGTGTCACATTTACCATAATTATGGTATCTACCATAACTATAGCATCTGTTTATTTCAGTCTCGTTATGTTGTTTGTTATTACCTAAGGATCCAGGATTCTGCTCAGCGAGAATGCTGGCAGAGACAGGCATTGAAATGAGAATACGTTCGGTATAAACATTAATCATTAATATTGGTTTATTCCATAAATGCTATAAGCGTGTACACCGGACAAAATCAACATGGCGGCCATTAAAGTTGGCTCGTCTTCATCATAAACTTCTTTATATTTTATTAATCATTAATTCAACAAATATCATATTTTAATTTAGCAGCTGCTTTGCTATTAAATGATTTTAATTAGCTTGGCTGAACGCAAACGCAAACCAACACCCCGTTCGGATGTCGACATTAGAAAAACACGCCCGCTTTCTCTCACTCATTCATACTTATAAATTCAAATTACTTTTGTGTACACATATCTAATCATAGGGTTAACGAGCTCTTTAGTAAAAATTTTGTTTTGCACTTCCCTGGATCTGTAGACTAGAAGTTCTAGAAGAGGTTTCAAATGTTGAGGCCTTAAGTTGGTTTGGTTACGTTTTTTGATATTATCACTGACTCTACTGCATAATTTTGAAAACAATTACTGCTCACTGTTTAGCTCACTTCTAATTATCACATAATGATATTTTGGCTACATTTTGTACTGTTTAAAACACTATGCCGGTATAAATTGCCGGCGGCCTGTAACAAGTTGTTACTGCTGCTGCTGTTGTTTGTCGACTGGGGCGAAAATTATGCAAATTTTACGTATGTGTGAGTGAGTATACGTCATCGTTCTTTTGTCTCTGGTTATATAATAGCCTTGTTTGTTACGTATTTTTCTAACGTCATAGTGGTTTTAATGACGTTTTGAGCTGTTGGCCAATGAAACATAAATATGAAGCGCCGTTATTAGCGGCTGTAACCATTATAAGTCTTTTTAGCTGCACGTACACTGCTGTCCTTGAAATTATTTTGTTGTCTCGGAACTGCGTCGTTGTCGGCAAAACCAAGGGAAATTATGTAACCCACAGAATGACTTTAAAACATCGGAATACAATAGTTTGTTACCTCGCATACCATATTTTTATATCAGGCTTTTTTGTACTGTCACAAAACCCCCTCAATGAAAGGTTTTGTGTCGAGACACAAAAACTTTCATTGACTCATTCACACCTCTCTAAAAGGATCAGCTCAGATATGGAGCCACAACCCCCTGTAGTGTTACAAAAAATATAAATTCAATCACTTACCCTTGGTCCAATGATGAGGTTCGCACCTTCTGACCTTACTGGACTTCTCCAGAGAGATCCCTACACCATAAGGCCATGAGGCACTTTACGCTCCTGTTCTGACGCACCGGCCAGCTCAGGACCGCGGTCACCACACCATAAAACTCTGAAACATTCGATACAAAATTTTAAAATAATGGCCTTCTCTATATCCATATCCACAACTGATATGTTTCCTCTTAGCACGTTGGTTTGCGTTCTGGGGCATTGGTTTGCCTAATTCTACAAACTTCAAACAATGTATATCAAGAATTAAGATAGTAAATTACTTCTCCTTTTAACACTCCGGTATCTGGTACACCCTTCTGACTCCTGTCAATTATATTCACACTCTTTATCACATGAAACAATTGCTCTTAACCTATAGAAACAATTCATTTAACTGCTTGAGCAACAACCATTAACCCTAATAATTTACTTCATATAATCTTACAATATCTATATCATGGCAGACAACTTAAAAGTTTTATAATTTCTTTACGACTTTTTCTTACATTTAACCTTCTTTATAATAGAATCATCTCTAGAGAATGGACAAACTTTACAAAATTTTAATCTTATAATCGTTACTATCTTGGTAGTAACCTCCTATCCACACACACTATTGTTGATATAATAAAACACAATAAAACATTGTACATTAAACACAAACATTGAACAATTCACATTACTTAATTCATATTTACATAACTTGTAGCAAAACTTTCTAACATTATTCCTATCAACAAGTCTCTATTCAACTTTTAATATTTAACATTCATTTAGATTCTATACAAAATTTCACATTTATCATTACCTTTCAGTTACCTCACCTTTCTACTATGAATTTTCCTTTTCTAACCCTTCTATCCTTACTCGTTTGGGTGACTCTCTATTATTCATTTTTCGCTATCTTATTTTGGTATTTGTCAACCTAACCTTACTCACCTCTTTTTTCCACTAACAACCGCTTCTAACCATTTACATATAATATGACACCAATATCTCAATAACAACCCCCTTCACAAATCCCATTTAAAACCTCTGGCACCGCTCATTTTTGTACTAGTATGTGTGTACTCGAACTCTAACCAACTCATTCCCTTATCGGTTTCTGACCCTTTCAGATAACCCTTTCCGGCGCTAAACGGTCCCTTCCCGTCTCAACATCTCTCGTTGGACTCCCTACACCACTACCCTTATTACAAAATATCACCATCAACAACTATAAAATTACCATCCACATTACTCACCTCTACATATAATCCCTACCTACTGTGTCCCTAAAATATCTAACACCTCTTTATATATTATCAGCATCTCAGCACTTTATTTTTCCTAACTCCCAATAACTTTATTCAACTAACTCCAATGCCCTGATTTATCCTTATTCCCAAACTCTTTACAACATTTCAACTTAATACACCATTACAAAATTTATCACTTACCAACTAACAACAATACCTCTCAATAACCAAATCTATTACCTGCTTAATCATTTACTAACCCTTATAACCTGAATCTCATAATATCATTTAAACTTCCTTTAGTTATTCAAAATTCTACAATACATGTTTGCATAAAAAATACACAAAATACACAACAGCAAAATTACACAAATACATAGACATCAATACACAAAAATATACAATTCACCTAATCATTAAATCATTTACCATAATCAGTCCTCATCAGTCCATTTTTTAAAAAACACTGTCCACACAATTAAATGTTCATAACACAATAGAAAGTCTACCCTCCATCGTTAAACAATAGTCTTATCTTTGGTCTGTATAATTTATTTTTTATTAAATACATTATATTAACATCATTAATATAATACACATTTAAATTCTTATATTTTATAAAACCGTCATCATTGATAGGGTTGTTACCTATCAATTCATCATATAACCTGTCACGATTGGTTATTGTCCTGTCACCTCCAGTATAATCAGTCACCACTAGGTACGTTATAAAGTCATTATTTTCATTATCATCCTCTCCTACTGCTATATCAGCTTCATTACAAAGTAAGTTCTTATTTTTATTATATCTCATCTCTGTTCCTAACTTTTCCATAAATTCTTCATAAGTTCTACCCATCTTAAAAATCTCTATCTCCCTCTTTCTCTCACAATATCTCTCACTTTCAAAACATCTCTCTCTTTTAAAATATCTCTCATAATAACTCTCCCAATAACACTTCTCTCTCTCAATATATCTCTCTTTATCACACCAAGCTACACTCTCAATACTCACACAATTATTTTCTAACACCATATTCTTAATTCTATTATCATAATTCTCACCACTACTTACCTTGTCTTTATTTTCATTCAATTTATCTGATTCTCTACTATTCTCTACCCCCATTTTACTCTCGTAATTTTCATCTACTTTATTCTTTTGTTTATCAAACTTCTCATTAACTAATGCAATTATTTTCTCTTCCGTTTTATCGAAACGTGCGTGCATTTCATCAACTCGTTTATCAAAATTAAAATTTTGTTTTTCGATTTCGTTTTTCATTTCGTCACATTTTATATTAAAATTATTCTGTATTCTTCTAATTTCGCTATTTTGTTCATTAAATTTCTCATCAAGTTTACTGAATTTCTGATTGAAAAGCATTTGCATTGTTTTTATAATTTCGCTGTTTTCAGCCCTGTTATTTTGGATTGGTGTTGAGTGAACAACTCCTTCACTCATGACTAGTGATTCTGTCATGCTTATTTGGCTATTGTTTGTACTATCAATTGTGTTCAATAAAGAATTATTTTCTTTATTTTCTGCCATTATGACATTTGTTAATGGTTTGTCGCTTTATCTTATCGTTATCATCTACTTTACAACCGTATTCTCACTTTCAATGTCCACCCCGCCACCATTTAGGCTTATTATATAAAATCTATTAATGTATTTTATATAGTCACCAGTTCGGGCCCATTTGTCATCTTTCTCTCTCTTTTATATGTATATAAATGTATTTGTCATAGGAACTATCTAATAACTTATCTTTGAGTTTGTTTACATTAATCGAATAAAGCACGTGTGTCACATTTATCATAATTATGGTATCTACCATAACTATAGCATCTGTTTATTTCAGTCTCGTTATGTTGTTTGTTATTACCTAAGGATCCAGGATTCTGCTCAGCGAGAATGCTGGCAGAGACAGGCATTGAAATGAGAATACGTTCGGTATAAACATTAATCATTAATATTGGTTTATTCCATAAATGCTATAAGCGTGTACACCGGACAAAATCAACATGGCGGCCATTAAAGTTGGCTCGTCTTCATCATAAACTTCTTTATATTTTATTAATCGTTAATTCAACAAATATCATATTTTAATTTAGCAGCTGCTTTGCTATTAAATGATTTTAATTATCTTGGCTGAACGCAAACGCAAACCAACACCCCGTTCGGATGTCGACATTAGAAAAACACGCCCGCTTTCTCTCACTCATTCATACTTATAAATTCAAATTACTTTTGTGTACACATATCTAATCATAGGGTTAACGAGCTCTTTAGTAAAAATTTTGTTTTGCACTTCCCTGGATCTGTAGACTAGAAGTTCTAGAAGAGGTTTCACATGTTGAGGCCTTAAGTTGGTTTGGTTACGTTTTTTGATATTATCACTGACTCTACTGCATAATTTTGAAAACAATTACTGCTCACTGTTTAGCTCACTTCTAATTATCACATAATGATATTTTGGCTACATTTTGTACTGTTTAAAACACTATGCCGGTATAAATTGCCGGCGGCCTGTAACAAGTTGTTACTGCTGCTGCTGTTGTTTGTCGACTGGGGCGAAAATTATGAAAATTTTACGTATGTGTGAGTGAGTATACGTCATCGTTCTTTTGTCTCTGGTTATATAATAGCCTTGTTTGTTACGTATTTTTCTAACGTCATAGTGGTTTTAATGACGTTTTGAGCTGTTGGCCAATGAAACATAAATATGAAGCGCCGTTATTAGCGGCTGTAACCATTATAAGTCTTTTTAGCTGCACGTACACTGCTGTCCTTGAAATTATTTTGTTGTCTCGGAACTGCGTCGTTGTCGGCAAAACCAAGGGAAATTATGTAACCCACAGAAATGACTTTAAAACATCGGAATACAATAGTTTGTTACCTCGCATACCATATTTTTATATCAGGCTTTTTTGTACTGTCACAAGACTTACTACTAAAAGATTACACCATAAAACATAATTTCAATGCTGACGAAATAGGAATTTTTTCAAATGAATTCCTGACAGAACACACACACACACACACTGAAGGGTATTCATGTGTACCAGGAAAAGAGCAGAGCTGCCAAGGGTCCCCGGAGTAACAGTGAGATCACTGGTCAGGAAGAGTGAGATTCAAGGAAAATGAGTGAGACAACAAATTTATTTTATATATCCATTTATTTCATAATTAATCATTATCAAACCACTTTTTATTATAATGCAAATTATTTTTATGTAATATTCATCAGTTTTGTGGAAAACAACAGAACACAAGTTAATATATACCAAATGTTGCACTTAATTGCAAACAATACAAATCTCACTCTTTATTGCTATGTGTTTTATTATACTGATATGTTGCTTTCTTAGCATTAGCCACCACTTCTTTTGGTGGTTCGAATGTGTGGCATGGCTCAGGGATGGCCATTTTCATGGTCAAACAGATGATAATGTGCCATCCACGTTCATTGAAGGTCTAAAAGCTGTTTTATTTTTCCGTATCATATAAACAACACGTTCTTCGCCAGCATTAGAATGTGGAATTATCAAAACCAATTTTGCAACCTCAGATAGCCTCTTACACCTTAATTCTCCATTTGCTAGTTTCATCTGAGATAAATATTGTAACGTTTTGTAGGACAGGTGTGTCCTTGTAATGACGTGTATATGGTTTTTTATGTATTAGTGTGGTGTGTTCGTCTCACACCTTGTCGTTACATCAATGGTTGCTGCTAACGAAGTCCGTAGCGTTGTCACAATTATCAGTACAACCTAGTGGAAACCTTACCTGTAATTTCATAGGGGTTTGTGAATCCCGGGTGGCGCCAAATTGTTTGTTGAAAACAATTTAATTTATGTATTAATGTGTTAATAAGGTGTTTTCAGCAATGACGGCCGGAGCATTCGAATCGGTTCCCGCTTTTGTACAGCTTGCTGTATCGCACAGATAGCGAAAGCGCTAGTTATCTAATCTGTAAGTTCACTAACACACACATATATCATACAATTTCCTATGAAATAAAACAATGGTTACACTCTGTACTGTTTCTTTAATGGTTGTTTGGTAATTATGCACTTTGACAATAATATTTATATTTAGTATTTAATAAATTTGCTCCGACATTAAACATGAAACGCTTTATTTCAAGTTGACGAAATTGGTTTTGAAACGAGTTACTTGATGCAGTAATGGCTACTGTTTGTATTTTATACGTAAACTCGTCCAAAATCTGGAGTCCTTTTGATTATAAAGAAAACATTAAATATGATTACAATAAAAAAGTACACTACCGTACATTATTCGTACTTAAATAATATAAAGTGTGGCTACAATTTGTTCTGCAGTGTAGTAATAGGTGTTTCAAAAGTTCGCAATCTAGTGCGAGGTTATTTTTTAGTTAACAAGTTTTTCTATGTAAGTTTATTTTATTTAATCCTTGAAAGAAATTATTTTTAATTCATAGTGAGAGTTTGTATAGATATGAGAAATATTTAAAGTGCTTTTATTCCTGGGATTAGGGTATTTAAATGATACTTATCAGTTCAGAAGGTTTGTGATAGATCGTTGTTCAATCGAAATGGAAAATTCATCAATGTTGAGTGACTTAGGCTGCTGGCGTCCTTTTCATATTAGTCTTGGGAATTTCTGCTTTTTATTTTCATTTAAATTGTTCCTGGACATCAGTTAAATGTTATTACACTTCATCTCCTTCTCACTGGTATATGTTTTTGACCTTTGACTAGTTTTTAAACTTTTTAAAGTAAAATTTATGTCATACAACATCTTGCGTCCCTACTACATAAGCGTCATTATACGAGTACTGAAAATTAACGGAAAATTAGTAACCAACGGCGTGTTTCTATGGTTACCTGAACCCTTTGATTGGCTAAGGCATGGTTTATTACCATTGTTATCATATTTGAATTTTAATTCAAATTTACTGTATATTTTCTGATTGATTTTATTCTATCTTCCTTCCTGAGTATTATATATTATCACTATTGTATGTATTTCCTTTCAAAGATTAAAATAATACCTCATAAGGTTGTGTTCTATTAGATATTAACTTTTGTACAATTATGTTAACATTTGTTAATTACATATTTCTTTTAATTTAATTTCTTATTGTAATATTTTTCTTTTAAAATGATTTACACATTATTCTTGGCTAGTTACTCGCCTTAGATTTGTTAATTTCCTTGTGGATTTTATACAATTTGTAATTATTGGTTTTGACAGTTAGGCATTTCAGATGCACTAGTAGCCACTGACCATATTTACTGAATTTATACAACTGATTTTTCATTTTATTCTGATGTGTTTTGTTTTGTTTATTATCCCAATTGTATGGTTCTGTTATTTTCTACATTAACTGATTTTTTAGTGTAATTAGATTTGTATTGTCTTAACTTCTTAATTATCTATTTTGCCTTTGTTAATAAAATGGCTACCACTCCCTATTCTTCCTCAATTAAAAACATAACCTCTAGGCGTATGCTCTGTACAAATTCTTCAGTCATACCCCATTCATAAATATAATTACACAATTATTTACCAATTATTAAGTAAAGTTTGTTTACAACTCATTTCATTAATTACTATTTTTTGGGTGTTAACTAACATCACCTTTTGAATAATTGGTTTTCCCTTACAATCTGGGGTGTTTATTTATTACATTGTTAATTTCTTATTCCCTAATTAAACTCTACTCTCAATCCATGTTAACACTAGCTGTTTATGTTTTCATGGGATTCTCCCCTTTTAATTACAATCATTTACAATTAATCTTAATTCTCTTAATTAACAGCGTTATCATCACTTTCCAGTGTTCATTTCATATTACTAATTGTTTACATTTAATATTATTATTGAAACCTTATATTTTGAATTACTAATTTGTTTCACTTTTAATCACATAGTGTTTCCTCATCACTCTTCAGTGTTTATCGTACATTATGAAGTGCTTACATCTAATTCTATCATTAAAACCTTATTCTTAATTATTATTTGATTCACCATTAATCAATTATTGTTTATTATTGATTACTAAACGTTTTATTATCATAAATATCGTTTCTAACCATTTTGGAGTTTCACACTTTCACTATTGCACTCTTTAACTGTTTACATTAAGTGTTTCTTAGTGGGTAATCCCTATAATTATTTCTCTTTGTCACTTTCTCACTATTTCTTTCTTTACTAATATTATACATAGTATTACTAATGTTATTTTTCTATAGAGTTTTACTACATCTAACTCTAATTCTTGGGTTAGTGTACTTTTCTTTTTATTATATTACTTTACTGGGTTTTGGTTAAAACAGTGACATTAATTATTCAATTGATAATAATATTTATTTCTGATATTGGATAATCATTGGCTTTATTCCCAATATTATACTCGAGTGTACCATTTCTCCCTTACATATTTGATTATTGGTTTGTTTCTTATCCCTTGGTTTCACTTTAGTTTCATTTTCATTTTCCTTCTTCTTCTCCTTCAATTTCCATTGGCTTCATTTTAATTTGGTTCTCCCCTTCTCGTTTGGTTTTATTTCATTTGGTTGTATGGATTCATTCACTTCCTTCAATTGGCTTTATTCTTATTTGGTTTCGGTTTTTTCCCTTCTTCTTTGTTTTCCTGTTTGTTTGATCAATCACTTGGGTTAGGTCATGTCGTCGTTTGTCGTGTCATTGTCTTTACATTTTATTTATATTTAATATTTTATTTTATATGAAGTATATTTATATTTAGTATCATCTTTTTCATCCCTGGTATTGGGGTGGCTTATTTGTGTTGTAACAATATGCCCAAATTACATCCATTCGGTAAATGTACCGACTTACTTGCTCCTCATATTGGACTTTAGCACTTTCCCATACATCTTCAGGGATGCTGTCTTGTTTTAAAATTTTGTAATTCACAAATTCATTGTATAGTTGTTCCATCTCAGTCACTGGGTGGATATGAGAAAGAATGTTACGGTACCTCAAGAGAAAAAATTCTACGTCACTAAACTGAACTGAACTTTTCTCAAAAAAGTCAACAAATCTGGCATGTTTCAGCAAGTTGTCGTTCAACGGTAACTTCTTTGTTGCCTCAGAAATGACTTCCTGGTAAAACTGCCTAACTGCAGTTAAAAATTCAGCATACTGTCAGATTTTTTATTATGGATACTCGAGTTTAAGCGTTAATTACAAGTGAACCTGTAGGTCTACTTATAAACTAGTTACATCAAATTTTTGCGCATTTAATTTTGCATTGATCTGTGTAAGAAACATATTTTTTGAAGGTTGATTTAAATTTTTTTTTGCGGTTAGAGTAAAAAAGTCCATGTTTTTTTGTGTTTTTCAAGAAACCACTCTCTTTGAAATTATATAAATTAAAAACCCTTGGTCCAATCATAACTAAATTTTTATACAGTATGGGCACAAGTGTTTTCAATACATTACTTAAGTTACAAAATTGTTTTGTGATAAAAAAAAGTTGTTATCAGTTTTGTGAAACAACTTTTTCTCGGTACAGGATAGTCGTACAAAGGCAGACTTGGTCTTGTTTTGAAGCTCTTGATCGTGGTTATCAAAATCCACAACTGCTACAAACATATATTGAGATGCCGATTGTATACAGAGTGATATTCATGCAAGGGTGTGTGTGCGCTGGACCGTGTGTAAGCGGGCCTTCCGGCGTCGAAAGCGGGTGCCGTGTTGCCACGTTCAATCACCCCGGCCGCTTCACTGCAGTTGAACAGTTGCTGTTTGGATAATTTTAATACCTTATTAATGTTATAACATTATGTTTTCTATTATCCAAGGTAAAATATTTCTTGATGTGATCCAAGATATTATTTCTGCTTTCAGCCATGACATATTTGGGTTTTTAGTTGCAGGATCATCCATTGTATGATACGGTGCTTGGTCAATAACGACAGCCGACTTTTCAGGTAAAAGACTGAGGATTTTCTTACACCATTCTTCATAGTGAGCTGAATTCATTTCATTGTGGTAATCGCCTGTGCCTTTCTTCCCAATAAAGCACAGATCTGCTCCTTCATGAAATCCATCTTCACTTCCGATGTGTAATATAATAATACGTTTTCCAGCTCCAGACGGTGTCTTGAATCCTCCTCGCCATCCATAAATCTGCTGAATGTGTCCTCTGTATTGATCATAGTTGTCAAAATTATTTTCTAATGCATCCAACACGTTTTCTTGCCACCCGTACCTCATCGTGTGGTTCTGTCCGCACCATGTCTCGTCTATAAAGAATATCTTGTACCCCTGGGAATGTAGCTCTCTCATTTGTATCAGGAAGGTATGCCGGGATGCAGAAACTGTCACAGATTCCATCAGGACTGGCTTCTTATTAAGCTTCTTATATCTAAATCCCAAGCTTTTAACAATCTTCAAGAGTGTAGATCTTGACATCTCAGGAAAATCTGCCATATTTTCAACAAGTTTCGTGTGGAGGTTTTTGATTGTGGGAAAAATCTTGTTTATGTAAAAATCATGTATGCTCCTCTGTATTGTGCCCAAAGTGAAGTCATCAAGCTGGATTTTCGGACGTCCTCGCCTGACACACTGCTTCTTTCTTGATCCAGGTGACGTATTTTCTTCGTTCTCGTTGGTAGAGGCACTCACTCTCTTCACAGACGCTAAGGATACTCCAAGACACTGTGATACTTTCTGGTATACAGGAAACCTCTTGTCGCCAACCTTTCCTCCTTCACTCTTAAAAAAACATATAGCACTTAAAATCATCGCAACTTCACCCTCTGAGAGCGGAGGTCTCGGAGGCATCTTGACGTGATATAAACACAACGACCAACACAGCCAGAATGACAAGTGGCATGCGGACGAAGCAGATTTAAAGAACTGATGACTCAGACTGACCAATGTTCAAATGAATCATTTTTAACGAGCAAATCATAAGTGTCTGGGGGTAGGCCACAAAAGCCAGGGCAAAGTCCGGGTCTGGGGTGAATCATCGCGGAAACACCGCACCCGCCTTCACTGCCGTATGGCCCGCTTACCACACGGCCACAGAAAAGGTGATGGGAAATGGATAATAGAAAACAATGTTATAACATTAATAAGGTGTTAAAATTATCCAAACAGCAACTGTTCAACTGCAGTGAAGTGGCCGGGTGATAGAACGTGGCAACACGGCACCTGCTTTTGACGCCGGAAGGACCGCTTACACATGGTCCAGCGCACACACACCCTTGCACGAATATCACTCTGTATAAAATCGGCATCTCAATGTATGTTTACAGCAGTTGTGGATTTTGATAACCACGATCAAGAGCTTCAAAACAAGACCAAGTCTGCCTTTGTACGACTATCCTGTACCGAGAAAAAGTTGTTTCACAAAACTGATAACAACTTTTTTTTTTATCACAAAACAATTTTGTAACTTAAGTAATGTATTGAAAACACTTGTGCCCATACTGTATAAAAATTTAGTTATGATTGGACCAAGGGTTTTTAATTTATATAATTTCAAAGAGAGCGGTTTCTTGAAAAACACAAAAAAACATGGACTTTTTTTACTCTAACCGCGAAAAAAAATTTAAATCAACCTTCAAAAAATATGTTTCTTACACAGATCAATGCAAAATTAAATGCGCAAAAATTTGATGTAACTAGTTTATAAGTAGACCTACAGGTTCACTTGTAATTAATGCTTAAACTCGAGTATCCATAATAAAAAATCCGACAGTAGTCTTTAGGGCTAATGCTACCTTCATGAAACAGAGTAGTCAGTTTTTGTCGAGTTGCAATCCCAATAAATATTTCCTCATCATCCAGTTGATCTTCTCTTATATCAACTTTGAGATCTTTGAATCCAGAACCTTCAACCTCTTTAACCTTCTCAGAGGGTAGAATTTTACCTAGAACTTTTTTCACAAATTCATGCAAACATTGATAAGCAGCAAAGATACATGGATCCTCCCTCTGAAGGTACTTGTTAATAATAGTGAACATTGGCAGAACTGCATTGTAAAAGAGCAGATACACTTCCAGAATTGGACAAAAAGTAACTCTTCAGTCCATCAAACAAGGAAAGGATTCTCTCCACTGCTCTCTGAAGACTCAACCATCTAGTGTTTACATGTTTGACTACTTTGTGATATTCAAGATCACAAAATAAACAAAATGTTTTAAGATTTGATTTGCGCTTAGTGCTCTTATCAAAATAATAGTAGAGATCAACACACATATCTTCTACACCAAACCCACTTCTCTCAAGAAATTTGTCTCCAGGTCTCCTTGCAATATTATATATTAGGTGACAGGGGCACCCCATGAAGTAAGTATCCTTATTCTGAAGAAGGACTCGTGACATGATGGAGTTCCTAACACCTATATTTACATTCGTGTTGTCAACACCAAAATCAACAAAATTAATCCAGGGAATGCTGTTTTTCACTAGTACCTCTGAAATCTTGTCATAAATTGTGGCTGCTGTTGCTGATCCAGTACCTGTGGTGGTGCACATGTCCAAAAAATGACTCATAACTTTCCGTGATCTTGTATCAAAGATGCGTACAGTCAGTGGGTTTAATTTCTCAAGACCAGTGTCATTTGAACCATCTACAAGAACTGAATATGGATGAATCTGCATATGTTGCACCAACTGAGAATGAAAGTATGGTGCAATAGCCCCATTCATAATGCATGTAGTTTTCCATCTGCAAGAAGGAATGGTAAACGAATTAGGGTAAATCAGTGACAAGGTTCATACTCCTCTATTGCTCACATGTTTCCATAAATTTATTTTTATAACCACATTCTCTTACATACCTTCCTGAAGCATAATTCTGAGCTATTGAAGAATCCGGGAAAATGTCCTTGAAGAGTGGACTCAAATGACTAGCAGTGGCAATTATTGGGATGTTGTGGCATGCAAGAAGTGTTGCTATTTTCACTTCTGCTCTACCAACCTGAAAATAAGGTAAAACGATTATAAAATGTGGTTGGCCTAAAATTAAATTTTTTAACGGTGCCTCTTTACCTATCGACCACACGTTTTAAAATTACCATATCATGAAACAGCCTAACCTATCATTAAATAACCTCGTGAACATCAATCGATATATTGCAGTCGATCACTAATTTAACAGCTGAACATCACCTAGCGTCATCCACTTCATAGGTTAGAGTGCAAAATGTGGTCAATCGGTAAAGAAATAAGTTTTTGGTGCCTTTGATAGGTAAAGAAATACGTTTTTAACTAATGCCAGTGAATAATAATTTATAACTACAATACATAAACATTAGGCTACTTACTTTTTCCATTGTTCGATCATCCTTAGATCTGCTGAACACGTCAGATATTTTAGGCTGATTTCTACTAGATTTCATAAACTTCTTATGAGCATCGGAGTCAACGTGCCTTTTGATATCCGCCTCACTTGATGTCCACAGGACAAAGTTCGTGCACACACATCACACCGAAAGGCAGATCCAGATGGATCATCAGCAACTGCAGATACAGGATACTTTACTTGCCAGGCAACGTTGAAGCGGGTTTTATATTTAGCAGCTCCCGCAAAAGATCTGGGATTTGTATTTCTTTTTGGAGAAGTTCCTCCCGGAGAAGGATCATCCTCCTTTTCTGAATCTGAAGACAACACAGACTGCACACGCTTCATTCTTCCATGAAACAACTTGTGAGTGACGTGTCGAATCGGCCGTATGCGTTTCCTTCGAAGCCGGTAGAGGCGCTCCCGCCATCTGTTAGTGACAATCGCAATCTTTTATGCGACTATGGACTTATCTTTCACATCAATATTAAAATGACCGGTATTCAGAGACTGCAAAACACAATAAACAGGAGTTAAAGTTAATTTCAAAATAAAATTTTAATGTCTTTAATCAATAAAATGCGTGAGATTTCAGTTCACGTGCGTGTGAGCATGAGATCGGCCTCGAATCCGTGTGTCTCACGCTCAATGTGTGAGACTTGGCAGGTCTGATAGAGTAAGGATTTTAGTAGGCACAAATATGGATAGGTAAAACAATCTGCTATTACTGATAACTGAAAAAGCAGCCTGTCCTAGTTGTTTTAAAAATGTAAAAACATTTCCTGTAGACTATGTATGACTTTGATGTGCTTCAAAAAGTGTCTGTAAATTAGACATAAAGTTTTAACAATGAAAAAGATATAATAATCCTGTTTATTGATTACTGTACTGCACACCCGGAAATTTATAATATGAAGGCTGTCAAGTTACAATTTTTCTCACCAAATTTGATATTTATGTGCTAGCCAATAGACCAAGGCAATGAAATTTGAGTCATGATTACAGAAAAATCATTGTAAACAAAATTTTAGAACCCGAAAGGAGGATTGAACTTACTACTATACCATTTTCTATGTTAGTTGCTGTATACGATGATATAATCACAGCAATGATTTTCTAAGGTTCAGTGCAGGAAGGGAAAATACAAACCAATAAAATAGAAGAGAGCAATGACAAAGAAATTAGCCAATAAACGCCTTTTCCCAACAGCAAGAAAGTGTTAAAAATGCTAAGTTGTCATATTTTGAAGGACAGAGAATATTGGCGAAGAAATTTTTGAATGTAGTTTATATGAGTGCACATGGAAATATGTCATCATGAGAGGCAGATAAAAATAACATCTTCCTTATCTTCTCACCAATAATACACTGTAATGTAGTATGGTACATAATTTATACCTTTAAAGTGAATACTGCACTGAATTTAGTTTAAATTTACTTTAAGAAACACAAAAGATTTTGTTCTAGTATTTAATAAATTTCAGTATGTACCGTGCCTATTGAAAATTATTAAATATCTTATTAATCTTTTATTTTTAGATTAAAAGTAAATCAGGCAGACAAAATGGGTACTAGTTCACAACTCTGTAAGTTGAAATTTTGTAATTTGAAACTTTTTGGTCCCTTGGATTTCAAATTAGTGAGGTTTAACCATATTGTTTAAAAAATTAAGAAAACACTAAGAGTTAAAATTTCTTTTATGATGTTATCTCAAAGATACAGAAAACACAACTAATTGGAACTACATACCAAAATTACTACGTACATAAAAAGTAAAAATCTGTATAATAAAAAATATTATGTCAAATAAACATAAAATTAATAACCACAAGACACATGATGAAATTACAGTAAATAAGTTATTATACCCATATGAAACTGGTTATAGAAATGTAATTATAATGACTAGAGTGATTAAAAGCTTTATGTTTCATACACATACAACAGATTAAATACCAGTAGAATATTTCCAACATTACAGAAGTATTGTTTAGTTTTATTTTGATTATGCCAAAGCCCCTTCTTACTAATAAAGAAAAAAGTTATTTCAAAAGCATTTAGGTTAGCTGTAGTTGGGATAACTTATGGTTTACAATGTGTAAATTATCTATTTGATTTCACAACACCTGCATATTTATTACAGCATTCTAACGCGTCCCCACATTTGCCTCTGATAATTACATACCTAGATAAAAATGAAGTTAAAATTATAGTTTATTCGGAAGGAACAATTAACATACTGGCCAATAAAAATATCGGTATGGAGAACCATACATGACTTCCATGTTCTAAGATTTATATTTAAAATCATTTTCGAAATGAAATATTTCTATAGAAACTACTTCTTTCTTCAGCCTTAACCACAGTACTGTGGTCACTAACGTATACCACCTCACGTTAGTGCACTCGATTTTCACTGACGATGGCAGTCGATAGCACTGCTGAAACGTTTGGTTTTGTAAAAAACATTGGACCACGCCAAACAGCCTGGAAAGGAATTTTAACAACAAGCTACTTCTTTGTTGCCAATAACGTAGTACACATTAGATATAAATAAAATATCGGTATGGAGAACCATACATGACTTCCATGTTCTAAGATTTATATTTAAAATCATTTTCGAAATGAAATATTTCTATAGAAACTACTTCTTTCTTCAGCCTTAACCACAGTACTGTGGTCACTAACGTATACCACCTCACGTTATCGCACTCGATTTTCACTGATGATGGAAATTGATGGCACTGCCGAAACGTCTGGGTTTGCAGAAAACATTGGACTACGGCCAAACAGCCCAGGAAGTAATTTTAACAACAAACTACTTCTTTGATGCCGATAACGCAGTATACATGACATATAAATAAAAATTGTACCCTCCCCCTTCAAGTATCATGTTCATTTATAGAAATTTATTATTAAGGATACTTTATTTATCAAAATTAAGTACTTTACTCTTGTTAAAACATAAAACGTTGCAGGTAAACTACCCTTTCCCCGTAACCGATCTTCACCAAAATCAATAGGCCTTGAGCTACCCTTTCCCCGTAACCGATCTTCACCAAAATCAATAGGCCTTGAGTCCTCTAAAACTCAGGCACATATTGTAACGATACAATTAAGCCAAATCTCGTACCAGTGATAAAAAAGATAATTCTTGATATAAAATTACTTCATATGAAATAAAATGTGTAAAAAATGATTAAAATGTAAATACTTTGACAAGACGTACAACGATATTACCCAACCCAAGTGATTGAGCCGAAAACACAAACATAAAGAAGGGAACCACGTAACATACTTATTAAAATGTAAATATTTTGACATGATTGAGCCAACAACCCAAACATAAAGAAGGGAACCACGTAACATACTTAAGAAAAATATGATAGACAAAACAATGATGGACACAGAACTAAAGAAGAACCAGAAGAAGAGGACAGATCCATACAAGTAAACAGAATTTAAACCAGAAGAGAAGAAGAGGAGAACCGAACCGGATTGAAGAAGAAGAAGAGGAAGAATGAAGAGGAGACAGATAAAACCCAAGGGGAAACTAACACACATATATAAAAGGGAAAGATTGTATGTTTAGAGGTAGAATACGGTCAATAAACCTTGAATAATTATGTATTAATGAAACCAATGTTATTATTAGCATTAATTTAACCTAGGTACCCATTTTTAAGACAATACAATTGCAAAGCAATGTAGTATAGGAAAAGTACACTAACCCTGACAGAAAGGTTAGATTCAACCAAAACACAACTAGCCTAGTATTGTTAATAGTAAATATAATACTAAAACAAAATAGTGAGAAATGGTAGGAGAAAGTCTAGGGATTACCCATTAAATAACACTAATTACAAAACAGTGAACCAAAGTGAAGTGCTTTAGTGAAGTGTAAATGCCCTAAAAAATAGTGAAAGTGGATGTGAAACATTCAAAATAGAATGCTAAGTAAATAGACACTCTGTAAAACATTGATAAACCACCAATGATTGGAGTGAGATTATAATTAGTTATATACCTAGAAGTAATTAGAAATAGTAATCCAAATTAATATTAAAGAAGCTTGTAATAATATTCAGGGAGAAAGCCCAGTACAATAACTTGTGTTAACATGGCATGATAGGATAGAAGTAAAGTTTGTTATTAAAGATTAAAATTATAAAGAATACAACACCCCATGTTGAAGGGGGAATCAACTTTCATAATTTCATGAAAGGTGACAATGTTTATCACTTTAATTGGTAACTCAAAAAAGAAATCGATGTTAGTACTAAGAATAATTTATGACTTGTAAAGAATAGTTGATTCAATGTTAAAGAAGGAATATGGCTGAAGGGGACTTACAGTCCATAAACCTAACTATTATATTTTAAATGAAGAGTAATGAAAATGTATGTTGAATAGTAATTAAAACACAAACAAATAAGTGAAGCCCATCAGGCTGAATTCAGAATGTAATTTAAAAAGGAAATACACTAAAAAACAATAATGGCTGTTTGTGACTATGAAAACAGTTAACTGCCAAAGACATTCAAATGAAAATTGTATCAATTTCACAAAAAATCTTACTAATCTAAGAACAGTGAATGGACAGTAATTATATATCAGTTATTTCAACACAGAAATATTATTGTAATAATTTAATTCAAGAAAGATATGTTATTTATTAAATGTCAAATAATTAGACTATAGTTAATGTGTAACAGAATATGACCTTATGAGGTATCATTGTAAACTTTGAAAGGAAAGAAAAATAATAGTGATGTCATTTATTATCCCAAAGGAATTATAAGGGAATAAAATCATTAGGAAAATACTTAATAAATTTGAATAAAAATTCAAATATTTCTAACAATGTATGTAAGGAGTAATTAACCAAGCATTGAATTATTGGTTACTATGACAACGAGACGTTCGAGGGCTTATTTTTCCGTTAAATTTTAGAGACGCTGAAGAAACGAAGCGTGGGTAAGCCACACGAAAAATTGGACAAACTAAAATTTTAATTTAAACAGTTATAAAAAGTCGAATCAGTGAACCAAGATAACCCAATATGAAGAGACGTCGATCTATACAGAATTAATGATGTCCAGGAATGAAATTAAATAAACTAATTAAAGAAAAAACTCAGACCAGTTTGAAGAAGATGTTGGAAGCCTTCAACCAGCCCAAATTCGAAAAATATACGCCTATCCTGATGACGACACAGACAATGTGAGATGAACTGATAAGTACCGAATAATTCCTTACTCCCAAAACCCCAAATTACTTAAATTATTTTCAAATGATAAAATTTCTCACTATTTAAAAAGTAGTATTTTCTTTCAAAGGTAAAGGCATAATTTACTTACATTAAAAAACATTTAATTAAACTATAGAGATAACCTTATTTGTGAACATAACTACTGTAACCGAAATACGACACTACTGAACAAATTGTACAAACACATTATAAATCCTAAGTACGCATAAGGTATAGTAGTGTACTTTTTTTCATGTAATCAACGTTTTAAGTCTATTTTCATGATCAAAAGAACTCCAGATTTTAAAAACATAGTAATTTGTTAAAAGTAACTGAACGATAGTGTTTTGAAATCAATTTTGCCAACCTGAGATGTTTTGTGTTTCAAGCTCTAAGCCGGAGCATAATATTATAAATTTGTTTATGATTCAGTTGTCATATTTATTGATAATTAAATGTGTATTAAAAAACGCAGTACAGAACATTACTATCTTGTTATTTCATAGGAATTTTGTAGAATATATGTGTGTTAGCGAAGTTTTAAGCAACAGCCAACTAGCGCTCACCACGAGCGGCCGAGTCGACAACCTGTGTAGCAGCGGGAACAATTTGAACGTCACAGCTGTCTAGCTAATATCACGTATTACCTTAAAAAATTAAATGTTTTAATTGTTTTAACAGAAACAATTTGGCGCCACCCGGGAATCGTAATCCCTATGATTTAACAGGTAGGTTGTACTGGGGACATTGACAACGCTACGGACTCCAGTAGTGACGTCGATTTATGTAACGACCAGTGTGAGGCAAACACACTACATTCACACTAATACACAAAATAAACAAGTGTGATACATTTCAACAGGTACGACCTCGTTTTATACGTTACATATTGGCGACCAGCAACGTGTGGCTAGGAAGAATAACTAGCAGCGATCATGAATAGACACGGGATGGTTACAAGACGCAAAGGGAAGGAAACATCAAACCAAGAAGGAAACCCAGAAGAAATGGAGGAAGTGGAAGAAGTAGAAATGGAGTAAACGACTGGATAATTGTCAGAAGAAAACCCACAGGAGGACCAAACGGAAAATCCAAGCCCACTTGAACCCGAACCTGAACCGGAAATAGAAGTAGAAGTCAGGGTAAATAACCAGCCAGTCAAACCAACAGAAGAAACGAATTTAAATAGCATGATGAAGTTCATGATGGAACAATTTGGACAAATGAATCAAAAATTAGAATCAGACAAAGAAGACTTGAATAAAAAATTAGAATCACTGCAAGAGGGAAGAAAAGAAGACAAGGAAGATTTGAATAAAAAATTGGAAAAACTGGACATAAACAGCGAAGAATTGAAGAAGCAAATGAAGGAGAGTATAGAATTCCTGAATGACAAAATAGAGAGCAACCATGAATACTTGAAGAGAAGTCAGGAGGCATTGGAGAAGAAGAGCGAGGAGCTGAAGAAACAGATCAAAAAGGATCTAGAATTAGTAAACAAAAAGATGGAAAATAACCATGATATTCTCCAACGGAAAATCGAGGAAGAAAGTGAGAAGAACAGAGAAGAATTGAGATTCATGTTTGCAGAGTTTCGTGAAGAAGACAAACGGACAAAAACAAGGATGAATAAGAGATGGGAAGAAACAAGTTACCCAGTAAATCAACTTCAAGAAACAGTAGTTAGTGATTTCAAACAATGGAATGAAACACTAGACAGCACTCCTGAAAGTATCAAAGAGACGTTAAATGAGAACATGGAACCGGGGAATCAGAAAATAACACAGAAGGAGATGGTCAAGGAACTGGAGGAGAGGCACCAAGAACTACAAATAGGTGTAAACAGTCGTATGAAGAAGAATCGAATTATTAAGAAGATTAAGAGAACAGAGGAAATAAGAAAGGTATATAAGAGGAAACTCATCAAAACACGAGAAGAAGTGGAGATGATGAAGAACGGACTCATCGATGTATTTAATTTGCCCATTACCTATCAGAGCAAATTAATAAAGTACAAAGATTGTAGGAGGACTCTGAGGGAAATTATAAAAGGATTTCATAACCAACCAATGAATGAAAATTTCAGCAAATCTATGCTTAGATGGAAGATGCCAGAAATAGAAATGACTGACAACAAAACAGATTATAACCAATCAAGAAGGTCAATAAAATACTGGAGCACACCAGAAATGGAAATACCAAATAAAAAGGCAAAAATAATATTAATGAGAGAGGCACAAATACCTTCTCTGATTAATCGACAAACTAATCAAATGATGGAGGTAGAAATAAATACCACGGAACATATGGTATTAAAGGAATTATGGTACAAGATGGAGGAGACCTATTTCACCAGTAAGAAAACAGTTCTACACGCCAGAGTTATCCGAACCATAAGGGCAGAGGAACTGATGGACCATGGGTAAACTAAGTGAAGATACCACACACCAAGAAAAGGGACGGATCTTCGAATTACTGACCCAGCAACCCAATGGAATAGAAGGAGATATTAAAATTAAATGAAGCTACTAGACAATCACCAAAACAAGAGGGTACAAGAAATGACGACGACCAAGACGATTTAAATAAGAAAAAATTAAACTATAATAAACCAACTTAAAATAATATCATCCAGAATAAGTGTGTCTATCAAGCACTTGAAGGAGTAGAGGTGCATAATAACAAAGAGTCGAACAAGAGAAGGAAATAATAAAGGAAAGAAAAGGAGAAGTCAACTTACAAAAATATAAATAACGGACCAGTATATAGCAATATGAATAAACAATTATGTATATCATAATAATCCGTATATCATCACAAGAGACAATGGTAATAATACTTACCAGATCAGTAATATCAATACAAGGAAAATCAAGGGAGTTTACAACCAAACTTCAATAAAAAAGTTTTACGAAGAAGAATAAAACCATTGTGAAATGAAACCGATTTCAAAATTCTAAAAGAGATTGTAAGAGCAGCTTACTCAAATATTTAGATGATATATGCGGAACAATAAAAAAGTTTTATAAAAAAAAAAAAAAACAAAGGAAACAGTTACACAAATTCCTTTCAATTTAAATTAATTTGCAGTCTAAAAAAAAAAAAAAAATTGAAATATGAAGTATGAAGTAAAAAGTGAGATAATCAGGAATAAGTTACACACATTCCTATGTAATAAAAATGTAAGAAGCACAAACTTACAATTATAATTAAAACAAAAAAATAGCTAAAAAGGAATACGCTACAAACATTCCTTTAATGTAAGACCATAAACTTACCAAAAAATTATCAAAAATGATGTTGAATACAGAGTAAAATAAACAAAAATAAAATCAAGTTCAAATTACTGAGATAAATACTTGAAATTATACTGAATCAAAAGTATTATCAGAAAAAAAAATAAATAAAACTATACCTGGTACAAGGAGAGAGAAATTGTATATAAAACAAATATACAAATATGGCTAAAGCAGAATCCTGCTAAATGACTAAGAAAAAAAAAAAATGTCTAAGACAATTAAAATGATCACAAAAAGTGAGATATGATGAAATTAACATATGAATAAAGATAAAATTTCTCAATATAGTATATGAGTAGATGTTAGTGTATAGTTAAGGTATAGCGGAAGGAAGAATGAGTAGTAATGATAAAGTGATCTAAAAACAAACCACAAGGTGGAGAATCACAATTATATTATTATATTATTATTATTATTAAGTCACAAGTTGACAAAGATTTAAGATTGACTGTTGAAAAGTCCAGCAATCCAAATGAACTGAGTAGAGAAGATGTGCCTCTAGTCTCAGAAAAATGAGTAGTAATGGGAGAAACCAGCTACTATATAAAGTTAGGGAAAAAAAAATTTGTGTATGAGGGAATATGCACCAATGGAAATAAATAATATCGGTATGGAGAACCATACATGACTTCCATGTTCTAAGATTTATATTTAAAATCATATTCGAAATGAAATATTTCCATAGAAACTACGTCTTTCTACTTATTGCTTCAGCATTAACCACAGTACTGTGGTCACTAACGTATACCACCTCACGTTTTCGCACTCGATTTTCACCGATGATGGCAGTCGATGGCACTGCCGAAAAGTCTGGTTTTGCAGAAAACATTGGACTACGGCTAAAGAGCTCGGGAAGCAATTTTAACAAAAAACTACTTCTTTGTTGCCGATAACGTAGTACACATATAAAAAATTCTGCCCTCCACCTTCAACTATAACTTTTAATAATAGAAAATTACCCCCACCCCGTTCACCTAACTTCTTCATTTATAGATATTTCATCTACGTTTCTACAGTGGATTACTATGAGCTTCTTATCGGGATACTTTATTTATAAAAATTAAGTACTTTACTCTTGTTAAATCATAAAATGTTTCAGGTAAACTACCCCTTTCTCTTAACCGATCTTCTCCAAAATCAACAGACCTTCCGTCCTCTACAATTCAGGGAAGCATGCAAAAAAATATTTGATTCTGTTTGAATGTGCGGCAGTTATCGTTCGTCATGGAAACATTTCTGTTGTTACAACATAAAATGTTGCAGGTAAACTACCCCTTTTCCTTAACCGATCTTCACCAAAATCAATAGACCTTGAGCTCTCTGCAACTCAAGAAAGGGTGCAAAAAATTATTTGATTCTCTTTGAATTTTCGGCAGTTATCGTTCGTCATAAAAAAATTACCCTTTTTAAAACATAAAGTTGCTGATAAACTACCCCTTCCCTTAACTGATCTTCAACAAAATCAACAGACCTTGAGTTCTCTTTAGTTCAAAAAGGTATGCAAAAACCTAGTTGATTCTGTTTGAATTTACGGCAGTTACCGTTCGTCATATAACAAATTATTTCTTTTATGAATTTACTAACTGCTATAATTTTTTATTGTTCGACTAAGCTTTTCGTCATTACTGACATCTTCAGGTCTTAAACCAATACGAAGAATATAAAAAATTACCCTTGTTAAAACATAAAATGTTGCTGGTAAACTACCCCTTTCCCTTAACCGATCTTCACCAACACCAATACGTATTGAGAACTCTACAATACAGGGCTGTATGCAAAACATCATTTGATTCTGTTTGAATTTGCGGCTGTTATCATTTACTATAGAAAAAAATTACCCTTGATAAAAAACCGTTTCAGGTAAACTACCCCTTTCCCTTAACTAATCTTCACCAAAAACGACAGGTCTTAGGTACTCTACAATTCAGGCCTGTATGCAAACAATTGTTTGATTCTCTTTGAATTGACGGCAGTTATCGTTCGTCATAGAAAAAATACCCTTGTTAAAACATAAAACTTTACCGGTAAACTACCCCTTTCCGATAACCGATCTTCAACAAAATCAACAGACCTTGAGTTCTGTATAATTCAAAAAGGTATGCAGAAGAGTAGTTGATTCTGTTTTAATGTACGGCAGTTATCATTCGTCATAAAAAAAATTACCCTTGATAAAACATAAAATGTTGCAGGTAAACTACCCTATTCCCTTAACCGATCTTCACCAAAACCAACAGGTCTTGAGAACTCTACATTTCAGGGCTGTATGCAAAATATTATATGATTCTGTTTGAATTTGCGGCTGTTATCGTTTGCCATATAAAATACCCTTGATAAAACAAAAAACGTGTGTGGTAAACTACCCCTTTCCCTTAACCGATCTTCACCAAAAACAATAGGTCTTTAGTACTCAACAAAACAGGGCTGTATGCAAAAACGTATTTGATTCTGTTTGAATTTGCGGCTCTTATCGTTTGCCATAGAAAATACCCTTTTAAAACATAAAACGTAGCCGGTAAACTACCCCTTTCCCTTAACCGATCTTCACCAACACCAATAGGTATTGAGAACTCTACAATACAGGGCTGTATGCAAAACATCATTTGATTCTGTTTGAATTTGCGGCTGTTATCGTTTACCCGTTTACCATAGAAAAAAATTACCCTTGATAAAAAACTGTTGCAGGTAAACTACCCCTTTCCCTTAACCGATCTTCACCAAAAACGACAGGTCTTGAGAACTCTATAATTCAGGGTTGTATGTAAAATATTATATGATTTTGTTTGAATTTGCGGCTGTTATCGTTTGCCATACAAAATACCCTTGATAAAACAAAAACGTGGCAGGTAAACTACCCCTTTCCCTCAAACGATCTTCACCAAAAACAATAGGTCTTTAGTACTCAAGAAATCAGGGCTGTATGCAAAAACGTATTTGATTCTGTTTGAATTTGCGGCTCTTATCGTTTGGCATAGAAAATACCCTTTTAAAACATAAAACGTTGCTGGTAAACTACCCCTTTTCCTTAACCGATCTTCACCAAAACCAAAAGGTCTTGAGAACTCTACAATTCAGGGCAGTATGCAAAACATTATTGATTATGTTTGAATTTGCGGCTGTTATCGTTTGCCATAGGAAATACCCTTGTTAAAACATAAAATGTTGCTGGTAAACTACCCCTTTCCCTTAACCGATCTGTACCAAAATCAACAGATCTTGAGAACTCTACAATTTAGGGCTGTATGCAAAACATTATTTGATTCTGTTTGAATTTGCGGCTGTTATCGTTTGCCATAGAAAAAAATCTACAGACACACAGACAGACACACAGACACACACACAGACACTTTTCGAAAAACGACTTTTTTTCATGTTTTGAGTGTAGCACAATCAGAATCTGCAATAATCTCGAACACGATTTTTTTTGCCATCACCATACTTCCATTTCCTTAAGGAACATGGAAGTAAAAACAGATCCAAACAAAATGGAGTGAATTAAGTAAGAAGAGAAATGGAGAATGGAGAAACAAACAAGGAAGAGAAGGAAAAAAGTTATCTATAACTGATAATTTCATAAAAAACTATGCTAGTGTTTTATTAAAATGATCAATTTTAGAGGAGAGGCATTATGTAACGATACAATTAAGCCAAATCTCGTACCAGTGATAAAAAAGATAATTCTTGATATAAAATTACTTCATATGAAATAAAATGTGTAAAAAATGATTAAAATGTAAATACTTTGACAAGACGTACAACGATATTACCCAACCCAAGTGATTGAGCCGAAAACACAAACATAAAGAAGGGAACCACGTAACATACTTATTAAAATGTAAATATTTTGACATGATTGAGCCAACAACCCAAACATAAAGAAGGGAACCACGTAACATACTTAAGAAAAATATGATAGACAAAACAATGATGGACACAGAACTAAAGAAGAACCAGAAGAAGAGGACAGATCCATACAAGTAAACAGAATTTAAACCAGAAGAGAAGAAGAGGAGAACCGAACCGGATTGAAGAAGAAGAAGAGGAAGAATGAAGAGGAGACAGATAAAACCCAAGGGGAAACTAACACACATATATAAAAGGGAAAGATTGTATGTTTAGAGGTAGAATACGGTCAATAAACCTTGAATAATTATGTATTAATGAAACCAATGTTATTATTAGCATTAATTTAACCTAGGTACCCATTTTTAAGACAATACAATTGCAAAGCAATGTAGTATAGGAAAAGTACACTAACCCTGACAGAAAGGTTAGATTCAACCAAAACACAACTAGCCTAGTATTGTTAATAGTAAATATAATACTAAAACAAAATAGTGAGAAATGGTAGGAGAAAGTCTAGGGATTACCCATTAAATAACACTAATTACAAAACAGTGAACCAAAGTGAAGTGCTTTAGTGAAGTGTAAATGCCCTAAAAAATAGTGAAAGTGGATGTGAAACATTCAAAATAGAATGCTAAGTAAATAGACACTCTGTAAAACATTGATAAACCACCAATGATTGGAGTGAGATTATAATTAGTTATATACCTAGAAGTAATTAGAAATAGTAATCCAAATTAATATTAAAGAAGCTTGTAATAATATTCAGGGAGAAAGCCCAGTACAATAACTTGTGTTAACATGGCATGATAGGATAGAAGTAAAGTTTGTTATTAAAGATTAAAATTATAAAGAATACAACACCCCATGTTGAAGGGGGAATCAACTTTCATAATTTCATGAAAGGTGACAATGTTTATCACTTTAATTGGTAACTCAAAAAAGAAATCGATGTTAGTACTAAGAATAATTTATGACTTGTAAAGAATAGTTGATTCAATGTTAAAGAAGGAATATGGCTGAAGGGGACTTACAGTCCATAAACCTAACTATTATATTTTAAATGAAGAGTAATGAAAATGTATGTTGAATAGTAATTAAAACACAAACAAATAAGTGAAGCCCATCAGGCTGAATTCAGAATGTAATTTAAAAAGGAAATACACTAAAAAACAATAATGGCTGTTTGTGACTATGAAAACAGTTAACTGCCAAAGACATTCAAATGAAAATTGTATCAATTTCACAAAAAATCTTACTAATCTAAGAACAGTGAATGGACAGTAATTATATATCAGTTATTTCAACACAGAAATATTATTGTAATAATTTAATTCAAGAAAGATATGTTATTTATTAAATGTCAAATAATTAGACTATAGTTAATGTGTAACAGAATATGACCTTATGAGGTATCATTGTAAACTTTGAAAGGAAAGAAAAATAATAGTGATGTCATTTATTATCCCAAAGGAATTATAAGGGAATAAAATCATTAGGAAAATACTTAATAAATTTGAATAAAAATTCAAATATTTCTAACAATGTATGTAAGGAGTAATTAACCAAGCATTGAATTATTGGTTACTATGACAACGAGACGTTCGAGGGCTTATTTTTCCGTTAAATTTTAGAGACGCTGAAGAAACGAAGCGTGGGTAAGCCACACGAAAAATTGGACAAACTAAAATTTTAATTTAAACAGTTATAAAAAGTCGAATCAGTGAACCAAGATAACCCAATATGAAGAGACGTCGATCTATACAGAATTAATGATGTCCAGGAATGAAATTAAATAAACTAATTAAAGAAAAAACTCAGACCAGTTTGAAGAAGATGTTGGAAGCCTTCAACCAGCCCAAATTCGAAAAATATACGCCTATCCTGATGACGACACAGACAATGTGAGATGAACTGATAAGTACCGAATAATTCCTTACTCCCAAAACCCCAAATTACTTAAATTATTTTCAAATGATAAAATTTCTCACTATTTAAAAAGTAGTATTTTCTTTCAAAGGTAAAGGCATAATTTACTTACATTAAAAAACATTTAATTAAACTATAGAGATAACCTTATTTGTGAACATAACTACTGTAACCGAAATACGACACTACTGAACAAATTGTACAAACACATTATAAATCCTAAGTACGCATAAGGTATAGTAGTGTACTTTTTTTCATGTAATCAACGTTTTAAGTCTATTTTCATGATCAAAAGAACTCCAGATTTTAAAAACATAGTAATTTGTTAAAAGTAACTGAACGATAGTGTTTTGAAATCAATTTTGCCAACCTGAGATGTTTTGTGTTTCAAGCTCTAAGCCGGAGCATAATATTATAAATTTGTTTATGATTCAGTTGTCATATTTATTGATAATTAAATGTGTATTAAAAAACGCAGTACAGAACATTACTATCTTGTTATTTCATAGGAATTTTGTAGAATATATGTGTGTTAGCGAAGTTTTAAGCAACAGCCAACTAGCGCTCACCACGAGCGGCCGAGTCGACAACCTGTGTAGCAGCGGGAACAATTTGAACGTCACAGCTGTCTAGCTAATATCACGTATTACCTTAAAAAATTAAATGTTTTAATTGTTTTAACAGAAACAATTTGGCGCCACCCGGGAATCGTAATCCCTATGATTTAACAGGTAGGTTGTACTGGGGACATTGACAACGCTACGGACTCCAGTAGTGACGTCGATTTATGTAACGACCAGTGTGAGGCAAACACACTACATTCACACTAATACACAAAATAAACAAGTGTGATACATTTCAACAGGTACGACCTCGTTTTATACGTTACATATTGGCGACCAGCAACGTGTGGCTAGGAAGAATAACTAGCAGCGATCATGAATAGACACGGGATGGTTACGAGACGCAAAGGGAAGGAAACATCAAACCAAGAAGGAAACCCAGAAGAAATGGAGGAAGTGGAAGAAGTAGAAATGGAGTAAACGACTGGAGAATTGTCAGAAGAAAACCCACAGGAGGACCAAACGGAAAATCCAAGCCCACTTGAACCCGAACCTGAACCGGAAATAGAAGTAGAAGTCAGGGTAAATAACCAGCCAGTCAAACCAACAGAAGAAACGAATTTAAATAGCATGATGAAGTTCATGATGGAACAATTTGGACAAATGAATCAAAAATTAGAATCAGACAAAGAAGACTTGAATAAAAAATTAGAATCACTGCAAGAGGGAAGAAAAGAAGACAAGGAAGATTTGAATAAAAAATTGGAAAAACTGGACATAAACAGCGAAGAATTGAAGAAGCAAATGAAGGAGAGTATAGAATTCCTGAATGACAAAATAGAGAGCAACCATGAAGACTTGAAGAGAAGTCAGGAGGCATTGGAGAAGAAGAGCGAGGAGCTGAAGAAACAGATCAAAAAGGATCTAGAATTAGTAAACAAAAAGATGGAAAATAACCATGATATTCTCCAACGGAAAATCGAGGAAGAAAGTGAGAAGAACAGAGAAGAATTGAGATTCATGTTTGCAGAGTTTCGTGAAGAAGACAAACGGACAAAAACAAGGATGAATAGGAGATGGGAAGAAACAAGTTACCCAGTAAATCAACTTCAAGAAACAGTAGTTAGTGATTTCAAACAATGGAATGAAACACTAGACAGCACTCCTGAAAGTATCAAAGAGACGTTAAATGAGAACATGGAACCGGGGAATCAGAAAATAACACAGAAGGAGATGGTCAAGGAACTGGAGGAGAGGCACCAAGAACTACAAATAGGTGTAAACAGTCGTATGAAGAAGAATCGAATTATTAAGAAGATTAAGAGAACAGAGGAAATAAGAAAGGTATATAAGAGGAAACTCATCAAAACACGAGAAGAAGTGGAGATGATGAAGAACGGACTCATCGATGTATTTAATTTGCCCATTACCTATCAGAGCAAATTAATAAAGTACAAAGATTGTAGGAGGACTCTGAGGGAAATTATAAAAGGATTTCACAACCAACCAATGAATGAAAATTTCAGCAAATCTATGCTTAGATGGAAGATGCCAGAAATAGAAATGACTGACAACAAAACAGATTATAACCAATCAAGAAGGTCAATAAAATACTGGAGCACACCAGAAATGGAAATACCAAATAAAAAGGCAAAAACAATATTAATGAGAGAGGCACAAATACCTTCTCTGATTAATCGACAAACTAATCAAATGATGGAGGTAGAAATAAATACCACGGAACATATGGTATTAAAGGAATTATGGTACAAGATGGAGGAGACCTATTTCACCAGTAAGAAAACAGTTCTACACGCCAGAGTTATCCGAACCATAAGGGCAGAGGAACTGATGGACCATGGGTAAACTAAGTGAAGATACCACACACCAAGAAAAGGGACGGATCTTCGAATTACTGACCCAGCAACCCAATGGAATAGAAGGAGATATTAAAATTAAATGAAGCTACTAGACAATCACCAAAACAAGAGGGTACAAGAAATGACGACGACCAAGACGATTTAAATAAGAAAAAATTAAACTATAATAAACCAACTTAAAATAATATCATCCAGAATAAGTGTGTCTATCAAGCACTTGAAGGAGTAGAGGTGCATAATAACAAAGAGTCGAACAAGAGAAGGAAATAATAAAGGAAAGAAAAGGAGAAGTCAACTTACAAAAATATAAATAACGGACCAGTATATAGCAATATGAATAAACAATTATGTATATCATAATAATCCGTATATCATCACAAGAGACAATGGTAATAATACTTACCAGATCAGTAATATCAATACAAGGAAAATCAAGGGAGTTTACAACCAAACTTCAATAAAAAAGTTTTACGAAGAAGAATAAAACCATTGTGAAATGAAACCGATTTCAAAATTCTAAAAGAGATTGTAAGAGCAGCTTACTCAAATATTTAGATGATATATGCGGAACAATAAAAAAGTTTTATAAAAAAAAAAAAACAAAGGAAACAGTTACACAAATTCCTTTCAATTTAAATTAATTTGCAGTCTAAAAAAAAAAAAAAAAAATTGAAATATGAAGTATGAAGTAAAAAGTGAGATAATCAGGAATAAGTTACACACATTCCTATGTAATAAAAATGTAAGAAGCACAAACTTACAATTATAATTAAAACAAAAAAATAGCTAAAAAGGAATACGCTACAAACATTCCTTTAATGTAAGACCATAAACTTACCAAAAAATTATCAAAAATGATGTTGAATACAGAGTAAAATAAACAAAAATAAAATCAAGTTCAAATTACTGAGATAAATACTTGAAATTATACTGAATCAAAAGTATTATCAGAAAAAAAAATAAATAAAACTATACCTGGTACAAGGAGAGAGAAATTGTATATAAAACAAATATACAAATATGGCTAAAGCAGAATCCTGCTAAATGACTAAGAAAAAAAAAAAATGTCTAAGACAATTAAAATGATCACAAAAAGTGAGATATGATGAAATTAACATATGAATAAAGATAAAATTTCTCAATATAGTATATGAGTAGATGTTAGTGTATAGTTAAGGTATAGCGGAAGGAAGAATGAGTAGTAATGATAAAGTGATCTAAAAACAAACCACAAGGTGGAGAATCCCAATTATATTATTATATTATTATTATTATTAAGTCACAAGTTGACAAAGATTTAAGATTGACTGTTGAAAAGTCCAGCAATCCAAATGAACTGAGTAGAGAAGATGTGCTTCTAGTCTCAGAAAAATGAGTAGTAATGGGAGAAACCAGCTACTATATAAAGTTAGGGAAAAAAAAATTTGTGTATGAGGGAATATGCACCAATGGAAATAAATAATATCGGTATGGAGAACCATACATGACTTCCATGTTCTAAGATTTATATTTAAAATCATATTCGAAATGAAATATTTCCATAGAAACTACGTCTTTCTACTTATTGCTTCAGCATTAACCACAGTACTGTGGTCACTAACGTATACCACCTCACGTTTTCGCACTCGATTTTCACCGATGATGGCAGTCGATGGCACTGCCGAAAAGTCTGGTTTTGCAGAAAACATTGGACTACGGCTAAAGAGCTCGGGAAGCAATTTTAACAAAAAACTACTTCTTTGTTGCCGATAACGTAGTACACATATAAAAAATTCTGCCCTCCACCTTCAACTATAACTTTTAATAATAGAAAATTACCCCCACCCCGTTCACCTAACTTCTTCATTTATAGATATTTCATCTACGTTTCTACAGTGGATTACTATGAGCTTCTTATCGGGATACTTTATTTATAAAAATTAAGTACTTTACTCTTGTTAAATCATAAAATGTTTCAGGTAAACTACCCCTTTCTCTTAACCGATCTTCTCCAAAATCAACAGACCTTCCGTCCTCTACAATTCAGGGAAGCATGCAAAAAAATATTTGATTCTGTTTGAATGTGCGGCAGTTATCGTTCGTCATGGAAACATTTCTGTTGTTACAACATAAAATGTTGCAGGTAAACTACCCCTTTTCCTTAACCGATCTTCACCAAAATCAATAGACCTTGAGCTCTCTGAACTCAAGAAAGGGTGCAAAAAATTATTTGATTCTCTTTGAATTTTCGGCAGTTATCGTTCGTCATAAAAAAATTACCCTTTTTAAAACATAAAGTTGCTGATAAACTACCCCTTCCCTTAACTGATCTTCAACAAAATCAACAGACCTTGAGTTCTCTTTAGTTCAAAAAGGTATGCAAAAACCTAGTTGATTCTGTTTGAATTTACGGCAGTTACCGTTCGTCATATAACAAATTATTTCTTTTATGAATTTACTAACTGCTATAATTTTTTATTGTTCGACTAAGCTTTTCGTCATTACTGACATCTTCAGGTCTTAAACCAATACGAAGAATATAAAAAATTACCCTTGTTAAAACATAAAATGTTGCTGGTAAACTACCCCTTTCCCTTAACCGATCTTCACCAACACCAATACGTATTGAGAACTCTACAATACAGGGCTGTATGCAAAACATCATTTGATTCTGTTTGAATTTGCGGCTGTTATCGTTTACTATAGAAAAAAATTACCCTTGATAAAAAACCGTTTCAGGTAAACTACCCCTTTCCCTTAACTAATCTTCACCAAAAACGACAGGTCTTAGGTACTCTACAATTCAGGCCTGTATGCAAACAATTGTTTGATTCTCTTTGAATTGACGGCAGTTATCGTTCGTCATAGAAAAAATACCCTTGTTAAAACATAAAACTTTACCGGTAAACTACCCCTTTCCGATAACCGATCTTCAACAAAATCAACAGACCTTGAGTTCTGTATAATTCAAAAAGGTATGCAGAAGAGTAGTTGATTCTGTTTTAATGTACGGCAGTTATCATTCGTCATAAAAAAAATTACCCTTGATAAAACATAAAATGTTGCAGGTAAACTACCCTATTCCCTTAACCGATCTTCACCAAAACCAACAGGTCTTGAGAACTCTACATTTCAGGGCTGTATGCAAAATATTATATGATTCTGTTTGAATTTGCGGCTGTTATCGTTTGCCATATAAAATACCCTTGATAAAACAAAAAACGTGTGTGGTAAACTACCCCTTTCCCTTAACCGATCTTCACCAAAAACAATAGGTCTTTAGTACTCAACAAAACAGGGCTGTATGCAAAAACGTATTTGATTCTGTTTGAATTTGCGGCTCTTATCGTTTGCCATAGAAAATACCCTTTTAAAACATAAAACGTAGCCAGTAAACTACCCCTTTCCCTTAACCGATCTTCACCAACACCAATAGGTATTGAGAACTCTACAATACAGGGCTGTATGCAAAACATCATTTGATTCTGTTTGAATTTGCGGCTGTTATCGTTTACCCGTTTACCATAGAAAAAAATTACCCTTGATAAAAAACCGTTGCAGGTAAACTACCCCTTTCCCTTAACCGATCTTCACCAAAAACGACAGGTCTTGAGAACTCTATAATTCAGGGTTGTATGTAAAATATTATATGATTTTGTTTGAATTTGCGGCTGTTATCGTTTGCCATACAAAATACCCTTGATAAAACAAAAACGTGGCAGGTAAACTACCCCTTTCCCTCAAACGATCTTCACCAAAAACAATAGGTCTTTAGTACTCAAGAAATCAGGGCTGTATGCAAAAACGTATTTGATTCTGTTTGAATTTGCGGCTCTTATCGTTTGCCATAGAAAATACCCTTTTAAAACATAAAACGTTGCTGGTAAACTACCCCTTTTCCTTAACCGATCTTCACCAAAACCAAAAGGTCTTGAGAACTCTACAATTCAGGGCAGTATGCAAAACATTATTGATTATGTTTGAATTTGCGGCTGTTATCGTTTGCCATAGGAAATACCCTTGTTAAAACATAAAATGTTGCTGGTAAACTACCCCTTTCCCTTAACCGATCTGTACCAAAATCAACAGATCTTGAGAACTCTACAATTTAGGGCTGTATGCAAAACATTATTTGATTCTGTTTGAATTTGCGGCTGTTATCGTTTGCCATAGAAAAAAATCTACAGACACACAGACAGACACACAGACACACACACAGACACTTTTCGAAAAACGACTTTTTTTCATGTTTTGAGTGTAGCACAATCAGAATCTGCAATAATCTCGAACACGATTTTTTTTGCCATCACCATACTTCCATTTCCTTAAGGAACATGGAAGTAAAAACAGATCCAAACGAAATGGAGTGAATTAAGTAAGAAGAGAAATGGAGAATGGAGAAACAAACAAGGAAGAGAAGGAAAAAAGTTATCTATAACTGATAATTTCATAAAAAACTATGCTAGTGTTTTATTAAAATGATCAATTTTAGAGGAGAGGCATTATGTAACGATACAATTAAGCCAAATCTCGTACCAGTGATAAAAAAGATAATTCTTGATATAAAATTACTTCATATGAAATAAAATGTGTAAAAAATGATTAAAATGTAAATACTTTGACAAGACGTACAACGATATTACCCAACCCAAGTGATTGAGCCGAAAACACAAACATAAAGAAGGGAACCACGTAACATACTTATTAAAATGTAAATATTTTGACATGATTGAGCCAACAACCCAAACATAAAGAAGGGAACCACGTAACATACTTAAGAAAAATATGATAGACAAAACAATGATGGACACAGAACTAAAGAAGAACCAGAAGAAGAGGACAGATCCATACAAGTAAACAGAATTTAAACCAGAAGAGAAGAAGAGGAGAACCGAACCGGATTGAAGAAGAAGAAGAGGAAGAATGAAGAGGAGACAGATAAAACCCAAGGGGAAACTAACACACATATATAAAAGGGAAAGATTGTATGTTTAGAGGTAGAATACGGTCAATAAACCTTGAATAATTATGTATTAATGAAACCAATGTTATTATTAGCATTAATTTAACCTAGGTACCCATTTTTAAGACAATACAATTGTAAAGCAATGTAGTATAGGAAAAGTACACTAACCCTGACAGAAAGGTTAGATTCAACCAAAACACAACTAGCCTAGTATTGTTAATAGTAAATATAATACTAAAACAAAATAGTGAGAAATGGTAGGAGAAAGTATAGGGATTACCCATTAAATAACACTAATTACAAAACAGTGAACCAAAGTGAAGTGCTTTAGTGAAGTGTAAATGCCCTAAAAAATAGTGAAAGTGGATGTGAAACATTCAAAATAGAATGCTAAGTAAATAGACACTCTGTAAAACATTGATAAACCACCAATGATTGGAGTGAGATTATAATTAGTTATATACCTAGAAGTAATTAGAAATAGTAATCCAAATTAATATTAAAGAAGCTTGTAATAATATTCAGGGAGAAAGCCCAGTACAATAACTTGTGTTAACATGGCATGATAGGATAGAAGTAAAGTTTGTTATTAAAGATTAAAATTATAAAGAATACAACACCCCATGTTGAAGGGGGAATCAACTTTCATAATTTCATGAAAGGTGACAATGTTTATCACTTTAATTGGTAACTCAAAAAAGAAATCGATGTTAGTACTAAGAATAATTTATGACTTGTAAAGAATAGTTGATTCAATGTTAAAGAAGGAATATGGCTGAAGGGGACTTACAGTCCATAAACCTAACTATTATATTTTAAATGAAGAGTAATGAAAATGTATGTTGAATAGTAATTAAAACACAAACAAATAAGTGAAGCCCATCAGGCTGAATTCAGAATGTAATTTAAAAAGGAAATACACTAAAAAACAATAATGGCTGTTTGTGACTATGAAAACAGTTAACTGCCAAAGACATTCAAATGAAAATTGTATCAATTTCACAAAAAATCTTACTAATCTAAGAACAGTGAATGGACAGTAATTATATATCAGTTATTTCAACACAGAAATATTATTGTAATAATTTAATTCAAGAAAGATATGTTATTTATTAAATGTCAAATAATTAGACTATAGTTAATGTGTAACAGAATATGACCTTATGAGGTATCATTGTAAACTTTGAAAGGAAAGAAAAATAATAGTGATGTCATTTATTATCCCAAAGGAATTATAAGGGAATAAAATCATTAGGAAAATACTTAATAAATTTGAATAAAAATTCAAATATTTCTAACAATGTATGTAAGGAGTAATTAACCAAGCATTGAATTATTGGTTACTATGACAACGAGACGTTTGAGGGCTTATTTTTCCGTTAAATTTTAGAGACGCTGAAGAAACGAAGCGTGGGTAAGCCACACGAAAAATTGGACAAACTAAAATTTTAATTTAAACAGTTATAAAAAGTCGAATCAGTGAACCAAGATAACCCAATATGAAGAGACGTCGATCTATACAGAATTAATGATGTCCAGGAATGAAATTAAATAAACTAATTAAAGAAAAAACTCAGACCAGTTTGAAGAAGATGTTGGAAGCCTTCAACCAGCCCAAATTCGAAAAATATACGCCTATCCTGATGACGACACAGACAATGTGAGATGAACTGATAAGTACCGAATAATTCCTTACTCCCAAAACCCCAAATTACTTAAATTATTTTCAAATGATAAAATTTCTCACTATTTAAAAAGTAGTATTTTCTTTCAAAGGTAAAGGCATAATTTACTTACATTAAAAAACATTTAATTAAACTATAGAGATAACCTTATTTGTGAACATAACTACTGTAACCGAAATACGACACTACTGAACAAATTGTACAAACACATTATAAATCCTAAGTACGCATAAGGTATAGTAGTGTACTTTTTTTCATGTAATCAACATTTTAAGTCTATTTTCATGATCAAAAGAACTCCAGATTTTAAAAACATAGTAATTTGTTAAAAGTAACTGAACGATAGTGTTTTGAAATCAATTTTGCCAACCTGAGATGTTTTGTGTTTCAAGCTCTAAGCCGGAGCATAATATTATAAATTTGTTTATGATTCAGTTGTCATATTTATTGATAATTAAATGTGTATTAAAAAACGCAGTACAGAACATTACTATCTTGTTATTTCATAGGAATTTTGTAGAATATATGTGTGTTAGCGAAGTTTTAAGCAACAGCCAACTAGCGCTCACCACGAGCGGCCGAGTCGACAACCTGTGTAGCAGCGGGAACAATTTGAACGTCACAGCTGTCTAGCTAATATCACGTATTACCTTAAAAAATTAAATGTTTTAATTGTTTTAACAGAAACAATTTGGCGCCACCCGGGAATCGTAATCCCTATGATTTAACAGGTAGGTTGTACTGGGGACATTGACAACGCTACGGACTCCAGTAGTGACGTCGATTTATGTAACGACCAGTGTGAGGCAAACACACTACATTCACACTAATACACAAAATAAACAAGTGTGATACATTTCAACAGGTACGACCTCGTTTTATACGTTACATATTGGCGACCAGCAACGTGTGGCTAGGAAGAATAACTAGCAGCGATCATGAATAGACACGGGATGGTTACGAGACGCAAAGGGAAGGAAACATCAAACCAAGAAGGAAACCCAGAAGAAATGGAGGAAGTGGAAGAAGTAGAAATGGAGTAAACGACTGGAGAATTGTCAGAAGAAAACCCACAGGAGGACCAAACGGAAAATCCAAGCCCACTTGAACCCGAACCTGAACCGGAAATAGAAGTAGAAGTCAGGGTAAATAACCAGCCAGTCAAACCAACAGAAGAAACGAATTTAAATAGCATGATGAAGTTCATGATGGAACAATTTGGACAAATGAATCAAAAATTAGAATCAGACAAAGAAGACTTGAATAAAAAATTAGAATCACTGCAAGAAGGAAGAAAAGAAGACAAGGAAGATTTGAATAAAAAATTGGAAAAACTGGACATAAACAGCGAAGAATTGAAGAAGCAAATGAAGGAGAGTATAGAATTCCTGAATGACAAAATAGAGAGCAACCATGAAGACTTGAAGAGAAGTCAGGAGGCATTGGAGAAGAAGAGCGAGGAGCTGAAGAAACAGATCAAAAAGGATCTAGAATTAGTAAACAAAAAGATGGAAAATAACCATGATATTCTCCAACGGAAAATCGAGGAAGAAAGTGAGAAGAACAGAGAAGAATTGAGATTCATGTTTGCAGAGTTTCGTGAAGAAGACAAACGGACAAAAACAAGGATGAATAAGAGATGGGAAGAAACAAGTTACCCAGTAAATCAACTTCAAGAAACAGTAGTTAGTGATTTCAAACAATGGAATGAAACACTAGACAGCACTCCTGAAAGTATCAAAGAGACGTTAAATGAGAACATGGAACCGGGGAATCAGAAAATAACACAGAAGAAGATGGTCAAGGAACTGGAGGAGAGGCACCAAGAACTACAAATAGGTGTAAACAGTCGTATGAAGAAGAATCGAATTATTAAGAAGATTAAGAGAACAGAGGAAATAAGAAAGGTATATAAGAGGAAACTCATCAAAACACGAGAAGAAGTGGAGATGATGAAGAACGGACTCATCGATGTATTAGTTTGCCCATTACCTATCAGAGCAAATTAATAAAGTACAAAGATTGTAGGAGGACTCTGAGGGAAATTATAAAAGGATTTCACAACCAACCAATGAATGAAAATTTCAGCAAATCTATGCTTAGATGGAAGATGCCAGAAATAGAAATGACTGACAACAAAACAGATTATAACCAATCAAGAAGGTCAATAAAATACTGGAGCACACCAGAAATGGAAATACCAAATAAAAAGGCAAAAATAATATTAATGAGAGAGGCACAAATACCTTCTCTGATTAATCGACAAACTAATCAAATGATGGAGGTAGAAATAAATACCACGGAACATATGGTATTAAAGGAATTATGGTACAAGATGGAGGAGACCTATTTCACCAGTAAGAAAACAGTTCTACACGCCAGAGTTATCCGAACCATAAGGGCAGAGGAACTGATGGACCATGGGTAAACTAAGTGAAGATACCACACACCAAGAAAAGGGACGGATCTTCGAATTACTGACCCAGCAACCCAATGGAATAGAAGGAGATATTAAAATTAAATGAAGCTACTAGACAATCACCAAAACAAGAGGGTACAAGAAATGACGACGACCAAGACGATTTAAATAAGAAAAAATTAAACTATAATAAACCAACTTAAAATAATATCATCCAGAATAAGTGTGTCTATCAAGCACTTGAAGGAGTAGAGGTGCATAATAACAAAGAGTCGAACAAGAGAAGGAAATAATAAAGGAAAGAAAAGGAGAAGTCAACTTCCAAAAATATAAATAACGGACCAGTATATAGCAATATGAATAAACAATTATGTATATCATAATAATCCGTATATCATCACAAGAGACAATGGTAATAATACTTACCAGATCAGTAATATCAATACAAGGAAAATCAAGGGAGTTTACAACCAAACTTCAATAAAAAAGTTTTACGAAGAAGAATAAAACCATTGTGAAATGAAACCGATTTCAAAATTCTAAAAGAGATTGTAAGAGCAGCTTACTCAAATATTTAGATGATATATGCGGAACAATAAAAAAGTTTTATAAAAAAAAAAAAAAAACAAAGGAAACAGTTACACAAATTCCTTTCAATTTAAATTAATTTGCAGTCTAAAAAAAAAAAAAAAATTGAAATATGAAGTATGAAGTAAAAAGTGAGATAATCAGGAATAAGTTACACACATTCCTATGTAATAAAAATGTAAGAAGCACAAACTTACAATTATAATTAAAACAAAAAAATAGCTAAAAAGGAATACGCTACAAACATTCCTTTAATGTAAGACCATAAACTTACCAAAAAATTATCAAAAATGATGTTGAATACAGAGTAAAATAAACAAAAATAAAATCAAGTTCAAATTACTGAGATAAATACTTGAAATTATACTGAATCAAAAGTATTATCAGAAAAAAAAATAAATAAAACTATACCTGGTACAAGGAGAGAGAAATTGTATATAAAACAAATATACAAATATGGCTAAAGCAGAATCCTGCTAAATGACTAAGAAAAAAAAAAATGTCTAAGACAATTAAAATGATCACAAAAAGTGAGATATGATGAAATTAACATATGAATAAAGATAAAATTTCTCAATATAGTATATGAGTAGATGTTAGTGTATAGTTAAGGTATAGCGGAAGGAAGAATGAGTAGTAATGATAAAGTGATCTAAAAACAAACCACAAGGTGGAGAATCCCAATTATATTATTATATTATTATTATTATTAAGTCACAAGTTGACAAAGATTTAAGATTGACTGTTGAAAAGTCCAGCAATCCAAATGAACTGAGTAGAGAAGATGTGCCTCTAGTCTCAGAAAAATGAGTAGTAATGGGAGAAACCAGCTACTATATAAAGTTAGGGAAAAAAAAATTTGTGTATGAGGGAATATGCACCAATGGAAATAAATAATATCGGTATGGAGAACCATACATGACTTCCATGTTCTAAGATTTATATTTAAAATCATATTCGAAATGAAATATTTCCATAGAAACTACGTCTTTCTACTTATTGCTTCAGCATTAACCACAGTACTGTGGTCACTAACGTATACCACCTCACGTTTTCGCACTCGATTTTCACCGATGATGGCAGTCGATGGCACTGCCGAAAAGTCTGGTTTTGCAGAAAACATTGGACTACGGCTAAAGAGCTCGGGAAGCAATTTTAACAAAAAACTACTTCTTTGTTGCCGATAACGTAGTACACATATAAAAAATTCTGCCCTCCACCTTCAACTATAACTTTTAATAATAGAAAATTACCCCCACCCCGTTCACCTAACTTCTTCATTTATAGATATTTCATCTACGTTTCTACAGTGGATTACTATGAGCTTCTTATCGGGATACTTTATTTATAAAAATTAAGTACTTTACTCTTGTTAAATCATAAAATGTTTCAGGTAAACTACCCCTTTCTCTTAACCGATCTTCTCCAAAATCAACAGACCTTCCGTCCTCTACAATTCAGGGAAGCATGCAAAAAAATATTTGATTCTGTTTGAATGTGCGGCAGTTATCGTTCGTCATGGAAACATTTCTGTTGTTACAACATAAAATGTTGCAGGTAAACTACCCCTTTTCCTTAACCGATCTTCACCAAAATCAATAGACCTTGAGCTCTCTGCAACTCAAGAAAGGGTGCAAAAAATTATTTGATTCTCTTTGAATTTTCGGCAGTTATCGTTCGTCATAAAAAAATTACCCTTTTTAAAACATAAAGTTGCTGATAAACTACCCCTTCCCTTAACTGATCTTCAACAAAATCAACAGACCTTGAGTTCTCTTTAGTTCAAAAAGGTATGCAAAAACCTAGTTGATTCTGTTTGAATTTACGGCAGTTACCGTTCGTCATATAAAAAATTATTTCTTTTATGAATTTACTAACTGCTATAATTTTTTATTGTTCGACTAAGCTTTTCGTCATTACTGACATCTTCAGGTCTTAAACCAATACGAAGAATATAAAAAATTACCCTTGTTAAAACATAAAATGTTGCTGGTAAACTACCCCTTTCCCTTAACCGATCTTCACCAACACCAATACGTATTGAGAACTCTACAATACAGGGCTGTATGCAAAACATCATTTGATTCTGTTTGAATTTGCGGCTGTTATCGTTTGCCATAGAAAATACCCTTGTTAAAAAAACGTTGCAGGTAAACTACCCCTTTCCCTCAACCGATCTTCACCAAAAACAATAGGTCTTGAGAACTCTACAATTTAGGGCTGTATGCAAATAATCTTTTGATTCTGTTTAAATTTGCGGCTGTTATCGTTTGCCATAGGAAATACCCTTGTTAAAACATAAAACGTTACAGGTAAACTACCCCTTTCCCTTAACCGATCTTCACCAAAAACAATAGGTCTTGAGTACTCTACAAATCAGGGCTGTATGCAAAACATTATTTGATTCTGTTTGAATTTGCGGCTGTTATCGTTTGCCATAGAAAATACCCTTGTTAAAAAAACGTTGCAGGTAAACTACCCCTTTCCCTCAACCGAACTTCACCAAAAACAATAGGTCTTGAGAACTCTACAATTTAGGGCTGTATGCAAATAATCTTTTGATTCTGTTTGAATTTGCGGCTGTTATCGTTTGCCATAGGAAATACCCTTGTTAAAACATAAAACGTTACAGGTAAACTACCCCTTTCCCTTAACCGATCTTCATCAAAATCAACAGATCTTGAGAACTCTACAATTCAGGGCTGTATGCGAAACATTATTTGATTCTGTTTGAATTTGCGGCTGTTATCGTTTGCCAAACAAACAAAATTACCCTTGCTAAAAAAAAACCGTTGCAGGTAAACTACCCCTTTCCCTCAACCGATCTTCACCAAAAACAATAGGTCGCGAGTACTCTACAAATCAGGGCTGCATGCAAAAAATTATTTGATTCTGTTTGAATTTGCGGCAGTTATCGTTTGCCATAGAAAAAAAAATCTAAGACAGACAGACACACAGACAGATAGACACACAGACACTTTTCGGAAAACGACTTTTTTTCATGTTTTGAGTGTAGTAGAATCAGAATCTGCAATAATCTCGAACACGATTTTTTTTGCCATCACCATACTTCCATTCCTTAAGGAATATGGAAGTAAAAATTACCCTTGATAAAAAACCGTTGCAGGTAAACTACCCCTTTCCCTTAACCGATCTTCACCAAAAACGACAGGTCTTGAGAACTGTATAATTCAGGGTTGTATGTAAAATATTATATGATTTTGTTTGAATTTGCGGCTGTTATCGTTTTCCATACAAAATACCCTTGATAAAACAAAAACGTGGCAGGTAAACTACCCCTTTCCCTCAAACGATCTTCACCAAAAACAATAGGTCTTTAGTACTCAAGAAATCAGGGCTGTATGCAAAAACGTATTTGATTCTGTTTGAATTTGCGCCTCTTATCGTTTGCCATAGAAAATACCCTTTTAAAACATAAAACGTTGCTGGTAAACTACCCCTTTTCCTTAACCGATCTTCACCAAAACCAAAAGGTCTTGAGAACTCTACAATTCAGGGCAGTATGCAAAACATTATTGATTATGTTTGAATTTGCGGCTGTTATCGTTTGCCATAGGAAATACCCTTGTTAAAACATAAAATGTTGCTGGTAAACTACCCCTTTCCCTTAACCGATCTGTACCAAAATCAACAGATCTTGAGAACTCTACAATTTAGGGCTGTATGCAAAACATTATTTGATTCTGTTTGAATTTGCGGCTGTTATCGTTTGCCATAGAAAAAAAATCTACAGACACACAGACAGACACACAGACACACACACAGACACTTTTCGAAAAACGACTTTTTTTCATGTTTTGAGTGTAGCACAATCAGAATCTGCAATAATCTCGAACACGATTTTTTTTGCCATCACCATACTTCCATTTCCTTAAGGAACATGGAAGTAAAAACAGATCCAAACAAAATGGAGTGAATTAAGTAAGAAGAGAAATGGAGAATGGAGAAACAAACAAGGAAGAGAAGGAAAAAAGTTATCTATAACTGATAATTTCATAAAAAACTATGCTAGTGTTTTATTAAAATGATCAATTTTAGAGGAGAGGCATTATGTAACGATACAATTAAGCCAAATCTCGTACCAGTGATAAAAAAGATAATTCTTGATATAAAATTGCTTCATATGAAATAAAATGTGTAAAAAATGATTAAAATGTAAATACTTTGACAAGACGTACAACGATATTACCCAACCCAAGTGATTGAGCCGAAAACACAAACATAAAGAAGGGAACCACGTAACATACTTATTAAAATGTAAATATTTTGACATGATTGAGCCAACAACCCAAACATAAAGAAGGGAACCACGTAACATACTTAAGAAAAATATGATAGACAAAACAATGATGGACACAGAACTAAAGAAGAACCAGAAGAAGAGGACAGATCCATACAAGTAAACAGAATTTAAACCAGAAGAGAAGAAGAGGAGAACCGAACCGGATTGAAGAAGAAGAAGAGGAAGAATGAAGAGGAGACAGATAAAACCCAAGGGGAAACTAACACACATATATAAAAGGGAAAGATTGTATGTTTAGAGGTAGAATACGGTCAATAAACCTTGAATAATTATGTATTAATGAAACCAATGTTATTATTAGCATTAATTTAACCTAGGTACCCATTTTTAAGACAATACAATTGTAAAGCAATGTAGTATAGGAAAAGTACACTAACCCTGACAGAAAGGTTAGATTCAACCAAAACACAACTAGCCTAGTATTGTTAATAGTAAATATAATACTAAAACAAAATAGTGAGAAATGGTAGGAGAAAGTATAGGGATTACCCATTAAATAACACTAATTACAAAACAGTGAACCAAAGTGAAGTGCTTTAGTGAAGTGTAAATGCCCTAAAAAATAGTGAAAGTGGATGTGAAACATTCAAAATAGAATGCTAAGTAAATAGACACTCTGTAAAACATTGATAAACCACCAATGATTGGAGTGAGATTATAATTAGTTATATACCTAGAAGTAATTAGAAATAGTAATCCAAATTAATATTAAAGAAGCTTGTAATAATATTCAGGGAGAAAGCCCAGTACAATAACTTGTGTTAACATGGCATGATAGGATAGAAGTAAAGTTTGTTATTAAAGATTAAAATTATAAAGAATACAACACCCCATGTTGAAGGGGGAATCAACTTTCATAATTTCATGAAAGGTGACAATGTTTATCACTTTAATTGGTAACTCAAAAAAGAAATCGATGTTAGTACTAAGAATAATTTATGACTTGTAAAGAATAGTTGATTCAATGTTAAAGAAGGAATATGGCTGAAGGGGACTTACAGTCCATAAACCTAACTATTATATTTTAAATGAAGAGTAATGAAAATGTATGTTGAATAGTAATTAAAACACAAACAAATAAGTGAAGCCCATCAGGCTGAATTCAGAATGTAATTTAAAAAGGAAATACACTAAAAAACAATAATGGCTGTTTGTGACTATGAAAACAGTTAACTGCCAAAGACATTCAAATGAAAATTGTATCAATTTCACAAAAAATCTTACTAATCTAAGAACAGTGAATGGACAGTAATTATATATCAGTTATTTCAACACAGAAATATTATTGTAATAATTTAATTCAAGAAAGATATGTTATTTATTAAATGTCAAATAATTAGACTATAGTTAATGTGTAACAGAATATGACCTTATGAGGTATCATTGTAAACTTTGAAAGGAAAGAAAAATAATAGTGATGTCATTTATTATCCCAAAGGAATTATAAGGGAATAAAATCATTAGGAAAATACTTAATAAATTTGAATAAAAATTCAAATATTTCTAACAATGTATGTAAGGAGTAATTAACCAAGCATTGAATTATTGGTTACTATGACAACGAGACGTTTGAGGGCTTATTTTTCTGTTAAATTTTAGAGACGCTGAAGAAACGAAGCGTGGGTAAGCCACACGAAAAATTGGACAAACTAAAATTTTAATTTAAACAGTTATAAAAAGTCGAATCAGTGAACCAAGATAACCCAATATGAAGAGACGTCGATCTATACAGAATTAATGATGCCCAGGAATGAAATTAAATAAACTAATTAAAGAAAAAACTCAGACCAGTTTGAAGAAGATGTTGGAAGCCTTCAACCAGCCCAAATTCGAAAAATATACGCCTATCCTGATGACGACACAGACAACGTGAGATGAACTGATAAGTACCGAATAATTCCTTACTCCCAAAACCCCAAATTACTTAAATTATTTTCAAATGATAAAATTTCTCACTATTTAAAAAGTAGTATTTTCTTTCAAAGGTAAAGGCATAATTTACTTACATTAAAAAACATTTAATTAAACTATAGAGATAACCTTATTTGTGAACATAACTACTGTAACCGAAATACGACACTACTGAACAAATTGTACAAACACATTATAAATCCTAAGTACGCATAAGGTATAGTAGTGTACTTTTTTTCATGTAATCAACGTTTTAAGTCTATTTTCATGATCAAAAGAACTCCAGATTTTAAAAACATAGTAATTTGTTAAAAGTAACTGAACGATAGTGTTTTGAAATCAATTTTGCCAACCTGAGATGTTTTGTGTTTCAAGCTCTAAGCCGGAGCATAATATTATAAATTTGTTTATGATTCAGTTGTCATATTTATTGATAATTAAATGTGTATTAAAAAACGCAGTACAGAACATTACTATCTTGTTATTTCATAGGAATTTTGTAGAATATATGTGTGTTAGCGAAGTTTTAAGCAACAGCCAACTAGCGCTCACCACGAGCGGCCGAGTCGACAACCTGTGTAGCAGCGGGAACAATTTGAACGTCACAGCTGTCTAGCTAATATCACGTATTACCTTAAAAAATTAAATGTTTTAATTGTTTTAACAGAAACAATTTGGCGCCACCCGTGAATCGTAATCCCTATGATTTAACAGGTAGGTTGTACTGGGGACATTGACAACGCTACGGACTCCAGTAGTGACGTCGATTTATGTAACGACCAGTGTGAGGCAAACACACTACATTCACACTAATACACAAAATAAACAAGTGTGATACATTTCAACAGGTACGACCTCGTTTTATACGTTACATATTGGCGACCAGCAACGTGTGGCTAGGAAGAATAACTAGCAGCGATCATGAATAGACACGGGATGGTTACGAGACGCAAAGGGAAGGAAACATCAAACCAAGAAGGAAACCCAGAAGAAATGGAGGAAGTGGAAGAAGTAGAAATGGAGTAAACGACTGGAGAATTGTCAGAAGAAAACCCACAGGAGGACCAAACGGAAAATCCAAGCCCACTTGAACCCGAACCTGAACCGGAAATAGAAGTAGAAGTCAGGGTAAATAACCAGCCAGTCAAACCAACAGAAGAAACGAATTTAAATAGCATGATGAAGTTCATGATGGAACAATTTGGACAAATGAATCAAAAATTAGAATCAGACAAAGAAGACTTGAATAAAAAATTAGAATCACTGCAAGAGGGAAGAAAAGAAGACAAGGAAGATTTGAATAAAAAATTGGAAAAACTGGACATAAACAGCGAAGAATTGAAGAAGCAAATGAAGGAGAGTATAGGAATTCCTGAATGACAAAATAGAGAGCAACCATGAAGACTTGAAGAGAAGTCAGGAGGCATTGGAGAAGAAGAGCGAGGAGCTGAAGAAACAGATCAAAAAGGATCTAGAATTAGTAAACAAAAAGATGGAAAATAACCATGATATTCTCCAACGGAAAATCGAGGAAGAAAGTGAGAAGAACAGAGAAGAATTGAGATTCATGTTTGCAGAGTTTCGTGAAGAAGACAAACGGACAAAAACAAGGATGAATAAGAGATGGGAAGAATCAAGTTACCCAGTAAATCAACTTCAAGAAACAGTAGTTAGTGATTTCAAACAATGGAATGAAACACTAGACAGCACTCCTGAAAGTATCAAAGAGACGTTAAATGAGAACATGGAACCGGGGAATCAGAAAATAACACAGAAGGAGATGGTCAAGGAACTGGAGGAGAGGCACCAAGAACTACAAATAGGTGTAAACAGTCGTATGAAGAAGAATCGAATTATTAAGAAGATTAAGAGAACAGAGGAAATAAGAAAGGTATATAAGAGGAAAATCATCAAAACACGAGAAGAAGTGGAGATGATGAAGAACGGACTCATCGATGTATTTAATTTGCCCATTACCTATCAGAGCAAATTAATAAAGTACAAAGATTGTAGGAGGACTCTGAGGGAAATTATAAAAGGATTTCACAACCAACCAATGAATGAAAATTTCAGCAAATCTATGCTTAGATGGAAGATGCCAGAAATAGAAATGACTGACAACAAAACAGATTATAACCAATCAAGAAGGTCAATAAAATACTGGAGCACACCAGAAATGGAAATACCAAATAAAAAGGCAAAAATAATATTAATGAGAGAGGCACAAATGCCTTCTCTGATTAATCGACAAACTAATCAAATGATGGAGGTAGAAATAAATACCACGGAACATATGGTATTAAAGGAATTATGGTACAAGATGGAGGAGACCTATTTCACCAGTAAGAAAACAGTTCTACACGCCAGAGTTATCCGAACCATAAGGGAAGAGGAACTGATGGACCATGGGTAAACTAAGTGAAGATACCACACACCAAGAAAAGGGACGGATCTTCGAATTACTGACCCAGCAACCCAATGGAATAGAAGGAGATATTAAAATTAAATGAAGCTACTAGACAATCACCAAAACAAGAGGGTACAAGAAATGACGACGACCAAGACGATTTAAATAAGAAAAAATTAAACTATAATAAACCAACTTAAAATAATATCATCCAGAATAAGTGTGTCTATCAAGCACTTGAAGGAGTAGAGGTGCATAATAACAAAGAGTCGAACAAGAGAAGGAAATAATAAAAGAAAGAAAAGGAGAAGTCAACTTACAAAAATATAAATAACGGACCAGTATATAGCAATATGAATAAACAATTATGTATATCATAATAATCCGTATATCATCACAAGAGACAATGGTAATAATACTTACCAGATCAGTAATATCAATACAAGGAAAATCAAGGGAGTTTACAACCAAACTTCAATAAAAAAGTTTTACGAAGAAGAATAAAACCATTGTGAAATGAAACCGATTTCAAAATTCTAAAAGAGATTGTAAGAGCAGCTTACTCAAATATTTAGATGATATATGCGGAACAATAAAAAAGTTTTATAAAAAAAAAAAAACAAAGGAAACAGTTACACAAATTCCTTTCAATTTAAATTAATTTGCAGTCTAAAAAAAAAAATTGAAATATGAAGTATGAAGTAAAAAGTGAGATAATCAGGAATAAGTTACACACATTCCTATGTAATAAAAATGTAAGAAGCACAAACTTACAATTATAATTAAAACAAAAAAATAGCTAAAAAGGAATACGCTACAAACATTCCTTTAATGTAAGACCATAAACTTACCAAAAAATTATCAAAAATGATGTTGAATACAGAGTAAAATAAACAAAAATAAAATCAAGTTCAAATTACTGAGATAAATACTTGAAATTATACTGAATCAAAAGTATTATCAGAAAAAAAAATAAATAAAACTATACCTGGTACAAGGAGAGAGAAATTGTATATAAAACAAATATACAAATATGGCTAAAGCAGAATCCTGCTAAATGACTAAGAAAAAAAAAAATGTCTAAGAGAATTAAAATGATCACAAAAAGTGAGATATGATGAAATTAACATATGAATAAAGATAAAATTTCTCAATATAGTATATGAGTAGATGTTAGTGTATAGTTAAGGTATAGCGGAAGGAAGAATGAGTAGTAATGATAAAGTGATCTAAAAACAAACCACAAGGTGGAGAATCCCAATTATATTATTATATTATTATTATTATTAAGTCACAAGTTGACAAAGATTTAAGATTGACTGTTGAAAAGTCCAGCAATCCAAATGAACTGAGTAGAGAAGATGTGCCTCTAGTCTCAGAAAAATGAGTAGTAATGGGAGAAACCAGCTACTATATAAAGTTAGGGAAAAAAAAATTTGTGTATGAGGGAATATGCACCAATGGAAATAAATAATATCGGTATGGAGAACCATACATGACTTCCATGTTCTAAGATTTATATTTAAAATCATATTCGAAATGAAATATTTCCATAGAAACTACGTCTTTCTACTTATTGCTTCAGCATTAACCACAGTACTGTGGTCACTAACGTATACCACCTCACGTTTTCGCACTCGATTTTCACCGATGATGGCAGTCGATGGCACTGCCGAAAAGTCTGGTTTTGCAGAAAACATTGGACTACGGCTAAAGAGCTCGGGAAGCAATTTTAACAAAAAACTACTTCTTTGTTGCCGATAACGTAGTACACATATAAAAAATTCTGCCCTCCACCTTCAACTATAACTTTTAATAATAGAAAATTACCCCCACCCCGTTCACCTAACTTCTTCATTTATAGATATTTCATCTACGTTTCTACAGTGGATTACTATGAGCTTCTTATCGGGATACTTTATTTATAAAAATTAAGTACTTTACTCTTGTTAAATCATAAAATGTTTCAGGTAAACTACCCCTTTCTCTTAACCGATCTTCTCCAAAATCAACAGACCTTCCGTCCTCTACAATTCAGGGAAGCATGCAAAAAAATATTTGATTCTGTTTGAATGTGCGGCAGTTATCGTTCGTCATGGAAACATTTCTGTTGTTACAACATAAAATGTTGCAGGTAAACTACCCCTTTTCCTTAACCGATCTTCACCAAAATCAATAGACCTTGAGCTCTCTGCAACTCAAGAAAGGGTGCAAAAAATTATTTGATTCTCTTTGAATTTTTGGCAGTTATCGTTCGTCATAAAAAAATTACCCTTTTTAAAACATAAAGTTGCTGATAAACTACCCCTTCCCTTAACTGATCTTCAACAAAATCAACAGACTTTGAGTTCTCTTTAGTTCAAAAAGGTATGCAAAAACCTAGTTGATTCTGTTTGAATTTACGGCAGTTACCGTTCGTCATATAAAAAATTATTTCTTTTATGAATTTACTAACTGCTATAATTTTTTATTGTTCGACTAAGCTTTTCGTCATTACTGACATCTTCAGGTCTTAAACCAATACGAAGAATATAAAAAATTACCCTTGTTAAAACATAAAATGTTGCTGGTAAACTACCCCTTTCCCTTAACCGATCTTCACCAACACCAATACGTATTGAGAACTCTACAATACAGGGCTGTATGCAAAACATCATTTGATTCTGTTTGAATTTGCGGCTGTTATCGTTTACTATAGAAAAAAATTACCCTTGATAAAAAACCGTTTCAGGTAAACTACCCCTTTCCCTTAACTAATCTTCACCAAAAACGACAGGTCTTAGGTACTCTACAATTCAGGCCTGTATGCAAACAATTGTTTGATTCTCTTTGAATTGACGGCAGTTATCGTTCGTCATAGAAAAAATACCCTTGTTAAAACATAAAACTTTACCGGTAAACTACCCCTTTCCGATAACCGATCTTCAACAAAATCAACAGACCTTGAGTTCTGTGTAATTCAAAAAGGTATGCAGAAGAGTAGTTGATTCTGTTTTAATGTACGGCAGTTATCATTCGTCATAAAAAAAATTACCCTTGATAAAACATAAAATGTTGCAGGTAAACTACCCTATTCCCTTAACCGATCTTCACCAAAACCAACAGGTCTTGAGAACTCTACATTTCAGGGCTGTATGCAAAATATTATATGATTCTGTTTGAATTTGCGGCTGTTATCGTTTGCCATATAAAATACCCTTGATAAAACAAAAAACGTGTCTGGTAAACTACCCCTTTCCCTTAACCGATCTTCACCAAAAACAATAGGTCTTTAGTACTCAACAAAACAGGGCTGTATGCAAAAACGTATTTGATTCTGTTTGAATTTGCGGCTCTTATCGTTTGCCATAGAAAATACCCTTTTAAAACATAAAACGTAGCCGGTAAACTACCCCTTTCCCTTAACCGATCTTCACCAACACCAATAGGTATTGAGAACTCTACAATACAGGGCTGTATGCAAAACATCATTTGATTCTGTTTGAATTTGCGGCTGTTATCGTTTACCCGTTTACCATAGAAAAAAATTACCCTTGATAAAAAACCGTTGCAGGTAAACTACCCCTTTCCCTTAACCGATCTTCACCAAAAACGACAGGTCTTGAGAACTCTATAATTCAGGGTTGTATGTAAAATATTATATGATTTTGTTTGAATTTGCGGCTGTTATCGTTTTCCATACAAAATACCCTTGATAAAACAAAAACGTGGCAGGTAAACTACCCCTTTCCCTCAAACGATCTTCACCAAAAACAATAGGTCTTTAGTACTCAAGAAATCAGGGCTGTATGCAAAAACGTATTTGATTCTGTTTGAATTTGCGGCTCTTATCGTTTGCCATAGAAAATACCCTTTTAAAACATAAAACGTTGCTGGTAAACTACCCCTTTTCCTTAACCGATCTTCACCAAAACCAAAAGGTCTTGAGAACTCTACAATTCAGGGCAGTATGCAAAACATTATTGATTATGTTTGAATTTGCGGCTGTTATCGTTTGCCATAGGAAATACCCTTGTTAAAACATAAAATGTTGCTGGTAAACTACCCCTTTCCCTTAACCGATCTGTACCAAAATCAACAGATCTTGAGAACTCTACAATTTAGGGCTGTATGCAAAACATTATTTGATTCTGTTTGAATTTGCGGCTGTTATCGTTTGCCATAGAAAAAAAATCTACAGACACACAGACAGACACACAGACACACACACAGACACTTTTCGAAAAACGACTTTTTTTCATGTTTTGAGTGTAGCACAATCAGAATCTGCAATAATCTCGAACACGATTTTTTTTGCCATCACCATACTTCCATTTCCTTAAGGAACATGGAAGTAAAAACAGATCCAAACAAAATGGAGTGAATTAAGTAAGAAGAGAAATGGAGAATGGAGAAACAAACAAGGAAGAGAAGGAAAAAAGTTATCTATAACTGATAATTTCATAAAAAACTATGCTAGTGTTTTATTAAAATGATCAATTTTAGAGGAGAGGCATTATGTAACGATACAATTAAGCCAAATCTCGTACCAGTGATAAAAAAGATAATTCTTGATATAAAATTACTTCATATGAAATAAAATGTGTAAAAAATGATTAAAATGTAAATACTTTGACAAGACGTACAACGATATTACCCAACCCAAGTGATTGAGCCGAAAACACAAACATAAAGAAGGGAACCACGTAACATACTTATTAAAATGTAAATATTTTGACATGATTGAGCCAACAACCCAAACATAAAGAAGGGAACCACGTAACATACTTAAGAAAAATATGATAGACAAAACAATGATGGACACAGAACTAAAGAAGAACCAGAAGAAGAGGACAGATCCATACAAGTAAACAGAATTTAAACCAGAAGAGAAGAAGAGGAGAACCGAACCGGATTGAAGAAGAAGAAGAGGAAGAATGAAGAGGAGACAGATAAAACCCAAGGGGAAACTAACACACATATATAAAAGGGAAAGATTGTATGTTTAGAGGTAGAATACGGTCAATAAACCTTGAATAATTATGTATTAATGAAACCAATGTTATTATTAGCATTAATTTAACCTAGGTACCCATTTTTAAGACAATACAATTGTAAAGCAATGTAGTATAGGAAAAGTACACTAACCCTGACAGAAAGGTTAGATTCAACCAAAACACAACTAGCCTAGTATTGTTAATAGTAAATATAATACTAAAACAAAATAGTGAGAAATGGTAGGAGAAAGTCTAGGGATTACCCATTAAATAACACTAATTACAAAACAGTGAACCAAAGTGAAGTGCTTTAGTGAAGTGTAAATGCCCTAAAAAATAGTGAAAGTGGATGTGAAACATTCAAAATAGAATGCTAAGTAAATAGACACTCTGTAAAACATTGATAAACCACCAATGATTGGAGTGAGATTATAATTAGTTATATACCTAGAAGTAATTAGAAATAGTAATCCAAATTAATATTAAAGAAGCTTGTAATAATATTCAGGGAGAAAGCCCAGTACAATAACTTGTGTTAACATGGCATGATAGGATAGAAGTAAAGTTTGTTATTAAAGATTAAAATTATAAAGAATACAACACCCCATGTTGAAGGGGGAATCAAGTTTCATAATTTCATGAAAGGTGACAATGTTTATCACTTTAATTGGTAACTCAAAAAAGAAATCGATGTTAGTACTAAGAATAATTTATGACTTGTAAAGAATAGTTGATTCAATGTTAAAGAAGGAATATGGCTGAAGGGGACTTACAGTCCATAAACCTAACTATTATATTTTAAATGAAGAGTAATGAAAATGTATGTTGAATAGTAATTAAAACACAAACAAATAAGTGAAGCCCATCAGGCTGAATTCAGAATGTAATTTAAAAAGGAAATACACTAAAAAACAATAATGGCTGTTTGTGACTATGAAAACAGTTAACTGCCAAAGACATTCAAATGAAAATTGTATCAATTTCACAAAAAATCTTTCTAATCTAAGAACAGTGAATGGACAATAATTATATATCAGTTATTTCAACACAGAAATATTATTGTAATAATTTAATTCAAGAAAGATATGTTATTTATTAAATGTCAAATAATTAGACTATAGTTAATGTGTAACAGAATATGACCTTATGAGGTATCATTGTAAACTTTGAAAGGAAAGAAAAATAATAGTGATGTCATTTATTATCCCAAAGGAATTATAAGGGAATAAAATCATTAGGAAAATACTTAATAAATTTGAATAAAAATTCAAATATTTCTAACAATGTATGTAAGGAGTAATTAACCAAGCATTTAATTATTGGTTACTATGACAACGAGACGTTTGAGGGCTTATTTTTCCGTTAAATTTTAGAGACGCTGAAGAAACGAAGCGTGGGTAAGCCACACGAAAAATTGGACAAACTAAAATTTTAATTTAAACAGTTATAAAAAGTCGAATCAGTGAACCAAGATAACCCAATATGAAGAGACGTCGATCTATACAGAATTAATGATGTCCAGGAATGAAATTAAATAAACTAATTAAAGAAAAAACTCAGACCAGTTTGAAGAAGATGTTGGAAGCCTTCAACCAGCCCAAATTCGAAAAATATACGCCTATCCTGATGACGACACAGACAACGTGAGATGAACTGATAAGTACCGAATAATTCCTTACTCCCAAAACCCCAAATTACTTAAATTATTTTCAAATGATAAAATTTCCCACTATTTAAAAAGTAGTATTTTCTTTCAAAGGTAAAGGCATAATTTACTTACATTAAAAAACATTTAATTAAACTATAGAGATAACCTTATTTGTGAACATAACTACTGTAACCGAAATACGACACTACTGAACAAATTGTACAAACACATTATAAATCCTAAGTACGCATAAGGTATAGTAGTGTACTTTTTTTCATGTAATCAACGTTTTAAGTCTATTTTCATGATCAAAAGAACTCCAGATTTTAAAAACATAGTAATTTGTTAAAAGTAACTGAACGATAGTGTTTTGAAATCAATTTTGCCAACCTGAGATGTTTTGTGTTTCAAGCTCTAAGCCGGAGCATAATATTATAAATTTGTTTATGATTCAGTTGTCATATTTATTGATAATTAAATGTGTATTAAGAAACGCAGTACAGAACATTACTATCTTGTTATTTCATAGGAATTTTGTAGAATATATGTGTGTTAGCGAAGTTTTAAGCAACAGCCAACTAGCGCTCACCACGAGCGGCCGAGTCGACAACCTGTGTAGCAGCGGGAACAATTTGAACGTCACAGCTGTCTAGCTAATATCACGTATTACCTTAAAAAATTAAATGTTTTAATTGTTTTAACAGAAACAATTTGGCGCCACCCGGGAATCGTAATCCCTATGATTTAACAGGTAGGTTGTACTGGGGACATTGACAACGCTACGGACTCCAGTAGTGACGACGATTTATGTAACGACCAGTGTGAGGCAAACACACTACATTCACACTAATACACAAAATAAACAAGTGTGATACATTTGAACAAGGGTGTTCCACAAGTAGATTGTTACATATTGACGAACCCAATGAGGGGCTTTAAGGAAGTACATACACCTTGTGTTTTTATACGTTACAATATGTAAAAAATTATTTGATTCTGTTTGAATTTACGGCAGTTATCATTTGGCTTGAAACAATTACTCTTGTTAAAACATAAAATGTTGCAGGTAAACTACCCCTTTCCGATAACCGATCTTCACAAAATCAACAGGCTTTTACAATTCAGGAACGTATGCAAAAATTATTTGATTCTGTTTGAATTTATGGCAGTTATCATTCATAAAAAAAAATTACGCTTGTTAAAACATAAAACATTGCAGGTAAACTACCCCTTTATCTTAACCGATCTTCACCAAAATAATTAGGCCTTGAGTCCTCTACAATTCAGGATGTATGCTGTAACGTACCAAAATAACAGTTACATAAAAATGTCTAATACGTGAAATAGAAGAATAACATGAACATATTTCATCAAGCATGGATGAAGGAACAGGAGAATGAAAATCAAAATGTGTATCTACAAATAAATAATATTAAAACAACCCAACGAAGAAGAAAGAAGAGTAATGAGAATATCATTGAGTATAAAGAAGAAACAGAAAATACCATGGGTCAATATAATACGTTAGCATCCAGGCCCAATAGATCAAAATAGTGAGGGGATATGCCAAAAGTGATTATCATCATAAGAAGGAGACACGTCAAATACAATCACCATAGTGAAAAAACAGACTAATTTGTTATAATAATGAAATAAATATAGGACAGTGACTACCATAATAATGAATTAAAATGTGGAAGAATATGACTATATTCAGTGAACATGAATTATTACAAATAATGTGTAACCAAGAAAAGCACCAAAAGTGACAAACAACTAACCAGAAGAAGAAGAAGAGGAGGAAGAAATGTACCATGAAGAATGAAGATTATGTAGGACCAATACAAGACATCAACATTCACAAAATATGGAAAGCATCAAAATCAATGTAGTGACCAGAATAAGTGTAATGATTATTGGACTATCAATAATAAAAAACCAAGTGTTGAGCATCAATAAGTGATCACAAACAATGACAGTGAATACTTAGAATAAGTGTAACAACAAATGATATAATAACATTTACCCCAAGTAAACAGCACAGACAATATTAATGAAGTGTTTATAACTGAGGGAAGTGAATAACAATTTATAAGTGAAAGAATCAACGATTAACAAGTGAAATGCACAAACAATTAGTGTACCAAGTTTAATCCAAGATTGTAAAACCACAGATATAATCAATAAGACCACCAAATATATGATACAGAAAAGTGAATTAATTGTTCATAGAGATCAATAATAAAAGCTTTATAATCCTTGATATGAAATGTGCCTGAATGTCATAGCAACACAGGACAAAATGTAGATGAATGTCAAGACAAATAGTAGTGAATAAACTAATTTGTTGAATATAAACAAGTCAATGTACCAAAGCCTAGATACAACCCACCAAAATATGTAACATAATTAGACTAAGAAACCCAGTATTATTGTTTCAACAGATAGTGTAAAATGTGTACAAAATGTGTAAAACATAATAATAAACCATTGTAGTAACATGCCATAATGACATGACAGTATTTGAGATGAATACTGTAAAAACTATGAAGCATATTGTTGTCAAACAAATGACACATAACCTCACATGAACTGGACCTACAACATAAAATCATATACATTAATTAAACAAAGTAGTTATCCATAATTGTTTCAAATAGAGACTAAATAAGAATAAAAATACAAAACAATGAATACCATATGAACTGAAGGACACAACAAATGAGTCAGATTAAATATAATAACAATAAACCAATTAGACAGAACCCCAATGTGACAAGAGAGTTAGTCAAAAAGCATTGACAAAACCTGTAAAGAGAATGTAAGAAGTGTTAACAGTAGTTAGAGGAATGTTCAATACTACTATGAGAACACCTCACAAGTATTATACTAATAATTTAATGACTGGAATTTAATAAACTAACTAACTGCAATCATAGGACTAGGTGTAAACAACCACCATACAAGAACTTAAAGAGATTTCAGATAACAAAAAGTTGGTGAATCCACTAAACTAACCATGTACAACATTTGTACACTAACCATGTACAACATTTGTACACAATTTTAATTATTAACAATGTACCTAATTTGTAGTAAAATAACTAAATAAGAGTGACAAAATGGCGAGATGAGAGCATAACGTATTTTGAACCATACTATATATGTAAACAAAATAACATTTTACCAAAATGAAGTATGAGCAAATGTATATAGATATACCTAATAATGTTATAGTACAAAAAATATGTAGTAGAATAAGGGATAATAGTGATATAAGTAAATATAAACAATCGGACATAGTTGGTTTATACGCCATTAGTAAATTTTGTTTAAACTGTAAATATAGTAATATTATGTATTAGCATGGATGAGAAATGGACTCAAAATGTTTAATAATAAGTATTAAGATGTAATTACAACAAAATATAGTGAAAAGGACTTATTTGTGTTAAGAACCACTGTATGAGTTTTGAAGAAAGTGAAGTGAATTATTAATGGACGGAATTATTACTTGTTTGGACTTAAAATAAAGACGCAAGTGTCCGCAATTTAATGCCACTATCCAAATGACGATCTGACTAATAATAAGAAACTTATAACCATTATAAGATTTTTGATCATTTTCGAATGCCAATGTACACGTCATAAATAGCCTCAAACCCGAAGCAGAGACGCTATGAAATTAAAATATTTGTTTAACCAAGACCTTTGGGGTAGAGAGTATGAATTTCTAAACCAATAGAACGACTCAATTTCACCAGACGAAAAGAGACGCTTTAGCGAGATGAATTAATTGTCTTCCAACAACCGAAGCGAGAGGAGCGTGTGACAGTCGTCAAGACATACTTTTAAAATGTGCGCGTCCCCCAGTAACGTAGTCATATATAACCCATACTGAACACCCTATTACCGTGTGACAGTGTAGTGAGTGTATAGTGAAACAAAAGACATGACCAGTGTATAATAAAGGTCATGTTATGTGAAGGAAACAGGGAGTATTGTACATTAACAATTTTAAAACATATTAATAAAATAATTCTCGTTGGTTGAACGAAAATTATTGTTGACTGCACTAGTCAAGTAAACATGCTTGAGTGCATCACCGATAACGATGAATAATTATCAGAATGAAATGAATAAAGTTCTCGTCCAACTTAATGACGATAATTAATTAAAAAATGTTATATTTTTATATTTAAAGAATAATAAATAAAAGCGGAATCAATATTATATACCGCACACAATTACTCGTAAATATAGTCGTTTATTTGACTATGATTTTGGCAGTCTTGATAAATAATAACTTATTATGTGAGAACTATCATTACTGCTAATTCTACATCCTATTACTAATAAATAAAGTGTTTGTGAAAAATAGTATTAAGATTTTTATATGATATTAACTATTCTACCTTATAACTTACTCTCATCTAGGTAAACTAACCTATAACCAAAACGTATTTGTTTGTCACAGAGAATCACTTCTGTCATAAATGATTCTTATAAATGGAATCAATAATAAGAGTTTTTTCAATTTTTTTCTCTTTCCAGTTCATAATAATAATAACTAGTAAATCAGTAATATTGTTTTAATAGTGCAACGTTAAAAGCACGTGTTTACAATCTTAGCTTCACTAGGCACAAGCCGACCGTACGATAGTACGATAGTATTGACTATCGTATTGAGGTTAATAATTTTTAAATTTTGTTCTTTTTAATCATAATAAATAAGTAAACATTGTTATTTATTAACACATCTTTATATCTTGTATTATGTATATTCAAAGGATTCACGAAAATTGGTAATACTAATGACCAAAGTGAACATAACCTAATTCACCATATTATCGTACATTGTAACAGTGTTACCAGCCTTGAGCTGAAGAAGTCTCAGTATTTATTTAATTTGTTGTTGTTTTTAAAAAAAATCATTATTAATTGTTTTAAAGGAGTTTTTACTAAATTGCACTAATGTCAATAAAAACCTCAATTTATTACCAGTGGATATAGAGTCTTCATTTCTATAAAATAGAAGTAAATAGCTTATTTTTTAGAAACAATTATTTCACAAGGTGGCGGCAGTATTCGAATGATTGATATTGGAATATTCAATTTACAATTGAATATCAGTGTTATTTAATTTAATGTGCATTTATCGATATTCAAACGAAATATCTGTGTGTTATAAATGTATTTACAGTGAGATAGAATCGCCCATCGAGAAGATTGAAGACATTCACGGATGGTAAGTGGGGAGGTGAATACAGCAAATGATTAGTGATTTTAATCCCCTTTTTAAACATGAACTTTAACTTCAATTTACCCATTACTAATTAGTTATATTAAATACTAAACAAACCATATGACAACGTGAGAGTCTACAACTACAACAACAACACCACTAAATAAAACATTCTAAAATAAATATTACACTTAATCTACAACCATCCAAGAACGTTTTATTACAACGTGGCGCTCCATTGCGGGGCTTGACTTGATCATCTCCACACATAACAATCTACTTCGATAAAGTTATATTACAATGCAAAAAATTATTTGATTCTGTTTGAATGAGCGGCAGTTATTGTTCGTCATAGAAAAAATTACCCTTGTTAAAACATAAAATGTTGGAGGTAAACTACACCTTTCTCTTAACTGATCTTCACCAAAATCAATAGGCCTTGAGTTATCTACAATTCAGGGATGTATGCAAAAAATTATTTGATTCTGTTTGAATTTGCAGCTGTTATCGTTTGACACAGAAAGAATTCTACACAAAGACACACAGACAGACACACACACAGACACTTTTTGAAAAATGACTTTCCTTCATGTTTTGAGGGTAGTACAATCAGAATCAGCTGTTATCTCGAACACGATTTTTTTTGCCATGACCATACTTCCATTTCCTTATGGAACATGGAAGTAATATCAGGTACATTAAAAAAAAAAATCTTTTCAACCATTAAATATGAAAAATTAAAACAACATCATGTACATGAATACAAAAATGAAGACACCAACAATGTGACCATTTAAATACAAAATAAATGTTTAAATTAGTTGTGTGTGGAAGGGGAGCAACTAGGCTGGCACTTTGCAAACAGCTGCTCAAAGCACATTTGCAGTGGCAGTTTGCAATTCAAGTCATATTAAATAAATAAAAATTTGATGATGACTATTTGGAGTATTTGAAGTTGGTATCATATATAATCTGTTTTCAACTAAACATAGATACAGTCTTAAAATCCGTATAAGTAGTCAAAAGATTTGAAAATTTTGTTACACTAAAAATTGATTTTTTTCAATAAGGAAAAATGAGGCTTGGCACTCACTTTATCTTTCCCACTTATCCTGACCCCTTCAGTTCAGCTTAGCCCCTATAGCTGTAGAATTCAGTGTACTGTCTGACATATAGTTTACTAAACTATATGACAGTTTTCACTATCCAACTTCAGCATCCAGTTTTCACTTGAGCTGTAGTTTTCACTACTAATCCAGTAGTTTTTGAAACAAACTACATTATCCTACAATCTTCCCACTAATCTGATTATGTATTGTTGCTTATGTAATTTATGTTATTTGTTTTTCTCATAGAAAGGAATCCAACTGAAGCCAATTTCAGATGAATCAGTGAGGAAAATTCTCTGAAGGAGAAATGTTCCTTAAGAGTTTGTTGTTGTTTTGGGAGTGTTAAGGGGAAAACTTTGTAAAATGTATCCATCGATAAGAATGATTTTAGGTTTGTAGTATCCACACTTTTAAGGGAAGTTCTTAAAAATATACTGAAATTGCAGATTGTTGAAGAGTTCTTAATAATACATGTCCTGTTCTCCAAATGTATGTTAAGCATTAGTTACTAATAAACATCTGTCATAGTCCTGTAGTTTACAAGTCTGTTTATAGTTTTGCAACAGTGACTAATTTTAATTGCAGGATGACATAAATGTAATATTCATAGACTGGGAGAAAGGTGCAGCTGGTCCATCATATGCAGTAGCTGCAGCCAATACTCAGTTAATTGGTCGACAGTTAGCGCTATTGTTAATGGACATAATAACGTTGTCAACAAAACCTGAAAGCATACACATTGTGGGGTTCAGTTTGGGTGCTCACATTGCTGGATTTGCTGGCCGTGCGATTCAACAACGTGGTTTTAAAATTGGAAGAATAACAGGTAAGTCCAACCTGATTTTATGATTTTCTTATAACACAGAATATTGAATTACAGGGCTTTTAGAAATTAATGCGTAGATTAAAAAAATGTTTCACTCTAAAATGTTCTAGATTCATTAATCATCATCATCAGCTGTGGCTGTACAACCCTTGTTGTGTCTTAGCCTGCTCTAAGAGTTGAGAGTTGACTCCATTCTTTCCTATTGTGTGCCCTGGCTTTCCAGTTTCTTACGTTGAGAGATTCATTAATACCTACTATCAATAATAGTCTCAGATAGAGAGAGAATATAAAGATTGTTAGGCTACAACAAAAGCAGGATTTGGAGTGAAATGACCCACTTGAGTTACTGATACAGTGACTTGATACATGAGTTACTGAGAAGAAGCTAGCTGTGAATCAGGTTGTTCATCTTATATATATTAAGTTAGAGAAGGCATATGGTAATGGTGTTATAAAACTTTAGGAACTTCAGAAAATTTTAGTATAAGTGTAAACATTATGGATCATCTTTTGGAAGATGTTAAAAGCCTGTGCAACTACCCTTAATTAATAATAGTGTTAAGACAAACAGTAATGAGAGATATCTAAATATCTAACGGCTTGAAACATGGTTGCCATGAATCACTAACATTGTTTAATATCTGCTTGGAATAAGTATAGACAACACGGAAGAACAAATGCAGAGAAAGGTTATCTCTTTATCTCATAACATGTTGTAAACATTAAATTTTATGGACACACAAATACTTGGGAGTGAAAACGGCACAGGATTAAAGTTTAGATTCATCCAGTAGAGAAAGGAAGACAGTACCCTGGATAAACAGAAACCCTGAGTCCACAGAATTGTGGATCAAAGAAGAAAATGTTTTTATGTGCTTAAAATATATTTAGGAAATAGTTATTCATATCGGTGCATGATTTTCATCAGGCTATAATGTTTAAACAGAAATGGCAACAGGTGATCTTCATCAAGACTTGATATTGGAGGAAGGCATGGGGAAGATATACAGAGGAATACAAGTATTTAGGGGTGAAAATTATGGCCAGTGGGAAGCAAGACAAAGAAATACAATCCAGAATTACTTTGGGAAAGATGGCTATATCTACATTAAATAGAATCCTGTGGGATAAGCAAATTACAGCAGAAACTAAAACCAAAATATTTAAAACCATTGTTAGAAGTATCATGACTTATGGGTCTGAAGTTTGGACTACTAATAAACACACAAGAACAAAGTGACAGCAGAGACAGACTTTTGGAGACGTTCGCCAAGAGTATCTAGATATGAGAAAATTAGAAATGAAGTCATTAAGGACAGAATGAATGTGAAAAATTCAATTGATTTTATCCAAACAAAAAATTACAATGGTATGGACGCACGGAAAGAATGGCACAGGAAAGATTGCCAAGGAGAGTTATAGAATGGACGCCACCACGAAGAAGAAAAAGAGAAAGACCACCTATCACCTGGATAGAAGAAATTCAGACTATATTGAGGGAATGAGAAATTGTAGAATATCTTTGGATGTACAAGCAGCAGTGGAATATGATGAGAATTAAATCACTTCTGTAATCTTTATTTCCGGTAAATGTGTAAACATTGTACAGCCAGAATAATAATAATAATGTTGAGAAAACTACTGATTGGATATTTGGTTACTGAGACAATTGGTTCTGGTCTGGTTGAGTAGGGCATAACACTATAAGGTCTGATACACTTGTATCCTTAAAAAGAGGTGTCACTGTGTATGATATTTCTCAGCAAACTCTTGTAGCTTTAGAAATTGTGAAGCTATCGGATACTATCAGGACCTTTTGGTATGTGGGGTTAGTTGAATTTGTCACAGAGGTGACACATGTGTTACTGGTATAGGTGTTAACACAGAAGTTAATTATTACTGGAGCTTTAAAATTGTTCACTGTTGACAACAAATGCAATCTTCATGTAACAGCAGGTGTGAAATGTATTTCTACATCTGTTGTTCTGTATTGTTACGTACAAGCGGTTATCCGTTGTTTATTTGTTTATTAAATTATTGTTTGAGTATGAATTGTGGTTTAATTGTCATATGAGTTAAATTTATCCATTCACGAAGTACTTACTTGGAGTGAAGATCTCACTTGTTAACCGTCCTGTCAACAAGGCATAGTTGAGATGATAATCTAAAATATTTAAATTATCTCGTTGCCGCTAAAGAGTGATACCAACTGCTGTCAGCTGTTCACCTAACCTGAATTCGTATCGCCTAAAGAAATAATTGTGTTAACTCTTTGATCTGGTTAAAATATGGTTTATTCACCAATAATGCTCATGTAATTATATTAGATAACAATTAAATTAATGGTCGTATATTTTACAATAATAATTACCTTTATAAAAATCTCTTTCCTCAAGGTGGTTATTCATAGAAACAGTAACATTGCAAATTTTGGTTAAGTTGTTTTATCTAAAATAGGTTCTTTTAGACTGCAAAATACGTAACTAGAAGAGTTACACTACTATAATAATTGAGTAGTAGGAGAGTGATTACATCAGTAAATAAAATCTTAACTAATAACATAAAATTTAAAAGATGACTGGCGTCAACATTTTAGGTTAAACCTGGTGTATCTGAATAGTACCCAGTTAACTTTGATTTGAGAATAAATCTTTTGAACAATACATAAACATACAAATGTAATAAGGTTATAAGTCCCTTTAGCGTTCATACTAGTTCATCTTATTCATAATGTTTGATAAATTTTATCGGGTAAGTTGATAACTCTTATAAGTATAGTTAGTTGTCATTAAATCCTCTTAACAATAAAAAATTGACTAATGTAATAAGGTTCAAAGCACTTTTAGTGTTCATATTAAATCATCTTATTTATTATGTTCGATAATTCCATCGTATAAATTTATAATTCTTCTAAGTATAATTAATTGTCACTATACTCCCTTTATTACACGCAATTGCAACTTATTATACACTATGCAATCGTTGGTTCACTGTTATGCTTTCAATAAACTTCATTATATAATTAATCAACATTTTTATAACACTTTAAAAAAGTTTGGTTAGATTGACCATTGTTTACTTTCGATGCCCGCACTGATTTTAGGTTAACTCTCGACTTTCTGGCGTACAGAGCGATCGTCTGTCTTGCTTCATTCACAATGCAAAAGTGTGTTCAAATCTGGTGTCGGTTTCGCTGTTCCCATCTGCATTACCTTCCCAAATCTCGATTTAACTCTTCTGATTGGTCAAAAAATTGATGACATTCCTTCGGGTGTGCATACTCCCCCTTTTCTAAATTATTTAATTTTACAGAATGCTTGGGTTTTTGGTGTAGAGATTAAAAAAGTGACGCCAAACATTTTGTCTAAAATAATACAAATACCTTACAACTCACATAACATTCTTACGTTACTTGTGATTGCAAATCTAGCCTTACCATGATATGGCGATTGTCTGGCTTGTTATTTAGAGTTCTCACATGAAATACTTTCGTCCATTATTAACAAAGATAGTATTTTGAACTTACACTTAACACAATTTTTAATAAACTTATGTATTATTTAACTTAAATTAACACATGGTTATCATATCTCATAGCGATAATGCTTTCCAAGTCCTCTTTTGTTTTCGTTACTCAGTATTTACTTATAATTATATTCACAAAACATATAATTTATGCCTAGGCTTTAGTAGGCCTATGGCAATACTAACTAGATTCACTTATTATATCTTAATAGTTGACTCTGAACAATTTCTATTATGTCACAATTACTCTCAGATGACCATTACAACTTCTGGTCACCTCAGTTTTTGTCATTATGCTGTTGTTTTATTGATTTTAGTCTTTATAATCACCTATAGTTCTGCACTACTTGGTGTTACAATAATTATCTTTATTCTAAATTACATAGTCGTTTTTAAGTCATTATCTTTGACATAAATGATCATTATAGTTACTCTAAAGTTTTACAATGTTTTGGTTTACATCAGGATATTCTCATTTGCTGGTAATTCAGTAATAATTCTTGCATCTAGTGCTGTCTGACAAGTATATCTTATTTCTATTATTATGACTTAATTCAGTGATAATTATCATTGGTTTACACCACATTAGTTATATTGCATATCATTTTTATACTGATAACAATTTCTTTCTCTTTTAATTAGTACTTCTAAGGTTTTTTAGTATATTTAGTGGGTAAATTCTATGCTGTCCATTTCAGTTTGTTAATTTACATTAATCACAACACATATCACCCTTTGGTAACTAATCTTGGTCCTAGTATGGTCCTTATAATATCTAGTTTCAGTATAGTATCAGAGAATATGGTTTTATAACATTTTTAGTATTGATTATTGTCATTATAAGTGAAAATGCTTATTGAGTTAGGTTATGTGGGTCCCCTACTCTGATTTACAACAATGGGTGTACTTGGTTCTTTGTTTCTATACCTTTCCCTCAATTATTCTACTGTACTAATAGTATTAACTATCATTTATTATTTTGGTAGTTATTGTTCAATTTCTTTTACATCCTATTATTTACAATTTTACTGGTGATTATCAGTCTTTCTGATATCCCTGGATTTATATCAATTACATAAATAACAGATAAGATACAATCTTGTTGTTATCTCTTATATATTATTACATTATACTAATACAAGTTTTAATTTCACACTCCTGATCATTATTGATTATATTTTTATTTTAACTCAGAGTTATAGTCATAGTCAAATCATCTAAACTAGTCTGTTAATGGTTTTATGTTATCAACTGTCCTTCACTCTGGAGTTCTCTTATTTTATTTTATTTATCTCACAGTTATACTCATTTTGGTATAGAGTGTTGGAGATCTTTTATCTCTTCCGTGCTTTATCTTCTTACTTGAGTTTTTTCACGATGCTCCTTCACTTATTTTCATTTTCAATATCCCTGTTTTTAGTTTACTCACCTACCTAATCTACTGGTTAATTGGGTTAATAACACTTAATATATTTTCTTCTTTGTTTTGTTTTTATTACTATATTATTCATTGTTTGTTGTTTTATTAGTTCTTGAACCGAATGTAATATTTGGTACACAATTCCTTATACTTGGTGGTTCATGTGTCAGCTAATGGTTATGTTATGTTTAAAATTGGGTTCAAAGGTATGGTGACGATATGTAACATTACAGTATCAATTGATTTCTAATATTAACCTAGTTATTAAACTAGTGAAGTTATTATTATTATCAGTGGATTTTAGTATACTCGTGGGTATGACACTGGACTGCTAATCTTGAGGCCCTGGGTTCTATTCCTGGCCAATGCCATAGAATCCGGGTGGTTTTTTAGCTGAAGGTCAACACCAGCTTTGGGATGGTACATAAGAAATGAGTACATAGAGCAAAACTGGACAATAACAGGCGGCTATCACTGCCTTCACCATATTCTGCATCTACTTCACCATTCTTTTGTGATACAAAAAGGAGCCAATTATTATTATTGTTATTATCTATTAGTATATTAATGTTTTTTAAGAACAACTCTATAATTTTCTTGATTTCCAGAATTTGATATTTATTGTCTGCTGAAGATAATTTTTGTGCATAAAATTGAACCTGTAATTAGGATTGAATTTATTAAAACCTGTGTTATGTTGCAGGAGCTTGATTTTTGTAACAAACCGGACTGGTAACTAAGAATGGGATAAAGAGCCTGAATACTTTTCATATTTCATAATGCAAATGTCTATTTTGAGTATACTAAATTTAAAATGTAAAATGATGACTTTTGCAGTGATGTCTGCTATATGTGCTATGACCACAACTACATAATTAGAGACCAGATTGTGAAATCATATCAGTTCTAGTTGCAATTGTTGGATCTGTTTGATTTTGATTGATTCTTTTGACTTCAAAAATCATATGAAAAAAAGGGCATATGAATGCAGGGTGCATGTACAGGGTGTGATACGCATAGGTGCATGCGTGCTCGCACCTTAAGAGAGGATGCATGTATGTACTTTAACAATGTATGTGAGTCATTCACTTTAAGAGAGAATGCAAAAAAGGAAATTGTGTACTGAAACTATTATTTTTGTAGGTTTAGATCCAGCATCTCCGTTGTTTCGGCAATTATTGGGTTCATCATTGCCAGCTCTCAGTATTGATGATGCTCTGTATGTTGATGTTGTTCATACAGATGCTGCGAGAAATTTTGTTAATGGATTTGGCCTGTTTAAACCAATAGGTTATGTTGACTATTTTCCTAACGGAGGTTTAAATCAACCGGGTTGTGCTCGTGTTAGAGCGTCACTTATAGTGAGTCATTTAGGTTAGTATTTTTATTTGTAACAGAAATCTGTAAAAACAATATACAGTTAAGATAATTGTTTGTTTATTACACAAGCATAGGTTTTTGTACACCTATGTAAACATTTTATCTGATTTTTAAAAATTATGTCGTTATTGCCTGGTTAATGTTGTGGATTAGCTACTGCAGTATACATTGTGGATGAAGTATGATTTATATTGTTGTTTAATACTATTTTGAATGCATTATAATTGCATGATTCAATAATACCAAGAAAATTGCTGAAGCAGATTAGTACTCATTTGAGAACAAGATTATGTGTGGTTAAGACTTGTCTAATATAAAATAAGTACAGTAAAGCCCCGATTATCTGTGGAATTGGGTGGCAAGGGCACCGCGGATAGTAAAAATCACGGATAACCCGAAAAAAGACTAAAAATGAGGTGTAAACACGAAAAAAAATATTTCAGCATAAAAACTATGTTTTATTATTGTACAAAAAACATAATATGTAAAACTTTTAAAATATGTACAGTACAGCAGAAACCTTTGCTCTACGTCTAAATCACTAAAATAAATAACAGTAAACAAAAAACAATACTGTACTGTTAACAAAAAGTGTTCAGTTACACCTTAATAAAAAAATCAGTCACTCGTTTTTGCTTCTTGCTTTGGAAACACCTTTTCTTTATTCTAGATTGTACTTTCCTTAACATGAGTTTTTCTGCCAGATATGCGTCGTCGTCTTGTTCCTCTAAATATTGAAGCAATCCATCTACATGCTGCAAAGCAGTTTCGTGTGTCATCCGCGCAGGCGCCTCGTCTTCTTCACTTTCACTTTGTTCTTCTTCGTTCTCGTTCACTCCCATTGCTTTTTTCGTTATCTCTACGCCAGTCAGTCGTTCAAACCCCGGCTCACTTGCGTCGCATTCCAGCCACTCTTCTATGTTCTCTTCATCGACATTCTCACCTCCCGGAACGGATGTCACTAGGTCAATAAGTGTAGCGGTCGGCATGACTTCATTCTCTTCTTCACAAATGTTTTGGTTGACATTTGTTTCGATACTCGGAAAGAGTTTTCTCCATGATTTAACCAGGGTTGAGGGTTTGATGTAATCCCATGCAGATGCAATATCATAAATGCTATCCAAAATTGTATAATTCTTCCAAAATTCTTTGAGATCGCAGCCTTCTTCGATTTTTGACAGTAACAACTTTGTTCTGTATGTTCTCTTCATGGTTGCAATGACTCCCTGGTCCATAGGTTGTATCAGTGCAGTAACATTTGGGGGCAAAAACTTTGCGAAGATTTGCCCGTCAGAAGATTTAAGCACACATGTAGCTGGGTGTGAAGGCGCGTTGTCAATTAACAAAACAGCCTTCTTTAGCAAATTTTTTGAGTCAAGATGTTTATGATGTTACATACTTGAGGCACAAAAATGTTTTCAAACCATTCTTGAAATATCTGCTGGTTCATCCCACCTTTTTTTTGGTTGAAATAATCAACTGGTAAATTTTCTGCTCTTGTCCCCTTAAAAGACCTCAGTTTCTTAGATTTACCGATTACAAGAAGCCTAAGTTTGTGACTACCCACAGCGTTGCTGCATGGCAAGATTGTAATTCTTTCCTTGCTATTTTTGTGACCGGCCGCTTGATGTTCACTTTCAAATGCTAAAGTACGAGTGGGAAGACACTTCCAAAAAAGCCCTGATTCATCAGAGTTATAAATTTGTTCATATGACAGATCTTCAGACAACACAAACTCTTCAAAATCACGTTGAAAATCATCAGCTGCTTGTTGATCACCACTCAGCTTCTCTCTGTGTAGACCAATCTCTCTAATTCCATGACGTTTCTTAAAACGATTTAACCAACCGGACGACGCATCAAAGTTTCCTTCCAGGCCTAACAAATCAAAAAAGATTTTTGCTTTAGCTGCAATGGTAGGACCAGACACGGGGGGCCCTCACTTCGCACCTGAGCTAACCATTCCGCTGTAACAGTACAATTCTGGCCCTATTGTATTTCGGGGAATAATCAATATAAATGGTATTTTTACTTCAAAGTCACATATGCGAAACGGGTAAAGTTTTATAAAGTTTTGCAACTGCGCAATATCAAGTGGACAGAATTTGCTTCATGGTCGAGATTATACGCACAGAAACAACAACATCGTTTTGTCCGACAAATGTGTTAACAGGCTGCGCCCATGTATACGTCATACGAAGGTATGCAACTACGCATTTTCTGCGCCTGTAACCAACTAAGGGGCGAGAAAGACAAAGGAATGAGTGACACAGTTTGTCCCCCACCTCTAAATTACAGCGTTGCAAACAAAAACAGTCTCGTCTCATCAGAGAAGCGCGCCGGCCGACAATTTCTCTAAAAGGCTGTGTACAAAAATTTTACACAACTAAGTTTTTGTTATATAATGTAAAAGTGCAGTAATGAAATAAAATGCAGTAATAGTGCAACATAAAACATAAACAAAAGTTTTCGTTAAAGTTTTTAACATCTTAGTGCGTTTTCAGCGATGGGACGTCTGCAGGACAGTAATATCAGCTAAGTGACAAAATGTTGTCAATACAAAACTTTTAATATTTCGATATTTTAATATTTCATTCAGTATTCACTAATAGTAATAATGAGCTCAATTTGGGGAAAGTAAAAGGAAATTGTACCAAGAATGCGAGCGTGAGTGAATGAGAGAATGTCCAACTACATTTAATAAGTGCTGGGTTGTGAATTACTTTTATAATTATGATATCATAAAAAATATAATTGAATATGTTTTGTAAGTAATATGTTATTAAAAGGTAATGTCATTTGGTAAACATTTCAAGCAAGCGTAAATTATTTCAAATAACACATTCCGCTATCTTCTTGTTCGCTTAATTGAATTCTGCCCTTAAGGTAAGTAAATGTGCTTGTATATAACAAGATGGCACCTGAACGTTGTTGAATAAAATTATTGATATTCCATAGTAATATTATGGCAGTAATAAAATAATATAACATTGTCGCCCGAAAGAACAGGGACACTACATAAAATTTTATTTTATGTGGGGTAAGCCTACGGGAAGGAGCGGACAGTTATCTGAAATCTATATCTATATAAGCCAAATACCACTGACTGACTCACTGATCACGATATCTCTGAAACCACTGAATGGATATCAATGAAACTTTGAACATAGCTTCATCATAGGTCTTAGGTGCTCACTAAGAAACGGTTTTAAAAACTTTCACTCCTAAGGGGAAAAAAACCCCGGTACTAGGTATGTATGTATATATGTTCCACATCTCCTCCTAAACCACTGGACCGATTTCAACCAAACTTGGCACAAATATTTTATGCAACGGGAGAACCAACATAGGATAGGTGTTTTTTCGATGGGGTCTTTTGGGGTCTTCCACATTTCCTCCTAAACCACGACCGATTTCAACCAAACTTGGCACAAATATTTTACGCAATGGGAGAACCAACATAGGATAGGTGTTTTTTCGATGGGGTCCTTTGGGGTCTTCCACATCTCCTCCTAAACCACTGGACCGATTTCAACCAAACTTGGCACAAATATTTTACGCAACGGGAGAACCAACATAGATTAAGTGTTTTTTCGATGGGGTCCTTTGGGGTCTTCGAGATCTCCTCCTAAACCACTGGACCAATTTCAACCAAACTTGGCACAATATTTTACGCAACGGGAGAACCAACATAGGATAGGTGTTTTTTTGATGGGGTCCTTTGGGGTCTTCCACATCTCCTCCTAAACCACTGGACCAATTTCAACCAAACTTGGCACAAATATTTTACGCAAAGGAAGAACCAACAAAGGACAAGTGTTTTTTCGATACGATCCTTTGGGGTCTTCCACACTCCTCCTAAACCAATGGACCGATTTTAACCAAACTTGGCACAAATATTTTATGCAACAGGAGAACCAATACAGGACAGGTGTTTTTTTTCGATATGATCCTCTGGGGGGGTCCTTTGGGTCTTAAAAAACTATTATATCTGGTTAATATGGCAACCCAATAGAATAGATTCTGGTTACCACAGCATCAGTGGAAGTCTCCCGCGTAGGAAATAGCGCGGGAGTCGTCCAACGGGCCTTCCCTGGAGTCCATCCACGGAACCTGGGGAGTCTTAGGTCGGATCCCACGAAAGACGTCGGGGCCAGAGTCCACGGTTCTTATAAATAAAGATATAGGTTATGATATCAGAGGTGGTGTATGCAAAGCGGTGAGAAAATACAATGAAAAGAGGTCACTTATTCCCTGGAAGATAAAATCTTTGTCGGGCTTTAAATATGACTGTAATACTGACTACAGCAATGACAAGATTTTATCTATTGGTGATTTTATACAGTGTAAATAGTGTAATGCTAAAAAGTGGAAAGAGGAAAGTCCTGGGTTATGTTGTAGCAACGGAAAAGTCCACCTTCCTCTCATTAAAGAACTACCAGAACCTCTCCACAGCCTTCTCACAAGTGAACATCCAGAGTCTGAACACTTTTTGGTAAACATAAGAAAATATAATGGTTGTTTCCAAATGACATCTTTCGGAGCCAAAGAAATAAAAGAAGGGAACTTGACGCCAACTTTTAAAGTACAAGGTCAAGTCTACCACAGGATAGGGAGTTTGTTGTCTTCACCTCCAAACAATCCCTCGTTTTTACAAATATATTTCCTTGGAGACGACGAAAAGGAGACAAACACTAGATGTAACAATTTTCCAAACGTAAAGCCTTGGTTAGTTGCCAAACTTCAAAAAGTGCTTCACAATCACAATTCTTACATAAACGATTTCAAAACAGCATTGGAAAGTGTTCCAGAAGGCCAGGAGTTCAAAGTAGTAATCCATGCAGACAGAAAGCCCGTAGATGGACATAGGGGTCAGTTCAATGCACCCACAACAAGCGAGGTGGCTTTAGTGATCGTAGGCCAGGAGTTTGCAAAGAGGGACATCATTCTCCAAAGCAGAGACTCTAAGTTACAGCGCATAAGTGAAACTCATCGATCTTATGACGCTTTGCAGTATCCACTTATATTCTGTCGTGGGGAAGATGGTTACTCCATTGCCATTCCACAGTGCGACCCAAACATTAAAGCCCCTCTAAAAAAAAACTGTTTCAGCTTCAGAATTTTACTCATTCCGCATAATGGAGAGATGGCCAGCAAAATTATTTGTTACTTTATCGCAGTTTCCTGACTCAATTTTTGGTTGACATGTATGCCAAAATTGAGACAGAAAGACTCAACTTCGTAAGGAACAATCAGAGTAAGCTGCGGACCGAAAACTATGTGCATCTGCGAGACTCCATGTGCAAAAATGATGGGCAAGCCACTAATATAGGCAAAATGGTTGTTTTACCTTCCAGCTTTACAGGTGGACCCCGTTACATGCACAAGCAGACTCAGGACGCCATGACATACGTACGCAAGTACGACCGTCCTGATCTGTTCATCACATTTACATGTAACCTTAATGGACTGAAATACAAGAAGCAATAAGTGCACGACAAAAGCCTCAAGACAGACACGATATATTGCCAGAATATTTCACCTCAAAGTAAAGAAAATGATACATGTCTTGACAAAAGGCAATGTTTTCGGTCCAACAAGGTGTTACATGTTAACTGTGGAATGGCAAAAAAGAGGTTTACCGCACATGCACATACTGCTCTGGCTGCAGGATAGGATCATGCCCCATCAAATCGACAGTGTGATAAGTGCAGAGATCCCTGATCCTGAAGTCGATCCTGCCCTTCATGACATTGTTAAGTCCACAATGATTCATGGCCCTTGTGGAAATGTTAACAGAAACTCGCCCTGCATGGTAAACGCACCAAGAGATATCCACGGCCTTTAGCAACACAAACTCAAACTGCGGATGACGGTTACCCCCAGTATCGCCGACGGTCTCCTGCCGATGGTGGTTTCTCGGTCAACATTAAAGGAGTTGATCTTGACAACCAATGGGTGGTACCGTACAATCCTGTTCTTTCCCGCTCTTTCTTAGCCCACATAAATGTTGAACTGTGCAACTCCGTCAAGTCGATAAATTATATTTGTAAATATGTGAACAAAGGCAGTGATCAGGCAGCGTTTAGGTTGGAGAATGAGTGGAATGAAGTTTCTAAGTACGAATCAGGTCGCTACATCAGCACTTCCGAAGCGGCTTGGCGTATTTTCTGTTTTCCTATTCATGAAAGGTTCCCACCAGTAGTGCAGTTAGCAGTCCACCTTGAGAACGGCCAGAGGATATTTTTCACTTCCGACAACCAACCTTCTGGACAAAATCCAACATCCACCAAAAACCACATTAACAGCATTTTTCGAACTCTGCAAAACCGATTCCTTTGCCAAAGGCCTTCTTTACTGTGAGGTCCCAACATACTATGACTGGAAAAATAACCAGTTTTGCAGAAGAAAGCAAGGAAAAGGCGTTCCAGGACATCCAGGAGTAAAAAAAGATCATGTACTTGGGAGGGTATATACTGTACATCCTAACAATGTCGAGTGTTTCTATCTGCGTCTCCTGCTACACGAGATTCAAGGACCAACGTGTTTCAATGATCTTAAAAAGGTATCTGGTATAGTTCATCCTACGTACCAGTCTGCCTGTAGAGCATTAGGGTTGTTGGAAGACGACATGCAATGGGACCTAACCCTGCAAGAAGCTTCCATTTCAAATTCGCCTCACAAGATCCGAGAGCTGTTTGCTGTAATATTGGTGTTTTGCCAAGTTGCAGATCCCTTAGCACTTTGGGAAAAAGACAAAGAAAGTCTATCAGAGGACATAAGAAGGCAGATTGAGATTGAAAGTCATGGTTTAGAGATTGAACTTTGCAAGGACACAGTTTATAATAAATGCTTACTATGTCTTGAAAATATGATCTTTTCTATGTCAAACCAATCTCTCCAAGACTTCGGTTTACCTCCACCAACTCAAGACACAAACATTATTACAGTCAATCGCGAGTACCTGAAAGAGCTCTCCTACAATACAGTTCAGCTTTCTGATATGGTTGGTGAGAACTTTCCTAAACTTAATGCGGATCAGAAGAATGCTTACAATGAGCTCATTGCCAACATTGATGATGGACTCGGTCAGCTGTTTTTTCTCGACGCACCTGGTGGCACTGGAAAAACGTTCCTACTAAACTTAATTCTTGCCAGCGTTAGGAAAGACAGAAAGATTGCCATCTCTGTGGCTTCTTCAGGTATAGCAGCTACATTGCTGGATGGAGGTAAAACAGCTCACTCTGCCTTTAAACTGCCTCTGAATTTAAACATCTCCCAGACTCCACTCTGCAACATTTCAAAACAAAGTGACACAGCCAAGGTCTTGAAAGAGTGCAAGTTGATAGTTTGGGATGAATGCACCATGGCTCACAAACGAGGGATAGAAGCCCTAGACAGAACTTTACAGGACATTCGTAGAAGTAAAAACCTGATGGGTGGAATAACAGTACTACTGGCCGGAGACTTTAGACAGACTTTACATGTTGTGCCTCGGGGAACACGAGCAGATGAAGTTAAAGCCTGCCTGAAGTCGTCTTACCTCTGGGCCAAAGTTCAAGTTCGTTCCTTAAGAGTAAACATGCGGGTGCATCTTAAAGGTGATTTTAAAGCGGAAGAGTTTTCAAGCTTACTGTTACAGATTGGCGATGGAAAATTAAAAGAGGAAGATGGAAATGTTAACATTCCAAACAACCTATGTGAAGTTGTAAAAGACCTTAAGACTTTGACAGATAAAATATACCCAGACTTAATGAATATAAGTGACTCATCTTGGCTCAAAGAAAGAGCTATTCTAACCCCAAGAAATGAGACAGCAGCAATCATTAACAACTTATTGTTAGAAAAACTTCCAGCCGATGTTGTAAAATATCAGTTGGTAGATTCCGTAGTAGAGGTAGAAGACGCTGTGCATTATCCGGCAGAGTTCCTCCACACGCTCAACTCTCCAGGAATACCCCCACATAACCTTCACCTAAAAGTTGGTGCTCCCATTATGCTGCTGCGGAACTTAATACCACCGAAACTTTGCAACGGTACCAGACTGCAGGTAAAATCTTTACATAAGAACGTTGTTGAGGCAACTATATTCACTGGCTGTGGTTCTGGAGAAACAGTTTTCATACCTCGCATTCCTTTGATCCCGGCAGACTACCATTTTCAGTTTAAAAGACTAAAATTTCCCATCAAAGTCTGTTTTACAATGACAATCAACAAAGCTCAAGGACAGTCTTTGAAAATGGCTGGCGTAGATCTGAGGGAAGACTGTTTCTCTCATGGCCAGTTGTATGTTGCCTGTTCAAGAGTTAGCACTCCTGACAGTCAGGTTATTCTTCAGCCAGAAGGAAAAACTAAAAACTTTGTGTACAAAGAAGTTCTTTAATGATCCGATGATTAGTTCTTCATTACAAGTTCATAAATTGAAGAAAAATCTGAAATGTTTTCATACTCAACACAACTTCATATAACAAAAATGTTTAATGTTTATTTTAAATAAAATACATAAGAGGTTTTAATTATTTATTTATAAGAAACCTACTTTAATTGAACTTTATTAATTAAATAAGATTTTCATTATGTACAACGTGAAACTCCGTAGCGAAGCACAGGTATTTTGCTAGTAATATATATAATTTGAAGATACGTAAACATAACGTAGAGATAGGTTATGTTATAAGTTTATGTGCATGCATGTATTATAAATAAGCAAAATGAATACTAATGAAAATAAGAATGTAGAAGTCAGCTTAACTGACGAAACAGTTACGAGTGAGATGGATGTTCAATTAACCCCAATTAGCCAGATCGGTGAGTTCAATGCCACCGGATTAGACAAATTAAATATAGTTCAAATAACACCCATCTTGACTCGAGATGAAAATAAAACAGATGATACAGCTGCCATGATGCAGTTACTATTAAATAAATTTGATGAAAAGTTTAATAAGTTAGACGAGAAGTTGGATGAGCAAAAAAGCGATTCCAATGTCAAATTTGATGAAGTGAAAGATGAAATTAAACGACAGAGTTTTGATTTTAGCAAACAAATAAATGAAATGCATGCACGTTTCGATAAAATGAAAGAAAAAATAGTCGCGTTAGTAATTGAGAAGTTCGATAGACCAAAGAATAAAGTAGACGAGAATTACGAGAATAGAAAGGGGGTAGAGAATAGTGGAGGTAGTAATGATGATACATTTACAGAAAATAGTGCTAGTTTAAGTGCAAACAAGGTGCGAATTAATAAGGTGAGTGGCAATGATAATTTGAATAATAAGGTAAGTGGTGTTGATAATTATGACAATATAAATAAAAATATGGTGTTAGAAAATGATGATGAGAATATTGGGAGTGATAATGAGATGTTAGAGTGTATTGAGTCAGAGAGAGAGTGTATAAAGAATTTACAGTTAAAAGGATTGCAGGGGGTAAATTTTTCCTTTGATATTGTAGTTGGGGGTGAAGTAAAAGCTTCACGTGTGTTTAGCAAGGACGTGAGTTCCTTAGGTATATATTTGGGAGACAGTATGTCTACAAATAGAGTTCCCTGGGTTTTTTGTGCACCTCATAGGTGGTGCAGTAATTTTGAGTTAGTGACCCCTGCATATTTTGAGAGAGAGAGTGTAGCTTGGTGTTATGGTGAGAAATATATTGAAAGAGAGTTATGTGGTAAGAGAGAGATAGAGGTTTTTAAAGTAAATAGAAAGTATAGAGAATTTGTAGGAAAGTTAGGAGTAGAGATGGTAGATAATTATAGTAACTACTTACCTTATAGTGAAGCTGAGATAGCAGCAATAGTAGATGGTGATAATAATGATAACAATTACTTACCTTATGAAATAAAGGGTGTATTAGTAGATAATTATGATGACGATAGTAATGACTTTATAACTTACTAATCAGGACAAATAATACTAACGGGGACAGGACAATACCTGATGATGACATGGTATATGATAAATTGATATGGAATAGGCCTATTAATTCAAACAACATTGTGGAAGGATATAAAATTTTAAATAAATATTATATTGATAGTAATAATATCATATATTTAATAAAAAATAAGCTGTATAGACCTAAGATTCGACTGTTGTTCAATAATGGAGGATAGAGTGTTTATTGTGTTATGAACATTTAATTATGTGAACAGTGATTTTGAAATAAATGGACTGTTTATGAACTGATTTTGGTCAATGATAAAATAATAAGTTGGATTGTATATTTTTATGTGTATTAATGTCAATGTATTTGTGTATTCTTGATGTTGTGTATTACAGGTAATGTTATGTAAACCATGTATGTAACCAGAAGTTATAGTTTAATTTATTTAATAATAACAATTAACATTGTTTTTTGACTAAACCAGTGAGGAAGGTAATGATGAAATTTTAAATAATTGAATTAAATAATTGAAGATTAATTACTTAATTAATGTTGTACAAAATAAATTTTGGTAATGAAGTTAAATGATTTGATGAGATTTAGCTTCTAATGAATAATAAATGATTAAGCGTAATATATTTGGATATTGAGATGTATTGATATTAGTAGGTGAGGGATGAATTTTCTAATGCAATTGTCAATGATCACAATAATGTAAAGTGTTTTAAAAGGGATAGAGTTTGGGTGATAAGGATAAAAAAGGCAGTTGAGTTAGTCAATTAAAGTTAATGGGAGTTAGATAAATAAGAATTTTGAAATACCAGTAAAGTACAAAGAGAGTGTTAGATATTTAGGGACACAGTAGTAGTGATTATATGTAGAGAGGTGAGTAAGGTAAAGAGTAAATATATTTGTTGATGATGATATTTTGTAGTAAGGGGGGTGGTGTGATAAGGAGTCCTCAACGAAAAGCGTTGTGGCAGGAGGGGAACCGATATGTGCCGGAAAGGGTTGCCTAGGGAGGGTCCAGGAACCAAATAAGGGAATGAGCATTGGGTAGGGAACACACATCCTAGTACAAAGACGAGCGGTGCCAGAGGAATTGGATAAAGTGTGAAGGGAGTTATAATTGAGAGATTGGTGTCATAATATGTAAATCTGGTTGTTAGTGGTTGTGAGTAGGAAGAAAGTGAGTAAGATTATAAATGTTAATGCCATTTGAATAAGTCAAAGCATAGTGAATACAGAAGTCACCCAGACTAATCAATGATCAAAATGTGAAGGGTTAAGTAGAAAATTCATAGTAGAAAGGTAATAAGAAATGAAATAAAATGTAACATGAATATAATTAGTAAAATAGTTTACCTTTTTCTTGTCCGTCTGGTGGCCTTTTCTCTATATTTCATTCAGCGCGTTTCAGGACATATGTCCCATCATCAGGATATCCCTTGTTGAAGTTCGTCGATCGTTAAAATATTAAAAACACTGTACACACAATTCTACACATAACAATAAATATAATATAAACATAAAAACACATAAAATACCCAGATTTTAGACACACACGATATCGGTGGTGCGCACCACGACATGCTATAGTCGACTGCAAAGTTCATGTTGTTATACACGACATATAACAACATGAACTTTGCAGTCGACTATAGCATGTCGTGGTGCGCACCACCGATATCGTGTGTGTCTAAAATCTGGGTATTTTATGTGTTTTTATGTTTATATTATATTTATTGTTATGTGTAGAATTGTGTGTACAGTGTTTTTAATATTTTAACGATCGACGAACTTCAACAAGGGATATCCTGATGATGGGACATATGTCCTGAAACGCGTTGAATGAAATATAGAGAAAAGGCCACCAGACGGACAAGAAAAAGGTAAACTATTTTACTAATTATATACTATAAGTGGTTTGGATACCGAAAAACATGGATGTAACATGAATGTTAATAATAAATTTGAATTTTTTTTGTGAAGAATTAAATGATAAATAAATGGTAAATAATTGATGGCTAATTAATAAAAGTTAATAATTAAAATAAATAATTAATTAATTAATTAAAATGTAATGTTTATAATTTTATACGCAAATTTAAAGATGTAGGGGGTGTACATTTTGACCAAAGTTAAATGTGAATTGGTTATTTTAATGTAATCATCACAATGTTAATTATGAGTGTATTATTATGTATTATGTTTATTATGTATTAGCATAGGAATTTGAACATGAATTGTATATATTGTAACGTTACATAACCCATGCCCAAAAATGATAACATAATCACCCCACTATAAAGGTCAGAAATGGGTATAATATACATAGCTATAGATTACTTTGTATTACAAAACACTATAAACTATAATTAAGTGATATAAAGGGTACAAAGTGAGTTATAGAGTACACAGTGAGAAAGTAAGTGGTTTTAAAAGGAGCAGCTCACAGAATTATGCTGTAGACGGAGACATGGGCGTATCCAGCTCAAAACGGAAGGGGGGCATTTTTCGAAAATCAACCTCTTTGATAGCGGGGGGGAGGGTCCATAGTGCCATACTATATAATAAACAATACATAATAAACAATAACATAAAGAAGAATAACATTTATTAAAAAAATTTTTTTAAACAATAGTTTTTAAGGATTAGTTAAAAATTTTCTAACTACAGCTCCTTGTTCCTTTTTTGCGAAAACTCGTTGACGATGAATGCTTAGCATGGCTAAGCATTCAACTTATTTTTACCAATACTTATTCTTAACCATGTTTTAATAAACAATAATAAAAGGAAGAACACCATTTATTAAAAGAAATTAATTCTTGAACAATAGCTTGCGAGGATTAGTTGCAAATTTTCGAATTACTGCTTCCATTAATTGCTCCTTGTTTACTAAAACCCGTTCACGGTGAATGCTTAGCATGGCTAATCCATTTAATCTATTTTCACCAATAGTACTTCTTAGCCATGTTTTAATTCGGCGAAGAGAACTGAATGAATGCTCTATAGTGCTTGTTGTGCAGGGCTGTGAGAGCAATATCAGTAGCACCTTTCTAATGGCCGGGAAAAACAATTCGCTCTTTTTTAAAACTTCAATGATGTCTGATGCTTCTTGTACCTCATTCCACATTTTAAACCACAATTCCCTTTCCCCGTTGATGCCTTCCAAATTGTAAAATGTTGCACAAGATGCAGTACTTTCTTTCCATTCCTCCAATGAAGCATCTCTCATGTTACTCGGATGGAAATGTGTCAATGAAAATGCAGGCAATTTGTCTGAAGAAAATCTAACTTCTAAAGATGATATGATAGAATCCAAGTAAGGAATTATTAGAGACCTTCTCCAAAATTCGGATAGATTTTTGGCAGGAGGATTACTTCTATGCTTTTGTCGGCCAGAAATGCGAGTGGCGGTTATATCAATATGCAAATGCTTTGCAATGTCATATGCTTCTTTCAAAACGTCATCTGTGATGCTCTCTGCATCTTTCCGATGATCTCTTAGCATGTCGAGAATAGTTTGAATGTGCTGGTTGGCTTTGACTATGTCAAGTGTCTTCAATTGAAGTGTATTTGCTATGGGTTGCAGTATAGCGGAATACTTTGCAATTAATGCTACTGAGACAATAAATGAAGATCTGCACGCCGATGCATGCATTTGATATGCTTTATTTCTGGTTGCTACATTTCCCTCTTCAGCTAATGTCTCTAATGCTTCAACAATATTGACGAAGTTATCCTTAAAAACATGAATGCTCCTGTACTTTTCTGACCATCTAGTCTCACACAATTTAGGAATGTTTGCAATAAGCTTGCATCATAAAATGGACTCTCGAAAAAATGTGATTATCTCCTTGATAGTTCCAACGCAGTTTCGAATTTCTGGGATAAGGTTTAAGTCGTTCACGACCAGGTTTAGCTTGTGCAAGGATCAATGGAAGTATAAGGCTTTTTTGTACTTTTGCCTCAAGATTGCCTGCACACCCCCCCTTCTTTGCCAGACATGGTGGAACATCCATCGAAACCTAATCCCACACACTTATCAGGGTCTAGATTTAAGTTTGTAACTAAATCATCAATAGCTTTGGCAATACTTCTGGCATCAAGTCCTTCAAACTCTATAAAGCCTAAAAATTCCTCTTTGATTTCGTTGGCCTTTTGATCAAAGAAACGTAATCCATAACATAATATCTGCGGTTTCGTCAGCTAGAATGCTGTAAGCGCAAGCTTCTTTAACCCTTGTGATGATTTGTTCCCTGATTATAGCACCACAGAGATCAATTATTTCATTTTGGATGATAGGTGATTGGTATGACGCATTTTTTGGTCCATGCCTTTATAAAATATTTAGTAAGATTACCAAGAGGTATTAATAGGTTAACTAGGTGAAATATGGTACACATAGTAACTGACCGAAAGCACGTTGGAGAATAATTTATACTAAGCTTCTTTTAACTATTGTATTTGCATAAGCTAAAAGTAAGCTAAAGTATAATTTTAAAGAATTAAAGAAAACTAAAAACTTGTTTTCGTGATTTTCACTCGACGAGTGAAAATCACGAAAACAAGTTTTTAGTTTTCTTTAATTCTTTAAAATTATAATGGATTTTCATCAAGTAAAGGCCTCCAGTATCAATTATTTAAAGTGTAATTGTATAAATTTTAAAACATTTTTTTAGAAAAATAATTTTAATTATATAAATAAATGAAACTTCCAAAGTCATGCTTAATCATGTAAAATAAACATTGATGATTGGTAGAACATACTTAAAGTTGTTCCTTTGTGCAAAATTGGACAAAGTAAAGCACGCAATTTGCCTTTCTTCTTCAACAATAGCTTAACTTCTTCAACGTTTTAACCTCTACGTGATTGTTCCTTTCAGTAATTATGTTTTTTAAAAAACCAATAATGTAGCTCACATTTGTGTTTTAATGATCACCTGAGATCATCTTATAACTAAGCAAATGAACAATGAACTGTTAAATAGAAAAAATAGTTTAAGTGGTTGCTTTAATTAATACTGCAATGCTTCTTCATCATTCGCATATTAGGAATAATCATGAGTCAATATTTGACTCTGACTCTTGTATAGCTAGAGACATCTCGTGTATAATAAAAAGCTGATAATTGTGGGTTTTGGAACGGAATAATTGGTAGGGCTAAACGTGCACTTATGGATTTTATTCTAGCAATTATTTGAGAGCAAGGATAGGTTACACCGTTATAAGCCCCAAAACCTCCCGTGGTTAGGCTCATGAGTGAAACTGACTACAGGAAGTTGGTTATTTTATTAATTGAAAAATATAACTCATGCTTTTATGTACTCATAATGATAAATCATACATTAGCGAGAAATGGGACTTTCCAGGACATTTTACATAATAAACGGTATTATCCAGGACATTTAGGAGTTTCCGAGACGGTTGTGGATTCTCTTTTACGTAAAACGTGACTATTCCGGGGCCATGTCCCGATTTGTCCACGATGAAATTCGGTTAAAAAACAAATTTTTTGCAAAACCACCATTTAGGTTAGGTTAGGATATTTTTAAAATACACATACTAGTGAAAAAAAACTCGAAAAAAATGAAAAAGTACTTTGAGCGAAAATTATAGGGTTGAAAAATCAATGTCCAGGATAATACCGTTTCCGTTTTATACATTTAAATATATATGTAAATTGTAATATTGGTTATTTTGCCCACATCCCCAATTTTTTTGCCTAAATAACACATACAAGTGTAGATAACCAAATAAAAGTCCTTACTTACCACAAAATTTTCTAATATCCATTTATCTTTCAGTGTATGGCTTCTTCCTGTAGTAAAAATTGTGTTACTTGCGAAAGTAACTTCGCCGCACTCACTCTAACGATAAGTACTGTAAGAGTTTTGTTCTAATAAGAAAAAGAGCTTGTAGTTCTTATCACTTCTCACTTCTCAGAGATGGCGTCATGGCGTGTAACAGTAAGAGTTGCGAGTTACATAAGCTAATCTTATGAGAAATCATAAGGTTATAGTTCTTATAACTTCTCATAGATGACGCGAGTGTCTCTATTTCGTAATTAGTTTCTTTCATTTTGAAATATCAACAACCTGTTAATAAATTATTTACAAATTAGTTTTTTAAATTTTTTTCCAGTTTGTTGGAAGGGGGGCAGCTGCCCCCCTTGCCTCCCTGGATACGCCCATGGCTGGAGAAACAATTAATTGTAGCAGTAGACTATATTGCTACTGACCAATTCTGTATTTTGTTTGAATTTTGTATAATTTGTATTGTGTAGGCCACAAAGATTTTGTACCTAGGTATAATTTTATGTTTAATATAATAATTGTGTTTGAATATAAGATAACCCAGGGTTAGATATAAAATAATAATAAAATAAAATAATACTGTATGAGTAAAATGGCAGAGGAAAATAGTTTAGTGTAAGGATACTATAAGCAAATAATAAATAATAAATAAATACAATTAAAGGAATTAAAAATATTAAAGGCCTATGTATAAAGTTAAGAGGAAATAGAAGGAAAACCCATATATAAATTAAATTGAAGAATAAACAAAAGTTAAAAAGGGTTATTTTTCTATAAATAAGAAATAAATTTATAATAATTAAAAACAGCCTATATACTCAAAAGTATATAGATGCACCAATAAAAAATGATATAAAAATTCTTGGTTACTAACAGTAACCAACTAACAAGATAATTGTTAATTGTTAAAACGATTGGAAAACGTACGTTTGAAAAAAGTGTAATGCCTCTTAAAATTAAAAAAAACCTAATGAATACTTTTGGAAATAGTGCAAAATTTAATAAAAATTAACGAGTGTTGTCCACCTTATGTTAGAACTCCTTCAAGTATCAACATTCACGTCCTTTATTCGATGAAAATTTGAAATAATCCAACTACCAGGTCAGGCCTAGTTTGACTGCACTTCGAGATTTTTGGTGAGACCGTATCTTAAAAAAATTTAACTAAATTACAAAACAACTATAACTTCGACACTAGAACCAGCACCATACAAGTAAACACTTCAAGAAAAGAGGTGAAACAAACTTTATTAATAATTGTTAACCAAAAAATCTTCATAACGAATCTTTGTGCAGTTTCAGCATTCATTAACTGATTTCGTGTTTGTAGTAAAGAACTTAACCTGTACTCTAGCGGATAAACCCGGAACTACATACTACAGAAAAAACAAATATAATCTATTTTTCTTTGTAAAGCGTAGTATTTTATTATTCATTTCTGACCGTCTTATAACACAAAGAACTTACCCTTAACCCTGGGGAAATTAATAAATTAATTCTTTATTGTTTTAAAATTTTATCAAGGATAAAAAAAAAAAATATTTTGTTATAATTCCTATGTTTACCAAATAAGATCGAACCAATGTGGTGTTGACAGGGAGAATCGATTATAATTTTTTTGTATTGGGAGAAGATAAAAATCAGTGTATTTAATAAATAAATACCCTGAATACTTTGTTATAAATAATAAAATGTGTATTATTTCTTGTAGAGGGTAGTTGTTACAGAGTTTCAGGAAACGAAGAAGAGGACGAACAGCCGGAAAAGTATTACCGACAATTGGTGTTTATTTAACCTCAAATTGGGATGCAGACGTCAAGATCAGCTGGTCTCATGAGCGGCGAAAATTTAAATTAAGTAATTGTATACTCCGGGGATAATATCCTTGGTCCTCTCTCTCCTAACTACAGTCAAACAACTTCATTGAATTCTCCCAAATCACACACACGCGATTTCAGTTTTTTTATTTCGGTAAACATAAAATTTATCGGACACAGGACAATAACAATTACAATCAATAAAGGATTAACAGTGGCTCTCATGAAAGCGAGATTTTCAAAGAGCCATTAAAAGTTACCATTAAGTAAAGTACTATTTAGGCTCTGAGAGAATAATATTTGTTTAAAAATATTGACGGGAAGTTACAAAATGAAGCTCATAACGTGGGGCTGAATTAACTATAAACCCGCAAAGAAAACAATAACTTTTAAATCGCGAGGAAGAGACGTTACAATATATATAAATTGATAATTTTGGGGGCAGTTACAAATGTAACTAAATATGACACTAGGTGTCAGACCATTGCGATTCCCTACATTTCGGGCGATCTCGGCCTTACCAACCCAGATCGTGGTTTTGGATGACAACCAGCTGTGGCCAGCAATTGTTAAACCTGACCATAGTTGGTTGCCTTTGAAATTGGTTAAACGTAGAAATTTAATGGGGTTTTAAAAAAGGGGAATCTAAGATTATTTTTGAGCATAGGCTATTTCACCTCAGTAGGGGTGGTAGACCTTAGGGGCATATTATAAGAATAAAAAGTAGGGGTACTTACCTTGAAGTTTTTGTAAAGCTAAAGCAAGGATGGGAGAGAGAGAAAAGAAAAAAGTGCTCACTCCTTCTGCCTCAGTCCTTGTGGAGGCAACTGAACGCAACAGTTCAGGGGGGGGAAATAGTGTGTGTGGAGGAGTAAAGGGGATAAGTATTATTAACAGCGCCAGATCACTTACTGTTAATAATAATAATAATAATAATAGTAATTTTATTTTATAAAAGAGAAAATGTTTCAGAATTGTAGAAAAGGGGAGATATAGATGATTTTATTTGAGTAAATTTTGATTATGTGCTTAAATGTTTTGAAAGTATTATTGCATTAGTATAAAGATTTGTGTTTCTTCTTGTTAATGGGAAAGGATTAATTATTATCGATGGGAATCGAAAAAATTTTATATATGTAAATGGTAGTGAAATAAGAGAATGGAACATCTGTATAATAATTCTTGTACTAGGTGTAATAATCCTAGGTGTTAGGAGTTAAAGAAAACCCAGTGCTTCTTAACACAAACCAGCACATAGCTAAGGGGAAACAGATCAGTTAGGGGTATGGTATTATACCAGGCCACTATTTTGATATTTTTGATTTGTTGTTTCAGTGTTTGGTGATGCTATGACGGCGATCCTGAGCTGGCCTGCGCGTCAGAGTAGGAGCGTTACGCACCTGATTGGCCTTATGGTGTTGGGATCTCTCTGGAGAAGTCCAGTAAGGTCATGCAGGTACTGTCACCATCACTGGACCAAGGGTGAGTTATTGTATATTTTTTTTTATAAACAGTAAGGGGGTTGTGGCGACATATCCTAGCTGATCCCTTTAGGAAGTATGAGTGTGTCAATGAGAGTTTTTATGCTTTGGCGTAAAACCTCTCATTGAGGGGGTTTTGTAACAGTACAATTCTGGCCCTATTGTATTTTGGGGAATAATCAATATAAATGGTATTTTTACTTCAAAGTCACATATGCGAAATGGGAAAGTTTTATAAAGTTTTGCAACTGCGCAATATCGAGTGGACAGAATTTGCTTCAAGGTCGAGATTATACGCACAGAAACAACAACATCGTTTTGTCCGACAAATGTGTCAACAGGCTGCGCCCATGTATACGTCATACGAAGGTATGCAACTACGCATTTTCTGCGCCTGTAACCAACTAAGGGGCAAGAAAGACAAAGGAATGAGTGGCGTAGTTTGTCCCCCACCTCTGAATTACAGCGTTGCAAACAAAGACAGTCTCATCTCATCAGAGAAGCGTGCCGGCCGGCAATTTCTCTAAAAGGCTGTGTATAAAAATTTTACACAACCAAGTTTTTGTTATATAATGTAAAAGTGCAGTAATTAAATAAAATGCAGTAATAGTGCAACATAAAACATAAACAAAAGTTTTCGTTAAAGTTTTTAACATCTTAGTGCGTTTTCAGCGATGGGACGTCTGCAGGACAGTAATATCAGCTAAGTGACAAAATGTTGTCAATACAAAACTTTTAATATTTCATTCAGTATTCACTAATAGTAATAATGAGCTCAATTTGGGGAAAGTAAAAGGAAATTGTACCAAGAATGCGAGCGTGAGTGAATGAGAGAATGTCCAACTACATTTAATAAGTGCTGGGTTGTGAATTACTTTTACAATTATGATATCATAAAAAATATAATTGAATATGTTATTTTGGAGGGCTATTGAAATGTTTAAGGGGATTTTTAAACTTTTATAGTAGAACTATGTTGCATGACGCAACGCCAAAAGGCATATAGTAGCGTGCTTGTTTTCGCACGGTAGAGTCACATGTTTTGTAAGTAATATGTTATTAAAAGGTAATGTCATTTGGTAAACATTTCAAGCAAGCGTAAATTATTTCAAATAACACATTCTGCTATCTTCTTGTTCGCTTAATCGAATTCTGCCCTTAAGGTAAGTAAATGTGCTTATATATAACAAGATGGCGCCTGAACGTTGTTGAATAAAATTATTGATATTCCGTAGTAATAAAATAATATAACACCGTTAACGCCGAGTCAAGTTCATTATAGGTGGATTTCTTCATTGTTTTTCGTTTTTTCATCCCAGAAGCACTGTCCGACACTGATGCAAAGGCTAACAGTTTGTCTTTTTGCTTTAAAACGTCTCACACTGTTGTTTCCCCGATCCCGTAATTCAAACACATCTGCTTCCTTGAAGCACCATTTTCTATTTTAGAAATCATTTCAAGTTTTTGTGCAATCATTAACACAACCTTCTTTCGTTTTTCAGCCATTATTAATTTCAGGAACTAACGAACTGATCACGACTGATCACTAAGCACGCTTACTGACAACTGACACCACTGGCAGACTGAGAGAATATGTACGTAGAGGGGGAAGGTTAGTGAACTTGACCAAAACAAAATAGCAAGAGCCAAAACAAAATTCCGAGAAGGCCTATAGGATTACGATGCACAATAAACCTGTCAGAAATTTTCGACCTTCGCACTATAGGGCCTATTGTATTTTCCCTGTCGTTGGCTTGGATTAAAATTGGTTTTTTTGAGGTTCGTAATTAAAAAAATTTTTCGCGGCACTCGCGGATAATCGGGGCTTTACTGTAATTATAACAAACCGTTTTTTACTTTAATATTATGTTTTCATACAAAATTTTGTTTTTGTGAACAGAAGGCAGTGTCAACTCCAGTGTTGTCTGCAACCATGCTAGAGCATGGCAGTTGTTTTTGGAGAGCCTAGAAACAAAGGACTGCAAATTTCTTGCATTCCCATGCCCTCTTGGACACAAGAGTTTTATGAGTGGTGAATGTTTTCCTTCATCATGCAATGTAAATGGTGCTGGTAATTTGTTTAACTTTTAATTTCTTATTATTTTCATTTACAGTATGTGTACATGTGAGCATATGTGTTGTATAAAACATTATACAAAAAGCAATATATTACTTAGGTAGTGATCTCTTATAATTATATCATTTCACTATTCATATAATACCAATAAAAGTACTGAAAACTATAACATAGAATATTGTTTCTCTTGTAATGCGGCATGAATTTGTTAACATTTATTTAATTTATGTGAATTAATTCTTTTCTTTATGTGTTCACATGATTTTAGTTTAATTTAGTCTGTCTGTGGTTGTTATACTGGTGAGTTGTCAAAACCACGAAAACCATCACTTCCCGTGTTCCAGATTAGCTTCCTTGAGTCTACATGAGAGGGAAAATGTACCAAAATACTCATATGGCAGAATACCTTGAATTATGACCTTCCTTTTCATTGGCCTTCTGTGATCTAAATGAACCAATCCACACTTTGTATCTTGGGCATAGGTCCCATAGTAACCAAGTTTTATAAAACTAACCATCACAGCAAGAGTCACGCTCATTCGCTCATTTGCTCATTTTCTTATTTTGTTCGTCTTGACGTAGAGTATGTCAGTTTGATGCTTCTTTGAACTCTTAACATGAATTAGGCGTGTGTGTGGTTATTAAAATGTGTTCTCTGACTTTACCACTTGCTATGGCCTTCTTGTGTACAGGAGGTCCTCTATTTTTGGATTGAAGTGTGAGCCAGTATGTTATCATTGTGCAAAATCAAAGAATTCTTTGCCTACAGCTCTAATTTTTGTGTGTGGATTGTCTCATGCAAGCAACACAAAACTTCAAGGTAATACTCCTTACTGATCGCATGTCCTGATGGTAAGAATTAATGTAAAATGTGCTGTTATAATGAAAGAAATAGTAAAGAGAACCTTGACATTTTTTTTTTTTTTGAGACCCTTCAGAAAGCTTTCATTGGGACAATTGAGCCTTTGTTTCAATGTTACAGACATACCTGTCTTTCACCACTTATTTGATGTGTTTGAGAATTCTGGGTCATCAGTAACTTCAGCTAAGATATTTGCTCAGCAATGTTTTTGAAATGCTGCTTTTGCTGAAAATTTAGCAATGTTGGAATTTTGGCTGCCACTGATTTATGCCCCAAAACATGAGTAAAAATTTATTTGCATGACCTGCATGAGATACAGAGATTCAGACTACTTAGCAGTCTCCCTTATAGTGATTCGGCTACTACTAAGCATGATATCCTTAATTTTGTATACATTTTCCTTTGTAGTTGATATGCTAGGATGTCTAATTTCCTTCTAATCTTCAATGCCCCTCTTGGGAGTGTTTGTAGCACTCATAAACCCTTGATTTGGACCCATCCTCATTAAAAGTCTTATCCAACATTTGCACCACTTCATTGCCTTTTAGCATAGAACTTACTACAAATTCTTTCTTCTGCCATTTTGAAAAACCAAAAAAAGTAACCCAGATGATGAAATGTGTTACCAGTGCTTGCTTGTCAAACGTGATCTACATGTCCAGTATCAATCCAACAATTGATACATAAGTCACAGACAGTGGTACCAAAAAGTTGTTTTCAATTGAAAACAAATAGTGTGGGAAATTAAAACTTTTTCATTGTTTTTTTATCATACCTTACAGAATCTATACTTTTATCTCACACTTAATAATATTACAAGAAATTATTAAACTAATGTTATTTTTGTATGTTATTAAGAACATAACATAAACATGTAAGGAGTATTTTATTTATAACTCTATTTCTAGGGATTCAAGATTGTCAGCTATCTGTTTTGTGGAATGGACCATAGAATGGGATGTATACATTAGAATAGGTTTTAGTATAATTACGTCTGGTTAAAATATAAAAGTAAAAAGTTCTTTAGTACGGTAATTTACTTTTTATAAAAATTACTTGTTTATTACAATAACATATTCTTAGTGTTTTTATAAGGACTTTACATTAGGTATTATTATTTTTTAATCGATTTTCATTGTTATTTTCATTTTATAGATGGATCTTGTAGTGTGATGGGATATGGAAGTAATAGTTTTAGAAACAGAGGTCCTTTCTATTTAGTGACCAGAGATTCATTTCCATATTGTGGTAAGCATGATGTTAAGTTGTTTTAAATAACTGAATCCAAATAAAAATTTGAAACAGACACATATGAATACCAGAAAGTAAAGAAATCTTTATATTATCTTGTTGTTGCATCCTCTTCGTTCACTTATTAATTTAATAATATATATAATACTTTCACTAAGCTTGTTTTTGAAGGAAAAGCTTTCTCCAGTTTTAAGATTCTAATAATGAGAGATTTTCAAAAAGCAGCTTGTGTGCATTATTATAATGTTGATGTATTATAATGTATGTATGTATGTATCCTGTGTGTGTTTATAACGTTTAAGAAAACTGGGATGCCAGTTTTGCATGTGAAATTCAGTCTGTGACCCATTTGAATGAGGAACATTAAACAGTTGAATTTCACTTTCTGATTTATAGAGAATATATAATGAATGATTCAGTGGTACAGAGGTGGGTGCGACTTTTTATAGAATGCACGGTGATGAAAAGAGCAGGTGACTGTCCTTGGTAAATGACGATTCGATCCTTGCAGTCAAAGAGAACTTTAAAGAGAACAGACTGTTGAATAAACATTAAGTGTCAGTTAAAAGTTATGTTTATGAAATATAATTATGATTCGAATATTATACACTTTGTGATCATATCTAAATGAAGTTATAAATTCACTAGTGCCAACTTATAAAACGTAAGATTTAACTAGGTCATTGTTGTTGGTGCGTGTGTACTCTGCTTATACGTTTGTTAATTTCTAATAAATCTAATTTATATTTAACTATCGTTCAGTTAATTGTCTACCACTGCATATATTATTAACAGGTTATGGGCCCAGGTTCGCACAAAGGGCAATATTTATGTGAAATTGAGCAGTAATAGTCCAAAACGTGTTTACGTGCAAAAAAAAGTTATTCCAACCACGTGGTAAAAGTGAAAATTAACCTCAATGCCATAAACATGGAAAGTGAATTACTACGTATTAACAAGTTGCAAGTAGCAAGAACTGGAATATATGGAAATTTCAGATTACAGTTATACTGAAATCCTACAGCTTATGGAATGTAGTCAAAGGTGTACAAGTTATGCCCACTATGTTAGATAATAATGCATCTGTAGCCGAGAAAACAGAATATGAAAAGAAGAAATCTGATTTCAAAAAGCAGACGGGACAGCTCAGAGAGTAATTGTGACAACTCTGGCTGAAAAAACCATGATTCATCTTGTGAATCTAGAAAATGCCAAAGAAATGTGGGAAAAACTTGTGTCTGTGTATGAGCAAAAATGCAAAGCATCTCTGCACATTCTTCAGCAGCAGTGGCACTCATTTGTCAAGGATTTAGCTGATGATATGGCTACGCACATTTCAAAGATTGAAGATTTAGCCTATCGACTTAAAAGCATGGGTGAAACTGTTGATGACAAGATGATAGTGTTGAAAATTCTGCTTACGTTGCCAAAGTGTTTTAGTCATTTTCTGTGTGCATGGGAGTTGACAGCTGAGGCTGATCATACAAAAATGAACCTCATTAATAGATTAAGAGTTGAAGAAATGGGAGTGAATGATACTGAAAAGACTGAAAGCAAAGCTTTTGCGTCAAAATCTCAATAAAAAGGCAAAGGTGCAAAACAGGGTATGAATAAAAACAATTCTAATAATATGTCTAAACCAAAAGGTGATTGTTTTGTTTGTGGCAAGCCAGGCCATTGGGCTCGAAATTGTAGATTCAGTAAATACATTAATAAAAGTGATAAAAATGACACATGCAAAAGAACGTGATACAACACAGGGAACTACACTTATAAGTGAGGCCTTAGCATCTATTTTACAAGGGTCTTAAAAGGTCGACATGTGGTATAAAGATTCAGGTGCAACTGACCACATGACACATAATCGAGATTGGTTTGTAGATTATAAACCATTAAATCAAGAAATCTTGGTGCGTATTGGAATGATGATTTTCTAAAAGCCTATGGAAAAGGCAATATAAACGTAAATACATTTGATGGTGAAAAATGGAATAAAAATCATTTAGCAGATGTATTATATGTTCCAGATCTTAGTTACAACCTTTTCTCGAGTGGTGTTGCTTTAGACAAAGGTCTAAAACAAACTGCAGATAATAAAGTGTGCAAATTTTTGAAAAATGGTCACATCGTAGCTATGGGGTTACGCAAAAGACATAGTTTATTCAAGATGCAATTTGAAATTGAGCCTCCGAGCAAAAAACATGAAGAATTGAATACTAACTGTGCTAATATTGCAGATACTTTGGAAACATGGCATCAGAAACTAGTGCATCAAAACTGTCGAGTTAAAAAGGTACTTGAACATTTTGGTGTTAAAGTTAAAAACAACGACGTATGTTTTTGTAATTCATGTGCAACTGGAAAAGCTCATCGCCTACCATTTCCAATGAGTACTTCCAAAACCAGTGCTATTGGTGAGATCTTTCATGCAGATTTGTGTGGTCCAATGTCACAAAATTCTTTAGGTGGATCAAGATACTTTCTCCTCCTAAAAGATGATTTTTCTCATTATAGACATGTGTATATTATTAATGCAAAGTCTGAAGCTCTTGCTTGCATGACTGACTTTGTTAAAAAAAACAGAAAAACACTGTTCTAATAAGATAAAAATCATGAGAACTGACAACGGACTGGAATTTGACTATGAAAATGTTTCCAAGTTGCTCAGTAACCATGGAATCACGCACCAGCGTTCAGTGGCATATACACCAGAACAAAATGGATCAGCCGAGAGGGAGAACAGAACAGTAGTTGAAGCAGCACGTACTATTCTGTATGCAAGAAAGTTCAAACAGACTTTTTGGGCTGAAGCGGTCATACAGTGGTGTATGTATTAAATCGCACAAGCACAAGTTCAGTAAAGGATTTCACTCCTTATGAACTTTGGCATGGTCGTAAACCAAATTTAAAAGATCTACATATATTTGGAGAAAAAATGTACTCACACATTCCCAAGATCAAAAGGAAGAAGTGGGACGCTAAATCTGAAAAGGAATATTTTATTGGATATGAAGAGAATATCAAAGGATTTCGAGTTTGGTTTTCTCACAAAAAACAAGTAAATGTAGTACGTGACATCATTTTCACGAATACATTTGAAAGTGAAGAAGAGAAAATGATGAAAACAGGGAAGAATTATACTTACCCAATGAAAAGAAAATTAAATTTCCTGAAGTCGTTCAAAATAACATTTATGTTGAAGATCATTCAAAATGATATAACTTCTGAGGATCAAGTGCAATCTGAAGAATCTGATATAGCTGGTACTGAGAATTACCAGACTACAAACTACAGAAGCAGACTGCGCCAATCATTGACAATCAAACCTCCAGCGAGATATGCTGATTATGTTAACATCGAGGACTGTTTTATTGCAGAAGGTACTGAACCTCTCAATTATCAAGAAGCTGTAAACAGTGATGATGCTGAAAACTGGAGTAGTATTGCTATGAATGAAGAAATGGAATCTCAGAAATGGAATCTCTTCTTAAAAATCAAGTATGGGATCTAGTTGAACCACCACCTGGGGCCAATTTCATGGGAAATCGCTGGGTCTTCAAGATTAAAAAGGATCCAAATGGAAATATTCAAAGGTACAAGGCAAGACTAGTTGCCAAAGGCTTTGATCAAAAGGCTGGAATTGATTTTAAGGAAACTTTCAGTCCTGTAGTAAGATTCGATTCAATTCGAATGATTTTATCTATTGCAGCAAAAGAAAAACTCAAACTGAAGCAGTTTGGTATCAAAACTGCTTTTCTAAATGAAGAGAATGTATATATGAAGCAACCAGAAGGTTTTTCAAATGGAACAAATCAAGTCTGCAAGCTGCTTCGGAGCATATATGGACTCAAACAATCCATCTATATTGATGATGGACTAATTGCGGCTGAAAAACAAGATGATATCAACAATCTCATCCATGGGTTAAAAAAGGAATTTGAGGTTACTGATGATCAGGCAAATATGTTTCTTGAGTTGCAGATTGAAAGACACCAGGATGGATCAATTTTCCTCCATCAAACTGCATATGCAAAAAAGGTAATCGAAAGGTTTAGGATGCAGAATGCAAATCCAGTGACAATCCCTGCAGATCCTCATGAAGAGACATGCACTGATGCTCATAAAAATCTGAACACTGGAATAGTCAACGTGCCTTATGCAGAAGCTGTTGGAAGCTTGCTTTACCTATCAAATGGTACCAGGCCAGATTTGTCTTTTGCTGTTAATAAGGCAAGTCGCTATCTTCAAAAACCTACCAAGCTTCATTGGAATGCTGTGAAACGAATCCTCAAATACCTAAAGGGAACTCTGGACTATGGTCTAAAGTTCGAAGCAGATATTAATTCTCATTTGCAAGTCTATAGTGATGCAGACTTTGCTAGAGAAATTGAAACTCGCAAGTCTACTTCTGGATATTTAATCAAACTAGGATCGAGTGTACTTACCTGGAGTTCTCAACGACAAGCCACAACAGCATCCCAACCGATGCTGAATATATGGCAGCATGCCGAGCTGTTAAAGACATAATGTGGCTAAGGAAACTCACGAACGACTTATGCATCTTGAAAAGCACAAAAACAACTCCGTACATGGACAATAAAAGTGCAATTCAACTGATCAAGAATCCAATCTTTCACAAAAGGACTAAGCACATTGACGTCCAATACCATTTTATAAGATAAAAGTTTGAAGAGAAGGTCTTCAATCTAGAGTATATCAACACCAAGGATCAGACAGCAGATATCCTCACCAAGCCACTTCCACGTCCGGTTTTTGAGTTACATCGGTCAATCATTTGTAAAAGTCTTAAATAATTTTTATGCAGAGACTTTTTATATATATTACATAAACAGGGGAAGCGTTGAATAAACATTAGGTGTATCAGTTAAAAGTTATGTTTATGAAATATAATTATGATTCAAATATTATATACTTTGTGATTATCTAAATGAAGTTATAAATTCACTAGTGCCAACTTATAAAACATAAGATTTAACTAGGTCATTGTTGTTGGTGCGTGTGTACTCTGTGAGAGCATAGCTTCAACGTTTGTTAATTTCTAATAAATCTAATTTATATTTAACTATCGTTCAGTTAATTGTCTACCACTGCATATATTATATTAACACAGATGATTTACAATTACATCACTTTCCCCATTTTTCCACAAATTTCACATTCACTTATTCACAAAATTGTGTCTGAAAAACTGATCTGTTGGAAATTGTGTGCATGCTGGGTACTAAATATGCTTACCAGCTCACAAAATGAAATGAACACAGAGTAGCATGTCGCCCTTTTTGAGACATTAAAATAATGGAGGCAACAATTTCTTAAGCCATGTCATTACTGGGGAGTAGATATAGGTTTCATTCAAAACCCTGAATCAAAGACTCAGTATATGGAGTAGAGACATCCTTCTACCAACAAAGACAAAATACAAGAGAATGTATTTCACTTAGAAGATCCTGTGCATCATATTTTGGTACAGCAAAGAAATTTTATTTGTAGACTTTTTATCACAATCAACACACTTGTTTATTATGAAACGCTGAATAAATTGCATCATGTGATCCAGAATAAGCAACATGGCATGCTTATGGAAACCGTGTTGATTCATTGACAATCACACCCTTCCATCCCAGCTCTTCAGGACCTATGGTGAAGACCAAATCAGACAGCCTACTGACCTCACACCAAGCGATTATCATGTGTTCTGTATTTGGAATCCTTCCTTGTTGGCCTGCAGTTCCATGATAACAGCAAGGTTGAACAAGCCACAAGCCATTAACACATGTTTTGCAGTATAGATAACAACCTTCTGTAATGAAGGGACACATCTCTTGGTGTCTCACTATGACAAGTGTCGCAGCAATGGCAGAAACTATGTCAAAAAATAGTTAGAAGTGTGTGTGTGTGTGTGTGTGTGTGTGTGTGTGTGTGTGAATTAATAATAATAATAATGTTTGTAATTATGGACTTATTCTCCTTTAATAACCCATCAGAACTTACTTTCTGGACATGCCTCACAGAATGTTTAATTAATTAGATGAATTATTATATGTATTTAAGTTAATCGCATAATAGTTCAGAAGTTATTACTGTTAGCAGGAATATTTGTGTGTGTGTGTAGTGTTTTAATTTTTAACAGAGGGCAAGCAAGAATTTCAGCGTTAAAGTTTCAGTAAAGTTAAATATTGTTTCATTGTTTCATTAACAGGAGAACAATTACAGGCTACTGTACAAGTATCCCAAAAGACTCCAGCGACTCGAGGATATTTTCAACTCTCCATACACCATGGATCAGAAACTACTGGCTTTGAATTTAATGGCGAGTAAGTGAATGGGTGTTGTAAAATATTAAAAATTTACTAAATAATTAATGTGTCATTCAAGTTCTCTAAACATTAAATAATAAAAGTAAATTGTTATTGATGTCAGTCATAAAATGTCTTGAAATTAATGATTTATGGAATAAATCTAAACAAGAAATCAAATTTTTATGCTTGTAGGTTGGTTCTCCAAACGGTTGTCCAGAAGGTCTTGAATAAGATCCATATCTAAACAAACAATTTTTTTCAGAATGTTATAACTGCATTGTGAAATAATTTGAGTCTTCTTAGGAATACTGGTTTGCACTTATTACTTTATAATTTGGATACTGGAGCATTCAAAAATTAATATACACAAATAATATTCAGTTTGCCTTCTGGCTACCTCTATTTTATTTCTTACTTACTGTTTGCTTTATTGATGAAAACAGTGAATATGTAAACTTGAGTCTGTAATTTGTTACCATTACAGGAATATTGCTTTCTGGCTGGAAAAATTTTGTGCACAAAATATTTTTCTTTTATTGTACATGAAAATTATGGCATGCCTTTTATCCAGAATTTTTATCCTTTAATTCTTACAGTTAAAAACTCATTTGGATACACTTCCCTGTATCTGCCAAAAACTCGTCCTGGTTTTTGTAGATAATCAGTTAAAGAAAAAAAGAAATTCCAATCTATATATGAAAGTCAAGTCATACAAGGTGGTGTGAAAAAGAAATCAGACTGTACCTGGTTGCCGGTGTTAATGTTAGATAAGCTGCTAATGTCACTGGTCCAGGTGCTATTACACCAGTCTACTACATGGTGTCGTCGATTGTGCACACTATAATGTTAGCTGTGGGCAATTTATGAATGTGCTGTAATTTCAAAATAGACTTAAAATTAGAGCAAACAGAAAATGTGAAGTTTTGTGTTAAAGTTGGTAAGCTGCCATAGAATACTTGAAATGCTATGGTAAGGATACGGCAATAACCCATAAGCTGAACCCAGTGTTTTGAATGGCACTCTTCTAATAATGGGTGAACATTACTTGTCAGATAATAACAAGTCTGGGCAAACTAAAAACATGCAGTAACAATGTTAACAAAATCAGCCGCTGTTTGTCGAATTACTACTTATCCATCATTGTGATGTAGTTGGTCTGTCATTTAGCGAAGCTCAGGTAATCGTCACAGGAAATTTGAATACATGTTGATTTGCTTCAAGTTTGTCCCTTGTCTGTTGACTTTTGACCAGGAGTTTCTTCCTCCATGAAGTTCTCATTATACAGGTCAATGATGACCCTCCCTTCATGTCAAAGATCATGGTAGGATAAGAAAGTAGGGTTCATGGCTATGGGTTGTGGAGACAAAGCAACAATAATTCCAGCTGGAAGAGACCACTGTTGCCAAGATCCAAGGGGTGAATCAAGTCAAAAGTGCATCAGTCAAGTTAATTAATTTTTTTCATCAGTGGTGTTGTGCACTGAGGGTTTGTTTCTTTAGGTAGGCCAGACCGTTAATGTATACGTTTACTATAAGATTTTAAGGTGGCTGCATGAGGGAGTTGTTCATTGTTATAGTCCTCCAACTGTGACATAACAGAAACTGGCTCTTGCCCCATGAAAATGCTCCTGCACACACACACACACACACACACACACACACACACACACACACACACACACACACACACACACACACGTTTTTGATGACAAACAGCATGACAGTCATCCCTCATCTTCCTTCCTCCTCAGATTTAGCCTTTGTTACTTTCCTGAAAATAAAATTAAAATTCCTGAATTATATCAACATTTCCAGGGAGATTCTGACCAAATCACAACAGATACTTTGTAAAGACTTCCAGGGAGCATTTGAAGAATGGCAGAAGCAAGAGAATATCTGTATCACTGCAAGAGGGGGCTACTTTGAAAGGAATAGAGGCCAGATGTATATTAGTTTACCAATACCAACTTCCAACTTCTCTTCCTTCTGGAAATGAGCATGAATCTTGATTTCTCTTTTTTAAAGCATATCTTCTTTTCTTTATCCTATGATGCTACTTTAGATATATATTGTAACGACAAGCTTGGTATGTGCTCTGTAAATGTGTATGTTTTGTGTGTTCGCCTCACACGTTGTAGTCGTTACTTTATGTTTACGCTGACGATGTCCGTAGCGATTTCTCAAATTACCAGTACACGCGAGTGGGAACCTTACCTGTTCTTTAATAGGTGTTCGCAAATCCCGGGTGGCGCCAAATTGTTTAATCTGAAAACAATTAAAAAGAATAGGACGATTGAGCGTTCGTTCTATGACGGTATGGTGAATTCAATTACTCCCACCGTGTGCAAATTTCTTAATCTAGCTGTTAGTTCGCCGAGTTTCCGACGTGAGCGCTTACCGTCACCTTTACTTGTCGCTAAAATACACAATTTATATAATGCACTTTTCTATGAAATAAAGAACAGTGGTTACAACTCTGTACTAGTTTATTAAATGGTGATTAGTAATTATTCAGTATCATAAAAAATTATATTTTGTTATTAAACAAATTTGCTCCGGCAATTATAATAAGACAATTATTTCTCAAGGCTTGACGAAATCGATTTTGAACGATTTAGTTACTCAGACATGGCGTCTACAGAATGTTTATTATTTCTGTTTCGTTCAATAAATCTGGATTCTTTTGGTTTACGAAAAAATATCAATTTGATTACAATAAAGTACACTACCTTATATTACTGGTACTTATATACTATAAGGTGTAATTACAATTTGTTCCTGAAGTGTTAAAAAGTGTATCTCAAAAGTTAGTAAGATACAGGTTATTTTCTAATTTCATATAAGTTTAGTGTTTTATTTTTTAATTAATCTTTGAAAGAAATTAGATCCTCAGTTTATAGTGAGAGTTAAAAGTGTTGTGAGAAAAAATTAAAGAGAATTTATATCATAAATTTGGGTAATTCAGCAATACTTATCAATCAGTTGACTTATGGTGTAGTGTGATTCAGTTGAAATAGGTTGGGTCATCGTTTGGTCATCAATCTTCAATCATCTTGGGATTTAATCATGCCTTACGTCTTTTTCGTATAAGTTGATCGAAATTTATTAATTTGGAATTAATTAATCTGGTCTGTTGCCTAGGTTGAATGTATTAGTTCCTCATCAGATAGTTTGGTTCTTCATTTTAGTAAATTTGGTTACTTTTGATTGTTTTAAATTAAAATTTGAGTCATTTACGGCTTGGCGTCTATTCCTTTTGAGCTTCAATAATGGACTAACAGTTTCTAACGGAATATTCATAAATAACGTTCAGTTGTCATGGTAACTGATTGACTCTCATTGGCTGTTCATGACTGTTGTTATAATATTTGAATTTTTATTCAAAATGACTAAATATCTTCTGATTGCTATTATTCTTCTGTCTTCTTATCTAAGTATGAGATATTATCACAACTGTTCGTATTTTTTTTCAAAGATCATTTTGACATCCCTCAAAGGTGGGTTTGCTTATGTATTAATATTTTGACAGTTATGTTGATATTATCTAATTACATTTCTTTCTTATTTTATGTCCTTAATTTAACATATATCTCTTAATATGATCCACTAATTATCATTAACTATTTACTTGCCTTGGATTTGCCACTATCATAGTTAATTTCTTACAATTTGTTGTTTTTGGTTTTTTACAGTTGGGCATTTCATAGGCCTAAGTAGTAATTGGCTGTACTTTCTTATTTTATACAAATTACATATTATTTTACCTTTATACATGTTTTGTTTTGTGTTACAAGTGATTTGGTTACTTGTTGAATTGATTTGGGTTTTTGTTTTATAAGAATTGTATGTTTTCATTATTTTATATATTATGGTTTGTCTATTATTTTCTAACTGCTTTTCCAGTATTATTATGTTTGCACAAATTTATCTTTTTTCTTATCTATATTGCCATTGTTTATAATTTGTCTATTATTTACTATTCTCTATAAAATATAACATAACATTTAGGCTCATGGTCTGTATAACTCTTTCAGCCATATTCCTACTCATAAACTTCATCAAACAATTCTTTAACAGTTATTATGCTACTCTTGTTTACATTTTGTTTATTCTTATTTATTTTTTGGTGACAAACATCGTCACATTATTTACTTTATTTAACTAATTATCCCTTTGAACATAGGATGTTTATTGATTTTGCATTTATATTCTTTACCACATTTTTTCTATTCTAATCTTTACTAGCTAACCATGGTAACACTACCATTTTGACTCTTCCTGGGATTTTTCCCTGAATATCCTTGTATTCCTGATCTACAATTATTCTTAATCCTAATAATAACAATATTCTTATTTACTAACACTTTTCACCATTAACCTTTAGTGTTTATCACTGGTTTTTAGGTGTCTATACCTATCAATAGGGTTTTCTATTTATTTTGGGGGTGTTACACTGACACTTTGCACTTTTTATAGTATTTAAGTGTTACTAGTGGGTATTCCCTAACATTAAATTCTCTTTCTCACTTACTCATGTTCACTTTTTATTTATTCCTACTAAAATATCATGTTCACTATCTATTTATCTCTCACTTTACAATGGTTAGTTATACTGTTAACAAGTTCATGTCATTATAGAGTCATTTATAACATTTACTTTCTATTTATTTGGTTAGTGTACTTTGGTTTGTCATTGCTTTATTGGACTTTAATAATTATCATTTACATTGATTAATTAGTTGATACTAATAATTATCATTTACATTTATCATTTATTGGTTTCTTGTTCATTACTTTATTTGAGTGTAACATTTCTCCTTTTCTGTTCTATACCGTATTATTCGTTTGTGTCTTTTCCTTTCTTCTCATTTTATTTCATTTATATTTTGTTTGTTTCCTTTTCATTTACCTTCTCATTTGATTTTATTTTATTTCATTTTATTGAGTCAATCACTTGGGTTGGGTCATAGTCGTTTGTCGCGTCATAGTCATTTTCTTTTCATTAGTTATTTGAACATTTTATATAGTTGATTCATCGTTTTTTCCCTGGTATTGGTGTGGCTTTTTGTATTGTATCATAATGCCTCTCCTTCAAAATTGATCATTTTGGTAAAACACTAGCATAGTTTTTTATGAAATTATCAGTTATATATAATTTTTTCCTTTTTCTTCTTGTTTATTTCCTCCTTCTTGTTTCTCTTCTTACTTGTTCCACTCCTTTTTATTTAGTTATTTTTTAGATCTGTTTTTACTTATTTCCATTAGTGCGTTCTCCCTGTTATATAATTTTTTCCCTAACTTTTAGTAGCTGGTTTCTTCCATTACTACCCTTTTTTCTGAGATCAGAGGAACATCATCTCTGCTCAGTTAATTGATTGCTGGACCTATTCTCAGTCAATCTTAAATACCTTTTTGTCATCTTGTGACTTTCATTAATAATAATATTTTGGGGATTGTCCACTTCATGGTTTTTTAAGATCATTTTAACCTTTTACTCATTCTTCCTTCCGCTGTACCTTTGCTATATTCTGTTATCTACTCACACAGTTGATTGTTTTTATTTATTTAATTGTTAATTTCATTATTTCTAACTTTTCATTAGTTTGTTTTTCTTTTCTTCTTTTGATCACTTTAATCATTTTAGACATCTTTTCTCTTTTCTTCTTTGTTGATTACCATTATTTTGCTTTAGCCATTTGCTGTATATTTGCTTTATCCATTATTTTTTTTCATGTACCAGTTCATTTTTTTTTCTTTTTCCCCTGAATATTCTATATTCTTTATAATTTTATGTATTTGTCTTGGCAGTTCATGCTTGGTTCTATATTTGTTTATTTTAATTGGTCTCCTTTCTAATTCTCTTACATTATTAATTCTTGTTTTCACTTTATTTGTTTTGTCTCATAGTTTTTCTAAATATTATTGTAAGTTTGATGTTCTTACTTTTTAGGAATTTTTGTAAGTTATTCCTTTATTTTTTATTTTATATTACCTCATATGTTATCTAAATATTATTGTAAGGTGGTCTTACATCTTTTTTGAATTTTGTAATTCACGTTCTTTTCTTTTCTTTAGGTTTGCATGGTCGGTAATTCGAAAATCAGTCCCTTTTCTTGGTGTTCATCAGCACTTAGTTACCCATGGTCCATCATTTCCTCTGCACTTGTCGTTTGGATCACTCTGGTGTGTAGAACTATTTCCGTCCTTGTGAAATAGGTCTCTTCTACCTCGTACCGCAATTCGTCTAATACCATATGTTCTTTAGTATCAATGTCTATCTCAATCACTTGATTATGTTGTTTATTACTCAACGAAGTTAATCGTACCTCCATCATTGATGTTCTCACTGATATTGGTTTATTTGCATTTCTATTTCTGGTATTTTCCATTTAAATATTGATTTGCTGAAGTTTTTATTCACTGGTTTGTTGTGAATCCCTTCTATAATTTCTTTTAAAGTCCTCCTACAATCTTTATAATCTATTAATTCACTATGGTTGGTAATTGGTAAATTAAACACATCAATTAGTCCATTCTTCATCATCTCCACTTCTTCCCATGTTTTTATTAGATTTTTATATATTTTTCCTATTTCTTTTGTTTTCTTTATTTTCTTAATTATTCGATTCTTCTTTACTCCTCTACGGTTGGTTTTTATGTGCTTGATTTTCTCTTTGTTTTTGTTATTTTTATTCTCAGGTAACAATGCATTTGAGTCTTCTTTATTCTCTATTTCCTCCTCCTTCTCTTTTATTTTCTGATTCACCGGTTCCCTGTTCTTATTCAACGTTTCTTCGATATCTTCAGAAGTGCTGTCTAGTGTTTCATTCAATTTTGTGAAACCACTATCTAATGTTTCATTAGGTTGATCTGCTTTGTAATTGGTTTCTTCCCATTTCTTGTTCATCCCCGTTTTTGTCTGCTTGACTTCTTCACGATACCCTATTAGTATGTATCTTAATTCTTCTCTATTCTTCTCACTGTCTTCCTTCAATTGTCGTTGGAGTGTTTCACCATTATTCTCGATCTTGTGATTTAGTATGTCCAGATCCTTCTTGATCTGCCTTTTTAACTCCTCACTCTTCTCTTCTAAGATCTCTTGGTTTCTCTTCAAGGCTTCATGGTTACTTTCCATCTTACTATTCAGAAGTTCTGTGTCCTCCTTGAGTTGTTTCTTTAAGTTTTCACTTAAAATCTCATTTTGTCTCCTTGAATTTTCATTAAGTTTTTCCTCCATTTGGGTTATTTTTTCATCGAAGTTTTCATTCATTTTCTCCTCCTGTTTCTTAAAATTGTCATTAGTTTCTTCCTTATTTCTGTCCAACTTTTCGTTCATACTATTCATTAGTTCCATTTATTTTAGTAGGTTCGGGTCTCCTCTAACTTCTCCCTTGTCACCCGCCTGTTGTTCCATTTCTTTGTCTGGGGTTGAGTTTTTTGGTCGGTCCCCTTGGGCATCTTCTTTGATCATTTCCTCGATCATTTCTTCAATCATTTCCATTTCTTCTTCGTCGGTATCCTCAGTCCTCTTCTTCGATTTTCCCCTTGTTGTCATGGAGTGTTTCATACTTTTAGTAACCACCGCTAGTCTTCAATTCTAGCCACACTAGTTGCCACCAATTTGTAACGAAGAAACTCTTATCGTCTCTGAAAAAAGTGTGTATTGTGTGTTCACCTCACACGTTGTGGTCGTTTGTTTATGTTTACGCTGACGATGTCCATAGCGATTTCTCAAATTACCAGTACACGCGAGTGGGAACCTTACCTGTTCCTTAATAGGTGTTCGTAAATCCCGGGTGGCGCCAAATTGTTTAATCTGTAAACAATTAAAAAGAATAGGACGATTGAGCGTTCGTTCTATGACGGTATGGTGAATTCAATTACTCCCGCCGTGTGCGAATTTCTTAATCTAGCTGTTAGTTCACCGAGTTTCCGACGTGAGCGCTTACTGTCACCTTTACTTGTTGCTAAAATACACAATTCATATAATGCACTTTCCTATGAAATAAAGAACAGTGGTTACAACTCTGTACTAGTTTATTAAATGGTGATTAGTAATTATTCAGTATCATACAAAATTATATTTTGTTATTAAACAAATTTGCTCTGGCAATTATAATAAGACAATTATTTCTCAAGGCTTGATGCAATCGATTTTGAACAATTTAGTTAGTCAGACATGGCATCTACAGAAAGTTTATTATTTCTATTTCGTTCAATAAATCTGGATTCTTTTGGTTTACGAAAAAATATCAATTTGATTACAATAAAGTACACTACCTTACATTACTGGTACTTATATACTATAAGGTGTAATTAAAATTTGTTCCTGAAGTGTTAAAAAGAGTATCTCAAAGTTAGTAAGATACAGGTTATTTTATAATTTCATATAAGTGTAGTGTTTTATTTTTTAATTAATCTTTGAAAGAAATTAGACCCTCATTTTATAGTGAGAGTTAAAAGTGTTGTGAGAAAAATTAAAGAGAATTTATTTCATAAATTTGGGTAATTCAGCAATACTTATCAATCAGTTGACTTATGGTGTAGTGTCATTCAGTTGAAATAGGTTGGGTCATCGTTTGGTCATCAATCTTCAATCGTCTTGGGATTTAATCACGCCTTGCGTCTTTTTCGTATAGGTTGATAGAAATTTATTAATTTGTAATTAATTAATCTGCTCTGTTGCCTAGGTATTAGTTTCTCATCAGATAGTTTGGTTCTTCATTTTAGTAAATTTGATTACTTTTGATTGTTTGAAATTAAAATTTGAGTCATTTACGGCTTGGCGTCTATTCCTTTTGAGCTTCAATAATGGACTAACAGTTTCTAACGAAATATTCATAAATAACGTTCAGTTGTCATGGTAACTGATTGACTCTCATTGGCTGTTCATGACTTAAGCCCATTGTTATAATATTTGAATTTTTATTCAAAATGACTAAATATCTTCTGATTGCTATTATTCTTCTGTCTTCTTATCTAATTTAATTACCTTGTATTTGCACATATTTACTAAATCACAATAACGACACACACATAACACGATGTAAGTTCGGCTCCGTTGGACCGGTCCGACTGCGCGTGTAGTTGTCGAGCCACTAATTAAACTAAGTCAATCCTTATCACCAGTCATTACCGTCATGCGCGATTATATTTAGGGCTGTATCATATAGTGAGTGAGATTGAAACCTTAATTTTTCGTTTAATATACTGTTATTGTTGATATTCTTGTCTTTAAATGATTTATAAATCTCAAACTCCTCGAGAGCGTCCATTAACCTACCCTTACCACATACATGGATTGCTTTGAAATTAGTATTGAAATCTGTGTAATTATGGTTATGCATCATTAGATGGCGCGCATAATTAGATTTGGTCTTGTCTAAATCATTCCTTGGTAGATGTTCTTTGTATCTTTTCAAGAAGGACCTGCCAGTTTGACCCAGATAGAAACAATCACAATCATCACATGACATCCTGTAAACACCTGTTTTCTCTTCTAACGGGAATGGTTGTTTTATGCGTAACAAATTAGAAATATTATTATTTGTTTTAAACGCGACTTTTATATTAAATTTAGAAAACACATTGGATATAATGTTAGGTAAAAGGCTACCGTACACTGTCGTTATATACTTTTTATTATTATTTTTATTTTTGTTAACTTTATTATCATCGATGGTATTATGGTGGGATTTAATAAGAAGTAAGTTTGTCTTTAATTTGTCTTAATATTTTGGTTTCTGTGGCATGTTTACAGTATGTTGTCAGTGATTTATTAAGCTTAATACGTTTATTGAGTTTGACATTCATTAACACACGTAATTCGTTTTGTATTTGATGGTCAGATACAGTTTTAATTGCTGCTTCCATTATTAAGACAAATTAAAGACAAACTTACTTCTAATAATGCCGTGATCACTAAAGCCGATAAGGGGAACACAATTGTCATATTAGATACGCAGGTCTATAATAATAAAGTACTTGAATTTATAGATAACAATAATATTCGGACATTGAACAGTGACCCTACCAATGAATACGTCAAACAGCTAAATGGCATTATTAATCGTTGCGGTAGTTTGTTTGATGATAATGTTTGCCATTATATAAAACCAATAAATGCACGCGCCCCGCAGCTCACGGGACTACCGAAGATACATAAGGCAAATATTCCTGTCAGACCCATCATAAATTACACATCTGCACCTGGCTGTAAGACGGCAAAGAAATTATATCATATTATTAAAAATAGTATCGTTTTAAAAAATAATCACAGCATAAAAAATAATATTGACTTTATTAAAAGGGTCCAGGATATCGAACTCTTACCTACGTACAAAATTGCTTCATTCGACATAGTTAATTTATACACAAACATGCCGGTTCATGACACAATTTCAATTGTAAAAGATCTCATTGAAGGTGAGAAGCTGAATCACAAACAAATAGATGAGTTAATTTTATTGTTGAATGTCCTGCTGAAGCAGAATTACTTCACTTTTAATAATAATTTTTACCTACAAGAGTTTGGTCTCGCGATGGGTTCACCACTTTCAGGACTGCTGGCAGATTTATACTTGCATCATTTTGAAAATACTTACATGTTCTCAGAGAATAACAAATTTTATAATAATATTAAATTCTATGCACGATATGTAGACGACACCTTTATAGTTTTTAATGGCACGCTACGACAGATAGAGAAATTGAAACATTATTTGAACAGCCTTAGCAAGAACATACAATTTACCCTCGAAACAGAGGTTGACAATAAACTCAATTTTTTGGACCTGACTGTTACAAAGTATCTTAATAAATTTCAATATAAAATATATAGGAAACCCACCACCACAGATATTACAATACACGCCGATTCTCATCACCCATATAGTCAGAAAATGGCGGCTTACAACAGTTTTGTTGATAGGTTGGTAACGATTCCACTTAACCAAAAGGACTTTCAGGGTGAATTGGATATAATAAGGCACATAGCAATAGCGAATGGGTACAAGAGTTCGATGATAGATAGACTTCTTAAGCGACACCTATATAAAACTAGATCCCACCATAATACCATCGATGATAATAAAGTTAACAAAAATAAAAATAATAATAAAAAGTATATAACGACAGTGTACGGTAGCCTTTTACCTAACATTATATCCAATGTGTTTTCTAAATTTAATATAAAAGTCGCGTTTAAAACAAATAATAATATTCCTAATTTGTTACACATAAAACAACCATTCCCGTTAGAAGAGAAAACAGGTGTTTACAGGATGTCATGTGATGATTGTGATTGTTTCTATCTGGGTCAAACTGGCAGGTCCTTCTTGAAAAGATACAAAGAACATCTACCAAGGAATGATTTAGACAAGACCAAATCTAATTATGCGCGCCATCTAATGATGCATAACCATAATTACACAGATTTCAATACTAATTTCAAAGCAATCCATGTATGTGGTAAGGGTAGGTTAATGGACACTCTCGAGGAGTTTGAGATTTATAAATCATTTAAAGACAAGAATATCAACAATAACAGTATATTAAACGAAAAATTAAGGTTTCAATCTCACTCACTATATGATACAGCCCTAAATATAATCGCGCATGACGGTAATGACTGGTGATAAGGATTGACTTAGTTTAATTAGTGGCTCGGCAACTACACGCGCGGTCGGACCGGTCCAATGGAGCCGAACTTGCATCGTGTTATGTGTGTGTCGTTATTGTGATTTAGTAAATGTGTGCAAATGTGTTTTTATGTGTTTATGTGAATTTTAACTTTTGACGAGGATTACTGATGATGTGACACATGTCACGAAACGCGTCTATATAAAAAACGCTAGAACGAAGTCACTGACGGATACAAGGTAATTAAATTATTGTGAAAAAGTGAGTTGGATACTATATAAAAACAAAATTCTCATCTAAGTATGAGATATTATCACAACTGTTCGTATTTTCTTTCAAAGATCATTTTGACATCCCTCAAAGGTGGGTTTGCTTATGTATTAATATTTTGACAGTTATGTTGATATTATCTAATTACATTTCTTTCTTATTTTATGTCCTTAATTTAACATTTATCTCTTAATATGATCCACTAATTATCATTAAATATTTACTTGCCTTGGATTTGCCACTATCATAGTTAATTTCTTACAATTTGTTGTTTTTGGTTTTTTACAGTTAGGCATTTCATAGGCCTAAGTAGTAATTGGCTATACTTTCTTATTTTATACAAATTACATATTATTTTACCTTTATACATGTTTTGTTTTGTGTTACAAGTGATTTGGTTACTTGTTGAATTGATTTGGGTTTTTGTTTTATAAGAATTGTATGTTTTCATTATTTTATATATTATGGTTTGTCTATTATTTTCTAACTGCTTTTCCAGTATTATTATGTTTGCACAAATTTATCTTTTTTCTTATCTATATTGCCATTGTTTATAATTTGTCTATTATTTACTATTCTCTATAAAATATAACATAACATTTAGGCTCATGGTCTGTATAACTCTTTCAGCCATATTCCTACTCATAAACTTCATCAAACAATTCTTTAACAGTTATTATGCTACTCTTGTTTACATTTTGTTTATTCTTATTTATTTTTTGGTGACAAACATCGTCACATTATTTACTTTATTTAACTAATTATCTCTTTGAACATAGGATGTTTATTGATTTTGCATTTATATTCTTTACCACATTTTTTCTATTCTAATCTTTACTAGCTAACCATGGTAACACTACCATTTTGACTCTTCCTGGGATTTTTTCCCTGAATATCCTTGTATTCCTGATCTATAATTATTCTTAATCCTAATAATAACAATATTCTTATTTACTAACACTTTTCACCATTAACCTTTAGTGTTTATCACTGGTTTTTAGGTGTCTATACCTATCAATAGGGTTTTCTATTTATTTTGGGGGTGTTACACTGACACTGCACTTTTTATAGTATTTAAGTGTTACTAGTGGGTATTCCCTAACATTAAATTCTCTTTCTCACTTACTCATGTTCACTTTTTATTTATTCCTACTAAAATATCATGTTCACTATCTATTTATCTCTCACTTTACAATGGTTAGTTATACTGTTAACAAGTTCATGTCATTATAGAGTCATTTATAACATTTACTTTCTATTTATTTGGTTAGTGTACTTTGGTTTGTCATTGCTTTATTGGACTTTAATAATTATCATTTACATTGATTAATTAGTTGATACTAATAATTATCATTTACATTTATCATTTATTGGTTTCTTGTTCATTACTTTATTTGAGTGTAACATTTCTCCTTTTCTGTTCTATACCGTATTATTCGTTTGTGTCTTTTCCTTTCTTCTCATTTTATTTCATTTATATTTTGTTTGTTTCCTTTTCATTTACCTTCTCATTTGATTTTATTTTATTTCATTTTATTGAGTCAATCACTTGGGTTGGGTCATAGTCGTTTGTCGCGTCATAGTCATTTTCTTTTCATTAGTTATTTGAACATTTTATATAGTTGATTCATCGTTTTTTCCCTGGTATTGGTGTGGCTTTTTGTATTGTATCATAATGCCTCTCCTTCAAAATTGATCATTTTGGTAAAACACTAGCATAGTTTTTTATGAAATTATCAGTTATATATAATTTTTTCCTTTTTCTTCTTGTTTATTTCCTCCTTCTTGTTTCTCTTCTTACTTGTTCCACTCCTTTTTATTTAGTTATTTTTTAGATCTGTTTTTACTTATTTCCATTAGTGCGTTCTCCCTGTTATATAATTTTTTCCCTAACTTTTAGTAGCTGGTTTCTTCCATTACTACCCTTTTTTCTGAGATCAGAGGAACATCATCTCTGCTCAGTTAATTGATTGCTGGACCTATTCTCAGTCAATCTTAAATACCTTTTTGTCATCTTGTGACTTTCATTAATAATAATATTTTGGGGATTGTCCACTTCATGGTTTATTAAGATCATTTTAACCTTTTACTCATTCTTCCTTCCGCTGTACCTTTTCTATATTCTGTTATCTACTCACACAGTTGATTGTTTTTATTTATTTAATTGTTAATGTCATTATTTCTAACTTTTCATTAGTTTGTTTTTCTTTTCTTCTTTTGATCACTTTAATCATTTTAGACATCTTTTCTCTTTTCTTCTTTGTTGATTACCATTATTTTGCTTTAGCCATTTGCTGTATATTTGCTTTATCCATTATTTTTTTTCATGTACCAGTTCATTTTTTTTTCTTTTTCCCCTGAATATTCTATATTCTTTATAATTTTATGTATTTGTCTTGGCAGTTCATGCTTGGTTCTATATTTGTTTATTTTAATTGGTCTCCTTTCTAATTCTCTTACATTATTAATTCTTGTTTTCACTTTATTTGTTTTGTCTCATAGTTTTTCTAAATATTATTGTAAGTTTGATGTTCTTACTTTTTAGGAATTTTTGTAAGTTATTCCTTTATTTTTTATTTTATATTACCTCATATGTTATCTAAATATTATTGTAAGGTGGTCTTACATCTTTTTTGAATTTTGTAATTCACGTTCTTTTCTTTTCTTTAGGTTTGCATGGTCGGTAATTCGAAAATCAGTCCCTTTTCTTGGTGTTCATCAGCACTTAGTTACCCATGGTCCATCATTTCCTCTGCACTTGTCGTTTGGATCACTCTGGTGTGTAGAACTATTTCCGTCCTTGTGAAATAGGTCTCTTCTACCTCGTACCGCAATTCGTCTAATACCATATGTTCTTTAGTATCAATGTCTATCTCAATCACTTGATTATGTTGTTTATTACTCAACGAAGTTAATCGTACCTCCATCATTGATGTTCTCACTGATATTGGTTTATTTGCATTTCTATTTCTGGTATTTTCCATTTAAATATTGATTTGCTGAAGTTTTTATTCACTGGTTTGTTGTGAATCCCTTCTATAATTTCTTTTAAAGTCCTCCTACAATCTTTATAATCTATTAATTCACTATGGTTGGTAATTGGTAAATTAAACACATCAATTAGTCCATTCTTCATCATCTCCACTTCTTCCCATGTTTTTATTAGATTTTTATATATTTTTCCTATTTCTTTTGTTTTCTTTATTTTCTTAATTATTCGATTCTTCTTTACTCCTCTACGGTTGGTTTTTATGTGCTTGATTTTCTCTTTGTTTTTGTTATTTTTATTCTCAGGTAACAATGCATTTGAGTCTTCTTTATTCTCTATTTCCTCCTCCTTCTCTTTTATTTTCTGATTCACCGGTTCCCTGTTCTTATTCAACGTTTCTTCGATATCTTCAGAAGTGCTGTCTAGTGTTTCATTCAATTTTGTGAAACCACTATCTAATGTTTCATTAGGTTGATCTGCTTTGTAATTGGTTTCTTCCCATTTCTTGTTCATCCCCGTTTTTGTCTGCTTGACTTCTTCACGATACCCTATTAGTATGTATCTTAATTCTTCTCTATTCTTCTCACTGTCTTCCTTCAATTGTCGTTGGAGTGTTTCACCATTATTCTCGATCTTGTGATTTAGTATGTCCAGATCCTTCTTGATCTGCCTTTTTAACTCCTCACTCTTCTCTTCTAAGATCTCTTGGTTTCTCTTCAAGGCTTCATGGTTACTTTCCATCTTACTATTCAGAAGTTCTGTGTCCTCCTTGAGTTGTTTCTTTAAGTTTTCACTTAAAATCTCATTTTGTCTCCTTGAATTTTCATTAAGTTTTTCCTCCATTTGGGTTATTTTTTCATCGAAGTTTTCATTCATTTTCTCCTCCTGTTTCTTAAAATTGTCATTAGTTTCTTCCTTATTTCTGTCCAACTTTTCGTTCATACTATTCATTAGTTCCATTTATTTTAGTAGGTTCGGGTCTCCTCTAACTTCTCCCTTGTCACCCGCCTGTTGTTCCATTTCTTTGTCTGGGGTTGAGTTTTTTGGTCGGTCCCCTTGGGCATCTTCTTTGATCATTTCCTCGATCATTTCTTCAATCATTTCCATTTCTTCTTCGTCGGTATCCTCAGTCCTCTTCTTCGATTTTCCCCTTGTTGTCATGGAGTGTTTCATACTTTTAGTAACCACCACTAGTCTTCAATTCTAGCCACACTAGTTGCCACCAATTTGTAACGAAGAAACTCTTATCGTCTCTGAAAAAAGTGTGTATTGTGTGTTCGCCTCACACGTTGTGGTCGTTTGTTTATGTTTACGCTGACGATGTCCATAGCGATTTCTCAAATTACCAGTACACGCGAGTGGGAACCTTACCTGTTCCTTAATAGGTGTTCGTAAATCCCGGGTGGCGCCAAATTGTTTAATCTGTAAACAATTAAAAAGAATAGGACGATTGAGCGTTCGTTCTATGACGGTATGGTGAATTCAATTACTCCCGCCGTGTGCGAATTTCTTAATCTAGCTGTTAGTTCACCGAGTTTCCGACGTGAGCGCTTACTGTCACCTTTACTTGTTGCTAAAATACACAATTCATATAATGCACTTTCCTATGAAATAAAGAACAGTGGTTACAACTCTGTACTAGTTTATTAAATGGTGATTAGTAATTATTCAGTATCATACAAAATTATATTTTGTTATTAAACAAATTTGCTCTGGCAATTATAATAAGACAATTATTTCTCAAGGCTTGATGAAATCGATTTTGAACAATTTAGTTAGTCAGACATGGCGTCTACAGAAAGTTTATTATTTCTATTTCGTTCAATAAATCTGGATTCTTTTGGTTTACGAAAAAATATCAATTTGATTACAATAAAGTACACTACCTTACATTACTGGTACTTATATACTATAAGGTGTAATTACAATTTGTTCCTGAAGTGTTAAAAAGTGTATCTCAAAAGTTAGTAAGATACAGGTTATTTTATAATTTCATATAAGTGTAGTGTTTTATTTTTTAATTAATCTTTGAAAGAAATTAGATCCTCATTTTATAGTGAGAGTTAAAAGTGTTGTGAGAAAAATTAAAGAGAATTTATTTCATAAATTTGGGTAATTCAGCAATACTTATCAATCAGTTGACTTATGGTGTAGTGTCATTCAGTTGAAATAGGTTGGGTCATCGTTTGGTCATCAATCTTCAATCGTCTTGGGATTTAATCACGCCTTGCGTCTTTTTCGTATAAGTTGATAGAAATTTATTAATTTGTAATTAATTAATCTGCTCTGTTGCCTAGGTATTAGTTTCTCATCAGATAGTTTGGTTCTTCATTTTAGTAAATTTGATTACTTTTGATTGTTTGAAATTAAAATTTGAGTCATTTACGGCTTGGCGTCTATTCCTTTTGAGCTTCAATAATGGACTAACAGTTTCTAACGGAATATTCATAAATAACGTTCAGTTGTCATGGTAACTGATTGACTCTCATTGGCTGTTCATGACTTAAGCCCATTGTTATAATATTTGAATTTTTATTCAAAATGACTAAATATCTTCTGATTGCTATTATTCTTCTGTCTTCTTATCTAATTTAATTACCTTGTATTTGCACATATTTACTAAATCACAATAACGACACACACATAACACGATGTAAGTTCGGCTCCGTTGGACCGGTCCGACCGCGCGTGTAGTTGCCGAGCTACTAATTAAACTAAGTCAATCCTTATCACCAGTCATTACCGTCATGCGCGATTATATTTAGGGCTGTATCATATAGTGAGTGAGATTGAAACCTTAATTTTTCGTTTAATATACTGTTATTGTTGATATTCTTGTCTTTAAATGATTTATAAATCTCAAACTCCTCGAGAGTGTCCATTAACCTACCCTTACCACATACATGGATTGCTTTGAAATTAGTATTGAAATCTGTGTAATTATGGTTATGCATCATTAGATGGCGCACATAATTAGATTTGGTCTTGTCTAAATCATTCCTTGGTAGATGTTCTTTGTATCTTTTCAAGAAGGACCTGCCAGTTTGACCCAGATAGCAACAATCACAATCATCACATGACATCCTGTAAACACCTGTTTTCTCTTCTAACGGGAATGGTTGTTTTATGCGTAACAAATTAGAAATATTATTATTTGTTTTAAACGCGACTTTTATATTAAATTTAGAAAACACATTGGATATAATGTTAGGTAAAAGGCTACCATACACTGTCGTTATATACTTTTTATTATTATTTTTATTTTTGTTAACTTTATTATCATCGATGGTATTATGGTGGGATCTAATAAGAAGTAAGTTTGTCTTTAATTTGTCTTAATATTTTGGTTTCTGTGGCATGTTTACAGTATGTTGTCAGTGATTTATTAAGCTTAATACGTTTATTGAGTTTGACATTCATTAACACACGTAATTCGTTTTGTATTTGATGGTCGGATACAGTTTTAATTGCTGCTTCCATTATTAAGACAAATTAAAGACAAACTTACTTCTAATAATGCCGTGATCACTAAAGCCGATAAGGGGAACACAATTGTCATATTAGATACGCAGGTCTATAATAATAAAGTACTTGAATTTATAGATAACAATAATATTCGGACATTGAACAGTGACCCTACCAATGAATACGTCAAACAGCTAAATGGCATTATTAATCGTTGCGGTAGTTTGTTTGATGATAATGTTTGCCATTATATAAAACCAATAAATGCACGCGCCCCGCAGCTCACGGGACTACCGAAGATACATAAGGCAAATATTCCTGTCAGACCCATCATAAATTACACATCTGCACCTGGCTGTAAGACGGCAAAGAAATTATATCATATTATTAAAAATACAATCGTTTTAAAAAATAATCACAGCATAAAAAATAATATTGACTTTATTAAAAGGGTCCAGGATATCGAACTCTTACCTACGTACAAAATTGCTTCATTCGACATAGTTAATTTATACACAAACATGCCGGTTCATGACACAATTTCAATTGTAAAAGATCTCATTGAAGGATCTTAGTCCTGTCTGGCCTATGTAGAATTTACTGCAATTTGAACAATTTGAACAAATTGCAGTAAATTCTACATAGGCCAGACAGGACGTAGCTTCAAACAGAGATACATTGAACACACTAAAGCACTCCACACCACTACAGAAACTACCTTCGCAAACCACCTCATTGAAGCAAACCACACATATAAAAACATCGACAATAACATGAACATACTACACGTACACACAAAAGGCCGAAAACTAGACACTCTAGAACAATTAGAAATATACAAACACACAAAAACAAATAAAAACGACATCCTAAACGAACAGACACAATTCAAATCGCACGCATTATTCGAACACATCTCACCACACACACACAGCTTCAATCTTTCGAAACACTTTCTCGTCGCCAACAACAAGACGAGCAGCGCTACTAACGACAGCCTCTGATGAAGCCTTCTATAGGTGAAAGCCGGTTTAGGCTGTAAGGTAAAACTTTACGTTTTTACTTATAAAAAACTTAGTGTTCCGAGTCGTCAATATTATAGTGATATTTAGTTAAGTAACGGACACGTCATGGACAACGAAATCCAAGACTTTACATCTTTAGTTGAAGATGAACAAACCAATTATCGACGTCGTTATAATTCGAGAATGGGTCCAAACAGTCCAGACTTTTCACATCATCATGCTGTTTATCGTAAAGATAGTCAAGGTAGACGAACAACAAGAGACAATCGCCATGTTGCTTCATATAACGCTTACCTTTTAAAAAAATTTAATTGCCATATTAATGTAGAATACGTTGGTAGTATAAAAGCAGTTAAATATCTTTATAAATATGTTTACAAGGGACATGACTATGCATTTGTCAAGGTAATTCAAGATCAACGAACATTAAATTACAATGAAGCAGAAACATATGTGCAAGGTCGATGCATCACACCTCCAGAGGCATGCTGGAGTCTCTTTGGCTATGAAATCCAGATAAAAAGTCACACAGTTCAACGTTTAGATATTCATCTACCTGGACAATATCGAATGGCAAATATTGAACAGACGCAGGAAGATTTAGCTGACGTAGGCCAAAGAGGTTCAACTTTAGATATAATTCACATTCGAAGCAGCAACAACAAAATCAAGTCCACAATGAAAATCAACAAGAAATACATTATTATTATTATTATTGGCAGATGCCAGAGCACTTTAGGTGGATAGGAAGTAACAGTGAATGGCAGCCCAGGGTCAGGCGCCTTCGAGTTATTGGTAGAGTTCACAGCATAAACTTTGTTTCGCAACCAGAACTTCACCATCTACGGCTATTGCTCTACCACGCAAGGATGCTACAAGCTTCGATGACCTTTTATTAGTAGAAGGAACAAGATACGCTACATATAAACGAGCCTGCCTGGCTAGAGGACAAACATATGATGATCAACAATGGATCAAAGGTTTGAGAGAATCTGCCATGTCAAAAATGCCTTCAGTAATGAGAACACTATTCACAAAAATTTGTATTCTTGGCGCTCCTGAAAATCCTAAGGCTTTATGGGATATGTTCAAAGAAGAATTGGCCGAAGACTTTATTAGAGAGGCCAGACTTAATAACACTTCTATTGAAGAAGCAATAAAAAGAGCTTATCGGACCATTGCTTACAAATTGAACACAGAAGCTACAGAAGGTTAAAATTTCCGCTTCTGGGTACAGAGATACAATATGGACGATATAGACAATTACGAAAATCAGTTGAATGAAGAAATAGTAAACGTTGATGAATACGCAGAATTTGGGGAAAGCATGTATCAACGTCTTTGAGGAAGACAATTAGAAATTGTGGATCGAATTTTAAGTGCTGCTGAAGGTCAGTCTGAGCAAAGATGCTTTTTTATTGATGGACCTGGTGGTGGGGGAAAAACTTTTATTTATAAGACACTATTCTACATTCTTTCTGGAAGAAATTGTAATGTAAAGTGCATGGCGTTCACTGGAATTGCGTCTATCTTACTTCCTAATGGTCGAACATCCCACAAAACATTTGGACTTAAAGTTCCTTTAACTGCTGAATCTGTTTCAAATATAAAACCAGGATCTTCGAAAGGCAGGGAACTCGCTCAAGTTCAAGTTTTTTTAATGGATGAAGCACCCATGTTACCTAAGTATGGAATGCATAATATGGACCAATTGCTTCGCGCTCTGGGCAATCCACATTTACCATTTGGCGGAAAAATTGTTGTTTTTGGAGGAGATTTTCGACAGTGCTTGCCTGTTCAACAATGTGCCAACAAAAGTGAACTGATAGATCTATGCATAAAAAGAAGTAACCTTTGGCAACATTTCCATCTCTTTTCTTTGACTGAAAATATGCTTGTAGATCCAGAGCAAAGAGATTTTGCTGAATATTTGTTGAAGGTTGGGAACGGAGAGTTGCCTGTAAATAATATGGACGAAATTGAGCTACCAGTAGATATTCTTTCTAATGGAAATCTAATTGATGAAGTCTTTGGAAACTGTATTACTAATAATAGATTTCAAGATATGAAAGACAGAGCTATAATTGCTCCTTTGAAGAGAGACGTAACAAAAATTAATGCTGAGATCATTGAAAAATTACCTGGAGATATCAAAATTGATCACAGCTACGACTCTGCAAAAGATCAACCAGGAGCTCTTCAATTCACTTCAGATTTCCTTAATTCTGTTGACATAGCCTATTTACCACCACATGAACTTAAGTTGAAAAAAGATACTATAATAATGCTTTTACAAAACTTAGACATTACAGAAGGGCTTTGCAATGGAACTAGATTCAATATTACAGAGTTGTGCAATAACATTATCAAAGCTAAGATAATTGCTGGAGAAAAATCGGGTTGAGAGGTACGTATCCAAGAACTACATTGGATTCTAACAAAGGTCGGGTGTACCATGCAAAGACATCAATTTCCCGTAAGACCGGGATTTTCTATGACAGCTCACAAGGTCCAGGGTCAAACATTTGAGTACGTTGGTGTTGACTTGCGGACACCAGTTTTTATGCATGGAATGTTATACGTCGCTTTTTCCTGAGTTAAAAGGAAAGGCAGTTTAAAAGTTCTGCTACCACAAGAAAATCCTCGACACACTCGTAATATAGTGTGGAAAGAAACATTGAACGATATTGAATCTAATAATAATGTACAGAATAATAATGGATACTGATGATGAACATCTTTTTTTGGACATTCCAGACAACTTGGATGATTTCAACATGACTTTTTTATAAAATATTGTACAAAATGAAATTTTTAAATATATTGCTATATATATTTTTTTTAAATATATTATGTTTGTTAACCTACATGACGAGTTATAAGATTACTATTTTAGTTTCTCAATTTCATAAAATTCATTTCCAATTTCTAAATTAATATTGTAAAATGCAAATCTGTTTTTGTTTTGTTATGTAAAAAGAAAAATGTAAAATATTATTAAGAAAATTATTTTTTATTTGAAACCGAGCTAAGCTCGGTCCCCTGTTTTCATTATTTTACATATTATGGTTTGTCTATTATTTTCTAACTGCTTTTCCAGTATTATTATGTTTGCACGAATTTATCTTTTTTCTTATCTATATTGCCATTGTTTATAATTTGTCTATTATTTACTATTCTCTATAAAATATAACATAACATTTAGGCTCATGGTCTGTATAACTCTTTCAACCATATTCCTACTCATAAACTTCATCAAACAATTCTTTAACAGTTATTATGCTACTCTTGTTTACATTTTGTTTATTCTTATTATTTTTTGGTGACAAACATCGTCACATTATTTACTTTATTTACCTAATTATCCCTTTGAACATAGGATGTTTATTGATTTTGCATTTATATTCTTTACCACATTTTTTCTATTCTAATCTTTACTAGCTAACCATGGTAACACTACCATTTTGACTCTTCCTGGGATTTTTTCCCTGAATATCCTTGTATTCCTGATCTACAATTATTCTTAATCGTAATAATAACAATATTCTTATTTACTAACACTTTTCACCATTAACCTTTAGTGTTTATCACTGGTTTTTAGGTGTCTATACCTAACAATAAGATTTTCTATTTATTTTGGGGTTTTTACACTGACACTTTGCACTTTTTATAGTATTTAAGTGTTACTAGTGGGTATTCCCTAACATTAAATTCTCTTTCTCACTTACTCATGTTCACTATCTATCTATCTCTCACTTTACAATGGTTAGTTATACTGTTAACAAGTTCATGTTGTTATACAGTCATTTATAAAATTTACTCTCTATTTATTTGGTTAGTGTACTTTAGTTTGTCATTACTTTATTGGACTTTAATAATTATCATTTACATTGATTAATTAGTTGATACTAATAATTATCATTTACATTTATCATTTATTAGTTTTTGTTCATTACTTTATTTGAGTGTAACATTTCTCCTTTTCTGTTCTATACCGTATTATTCGTTTGTGTCTTTTCCTTTCTTCTCATTTTATTTCATTTATATTTTGTTTGTTTCCTTTTCATTTACCTTCTCATTTGATTTTATTTTATTTCATTTTATTGAGTCAATCACTTGGGTTGGGTCATAGTCGTTTGTCGCGTCATAGTCATTTTATTTTCATTAGTTATTTGAACATTTTATATAGTTGATTCATCGTTTTTTTCCCTGGTATTGGTGTGGCTTTTTGTATTGTAACAATGTGCATATTTGTGAAATTTTCAGCTTCACTACTGGTTTCCCCAATCATTGCCTAAACTAGGTCATCAGCAAATGCTATTGCTTTCATTCTCTTGTTAAAGTCTAGATTAAATAGTGAATAATAATGGATGTTCCAAAACTCTGGTCTGCAGCATGACCCTTGTGGGTATTCTTTTGTCAGTTCCCTCTCAAAAGTTGTGACATTTGTTATCAAGGTTGCGGTTCTTTCACTGAAGTACAATGACCAATGACCAATGAGACCTTTACAATGACCAAAGCTGTTCTGATTCTTCCTGCATGGCAGTTGTATATCTTAAATATTTTGTTGATTCATATGATTCTATTGTGGATAGTATATGGTTCGTGAATTAATACAACATCTACATTTTCTTCATCTATTAATTTCATTAGATTGTTGGTCGCCAGTCTTGAGTGTTTATTAGGTGTTTAGTGTTGTAGGTTTATTAGAAAGCACCTAGTTTTACTAACTGTTTACCTAGTTTGCATTGTTTTGTTCTATTAAGGAGTTTAAGCTAAAGATACCATTTTAGTAGTCTATGCTTTTCTTGTATTTTTCTAATACAACTTGTAGATTTGGGCATTGTTTGTTTAATGAAGAGTGTTTAGTGTATATCTTGCTGTTTTGATGGTGCTTATTATATGTAACGGAGTTCACATATTGTAACGTATCCGCTTGTGAGGTACTTTCCGCGGAGTCTTTGGATGTGACCTATTGTGTGCTCGTCTTATTTAATTAAGCCCCACTGTTGTAAGCGCCATTTTGTAACGCAACGACTATGAGGTATAGTAGAGTTATATTATATGCCCCACGTTGTATGCATCATTTGTAACGTAACGCTTATAAATGTGAGAGTACTCTCCGGAGTGTCTTACAATTACTGAGTTATATTTAATTCAGCCCCAATGTTAGTACGTCATTTGTAACGTATCGCGGGTATTGTGTGTGTGACGTCCGTCTTTTGACAGTCTCGGAGCGGTCAGAGCACCTCTTAGCGATCGCCACTTATGAATTATAAGTACCAATGTTTAAATAAATTTGATTGTAATGTTACCCAAACGAAACAGAAATCGAGTGTGTGTGATTTGGTCGAGATTAAGGAAGTTGTTTAGTCTTATTTGGAAGAGAGAGCGAGTACCATTTGTTTACACCCGGAGTAGACAATTTCTTAATTTTTCAAATATTCGCCGTTCATGAGATCAGCTGATTTTGACATTAATCTCCAAATGTTAGGTTAACCAAACGACACTGTTCCGTAATACTACCTGATGGATAGTCCTCTTCTTAGTTTACTGGAATCTACCACAACTACCCTCTACAATAAAAAAGACACATTTTATTATTCAACATAAATTATTAATAGTATTTATTTGTATAATATTGATTTTCTCTTCGGCCAATATACAAATATTACAATCGATCCTTTCAATCACTAATTCATTATATCGATTTAATTGGGTAAACATGGAATTATCATAAAATCTGGTTTTTAATGATTTTACAATATTATTTTTTATTAAACATCAATCAATATATAATTCGTTTTATTTATTTCCCCAGGGTTAAGGGTAAGTTCTTTGTGTTATGAGATGGTCAGAAATGGATAATTATATACTACGCTTTACAAGATAAAAATAATCAATTTCGAATTTTTGTTTATTCTCTTAGTACGTAGTTCCGGATTTGTCCGCGAGAGTGCAGATTATGTTTTTATTAAACACATGACAACATTTAGAAATTTCTGTACTGCACAACGATTTGATTTGAGGTTTTCTTGGTTATATATTAAAAGAAATGTTTATATTACCTCTTTCTTCAAAGTTCTTACTTGCGTGAAGCGGTTTCTCGTGTGGTGGTCCTAGTTGTTTTGTAATTTCATGAACGTCTATCAGATACCATCTCGTTAAAAACTCAAAGCGCGGCTTGGCTAGGCCTGATCTTGAAAATGGTTTTTAACACTTCGTTATGGGGTAAAGCAAGTTATATTTGATATTCAAAGGAGTGGTACATAATGTGTATACTGTGAGTTAATTTTTGTTATAATTTTGTACTGTTTCCAAATGTTTTCAAAGGTTTTTTAATACAATTTTGGTCTCATTACGTTTTTCAACCGAACAGTTTTCAATCTCAATTTCGATTAAACAATATGTTGTTATTCTGTTACTGTTAGTAACACATAATTTCTATATAATTTTTTATTGGTGCTGCTATTTACTTTTGAGTATATAGGCTGTTTTTAATTGTTATAAATTTATTTTTGATTTATAGAAAAATAATTCTTTTTAATTTTGGTTTATTTCCCAATTTGATTTATATAACAGTTTTTCGTTTATTTTCTTATAACTTTAGATATAAGTCTTTAATATTATTATTAACTTTAAATGAATTTATATATTATTTATTAATCTCTTATGGTATTCTTACACTGCACTATTTTCTTCTGCCATTTTCCTCATACAGTATTATTTTATTTTTTATTATCATCTTATATTTAACTCTTTTATTTTTTAACCCTGGGTTATCTTATATAATAACATAATTATTTTATTAAATATAAAATTAAACATAGGTACTAAATTTTAGTTGCCTACACAATATAAATCATACAATAACTAAACAAAATACATAATTAGTTAGTAGCATCACAGTCTACTATTATAATCCATAATTCCCACAGCTACAGCACAAGTCTGTAAGAAGTTCCCTTCACATTCACTTATTTACGCACTGGGTACACTATAACTCACTTGTCACTGTATATCACTTCAATATCATTTATAATGTTTAGTGATATGACTTAATTTATAGCTAGTTATAGTTTACCCATTTCTGACCTTTATGGTAGTATAATTAAGTTATCATTTATTGGGACTGGGTTATGTAACGTTACATAAAGCTCCCCCCACTAGAACAAATTTATTTTTGTTTTATTTGTTTACCAAAATAAATTGTTGATTGCTTCAATTTTCATAATATTCCTGGTTTTTCTTCGTGATATCGTTTCATTTCCGACTGGTTGTATACTCCTTTTATTCGGTTACAATGCTCCTCCCAAGTACAAGACGTAATTAATATGTCATCCACATATATTGTAGTAAAATCTAAAACTTCCTTACCTAAAATTTGATCCATGCATTGGATGAACACGGCCACAGAATTTACCAATCCGAAAGGCAAACGTTTAAAATGATAATTTCGTCCTTCGAATATGAAAGCAACATATTGTCTGCTGTTAGGGTGCAACTCTATTTGCCAATATCCACAGACTGCATCCCAAGTACTCACGTACTTGCATCCATAGAATTTTTTCATTATTTCTTCAATCTCACCTGGAGACGTGCGATTGTTAATGAGGATTTTATTCAACTCCCGAGCATCAAGACATAGTCTTACTTGACCATCTTTCTTCGGTATAGCTACCAATGGGCTGGTATACGGAGAACTACTTCTTTCAATTATATCTTCCAATATCATTCTTTGAATTTCTTTTCTTGCTGCCTCTTTCAAAGCTTGAGCAATGGGGTATGACCGTTTATTAAAATTTACATTTTCTTTGAACTTTAGTTCACACAAGAAGTTTTTTGCTTTTCCTGGTGACTTTGAGAATACTGATTTATATTTATTATAAATTTTTATAAGCTGTTGTTTTTGTTCTACATTAATTATTTCCGGTGCCTGCCTATTCTGAAACTCAATTATCTCTTCTATCTTCTCTTGCCAAATCTTTGATTCTGTTACTTCTGTGTTTTTACCTAGGGTTAATCTATTATCCTCCCTAATAAAAAATGAGCTCAGACACTGAGGGGCACTTTGGCTACCAATTATCTCAGCCGCTAACTCACCATCTTCTGTGCTCAAGGTTACTATACCCCTGGCCAGAATTATAATTGCAGTGTGTCGCCGTAGCATATCACACCCTATTAACACCCTAAAAGGTAGCCCTTTAGCTACTAAAAATCCCATAGGTATTCCTATTCCACTAGTGATAACATTCAAAGACACTTGTTTTCTGATTGTTTTATTTTGTTTCCCGGTGGCACCAACAATTGTTAAATTATTAATTGGTAAAGTAGGTATTCTCTCAGTAGTTAGTTCAGTAATCCGGTCCAGTTCTAATTGATCAATAATTGAAATATTTGCTCCTGTATCAATCATGGCCTCTGCTAACACTCCATTTAATTTTATTTGTATATAGACTATGTCATTGTTTGGCGATGACTCTTTAATTGCTCTTTCTTCCATTAACTCTGCCTGTATATTTAAAAAAAAAATGTTTTCTGATAATGGTTATTGATCTGTTTAATTTATTATTATAATTGGGCTTGTGGTAAATTCTGTGCCTGGTTATTTCTAGCAGTGACGGGCAGTCACATCTTCTCACTGCTGGTACCCGTTTCCCCTATTTCCATCATTATTATTGTTTGATTCAACATTTTCATTATGTTGAATGTTGCTTACTGGTCTCCTTTCTTCATCAATATCTCTGAATCTAGGTTGTTCTTCACTCCTACTTCTTTGTGGACCTTCTTCTCTATGATAAGAATCATGTCTGTAATTTTGATTGTTATAATTTTGCCACCTTCCTCGATACCTGTTATTAAAATAATTGTTATTAGCATGTACATAATTGACTCTAGGTCGATTATCTCTAGGTGGTTCATTTTTCCGCTCCTCGGTATTCACTGACCTCCATCTACTCCTCCTGTAATAAGATTCTTGTTCATAATTTTCTAGCAGCGTTTCCATGCCTCCAATAGTTTTTATTTGTCCACTTAATCGGGCACTGATAATCTTCTCCTCGAAATGATACGCAATTTTGGTCACTAAACACTCTTCAGGGATCTTTGGGTCTAAATACTTTGCCACACACACCTTCCCCAAAAAGTAAGCAGTAGGTGTTTGTCCTATAGTAAGGTCATACCTACCATGACAGATATCGTCTCTAATAATGTTTTGTACTGACTCCAACCAGTACTTAAGTTTGAACATTGTTTTGAAACCCCCATAATCACACACCTCGTTCCTGATTATTGTCCACCAATTATCATTGATGTTTTTGAAAGATTCGTCTAATATACCTTTGATCATGTTCCATCGGTTCTCCTTTGACCTATTCAAAATTTCGTCTACTCTCCCTAAAAATTCGAGTGGGTTTCTGCGATAATCCCGAACGTTTACACTTTCCTTATTATCTTGGATAACATGATGACTGTTGCATGTAGATCTAGAACTTATTCTATCTACATCCCCTTGTAAATTTATTTGTATTTGTTGCAAATTATCTAATTTCTCTGCTTGGCTATTACACTGATTCTTGACATTCTCTACCGTTTTATGAAAATCCGAAAATTTACAGTTTAGACTGCCTTTGATACTATCTAAATGGTCATCGTTTTCTTGGTGTATGGTCATTACACGAACTTGATTATTTTGTTCCTCCTTTTCCATTCGTGCATCGATTCCTGTTTTAATTAGTTCCATCTTTTCTTCTGTTTTATCCAATCTTTGATTGGTTTCTATTAATTTCTTCTCTGCCTCTTCCTTATATTCATCTACTCTTTGGTTAAGCGTATTACTGACCAGTTCAATTTTTCTCTCAAGATTTTCTCTTAACTCCTTATTGAAATTCTCCATTTTACCCTCAGATTGTTTTAAATTTTCTTCGTTTATTTTCTCAATTTGTTTTAAACTGCCCCTCAAGGTTTCATTTTGCTTCCTTGAGTTCTCCTCCTGTCTCCTAAAATTTTCATCTATTTTGTCAAATTTTTCGCTCAAGGTTTCATTTTGTTTCCTTGAGTTTTCATCTATTTTGTCAAATTTCTTGCTCAAGGTTTCATTTTGTTTCCTTGAGTTTTCATCTATCTTGTCAAATTTCTCGGCTATAAATCTCATCATGTCTTGCCAATTTGGTTCTCTCCTGGCTTCCGCTTTGTCTGGTTGGTCCCCTTGGGCATCCTCTTCCACTATTTCCTTTTCCGTGTTCATAATTGCTTCAGTTTCTTCTTTATCACCCATCGGTTGTTCCATTTCACTGTCTGTAAATATTTCTATCTCTCGTTCCTGTCCACCTTCTTCCTTCTCCTTGTCTTCTGCCCTCTTCTTCGATCTGCCTCTGGTATTATGCATTTCTTGTTTTCTCATAACTGCCGACGATAATTAGGTTTTTTGGTATATTAACTTATTGAATATCTCAAAATTCTTTTCTAATTACAGCCCTTTTACGTTGAGCGCCATTTGTAACGTATCCGCTTGTGAGGTATATTTCCGCGGAGTCTTTGGATGTGACCTATTGTGTGCTCGTCTTATTTAATTAAGCCCCACTGTTGTAAGCGCCATTTTGTAACATAACGACTATGAGGTATAGTAGAGTTATATTATATGCCCCACGTTGTATGCGTCATTTGTAACGTAACGCTTATAAATGTGAGAGTACTCTCCGGAGTGTCTTACAATTACTGAGTTATATTTAATTCAGCCCCAATGTTAGTACGTCATTTGTAACGTATCGCGGGTATTGTGTGTGTGACGTCCGTCTTTTGACAGTCTCGGAGCGGTCAGAGCACCTCTTAGCGATCGCCACTTATGAATTATAAGTACCAATGTTTAAATAAATTTGATTGTAATGTTACCCAAACGAAACAGAAATCGAGTGTGTGTGATTTGGTCGAGAGTAAGGAAGTTGTTTAGTCTTATTTGGAAGAGAGAGCGAGTACCATTTGTTTACACCCGGAGTAGACAATTTCTTAATTTTTCAAATATTTGCCATTCATGAGATCAGCTGATTTTGACATTAATCTCCAAATGTTAGGTTAACCAAACGACACTGTTTCGTAATACTACCTGATGGATAGTCCTCTTCTTAGTTTACTGAAATCTACCACAACTACCCTCTACAATAAAAAAGACACATTTTATTATTCAACATAAATTATTAATAGTATTTATTTGTATAATATTGATTTTCTCTTCGGCCAATATACAAATATTACAATCGATCCTTTCAATCACTAATTCATTATATCGATTTAATTGGGTAAACATGGAATTATCATAAAATCTGGTTTTTAATGATTTTACAATTTTATTTTTTATTAAACATCAATCAATATATAATTCGTTTTATTTATTTCCCCAGGGTTAAAGGTAAGTTCTTTGTGTTATGAGATGGTCAGAAATGGATAATTATATACTACGCTTTACAAGATAAAAATAATCAATTTCGAATTTTTGTTTATTCTCTTAGTACGTAGTTCCGGATTTGTCCGCGAGAGTGCAGATTATGTTTTGATTAAACACATGACAACATTTAGAAATTTCTGTACTGCACAATGATTTGATTTGAGGTTTTCTTGGTTATATATTAAAAGAAATGTTTATATTACCTCTTTCTTCGAAGTTCTTACTTGCGTGAAGCGGTTTCTCGTGTGGTGGTCCTAGTTGTTTTGTAATTTCATGAACGTCTATCAGATACCATCTCGTTAAAAACTCGAAGCGCGGCTTGGCTAGGCCTGATCTTGAAAATGGTTTTAACACTTCGTTATGGGGTAAAGCAAGTTATATTTGATATTCAAAGGAGTGGTACATAATGTGTATACTGTGAGTTAATTTTTGTTATAATTTTGTACTGTTTCCAAATGTTTTCAAAGGTTTTTTAATACAATTTTGGTCTCATTACGTTTTTCAACCGAACAGTTTTCAATCTCAATTTCGATTAAACAATATGTTGTTATTCTGTTACTGTTAGTAACACATAATTTCTATATAATTTTTTATTGGTGCTGCTATTTACTTTTGAGTATATAGGCTGTTTTTAATTATTATAAATTTATTTTTGATTTATAGAAAAATAATTCTTTTTAATTTTGGTTTATTTCCCAATTTGATTTATATAACAGTTTTTCGTTTATTTACTTATAACTTTAGATATAAGTCTTTAATATTATTTTAATAATATATATAATACTTTCACTTATGAACTTACTATTGTCACTTCCCAAATGTTTCAAGATGTTGTTTCTCTTCTTCAGTGGGTTGAGTACTAACTGTCGATTACAGAATAACCGTTACGGAATGGAGTGTGTGGTGGGGGTTGATGGTGGGAAGGGGTTGGCGCTGAGGTTCGAATTATGTGTGTGGATCAGTGTGTCAAATAGTGTATGTGACGACAACATGACCACCAAGATGAATTAAACACAATTAAATACATAGCAGTCAAAAACGGATACAACCCCGAATTAATAAATAAACTACATAAACGAATCCTCAACACAAAAAGTAAAACACATCTGACCAACAGCACACAACCCAGTAAATACATAACACTTACATACTACAATTCCAATACACATAAAATTGCAAACACATTTAGGAAACAAAATTATAAAGTAGCTTACAGAACCAACAACACCATAGAAAACACATAAACAATACTAACAAAGACATTGACACATACAGCAAAACAGGGGTTTACAAATTAAATTGCAATGATTGTCAACAATTCTACATCGGCCAGACGGGAAGATCTTTTTCTTCAAGGTTTTCTGAACATTTAAAAGCCCTCACCACAAACTACATACATTCCACATTTGCCACACATTTACATAACGAAAACCACAGCTACACAAACATAGAACACAACATGGAAATATTACACTACTTACCAAAAAGTAGAAAACTAAACACAGGCTGAACAATTTGAAATATACAGATATCACACACTACAACCAAACAACATATTAAATGAACAGATACATTACAAACACATACACTATTTGACACACTGATCCACACACATAATTCGAACCTCAGCGCCAACCCCTTCCCACCATCAACCCCCACCACACACTCCATTCCGTAACGGTTATTCTGTAATCGACAGTTAGTACTCAACCCACTGAAGAAGAGAAACAACATCTTGAAATGTTTGGGAAGTGACAATAGTAAGTTCATAAGTGAAAGTATTATATATATTATTAAATTAATAAGTGAACGAAGAGGATGCAACAACAAGATAATTTTAATATTATTGTTAACTTTAAATGAATTTATATATTATTTATTAATCTCTTATGGTATTCTTACACTGCACTATTTTCTTCTGCCATTTTCCTCATACAGTATTATTTTATTTTTTATTATCATCTTATATTTAACTCTTTTATTTTTTAACCCTGGGTTATTTTATATAATAACGTAATTATTTTATTAAATATAAAATTAAACATAGGTACTAAATTTTAGTTGCCTACACAATATAAATCATACAATAACTAAACAAAATACATAATTAGTTAGTAGCATCACAGTCTACTATTATAATCCATAATTCCCACAGCTACAGCACAAGTCTGTAAGAAGTTCCCTTCACATTCACTTATTTACGCACTGGGTACACTATAACTCACTTGTCACTGTATATCACTTCAATATAGTTTATAATGTTTAGTGATATGACTTAATTTATAGCTAGTTATAGTTTACCCATTTCTGACCTTTATGGTAGTATAATTAAGTTATTATTTATTGGGACTGGGTTATGTAACATTACAATATATATTCTGTTCTTCAGGTGTGTTGTGTTCTTTCAGTTTGTGGTTACCTGCACATTTAGGGCACGTTTCTTCTCTATTCCAGTCATCAGGTCTGTGGTTGTACCTGCTGCATTTGAAGCATCTAGTTGTAACTGTATATAGTCATCCATTTTGCACACCATCCTAACTTCTTTGTTCCCAATGGTTTTGTGCAAGTTTGTGGACCCACTTCCATCACCAAATTGTTGCTCCTTTCTTAGTTTTGTAGCAGAATTTGCTTTAATGTCTCCTTCTCCAAGATGAAGCATTGGGTTTTGTGTTGACCAATGGTATTACTGAATATTTTGAGCATAAAGTTTAAATAAAATAAGCACACTATTTCATCTTTACCTGTCAACTTAATATTATTGTATCATTTTTCAGGTGTGATGATGTTAGATATAATTCAACCCATTTTTCTTTTCTTTGTTACTCACAGTTTACTTCTAGACAGTTGTATGAGACATAGTGGTTTCATTAAGATATTTCTTTATGTTTTTAATTTTTCTAGTTTTAACATATCATCACTACACATCAGCTTTTAAAAAAGTGCAATTTTTCCTTAATGATACTTTTATTAATCTTATCTAACATCAGAAGTTAAGTGGTGGTACTTTACTAAAGATTTTATTACAAGAAGTTGACATCATTTACTTCTTTTGTTACGCACTTTACTTCCTTAAGATCTGTGGTGATTAAGTTTTCAACAAGATTTCAGTTGGCATACTAAATAGTAAAACGTCTTTTAAAAAAAAAAAATAATAATAATAAATAAATAAACAGATTACTTAGTACACTCTATATAAGTTGGTAGGTATATATAGTTGGATAAAGTTGGTAACTGAGTACTGTCTAGTCATTTTCTTGCATTAAAAATATTCTTCATTAATTATAAACTACCTACATAGGAATAGCATTTAGAAAGAAAACAGCATTATATTATTTTCAGTTTTCACTGAATGTTCAGGTATTTTAGCAAAAGTCTGGTTTTTTGGGTAATAAGGAATTGTATATTTAAAGTCTTCTCTGAATTGAACTTATTTTTTTATTTATATGTACTAATTTTCAAAGAGGTTGAGAATTAATAGCTATTATAAACTTAAATTAAAGCAATATGTAATCATTAGAATAGACATCAGAAACTATTATCAGATATCCTAAGCATTTTGTTGTTCAGATTATTATTTAATGAAATTTGTGTTTATATAGTAATATTCTGTCACAATATTAATATGCAACAGACATTAACTTGTGGAACATTAATATGTGGAACATTAACTTGAGATGTATAATTGCTCCTGTGTTTTTAGATCAGTGGATAGAATTCAAGGAGGATTGACACTGCAGTCACTGTCTGCTGCACGGTTTGGTTCTATATCAGCAGATACAATGCCAGTTATAAAAGGTCATTTAAGTTTTCGCTCTTTAGAATTTCAAAAACCTGACACTGCGATTGTAAGGAAAAGTCTTCCATATGTATATATCAACAGCATTTCTGTTAAAGATTTAAATGGAAACAGGTACTTTTGTTTTCTATCTGTTCAATAAATTATGTGTGTGTGTATTGTGTGTGTGTGTATGTGTGTGTGTGAGAGGGGAGTGAAAGTAAATTATGAGTGCATATTTCATAATAGGGTGGTTCAGTTACATCTCATTAATATTTAAAGAATGCACAATTATTATAGTATAGAAACTGAAAAAGTTACTTTGTAAAATGATAATATTTCTTTCTGTTTTTAGGTGGTTGTATTATGGCGAAGATACAGTTTTAGAACACAACAATGATTCACTTTTTGATAGTCTGTTTGTACCATTACAGTTACAAAGGAAACATGAGTATCGTTAAAAGCATGGATTTAATATTGACTATTCTTGCTCAATGAAGGATTTTTAAAAATTAATATTACCAATAATGTAATGTATAATTTTGTTATAGTAACAACTTGGTAAAAGATTTTGTGCAGTAAGTAGTATAATAAACGATTGTAAACGCTGACTGATATTTGACAGTATTTAGTTTAGTTGTAATTCGTTAGTTATTTACTTCAATCCAGACTTACATTTAGTATTACCAAAGTTATTTTTTAATTTGTTATTGTACACAGGTTTTCAGTTACTTATGTACTTTTTACTGACTAACACTTGAGTGTACATAAAAGGATGTCAATAAGAAGCTTTAAATTCTGTTTCAATGAAGGTGGGGAACAATAACTTCAATTTTGAATTGCAAACCCCTTGATTTTCAATTCACTTGTTCCACTTATACACAAGCACTTCTTTAGAAAAATGTTTTTAGTCCAACAACCCATCCATGCAAACAACAATCCGTGTATACTCTACTTTTTCCAATTCTTGGCAAGACATTGTTTAGGAATCAATTTTGAATAAACCTTATGAAAGCGAAGTCTGTTATCAATTATAGGCAGTCGTCGTCGTCATCATCATCATCATCATCATCATCATCATCATCATCATCATCATCATCATCATCAGCAGCAGCAGCAGCAGCAGCAGCAGCAGCAGCAGCAGCAGCAGCATAATCATCATCATCATCGTCATCATCATCTTCATCTGTAGCTCCACAGCACACTGTGGGCCTCAGCTTCCCTCAGGATTTTCCTCCAGACTTTCCTATCCTTAACCAGTGTACACCAGTTTTTCACTCCAAGTACTTTCACATCTTTTAGGATTCCATCAATCTATCATAGCCTAGGTCTTCCATGTCCTCTCTTTCCTTCTGTTGTGAATTTCATAATCCTCTTCATTCATTCTCTGTACATGTCCTGCCAATCTCAGCCTAGCTATCCTAATTGATGTCACAATATCAGGCGATTTACATAACTCATAGAGCTCTCTGTTGTACCTTATTTTCCACTCTCCACCTTCCCTAATGGGTCCATAAATTTTCCTGAGTATTTTCCTTTCAAAAGATGCAAGTCGAAACAGGTTGCCCTGTGTCAGTACCCATGTTTCACTTCTGTACATCAGGACCAGTTTTACTAATATTCTATATAGTCTAGCTTTGGTTGCACTGTGTAGAAGTTGTAATTTAAAGTATTTCATCAGCCCATAGTAACGTCTATTAGCACTGTGAATTCTTTTACTTATCTTTTCCTTTACATCATTGTTTTCATTTACCAGAGAGCCCAGCTGTTTGGATTTTGACTCAACACTGGCTCCCTTCCGTTGCAGTCATAACCAGTTTAGTAAGCATGACTGGGATTCCAAATTCATTCATTGCAGCAAATAACTTGGCTCTGTTTATGTTATCATATGTTGCACTGAAGTCTATAAACAGGTGATGAATCTCATTATTATGTTCCTTGGTCTTCTCTAAAATTTGTTGTAGAGCAAAAATTTGATTTATTGTAAATTTTCCAGGAATTATATTAAATTGCAGATAATTTGCCATTTCATTAATAGTCACACATCTATATAATGTAACCATGTCATTTTCAGTGCTATCATTCCTGTAGGGGTTTGGCTCCTTCTTCAAGCATACCACTCATGCTTGTCTTCCTTGACTGGACTGATTATTCTTCTTAGAGTTTTCCTTTCAAGTCAAGTGTCAACTGTCAAGTTGTCCTCAACTTTAGTCCTGAGAGACCATTCTTGATTGCATATGTAGTTTTTAACATCTAGCACACTACTGCATTAAACTGATATTGATATAATCAATGTGATTTGTAATTATTCCATCAGAGACTGCAGACAGTCATTACATCACTTTGTGTTATCAGTTAAGCATTCACTTATACATCTTCTAATTCTTCGTATTGTTTAAATTAGCAGCCATCCTTACTATTTCTTTTATGAATTTGCTAACTGCTATAATTTTTTATTGTTCGACTAAGCTTTTCGTCATTACTGACATCTTCAGGTCTTAAACAACATCTTCTAATTGTACACATTTTTTATCACAATGTGTTTGTATTTCATCACAACTGCGAAGGTGTTATTCTTATCTTATTGCTTTTTGAGATTGTTAATATATGATTAACAATTTGTGTATGTGTTCAAACACTAATGTGGCAGGTAAGTAGGTGTTTATATGTCATTGCATCATGTGCCATTATGTTATGGTAATAAATAAAATAAAAATTAATATGTATACAAATTTTGTTTTAACATAAAACTGAAAATTTTAAAAATATAGTAGACTTATGTTAGTACAACATTTATGGGTTTCAAGGGTCTACTGGATTAGCGAAAACTCAAGCCTATCAAAATTATATATAATTAAGGGCTTTTTTGTATTAAGCCAGGGTCAAATAATGACATATTAATTATTAGTTATTCAAAATTATTCAATTAAATAAATATTAATTATTTATTTTGACTTATATGATTACATTTTTACCAATTCATTTTCATACGTAACTCTTTGGAGGGGTTTTAACAAACCTCAGACCCATCCAAAAAACACCTCACTGCTCCTCTGATCTATCTGTACTTATTAGACTTATCTAAGTTTTTGTGAACACATATATGATTACGTGAGATCTACTAATCTTAGATATATTAATATTTTTAACTTATTTAGTGCATACAAGTTAAATTGTTCATTTTTTAAAGCAGAGGAAGTAAAAAAATTAAATACATAACTAATTATTATGTTTTATACTTCTTGACACTGTTATTTCTATTAAGTGGTGTCTTTATAATGTCTTGGTTCATTTATTTTAGGATAAGACAAATAACGTGACTTTCACATTAAAACTACAAATTCTGTAGGTATAATTAAGTGGTGGTAACATTGTTTAACTTAAATATAAATTACTGTAACCTGTTTTCTCATATTTATTTCATAGTTTTATGTTAATTTCATCTTTTAAGAAAGCTGAAATTGAAAGGTACTGGTTTACTGTTATTAAAAGTTACTGATATTGATAAATTTTGAATTAGTGAAGTTCAGTTCATGAGGTTTTATAGAGAATTAAAATTGGAGGCTAAAATTTTTCTGGTATTTGATATTTTACAACAGTAAAATAAATTTGTGCATGTTTACATTTTGAGGAGAATATCAGGAATGCTGTTTTAAAAAAGGGCTAATATCATTAATATATATAACAATACTGCAGCAATTATTGTATTATATGATTGAAATATATTATAATTATATATATTTTAATTAAATTATTTTATTTTACCTTAATCCGTCACTGTGACCGCTTGGTTTCTGTCTTCTTACTATATTACTTCTGTCTATATATATTTGTTTGCTATTGACCAATTTTTCAGGAGTTTCATTAAAGGTTAAGTATTATAATTAAAACACATACAAAAGTCTTATTATTAAATATAATCATGTAATTGTATAATGCTATATTATAATGAAGTATTTTCTATTATTACAACTTTTATTTCTGCTATTTTATGTGGGAACTTTCATTTCATGTTTTGTTCTAATATTTTAATGTAAACTGTAAAGGATGAATTTTAAACAATGTTCACAGAATACTGTTTCTGAAGAAAAACATGCCCATACAAGCATGTGTACATACCATTACTAAATACTAGTACTGTATCTGCAAAAATTGGCATTGGAATTTTATATTTCTCACAATTTTGGTAATTAGGAATTTTATGAACTAATAAAAAGTACTATACTTACAACCATGAAGGTAGTATTTATAGCTCCCTTGGTCAGAAGGGTAACAGTTGGCATTAGAACAACTGTTAACAATACAATTAATTTTTAATCTTATGTCAGTGTAGTTATGTTGCTGACATGTTTCTGCACATCATTAACCAACATCTATAACAGCAATAAAATAGCGGTGATTCGATGGGTCATCTCCATGGAAAGTGATAAGCTGTGGTGATGAATACTAATTGTGGCAACATGGACACAAAACAGTAATCTCAGGTTACTAACGGTGCTATCCAATTGGTGCACAGAGACAGTGTTGGGAAGTGCTGTGCAATTAATAACACATTATACATTTTATATCGAAGGTTTCTGATTGGTATCCTTCTTACTAAGGAAGCTTTACCATATCTGCTCCCATAAGAAGCGTGGAGCTGTTTTACTCAGATTTTTTTAGGTATTGCCCCATTTTGTATAATGTTGGTATGCTTTTGTGAAGTTTTGTAATAAGCATACTAAGCTGAATTTCAATACTTTGTAAATATAATTTTATAATTGTTTTTAATTAGCTGTTAAAGGAAATGATACACTTTATAATTTAATTGTGTTGTTTTTTTATCCAGTCCCAAGTTCATTCCTTTTGTATATAAAACAATTTATTTCTGTTTTGAAAACTACTGCGCGCGCGCGCGCGCGCGCGTGCACACACACACACACACACATTCATTGTACAATACACAGCAGTGTGTAAAATGAATGAATGAATGAATGTGTGTGTGTGTGTGTGTGCATATATATTAGTGTACAATTACATATTTTCATCTGACAATAATTACAGACTTATGTGCACACATGAATATTACAAGCACTATAACACATTATACCCACATATATACCACACTTACACCTGTATTTCTCATACAACATTGTTTCACATCACAAAACTGTATGAGTTACTGTATTATTCACAAAAATAATAAAGTGAATTTTTTGCTACAAAACTTTGACAGCTGTCATCAGGTACATTTAAAATGTTATATAATAGTTGTGAATATAAAAAGAGTCCATCTAAGAAAATAATGTACTATGTGCTGAAGTATGCCTGAGTCTCAAAAATAAAGTCATGTGAGAACAAAAACCGAAAACTGAAGAAGCTCATTGGATGACTGTGTAACTATACCTAACCATATTGGTATATGTTGTTTTCCTGCTATAAGCACACCAATAGTTTTTACATTTTGCCACTGAGCCAGTTTTGATGGGGTTTTTATTACTATTTTTATTTCCTAACCTGTCTATGTTGTATATGTAAATTCTGACAATCTGTCACTTGAATGTCTGCTTGCATTAGAGCGGTAACTCTTTTTTAAAACATTATGTAATATTTTCTAGGACTCAAAGTCATTGCATTTGAAATATCACTTCAGTGTTAATAAAAGTTACAGTTATGGCAAACGTCAGTTTTTAAGAAGTGTGATGAGGCATCAAACCTATTACTGATCTGTCATTTGAAAGAGTAGAAACATGTAAATTGCCAGCTTTGTTATAAAAATATTTTTTCACATATATATATAAAAAAAAAAATAGTTTACCAAAAGGAGCAATGAACTATAAAGCCATTGGTAGAAGAGACGTGGGTCATCCGAGGATGAGATGGGTGCCAGAACAGATATAAATAACCTAATCCTTGAAGTGAAGAAGAAGAAGATATATAAAAATATCACATAAATAAAAAACATAATAATAATAAATAAAATACTGTTACGACATCAGAGAACAATCTACGTGTTTGTCGAATGTGCCAGAAGAATCTCACTCTACTGTGTGTGGCGTACGTGCTTGTAGACGCATTTGCGAGAGTCTTCTCGATGCCGCCGGCCGTGCGGACTGTGTCAAGGCTGCAGTTAATTACGTAGTTCATACAGACGCAATTAGAATCATCTAGGTTTTCAGCGGCTATAAATACATGGCGGTAGCGGCCTTAAGTTTCAGTATTAGTGCGATATATTGACAGCGCGGTTCAAGAGTTATTGTCGGGCAAAATTACTGTGCGCTTTCAAGTGGTTATTAGTTAAGTGTTGTGTTTTATAATCGGACGGTAATTGTAATACAATTGTGTTTAATTTTAGTGGACATTTTATTGCGTGTGAACAATTTTTATTTGATTTGTTGTAGAGACTGTGTTGTTAATTATGAACTGTTTAACTGTTAAAATTAAAGGTGTTATTAGTGACTTAATTGGTGTCTTGGAATTTGTTTTCCACTGTACCTACGACGATCGAATAGACCGTCGTAACAATACATTAAATATTATGTATGTAAAAATAATTTTAAAAAATCAACTTACATTTTTGATTTAGTATATTTCAACACGCACATAAATTTAACTGTGTTATTTTAAATTCATATGTTTATGTATTATATTCTAAATTAATTTTAATAGTTCTCTTCTTGTTAAGAATAGTTCTATATTAATGTAGCCTACTTTTACATTATTAATCTGCTTTATGTTTATGTATTCATTTGTAGTTTCTATGTTTTGTTTCCTTGGCACAGTCTTATTTATTGTAGATATTGTTACGCCTGTCTACTCGATCGTCGTAGGTACAGTGGAAACAAAATAAGTACAAGACACCAATTAAGTCACTAATCACACCTTTAATTGTTACAGTAAAACAGTTTGTAATTAACAATACGGTCTCTACAACAAATCAAATGAAAATTGTTCACACGCAATAAAATGTCCACTAATATTAAAACTCAATTGTATTACAATTATACCGTCCGATTATAAAATGCAACACTCCACTAATAACTACTTGAACGTACACAGTAATAACTCGAACCGCTCTGGAAATATATCGCAGCTGTACTGAAAACTAAGGCTGCTACTGCCATGTATTTATAGTTCCTCCTTAAGCCTGTTCGTCCCGAACTGGCAAACCATCTCCGAAGTAATACTCGACCAGGCGATCTAGGTGAACGTCCTTGCGAAGGATAATTTTCCCGTTCTTCGAATTCAGTCTCGTGTGATCCGAACATCACCTTCCCAGGAATGCGAGTCTTTCGCTCAACCACTAGTTTTGCTGGAATCACTCCCGTTGCGTCAAGTACTGATGACCTAAATACCATTGGCTGATCCAAGTTTGTTTGATTCTCGTCAACAACCTCTTTTGTAACCTCATCTTCAGCCACTTTGCCCTCAGGCGCTTCTATCAGTTCAGGAACAAGCAAGAGTTTTGTCTCGACACCCATAGTTGGCTTTCCAATCACTTCTTTTGTTGTTATATTTATTTGTACTTCCTCTGCTAGTTCTTCCTCCATTTCCACTTGCAACAGGGAGGGTTCCTCTTGACCAGACTTGTTGACTTTTTTTCGACTAATCCCACTCGCTTAATCGAATGGTTGGTAGACACTGTCATTTTAGCCATGCAAAGCTTTATCTTCTCTTGGCCAACCTTCAGCACATTCTCTCTTAAGTCCACAACGAATCTGTAGGCATTCATAATGTCCGTGCCAAGAATCACTTCATCGACAATGTCTGCAACGAGCATTTGGTGGCTAAACTCGAGAAGACCCAGGGGTACACATACGTCTACCTTTCCTAGCATCTTGACGGGGCTTCCAGTCACTGTCTGTATTGTACAAGAGGTAATTAGAGGCTGGCGGTTGCTGACTAAGTCAGGGCGCACAATAGACATTGTTGCGCCCGTGTCAACTGTAAATAATGTTGTTTTACCTTCCGCAAATCCATTAACGATCAAGTTTCCACTGGTCTTATGTAGCGTGGAAACTGTGTGCTGTTCTGGGGCTTTACTTCTCCAATTGGTGCGATCACTCTCTTCTCTCGGTATCTTCTTCTCCCAACAGTCTACCTGTAGATGACCACGTTTTCCACAGTTGTAACATTTCGGTCTTCTGTCTTTTTCAAATCGTTGCGACTCTCTTGAACTTTTGAATTGTTTGTTCGACAACATTGTTTTGCTGCACTCATCGTAACGGCAATCTGATACAGGGATCTTCTAACTGCAATGTGATGGCACAAACCCATTAATGTAGCGGGATGCTGACTTGACAGCTTCAAACTCTGGGCGTGAACAAGAGCTTCTGAGCTATCTCGGTGTCTTGCCATTCGTAACACTTGCTCACAATCTCCGATGCCATCAATAAATGTCTGCACTGCAAACCTTATTCGGAAGTCTTCTGGTGCTTCAGGATAGGCTAATCTAATCAATCTATCGATACATGCTTCAAACTCTTGAAGACTCTCCCCGGAACGTTGTCGTCTTGTTCTCAACTGAGCGTAGTACACCTCTCGCAAATGTTTATCACCGTAGCGTAATTCTAGAACTTTTATCAACTCGGTATAGATGTTTTGGCTGTCAGGTGGCACTTTCTGTAGTAATTCTGCCGAATATTCTTTTCAGAATAAACAGAAAGTGTTCTATACCTCATGAAAATGTAGCCCTCCGTGAGATTCGGTTTCATCAGGTATGTTTCATTCTATGTGCACTATAAATGCATGACGCTGAGAGTCACAGTGAAATATCTCAAACTGGTCTAATTTTCTTGAGCTTATTCTGATGATAGTGCATTACCAGATGATAGATTTAGCGTAGTTATTAGTTTTAAGTAAAGTTTACCTAAGGTTAATAGCAATTGATTAATATTTGTTTATGGTTGTGGGAACAATTCGTAACATGAGTTCCAATTCTGACTGCAGTTTAGAGACTTTGTTTTAATAGTTTTTGTTCTTGATTTTGACTTATTTTTCTAGATAAAGTTTCAAAATGAATAATGGGTGGATTAATTTTTATAACAAGTAAATAATACTGAAGTAAAATCAGGTAAGTAGATTTGAAATAGACAAATGAGTGTATTAAATGAAATATGTTTCAAGAAGGCAATTGAAATTTTAATTTTACTTTATTTGAAGCTCTCCATCCTATCTCTTAACAATGGTAACTCTTGGTTGGTTTTGTCAAGTAACAGATTGTTTCAGCAAAAATGCAAGTAAGAAGACATACCACAGTGTTGTTCAAAGGCTTTACTAGTGGATTCTGGAACCACAATTTGTTTTCTGAGCGAGAGAGAGAAAGAGAGAGAGAGAGAGAGAGAGAGATCTAATGTAATATACACATGACTTAATTGTCTGGAAAGAGTAAAATGTCTTTATAGAAAGCAAAGTGATGAATGTAACAATAGTTTCAAGACACAGTTTTGTTATGCTCATTTATGGTACCACATATATCATCAGGGGTCCACACCTGGTGGAAATGGGTTTAGCACACCCGATGTACCCTAGCTGGATTTTCACCTTGTTTCAACCTGTCTGGGGTGGTATCCCTTTTTTTAATAGTTGTCTTGATTATTCAATCTTTTTAATCTTTTTTTATTCAATCTGTCTTTTTTTAATCTTTCCTGTCTGGTCTCTCTTGGCCAACTCTTGATCTTTTCGACCCCGATGCTAATAGGCTTTTGATGGCTTGGGAGGCTTTCATTTTCATACTATGTAAATATGAAGCTTTACTATGTAATTCTTGTTTTCTTGTTTTTCTTTCATACTACTCAGTAAGGACCCAGCCAGGAAGGATTAAAGTTGGCAAATGGTCAACAGTCCTAGAGCTGTAAGAGAAAGTTTTCTCAATAGCACTAGTGGTGGTATAACCAAGGAGTTGTGTCTCTGAGTGAAATCCAGAGCAGGACAGAGGCTCAAATGTAGCACTCCTACCACTGGTTTTACCAGTATTGGTGACATATTCTCTTAGAAAGTAACTAAGAAAAGAAGGGAATTTAATTTGGATGGCACAACATCGTGCCATCTTTGTTTATGAGAAAGCATTTAATAGAGTTAACAGATCCATTCTATGGGACATTATGTGTAAGAGTTGTAATCCAAAACATCTTGTGGATGTTGTAAAGAGCTTATAGTATTGAACAAGGACAGTATTGTCTATGGAAAAGGATTTGACAGAGGAGATTTACATTAACCAGGGAGTGCAACAAGACTGATGCATATCTCCAACATTGTTTAATATGTATATTGATGACATATTTAGAGAGTGGAAGTTATGAGTGGACCCAGGAATAAAAATAAATAATAGAATATCCTTGAATACAATGCTGTTTGCAGATGATCAAGTAATTAATCCAAAACAATTAATGTGACTTCCAGAGACTGATGTTCCAGTTACAGCAAGTCTGTTTGAATTATAACGTGAAAATTTCTCTATAGAAGACAAAAGTTATGGCTTTTATGGGAAAATTCCCCTTGTGAACTAAGATTGTATTGGTTAAAAAAGACCCGGTGTCACATTTCCACTAGTCTTGGTTGTGACATCACTTAAATGACATGGGTTATTATGTTCATCATGAGTTGTCTAGTTTCAGTCAATATGTGGCAAAATTCATCAAGCGTTATTGAGGAAAACAAGGAAATAGACTCGACAAAAATTGTATAAGGTTGTGATAGTGTTGTCTGTTTCTGAAACTTGGGTTCTGACGAAGAAACATCTGAGTTGGATACAGACATTGGAAATGAGAGTTTTGTGATATGTTAAAGGCTGCCAATGAAGAGCAATGTAATGTTTTCAACTTTACAATAAAACCATTCACAAAGAGTTACAATTTTTAATATCAAAGATTTTATTGCATAATGCTCATCTGAATAGGTTACCAGATAGCAGGTTGTATAAGAAAGTTTGGGAATTCAAACCTATTCCCTGATGGAAGAAGAAAAAGAACAATACCATATATTTTTCTTGAAACATTAACTGATTAAGCATCCTCAGTGGTAGGCCTGAAATTTGCCTAAAACTTCTTTCATTGTTGAAACTTGTTTGTGGTATTGGGAAAATGTTTAGTTTAAGAACTGTATAAGGAAAACAAAAGAGATTTAGACACATAATTGCACACTTGCATTTATGTCGGCTAAAAATACCAGTAATTATTATAGCCAGTCTTCTGCAAATAAACGATTACATATTCTTGGATGTTGTTGTCCATGACTTGTCTGTTGATTAACTAAATATATTTAAATCACTAACTTTGTGTTCAGAGTCGGTAGTGATTTAATTATATTTGATTACACGTTGTTTACAGATGATGGATACACAGGAAGTCCAGAAGCACAGGATGAAAACTATATTTTTAAAGGCTTGACCTATCAGAGAATACTGCTAGTTTTAACAGAATCACAAACATAGTAGCCTGGTACAGTGACTTACACATATTTAAAACTATAGAATTGTTACTGGTACTTTTTCATGACAGAGTTTGTAGTTTGAAAAATTAGTTTGGTGTCAATTTTCATCAATTATTACATAGAAAATTTAAAATAGTTTTTGAGCAAGTTCATAAAGGCATACATACATACTAAAAGCAAATTATGTAATTTGAAATGTTTGGGTAGGTATATATGGGAGTTATGTACAATGTAGCTTAGAGTTATTCTATGATATTGGTGAAGTATACTGTGTACTCATTATATAAAATTCCAGTTTAATTTTAGCAGCATATAATATTCCAATTATATGTAATCTTAACAAGACTTACTAATATTGTTTTTATTCTTACAGGTGCGAAGTTAAGAATGAATACAGAGCTACTGTACTTTAAAAATAAATGGACAGCATACTTAATTAGGACAGAGTACTACATTGTTGTGTAGCAAACTTAATTATAAAAGTTTTGATGCCACTTAAGGCCATTGGTCTTTGTGGAAGTTTATTATTTTGATAAGCTTTAAATAACACTAATAGTATCTGCTGTGTAACACAATAAGTACATATTCTAATGAAGATATATGAAGAATGAAAAAAACATAGAATTAAGTCAATAATTATGTGTGGCACCATAATTCTTATGAATTCATAAATGGATATATAAAATATGAATTCTATGAAAGAAAGGTAAAACCTGAATGTATTGAGATTTTACAGAGGCTATGAAGTTTTTCTACATTCAGTTTACATTGCCTGAAATGAGATTTGTTGTGATTTAGCTTCCCATAAATAAACTTTAAATTGTAATACAATCACTGGTTTGAGTAAACGTTGTAATAGAAGTTATAGAGATTCACTGAACAGATTGCTGGTTTCATGAATTTTTTTAAATTCTTGTATTGGCAAGATACAGTGTAATAAAAATGCAGTGTACTAAGGATTACAAGATATAACCTGTTCTTGTGCTGATTCTCAAAATTACTGCTTCATATTCAGCACATAATGAGCTATGGTAAGCAATGCTTTCTGCTTTTGATAAGTGACGGAAAAGGGGGTAGATCCAAGAAGACTAGCAACCATCTTTCAAATACGAGGGTCATTAGAAAAGGCGTGGAGCGACGTCTATTGCTTACAGCTAGAACTAACATTTTTCGTATACTGTAAGAATCGTATTTCATGTAAACGGCTGTTAATTTTCAAATCTGTCTGTAAATTAATTCACTGTTTATCAGATATTTAAAATTTACGTGGCATGAGTGTTTTGAAAAGTGGACATAATCAAACATTGTGCTGTGATTCAATTGTTTGTTAAAACGAGCCTAGAGCCAAAAAAAATTCACAATGAAATGCTAAATGTGTTCCAAGAATTGAAGATGATTCCTGCAGTAGGTGCCCAAAGAAATTAACAGCTTCAAATATCATTAAAAAAATGTGATACAGGGTGTTGGAAGACCAGAGATTGAGAGTGGATGGCATTGCTGAGATTATAGGCATCTTACACGAGCATGTGCATTACGTTTTAACTCAAAAGAAAGATGCAACCAAAACTACACCTCGTCGTTCAGAAAGTTTACCTATTATCATGCACTATTTAGTCAGTGTAAGAATATTAAGACAGTATTGTAAGGAGAATAAACACTATGATAAACTGTTGACAAATGGTTATTTTTATGAAAAAATTGTATAAGAATTTTAAAAACTTACAAAAATGTTTGTATATCATCATATATCCTAATTTGTTTTGATAACAGGCTTTTTCTAAAAAAAAATTGAAAAATTAATATAACTAGCTGCATAAAAATAGCACAGCTTATCATTTTTTGTACGCATTTGTATTTAAAGCTGCATTCAGGGCTATTTCTAAAGGTAGTGTGACCTGAATATGATGTTGAGACTTCAGCACACATATTCAAACCTTAGAATTACTAAGGATTGAGGATCAAGGTACAAGTATAGAATTAACATTTCTTAATATTTTCACTTTTATTTGTAAAAAATAGTATAATAAAAATTTAACACTTCCATATTCAAAGCATAACAAAATAAATAGGACTATGTAGTAAATAGAATAAAATTCACATTTTCATAAACTAATCACATAAAATGTTTACAAAGGTTTTTTAAAAATATATAAACACTTGGTACGTTTCACAGTTTTTGTAATTTATTTAACTCTGACAACTGTTTTGACTTACTTAAACCATTGTCAAAGAGCTGAGTGAACACTAAACAGAGGATGTAGGCTAAGGGTGGTCAACAAATTTAACAAATGAACAAACTGAATTCTGTGTATCCCCTTTATTAAAAGCTGTTATTTAGTTTAGTTAATTTTATATTTTTCATTCAGATTATATTTAGTTTTTACAAACACTTGACCCTCCTTAGCTCCTGCAACCCCCCTCACCATCTTCACATCTCACACATGTTTTCCGATACATCTCCTAAACAGATGTCAACCACGCTTACCTACATCCTCTGTTTAGTGTTCACTCAGCTCTTTGAAAATGGCTTAAGTAAGTCAAAACAGCTGTCAGAGTTAAATAAATTTAAAAAACTGTGAAATGTACCAAGTGTTTATATATTTTTAAAAAACCTTTGTATTAATATGTTTCACCAAGTGCCCAACGAGTCATCAATTAATATCATTATAAAATGTTTGTTAAAACAAGACTTCACAAGATTTTATTATTATAAATTTTGTTGTGTCACTAATGTTAACTCTTTCCAATTCAACACTTTTAACTGAGATTAATGCCAGATTTGACAATCTATTTTGTAACCACTGGAAGGAAGCTTAAATTTCTTATTTAGGAAACGATCTTTCTCCTTCTGCTACTAAGACAGGTAGTGTAGGCAGTATTCTGGGAGCTATAAATATATTAGGGTACAGAATTGTCAAATTATTCTTGCATAACAGTTCATTGGGATGTGTTCATCATAATGGAAATTTCAGTTTGCAGGCTCATGAGGATTCTACCATCCGGATTTCTTAGAAATCGCAACTCTTGCAATGAATTTGTGTTCCAGATGTAGATATGTAGATTATGCATAGGAAGCAGTTTATAAAGGATACGGTAATATTAGAAATTTTTGTTTGTTATCACTGACAGTGCAGGAATGTCCAGCAGTTAATGAGAGAAAGATAGATGGATAGATAGAGAGAGAGAGAGAGAGAAAGAGAGCAATTCAGTTAGAAAGAGAGGTCAACAACATCTCGACTGTGTATTATGGTAACAGTTATGTTCTACTATCTGCCTTAACTAATGTGACTCACATGTCTAAATATTATACACCACATGATCCATGTGACTCAGAGTTATGCTCTCCAATTGGCAGTGCCTATGTGTTTGCATGTATTGAATGCCTAAAATGCATGAATTGGTCAAAAATCAAACTAACTTGGCCAAACAAAATATATCTAACCTGTTTAAAATGTTAAATTCAACAAAAAGTTGAAAATTTTGTTAAATAGATGTTTCCTTTGGCATATTAAGGTTAATAAGAGGTGTAAACATTATTAGACTCAAGGAAGGAATTTAAGACAAACACACATTCTATAAGCCAAGTTATAGAAACGACTGAAAATGACTAGAACAATGTTATATATCATATTTTAATTATTAATATTGGTGTTACTTTCACTGTAAACTTACTTGGTTTAATCCAAAACAAAAACAACAAACCACAAAATAAAAACAACACACAACAATACAAATACATCACACTCACATACTACAACTCAAACGCACACAGAATTGCCAACACATTCAGAAAATACAACTACAAAATAGCATACAGAACCAACAACACCATCAAAAGATACATCAATGGCACAAACAAAGACATTGACAAATACAACAAAACAGGCATATATAAATTAAAATGCAATGATTGCAACAAGTTCTACATAGGCCAGACAGGAAGATCTTTTTCATCCAGATTTTCTGAACACACCAAAGCGCTAACTAATAATAACATACAATCCATATTTTCTACACACATCCAGACAGAAAACCACAGTTATACCAATATAAAAAACAACCTAGAAATCTAACTACCTACCTAAAAGTCATAAACTTAACACCACAGAACAATTTGAAATATACAAACACAACCAAACAACATACTCAATGACCATTTACAATTTAAATCAAACACACTATTCGACACAGTAATAAACAACACATACAACAATTCAAACTCCGGCGCCAATCCCCTCCACCCCCACACAACCTGTTAACCAAAAAACCGTTACACATAAAATTACTGACAACTTGGCACATTCCGTATCCGAACTCACTGAAGAAGGAGAACACCACTCCGAAACGCCATCTGAGTGATTAAACCAAGTAAGTTTACAGTGAAAGTAACACCAATATTAATAATTATTATGTGTGTAAACAAAGAAATGAACATTCAAAAATAATATCATATTTTAATCAGAATGTAAATAATTAAGGCGCTAGCATAACCTTAAATTTTTTGTAATTCTTCTCATAGAAAAATGAGAGAAACCTAGCAATTTAGCAACCTGATATGTTAGCAATTTAGATACAGTCAAACAGATAAATATAGTTTCTCTTTACTCTTTTGTATTTTGTTGTTGTATTATTTGATATTTAAGGCTGTAACTCTTTTGAAATCGCTTTGTTAAGATTTCATGGGTGGACTCAGGAGGTCTGTGAGATAGTGCATTTATGCCATTCTCAAAATCACAGCATGTTTGTCACCAATGTTCGGTGAAATTTCCAAACCTGTCAAAGTCAACCTTAAATTTCTTTGTCGACAGAGTTAGCAACTGACCGCGTCTGTAATGACTTATTTTGTATCTTGGTGTACTGCAGATTTCCATGTTTCAGAATTCAGCTGACATGTATGCCGGGTACCAGTGGTGGCGATGGGGGGGGAGTTGCCCCCCCCCCACTTTGTGGGGAAAAAATTAAATTTTTATTCCATTTTAGCCGCCTAAAACTAGGAATTATAAAAAAACAATTTATACAAACCCTGTTGTCTTATCACCTAATTATCTTTCCTTTAATTTCTTTAATTATTAAAAAATTTACTTAGCGGAAATACACACAAAATGTCATGGGTCGCGGCTAACTGATTTGTAAGCGCCACAGCAAGTAGTGGAGACTTGCTCAGCAGCGTGTAGCATGTGCACACCTAATTAAATAATATTATTTAGCACAAGCAATCTAACACAGTATTTTTATTATTCCTTACATATTTTGTAGTGTAATGGGGTATAAAACAGGGCCTAGAGTAAACTCACTGGTTGGACTTTGGCAAATTATCACTTTTTGGTGTTTATTTTAAACAAGCCATACTTTTGAATGAAATTATTACTGATCATTTGTGAATTCTCAAAGTATTTCTATTTAATTGTAATACATGTGTAATTGTTCCTTTGGTGAAAGTTATATTGTATAGTGTTAATCAAAATCTCAAAAAAACTATTATTACTGCAGTTAAGTTGGTAAACTGTCAACCTTTACTTCTCTGTCCAAATTCGCTCAGAGAGCATCAAAAACTTACCATTTTGTAGCTAATTTTTTTAATTTTGTTGTCTACCCCCCTATACCCCCCCAGACCTCCGGTACTTTTTGTTGTTTATAAATTTTTTTGCCCCCCACTTCTAATTCCCAATCGCCGCCACTGCCGGGTACTATAATATCTGTACTAAAAACTTGTATAGAGGTGACAGCAATGCAGTTGGTGTTTAATTTTTTTTTCGATTACGCCTGTTATTTTTTATGGTAACATGACTACACTATGCGTTCACTTTGCATGTATCTTTCTCATTCTACGCATACCTTTAGTATTTCCTGATTTGTAACTTTCCTGTATAGAATTTCTGCTCTACACAGGTATTTTTTTTTTTTTTTTTTTTTTTTTTTTACATTCCTCAATGCTTTTACAAGTTATTCCTGAAAGTATCTGGGGTGGCAATTAGAAATTCAGATGTTAGTTTACAGTATTCCTAGCATTCATCCATCTGTCCTCAGCGCAACAGTCCATGTAGGGCCTGGTCTTCTTTCACAAAACCCCCCCCCAATCCCTTCTGTCCTTCGCCACTCGTCTCCACGCTATGGACACCAAGTCTTCTGAGGCCCACAAGACTCCAGCTACATTTTCTTTGGTTTTCCTTTCTGTCTTCTTCCACCTGGTCTGTACTGGAATGTTCTTTTAGACATTCTTTCGCCTGTCATCCTTTGTAGGTGACCCGCCCACCTTATCCTTGCCACTTTGATCTCACAAAATATTCCAGGTTTATCAAAGAGCTTCTGTAGCTCATTATTTCTCCTTATGCTTCATACTCTGTTCTCCATAACTGGTCTGTATGTTTTCCTTAGGATTTTTCTCTCCCATATTTTTACCATGTTTTCTTCTCTTATTGTCAGATCCCGTGTTTCAGGTGACAACTGGTGTTAATATTGTTTTATAAATTCTTATTTTTGAAGTTCTGCCCTTGGATAAGAATATATGTTGTAGTGTAAAGTAGGCTCTATTTCCTACCAATACACATTCCTAAATCCAATACTTTGATAAATTATTCCTGAAAGTATCTGAGGAAGCACTTTGGCGTTAGTTTGGAGTTATTCCAGATGTTAGTCTAGAGTATTCCCAGCAATGATGTTTCCAGTGTTTTGAAGGCTTTTGGACAAAAAACAAACTTTTCCCATGCCTGTTTAATGACATACTATCAATTCTGTGCTTTTATTATGGAATCATTGGACTCCATTTAATTTTTGTTCTGAAATGTTCCTCTTTGTCCTTCGGCTGTTTTAACTATCTGTCTGTAATTATTTTAAGTACGTAACAGTACTTTCAAGAATGCGATTAATTCTATTATTCTTACTTTTAGTGTAATGTAAAATAAATGTTACTTTATTTGACATATGTTGCATCATCCGTATTATTATATATGATGATGATCCTCTGCGGTACAGCCCCTGCAGAGTCCGGGCCTCCAACACCACTCACCTCCACTCGTCTCTGTTCTGTGCTCGTCTGCATCACTGTCCTATTCCCATGTGATGCAGGCCTTCCTCAGTATCTTTTCCGGGGCATCCTTGTTTTTCTTCTCCCACCAGGATTCCCATTAAATACTTTCTTCACAGCTCTATTGTCCATCATCCGCTGTACATGACCTAGCACAGAATTCCATTTCTTTTGATCTCAGTACCAGTAACAATATTTGGCTTCCCAAAAACTGTCTCCAACTCTTTGTTTGTGCGTATTCTCCATACTTATGCCTCCATCCCTCCTGGCACCATAAATCCTTTGCAACATCTTTCTTTCCCATCGCTTAAGCCAACTATCTTTCCTTACTGACAACCTCTATGCCTCACTTCCGTGAATTACAATGGGTCTTAAGATGGTCCTTCAGATCTTAATTTTTAACTTTCTATTTACATTTCTTGGCCACTGGACACTGCCCAAAGAATAAAAACATCTGTTGCCAACTGATATTCGAGCATGGATTTCGCAAGAAATTTTGTTATCATATGTGATGAGTGCTCCTAAGTACTTGAAATTCTCGCATCTTCCGTGTCGTCTTCCTGTTCTACAGCTGAACCCCTTGGGCCTAAGGCCTGCACTACGTGTTACTAGTAGGTACTTTACCTTTTCTTTATCTTTTTAATACTTACTTTCTTACACAACAAATGTTTAATTAAGATCTATCTCTGTTCGAGCAATCAGCGCCACGTCATCAGCGTATGCGACGCATTGAACCGTTCGATCTAATATGTTACTACGTATCCCCCACCTTGAGTTATCGTTATCTTCCGTACTACGTTTTCCGACACTGAATTGAATAGAGTCGTGGACAGTACATGCCCCACCTTAACCCTTGTTATTGTTATATATACGCACTCAAAAATAATAATTGCTCCTTTTTTAACGCCTAAGCAGCCTAGGAGTTGGCAGGAGCTGCCTAATGTGAGCCATTAGGCGTACAAGGAGGAGAGCGTGGCCAGCACTACGTTTCAGCTACCTACCCGAGTACGTTATCCCAGATAATAATTTCCAACCACAAACTGAGTCGACCCGGGTGCTGAAAAACGCACTTTGATTTTGTGCTGCGCCCGGGAATTGAATCTCTAGATTACTAGCCAGGCCAGGCGCCATACCCACTGCTCTACTGAGCTCTCAATCTCCCCCCTCTCCCATATATATATATATATATCCATCATTTTCTATATAAGTAACTCGATGTTTCTTGCAGTAATTATATAATTTGTGATGTTTTCAATTTGTTTCTTCTGCAAGTAGATAATATTGTATATTCTTTTAGAAAAAAAAGAATATACAATATTATCTACTTGCAGAAGAAACAAATTGAAAACATCACAAAATATATATATATATATATATATATTTCAATCACTTTCTGCTACAGTCCGTTTCTTGATGTATATAATACTATAATACTTATAACTATTTTACCTCAAGATGTATTTTTTCCTTTAGGGACATGTTTTTTTTATAATACCAGAACAAATACAAATCAATACAAAACATGACACAATATTCAAAGCACTCAACATCGAAAATACACAAAATACAAAAACAGATACCACAACCACACACAATAATGCAACATTGAAGGACCAAAGACCAACAAACCACCATAATAACATCCAGAAGCCAACACACAAATACTGCACCAGAAGCAAGATGGCGAAGGCTGAAGATGGGAGAACAGGATCTCCCGAAACATGTCCCTAAAGGAAAAAATACATCTTGAGGTAAAATAGTTATAAGTATTATAGTAATATATATATATATATATATATATATATATATATATATATATTGTTACAACACAAATAAGCCACCCAATACCAGGGATAAAAAAGAGATGAATCAACAATATAATAAGTAATTCGTAATATAAAATGTTTAAAATAATGAAAATAAAATGACAATGACACGACAAACGACGACATGACCTAACCCAAGTGATTGACCAAACAAAAGGAACCAAATGAAGAAGGGAAAAAACTGTAACCAAACAAAAATGAAACAAATTGAAGGAATTGAATGACTCAATGCAACAAAATAAAATAAAACCAAAGGAGAAGGTGGAAAACTAAGATATAAATGAAATACACTGAAAGTGAAGAAGGAGGAAAATGAAAAAGAAACAAACCAAAGATAAAGGGAAAATAAAATGAAATCAAGTGCTAAGACACAAACAAGTAATATAGAATACAAGCAGGAGAAATGGTACACTCAAATGCAATATTGGAAACAAAACCAATAACTAACCAATGTAAAAAACAAGTATTATTATCAATTAAATGATAAATGTAACTGATATTTGATAAACCCCAATAAAGTAATGTTAAAAAATAAAAGTACACTAACCCACGAATTAGAGTTAGATGTAATGACGAACTCGATAGAAACATAAACTTATTAATAGTATAAATTATATTTGTAAAGAAAGAGATAGTGAGGTAGTGAGAAAGTAAACATTAATAAATAATAAAGAGAAAGTAATTATAGGGATTACCCATTTAGAAACACTTAAAATAAAAACATTTAAGAAGTCCAAAAGTGAAAGTGTAAAACCCCAAAATAATTAGGAAATAAAGTGATAAATAAAAAACGCTTAATAAATAAGTTATAATAAACACTAAATGATTAATGGTGAACCATATTAATAATTAAGAATGTTGTTAATGATAGTATTAGAGGTAAACACTAAATAAGATGTAATGGACACTGAAGAGTGATGATGACAGTATTATTTAAAAAAGAATATTATTGTTAATGAAATTAAGATTAATTGTATACAATAGCATTTAAAAGGGAGAATCCCATGAAAGGTAAACAGATAGTGTTACCATGGATTGAAGGTAGAGATTAGTTAAAAACTAAGAAGTTAAAAACAAAATCAATAAACACCCCATGTTATAAGGGATAATTATTTAAGTAAGTTTAAAAGGTGTGATGATGTTTATCACCCAAAAAATAATAAAAAATGAAATGGATTGTAAACAAACATTACCTAATAACCGTTAAATAATTGTTTAATTAAATTTATGAATAGGATATGGATGGAGGAATTGTACAGACCATAGGCCTAGATGTTATATTTTATGTGATCAAGAATAATAAGTAATAGCCATATTGTTAACAATGGCAAGTTAAATAAATAAGAAGGTAAAGAAAGCAATGCAGAACTTAGAAAACGAGAAAATCAGTTAGTAAATAATTAGCAATCCATGAAGTATAAAATAATAGTAACATGTATATAGTACAAAAACAGATCCAAAACACATCGACAAATAACACAACCAATTATAATAAAACAAAACTCATTAGGTTAAAATGAGATGTAACTTGTATGAAATAAGTAAATATAATCAATGGCTACTTAGGCCTATGAAATGCCTAACTGTCAAAAACAAATAACTACAAATTGTAACAAATTAACAAAGAAATTAGCAAATCCAAGGCGAGTAAATAACCAAGGATAATTTGTAAATCATATTAAAAGCAAAATGTTAGAATAAGGACTTAAATTAAAAGAGAAATGTAATTAGCAAATATTAACATAATTATAAAATTATAATACATAAAATGACCCAACCTTATGGGATATCAAAATAATCTTTGAAAGGAAATACAAACAATAGTGATAATAGTTAATACTTAGGAAGGAAGATAGAAGAATAAAAGCAATCAGAAGATATACAAGGATTTTGAAAAAAATTCAAATATGATAACAATGGTTTTATGTCAATTTAAGCCAATCAGATTTAATTAGTAACCATGACAACAGCCGTTGGTTACGAATTTTCCGTTGAATATTTTTACTCGTAAAGTGACGCTCATCCAGATTAGACGCCAGAGCTTGAATGACCAAAATTTTAATTTAAAATGTCAGAAAAGTAAACCAAATTCAAGCAGATGAACCAGTAAGAAGCAGAGGAGGAACCAGAACATTTAACTGATGCCAAGGACCATTTTACATGAAAATTAAATGAAAAAATGACTACAACTAACATGAAAAGGACGCAAGACATATTTAAGCCCCAAGATTATTGAAAATTGATGACTAATGCAGCCCAATTACATTTTGACTGAACGACAGTTTATACCAAGTCGTCTGATTTGATAAGTATCATTGAATTACCCAAATTCCAGAAATAAACTCACTTTAAATATTTCTCACAGTAATTTTAAATCTCACTATAAACCGAATATTCTCTTTCAAAAATTAATTAAGAAAAATAAAACACTGAAAATTTGTTAACTTATAAATAACCTGTTGATCAAATACGAACTTTTGAAACACACTTTACTACACTACAGGAACAAATTATAATCACACACTATATTATTTAAGTACAAATAATGTAAGGCAATGTAATTTTTATTGTAATCATAATTAATATTTTTCTTGTAATCAAAAGAACTCTAGATTTGGAACGGAACAAATTGTAAACAAACTAAATGGTAGCCATCTTAGGCCGTAAAAATCGTTCCAAAATCGATTTCGCCAACCCTAGAAGATTGTCTCATAACAATTGTCGGTGCAAATTTATTAATAACCAAGTATAATTTTCTTGTCAGACTGAATAATTACCAATCTATAATTAAAGAAACTAGTACAGAGTGTAACCATTGTTTTATTTCATAGGGTAGTGTATTGTATAATTTGTGCTTGTTAGCGAACATCTAGATTTGACGGCCAGCGCTCACGCCGTAACTCGACAAACTACCTGCTCGATTCAGAAGGTCGAACCAAGGCGGGAATAAATTTGAATGCCCCGGCCGTCATAGTTGAGAACACCTTTTGACACATTATTTACTAATTTAATTGTTTTAAATAAACAATTTGGCGCCACCCGGGATTCACAAACCCCTATTGAATAACAGGTAAGGTTTCCACTCGCGTTGTACTGGTAATTAAAACATCGCTACGGACTTCGTTAGCGCAAAATATTGAAGTAACGACACCAGTGTGAGGCAAACACAAGCACAACACTTATACACATTTTCAGAAGACAACGTACCAGATATACAACGTTACAGATTGGCTTCCATCGCGGGGCATAAACGAGAAGGACGTCTCATAAATACTACGTTACAATATATATATATATATATGTGAATGAACTTATAGTTGATATAGGATGGAATATTGTCAACAGACCTCGACGTTTTGGTCTGAAATCGTTCGAGAATCTCCGTGATGGAGGACATGTTTGCGCAACGTGAATGTGGCAAAAGTAAATACAGTGTCTTTTAAAAACTGAGATATCGTAGGAGGATTTTGTGAGTTACTGCTTTTTCTGTCATGGTGCAAACGTTGCTGTTAGCGTTCGTGGGTGGGGCGGTGTTAGCGACTTGTCAGTAATAAATAAACAAATAAATAAATATATTTGTAAGGGTTGAAACATTTTATGCCCCTGTAGATTAGGGACAATATAGTTCAGGTCGAAGTCATGTAGTATCACGGAATACGATGGCATGGCTAGCTCCACGACGTTTAATTTTGGGAGTACTCGGCGGTTCTGAAGAACAATCCACCTTGAGGAGGATTCTGTGCTAATTCACTGTGGGCAGTTTTGGACTTCATACGTCTACATGACTGTCTGTACAGACTTAATAGCAGATGCGCGAACCCCCCCCCCCCACACACACACACACACACAACCTGTATAAATTGAAGAATAGTGATTATTAGCCTATTCAGTGCGTTTCTCCTACATTACAATATTCATTTAACAATTGCATGTATGGCACTTTTCCATAGATTTTCTTCTACTGATTAGTAAAGTTTGAAGTGTTTGTGTAAAGCACTTGAGAAATTATTTGAGAAAGTGAGTTTAAGAGTTGTTGAGACACCCAACCTGAAACAATGTTAACGATCTGTTGTTCTGAGCTTCAAATGTATCAATACCCTCAATTCCTAGTTCTTAATTAAATTTTTTAGATTAAAATTTCTTGTACTTGAAGTTTCGAAGGTGACCGATTTGTTAAGTCGAGTGTTTTTCTTTTTATGCCTACATTTCTTCTAGTGAAACTAGGAGATATTTTCTTAGGAAATCATTGCGTCTTACTTTTTAAATTTTATATTTTTCTTGCGAAGTCGTTACATTTTACATATTTTATAATACTACTGTTTTTCTGTTGAATAGTTTCATTCAAACTACAACCGACAAGATAAACTACTACTTTTATTTAAGATAATATTTACTTTCCTTTTAAAATTCTCTTACGTAGAGACTGTAAAAAAAAAACTTAAAAGGGAAAGAGGTAAATTATACGTTATGTCTTATCTACTAACGTATAAAACGTGGATATTTCAGCGGTCGGTTTAGAGTTTTCGCAATAGTAAGAAACAAATAAATAAAGCAGTTTTGGTTCCAACACATACATGAACGGTATAAAAACAATTTCCTTATATAGTAATTTTGTTTATAAATTAATAGAATCACCTGAGATCCGTCGTGTGACTTTGTTTAAACTGACGCGTTTCGGAGCATATGTTCCATCTTCAGATATAAATCGCTCAGTCGAGGGCGTTAGTTGTTAAAATCACATCAAAAACATTTTATACTCATTTAACGTTCGTATGGGTGCGCACCGTTTGAAGGCCGAGCGGATACTGAAGTTATCTATGAATGTTTGTGTAAGTTCAAGTCTGTATCGTACAGCGTGTTCGATTTAAAGTTAAAATGATCATTCAATATAAAATCCCGACTGCGTATGTTATTGTAAGCTTTGCAAGTTTCGAACTCCTCCAAAGCGTTCATGTATTGGCCTTTCTTGCAAACATGTAGGGTTTTAAATTAGATGTGAAATCAGTATAAGCATGACTGCTTGAAATTAAATGTTGTGCGTAGTTAGATTTTATGTTATTTAGTGATGTCTAATTTTTAAAATTATGTTTCATTGTGTGTTCGTTAAATCTCTTGAGAAAGAGAAATTTACAAAAACAAAAAAAATTACAAGAGAAATTTACAAATCACAAAAAAGTGACTTGGATACCAATAACGATATTGTTACGACGTCACAGAACAATTTACGTGTTTATCGAATGTGCCAGAGAGTCTCGGTGTAACGCGTGTGGCGTACGTGCTTGTAGACGCATTTCGCGAGAATCTTTTCGATTGTGCCGGGCTTCGCTCGGGCGTGCGGACTATGTCAAGGCCGCAGTTAATTACGTAGTTTATACGAGACTTAAGACGCAGTTTTGAAGCTTCTGGTGTGTGAGCGGGGATATAAATACATGGATATATACAGAGCGGTTCGAGTTATTACTGTGTACGTTACGTTCAAGTGGTTATTAGTGAAGAGTTGTGTTTTATAATCGGGCGGTATAATTAGAATTTATTGTAATACAATTGTGTTTAATTTTAGTGAACATTTTATTGCGTGTGAACAATTTTCATTTGATTTGTTGTAAAAGACAGTGTTGTTAATTACGAACTGTTTAACCGTAAAAATTAAAGGTCTGATTAGTGACTTGGGTGTCTTGTATTTTTGTTTCCACTGTACCTACGACGATCGAGTAGTCCGTCGTAACTGTGGTGTCAGAACTGGGATAAAACGATTATAACAGAACTGAAAACAGTGGACACTTTGTACAAGACGAGTGTGATTCGTAATTAATCGGTAAACATGGATCCCAGTCAGATGATGGAAGCTTTACAAACACTGCTGCGGCAGACACAGGAAGAAGCTGAAAAACGACAGGATGAAAAACGCAGGCAGGAAAGAGAAGAGGTTGAGGAACATCAGAAAGCATTAATGCTAGAAACAGAAGGAAGACAAAAAGAAGAACGAAGACAAGAAAGGGAAGAAACAGAGGAACGACGTAAACGTGAAACAGAAGACATCAAGGGGTTAATACAGGAGCAAAAGCAGACACAAGAACAAACTGCTGCAGAGTTGGGTCTCCTAAGAGGTGAGCTTAATAAGCAAGTTACTAAAATATCGGAGGTACAAGAATCAATGACATTAAAAATAGCTGAAGTAGAAAAATCTGTCTCGATTGTTGAAGAATCGATGTACACAAAAATATCTGTGATAGAATAATCTGTGTCAAATAAAATATCTGCAGTAGAAAACCCAATGGCAAACATAAGAGTGCAAATTACAAGTGAAGTTGAGCAGTGCCTGAAAATGCAGCCAAAACAACTTTGCGAACAAACTGTACCAATGATAAAAACAGAAAAAGACGCAGCAAATCAGTCAACAGAGAAAGTAACGTTACCTGCAGTAGGGACAGTTCATGTCAAAGCTCCAACCTTTGACGGAAGCAGTCACTGGGCAACGCACCTCCGCCAAATTGAAGCTGCTGCATGCGCAAATAATTGGACAGAGAAAGAAAAGGCTGTTTCACTCGTTCTTGCTTTAAAAGGACCGGCGGCAGAATTACTACAGAAAGTGCCACCTGACAGCCAGAACATCTATGCCGAGTTGATAAAAATTCTAGAATTACGCTACGGTGATAAACATTTGCGAGAGGTGTACTACGCTCAGTTGAGAGCAAGACGACAACGTTCCGGGGAGAGTTCAAGAGTTTGAAGCAAGTTTCGACAGATTGATTAGATTGGCCTATCCTGAAGCACCAGAAGACTTCCGAATAAGGTTTGCGGTGCAGACATTTATTGATGGCATCGGAGATTGTGAGCAAGTGTTACGAATGGCAAGACACCGAGATAGCTCAGAAGCTCTTGTTCACGCCCAGAGTTTGAAGCTGCCAAGTCAGCGTCCCGCTACATTAATGGGTTTGTGCCATCACATTGCAGTCAGAAGATCCCTGTAACACATTGCCGTTACGATGAGTGCAGCAAAACAATGTTGTCGAACAAACAATTCAAAAGTTCAAGAGAGTCGCAACGATTTGAAAAAGACAGAAAACCGAAATATTACAACTGTGGAAAACGTGGTCATCTACAGGTAGACTGTTGGGAGAAGAAGATACCGAGAGAAGAGAGTGATCGCACCAATTGTAGAAGTAAAGCCCCAGAACAGCACACAGTTTCCACGCTACATAAGACCAGTGGAAACTTGAATGTTAATGGATTTGCGGAAGGCAAACCAACATTATTTACAGTTGACACGGGCGCAACAATGTCTATTGTGCGTCCTGACTTAGTCAGCAACCGCCAGCCTCTAATTACCTCTTGTACAATACAGACTGTGACTGGAAGCCCCGTCAAGGTGCTAGGAAAGGTAGACGTACGTGTACGCCTGGGTCTTCACGAGTTTAACCACCAAATGCTCGTTGCAGACATTGTCGATGAAGTGATCCTTGGCACGGACATTATGAATGACTACGGATTCGTTGTGGACTTAAGAGAGAATGTCCTGAAGGTTGGCCAAGAGGAGATAAAGATTTGCATGGCTAAAATGACAGTGTCTACCAACCATTTGATTAAGCGAGTGGGATTAGTCGAAGAAAAAGTCAACAAGTCTGGTCAAGAGGAACCCTCCCTGTTGCAAGCGGAAATGGAGGTAGAACTAGCAGAGGAAATACAAATAAGTGTAACGACAAAAGAAGTGATTGGAAAGCCAACTATGGGTGTCGAGACAAAACTCTTGCTTGTTCCTGAGCTGATAGAAGTGCCCGAGGGAAAAATGGCTGAAGATGAGGTTACGCAAGAGGTTGTTGACGAGAACCAAACAAACTTGGATCAGCCAGTGGAGGTTAGGTCATCAGTACATGACACAACGGGAGTGATTCCAGCGAAACTAGTGGTTGAGCGGAAGACTCGCATTCCTGGGAACGTGATGCTCGGATCACACGAGACTGAATTCGAAGGACCGGAGAATTATCTTTGGCAAGGACGTCCACCTAGACTGGCTGGTCGAGTATTAGTTCAGAGACGGTTTGCCAGTTCGGGACGAACGGCCTTAAGGAGGAAGCAGTGTTACGACGTCACAGAACAATTTACGTGTTTATCGAATGTACCAGAAGAGTCTCGGTGTAACGCGTGTGGCGTACGTGCTTGTAGACGCATTTTGCGAGAATCTTCTCGACTGTGCCGGGCTTCGCTCGGGCGTGCGGACTATGTCAAGGCCGCAGATAATTACGTAGTTCATACGAGACATAAGACGCAGTTTGGAAGCTTCTTGTGTGTGAGCGGGGATATAAATACATGGCGGTAGCGGCCTTAGTTTAGTATTAGTGCGAGATATTTACAGAGCGGTTCGAGTTATTACTGTGTACGTTACGTTCAAGTGGTTATTAGTGAAGAGTTGCGTTTTATAATCGGGCGGTATAATTAGAATTTATTGTAATACAATTGTGTTTAATTTTAGTGAACATTTTATTGCGTGTGAACAATTTTCATTTGATTTGATTTGTTGTAAAAGACAGTGTTGTTAATTACGAACTGTTTAACCGTAAAAATTAAAGGTCTGTTTAGTGACTTGGGTGTATTGTATTTTTGTTTCCACTGTACCTACGACGATCGAGTAGACCGTCGTAACAATATATATATGTCAAAGTTATTTTGTTTCAAACTATGTCCACTTTGAGCAACGGCTTCTCTCATTTTTGTCCATTGACTTCTGTCACTTCTCAGCCGGTTTCAAGATCACTCCACACGATTGCCAATTTTATCTCTCCACCTCATATGCTGTCTGCTCCTCTTTCACTAGTGATGGCAGAATATCTTTAGGTAATCAGTTTATTCCATCTGTCATTCCTCATTTTAGCAATATGCTCTTCAGCAATATGCTATTCCTAGTTCATTTTAACTTTTTTACCAGTACCACTACGTTGGTTACTACTCAAGTACGGTATACTTCTAATTAGGTTAGTTACAATTTTGCCTGTCTGTTTCATGTTCATCATACTCTGTTGTCCCATTGCTCTTTGGGCGTTTTTTTGTTTAACGGCTACGTCGGAGCTTCGTGGGTTAGACTGCAGAATTAAAAACTCTCTTCTTTATTCGCAAATCCATATATTACTTTAAACTGTAATTATATGTCCAATATTTCTTCAGGCTAGGGATACTCTTTAATTAATCTCATTGGTTATCTGATTTTCTAATGAAATCTTCTTCTTCTTTAGCGGTACAGTCGAACATGAGCCCTGACTTCCAACACCAATCTTCTCCAGTGTCTCCTATCCTTTGCCATCTCAGTATAACCCCTCACATCCATTCTTCTTAGATCTTCCAAAACCATCTTATCCTAGATCGGCCCCTCTTTCTGCTGTTATAGGTTTGCGCCCTCAGGATTTTCTTTGGGATACGCTGATCATCCATCCGCTCTAGGTGGCCTAGCCATTGTATTCGTTGAGCATTTACAAATCTTACAATGTCATTATGCTTCAATATCTCATCTACCTCCTGGTTATTCTTTATTCTCCATTCATCATCTTCTTTAACCAGCCAATAAACAGGTCTTACAAATTTTCTTTCAAACCTTCTTAATGTTTCTTGTTCCTTTTTTGTTAATGTTCATGTATCGCCTCCATATGTAAGGACAGATCTTGTAACTGTCTTATATCTAGTGAAATCTACTATTCTAAACAGTTTCGTCTATTAGCGCGAGGCTTTATTTTTAGAAATTATTGGAATATTCTATCCATTAGTAATTAATTATGTTTTATATGGATTTATACTCAGCAGGCTTCGCGCACACGCTCTCCAATATTAAAGCTAGCAGCTGTTTTCCTGAAGCTATCTGGAAAAACAGCAAAGCAGCTATATAATCAGAAAATCTTAAATAATTCAGTTTCTTACCGATGATGCTGATACCGTATTCAGTTCACTCTAATTATCTGAAAACGTTTACAGAAAAGATTAGACCAGCAATACGTATATCTTAATGTCCATCCGCTATGGTGTACTTGTCGTGTTCAGTACATGACAATCTGTTTTTCATCCAGTTAAAAAGATCTGTGCGTCTGAAGCCAATTCAGATTGATATTGTGAATCCACGACAATACAGTGTGATTGATAATAGGGGTTTGAATTGACTAGTTCATACTTCGGCACTGCAGTACAATTGTTTTGAAACTGGTTTTAATTTTTTGTCTTTGTGTGTGACGAATGAATGCTCTATTAATTTCTTTTGTTACTCTTAATAATTGTATCTAAAGATCACCATTGCTCATTCATTTATAGACTCGACCCGCCTCAATATGATTTTGTTTATTACTAATGCAGAGTATTTTGAATACCCGGGCTACAGTGTGTCTTATAATACAAGAAACGACATGGTGAATAAGTTGCGTAAGTTCAATATTATGCGCGGGACCATTAGGCGAACTCTTAAGTCAGCAAGTAAAGAAAGACGCCCAAAATTCTACAAGGTGATGGCCCTTCCCACACTTCTTTATCGGTCTGAGAATTAGACTTTAACGAAAGGCCAGGCCATTCGCATCCAAGCGGCTGAAATGAGATTTCTCAGGCACGTGGTATACTCTTCATGATCATAGAGGAAACACAGACGTACGGCAGGAACTGAATATTATGAGTATACTCGACAGGATTGCCCAGTATCGGCTGAATTGGTGGCAACATCTTTCCCGAATGGAAGATTGCCGCATTCCCAAACAACTGTGGAACTATAAACCGAAGGAACTGAGGGGTGTGGGACGTCCGAGGAAGCGGTGGAGTGACCAGCTGTAACCTTTGCCTGTTTGAGACCGGAACAAACCATTCTTGGTTTAATCCTTGAAGAAGAAGAAGATGATGATAATGATGACGACTAGTGCAGAGTCTTGTGAAACTTGGCAATTAAATCAGTAATTGTTAAGTGGCATGATATCGCGCTCGTATGTCAACAGATCGTGGAACAAAGGGCCGTGCGTAAAAACGGGTTATTTAAAACATAACGGTTAACATATTTCCCTACAGGGTCTAGTAGAGGGCAGTGAAAAAGTGTAGGCTACAGTATATTTGTCTTTGTCACAAGTTAATACAAGATCGAAAAGGAAGTAGGGTTGTCTACTTTAGTAAACTGAGCCTTCATTCTTTGGCAGCCCCCCCCCCATCTTAGAGTTTCCCGTTTTTACGAACAAAATTAACACTGCTGCACACCACTATAGAAAAATTATTCCGATTAGCGCTTTCAAGCTTCACAGCTCATCATCAGATCGGAAATATACAATAATAGGACTAGACAACTTCTTTATTCACTTACCCTACTGCGCGTACATATTTTCGTAAACAAGCTTTAAGTTAAACGTCCTTTCTGGCTATGATTAACTAGCGAGTTCAGTCACCCAAGTCGGTACTTTTACATTTATTTCTAGTACGTTCTGTGTGTATGTGTGTTGTCTAGTCCTATTATTGTTATTTCCGATCTGATGATGAGCTGTGAAGCTTGAAGGCGCTAATCGGAATAATGTCTCTATAGTGGTGTGCAACAGTGTTAATTCTGTTTGTGATTATAACCACTAACACAATTTTATTAATAAAGCCGTTTTTAACTTTTATATCGGCAATCTTTCCAATAGTCATCGTGCAACTGTTTATGTTAAGTAAATTGAGTTCAAAATGTAATAAATTCTTAATAATAGGCTAAACTAAAATAGTTAACTTTAGCATTTTATTCACTAAATTTATAATAGTTTGTGTAAGGAAAGAGAACGTTAATAAGCTAATAAGATAATTTCTAAAGCAACGATTACGTTTTTCGTGTAAGAGGGTGATTGACGTTTATAATAATTGCGTTAATTCCGAAATATATTTAGTTTATGCCTATAATAATAATAATAATAATAATAATAATAATAATAATAATAATAATAATAATAAAATTAACAACAAGTAAAACCATTTAGGCCAGCCAATTATGTAGGGAGCAAATTAAATGTGAAAGTATGCGCTGATTATTAAAGTAAGAGTTTTCGGTAAATGCAGATATTAAATTATGTTTTCATAATCACCCTGTCGGAAGACAATATTACGGCGTTGAAGAAAACGAAGCAGAACAACAGGCAACATTAATCGTGTAATAAACGAGATGATGCATCAACTAATAACGTGAAAATTCTCTGACATTCCACAAATATTGAGTGAATACTGATGTCATCGTTTCTTTCGTGTTTCATAAGTGATGTTACCTGTTATAATCAGAGACGAAGGTCAGAACCAATAATTAGCGGGAGTTGTTTTAGAGCGATATAGTTGTGCCTTATAATTACTTCATATTTGTTTTTTGACGATGTATTTGTACTTGTACGTTATAATTAATTTAAGTGTTATAAATTGTCCTTACTAGTGCGAAATGTATTGTTGTATTCGTGTCGAACGATTGACGAATTAAATATATTCTGGATAAATTGTTTGTAAAACCCGTGACGTTTTGCTGTCTGACGTTAATTTAATTCCTCTGCACTAAACATCGCTATCAACGTATAAGATTATTAAAATTCAATATTTGTGTGTGTGTACATATATATATAAAAGGCCTTATTTGAACTGATTGGGTTAAAACGATTTTGTGTTTAGGCGAGAACAAATTTAACAATTCAACTGCGGACCTAATCGATGTTTTTGTAAAAACAGATTTTCTTCCCGATGCATTTTAGTTATGCCAGTAACTAAATATTTGTGTGAATGTAATTACGGCAAAGAGAATAAGTACAGTGTAATTGATTTTATTGCTACACTGACATTTGATATAATATAAATAAATATATTTCCATTATAATTGATATTTTGTCATAATAATAAAAGCCTAGTTTACAATAAATTATTGAAATAATGTTGGGAAGAAAAATTATGTTCTGCTCGTTTGTCTGTTTTAAGTTCTGTTTTGAAAAATTTTAATAAATTTGGCTGTTGTCAAGAATACTTAAATAGAATTAAAATAACTGAAAATAGTTTGTTTAAATTGTTAAAAAGTGTAATCCATTTTATAAGCCGTAGAAATTTAGAAATTGGAACACAGGCCTAAGTAGGCTAAATGTTTACATGTTAATAATAGTACCACCGCAATGAGATTACTACAGTGGCTCCCGGTTACTCAGTACTCAGTACTCAGTATAACTAACAGATAATTTTCTAGCTGAATGGATTGATTTTTTAAGTAATAACCAGAATTAAAGCGAATGTTACGATGATTAGGAAGAAACCGCAGAGGTAACAACGCATCTCAGTCTCTTACGTCTATGGTCTTCCAGACTACATAAATGTGTCAAAGTGATTCACAATTTACTGATAAAATAATGTTACAAAAACTTCTTCTTAAGTAAAAACAAAGTGTTTCAAAAGCTAAAAGCAAACAAACCTTAGTGCTTATTTCTAAAACGTATAAATAAACAATTTGAAGTTGTGCTGAACTAGTGAAAATATATTTTTGTCTTCCCAAGTAAATAATCAAATTTTTGTCTTCATAAAAAACAGAAAATTTCAAATTAACTAGACCAATTATTAACAGGGAACTTCTGTCTGTGACTTCTGTTATTTTTGTCTTTCTCTGACCCTTCCCACTCTTTCAAAACTACTTCTTTTCTTCCTGACTGTTATCGTAGCCAGTTACCTTTCATTTTACTGTCGTATCCCATTTTAGTTTTCTCCGACTCGTCTCTCACCCATTTATTACTCGATACCCACGTTTCAAACTGGCATCTTGTTTTGTCCCTGACTCAGGGGCTGTGTAATAATAAGCTAAAAGAAACGTTAAACAAGAGGATTTTTTAAGCTGCAAAGAAGTTTGCTGTTTAGTAAATTTGTCATGTGAAAAAACTTCATATAAAATAATATTCTAGTTTTATACTCTCTTCTCTTTTCTGGTCATCGACATAATTCTCCCTAAGCATCTACTTTCGTACTTGTAAAGTGTATCTGCATTCACTATTTGTTCTCATCCTTCTTTCATGAGCTCGTTGCGTTATCACATTTGTTTCTTGTCTGTTAATTTTGATTGCATACTGCACTACATTATCCCACGCACTGATAATTTCTTTAAGTATGGTTTCAGGGCAGTGTTCTTGGGCCTGTCTTGTATGTATTATTTACCAGTGACATACCAAACTTAGAACAAGCAAAATTGGCTAATTTTGCTGATAATACAGCTATGCTTACAACAGGGCAAGATGAGGTTATTTCAACACGATTATTGCAGAAAGCTAACAATACTATATATGAATGGACCAAAAAAATTGGAAAATTAAACTTAACGAAGCCAAGTCGGCACACATTAATATCACCAATAAAAGATTGAATAATCTTCCATCATTGGTCATAAATGGAACTGTAGCTCCTTATGAAAACAAAGCCAAATACTTGGGTATGACATTGGTACCAAACTGAGATGGAAAGAGCACGTAAAAAAGAAAAAAGAGGAAGTCAACATACAATTCCGACAATATAAATGGCTCATAGGAAAACATTCCAACCTGCCTTTATACAAAAAAAACTCTGATCTATAATCAGATAATTAAACCCACCTGACTGTATGGAATTCAACTCTGGGGGTGCGCGAAAGATAGTAACATCAGGATAATACAAACACTCCAAAACAAAGTTTTGCACCATGGTATGTTAGAAACGCCGATATCCACAGAGATCTAGGTATTCCAACAATTAAAGAAGAGATTAAAAGGTTTGCGAAGAAGCATTAAGAAAGGCTTCACCTCCACGAAAATGCAGAAGTTCTTCAGCTGCTGGACAGTCAACACGTGTTCCGAAGACTGAAGAGAACAAAGCCATTTGAAATTGTGTAGTGTTTTGTGTTATAAAAGCAGAGCATAGTGCGCAGGAGAGAGTGTTTAGTTAAGAACACCAGAACTAACTATAGGATGTCCTTGGACTTAAATTGGCTGATATGTATTTTGTATTAAGAGGTATTAGAGATAAGTTGATGGTTGGTCTTACAGACCAGTTTTAACATGTTAAATTCAATTAAAAAAAAGGATGGTTTGTTTAATGTCAGTAAGGTACGGGCATACTTTGCTTTGTAGAATTACTTAATAACACACGCAACTAAACTAAGTTGTGAGACCTTAATTAAATCCAGTTATATCGTACGCGGACCCTTAACAAATCGATAGCAGGTTTACTGGCTTAGATTTGAGAGGAAAGTGCTTAGGAAGATTATAGGAGCAGCATGTGGTAATACTTCGTAAAGCGGAGAAAGTTTGGAAATTGTCTGAAGCTTACGATGATGTTGTCTTTATTCTTACATAAAGATACAGAAACGGAGTGGCCGGGTCATGTCATAGAATGGAGGATTGTGAAGAAGATGTTACAGGGCGCTCAGGGGAAGTGCGTTCTACTTGGAGGCTTAAGGACCTAGGAGATAGCGTTCTGTTTGATCTTTGGCAGCGAAGGCTAAGAATAGGTACTACCGATGCACAGGTCGTGATAGATGGACGGCGATAGTGGAGTCGGTCAAGGACTACTATATCCGCGTGTTGAACCAATAAAGAAGAATAACGTAACGGAAATTTCTTAGCTCATCACCACCACCATCACTACCACCTCCACGATCTTCGCCATGTGGTTTGGACATTAAGGCGTACTGTCTTCAAGTACCTCACCACCCTTCTTTGGTTGCTTTACATTCCTTCTACCTTTTGTTTTGTATTTGTCTTTTGTTACTCATCCTTTCTATATGCTATTTCCACTTTTGCTAATGCTCTTTTATTTTACATTGTCGTTGTATGTATTTAGCACATCACGATTGTCTTGACTTTTCGTTCTGTCTCGTTCATCTTTTCACGCCTTTAGTAACTGCTTCCAAGCAAAGTATATTTTATTTTAAATTGTCGTGGTCACAACCCACGTCTCACTATCGTGTAATAAGACGGACAGGTACAGTATTTTACAATTTTATTTTACATTAGTTTCTGGTCGCACTCTGTTTTTAAGTGTTCTACCGACAGTTCCGAATATCAGTGTTTACTGTTTACGTACGAGGTGTGTTCAGATCGTTCGTGCAATTTTTGAATTTCCCGCTCTACAATTGTCGGATCGAAAAATCGTTTTTACGTGATTTTGGTACACAACTTAGTGAACTTAGTGATAGTGGTTTAAACTTTTAACCCTGTCTGATGAGTAGTTTAGTTTTTACTGCCAATTGAGTGAGTCGTGTTTTGAGGCGATATATATATATATATATATATTTTAATTCTACAATACAAGACTGAAGAATATGCAATTTTGTGTGAAGAATGAGATAAAAATGGTCTGTTGTGGTGAAAGTGTTGCAAAAGGCTTTTGGTTAGTCTGGTATGCGTGTACCAGCTATTTAGACACAGTACTACTTGTGTATTTTATGGTGGCCGGCAACCTTGGTGAAAGTAATATGCGTAGAACCCTGTTTTTTGTCAGTGTAACGGCACATCTCACTGAGTGCGTAAGTGTTGATGCGTTTTCAAAAACATTTACCGTGAAACATTTACCGTATAGGCCTGTATTTCATTTAATTATTATTTTCAACACAAAAAACATATCCTACGCTACGAAAACTTCAACTTTTTGAGTATAGTGTAAACTTTCAACGTTGAATATTTACTCTATCATGTTTAAGAAAAGTTAATATAATAAACTTAGGGTTTAAATGGAAGAACATTAGAAATAATAGAAATGTATTAGATGAACGTCAAGAGATAAGGGGAAAATAATTTAATATCTGAGGAACATAAATTAATTTAGGACAGAAAAGCGGCCAATACTAGTAATTATTTATTATTTACATTATGTAACGAATAATATTGTTCTGGCTTCACAAATACATATTTGATACAATTTTGAATAATAGTAGGTAAAATTACAAATAGTAGTTAGTTGAATGAAATCCGGAAATGTCAACAATGTGTAAAACCCGAGTTGTAATAATTAAATAGTTAAGGGCACCCATAAAGCCGGCTGTTGCAACAGTAAAAAGACGGACGTTTTTGAAATGTAGTGTTACAACTGAGCACATTTAGTCTTCCCACTACCCTCACTTTTCGCGCAGCTATGGAGCGGTCACCGTAAAGTAACGCGATTGTACAAAAGGGTCAAAGACTGATAAAAGAATTTATAGCCGGGCTGTTTGAACGTGGTCAATTGCTTTGTCCTGTCATTGTTTAAACGTTTCGATCATCCACCGGAGCCCTTCTTCAGTAGAAAAATGCTTATAAAGTTTTCGACAAATGGGTGGAGAGCCGAACGTACCCTTTGGTCGAACATTTTATAAACGTTTCCTGCTGAAGAAGGCTTCCGGTGGGTGGGGCCGAAACGTTTAGACAATGACAGAACAAAGCAATCGGCCACGTTCAAACGGCCCGGATACAAATTCCTTTGTCAATAACTGCGGCCGTGATAGCCTGCGTCAAAAACTGTTGTGAAGGAGTTGAAGCTCATGATAGTAGGCGAAGATTGCGGTTTTGTGTTCCATCACTAGATGCAGTGCTAAATAAAGAGTATGATACTATTCGGGCGTTTTACGCCACTTGTGTGAAACTATTCGTAGAAAATTACTAGATTTACGGAAGGATCATTTGTAAAATCATACATACAGTACATCCTCGGCGCTACAGCCCAGTCCGGGCCTCCAAAAGAAATCGTCCCCACTGGTCTCTCTTCTTTTGGCCAATGTCCACCAGTTTTTGCACCCAGCCTCACTGCCTCCTTACCGACCTGGTCCAGCCATCTTGTACGCGGTCTTCCCCTCCTTCTCCTTCCCATCGGCAAGTAATTCATGATTTTTTTTTTTATTCTATCCTCCGCCATTCTCTGCACATGTCCGCCCCAACGCAATCTGTTAATTTGTATGAATTGGACGATCGGAAGATCTTTAAACCTTTCGTACAACTCTCGATTATGCAGTCGCCTCCAAATCTCGTTTTCCTTCACAGGTCCATAGATTCTCCTCAGCACCTTCCTCTCAAACGCGGCTAGTTTCTGCTCTTTTAGCACTCAGCATTCCGAGCCATACATCAGAACTGGTCTGATCAAGGTCTTGTAGAGCGTGGCTTTTGTCTCTTTACTTATTAATTTTGATTTAAAATGTTTCACTAGTCCGTAGTAACACCTATTAACAGATAATATTCGTTTTTTAATGTCTCTATAGGAGTCATTTCCAGAATCCACACGTGACCCGAGATATGGAAAACCTTGAACTTTTTCAAATTCGTAATCATTAATGCGCATTTGTAAAATCTGCATGCCGATAATGCACTTGGACGCGTGTCCTACTTTATTGATTGTTAAGAATTTTAACGAACAAAAACATAGTAATGACACCGCAACCGCCGTATTCGCCAGGTATGTCACAATGCGATCTTTCCTCTTCCAACAGTTAAGAGTACCACGAAAGGAAAACATTTCCTGATTGTTGAAGACATAAAAGATAATTCATTAACCGAGTTTAAGGGTAAACTAAACAGTGCATCCCAGAAATGTTTAGGAGACTGAAAAAAATCAGCACAATCGCGTTATGTTAGAATGAGACTAATTTTAATAGGGCAATATAAACGTCGAAGAATTAGGGCATAATTTTTCAAATAAACAAAACTTGCACAAACTTTATGATTAAATCTCGTACTTTACTGCGTACATACCTCTCTGTATCATAAATTATAACATTTTCTAAGTAGTTAAAGTTATCAAAAGGGTTAGGTCGGACAATACACACAACGTTTAGACCACTGAACTATCTGTGGCCGGGGGTTGTCTTCATGTCTAAGTTAAACTAGTTTATTAAATACAAACTTGTACCTAAACTTTTAATGCAAATTTTATATACAAACTAGTTTAACTTATATTTTTGGGGTCTAATTGATTCCTTTCTTCTGAAAGCCATAATCTTAGTGTTATCTGTGGATATTTTTATATTATATCCTTCTTATAATTTATACAGTTTACATATTGAGCGTTGCAATTCACTTAACTTTCTTTGTTTTTTTTTTCACTTAACTTTATTTAGTCGTCCGCAAATAATATAGTACTTATGTATATTAGTTCGTACGAAATCTAGTTTTAAAAACTGAGAACAACCACCACTACCTTCATCATCGTCGTCGTCGTCGCCGTCGCCTTCTTTTAAATAATTATGTAAATGATGCTTTCAGCTGTATAGTACCTTCCATGCACAATGCACATGCATACTATCTTGTGTGCGAAGTATCTTGTGTCTTGTGTGTATCTTGTGTTGTTCCTTCCATGCATAGTATCTTGTGTAGGTCTCTTCATTGTCTTTCAGTATGTCTTCTTATCATTTCACTTCTTGTACCTTCCATTTGGCCTCCAGTGATTACTTTATGGTGCACACAATTTCTCCTCAGAATCTGGCTGGTCCAAATACCTTTTCTTTTCCTAATATTCTTTAGAAGGCTTCATCTGTCTGTTGCTCTTTTCAGTACTTTATCGTTTGTCACTCTCTTTACTGTTTTAATCTTTTCCGTTTTCCATTTTTCTGCAGCTAATTTTAAAACTTTCCAAACATGTCTCCTGTTTCTTTCTGAACAGGGGCGTACTTACGGGATGGGGAGGACCGAACGGGACCGGACCCCCCCCCCGAGGGTCGAAAAAACATGATGAATTTTGTTAATCTCTCAATTTTTATACGACTTTATAATTTTTTCAGCTGTGTACACCGCTAGTATAGTAGTAACTGTTTTTACTTCCACGGAAATGGAAGTAAGGTGATTGCGAAAAAATCGTATTGATTCTCATTGTACTACCTTCAAACCATGAAGAAAAGTCATTTTCCGAAAGTGTCTGTGTGTAGAATTTTTCCTATGGCGAACGATAACTGCCGCAAATTCAAACAGAATCAAATAATTTTTTAAATATACAAACAGATTTATTACACAGCATTTACTTACATATCTGAAATATGAAATGCACGAAAATCAATTCAGTCAATAGGTGTTTTCTAAATAATGTTTCAACAATGCGTATTTTATTGTGTTATTACCGTTTACTTTAATGTGATTGATTTCAGGATGTCATGATAGTAATGTCGATTAGTCTGAACTTATTTCTTTTGTATGAAACCGACTCGACTGGAACCCCCTCCCAAGGTCAAATTCTAGATACGCTACTGTTCCTGAGAATCAACAAAAATCTCAAAATGAAAGTTAGAATTGTTTATTAAACGCTGCTTGGAAGAACAGACTTAGACCAAGAGACAGACGCGCGAATTTACGAAAACGTATATTGAAATTTAGTTAAGCCTTATTAACGTGACGTTTATAAAATATAGAGCGTAGAGCTTAATCAATTTCGTGTACAAATTGTTTGTGTCGTTATTGTTTGATAATCCGGCGAATAGCGTGCGCAAATGTTTACGTATTTATGCTTATCTTTGTTTGTTTACTAACTGAACACACCTCAGCAAACTGTTATGCAGTTGTACGTTATTTTCACACACACACACACACACACACACACACACACACACACACACACACACACACACACACACACACACACACACACACACACACACACACACACACACACACACACACACACACACACACACACACACACACACACACACACACACACACACACACACACACACACACACACACACACACACACACACACACACACACACACACACACACACACACACACACACACACACACACACACACACACACACACACACACACACACCATGAATGCGATATTTATGTACGTCACAGAGTCTTGATTTCAAATTTCAAAACAAAAGCTTAACGGATTTTCGGTGCGCTTGTCTTGTGACCCTCTGTACGGAATAGTGGTGTGGTACATTCTAATCTCCAGTCTGAGCCTATATTCTTCCTTGCAGTGTGAAAAGTTCCCGTTTAGATGTTACTTTTCCCTCCGACATTACCTGATATTTGTACACATTTTTCACTGTACTGACTTCTTACACTGACCATTTTTATTAAGACAGTTCTCACGCGTATTCAGATCTCTTTTTTTCTTATTTTATCTGAACATGACTACAGTAGAACAGCGCCACTGTGCTTTCTGCCCTCATTCTACATAGCCAGTCGCTGAACAGATGATCATACCCCACTTTTAAAAACACATTAAAATTTATCATAATTTCAGGTGATAATGGTGTTTTACACATTCTTTTGAGTTTTAAATTGTTTTTTCTATTATTTTGTTTAATTAAATTATTATCAAAAGACATTTTAGCCAGTTTAATATAACTCGACGAAAGAGTTCAAGCAGGTGAAAGGGGGCAAATAAACCTAACTATATAATTCGAAAAAATATATTAAATTTCAACACTTGACATTTTGTGTTTAGAATGAAAGTTCAGTAGTTCTATTACAGATAATTAAAAAAATCCGTGTTTGTTGTAAACATGGTTCATGCCAAAAATTGTACAGGTTTGTTATTTTTTAATTCAAGGCGTTGGTTTGTTAATGCTGAACTCAGTCTTAAGACTGATCAACAACTTACGTCTAACCTAAACTGGTAGATTTAGTTATTTCTAATATTTATACATTTACGTCTGTTAGTTATTTCTTTAGGCTTGTATTAAACTTCCCACTGTAACTAATCTGTTCATTTACTTATTCATCACCTATCTATCTCTCAAAATATCAAAGAAGACGGTTTCGTTAGGAAGGGATCTAGTTGTAACGTCTACATCTCTTTCCAGCAATATTTGGTTAACATCATTTTAATGTTTGTTTTAAACAAGTTCCTCCTTATGCATTTTTTGTAGCAATAAGTTTGTAAGCGCCTACAATTTTGCCTATCACATTATACCAAGGGATGGTCTAATTAAATGCTTAAATTAAACGTAAGACCAAGGTAATTGGTACTTACTACCTTTATTAAGTAAGAAACATTTTGACGTTGATGATAATTATGTATTGTATAGGTCTAATTTACTTGATCATCATCACTCCAAGGATTTTACCTTAGACCTGTTCCGGAACCCATCTCCTCCTTGGTCTACCGACGCCTTCCTTCTCAGTAGGGTGATAACCCAAGGGAGCCACGGGTAGACGGATATCAGGCATGCGGTTCAAGTGTTTACACCATCTCCTTCTGTGGCCTTCAATCTTCTGGTGCAATGATACAATGTTTAAATCGCGTCTAATATCCTCGTTCCTTCTCCGATCCAAGAGAGAACAACCTTGCGTCCCTTTTAGAAATTTCATTTCGGCTGACTGAATCCTCTTCACGTCCCTTTTACCAAGAGTCCATGTCTCACTAGGATACAGGAATGTGTGGACAGCCACAGTTTTATAAAATTTCATTCGGGTATCCTTCCGTGTTTTATTTTTCAGGTATCATTGAATCGTTCCAAAGATGCGTCTAAATGTTGTTAGTTTACTATCCCAATCAACCTTACGTCTAACCTAAACTGGTAAATTACTATTACCAGTTACTAATAATCGGTAATTACTAATAAACCTAATCCCAATTACTATTACATCTAACCTAAACTGGTAAATTTACTTATTTTCAATATTTGTCCATTTAAGTCTGTCAGTTATTTCCTTACACTTGTATTAGAATTCCCCTGTAACTAATCTGTTCATTTGTTTACTGTCGTCTTTATTTTTCACCAGTTGAAAAGTTTCCTTTCTCTTAAGTTAACTCACTGTACCTCGTTGTTAACCAGTAACTGGATTTGGAAGGCCGTGTAACCTCACCTGATGTTTCTGAGCCATCTTATTTATTTCATCTGACGTACTTTCGATATTCAGATCACTGTCGAGGTCCTTATTTCGTATATGTCCTTCCTCCTGTTGTGGGAGGTTATCCGCCAATTGTATGTTTTGTAGTAGAAATTAAAATAGGCCTAGGTATTATTTCTTTAAAGATATAAGCTATCCTTATTATACATTGTGTGTTGAATTTGTTGAAATTCAATACCCTCTCGAATGTCTGTATTTAAAATACAGTAGGTCATTCTCCGCTTTAAAATACTCCAAATAATTCGTACTTTACTGTTAAAATGTAAAATTTTGTGAATGGGCATAAACAGTTTCCTGTTAATAATTGCTGCTATACCTTGTCCAATAGTCACATGAGACTATGGAAAAAAAACATTGTTCTTATGGAGAAACCGCTCGTCTATAGCTTAGTAGATACCGTAACTTGAAAATTTTTTATCGAAAAATTAACTTCAAAATAATCATAAAAAACTGTCTTGCGTTATAAATAATGTTACTTTACACCTATTGGGTTATTTAAAAAAATGTACAATTATAAATATAACTATAAAAAAAAATATAAATTTTCATACTGAAAAAACAGGCGTTTTAGTTAGTTTAGAATCTCAACTCGCCAGTACTCGGATGCCGTATTCGGCTCAGTTTTGTTTTAAGTATTGAGGGCAAAACGTCGATCAGCGAGGAACGTTTTTATTACCGGGGATAGCCACATGGTGTAAACGAGGGATTTGTTCAAAAACGTTAAACTTATTTTTGATACCTATCTCAACTTATTACCTATACCAACTCGCCAGTACTCGGATGCCGTACACTAAAATGAAATTATTTTTTGCGTGGGTGCAGGTCTATGTATCCTTGAGTCTACGGTGGCATTAAATTGCATTAATGTATTGACTGAAGCGAATAAAAAAAATATTTTGTCAACCATGGTTAGCACTTGTTTTGGAAACTCAGCAAGATATCAATGTTGCTAGCAGACTCATAGCTATGCGCCATTCACTCAAATCGGTTATAGACCTAATATACGTTTGTAAATAATGTAACAGTTTATTCTCTGTTGTTTGTTGTGAGGCTTGTGATTTTGAAAAGTATTTGTTTGGTCAAGTGCAAATAATAGTTAAGTGGATATTTAATTGAACTTGTTTTCCACGATTAGAAGAGGGGGAGATAAAATATATAAATTATAAAGTATAAAAAATTTATAAAATATATAAATAAAAACTTTCACGACCGGCTTCAACATTGTTGAAATTATTATTAGCCTATCAGCCGGGCTGTTAGGCCGTGGTCCACAGTGTCGTTATTGACAAACGTTTTGGCCCCCACCATCAGAGGTCATCATCAGTGTCTAGATTGGCACGGTGTCCACCAATTCAGCTCAGAGGTGACGTAGAGGCTATCATAGACACTGATGATGGCCTCCGGCGGTGGTGTCGAAACGTTTGTCAATAATGACAACTGCGGACCACGGCCTAACAGCCCGGCTGATAGGCTAATAATAATAATTTCAAAAATAATAGTTTTCCTTCGTTAAGTTTTATATTAAAAACACTGTATTATAAAACGTCAATGAAGTCGTCTTTTATAGTTATTTTTTTTTTACAACTTCAAAGGTATATACATTTTCTAGACATTTTTTACAAAAAAAAAAAAAAAAAAAAAAAAAAAAAAAGTTTGTCATGGCCCTCAAGAGCGGCTGTATGCCATCGTCCAAATATGAACTTGAAGTCGTCAACCTTTTTAGTGACTACGTAAATTGTTCATAATAAGATAAGCGTTCGATAATACGGAATTTCGAAGGACGAATAAAAACAATTCACTTGCCAGATTTTCAGAAATTTCTTGTCCTACGTGGACGAAGTCGGAAGGAAAAGGTAATTACGGGAAAATTATTGATCACGGTGAAAGGAGGTGTATGTACGCCGGTTATATTTTTTGTCGAAAGTAGATCTACAGAAACTAAAAATTGCGCGTGTAGTCGGAACATTGATTTTCTGCTAACGTTTTAAATAATACAAAAAAATTGTTACATAAGGTTTTTTTGTCGAATTTCGTTTTGCTTTGTTAGAAAATAAAGCGAACGGACTGAAATAAACGAAAGAGTGAAAATGAAATTTTAAAAAATTATTGTCTTGACTAGTGGGAATTATTACAGACGGTGCTGCTCCGCAACGGCGATATTACGCAACTCTGCTGAATAATTCTAACCAATCGTTAAGTGGCAAGACAAAATGGGGGGTAGAAAGGACTAGTGTCGGCTCGGCCTTTTCGTCAAGGCTTACACTGGGTTCGCGTTTTTAAAATTTTGGGAAACTTTTGGCAATTTTTAAAGGTCACAGTAAAATTTTTAAGTTGCAACAATCGAATTTCATTTAATGTAATGAAGTTATGGCCGTTCGGTGTAACGTTTACACTTATGTTGTGCGCGAAAGAAATGAAATATAACATCGTCACCGCTATCATCATCATCATTATCAGCATCGTCGAGTTGTACGAAAAAATCTTTGACATTGACCGTCGTTTTTCAACGCTAAACTACGAGATTACGAAACGCTGTTATGAAACTAAACCACTGTATCTTTGATTGTGAAGTAACATATAATAATAGTATTAGTAGTAATAATTGTAGTAATATAATATTATGCGAAAAATTAATTCGAACGGGCTCGTTAAACAAAGTTGTGTTGTTGTTTTATTTTACAATTACTGGGAGATACTGTTTTGGCCGTGGATTATCAAAACTACTGGTGAGTATAATTTTAATTCGAATTTATTTAATTTTTGTATAAATGTTTTGAAAACTGTTAAATACAAGAAACTGTTTTTTTTTTTCAGAACGATTACTACGATTTTTGACTGGATTAATGTTTCTTTTATAACAATAAATTTATGTGAATTTTAAAATTATGTTTACGGTTAACGATACGATTTAGACGTATAATATAAACATAAAAACAGACTATATTAAAGTCCTGTAAAATATTCTACCACAATATAGTTAATTATTTTCATTGGTTGTACGAATCTGTTTATATTGAGAACGTTCTTTGGTCGGTTAATGTATGTGCGCGATTATTCTCGTAAGTTAGTTTCTCGTATTGAACGTTAACAGAGTGTTTGTAAAAGAAAAAAAGGGCTAGGTGTACGTGTTCGGGGGAGGGGGTTGTTGGTCGGTCTGTGTGCGAACAGTTCACTTCTCTCCGTGTGGCACATGCCCTTATGTCTGAGCTATAAAATTCTGGGTCAAATCAAATACGGAGGCGTACAGTGTTGGCAATGGAGGTGGTAGTAGTAGCAGATGTAGTAGTAGTAGTAGTAGTGGTAGTAGTAGTAGTACTAGCAGCAGCAATTCACCGTGCTCTGTGTTGCAGGTAGCATATGCGAGAGAGAGAGAGAGAGAGAGAGAGAGAGAGAGAGAGAGAGAGAGAGAGAGAGAGAGCTACTGTGATGTGGTATCAGTTTGTAGCGTAAGAAAATCACACGGTCGAATTTTTAGCGAAACGTGTGCGAGTTTAAAAATTTAAGAAAGGACAAAGACGCGATTTTTATTCATTCATAACGCCACCACGTAACAACAATAACAACAACAACAGCCCAGCAATTACGTCAGCGGCGTGCATTGCGTGTTGCATGTAGTACGCTGCGTGTGTGTGTTGTTTGAATCGCGTTGAGTTAACCCAATTACACGTACGGGCCGTATTTACTGTAGGCTACACCGGCCAACCCAAAGACGGGTAGTTCACTGTCCGCGCGCGCGTGATCGCCCGCTCCCGCACAGGGGGTAAGATAAATGTTATCAACTGGGCAGAGGGAGGAGCTTGTGTATAAAAAAAAATAATCGATAATCTGTTACTTTCGTCGTTGTTGTTGTTATTGATTTATTTAATCGTTTCTGTTATTCCCAGCGCTTTTCTCTTCAGCAAACTGTTTACACTGTCGGTCTCGGTTTTTATTTATTTTCACATTTTAATTTTTTTTTTATTTAACTTCATTTGAAACTAGTTACAAACTATATAGAAATTTTATTATAATACATAAGTTAACAGTGTGTAGGATAAGCTCCCACTGGAGCATTCCTCAGTACAGTTACACTTTGTTCAAATGCTGAGAATTACTATACATTTTTAGCTCACTAGTTCAAATGGTCTCTGTCTCTGCAATCGCCGAACGAGTCAAGCATTATCAAGCAGTTGTAGCACTTCAGTGTTTATGTGTTCATGCAGTCTTCTTTCATATTTATTCGCAACCCGTTTAATCTCGTCAGCAACCGTAGGCATTTTCAGGTCCCGATGGATGTCATCATTTCTTACGTACCATGGTGCATCAACAGTACTGCGAAGAACCTTATTTTGAAAAGTCTGAATTATTTTAATATTAGATCTCTTAGTACAACCCCAAAGCTCTACACCACACACCTAAACTGGTGTCAAGACCTGCTTGTTTAACAACAACTTGTTATGCAGCGTCAACTCAGAGTGTCTTCCAAGCAGCCCCAAAATTGTTTTCAATTTTAATCCATTGATAAATTAGTGATAAAAATTATAATAATGACACAAATACAAATACGTATATGATTATTTGATTGTCCTTGCAACTTTTGCTGGAGATGTCGAAAAGCAGTTCAGAATGTTAACGTTTTTTTTGAATTTTCTAGCGAACTCCTAGTGAATGCTATTTTAATATGAAAATGTGATTTCCAATCCGAAACGCGTCTTCTTTTAAACTCCAACATCAAAAGTATGCAAGAAGGTGAAATTAAACTGGTACATATTTATTTTGTACGAAGTCTATATATTATAGACTATACGACTTTATTTTATATGAAGAACAATTATACATTTTCAAAATTATTATCACTTTATTTATTATTTATTATCAACATAAAACTAGACTCTCAGCTATTATCGTTACAACTATCGAAGGACTAATATGCGCCTGTTCAGTAATAGAAAGTCATGTTTCATTTCACTTGGGTATCACTGGTTGCCTATAGGCCATGAAATGGGCGCACGATGTACTTCGTTGACCTTTTTAGACGTAGCAGTATACAAGGCAACAGGGTATGTTCTTTTCAGGGCAATTAGCGTAAGAAAACATCGAAAAGAGTTGGAAGGATGACGTTTACGTCGGTGAAAACAACAAAGCCGCATGTTCAAAAGTCTTTCTAAAAAAAATATATATATATACATTTTAACACATTAATGCAATATAATTATGCATGTGTCAATTATACCCCACAATTTGGAGTATACGTTATATAACATAACAATGATGTTAGGTGTAATCATAATAACAAGAATGTGTAATACGTTTTTAAATATTTACATTATTAATTGAACAACATCTTTACTTATTTCGGAAATAGAAAAACTCATTATTCTTCGCTTGTGCGAATCTTTTGCACGGGACTTCTGGTTGACAATTTACATTAAACATGGTATACATAAATCTTATTATCTAATCTTTACTATCAAATATTTTGCTCTTGGCATTCAGTGTGGTTATCTTTGCAATTGCTTACTAATTTATTTGAACAATTAATTTACTATTATTTCACTTTCTTTAATCTTACTTTGATTCTATTTTTTTCTACTGCATGTGCATTTTTAACCAATAAAGATTATACGAATTACTTTAAATTATTTCAATTTCAAATCAAATATTAATCTTATAACATTTACGTTATATTCAAATCCTAATTGACATAAACGAAATATTATTCTAAATTAAACAATCAGTCTTTTCATTACTATGTACAATTTAATTACTTATAGCAACAGTTCGAATGTCTCTCTTTTTGTACAGTAGTTTTTAATTATTGTCTTTCATTTTTAGGTAATTATATGGCTTTTTATCAACTCGTTTGATGTGGTACATTATCGGCGTGTCCTCCCCTCGGTCCTCGGTCCGTGTCCTTCGGGTCCTCGGGTCCTTGTACAGTATTCCACTGCATGTGCTCCTTAATTGTTGTCTCTCCTCACATCATGGGCTGTAGGTGTGTCCATAGAACCTCTGCTTTGACTTCCAGTCCATCCTGTGACGCTTACTGTAGATTCGAGACAGCGTTGCTGACTGACATAGCCTCCTGCGGCAACGGTTGAATGAAGAAGAAGAGAGCTTTATTAGCGCGACCTGGTATTTATAGCCACATCGTGCAAAAGCTCCTGTCTGAACAATATTTGTCTTGTCAGAGTTGTCGAACGCGTCCTTACTCCCACTCTTGTTCGATTCACTAATTTCGCCTATCTTCGCGAGTTGCGAAGTCTGTTTTACCCTACACGATGCTCAATCAATCTCTAATTTTCATATGTTTATTATATGTAACTTACACTTCTTTATTGTAATTATTGAGAGAGTTATTCACGTTTTAATTCATTGTAATTTCACTTTACGTCACTTTCTCACGGTTTTTTTACCATTTGTGGATCTTTATTTCCTACACACTTTGGTGTATTTTGTTACTTAAAATCTAACATCATTTGAATAGGGGTTGTTACTGTTCAGGAACGGACAGGTTTCACACACACATACTAAATACATATGTACACACAGCTAGCGACAGGTGGCCAGATATGCGTGTCCATGCATGAACTGTGCTATTCCCTATTTTTATACAATCCAGATTGCAATCTGAATCATGTTTATCAACCATATATTTATTTATTTGTATTAATTATTTTAATTATTTTGGCAATGCACAGTACCGTATATTGTTGTACTGTCGCATTATATATACAAACCCGTTAAATGTGAATATTTAAAACTATTCGCCACTGACAGATGTGTTTCTCTCTCTTTCTCTTTACCTCCCCCACACACACTATTACAATATAAACAAAGTAAACAATATAATTAGATGTAACACAGCGTAAATGCGTTTACTTTACTGTTTATTTGATAACAGTTTCATTGATTGTATTATCAAACAAGTAATAAATTACATATTTTAAAATCCAAATTCATTGTGTTGTGCATTATATTACGGCTTTAGTACTTGTATGATGGTGATTTTACAGTTAATAATGGTTTATTATTGATGAAGTGAGCATTGGGTGATACTAAAAACTAGTTAAACAATTTTTTCCCATACAAGCGCGCGCGTGCGCTCCCACACACACACACACGCGATTAATTTGAATTAATATACTAAACATAAGTTTAAAATATTATAACGATATATATATGTATGTGTGTATGAGTGCGCGCGCGTGTGTGTGTGTCTAAACAATATGTATGCGTGTATGTGTTATATATATATAAAACAACTGTATATATAATCTAAAAATCGATACATAGGCCTATATAATAAATTATAGCTACATATTTTTAAAAGAGAAAATCTTGATTGTTCCTCTCAACTTACTTCAATCTATATTCAGTATAGGATTTACTGTACGGTAATTCTTACTGTATCCTAATTTGTAATATTACAGTTAACACTCACTTGCTATGCACATAAATTATAAATAAAAATTGCATTCATAAACATGCGCGCGCGCGCACACACACACACACATGTGTTATTATAGGCCTACATGTAATCACATATTCTAGTGCAAATATGTAACGCCTTGCAGTGTGAATTCACGCACGAACACTTTATCTCTGTCTGTTTGTCTGTCTCTCTCCTCCTTCTTTTCTACAGTGGTTAAAAGGGCAAGAAAAGGAAAGAAGGCTTAAGAGGGAGACAGAAGACAGTGAGTGAGTGAGTGAGTGAGTGAGTGAGTGAGTGAGAGAGAGAGAGAGAGAGAGAGAGATAGCGAATTAACAAATTGAAAATAATTTTCAACAAGTGTCGGATATCTGGTGTGTCTGTGTATTCGTATGTCACGTAAGCGAGATACCATTTGCATACACAGATACATTATACTCAAAACACACTTTTATGTATTCCTAATGTTTCTTACAGTTAGGGTCTATTCGCAACTGTGGTGAATATATTGGCATTCCGTGGATAAAGTAATCTTTTCACTTTGCTTAGTGAAAAATATTTGTTGTTTTTGAATAATCCGGGAAAACTAGCTTATCTTTTCAACAACCAGTCTTGCGTTTATATTATAAATTCAATTATAAGATAGGAAAGTTACAGATTTAAGATATTATTGTTTTCAGTTGTGTCGCTGGGTAAACGTAAATAACAAAACGCAGAGAGTAGAAGCAACGACGACTGGCAGAAGGAAGGGAACGTAAGAATTAATGTCAACAGCTGCAAAGAAGGGATGGAACGCAAACGGCAGTGAATGTGTCATTGTCACTGTCGTTTAATGAATAAAGCTCTGTAATAGAATTCATTAAACAATAAGAGCAGCAGCCCCCGACAGTACTGCCAGGCAGAAATAATCTTTTCAAAAAAACCTCTTTCTTACATTCGATAGGATCTTTGAATCTTTGAAATGATCTCGGCCTTTGAATTTCTACCGTATCGTTTTCCACGAACAAAAAATAATGAATTCTATATTTCCTCAGTATATGTCGGCTGTTTTATATTGCAAGGTAACAGGTTCGAAGCTGACTGCACTTGCAGAAAAAAATTTTGATTGGGTGAATTAATACATTTATTGGTTATTTATTATTTTATATAAAAAATATACATTCCAACTTTGTCGTGTTTACTTGGTAAAGTGCTGCTTTTCATGTTCCGGACGAGGCTTTTCAGTGTTTCCACCATTTTCAAGTCCTAAAATGGTAGGAATAAAAATTCCACCATTTGAAAGGCTGAAAGGCCTCGTCCGGAACAAAACAAGTAGCAGTTCACCAAGTAAACACGACAAAGTTGGAATTACAGAGACTGCTAATTCAAATAACAAGATGAACCATAAAAGATATACAGTTATATGTAAAAATTATGAATTTAAAAATATATATAAATTTGAACTATTTGATAGTCAGCAATTTAAAAGAGACTTCAATTGTTTTCTAGTTTATAAAGAATTTTTATAATTTTCTATTGCATTGTATTTATTGTTAATATTAATAGAAAATTGAAATTATAGGTACCACTAGTAAAACAATAAGTGTATGTGTATTATAAATACATCACATTATCATGAGTTTTTATAATTCCACTTTCCTGGAATTTGCTGTGTTAAGTTGGAGCGGTCCGGACGATCTCGCGGGCCTGCTCCTGCTTCTAGGCGTTGTCCTTTTAAGGTGGGATGTTGATCTCAGGGTTTCTTCCTCGTGGCCGTTGTGTCCGTCCAAGTCGCTCCTGATTCAATCCTCGTTAACAGCCATCGGTCGTTGAAGATCACGAACGCCGTGTCTGACTTCGTGGTCTAAGTCAGCTGCTCCCTCGACGATACACTCCGACTCCGATAGACTCCTTATTAGACAATGGCAGACTGCCATATGATGTACGGCTCACCCGTGCTTTTACAGATCTACGTACAAGACGCCATTTTTACACGTTAAAACGTTCTAGATCTTACTAGAAAATCGACCACGTGTTGATGGGCATGAACTTCCGGTTTCTAGACCTTTCTAAACCACGTGTTTTCAACTGCATGTGCTTGCATAGCTAATTACTTTGTCAGTTGAATAAATACTATTAAATTTAATATTTAATATTTATTATTAATATAATTAGTTGTTAACAGTTATTCCAATTTTTACACTAATATAAATGACTTAATAGTGTGTCGCTTAATTGGCTTATTGTTAATTATCTTTGCACGATTCTTTACGCGCACAACACTTATTTACTTCACTCTACAGTGCACTACTTTTGTTTATTGTTTATTATTGTCTTAAACTACGTTAACATTCAGTACTTATGCTAATAAAAATTTTGTCTTATAAAATTCACACCCCTTTTCACAGGACACCATTAAAGGCATATTGTAAATATATCCCCATATATTCACACATAGTGTGAATGTTTGCCTCATTGCAATATATATAATAGTACAGTATTACAAGAAATTTTCGCGGCAGTTTCAGATAAGCGGACTGTTTATTTATGAAAGAGGCGATAACTGTGGATCAAAACGGACCAAAAGTGTTAATGAATTTGTTAGCTAGAGGCGAATTGTACATACTAGTGCGGGTCTCTACTGTAAAGATCCGAATGGAAGAAACATTATCGGACGACCAATGAAGAGATAACGTGACTAATTAAGTCGGAACAGACTTCAGTCGAATTCTCGAAGAAGTCTGATTAATGCATGCAATTCCGAGAGTGTTTGTCCCGTAGCAGGGCTGGTTTCAAAACAGGAATTATCTGTCACCTCCGCCAGTGTGAAAATACAAAAGTGCAGCACAAATTACATGGAAGCTTCTTCATTCTCTTTAACTCGTACAAGTAACAAGGTGACACGACAATAGAACGCAGGAAACACATTTTCATTGGCTTAGTGTTACACGTCTCCAAGTGTGTGTGTCTTTTTTTAAGCTAATTCTCTTGAGAGGCGTAACATAGGTTGCTTGGTTGCTCTGATTCGAATGCGCAACGGCTGTTGATTAAGCAATAAAATTGTTGATACTTGTTTAGAGTGAAGCTGGAAATTGATTGAATTAAAATATGTTCTTTTATCATATGTAGTACCATTTTATTAAAACTAGAATACATACTTGATAATAAAAAATAAAGAAACCAGATTTCTAGTAGAAAGAATAAACAAAAAAAAGATACACGAATTTCTGTTATAAAACAAGAGGAAGAAACCGTTAGTTGTTTCCGAACGGGTGCGGAAGAAGCCAAAAGTGGATGTTAACAAACAGAGGCAAGAATAAAGGAAGTCAGTTTGTAAGGGGATTGTGGTTTTTGGAGGTTTCAAAATCATTCGCTTGGCAAATGAGTACCTTTGTTTATGTTACTTTGCTCTAAACTTTATTTTGAATTCCACCGTACTCATTTCTTTTAAACAATAAAGAGAATTAAAATAGTTTAAAATACTTACAAGTAAGTAGAATTTTGAAGATAATTGTGTTTCATCATCATCATCATTAAACTAAACACGGTTTGTTCCGGTCCCAAGCAGATAGACTAGAGTTGGTCACTCCAACGCCCCACACATCTCCGTCATTTCGGCTTATAATTCCATAGTTGTCTGCGGATGCGGCAGTCATCCATTCGGTTAACATGTTCCAACAATTTAAGCTGATATTGGGCAATCCAATCAACTATATTCGTAATATTCAGCTCTTGCCGTACACCGACATTTCATTTGCGACGTTGAAGAGTACGAGTAGGCCCTACTGTATATACTACTACGTTCCTGAGAAATCTAATTTCGGCCGCTTGAATACGGCTGCCCTGGGACTTTGTTAAAGCAAAATTCTAAGACCCTTAGAGGAGTGTGGGGAGGGCCATCAGCTTGTCGAACTTCAGGCGTGTTTCTTACCTCGTCGATTTTAGAGTTCTCCTGATGGTCCCACACATATGGTTGAACTATGCAGCTTCTTCTCCACGTAGATACATTACAGTCTGCTCCAGAACAGTACTATGTACAACAGTGTTTGCTTGTATGGGATCAACTCCATGAAAAGCCATCACATTGGTCTTCAATCCTTGCAGATTTGACTCGATGAGTGTATACAGCCATCCGGAAGCCGCTTTCTGAGTTCGACAGGTTAGCTTGGTCACTTCTTCTCTTATTAAAAAAAACAACGAATATATATATATATATATATATATATATATATATATATATAAATTACATGGCATTCCACAAATAAAACAGATAAAATAGTTTTTATTACACTATGTTGTCTTAGCGGTCCATGCTGCCAAGACCCCTAAAGTTGTGCGCACCTCCTTCCCTTATGTCTTGTAATTATTCTCACGAACTATCTTCTTAATTCTTCTGTAACTCATATTCATTGAGTCCTCCCTCTTGACTTTGTGCTTTTCCCTCCACTTGTGGTATTTTTGTTGTTGATTGATTATTAGCAAGGTAAGAAAGGACATGTGTTTGGGTCCAAGACTTGCACACATGAAAAACTAAAGTCGCTAACACCTAAGGTCCCAGGAGAACTGTTCTGCTCTTTTGATGGAAGAGTCCTGTGCTTTATTTTTTCAGGTGATAAAGTGTATTCCGGTTAAAGGGGGCACGTGTTATTAGGGACAGCCGCTTTATTAGCCCAATATTCAAAATACAAACACAAAACAGGGTTACAGATTTAAAAAAAGTTGCTTGGCTTAATACGTCCGACCCCCAGCTTAATCGGTCCAGTAATGTATTTCTGTATTCTATTCTTAAACAGAAATAATAAGCCACTTTTCTTCGACTACGTAATTTACACGAATAGTAGTAAGTACATTACAGTACATTGTTAAGCTAGTTTTCCGCTGCCAGATACAACAGTTACTTATGAAGACGCAAGCCGCTTATTATAACAAGTTAAAAATCAAGAAGAATTCATCCGGATTGATGAAAATATAGTATGTTTTAATGAAAATGAAGAATGCGACGATATGAAGGATTTTCGGTAGCCCTAAATGCAGAGGACGACAATGACGACGATGAAGATGGACCAGAAGTTCAGCAAATAACAACGCAAATGTGATAAGCTCATAGCTGGACTTCAGCGATATTTTATCCAAGAAGGCAATGGAAACAGGCCTTTACTTTCCAAGTAAGAATTGGAAATTTGTTCAAACTTTATGTAGCTTCAGACACTAAAAAGAAAACGCCAAGGCAAACTGGATGCGTTTTTTGGAAAACAATAATCACAGGTATGTGACTTAATTTTCTTAAAAAATGGCCTTATTCGTGCTATTTCATTATGTTGTAATTGAAGTATTTTTATATATTTATTACCGTATATGCTTAGACGTACTTCGTTAGTAACAGATCTTATAATTGCGGTGTTTACTATAGTTAACAGATATATTTGTTTTCCCGTTATTAAAAAATTTCGGTTTATACGATTTTTTACTCGTATTTCCTTACTTTTTAGAAATATCGGATAATAGGGCCAGCCGCATAAATGGGCCAACTTGATATGGTCCCGATGTGTCTCGATAAAGCAGAATCCACTGTATTACATTTCTGGGGGTTGACAGCTATAACACATAGCCTATGTCTGGTATTTAATTTCGTACACTTGACAGCGTCTATGTTCTGTATTTTCTCACTGCCTTACAAGCGACAAGTACTAAATGTTTATAAAGTGCCGTATGTATGTAAAACGGATATTTATTCACCTTAAACAGGCTCCCCCTCTCCCTACACATCTGTTACATAATCGCGCAGCGACAACAAACTTAGTTGAATTATAGGCACAGAAGTTCGTAGCAACGTTTCTTCTTAACTGCAAATTCGTAAAATTTATTGGACACAGAATGTCTGTTAAACAAAACTTCTCTTATGCAAGACACAAAGGTTTCCAAACAGGTCAAACAATTTTGTTAAAAAGAGACCTACTGCTTCTGAATAGTTATTTTAGATGTAATGAAAATTTGCGAACATTAGACATATTTATAAAATTATTTTTGACATCTTAATGACGCTCTAAACTCCAAACTGATTATTATAAACATAAAGTTTTGTAGATAACGATGTAAAATCACAATAAAGACGACGAGGTCCAGCGAATTATATAACAGATTCAATGGAACTTCGTGATAGTTTGAGGTGCATGTAGAAATTAAAACTAGATGTGAAAAAATTGTCCAAAAAATTAAACTGAACGTAATTGTAATTTACCCTTTTTACCTTTTGTAATTTGATACAAAGTACCATTTTATCTGCAGAACTCCACGTTTATTAATGAACAAAGTACCGGCCGTGCCGGTAATACAATGAACTATAATTTTTTAATGGAATCACTTTGTCATCGTCGTCACGTCCTCCTCCTCCTCCTCCTCCTCATTATCATCGTCGTCGTCGTCATTATCATCACATCGGCGCCGCCGCCGCCGCCATCACCACCACCACCACCACCACCACCACCACCATCATCATCATCATCATCATCATCATCATCATCATCATCATCATCATCATCATCATCATCATCATCACTGTCGTTCACGTCGACATTTTTCAGCGTCGCATATAGTGTGAGTTTTGGACAAAGTCTCAGACACTTTCTGGCATTTACTCAGTTTGTGACTAAGAAAAACTACACATTTCATTTTTTAATGCTTTTTTATGTCTCTTGGGCATGTAGTTTTTAAATTAAATAAAATCAAACTTTTCAATAAATGTTCAATTTTATCGTTCAGTTGATTAATTTTCTTAGGTTATTTAATTCTTTTAAATAAAGTTTAGCGACGAACTTACAAACTGTTTTCCAGTATAGCATAAGATAATTAATGTTTCACGGTTTTTGTATAGTCTGCAATATACTTCATCCGCACAGACAGCAAACGAAACAATTTTAGGTAGCCCTGTGTGGCCGGAGACCATTATTAAAAATTATAGTTTTGTAACGGTTTTAATATTAGCGAACTACTGTAATTTATCTTCGTGTAGAACGACTGAGAACAGGAGCTTCGCGCATTTTTACAGTCCCATATATACAATATATGTACGTGTAGAGGTTAGTATTTAAAATGGGCTAGTACGGATTTGCCGCTACGAGTATAAAACCTCCCTGCAAGCAGTATAATTTATCTGCGGCCAATTCTGTTAAAAAATAATATAGAAACCTTGACACGTTACTTAACGCAAGTAATTATACTTAAGCAATGCAACTAAGTCTCACCGAATATAAGAATACTGTAAGGTCGCTTTCCGAGAATATTACCGGAAGTCCAAAATCACCAGGTAGAATTTGTTCCGAGTAGGAAAACTTAACTCGATAATTTTAATTTTCGGCTGTTTCAGATATTTAATTCGATAACGAACGAGAAGGTTTCAAATATAGCCAGGGTTCGAATGAGACGATTTCAAATATAGCCAGGGTTTGTGGAAAAAACACAGTTCGTTTTCGGCACAACGCGTGTTGATATTTATTAAGAGAATTAATAGAACTCGACGTCAAATTTCTGTCAAAAATGTGACTTTCTTTAAGAATGTAGTATTAGTTGCTTCTAGCTCTATGGGATCAAAAGAAAAAAGTATTCAAATGCAATAAACAAAATTTCGGTAATAACGAAAAATAGAGTGGGAAAAATATATTTTCTTCCGATGCAAAATACAATTTTTATTTTTTTATTTATACATTTCATAGCAATATAAAACATTTAAGTTTACGATGTTTTTGGAACAGCACTCTTAAAAAAAGCAAACATTAAAACTTTAAGTTCTGTCCGAGGCTTTCAAGGCCGCCTTCAATGTTATGAGAACATTTCGGCCGTGCCTTCGACGGCCATCTTCAGTGCAGAAGGCTGCAAAACACTGACCAAAGTTCGTAGTCAGTGACCGCTGAAAGGCGTACACCAAACAACCTTGGATCACGGCCTTACAGCCCGGCAAGCCGAAGTTATAGTAATAGTAACATTTTAATTTGGCAAACTGAAAATAATTAGCTTTGTTTTTGATATTTAGCAACAAATGTTTTTTATTTATTTGATCAAAGAGTAGTACGAAACCAACACGGAACGAACAAAAAAGAAATGCAAGTAAATGCAAGTAAAAACACGGGAAACAAAGGAGAACTCGAATACACAAGACTCTTGATAACTTCAGATGGAAAGGTAGGCGAAGAAATAAGAAATAGAGTGGGCAGAGCAATAAGTTTTGTTAGATAAATGTCACCTTAACAGGAAATACAGAAGTAAATACGAAAGCAAAATACACTACTGTAAAAAAATTAACACTTCAATAATATTGTTCAGAATAAAACCCTGGAAATGTTGGTTGTATAAGCTACAGCAAAAAAAAACCAGTCGTTTCGAAATGTAAATACTTAAGGGGATCCGCCACCTCTAAAACTATAATTTTTATTTTTGATCAAAACTTCCTTATCACTATGGAAGTCTTTCAGTATGTCTAAGTACAGCAAATATGCTGTCAGAAGAAACCCCCCCCCCATTTACGGCAATTTTTGAGTTTTTTGATTTTTTTTTGTAATTTTACAAAATTTGAATAACTTTTTTGATTACCAACCAATTTAAAGGTTCTTAAGCCATTTTATTCCTTATAATGTAACAAAACTGTCTGTGCATACAAACCATGATAGCCATAACACAAACTAAACTAGAGCATTTTATTTAAAAATTCAAAATTTTTACGAATTAAAAAAAAACTTTTTTAAATTAGACAATTTTTTACATACATGGCTCTGCATACACAGAAATCTTTTAAATATCATCAGGAAGAAGTGGTGAAAAATTCAACAGTTTATCTTAAATAGTTTAAATTTTATTCAACAGTATGTAATGACAAACATGAAAAAGTTCATTTTCGGGAAATCGCCCGAGAAGTTAATGTTTCTTTTATAACAGATAATATTACATTAAAACTCTCCTGCACCATACAAGGTGCCTTCTCTGACCTTTTTAACTCTTCTTCTCTGAGTTGACTTGATTGTAGTAGCTCTCTATAGTTCTTGTATTTTCCTGTAGATCTTGTTTTTTCAGGCGTAAGCGATGAGAATCCTTTTTTTCAGCATGATGTGCAGTGTTGTTGCCTGGAGATACTCCAACTTTTGCCTGCAACTGTATAATTGTGAATAAATGCCCTTTAGTATACACACAGATGCCTTCACCAAATGCAGTTTCAACTTTTCTTTTTGCTGTGAAAGTGGTTTTAGGGCATTTACTCCAAAAAAGAATTCTCGTCGCTTACGCCTGAGGTACCGGTATCTAAAAATTAGGTGAAACCAAACACTAGAGTATACTATAACCAAGTTTACTAAATTGGCTCTGTTTGTAACTTAGAATAAACAATCACGAATAAATACCCCATATTAAATGTAATTATGGCAAAAATCCAAGGATTCCGTCGAAACGGTGAAAATCGCTAAATACAGCATTTTAATTATATGTAAAAAAGCTGTGAAAAAATTCTCGAAATGACCTAAAAATTTGCACACATATTCAGAACGTTACGTATAATAAAAAAATACCAAATTTGGAAAAAGTAAAAATTTCAAAATATGCCATTTTAGAGGTGGCGGATCCCCTTAATACGAATATTTTTGAAAACACAAAGGAGGAATAAAAAACGCAAGTTTACAAGAACGAGTAAGATTTCCAATGGCAGGAATTGTCAGTAGACAATTTAAAACTGAAACAACGCCGCGGTCATTGTATTTGTTCTGAATCTCTTCTGATAGTTCCTATCCGTTTTCGGCTGTTGCATATCATACAGACTATTTTAACTTTCAGTACTGCTGCACGGAATAAGTCAGTTGTATCCATGCCAAACGAGGTCCTTAAATTTCTCAGCTATGAGATTCTCGGTCGCCTCTTTCCAAGTAATTTTCCTTGTAGTATGGACTGCAATAAGTAAAATCTCTGTTCGTTTCTCATGAAATGTCCCAGATACTGAAGCTTTCTTATCTTCACTGTGTTCATATCTTCCCTTGCTTTCTTCATCTTTCTAAGAACTTCAACATTAGTTATATGTGATGTCAGTGAAATGCTCAGTATTCTACGGTAAAGCCACATTTCGAAAGATTGTACTGAATACTGGAACAGAAATTCCCACGGTGTCTGAAATTAGACGTGAAGAAAGGCTACCCAATTCTCAGACCCATAAAGAAGTGTGGGAAGAGCCATCACCTTTTAGAATTTTAGGCGTGTTTCTTTACTTGCTGACTTGAGGGTTCGCCTGATGGTCCCGCACATAAGGTTGAACTTACGCAACTTGTTCACCACGTCGTTGCTTGCATTATAAGACACACTATTATAAACTAAAGGTAGCCCAGGTATTCAAAACTGCTAACTTGTTCAAGGACAGTACCGTCTATAACAATTTTTGCCCGTACGGGATCAGTTCCACAAAAAGCCATCACCTTGGTTTTCATTGTGGATATCTGCAATCCAGAGTCTTCGCAGATTCCATTTAACAAATGTATATCCATCTGCAATCTGTTTTCAGAGTCCGATAGAATAGCCTGATCGTCCGCAAACAACAAAGTGTCAAGTGTAGAGTGACCAATCATAAAACGGTCTTGAAGATACATCTGGTAGTTTTGTATGACATCGTCAATATATAAATTAAAAAGAGAAGGTGATAATGGACACCCTTGTCGTACTCCACAATTGATCAGGCCAACTCTAGGAGCTGTTCTCGGTCTCCCTGCTTCTATTAAGATTTTATTCTCCATATGCAAATGAGAATATTCTCCAAGCAAAGAATTTCTCCGCTTTATTCTCCAAGCGGCTGAAATGAGATTTCTCAGGCACGTGGCAGGGTATACTCTCCATGATCATAGAAGAAACATATATATACGGCAGGAACTGAATATTATGAGTATACTCGACAGGATCGCCCAGTATCGGCTGAATTGGTGGGAACATCTTTGCCGAATGGATGACTGCCATATCCCCAAACAACTCTGGAACTATAAGCCGAGGGGACAGAGAGGTGTGGGACGTCCGAGGAAGGGCTGGAGTGACCAGCTGTAATATTTGCCTATTTGAGACCGGAACAAACCATTCTTGGTTTAAATCTTGAGGATGATGATGAGAAAGGCTACCCAGAGGCACCCAGAACATTATGGGAAGACAACGTCATAATGGCAGCCAGGAAGAAGATGAAGACCTTAGAACAGACAAGACAAGACCTTAGAACGGACGTCGGAAATAGACAAGAGTGCTTTTGAATGACGCACCTTCTAATAACGTAAAATACAGGAGAACGAGCGGTAACTAAGTTCTTTACTTATTTAGTTGAATGGTCTTATTTATGTACTGACAGCAGACGTTTTATTGAGTATTCGTTTAAATCTGTTGTGCTTGTGCTACTGTGTCAGGACATTGTCATATATGTGTGACGTTTGTATCAGCTGATCCCCAAGGGCAGGCAGTGGGTATTGTTAGCATAGGCCTACGTCAAAACAGTGACTGCATCTGTTTAGCCCACGTCGAAATCGCCGGCAAGCGGCAACATACCCACTGCTATAGAGTTATCACTGAAAGAGAATGAACAAATTTTGTTAACGTTAAATCGAGTGGAAACGGTTGTACGTACACGCAAGCGGCCTCCCCAACCCCATTTATAGAAGGGATGAATGTGTGTGTGTGTGTGTGTGTCTGTGTGTGCGCGGGCGCGCGAGGGGATCGTGTCCTTTATCACATACTAGACTGGTAAACAGAATAAACAACACGCTCACTTAGTAAGAAATTACACGTTGTTAGTTAAAGACATTTCTACCGCTACCTACAAGGCATGTTCTTGTTTATTAAATGAATAAAAGTTGCAGATTGGCGTGAATGTTTGTGTAGACATTGTGGATACCGTTGTGTTGTTAAAATTCTTTTTGGTCGGGAATTTTCATTCAGCTAAATAAAACAGTGGCCAGCTTGGAAGAAAAACACGTAGCGTTCGTAGGGAAAAAGACAAATCGTTGTAATGTTAGTGGTGCCAACGTAATTTTCATAAATTATTACAATATAACTATACCGATAGTACTATTGACACGACTCCATGTAGTATAATTCTGACATTATACTGAGACTAGACCGTATTCTTTTTACATTAATTTTATTGTTAGTTGATTCCATATAGTGAACAGGTTAGAATCGTAACACTACCTCTACATGTCATTTTTAAGAGAGGGAGAGAGAGAGAGAGAGAGAGAGAGAGAGAGAGAGAGAGAGAGACAGAGACAGACCAGGGGCTGCAGAAACCGACGGGCAAGCCTGTTGCCCGCGGTTATGCTGCATCCCCAACCTCAGATGAGTTCCCGCCGTGGGGGGACAAGAGTAACTGATAATTTTTGGGTGTAGACTGTTTTCGGCCGTGGGATTTAAATTAGACGTTGTTTAATTTAGTGTGAGCGTCCGCCGAGGTCGGATCCAAGATTCACCGGGTGCAGATGGGTTTTGACCAAGGGCTCTGATAAGAGGATTGCCCTGCAGACGGTAGATTTTTCTGGAAAGCGTCCTTATGGTGGATAATAAGGGAACGGATACGTAAGGCAGTGCGGATGGTCTGGTTACAGGCGGATAATGGGCTTTACAGGCTCAGCGCAAACCTCGATCCATGAGAGACCGGAGCTTTCGCTTATGGGTCTTTGCCATACTGGGATCGCGTAGGTAACCGTCGGTATCGCATACATTGGTTTGCCTAGGCGGCAGACATTGCATTGCTGGAAAGCAGGTGGTCGAAGTTGATACAAACGAATCGCTGTTTTGCGGGCTACTTGTTTGGGATGCCTCCGCCAGGTGAGACGTCTGTCGAACTGAAGCCAACGGAGTCGAGTATGTAGAGCTTGGAGGGAGCTTTCTTTCTCTGGAGAAGACTACAGCTATACTCTTGGCCGCGTTAATGGACTTGTCCTTCATTTGTCCGCCCACGCAACGTATGCGTCCAGCTGTTCCTGGAGCCAGATTACAGGCCATTTCATCACTACGATCGAAATTGTACAGTCACGTTGTTGACGAACATAGCCAACTGGGTTTCAGGCAGCTTGGGCACATCGTTAACGTGCACAAAAAAAGGCAGAGGACCTAAGCGGAGTCCGGCGGTATTTGCTCTTTCCGAAGAAAGAGCATTGTCTACTCTCACACGGAAAATTCTGTTCCGCAGAAAGATAATGATCACATGAACGTAGCAGTCCAAAAGTAGAATTTCCCTCAGTTTGTGTAGAAGTCCAGGATGTCAGTTTTTCTAGGAGACGCTGTGAGAATTCAAGTGGGTAGCGAGATTCTATACTGCCCATGTTAAAAATATACTTATCAGTATAATTTCCTCAGCTACTATGTTGAGTAGACCTTTCAACAAAAAAACAAAATTTCAACTAACTTTTGTTTATAAAATAGAACAACTGATTTCTCTTTTCCCTAATGTAAAATTTTTAATGAAATTTAACATTACTGCACAACGAATTTTTCAAAAATTTGAAATCTTTGAGCTGTTAACGCTTTAACTTATACGTATACTTAAATTATTTTTTAGTGTACTTTATAAAGCAAGTAAAGCCGATAATGTATTCAAAATTTCATTGTGATATCTTAGATAGCCTTTGAGAAATTGGTATCTAAAATTCCCCACTTAGAAGTTTACAGTAATCTGTAAAAAATTAAAAATTAAGCATTTCATGATACCTAATTTGTAACACACTTCATTAACAAAACCAGCTCCTTACCCTGGATCATCTTCATTGTTTTCTTCATCATGTAGGTTCTTTTGTCGTTTCTCTCTTTCTCTTTTCGTCGTTCTCTGCCAGATTTTCTCCCGCATTTTCCGCCTTCATAGTACTTACTTTATTGGTATTTTTTTAGCTGCACAATGGTGTTTATATGTGTTTGTAACCAACCTTTTCTAATACCTTTGCTTTATTTATGTTTTCACCATTAGAAATTAAAACTGCATCTACCCCCCATTTTTTTTTAACGTATCACTACTCATAAAGATTGCAGGTTTCACAAAATGTAACAATAGAAACAGCGAGCCCTAATATCGACTATTTTAACATACTTGATCATCTTGTAAACAATGTTTATAAACAACGGAGCATATCATAATCTATGAGAATTTTGTTATTTGCTTTTGGTATGAATTCCCCATGATTTTTAAGAAATCCTAGTAGATGGTTAAGCTGTTTGAAGTTTGTTAGGATTAAGTTTCTACGAAAGGAAGGCAAGTTTCTTTTTGTTTCCATTGACCTTACTTTTATCAAATCACTTGTTGCCTGGTATATTAAAAATTTATTATTTATATTAAAAACACCAAACATAAAATAAAATAACATTAGTGTTAAATTTTAACACAATAACACTTCAGTTCACATACTTCACAGTGGCAAATACGTTATAAATACAGTTTTTTAACTAAAATTAAAACAGTTGTTTTTCCATTGTTAGTACTCTACTCTATAGACGAAAAGAGAACTAAAATTAGAGGTAGAGCACAACCAGTAAATTTAAATCAGGTAGTAAATCCACCTCAGTTTATAAGCAAAACTTGGTCAAATTGCGTCTTGTAAAATAACCGCTTCATTCAGAGTTTTTTCTTTATGCACTAGGAAATAAAAGTAAAAGATATATACGTATTTTGTTATATTTCAAATTAACCAAAAAATAATTCAGATTTTAAATGCTGATTTTTTTTTTTAATTTTAAAACGTTATTAGTCTCTTAAAGATGTATACGTGTGAAATAATTATAGGCGAATACCGGTGTTAATTTTCTCAATTATTTTCAATAATTACTTAAATTTTCACATTAAAATCACAAACGGCCAATAGGTTGATATTAGACAGCTTGAAATTTTACGATGATGTTTACGCATGTTTACGATAAGTGTTAACTATTTACGCATTTCCCGCTGGATATTGATCTGTTTACGACTGAAACACGTCTTAAATTTGAAAGTTGTTTTTAAAAACGTTTTCTTAACGTAACTCAGAAAAACAGTTTGTCAAGAAATTTAATATTGTTTATTTAACATTTTTATTTTCTTTTTTAACGTAACTCGCTAATAATATTGGCTTAAGAACATATAAACGGCAAACCACAAGTACGGTTGTATGACCTGTCAAGGCGGTTAGTTATGGTGATTGTATAGTGAGCACTATACTGTAATTCCGCGTCTTTGCTCGGACTGTGTAACTGGCGACAAAGCATAGGCAATGAATTCTACACCAAGTTGCTTCCCGACCAACTACAGCAAAATCTAGAACAATTTTTCATTATTACAGATGGTTGTAATTTCAGGACGCTGTGCCCAACATAAGTTCTGTACTATTTCTTTTATAAATTTGCTAACTGCTATAATTTTTATTGTTCGACTAAGCTTTTCGTCATCACTGACATGACGAAATTAGCAGTTAGCAAATTTATAAAAGAAATAGTAAGGATGGCTGCTAATTTAAACAATACGAAGAATAAGTTCTGTAGCTGATTACGGATGAATGGCCAGAAGTGGTGGAATCCACTTTGATGTGTATTGTTACCCGTCATGCCACTGTTTAAGAAAAGCCGGTGGCTGATGTGACATTTGTGAGAAATCTATAATTGTAGTTTATAATGTAAAGTAATTAAGAGATTACCTTTAGAGATTGACGTTCTGCGTTTGTTCATTGGGTATTCGTCTTTCCGTTCTTCTTCAATTTGTTTTAGCATATCCTAAAAATCTGTGTTCTTTATGCTTACTTTATTTGTTCTCCAAGCTTCGATTCGTCGTAGAAATTTTATAGCTGATGCTCCCATTCTTCATATATTCTTCTTTGCAAGGTCCAACCCTGACAACCGTGTAACTGATCGGGGGCGTATTTACGGAAGGGGGGAACCTGACCGGACCACCAGAGGGTAGAAAAAGTTGATAAATTTTGTTAATGTCCTAATTTTTAGGCTACTCTATTATTTTTTGAGCCATGTGCGCTAATATAGTAGTTACTCTTTTCCCTTTTTTAAATATACAAGTTTATTACACGGCATTAGCGTATACGTTTGAAATATGAAATATAGGAAAATCAATTCAGTCAATAGGCCTAAGTATCTTTTAACAACGTTTCAATAACGCGTATTGTTATTGTGTTATTGTGTTATTACCGTTTAATTTAATGGGACTGATTTCAGGATGTTATCACTTGTTTTTCAGCCACTTTAAAGATAGTAATGTTGATTAGTTTTAATTTGTGTTTTCTTTTGTATGAAGCGACCCGACCCCGGAGTCTCCCCAAAAGACAGATTCTAGATACGCCACTGTAACTGATACTACCGTTGTTTTGTAGAATTTTGTAACTGTGCCCGTAAAAGAAAACGGACATTAATGAAAGGAAAGTCGTGAATTTCAAAGGACGCAGTCTAACTAGAACTACACAGTCTCTGTTGCTTAAACAGTAAAACTGGTTGTTATATACTAGTTAACTGCAATTCCGTGTCATTAACCGTTACTGCTTATATTAAGTTATTTATTAACTAGCGTTGTAATAGTGCATTACCGTGTGCAAGTTAGTACATCACAAGCGCGTTCTTTTCTCATGTTTTATCCTCGTGGTAGTGCGGCAGTAGCGTTAGTATTCGTTCTTTCTATCCTGCGGCAACTAAATTGCTTCGTATAGGGAATGTTCCATTGATTCCTTAAGACTATGGCGGTCTTTCGCTTTCTACTTTACCTCCTACTACACTTGATTCCATAACACCTGTTATTTTGGTTATACGTTAAAAATAACCGAAGTTTGGCTTCCTAATATGCTTCCTTCTTTTTTCCTTTGATGTGACTGTCCTTTATTGGACTTTAACCTCCTTCAACATCATCCTCCAAAGATTTCTATTCTGGCACAATGGATTTCAATTATTGATTCTCCCGCATCCTGTCTAATGATGTCCCACTACTGTGTCCATGGCTGCTGTGTCCTTCGCGACCATTCTTTTCTTCCTTTCCAGAAAGTGTCCATTCGTTGCACTTCTCTTCCAACTCTGACTTATATTTGATCTACACGTTCTCTGAGCACTTTCTGTTAGAAAATCTAGAGTTTGGCAAAGGTGAACAAGACTGTACTACTGCGTCATGATTAAACCGTATTCTCCAGGCATCGGGTTCTTTCTGTATAATATTTACCTTATTTCTTCCGTCGTGTGACTTCGTGTTGCGTTCGATTTGATTAACGCGTTTCGAAACATATGTTTCGTCTTCAGAAATAAATAAAAATTCACTCTTAGCGAGGTCGTTACATATTAAAATTGCAAATATTGGAAAACGATTCCACACATCAATAAGTGATTTGGATACCAATTGAAACATGTCTTTCATCGGCTTCTTTATCTGGGCCGGTTTTCTCATTGAAATTTTCAGACATTTCCTCAGTCTTTCTTGACAGCGTCCAAAGTTTACATTCGTTGGTACACTAAGGCCATTATTATACAGCTTTATATTGCGCTGTAATAACTTGGACTTCGTAATTTTATGGTATGTGTGAAGTTTCCGGTTTCATTTCGCCAGCCTGTATCTTATTTCTGTACGACGCCATTAATGTCATTCACCTTACACATTAAGAGCTGCTTTACCAGCCTATTTTTATCTATAAGCCGAGGGGACAGAGAGGTGTGGGACGTCCGAGGAAGCGCTGGAGTGACCAGCTGTAATATTTGCCTATTTGAGACCGGAACAAACCATTCTTGGTTTAAATCTTGAGGATGATGATGAGAAAGGCTACCCAGAGAGACACCCAGAACATTATGGGAAGACAACGTCATAATGGCAGCCAGGAAGAAGATGAAGACCTTAGAACAGACAAGACAAGACCTTAGAACGGACGACGGAAATAGACAAGAGTGCTTTTGAATGACGCACCTTCTAATAACGTAAAATACAGGAGAACGAGCAGTAACTAAGTTCTTTATTTACTTATTTAGTTGAATGGTCTTATTTATGTACTGACAGCAGACGTTTTATTGAGTATTCGTTTAAATCTGTTGTGCTTGTGCTATTGTGTCAGGACATTGTCATATATGTGTGTCGTTTATATCAGCTGATCGACATGTTAGATAGAGGTATGTGCATTACAAACATGATCAGAACTCATTTATAATTGTTTTCAGTTTGTATACCAAGGGCAGGCAGTGGGTATTGTCTACGTCAGAACAGTGACTGCATCTGTTTAGACCACGTCGAAATCGCCGGCAAACGGCAATATACCCACTGATATAGGGTTATCACAGAAAGAGAATGAACAAATTTTGTTATTAAATCGTTAAATTGAGTGGAAACGGTTGTACGTACACGCAAGCGGCCTCCCCAACCCCATTTATAGAAGGGATGAATGTGTCTGTGCGCGCGCGCGAGGGGATCGTGTCCTTTATCACATACTAGACTTGTAAACAGAATAAACAATACGCTCACTTAGTAAGAAATTACACGTTGTTAGTTAAAGACATTTTTACAGCTACCTACAAGGCATGTTCTTGTTTATTAAATGAATAAAAGTTGATACTATGGTTAAAAGTTGCACATTGGCGTGAATGTTTGTGTAGAAATAGTGGATACCGTTGTGTTGTTAAAATTCTTTTTGAACGGTAATTTTCATTCAGCTAAATAAAACAGTGGCCAGCTTGGAAGAAAAACACGTAGCGTTCGTAGGGAAAAAGACAAATCGTTGTAATGTTAGTGGTGCCAACGTAATTTTCTTAAATATAACTATACCGATAGTACTATTGACACGACTCCATGTAGTATAATTCTGACATTGTACTGAGGCTAGACCGTACTCTTTTTACATTAATTTTATTGTTAGTTGATTCCATATAGTGAACAGGTTAGAATCGTAACACTACCTCTACATGTCATTTTTAAGAGAGGGAGAGAGAGAGAGAGAGAGAGAGAGAGAGAGAGAGAGAGAGAGAGAGAGAGAGAGAGAGAGAAAGAGAGAGAGAGAGACCAGGGGCTGCAGAAACCGACGGGCAAGCCTGTTGCCCGCGGTTATGCTGCATCCCCAACCTCAGATGAGTTCCCGCCGTGGGGGGACAAGAGTAACTGATAATTTTTGGGTGTAGACTGTTTTCGGCCGTGGGATTTAAATTAGACGTTGTTTAATTTAGTGTGAGCGTCCGCCGAGGTCTGATCCAAGATTCACCGGGTGCAGATGGGTTTTGACCAAGGGCTCTGATAAGAGGATTGCCCTGCAGACGGTAGATTTTTCTGGAAAGCGTCCTTATGGTGGATAATAAGGGAACGGATACGTAAGGCAGTGCGGATGGTCTGGTTACAGGCGGATAATGGGCTTTACAGGCTCAGCGCAAACCTCGATCCATGAGAGACCGGAGCTTTCGCTTATGGATCTTTGCCATACTGGGATCGCGTAGGTAACCGTCGGTATCGCGTACATTGGTTTGCCTAGGCGGCAGACATTGCATTGCTGGAAAGCAGGGGGTCGAAGTTGATACAAACGAATCGCTGTTTTGCGGGCTACTTGTTTGGGATGCCTCCGCCAGGTGAGACGTCTGTCGAACTGAAGCCAACGGAGTCGAGTATGTAGAGCTTGGAGGGAGCTTTCTTTCTCTGGAGAAGACTACAGCTATACTCTTGGCCGCGTTAATGGACTTGTCCTTCATTTGTCCGCCCACGCAACGTATGCGTCCAGCTGTTCCTGGAGCCAGATTACAGGCCATTTCATCACTACGATCGAAATTGTACAGTCACGTTGTTGACGAACATAGCCAACTGGGTTTCAGGCAGCTTGGGCACATCGTTAACGTGCACAAAAAAAGGCAGAGGACCTAAGCGGAGTCCGGCGGTATTTGCTCTTTCCGAAGAAAGAGCATTGTCTACTCTCACACGGAAAATTCTGTTCCGCAGAAAGATAATGATCACATGAACGTAGCAGTCCAAAAGTAGAATTTCCCTCAGTTTGTGTAGAAGTCCAGGATGTCAGTTTTTCTAGGAGACGCTGTGAGAATTCAAGTGGGTAGCGAGATTCTATACTGCCCATGTTAAAAATATACTTATCAGTATAATTTCCTCAGCTACTATGTTGAGTAGACCTTTCAACAAAAAAACAAAATTTCAACTAACTTTTGTTTATAAAATAGAACAACTGATTTCTCTTTTCCCTAATGTAAAATTTTTAATGAAATTTAACATTACTGCACAACGAATTTTTCAAAAATTTGAAATCTTTGAGCTGTTAACGCTTTAACTTATACGTATACTTAAATTATTTTTTAGTGTACTTTATAAAGCAAGTAAAGCCGATAATGTATTCAAAATTTCATTGTGATATCTTAGATAGCCTTTGAGAAATTGGTATCTAAAATTCCCCACTTAGAAGTTTACAGTAATCTGTAAAAAATTAAAAATTAAGCATTTCATGATACCTAATTTGTAACACACTTCATTAACAAAACCAGCTCCTTACCCTGGATCATCTTCATTGTTTTCTTCATCATGTAGGTTCTTTTGTCGTTTCTCTCTTTCTCTTTTCGTCGTTCTCTGCCAGATTTTCTCCCGCATTTTCCGCCTTCATAGTACTTACTTTATTGGTATTTTTTTAGCTGCACAATGGTGTTTATATGTGTTTGTAACCAACCTTTTCTAATACCTTTGCTTTATTTATGTTTTCACCATTAGAAATTAAAACTGCATCTACCCCCCATTTTTTTTTAACGTATCACTACTCATAAAGATTGCAGGTTTCACAAAATGTAACAATAGAAACAACGAGCCCTAATATCGACTATTTTAACATACTTGATCATCTTGTAAACAATGTTTATAAACAACGGAGCATATCATAATCTATGAGAATTTTGTTATTTGCTTTTGGTATGAATTCCCCATGATTTTTAAGAAATCCTAGTAGATGGTTAAGCTGTTTGAAGTTTGTTAGGATTAAGTTTCTACGAAAGGAAGGCAAGTTTCTTTTTGTTTCCATTGACCTTACTTTTATCAAATCACTTGTTGCCTGGTATATTAAAAATTTATTATTTATATTAAAAACACCAAACATAAAATAAAATAACATTAGTGTTAAATTTTAACACAATAACACTTCAGTTCACATACTTCACAGTGGCAAATACGTTATAAATACAGTTTTTTAACTAAAATTAAAACAGTTGTTTTTCCATTGTTAGTACTCCACTCTATAGACGAAAAGAGAACTAAAATTAGAGGTAGAGCACAACCAGTAAGTTTAAATCAGGTAGTAAATCCACCTCAGTTTATAAGCAAAACTTGGTCAAATTGCGTCTTGTAAAATAACCGCTTCATTCAGAGTTTTTTCTTTATGCACTAGGAAATAAAAGTAAAAGATATATACGTATTTTGTTATATTTCAAATTAACCAAAAAATAATTCAGATTTTAAATGCTGATTTTTTTTTTTAATTTTAAAACGTTATTAGTCTCTTAAAGATGTATACGTGTGAAATAATTATAGGCGAATACCGGTGTTAATTTTCTCAATTATTTTCAATAATTACTTAAATTTTCACATTAAAATCACAAACGGCCAATAGGTTGATATTAGACAGCTTGAAATTTTACGATGATGTTTACGCATGTTTACGATAAGTGTTAACTATTTACGCATTTCCCGCTGGATATTGATCTGTTTACGACTGAAACACGTCTTAAATTTGAAAGTTGTTTTTAAAAACGTTTTCTTAACGTAACTCAGAAAAACAGTTTGTCAAGAAATTTAATATTGTTTATTTAACATTTTTATTTTCTTTTTTAACGTAACTCGCTAATAATATTGGCTTAAGAACATATAAACGGCAAACCACAAGTACGGTTATATGACCTGTCAAGGCGGTTAGTTATGGTGATTGTATAGTGAGCACTATACTGTAATTCCGCGTCTTTGCTCGGACTGTGTAACTGGCGACAAAGCATAGGCAATGAATTCTACACCAAGTTGCTTCCCGACCAACTACAGCAAAATCTAGAACAATTTTTCATTATTACAGATGGTTGTAATTTCAGGACGCTGTGCCCAACATAAGTTCTGTACTATTTCTTTTATAAATTTGCTAACTGCTATAATTTTTATTGTTCGACTAAGCTTTTCGTCATCACTGACATGACGAAATTAGCAGTTAGCAAATTTATAAAAGAAATAGTAAGGATGGCTGCTAATTTAAACAATACGAAGAATAAGTTCTGTAGCTGATTACGGATGAATGGCCAGAAGTGGTGGAATCCACTTTGATGTGTATTGTTACCCGTCATGCCACTGTTTAAGAAAAGCCGGTGGCTGATGTGACATTTGTGAGAAATCTATAATTGTAGTTTATAATGTAAAGTAATTAAGAGATTACCTTTAGAGATTGACGTTCTGCGTTTGTTCATTGGGTATTCGTCTTTCCGTTCTTCTTCAATTTGTTTTAGCATATCCTAAAAATCTGTGTTCTTTATGCTTACTTTATTTGTTCTCCAAGCTTCGATTCGTCGTAGAAATTTTATAGCTGATGCTCCCATTCTTCATATATTCTTCTTTGCAAGGTCCAACCCTGACAACCGTGTAACTGATCGGGGGCGTATTTACGGAAGGGGGGAACCTGACCGGACCACCAGAGGGTAGAAAAAGTTGATAAATTTTGTTAATGTCCGAATTTTTAGGCTACTCTATTATTTTTTGAGCCATGTGCGCTAATATAGTAGTTACTCTTTTCCCTTTTTTAAATATACAAGTTTATTACACGGCATTAGCGTATACGTTTGAAATATGAAATATAGGAAAATCAATTCAGTCAATAGGCCTAAGTATCTTTTAACAACGTTTCAATAACGCGTATTGTTATTGTGTTATTGTGTTATTACCGTTTAATTTAATGGGACTGATTTCAGGATGTTATCACTTGTTTTTCAGCCACTTTAAAGATAGTAATGTTGATTAGTTTTAATTTGTGTTTTCTTTTGTATGAAGCGACCCGACCCCGGAGTCTCCCCAAAAGACAGATTCTAGATACGCCACTGTAACTGATACTACCGTTGTTTTGTAGAATTTTGTAACTGTGCCCGTAAAAGAAAACGGACATTAATGAAAGGAAAGTCGTGAATTTCAAAGGACGCAGTCTAACTAGAACTACACAGTCTCTGTTGCTTAAACAGTAAAACTGGTTGTTATATACTAGTTAACTGCAATTCCGTGTCATTAACCGTTACTGCTTATATTAAGTTATTTATTAACTAGCGTTGTAATAGTGCATTACCGTGTGCAAGTTAGTACATCACAAGCGCGTTCTTTTCTCATGTTTTATCCTCGTGGTAGTGCGGCAGTAGCGTTAGTATTCGTTCTTTCTATCCTGCGGCAACTAAATTGCTTCGTATAGGGAATGTTCCATTGATTCCTTAAGACTATGGCGGTCTTTCGCTTTCTACTTTACCTCCTACTACACTTGATTCCATAACACCTGTTATTTTGGTTATACGTTAAAAATAACCGAAGTTTGGCTTCCTAATATGCTTCCTTCTTTTTCCTTTGATGTGACTGTCCTTTATTGGACTTTAACCTCCTTCAACATCATCCTCCAAAGATTTCTATTCTGGCACAATGGATTTCAATTATTGATTCTCCCGCATCCTGTCTAATGATGTCCCACTACTGTGTCCATGGCTGCTGTGTCCTTCGCGACCATTCTTTTCTTCCTTTCCAGAAAGTGTCCATTCGTTGCACTTCTCTTCCAACTCTGACTTATATTTGATCTACACGTTCTCTGAGCACTTTCTGTTAGAAAATCTAGAGTTTGGCAAAGGTGAACAAGACTGTACTACTGCGTCATGATTAAACCGTATTCTCCAGGCATCGGGTTCTTTCTGTATAATATTTACCTTATTTCTTCCGTCGTGTGACTTCGTGTTGCGTTCGATTTGATTAACGCGTTTCGAAACATATGTTTCGTCTTCAGAAATAAATAAAAATTCACTCTTAGCGAGGTCGTTACATATTAAAATTGCAAATATTGGAAAACGATTCCACACATCAATAAGTGATTTGGATACCAATTGAAACATGTCTTTCATCGGCTTCTTTATCTGGGCCGGTTTTCTCATTGAAATTTTCAGACATTTCCTCAGTCTTTCTTGACAGCGTCCAAAGTTTACATTCGTTGGTACACTAAGGCCATTATTATACAGCTTTATATTGCGCTGTAATAACTTGGACTTCGTAACTTTATGGTATGTGTGAAGTTTCCGGTTTCATTTCGCCAGCCTGTATCTTATTTCTGTACGACGCCATTAATGTCATTCACCTTACACATTAAGAGCTGCTTTACCAGCCTATTTGTATCTTTATAAACAGATAAAGACAGTATATGGAATATCTGTATTGCCTTCTATTCATGGTTCGTATATTCTTTGGGATCTACCTGCCTCACCCTTCTTTACGTCCAAGTTTGCGACATGTAGGCGGTTATTAGAAATTACCTAGCATTACTTTTACTGTATTTGAAACGATTTGATTTTTTATTTTTGTTAGAGTATTATTTTTCTGCTGACTGTAACTAATCTTTTAATTTTCGCAGCGCAGTCCTCGTACAGTAATTAGGTATCGGTACGGTATACATATGAATTTGTTAAATTTTGTATGTCGATGTTAGTTAAATTACTGCCGAAACGATCGATTGTCATGACTTTTGACTACTGTCACGTGAACAGTCGAAATAAACAAGTGTTAGTTCTATGGCCAACTGGTCTTAGTATTGAAGTCTATCTGGTTATTTTTATTTTCGGGGGATAGGTGCAGTTTTACTTATTAGCTAGATCATCATAATCATCATATCACCACCACCACCACCATCATCATCATCATTGGCTCGACAGCCCTTTGTGGGCCCTGGCCTTCTTCAGAAGATTTCGCCATTCTTCTCTACTTATACCCATATTCTTCCAGTTTCTAATTCCAAGAGTACTGATGTCTTGACTCACCCCGTCCCTCCTTCACAGTTTTTGCCTTCCATCTTTCCTTTTACCTCTTGGATTTGCATTAAATATTTTCTTAATAGCTCTGCTTTCACAAGCACGTATAATGTGTCCAGCCCATTCTAATCTTTTTAATTTAATAAAGGTGACCACATCAGGCTCGTTTATTAGCTAGATTATGCTTTTGACTTTCTAAACCAGTTGACGCTTTTTAGCTTTGGTGAACGAATTTGAAGGTAATGTTTTTTTTAAAGGAGCATGACGTAAAGTATAAAACGGTACCTCCTCCTCTTGCCTGGGATACGATACTTCTACACACGACCGGAGTTTTTTCAAGAAACATTTTCGAGTAAAAGTCTGACGCTTAGTTGAATGGATTGTTATTGACGACCTCGAATAAGGTAAGCCCGAATCTGCAAGTCTTCTCAACGTACGCTAGCAGTAAATAATAATTTGCTGAATCACCTTTCAGTATAATAGACGATTTCTTGTACCTGTATTTTCGAATTGAAAAAAACAATCGATTAAGATTATGTGATAAATAAAAAACAGACTGGGTAAATACACCAGGCGTGAAATACAAGGAAACGGGCAATTTTGTTTATCCGATTAAAAACGTATTCGGTGTGTAGTTTGAGAGACCGCAATGGATGAACTGAAGCGGTCGCAAAGCGAGACAATCGGAGGAATTCCATTTAATTCCCGAGGGTATTAATATGTAGTTGAACGTCTTTTTCTTGTGTCCCACTTTTTCTTTTGTTATGCAAGGAGACTGAGCGTTGGGTATAACAGAGAACCTGTTAAAGACTGTGTGCGGATAGATTACTTCGCCATACGTGTCGCGGGAGTTTTGTACTTGCGAGTTTCGATGGCCTTCAACGTAAACATAACGAGACACTTGATGTCTTCAGCAGTAGAATAATTCAATAATTTTATTTTATTGTCTATGGATATACTCTATATACCAATGGAGTACGGTATATCGTGTTTTGTTACGTTGGATGGTTGTCGATTACAAAGCCTTAAAACTGTAAAAACTGGATACACTGAAACTTCTCCTCCTCCTCCTCCTCCTCCTCCTCCTCCTCCTCCTCCTCCTCCTCCTCCTCCTCCTCCTCCTTCTTCTTCTTCTTCGTCATCCAGAGCTCTTCAGGCCGGGATGACCCATGGCTTCCCCCACCATCACGCGCCTCCAGTTCTCTCTCTTGCAGCGTTCCTCCAGTTTTGTACGCCCATTCTTCTTAAGTCTTCCTCCACCTCCATCATCGCCTTCTGGGTCTGCCCCTTCTTTTTGTTCCTTTCATGTTTCCATTTAGCACTTGCTTGGGCAGTCTCTCCTGTGGCGGCATCCTCTCCACATTTCCCAGCCAGGTTATCCGCCTTGCGTTTATGAAGTTCACAATATCTTCCTGCTGCAATACATTAATCGCCGGATACACTAAAACAGACGATTAAAGTCGGACACAGTAAACTATTCCACAAGCCCTACCAATCACCTTAATCAAACTTACACTTATTTTAACAATTCTTTGCGAATACTACAATCCAATATGGACAATTCACAGCTCACAGTCGTCTGTAATGATAATTAAAGTTACTATATCACAGTCAGTAACAAATAATCGCTATAGATCACGTCATGTAAGACTTTGCATTGGAATAGCATGACTTTCCTGATACAACTGCCAGACTGGGAGCGCTGTGTCTATGTACGTACATCCGTACTAGCTCATTCGACTACCCGACAAAACTGTCTCAACGGTTCATCATGGTTTTCACTACACTCGACGGCCGATAACTTTTGTTCTACACAGCCGATCTTGTTCACACACTCATAGATTCGTTGCAGCCCGTGCAATGCACAACTTGTCTTGACGACCACGATTTATTCACTTTTGACGACGAGTTTCCGTTATGTCACCATTGTCAGTCATCCCAGCTCCAGCACTAATGAATAATGTTGTTCAATAGTGATTTGATAACGGTGTAATAAACGAAACTCATGGTGAGCGTGAACAATATAGTCGTTTTTGTATAGTCGTAAAATCAAGCCATTTTTGTATAGCTGTAAAATATTCCTTTGTAAGTAACTCGTTGAGTTTCCTGCAGGTCTCCCATGTAATATCTTCAAAAAAATACACTTCAAGTAGGTTTATTTTTACCTGACGCACGTTTCACAGAAATTATTCTGTATCTTCAGAGGTTTGTTTGAATTGTAATTGAATGGATTACCAGATAAAAACTCAAGTTTAAATACACGGCTATAGGCCTAGTAGTGATAATCCTTACAAGGATAAGTTTTCTATGTAACTGTAAAAATAGTAGAGTATATGTTACGACAAATATTACAACATTCAATTACAATTCAAATATACCTCTGGAGATACAGAATAATTTCTGTAAAACGTGCGTTATGTGAAAGTAAACCTACTTGCAGTGTGTTTATATGAAGATATTAGCTATAAAATAGAAAAGCAATTAACACTAATAACAAGTACAGTATACAAAATAAAATATTCAGCATACTGGTAGATGTTATTTTGTCGATTTTACGCACAAGTCCCTTACCAACAGGTTTGTATAATACGTTTATATTATTATGTTCAGAATAAGTTAACATGTTCTTTAAAAGCATTAAATAAAAATATTGTAGCCATACATGAATAAATAACATGTGATATTGTTTGAATACGAAGGAATTAAAACTCGTTTCCTTTCAACTTGCTGAAAGGGTAAATTAGGTCAGGTTGTTTTGTTGTAAGGAGTTTGAGGTGGCTTAACGCGATCACACGAAGTTTCTAGGAATTGCACTTTGCACGGTTGCCACGAGTTAGTCTTACCGTAGCTTGTGGTTGAACGAGATCTCAGAAGTCAGTGCTTTCTCAGAGTCTGAGATTTGATCGAGTCAAAGTAGATTTAAAAAAATGTGGGAACTTAATTTAACTTTCCATATTGTAAATATTGTCGTGACAGAATACTAACTTTCCATATTGTAAATATTGTCATGACAGAATACACGACTCTTTATAGTGAATCTATATCAAATATGAGGACAACTAATTTGATTATGTAATGAAATTATGCGTCTTATTTCTTTTCCAGTGTTGTTAACTTTCCGGAGTGTGACTGTATTTTTCTTCTCCATATTCCTTTCTCATCTGGTCTGCGGTTTTGCTTTCTATACCTGTCGACATCCGCTTTTACGTTTTCTTAAGGGGTATCTGCGTGAAGAACTGAATAAAAATGTATAAAAAAGATGCAAAATGAAGTAATGGAAAAGCCTAGTATTTATAAGACAGGAAGAAGAGATACAGAGAAAAGATGAAAGGATATTGGAGAAAAATAAAAGAACAAAGAATAAAGAATTGAAATTGGCATGTGGTCCTTAGATGGCAGATACAAAAAAAAACTTTTAATCATATGATATACCATATGATATATCTGATGATGATAATTATATTACTATCGAAACATTGGTAATTTACAAAATAAAAAAATATATTCTTGCTAAAAGTTTTTTATTATTAATAATAATATAAACACAAGAAAAATTTAAGCATATATCAATATTTATAAGTTCAATAACAACCAATTAGTAACCAAAGAACAAGTTATAATAAAATATAAGAAGATAAAAAAGTTAAGTTTAAATACACGGCTATAGGCCTATTAATGATAATCCTTATAAGGATAAGTTTTCTACGTAACTGTAAAAATAGTAGAGTATACAGTATGTTACGACGGTCTCACGAATCGTCGCGTTGTACAGTAGAAATAGAGTAACTGACCCAATGAAGTCACCAATTACAAACTTTATTGAGACAGAAACACAGAGGTGCCCATGGTGCAATTCCCCCAGGTATTCCAAAATCCCCCAAATTTTATTTTGTGGGTAGGGGGATCACAGTACGGGGGTATGGAATGGTTATTCCCCAGTTAAAGTTAGGGCTTTATCCAAAAATTGTTGAAAAACTAAAACCATTTAAGAAAGTATTGGAATAAAAAGTCTAATGTTATTCTTTTTATCAATACCAAAAGGTCTTCTAGTATTCCTAACCAATAACTAAATTATGAAAAATGTAAAAGCCTCGTGAAACCTGGCCCAACGTAATTATTAATTAGGCCTTATCAAAATAATGTAACTTGATTTTGTAATCGCATTCTTTTTCTTCACTGATTAGTTTGATTTACGATGCTTGTAAGGGGGTAATTGAGCCCCTGGTTATGCAACTGACTTAAATTCATGTGACAAAGGAAAAGTTCGAGTACTGTGGAAATTCCCTACCCCCCAAAATTACAAAAATTACCTTGAAACACCCCCCCGCCAAAAATTCTAGTGGTGCGAGACTGCACAACGCTGTGGGCGCCCCTGCACAAATAACAGTTAGAAATCAATAACATAGGCACTCTTATACAATAATTCAAGTTAAATTGTCCAACACACAAGAATAAAGGTCGCCTTACTTCAGTTTCGTACTAATCAACACTCTAATCACTTTCCGCCAGTCATACTTATGAACATTCCGAACTTCACTCTACTATCTACTACTATCAAAAACTGAACTGGACCGTTTCGAAATCCAGTCTTCATACTTCCGCCGCCTTGCATTGTAGTGACGTAGCGGGGGTTCGATCCCGGTAGAAGAGTTGAGTAACGTCTCGAATGACCTAGAGCAGTGGTCCTCAACCTTTTTAAGTCCGGCACCCACCATGAACGATATTACACTTTATGGGACCCTAAGCATGGGTGCCGGCAGAATTACTTGTAGGAGTGCGCGCCCAGTTTATAATCATATTTTTTACCAACATCGAGAACTTTAAGCCCTCTTTTACGCTTAAACAAATTATACATACTTAATTCTAGAAAAGTAAATATGCAATGGAAAAGACTAATTGGCTGTAATAAACACATGCTGAAATTGAAAACAAAACAGTTTTTTACTCATCAATAATTAGTAACTCATTAGTTACTAACGTGACGGTTGGGGCTACCTTTTCCGGAAAAAGTGAAGTATGTTGGGTTCCAGGGTGGTTTAACTTAAGTCGTAAATGTGAGTTCGCGTCAAGTCTATTTCTGTACTTGAATCAGAGATGAAAATCCCTTTTCACAGAAATATGAGGTGGAGAACGGCATGAGCAACTTTAATGCTTCACCCGATAGTTCATGATATTCACCTCTCAAAGTTATCCAAAATTTTGTTGTCTCAATCTAAAAATTTAGTTTTAATCCCAGATACACAGTTGATATCACACAGTTGTTCTCTCAGTTTGAACTTTCAAAATACAAGAATAGGTCTCGAATCCAATTAAAATCACTAACTTTCTGGTAACTAACTTTCAGTCTGGTTACAGAGTTAAACATCACAGAGATGCCAGTAACAAGCAATGGTAGCCTATGTGGAGTTTAGACTACGTACAAAACGGGTTGAGTTTAAATTGTTAAACATTATTAAAACAATTTATCTTAGTCATTTAAATGTAATAGGTTTTTAAGACGCAGTAAATAAATGTTCGTGCCCGACTTCGGGACCCGGCAGTGGGTCCCCCGCCCCATAGGTTGAGAAACGCTGATCAAGAGCGTTACGTAACTCTGCTGCGTTTGGAACAGTTTCTTGCGCTGCCGCGTGCCAACAGTCACGTGGGCACTTTTCTTAATTTTCAGCTCAACGTAGCAATATAAACAAATATTCCAACAATCGAAATGATTTAAGTCGAAAAACTGTTGATTGTGTTGGAAATAAACTCCGGGCTACTGGGCCGTGGTCCACTAAAGTTTTTATTTTCAGACGTTTCGGCCTCATCTTTATCGGCACCACGAAGCGCAGCGTCCGTACCCGCGTTGGTGAACACAGCCACTGATGTCTGAGGAAGCCGGAGATGTCTTGCACTCCCTAACGCCGATTATCGCGTTCTCTTCGAGGAAATCAGGATCCTGTCCTCGGTGAGTGCTTACTTCCCTCGACTGAATATTGAGTCCATACAGATACACAAGCATGCTTCCGTCGCAATGATGCGATGCGTTAGTTAGTGGGGCGTCTTTGCACCCATAGCTGAATTGCAGCTTCCGGGACGTGCCCGATGACTGCCAGATGATAACAGTTGATAACTTTCTACAAAACAGGTTCCTAAAATCAAAGAAGGACACACCAACGCGGTTAACCGCAGAGGCGCCGGAAATTTTAAACATCTTTATTTTATATGAGGTTTGGGTCATGGTAGCACTGCCACTGGTGGCGAGACGAACGGCAGATGCCGCACGCGCCCGGCCCAGTAGGCAGGCGCCTTGAGGTGCCGGTCGTTCCCCGCGAGGCAGGGAACCTCCGTGCCGGTGGCAACCGGTAACAACGCCAAACAGCGTGCCAACATACTTGGGGAAGGGTTGCATTTAGAAAGGAAGGTAACAAGGAAATGAAGTTGCTGGGGCTACTTAGAGAGCATCGAAATAGAATTATGGGGGGTCGTCTAAAATCGCCCGAGGGCGTTTGACTCTTACAGGAGGTGGTGGCTCAGACATACTAATGGTCCTCAGGAAGGGAAAAGACGAGGTCGCTGCAGAAGCAGAGAGAGAGAATCGGCGTGTTGAAAGCCTCGCTTTACATAGAATGTGGCCTCCTGTCCTACTCGACCAAGCGTAGTGCGGTTGATTCTGATTGGCTAATGATGGTTGTTAGCTTGAATTGTGCCAACTTTGTATGTTTATAAACAGTCCTCCTTGGGGTGATTACTGACGAACATCGTGTCAGTTAATTGATGTCTGAGGCTTTCACGGGCGGTGTCAATGTTAGAGTTGTGGCTTGCTGGGCTGTAAGGCCATGGTCTACAGTTGCTGGCTGCAAACGTTTCGGCCATACCTTCGACAGCCATCTTCATTGCATAAAGACTGTAACACTGACCAAGTTACCGCAGTCAGTACCATTGACGATTGACCAATCGTGTCAGTCATGTTGAATCGTTTTATACACTGAAGATGGCGTCCAGATGTGAGGCCGAAACGTCTGATAATAATAATAACTTTAGTGAACCACGGCCCAATAGCCCGGAGCTTATTGGCTCCGGCTGTGTAAGCCTCGGAAATAAAAATTGTTAATTGTTTCAAGCGTTTAGTTTCGTATAATGTACCGGTAAATACCGTATTTTCGCGTGTATAATGCGCACCCTCATTTTATCGTAACGTTTCGCAGGTAAATGTAATTCGTGTATAAGGCGCATCCATGGTTGTGATGCGAAATAGTTGAACAAATTTATTAAGACGAAAAAAATATACATACATTGAATATTTTGACTATGCAGAAAAAGTGTTTCATACAAAATAATAGAAAAAACGTGACATACATATTGTTATTGGTATCCAAGTCACTTTGTTATTTATAAATTAATAAATTACCATAGATCCGTCGTGTGACTTTGTTTTATATTTAAAATGACGCGTTTCGGAACACATGTTCCATCCATGAGTGAAGTAATCTGATGATGGAACATATGTTCCGAAACGTGTCATTTTAAATATAAAACAAAGTCCCCTATTAATTATATATTAATAGTCCCCTATTTATTAATTTAGAAAAAATGTATTCACCATGCCTATGTATTTGTAAATATAAAACAGAAATATTAAAATCATAAAATTTTAAACAACTTAATACTCACACAACTCATAGTTATTGTTTAGTTTGTTATATTTTAAGTTTTTCACTAGCAGATGCATTTATTAACATCTTCATTTGTTTGTGAAGAAAGCAATATTGAGTTACACTCCTCTTCTGATTCTTCTGATGCACGTTGTTTGTCGTGTCCTGTTGATCTTATGTACAGATTTCGCACCTTTTTCATCAATACTCGTGGCCATTGGCATATCGTAAAAACAAAACACTGGTCTGGATTTTCCCAATTTGTTCGTATGCTTCGTTTATCGATGAAACTCGATCATTTTATTTTCGTACTCCGAGGTAAACGTTGAGCCTGTACCATTTCAGTAGTAACGGCGAAAGTCCCATTTTTCTAAAAACTCGACTAGGTGATTTTCTACCAAAGGGAGAACGCGATCACATGTAGTAACACTTAATTTTCCTTTCTGTTTCCCGTCCCCGAACATTAGATTCCGCCACATTAAATATGCGGCGTGATTACCATTTTCTTTTCTGAATTTTATTACGGATAATTTGAACTGAGCCGCATAGGACGACAGAGATGTTCTTTCACTCATTATGATTATACAGTATGTTTCTTGACAACATGTGCAATACAGATATTAAACGACTGTAAAAACATCAGTCTAACGACGACAAACTAATACAGTAACAGAATGCTACAAAATAGAACTGTTATAAGTGTACAACGTGAACAAATAACTGATGGAGAAGGGATGAAAGCTGCTAATCAAATTAACGGAAAATTTAATTTTACTATTACTAGACTCAAGCCTGCCAGTTTTAAGCGATGTTGCCAAATATGCCATGCACGATCTGACCATACACGTGGAGACATACAATTTAGTCTGTAAGTTATATTATTCGTGTATAATGCGTACCCCGTTTTTTGGAAAGAAAATCTGGAAAAAAGTGCGCATTTTATACGAGAAAGAGAAAATACGGTAATAAGTCTAAAAAAAAGAAAACATATGTCAGACAAAACAGTACTTATGTTTTCTGAATAATAGTGACCATGGTATTGGATATCAAGACTCGATGAGAAGCGAATGAAAGTAGGAAAACAGTGATAACCGTAGAATTATAGTGATCATCCCCGTGATTAACACGGGGATATTAATACAGCAAAGGGTCTGGAGTGAGGAGAATGATAAAATGACTTCCTGCGCATTATTTGATATGCGTTTATCAAGCTAACAACCGTTAACTTGTTTCATAAAAGTTTAAAAGTTATACGAATATTTATTAATGGGAATAATACAGTTACAGTAATTACAATGTAATTATTTATATTTTATTATAATGCATAATGAAAACAAGTAATTTTGACAACAGACATTTGTATGTTAATGACTAACTGAGAAGGAAGTTAAAAATTTTGAAAACACTTCAATTGGTATCCAAATAATTTAATGCGATGTCGGCTAAAGTTTAAATGCGGGTTTCATTTAAAGTCGATAAATTTTAAGACGATAATCAATTTCCGTATCCGAGTTCCGTTTAAGTTAATGGGTTCTCTCTGTTATGGCAGAAGTCTGACGATCAACCACTTCAACACAGCAGGGCAAAAGTTATATATAATTTCAGTTTAATCTGTGTTTTTCAATCACTGAAGTTTCAAATTTGAAGCAAAATTTACTTACCGAGATCTTCCTCGCTTGTTCTGTAAAAACGGGACTTTGTAACTTACAACCGTTTGAAGTGAAATTAATTGTCTGCTCGAACATGTCTTGTTGCGAAAGTTCTCACAGAACATTCTGCTTTTAATTTCTTAACTCTCAACAGCCTTGCTCAAGATATCGTGACGAAATAGAACATACTTTTTAAGTCTAATGAAATATAATAACGTATGAATGTCTGTAACTTATTTAGATAACTGTCTTCATGATACAATCAGGTTTTATTTTTGCATTTAGAAACAACCAGACGTGGTATGTCCTTGTTGTACGTTTATCTCACACTGTACGTCGGACGGCTCTTTAGACAAATCGCCTTTTCAGGTCTCTAGTGTGCAATATATTAGTAGGCCTATATCGTCACATAGCAGCTGGAAGAGGTTGACTTAGGTATGTCCTTGTTGTACGTTTATCTCACACTGTACGTTGGACGGCTCTTTAGACAAATCGCCTTTTCAGGTCTCTAGTGTGCAATATATTAGTAGGCCTATATCGTCACATAGCAGCTGGAAGAGGTTGACTTAGGTATGATGTCCTTGTTGTACGTTTATCTCAACACTATACGTCGGACGGCTCTTTAGACAAATCGCCTTTTCAGGTCTCTAGTATGCAATATATTAGTAGGCCTATATCGTCACATAGCAGCTGGAAGAGGTTGACTTAGGTATGTCCTTGTTGTACGTTTATCTCACACTGTACGACGGACGGCTCTTTAGACAAATCGCCTTTTCAGGTCTCTAGTGTGCAACATATTAGTAGGCCTATATCGTCACATAGCAGCTGGAAGAGATTGACTTAGGTATGATGTCCTTGTTGTACGTTTATCTCACACTGTACGTCGGACGACTCTTTAGACAAATCACCTTTTCAGGTCTCTAGTGTGCAATATATTAGTAGGCCTATATTGTCAAATAGCAGCTGGAAGAGGTTGACTTAGGTATGATGTCCTTGTTTACGTTTATCTCACACTGTACGTCGGACGACTCTTTAGACAAATCGCCTTTTCAGGTCTCTAGTGTGCAATATATTAGTAGGCCTATATTGTCACATAGCAGCTGGAAGAGGTTGACTTAGGTATGATGTCCTTGTTGTACGTTTATCTCACACTGTACGTCGGACGACTCTTTAGACAAATCGCCTTTTCAGGTCTCTAGTGTGCAATATATTAGTAGGCCTATATTGTCACATAGCAGCTGGAAGAGGTTGACTTAGGTATGATGTCCTTGTTTACGTTTATCTCACAGTGTACGTCGGACGACTCTTTAGACAAATCGCCTTTTCAGGTCTCTAGTGTGCAATATATTAGTAGGCCTATATCGTCACATAGCAGCTGGAAGAGGTTGACTTAGGTATGATGTCCTTGTTGTACGTTTATCTCACACTGTACGTCGGACGACTCTTTAGACAAATCGCCTTTTCAGGTCTCTAGTGTGCAATATATAAGTAGGCCTATATTGTCACATAACAGCTGGAAGAGGTTGACTTAGGTATGATGTCCTTGTTGTACGTTTATCTCACACTGTACGTCGGACGACTCTTTAGACAAATCGCCTTTTCAGGTATCTAGTGCGCAATATATTAGTAGGCCTATATCGTCACATAGCAGCTGGAAGAGGTTGACTTAGGTATGATGTCCTTGTTGTACGTTTATCTCACACTGTACGTCGGACGACTCTTTAGACAAATCGCCTTTTCAGGTCTCTAGTCTGCAATATATTAGTAGGCCTATATCGTCACATAGCAGCTGGAAGAGGTTGACTTAGGTATGATGTCCTTGTTTACGTTTATCTCACACTGTACGTCGGACGACTCTTTAGACAAATCGCCTTTTCAGGTATCTATTGCGCAATATATTAGTAGGCCTATATTGTCACATAGCAGCTGGAAGAGGTTGACTTAGGTATGATGTCCTTGTTGTACGTTTATCTCACAGTGTACGTCGGACGACTCTTTAGACAAATCGCCTTTTCAGGTCTCTAGTGTGCAATATATTAGTAGGCCTATATCGTCACATAGCAGCTGGAAGAGGTTGACTTAGGTATGATGTCCTTGTTGTACGTTTATCTCACACTGTACGTCGGACGACTCTTTAGACAAATCGCCTTTTCAGGTCTCTAGTGTGCAATATATTAGTAGGCCTATATCGTCACATAGCAGCTGGAAGAGGTTGACTTAGGTATGATGTCCTTGTTGTACGTTTATCTCACACTGTACGTCGGACGACTCTTTAGACAAATCGCCTTTTCAGGTCTCTAGTGTGCAATATATTAGTAGGCCTATATTGTCACATAGCAGCTGGAAGAGGTTGACTTAGGTATGATGTCCTTGTTGTACGTTTATCTCACACTGTACGTCGGACGACTCTTTAGACAAATCGCCTTTTCAGGTATCTAGTGCGCAATATATTAGTAGGCCTATATCGTCACATAGCAGCTGGAAGAGGTTGACTTAGGTATGATGTCCTTGTTGTACGTTTATCTCACACTGTACGTCGGACGACTCTTTAGACAAATCGTTATTTTTCAGGTCTCTAGTCTGCAATATATTAGTAGGCCTATATCGTCACATAGCAGCTGGAAGAGGTTGACTTAGGTATGATGTCCTTGTTGTACGTTTATCTCACACTGTACGTCGGACGACTCTTTAGGCAAATCGCCTTTTCAGGTATCTAGTGCGCAATATATTAGTAGGCCTATATCGTCACAGAGCAGCTGGAAGAGGTTGACTTAGGTATCAACCAAAATACCTACGTCAATTCCGTAACAGGAACAGATAAGATTAGGTGACAATGCTCTTCTCCTAACTGGTGCTATAGTCTTGAAAGGAAGAAACAACACAACAACAACCACCACCAACCGTATTGATAATGATAATAATAATGATAATAAATATATTTTTACATAGGAGACTGTGGGAAACTATTGTTCGCCGCAGGAAGTTTCGCATTCCTACGTTCTGGGAACTCGCATCCACCAAAACTACAACTATTTTGTCCATGGCATGAATCCATTTCGGGACTCAGCTTTCACAATACTTCAATCAAGACCTTAGATGAAATCAAGACGTTCATCTGTTTTAAACCTTCAGCGGGTCCACGTTAGGTGCTTTCTGCTATTTTGTTACCAATAATAATAATAATAATAACAATGGGACCATATCTGGAAGGCGTTTAATAAGGCGGTTTTGGAGATTGCTCCCTTTAGTAGACTGATAGCCAATATTGGGAGGGTCTTTGCAGCATCAGAGAAGGCTGCTGATGGTATCGATGCAGTCTTTGGGGGGGGGGGCGGTCCGGGGTCGGGTCGGCTTCATGCAAAAGAAAAAAAAAACAAGTTAGGACTAACAACATTAGTAATCTTTACAGTGGCTGAAAAACGCTTGATGTCATCTTGAAATCAGTTCCATTAAAGTAAACGGTGATAATACAATAAAAGTACGCGTTATTGAAATATGGTTAAAAGATACTTATTGAGTGAACTGGTTTTCCTATATTTTGTGTTTCTGTCGTATAACCTAATGCTGTGTAATAAACCTTTTCCTATATTTTGTGTTTCTGTCGTATAACCTAATGCTGTGTAATAAACCTTTTTCTATATTTAAAAAGAAGCTACTAGTATATTAGCGTACACAGCTGAAAAAAGTAAAACAGCCTAAAAATGAAGAGATTAACAAAATTCGTAAACTTTTTCAATTCTCGGGGGGGTCCGGCTTCGTTAGCCCCTGTTACTAAATCCACAGAGTTGTGACAATGGAGTCTGTAAACCTGGTACAACAAACGTACCGACGCACTCAAACGTATACATGTGAAATAAACAAACGTATATCTGAATACTTCAGTTTAGGACAAAACAATTACGGTACTTGGTCATCGGAATGCCTTTATTTGTCGGTTGTTTTATCTTTACATCAGTAGGCCTACATAAATGTTTTTTCTTTCATCGAGTGGCTCCCTAGCTGTGTTTTAAAACCTGCGTAAATAATTTTCCCTTCTGTTCGATTAAGACTGTGGGGTATCTATTTATGCAAACTTGTGATTACAATACATGGTTATTAGAAATATTTGATCCATAGAAATTTATTAAATCCATTGCTACCGTTTAGATTGAAACGGGATTTATTTTATTAAGACTTAATAGATATTTATTTTTTGTAACAAAAGCTTTGGAAGTGACTTTCAATACTGCCCGGTGGCTTATGATGTCAGTCAAATGGATCCAGTCTCCCTCTCTTACTTTCTAGGCGGCAGCGACTGTCAGTAGTGGATCACTGCTCCTTTACGTTTTGGCGTTCGTAATTTAGTGACCTTTGATTTAGTAACCTTAGTAATTTAGTAACGATGACATATAAATAATACTAAAGTTCTTGGAAAGATGAAGAAAGAAAGGGAAATTATTAACACAGTGAAGATAAGAAAGCTTAAGTATCTGGGACATCTTATGAGCAATGAACAGGGATTTTACTTATTGCAGTCCATATTACAGGGAAAAGTACTTGGGAAGACAAGGTTGAGCGACCGAGAATATCATGGCTGAGAAATTTAAGGACCTGGTTTGGCATGAATACAAGTGACTTATTCCGTGCAGCAGTGCAGAAAGTTAAAATAGTCTGTATGATATTCAATATCCGAAACGGATAGGAACTATCAGAAGAAGAAGAAGAGACTATATTACGGAGGGTACTAGGAAAGACAAGGTACCATAGGTTGCCAAGCAACAGTATGAGAGAAACGTGTAATGTAATGGATATTAATTCTTGGATTGCGGAAAGAAGAAGGATATGCAATGAACACATATCAAGAATGGATGACACAAGGCTAGTGAAAAAGGCAAGAGATAGCCAACCAAACACCAAGAAGAGGTGGAGTGGTCGGCCAAGGAAGAGGTGGAGTGGTCGGCCAAGGAAGAGGTGGAGTGACACCGTGTAGGACCGTTGTTATAGAAGACAGAGTGCTAACTAGGAAATTAAAGAAAAAGAATTTAGTAACCAACCACCTCTTATCTGCTGCGTGACAACATACTACTGTATACTCTTTTATAGTAAACGGTATGAAGAAATATTTGTTTACAAAAGTGGCGTGCAGTGAGACTTACCTTCGCTCTTTTTATATTTCGGATTCACAGCCATATAGATCCACAGTGGAACTGAGAATTACTTCACAATAAAAATGATGACTTTAAAAACGTAAAATTTTTAGTGACTTGGTTTTGAGGTTTATTGGTTAACCCTCTGGACTCCGGTTGCGAGTGCTCGAGATGTTTAAACCATGTTTAATGGCAATGTAAGGCAAAATACACACCTGCTGTACCAAGTGTTTCTTGACGGAGAATTACTACTGGGTTCTAAGCAACACAATGGGTTCTCAGCTCCCTTCTCCTGAAAGGCCGTTCAAAAAACCTACAGTGGACTGTCGCAATAGGAGAAATTTTCAATAATATTAAAAAGTATTTTATAATACTGTAACATAATGACTACATTTCTTTTTCTTTTCTTCAAGGATTAGGTTCTATAAACCTGTTCCGGCACCCATCTCATCCTCGGACGATCCATGTCTCTTCTACCAATGACTTTATAGTTCAGTGCCGCTTTCGGCAATCGATACTTTGTCATCCTTTGCAGATGATCCCACCATTCTCTTCTGTAACTCGAAATAATTTCATTTATGTCGTTTAGTTCGAGTTCTGCTCTGATATCTTCATTCCTTATTCTATCTTTCAATGTATAATTTAAAGTATTTCGAAGAAACTGCATGTCAGCATTCTGAATCTTGCCGCTTTCCTTTTTTGTCATGACCCTCACATCAGGAGCCCACATCTTGTGGATACGGGTTTGGCAATCCCTATATGCCCTAGCTGGATTCTCACTTTGCTTCAACTTGTCCTGGGTGAGATCTCTTCCTTTAGTCTTCTCTGTCTAGTCTCTCTTGACTGCCTCTTGTTCTTTCCTGATCCCGACGCTATTTGAGTAATAGAGGGCTAGTGTGTCTTCCTTTTTCAATTCTAATTTCGGGTGGCTTAGGATCTTAGAGTGCTCACTGATGCCGATAAGTGAGCACTGGAAGTACTAAAAAACCTTCATTATCAGAATAACTGATACAAAGCCACCAAATCCTATGTCAGAAATAGAAGGGTGAGGGTGAATCTCCTGCGCCCCAAAACAGGGGCCTTTCGGCTAAGGTAGAAATTCTTTTGTAAGAGTTGTAGATACCGTTTTGTTCTAAAAATTCTTTTAGATCAGTAATTTTCATTCAACTAAAAAAACAGTGGCCAGCTTGGAAGAAAAACACTTCGCGTCGTAAGGGAAAAGAGAAATAGTTTTAGTGTCAGTAGCGCCAACGTAATTTTTACAAATAATTACAATATAACTATTTTTCTTCTTCTGGCACTACGGTCCCTGTAGAACCCTGGCCTGCTCAGCGATTCTCTTCCATTCGTCTCTGTCCAGAGCCTTATTCCTCCAACCTGGCACTCTAATTTCCCTCAAATCCCCTTCCACATCTTTACACCATCTCCTCTTCGGACGTCCTCTCCTACTTACTCCCTCCTGCTTCTTTTCAATGCCATTTTTGGGTCTCATTCACTTCTCATTCTCACCACGTGCCCCAACCATCTCAACCTTCGCGTCTTCACTGCCGCAGCTAGTCCGCTTCTCCATAAAGATTTCTTAGCTCACGATAGAAACGTATCTAGAAATAGGATATGCAAATGTATGCAAACCACAAATTTACAAAGATTGGTTTCTTGATATTTTTTTAAATTAGTCGTTGTTTCAGCCAAATTTCGGATACGTCATTTCTGATCCGCCTATCCATGACTACCTTTGAACAATTTCATCTCTCCGAAAACTGTCAGAGACACATCCAGATTCGTTACCAATGTGAAGTGCCGTGAAGTTGTGTCATCAGATCCTCTTATCATACTAGCCTAGAAGGAAACTGTAACTGTGTGAATCTTTATTCAATAATTTTTTATTCCCCCACAGTTTATTTAAGTTTACTATTAAACATTTTTTTTAATAACAAATTTTTTTGTCTTTTGTCCGCGTCTAAGTTTTTATATGACGGTTTCCAATAATTTTATTGATTTACAAGAAAAAAACTTTACATTATTTATATTCTACATTGTAAAATCTTATAAAAAGTATCTTAAGTTTTATGTAAAATAAGCTCTACAGCCGTTTTAAACGTGCTTGTTTAAATTGCATTTCATAGACTGCGATTAGTGTAAAGAAAAATTAGTAAAATTGTTTTTACTAAATGGGATTTAGGAAAGGAATGTAATCTAATAGTTCATTCATAGACAGTGATTACTAGTTACTATTTAGTTCGTACATGAACAATTTTAATAAATTTTAGACCTACGGTTGGAGATGACCATAATATGAAGGAAAAATTTATGTACGAATATTATCCGTTTGTAATTAAATTTTCAAAAAAGTAAACTTTAATCTTTTTTTACTGGTATCCGTAACGTTCTACGAGACATTTCGAAGCTGCGTACGCTAGGAAAACGCAATGTATGCGTTTGAAGTTAATATATAATTGAGAAAAGTTTGTAATTTATAATTGTCTAAAGCTTTAGTCTGCAACCGTTCCAAATGGCATATGTACCTGACAGAGGACGACAAAGTGGATCATTGGCCATTGTCAATGAAGGAAGTTTGCAGTTAAGTCAATTTACATGCGGACGGGAAAACTCGCGTCACTGTTAAAGACAGATTTCACCGGCGTTGAGAGATTATCCCGTGCCTTTTCCTGACGTCCGTAGTAGAGTTTGGATCGTTCGATCGTTCAGCAGCATTGCGGACTGGGTTACAAACAGCGAGAGACATTATTCGTAACTAAGTCATTTAACTGAAATTCATTATAGATCCGGCGAGAGAGAAAGAGGCCGAGGAGCGGTGGGAGGGGGAGGGAAGAGTGATAGACAGACATACAGAAGTTTGTCGTTTGTTTCAGTTCAAATTTCACTGTCACTCATCAAATATTTGCAATTATATTCACAGAGTTCTCAATTTATCGTCGTTCATTGTCTGTCAAATGCGCAACCGAGCTGAACAAGTAAGAAACTTTTCATTTACAGCGGTAAGGGTGTTTGTTTTACTGGAAACGAAAAATTAAACTTTGTTACAAGAAAATTTTGTTCACGTTTATTGTGAAAAAACTTTATTATTAATACATTTAATTTTCTTTTTCTTTTGTGTAATAAATTTTAAATAATATATGAATGTTAAAAATAAATGTAATAACTTTGTAAACGTAATACACACTAGTTAGATCCCGGAGCTGTAGAACTCGCTTACTATTTATCTCTATTATTACATACATTTCGATGTTATATAATTTTGAAATTACTGTATAAGCAAAATTAGGAGATTATGTTAGTATCGTAAGCAAAATCTGGTTAGGCAGGCCCCGACTAATCTACTATTTCTTTTAGTAAAACATCAATGGTACAGGACAAATTCCAAACTACTGAAATTGTTTTTTACCTCCATGTTCCATAAGGAAATGGAAGTATCCTTATGAACGCGAAAAAATCATGTTCAAGATTAGGGCTGATTCTGATTGTATTACCCTCAAAACATGAAGAAAAGTCATTTCTGAAAAGTGTGTGTGTGTGTGTGTGTGTACAATTTTTTCTATGGCGAACAATAACTGCCGCAAATTCAAACAAAATCAAATAATGTTTTGCACATGTGCCTGAGTTGAAGAGGACTACAATTCTACAATTCACTTGATTTTGGTGAAGATCGGTTTAGGGGAAAGGGTAGTTTACCTGTAACATTTTATGTTTTAACAAGAGTAAAGTACAAAAGTATACTTATAATTTTGATAAATAAAGTATTCTGAAAAGAAGGTCATAATAATCCATTGTAGAAACGTAGATGAAATATCTATAAATGAAAAGGGTAGTTGAAGGCGAAGGGGGAAATTTTCTATAAATGAAAATGATATTCGAAGGGGGAGGGAATAAATTTTTATATGTGTACTGCGTTATCGGCGACAAAGAAGTAGTTTGCTGTTAAAATTCCTTCCCGGGCTGTTTGGCCGTGGTCCACAGTTTTCTGCAAAACCAGACGTTTTGGCACTGCCATCGACTGCCATCATCAGTGAAAATCGAGCGCGCTAACGTGAGGTGGTACAGGTTAGTGACCACAGTACTGTGGTTAAGGCTGAAAAAAGAAGTAGTTTCTATGGAAATATTTCATTTCGAAAAGGATTTTAAATATAAATCTTAGAACATGGAAGTCATGTATGGTTCTCCATACCGATATTTTTAGTTGATTTTATAACCAATTGCCTACATGACAAATAATTTAGCTCTAGTTTTTAAGTTTAAGTATCTTTCGATAAATAGCTATAGGCCTATATCTAACAGTTTTCACAAAAATACATAACTGATACCAACATGTAAAGTTTTTTGCAATCATAAGTTAAAATCTTTTTTGAGAGGTCAAACATTTGTAAGGGAAGTCGACAGACATTAATTTTAGGAAACTGAGTTTGCATTTGAATAAAACTATTCATACGTGACGCCCTTACAGACTTTTAGACTTTTCTTAAAATTTTGACTTCCATTTTTGGTCCTTGGTGCTCTAAAGTTAAAAAATTTTCAGAGTAAACACTACATTCGGATTCCCTTTAACATGAAAGCCGACATGGGTTTTTACATTTTCAGACTTTTGATCCCTTTTTGGACTTTGGTGTTCTAAAATTTTTAGATTTCTAAAATTGAACAATATATCCAGATTTTGATTAAAATTCTCTTTAATTGTCTACCCGCTGGGTTTTCTGCGATTAAAAAATGTTGATCCACTTTTTGATTCTAGCGTCCCAAAATTTTTATTATCATTATTCCGGCTGTACAATGTTTACACATTTTTCGGAACCAAAGATTACAGAAGTGATTGAATTCTCATCTTCCGCTGGTGCTTGTCCATCCAAAGGTCTTCAATTTCTCGTTCCCTCAATATAGTCTGAATTTCTTCTATCCAGATGGGGTACATTCCATAACTTTCCTTGCCAATCTTTCATGTGCCATTCTTTTCGTGTGTCCATACCATTGTAATTTTTTGTTTGGATAAAATCAACAATTGAATTTTTCAGATTCATTCTGTCCTTAATGACTTCATTTATAATTTTTTCAAAAACGTCTGGATACTCTTGCCGAACGTCTCCAAAAGTCTATCTCTGCTGTCATTAATTTTGTTCTTGTGTGTTTATTAGTAGTCCAAACTTCTGAGTCATGATACTTCTAACAACGGTTTTAAATATTTTGGTTTTAGTTTCTGCTGTAATATGCTTATCCCAGAGGACTCCATTTAATGTAGATATAGCCATCATTTCCAAATTAATTCTTGATTGTATTTCTTTGTCTTGCTTCCCACTTGCCGTAATTTTCACCCCTAAATACTTGTATTCCTCTGTATACAAGTTTACAAATTTTTAAATTCACAAAATGTAATACTATAGTAAGAATTTTGTTAAAATGTCTTAAGTTTGGTAACCTACGTGGGTTTTTGCGTTTTTTTTTTTAATTTCATCTCCCAAATTTTCGCCTCCTTTCTCCGATTTAGGAAGGATCAATCTCAAAAAGAGTGCGGCATGTGGGATAAAAGTAGACGCATGACAAGTTTTACGAAAATCGGTTGATGTATCGTGAAATCAAAAGTTATCGTGAGACATACATATAGATAAATAGACAGACAGATGCCAAACAGTCGAGGTGAAACTGAGAAATCGCTTAACTCATTCGACAATATTCTTAACATTATATCTATGAGTGAATGTTCAAAATGTAATGTCCTGTACACCTTAATTTGTATTTAATTAGGTTATGTTTTTGAACGTAAATACAACGAACTAGTTCCCTTTATTGGTTAAAAAATTGATTAAACGGTTTTCACATTTGATTGTTCCTACATTGTGAAAACACTGTACTGATTTATATCATCTTTTGAAGGTAATCAATCAAACAGCTGATTTATATATGAAGCCACTACGTAAAACACATTATTGAATGCGATAATTTCACTAAAATTATATTAACAACGTTTCTACAATAACAGAATCTAATCTAATGTAACCCTCTGTTTACCCTTACCGGTTTTGGAGCCGCTGTCTGGTCGTCTACTCTAATAATGTAAAAAAACGCATTATTTTAAACATGGAGCGACGATGCTTCCATCAGATGCAGATGACCATTCTATACAATGTCATAACACGCCACTTCTAATATAATATGTCATCAATACCTGTAATTGATACAGTTCATATCGTTCTTTCATCGTTTTATATACAAACTATGAAAGTATTACGTATAAAAAAAATCAACAGTTCTAACCAAATTGAATGTCATGAATAATATTTTCTGTGTCTGTTGATTTCACAGTTTTTTCCTTGAAAGTGTATTAAACGTGTTTTACCATTACCGTTTTCATTAAATTTACGATTTTAATTGGCATGATTGGAAAAACTAACTTGTGTGTATGGATCAAAGTAGGTAGCGATGACAAATTTGAAAGTAGGATTGTAGAACAAAGTGGTAGAATGTCCATGCGTAACTGAGACTCCTTCGACCAACCTAGGGCTGCAAGTGAACAGCCAAAAGACAAAATATAGGCTAATGAAGAAGAATGTTCGAGAAGAAATAGTCCCCAAAATTAAATTCAATGGCAATTAATTCTTAGAGGGTGGTTAGTTTCAGATATCTTGGGTCCCTTGTCGTAAAAAAAAATCAGATGGCAATGGAAATTCAAGAAAAACTGGCCATGGAGAATAGGTGCTACTTTTCTTTGCTGCCTATCCTAAAGTCCAGAAACATTTCTAGAACCTCCAAGGTGAAGATTTACAAAATTGTATTGCGGCAAGTAGTATTATATGCTTCAGAAGCCTGGACCATGACATCAGCCCAAGTTGATATGATCAGAAGATGGGAAAGAAAGATTCTGAGGAGGATATATGGAGGTGTACTAGATACTGGAATGTGGCGTATGAGGATAAATGCAGAATCGTAGGAATGTATACAGGGAACCGGAAATCGCCATAGCAATAAAACAAGGCAGAATTAGGCGACGTACAAAGAATGGCAGAGGACAGAGCAGTGAAAAAAGTATTCACTGGAGGATCTGTAGAAGTTTAAGCCTCTGCTTTATGATGATGACATTAATTCGTGATCACCGGCTTGTGTAGAATAAGAAGAAAACTGGGAAATAACAGCACCGGACAGGAATATTGGAAAGGTCGTGTATCAGTACATAGGAAGTAAGTAAATAAGCATCGTAAGACATATTGAGTAGATCACGATTATTCTGGTAGACAGATGTAGGAAGCAATGGATAACGAAAACGTAAGAAAACGGATTTGAAAGATGTCAAGATAAGAACAAAATGTGAACGTTACCACGATAATGAAAAAAGTAGCGGAATAAAATAGCGAATGGGTGTAGCGACAAGGCGTTTAGATCTTACAGTACATACTATTAATTGTCGCTACAGTCGGTTGAGAGCCAAGACCTTGTCGACTGCTTGTTCCCGCCATTCGTCTCTCGATGCTGCCAGACGCCTCTAGTTTCGAATCCCCAACAAATCGGCCTCAACATCGTCCAACCATCGCAGCCTCGGGCTTCTACAGAGCGCCTTTCCTCCAGCTTCGTGCTCATCACTTTTTCGTATTCGATGATTCCCCATCCTCACCACGTGACCGAGCCATTTTAGTTAGCGGACTTTTATGTCGATGACGATTACCGAGGCACTGTAAAATACTTCTGTCTCGTTATTGGTTCTTATCCTCCATTCGTCATTCTCACATACAGCTGCAACGATCTTTGCTGGTAAACTTCTGTTTCAAAGTGATAAGGAAGCTTTCATAGTTTTTGTCAAGCTTCATGTTTCAGAACCATACATAATCACCGGCTTGTTAAGTGAGTGGCTTAGCTTAGTTTACCTAACCATTTATACCTACAACCAACCATCGGCGTTTAGATCAGTTGTTACAAACCTGGAGATATCCGTAGACAATTGAGTTGAAAGGTACATAAAGTTCGGACCTTCCCTTCCTATCAAGGACTTCAGGTCACTAAGGAAAAGTACAGTCTAATTTTGCAAAGGCTTTTATTGCCCGACATGAATTGAAACTAATTTAACTAATTTTAATTAATCAAAATTCCGTTTTAGTACGTAATTAAAATCAATTAAAGATTTCACTGTCTTCTTCTTCTTCTTCTGCTTTAGCACTACAGCCCAACGCGAGCCCTGGCTTCCAACACCAATCTTCTCCAATGTTTCCTATCCATTGCTATCCATCCAATGTAACCTCCTCACATCCATTTTTTAGATCTTCCAGCACATCATCCAACCACCTTATCCTAGATCGAAGCCTCTTTCTGGTTTTATAGACTTACGCCCTCAGGATTTTTTTTGACATACGCTGATCATCCATCAGGTGTATTCGTTGAGCCTTTACGAACTTACAATGTTCTCATGCTTCAATAGCTCATCTATCTCTTGGTTATTTCTCCATTCATCATCTTCTTTAACTGGGCCATAAACACGTATTACAATCTTTCTTTCAAACCTTCTTAGCGTTCCTGTTCCTTTTTTGTTAATGTCCATGTCTCGCTTGCATAAGTAACAACCGGTCTGATAAGTGTCATAAATATTTTTATTTTTGTGTTATGACTAGTAAGTTTTCTTCTCAATAGTGTACTCTTAGCATAATATGTCCTATTTCCTATTTGTATCCTGTCATATCTGTCGTCGTGTTTATGGACCTTTCATATCTATCATGTTACCCAGGTGTCTGCATCTAATGAATTATCCCTCTGTGCATAAATTACATATAATTCTTCTATTTTCTGATGCAGAAATTAGCATTTAACTGTTTTACTCGTTTTAAATGCTTTTTGAGGGGTTTGTAGGCTATTTGTTTAACCAGTCATCTATGGAATTTTCGGGTTGAAACCGCTGTTCAAAACAAAATGTAGTCATCGCTTCCGCCCAGCCGATTTTTCTTACGCTGTACTTTAAAAATTAGACTTGATGAATATGTTTTATTCTTTTAATCTTTGTATCTTAGAAGCTTCGCTGCGATTTTTAACTTTTTAAGGACCACCACCTCTGGTTTGCGGACTGCTTTAATCGTAAATGGATCGTAATACGATGGTGATCGTAAGGATCAACGTCGAACGTCGAACGACTTCCAGGGACTCTGGATAAGACTGGATGTCGCCATGCAAAGCCTGCAATAATGTACTATATACAGTAATTATTGACATCATTGAATAACTACGCTTAGAACACTTTCAAAATTTGTACGGATGTGAGTCATGAGCACTTATTGAAAATCGCATCACATATATCTACGAACTTAATATTGATAATTAATTAATACTGCGTTTGTTAAAACTTTCACATTGAAAACAATAAACTGTAGTTGCTCGTTTTCATTTTGATTGCATTACGAGTTTATTGCACTTGTCTATAATAACAAACGCAATTCGCTTGTAATCAAGTTAGCTAATAACACAACTTTTCGTAAAATGCGGGAATAACTAACAACAGGCTTGATTTACGGTCGACACGACAACGAATTCGTTTGGTGGCGACTTTAATCATTTTAAAAGCAGCTAACGAAAAACAAATCGAAAAGCTTACGTAGGAAAAACTGTTTTGCGGCTCGGAGATGTATTTTTTTTATTAAACCTAATTTTTTTTTTGAACAGTCAAAGAACATATTTCTTAAGATGGAAAAAAATTACTTTTGGTTTGTTTGATGTTTAAAATATAGTGCTAAATAATAAAATAAATAATAACAATAATTAGATAAATTTTTATCACGTAATGAAAATAAATAATAATAAATGTAAACATAAATCTTAAACTTTATCAATACTTCTTAGTAAATCCGAAGTATCGCAGAAAATTCAGGTATGAAAAAGTGATTTATATTTTAGGGTTTTAAATTACATGGTACTGACGCTCAATCTTGTATTTGTAAATAAAAAGAATATTACAATGTTTACATTATATTTAAAAAATTTATAAATATAAAAGTTGTACAAAAAAAAATTAATTCCACTTGTCACGTGGAAAGACAAGTTATGTGTAAAAAATGAAGGCACTGAAGTTAATGAGACCTTAGCGTGCTACTCGTAGGGTAATGAAGACATTATGCACATTCTACTTTTACCGTTTAGTAATGAATTTTTGTGTGAAATATGCAGTGCGTAAAATACTATTGTTATCAAGTATGTTTAATAGTAAAGAATTACCAGTTTTATATTAAAACGTTTCTCATGAGACCTACGTAAAGGAGTTCTGTTTATGCGTAAGGACGATGTTTCTCTATTCTTGTTTTCCATTTGACTGCAAAACCGTGATGGACAATTATAGTTAAACTTTAAACCTCTCTAACGTCTAACGTCTCACTGAGCGATGAAATGAATTCTCGCTACCTCCAACCGTGCAGGCGTTCCTTCAGAAGCAGAATCAAAACAAGGACCTAGAAAAGAATCCTCTCCACCTTGGAGCTTCTAATCTGTTTTTAGAGGATCTCGTGAGAGCATGACGAAATCATCTTTAGGATTAGAAGGTATTATTGTGCGAAAGACGGTCTTATTGCACTGGCGAGTTTCGTATGAAACATACCTTAACTATAAGGTATAACTTCGTACTTATTACTTATTAACTTCGTATGAATAAGTAATACTTAACCAAATATAAAGACGAAACAGAAATAACACAAAAAGCGAAATAAAATTTGAAATTTACGTTATAATAACGATTTATATTAGGTCAAAGTTGTTAGATTTAAAGAATAGTTGATTAAGAGTGACGATTAAGGTAGACAAGAGGTTTATAGGACAGAGTTGCAGTAATGAAAAGTAAATGACGTCGATACCAGGTGACTAAGATCTTCATGAATTAATTGATTAAAGACATTCCCGCGACTTCACGTAAATAACATTTAAAAGTCCTCGTACGTCTTAAATTTACAATTCCACGGAGATCCTCGTGCTCTTAGACGAGTCACGCACTTTGACAGCTTTATGAACGTCAGCTCCTTCTCTTCTCATCCTTTTTTTGGTCATCTTCGTTTCCTCCAGAAAGGAGTTTTGGTGACGTTTCAACAGGTTCATTTCTGGCATCTTAAAGAGTGGTGACAATACGTAGGCGTTGCCGTATATCATCTTCTAGTCTAGTTGATCGTTCAGCGATCTTAATAATTTCCAAAAAGGGATTACGACTGGTGCCTTCGTTTGATCTTTTGAAATTATCTCAAGTTTTTGTTACAACATTGTCGAACGCTTTGGTAAGACTATATAGAGGCAGTCAAATGGCTATACCACCACTGGGATACATGCAGAATACGTGATGATCTTTGTGTGTGTGTGTGTGTGTGTCAGTGAGTAATGTTACGTAATGTTACGACTAGCGTAATACTCGCCGAACGCGCGAAATGGTAATCGTGGAAAACTTTGAATAAAAGTATGTCGTAGAGAGAAATTGTGATGTTTCAACATCAAAACCGAGAAAGCTTATGAGGGACATTTAGTTAGATCTACTCATCGCTTTGGTTTGGCTCTTTCCAGAGTTTTATTAAAATTAATTATAAAATTATTATTATCTTCGTAGGCTTTCACGGCCGGAGTCAAAGCTAACGTCTACCACCCTACGTTAGCGAAGCTCGAATTTACACTGATGATGGCAGTCGATGGCACTGCCGAAACGTCTGTTTTAGTTTAAAACCACGGCCAAACAGCACGGGAATGAATTTTAACAATATTATTATCTTCGTTGTCAGAATATTTTGCACACACGCTCGCGCCCACACACCCACATATATTTACACACGCGCGCGCGCGCGGACACAAAATTCATTTTAGATAACATGCGGTCTTTAATGTTTAATTATTGTGAATTGAGTTGGTTGGAGATTCAGGATATACCGAGTAACATGAGACTAGACAGAAATTACATCTGTATTGTATTAAAAGTGTTTACCGGGCTGTTTGGCTGTCGTCTACGATTTATAGACATACCAAACGTTTCGACAGCACCACTGGCTGCCATCATCAGTGGAACTCAAAGAATTCGAGACTATCTGACGTGAGTTGTTAACGTCAGATAGTCTCGACAGTGGTGGTGTCGAAACGTTTGGTTTGTCTGTCACCCGTAGACCACGGCCAAACAGCCCGGTAAACACTGTTAATACAACTGACACCGGCCGTGAAAGCCTTACAACAATTTTACGTCTGTGTATTCTTAATAATAACAAAATCTTTCCATTTTGTAGTTAATTTTATTATTTTTGTTTGTGAAATATTAGAAGTGCATTTCTCTAGCTGTCTGTGAATATGTTTTTATATTAATTTAATTGCCATTAATCATAGAAATTAGTTTATTTTAGTGATATTAAATAAGTGAGTGTGTGTGCGTGTGCCCTTGCGCATGTATACAAGATTATTTACAGGTTTTAATATTTTTAAATTTTCGTTTATTAAAACGTTAAAATAATGGAAGTAGACGCGCCGGTAGAGAAAGTGTCATAGTTTTTTTTACTGAACGCGTGTTATGGTATGGAGTTTTAACTCGACGGTTCCGATGGAATGAGCGAGGATTTGTGAGGTATGTGGGTGTGGGAGGGAGGGGAGGGTAGGCTATGTAAACGATAGGAATTCTATTCTGTTGTGCGCTGTAAGGAGGAGAGGATACAAGCTAGTTGCTTGCGTCGATAGCTGTAGCTGGAAACTGAATAAGGAAACAAAGTCGACTTAAGCGAGCGAGCGAGCGCGTACGGCGCGGTGGTGGCGGTGACGACGGGGGTGGGGTGGAGACTTATCGATCTGTGTCCCCTTCCGCGCAAACTGCTGCCCTAGTATCGGAGAGCCGGAGCGCGCGAAGAGCGAATAAGGGCAGTGCCGCCGCCGCCGACTACGACGACGGTTACATTCATGTCACACGCGCGCGCGCGCATTCACACACACTAGCGGGGAGAGCGTTACTCATTTATTTCTTGCGCCTGACATTTACCCGTGTAGAGAGTATTATGCATTATGTGATTTTTCTATGTTATGCTACATTTGGCTAAAAGTATTTGTTCAGATAAGTTCATGTAGGAAAGTGGCTCGGGTAGAGATGTAGAGAGCAAAGCGCCGCGATGAGGCGACAAGGCTTCATACTTTATTTCTATGGTCGCGCGCGCGTACACACACACACACACTCACGTCTCCCCCTTCTGCTGTCGTTTTTTAGCCTCTTTGTTTCTGCTTTATCTTTTCTTGGAGAAGTTTGATTTTCTATTTCTGCGTTCCTTTCGAGATTTGTGAGGAATTAATGTAACTTATTTAAAACGCTGCCTGTATAACTAATAGGCCTATTGTCACTAAATAATTAACCAATCTTTTATATCGGTTTTGATATTCACTTGACGTGATTTTATTTATTCTGAAACGTATTAATTTGCACATTTGCATGAGCACGGTTTCAGTTAGACTTCGTCGTGTATGACACATGGATACGTATATTTTCGCGTGTGCAATCGTGCGTACATATAAATATATATTATACGTGTTTTTAAATAATAAATTTGTATAGAAACAAATTATATATAAAATACTATTATTAATAATAAAACACTTTTTGTACAAGAATTTGTATATATGTATATTTTTGAGTATATACTATTTCAATAGTATTGACTATCAACATCAGATATGTATATGTAAATGTTTGTAAATAAGTATATGTATTTATGTATAAAGTAATCTGCCGGTTATGGTACAAAGTACCTAATGTACAACTAGGTAATGTGATGGGATGTCACCTCGTGATCCTTGAAGGTCGGATTGCCGAAATCTTCTTAATCTCCAGTTAACAACGTTAGAAGTGGCACGGTAGTCCGGTGTCTGATGCCTCGTACTGACTTAAGTGATGTGGAATCCCATGGTTGGATACATACCGGGTGGTACGCGATAGACCCTAGAATTTGTGATTGGTATCACTGCACGATGGCTATATTAGTTTCGGTTGCCTCGCAATTATTTTTGTGCTCATAATTACGAGAAACTTTTCTGGTACAAGTACCGAAACGCCAGACAAATTAATATTCATAATATCATAAATATCACAAATACAAACCGCATACAATCACATAACACACTAATAGTAAATATTCCTTTGTAAGTAACTCTTTAAGTTTCCTGCAGCTCTCCCATGTAATATATTCAAATAAATACTGCAAGTAGGTTTATTTTTACCTGACGCACGTTTCACAGAAATTATTCAGAAATTGAATGTTTCGCTTACAATTGTAATATTCAATTACAATTCAAACAAAAATCTGAAGATACAGAATAATTGCTGTGAAACGTGCGTCAGGTGAAAATAAACCTACTTGCAGTGTATTTATGTGAAGATATTACATAATACTAAATCGTATATTTATTTTTTACAAGAATATATTTTATTAATCTGTTGAGATAACTGTAAAGAATACTGTCGAAACAGTGTCAAAAGAATTTAATAAATATGTATTCTTGTGAAAAGTAAAAAATATTATTAATTATATGTATATATATATATATATATATATATATATAAATAAATTACTGTACTACGCAAAGAGGCAAGAAAAGGAAAAAAAACTGTCCATAGATGCTAGGAATAATAAAACGAGAAAGAAAAGCAATAAGTTGAAAAAGAAACCAAAACACCAAACCAGAATAGTTTATGTCGTTTGTAGAATTGAAAAAATTAAATAGATGTAGTAAAATTCGGATATGCGAAAAGATGGTAGGTGGTCAGAAAAGTTTGCTAGATCGGAAACCGAGAAACATGTCGTCCTCTATTGATGTCTAAGGTTTTCACGGCCGGCGTCGTAGCAGGTGTGCCTTCTTCTTTTTAAGCCCTTCAACTTCCTTAGGTCTTTAAAAAGACAGCCTTAGCCACAGTACTGTGATTCACTAACTGTTAGACCTGTGTCAGTGTAACAGGTCTCAAGCACTGAAGGTGGCCACCGATGGAGTGGCTGAAACGTTTGCGTTAAATAACATCCGGACCACGGCCTCATAGTCCGGAAAACAATAATGTACTATGTCGTCTTCTGTTTTGGTCACGAAGTCGTTCCTTTGCATCATGTGGTCGGGCAAGAATTACACAGGCGGATGTCTGGTGAGCAATTCGTTCATCAGTGGCCAGGTGTGTGCTAATTATGATCTTGATACATATCAATATGTGTGGGGGTAGTGCGCGCGCGCACGTTAAAAAATCGAATACTTAATAAACTATTATTCATCACGCGCGCGTGCGCGCACACACTCGCACATTCACGCATACAAACAGCTGTGTGCGTGCATGTAATATTTCAATTTCTTGAACATCGCTTATACAGGCGTAAATGGTGTCGGCATTAATGACATATAAATGTCAGTGTTTCGTGATATATCACTTGTAACCCGTAACCCGTATTTAACAGACTATAATGAACGTTACAGGACGGCTCTAACGATACAATACACGTGAAAAAAAAGAATATTGTACAATATTTTGAGAAAGACGATAATTTTTATCATTTTGTTTGTTTGTCACTTTGTTTCAGTGATTACTTTTTTCTGTGTTATTCGGTGTGTTCATTGAATGACCGGATACCAGTAAACTTCGTTTAGCCGTTTCTTCCTTACCGTATGATCTGTAGTTGTTGTTATCTGTGCTATCTAAATAGTTCCGGGACTCGTCTAAAAGTGATGACTTTTTATAATATGTATAAAAAGACATAATTTTTACTTCCATGTTCCGTAAGGAAATCGCGAGATACGTATGGTGATCGCGAAAAAATCGTGTTCTAGATAACGGCTGATTCTGATTGTTCTACCCTCAAAACATGAAAAGTTATTTTGCGAAAAGTGTCTGTGTGTCTATCTGTCTAGAATTTTTTATATGGCGAAGGATATGGCAAATTCAAACAGAATCAAGTCAATTTTTGCTATGTGCCCGAGTTGTAGAAGACTCAAGACCTGTTGATTTTGGTGAAGATCGGTTAAGGGGAAGGGATAGTTTACCTGCAACGTTTTACGTTTAACAAGAGTTAAGTACTTAATTTTGATAAATAAAGTATCCTGAAAAGAAGGTGATAATAGTCCACTGTAGAAAGGTAGATGAAATATCTATAAATGAAAAGGCTAGTTGAAGGGGGAGGGGGTAATTTTCTGTAAATGAAAAGGGTAATTGAAGTAGGAGCGGATAATGTGTACTACGTTATCGGCAACAAAGAAGTAGTTTCTATGGAAATATTTCATTTCAATTTATAAAGCATAAAACTCGATTTACAAGGAACACATCTTACTTCTTAGAAATTATCGAACCGAATTAGAGTAAATGATTTTAAATATAAATCTTAGAACATGGAAGTCATGTATGGTTCTCCATACCGATATGTTATATTGATGTTACAAATTTATTCGACCGAAAACTTAAAAATTTCAATAAAATATTAACAATTGATATCGTTCCATGATATGTCACCACGGATAAGTAAACAAAATAATTTTTCGTTTTCAGAAATTCACAGATAACAAACGCTGGACGGTATTCGGTTTCTTTCGCGTTGTTTAAACAAAAGATAATTTAATCAAATGAATTTTTTTTAAGTATTAACAACTAGGTACAATTAGTATTTTGATTATCTTTCTCTGCGTTTTTACCACAATCGTGCTGATATATTTGGTTTCATTCTGAGAGTAGGCCTACATATTAATTTTAAAATTAATTAGAACATAGAAGTGTATGGTTCTCCATACCGATTTTTTTTACGTAGGCCGTGCTCCCTGTCAGGGGTCGCCAGTGTGTCACTCCCGGTCTGAAGTAATGTAGCCTGACCTACATCGACCCCCGAGCGCGCAGCAGATGGGGTAACTTTAACGAACAACTACTTACACAAGTTTTAGGTATAGCCCGCAGTCATCGTTGTCTTGGCTGTTTTAAATTTCTTCCCCCTTTCGCTGCATACCACGCTGTGCTGTGTTCCCTCTCTGTTCTTACCCGACGCTTTCATAGTTGTCTAAGTACTACGCCGCATTCTAAGTCTAAACTTGTATCCGTTCAACGACCGCTCTGTCACAGGTATGTGTATGTGCGACGCATGTTTTTTATCCTGTAACGTAGTTTTACGATTTTTGTCTAATAACGTTGGCAATACAGTTTACCGTGTGCATATTTCATATCAGACGTTATTTTATTCTCCGACGATATCAATTTAGTACTAGTGGAAACGACCGTCGAGATGTTAATATTACGTACTACAAAGGGGGAAAATTAGTTTTCATAAATATTGTAATATATCTACAAACAACCCCTGCCCTCCGCGTGCGCTCACTCGCATCACATGTACGTTCTATTTTGTGATCGTATTACTGCATTAAGAGAAATTTCTCTAAATATCATTCGAAAAAGTTGACTTCATTAAATCTTTTTCCAGGATGCTTGGTTAGGAATTCGCCCATTTACCAATTAGTTTTCGTTGGACACCAAACGTTTGGAATTTTATTTATTTTGGCCTGGATTTATTTACATCGTTATAGTGGGTTAAAGATGTGTTTCGACAGCAAAAGTGTTTTACGTGAATCGGGCGTGGGTTGGAAACGGTTACAGATACTCGTTTTGTCACTGTTAATCTGTTATGATATTTTTCTTCTATGGCAACTTTCAGTCTTTGGAGAACATACAAAGAAGTAAGACATCATCGTCGTCATGTCGTCTTCGTCATCGTCATCGTCGTCGTCGTCATCATCATTATCATCATCACTACCACCACCGCCACCACCACCTTCACCACAGGCGCCTCCGCCGCCGCCATAATCATCATCATTACCGCCACTATAGTCCTCGTCACCACCACCATAATCATTACCATGATCACCATCACCTGCATCATCGCCACTACCACCAGCCCCACCACTATCATCATCATTATCATCATCACCATAGTCGCGTCCGCCTCCGCCGCCGCCGCCGCCGCCGCCGCCATAATCATCATCATCATCACCACCACCACCGCCACGTAGTCCTCGTCACCATCACTATAATCATTATCATGATCACCATCACCTGCACCATCGCCACCACCACCAGCCCCACTACTATCATAATCATTATCACCAACACCACCATCATCGTCCCATGTTTTCCTCCGCCTTCGTAGATTCCTTCCTCCTTTCGTTAGTGTAGGTTTGAAGATCTTTACTTACTGCATCATTTCTCATCATGTCTTGACGGTTGCTTCCTTTAATTCTTCTTAGAAACTTTACATTTCTTGTGATTGAACGCTTCTTTCTTTTAACGTTATTTGCTTTGATGTGCCACATGATCCGTGCGTAATGCGTGGAGTACAACGATCACGTTTTTCACCAGACGGGTGGGAAATTTTTTGGCGCGGAAACTGGAAGCCATTTTTAAAGGGAGAAAACAGGTCAGATCAAAAGGCTTGAAATATTAGTCGCCTGGTCACAGGTTTACTACAGCCAAGTTACAGACTTCACTGAATGTGACCTGAACCTGTTCATAGGGATATTTTAATTATCCTTACTCGTATACAAGTCAGGAACTGAGTCAGGGAGAGGATCCAGGAGATCCAGTCCCTCCCTGAGATACTGAAAATTTCGGAAGCTATCGTATATATTTCATGACGGAGACAACTTTGAACACAAAACTCTGTAATCGAAATCGCATTAAACCATAAAAGATTCACAGCAAGATGGAATTCGTGAGATTCACACTTACATTAAGCACACATTTACTTTTTATTCACAGCCGATGGATTCCATGTCATTAGGCAAGCTTTATTTTCAAGAAGTCCAATTTAGAAACATTAGCCCGCCCTAAATATTAGTACTTTTAAATGACAAAAATATTTATTTGAGATTGTTATGTGTCACACTTTTGAAGTGCCTAGGACTATAAACGGTAGTAAATTGTAGTAGGACTGTATTTGTAAATTGTAGGACTGAATTTAAAAAATTGAAATTTTAATATTTACGTTTGTTTACTTAAGTCTTATTAAATAATTAAAACACAAAATTAAATGTTTCATATATAGAGTTTCTAAGACTTTCAACATTTGCCGGATTGTTAGGCCGTGTTTGTGTTCACATACGTTTTGGCCCCACCATCGGAGACCATCTTCAGTATTGGAAGCGATTGGCATGGTGTCCGCCAATGTTTAAATGTTTGTTTTATTTTATGTGATGATTAGGAGGTCCCAGGATAATCTTAAAACCCGACTTCCTTCTGCGTTGATCTATGAGGAAACCTCTGGACCCCCTCCCTTTGCTTAGACGAAGGTGTAATCTGCTGTTGATTCACGTCTTCAGTCTAATCTGGACTCTTCCCCCCCCCCCTCCAAACGATATTCTAGCTACGATCCTGATACAAGTCTCGAAATAGGAAGAAGGAAGACGACGAGGATGTTGTCAGTTGGAAAGGCTATCGTCACGTCCATGTACTTGCAGATTTACGGAGGACGAGAGTAAATTGGCCCGTCGCTAAAATATTTCCTGTACATGTAATTGGAAAACAAGAATCTTCTGGTCTCAAGAATTTGGTAAAGGAATACCCTCTGAGTACACAAAATTATAGAAAAATATATGTTGAAAGTGTACGAAAATAATATACCGATGTACGTGTACGAATACAGTACTGCATAAATACGTGACCATAACATTTACTTTATACACAGTGTGGCTTTAAAAAAAGCGACAAGCGTTCAAGTCATGATTACTCGCAATTCCTTATAAGAGTATACATTATTTATTGGTTGGGGGAATAAAGAATAAACATTCGCAGTATTGTACAGAGACTTTGAAGCGTAGAGTGTTGTGGGGGGGGGGTAGGAAGAGCGCTGTCGATACTCGTTAGCGATTTAACAACAATCGCATGGTATCGATCATTTTACCGGGACCGGTGTTTATTCACTTTGTATAAGTGCATTAAATTGTTTTCACAAACCCTGTAATAATAACACTGTTACGTACGTTGTACGACCCTTTGTAAGCGACTATGAAAAATATAATTATCTTTCCTCGGCCGCGGTTTTGTTCTCTTCAACACGTAATAAAAACAATCGGCGTAAAGTTGTCACACAGACCTTCCGTGGCCATTTCTTTGTCTTAGGAATGTCTGTTTTTTATGTCCCATCAACCTGAAGTTTTATCGGTCTGCCGATGAGCTGTGAAGCTTGAAAGCGCTAATCGGAATCATTTTTCTATAGTGGTGTGCAACAGTGATAATTCTGTTTGTGATTATAACCACTAACACAACTTTCTTAATTGAATTTCTATTTTCTAATCCATTAAAGATGGGTATACGATGGGTATACCCTTCGACCCGCGCAACCCTCGGATTGTGTGGTCCTGTTACTTGTTTTTGATAGACGTATGGTACATAAGCATGTTGTGATGAGTGAAAAATACAGAACAGATAGTTTGGTGTGGGCAAATGAAACAATGCGGATTGTCAGATCTCCAAAATTCGTTGAATGTTATGTGATGTTACGTTAAGAAGTTATATTGTTCAACTACTTTGGATGCATAACTGCTTAAAGCTTAGAAATTAAGTTCATAAATATAGTACGTTGAAAACATATTTAATTAAAGACTAAATTTAAAATATTAGTATATTTCATCTAAAATATATAATATATATATAAAATATACGTAACGTATCCTCAGCATGTAAAAATAAGAATTGCACATTCAGATAAATTGTTTCGTGAATTCAATTGTTCCTGACAAATGAAATATTCAGCAAATGTGAAATTTTCATTGTAAACAAAAATATATTTACTACTTCCAATACGTTTTAGTTTTACACTATTTTAATTTTATCGTCTGAGGTAAGACTGGAAGAAAGGTGTTAGGTACTAAAAAGACTATATAAAACGCAGTATATCTCACAACATTATGTTAAAAAGTTTTTACTAAGGTGTTCTTATATGCTATGAAATTCCACAGTACTCCAAATTATGTTGAGATAAAAAAGTGATTAATAATTCACTTAAAGTTTCCTCGCCCTTAGCATCCACAAAATTCACACGAACCTCAAATTTGGCGCTAAACAGTAGCATTAGCGAATAGTTCGTCGGTTTTATATGTGAATTGCGAAAGACATGTGCACAACAAACTTTGGAAAACTCGCAAAACAGGTTTCATTGTTCATTTATGGATATTCTGGTTTATTTCCTTTTACAGCGGTTTCTTGAAAACTAGTTTTTTGTTTTTTTCTTCTGAAAAAAATGAGTCAAATGTTTGCGTAATTATGTTATCAAGACGTCCTTAAAAATTAAAGCGTCGTTTTTTAAAGATTTGATAAGCCTTTTGATACACTATATATGATTAATTATTTATATAAATTTACAAAAATAAAAAGCAATGATTTAACAAGAAATTACATAACAGTTTCATTCTGAGCATTATTCGGAGAGATATAATATGGTATATACTTACACTCATTATACAGGTACTCAGTTTGCAGGTACATTGTGTACATTGTGATGATAGTGATAATGACGATGATCATGATGGTACATAAAATTACACTGTACTTTTTTTAACAAGGATGTATTGATAGATACGTATCTGTTAATTTGGTTTTTAAATTTGCTTTTTACAAATTTCTGTAATCTATTTTAGTTTCTGTAACTTTTGTAATCGCCCAAAATTCTGAATAATTAGCTATATAATAAATTACTGACAATTTTGTTTTTTGAAAACTAAAAACAGTTGGTGTTCTTCTTCTTCTTCTTCTTCTCAATCCAGAGGTTGGCGGGCTTACAGTTTCTTGCTTTCCGAAGGCTAGTCTCTGCATATTTTCTTCCTTCTTTGATTTTGTCCTTAAACTCCTGTCTGTGCCTTCGTTCCCCACTACGTCTCTCAGTCATTCCCTCGATCAAGCTGGTGAAAGGGGCGAAGTAGGTGACCTGTTAATAATACTGCTTCTCCTTTCTGCAATGATTTTAAAGAGCGTACATTTTAGTCACTCTTTTTGTACTCGGTATTATAAATTTTCTCAAAGTCCAGGTTTCTAAGCCATATGTGCATATGCTCCAAATGATACTTTTTATGAATTTTTTATTTGGTTTCTAGGGACACGTTTATGGAGGTCGGAAGAGATATTTTCTTGAAAAAATGCCCCTATTGCTTGTGAAATTCTACTTTTTGTAGTACTGGTGCATCTCCCGTCTGATGAATGCAGCTCCTAAGACCGACGGTACTAGTTTTTGAAAATATAATGGACATTTACAAAACTTTCCACAGCAACCAGTAACTATGGTTTAAACTTTTTTGTTTCTTCTGTACACATTCATATCTTTGCAACCCCAGCTATAGTGAAAATTATTAACACTGAAAATACTGTTTAATGACAACGTATAGCATATTCGCATAATTTACGAGGGTCAGTTGAAAAGTTCGCGGAGCGACAACTGTAGCTTAGCGGTAAAACTAAAATTGTTCGTGTACTGCAAGTTTTGTATTTTATGTAAACTCCTGTTAATTTCCAAATGGCTCTATCAATTTATTCATTGTTTAGAAGCTGTTTAAAATTGACGTGTCATGCGTGTTTTGAAAAACGGACAAAATCAAACATCGTGGTGCGATTCTTGGTTAAAAATTGTTTAATGCCAACGGAAATTCAAAACGAAATTGTAAATGTGTCAGGAGATACTGAGACTCCAAAACCAACGGTTTGTAAGTAGACACTTGAGTTTAGACGTAATCGTACGAGCATTGAAGCTGATCTCCTCCCGCACTGAACGCCAAAAATGTAACAATTCCAGATGCGGCAGCCATGTTGCACAACGCTTTTTCACACCAAGTTCTTGAGTTAAAGTATGATGCACACGCTCATATGAGATGCCTATGATTTCAGCGACGTCATCCATTCCTTAATCTGCGGTATTCCAACACCCTATGAAATTTTTTCAATAATGCCATTTTTTGTTGCACTTTTTGGACGTCCACTGCTGGGATAGTCTTCAGTGCTTGTACGTTTAAACTCGAGTGTGCTCCACTTACCGTTGTTTCTGAAGGCGCAGCATCTCCTAACACATTTACAATTTCGTTTTGATTTTCCATTGGCGCTAAAACGTTTTTAACAGAGAATTCATCACAACACAATATTTGATTTTGTGCATTTAAAAAACACGCGTGACAGGAATATTTCATACAGCTGGTAAAAGTGAATAAATTGACAGATATATCGGAAAATTAACAGGTATTCACGCGAACTATACATCTTGCAGCACACGAAATATTTTAGTTCTAGCACCACTAAGCTATAGATGCCGCTCTGCGAACTTTTCAACTACCCTCGTAGTATAGTTTGTACCTTAGTGTGATAATTGTTTTATGTAACAGTGCAAAAGTTGTTCGTAGAACACTTTGTTTAGTCAAACTGCAGAAGTGAAATACAAAATCGTGGTTACTGCGAGGTCTATGACTGCCGGACGCCAAGTAAACCGCAGATTCATAACTGAACACAATACATAATTGTGTTAAAAAAAAAAAATAGTACGTGTAATTTTTGTTCTGGTGAAACAGATTTGTCTATGATGTGATCTGTCTGAGAGTCTGAGACTTGACTTCTAAACTCAGTGATAACTCGATGAGAGCTTATACTTTGTTCAATAACAGAGAAATCCGTACGTCCCTGCATAGCCACGCCGGTAATATCACACAGGTGACTGGCCAATCGGAGAGAAAACGCTCCACCCTCAGTTGAATGCGGAATCGCTCAAAGGCATTGCATGTCAGACGTGCAAGCGCTCGCGAACACACACAGAGACGCTCCCACTCACACACGCACGCTTTATATATATATTAATTTACACGTTTATTTCCGATGTTACGAAAGCGATGTAGTTATTGGTCTGTATCGGTGACTGAAAGATTTCAAATTATTCCCCATATCCATAGTCCTGTACCCGTTTGAGGTTTGACAAAGCAGTCAGTGAATATAAAGCGTGTTTCCATACACATATATAATATTCATATTCACTCACGTTATTATTGTTAAGTTAATAATAAATAATATTTTATATTTTTGAAACAAGAATATATTTTTTAATTGTTTTTACAATGTTTCGACATTGTTATAACAATTGAGTTCAAATTTATTTAACGATTTATTTATACATTATACTTCTGAAGATGATACTTATTTTGAAACTGTCAAACTCTCGAAGCAACGAAGAATGAATAAAACAAATACTGGATGATAATTACACTTTTAGTGGTGTAGATAGGTTTGTGTATCTTCAAAAAGACCAAAATCTTACAAGAAATAAATAGAAGAATGGCTGGCCATGGCTGGCAATAGAGCATATTATGCAAATCTTAATCTTCTTATGTCCAAGATTCTGTCTCTTAAAACCTAAATGAAAATCTACAAAAGCTTCATCAGACCAGTCGTAGCTTACGGAACTGAAGGATCACCACTCACGGCTGTGTCAGTAAATTCGTTGAGACTAATAGTGAGAAAGATATACGACCCAATAATGGAAGTAGGAGAGTGGAGATGGCTTCGAAATGCTGGCATTGAGGAAATATTGCAGCGGGAAGGTTAGTGCGCTTCATAAAGGCAAGGCGGATAAGGTGGCTGGGACATGCGGAGAGAATGCCACAGGAGAGACTGCCCAAGCGAGTGCTAAATGGAAACATGGAAGGAACGAGAAGAAGGGGCAGACCCAGAAGGCGATGGACACATGAGGTGGAGGAAGACTTAAGAAGAATGGGGGTACAAAACTGGAGGAACGTTGCAACAGAGAGAGAGAGAACTGGAGGCGAGTGGTGGCGGAAGCCAAAGGTCACTCCATCCTGTAGAGCTTTAGAAGAAAGAAGAAAAAGATAAAAATATAAAATATTGTTTGTTATTAATATTTATGTGTGTGTGCGTGTGCGCGCGCGCACTGTCATTCATCAGTCATACAGATTTAAACAGCAATGTAAGTTTACACAAATAAAAAAATGATAAACTTTTTTAAGCAAAAAATTTGTTGATTATCCTGGTATAAAACGATTGTAACGCGTATTTCGAGATTCTGCAACTTCTATTTACAGAGTTTGAAAAGAAAATACTTCTCGAAGATGGAAGTTATAAACATTCGAAACGTTTTGCGATGATATTTGTAATATCTTTGCTATAGTAGACTTAAAATATTAACAACCAAAGTACAAAGGAAAATAAGGAACGTGTTTTACATTGTCCCATAAAGGTTTAAACAACTTCACTTTAACCGTTACTAATTTTTTAATAATAAATTAATTCTTTCACAAGTTATAAGTAATATTGTAGTAGTGGCCAGAACTACTTTTGACACATAGTTAAAATATATAAAATGGAAAATAAAAACCTAAAAGCAGACTCCAACGAGATTGGAGGTAAATACAATAGCAACGAGCACTGACTCATGATGCAGTACAGGTGACCAAGGATTGAGGCTTCTGAAAGAAACAAATGGATATTGAAACTTATTGGTGTCACCAAACTCTGGTGCGAGTAAAAGGACAAGGGAGGAGGAAATTCCTGAACAGGAAGGCTCTTAATCTGGCGTAACCACAACTTGCTTAGGAAGGGAATTTTGAAATAATTTCAAATATATAGAAAATATATTCGAAATCATTTAGAAAATATAGAAAGTATGTAGAGAGTCATTCTAAAAATACCTTAAGTTTGTTTACCCAGTCTGAAATATTAATTTACAGTGTTCAGAAATATCTTAAAAATTATCATATAATTTGTGTTTCTCGTTTGCTGTATTCGTTAGTGATACAAACGGATGGGGTTCACAGCAAGAACAGCAGTGTTTCAGTCCGTATTGTACTATAGGTCATTTACAAGTATACTGTACATGTTTTATATGTTCTTCAAGAGCAAAGACCTTGAAGAAGATAATCAAAGCTCGTTCTTCATTAACTAATCACTGAGTATGTTCCAGCTGGCTACACTCTAAAATCTTCTCACATATTCATCCTTCAAACATTTGTAACGTGTACTGTTTTTTTTTCACATGAAGCATTAACGCACCTTTCAGATGATTTAAAATGTGGTGTGAAGAGAGTTTATTTATTAACCGACATACTAAAAAGCGATCAGTTAGTAAACGCAACTCGAAAACTTTTTTAGTTTCTAACTTTTTGTGTTTCTTTCTGGTAATAAAATAAAACAATGTAATAAACATATTGCTCGCGCGTGCACATAATTGATAATATTTAATTTTCTTCAAAGAGTTTTTAAGTTATATTATTATTATTATTATTTGGTGTTCTGCCCTAATGCAGGTCTTCAAAATGGTAAATGCTCTCCAAGCTGTCCTATCGCATGCCAGTCTTTTCGTTTCTCCGTAACACGCTCTGATTTTAATGCTATATATTAACTTCATTCTTCTACGCCTTCTTCTTTTTTCTCCTTTTATGACATCGTCCATGGCAGTTGTAAGCAAGCAGTCTCTTCTTGAACAATGACGTAACCAGTTCCTTTTCCTATTTTCTATTAACTTCGGGATTCTTCTCTGTTCCCCTATTCTTCTCAAAACTTCATCATTCCTCACTTTATCAACCCATGTCACTTTTCCCATTGCTCGCCAAACCCACATGTCAAATGCTTCTAATCTTTTCTCATCCTCCTTCCTCAGTGTCCATGTCTGTGCACCATATAAAGCAACGCTCCACACATAACATTTGGCCAACCTTTTTCTTAAATTCTTATTAATTTTGTCACACAGCAGTCTTTTCTTCCCATTAAATCCCTCTTTCTCCCATAAGTTATATAATAAAATTTAATTTTGAAAAGCATTTTGGTAATTGAGAATTTTTACTTTCCATAATTAATTTTTATTTTGCCTATTTATTTTTGGCGTTTCATAAGTGTGTATTCGAACTGAGGCTCTGAAAGGTCTGCGAGAAGTCTAAGGTGTTCTTTTCACTTCACCTTTTGTAGGCGGCGGCGAGTTTTGTCAAAAAATATTATTCACGCTGAGGTTGAAATATTTTCATGATTTGAAAACTTCCACAAAGAGAGGATTACAGCGCTGCCGCGGTGGTACAGTCCGTTCCAGACGACGACGACTACAGACCCGGTACACTCACCCCTTGTTTCCAACACACACACACACACACACACACACACACACACACACACACACACACACACACACACACACACACACACACACACACACACACACACACACACACACACACACACACACACACACACACAATCGTTTTGGCACAGAGACAAATAGTGAGGTGAGATTTATTGGGACATTATGATAGTTGTGAGCGGGAGCGCCCCCACCCCTTGAAGACACACACACACACACACACACACACACACACACACACACACACACACACACACACACACACACACACACACACACAGGTTTCCAGACGTAACGTTTGGCGACTAGTTTACTGGAAGTCAAAGAAGTAGATTTATTACGGTAAAATTATTCTAGTGTTTTTTTGTCATTGATTAAATATGCAGTCTGAAATAATTTTATACGTGTTTTTGTCATTCGGAATTAGTAATTCCTGTAGAGACTTGCAATTTTGTTAAATTAAAAACTTGTATAACAAAGCAGAGAGTTTGTTACGTGTGTTATCTGTGGTACACCAGCGAAACGAATTAACAATAATTGCACTGACAATTTCAGTTGTTGTAAAATATTGTGCTTTTGTTGTAAAGATAGGGCATTAATACAGCGTGTGTGTGTGTGTAGGGTTCAATTTATTGATAAAACGTTGCTGTCGGGCTATCTGTAGTTGTTATTAATTGCTGTGCTCGTTTGGAAAACGTGTTGGTCGGCGCTGCGAATGCGTTCGCTACTGTGTCGCAGAAACGTGAAACGCTATGTTATAGCTTGACAATTTTGAAAAAAGCCATTACTGATTTCAATACGCGCAGGATGGAGAAGTAAGGCTCCTCCCTCTCCCACTTTCTCTGTCTTACTGCCCCCTTCCCTTCCTAGTCACGTTGTATAGTTCACATACGGCGTTCGGCGAGTGAATGATCCCTTCCACGCAGTTGTCTTGCGTCACGTGACTTTCTCCTATACATGTCCCAAGTGTGTCAAAAGTGTTTGTTCTGTGCAGGTCGTTTTCAATGTTGTATACTTGTAATTTATTTAATTTGCAAATCTTGCCTGTCCAATCTTGCTTGCACCGTACGACACCGACGCATCATCCGTTCAAGACGTGGATCATTTCGATCCTTCGATCGCGGTTATAGTCGAAGACCATTTGAGGAAACAAAAGTCCCTAAGGATCCGACTCTCCCTTATCCGCGGTCGGATTATCCACTTTACAGATTGACCGTGATGAACTCTTAACGCGGAACACGTTGTTCTTGAGGCGCTACTGATTAATTCATACAGCTATTACAATTAACCTTGTAATCGTGTGAAAACGATACCAAAATCTACTTTTATCAATAAAATAAATCCTAGCTTCAATCAATAAAAAGCGCTAGCTATCGTATTGATATTCTATACTACGAAGGATATTCAGAAAGTAAGTTCTGTTTTTAAATATTGCCGCGGTATCGATGCCGTCACGCTGTTGCGCATGCGCGGCCAGTTTGTTGATTCGTTGGCAACACGGATACTAGAATACAGTCTAGTATCCGTGGTTGGCAAGCCAACAACACCATTTGTAAACAACTGTGCACTGAGTAAGCTTCGTTGGGCGTGTTTATAATGTCGAAGAAATTCGAGATTCCCGCCGCGTGTGAAAGTAGGTATGTGATTCGGTTCTTGAATGCGAAAGTCATTAAAATAACTGAAATTGACCGCCAGATTATCGATATTTATGGAGAAGAAGCAGTGAGCACATTCCTTACAACAATGTGTAAGGAATGTACTTATATTGCTAATATACAACAAACTGTCACACACACACACACACACACACACACACACACACACACACACACACACACACACACACACACACACACACACACACACACACACACACACAAGGTTCAATCAATTAATTGATCTTATTGTGTTTGATATTTTCTCTTGTATCCGTATACAGGTCCTGATAATGAAATTAATATTGTCGGAACGTCGACAGAAATAATGTAAAATTTGTGTTATATTTATTGACCGATCTTCGTTAAACCTTCCATCGTTAAAATTTATTTATCGACGGTCACTACTAAATTAAGAATAAATTATATTAATACTTAGTAATTTCAGGTATCAACACCGATTGTTAGATTAACTGAGATTTTTGCTATTTTTTTTAAATCCATGTTCGCTTCCGAAGTAATCTGGAGCTGGCTGTGTATGCGTGTTGGAAGTTTGTTCTTAAGGAGAGCAAAAGGCAGTCCAAATTACTGTACTCTAAAAGCGTAAACTGCTTTGTACTTGAATTCTTTAATATCCAATTATGAAGGATTAGCTGTAATGAAAAAGGGTTTGTATCAATTCATTTACTCGATAATTCATTTAAAAGATCACTTTAAGCTGAATAAATCTTCTGTGATGTTCTTCTTAGGATTTGTGAGTAAATTTATAAGGCGAAGCTGAACACAGAACGTAGCATATTTTCGCTATTTGAAACGGGAGTTAAGACGTTAATAGAAAGCACTGATAATCAACTTGGTTTTTAGTAAGATTATAGGTCTATGCAATAAGAGTAAATACAAACTTCAGTATGTAATCTTCAGTATGAACGGGAAGTTATCGTTCAACATTTTGATCTCGTAAAGGTTGGAGACAAACATGAGAAAACCTAAAAAAAACCTCATCTTGAATATTGCCGATCATGTTCAACCATTCTTCTTCTTCTAGCCAATTCTTATTCTCCTTTGCCCCTTTACGCTCCAAGCGTTTCTTACAGCCTTACAGCCTTACAGCCTTACAGCCTTACAGCCTTACAGCCATTTGCCAATTTGTTGCTCTGAGCGTTTGCTATATACTCGTTTGAATATTTTCTAGCAATCGTGTTTGCGATCTTCCCTTCTCTCGGAGTTTGGTCAGTTGGCTTCTCATTTCTTCAGGTTAAAACTTACGATTTATTTAGGTTATCAAATCACGATTTCTGAAGGATACTGGTATCAGCTATATCGTTAGTTTTTAATGGTATAAAACGTTTAGTAATTAAAATATCCTTCTGAAAATTAAAGATAATTTATTGTTTATTACATTAGGTTTATTTATTTGTATAGTGTTACTCATATTATATAGTAGATTAAATACTCCTGTTTTGTTTTTGAGATATTTATTCACAAATATATATCAACATACCAAGATATTTGCAATGGGATCGTCGTATCTTCCAATGAAGCATTGAGTTGAGGGATTAAAATTATAGTAGCAAGTAATTCAAACTATCTTTAATCTTATCGATCATCCATCACGGATTAGGTTATAGGCCAATTCTACGTTACATGAACCATTGCATTATGGATTTACTACCACTCTTCGGCACTACCATCTATAGATGTAGACCTGACCTACAAAAACGAGGGCTCATTCTGAGCAGCTGTTGTTCAACAGAGGATCATTGAATGGAAAAAACTTTCTTCAGACATTTGTCCCAACACTTTCTCGGGGAACCAACTTTATTAGAGTTGGCTGCTGGGGAGCTGCCCTTTGTTATCAGAGTTCCAACATAGCATATGAACCTTCCTATTTAGAACCTTCTTCAACGATGGAATTAATCCATATTTCACATAATCTCGCCAGTTACGTTATATTGTAAAAGATCTTTTTCTTCGTCACTGCTTAGACCGTTTAGTCTGTTCCGGCTCCAAACTGGTCGGACCATCTCTTCTTGGGTCTTCCCAGGCTTCTCTTCCTTTTGGCTGATACAATAAGGCTATCTTGGAGAATCTGTCACTGCTATTGTAAAATATTTGTCTCCAAAATAGCTACAATTTCATATAGTGTTTGATACTCCAATTTTCTTTTCGTTCCTGCCGTCTTATATTCCGTACCGGACTTCAAGTCTTTTGTTTTCTTAACAAAGCCTTATCTGTTTCAACCAGTCGTTTATATTTGTACTAAAATTATTAAGAAGGAAGGCTTTTGTAATAATTAACAAATCCCTGACCTTAGGATTTGTAACAGATCAAAATAACATTTGTTTGTTCATACTTTTCGCTTGGTTATCCTCAAATTCCAAGTTACTAGTAAACAGGCTGACGTTTGTTCCATCAAAATTGTATTTACAAACTTTTAGTGGACTGTCTTTATCTCAAGTCTACCTGGTCTACAACATTATATACTTTTGTTTTTCCTTATTTACTGTCTGTACAGCTATATAAGCTTCAGCTGTATGTTTGTATATGGATTCAGCCATATAAAAACGGAACACTAGTAATTCAAGTGAAAAAAAAGTTTAATTAAGTCATCGTGTATTATAATTTGCATGTGTCTGTTATTTATATTTCTTTATGGTTAGAACACCTTTTTAATTAAAACGTAAAATTATATTAACAATCACTGTCGGGAAGTTGACTTGTATTTGAGGGATGTTTCCACGTACAGATGAAAAAGTGAGAAATGAAATGGTACGCGGAGATCGTAGTGAGCGGCAGGGAAGGCAGTGCAGGAAGTGGGGTGTGAGGTGACCAACCTTGACACACAACCTCGTGACGCACCAACCAGGCAGATCTTCTGAACACAGAGTGATTAGACGAAAACAATGCGTCAAATCTAGGCATGCGGAATGAGATCTTTCGACACTGCGCATTCAGACACCCACTTCATGTCTAATTATTTCAGTTATACGTTGAGGTACTGAAAATACTGTGTTAATGTAGATGATGAGGTAAGTTATGTTTGTGTGTGTGAACGCAAGCTACGACAGGAAAATAGGGGGTGGTGCGTACGGCTGTAATCAGGTTTTAACCGGATAAAAATAAACTAATTAATACGTTTTAAACCTGTGAACGAAGACTTACCCAATTATAAAGACACTATTACATTAATGAATTTTTAACGAATATGGCGATATAAAAATTATTGCAAAATGTGCATTAATAAAGAGGATGGGTAATTTAATGTTAATTACTAGTGTAATTAAATAGTAATTAATAAGTGTGTTATATGTGAGTGACCAGAAAAAAATTATGCAAACAATGGTATCGCTCATGCTACGAGTATGCTTACGAAATCGCGAAAATGAACCAAAAAGTGATTTGTAATTAAAAGGACGCTTTGCACGAAGTGACAATATCTAACAGGTCGAAAACAGTCCTGGACCTGTCCGATTGCCGTCCAGTATAAATACCACCGGCAATTTTGGGGCGGTCTCAGACTCAAGAAATCTTCATATGACGTCACGCTGCCGGTCTGCCGATCGATCGGGACCACACACACCAAGACGTATGGAGGAACTCTGGACCATCATAAACAACAACTCGTAGAGACAGAGAACAGCATAGTCATCATCATTAAATTCTCAGGATTCAGGACACACACACACACACACACACGTAACGGTAACGGCAGATGCACGTAGGTCATGAATAAACGATTATATTTTTTTGTTGGTGAAAAGAACTTTCAGAAAGAAAATTATACATGATCAATAAAAACTTAAAGTTTTAAATTTAAATAGTAGTTAAAGTAAATAATTTTATTAAATAAGCAAATTTAAAAAATACTAATCTTCTGCTATATGTTAAAATCTGGGTGTGTCAGTAGAATTAAATAATAGGTTGAAAGTAAATGTTATTATTTTATTTTGTTTATAGCAACAAGTAATTTTATTCTTGAGTTTAATAATATTTTTGTTTGTATATGAGTTGCTATTATTATTTAAAAATTTGAGTAAAAGTCAGACACACTGAAATAAAAAGAGTTTAGATAATTTGTTTAACATACCTGTTTAGTTAGTAAGATTATATGGTTATTTATTTTAATATGTCATGAATAGCAGAGAAGGTTATATGGTACTTTATGTAAACTTATAAAAGAGAATATTTTATTTATCAAAGATTTGAAATTTTAGTATTTGAATATTTTAAATTAACATTAATAAATCATAGAATGATTATTTTGAAACAGTTTTTTATTTCATGTCAACATGTCACTCCTCTTTGAAAAGTATTTATTATTGTGCAACTACATATACTTGACGCAACTAGAATAAAAAAATCCTGCGACGTGGCCGGTGTAATACACTTTAAGTTGCGTTGAGTACATGGTAATGTATTTGTGTAATTTTTGAAATACTTGTAACGTTGCAATATATATATATATATTGTAACGTAACAAAGTTAAGGTCACAAACGTTACGTAAACACTTTGTCAATAGAAACTCAAACAATGCCCAAGGTATGCCATAATTAAGGTCAAGAGGGCCAATCTCACCCAAAAAATGTATTGGTGACACCTAGTAAGGTTACTAGGTAATAAAATAGTAAAAATGTATCTAAATATAAAATATGGAGTGATAAGAGGAAGATGTAAACTATAAACACTGTGTCTAATGAGATGAATTTACTGTGGATGAGTTTGAATATAATAGACTGTTTAATTAATATTTAATGTTTTATAAAGATGTACCTGTTGTTGTGCTTTATCATGATATTGTGTTTACATGATATTTATTTTGTGTTTTGTATGTAGCAGGTGTGAAGCCATTGCTTTAAGAAAGTATTAAGTAATGGATACTAATTTCATTCATGCTAAACTTGTATTTAAGTAATTAAATACAAGTGTATTTATTATGTATGGTATTATGTTAAGTGTATTTACTCTGAATAATTAATGAAGATGTCTTAAAATAATATTTGTAAACTTGACCAGGAAGACAATAATTGTTAATGAATTGTCAAGTGGTCATTATAATTATGTTAAAAACCAATGAAGGGTTCAATGATAAACTAAATAATAATAATAAATTGAAATCAGGAAATTAAAATTGGAATAATTGGCCATAAGCCAGTGACTCTTTGTACAGTAGGTCAGGTTAGAAAAATTAAATTAAAAACAAAAAATTTTAACACATGTAATAAAACCAATAGGCCTAAATTTAGTATTTTGTAAAAGGAAATTAATACCTTTTAAAATAAGTTGATTAAGAAGAAAATGTAGTAAAATGTATAGGGTTTTAATAAGGCAGATTAAGTGAAAATTTTATGTGATTTAATGTAATTCCAAGAAGGGAGTATTTTATTAAATAAGTGTAAGAATATTTCCTAATTACGGCTCTAGGATAACAAATATTATCCAATAACATAAGAGGAAGATGGTTGTTAGGGCAACAAAATGCAATATATCTTGTTGATTTCAACATTCAATTGTTATAAATGAACGAGGACAGTTCAGTGGTGATAAATCTCGAAAAAACCAATAAACCTAATAAATAAAATTACTGTTAATTCAAATTAAAACGTAGTAACTGATCAAAAAGACGGTTGGACGACTTCTGAGATTTTTACTCCAAGAATATTAAAATACCTATCAATAAAATTCAAATCAAAAATCTAAAGAATAAATTAACTAAACCTACCGTCAAATGAGTAATAATGGAAAACAATAAATAAATGAAGATAACCCAGACCTGGAGAAGTCGAAGTGAATAAATACCATACAACGAAAAAATAAAGAGAATTAAATTTACATACAGAACCTCACTTTTAACAACGGAGCAAGAACTTAATACTACACTAATTCCGTCGGGACCTGTGACCACCAGAAAAGAAAAATCAGCGAAGATCAAGAACTGAACTTTCCATTACATCCTGGGACACTAACACCAACTTTTATTGAGAAGCTGGAGGTTGATATATTCAAGCCATTCATCATCACTCGGCTATCTGTCACCGTTTAGTGGAACACTGCCTTAACGAGTATCTTGTAAACGTTTGGTAAAAAACCTGCTTATGTTTATACTCTATATAATAAGATTTTAAACTAAATTGTAATACCTAGTAACCTGAATTTGCATTACCTGACCTTACTAATAGTTAAAAGAACTACATGTACCCTGAGATAAAAGACAAACTGAAAATTATAATTAAATTTTAACATCTAAAACACGAGTTCAATAACAAATCTATCTGTATTGTGTGATCGATATGATGTATTAGTAGCAAGAGAAAGCAGCTGTTGGAATTTAAAATATAAAATAAAGAACCCTTCTTGAATTTGACGATTTTGTGTTATTTGTAGAACAATTATTGTATTTCGAATAGGGTGTATTTTACAGAGAAAGGAACGTGAGAAACGCATCAAGTGGAACGACTTAACCTATAATAACGAGTCAATCGCCAATAACAGCGCTCGTCTGCAGACAGCTGGTGAATACGGGAGAATAGAGAACTAACTTACTCTCTCCGCTCTCCACTCTTTACAATTTAGATAATACATACCGACTAGGGTTGGAGAAAAATACTGAATTATTCACTATAATAACTGTAATATAGCGTTTTTCTCTGGTAAAACACTTGATAACTACTTAACACAGGTCTATGATCAATAATCGCATAATATCAACCACTTAATAAATAATTTTATAAATAAATTAACATTGATTTGTAGGAGTTATTATATTACACTTATAAGTATATAACATATTACAAAGTAACGTAATCATTTAGATTACAAATTGACGTCAACAACGTGGGGCTTGATTCGGTGAGAGTTTCGAATAAGTAACACATCGAAGTTTTTGATTACAAATTGACGCCGACAACGTGGGGCTTAACGTTGATACACGGAAGTCACACATAAATACACCAAGACATTTTATTTTAGATTACAAATTGGCGCCCAACGAGTGGGCTTTAGTTAAGTAAAAAATCGACTATATCGCTATTACTTAACTGGAGCAGGCAACTATTAGAGGCACAGGAATGCATACGAGAGGTGTTTCTAAAAGGATGGCGAAAGACCAAGAAACGGAAGAAGATAGACGGGAAGAAGAAGCAGAGGTAGTTACAGACACCGAAATGGAACAACAGGCGGGCGATAAAGAGGAAGCCAGAGGAGGAGTAAATTGGGAAAAATTAATGGAATTAATGAGTAGTATGAAGGAGGATAATAAACGAATGGAGGAACAAAATAGACAAACTAATGAAAAAATAGACAGTATAAATGAAAATTCAGGAAAGCTAGAAAACAAAATAGACAGTATTAACGAAAACTCAAAGAAACAAAACGAAATTTTGAGTGAGAACTTAATCAAACTAATGAATGAGAAGTTTGACAAGAATAAAAAGGAAACTAATGAGAACAACCGACTAATCAATGAAAAAATAGACAGTATTAAGGAAAGTACTAGTGAAACCTTAAGGCAAACTATAAATGAAAATAATGAACAATTGAAGGCCGATTTTAGACAAATAAATGAGAAAATCGACAGTTCCAATGAAAGGACTAAAGAAGAGTTTAGAGAAATACATGAGAAAATAAATCGTATGAGTGAAAATATAAACGATAGGATAGACAAAATTAACGATAATACCGATGAGAAAATAAAGAATATTAACGAAACAATCAGCCAAAGAGTCGACCAGACAAAAGAGGAACTTATAGGGTTCAAGGAAGAGTTGACTACCCGAATAAATAACATGGAAATCAATAACAAAATTAGTGTAACGGAGGTACAAGCGGAAACGCAAGAAAAGTTAGACGAGGTGCAAATTATGGCTGATTCGAATTACCCTCGAAATTTGCGGGCTTAGGAATCTCGCTAGTAGTTCGCCGTGTTGCCGACGTCTAACGCTTGCCGTCAATTTCGCTCGTCGCTAAAGTACACAAATCTTATAATGCAATTTACCATGAAATAAAGAACGGTGGTTACAACTCTGTACTAGTTTATTAACTTGAAATTATCTGTTATTCAATAAAATACAAAATTATATATGGTTATTAAACAAAGTTGCTCCGGCAATAAAAGACAATTATTCTCAGGTTGGCGAACGCTGATTTAGAACGGTATAAACTTCGACATGGCGCCGACAAATGTTTATTTTCTATCGTTCGTTAAATCTGAGTTCTTTTGGTTACGAAAAAATATTAATATGATTATAATAAAGTACACTACCTTACATTGATGGTACTTATATACTATTAGATTTAATTAAAATTCGTTCCTGAAGTGTTAAAAAGTGTGTGTTAAATGTTCATAATTTATACCCAGGTTATTTTTTGGTTTCATACAAGTTTAGCTTTTTATTTTCAATTAATCCTTGAAAGAAATTTGATAATCAGTTCGTAGTGAGAGTTAATTGTGTTGTGAGAAAAAGGTAACAAGAATTTATTCCATAAATTCGGGTAATTCACCAATACTTATCAAATCTGTTGAATTAGGGTGAAGAGTTACTCAGTTCGAAATAGGTTGGGTCCTTTTGATCATCAATCTTCCATCATTTAGGAATTTGAGTACGCCTGGCTTCTTTTTCGGATATGGTGGTTTAAATAATTAATTTAGAATTTAAAAAACTGGTCTATGGTCTCGGTTGAATGGACTAGTTCTTCATCAGACTTCTTGCGTCTTCATTTAATTCAATTTTGTTTGCTTTTTGACTGTTTTAAATTAAAATTGAGTCGACTATGGTTTGGCTTCTATAGGTCTTGAGCGTCAATAATGAACTAACAATTTTTAACGGAATAATAATAAATAACGTTCGGTTGTTATGGCAACTGTCTGTCTTCTCATTGGCTATTCATATTTTAAGTCTATTGTTATGATATTTGAATTTTAATTCAAAATGACTAAATATCTTCTGATTACTATTATTCTTCTGTCTTCTTATCTATGTATGAGATATTATCACAACTGTTTATATTTTCTTTCAAAGAGCATTTTGACATCCCACAAAGCTGGGTTTGTTTATGTATTAAAGTTTTGACAATAATGTTAATATTATGTAATTACATTTCTTTCTTATTTTATATTTTTAATTTAACTTTTACATCTTAATATGATTTACTAATTGTACTTAACTAGTTACTCGCCCTAAATTTTCTAATACAATAGTTAATTTCTTATAATTTGTTGATTTTGGATTTATACAGTTAGGTATTTTCTAGGCCTAAGTAGTAATTGGCTATATCTTCTTATTTTACACAAATTAAAGATTATTTTACATTTACATATGTTTTGCTTGGTGTCACTTATGACTTGTTTACTTTTTGAATTGATTTGGGCTGTTTTATAATAATTGTATGTTTTTATTACTTTACAAAATCATGGCCTGTCTATTATTCTCTAATTTCTTTTCCTGTATTATTATGTTTGTAAGAATTTATCTCCTTACTTATCTCTATTGCCATTTTTCATAACTTGTCTATCATTTAATATTACTTATAAAACATAACACAAAATTTAGGTTTATGGTCTGTATACTTTTTTCAGCCATATTCCTTCTCATAAACTTAATTGAACAAATCTTTTAACAATTACTGTGCTAATCTTGTTTATATTTAGTTTATTCTTAATTATTTTGGTGACTAACATTATCACACCATTTATTTTATCTTACTAACTATCCCTTTGAACATAGGATGTTTTACTTATTTTGCCCTTATATTCTTTAGTATATTTTTCTTCTAAACTTTACTATATATTTTTTCTCTACCTAACCATTGTAACACTAATATTTTTAATCATTATGGGATTTTTACCCTGAATACCACTGTATTCCTAATCTACAATCACTCTTAATTCTAATAACAATAATATTCTTATTCTTTGGCACTTTTCACCATTAAACTGTAGTGTTAATCACTGGTTTTAGGTGTCTATGCCTATCTGTTGGGTTTTCTATTTATTTTGGGTTTACACTGGCACTTTGCACTTTTTTATGGTACTTGAGTGTTACTTGTGGTTATTCCCCAATATCGAATTCTCTTTACTCACCTAATCACCTTCACTCTCTACCTATCTCTCACTTCTGGGTTTTTTATTGTTTTATTCACAACTATTAGTTATAATGTTAACAAATTTCATGTTCTGATTCACTTATCATTATAGAGTTATTCAATACATTTCATATCTATTTCTTTGGTTAGAGTACTTTAGTTGATATTACTTTATTTGATTTTAATATTTATCATTTACGTTTTTTATTTGTTTGAGACTTTTTCATTATCATTTGAGTTTAATTTCTCTCATATTCTTTTCTTTATCATTTGTTTGTGTCTTTTTCATATACCTTCTCATTTTATCTTCTTTCATTGGGTCAATCACTTGGGTTGGGTCATAGTCATTTGTCTCGTCATAGTCATTTTATTTTCATTCATTTAATATAGTTGATTCATAGTTTTTTACCTGGTATTGGGGTGGCTTTTTGTGTTGTAACAATATATATATATATATATATATATGTGTGTGTGTATGCGTGTGTGCGTGTGTGTGTAATTGTAATAATATTTATTTCTAACGCAAATAATTGATACGTAATTGTCAGATATGTGTTTTATAGAAGACCCTGTAGGATCAGAGGCTAAACCTTTCTGTAAATTGAACAATAAGCGCGTATACGTGTATCATAAAATTATAATTTCCATATTTATTGCAGTTTGGAATTTTAAAAATAATTGTTTTCTTTCGAAAGCATTAAAATTGTAATGTCTGACGTAGCTACGTGTCACAGAATCATGTACAGCATCTTCCGAGGCACAATGTAGGTCATACTGTTGACAGTGGCGTATGTAGAATTTAGCTTTCGGGGGGGGGGGGGGGTCCGGTGTCGGGTCGGCTTCATACAAAAGATGAAACAAGTTAAGACTAATCAACATTACTATCTTTAAATTGGCTGAAAAACGCGTGATAACATCCTGAAATCAGTCACATTAAAGCAAACGGTAATAATACAACAAAATAAAGATATTTATTGACTGAAGTGATTTTCTTATAGTTCATATTTCAAACGTATACCCTAATGCTGTGTAATAAACCTGTTTGTATACTCTGGAAAAAATACACAACTACAAAAAATAAAATAGCCTAAAAATTAAGATATCAACAAAGTTAGTCAACTTTTTTGACCGTCTGGAGGGGAGGGGTCAGGCCCCGTTCATCCCCCCCGTAAATACGCCCCTGAATATTGAGATGGCCCCTCTAAAGTTACACAACGTGATTCTGTGAAATTCAGAATCAAACTTAACAATTTCGAAGATAAGCACTATAAAATTAAGGAATTGTACACGAAAATAATTGTTTTTAGGGGAGTGTTTGTTCACAGTGAGGTTATTAATGTTTTATGCCATCTAGAGCCCGCCATGTTTATGCACGTTATGACAGTATGTGGCCTGTACAACTCAGAACCGGGTGACAAGAACTAATTCATGGCACCAACACCCTGCATGCAGTGAGAAGTCGCTGTGTAACGTACGGCAACTAATCGTCAGTAAGTGCAGCTTCAACAACATTGTATGTACAGACAGGCGACTGGAAAGAAAGCGAGCGCCGCGCCCGCGATTTCACAAAATGATTTACGATGGTGTCTTGTTTCGTTGATTTATCGCCTGAAAACATCTTTTGATAAACGAGAAACTACTGGACTTGCCGTGACTATAGGAAACACAGATAACGTCAACATGTAATATAAAAGTAAAAATATTTGATAAATTCGCCGTGTGTACGGTAGGTTAGCTGACAGAAAGGGAAGTCGTGTGTGACATACTGTGTATTGCTGCTCACCGCGCCGGGCAGATTACTTTTCATATTATGTTCAGAGGCGAAACAATTAATTTGGTCGACGTAACAGCTGTGTGGAATTTATCGCGGCGTGGATGGAATCTTTGTTCACTCCATCAAGAGGCGTGAGTTCGATCCCGTTGCGGGAAAAATACACCAGTCTTTTATACTGATCTCCCTTCGCAAGATGATGACAAATCGACTAGCAATATTTCTGCTTATGAATACTTATCTAATTAGCCGTTCGGAATCGATGTTAATCGTAGCTGTGATAGATATATAAAAACAATATCATTTATCGTAGAAGCACACTATGATGAGCGTATGCAAATTGGTCGGTTACACTTGGTTCGAACTTAGTACCAAAGTGTATGACTCAAACTTCGTCGTGCTTATTTGCTAAACTGCTAAATGTCATGTTCTGGACGAGGCCTTTCACTGTTTCCACCATTTTCAAGTCCTAAATCACAACCCAAGTCCTAGGTCATGATTTAGGACTTGAAAATGGTGGAAACGCTGAAAGGCCTCGTCCAAAACATGACATTTAGCAGTTTAGCAAATAAGCACGACGAAGTTGAACTTATAGAGACTTAATTCAAATAACAAGATTAACGAAGTATATGACCTCCACAGTGCTGAAATATTCTGTTTCTATTGGCTAAAACTATAAGACAATTAAAGTTAATCTTATTTTTGTTTTTCCGAGTTTTAGGATTTATAAATTAATAAACAGTTATTTGAATAATTCCATAGAGCATTTGCACAAGAATAAATATAGGAATGTTTGTATAGGAACGTTCAGATAGGACTGTTCTTAAAATTACAAGAACAGTTTACGACTAACTAATTTGTTCAATAATCAAATAAACAAATGACCAAATTATTTCGCTATTTGGCCTGCCTAAACTATCAAAACCATAAGACCATTTTGCTAGTGCTGAGGTGAATGTTCATCTTTTAGAAGACTAGACAAACAATATGGAACCACGTATTTTTTTAAAGTTCATGGAACGTAGGTGTAGCTGGTTTTAACTTCTTCTTCTTTGGCGTCACAGTTTGGAGTCTAACCCTAGCCTCCATAATCATCCGTCTCCATTTTTCCCTGTTCATGGCGATCGATGTCCATCGTTTTATTTTAAGCAAAGTATCAGCATCCATCGCCACTGAGTCAATCCAGCGATGCTTGGGTTTTGTGAACTACCCTGTACGAACAAAGCAAACAGAATTACACCTATAAATGACTGATTTTTCATATTTTTTCGAGCTCTCGCGCGCGCGTACACACTCGCACACACAAATTCATGCAAACCCATGCATTGATTGTCCAATACATACAGAGGCCATTATATAAAGTTAATTATAATTTTGACTAATTAGGCTGAAGATGGTGGTTCAAACTATAGAAAAGTAAGTTACATAAACCACTCATTAATAGCTTCGAGTGTAAAAACTGTAGTTTTCTCTTTTGAGGTAGCGTATGACGAAGAGGGCAATTGGAAAATTCCAGGTAAACGGTTGAACAAAGGTGAGTGTTCCACTATTTGGAACAAAATAATGCACCGCTACTGGATAATTATGGACATATAGATGGGCGCAGAAGACGAGGCAGGCCAAGAAAACGATGGCAAGACGACGTGGAAGAAGTCCTGACTAGGATGGGTGTCGGCTCGTGGAAGACCAAGGCACATGACCGGACTGTCTGGAGGCAGATCATTAGGGAGGCCAAGGTCCATCGTGGACTGTAGTGCCGGATATGTATGTATGTATGTACTGGATATTTATAAATCATAAACATTAAATTTTTATTTGAAGAGAATTTAGAAGTAAAACTACATGTCATTTAAACCAAATTTTCTAGATTTCTTTTCAAGATTTCTTTATGTTTCTAAGTATCTTTTCAAGATTTATTTATGTTTCTAGGTATCTTTTCAAGATTTATTTATATTTCTTATTTAGCGAACATGTTTTACGATTGAATGCGGTGAGCACGATGTTCAACCTATCAGCTACGGTATTTTATTATGTTGTATCGTTTGTGAAGAGTGCAGGTGTCGCCGATCGTACGAGTGGATCAGGAAAAACACGACGCGACGGAGCGTTTAAGACAAGTGAATTTATGACACACGGTAATAGATAGCAAGTATGAAAGCGTAAAAACGGTGGAAGAGATAACTGGCGGCAAAGAAGGAAAAAGCGTTTGCGATAAGGTGGATTGTAGGAAACTACTTACTTAAGAAAGTAATACTGAAGGAGGAAACTACAGACCATAACAATGCGAGAGGGAGAGAGAAAACGTTATTTGTCGGTCGGAGAGATTTAACTGCGATCCTGTCGTGTCGTTAGTGATACGATATTCCAGCAGATGCCGCCGCTGTCAAACGTAATGTGCAGCCCTGCCTGTTAACTTTGTATAATGTTAGTGTCCCGCGTCGGCGTCTCGTTCCGTCAATGGCCACCATTCGTCCTGCTTAAACGACAGTACAGTATATCGTTCACGGTGGAGACAAATGGCTTAGTTGCTCAATACGGTTACGCGACCAACTCAATACGAGACACAAATATTTTCATGGGGATATATAATATTGTATAATATTATTAGATAATAAAGTAATAATATTTACGTTGTCAAAATATTGTTACGACTGTCTAACTGATCGTCGTACAGTACAGTGGAAAGCAAAATAAAGACACCAATTAAGTCACTAATCACCAGTTTTAATTAATCACAATTAACAGTTTGAAATCAACAAGTTATTCAACAAGATTATACTCGTGCAAATAATTCAGTTAAATTTGTCCACACGCAATAATAATGTCAACTAATAGAGTCCCGCACAATTACAACACAATAACACTTCGCCACAATACTTCGAACCTCACTTGAATAAATCGTCAATTAAACGCACTGAGTAATCGCCCGACGTCAACTGACTGTCCGTCGCTGGATGCTTATATTTATACCCCGCTGAAATGCCAGAATAATCGGTCACTTTCTGGATGACGTGTCTAGCAAACTGCGTAATACAGGCGCTCTAGAAACCACTAGAAACCGCGAAAACTGTCTTGCCTTCAACACAGTGCGCCGACCGGTACGGCCTGGAATAGCCTCGTCTGTTGACGCATGATAGTGTCACGTAATTGTCTTTCATCTCAAAGTAGCAGCAATATGTACGCACACGCGCGCACACACACACACACACACACACACACACACACACACACACACACACACACACACACACACACACACACACACACACACACACACACACACACACACACACACACACACACACACATTACAGCTGGACTCTGCTGGGATAGCCGAGATACTTGTAGAACGTTTCGTATTACGTAACAATATTAATTGATTTTTTTAAAGTAGAGAGGTTGTAACTGACTCATTGTATTGTTGGAAGTAGGTATATTGCTTCAATGCACTAATGGCTAGGCTTCGATTCCCATATCGAACAAAAATGTCTTTTGGATTTTTGACGACGGTACCTCTTCTCTTGATAAACGATGACAAACCAGCGAGTGCTAATCTTCTATCTTTCTGGTAATGCGTCTCTACTTAACCATTCGGAGCTGGCGTAAGGTCACATGTCATGATGCGAGAGAATATATGTATTTACACGTATACAAACAATGAACGGTATATTAGATATTCCTTTTTTTGAATCGCGTATGCTATTTGAAGAAGGATAGTAAACTATAAAAAAACAGTCAGCATTAACAGACTTTCAAGATTATGTTTGTTATTCATTAGCGTACAATATTTTGGTAATTAATTCACGACTGTAAAATAAAGATGAAATTGAGAACGTTTTACAAGAAAAGTATTTGATTTTTTATGTCCAGATAAGATAAACGGCAGAATATTAACATCCGTAAAAAGTTGCATAGTGCAAGACTAGAACGTATTTAAGAAGTAATTATATAAGACAGGAATTAGATGAACAAATCAAGGTGAATACCAAGTCAGGTTTTGAACTACAAACCTGTGGGAAAGCGAGGGTAAGATGGTAAACCGCCTAAGATGGTAGAAGCGCCTAATCCTGGCAAGCAAGCAAGAAGAAGAAGAAGGATGAGGAGGAGGAGGAGGAGGAGGAGGAGGAAAAGGAGTAGAAGTAGGAGGAGGAGGAGGAGAAGAAGAAGAAGAAGAAGAAGAAGAAGAAGAAGAAGAAGAAGAAGAAGAAGAAGAAGAAGAAGAAGAAGAAGAAATGTAGCATAGGCTATATAAAGATTTCAATACAATGTAGTCTCTTTAGAACTTAATGTGAGCACGATCTGAAATAAACTACGAAAGGAAGTAATTTGTGGTTGTAAGCTTGTTTACTAACGTAGAATGGTGGTTTGCACTATTAAACGCCTGCCGGTTAAAGATCAAACACAAGTTTACAATGTTAGTTTTTGAAAAGAATGCGCGCTCGCGCGAACAGACACACACACACACACACACACACACACACACACACATTCACATGAAATGTGCTAGAAAAATATGTAACTGTACAGATGTGGGTGACAGGGCTCGGAGGTTGTTGGGAAGGGACATTCGACTTATAGCTTGTTTGCGGGGGTGTGTGTGGACAATGGGGCGGGTGTGGGTGTGAAGAGTTTGTTTTATTCTGTTGTTGTTATTTCCGATCTGACGATGTGCTGAGAAGCTTGAAAGCGCTAATCAGAATATTTTTTCTATAGTGGTGTGCAACAGTAATAATTCTGTTTGAAAAATTAAAAAAGAAAACAGACGTTTTCACTATGATAGTATAGAATAGTTCTCTCACAAGCTGATAGGTACGGACATTTGTTTGCGAATAATTAAATTCTTGTCAACGTATCGTGATTTATTTTATCAGTATTTAAAATTATTCTCAGCACAATCTGCCCGAGTTGAGCGAGGAACTCAAATTAATTAAGACTCCGGCAGGACAACAGTTAAAAAAATTGGAATTGGGTATGAAACACGAAAAAATGTATTGCAACAGACTCAGCAGACAGATAACTGAGTGAACACAGACAATGGTGGTGGAACGTAAGGACGGGACGGGGATTGTAATCTGTGTGGCTGAGAAATGGAACACCGCTGCGATGTGCTGATGAAAAATCCTCTTTGCCCGACTTAAAGAAGTAACAAGACTATTATCACTGTTAATAAAAACCTTTAGAACGAAACAGATGATTGTGAAGTTAATAAATAGGGTTAGTATGTTGGAGTAACAGTCAGACACTTGTGTTGGGCCAGTCGGGTATGTAAAATGAATTAACTGGCGCACATGAACAGAAATTCCATTTGTTTAATTTAATCAGTGGTTGATTTCTAAAATTATAGGTGCCGGAATGCATCAATTCAAAAGATGTACAGACACAAATATACTTATTTTATATTAACGTATAAGTTTACATCAGTTTATTACAAAGGAGATCTACATTTTTAAAGCCTTATAAAATATGTAACATACGTATAAACTTGTATCTAAATGATAATAAAGTTTACTGATACTTCTAAAGAGCTTCGTCATCAGGTTAGCCGCACGATAATCGAAAACATGTCGCTCATGATGGCGTCATCCTGGAACCTCAATCAAACTCTAAGTGATGTAGGAGGAAGGTTATAAGACACTTATAAGACACTGTTCTATGTCTTATAAGAACATAGAAAATTGTTTGTTTCTTGACCTTTCCTTACTCTTTGTGTCCAATACTGTATTATGACCAGAAATCAGCCATGAATCCACGTACTTTGATGGATCAAATAAACTGAGGAAAGTCCATTAATTTTCACAAATAAGAAGATACAGTGGATACAGTTTTTGTCTTTACAGATGCTCTTAAAGATGTAATGATTAGATTAACTTGCGAAAACAGCGAATGTCATCTTCGAGTGAGTCTTGTTGAAATGTTTTAAAATACGTTCTACTTACAACAGAATTTTAGGTAGAACGTATTAAAAAAAAGAACGATAGTAGTTAAGATTAATGCTGGTCTTTGATTTTGACAGATGTTTAGTTTTGTAGTGGGGCTGATGAGGGGTACCATTTAAAAAGTAGTAATCAATTTTTTTAATAATTAGGTTTTTCTTTTCATATATTTTTTCGGTAATTTATTTTTGCATCCAAGGAGTTCCGGAACGCTGTTCCGGCGCGTTCCCCCTAAAATCAAGCCCTGAATTTAATAAAAATAAAAGAACAACGTGACCAAATTGGTGACTGACATTAGTAAGAATATCTAATGTTTATTTACTCATTCAAGAAATTTATCTTAATCATTTCTTTTCATAATCATGTTTTTTCTTTTTTTGTTTCTTCCGATATCGGTTTATAACCATACGCCAGAGTAGTTTTTATTCTGTACTTCTTGTGACTTTAACCCCCACCCCCACAGTTTGTTGTGCAATGCAAGTTTTCCGTCCGTTGAAAACCTGAATTCGTCCGTAAACAGAAAAAGTTTATAGTTTTTCCTTTTAATTTAAGTCAATATATCTTTTTTTTAAACGTCACGTCTGAAGTAAAGCATACGTCAGCGTTCAGCCCTAGCAAAACATGCCATTGTTATGCCGCTGCTGTCCAGATTAGGTCTCCAAGTTACTAATCAGTCAGACTTTCAGTGTTACAGTAGGTAGGACGGTAACCACAGAAGAAATCAGGATAATTTCAACAAGTCAGTTTGCCTTCACACGTTACTACATGGAACAGAAAATCTCCGGCTAGGAGAGAAGCATAAACATAAACAGCTTAAACATATCAGGGTGAAATGAGATTTATGGGGCAGGCAGTTGGAAGATCTAGGAGGGATCCAATTAGAAATGTGACTATTAGAAATCAGTTGTGGAAATAGGAGAGAATTGTACTGCATTGGTTTGGCTATGTAATAAGGATAGACCAAAGAAAACCAAAGGTGAATGCACGCCGAGAAGGAGGAAGATGAAGAGGAAAACCAAGATTGGAAATTAGGAGAATATATTGAGAAGCTAGCTACTCAGAAAGGGGAAGACGCTTCGCTCAAGATAGAAGGGAGTTTAGAAAGTGGCAAGTGGCCCAAGGACATAAGAAGTCAATGAGACAAGAAGAAGAAGAAGAAGATGATGATGATGATGAAGATGATAAAGAAGAAGAGAAAGGAGTAAATAATAATTATGAGAATATCATAGTTAATGTGATAGAAAATCATAAAATCAGAGTTACATAAAGTACGTAGTATATGTACACATTAGAAAGTACACGATAACACGAAATTAATCTTGTAAGATGCAAGTAAACCAGTCATTCGTAAGACACGTAAGACAACACCTTAGTTATACGATTGAAATTTACTTATGAAGTCAGACAATTAATTACATGTAATACTAAAATACACGACCTTTTAAGCAAACCGTAGCTTGCTATCGTCTGCCGAAAATTACGTAATATAGGCTACTCAATTCAAGTCAACAAGGTAAAAAGTATTGAAGATGGGGCATAAATGTTCGTTTAGGTTTATAAGAACTATTTTTTAGTCATGGTGGAGATGACTTTTAAAAAAAGCGTAGTCTGTCTTTATATGTACTCTAAGTATTTATTTACACGCCTACTTGACCGTGAAGACGCAACAAGAAACAAAAGAACATTGGAGGAAGTGGAAATGGACGTGTTTATAAGACCAGTAAAACGTTGTGGAAAAAATTGTAAGGAATGAAAAATAGAACGTAGAAGATAAACTGAAACTGGCGCAGGCAAGTAGCGAGGAACGGTCACTAACAACATGTGGATTGCATGATATTGCGTTGCCACGTAACGAAATTGTCCCCTGAATATTACCGAAACTAGTTTTAATATTATCGAGAAACTAAAAAGGCTTGAAAAGAAAGTGGTTCCAGCGGTTTCACATTGAAATATAACTGGAAATTTGGAGGGCATATTTACGGGAGGTGAACGAACGGGAAACCCAGAGGGTCGAAAAGTTGACAAATTTTGTTAATCTCTTAATTTTTAGGCTGTTTTATTTATTTATTTTTTTCGATCGTGTATGATAATGTAGTAGTACCTATTTTTTAAATATATAAACAGGCTTATTACGCAGCGATAGGGTACACGTCTGAATACGAAATATAGGAAAATAAATTCATTAAATATCTTTTAACTATGTTTCAATAACTCGTATTTTTTGTTTTGTTTTATTTTTTCGACCTTGTACGCAAATATAGTAGTACCTCTTTTTTACTTCCATATTCCTTAAGGAATGGAAGTATGGTGATGGCAAAAAAAATCGTGTTCGAGATTATTGCAGATTCTGATTCTACTACACTCAAAACATGAAAAAAAGTCGTTTTCCGAAAAGTGTCTGTGTGTGTGTCTGTGTGTCTGTCTGTCTATCTGTGTGTCTGTCTGTAGATTTTTTTTCTATGGCAAACGATAACTGCCGCAAATTCAAACAGAATCAAATAATTTTTTGCATACAGCCCTGATTTGTAGAGTACTCAAGACCTATTGTTTTTGGTGAAGATCGGTTGAGGGAAAGGGGTAGTTTACCTGCAACGGTTTTTTTTTATCAAGGGAAATTTTTTTGTTTTGGCAAACGATAACAGCCGCAAATTCAAACAGAATCAAATAATGTTTCGCATACAGCCCTGAATTGTAGAGTTCTCAAGACCTATTGTTTTTGGTGAAGATCGGTTAAGGGGAAGGGGTAGTTTACCGGTAACGTTTTATGTTTTAACAAGGGTATTTCCTATGGCAAACGATAACAGCCGCAAATTCAAACAGAATCAAAAGATTATTTGCATACAGCCCTAAATTGTAGAGTTCTCAAGACCTATTGTTTTTGGTGAAGATCGGTTAAGGGAAAGGGGTAGTTTACCTACAACTTTTTTTTGACAAGGGTATTTTCTATGGCAAACGATAACAGCCGCAAATTCAAACAGAATCAAATAATTTTCTGCACACAGCCCTGATTTGTAGAGTACTCAAGACCTATTGTTTTTGGTGAAGCTCAGTTGAGGGGAAGGGGTAGTTTACCGGCAACGTTTTTTTATCAAGCGTATTTTCTATGGCAAACGATAACAGCCGCAAATTCAAACAGAATCAAATAAGTTTTTGCATACGTCCCTGAATTGTAGAGGTCTCAAGGCCTTTAGATTTTGGTGAAGATCGGTTAAGGGGAAGGGGTAGTTTACCTGCAACCTTTTACGTTTTAACAAGAGTAAAGTACTTGAAAATTTATTTAAACTTTTTGAAACAATGGTAATTGTTGAAAATAAAATAATTTTGTTGCCAGGTAACAAAAATAAAGTCATTTTGATTATAAAATATAAATATTTACAACAAGAAAAGAATTTTCAGTTTTCAAAATTTAAATATATTTTTATAAAACAATGGGTTCTTCATTGAGGTGGGGACCATGTCACTCACTCCATCTCAAGCCTCTCCTATTTTGCAGAAAAAGAGGACCCTGTCAAGGCTGATACTTTGACGACAGTGACAGGGCTTTCCACCAAATTCAGCAGAGTGACAGGTAGGCCCAACTCTGATTGGCTCCTCAGATTTCCCCAGCGTTAGTAGGTTCTATGAAAATATTTTATTTCAAAAATGATTTAAAATATAAATCTTAGATATGTTTTATAAATCTCATGTTTTATGTTTTAACATGGGTAATTTTTTATATGACGAACCATAACTGCCGTAAATTCAAACAGAATCAAATAATTTTTTACATATGTGCCTGAGCTATAGAGAACTCAATGTCTGTTGATTTTGGTGAAGATCGGTTACGGGGAAAGGACAGTTTACCTGAAACATTTTTTGTTGTAACATGAGTAAAGTACTTAATTTTGATAAAGTATCCTGATAAGATCTTAATAATCCACTGTAGAAACGTAGATGAAATATCTATAAATGAAGAGGCTAGTTGAACGGGCTGGGGGTAATTTTCTATAAATCAAAATTATAGTTGAAGGGGGAGGGGATAATTTTTTTTTATATGTGTACTACGTTATTGGCAACAAAGAAGTATTTTTTTGTTAAAATTCCTTCCCTGGCTGTTTGGCTGAAAATGATTTTAAATATAAATCTTAGAATATGGAAGTCATGTATGGTTCTCCATACCGATTTTTAAATATACAAACAGGCTTATTACACAGCGTTAGGGTACACGTCTGAATACGAAATATAGGAAAATAAATTCAATAAATAAGTATCTTTTAACAATGTTTCAATAACGCGTATTTTATTGCATTATTACATTTACTTTAAAGGCACTGATTTCAGGATGTTACCACAGTTTTCAAATACTTTAAAGATAATAATATTGATTAGTCTTAACTTGTTTTTTCTTTTGTATGAAGCCGACCTCCCAAAGCCAAATTCTAGATACGCCACTGGTTCGGCGTCCATCGGAATTTGAATCCACCTCAGAATGGCGATGTAACATACGTTAAAGGAAGTCTAGAGAGCGCATAGCGATGGTCACGTGTACCGCACGATGCAGTCTGACCTATATTATCCCTAAACGCTGTCGAGGATAAAGCGGGTTAACTTTAACCTAATTTTCAGTTCCCTTGAAACGCAAACGTAATGAAGTTTCACATGGTTGAAAAGAACAAAATCTATGTCTGGGTGAGGCGCTGTAATGAATTCGTCGGTGAGGGCAACGCGGGGTAAAGATATTTGTTGTTGTTGTTGTTTCCCAACCCTGCGCTTAAGCAAAAGAAAGATGAAATAAGTACTACACCGGGTGCTGTACAGTACTAATGCACGGACTGAGTGAATACTGTGTTGTGCAAGTGTAGCGATGGAGCGAGCGAGTGCGCCATTAAACAGAAAAACTATAGGCTACGTTCCCGTTCGCTTTAGCCGAGTCGTACGGTACTTACCTACCTGGTTGAACTTTTATTGACTGTTTTATTGTGTTTTTGTACACACACACACACAGCCGAGCCGTCCAAAGTGTTCGTATTTTATTCTCCCTCTGAAGAAGTAATTAGCTTAGAAAAACCACACACACACACACACACACACACACACACACACACACACACACACACACACACACACACACACACACACACACACACACACACACACACACACACACACACACACACACACACACACACACACACACACACACACACACACACACACACACACACACACACACACACACACACACACACACACACACACACACACACACACACACACACACACACACACACACACACACACACACACACACACACACACACACACACAAATAAAATAAATCAAAGAGATTTCTCTTTTTTAAGAGTATCCTTATTTTTTGTCTCTCTGGACTTTTACATTCAAATTGTAAAAAGTTTTTATTTCTCTGTCCCAGAGAGAAAGCAATTATGACCTAAAACATGTTCCAGGTAACAAATATAAAATAAATAGTTTTCCGAATAGTCCAAACGTGATACTGTAGTAAAAAAATGAAATACTTTGCGTATAACGTTTAAATGGGTGTTTCGATTATCGATTTATTTTTCCAATTTGTTGATGAGTGGGCCGTAAAAATTTAGAAATAGGATCTTATAAATTCGAGATAGTATATTGCTCTACCTACCTCGGCTCAGGAGTTAACTGTAAAAATAATATTAGTGTGGAAATCCGAAAGCGTATTTTGTCACCAAAAAGGTGTGTGCAAACATCTAAAGTTTCAGTTAATACAAATGAAGGCCAAGCTTGATGTATAAGGACCTAGTGCCTCCCAGCACTGATTTATGCATCAGAGACATGGACGCTTCCTAGGGGTATCGAATACCCCCATAATTTGCCGGTTTAGGTCAGATGAGAGGCAACTAAATATATTCGAGAGCAGGGTCCTGAGGCAAATTTGTGGTCAAGTGGAAAAGAGAGGAGCCTAGAGGAATAGATATACTTTAGAGCTCTATAATTTGTATGACGAACATGATGTGGTCATCTTTATTAAACTAAAAAGAATGGGCTGGACACATTATACGTGCTTGTGGAAGCAGGTTATTAAGAAGATATTTAATGCAAAGTCAGAAGGTAAAAGGATAGTTGGAAGGCAAAAACTAAGATGGAGGGACGGGGTGAGTCAGGACATTAGTACTCTTGGAATTCGAAGCTGGAGGAGTAGTAATTCGAAATCTTCTGAAGAAGGCCAGGGCCCACAAAGGACTGTCGAGCCAATGATGATGATGATGATGATGGTGATGATAAAAATATGCTGCTTCATTGCATTGTCATCCGTTGAGCGGTTCTAAAGAAATGGCTACTTCTTTAACCTGTTGTCAGTGACTACTTCAAAGTAGTCTTTTCTTGAATCGTGGAATACATTGTAGAAAATATCTGCCGGTTTTAATTAAAAACTAAACATTTTCTACAATATTTTCAAAAATCTACATGCGTCAACTTATGGAAGGGCTTTTATGCCACGATTCCGTTTTAACACCCGTTCAGACCTAAAATGTATAGCATATAACTGTATAAATAATTTATTGTAACCTTATAACATATGCGACTCCTGTTTTCAATATACATTAAAACGTATCTTATTATTACCTATATACACTTAAATGCTGTTTACTGAGGTCGGTGTACAGATTGTTTCTTAGTTTATTCTTTAGCGAGTGTTAATACGTAGTTCCCGCTCCAATGATGATGGCTGCCGTCGGTGCGGCCGAAACGTCTGGCGTTTGTAGTAGCTCGGAATCACCGTGAAAGTTTGCATTCATCTATTGGATTGCTCCAAAGTTTCAATAATAGGCTAAAACAACAATAGCAATAATTAAAAGATAGAGGGTACAGCATAAAAAACGTATGTACTAACCTAATGTCTATAAATAGAATTTAGTTGCTCAATCAATAAAGAATTCACATACTTTTCCCTGATTTAAAATATAATGTGAAATGACTTAAACATGTATCAGGAGATAAAAAAAAATTCGGAAAAGTTTACATATTTTTAAACAGGTAATACAAATACAAACCTGAATAAGTACAAATTAATTAAAAGTGTGATAAATACTTTAAATTTGAAATCATATGTTCAAGAATTTACATTAAGCACACGATATTAAAGCATTTAATACATGCGAACGAAGATTTTAAATTTGTCAAAAAAATCTGAACTGTTAGAGAGTAAGTGATCCACGAAATGCGTTTCCAAAAACTAATCAAATAAATTGTTGTATTTTGAAGGAAACACACAAACACACACACACACACACACGCGCGCGCGCGCGCGCACGGTAAAAAATACACGCGGAGAAGTAATTTACTGTTGGATAGTATTAATTATTTATTATTAATAATAGTATTGGATGTTGTTATTATTATTTAATTATATTTTCATTATTGAATATTATGTTACAGTGTTATAAAGAATTATATTATATATAAGTTTATATATGTGTATTAGCAAACAATAAATTACTCATGCAAGTGTATTTTTTATTACTACATGTGAAGTACATTTCACATAATCTTGTGTGTGTGTGTGTGTGTGTGTGTGATATATGTATTTATGTAAAAATATTAGTAGAAAGTGTTTTTATATAAAAAATTTACACAGGAAATTTTTATTTTTTCACTGAATGGAATAGGAACGTATCTGCCGAACCATCACTTCTGACATTTGTTAAATCTTAAACGTTTCATACATTTGTTAAACATTTCATATTTCTGATATTTATTAAACTTTAATAAGTCTATTTTTGTATTGTTGCGTAATGTTGTATTCCATATATTAAATTACAGTAAAGTTTATAAATTTTTTTAGGAACAAAATATTGAATTTGGGAATACAAAAAATTTGGGTTTTGGTAAGGCAATGATGTGTTAACAAAATCTAAATTAAAGATTTCTAGAGAAAAGTGCGATATCGGTTTTTAATATATTAATATCGATATTATTTTTCTGTTATATACCACAGTTTTCTAAGATAATTACTTTTAACTTTATGGACGGTTAAAGTTAATATTAGGTCAAGATAAAGTCTGTGCAATCAAATCGTTTCTGTGCTGCAGAGGGAAACGCGTTAAATCGCAGTGACTGAGGGAATTGACACGACTGAGTTATCTACGTGATGCCTGGACCAACTGTAATGCCTCTAATACCATCACAGTATGTCCCTTTCTACCGCAACGACTACGTAGATCTCATCACCTTTCGTTACCCTGTCAGTGCGCAGTAAATTCTTACAGATTTGGAAAGCTGTAACCAGGGAGTGCGAACTTGACAGAAGTATTTTCCAAAATAGAGACGTTATGACTTTGGAGCTCCAGTGCATGCTTGATGTTCGACTACCAATTCAGAGGACCCGCGTTAAATATCCAGAAGCGCAGGGCTTGACTACAAGGTTTTAGCGCCCTAGGATGATAGATTCCCCCCTCTCTTCCACCATTCCATCTTCTAATCTTTCAAACAACGGGTATTACTCACTACAGAGCGGTCGTGGCGTAGTGGCTAGCGTGTGGGGCTGCTACGCTGTCGGCGCGTGTTCGATTCCCGCCGGGGCCATCTGATTTAGATACGACCGTTCTCCCTCGCAAGGCGATGGCAAACCAACGAGATGTATCCTGCCTAGTATAAACCCTCCTCAACTATGCCGTTCGGATCCGGCGTTAAACTGTAGTAGGTCCCGTATACCTGTGAGAAACTCAGTAACACACGCATCACGGGTATATGCCGGGAGAATACAAACCAGTCGAAACACTGAAGGACCCAACTCACTATAGGCTACTTATTGTTTACGAACATGTGGGTTGTATAAAAAAATTCGTTTTATTTCCATTGTAGTCATATAAATTTATTCATTACAATAGCATGAACACATTGACAAATAAAAGTAACGAGAATATTACGAAAGCCCCATACTTTACTTAACTTTTACATAAAGTAAATCAAAACGCTAAGAACAAGTTTTTCAAATAATTTTCATGACACTTATTAATTGCTGAAAATTTTTGTTTACTCAGAGATTATGTTTATGTCTTTTTCAGTTGCAAATTGAACTGTTTCATTAAAAGATATGTTTCGCAGAAAATAATGAATAAAACTCTCAGGGATTTCGTTTTTTTCTTGGCCCAAATTAGATGTTAAATAATTTTCAACCGGTTTAGGGCTGAAAACGATCTTTCTCCGCTAAGAAGTAAAAAAATAATTGAAAGACCAGATATTTACCCACAATCAATAGCATCTATTAATAAGACGTTTAAAGAAAGAGGGTGCAAGAAACTCGGTGGAGCCCACGATAAAATTAAACATAAAACAGACTAACAGGAGAAATCACCCGAGACGTTGGTGACAGAAGGAGGCATACCTGTCCTTCCCATTCAGTATTAGCTTTTGAAAGACTACCCAAAGACGGTAAATATCCTGGATTTGAAGATCAAAGGCATCAAAGAGTAAATGCGTTCTAATGGAAACTAATCCCATCGTGCACCGTTGTGTTTTGAGATGACCGGTTATTTCAATTGTTTTTTAACGTTCTGCTTTACAAATAATTATGTTGGAGACTGATATAATACGAGGATTATGGTAACCATAATTATAGTTATAATTTAATAATTATAGTGAAATAACATTACTAATATCATTTATTAACTGTATAAGTGAATATATTTGTTTTATTGTAATAAGTATATTAGTAACAGGCCTACAACTAATAATTATTATTGGTGTAAGTATTGATACACCTTTATTGGTATATCGTTACTGCAATAAGGAATGTAAGAGACTGCTAAAGTCCACGGCATGTCACAACTGTTATCGTTTTCCAACACATGGACAGTATTATACCATATTTGCATCTGACATTTTTTGCATTTTCCCTTCTGAATCGACTTTGTGTCATTTATAGTTCCCTCTAGCTACTAACCGTCGTCATTGCACTGTTGTACAATGCGTGGTATTTGGAACACTAGTAGTTTTAAGACAGTTGAAAAACTTTCCTGTTTTAACTTTACTTATGCGTATTATTAGTATGTTATCGGACAATTTTTTAAATTATATCTCGCTACATCAAGAAATCAATATAACTCATAGAGCTCTCTGTTGTACTTTATTCTCCACTTTCCCTAATGGGTCCATAAATTTTGCTAACTATTTTCCTTTCAAAAGATGCAAGTCGAAACAGGTTGCCATGTGTTCCGTACATCAGGACCAATTTTACTAATGTTCTATATAGTCTAGCTTTGGTATTACGGTGTAGAAGTTGTGATTTAAAGTATTTCGTCGGCCCATAGTAGCATCTACTAGCATTCCGAATTCTGATACCCTTCATTTATATCATTGTTTTCATTTACCAGAGCGCCCAAATACGAAAAGCTCGAGACTCTTTTAAAGTTAATATTCATAATTTTTAAATGTTATGCTGATGCGTTACAAGTTCTGATTTTAGTTAATAATGAATTTACTTCGTTCAACGTAGTGAGTTCTGTAGCTCGGGGAGTTCCGTTCTCATTCCGCGGAATGTTTTGCAGTAGCTCACCAGGTTTCGCGGTTTTCTGCAAGTCTCCTTGTGGGCTGACACTTGGGATATCCTGAGGACCTTTAACGCGATCCATTCTTATTCGTGACAACGTGGTTAAACATTTATTTTGTGAGTCTTGTGTTGTCCATCCATTGTACACTAAGTACAAAAGTGTAGGTAATTTTAAAGGAAACTAAACAACACTTGATTGATTAAACACACCTGATCCATTACCATACTAGAATAAATTTATTCAATCGAAACGATTAAGCAAATGAAAACAGACGAGTGAACTCAAAAGGTTTCTGCTGCATCGTTCTGTGTGTTTTTTTTAACATGAAAAAAGAGCCAGTTTGGCATTATGCGCAGTATTCCGTGCGTATTGTATCAGCTCACTTTATTATTCTTAAACGTATTTCATTACTTTTATTGTTCCCTTGTAGCTGAGAGTGCTGAAGCGAATAATTATAATAGCATAGGTATAGAGGCGTGTGTTTCTATATGATTTGTTTCCATAGCACATCTGTTGGTTGCTCAGTCAGTGCTTAACAACCTGTTACCTGTGGGACGACCTGCTTCTGTACTGTACGTGATTGCTCCGCTGTATGCATGCTTTGTTGTTACTACTACTTGTTGTTTGTGTACCGAGTCTCGTTTCTTGCATATACGTACAGTGGGACTTGCTTATAACGAGATTCAAAGGACCGGACAAATGTGTTCGTTAAAACCGGGTGCTCACTACATCCGAGTTGTCGACTCGCAATCCTACATTTTTATACCGTGATTATCGAACATACAACAAAAAAAGTTACTACAGAAGAAGCTTTGCACACAAAAATGTTGACATCTTTTACATTCTACGCTTAAACGTGAACTTTAGACTTAACGTTCTTTGCTGAATATTGTTACGATACCAAAATCAGCCCCAATACCAGAGGAGAAATATAAAGAAAAAAGCATGAAAATAAAGAAGAATTAACAATTTTAAATCAAGAAAAATAAAAAGACTATAACGTATACGAGACAAATGACAATGACCCAACCCAAGTGATTGGCCCAATGACAAAAGAAATAATGAAAAAAGAAATTAAATGAACACATGAATTCCAAGTAAATATTATTAAATGTACCATTAATCATGGAAAGTACAAGCCCAAAGAAAATATTGTACTAGCAATTAAGTAAATATAGAATGATAAAAAAAATGAACAAACAATAAAACACACAAACCATGATACAAAGAACAAAAGTAAAATTTAATAAATAATATAATACTAACCAAACTAGAATGAACCAAGAGTGCATGATAGGAAGTGATTTGCCAATTAACATTATAATAAGGGTGATTACACCAAAGTGAATTAAGGAAAAGAAATTAAATAATATAGAATAACCACTGTAAACACTAAAAAGTACTGTGAAACCCTTACAATGTGCCAGTGTAACCCAAAGATAGACAATCATAGTTACTTATAAGCAAGAACTTATCTAGAAGTGAGAGTGCCTAAGGAAAGTGGATAAGTAAAATTATAAACCACAAAAAATATATATAAAAACACACAAAGAAGTGAATAATTAAATAAGTTTAGTGGTAAAAAAGAAACTAATATCATTAAATTAGATTGTTAGTTAATAGAAAAAACCAAGTAATGTTAGTCAAAATAATATTGTTTTTAGTTAGAAGTAAGGATTAAAAAGAACTAAGCCAAACTTTACACCAATAACATGCTATAAAGGAAGGGTAGCTCAAAGAAAAGCTATTCAATGATAATAATAATAATCAGATTAGTAATAAGACCAGGAAAAGATCTTAGTTAGAAAATATTTATTCATTTTGAACAAAAACGCAAGCTTTATAACAATGAGTACAAAATGCTTTCAGCCAATAGAGAGTAGTCTGGTTACTATGACAACAGAAAATTATTATATAAAAACCGTTAAAAAACGTATTAAGAGTCCATTTTTAGCATCAGAAAAGGGCAGATGACAAAATTTTCGATCCATAGAAATTAGTAAAAATAAACCAAACAGATGAAAGAAAATACTTAATAACAATGAAGAGACAAGATTGACAGAACATTTCAACAAAATTAAACCAAATTAAATCCGAATTACAAGAAATAAAACCCATATAAGAGAAGGACGACTCGAACACCAGAACTGATGAAAATAATCCAGCAAACATCAATGAACGTGCAAAGTATAATACTAAATTACTTAAGTACACCCACAAGACTTTTCACAACACTTAACGAATTTATGCACAATATCAAAACTTGGAGAAATAAGAAACGATTTATGCACAATTAGAACTTAACCTATGTTGTAAAGTGAATTCACTATTGTATTAAACCATAAGTAAACGGTTGTAAAGGAAGATTAACTTGATGTCAAGGATTGTACTTTCAAAAATCATTTTGTAAACCTTTAAACCTTTTTGCCGTAATCAAAAGAACTTTTTGACTGAATAAAGCAGTGAAAACGTTAATAGGCTTTCAGTCGAACGACCCAAGTCGAGAATACAGCCAACCGCTGAGTGGTAAATTATTTGTAGCCGGAGCATAACAAGCAAAAAAGTAATATATTTTTATAATTTCATGTTATCGTAATTATTAACAGCAGAATTGACTATTAATAAACCAATACTTATTTTGATACCTGTTTATTATTTCACGTATTAATCTTTATGTGTTTACTTCATTAACATAGCACCGTAACAATTCTTTCTACAAGAAATACAGGTTGGTAAGACTTCGCGGGTAAACAGATTTGAATTTATCCTACTACAACCAGTGAGAGATACGGTTCCGCTAAACGAAGGAATCATACAACTTTTTAATTGTTTTGGGACAAACAATTTGGCGCCTATAAACGGGAAAATCACAATTAAGTATTAAAACAGGTAAACAGGTATTGGCGAAGTTAAATACGACGCAAGAAAGTCGTTACGTAATTACGACGCAACGTGAACTGTAACTAAATTTAATACTTTTATCGTTACAAATTAACTACGATTACACGAGACTTTCAGACCGTACAAAGTCTGGTTGTTACAATATTCGCGAAATACAGCAAAAGTAACTGTGTAGTAAAACCTTACCAAAAATCAGACGGCTATCTGGCACAAAACGCAAAACTTTCCATGCCACATGTACAATATTTATTTTTAAATTACAAGAAAATTCACTCTAGTTTATTTGTCTCTTTGTTATTCGTTCTAATTGGAATCGTCAAAATTGTATTTCGCACACAGAATTTAATTAACCTTAAAAAAGTCGTCTGTTTTTATTTGTTTAGTAATTTTGTGTCTGTAGATATCAAGCCAGTTTTGTAATTTATTTAAATATTCCACAAATGTATCACTTAAATTATAAGTTTCACTAAATTGCATTAATGATTTTAAACGAACGTTTAAAATGCTGTATTGTAACGAACGTTTTTAGACCTTAACCCATGAACAAGCCTGCTATAAAATGCTCGTTATAACCAAGTCCATAATGGGTTCCTACTCGATAAAATCGAGTTTATTATTACTAAGATATAAAACCAAACAAATCTCGTACATTTGCTCGTTACAGCCGAGTTCTCGTTATAAGCGGGCTGGATATTCGCGAGTTCCCCTCCTGTACTTTGTTACGTCATAACGTTTCCAGTACGAAAGCGATTATTCGTTTTTCTTGTACGCATTTCGTGACAAGAACTGTCAGTTGTGTTTCACCATCACCAGACAAGGCAACCTAAGTCGCCAACAGTCTAAACCAGTAGTTCCCAAACTGTGGTCCGCGAGAAGCAGATAAGCGGTACATGGGGATACATGTCCGTAAATAAATAAAGTGCAGTGTACGAGAAAAGGGCACAAGTGTCGACACACGACTTGCTATAAGCAGCAGTATCAGCCGAAAAATCCAAAAAAACAGCCGAAAAAACAGCTAATGAATCAAACGTACGCCGAAAACTCGCATTAAGTAAAACAGTGACAACGCCTGATTCATCATAAAGCTTTCACGGCCGGAGTCATCTTCAGTAACATTATTTTCCGGGCTATTGGGCCTTTGACCTATTCCGGAACCCATCTCCTCTTCGGTCTACTGACATCTCTCTTCCGAGTAGGGTGATACCTAGGAGTAGAGGGAAATTGGGGGTTCAAAGCCACAAAGGAATGCCGCCTTTCTTAAAAAACACTAAAAAACATGATCTAAGAGATGACGCCGCCACCGCTGGACCCGCAGCATCCCGATGGACCACAGCACCGCGAATTTCCGCGAATAAATTTTTTTATTTTTTTTATTTTATTTTTTTTATTAAATTGATTTGGTGGGATGAGGTTCAATGGACCACCAGCATCCGTGAATATAATTTTTATTTTTTTAAGAAAGCTGATTTGCATATCAGTGGGTGGCGTTGGGTGGGTGGTTTTTTTATTTCATATCAGTGGGTGGTGGTGGGTGGGGGGTGGTTCCAACTCGATGCATTATAGTGTATATTAAAATATATGATCAGGTGTACCAACCTTTGCATGAGTTCAAATTTGTTGTGTGTTATAATGTATATTAAATCTATATGATCAGGTGTACCAACCCCTGTATTATTATTATAGTGTATAGATATTTTATATGAGCAGGGTTGTCAACATTTTCTGTGGTGGGAGGGAGGGAAATTCAAATATGTGTTATATAGTGTATATATTAAAATATATGATCAGGGTTACCAATCTTACATTATTGTGTGTGTATAGAGCAGATCTGCCAACATTTCTTTCTCTTCTGTGGTGGGAAATTCAAACTATATATGATCATAATTGTTACTCTCTCTCTCTCTCTCACGGTGTGTATGTCTCTCTCTCTCTCTCGTTGTCAAAAGTTATGCTCACCGGCATTATAGTGTATATTAAAATATATGATTAGGTGTACCAACCTTTACATGAGTTCAAATTTGTCGTGTGTTATAATGTATATTAAATCTATATGATCAGATGTACCAACCTCTGTATTATTCGTCCTCTCTCTCTCTCTCTCACACGTTGTGTATGTCTCTCTCTCTCTCTCTCGTTGTCAAACGTTATGCTCAAACTGTTCTCCTCTCTCTGTGGTCAGTACCGCACGCATGTATATGAAATTAGAAAGTTTATTCGACAAATATTAACGCTCTCTCTCTCTCTCTCTCACTCTCACTTGTATCAACAAATAGTAACGTCCTCTCTCTCTCTCTCTCTCTCTCTCTCTCTCTCTCTCTCTCTCTCTCTCTCTCACTCTCACACGTTTCAACTATGCAAGGTTCCATACCCTTTCTCCTGTCTCCCTCTCGTACATTGAGTAGTCGGTGTGATGAATAAATAATTTTAGCACTATCTCTCTTTCGTTGTCAAAACGTCGTCTTCATTTTCAATGTATTAAATAATTAATTAATAGTTTTATAATGCAGTCAGCGTGATTGATCCTTGTTAGAAATATATATATTTGGCGTCAATGAACTACTTACCTGTTATGTTGTTACAGATGACAAATCCATACGTTAACGGCTTAGCAATCTGGTACAATACTTCTGTTTTAAGGTTGCAGTTTACACACACACACACACAGGTTCAGTAGTGTATAGCGAAATAAATTAAAATTATACACACACATGAAAACGGCGGCTGAAATTCATACAAATCTTCTGATGTAACAGTTCACAAAAAATAAATTAATTGTACACATGTTCAGAGGTGTAGAGTGAAATAAAATAAAGTCATAATTTGTTTAAATGATTAAATATATTTTAACATTCACAATATAAAATTCACAATTAAATAAATACATTAGAAATTGATATTTTTCGAAAGTTTATATATAATTGTGTGTCGTACTTGTAGAAGAAGCAACCTGCAACATAACAATACAACAACATTAAAATCATGTTAAATATCACACACACACACACACACACACACACACACACACACACACACACACACACACACACACACACACACACACACACACACACACACACACACACACACACACACGCACGCACGCACGCACGCACGCACGCACGCACACGCATACGTAACGTAATCACACACATACATACATACAACGTACACACGTTTGGGTTACACCACACGCGCACGCACACACACATATGCATACGCACACACATACGCATACGCAACGTAATCACACCCATACATACAACGTACACACGTTTGGGTTACACCACACGTGCACGCACACACACACACAAAGACGTACACGCACACATACGCAATACGTGCACACACACACGCACACGCACACACATACATACATACAGACAACGTGCATACGTTTGGCTTGAATCATGTACATGTAGGTCCAATAAAACAGATAACAGATAACAGATTTAAATATGCTATAGTCATTGTATGTATGTATATATCACTGAATAATAATAATATAATCGTTCTAGTGTTATCGTTTGCTGCAACAGGTAACGCAGTTTACAAATAATTACATATAGGTTCAGAGGCGTATAGTGAAATAAATTAAAAAAATTGTTTATTAAAAGTAGTTTGTCACCTTAACGAGATACAATTTCCACATGCGCCGTCTGGTTCTTCATCCCTCGAAACACAAGATGTAGGTCGCTGGGATTTATATGACGGAGTTCTTCATCTGTAAAGACGTCAGCATACCTCTTAGGTAGATATACACGATAGCGGCGCTCACAATCTTCCAACGTTACAAGCACAGACTTCCCATATCGCGTGTCCACATGCAACATGTTAACGATCGGATACTGTTTGTCCACTGTTAATTCTGCACAACGTTTGTACTCAATAGCAGAAACTGCGTTGAATTTTGTGATAAACGACATTATTAGAAGTGAAGACGTCTGTATCAAACGAGGTGGAACCAAACAATGTCAGAATATTCGCTACAAAGAAGACTAGTGAAAGTAATGGTGTGGCCATCAGGAAAGTTCACTTTCATCGCCTGAAGCTTTGCATGTACATACACACAGGCAGAATTAGCGCTGTTACAAAATATATATATATTAGGAAAGTCCACAGAAATAGTTATCGCCTGCAGCCATATACAAGTTTACCTAACGAAATTAACAATGCTATGAGACACTCACATTAAAAATGTTCGTATAACAGAAAAATCATTAATTATCCACTCTCTAAGTGCGTACACCTTATGGTTTGTACATAGTGTAGAAGAAGAATTGCAATGTGTAAGACATACCGTTCCGTGAAAGTCTTTTGGACAACCAATGTCATCAAGATTTATTATATGATTATGAATTATTTTCGATTCTAAAAAACGTTTTTTCTCAAGACCCTTCACAAACACATATTTATATATGTTCGTATACGTTGTTAACACTGAAACAAGATTGTCGTGCGGTGTCTCTCCTTCATCCCATCTTAGGCCATGATAGTTTGTCGATAACCAACAGTTGGTTCTAGTGTATTTCGAATTCGTAACGACTGTAGCAGGCGGGGCGAAAATCCAATGTCTGCATGCAAAACGTGTTACGTCCATAACCGACAACTCCTTTACTATATAATTGCCGTTGTCATCATAAAAGCAGTGAAAGTCAATTATTACAGCAGCGTTTACCATTATACTATAAAAAAAAAACCATACATTACAAACTAATATTTATAAACACAAAGATCGATACAATAATGATAATAATACACAAACTTACGTTTTTTAAATATGCTATAGTCATTGTAAGACGTTTAATAAGTAAAGTGTATATATCACTGAATAATAATAATAATAATAATAATAATATAATCGTTCTAGTGTTAACGTTTGCTGCAACAGGTAACGCAGTTTACAAATAATTACATATAGGTTCAGAGGCGTATAGTGAAATAAATTAGAATCTGCACTACATTCAAACACACACAGTGATAAAAAATTAGTAATGTAGGTTGTTACCTTAACCGAGGTACATGCAGAACTAGTGCTGTTACAAAATATATATAGTAGGAAAGCCCACAGACTACTAGAAATAGTTATCACCTGCAAAAAAGAAACCACACATTACGAACTAATATGTATAAACACAAATATCTACAATAATAATAATAATAATACATAAACTTACGTTTACTGCCGTCCGAACTGAAGTATGGAGAGGCAATAACTATAGATATCACAGTAAGAATTTTTTTTTTTTGTTAACCAGTGGTGTAACGGGGAATTTTAGCAGGTGGAGGAGCAGAGTCATCGTCGTCGGCACGTATCCGATAATGACCGTACCCAAGCGTATCATGACCATTGTCTAATATATAGCGCTTATCATCATACGGTGACAACGCTTGCTTATTTACACTCATCGTGTACAACGTATGATGATCGCTACGTAAACACAGCGCACTGACAGAAAACCGACAATGATCGGTGAGACACTTGCGATACATATCGTGTCGCAGACTCCTCTTAATCGCAACTCGAGGCACACCTTTACACACACGTTTTTGACCCTCATTGCTAGAATCTTCGTGGGCCACAAGGAACGAATAACATTTCGCTCGGAGACCCACGAATTCTCTAATAGGACGACCACACGTTTCATCCTTGAACAGTCCAACAACCTTTTTGTTCTTAATGCTATAACAAGGATGAGTCGTAGGGTAATCCGATGTGTCAAAAACGTGTAGGTCCTCCTTCATATCTGCATACAAGTCTGATGTTTGAATATGATACATCAGAGTGTCTGTATCAGTCATTAACAATTTAACGTTGTGGCCGTACTTGGCGACAGCATAACGATAATGAAAGTCGTACATTATTGTTTTGCTAACGTCAAGCACCGTGAAGCCGACATACACGGGACGAGAAAGAACAATGGATTTTTTACGAAGTGAGAGTCCCGCCAGATCGTTCGTATAACGAATCATACGTTTTAGCCTGGGTGTGGAAACTAGTTTTTGAAGCCGTCGTTCATTCGAGACTAGTTCAAAGTCTATATGTTTCCGTACGTTCTCCAGCGACTTACCGTATACGGCGTTGTTCATCAGTTTGAAAAGGTCTTTTTCAAAGCTGTTGACGGCTGATTGCCTCTTGCGAGTGTTGAAATCGATAAACGGTTTCAACCAAGCGCTTTGCTTAAAACACAACACCCTATGAGTCGCTTTCAGCTCTAAGCCAAGACTTAAATACAATTTCAAATTTCGATAATGGAGAACGTAATTTTGTTTGTCCTCCAAAGTTGTTAACAACTTCTCTACGGATGACCCTGATTCGTTATACGATGATCTGTATATACTCTCGTGTAAACGTTTGGAAAAGGGAGAAAGGATATCGTGTGTTATGCGCTGGCGCACAGGTGCAAGCGGGTAGTCGGAATGCAGGTCGTGTAAGGTATTAGGATAGTGTAGGTCGACTTCAAGTATGTACCCGATGTCAGCATCATCACTCACATTACGTACGTCCAAGGACTCGATTTCGTTACGATCGAGCCATCGGAAGTCTGCGTAAGGGAGTGGTTGCGACATGGCTGCACCGTATAAATTGTTACAGTCTGTATACAGAATGAAGGAGGTCGGTTTCGAAACATCGTACTGATCTGGAATCAAAGGATTGTTAGCGACTGCATGACGGTTGGATATCATCGCGCAGCCTCCGCGGATCCCAGATTCGAGGAACAGATGCAGATTTATTTCTGTCAACAGTTCTAATTCGACCCCGGTCATTTTTAGCATCGCGTTCCAAGCGAGTCCGGGAAGCGAGTAAAAATGACATGGGTCCAAGCAGTAATCGCGTAAGGCCATGTCTCGGAAACTTTCAAAGACATCGGCCAGCAGCATTACGTCTGTCAACAAATACAAATCATGGTAATCTCCAAACGTACGCAGATTGAATGCACTCCACACGTTTTGCGCGTGCTCGAAATCTGCGTCCGAAATAGATGATTCCATCAACCGGTTATCAAAGTGTTCACGAGCGGGTAGACTTGTTTCGTTGAACCGATCAATACTGTCAACGTACTCGTATGGGTATACCCCCTTGCGTACGAGCAGATTGGTCTGTTCATCGAAACCCCGTCTAAGCATTTCCTCTCTGAGCAACGGAAATTGGCTCCCGGACGCGGACAGATTGGTAACGAGTGTGTCCAGAGAGCGATTAAGAAATTGAAAGGAGTCTACGAAACGCAAGGGACCCAGGGAGAACGACACGTAACGCTCACTGGATGTCGCGATGCAGGATACGCGTTCGTCCTTATATTTCCCCAAACCCTGCATTAAATGGTGACAGTCGTAGCCACGAAGGTTGTGAAAGAAGACGGGGATATGACGAGGCATCTTGTAACTCAGATTACAGCTATTATGGGCTGCTCCCAAGAATTTCCCCGTAAGATGGCAATGATTGCGTACCTTGTCATCGTCTGTCAAAGGGCGCTCACACAAATGACAAACGGTGGCGTTAGTGAACACAACATTGTCATCATCGGACATAATTAATTGTACGTTATGTCGTACCACCTTCATCATATCCTCGACGTCTTTCATCAACCACGAGAAGAACGTGTCTACAACGTTTTCACCTCGATAAACTTTAGCCTCTCTCCAAAGGCTGTGCGTGTGATCGACGATAGCATAGGAGAAACCTGACGGTATATGCATCGCTTCGTATGATGTGGACGATACAGGAGGAGAAGTTATTTTCTGACGGACACCGCTGCTATCGACGGAGTAGAATTCACCTAACTCGTGCACTGTCGTCGGGACGTTGTTACCAGGTGAACACGATTGAAGCGGAGTGATGAGGGACTCGAAGTCGGCGTAGACGGTGAAGGGTACTTTAAGACAGTGCGCGTAATTTTTAAAGGACATAAACTTCTCCTCCTCCGTGGGCATTTTGGTTTTCTGCTCGCCGTAAGGTGTGCAGTAGGGGAGATGATCGGACAGACCATGTTCTGTGGCGAAACGATGCAGGCAGTAGTCGCAGTAAAATGATTGAGCGCGGTGTTTTGTTAGGGATGATAACAATCTACTCATGTTACTGATAAGACAGTAATGTTTTTGGCTATTCGTATCGGTCAGAAGCAAAAGATTAACGTGATGCGACCTGTCCTTATTCGGGGTAATTCTCAGAGGGTAAACCTCATTTTTTGATTCATTTTTGATATTGTCTTCTATATCATAGCCGAAAACGTTTATAGAAATGTTAGGATTCTGTGCTTCAAATTTGGAAATGGACTTTAACGAAACAGGGTACTCGATACCGGACATATTTAATGTGTTTATGAATGGGATGTAGTTTGAAGCACGGTCTCTATGTTGTTGTTGAGGGTGTATGTGGGCTAGAACAGACCACAGAAAACACATTTCATCTCGGGGGTTCTTGATGTTGACTACTGCCCTGGTGTGTGAGAGTTTTCGCGGGGTTGGAAGGTAGGAGGACGCTGCTAGAGGCTGGTACCGTCCAACAACCAGTTCCAGCTTCAGTACAGCATCCACCGACCATCCGCTCCCGTCACGGGTAAAATTAGATATGCTATTGAAGATTTTATCGTAGGATTCATCGAGTAGACAATTCAACTAGTCGTTGTCGTCCGCGAGCAACGTGTGACAACGGCCGTGGAAGACGGCGTCTTTCGTTACCTCTTTCTCCTCACCACTGTCACCATCTACCACGGTTTTGGTAAAACGTATCCTGCACGCAATATGCCACTTGATATTGCGTAAACGTGTCTGCTCTGCCTGAATATCCTCAAGCAATAAAGGACGTGCCTCAGTCATTACGAATACTACGTCATGATCCGACTCGTTGACGTTCACTGGAATGTAGTCGAAGGTTGTGATGCACCCTCGGACACTACTGTTCCTCTCGATATAAAACCGAGTCACAACTGAAACAATAGAAACATGAGTATTAGTAACCAATAGGAATGATAAATAACGTGTACACACAAATTCATGTTTGTAGTAAATAAATAACACTCGTCGGGGTAATATGTCAGTTTATTACAAACCGTGAAGATGTCGGCTACTCCTGATTTTAGTATTGAAAGTGAAAGAATAAAATCGTTCAAGTATTGGGAAGTGACGTTTATCAGCCCCGACGAGTTAGCGTTTGCGGGGTTCTACTTCTACCCTAGAAATTTCGATGTTTGTGGACATAGTATGTCATTCGTAGACGATAGAGTTAAATGCTTTTGTTGTGGAATTGAATTAGTTGATTGGAAAGAAGGTGACAAACCTATGAAGGAACATGAAAAATTTTCATCTACATGTCAATTTCTAAACGATGTTAAGAGTGAGACTTTTCATATACATACCAATAGACATAGTATGACTCGAACGTTAATTCGCATCAGCAAGTTTGCACGCTACATAATTACAAAAATAATTTCTTAACTGTGACAATTGGTATTGAACTTTTTACCTTGTTCAGTCTGCTCCTCCCAACGTTCCTGCTGATGGTTAGCCATGATCTTCAAGAAAGAGTGAGAATGAATGAATACTGAAAAACAAAAGGTACTGTTATAACGTGTGCACATAACGAACGCATACGTTAGCATGAATCATGTTAGGTCCAATTACGTATGATTTTAGTAACATATAACAGTGTCTTACATACCACTCGAATCTATATATATACTGTTCTGTTTCAGATGATAATAATAATTTGATCATACACATACACATACATGTATTAAATCCATGAACACACACACAGATGCACATAACGAACGCATACGTTAGCATAAATCATGTTAGGTCCAATTACGTATGATTTTAGTAACATATAACAGTGTCTTACATACCACTAGAATCTATATATACTGTTCTGTTTCAGATGATAATAATAATTTGATCACACACATACACATACACATACATGTATTAAATCAATAAATAATGCACTTGTTAAATTATGCTTACCAAACTAACGAATGTTGACTACACACACCCACACACAGGAACTTGTGTATACTGGGACGTACAATAATTCAAGCAGTCTTTCAACTATTAAAAACTGCCGAGATAGATTTATCACCGCACGCAAGCAGTCAGTGTGAATCCGATAAAATTCAGTTATACCTAAAAATATATATATCTTCAATTAGAAGTGTAATATATAAAAGGTACAGTAAGAATAGATTTCAGAAAATTGTAATTTGATTACACATACACACACATGTATTAAAGAAGTGCGTTAAGAATAAAAGTACGTTAAGAATATATTCAGAAAATTGTAATTTGATCATACGCATACGCTTACACACACACATGTATTAAATTAAAATATATATCTTCAATTAGAAGTGTAATATAAAAAATACGGTAAGAATATATTTCATAAATTGTGATTTGAACATACATGTATTAAATAATGTTTTAATGCAAATAATTTTTACGTTTAAATAAAATCTGTACATACAATAAATTATACTTACCAAAACTATCGTATGTTGACTACACACAGAAACTTGTATATATACTGCGATTGCACATAAATACAGTCTTCCACCTATTAAAAATGTCGTGATAGATTTGTCAGTGCACGCAAGCAGGTCAAATGAGAATTTATCACTAAATTTGTTGAGTATATATATTGGTCTCCGGTGGTAGGGGACAGCCGGTGTTTGTTTGGACGTGAATACTTTCTAATCCATAATTACTTGTGATGGGTGCAACTAATGAGCGTCATGTGTCATATTAGAAAGTGAAAGGCGGATTTAGCGAACACACACACACACACACACACACACACACACACACACACACACACACACACACACACACACACACACACACACACAATGGTTTATTACGGTAGAACCATCTGAACATACATGCAATTAGTTGTATAGTAATCAGAAATGTGTGTGAGAGAGACAATTTAATAGTTTGAATTTTATACTACAAGGTAAACTATATTTTTTTAAGTCGGGGATGTTTCCGAAAATTATTATTTAAAACTGATAATTGTTTTATTAAAATCTTACGTACGTGTCAAATTAATTGCCGACGGCGACTCTGCTCCCCCTCCTGCTAAAATTCCATCTGTTAAAAACAAAAAGAATTCTCACTGTGATATTGTTAGTTATTCTCTCTCCACGCTTCAGTTCGGACGACAGTAAACGTAAGTTTGTGTATTATTATTGTAACGATCTTTGTGTTTATAACTATTAGTTTGTAATGTATGGTTTTTTTTTATAGTATAATGGTAAACGTTGCTGTAATAATTGACTTTCACTGCTTTTATGATGACAACGGCAATTATATAGTAAAGGAGTTGTCGGTTATGGACGTAACACGTTTTGCATGCAGACATTAGATTTTCGCCCCGCCTGCTACAGTCGTTACGAATTCGAAATACACTAGAACCAACTGTTGGTTATCGACAAACTATCATGGCCTAAGATGGGATGAAGGAGAGACACCGTACGACAATCTTGTTTCAGTGTTAACAACGTATACGAACATATATAAATATGTGTTTGTGAAGGGTCTTGAGAAAAAACGTTTTTTAGAATCGAAAATAATTCATAATCATATAATAAATCTTGATGACATTGGTTGTTCAAAAGACGTGTCATATCCCTTTCACGGAACGGTATGTCTTACACATTGCAATTCTTCTTCTACACTATGTACAAACCATAATGTGCACACACTTAGAGAGTGGATAATTAATGATTTTTCTGTTATACAAACATTTTTAATGTAAGTGTCTCACAGCATTGTTAATTTCGTTTCGCTATACACCACTGAACCTAGAGAGAGAGAGAGCTAAAATTATTTATTCATATTTCTAACACGTTCGAAAAATATCAATTTTATAATGTATTTATTTAATTGTGAATTTTATATTGTGAATGTTAAAATATATTTAATCATTTAAACAAATTATGACTTTATTTTATTTCACTCTACACCTCTGAACATGTGTACAATTAATTTATTTTTTGTGAACTGTTACATCAGAAGATTTGTATGAATTTCAGCCGCCGTTTTCATGTGTGTGTATAATTTTAATTTATTTCGCTATACACTACTGAACCTATGTGTGTGTGTGTGTAAACTGCAACCTTAAAACAGAAGTATTGTACCAGATTGCTAAGCCGTTAACGTATGGATTTGTCATCTGTAACAACATAACAGGTAAGTAGTTCATTGACGCCAAATATATATTTCTAACAAGGATCAATCACGCTGACTGCATTATAAAACTATTAATTAATTATTTAATACATTGAAAATGAAGACGACGTTTTGACAACGAAAGAGAGATAGTGCTAAAATTATTTATTCATCACACCGACTACTCAATGTACGAGAGGGAGACAGGAGAAAGGGTATGGAACCTTGCATAGTTGAAACGTGTGAGAGTGAGAGAGAGAGAGAGAGAGAGAGAGAGAGAGAGAGAGAGAGAGAGAGAGGACGTTACTATTTGTTGATACAAGTGAGAGTGAGAGAGAGAGAGAGAGAGCGTTAATATTTGTCGAATAAACTTTCAAATTTCATATACATGCGTGCGGTACTGACCACAGAGAGAGGAGAACAGTTTGAGCATAACGTTTGACAACGAGAGAGAGAGAGAGAGACATACACAACGTGTGAGAGAGAGAGAGAGGACGAATAATACAGAGGTTGGTACATCTGATCATATAGATTTAATATACATTATAACACACGACAAATTTGAACTCATGTAAAGGTTGGTACACCTAATCATATATTTTAATATACACTATAATGCCGGTGAGCATAACTTTTGACAACGAGAGAGAGAGAGAGACATACACACCGTGAGAGAGAGAGAGAGAGTAACAATTATGATCATATATAGTTTGAATTTCCCACCACAGAAGAGAAAGAAATGTTGGCAGATCTGCTCTATACACACACAATAATGTAAGATTGGTAACCCTGATCATATATTTTAATATATACACTATATAACACATATTTGAATTTCCCTCCCTCCCACCACAGAAAATGTTGACAACCCTGCTCATATAAAATATCTATACACTATAATAATAATACAGGGGTTGGTACACCTGATCATATAGATTTAATATACATTATAACACACAACAAATTTGAACTCATGCAAAGGTTGGTACACCTGATCATATATTTTAATATACACTATAATGCATCGAGTTGGAACCACCCCCCACCCACCACCACCCACTGATATGAAATAAAAAAACCACCCACCCAACGCCACCCACTGATATGCAAATCAGCTTTCTTAAAAAAATAAAAAATTATATTCACGGATGCTGGTGGTCCATTGAAGCTCATCCCACCAAATAAATTTAATAAAAAAAATAAAAAAATAAAATAAAAAAATAAAAAAATTTATTTGCGGAAATTCGCGGTGCTGTGGTCCATCGTGATGCTGCGGGTCCAGCGGTGGCGGCGTCATCTCTTAGATCATGTTTTTTAGTGTTTTTTAAGAAAGGCGGCATTCCTTTGTGGCTTTGAACCCCCAATTTCCCTCTACTCCTAGGCAGCCACAGGTAGACGAATATCAGGCTTGCGATTCAAGTGTTCATACCATTTCCTTATACAATGTTTAAATCGCGTCTAATATTCTTTTTCCTTCTTCGATCCAAGAGAGAACAACCTTGCGTCCCTCTTAGAAATTTCATTTTGGCAGCCTGAATCCTCTGCACGTCCCTTTTACCAACAGTTCATGTCTCACTAGAATACAGGAATGTGGGGACAGCTACAGTTTTATAAAATTCCATTTGAGTATCCTTCCGTGTTTTATTTTTCAGGTACCTATGGGAAGTAACTAAATCAGGTAAAATTATTTTCCGGGCTGTTGTGCCGTGGTCCTCTTGTCGTAGAGCCAAACGTGCAGCTGCGGCAGTCGAAACATGGCTCTACTAGAAGACGACCTTCTGTCCTTCTGGCGACTAGAGGAGTAGAACAGAAGACCCACTGAAGATGTCGCAGCTGTAGTCAAAACGTTTGGCTCTACTAGAACAGGACCACGAACAGCAGCCCGGAAAATAATTTTACCTGATTTAATTAAGAAAGTTGTGTTAGTGGTTATAATCACAAACAGAATAATCACTGTTGCACATCACTATAGAAAAATTATTCCGATTAGCGCTTTCAAGCTTCATAGCTTATCGTCGGATCGGAAATCTGATTTGAAAGCGCTAATCGGAATAATTTTTATATAGTGCTGTGCAACAGTGATTATTCTGTTTACTTGATTTAGTTACTTCCCATAGGTACCTGAAAAATAAAACACGGAATGATACCCGAATGAAATTTTATAAAACTGTGGCTGTCCCCACATTCCTGTATGCCAGTGAGGCTTGGACTCTTGGTAAAAGGGACGTGCAGAGGATTCAGGGAGCCGAAATGAAATTTCTAAGAGGGACGCAATGTTGTTCTCTCTGGATCGGAGAAGGAACGAGGATATTAGACGCGATTTAAACATTGTATTAGGAGAGGGTGTGAACACTTGAATCGCATGCCTGATTTCCCGTAGCTGCCTTGGGTTATCACCCTACTGGGAAGAGAGATGTCGGTAGACTGAGGAGGAGATGGGTTCCGGGACAGGTCTAAGGCTTTGTCCTTGGAGTGGTGGTGATGATGATGATAGTTACTTCAACAAAATTTTTGTTAAGTAAAATAAGTTAAGGTAAAATTAGGTAAAATTTATTTTAGATCATGAATACTTTTACAAAATAAATTGTACTTTCCTTTAGTGACCTGAAGTCCTTAGTAAGAAGGAAAGGTCCGGGCTTTATCTACCTTCCGCCTTCGCGGTCCTTCTTCATTTTAAGGTCGAGGGAACCACTACTGGTCTAAACAATCGTCAATCTGGTTAATTACCACAGAATAACGTAAACTGTTTCAGTGATGATAAACGTTTATTGTAAGGCAACTATATGTATGTATTCTGGGAAGGTAGACCGATATCGATATTATTGGATACCTTATTCATTACCTTATTATTGGAAGGTACCTTATCGATATCGCTAAGGTATTATTGTACGATCAATATTATTGTATTAATTTGATAAATTACTTTTTCAAGAATACATTTTTTTTATTCTGCAGATCGCTTTCGGAGACCAGTCTTACCTTCACACCGCATGCTGTAGTACTGGAAAGTTTATTAAATTAATATTATACACGCACATATACGCCTATATATACCTGTATTATTATATAATATGTATGTTCGTATACAGTCAGCATCATCGCTATCACCATTGGCACCACCCTCCTCACTGTTGAGCGCATGACTTTTCGATGTTTCACCTGTAATTTCTTTCCTGACTAATTCTTGTTCAGTACTCTGTCCCACAGAACTTAACCAGTTCGCTCTACGGCCGGCTGTCGTCGCTGCCTCTCTATCTCTCCTGGTCTCCATTCTAGTAATTTTCATGATTACATACCATGTTCTTGCCTAACCAAATATCCTCCACTTCTCCGTTTAATTTTATTAATTGTGTAAATTAATTGTGTATTATACTTCAACATTTCGGTATTGTAAGGATTAAATGTTTTCCTTTCAAGGATTTTTCAATGTTTTTTTTATATATTTTATATAAAATCCTTAAGACATTCCTCTAAAATGAAAACAATGTGTTCATGAGACATGAGTATTTATGTTGTACTATATTTACTGCAATTTAATTGTATATAACACTGTACTGTGATTCGTTTTTCACATTTTTCTCGTGTCCATTGACCATTTATCTGACTCATACGTTAACAGATAAAACATAGTGATTAAATGTATTTGTTTTAAACACAAGTGATATTTGTCATTCTTCAAAATATCTTTAAGGTAAATCCACTATGACCCACTTGAATTTTATATCTGTTGTTTATTACTTTTTAAAGATTTTAAAATCTTGCTTATAATACTATTAATTTTTACTACAGTTTTATTAAGCGTTTTAATGTTGAAACTAGAGCTGTGAATATTAAAGTAAATGAAAATCTGAAGCACATATAAAAAAAATAGGGACGAGACCCGGAAGTGGATGCAAATCAGATTTTGTTAGGTGGTGTCTGCCTTCATATTACTTATGATTTAAAATTCTAAGTATCAAGATACATGAACTTAAAGGCATCATCGTAGGCAGCAGATGTGAAATTATTTTGGGAAGTACGCCTACAGTAGGGTTCGGAACAGAATGGAGGGCGCAATAGTACTCGAGGGGTAAAAAGAGCGGCAATAGTAATTGCTGTTTCAAAACAACGGATGGAGGAACGTCTTCATATACATTGCCAAAGTAAATGATGGGCTGTGGTCTGTCCGGAACAACGAATGCGACTACAGTACAGCATTGTCACTCTGTCCTGAACAGCCCACAATGAATAGCTAGGCGAATCTAGGTCAGGACTAAGACTTTAAAAATGTTTGAAGACTAATTTTATTAGAAATAATGAATGTCTTCTTCTTCTTTTTCTTCTTCGTCTTATTTTTCTTCTTCTTCTCCTCATCAAGGATTAGGTTATATAAACCTGTTCCTGTACCCATCTCATCCTCGGACGTCCACGTCTCTTCTACCAATGGCTTTATAGTTCAGTGCCGCCTTCGGCATTCGATCCTCTGTCATCCTTTGCAGATGATCCCACCATTGTCTTCTGTTTATTACTTTAGGGGTCCACATCTTGTGGATACGGGTTTGGCAATCCCGATGTGCCCTAGCTGGATTATAATTTTGCTTCAACTTGACTTGGGTGAGATCCCTTCCTTTAGTCTTTTCTGTCTAGTCTATCTTGACTGCCTCTTGTTCTTTTCTGACCCCGACGGTATTAGAGTAATCGAGGGCTAGGGTGTCTTTCTTTTTTAATTCTAATTTCTTAATTTTGGATGGCTTAGGACCTTAGAGTGCTCACTGATGCAGATAGATGAGCACAGGAAATACTAAGAAACTTTTAGTATAAGAAAAACTGATACAAAGCCACCAAATCCTATCTCAGAAAGATAAGGGCGAGGGCGAATCTCCTGCGCCCCAAAACAGGGGCCTTTCGGGTAAGGCACGGTAACCCTGACACAATTGACACAACAGTCTCTGGTCCTCCTGGTTGTGCAACAGGCCAGTAACCTGTTCATGTAAAACTTGAAGTATTTGTAGTATCCAATAATTAATTTCTATTGTTATAATTGATGTCAACCTGAAATTGTCATTATTTTATATGTTAGCGCAATGTCGTTAAACCAGTGGTTTTTGACCGTAAGATGATCACGAACCAGTGACTCGAAAGACAGATAAAGCTTGACCGTCCCCTCTTACCATTAAGTGAATTGTCATTGTCTTACTTCAGATTAATCAATATGATTTTGGGCTTGGATTGTGTCGTCAGGTTTGGAATCATCAGCTGATATTTCTGTTCAAAGTTAGTAGTATATCGTCGCTTACTTTTTGTTAGTTGTTTGCATTCATTCTCATAAGCTCAGTTCGTTTACACTGACCTAATAAACTAGACTAGACGAAAAATTTTTATACCTATATCTTTATATCCCCACGGACTATTTCAAAGCTTCTAGTTTAAGAACCACTGTACTAGATCTTATTTTAACTTTAATTAAACTAAAGAATACATTCCTATAGAATAAAATCCTAGAGGAAGACTCCCAGGATCCCTTGTTGAAATGGTAGAGTATTCCATATTCTCCAATCATAACAGACAAAGATTATGAATCTCCCTCCCTACCAAACCTCTCTCCAAATCCCAGAGCCTCCCGTAGCTTGACATATAGATGACTATGACGATAAATATTTTCTGTTATTGCAAACACTGTTATAGCAAACAGTGACAGTTACATTTCCCCATTTATTGTTATAGTCTCTTATCATATTGTTATATTATTGTTCATCATCATCATCATCATCATCATTTTCTTCTTCTTCTTCTTCTTAACGGTTTTAGGCTTTAGCGACCTGTTCCTATTCCACAGTCCACCTTTTCTTAGGTCTACCAACTTTTCTTCTGCCTCTAGGGTTGTAATCTTTCGCCATCTTCAGTATTCTACTTTCTTCCATTCTGTTTGTGTTGAATCCATTTTATTCTGTATTCTTTAACCCTTTCATTAACTGCAAACATATCTAAATCACTTCATTCCTTATATGATCTCGTCTATTACACCTTTTAACTGATCTCAGAAATTTCGTTTCTGCTGTTTGTATCTTCTGTTCATCTTTTCCTTTATGACCCAAGTTTCAGAACCATACAGTAGTGTAGCTGTTTCCATTGTTTTATAAAATTTTATTTGGGTTTCTTTTCTACATATATTTTTCAACGTTCTCCAAACGTTCCACACATTCTTGTGAAATTCGTTACTTTATTTTCTATATCTCTATCTTAGTCTATTCTCTTCGCGGATGACCAAGCTATATTCGCACTTCAGAAGATGATCTCCAGCGACCAATATACATCTTACATAAAATAGGAAAAGAATATAACTGTAACATATCTGAATCAAAGACAAAAGTAATGGCCTTTATTATTATTCCTGGTGGTTTTTACACACATATATAGGTAAAAAGTTAAACAATTTTTGTCTAAATTTTATTTTGAATATGAAATCGTCTGATCCCTTTTAAATGACGTTTATTTCTGGCGTTGACATGACAACAGGAAAACGTCTTATTCCCGTCCCTTCGGGCCACGCTCGCCGTTTGACAGCTATGTCAAACTACAGAGCAAACGGAACTCACATTATTCGCATTATAAAATGTTTATTTAAGTCAGTTGAACTGATATCGCCGAATTTTGTATTTACTAACGTCACTGCTAGCCTGTTCACAACAAAACAGAGTTTATAAAGAAACGTGGTATTGAAAATTTAATAAGAGCTTTTCTCATATTATTAATGAAACAAAAATATATTTTTCCTGAGTATGTCATATTATGATTTATGCTTGAGTATTTCCTCTATCACAGAAATATATGTTGTTTCACAAAAAAAAATAATAGCAAAAATTATTTCTTAGTTACAAACGAAGAGAAAAAATTTCAAAGATTTAATCTTCTTCTGATAGTTCCTATCGTTTCGGATGTTGGATATCATGCAGACTATTTTAAATTTCTGCACTGCTGCACGGAATAAGTCAGTTGTATTCATGCCAAATCAGGTCCTTAAATTTCTCAGTCATGAGATTCTCGGTTGCCCAACTCCTCTCTTTCCAAGTACTTTTCCCTGTAGTATGGACTGCAATAAGTAAAACCTCTGTTCATTTCTCATGAGATGTTCCAGATACTGAAGCTTTCTTATCTTAACTGTGTTAATAAGTTCCCTTTCTTTCTTCATCTTTTTGAGGACTTCAACATTAGTTATATGTGCTGTCCATGAAATGTTCTATTTTCTACGGTAAAGCCACATTTCGAAAGATTCTAGTTTTTTAGTTGTGGCTTCAGTCGAAGTCCAAGATTCTACACCGTAGAAGAGGACCGAGAATACGTAGCAGCGTAAAAGTCTCATCTTTGTGTTTATTTTAAATCGTGACTTTTGAATAAACTACTCATTCTAGTGTACACTGCTCTTGCCTTTTCAATTCTGTTCTTTATTTCTTGAGAGTGGTCCCATTGTTCATTGACTATAGTACCAAGATATGTAAATTTGCTTACACGTTCAAGTGGTCTTTGGTTGATATTAAGGGTGCAGTTAAAAAAATTTGAGGGTGCATTTATTAAAGTATTTAATAATACAGCATATTATGATCAATAAGATTTAAATTGTTTGAGAATTTGAAAGTACTACTCGTTCTTACAGAACAGACTGGAGAAATCTTGTCGTGTAGGCAAGAGCAGTTCTACATATCTTCAGAATAGGTTTCATACTGAAACAAATGATAGAATATTGTCTTTAAGAGCGTGAGTTGCCAAAGCAATGGTGTTTTTAAACATGGAAAAGCAGAGGACTATGAGACCACCAAGTATGGTATGGACATGTATGGTGTAGCGTCATATGCAGATAGAATTGAATTCAGCTCCATTTCTACGCTACCAAAAATTTTAAATTCAAGTTTTATCTCTGTCATGATTAACATAGATCGAATTGATCGAATTTTTTCGATTTACAATCTTCGTCCGTCCTGATCGTTCCATCACTGGGAAAATTATGGAAAGGGATCAAGGAATCAATCCCCCTTCCCAGAGTTATTGGAAATTTCAGTAAAATTCCACAATCACTTAACGTAGGCCTATTTATAAGCCAATTGTGTGTTAAAATAAGGCTTTTAAATAATTATAAAATTCAAAGGAATTACAATATTTGTAAATTAATAATATAAAGGGGGATCCAACCTTCAAGTAAGTTCATCCCCCCCTAGTTGCATCGCCCCCTCCAGAGGCCACTGGAGGACCTTCCCATCACCCTTCCCAGGAACGGCCACTGCGTGCCATAAGGGACCGTCCATGTCCCTCTCCGTTATATCCATGTCTGGACCTTATCTCGAGATTTTCCTTGGTCTGCTTGCTCTGTCTGTCTGTGTATCTCTCCCTCCCCCCTCTCTCTCTCTCTCTCGATTTCCAAAATATAACTATTGGTTTCACGAGCCTGTGATCAATTGTTCTTTGGACGTCCATTACAAATTAACTGTTTATTTGTGACGTCATCTGTTATTTGAATCTGTAATTCCTCGTAATTTCTCTTACCAGGCCTACCAGCTACTCTACTCCAAAAATAAATTTTGGTTCGCATAATACTTTTTTTGTGTTAGCTTTCAGTGCTCTTATCTTCAAACTGTATTACTATTCTTTACAAATTTTGTGTCTTTACACTTGATTCTTACAGCCGGACCAGTGGGCTGTGCGAGACGAAGGGCATGCCCATCGTCCGCTCGTATACTGCGTCCCGAGCTTCAAACAGAGCTCCTGCCTCTAGACGATTTAGGGTGTGGCCTGCTACCGACCGTGGGTTTTCAATTAATTAATTAATTAACTGAGGGTGAGAGTACGCCGAGGCCGGGTCCAAGATTCTCCTGGCACACAGATTGGTAGTGACCGAGGGCGCTAATGAGGCGATTGCCCTGGAATCGGGCGGAGCGGCGATAAACTTTGCGGGACAGTGTCCGTATAGTAGCGCCCAGGGAACGAACATGCAGGGCTTCTCGGATGGTTTTATTTGATGTAAGATAGTGGGATTTGCACCCCCAGCGCAATCCTCGGTCAAGGAGAGACTGAAGCTTTCGCTTATGGGTCTTGGCCAAGTACGGGGATCGCGTAGGTAACCATCGGCACCACATAGGTGGAGACGATAAGTTTCCCTAGGCGGCGGGTAATTCTTACAGTTGCATGAAATCGTATGAAATTACTTAAATCTTCGTGAACGATAATCAGTATATGAAAACTAAAATCCATCGTTACTGTCGTCCATAACTTAGGCGAACGGTGTTTAATAACATCATTTGACATTGTTTTTGAAAATTATGGCAGTGACAGGGTAAACAACGAAAATACCGCCGGAACTCTTTAATGACGGTTTGGCTGGCAGCCGTGACGAGCTTATTGAATCGCCATAAAACAGTTGTAGCTTCGTGTTGACATAATACACGCTTTTACCGACACTGTAATTGAATGCATCGAACTATCTGTCGGTGGTTTACAAGTATTTACGGCAAAAGTAAACCGCTGTGTGTGTGTGTGTGTGAGTGTGTAAACATTATCGCGGTTGTTGTGTTGCATACCATTATTTGCTGCAACTATGTACTGAAATTGCGTTTCATGAATATCATGAATAGTCGGTCTGAAACCTGTGAATGTGAAGTATGATTTTGAATGTGTGTGCACGAGAATGCATAGCTTATACACTATGTATAAGATACAATATAAAGTTAATTTTTGTGTATTGAATTAGTCAAGATATATTATTATGTACTTGGATATTAATTCGTACGCTTATCGTCAGCCACGTTGACTTGTTGACTGACAGTTGCTTTGTAAGTTCGTACTGTAACGGTGGAATTGAAGTGTTGGTTATGGTGTTGAGAAAGAAACTGTGGATATTATTGAAAAAAAGAGACGAATATTTTAGAATATTTTCAACGTATAGAGTTTAAAAAATTGTATTAAATTTTGTATGTTTTTCACTTAATGGTCCAACAACACATGGTGCTGTGCTTCGTGTATGTAAATATTCCCACGTAAATATTTCTACTAATTCATGATAATGTATTTAAGTTTTATGAGGACTTGATGTCAGGGGGAACGCGCCGGAACGGCGTTCCGGAAACTCTTGGATCCAAAACTAAATTACCGAAAAAAATGTAAATTTACTACTACTTTTTAAATTGTACCCCTCATCATCCCCACTACAAAACTAAACATTTGTCAAAATCAAACACCAGCACCAATCTTTATCTTAACCACTATCGTTCATTTTATTTGCAGAATCGCAATATTGGTCTGGGTTTTGCCAACGAAAAACTGAAAATTACAGCTTCTTTATTTGAAAGCAGAAAATCAGTATCAGGCCCCCATTATTTTATGGCCCTGAAAGCAGTACAAAACATAACGTTTTTTGGAGTTCCTCTTCAAAAAAAGGAAGGTAGGAAAAACAATAATCCCGTAACCCTGAAAAATGTTATGAGGCACTGACAAAATCTATTGAAAACAGACTGGTTAGTGAACAAGATCTCCAGCTAATATAAAATATAAGCATATTTGTGTCTGTACTGCTTTTGAATTGATGCGTTCCGGCATCTATAATTTTAGAAATTAACCACTGAGTTATGCTGTCAAGTTATTATGTTTAAGTTTAAGTTTTACTAGCGTTATGTTGTTAGTGTGCGGGAACTGATATCCTGTTTCTTGTTTACCTGTTCGAGTGTTGTTAAACCAGATTATAAATGCAGGGTTTATTATATTCCGTTAAGATGTTTAGACTTTTTCAGTCGTTTCTTTGTCTGTCCAATATTACACTTAAATGTCGTAGGGTCAACTAACAATTCTTTTTAACCTCCCCCTTTCTCAGTCACTCTGTCTCTTTCTCTGTCTGTCTGTCTCTCTCTCTCACACGCACACGCACACGCACACACTCATATGCAGTTACGTACACAAGTAACTTAATTTCTAACCTCAAAGATTTCAGAGTAACCTATATTTGATATCAAACGTTATCAAAGTAAAAAAAAAACATACACAGACATCGTCACACGCACCTCAAATGTGTAAACTAAAATACAGATTACTATTTTGACAATGTGTCAGACAAATCACTTAAAAAAAATATTATTATGATTTTAATAATTTGAAGAACACAAGAAGTTTTAATACCAAAACGTTTATAAAAAACTGGTATGGTTCTTGAGCTGCAGAACTCGCTCACTATTTTGAACGAATTACGTTGATAAATTTTGATATTAAATAATTTGTCAATTATCAAGAAAATAACAAAAATCTTGACTTCCCTACTATTTTTGTGTAGTTACAATTGTTGAGTAATCATACAATAAGCGCTAAAATTTCCAAACAATCGAATTTATGTTAAAATTCCCTTCAGTCTAACACCCGGCTGGACTTTTACAATTTTTGATCTCATTTTTGGGCCTCGGGGGTTAAAAAATTTGAAATTTAAAAACTGTACACTTTATTCAGATTTTTGTTAAGATTCTCTTTAATTTGATATCCCACATGAAATTTGAAATGTTATTAATCTTTTGGCCCAATTTTGTGGACAATGGCTTCCAAAAATTTTGAAATTTTCTGACCTTGACACTTCATTGAGACTTTAGTTAAAATTCCTTTTAATTTGATATGCCACATGAATTTTTGCGATTTTATCACCAGAATTTTCACCCACTTTTTAGCAGCCGACGTTCAAAAATTTTGAAATTTTCAAAAATTTTAAAAACACTAAATTTATATTGTTAAAATTTTCTTTCGTTTAATTCCCTACATGGAGTTTTGCCACTTTTTCTAAATTGTGTACACTTTTTAGGCCCTGGTGTTCTATAATTTTTAAACTTTCTAAACTGAACACTATATTCAGATTTTATTTAAATTCTCTTTAATTGGATACCCCGCATGGAGGTTTGCGCATATTTCACAACTTTGACCCAACACTATTTTTGGCTCCGGCCGTCCTGTTTTGTTTTGGGACCAATCTCAAAAACAATAGATTTCTGTAGAGTAAGAGTATGCACACGCATGCCAAGTTTTACGAAAATCGGTTGTTAATCTTGTTTTTGAATTAGCAGTCTCTGTAACTCCAATTTCGTCGTGCTTATTTGCTAAACTGCTAAATGTCATGTTCTGGAGGAGGCCTTTCAGTGTTTCCACCATTTTCAAGTCCTAAACCATCAGCGGTTTTTTGCTGTTTTTGCTGGTTTTGCCTCGTCCACTGAAAGTACGAGGCCTTTCAGTGGAAACATTGAACATGATATTTTAGTAGTTTAGCAAATAACCACGACGAAGGGAAAATCGGTTGATGTGTTCAAAAGTTATCATGAGACATACTCCAAATAGATAGAAAGATAGACACAATTGATGTCAAAAGGTCGAGTTAAAACTGAAAACTCGCTTCGTTCGTTCAATTAGACGTCACAGTGTACACCTCAGTTTAAAATAAAATTCTTTCTTTATATTTATCGTCCAAAAGACGCTGTAACAAAAAGCGAACAAGTGATGTATGTAAGAAGAAAACGCTGTTTCGAGCCAAGCTGGCGCACACCAGGAACTGCCAAGAAACATTTAAGATAATTGCGCCGAGCTTCCAGCTTACGTATGACTTTTTTTATTTCTTTTGTAATGCATAGAACTATGCAGGTGTTTCTGAACAAACACATAAACACTGAAACTTCAACTAAAGTGTGCCATGTAAGGTATGAAAATCATATTTTATCGTTAGTCACTTCAAGGTATAGTCAAATTCAAATATTAGAAAAGATAATGTTTGAATTAATTACCTCATCACCACATCATAATCAACTGCGTTTTTGGCATTGGTTCTAAACGTTTCTGACATATGTATCTTCAGTTCACTACACATCTCCACAAGCAACTGATATCGAATTAACTGGTTCTGAGTTGGACAACTACAATGCAGTGTTCTTGTTGACCCGCACAAACTCAGACCCGCGGTCCTGGTTAGACTCTGTCTGCTCATTAGTAGAGCGGTGTGGTTGGATCGACTCGACGATAAACCGAAACAACTTACCTACAGCGAATAAACGCCCCGTATCTGTTACTCAGCCGATCCCCCCCCCCGCCGTACAAATTTTATTTGATATCAGTAAGCTAGAGTGAGAGGAATTAGTTGAGAAGACGATTTTTGAACTTTTTGCAAATGTCGATTATTTACAATGATAAACTTTAACGGAGCACAAAGTTACATTTTAGAATTCACAAACACAAAGAAGGTATTTGTGTCGGTATTATAGTATTAGTGTCTACGGATATGTTATTATACGTCTGAATAGAAAAACAGATTTCAGTGAAGTTATTCTTATTTTCTTTGAATATGTTACAAGAATTGCTTGTATGTATGTTTGTAACAAATGCTTGTAACAGATGATAACACCTCTTATAATTATTGGATAACATCCTAACAATTATTGAAATCATTCTTCTTCTCCTTCACTGTACGGCTTTGGCATATTACTTATTCCGTCTTCACTGTACATCTCGTAATCTTTCTCTTGGTCTGCCTGGATCCCTTGTTCCAAATGGTCTACACCTATGTTGTACTTTAGGTAGCCATCTATCCTCAATTCTGTCTAGATGTTGCGACCATTCCAGGCAATATTTGTGAATTGTATCGATTATGGACAATGCCTATAGTTCTAATATCCTCATTTCGCAAACGATTTCGCCTTGTACAACCCCTTTATTCGTCTCAGAAAACTCATTTCTAAACTTTGAATTTAGTTTATTATCTTCCTTGTAGTCAACCATGATTCTCACCGATACGTTATACAAGCACAGTCACTGTTTTATAAAATATCGAAATCGTACGGTTGAAAACAATTATTCCGTTACTAAAATAACACAAGAGCAAGCTTACTTGTCATGTGAAAGATGGCACTTACTGTGAATCCGTTCTGTACTTGCTTTCATCATCTTAATATTCGAGAGAGAAATCACATACACGCTGGGTACGTAGAGCTGAATAATGACCTTGATAAGATCTTCAACTGCCTTCTAATTTGACTTATGATGGCGCAGTGCAGACAGTCTTTCGCGAGCCAACGAAAATATACTTACGATAGACGGTTATCTCTGATCTACTACATCGTAAAGTCTGTTACTTCAGCAAAGACGTTGTTAACATCAAAAAGACTAGTTATTCATCGAACAACCTGAAATCATCAATAAAACGTTTTTATGACCCGTTGGGGGGTCATAATACAAGCTAGCTTAGAAAAGCACTAGCCTCTCCACCCCAACTCCACTCTCTCTCGCCTACAGGGCGGTAGGCCCTGTTACGCCGAGAAACCCATTCCAAGGTTGTGGTAACCAACCCCTTCGGCGAAACGAATCGGCAAGCAGAAGAGGAAGGGAGTCCTGCCAGGGCAGCCCGGGGGTAACCTGGATCCTGGCAGGATGGTATACACCAGCAGCAGGGTGTGCATCTAGTGTGGAGGCGGAGGAACCTCTAGTAGGTCAACGGCTGGACACATGGGCTGAGTTAGTTACCTACTGTACCGGGCAAAGAGCGCTCGGCAGCCGTGGTGAAAGCATCTCTCTAGGGGAAGAACAGCCCCAAATCAAACTTCCTGGTCCTCCTGGTAGGGGGATTGGGCATAAGGCTACCTACCCTATCCTGTAAAACAAACTTTGTTACGGATACAGAAAGACTGGAATATGATTGGGAATAGGGAACTGACACGGCGAGACAACAGGACTGAGCAAGGTGAAGAATATGGGTGGACGATGTAGATGAAGACTTGAGAAGACCGAGGGTCGCACAGAATAGAGAGGAGTGTAGGCACGTCGTTCTGGAGGCCAGGGCTTGTGGCGCCGTGGAGTAGTAGTAGTAGTAGTAGTAGTAGTACAAGCAAGCTTCAAGTTATACAAAGTTACAAATTTTTATTTTAGTATTTAATAGAATTTTTCAACAGAGGGTATTAAGTGGTGTGATAAATGTGAAAGAAGAATCCCCCCTCCATCTACTCGTTATATTGCCACTGACTAGCGTTACCAGTAAGCCAAGTATGGTTATTATTTTTGTAAAAGGGGCCTTTACCTGTATTATCTTAGTTATTTGTTTCATAGTCATGAAAGGTTCGAGTTATATTATCAGTAATGCTGATGAGATCAGGACACGATGAGTCACTTACTTTAGTGATATTTCAAGGGTTTCATTTGTAAAAACCGTAAAAAAGCGATAAACTCGGTCAGAGCATACGCTGTGTTAAGCAACGAGGACAGCTATTAGCAACCAACCAGTCAGCGTCCGTCTGATAAATATTGGAGTTTTACACTGGAAAATGTTAAGGAGGAAATGCGCTACTTCCGAAAACACAACCGTTTCCGGATTGCTACAGCTTTACTGTATTAAACTATTTGTTACTTAAAATAATCCTTTCTAATTACCAGAAGATATTTCTGAACTAAACTTCCAGCTACCCTTTTTAATTATTAAATACAGTTTCGTTGCGCCAGAAAGGAGCAAATCTAAGTACAAAAACTGTGCTCCAGAAACAATGAATGAAACAAATTTTACATTTACAAAGTAGTCTTTTATACCCTTTAGAGCGCTTAAGTTTAATATAGGCCAGGTTATACGATTTAGCTGTATGATGTATCAACGTCATCATCACGGCATAGCCAAGATGCTGCCTGTTCCGCCTTCAGCCATCTCTTACTGGGTCTACCCACACACCTGTGTTTTATACTTATTTGGCCAGTCTGGAATCTGACATTTTTTTTTAAAGTATTCTTTCCACCGTTGCTTATAATCTTATAATATTTCATTCAAGTTAAAAACGTTGAACTTAAGAATCTTTCATTCTGCTTTTACGGCCTTATTCTTCATACGATCAAGATTAGAACAACTTTTAACTCCTCTTAAGAAAGCCATTTCCGAGGCCTGTATTTTACTTTCTTGTTTCTTTGTTGTCGTCCATAATCCACACCCATTGGATCACGGATTGGTCCATATCACGGATCAGCATAGCGAAAGTAATGATAACGTAGCAGGCACCGCTAAGATAATTAATTAACATGTACAGCAATGACCGTCACATCGTTAACTAGAAAATAGCAGAGTTATTCCAAAACTCGGCACACCCCCACTCCAAAAGGGCAACACGGTTGCCCCAACAGGAACTCAGTGGTACCCCGCAGTGTACCTTACAGTCATACTCGAGTTGCTATCGGTTTTCCCACCAGCCATGTACAGGGACTGCCATAACTTTGTAAAACTTTAATTTCGTATTTCGACGTACCTTGTTTCTAAAAATACAAATGATTGTCCCACAGATCGTCTGGAATTTATTTATATCGTAATTCTAACTATCGTAATTCTATGAATATCGTAATTCTTATCATAGCCAATATCATTTCCCAAATAGTTAAATTGGCTCACCTGTTCTACAATATGATAGTTATTATTTTTGTTCTTATTGGTTCCTTGCTTTGAAATGCCATTACCTTTGATTTTGTAGTGAAGATTTTTATATTGTATTGTTTGCAAATCTGATGAAGCTTAAAAACAGATCAGATTAAAAACAAAATCTGATTTTTGTGAAGCAGATTTTGTATTTTGAACTACAAGCAAGTCGTCAGCAAATAACAACACATTCAAATATCTGTCTCGTGGTAACTAAATACCTGGGTTCACGAGATGTTTCCTTGTGTGGTATACGGTATAAACAGGGTATTTTGATCAACTACGCTGACCAAACTGCTTTTTTAACTTTCGCAACCCATAAGGTCAGTTTCCTATTGGGGGACACACCTAGTGTCCGCCTAGACCGTGTTAAACGACGCAAGTTAATGTTTAATTTTAATGAATAAACATAAGAGAATATATATATATATATATATATATATTACAACAAATTTTATTATATAATTTAAATTTGTCGAGCCCCACGATCTTGGAGCGCCATTCTATACAACGATACATATACATAAATGTAGGCGTGTCGGGCCTCACGTTCAAGGGATACAAACTTATACAAAGAATTTATATGTAAATTCGATATACAGTAATTTATGTAGGTTGTATAATGATACCAGGTGTATTTATAATAAGAATATTTTTATTTATCAGTATTTAAAACTCATATTTATTATTTATTCATTATTATAAATATTCATAAACATCATTAATAATTGTCGGTCACGATATTGCTCATTATTAAATGTTTATATCTTATGATATGCAACATTACACATATTTAAAAAATCTCTTATATCTAAACATGTTAATAATCTTATATCTAGACATGTTAAATAATTGGTTTATTAATTTATTATAAACTTAAAATATTTTTATATTGAAATAAATTGTCTTATCTCAGATCTGACCTCTACTCGCTCAGTCTATACCAAGGTTTAAAATTCAATTTAAATTTATATTAATTGCTTGTAGACTGGCCTTGTTTTAATATTCAACTTTAAATTAATCTTTCTATACTTCAAATATCTAATCACTTTACTATCAATTTTGATAATAAACTCTACTCTCTTTACTTTAAATTCTCTTTCATTTATTAATGCTTTTATATATATGCGATCGCTCATTCTTACGACTAAATATTTATTTACATTTTAACATATTATTACTAAGTATAAACTTTTCTTTGTTTTAATTTACTGTCTTTTGAAATCGTCTTTATGAGCTCTTTTTATTTTTTAAAAATCATTTAAAATGCATTACGCATGTCACCTCGATTTCTGATGATCTTACGACTGTTGTCCGGGGTCCAGCGTTGTCCAGAGTTAGTTTTCCATTCCTCTTGTCCTGGCGTGGTCCTGGATACGTCTAGAGTCCAGCGTCGTTCTACGGCAGCATGTTCCTGGATGCGTCTAGAGTTCAGCGTCGCTCTACAGCAGCTTTCCCGTATATACTCTTGTAGACTTACTATTGCGGTATTTACTTTTTCCGTAATATTGTCGTGAATTTAACGAACGTTATTTCGTTTGTTACTGCGACTTGTAATAGAATAAAAATAAACTGTTTTGCCGACGGACAGCATGTCCGGCTGCAACTGTGTCTTGAAATGAAGAGAAGGGTTTTTGGTCGAACCCTTAATTTATACCCTCTCGATATTCCGCGCCAGTCGGCTCCAAAATCGTCCTGTCGATACCTGCATATCTCGTGACAGCCCCCACTCCCGAACCTTTTCATCTATTTGCAATTATTAGCAAATAGCAATGTTTTGCACGGAATCGAGATAGCACACATTATAGCTAATTCGATTAAGCACTCATTATATTAATTTGAGCGTCTTAGGGTAATTTGCGTATTTTTTAGCACGTTTATTTTGCACTGCCTTCGCATAACGTGTTCTATTAACGTCATCTTTTCACTGGGGATAACTATAAATTTTACACACACTTTGGTGCCTTTGGTTTGATCACACACTAATTAGTTTTCGCACAGTGAATTAACATAATTATTTTATTAATTGCTTGGGGCGGGTTGCTGAGATTCCTGTCTATGCCTGCATCACTAACACACACAAGATACACGTGTAACACACATACAATTGAGCAGGTGTTCACTGCTTGTCGAAACAGGTTATTTTCTCCCCTAATCTAACAATGAAATATTTTTGCAATCTCAGACCTGTCCATTTACCCGTAACTTATACAAATTATACAAAATTTATATTTATTTAAATTAATACCTAATACAGCGTATGGCTGTATATAATATTATACATATTAGGAAGTATCATTTCTTCTGCAAGTAGCTGTAATGTACTTTTATTGTTTCAATTCACCTGAAAATTATTGATCAACAATAAAAATATATTGTAACTACTTGCAGAAGAAATTATATTTGATTTCACACACACACACACACACACACACACACACACACACACACACACACACACACACACACACACACACACACACACACACACACACACACACACACACACACACACACACACACACACACACACACACACACACACACACACACACACACACACACACACACACACACCACACATGTATGTATTATACAATAGTGCAAGAAACTGGTCGAGTTACTTATATAGAAGTTATATATTTATAGGTACAAGTGAGACTTCGATAAGAGTAGGCCTACGTATTATCAAAATGTTAGCGAAAGCAAATATGTAGCAGTCTTTCTGAAACTTAGCTTGACTGTTTCTTGTGGAAAGCCAAAGACCAGTAAAACTGCACATAAACCGCCAGTTAATTAGTATATTAAAATTCTGTAAAAAGTGAAATATTTTGGGAAGTGTAAAATACTTTACCAGCACCCATGAAGTCTTCGCTCAATATAATATTGAATGTATTTGATACTTTTTCGGACAACTTCCCCGTGCCCATGGGACTGATTTAAACGTGTAGTGCCTTTGCTATTCATACACATAAACAAATATAGTTTTGTAAATAAAGAACAAGTTTAACAGTTTCTGATCGCAAACTTTAATCTATTGATTTTAAAACAGTTTTAACAAGTACAATGAAGCTCATGAAAATAATTATATGGTAATTATTTTGGTTTATTAAGAAGCAGCCATCATGTTAAAGATATTTTGGATGAAGAATAGCGTACTTTGTAATTAAGATTAGGTACACATTAGCAAAACGGAAACACAGACATCGTAATGGAGTTTAACGTTTCGAAATGGAGATGAAATTACATTATTAACGTACTATTTCGCAATACGGAACGTTCTGGTACATTGGAGAACGTTGTTCTTCTACTCGTTTCGCGACTATCCCAGCAGATTCCAGTTGTAAAGTTTGTGTGCGTACATATTGCTGCTTTGTGATGAAATACGATTACGTGACACTTATCATGCGTACACAATCGAGGCTACTCCAGACCGCGCAGCCAGCGTACTGTTTTCAAGGTCAATGTTTCTAGTGGATTCGAGAGCGCCTGTTAGTTTAACACGTCATTCAAAGTGACAGATTATTCTGGAATCTCAGCGGGGGATCAGCGACACCTGACCTCACACAATCATAATTACACCGACTTTCATTCCAACTTAATACCGTTGCATGTATGTAAGAAGGGCCGTTTCATGAATGCCTTGGAGGAGTTTGAAATCTATGGTGCATACGCAAACCTAAGCAGTCGCGATTTCGTATTAAATGATCAACCGCTTGGATACAACCGCTTGTACGATACCGCCTTGAGCCTGCTCGCTAAGACTACGATAAAGTAACAACTGTTCAGTAGCAGATTGAACTTGAACGGGTGCGGACCCAACATCGCGTACAGTTCTTGTGCAAATTGACATTTTAATAATTAACGACCTCGTAAGAGTGACATAGTTTTATTTTACTATCTGAAGATGGAGCATAGTCTCCGAAACGCGTAATAGAAGAGTTTTATAAGAAGTCACATGGCGGATTATTGAAAGGTAAATTAATTTATTATTCAGCGATGTTTAGTCAGTTTAAGTGGCGATTTATTCAAGTGAGGTTCGAAGTATTGTGGGGAAGTGTTATTGTTTATAATTGTGCGGGACTCTATTAGTTGACATAATTATTGCTTGTGGACAAAGTTTGCTCGGATTATTGTACAAGATGATTATAAACTGTTATTTGTGATAATTAAAGCTGGTGATTAGCGGTTTCATTGGTGTCTTGTATTTTGTTTCCCATTGTAGCATACGACGATCAGTTAGACACAGTGACACCGTCAGTTAGACCGATCAGTTAGATCAGTTAGACGATCAGTTAGATCCGTCGTAACAATACTGAAGCAGCGTTCAACTTCAACTTCAGCGTTGTACAGTCAACGTGTTCGTGTGCCAAATTCCAAACTAATGATTTATTTAATTCACCATTAATAAATTACTTACTGTTGCTAAACATTGTATGCTAATTGCTATTTGACTTATTCGAACAATTCGTTCGTGAGCCTGCCGAAATTCAGCCGCAAGTCGTTGCTCACTTACGATCGACGTAACTGTGTGGAAACTATCAACCGTGACATATGTCATAAAATCTCCATTCTATAAACGGCGCGTTGCGGCGGTCCGATTGTGTGTTTCATTTAACGTTTACAGGAAAAAAAAAACAAAGGTGAAGAATTGCAAAACAGCAGACGCGTTGTAGACGGAGGAAAGCCTTCTCTCCCCCGCCGGTCGGTCGGTGTGTCTCCGCCCCAATTAAGAGGGACGTTCTCGTGTTAATGCTGCTTGAAACGTTTTTAGAAGTGCTTCGTCAACAACGTTACGTTCAGACGACTTCCGTAGGTGGCGTTAGTAGGTGACGACTTACACTTCGCGTCCTCCGATCCGATCATCGCAATCATCATCTATGATAATGCAGCCAGACCTTTTTTTTTTATAACGTTTAGAATGTGAGAAAATGAAATCAAATGTACAAGAACTTCTCCTGTTTAGCAGCGCGATTTAAAATGATACTAAAATGAAGTTCTATAAAATAACGGCGATACCTGTTATTAATATGCTAGTAAGACGGAACAGGTCACAAGCCCATAAGTCTTCACCGTGAAGTGACGACGACGATAACGACAACGACGAAGAAAAATTCATTTCGTAATTATGTTTAGTTACTGGCTCTAATAATGTGTACGCGTTGCAAATAATACAATAAACTCCCGTTTACTACAGCCTATTATCTGGACTCAAAATATAGCTAAATGTTATTACATCACCATAGTGGAAAGGCGACTCCCTTAAATCGGACTGCCTCCACCGTTGTGTTTATACACTTGATGTCTCAATTTCCAGAATGTGGGATCGTCCTCAGCGGACGGAATACCCTGATAAACACGTAACGGCGTCTTTCAGCTGCCAGTCACAGTATCTACAGACAATCCCAGATTCTGGGGATCGAGTGTATCGAATGTCAAGTAGTGTATAAATACTATGATGGGGGCAGTCACTTACTAGAAATTAGTAAATAAATACAACATTTCCAAACAAATACTAGAAATTACCCGTCACTCAGACGTTGTAAAGACCACAGTTGAAAGTTTGTGAGACTATACACGGATCAGAACCATACGAAATAGGACGAACTACGAAGTGGAGAAATTTGAGATAAAGTAGAAGCCGATATAAGAATATCAGAAACTATAAAGCAAATGATAGTCAAATTAGTATAAGTGCATACTGAAAGGAAGCAATTATGTTCTGTCTTTTCCTGGCAGGTCTCCACATAACAGCCCCATAAGCTGCCTGCTTCTGTGTCAGCCTTTTGGTGTCTTCAAATCCTCCTCCAGTATTCAGACCATCCTGCAACTCCTCTTTCCGTTTCTTTTCATGCCACTCGTCACTTCCTCAAGTGCCGTGTCCAACGAATCGTCTGCCTATTTTCTTCACTCTTGAGTATTTGCTTTTCTTCACCGATTTTTTGCAGCTCTTCCTCGTTCTTTACTTTATCCTTCCGCCTAATCACGTACATTCCACCAATGCCACCACTCTTTTCACATCCTTCCTCCTCAGTGGTCACGTTTCAGAGGTGTACAAACCCGCTGATTGTCAACACCGTTTATTGGAGGTCGGTAACGCATCATCAGAGTCGTAGCGTCGGGATATCTGGGAAGGCTGCAACAAAGACAATGTGATCGACTGCATGGTTGCCGATGAAATATTTACAACAATCTTGCATCATTTCTACATAGAAGTTTTTATTAAAAATTAATCAATTTTTGAATTTAGATATTTTCGTTTTACTATTTGTATTATCAACAGACACTGTATAAATCCACAGGTACCGTACAGTTTTTATTCTGGTATGGGAATTTACATTCCAACAAACGAATCACTATCCTACAATGTAAATGTGAAATTGACCAATCGACCATCGACAAATGAAATCGACAATGGTTGCACCATGGTAAAAAGTAATAGCATAAGGTGAAAAAAACACCTGCAAAGAGATTGCCGTTCGGATTACGTGGTGTACATTATATATTAAACACGTACCCTTTTTTGTTGATAAAAATTGACATAGTGTAACGACGGAAGGTTATCGAACAATGGAGAGCGACCTTCTACACGTTTCCCGGCTAGCCGAGCAGGTGCGTGTATCTGCCAAGGCCGCACTCAAGTATCCTCTATAGTTTTCGAGTGCTTGTTAAGGACGCATATTATGGAAATTAGTCTGGAACCCTGCAGGCTGTATGTATATAGGCGACAGATGCCGCTTAGAAGTCAGTTTACTTTGGGCGAGTTACCAAGTGCATCTCAAGTGGTTTTTAGTGAAAAAAGTGATTGTTGTGCGGAACTCTATTAGTTGACATTATTATTGCGTGTGAGCAAATTTAACTTGTACATTAAATTTAATGATACATTATTACAAATACAAAAAATATAAACGAGTTGGCATCGGATACGTAATGTGTTGTAATGATACATTATTACATATACAAATACACATTCACACACGTAAAACACTCGTATTTAACTTGTATTTAAATACTTGTTTTTAACTTGTACAGACACTTTAACATGTATTTAATTGTACAGGTTGTTTGTGAACTTACAAACTGTTGTTTGTGATTCATTAAAGCTGGCAATTAGTGACCTCATTGGTGTCTGTATTTTGTTTCCACTGTACCGTACGACGATCTGTGAGATCGTCGTAACAATATTAATCTTTGTACATTCTACATTTAGTTGTACTACTGCAACACACACACACACACACACACACACACACACACACACACACACACACACACACACACACACACACACACACACACACACACACACACACACACACACACACACACACACACAGACACACACACACACACACGTTATAAACATACATCCGCATAATATGTCAATGGATTACTTAGTGCAATATCATCTCAATTTTTTTTTAAACCTCTGTATTGGTAATTCCTAATAGAAATCTACGGATATTTTACTTTGAATATGTAGTTTAAGAAAATTAAGTAGCTTAACATGTTCACATTTGTTTTTGTTTTTATGACCGCGCTCTGTTTGACCGCTATTAACAGCATCGCGTCCAATGGATTTCACGCGGCACTGACTTATGAAACCCGCGTTTATTGTTAACGGTACGTTGAAACCTGCATTTAGGTCAGACGAGATTCATACATCGTGGATTGCTTATCATTAATAATGCACAACGTAACGGTTACTGCATAGAGCAGGAGGTATAGTATAAATAAATTATGTAATTATCATTTAAGCGCGCCGGGCACAAGACGGTTTTGTTATAGTAATTACTCCGCTGTACCGTACAGCACGTCTCCCCTACCTACTATACACCTAAACCGTACAACGTCCACGCAGCAGCGGCCTGTTGTTCTGTTCGCCGGCATTAATTTAACTAAATCAATATCAATTCACCCGTAACTTATTGTTTATTACTAAACTACAACCTACGTGTGAGTAATGTGCGTGCGCGCAACGTTTTTCATATTCAGAACATTATAACAGGCACAATTTACTAGAACAGATTTAATTTGAATTCAGAATTGCATGATATATGTTTAGAAAATATGTACTAAAGTTGGGCGTTCATTTTTGTGTGCATCCTACGTTTCTAACTCATTTACAATTGACAGTAAGTAGGAAATATTCTCGAATTGCTTTCTCAGTAATTTGTATTTGGAATGTGAAAAGATTTCGTGTGTGCGCGGGTGTGTGTGTGTGTGTGTATTTGCATATGTAATAACTTATCATTCAACAAATAATGTATCCGATGTCAACTCGTTTACAATTACTATATTTCCTTGTTTGTTTTACGTACTTTTCACAGAAATAAACCACATCATCAGGTGTAGTTGATAATTCAGTTTATTTCTGCGAAACATACGTAAAGCAAATCAATAAATATAGGCTACTTTTAGACGAAATCTTTTGAACGAAACAATATATAATATAATATATTGTATTATGTCATTATTAACATTCATATTATTCTTGTTATTTATATTAATAATAAATAATACTTCATATACAAAAAAATCATAATAATATACAATTCTGATAATAACAGTAAATTAAATTTAAAATATCGAAACGCTGTAAAAATAATGAAATATTAATAATATATAGCAATAATAATATATATATATAATATATAATAATATAATTTAATATCTATGTATATTATAGTAATAATAAAGTTAATAATAATAAATATTAATTATATTTTAATACAAAATTAATAATGATAAGTTATTATGTACATTATTGTGTACCGATAACATAGTAATAAGTTGTTTTTGTTGTATATGTTATTATAATATGTTTGTAACGATTATTTTGATTTTATCTTCGTACATTAAGAAATGTCACACAACACACACACACACACACACACACACACATTCTTATTTTTTTATTTACATACGTAAGTCTATTCATACACACGTATCATCTGCATATATCTGTATATGTGTATTATGTATTACAAATGTGTGCTATATGCATACACGTACATGCGCGCGCCCACACAGACACATTTATAGAATTTGTTCCCAGCTTGTAAATATATACGATCAGTCTGATAAATTCTGGAACGAAGGTAGATAATTCTGCCTCTTTGAAAGATATTTTTAGGCCTAAGTTAATTAACAAAATACTTTACCAGAATATACGCGTAGATCCTTACCGAAATTAATAGAAAATAACAAACGACTCTCTGTAAAAGCCACCGAATTATGAGATTCTATTTTTAACCGTTCCTAAAGAATTATTTTGTAGCGATATTGGCATGAAAAGTTTAATGTTTAAAATATACCACTTCAACGATAACTTCGGTCAGGTCGTGGGCTTGTCTCCTTTTGATGCCGCTGACCTAGATGATGACATAAAAAGAAAGAAACCACCTACTACATCACAAAGCGCTGTAGATAAATGGAATTGAAAGAGACTACGTTTTTCTTATTTCATTCTGAAGCGGACATAACGGTGAAACAAATATGATCCCACTTAGATTATCAGCCTCTTTGTTAACAGGTCGGTAACTCGATTAAACTTATCCCTTTGTGTTAAAACCCACCGTTAAATCCAATTTATAGTTATTTGTGTTTGCTCATCAAGGGTTTTTTGTCTCTAAAGCTCTTTACTACGACAAACAGCAAACAGTACGTCACTGGCAAACTTTAAAAAAATAAGCTTATTAAACTGAAGTAAATTATGTATTTAAATTACAGTGCCGATGTCCATGTGTCTTAGTGTACGCTCGCGTAGTATGATTTGAAAACAGTGAATTATCACAATGAAAACGTATCGCGACAAAAAAGATTTTATTACTTCTGTCTCGGTGTCTTTATGATTTTTGACGTTCAACTCGTATTAACTATACAAACAACCACAATATGATTAAAATTATTTCTGTTCAATTTAGACTCTGAATCGAAAAAAATCTTCTTCTTCTTCTTCTTCTTCTTCTTCTTCTTCTTCTTCTTCTTCTTCTTCTTCTTCTTCTTCTTCTTCTTCTTCTTCTTCTTCTACTTCAACTCCTCCTCCTCCTCATCTTCCTCCTACTCCTCATGTTTTCATGGTGTTGTATTAGCTGGCTAAAGTCGACTATTATCCTGGCATAATGAGTTGCTGCTCGAAACAGTTCTACTGATATTTTCCCACAGCATTGTCTCAGGTTCTCCAGTCACATACGCTGTTGACAGCAAGTTAAACTAGTGGCGTATCTGAAACTTGGGTTGGAGGGTTCGGGATCGATTTCGCTTCATACTGGAAATAAGAGAAAATAATCTTAATAATATCATAGAATAAATACTTCAGTTATTGAATAATTTGAAAGTTAAAGTTAAAGTAGCGAAACTTAAAGAAAAGCGTAGCTTAATTTCAAACTGCTGGGCACTTGCACCGTCTTGTGTTGCCGGCTCAGACATCGGCAATGTTTTACTGCGTGTGGTCGTTGACATCGTAGTACTTGTCACTGCACAAACTGTGGAGGGGGGGACACATTTGTTCACCCAATATCTTGCCGCTGTATAAATCGGCAAAACGCTCAGTTGGCAGCTATGTTCGTGTCCGGAACCGACGTGCAGCAGTTACTACGTACCTATTTGTGTTTTATTCGTTTAGTCACGTGTTTCACTGTTTGACTTTATTATTTTTAATTCGATTTCAGATTCCGTTGAACCGGGACTCTCTTCTTCTCCCAGCGAATGAAAGAAAATGCTCTAAAAAGAACACTTGGTACTAGAAAAAAAAAGAATTAATTTTTAGGTTGTTTTAGGCCTACCATAACCGGCAACAGGTGTTATGTACCCACGCCACACCACTGGAAAAGAGCTACTAACATATTGACGTACACAGCTGAAAAAAAATAAAACAAAAAGCCTAAAAATTAAGAAATTAACAAAATTCATCAATTTTGTCCATCCTTTGGGGCGGGGGGGTGTCCGGTCTCGATCTGTCCCCCGTAAATACGGCCCTGAGTTAAACAACCAATGTTGTTGGGACCTAATAACGTTGGACACGTTACAATTCGTTTTTAATGTTTATACGTAAACAATTTATATACTACTAATTGTGACCAGCTCTTTCGGTTGTCACTGACACGTCTGGTCAAACAGGCCGGTTCCCGACCAGAAGATTTGATAACCGTAAGCGTATTCAGTGGCTGGTAAAGTATGAATTGTAGCCACTGATATATTAGCGTGTCAACACAGTTGTATACTGTACCTTGAACGTATGATTTAGCAGGGGGATTCAATTTAAATTGCAATCCACTATGCAGTGAAGGCCGCGAATACATACAGTTTAATTTAGATTTATAATCAGTGAAATTAAACATGAAATTTTAAAAACGTTGTGGACACACACACAAACACACATTTGTTTTAAAACTCATTAACGTGTGTGTTCGTTTCCTGTAATTATAATTACCTCTGACAAATCCCGGATTATGTGAAGGCAGTCAATGGTGGGTTACTAATTGTAAAAACCACATCCACGCTGCACTCTGAAGGAAAAAAACGTAAACACGAATAAACGACACATCAAACAAATAGCGGCTTCTTAGAGGCAACGGATTTCTTTTGGCTATGAAAGTTTCTGGTTCTGTTGGATTATAAAAGAATATCGGTATGGAGAACCATACATGACTTCCGTGTTCTAAGATTTATATTTAAAATCATTTTTGAAATGAAATATTTCCATAGAAACTACTTCTTTCTTCAGCCTTACCCACAGTACTGTGGTCACTAATGTATAACCACCTCACGTTAGCGCACTCGATTTTCACTGATGATGGTAGTCGATGGCACTGCCGATACGTCTGGTTTTGCAGAAAACTTCAACTATCATTTTCATTTGTAGAAAAATACCCCCTCCCCCTTCAACTACCCTTTTCATTTATAAATATTTCATCTACCTTTTTACAGTGCATTATAATTATTACAATTATTCAGGATACTTTATTTATTAAAATTAAGTACTTTACTATTGTTAAAACGTAAAACGTTGCAGGTAAACTACCCCTTCCCCTTAACCGATCCTCACAAAAATCAATAGGCCTTGAGACCTCTACAACTCAGGCACATATGCAACAAAATTATTAGATTCTGTTAGAATTGCCGCAGTTATCGTTCGCCATAGAAAAAATTCTACAGACAGACACACAGACACACAGATACTTTTCGAAAATGACTTTTCTTCATGTTTTGAGGGTAGTACAATCAGAATCAGCCCTTATCTCGAACACGATTTTTTTCAACATCACCATACTTCCATTTCCTTATGGAACATGGAAGTAAAATTAGGTTTTGCTATGGAGGAGGGAATTGTAAAGAAGAGGCAAGGCGAATAGTGTATGGAAGAAGGGCATATCTGTCTTTTTTTTTAATTTTTCCTAACGTTACCTCTTCTGATGGTTTTCACTGAAAAATTTCCTTTTGTATTCTTCCTGTTTAGAGAAAGTCTTAAGTATGATAACAAAATTTTATAGGAAGTCCCTGACTACAGGTAAAACCATATTACTCGAAAATTGAAGTTCGTATGTTGCTAAAGATGAAACATGTCTATGAAGAACAATAATCAAATAATCGTTTAACATTAGTGTAACTTGACTAAATTGAAAAGACCTTTGTGTAATAAAAGGATTAAAATATCTGAAAATAGGTGGTCAAGTAACCGTTATTTTTAATTTTTTGTGCTGTCGAATTTCCAGTGATATTCGTATCATGAGAACGAATAGAATCAAGTGTACCGATTTGGACGTTACAATAACACAAACAGACACACATAGTCTCCACCTGCGCAGTCAGATGATCACTGCCGAGGCCAAAACAAAACGTTGCATTAAAAATTGACATTGTACCTAACGTCATTAGTGAGTTCAAAACTAATCGAGTGATGTTTCTCTGTATGGGTATGAACGGACACCTATGATTGTTCCTAGTTTTCCCAACAATTTTGAAGCCACTTAACGCTTCAATTTTGATTTTTTCAGAACACTTTATGCCACAGACTATTTGATTTGACGAAAAAATCATTTGAGCCCTGTTTCCTAAAATTGTTGCACTCGTTTTGGAGTTAAGTTTCAGCATATTAACACATTACACTTCTTCTCGCATAATAGGAAAATAGGGCATATTATCCCAACAGTAGACTATTGACAAGCACACTCATTAGTCATAACAGAAAAATAAAAAATATAAGACATTTATCAGACCGGTTGTTACTTATGGAGTCGAAACTTGGACTTAAGAGAAAAGGAATAAGAAACACTAAGAAGGTTTAAAACAAAAATTGTAAGGCGTGTTTATGGTCCGGATAAAGAAGACGATTAATGGAGAATAAGAAATAACCAGGTGACAGATAGGCTGCTGAAGTATGAGAACATTGCAGGATTCGTAAAGGCTCGAAGATTGTAAGATTGCAATGCGTAAAGGAATACAGTGGCTAGGTTACTTAAAGCGGATAAATGATCAGCGTATACCAAAGTAAATCCTGAGGATGCAAGTCTACAAAAGCAGGAAGAGGGTCCGACCTAGTATAAGATGGTTGGATGATGTGCTGAATGATCTGAGAAGAATGGATTTGAGGGGTTACACTGAGAGGGCAATGGATAGGAGACATTGTAAAAGATTGGTTTAGGAAGCTAGGGCTCATGTTGGGATGTAATGCTAAAGAAGAAGAAGAAGAAGAAGAAGAAGAAGAAGAAGAAGAAGAAGAAGAAGAAGAAGAAGAAGAAAGAAGAAGAAGAAGAAGAAGAAGAAGAAGAAGAAGAAGAAGAAGAAGAAGAAGAAGAAGAAGAAGAAGAAGAAGAATTTATTGCAACAGTTTTAATTAGACGATATTTATTTTTTGTCACATTAATTGGACAATCGTAAACTTAAGAATGTACAGTATGTATACAAGTGTGTTGCTTACTGAAACTGGTTGTAAGTTTTCAGTAACAAATTCTCTGATATCCAGATGTCCAATTATTTTGTCCCACTGTAATTCGATACGTCACAGCGTCTATTGAACAACAATATTAATTAAACTAATAGTAATTTCAGTAACACATTGGATGGTACTAATAAATGGAGAAACTCACACAACTGTGTACATTTTACGAATGTGTGCGAGGTATTACTGCAAACAGCTGCAGTAATAGCACCACTTGGACGTCTCTGTCACTGTCAACAGCCAGCCAGCAAACAAATAGGTCTACTTTGAAACTATTCACTCTATCTATGTTTGCTGAAAGCTCAGTCAGACAGTAACGTTTTATTTCACTACAAAATATATTCTCATATCTTACGGCCGTTCCGCCGTAAGACTGACTAATGGCCGACGTTATACGAATAACGTCCGGCCGCCACCGGTTCAGTCTTATAACTTGACACAGTCATAAGTTTATCTGCGTTCACCATCGGCGCTGTCAGTGTGTAATTGTTGGCGCTTTTTACTCGAGCAAATAAAATCTGTTACTTCAAGTCTGTCTGACACGTATCGATTGTGCCGGTCGACCGTTGTCTGTTACCTTAGACAACGTGGCGATCGTGAAGAAAACACAGTGCCATTAGTTCCTCTGAAAAAATAAAAATGGTAATAAGAGCAAATTCGCTTAATGTAAGATACGCCTAAATACTGGCGTGTGGTCACTGTTTAATTAAGTAGCGCTTCTAATTAAACCGTTTTGTTTATGTTTTCCAACGTTTAAATTAGCAACAGGCTTATAAATACAAACAGAGTTAACACTGTTGCACACCACTATAGAAAAATTATTCCGATTAGCTGAAATTTCCGGTCTGACGATGAGCTGTGAAGCTTGAAAGCGCTAATCGGAATAATTTTTCTATAGTGGTCTGCAACAGTGTTAATTCTGTTTGTGGTTATAACCACTAACACAACTTTCTTCATTAAATGGCTTATAAATCTAAGTACTGTTTGCGTAGAAAACAGATAAAAGGGAATTTCGTTTTATTAAAAAAATAATTTTGATTGAAATATGTGTATAAATTATACATGAAGTTATAGTTTTATAAAAACTTCATTTTAAAAATTTATATAAGTTATACAGAGTAGTATATCTAGAATTGATCTTGTAGGCGGTTCCGTAGTGTCGCCTTCATACAAAATAAAAAAAAAAACAAAAGACTAATCAATATTACGATCTTTAAAGTGGTTGAAAAAGTGTAATAATATACTAAAATCAGTCCCATTAAAGTATACGGTGATAACACAGTAAAATATGTGAAACCAAGAACACAGTAAACCAAGAACATTTGAAACCAAGAAAACACTGGGTTTTCATACACTGTTTGAAATTTTTTTAGAGTTGATGTATTCGCCTTGATTTCTAGCCATTGCATCAACTTCTTCCGGGGTCACTGAATGGACTTTCCTATATCTCATATTTCAAAGGCATAGGAAATGCTGTATAATAAACCTGTTTGTATATTTAAAAAATGGTTACTACTGTATTATCGTACACAGCTGAACAACTAATAAAACGAGTTATAAATTAAGAGATTAATAAAATTCCTTGTCCCACGAAATAAAATATTATTTTATTATAATAAAATATTAGACCCACGAAAAACTTTAAAAGATTGGAACTTAAGAAGTAATGATGAAATATATCAAAGTATAGAAAATATAACAGAAAGAATGAGAATAAGAATACTACTATTATTTTTTGGACATTTATGTAGAATGGACGACAATAGGTTGACAAAGCAAATCTTCAAATATCTGGGGGGAAGAAGTTAACATCAAGTTGGTTTAAAGAAGTCCAAAAGGATTTAGAAAAAAAAATAATGTACACGCAGAAGAAGAAATTGAAAGAGAAGTTTTTCGGGCAAAAGTGTTAAAAATTGAAGTAGTCCAGGGTAGGAGAGAGAAAAACGCAGATTCAAAGTGGACTGAAGACAGGAAGAAGAGACACAGTGAGAAGATGAAAGAATATTGGAAGAAAAGGAAAGAACAAAGAGTAAAGAATTGAAATTGCCATGTGGTCCTTAGATGGCCGATACAAAAAAAAAAAATCCTTGTCAATTTTTTCGATGCTCTGTGGAGGGGGGGTCCGGTCCCATTCGTCCCCCGTAAATACGCCCCCGCTCATACATTAGTTCTCAGTTGATTGAGTAGTAACCACTTTTAAGTATAACTGCCTTCCTTTAACCTTTAACTTGAGCTATCAAAGCAACTGTTATCAGTCGTTAAGTAGCATTACAGCTTCACATGTAGTTGCGTTGTTAACACGTTCCTGTGTACCACTAAAAAAAGGGCCTTTACTGTCAGCAGAATAACGACGACACGACGGGTCGCACGTCCATATGCATTAGTAGTGTTTGTGTCATTTACTACGGTAAAAACTCACTGGCGCACACAACAACCCGAAAGTTCTAAGAACGGTGCACAATGTTACAGCAAAGCGCTCCGAATTGTAATCTTTTGACTGCGGCAGTTACACATTACTGAAAGTATTTAAATATACGAGGATTGTTCAATAGAAAATATAGGCTCTAAAGCATTTTTTATTCAACGATTTTAAAAGAAGTCTCCATTAATATTATGGCATGAGTCTCACTGTTGCATTAATCTGTAGATTCCCTGCTGGTAAAATTCTTGCGGCTGTTTGCGGAACCATTCGCTAACAGCAAACTTTACCTCAGGGTCCGATTTGAACCGCCGTCCTTTTAATAATTCCTTTAATGGGCCAAAAACATGATAATCGCACGGGGATAAGTCGGGACTGTAAGGTGGATGTTGTAAGACTTCCCACTTTATACGACCAAGCAGATCTTGAATCGTCTAGGCTACATGGGGGTCGAGCATTATCATGCAGAAGAATGACACCATTTGTGAGCTTCCCGGGACGTTTATTCTTGATGTTGACCCGTAAGCGTTTTAAGCTGTCTGCATATCGCTCAGCGTTGACATTGGCACTAGGTTCTTTAAAATCTAAGAGCAGCACACCCTGATAATCAAAAATACGGTCACCATTACTTTTCCTGGCGAAGGATGGGACGGACATTTTTTCGCTTTCGGAGATTGTGGATGCTTCTGCTGCATACTCTGACGTTTGGATTCTGGTTCGTAGTGATAACACCAAGACTCATCACCGGCAAAAATTTGGTGTAGAAAGGCATTACCTTGTTGTTGATAACACATCAAACGCTGTAATGATAAGGCCGAACGCAAATTTTTCTGCTCTTCAGTAATCAGTCGTGGAATCAACTGAGCAGCAACTTTGTGATAGCCAAGACTATGAATGATGGAATGAAGAGTTCCCACGCTTATTCCCAACATTTTAGAAAGTTCTCTAACTTTGATGCGCGTAAGCAGTTTTCAGCTGTCTCACATTTTCATCTGATGCTGCAACACGTGCAGGTCCGGGACGAGCAAATCTTTAGTAGATTCTCTTCTTTGTCGAAATTTATTGCACCGTTCAACCACTGCCGTATGAGAATAACTATAGTAACCATATACAGCATTCATTCTCGTATAGATTTCCATTGGCTGACGCCCCTCAGTGGCCAAATATTGAATAACAGCACGCAGATTATCTTTGGACGGATTTTCTATCATAGATGCCATTTTTTAACACAGTCACAACGCTTAGAAAAGATGAAACTGCAAATATTTTTGACAGGCGCGTCACTACTACTTAAACAGACAGTATAAACAAATTAATTCCGTTGCCGTGGCGACGAAGTCAGTCCTGCGCAGATAAATCGTATTTCTATTGAACAATCCTCGTAGATTTTATTTGTTTCATATGATTCTACGAACGTGGCAAAAAAAGGTTTCTTCAGATTCCGTCAGATTTTGTTTACTCAAATTTTATAATATATGATCATATTTTTATAAAAAAATAATTTTTATAGATAAAAATGTACATACTAAAAAAAGAGTTTTGTAAACAGACGTTTTAACGTTATAATTTTTTTCTAACACATTCGTGATCTGTAAGAGAAGCTGAATCGTGGAAGCGAAATTCCTTGGAATCGCGTGGATTCGTGGATTCCCTTGGTCAGGTGATGACTTAAGCCGGCAGTCATGTTGACTGCATTGTAGTTCATTTAAAATATAAGTCAGCGGTATCATGGTGATATCAGCTGTTCCCGTGATTTCTTTCTACATATGGCGGCTTATGCAAACGGTCTTGGCTGTTTCACATCGAGTTTGTGAAACCTTTTGAACAGATATTACACGTATTCAATGCCACAACGCATGGAAATATCGGTACGGAGAACTATACATGACTTCCATGTTCTAAGATTTATATTTAAAATCATTTTCGAAATGAAATATTTCCATAGAAACTATTTCTTTCTTCAGCCTTAACCACAGTACTGTGGTCACTAACGTATACAACCTGACGTTTTCGCACTCGATTTCACTGATGATGGCAGTCGATGCCACTGCCCAAATGTCTGGTTCTGTAGAAAACATTGGACCACGGCCAAACAGCCCAGGAAGAAATTTTAACAACAAACTACTTCTTTGTTGCCGATAACGTAGTACACATCTAAAAAATTATCCCCTCCCCCTTCAACTATCATTTTCATTTATAGAAACATTACCCCCCCCCCTTCAACTAGCATCTTCATTTATAGATATTTCATCTATATTTCTATAGTGGATTATTATGATCTTCTTTTCAGGATACATTATTTATTAAGTACTTCACTCTTGTTAAAACGTAAAACGTTGCAGGTAAACTACCCTTTCCTCTTGAGTCCTCTACAACTCGGGGACATATGCAAAAAATTATTTGACTCTGTTTGAATTTACAGCAGTTATCATTCGTCATAGAAAAAAATTACCCTTGTTAAAACATAAAACGTTGCAGGTAAAGTGCCCCTTTCTCCTAATTGATCTTCACCAAAATCAATAGGCCTTGAGTCCTCTATAATTCAGGGATGTATGCAAAAATTATTCGATTCTGTTTTAATTTGCGGCTGTTAACGTTTGCCATAGGAAAAATTCTACACACAGACACACATACAGACACTTTTCGAAAAATGAATTTTCTTCATGTTTGGAGGGTACTACAATCAGAATCAGCCCTTATCTTGAACATGATTTTTTCGCCATCACCATACTTCCATTTCATTATGGAACATGGAAGTAATAAAAAGAATCGTGTACATGTTATGAATCAGCCTTACAAGAAACATGTTCCGTTTGTGACTCGATATGTTAAATAAATTGTAAACGTAATTTAATTAGGTACTAATTTATAAAGACCATAATGGGAAGTGGTGTTATAATCCGACAGAAAAACAAGCAAAATGCGCTTATTCTATCACGTACACAGTATGTGATTCCTACAAACTACATATGATACCTTGTTTCTCTATGGAAATGCAAAATTTATGACATTATTATTTAACCGGATTCTCGCTAACGCCAATTAGCGATGTTGTGTTGTGCTAGTTATCGGTAACGCAACTCGCTGTAGTGAGTTACCATTAAAACAATTTGCGTTGGCTTCGTAAATCGTAATCATTTAAATGTTCTTGATTATCGCATGGAATATCTGTATATTTAGTAGTATTATAGCCGTAATACTAAACCAGAAGTTACATAATTTGCCCTTACTTTATGAACCTCATGGATTCTTTTGCTTACTGTACTGTAGATACAACAAGAAACATTGTAATACTATCTTCTTCTTCTGATAGTTCCTATCCGTTTCGGATGTTGGATATCATACAGAGTATTTTAACTTTCTGTACTGCTGCACGGAATAAGTCAGTTGTATTCATGCCAAACCAGGTCCTTAAATTTCTCAGCCATGAGATTCTCGGTCGCCCAACTCCTCTCTTCCCAAGTACTTTTCCCTGTAGTACGGACTGTAATACGCAAAATCTCGGTCCATTTCTCATGAGATGACCCAGATACTGAAGCTTTCTTATCTTCACTGTGTTAATAACTTCCCTCTCTTTCCTCATCTTTCTAAGAACTTCAACATTAGTTGTATGTACTAGTATATAACTATATAGTATTTACTATATATAGTATAACTATAGTGTATAACTATATATAGCATATGTATTAGTATAGTACTATATGTATTAGTGTATATGAAATGCTCAGTATTCTACGGTAAAGCCACATTTCGAAAGTTTCTAATTTTATAGTTGTGGCTTCAGTCAAAGTCCAAGATTCTACACCGTAGAAGAGGACTAAGAATAAGTAGGAGCGTAAAAGTCTCATCTTTGTGTTTATTGTTAAATCGTGACTTGAATAAACTGCTCATTCTAGTGTACACTGCTCTTGCCTTTTCAATTCTGCTCTTTATTTCTTGAGAGTGATCCCATTGTTCATTGACTATAGTACCAAGATATGTAAATTTGCTTACACGCTAACCTGGCCTTTGCGTTATACAGGGTGATTCAGATAAGTCAGAACTCCAAACATGTGTCGTCGAGTCGATATGTGTTTACTACAAAATGGAGGACAATTTCAGCATCTTTTATAAAGGTATTTAAATGAATTAAATACATTAAAAATGTATTAAATGATATTGATATTAAATGATGTTGGTAAATAAGTGTTGGAGTTCTGACTTATCTGAATCACTCTGTATTAAGGGTGCAGTTTGTGAACTAGTTCTTAGATACAATCATTAGCTTCGTTTTATTAATATTGATGTCTGGACCATATCTACGGCTGCTTTCTGTCACTCTATGCATTATGTAATAATATAATAATAGTATTTTAATTCAATTATACTAGACTGTTATGTAAGGTATAATTGAGATTCTTCTCAGTCATTCTTTTAGCATTATTTAATCATTTCAATGTGTCAGAAAAGGGCAGAGTAGTAGTAGTGGAGGAAATCATTATGAGAGTAGCAAATAAAATATAATAATTCAAGACTTCTGTAGGGAATTCTTTATCTACTGTCCGAGATTAGAAGGTCAACTTTCGCTAACGACACCGCAATGTTAGCTGTAGGGAAGGACACGTTAAGACAACTGCATACAACTGTTAATACAATTGAAACATTCAGCGAGAAAATTATGCTCGAAATGAATGAATCTAATTGAATTAAGTTGTGCCGTTCACAACGCTCACAATCGCGATATTAGCAAAGGGTTCGTTCTTGTCACTCGTCTTTAAAATAAGAAGTGAATTTTTCACCAGGTGATAAATGCATCCAGCTTGCGCTTGCTTAATGATGAAACGGCATGAACGCAGCAAACAACTAATTGTAATATCGCTTACATTAAAATGCGCAGTGGGGTATAAAATTAAAGAGAATTTTAACAAAAATCTGCATATAATGTTACATTTTGGAAATTTCAAAATTTTGGGTCGCCAGAGCTTAAATGCGGATAAAAATTGTGAGAAATTGTAAAAATCCTGGTATCAGACAGCTGTAAGTGTCTGTTTGGAACATCAAGTTATGAGGAATCTTATTCAAAATACATATTCAATATCTCCTACAATTCTACAAAATTAATATATCTCAACTTCGTCTTCTTCAGTGGCGCAACAACCCATTACTGAGTCAAGGCCTCCTTTAACAGCCTCCGCCAGTTGTCCCGGTCAAGTGCAGCTGCTCTCCAGTTCCGGGTCCCAAGGATATGGCGTGCATCATACGTAGTTCACAGCGTCTTGCCAACGTAGTTTGGGTCTACCAACTCTCCTGGTGCCATCGATCTGTTCTGTGAGTGCCTTTCTGGGTATTTCATTCTCCCCCATTCTGATCACATGTCCAGCCCACCTAAGTCTACCAAGTTTTATAACTTTCACAATATCTGGTTCATTCAGAAGAGTGTTCAGTTCTTGGTTGGTCCTTTTCCTCCATTCACCTCCCACACATATTGGACCAAAAATGCTGCGGAGGATTTTGCGTTCATGAACCAGCAGGCCTGACTCAGACTTTCTAGAAATGGTCTATGTCTCAGAACCATAGGTGAGAACTGGGCGGATCAGTGTTTTATATAGCAGTGAACACTAATGAGGGAGTAATTCTTGAATTTCCCCTTAATTCTTAGGAAACAGATTCGTGGACTCACGGGTTTAAAGTCGATCACCCTTTGTCTGAAACGCTTGTGGATGATGAATCCTGTTCCATGTTGATGCAGCTTATCATGACAGCTGCAATAGACTCCGCTTCTCAAGAATTCTCTGGCCTGACCACCAGATTGCCTGTATCACAGCTATGGCTATTGTAAAAGCGTCAAGTTGGTCTAAGAGCACTCTGAGAGCTCCGGGTCGGTATAAACTGAGTGTATTCCACAGTCCAATATTAAAATTAACCTGGCGATTTCTGCGTGTTCTAATATCTCTCAACACCCCTTGCAAATTCTGGATCGCCTACAAAAAAAAGTAAGCTATGTTTGCAATAAACGTTATAGATTTTACCAGATATGAATACAGTATTTGTAAAAAGTGTTAGGTACAGGCATATAGTTATCTATAGAAACAAACATAAACTTGATAGCTATGAGTAAATTATTTGTCTTTTAGGCTTTGCGGTTATAAATCCAACTAAAAAAAAGCAATGTAGTAGTTCAAAATTTTAGTGTATGTTGTACGGCTGTCTGCTTTACAATTGTTATTTTACTAAAAATTATAGAGTAATATTTTCTTTTTGATAACTGGAAATTACCTAATGTTGATATTTATCTAATAATGAATGTATTTCTTCGAAAATAATGAGCGAGTTATGCAGTTCGGGGATATTACTAGTAATATTTCTGTGCAGTAGCGCGATAATTTTACTTTATAGGTTGGCTAATCTGCTTCTTACTTTTTGTTCTAATCTGATTACCCATGTCGAAGCTCTGTACAGTTACGTCTCAAACGCTCGTAGCGGCGGTCGGCTCGCCTGAAGCCTTACTGTCCTTTAAATACTTGTACTAAAGTATTTTATTTCCGCGTACTATCGCGGGTCGTATTCTTTACGACCTTTATCGTAGGCCTTAGGCCACACTTCATATGGCCCATTAGGCCCCTTCATCGTATTTAAAATTTGATACGTTCTATACGTCATGCTCTTTAGCCAACCTTTCATTCAAAAACAACTGCTAACTACATATTTAATGTAATTTTGTACTTCAAATAATTGAATTAAATATAGTCCACACTCTTCATCATTTCTGCTTCCTGGTGATTCAACTAGAACGAATTTACACAAGCTACAGTCTTTACTCAACATTATTGGTCCTCACAGTACGGATCACTCATCTTACTAAACATTTTTTGGTCCACGCGGACCGGATTCTGTACATTTTTTGGTCACTCCGGACCTGGATTTTCGATGCATCATTCTCATTTAATATTTTTCTGCCACTATTTCTGGCCATCACGAGCGAATTAGCATATCCGCTGATACGACCGTGGCGTGATTTCCATCGGCATTTCGCTCGTCACCTTTGAGCCTCCTGACAACATCTTCGCAAGAGCCTGCTAGCTACAGTGCTTCAAACAAGGCGGTCATCTCTCCGAGCTGTGTTTGCCATCTTCTCCAAGGCGTCGACGCTGCAGGACATCGCCTACAAGGTATCACCTCAATAACAGCGTAACAAAGTGCGTACAATGGCTGAAGAAGGCCTCAAAGTGTTAACCAGAAAGAGAGGCTGCTTAAAGTCCGCAATAGTGCGAATAGAATCTGCCATAAATAACTTTGATATAACTTCAAACACAAAACATTTTTTAACGGTAAGGCTAGAAAGTCTGAAAAGCTTGGCGTCGAAGTACGACGAGGTGCAGTCTGAAATAGAACTCATTAGTAAAGACATGAGCGCGGCTCAAGAAGACCGAGTTGAGGTCGAAGAAATGCTATATTCGACTGAAACAAATATTTTGCAATTACTTGATGTATTTAATGTTCAGACTGTACCTCCCGTATTATCGACACCCATGCAATTAAAACCAATAAGTTTGCCCTGCTTCTCAGGCAACATATTGGAATGGCAGCATTTTCATTCAATTTTTACGGACTTAGTGCATACAAGATCCGATTTAACGCCAGTGCAGAAGTTACATTATCTACATTCTTCTTTAAAAAATGAACCTTTAGATTTAATTAAGTCACTACCCATCTGTAAGGAAAATTATTCAATAGCGTTGAGTTTGCTGTCCGAAAGGTATGACAACAAGCTCATACTAGCCAAATACTATGTTCAAAACTTACTTCAAGTCAAGTCGACAATTAAGGACTCTGTCCAAAGTTTGGCAGAATTCACAAACACAATAACGTCTTCCGTTAATTCACTGGCAGCAATGCAACTGTCAGTGAATTCATTTGAATTTATTATTATACAATTACTATCAACTAAACTCGACCCTATTACTTTTAAACTATGGAAGGAGTCAATAGACCCTGACAATTTGCCTAACTTTCAAGATTTCACGCATTTTTTAAACTCACGTAGACAGCTGTTAGAAAATACACTGCCTATCGAACCCGGACAGCAACTCAACAAACCTAATGTAAGACTTGACAATAAATATGATAAATATAAATCAAGAAACACTGCTGGCAGTACTACATTTAAGAGTTATCACTCAGCGGCAAACAATTATTCATGTTTGTGTTGTAAATATAATCACCCGCTTTATTCATGTGATAAATTTCGTACATTAAGCACCGCTGAGCGGGGACAATTTGTATCAAGTCATAAATGTTGTAGCAATTGTCTTAGATCAGATCATCTTGTATCTAGCTGTAAGAATAAGCAGGTGTGTAAAATCTGTTCAAAACGACACCACACATTGTTGCACGCGAACAACGTGCCGAACTCAATAGCTGCCAGCAGTAATTATTGCTCGCTCAAATTACAATGCACGAACAATGTTCTCTTATCAACAGCAGTTGTATTTGTCATTGACCAGGCTGGCAACAGACATTGGGCAAGAGTTCTTCTAGACGCCGGGTCACAAATAAATTTTTGCACAGTATCATTTGCAAGGAAATTACAGCTTAATTTAACCAAATCCAACATACCAATTACGGGCATAAACAATACAGCGTGTTACGCAACTGATCTTGCGTCTATACGCATTATTTCTCGTTATCAGAGATATAGCTTCGAGGCGAAATGTGCTATCTTATCTACGTTAACCCACAATCTCCCTGCAAATTCGTTGGACATAAATCAATTTCACATTCCAAGCAACATTTTTCTGGCTGACCCAGATCTCAACATATCGTCGCAAATCGACATACTCTTAGGGGCACAATTTTACCTGGACTTGATCTTAGCTAATAAATACATACGCGGCCCTAATTTTCCCATCATTCAGGAAACAAAGCTAGGCTACATTTTGGCTGGCAACTTGCCCAAACACTGCCGCAACGAGGGTCCTGCTGTTTCGTTCCTAGCTAGGAACAACGACAGTCAAATTCTGCAGTCTCTCGAAAGATTTTGGGAAGCAGAAACTATACCTGACAACACCCCTGATAACGAGTCAGCCTGTGAAGAGCATTTCGTGCGCTCTACCCAGCGCAACCACGAGGGTAGGTTCGTGGTTACACTACCATTTAAACCCGATAATCTCTAGTTGGGGGAATCTTAAACCAATGCTAAGGCAAGATTCTTGAACTTAGAGCGTCGATTTAGGCGTGACGCTAAGCTCGCGCGCGACTACGCAGACTTTATTAAAGAATATAAGGATCTTGGGCACATGACGCTTATCGATGATGGCGCTATCAATTCAGGAGCGTCAAATACATACTACCTGCCTCACCATGCCGTATTTAAACAGTCTAGCTTGACCACAAAACTGCGCGTCGTTTTTGATGGTTCGTCCAAGACTACCAATGGCCTTTCTCTAAATGACATATTGTTGGTAGGCTTGAATGTTCAACAAGACCTTTTTTCCATTCTTTTGCGTTTCCGCATGCATAAATATGTTTTCATCGCCGACATCGAGAAGATGTATTGACAAATTCGCGTAGCTGAAGGGGATTGTCACTATCAACGCATTCTGTGGCGTGATTCTCCTCTCGAACCATTTAAACATTTTGCATTGCGAACGGTAACCTACGGCACGGCTAGTGCTTCGTTTTTGGGTACTCGCTGTCTTGTACAAATTGGTAGGGACCATCAAGCTTCCCTTCCTGAAGCGGCGTTAGCTATAACGAACGATTTCTATGTTGACGATCTGCTTACCGGTTCGGACACCATCTCTGATCTGACCAAGCTGAAATCTGATCTAGGTGCATTATTAAGTCAATATGGTTTCACGTTGCATAAATGGGCATCAAATGAACCCACAGTGGTCGCAAATCATAACAATTTTTCACGCCCCCTAAACAAACAGGACAATGTGCGTACCCTAGGCATTCTCTGGAATAATACTGCCGATTCATTTCTGTTCGACATCAAATCATTCCCAGTTGAATCAAGCATCTCCAAGAGGAGAATTCTCTTGATTGTTGCAGGCATATACGATCCTCTTGGACTGATCGGTCCCGTTGTCTTTTTGTACAAACAGTTTATGCAGCAACTCTGGCTTTGCAAGCTTGGTTGGGATGAACCGATCTCCGGCCAATCACGTTCGGATTGGCATTCTTTGTGCGACAAATTGGGTCTGATTAGCAAAATTGTGGTCCCACGGTCTATTCGTTGTAAGCCTGAGGCAAGTACAGTTGAATTACATGGTTTTTCGGATGCTTCTGAAAGGGGGTTTGGGTGTTGTATATATGTCAGAGTCATTTATCAAGATTCATCGGCCTCTTGTCATCTCCTGTGTTCTAAATCTCGCGTAGCTCCCTTACGACAGGTGTCATTACCTCGCATCGAACTCTGCGCTTGCTTGTTGTTATCGCGACTCGTATTTAAGGTCATTCCTGCTCTTTATTCGTTTTGTTGATAGTGTTCATTTGTATTCTGACTCTATGGTGTCTCTTTACTGGATTCATGCCTAGTCTACGCGGTGGAAAACATACGTCGCTAATCGTGTTGCTGAAATTCAGCGTCTTACGCAAACTTATACTTGGCATCACATCAATTCTAGACACAATCCTGCTGATATTATCTCCAGGGGGTGTCTCCCTGACGTTTTGCGCGATTGCTCGCTTTGGTGGCACGGGCCCAGCTGTTTGTCTCAATCGTCAGAGTCCAATCCTTTTCCACCCTTCGTACCTTCTAATCCGTCGTCCTCTGAAGTCACTGCGGAAGAGAAACATACCCACAACCTTTCTCTAATGTCTACCCTGGCTATCGACCTTTCTTTGGACTTTTCCTCGTTGCATCGTCTAACGCGCGTGTACGCTTACTGTTTTCGGTTCATCAGAAATATTCGACTCTCAAGTGCTGATAAATGTACGGGCGATCTTACCCCTGTCGAAATTCATCATGCCCTCAATTTCTTCATAAAACAATCTCAGTCGATCCACTTCGCAGCCGAAATTAATTGTCTTCGTAACGGATCTTCTGTTTCCATTAGGAGTAAGTTGGCTTCTCTCGACCCGTTTCTTGATGATTCTGGAGTGATACGCGTGGGCGGGCGATTACAGCAGTCTCAATTACCGTACGACGCTAAACATCCTATTGTCTTACCCCCATCGGCGCATATTACTCGCCTCATCATTGAACGCGAACATATTCGTTTACTTCACGCTGGTGCTCAACTCGTGCATCATTCGCTGCGTCAACGTTGGTGGATTGTTAATGCCAGGTTAGTCATTCGCTCCATCATTCGAAAATGTCTCAAGTGTCTCAGGTTTAGTGCCAAACAGCAGGTTCAGAGGCTTGGTATTTTACTATCTCCTAGAGTCACTCCTTCAAGGCCGTTTCTATTCTGCGCGGTTGATTATGGAGGTCCCTTCATGATCCGTCATGGCGGGCAGAAATCCAGAACTCTTTCTAAGGCATACGTGTCTTTGTTTATTTGCTTAGCGACTAGGGCCATTCACCTGGAATTGGTTTCCGACCTTACTGCCAGTGCATTTATAGCTGCATTACGTCGTTTCATGGCCCGCAGGGGCATACCCAGTCAATTATACTCCGATAATGGCACAAACTTTAGGAAGGCCCGCAATATCTTACATGATCTCTACAACTTTTGGCATAATAAGGATGCCATGTCATCGATCAAGTCATTCACGTCCTCTCAGGGGATATCATGGTCATTTATTCCGCCCTCCTCACCTCATTTCGGTGGCCTCTGGGAGAGCGGCATAAAGAGTTTGAGTTTCATCTGCGCCGCGTGGTAGGCAAATCTATACTCACCTTCGAGGAGTTCACGACAGTTTTGTCTCAGATAGAGGCATGTCTGAACTCTCGACCTTTATTTGCCATCTCTTCAGATGTAAATGATCCGGTGCCACTCACACCTGGCCATTTTTTGATTTGCGCACCCTTAACGGCGATACCGGACCCAGACTTATCTCACATTCCTATTTCTCGTCTTGGGCGTTGGCAACTTCTACAAAGGTTTGTCCAAGGCTTTTGGAAGGCATGGTCTCGCGACTATTTGCACCAGTTGCAGCAGCGTCACAAATGGAAATTCGCTAAGGATAATGTTTCCATTGGTGACCTAGTTTTGCTTATTGAGGATAATTTACCCCCATTAGCCTGGAAATTTGGTGTAATTACCGCCACATTTCCCGGCCCAGATAACTTAATTCGTGTCGTAGACATTCGCACACTTACTGGTGTTCTGCGAAGACCAATCCACAAATTATGTTTGGTCCCCACTAGGGACGAGCAATAAAGAAAAAGGATTTATTCCCTTTGTATAATTTCTAAAGACACATAAGTCAAATGTTCAAGAAGACTTGTTAGTTATAAGCACTTGTTTTAGCATAAGCTTTAATTATATTTTTGAGTCAGCAACTGTTTGTTTTACTCAAGCAAGTGTTAGTTTAGTTAATATGCAAGGCTTTCATTATTATTTTGTATTTTCGTATATGCAACATTTGATTTATGCCTCATGTCTTACTCAATATTGTGTAAAAATTTTGTTATTTTCTGAACTTATTTTCAATTGTTACTTATGCCATTGCAATTATTCATATTGTAATTAACTAAATTGTTGTTTATTGTATTCATTATATAACTTGCGTTTATGTAAAACCTATCGTTTTTTGCGTCTACTGCATGTAACCATGCCACGTCTAGATTTATTTTATATTGTATTGTTATATTGTATTTATATTTTGTGATTAAGCATTGCACAATTATTATTTCTGTTTAAATTATGACATACATGTCATCATATTTGTGCTTGCATTTAGTCAGCTATCTAGCTTGTTCTTACATATTGTAAGTTCCTGAAACTTCAGGAACAGCATGACTTGGTCAATACATGACGCCATGCTAAATCTACGCTTAAACATGTAATTTGTGGCGTGTAAATAATTCTCTGTACAGGTCTACTGGCCTCAACTATTTCACGGTAACCATCTATGACATGCATAGGGTTACAAACTATCGGGCCATCACGTGATGAGCTTCCGATCATACACTATTAAGCATTGTCTAATTATGTATTTTTTCATGTTTTATAATGTTCGATATTGTACACATACATTATGTGACGGCAACACTTGCCAACGCAGACATTCACGTTCATGTTTGAAATCAGCTGTTCGCCAACCTTGGCTTACAAACGCTTATCTTTAGGCTTATCTTATTCATGCTTATCTCCAAGCCATTAACGTACAGCTGCTATCTAATCTCATAACTCAAGGTTCAACTTGGCCTTGAAACTAACTCTCATTATTAAGAACACTGTATGTTTTAAATTAAGTTACAAAATGTATAATAATTTACTAAAAAGGTGGTAAAAAATCGATTGATTTTGACGGGCAGCTTATGTGCAGTAGCGCGATAATTTTACTTTATAGGTTGGCTAATCTGCTTCTTACTTTTTGTTCTAATCTGATTACTCATGTCGAAGCTCTGTACAGTTACGTCTCAAACGCTCGTAGCGGCGGTCGGCTCGCCTGCAGGCTTACTGTCCTTTAAATACTTGTACTAAAGTATTTTATTTCCGCGTACTATCGCGGGTTGTATTCTTTACGACCTTTATGGTGGCCTTAGGCCACACTTCATATGGCCCATTAGGCCCCTTCATCGTATTTAAAATTTGATACGTTCTATACGTCATGCTCATTAGCCAACCTTTCATTCAAAAATAACTGCTAACTACATATTTAATGTAATTTTGTACTTCAAATAAATGAATTAAATACAGTCCACACTCTTCATCATTTCTGCTTCCTGATGATTCAACTAGAACGAATTTACACAAGCTACAGTCTTTACTCAACATTATTGGTCCTCACAGTACGGATCACTCATCTTACTAAACATTTTTTGGTCCACGCGGACCGGATTCTGTACAATTTCCAATATAACAGTTTAGAACGACATACTCAAATTTTCAAGTGCGTTACGTAATTGCCTTTCATCTCAACAAACGTATCAAAATGATATTTAAAAGCGTAAATCAAAATGATTTTTTCAACAAGAAAAATGATGAGTTACTGTCAAGTACTGAAAACTGTAAAACAAATTGTACATTTTATACTTGCAACATCACACTTCTTGTATGGAAAACATGGACAGTAGGAAAAGCAAAAAAGAAAAAGCAGCAGGATCATTTACCATGTGGTGTTACAGGAGAGTGTTAAAAATAATATGGCCGGTCAAAGTAAGAAATAAAAGGGTTCTGAAACAAAGGTAGACAGGAGAGTTTATAGAGTAGTGTGACGACTTTACACTTTTAGACCTTATACTTGCACGTAACGTAACGTATTTTATCATTAGCGGAGGTCCTACAGTCTATGCCGCATCCCACATTTCGATCGCCATTTCTCCCTATCTTTCCAGTCATCTTCTTCAATAGCTCTATCTCTCATGCTTTTCCTAATTTCTGTTCTCCATTGTGTTGTCAGTCTTCCTATTCTCCTCCTGTTTTGTGGTGTGTAAGTCAATGCTTTCTTTGGCCATCGCTTCTCCTCCATCCACATTACTTGACCACACCGTAGCAACTGTCTGGATTCTATTCTTTCTGCTGTTGTAAATATGCGCCCTGTTTTCCTTCTTATATCTCCGTTTCTAACATGTTGCATTCTAGAAATATTACACGCTCTTCTTAAGAAGTCCATTTCCACAGTTTCTATCATGTTTTTCTCTTTATCTGACAATTGCCAGCATTCGCAGCCATAAGTTATAATAGGCTCCACAATAGTTGTGTAGATTGTCAGTTTAGTTTGAAGTTTCATTTTGTTTGACCAAAGTAATGAGTTTAGCAAACGAATAGCCTTTTTTCCTGTTGTAACCTATTTTTGATGTCATTTTTTTTTGTTCCATCTTCTGAAATAACGCTTCCCAAATATCTGAATTCGCTACACTTTCCTATTCTATAGATTGGATTACGTAATCCAAAAGCAGCATCCGAAGCTAAAGAGAACAGACGTGAGGGTACACCGTGGACCAGAATGCGGGTCAGATCACCACCTAGTCGTGGCCAAAAACATAGAAGAGCAGTCTGGATTCCGTGCAGGACGATCATGTATTGAGAACATATTTGTATTACAACAAATACTAGAAAAACGAAAGTCTCACAATATGTCTACACACCTCGTATTTGTCGATTTTGAGAAAGCTTACGACACAGTACACTTAAAAAGACTTTTTGAAACATTAACAAAGTTTGGCCTGAGCAAAATTTATGTTCGCGCTGTCTGGAACATATGTAAGGAAAGTAACGTATACTTTTATAAAAAGATTTTCAAAACATATATTTGCGTAAGTTATGCATGTGAACTGCCAGACGCAGCATACCTACTTAACGATGCAGTTTATAGTACGAGACGAAGGATAACATTGCCGCGGGGTAACCGAACTCACGACCACAGTTTACGTATACGCGTTACACCCCTAACAAGGAAACAAAATGTAGACGCGCGCGCGCCTGTGTTACTACAGGCAAAGCGTGTTACTTAAAATATGCTTTCAGAGGAGAGACAGGTGTGCTCGTTCCGGTAACATAATGTAAACACGAGAATTCAGTAGTGCGTAACGTAACGTGATGTAATGTAATGTAATGTAATGTAATTAACGTAATGTAAGTGCGCTTCGCTGTAACTGTCACTGGCAACATCGCTGCTGAATCTCTTTTGCTCGGTTTTTTGTTTTAATTCCTATTTCGCTTCTTTCGGACGAAACCGAAACATCGAAGCATGATAATGTTTTTAGGCTTTTGAAACGTATAATGTGCATATAACAAATATATTTACTATATAACAAACATTATCATGTTAAAACGACAGATACCGAAGATTTCTAGACTGTGGGGAATCGAAAGTGTGGAAGCGTTACACTTTTCGATGACGTTACATTTTTGTGGAATGACCCCCAGCCTAAAAACATTATCATGTTAAAAAAAATGAACTGCTAGGATGAAGGGGTGTAAGGATACCAGCGTCGAGAGTAACCCCGATGCCGCAATAGGTGTCAAAGTCCCTCTAAAGCTATGCTTCCTAACTCAGGCCTCAATGGCTGGACGTTCCACGAAAATTTTGAAGAATACATGCTAGAAAGAAATAGAAAAAAATTGAATTGATCGAATAAAGAAGCGTTAAGTTCCAGCCCACAGTGTAACTTTGTAACTACGTAACGGGTCGTACGGATAACAGTGACGTAAATAAGGTTCAGCGGAAATCGCTTATTTTATTCAGATAATTTATTGGGGTGGCGCCAATTTTGTTAGTCTATTTTATAGTGCCTACAACTCAAAGAATATGGGAAGGAACTGCTATTATAGAAGGATTGCTCCTCTTCAATAGTGTTCACTGGGCTTGATGATCTCAGTGAGTTGCTTAGCAAGATTATAGTTTATACGGCTGTTACCTTGGTTTTATCGGTCTGCGTGAACCAGTGGTGATGCAACCAGGTACATCTTACGGTGACAATGCGTCTGGGTCCGTTCGAGGGCCGGGTCGTGCAACACTGCTTCGTCTAGATGTAGCGGTAATCGATGCAAACTCTCGTGTATCTTAAAGGAAGGCAAATCACCTGACAGGAGATTCTCCCCGCTCGCGGAATAACGTACTAATACTGCCATGCTTGTTAGCTGACTGGTATGAGCTAATTTCTGGTGCCTGATTTTAGCGTTACAGTAATAGTTCGTTGAAGAGAACTGAACATAAGCTGTAACTGCAGCTAAGAGGGGGAAAGGTGGTTAAGACCCTCTGCATGGTAACAGCGCCAGGGGTGACTTCTGGTCCCTGGTTGCGTTATACCAGCGGTTATAACAGCGAAGATTCCTCCTGATCCTGTTTATGTCTAGGCCGTGCATCGCTGCTGCCTCTAGCACGGTTCCCCTGACCTCCTAGCGGTGTTCGGCCTACACCAGCTCGAGTATTCGGGGTGGACGCCTCATGAAAGAAGGCGTTGCACGACTGGCAGGAAACAACTCCGCCGAGGCGAATAGGCTCGCCATTCAAGACTGTCTGTGTTTGTTGGATGCTTTAAGCGGTAGGATTTGGGGGTAGGCAGTGGTTTCCTTAGGAGAAAAGTCCTACATAAGAGACTACGATGTGTTATCAAGCAGAGTTCGGGGTCGTTTGCGAAGTGACAGAGAAGAATTTCGTTCCTGGCCAGATCGCGAAGGTGGAGGTTGATGAGTCTGCCGCGCGGAAGAAGAGGGACACGGGTATTCTGAACAATAACTCTTTCACCGTCGACAGACGGAGACCCGTCCTGATAGCTCGGATTCAGACAAACCAGGTCGAGTTGATAAGGATTCGGGTAAAATTGTTCTGAATCTTTTCCAGCCCACGTTTTGCGTTATTGGAGAGGAGTGTTGGAAAGAAGGCGACTATAATGCCTTTAAAAGTTCAAGAATACCTTCCTGAATAAACTAGCCTCTTCCTTAAGTTATCAGAAACTCAGCTTGTATGAGAATTCACCGTATTCTTAATTATAGACAACAAATCTGGAGATATCCTTACTTGCCTGACTTACCTTAGTTTCATTAGAACGAATAAAATGATGCCACCTTGAATCTTCCCTGCTCAATTTTAGTTTACTTCTGATCCCACAAATATAGGTGTTAATTTTCTTCCATGTTTGTCAACGAACACCCATTACAGACAAAACTAGCCGGTTGTATTACTAAACGATAGTCTATTTCTTCACGACAATAATCCGTGTATCCTGGTAGCACATTTTATTTTCTTAACATCTCGTTTCCTCCGTAATCTACTGGCTAACGTTCTCGCGTTCAATACGGAAGATTGCGGACGTTTGGTACTGTATGCAGCCAGCGTGCGATATTAAGAAATTTTTGATAGAGAAAGCCAGACTTACGGCTGAAGCGAAATTGACAAATATTCCATTTTTTTGCGTAAAAAGCAGCGCGCCACGAACCTTGGCTGACAACGGCCTCCCGCTTTAGGCGTTTTCAAAAATTAGTGTTTAACCTACCACTTTCATGAAGAGTGCACTAGTTAAAAAAAAATCTATGTAACTCTTAAAAAGAGTAAAATTGTAAAACATCATTCTGAATGGGAAGAATAAAACTGGAAAGTAGATCGTGATAAACGCCGGATGATATAATTCAACTTATTGACAGGTAGTCACAACACATACAGTATAAATACAAGGAGGTCCTTAGGTTTCCCGTTGGCAATCAAGTGCCTCTTCGTTTTTAGATTAAATGTGTATCACACAATCGTTCTTCACAGGCTGAGGTATCGTGTCTTCACATAGTGCAATGCAACTGATATCTGTTTTTTTGGGAATGGTTAACGGTTGCCAACAGCAGTTAATGGTTGTACAAAGCACGCAATTCTTGTAGGATCATGTGTTCACCAGAGAAGTCTTTACTCAATTATTACATTTTTATTGAAATTATACATTTGTTCAACAAAATGTTTATCATTATCTATTAAACGTACGGTATAAAATACGGACTGTACGTTTATTCAGTTACGAAGTGCGGACGAAACTTTGTAACTGAGGTAAAGAAATTCGTTAGACTTATTTTAAAACGATACAGTATTGTTATACCGGTGGATTAGCCTAAGATACAATATACTATCTGCTCGAGTGGCAAAACAGATAGTAAGTGTAGGTAGTTTACTGAGTTACGAATTGGAATTCAAAGATGCCAAAAAACATAAAGTATATTTATTCCAACAAAAGTTCCAATGCAATTACTCTTCGATATTTCTTAATTAATCTCAAGTTACTAGTTAACAGTATCTTTTCCAATTTATTACTTTAATTAAAAACTATTATTCTTTAAATTACTATTAATACAGAATATTACCAATGTGTCCTTTTCTTCACACGCACAGCAACCCTCTGCAGTTGGTGCTTTACCACGCTTTACGCTTACCTTATATACCCAATCTTGTTTACAAAATTGAAAGTGAAACTTGTTTACAAAAACGGCTCTGTACTCGAGGCAATGACGAATTCACCACATATTCCTTTCTCTACGTTATGCAACTAGTCTACTCAAATATACTCCCGTAAACCAATTCTAAAACATATTTAATTACAAAACACAATATTTAAATTATACAACAGTATTAGGGAAAGCGACGAGCCGTCGAGAAACGTATAGCATGCAGGCTATAAACTTATGGCCATTCCTGGTCAAGTAACTGTGTTTCACAAGAATATTCGTTTCGCTCGAACATACAGTAAGTTGCAAAAGAATTTCTGTTCACATTAGTTAGCGTCCCGTCGTCTCGTTTCAATGAACACGAACGTTCAGGGAAACGACGTTTTCTTTTAATTGCAGTAAGAGGGTAAGTTGACAAGGTCGCGGAACGGCATCTGTAGCTTAGCGATAAGACTAACATTTTCCGTGTGCTGCAAGATCTGTATTTTATATGAACTCCTGTTAATTTCCAAATCTATATATCAATTTATTCATTGTTTAGAAGCTGTTTAAAATTGACGTGTCATGGGTGTTTTGAAGAACGGACAAAATCCAAAATCAAACATCGTGGTGTGATTCTCTGTTAAATATTATTTAGCGCCAACAGAAATTCAGAACGAAATTGTAAATGTGTCAGGAGATGTCAGGACTTCAAAACCAACGGTTTGTAAGTAGGCACTTAAGTTTAAACGTGGTCGTACGAGCATTAAAGATGACCCCCCACCCCAACTGGACGCCAAAATAATGCAACAACTCCAGATACGGCAGCCATCTTGCACAACGCTTTTTCACACCAAATTCTTGAGTTAAAGTATGATGCACACGCTCATATGAGATGCCTATGATTCCAGGAACGTCATCCACTCCTCAATCTGCGGTCTTCCAACACCCTATGAAATTTTTTCAATAATGTCTTTTTTTTTGTTGCACTTTTTGGATGGCCACTGCTGGGATCGTCTTCAATGCTTGTACGACCACGTTTAAACTCGAATGTGGCCCACTTACAGTTGTTTCTGAAGGCGCAGCATCTCCTAACACATTTACAATTTCGTTTTGATTGGCGCTAAAACGTTTTTAACATTCGTCACAATACGATGTTTGATTTTGTACATTTTAAAAACACGCGTGACAGGAAAATTTCAAACAACTGATAAAAAGTGAATAAATTGACACACACACACATATATATATATATATATATATATATATATATTGTAACAGCCGCTGTATGCCGGTCGTTACAAAAAATAAAATGTAGATGGAAAATTTTATAAAAAATAAAATTTTCAATAAAAGAATAATTTTGTTTATGTTTACTAATGTGTGTTTATAGGAAATAAATCTGTTTTATATGTTCTTGTAAAAAATTTGATAATCAGGCAGGTATTTATTGACTATCGAGCACTTCTGGAAGATTTGAACCAAGTCTGGAGTTAAATAGATTAACTCCAGTTAGCAATCGATTGGTGATTTTTCTTGCTGGTCCAATATCTCACTCAAATAAAATATTTTCTTCTTCTTGAAGTCCCTCAGCCTTAATAAATAATCTTAAATTAGCCTGTGAAATAATAACAGATAAGAAATAATGGAAATATAAGGATTTATTGAACAATTTAATAAATAATCGATTTTTTATCGATGGAGAACAATTATCGACTCCGTCTCAGGGAATTACCGATTGTGCATACAGAACAAAATTTATGATATGTATTATATTAAAAAACAGGTTCTTTGAGCGATTAAATTAAATTAATAATCAGAGAAGGGTGACGAGAAAGTATAACATTAACAATTAAAATAAATACAATAATTATTATTCAACAGTATTTAAAAAATTCTGATATTTAATGTGTAAGAAAGTTGTCGTCAAACCATATGCAGACTATGACGTCACCACGATGTAGAAGGCAGGCTCCGTTGAATTAAAAGATGGCCGCTACTATTTCTGGCGTAGTTACTGCGAAATCGACATGTCCGAAAATCACGACAAAATTACCTTCGTGAATGTCTGAAATCTTCCCGCACTGGTGTAATATGTCTGTTAAGTTATTTGGTGTATTCTGACGAAGTGTTCCGTGTAAACTTGTGTTAATTAGGTTATTTTGTATGTGTTCACTTCTGTGGTTAAGTTTCTCAAGATATGGTTAGGATTTGTAGAGTGAATTAGATTAAATATATTGTTTTACTGTTCTATGTCACTCGTATCATGAAGCTAGATGTTTGTTTTCACTATTGTCGTGAACGTTTTGGTAGATTTAGTTAAAAAAGTGTCTAATTCGTCTAACTCTCGGTTCACTTATATTAATGGCTAACTGTTAGTACCATTTTCGACTCGGTTTTAAAGGAACGTTCTTCACACAACTATTCAGCTTGATATTCAACAAAAGACTAATTAACTTGGTCAAAATTTGGCCCAGTTAATCTTTGAAAAAGTATTGTTAACATATTTCGATTACCCATACACATGATAAAATATTACATTATATATGGAATTTATTTATTTTATTCATCACTTTTATGAATTATGAACCTTATCATTGGTTTAATCATCTCATTCATTTCAAATTGATATATTATAGTCCATATCTGTAGACATTTTGTGGAAATTATCAAATTTCTTTACTTTTTTGAAATATAGGCTCAAAATTGGATTTCCGTCTTTATACAAATTTCCTCCATTTTAATTTATCATTAATACTATTAGAATAAATTTTAATTAGTCATATTCCTCTTCCTTTCCTTAAATACATATAAATTAAACCTTTGAACTGGTTTTTTGTGTTAATCTGTAAATTTGACATTGCTCTTTAAAATTAATTAATTTATATATTTTGAAAATTTACAGTATGTTAAGGTATATTTCCTTATTATCATTTTAACTCATAGGATCATTCCCAGTAGTGATTAACTGAGTTACCTTATCTAAATCTTGCTAGTTTACAGGATTTATAAGTGAATTATACTGGTTTATATTGTTTCTATGAATTCACCAAATGGCCTAGATTTTAGAATTTTATATTTCTGTCTTTCTCAAATAAATTTAATCCTACTTCCTCCTCTGACTTTACATAGTTACTATTACATGAAAATAAAATGGTTTATAACTTATTGTGAGGTGTAGTATTTAATTAACACTACTGTTATTAAAATAAATAATTATGAACATTATTTAGCAATCTGCACAATTGAACATATTGCTGATATGGTTTGAACATATACTTTTAACTATTTTTGAGTTAACATAGCATACCTATTGAAACATTGAAACATTATTAATGGTATGTAGGCTATTATTTAGCAAACATAATTCATTTTAAAACACATAATATAAATCTTATTTTCTAATAACTCTTACAAATACATTTTACTAACACATTGATTTTATGGCTGTGAATAAACAGTCTATTTAAACATTTTAAACTTACGAATACTAAATTAATGCCAGTCCTTTCTGGTCTAAACCATTATTATTTATGATCCCCTACCTCAGTAAACATGATCACCCATACTCTAGTTATTAGCATTTTTTACAAATGTCTTGTAAATAAAGAGTTACATTAAAATAATAAAATACTGGAAATCTTCCATTTTATTATTTTATTATGCTGTTTATTATTGGATATTAAAGTTGTTATATAGCCTATTGATAAGTCATAGTATCACTAACTTTAAGTTTATTGCGTTTCTAAAAAACACTTACACAAATTCACTTTCACTGTTGGTTCTGATATTTTAAGTCTTATTATCTCAGACCAGACCTTTAGTAATCATGGACTGTTAAGACTTGTTTATTTTCTTATCACACAATAGCTTTAGTCGGTTCACTTCTTATAATACTATACAGCACTTTAGTTTTCTAAATAATTACATTTTTATAGGATTTTGGGCATGTTATACTTTCTATTGAATCGTTTTTGTGGGTTTGGGGTTGATGGTAGTTAATAATAATAATAGGTTTTACAACGGTGTTTCTTTCATACTATTTCTTCCTCTCCTCCTGTCTTCTTTCTTGTCCTTCTTCTTATCTTCTTTCTTGTCTTCATTCTTGTCCTTCTTCTGGTCTTCATTCTTCTGGTCTTCTTGTCTTCCTTCTTTATTCTTGGGTAAACCAAGGTACTTGGTGTATCTCGACTGATGTTTAGTTTGGAGCATCTAATTTATTCACTGATACTGACCTTGTTCTTCTCTAAAGGTTTCAGGGTATTGTTTTCTTCCTGATCACAAACTTTATTCTTCCCTCTTCTTGTTTTTGGGGTATTTTGGTATTCACCACTCTTAAACTGATTCTCTTTCTTCTTGATCTGGTGTTATTTATTTTGTTTACTGCTCCTAGCTTCCTGGGTAAATTACTGATATTATAATATGAGTTGCTTTCAATACTTTCTTTGATATTTAAACAGTGGTTTCTATATAATGTAATGAGGATTTTTATTTTATCGTGGCTCATTCCTTTGATTTCCTTAAATCTCATTCAATATTATTTTAACATATTTGATGTAATTAAACTTTATGATTTTATATGACTTAATAAGTAGTGGATTTTCTGTCACGCTACAATATATATATATATATATATATATATATATAGATTACAAATCATCTATAGATATTCTGTGTACATTAAACTGAGATTAAAACATATTAAATAATATTGTTAAAACTAGTCGGCCGATTTAATGTATACCAGTAATGACGAATAACCACAAATTGGTTTCTTGTGACCACCACGAAACTAATTGTGATAATTTTGACGTTATCATAGCCTAAAAACTGTATCCATATTGTTGAGATGATTGCGACAAACCTTACGTTCGTTTTAATTACATATAGACGAATAAATAACTTGTTTGCTTTCATAAAGAAAGACGGTTGGGTACAAGGTATAAGTTAAAAAAATCGCAAGCCTAAATTACTGAACATTTTGGAGTAGGGATGTGGTGGCCCCATCGCCCAGTTTCTTTGAAACTGCAAGCAGCCTGCCGAGTGACTCTCGGGATAAGGAATTCCCCTCTACCAAGTGTCAACCGTCTCGTCGGAGGGCGGATGAGCGGGCAGAGGTAGGGCACTTTCTTGCCCTTGGGATGGTAAACTGTCCCTAAAGGAGGGGGAACCACTTGGTCAACGGCATGAGGATGTGGAAGGCAACGGGATACCACCACATTAAGGATTCGTATTGGATATCCCTAGTAGAGCAAATGGTATGGCCCTCTATGTAAAAGCATTTGAGATGTGGGTTTGATGAGCAATGGAAAAAGTAAGGTGGGTTGATAAAGTAAGGAATGATGAAGTTTTAAGTAGAATAGGGTAAGAGAGAAGAATCCTGAAGGTAATAGATAATAGGAAAAGGAATTGGTTAGGTCATTGTTTAAGAAGAGACTGCTTGCTTACAACTGCCGTGGAGGATGTCATAGAAGGAGAAAAAGGAAGAGGGGGTAGAAGAATGAAGCTTATTAGCATTAAAATCAGAGGGTGTTACGAAGAAACGAAAAGACTGGGATGCGATAGGACAGCTTGGAGAGCTTTTATCATTTGAAGATCTGCCTTAGGGCAGAACACCAAATAATTAATAATTAAGGCTAAAATTTTAAAAACGTATTGGTAGTATTGAGACGATCTGGGGTAAAACATACGATATGCTATAAACAATTTATGAGGTTTTGTAAAAGTGTCAACATTTTTTAATGTAACTTTTCTATGAATCGTAGTGTACTTAATTTATGTCCAGCCGATCGTTTATTGGAGCGTACACCTTTTTTGCAAAGTTGACTTATTAAAGGCGTCGCCTTCGCAAAGGCTACAGGTGTGACGATTCTGAATGGATAATTGTCCGTTGCCTCTTGTAGGCTTTTGCCAGAAAATTTCTAATAAGTAGAATAGAGTAAACACATTTTTAACTTATTACAAAATAAAAATAGATTTCAAGATTAAAGAGTGCACGATGCTCACTCATAAGATATCTGGTGGTCCAAAAGGTACGAGCGACTCGGGTCACTCTGGGGTAACTGAACACTTATACGTATGTAGTGAGGGAGAGAATTCCTGTCTACAAAAATTTCGTGTGTGACTAGTAGTTATTGGTTACAACTAATTTTCGCTTAAAATGTGAATTTATTACATAGATTTTGTTTGCTTTACATGTGAACAGTGTGTTCCGGAATCTAGTCCACACACACGTTCTTTCAAATGTTTACAATGCTGTTTAATTTTCATTTTGTAACACCTAATCAATGCTCAATTAATTAAACTTTACATAATAACTGGAATCCTACCTACTTTCTGTTTCTCTTAATGTCCTTCCTCAGTTCTCGTTGTTTGCTACCATAAAGATTCAGAACCACCCCTCTCTCTCTCTCTCCCTCTCCTTCTCTCTCTCCCCCCTCTGCTTCCCTCTCGGCCCCTTCTGTCTAGTCTGCTTCGGCTGGAGGTAAAGTGTAGGCATATGTAAATACGTGTGGTGTGTTTGAAAACGTGTCAGTTACAATACTTGTAAAACTTTTGTTTCCCTTAGTTACTGAAATATACAAAAATTCAAGTCCATTAATAAGGGTGTTGTAAGTTATGGCTTGTGCGAGATGTTTTATGGCTGTTTCCTCTTACCGCATTTAATTACGTTATAATGCAGTCGAAATTGAGTCTACAGCACTCTGACTGTCACTCTCCCCCGTTTCTACGGCCGGCTGTGCGTGGGTGGGTGCGTGTGTACGCGCACGCGCGTTTGTCTGTATGCCGTGAATGCGTGTGTAAAAACTCGGGTATTGGGGGGATGCACGCCTGCAAAAGTAGGGCAGGCCACGCGCGCTATGCTATCGACTTCCCCTCTTATGTTACTAACCTTGCGAGAAACATAACTATCGCTGGCTGGGCGGTTAGACGATTTTGATTATACTCTACACATAACACGACAATATTTATTTTGCGAAAAATTGTTTTTACGATTTAAAAAAAATAACAGTTTCTTTAAAGTTCGGTAAACGTGATACATGCAGTATATTTTGAGAGGAAATTGTGCTTCCATAGTTGAAAATAATTCGTCTTACCAGGTCTATTGGTCAGTTTTCTTTACTCTTCTTTCCATTATGGAATGGCTGATTAAACGCATAATTAAGTAGTTTTGATTATGATTTGAATATGATTCAAGCGTGCGTTTTAATAGGCTATATGTTTTAATTTCGTCCTTTATGAATGACATTTCATGAAACATTTGGTTTAAGACGTACCAAGTACCAAGCATAAATATTTATACAAAACGTTTGTTTAAGGTTTGTGTCTACATTCCTTTCTGAGTGTAGACGGTGGGTGGAAATTGTCTCTAATCTACGTACTACATGTTTATCTCTACTTCTTCCTATTCTTTTCCACACGCTTTCACTTCACTCCTTTTCACCCTGCAGTTTTAGTAATCTCCAATGCGTTTTCGGCCTATCTCACCATTGTTATGTCCTTTCTCTTTTTACCGCATCTTGTTTAGTACACTCTCTTTTTTAGACTTATTTTTTCTGTCATTTTCATATGACTATACCACGTCAATTGTCCTTATTCTGTTTAATTGTTTACTGAGCTACGTTTACTCTATAAGTTATACTTCTTATTTCATACACTTTCTACCTTATGTACATTTTCTTGAAAATATAATTTATACGGCTTTTATTTTATTATTTTAAATTTCTATTAAAGTCCACGTTTCAGGAGTTACAATTTTAGGAATTGCTATTTATGAAGATATTCCTTTCTGAGGAACGACTTCTACTTTTCAATATCCTTACCACCTTCTTTTCAATTCACCTCCCGTATATCCGATAATTACCTTTCAATACTATAAGACTTTTCCTATTGCGGTAACCGTTTCTTTAAGCTCTCTTTCCATGATTGACTCGTGTGTCACTACTGATCGAAAGTACTTGAATTTTTGTATTCTTATTAACAGAAAATGTTGGTGTTTCAGAAGAAGTTGGTTCGTTGTATTATACTTTTTCCTTTACCCATGATTTACTTTTCTTAAAGGCAAAATAATTTCACAGCTTGTGTACCCCGTATTGAACATTGATTTACATTAGGTCTGACCGTCTCCTTCCTTTCCCGCTCTTGTTCGTCTCTTGTTCACCGTACCCCTCACACTATTTGTTACAGGTCTATCTCGACTTATCTTCTTCTTCTGATAGCCATGGCATTCTATCTTCAGTTTGTCCACTAAAGACACATCTGAATAGTGCCGTCTAATGAAGACTGAACGTATATGAATAGTGCCACTAGTGATACTAGTGAGAGTGCCCTTTGTTCTACTGCCCTGCCGCATTGTTCCATTTCAAGCGTGATCTACTCCCCTTAATACGTTGCATTATCGTTGTGTCTCCGATCCTAATATACAAAATCACGCAATTAAATCGAAATCTTTACAACCCTAGACTTTTTAACGAAAGGCCAGGCCAGTCGCATCCAAGCGGCTGAAATGAATTTCTTACGCACGTGGCAGGGTACACTCTCCATGATCACAGAATAAACACAGACATACGGTAAGAACTGAATATTATGAGTATACTCGACAAGGTTGCCCAGTATAGGCTGAATTGGTGTGAACATCTTTGCCGAATAGATGACTGCTGCATCCTCAAACAACTATGGAACTATAAACCGAGGCGACGCGACGGTGAGGTGTAGAACGTCCGAGGAAGCGCTGGAATGACCAGCTCTAATCTTTGCCTGTTTGAGACCGGAACAAACCATCCTTGGTTTAATCCTTGAAGATGATGATCTTTACAACCGTTTTCTACCAGTACACGTAACAGGACCTTTCAGGTTTTTTCAATAATGAATTCGAAAACTAAAACTTTTAGACTAGTTTTGTTTGCCAGATTCATTTTCTTTATTCAGTCATAATAAATTACATTCGTTTTCTTCCGTTCAAGCGTTATTTGTTTTTATGACCCTACATAAGTGTGAAATTAAGCTGGTTTTCTCTTCAAATATTTTTGTAACAAAAAGGTATATTACATTTTAAGTATGGGAACCGGATACGATAGTCGGATGGGTCCTATTAACAGACGTTGTCGTTTACGTTGCCATAGGTTTTTCACGATAGCAGTGTAATCCTGGCATAGTTTTAGTGCTTCCTGTCTTAGACCCCGATCTCTAGTTTCATCTTCGGTAGACGTTCCGGCTTCAACTACGAAAGTCTATCTACAGTTGCTGTTGTACATACCAATACGTGAATTATTAGTAAAGTAATTGACAGACGTGATTAAAAAAAATTGACATTTTCTGAATTTTGTAGATACATCCATATTACAGCCACGGAGAGCTTTCAGCGTCTCAGATGAACAGTTTCAAATTGTAGTTCCATATTAAAAAAATTAAAGTGTATTTTTAGATTATTCAAATACTTTTACGAATATTTTTAGAATATTTCGTCTTCCAATACTTCAAAAATAGCAGCTTCCAGTTAATACTGTATAATAATGAAGAGGATCCTTCTTTTATTCTTAAGACCTGTATTTCGTAAATATTTCTAACGTGTCCTAATTATGTGGCATATTCAATAAAAACGCAATCGTGATTTCAAAAATATATTGGTTAGACCCGGTAATTTTTGGTGTTCCAATAAAGAGCAAGAATAATTTTTTTTTTTCGCAGAAATTACAGGATTATTAGAAAAAAACATTGTGCATTTTGGGTTGGTAGACGAAATAGATGAACATGTGCGGTAAAAGATATGTGTTTACTGACAAATGTTAGCCGTCAGAATGGTGAGGACATGGGCCTGGAAGTTATGCAACATACGTACAGATCGTTTAGTAATAAGGTGATCATGCCACGGCGCTAACTTAATAATACAGTGGAACCTCACTGTCACCCACTAATTCGCCTCAGTCTGTAATTCGACACCCACTCAAGCTTTTTGTTATTTTTCTTTATTAACACGCAAGTAACATATACACTCTAATTATAGCCGGGGTAAACTAGAAACGTGCTGATTGTAGCCGGTGTTCTAAAAATAGCCAGGAGAATGGATTGCGGAAGGTATTGGTTCCGAGAATGGGTATTTCGTACTCGTATACACGGGACAATAAGTATTGTGTTGTGTTGTCACAGCGTAATACGTTTCCGAAAATTCAGTCGGATTGGTGATGCCTGGCAAAGTATTCCGGAAAACACTCTAAAATCTGCCTGGAATAAGTTACGGCTATTTGAATTACAACCAGCGTCTACCGAACCAGAAGGTCTTGACCCCACATCGGGATTGTTAGATATCTGCCAATCCCTACCAGTATTTAACAGTTTGCATGAAGACGACGTCACAATTGGTGTGAAATAGACTTACCGGATGTAGGCTACGAAATGCTTAGTGATGATGTATTGTTACATACGTACCCACTAAAGCTAATGATAAAGAAGATAACCACCCAAAAAAACCTGCAATCTCTCAACAGGCCTGCAATCTCTCTCCAAGTAGGCCTGCACTGACTACAGCAATCAAGTGCTACGAAGGCCAAGATGAAACAGAACTACCTAAAATCATTTCACTGCGCAAAATACATAAGTTGGCTCTTGAAAAGTATGGTCGACAGAAAAAAATTACAGATTTTTTCACAATCATTATTATTACTTTTTTCTTGTAATTACAGTGCTTAATTTGTTTGAGTTTGAAAATTTGCAGCAATAAATATATTCGAGCATAACATTAGTACTGTACATTGCTAGTGTTGTAATAAAACATTTTATATTGTCTTTAATGGGTTTGTTTCTTACGCCCTCACTAATTCGTCTATTTCACTAATTCGTCATCCCTTCGGTCCCGTAGGTGACGTATTAGTGAGGCTCCACTGTAATTCTATCAAATACTGATAAATGTATCACGTTCGTAATTACCACACACACACACACACACACACACACACACACACACACACACACACACACACACACACACACACACACACACACACACACACACACACACACACACACACAGAGTCGTTTTTTTAGGCGATTTAATTACGGCTGGCGCCGTCTCTCGTATCCTAGCTTCCACTGGCCCCGGTCTAAACAGTCCTGTTCTGTAAGTCCTCTTGCATTCATTGCATCTTCGACGTCCATTTTCCATGAATTTTTAGGTCTTCCTTTTTTCCTTCTAGAGGGTGGAGTCCATTCCCATACCTTCCTTGGCCATCTCTCATCCGACATTCTTTTCAGGTGTCCAAACCAATTCAGTCTTCTTGCTTCTATTGTTTCTATAATGTCAAGGTCGATTCCGTCGCTTGTCTTATCTCTACATTTCTCACTATATCTAGTCTTCTTAGACTACAGCACCTCCGCCAGTAATCCATCTCCATAGTTCTTATTATGGATTTATTTCCTTTATTAATTTCCCACAGTTCTGGTCCATATAGGCCTATACTTTCGACTATAGTTTTATATATTCTGATTTTATTTTTTTTGTTATTCGTGGATTCCAAAGCAGACTCTTTAATAGTTTTGTTGCTGTCTTAGCTTGTCCTATTCTTACTTTTATTTCTTGGTTGCTGTCACCATCTGATGTCATCGTTACACCCAAATACTTGAAGTTTTTAATATTTTTCTATCACTTTTGTTCCTAGTTTTAGGTCTTGACCTTTACCGCCTACTATAAGGTACTCAGTTTTTGAGGTATTTATTTCGAGACCTCCATTTCGCATATTCTTCTGCTAGTTTTCTAAGCATATAGCTTACATCGATTTCGTCCTCTGCAATTACAGCCTGATCGTCTGCAAAGTGTATTGTAAACATCTTGTCACTTCCAACTGGTACACCCATATTACGGCATTTTTACCTCCATGATGTTAGGGCTTCATTTAGACAGATCTTAAACAAAGTCGGAGCTATGCAACAACCCTGTTTCAAGCCCTTACTAATACTTATGTTGCTGGATATTCTTTTCCCTATTTTAACTTGAGCTGTCATACCTTTATATAGTCGATTATATAGTCGATTTTTTAATTAATAAAATAAAGTAATGTAACAATAATACCGAGAACATTCTACGTGATGGTTATTCCAGAGCGAACAGAGCCGCATAAAGAATCAGGAGAGAACAAGCAAAAAAAAAAAAACCATCACAGTTAAACACATATAAATAAGGGTTACGATTACAGTCGGGGGCCGATAAAACCAGGAACAGAACGGCGAGTTCGCGCTAGTAAGTGGCTCACGTACGTATAACAATTCAGACAGTGTTTACTTTAACAAGAGGTCAACACTAGAAGAATATTAATTAACTGCGGACCATTTGTTAACCTTTGCGTTAGTTATGCGTTTACTAACTACGTTAATAAACATCATCTGTGCACTCTGCGAAGTAACTGAATGTAGGAAATAAGTAACGTTGAGCTGAATAAAAACAAACCAGTTTTATAACGGTACTGAAGGCAACGATTATTTCCTCCTTGGGTATTCGTTTATGATGTATTCGCGTCTGAGATGATTCGGGCAGTTTAGTGTTTTTGTGAGACTGTGCAAGTGGTTCTTTGCAAAAGCTATAGGCCTCGGCCACCAGCAGCCCAGCGTTGTGGCCGACGTCCTATATCAGCCGGCCTAACATTTACGCCAGTTGTATGTTTACGTGAAGGAGCCACGTGACATGGTGTCAGGCAGTGTGTATCCACACACTTTCAACGTAGCTTTACCGGCTTTGACGATATAGTGTGACCGGATACGGAAGGAAGCCGGCTGAAGGATTTGGTAACGCACGCACAGGCCCCCAGAAAGTAGCTTGGACCTGGCGCCCAGACCCAATCAGTGAATCAAGTAGCATCCAGTGTGCCTTAATAATGTTTTTTATATAAAAATAATTTCTTTTTGTTTGGCTGCTGCATTGAATTTTACGTGTAATGTTATTTAAAATGAGTCCAAACACGACCCAATTACGACACAGAATTCATTATTTTCTAAAACAATATTCTTAATTATTTCTATATTTAATATTTATAATGGCTTTGCCTCAAGATGTTTTCTCCTTTTTGGAACATGTTTCGGGAAGCCTTGTGTTGCCATCTTCAGCCTCCCGAAACATGTTCCAAAAAGGTATCCAAAACATCTTGAGGTACAGTCATTATAAATATTAAATATATTATATACATCAAGAAACAAACTGTAGCAAAATGTGTTTTAATTAATTATTTCTAAACAACAGTATTTCTCGCTATTTTAACACCGTGTTTGGTAATGTTTTTATTAAAATTTAGTGTTCGATTAAGCACTTGCATGTCCAGTAGATGCCTAAGACCATAGCCATTTTGTGCCGAGTGACGGTGAGGTCGGGCAATGGCCCGGGTGTGTCTGTGTTGGTGAGATTACGCTAGTAATCCAGCCGCCCCTGTTAATCGACCAAACTATAGTAGTGTAATGAAGCCCGCGTATAGTTGTGTATATTTCCAGCGTTCTTATGCTGGAAATATATGACAGCGCCGTACCGAAAAAACTGGCGCTCATCGGGATGCGACTCGAACAGCGCACTCAACCCTGGATAGTAAGTCGCCCCGTGGAACGTCTACCTGTCTTTGATGTACTTTGCGGCCCGGTATTGGGGGAATCGCTCTATATAGATCGGAAACATGAACATAAAAATGATGAAGAAATACTTTGAAAGTTTTGAAATGTATTGCTGGCGTAAGGACCACAGAAACGTTGGTAAATCAAGAGTGGGCGAGGAGAGATCAATCCTGAATACCAGTTTCTTATAGGAGAGCCGATAGGGTCGGACACATCGTGAGAAGAAATCGCCTGTTGCATGTTGTCGGTAAGGTAAAGTTAGAAAGTTCTAAAAGAAGGATTCAGCTCTCGGGACGATTTGAACGAAAAAGGTCATTTTGGGAACTGAAGGAGAATACCGACGAATGGCCGAATAGAATAAAACGGAATTCACATATAAGATAGGAGGACTGCCGTGGGTAGAATGGTCTGGTCTGTACCCTGGTAATCTTCGTCAGCAACGTCATTAGTCCCCTCGTCTGCACACTGCTAACTGAAATGTATTAATTTATTCTCTACTAATTTTTCTGCACAGTAAACGTTTTTATGTGAGTGTACCACAAAACGCAACCAGGTGCAACCCATCTCCAGTTTGTAAAGGGTGGTCTTCGTGGTCGTTTTAGGTATCGTGGCATCCAATCTACAGTCGAATGTTGAGAATACACTTGACGAAAAGATGCATCGTGTAGGCGCAGATTGAAAGAGAGGGTAATTAGATAGATATACGAGGGTAGGGTGAAAAGTTCCGGGTCTGACACAGAGATGGTGCTACTGTGCTCATTATTTTGACTATGTTTTGATTTCGTTCCATGTAGGCTTAGATTCGATGATTTTAAGCCAATGAGTTGTTTATTATTAGTGGCGCAGTCCACCGCTGTAAGCGGCTCGGGCATCATTGGATACGCTAGAAATTCCTGGTGTGATTAAATTTTGTTTCGAAAGGCATAACTGCAAGCGATATAAAAAGAGAGCTGGATTCACCTTTTGGGGGACTCCTCCCCATCGGAAAAACATACTTCTGAATTTACAATGGGTCCGACAAGCACAACTGACGTCCTATGTGTTGGACGTACCATTGAAGTGACAACGACAGAATAAAAATCTAAAAAATTCAATAAATCGTTTTAGTAGATTGTAGAATGAAAGCGAGTGGGAGAACTGAGAATGTTGGTATATCAACGGAACGTGTGCGCAATATCTTACACGAACATCTATATGTATGACAAAGCTGTGCGCTAAATGGGTGCCGCGTTTGCTGACACTTGACCAAAAACAGTGTCGAAAGGATGTTTCAACCAATTGTTTCGCACTCTATACGCGCAATCCAACCGAATTGTTGCGTCGATTCATTACCGCTCATGGTACTTTGGTCCACGACAACACTCCGGAGACAAAACAACAGTCATAATAATGGACCGCGAAAGGCAAATCAACTCGAAAGAAGGCAAAGGCAATTCCTTCTCCTGGTAAGTTTATGGCGACTGTTTTTTGAGACGCACGTGGATCAGTCTTCATTGACTACCTTAAAAAGGGGAAAATAATTTATGGCAAGTACTATGCAAATCTAGTACACCTTGTAGACGACGAAATGAAGAAAAAACGGCTGCATTTACTGAAAAACAAAGTGGTGTTTCACCAAGACCATCTCACATGCCCATTGTTGCGATGGCTAAAATCAAAGTCTTGGAGTTCAAAGTGCTTTCTCAGCCACCTCACTCACCTCGCCGTCTTCAGGCCCGAGTGACTTCTGCATTTTCCTAACCTCAATAATGGCTCGGTGGAGAAGGATTTACTGACGACAATAAAGTCAGCGATGCTGTAAATGTCCATATTGAGTTCTTAGACGAATCGGCCTATCATTCTGGCATAACTGCTTTAGAACGTCGTTGGAACAAGTGTAAAGAATTAAATACAGATTATGTTGAAAAATAAATCAAATTAATAAAAAAAAGTGTTGTTTTCTCATTCAGGCCCGGAACGTTTCTTCCTATCCTCGTATAGATAGACAGATAAAGATATAAACAGGTGGCTAGAAAGGTAGATAGACTTCTTGCGCCCACGGTGTAAATACAATAATAATTTTACTTGCAGAACTAGTTAATGTTTAAGGTATAAAGGCAAAAAAAATAATTCTTGCGCCGTATTCCTTCCCCCTGTAAACACCCCTGACCGGCGTTACAGTGTTTGCCAATGTTCTCCATTTCACCGCGAGACCGAAAACCATCTTGTTAAATTGAATACTGTACTTTATAGGTAAATGTAGACCTACATTCTGCATCTTTCCATTAAATATGCACACACATAATTGTGGGTTTTCAATTTTTTGCACGCTAATCTGTGACTTTAGACAGATTAGCAGACAGATCACAGATTAGATAACAGATCAACAGATAGACAAATATATCTGTAGGTCGGTAGGTAGGGAGAGGGAGAGAGAGAGAGAGAGAAAGAGAGAGAGAGAGAGAGAGCGAGAGATGATCTTCTCTTGGCCCGAAAATATTAAACATTTCTGTAAAAATAAAACATTTCAGAGAACAAAGTTTGTAAAAAAAGGTCTTATATCATTCTTTTCATCTACGTATATATATAAAACTCAAAGTCTGAGGATTTATGTGTACGGAATACAAATCCACACCGTATACCAATTGCCACCAAATTTTGGACAGGTAACCTTTGACACAAGGCGAAACATACTATCTAACTTGGAATTTGATATTTTGCCCCGTTCGCACGATTTAGGCTCTTTTAATTATGCCTTTTCGTCGAGGCGTATAAAGATGGTCAGCAACACCATGGAGACCAGAATTAATTACCATAGTAACAAGCAAATAAACAAAAGCTATTTAGCGCCATCGGAACTGTACATTTATCCATTCCTGCAGTACATTTTCTATGTTTTATATAATATGCGATTGTATCGATATATTACGATGTGGAAAAGTAGAAGTGTACTAATTGTAAATTGTCCTATTACTTAATGCAAAGCGAAAATACGTGTTGTTTTGATTTGTGAGGTTAGGTGACAACGGTTTTTGGTTTTTAGTTTACTGCTGAAATAAATAAAAGCCATGGTTGAGGAAAACATAACGTTTAATGTGTTATACAATGCTTCTAACACAGTAACACTCAAAATAAAGAGTGTAGCGTTTTTGATTTAACAGGTACTTTATAAATATCTCCAAATGGTTTATAAACGGGTACTTTTAAATCTCCAAAGGCTGTTGCACCAACATAATAATTTAGTACAAGTTAAAATAGTACAATTGTTGAAAACAGCTTTGGAGAGAATTTGACTAATGAGTACAAAATTGTTATACGAGCTAACAGTACGCCATATAAACATAAACAATAAAAATTGTATTAAAATACTTATTAAAAGTCAAATATTCGCGTGCAAAGCCGCGAGTAACAGCTAGTACGGAATAATTTTCAAAATTACGCAGTATATTAATTAGTATACACATTTACCCATACTCAAATAAAAACATACGCGCCCGCTACGAGCGCACACATTTTGCACTTTATTAGTGTGTGTATAACTTAATCACAGCAAATGGAAATCTGTGGGATTCGCGAACAGTGGAAGTTTGTCATTATGCTTTCAACATCGTTTGTACTCACCAGTCCTGCTACATCTGATACGAAGGAAATTTATCGAATTAATTGCTGCTGTTTTGCAAAAGGTCACTGCTGCTGCTCTGTGACAGGACAGCGTACTACGCTACGCTTAATGACTACTGCCATGCCAGTGCAGAATGAAAACGTACAGCAACGTACGTACACACGTCCAGCCAGCCAGCCAGCCAGCCAACACTGCACACAAAGTTATTTTAATGTAGGACTAAATTATTATTTCGCAACGCTCTGTCAGCTGAAATCTTTTGTTTTCGCGTCACTACATTACAGCTTGTATAATGATATGTTATGTACACAGCGAAATAATATAAACAACACGTACAGTATATACGCTGAAACAAATTGTCTCGGACAAATGGTTTATACGTACACCAATGTAGTTTATAATTACAATTCATGTGTAAACGTTACATGCTTCATACTGATTTGTGTGTGTGTGTGTGTGTGTGTGTGTTATAAAAAGCGGTTCTAATGCTATGATGCCCTTGAATCGTTTGTTAAATGATGTGTTAATGAGTAAGTATACCCTGATTAACGAAAGAAAGTGACTGGCGGAGCGGCCGCGCGGCGACCGAGTTTGTAGTAAAAACATTCCACTTTATAACCTCGTGGAAACGTAAAATACAGGGCGAGAAATGTCTAATGAACTGTATTTTAATCATCAATTAAAGACGTTTTTAACAAACTTTTCTAATTTTTAAAATCTCTTTTCAATAAATTTACATTGTGAGTTAAAGAAAAAAATACACGAATTTGAATTAAAAAATTAGGGTTTATCGTTTTTATTACGTAAGAACTCAGAGGTTAAGCATCGGAAAAAAATTTCTTGTAGACAAATGGTAGTCCACCTTCTTTAGTACAATATATCAAAAATTGAGATTCCTACGATTAAAATTAACGACGTTATTAATTTTTTTCTAATGTCCTGTTAACTCAGTTGTTAAAAGTTGTACACGAATGAGATTTGCGTGACGCTCTCTTTAGATAACTAAATGTAGAAGACATATACAACTTACACCTTGTACGTGATAGGAATACTACAATGGATTAATATATAAAGTGAATTTCACAGAGAGCAATGCGTGGCGCTCTGCGGCGGAAGTACAGTCAGAACCTATTGGACCCATTTTATTCGCGCGCTACTGTCATTCCCGTACAGCGTCTCGGCCTCTCATTTATGTCTACAAATAGCACACGCTTCCAGGAAAACTGAACCGTTATACGCACACTAAGGGTAAGGGAAATTTCCAGCTTTCAGTTTAGTTGATGTGGTGGTTGAGTGATGTCCGGTTGTTGGTTATCTTGATTTTAAGTGTTAGTTTCTTGTGCTTTCATTATAAATTGACGTGTTTTTAAGTTATTTTGTGTGAATATACTTCGGTGGCTGAGCATGGAGCAACGTAACGAGGCTGAACCAAGGAAACATAGGGGAAGACCTAGGACTCGAACTCCAAAGAAAAGACAAACTTCGGGCCGAGGCGTACCTATGAAAGGACAGTCAAGAGAAATTGTGTGCAAAGTGCGGGAATATTTTGATAGAGAAAAGGCGAACAAAGGTCCTTTGATTCCGGTTAATAATGCAATACAGCGAACTGCAGATGCTCTGAAAATACATAAAAACACAGTTCTGCGAGTTTGCAAGGAAAAAGAATTGAAAGAAATACAAGATGACAGTAATAGCCAACTTTCAACTCCGGGCAAACAGAGGAAACGGGAGAAAACTGTGACAAAACTTGACACTTTTCAGGAAGACGCTATACGAAGACATGTATATCAATATTACATAAGAAAAGAAAATCCCACTTTGAAAAAACTTTTATCATCGTTGGAAAATGAAGAGCTGTTTAATGGCAGTCTGTCTTCGCTTAGAAACGTGCTAAAAGGTTTAGGATTTACGTGGAGAAAATTTTCGGGCAGAAAAGTGATTATGGAGAGAAGCGATGTCGCTGCCTGGAGGTGTCGTTTTCTTCGCCAAATCAAAGACGAGAATTTCGATAATATAATTTGGCTCGATGAGACCTGGGTCAATGCTGGGCATTGTTTGAAACAAGGATGGACTGATGAGTCACTTCAGGGGACAATGTTAACACCTATAGGGAAAGGTGAACGATTAATAATATGTCATGCAGGTTCTTCAAAAGGGTTTGTTCCAAATTCCCTTCTACTATTTAAATCGAAAAAACCGGTGACTACCATGAAGATATGGATCACGACAAATTCTTCGGTTGGTGTTCTGAAACTTTGCTAAATAACCTAGAAGAGCCTGCAGTAATAGTCATGGACAATGCTCCCTACCATTCTAAGCAAATTGATAAAGCTCCCACAAGCAAAGATAAAAAAGCTGATATACTTGCATGGCTGGATAGGAAAAATATTCAATCTACAACCGACTTGAAAAAATCAGAACTTTTGGAATTAGTGAAATGGCACAAGCCCCAGAACAAAAGGTATTTTGTTGATGAATTGATAGAGAGCAGAGGTCACAAAGTGATAAGGCTACCACCTTACCATTGCCATCTTAACGCCATTGAGCTTATATGGGCTCAGGTTAAGGGGTATGTTGCCGAAAACAACAAAATGTTTACTTTAAAAGAAGTTGAACGACTGACCAAAGACGGATTTAATCGAATTACTGCTGAGAGGTGGGAGCAAGTAGTGGACCACACCAAAAAAGTTATTATCGATGCATGGAATAACGAAGGACTAATGGAAGAAGCTGTGGAGGAAATGATTATATCCGTGGAAGACAGCAGTAGCTCCGAGGATGATAATTGTTCAGAAGATGATAATAGTGATGACGATCCAATGGAGGGTATCAGAGAACTTTCGTTTGAAGACTACTAACTCACAGCTATAAGTGTTTTTTATAGAGTGTTTTAATAGTGTATTTTTATGATTTATACACATATTTTATGAGCGGATTCCATAAAAGCTGAAGAACACTACAATACTTGTAAGTACCGTACTGTATTTATTATTTATTTGTCAATGCTAATAACAAGTAATTTACTAATTGTTTTTACATTTCAATTACATTATAACAGTAAAATACTGTTATAATTATGCAATATCTGGTAGACCGAGCTTTGCTCGGTAGTTTTAAACTGTAAACTATATTTCATAGTTAAATAATTAGTTATTGAGAAATTTGAATGGCATTAACAATTTCCCAGTAATTACATTGCACTTCAATTAGTAGTATTAAAGCTGATCACAAAACAAAAACAGTTTATTAACAAGAAAACAATAAATACCGTACCGCAAAAGAGTAATAAACAATCATTCAAGACTGTTATAAAAAGCATGTAGTTCAACTAAACCACAAAAGTCTGGTCAGATGTACGTTTTTGACAGATCTCCAGGTAGAAGATTAGATTAAATAAGTAGACAGATAACTAAGTATATACTTATGAGAGATTGGTGACTCGTAGTAAGTTGGCTATGTGTCAATGTGTGAGCCGTGAGCGTATGCACCACTTTCTTTGGGCTGTTACTGTACCTTGACTCGATCGCGCGCCGTTGAGCGATGTTAGTTCTAATTTTCCTATATTAACTGATTGCGGTTATATTTCGTAATATTTGAAGGTTACATACCACTTTGTATTGATGAATACAATTTTGTTATGTTTATTGTGAAAAAACACAATGAAAAAAATTATTAATAACGGAGTTAACAGTACATTCGGAAAAAATTAATAACGTCGTTAATATTAATCGTAGGAATCTCAATTTTTGATATATTGTACTAAAGAAGGTGGACTACCATTTGTCTACAAGAAATTTTTTTCCGATGCTTAACCTCTGAGTTCTTACGTAATAAAAACGATAAACCCTAATTTTTTAATTCAAATTCGTGTATTTTTTTCTTTAACTCACAATGTAAATTTATTGAAAAGAGATTTTAAAAATTAGAAAAGTTTGTTAAAAACGTCTTTAATTGATGATTAAAATACAGTTCATTAGACATTTCTCGCCCTGTATTTTACGTTTCCACGAGGTTATAAAGTGGAATGTTTTTACTACAAACTCGGTCGCCGCGCGGCCGCTCCGCCAGTCACTTTCTTTCGTTAATCAGGGTATAGGTTATTAATGTACGCGTATGTATGAATGTACTGTAGTGTATACGTATGTTACAACGGTCTAACTGATTCTCATACGGTACAATGGAAAACAAAATACAAGACACCAATGAAGTCACTATACTGTAATTTTTTCAGGAGAGAAATTGACAGTTGCGATGAGTCATCACCATATTGCCACTTCGTAACCACGTGTTTCTGTTCTACTTCTGTTCCTGTAGAAGTCTTATTTCTTGCTACATATCCCTTTACTTCTGCCCAAATTAACTCAATTGAGTTAAAATGACAGTGGCACAATGGCAATATTACTACTTTATGGGCATCTTTTTCCACTACTTTGTCAATTACGTATTCCGGAAGTGGGGGTTTACAGCCTGATGCCAGCTCCAACAGCTCGCTTTTTTCATGTTAACAGAGGTAGAAATGTTATGTTGGTGAGGCCAGTGAATAATTTCTTCTTTACGTTTAGCCAATGTCGGCGCTTTGTCGTATATAACGAGTGATAAGGGTCGTTATCCACTACAATAGTTGAAGGCACTGTGAGGTTTATTAATAACGAGTATGTGAACCACTTGGTAAAGTTTTCAGAGTTTATTTATAAAAAATATCACTAAAATATGAAAATATTGTAATTTAAAGCAGTTAAATTTTAATCAAAACAAACAAAATTAAACGCACTAAGCCAACTATTCAATTTAGTATGCGCACGTGGTAAAGCATAAACAACAAGTACGAGCTGACAACTATGGATAGTGTCAGCCAATCAGACCGCACTAAACACCACTTCCCCACTCGCTTGCAGAGCTGTCAATACCTCTCCTGTAAAAATTTAACTTTTTGAAATAACCAGTTTTAATTATCACAATTAATTAATTTGCAATCAACAAGATAGTCTCTTACAACAATTCAAGTAAAATTTGTCCACACGAAATAATAATGTCAACTATAAAGAATTCCGCACTAATTGTAACACAACAACACTTCGCTACAATACTTCTGGAAACACTCGATCCGCGCAAAGAAAAATCGCTCAACCAACTGACTGACAAGCCGGCTGCTATGCCTATTTATAGGTAGCGCACGCCTTCGAGAAATTTTCCATCCTCACTTTACGCCACTTAATGCATATCTCAAGTGTTCTTGAATACACTGGAATATACTGTTCTTGTGAGCGGCCTTGACTGAGGCAACACCTGCCACAATTGTCGGGGGAGGGGTGGAGAGAATGTTCTAGGCTCTTCGATAGGATTCTCGTTAAAATATATATATATATATATAGCAAGGTAACAGGTATGATGCTGACTGCACTTGCAGAAAAAAATTTAATTGGGTGATTTAATATATACTTTTATTGGTTATTATTTTTTTATATAAAAGACATAGTTTTATGTGAAAATTATGAATTTGTAAATATTTGATAGCTAGCAATTTGAAAGAGTCTTTTATTGTTTTATACTTTTATAAAGAGTTTATAATGTCGCTTTCCCCCGTGGAAATTCAGCTGGGTTACGCTGGATCGGTCCGGACGATTTCTCGGGCCTGCTCCTGCTTCCACACCAGCCATTGTTCTCCTAAGTTGGGATGTCGATCTCAGGGTTTCCTCCTCGTGGGCGTTGTGTCCGTCCAGGTTACTCCTGATTCAGTCCTCGTTGACAGCCATCGGTAGTTGAAGATCTCGAACGCCAGGGAATCAAAGATTGTGCCTGAACTCGTGGTCTAATTCAGGCCGCTCCTCGACGTTACACTCCGTCTCCGAGAGATTCCTTATTCAGATACTGCTAGGCTGCATAGCTCATGGCTCACCCGTGCTTTTATAGATCTACCCACATGACTTCATTTTTACAAATTAAAAAGTTTTAGATTTTACTAGAAAATCTACCACGTGTTGGTGGACATGAACTTCCGGTTTCTAGACCTTTCCAAACCATGTGTTTTCAACTGCATGTGACTGAGTCACTAATTACTTTGTCATTTGAATAAATACTATTAAAATTCATTAATTATTAAAATAATTATTTACTAATAGTTATTACAATTTGCACACTAATAAAAATGACTTATAGTGTCTGTTAATTGCGTTAGTGTTAATTATTTTCAGATAATTCGTTACGCGCACAACACGTATTCACTTTCACTCTACTCTGCACAGCACTGCTGTTTTTATTGTTTATTAAAATTGTCTTAAACTACGTTAACATGCAGTACTTATTCAAATAACAATATTGTCTCATAACATTCACACGCTTTTGCACAGAACACCGGCTAAGATTTATTGTAAATATGCCCTCAAATATTCACACATAGTGTGAATGTGAATGTTTGTCTCATTGCAATATATATGTATATTAGCCTATATAAAACTTCTTTTTGCACCACCAAAGTAGTATCGGAAACAGGTTGTACTGCCTTGTATGTACCGTTTGGCATATAAGGGAGAAAGTGTTGTTATGCTTTGGCGTGTAATGAATTTGATGACCTTGGTGAGTGTGCCAACTTTGACGCGTTTACTTACTAAACTACTACTTGTCATGTTCCGGATGAGGGCTTTCAGTGTTTCCACCATTTTCAAGTCCTAAACCACGACAAAAATTTTAGGACTTGAAAATGGTGGAAACACTGAAAGGCCTCATCCGAAACATGACAAGTAGAAGTTCACCAAGTAAACGCGACAAAGTTGGGAGTACAGAGACTGCTAATTGAAATAACAAGATGAACTTGGTGATTGTTGTTATAATGATTTGTTCGTAATGACTACCTGCATAAAAGGTAGATCAGGAGTTCCTAGTTGATTTTAAAAATCGTTTCCTCTTTTTTGAGACTTTTTAATTTGACTTTTGCACATTTTAAAAGTACAGGCTTGGCGAGTGTATAAAGAAGCTCACTTTGAACCAAAGTAGGAAAACTGTGCAGTTTTATTTTGAAAATAATCGTCCAACAACTATGTAAATTTGAAAACGAAAGGTGTAATTCACACGTGGTACCCAAAATATTAATTATATGTAAAATTCTTGTGTATTCTTAAATTTTGAGGTCTTAAATTTTATAACTAAAATTATCATTATAATAATTAAATTGTTTATAAGTTCACAGGCAACAGAGTAATTCTTATTTCAAATTACCTATGAACTTTGTCCCGTGTTTAAAGGTTGTCGAATCTAATGATTTATATAAAAGCGTTTGTTAACTCCGTGTTTGTTTTATTAACTCTGGTGTCGTGGTTTTTCTACTACATAAGATATCTCTACCCACATACAATATTAATGGTGGATACACACTAAACGCAGAACACTGATATTTTTACGACGATTCTTTCCCGACTGTATCAATCAATTATTTTTTATAAAATAAACAATTATTTTTATTTTATATGGTTTTATTTTATAGACATTTGGTTTGGATGGATCGGTCCAGATTAAATAAACAAATTTTCAACTATATTTGGCAACTTTCTAGTCTGAATGGATACACCAAACAACTCAAGGAGGAAATGACGAAACTGGGTATCTCTTTGAACGACTGTGTGGATAGAAATACATACAGAATCAAAATTCAAAATCTTGAGGTTGTCTGCGGTGAGAAGAAGACGAGAAAGGTGTGGACAGTGGAAAGGAAGGCGGCACATAGTGTGCAAATGAGGGCCTTCTGGCAGAAGAAGAAACGGAAATGATATTTGGGTGGCCCACGGCTGGCCTGTTCGTGTAAAAAAAAATGTTGTCCTGAAAGCCAAATGTAAAACTAAAACTAAAATATTACAAACAGTTGTTGAGGAGTATGAGTGTTTCAGCGACATTAGTAAGTTTGCTAACGTCTTCGCACGCATTAACTTCTCGAATTATAACCCCTCGACCGTGTCGCAGGAATTAATCGCGCACGGCGGCTGAAATTAACCGAGAGATTTTATCTCGTCCGGCCTAGGGTCGACTAAGCTGTTCAACGCCTAACTGTCGGCGACATTAATGCAAGAAGACGCCCAAGAAATTCTGTGAATTTCAAGCAGTTTCTTGACGCTAAATATTTGTCGGTCGCCAATCGTGGAGAACCTGCGGCTTGCGGGCCGCAAGCGAACCGCCGAATCAAAATATTCTCAAGTAGGATATTGTTGTAAGAAAAAAAAGTAACTTACTGTACTATACATACAGAATACAACAATTATATTACAACATAAACACTTCAAATCTCGAGTTTAGCAAACGTAAAAGCAAAAATCTCGTCTAAAGCAAACGTAAAATGTTAATTATTCGTCCTACTCGGTTAAACATTAGTTTAGACGAAAAAAGTTGTCGGGTATCGTTCGGCCTGATATCTGCCGCAACTGTTTTCTTAACACACTGTCGCTTATTGCGGCCTGAAGAAGGTCCCGAGGGTGTGATACGAAACGTTGCCGACGATGTCGAGAATTTACAGCCACCGACCACGACCTAACAGCCGGGGATTTAATAATTTTGAGGATAAATGTAATTGTATTTACTACACTGTAGGCCAATCAAATTAGTCAGAAAAATGCCGATTAAGCACCGCAAATTAAGAACCGATTGACAGTTCCACCAGTGCTAGGAAATAGATAATACATGACACCTATACCAAACAGAACTCGAGATTTTGCCTATGCACAAAATGGCGGCCATCCAAAGTTGGTAAAAACACATTTTTCGCTTCTGGAGGCCGAGAAAAGCTTTGTAGCTGAAAAAGTGGTAAATATAAAATGTAGACAATGAAAATACCTTTAATTTGAGCCGTGGTACGATATGTTTCGTCAAATAGTTATTGCAAAAATCTCAAAAAACCATGAAAAATGCCTGTTTTTTGCAATGCTGATAGTCATTGCAAAAATGATGTTTTTTATATGTTTATAACTTAAATAGGAAGCCCTTACGATTCTGAATCGAATAAGTTTTTGTAAAGTTGGATAGGTCAATTTGTTGCTGAGATACGTTAATTTATTTATCCCAGAGCACTTAATGTTTAATACCATAACTTTTTTGTTTGTAAACATTTTGGGCTATTTCGACGTTTATTCTCTTCTAGAAGACTTATATTTCCATATACTTTCTAGGGCAAATCAAAAAATTATTTTTTAACCCCCCGTTTTTTGCATTAAAAAAGTGGGCGATTTTTTTTTATAAACATTTAAAGCTGGAGCGTCACCCGGACATCGTACGAACTTCTAACTTCAAAATATCGAAAGCTGGCTTTGAGGCAAAGAAAAAAAAAGAAAGCTCTAGGACCGATAGGAGCTGAGTTGCAAATTTGTTTTTTAAAAATCATAGCGGCTTTGTTTATAACAATTAAGAAATGAATCCGACGGCATTGGGTATCTAAAGAGTTATATTTTGCTATGACATGAATTTTTTTCTTCAAATCCATTTATTTGACACTAAAAATAATGTTTGAAGTGGAGGCTACCGATGCCAGACGCAGGAGGTGGCGTGGTGGGGGAAACCGCTCTCCGGCCGGCGCGGCGAGCCAAAAATGAAATCTGAACTTCAAATCGGCGGCGCGCGGAAAAAATTGCCGTATCTCCTCGAATTTTAGACCGATTGTTTTTTTTTTAATCTGGGGTAGCGCAAAAAAATAATAACAATGACGCGGTGGTCAGATTTAAACAATAATTAACATTTTACGCTGCACCGTGTACCATTCGGTTTTAGAAATTTGTATAAGTCATTTTTTTTTAATGTTACTTGCACTTGACGTTTATTACAGTAAAATGTAATTAATAATAATAATATCTATATTTTATAAATATATTAATATTATAAAAAACTGGTACACAGAAAAGTCAAAATGTACAATTTTAAAAAGTTTTATTAAAGTAAATATATAAAAGTTGTTATAATTAATTAAGTTTAATTTTTTTTGATGCTACATTATCAATTTCTTCTTCGTTTTCATCTTCTTCTTCTTCTATCTCTTCTTCATGTTTGTCATATATTTCGTTTTCATCATCTTCTTCTATCCCTTCTTCTACTACCTTTTCAGCATTATCACAATCCTCTCCATTGCAACCTGAACATAAGCGAGTACATTTCAATCCATGCTTGCGACATCCGCAAGCTTTCCACATCCGGTCTTAGACCCGCACGATATTTTTTCCAATACCTCTTTTGGAACGAGACTGTAACGTGTAAATCGCGGAAGCAAACCAGTGTCTCCTTCCATCCAACCATATTCACATGGGTTTAGATTGTTCCCCTGCCATGCTTGAACTTGCCTATATACTCTCAAGCAATGCTGCGCTGCTGCTCCTTCTGTTGGAGGCAACTTTCCCAATTTGAAAGAAAACTTTATAGACGATCTTTCAAATTGTAAAAACCTCAGATCATTCAATGTTATTTTATTGTCTTTTTGTTTATTTTCATAGTCTTTATCTACCTTCGAGGAATACATGGCTTTAATAATTTCGCAGCCTGAATTACTTATAACGTTCACTGGTGAAGTTGAATCGTAAAAAGTTTTTGCCAATTTTATTAACATATTTGGCGGTAAACATGTTAAAATTTTATTTTTGCCTTGAAAAAAAAACTTGATGTCGTATCACATCCAGTGAATGCATACAAAAAGCTTATTATTTCATTAAATTCGTGATGCTTAAAACTATGGTTTTTATAATAATTAATTAAGGTTCCTTTTTTAGTGTGGGTAATTTTTTTAAAGATAATGTTAGAGTATTCAACCGCCAAATGATTAAAAAGTACCAGAAGATCTGTATCGTTACCTACTATTATAACGTTACTTTCATACCTGGCAGCCTCAAGAGCAGTTTGAATGATTAACCAATCCGCATCTTCGTCTGCCTGCTTAGTACGATACCCCTGCTCATTCAATCTTCTAATTAATAATTTTATTAATATGTTTTTGTTCTTTTCATCCGATAAAAAGTCTTTCGGTTTTACAGTTATTTTTGTATTATAGTCAAATTTAATTTCATGACCAATATAACCACTCTGCCGACGAAGTCGTTCTGCACTTTTTGTGCCTTTGTCGCCATCGTACCCATCAAATGCAATATAACTATTAATAACAAAATTGTTTTTAACGTAATTAACATATTTACATATAATATCATCTATAGATACATTCTTTTGCCAATCAATTTGATGTATTAAGAAGCCACCGTCAATAACATGGATGAAAGGCGAATTTACAGGACAATCGGTTAAAGAATTAAAATGATCACAAAACGCACTTTTATTCGTCTTTCGCATACCAGCTTCGTAAAAAATAGCAAGAGGAAAAGGAGCTAATTCAAATTGCAAAAAATGTTTCATGTTAGTTTTTTCATCAATGTTCAAGCAAATCCGCTGAAATATTAGCAATGGCTGAATTGTTATAACATTATTATTTATTTTAATTTTCGAAGACATGGCACTTAGAGGTAATACCTTATCTTTTCTTGGAATTTTCAATTCATCAAACGATTTGTCGTTAATGTTATTTAATAATTTAATGCCAATTTCAAATGCTTCATGGCAATTAATTTTGTCATTTCCTACTAAGCCAGAATAAATCGAGCGTATTTTGTCACTCGGGGTGAAAGGATTACGTTCTTCGTAAAACTGTAAAAGTTTTTTTAAATCCGAAGCGTCTCTGCTCATTCTGCTGCTGCGGGCATCCACATGTTGCTCGGAACTGTCATATGTAGAAGAACAAAAATTTTCAATTTCATTAAATATCTCTAAAAGTACAACAGTACAAGCAAGAAATTTCGCTATAGTGCTTTCATTCATCCCTCGTCCGTGCGTTAATCCACCTACACACTCAATCGATCTCATCAATACTTGCTCGATAGTCATGTCCGACCATACACCACACCAAAATTTTTCGGAGCGTCGTATAGTGAAAAATCCTTGATAGATGAATTGATCGTATTCGTTTGGACCTAGGATTGATCTTAATTCCATCATATCTTGCAAGTAAAGATGAGCCGATTTTGCGTAATTGTGGTGTCCGCTTGCGTGAAAGTAAGGTAACATTTCTTTTATGCTTTGCAAATGCAACTCGAAATTTCCTGACCGTTCGGCGTGGTAAAAATTTAAAGTGATAACCACACAGTGAAAATACTGAACCCGCAGCTGAGCTGTGGGGCCATTTTCTTTTAAACTTTTTAATTTAGTATTAAACTTATTGATTAACGCCATGAACAATGGGTCCTCGGTAAACTCATATTCACGTAAATTTTTACTCGCAGAAAGATTATTGAGAAATTGTATTTCATCATCGCTGAAAGAGCATTCATCGATGATTAAGCTCCCTAAAGCAGCCAAGTTTAAAATGTGTCCTCTAATTGCTCTAGAAAAAGCATGTCCGGCCAAGGCTTTATCTGACGAATTATCCGCATACATTATTTCAAACGCTTCCTCAAGCCACTACTTTCCATAAGGTATCCAATTGCACCCAAGAAAGACATGAGGGTATGAAACCCTCCTAATCTTACTATAACATTACGAATACCGTATACATCATTTTCGGAATCGACAGAGGCAATTATCTCCCTAGCTTTCCAGTAGGCGGTTGATCGAACGTGACAAATGTCTGAATTTGTCCGTTTGCTTCAAATTTTCTTGCTGCTTCAATCAATACAGTTAATATGGTATCGTAGTTGCTTGGCGGTGTATTTACAAATTGCAATGGAATAATTTTTGATACATCAAAATTGGTTAAGCGCGAATTGACTTCTCTATATCCCATCCATCCTTTTACAGCGGTAGGAGACATTTTTTTGCCAAACAACCATAAAAAATCCAGACAAGAAAAATCAATTTTATAATTACTGATGTCTGAAAATGTAATACTTTTAACCTTAATTTTTTGAAACCCTGTTAAAGCAATATTCAATTGTTTAATGGGTAAAAAGCCAAATGAGTCACATATTTGATTAGCTGTTGGGAGGTTTTTGAGCTTTGGGATATTTGATACTGATGTTACAGCTGAACTGGAAGTAACACTCATAATACCTCCCATAGCATGAAAAGTATTGCGCCCGTCTATTGTAGCTGTATTGTGGTCAGCATTGTCGAAAATACATTGTAAAAAAGAATCGGTCGAAATTGTATAATTATCTGGATTTTTTACTATAGATGATTCAAATAATTGAGTGTCGTAATAAGATGCGCAAAGACCTAAATTAGAAAGACAATCGATGAGTCCCTTAGAAGCATGCTTAGTAGGTTTTATAGTAGATATTATAATATGTGCAATTGTAAATATAGTATTATTCATTTTTTGTTTTTTTTTTCTTTTCATCGGAACTGCGTTTGTTTGTTGTTAGTAATACCTCTAGAACGGTAAATAAAGTTTGCGGTATATCGTTTTTAACATCTTTTAAAAAATTAGTTGAAGATTTATATTCCGTTACATCATAATGAGTTTTAAGCACATCATCTAACATAATATTCGCAGCTTTTGTACACACTTTTAAACGTTCTTCGTCGCTATTTTCTTTTCTTTTTTTATACCATTCTTCATTTAGTACATGATCAATCGAGCCACGATAAATTATGTGGAGGTCTTTTAAAAAAAATACGTCTGTATTTCTTCATTAAATTGTAACAAAAGATGTTCATTTATGTTTCGAAATGAAGGAATGTCTCCATCAAAATCTTTTAAAATTTCGTTTAGAGAAAATTGGCATTCGTCTTTATTTTCAAGAATATAGTCTACGTCGTAACTCACAACTTTGGCAGTATCATCCGTTATTGGCCGACCTACAGCAGCTCTAGTTTTACAACGATAAAATTCTTTGAAACAAGACTTATGATAATAAGGTTTTAGCTGATTAAACTTTTCTTTTAATAAACATAGTCGAACCATTAATATTTTTTCTTTCTGATCAAGAGTTCTATTATCAAGTTCTTCCAACATTTTGTCAATAGTGCTTACATTCGCAACATAAACTTTTGGTTCATCTTTATGTGTCCTTTTTTCACAAAAAAAAACAAGCTTCATTAAAGTTGAAAGTGTTTGCTTGTTTCAGTGACTCACGCTTTTGGGTACGTTCATTTTTACCTTTTTTTTAATGCAGCTTCTATGCTGTTAGGTCTAACATAAACAATTTTACAATTACAATGTAATCTTAATTGTGGAAGTGACTGCATTATTTTATACTTTTTGTCTTTTCTTTTTTTACTAGCTTCTATAATATTTGCTTTCGCTTTCTCACCAAAAATGGTCGAGTTATCATTAGTCATTTTTTTATCTCAAATTAAGTGTTGCTCCATATAATTAACAGGATGCTGTTGATCTGCAACAGTTTCCGCTAAGTCGGGTGAAGGTTCAACATCATCTCCTATGCCGGATGAACCCGGAATGCTTTCCATTTTGAAAATTACACTGTGAAAGTATTTAAGTTGTTATAAAAATGCTGTGTATATAAAAAAATATGCTTTTGCATGAAGGTATGACCATAAATTATTGCCCTTATAAGTTCTTGTAATTTATAGTACAATTATTTTCTATTGTAATAATAATAATAACAATCAAAAATTGTTTAAATGAAGTCTTATATAACAAAGCATGAGTATTACATGTTATGTTTGCTTTTAATTAAAATAATTAATAATTAAATTAATATTGTTTTTTTATGGTCATGCCTTACTTTATGAAATATATTTAGTATAATTCTTACACAACTGCAGATGAAATTAAGTTTTCTTGCAAAGTTGTTACACAGTAAGATGAACACTTATATCAATTAATAAACAATTATAAAATCACTTTGTTAGAAAGAACAGAATAATTATATAAAATATTAAGAATTATTCCACTTAAAAATGTTTGAAATACAATTAAATTGAAAAAAGGGATGCTGATGCTACATGTATAACCTCTACGACTAACTGTAACAAATAAGACATGTGGCAACAATACAAGCAGCTGATGGTTTGGGCATGACATTGAGAGAGGGGCCCCCTCCACCGAATTTTTAAAAAATACACACAGATTTAAAAAAAAAATTGCAACTGAGTTCCTATTGGTCCTAGAGCTTTCTTTTTTTTTAAATCTTTACCTCAAAGCCAGATTTCGATATTTTGAAGTTAGAAGTTCGTACGCTGTCCGGGTGACGCTCCAGCTCTAAATGTTTATAAAAAAAAAAATCGCCCACTTTTTAATGCAAAAAACGGGGGGGTTTAAAAAATAATTTTTTGATTTGCCCTAGAAAGTACATGGAAATATAAGTCTTCTAGAAGAGAATAAACGTCGAAAAGCCCAAAAAGTTTATAAACAAAAAAGTTATGGTATTAAACATTAAGTGCTCTGGGATAAATAAATTAACGTATCTCAGCAACAAATTGACCGATCCAACTTTACAAAAACTTATTCGATTCAGAATCGTAAGGGCTTCCTATTTAAGTTATAAACATATAAAAAACATCATTTTTGCAATAACTATCAGCATTGCAAAAAACAGGCATTTTTCATGGTTTTTTTGAGATTTTTGCAATAACTATTTGACGAAACATATCGTACCACGGCTCAAATTAAAGGCCTTTTCATTGTCTACATTTTATATTTACCACTTTTTCAGCTACAAAGCTTTCCTCGGCCTCCAGAAGCGGAAAACGTGTTTTTACCAACTTTGGATGGCCGCCATTTTGTGCATAGGCAAAATCTCGAGTTCTGGTTGGAATAGGTGTCATGTATTATCTATTTCCTACCACTGGTGGAACTGTCAATCGGTGCTTAATTTGCGCGCGAAAAAAATCTAATTTGATTGGCCTACTGATATTCTCCTGAGTTAGTACAAATCATTGTAATACATCTTCTGGTGCACTAACAAAACTTTAACTTTAATGTAACCTATGCAACATGTTTATTTTATTGGATATTACACTATGAACAGCTTTAATTTACAGTCTGTATGCAATCCTGTACCGGCAACTACGTAGTAGCATTTTATAGAACGGCCGCCAGAGCGCTCCAGGATGTAATAAAATTTTTACGAAAATAAATTATTGCACCAAACTATACCTCAAGGCTATTGTTTTCAAATTTATGAAACGGTCATTCGAAATTAATACGCTCTTATGTAAATTTACATTCCCACCTAAGGCTCTCTAACGTGCTGTTATGTTAATTTACATGCCCGTCTAAGGCTCTCTAATGTGGCTAATATATTCTGTTGTTAAATTACATCCTCATCTAAGTCTCTCTAACGTGTCTAATATACTCTTACGTTAGTTCACATCCCCATCTAGTGTGGCTAATTTGCGGTTATGTTAAGTTACATCTCCATCCAAGGCTTTCTAATGAGGCTAGTATGTTGCTATGTTGATTTAATCCCAATCGAAAGCTCTCTAATATGGCTAAACTTAATGCGATTGTTTTAATTATTTTTCAGCGTAAATATTTTATAAATTCGCCGTATTAATTAGTTTATTAAAAGAATATCACTAGAAAGTCCTCTTTCCTCTTCTGAGAATGGAAAATAATAGGACACTATCAAAATAAAAGCGAGTTTGAATAAAATGAATTAACTTTCATTGGAAAATAATTACCTTTCTATTGGCTGCAAAAAATGACCTTTTATCATCATTGTGATGTAGAATGTGTGCGTTTGCGTGTACATAATTGTATTTGCCCGAATTTGATTGGATACGGAGGTGTCGGTTGGACTCCATGGATCTTCAGTTTTGTTAACGATCTTCAAACTTCAAATATACGCGTATGAATATGGGTTTGTAGTCTCTCTCTCTCTCTCTCTCTCTCTCTCTCTCTCTCTCTCTCTCTCTCTCTCTCTCTCTCTCTCTCTCTCTCTCTCTCTCTCTCTCTCTGACACACACACACACACACACACACACACACACACACACACACACACACACACACACACACACACACACACACACACACACACACACACACACACACACACACACACACACACACACACACACACACAGTATCGAGAGCATCCGTATCTAGAAATTCAGAGCTAACTTTTGTTAGAAAATTGAATAGAAACGTTTTTTTTGTGATCTACTGAGGCAGGCAATATTTAACCGACAGGGATTATTTTACAGCACTCTGCACTGCGTTTTCCACCTGTTCTAACGGATTCATTCTACGAAGTAATAGCTCTCTAAACCGATACTATATACACAGGTTGAAATTTATCCATAAAATAAAATGAGGGAAGTGTTTTATTTCTAAGCAAATTACATAAAGTTTGGCCGCTGAACAATAAGTTTAAAAGGCTACAGATAAAAATATATATTTAGCAAATTTCTTTGACACTCTATTATTATTTTTTAGTTTGAAATATTAATCTGTTAAAATGAACGTTAAGAAACCGTTTATCAGTTTTCATATAAATTATCTTGACTTAGATTCTGTTTCTTTCTTCTTTCCCACATAAAAATCTTGATAATCTTGGAATAAAATTCTGATTCAATACAATTTTTTTACAATATTTTGTTTGTGGAATGTGTAGTAAGAAAACGACAGAATATTAATGGGTAGGCCTGTACGCTTCTTCCAGCGCGGCGACAATTGGTCAAAAATCGATACGGCCGCGTACACTGTACAGCTCGTTGCCTTGCCCCACCTGTTATTATTATTATTATTATCCTATTATTTGTCGCGAGTTAAAAGCTCTCGATTATTTATTGAAATGACATAAACAAACTTGATAATGAAATGTATTCGAGGAATCCGTGTGGCTGAAATTTTTGTAACTGTCTCTACACAAATTTCTATTACAATAGGAATCCTTTAATTCGTTCATATCAAAGGAACTGGTAAGTAGTTGACACACACACTTTGCACGTACGTCTTCGTTATCGGTATCCATACAGGAGATTATCGCCCGTCTCGTATAAGTGTTATAACTATAGTACTTTTAACCATCTATTCCTTCCCTTCCTGTAATGTTTTGTCTTCATGTTTGATTTCGCCTCATTTTTGCACACTTCTCTCTTCTGAAAACGAGCGCGCGTGAGTTTTCATTTGAGAAACGTGCTGCTCTCTATTTTCTGTTTGCTAACTAAATTCGAAATGTAGTACAAATAGAACATTTTTCAATTATAACTTGCCAGTGAATAATACTTTACAGTGAAATAATTTTCAGTGACTATGAATACAATAAAATGTTTGTTAAAAGAGTTTATAGTATCCGGACTATTTGATCGTGATCGATAGCTTTGAGATGACATTTTTTATTTTCAAGACGTTTCGGCCACCAACCGGAGGCCTTCTTCAGCAGTAAAAGTTTTAAAAAAGTTCGACAAGGGATGGTAGGCGTAACGTACCCCTGACTGACGCAAAGCAAATGTTCTGCCAATAGGCCGGATATTATAAATTCTTTTAATAATGCGGACAGACTACGCAATAGAATAAAATGTTTATTTACCCAAAGAAATTAAGAGTTTATTAGTAGCTGTTGCCGCTGTATACTAGCGAAGTTTTAAATTAATTACAGACAGCACAAACGATTTCCATACCACATTATCTTATGTGAGAATGACGTTACAATAATTCGCATATTTAATTTTTCAAACTCGAAGTATTTTAAACGGTAAACAACATGTCCTTTCAAACTCCTACACGATGTAAGTTAGGTCCTTACGTTATAGTAATTCTATTTTTTTACGTCGTGGGCACAAAAGTCGATGGTCGTCGTCAGAAGCTATAAACGCAAAAGGAGTTGCAATAAGAAAATATAAAAACAAAATTAAATCAACATTAACAGGAATTAATAATATAATATACAATAATATTATAATCGTCTCCTATATTATAAAATTTTGAAAAACTATTTTATAAATTTATGTACAAATAAATTGAAAAATTCTTTCGACATTGACATTCCGACTTGGGACAGCAGATATTACATATTCGGCGAGTTTTAATAATTCTTTATACATAGAACTCCTCGGAAACTGAATTTTTGAAGTAGTTTGCATATTTAATTTGTAAAAGTCGTTATTTTTCTTAAATTTTTAAGTAACGTATGTATTGGAAACTTTAAATTGAACCACCTATTCAGTTACTCTAATACATTTAGAACTTTGAATTCTGACGTAGGCCTATATAATAAAGTTAAATACGTTACTCTAAGATCGTTTGAACTTTCGACCAATTTACGTCTTGTCCGTCAGGAAAGTTCATTCGCTGAAATATTTCAGTTTCTTTGAGCGGTACTAACCGCTTAGTTAAAGAACTTAATTTTAAAAGAAAAGCGTTACTTTAATTTAAACGCCAAAATCATAACTTAATAAACGCAAAACACACTTCACAGTTGACAATATATAATGAATAGTCTTGCATTCCAATGAATAACTTGCAAATAGACATGAATATAGCTAATGTGCGTTTTAAAGTCAGCGTTTCTGAGAAACGACAAAATCCTGGAGTTGGACAAAAATCCCCCCCGGACGTTCCCCTTGACATGAAAAATGGCCGTGCCCTTGAAAACTCGGACGGATGGGAACTCTAAATAAGCGTACCTAATTATCACGGCGATTGTGCCGATGTCTTTGCTCTTGTGAGTGTACATCAGCGTTTACCAAACTCTTTCTTGCCCACGGTACACTACAAATAAATACAGTAGTCAGAAGCGGCGGCACACTGTGTCCCTCTACATACCGACCCCCTCACCGTCAGTACGTTTCCGCGATGTCTTTAAAATCACACTGCAGCGTAATATACCATAATAATGAATGTCACTTACTTACCTCAGTACTACTTGTGGTTCCCATTTATATCAGTGGGCTTTTCCAACTGTAACGCAAATTTATCAGCAAACTTAGATTTTCGTGACTTATAAAATCACAAAAAGCCATTGAAACACATTTTCTCACATAACCTTTATTCGCACTTTCTCAATTTACAAAATAATGAAAAACACAAAATATTACAAGAATAAAGTTTGTTCTGTATTAAATAGGTTTTGTAGTGTTTCTGCTTCCGAATTTTAATGCGATACATGGGATTAGTGTGTTTTCATTAGATCCTTGTTCCGCGGTCGAATAGTGGACGAACACGCTCTCATGTCATGTTCCAATGTTTGAAGTCGAGATCGAATTTTTTATTTCATTTGGTTCATTGTGGGAAACGCTGGCTCACAAGTATAAGATGCAGAAAAGCAAGGACTATTAACTATGTAAGCAAACAACTTTTTGATTTCTTTGTTCCCGAATTAGACATTTTATTTATTTTTTGTATCAGCCATCTAAGGATTACATGCCAATTTCAATTCTTTATTCTTTGTTCTTTTCTCTTTCTACAATATTCTTTCATCTTTTCACTGTGTCTCTTCTTCCTGTCTTCAGTCCACTTTGAACCTGCGTTTTTCTCTCTCCTACCGTGGACTCCTTCCATTTTTAACACTTTTGCCCGAAAAACTTCCCTTTCAATTGCTTCTTCTGCGTGTACATTTATTTTTTTCTAAATCCTTTTGGACTTCTTTAATCCAACTTGATGTTGACTTCTTCCCCCACAGATATCTGAAGATTTGCTTTGTCAACCTATTGTAGTCCATTCTATATAAATGTCTAAAAAATAATAGTCTTCTTTTTCTCATTGTTTCTGTTATATTTTCTATACTTTGATATATTTCATCATTACTTCTTAATTTCCAACCTTCTGAAGTTTTTCGTGGGCCTAATATTGTTCTAATAATTCGACTTTCCAATATTTCTAGTTTGTCTAAATTATAATTCAATGCTAGACATTCACTTGCATATAGGCATTCTGGCTTCACTATTGTACTGTAATGCCTTATTTTTGCATTTTTAATATACGCACTTTTTATTGAATATATCTTTAGTTATACCATATACCCTTTCCATCTTATGAATCCTTTCTTCTATAGCAGATTTTTCTAAGCCATTCTCTCGAATTATTTCTCCTATATACTTAAATTTCCGAACCCTCTGTATTCGACCAATATCTGTTACCAGGATTTTAGCGCATTTTTAATGTTCGTGAGAAATTTGTTTTTTTTTCTGCAGAAATTCTTAAGCCTGTTCTACTGGCTATGTCCTCTAAAAATTAACTTGTGTTACTGCAGATGTCAGATGTTCAGAAAGTAGGTATAGCAAAGTCGAGTTAGACATTTTATTTTATATTTTTATTATTTTTCCAAAATTTCGCGGCACACACAGCCGGGCTTAGCGGCACACACTTTGGGAAACGCTGGTGTACACTTATGTATCTGGTAAATTACTACACCATGAAAATGGTAAAAACTAAATCTGTATTGGTAAACGACTCATATTTTCCGTAAATAAATCTGGGGAGGAAGAGCATGAAATTCTAACACGGTTTATAACGTTATCATTGTGAAATCACTTTGTGTGTCGAGTAAAATATTTTCACATAAAAACGATGCGCGCGATGTTGCGGAGGAGGGAGAGAAGAGGGAGTGAGAAGACGTGTCTGTGCGTGAACATCTCTTGTTTGTGGTCCTCTGTGTGTGTTTTTCATAGCTGAATACTCTCACTCACTCACTTGTTATTTGTACTTCGCTAATAATGAGTGTGTTCCTCCAGCATTCTGCACATTCTTTATATTATACGTCTACTGTGTACTACGTATGTACTGGACTCGTACTGTACACTTGTTTTTGTCTTTCGTTTACAACCGTTTTTTTTTGCTTTCTTCATTAAGCATTCCACTTGTAATACGAACACGTCCGACTGTGACTGTGACTGTCTGTGTGTGTGTGAGAGCGCGCGCGCTCACGCGGGTGTGTGTTTGTGTGTGCGTGTGTCTGACTACGTATGTGGACCTCGACGACATACAATTTTCATTCGTTGGGTCGTTGGAAAACATTCGTTATTGAAAGAAAAAGAAAATTTCAGTTAATGAAAACAAGCCTGCATTTCCGTAGTCAAAATTTATGTAGCAGCTTCTCTCTACCGTTTTCCCAATTAGTCAGCTCATCTCGGATTATGGACTCATGATGAACGCTCATTTACAAGGTTTATCCAGTCCTAGTTGGGGGGGGGGGGGGGTAAAGTAAACTATGCGCTCCGTACACTCTGAACTGAAGGCTCCGCTTCTCCCTGAGTACGCGTGCGTTCCATCGTTAGTAACTATTGTCTGTGCGTTTGGAACAAAAGGGAAGATACAATTCTAATATAGTTTACTAAAGCTAATTATATTAGAAATTTAAAATAACAAAATGTAATTTTCTACCTTCAACATGAAAGTGACATAATAAAGAGGCGATTTTACGGGGAAGGAAATCAGGACTTCCCCGGTTTTGAGAAAATTGTTTACAGTCGTATTTAGGGTATGTGTGTGTGTGTGTATTTCACGTCGGTACAAAATAGAACAGTTTTTGGAATACTAAACACCAGAAAAACTTACGCAACAAAATATCCACTAAACTTAGTCAACACACCGCAACTTACAAAGGTTCATTAATACCAGGTAAAACAGAAACTTCACAAGACAATGGGTCAAAATAGCTGACTATCAGTTACTGCATATTGCTTGAAACATGTCTCAGAAGTAGGAAAACTTGATAGTACTTTTACATAATATTAATTCATAAATACACAAAAAAGAGCTGAACGAAGCTTTCATACACACGCGCTACATATACTGTACTACGCTACCATACAATCAGATGTTTACTTCTTACTTGGAACGTGCTTCGAGCATCAATCAGTATGCTCATCATCGCTAATGTTGCTCTTTTGATCTGGTAAGGTATGCATATTATGATCGGTTGCTGCTGCTCGGTTTTGATTGCTTTTTTTATGTTTTTGAGCCTTGTTGGTGTTCCTGGGATCAGAGATGTAGTGTATAAATTGTTGTTTGAGTATATCCAATTTGGGTCTTGTTACTTCCATGTTCCTTAAGGAAATGGAAGTATGATGATGGCAAAAAAAATCGTGTTCGAGATTATTGCAGATTCTGATTGTACTACACTCAAAACATGAGAAAAAGTCATTTTTCGAAAAGTGTCTGTGTGTCTGTCTGTCTGTCTGTGTGTCTGTCTGTCTCTGTGTGTCTGTAGATTTTTTTTCTATGGCAAACGATAACAGCCGCAAATTCAAACAGACTCAAATAATTTTTTGCATACAGTCCTGATTTGTAGAGTACTCAAGACCTATTGTTTTTGGTAAAGATCGGTTAAGGGGAAGGGGTAGTTTACCTGCAACATTTTTTTTTAATCAAGGGTAATTATTTTCTATGGCAAACGATAACAGCCGTAACTTCAAACATAATCAAGTACTGTTTTGCATACAGCCCTGAATTGTAGAGTTCTCAAGACCTGTTGTTTTTGGTAAAGATCGGTTAAGGGAAAGGGGTAGTTTACCTGCAAATATTGTTTTTAATCAAGGGTAATTATTTTCTATGGCAAATGATAACAGCCGTAAATTCAAACATAATCAAATAGTGTTTTGCATACAGCCCTAAATTGTAGAGTTCTAAAGACCTGTTGTTTTTGGTGAAGATCGGATAAGGGAAAGGGGTAGTTTACCTGCAACGTTTTTTGTTTTAACAAGGGTATTTTCTATGGCAAACGATAACAGCCGTAAATTCAAACAGAATCAAATGAGTATTTGCATACTGGCCTAATTTGTAGAGTACTCAAGACCTGTTGTTTTTGGTGAAGATTGGATAAGGGAAAGGGGTAGTTTACCTGCAACGTTTTATGTTTTAAAAGGGTATTTTCTATGGCAAACGATAAGAGTCGCAAATTCAAACAAAATCAAATAATTTTGTGCATACACATCTCATTTGTAGAGTACTCAAGACCTATTGTTTTGGTGAAGATCGGTTAACGGGAAAGGGTAGTTTACCTGCAACGTTTTTCTTATCAAGGGTAATTTTTTTCTATGGCAAACGATAACAGCCGTAAATTCAAACAGAATCAACTACTCTTTTGCATACCTTTTTGAGTTATACGGAACTCAAGGTCTGTTGATTTTGTTGAAGATCGGTTAAGGGAAAGGGGTAGTTTACCTGCAACGTTTTATATTTTAACAAGAGTATTTACTATGGCAAACGATAAGAGCCGCAAATTCAAACAGAATCAAATAATGTTTTGCATACAGCCCTGAATTGTAGGGGACTGGAGGTCTGTTGATTTTGGTGAAGATCGGTTTAGAGATAGGGGTAGTTTACCTGCAACTTTTTATGTTTTAACAAGGGTAATTTTTTCTATGACGAACGATAACTGCCGTAAATTCAAAGAAAATCAAATACTGTTTTGTAAACGTTCCTAAATTGTAGAGAACTCAAGGTCTGTTGATTTTGGTGAAGATCAGTAAAGGGAAAGGGGTAGTTTACCTGAAACATGTTATGTTGTAACAAGAGAAATGTTTTCATGACGAACGATAACTGCCGCAAATTGAAACAGAATCAAATATTTTTTTGCATGTGTCCCTGCATTGTAGAGGACTGAAGGTCTATTGATTTTTGTGAAGATCGGTTTAGAGAAAGGGGTAGTTTACCTGCAACGTTTTATGTTTTAACAAGAGTAAAGTACTTAATTTTTATAAATAAAGTATCTTGATAAGAAGCTCATATTAATTTTAAATTAATATCAGTGTTATCTGAGGATGGGACTTTGTGCCCGAAACGCGTCATAACTAGACGAAACTTTGTGTCACTCGAGTGGATAAAAGGTAATATATAATTATCATAATAATGCACTGTAGAAACGTAGATGAAATATCTATAAATGAAGAGGTTAGGTGAACGGGGTGGGGGTAATTTTCTATAAATGAAAATTATAGTTGAAGAGGGAGGAGAGAATTTTTTATGTGTACTACGTTATCGGCAACAAAGAAGTAGTTCTTTGTTAAAATTCCTTCCCGGGCTGTTTAGCCGTAGTCCAATGTTTTCTGCAAAACCAAACTTTAAGGCAGTCCCATCGACTTTCATCTCAGTGAAAATCGAGTGCGAAAACGTGAGGTGGTATACGTTAGTGACCATAGTACTGTGGTTTAAGGCTGACGCAATAAGTAGAAAGAAGTAGTTTCTATGGAAATATTTCATTTCGAATATGATTTTAAATATAAATCTTTGAACATGGAAGTCATGTATGGTTCTTCATACCGATATTTTTTTTATTGATATGTATGTGTTCCGGTAGTAGTTCGTTTTATGTTTATAAATATAAGTTTATTTGTAGACTTTTCCAGATATTCATTATAGCACCTTTATATAATATTAATTATAGGTCAAACCATACCACACACACACACATTGTTTATTAACGACTGTTTCGTGAATAATCTTCCATGTACTTTTATAAATTTAGAGGCATTTTCAATTATAAAAACCTAACGAATAAACCAGTAGTGACCATTAGTAATAAACAGAAACTACGAATGCTTTAAACTAACACACACACACACACTTCTTTGCTACAGTCAATTTCGTGATACTTAAATTATTTAATAATTATAATTATTTTAAAATCGAGCGATATTATTTCCTTACTTGTAACATGTTTCGGAAATCAAATGTTTTCCTATCCTCAGTCATCTTATTGTTTGATCTTGTTGAATGTTTGTGTTCACGTTCGTTGTTGCTATGGCATCCTCTTAGCTCTGGCTACATAGGCCAAACGAAAAAAAGCAACTGAAAAAACGTTATTTTGAGCACTTAAAACGAATACAAAGAAACAGAAATATATAAATCCAATTTGGCCACACATGCAATACAGGACATAAACTCCCAGACATAACCAACATGGCACTGATAAAACATATACCACAGATAGGTACAATAATGAATATGTGGGAAAATATACAAATATATAAACACAAAACAAATTAATACCTAAACAAATACAAATCAGTACAAATCATGGCACAGTTTTCAAAGCACTCAACATCGAAAATACTCAAAAAACTAATATAGACACCACAATAACATACAATAATACTAATTTAAAATACCAAAAACCAACAGGAAACCATAACAACAACCAACCAAAACACAAGTACTCAACAAGATACAAAATTAAGATGGCTGAGGACGGGAACAATAGGATTCCCGAAACATGTGGCGAATAAGGGAAAACCATCTTGAGGTAAAGAAATTATAAACATTAAATAAGTTATATAAGCGTCAAGAAACAGACTGTAGCAAAAAGTGTTAGAATATATATATGTGTGTATATATATGCAACAATACATATACTTGCATATTTTTCCAGGGCGGTATATATATAACGTTGCAATATATATATATATATATATATTGTAACGTCCTGCTTTATTGTGAGGTACTAGCGACAAGTACACCTTTAGTCAAGCCCCCAAATGTTGGGTTCGCCAAACTTGTAACGTACCGCCTTTTTTGTGAGGTGTTATGGAAGTGTTATTATATGCCTCACGCAGTATGCGTCACTTCTGAATTATACTAACTGATGTTTTCAAAAGTATAAATAAAGGTTTTTGTTTATTTTGTTTTACTCAATCTAAAGAGAAATCGAGAGTGTGTGATTTGTGGTCAAGGAGGGAAGTTGTTCAGCCTTATGCAGAAGAGAGAGTAAGTATCATTATTTCCACTCAGTTGAGACTATTTCTTCTGTATGTGGTGCTGAAATTTTTTATAACTACCCACTACAATAAATTATAACACTTTATTATTCAATATTAATTTTCAATAATATTGCTTTATTTATTATTGATTTTTGTCTCCTGCCACCAAGATATAGGTATCACAATTAATCTTATCTGAAAAAAAAACATCATCTCGACTTTACCGAGTAAACATAGAGTTGTCTAAGGAGCAAAACATATATGTTGTTATTTACCCAATATTACGCTATAATAAAAAACATCAATTATTACATAATTCTTAATAATTCCCCAGGGTTCAGGGTGAGTTCTTTGTGTTACGAGAGTGTCAGAAATGGATAATTACTACGCTTTACAAATACCAAAAAATTAATAAATAATTTTGTTTATTTTTCATGTAGTACGTAGTTCCCGGAATTGCCGTAAGAGAGCAGCGTATATTTGTTTACTTTGAAAAAACATATGATCAAATGATTATTTTTTGTTCTATTTCACCGTTCAAAACGAGTTTTCTTCTGGAATTATTACGAAAAAATGTTTATATTACCTCGCTCCGTATGGTTCTTACTGGATTGCAGCTTTTCTGTGATGAGGTCCGTCTTGCGTTATAATTTACTTTTCGTTTGAAGTATTTTCCAATTGTCAACGAGAACTAGGCCGAACCATGCTGGATCCTCAGAATGTTTTCATCCACTGTTTATTAATGTATATAACCATTTAATTTGGATTAATCAGGTATAATTAGATAGTGGTCACTCTGTTTGTTAATCTTGCGTTAATTTCAACTCCTCCAACGTTCCAAAAAAGGTTATTTTTTATAATTTTTGTCGCATCGTTTCTTCAACTCTCCAGTTTAGTTCAAAATTTTTATATCTATTAACAATACTTGTTATTTTCATCACTCTTAGTAACACATAGTATTTTTATTATGCAGGCAGTTTGTAATTATTATAAATTTATATTTTATTTATGGAAAAATAATTCCTTTCCATTCCGGTTTCTTTACTAATTTAATTTACATAATAAGTTTTGGTTAATTTTTTTATGACATTGTCTATAAGTATTTTATCATTTTATTATCCTTAAATAAATTTATATATTATTTATTTAGTCTCGAATAGTATTCATACCCGGCACTACTTCCTGTTGCCATTTCCTTCATAGGATTATTTTAATTTTTATTATCTTTTGGTAAGTAAATTTTTATGTCTTTTAAAACTAACCCTGGGTTATCCTATATTACAACACAAATATTTTAAAAAACATAACATTAACTTATGTATAACAAGTTGTGGTCCATACACTATAACTTACAATAAATAAATAAAATTACAAAAATCAATCAGTATTATTACATCCTTCTTCCATAGTTTTATCCTTTCCAAAACATACAGCACAGTTTGGTAATACTTTACTTTCACTTTTGTCTTTCACCTCAATGGGTACACTAGAACTCACTTTGCACTGTATACCACTCGAATTGTTTATCATGTTGAGTGATATAATTAAATTTTGAGCGAGCTTTAGTTTACCCATTTCTGACTTTTATTATCATGAGTTACGTTATTGGGACCGGGTTATGTAACGTTACAATATATATATATATATATATATATATATATATATATATATATATATTGCAATGAAACAAATATAAGTCATAGTAAATTACAACAAAATAATATCAGAGTCTTTTATCTGGAGTTAGGTATTTATTTTAAAACAAATTTAATATGGTCTGTGATTTGAACATAAATTATTTATTCTTAAATTTTAATAGAGTCTGTAAAATGGTTTGAATGTTTTTCTCTCTTATAGTCTATTTTACTTGTTCGACGAAATCCCTTGACGAACCGTTGAACTGCCACTCGCCGCCTGCTGGATCCACTGCAATGATGACACGTAGAACTCTAGCGACACACGCACGCACGCCGTTTCACTGATAGAGTTTATCTCAGGGCTCGATAATGGGTTTAACTATTATTAATTCGATTTCTGTGTTTTACGTACACCTTCCGGTATCTTGACGTGTCCTCGCGTTCACCCAGATGTATTTCGGCAAATACACCTGATTCCTATGCGGAAAAATCTTGACTATAGCGAGATAGCACTATTTAATTTATAATTAAATTATTTTGAGTTCTAATACCCAATCGATCTAGCAAACGACAGACTCGCACAGAGACAACGTCTGTTAAGGCCGAGCTGCTAGGTTGAACTGAGCGAAGCTTCTTTCGCGAGGAACTAATCTGAATGAAAATTGGAGCCTCCGATTGGTTAAAACCCATAGCACGTGATTGATGGGTTAGATAGATTTTTAGATAGATATGTCCTGATCAATTTTGCTAAAGACTGCAAAAGCATGTAGCCTATAGATTTTATCTAAAAGTTTTATGACTTTCAGAAGATAAGGATTCTTTAGAAAAGTGAATTCTGTTAAAAAATATACATATTTAAATAACATGTTTTGAGTCTTTGACATATGAAAAATGTAGCGCTAATTCAGAAGTATGAACTGTCCAAGTTTCAATTCGATACGTTAATTTACACCAGAGTTATTCATGTAAATACGAATAACACGCGCACACGCGCACTCGCGCACTGAATTCGCCCTTGACATGACACAAAATAAATTTATGGGCATTTTGACATACAACAGTTAATTACCCATTTCTTATTTCAAAACTTATAGCTATTTTACAAAATTTTAACAAAATCAATTTTCAACATGTCTATAACGTCATAAATTGTATAAAAGCATGTAGTCATAGTTACAAAGATCCTTTCTGCGGTGTTCCGTTGCAATATATATAATATTTGTATAATTTTATCTCAAGATGATTTCCCTTATTTGGAACTTGTTTCGGGAATCCTATTGTTCCCGTCCTCAGCCATGTTAATTTTGTATCTTGTTGAGTACTTGCGTTTTTGTTGGTTGTGGTTAAGGTTTCCTGTTGGTTTTTGGTATTTTAAATTGGTATTATTGTGTGGGATTGTGGTGTATATATTAGTATTTTGTGTATTTTCGATGTAGAGTGCTTTGAAAATTGTATCATGTTTTGTATTGATTTGTATAATTTGTTTTGTGTTTCATGTTTGTATATTTGTAAATTTTCCCAAATGTTCGTTATGGTGCCTATATATATATTCAATCACTTTTTGCTACAGTCCGTTTCTTGATGTATATAATACATTAAATATTTATAATTAAATAACCTCAAGATGTTATTTTCTATTTGGAACATGTTTCGAGAGTTCCTGTTCTCTCATCTTCAGCCTTCACGATCTTGTTTCTGGTCTGGTCTGGTGGAAATTATATATATATATATATATATATATATAAATTTGTGATGTTATTCAATTTGTTCCTTCTGCAATTAGTATAATTTCGTATATTATTTTTATTATATAGTTTTATTATATATATAGTTTATAAACGACTGTTCATGACTGATCTTCCATGTATTTTTATATACGTAGAGGCGTTTTTAATTATAAAATCCTAACGAATAAACCAGTAGTAACAAACGGAAATTTCGATTACTTTAAATATATATATATATTATATATATAAATATTGTTACAACACAAAAAAGCCACCCCAATACCAGGGAAAAAACTATGAATCAACTATATGAAATGTGTAAATGAATGAAAATAAAATGACTATGACGAGACAATGTATGACCCAACCCAAGTGATTGACCCAATAAAATGAAATAAAATGAGAAGGTAAATGAAAAGGAAACAAACAAAAAATAAATGAAATAAAATAAGAAGATATAAAAAGACACAAACAAATGATAAAGAAAAGGAAATGAGAAATATTAAACTCAAATGATAATGAAAAAGAATTAAATAAATAATAAATGTAAATGATAATTATTAAAATCAAATAAAGCAAAGACAACTAAAGTACACTAACCAAAAGAAATAGAGATTAAATATTGTTAATACCTCTATAATGATATGAAACTTATTAACAGTATAACTAACAATTATGAATAAAGTAATAAAAAAACCCAGAAGTGAGAGATAGGTAGGGAGTGAACATAATTAAGTGAGAAAAGAGAAATTTATGTTAGGGAACACCCACTAGTAACACTCAAATACCATAAAAAAGTGCAAAGTGCCAGTGTAAACCCGAAATGAATATAAAACCCTACAGAAAAGTATAGACACCTAAAAACCAGTGATAAACACTACAGTTTAATGGTGAAAAGTGCCAGGAGTAAGAATATTATTGTTATTAGAATTAAGAGTGATTGTAGGTTAGGAATACAATGGTATTCAGGGTAAAAATCCCATGATGATTCAAAATATTTGTGTTACCATGGTTAGGTAGAAGAAGAATAATATATTAAAAAATACAAATGCAAAATAAGTAAAACATCCTATGTTCAAAGGGATAATTAGTAAGATAAAATAAATGGTGTGATAATGTTAGTCACCAAATTAATTAAGAATAAACAGAATATAAACAAGATTAGCATAGTAACTGTTCAAAGATTTGTTCAATTAAGTTTATGAGAAGGAATATGGCTGAAAAAAGTATACAGACCATAAACCTAGATTTATGTTATGTTTTATAAATAAGAGTAAATAATAGACAAAGTTATAAAAAATGGTAATATAGATAAGTAAAGAGATAAATTCCTACAAACCTAATAATACTGGAAAAGCCATTAGAAAATAATAGACAAACCATGATTTTGTAAAGTAATGAGAACATACAATTGTTATAAAACAACCCTAATCAATTCAAAAAGTAAATAAATCATTTGTAACACAAAGCAAAACATGTATAAATATAAAATAATCTTTCATTTGTGTAACATAAGAAAATATAGCCAATTACTACTTAGGCCTATGAAATGCCTAACTGTATAAAACCAAAATCAACAAATTGTAAGAAATTAACTATTGTATTAGAAAATCCAGTGCAAGTAACTAGTTAAGTAAAATTAGTGAATCATATTAAGATGTAAAAGTTAAATTAAGAACATAAAATAAGAAAGAAATGTAATTACATAATATTAACATTATTGTCAAAACATTAATACATAAACAAACCCAGCTTTGTGGGATGTTAAAATGATCTTTGAAAGAAAATAGGAACAGTTGTGATAATATCTCATACATAGATAAGAAGACAGAAGAATAATAGCAATCAGAAGATATTTAGTCATTTTGAATAAAAATTCAAATATCCTAACAATAGACTTAAATTATGAACAGCCAATGAGAGACAGTCAGTTGCCATAACAACCGAACGTTATTTATTATTATTCCGTTAGAAACTGTTAGTTCATTATTGAAGCTCAATACGAATAGACGCCAACCCGTAATCGACTCAATTTTAATTTAAATCAGTATAAAAGTAATCAAAATTAATGACATGAAGAAACAAGAAGTCTGATGAGGAATTAATCCATCCATTCGAGGCCAAAGACTAGATTATTAAATTCTAAATTAATAATTTCGACCAACTTATCCGAAAAAGACGCCAGGCGTAATTAAATTCATAAATGATGGAAGATTGATGATCAAAAAGGACCCAACCTATTTCAACTGAATATCTCTTCACCCTAATTCGACAGATTTGATAAGTATTGCTGAATTACCCGAATTTATGGAATAAATTCTTATTAACTTTTTCTCACAACACTATTAACTCTCACTACGAACTGATAATCCAATTTCTTTCAAGGACTAATTTCATAAAAAACTAAACTTGTATTAAACCAGAAAATAACCTGGGCAAAAATTACGAACTTTTAAAACACACTGTTTAACACTTCAGGAACGAATTGTAATTAAAACCAATAGTATATAAGTACCATTAATGTAAAGTAGTGTACTTTATTGTAATCATATTAATATTTTTTCGTAACCACAAGAACTGAGATTTATTGAACGAAAGAAGAATAAACATTTTTCGACTCCATGTCTAACTAAATCGTTCTGAATCGTTCGCCAACCTTGGGAATTAATTGTCTTATTATTGCCGGAGCAACTTTGTTTAAAGTGCAGAAATAATTTTGTATAATATTGAATAACAACTAATTACAAATTAATAAACTAGTACAGAGTTGTAACCCCTGTTCTTTATTTCATAGTATATTGTATTATATGATTTGTGTACATTAGCGATGAGCGAAGGTGACGGTAAGCGCTAGACGTCGGAAACTCGGCGAACTACCAGCGAGATTAATAAACCCGCAAGTGGCGGGAGTAATTTGAATCCACCATACCGTCGAGAACGACCGCTCAATCGTCCTATTTTTTAATTGTTTTCAGTTTAAACAATTTGGCGCCACCCCGGATTTACAATCACATATTAAAGGACAGGTAAGGTTCCCACTCGCGAGTACTGGTAATTCATGAGATCGCGACGGACATCGTCAGCATAAACGTAAAGTAACGACTACAACGTGTGAGGCGAACACACGAAACACACTTCAACTAAGACGACATAAGAGTCTGATCGTTACAATATATATATATATATAATTTGTTTCGCTTACAAATTTGTAATACAATTACAATTCAAACAAACCTCTGAAGATACAGAATAATAATTTCTGTGAAACGTATGTCAGGTGAAAATAAACCTACTTGCAGTGTTTTTATTTGAAGATATCACACACACACACACACACACACACACACACACACACACACACACACACTTTACACGTGTCAGTGTGTGTGCCGCCGCAGTTGTACGTTGGCGGTTCAGTAATGTAAAAGGCAGCCGCAGCAGTGATTTACCGAGCTGTCAAACGTCATCACTGTCGAGGCTGAGGCTTTGTTCGATCCGTGTCGCCCGCTGATGGCGGTAATTGCAAATCACTTTTAATGAACAACGACACCGACCGACCGACGCTACCGCCGCCGCAGCTTGTAATTTACGTAAAAATCAATAAGCGATTTTTCAGCCGGTCATTTAATCAATCGACAACCGATCAAGTACTGTGGGCTGGCAATGACGTCAACAAACGTTGTTGTTAGTTTATTATTTCGCAAATTAATCATTCAATTATGAAGTATTGACCTGTACAACGGTGCTTTATTGTTGTTTCATCGGGTAACCTAACCGGCCAGCCACCAGCCACCGGGCCAAGTCAAGGCTTCAGGGACAACCGTCACAACTATGTGGTTTTCCGACCAAATCAGTAACCAAACCACACTGAGCTCGTTGCACGTCAGTATACGCTCTCGTTTACTAATTTAAAAAAATCGATATGGAGAACCATACATGACTTCCATGTTCTAATAAAATTAATTATAAAATTATTTTTAATATGTGTGGTCAGAAGAAAACCGAATATATCCGCATGCTTTTGGTAAGATAATCAAAATACGAATTGTACCTAATCCCCCTCCCAGGTTTAATTTACAGCATTGGCTCTTATGGGAGCTGTCGTGCTCTGTCTTACCCATGTGTTTCTCCTATACTTCTTTCTCTTTCTGTCGTTGCAATGTTGCCATTCATACCAAATGTGAAGTACAAATTTTAAAGTTTTAAATTTTATTGATGTTCTATATGCTGTGCTGCACATTTCTGTATAAATTATATGTCTGTAAAACAATTACCTTATTCATTAAAAAATATTTTATAAATTGTTGATTACTTGTATAAGTTATAGCAACGTTTCAATCAACCAGTGACTGTTGCTCTATTATAAGATTTATGGAGTTAATTTTAACTACTTTTTATTTACAATAAATTTTCTTTGTTATGAACACATTTTAATAGCCCAATAAATAAAATTTGTACTGATTTTTTATCAGTATAATTAATTAATGTTGTCAGTGTGCGTATTAAAATTTTCGGTTTGTGAGGAAATTTTCTTATTTCTTCAGGTAGAGATATAGTGTAAGCGTAAAAGTTGTAGTAAATAGTCTAAAGTTAATTTTTATTCAAATTCTAATATTCAACTTAAAGTGGTTTGGACCATATATACGATTATTTGTAATGTTTACAGCGGACGGTTCGGGAGACGGCGCCAAGTCTTGTCGCCACCTTATTTCACGTTAACTCGTCTTGTTTATGGACTGTTTGCGTTACTAATAAAAACGTTTATAAAAATTTCATATTCAGCTTTCATATATGAAATTAGGAGTATTTCTTAATTCATTAAATTCCATTAATGTAAATATATGTGCTAAAATTCATTAAGATATCCCTGTCGCCCCTTGAGATACAACGTTTTCTAGACGGAGAATAAAACGTTTCCTGACCTGTGTGTGTACACGAACTTTTTTTCTTCTACTGATGTAAAAAATTCGAATCTGTATTGTGAGGACACCTTTTACGTTACAGCCTAGCGTGCGCGCGCTTGTGAAATCCTATAGTATATGGTGTAAATTTTCTATTACTTTTAATGTTACGTATTTTTAAAGACTACGAAGTTTTGCACGTTTACAATTCACGATTACTATTTTAGATAATTGCTTTTCCTGTAGTACAAATGTTTCGTCCTTGCTTAGTTACCCGATATTTTATACTCATTGTCTACACCACTTATTCATTAAATAATATAAAATTTATTCCAAATGTAGGTAAAGTAAAGCTCTTTTTGGTAATTAACGTCACTTTATTTTCGTACATATTACTGAGTGATACTACTTCACGTAGTTGTTAACACGTATGCATTTACATAATAAGTAAAACACTAATAAAACTGTACAATAATTTGTAGTCCTTCGCTGAAAATGTTCACTCCTTTGTAAATCGACGTCGGGAGAAACACATTTCAAACGCCTTCAATGGGCCGAATGCGCATTGCCACACACGAAACCCGGCAACAGTGCAGCCCATATAACCGATGCTGTAAATTAAATGTGGGACGGCCATTAGTTGTTAATATTTTAAAAGTAAAGGATTAAATTATCTTTTACATCAACAACGCGAAAGAAAGCGAATACCGCCCGGGGTTTTTTATCTGTGAATTTCTGAAAACGAAAAATTATTTTGTGTACGTATCCGTGGTGACATACCATGGGACGATACCAATTGTTAATATTTTATTGAAATTTTTAAGTTTTCGGTCGAATAAATTTATAACATCAATACAAAAAATCCATGACGTCCATGTTGCAAAATTTATGTTTAAAATAATTTACTTGAATTCGGTTCGGTAATTTCTAAAAAAATGTCGCCCACCCTCAAACTATTTTTACTATTTATAGATATTTTTGTTATTATGGGGTAGTCGTTTAATATAATGTTATTTTCGAGTAACATATCTATAAAAATTAGGTAGACCTACTTTATTCTTATAAAGAAACTGAACTACGCAGATAATCACCCATTAATTACATATTTATATAATTATGTAATTATGTGTCCACAAATTATTTTGTGGCCTACTGGGCCGTGGTTGCGGGTCTTCATTCATAGATGATTTAAATTAAAATAAAAAAATATATAATTTTATTGCCTGGCAACAAAATTATTTTATTTTTAACAATTACCATTGTTTGGAAAAGATTAAATGCATTTTTATTTAATTTCGTCAAACACATTAAATCAATACCAAACATGAAAAAATTACCCCTCCCCTTTGAACTACCCTTTTCATTTATAGACAATTTATCCACCTTTCTACAGTGGATTATTGTGACCTTCTTTTCAGGATACTTTATTTATCAAAATTAACTACTTTACTCTTGTTAAAACGTAAAATGTTGCAAGTGAACTATTCCTTTTACTTGACCGATTTTCACCAAAATCAATAACCTTTGAGTCCTCTACAACTCAGACACACATGCAAAAAATTATTTGATTCAGTTTGAATTTGCGGCAGTTATCGTTCAGCATAGAAAACGTTCCACACACACACACACACACACACACACACACACACACACACACACACACACACACACACACACACACACACACACACACACACACACACACACACTTTACGAAAAATGACTTTTTCTTTACGTTTTGATGGTAGTACAATCAGAATAAGCCCTTATCTCGAATACGATTTTTTTAGCCATCACCATACTTCCACTCCCTTACGGAACATGGAAGTAAAAACTGTAATGTTAATTAAGATATCTTGATGGAGAAACCATATTCAGTGGAAGTTCATTTTCAGTGGTGTTTAAATTACAATACTGATTAGAGAATAACGAAATCTAGAATTCAAGAAAATGAGTCAGTTGTTACAAAATATACATGAAAAGAAATAAGAACAGAAATATAGGAGGTATACGATAAGAGCAGGAGTTCATCAATTACTTTTACTGCCCATTCTTTAGCTGAACGTATACAAACTGTTGATAAATCCTTAAATAACAAAGCCTTCGTTATCAGACAGAAGTGGGTTTATTGATTTCTGGACCATACGCACGCCCTGAAAACAATTTATGGAGGTTTTTATTTAATATCTTGTGGTTTGGCGTGTAAAGTCATTAGCAGACTCACACGACGACAACTTATTTGCGAATAACTAATGTCGTATGATATCTCTATGCCATACATTAAATGGTCTCTATGAAGCTGCACAGATATCATTGTGCCGTCAAAGTCTGACGAACAGGCTTTTCTGAGAGATTTCCGGTTAACGTTGTAAATTAAGAGAATGTTTGTATACTTTCAAAAAAGAAAAATAATACGAATATGAATGATTTTGAGTATTCCTATTAATATTTAACGTTCACTGAATACAAAACAGTAAAAATTAAATTATAGTACTTGTATGTACTTCAAGAGTACTTGAAAACGCTGCAACGTCAGACACGATTTTCTTGAAAAAATGATTTGTGGGACACAAGTCTGATTTGTGAGTTGACAATTTTCAGTTGAAAATTATATTATTATATGGGATTCTCTCTTTGGTGTAATTCTAATTCTACTACAATGAAGGTTACTAACTTCGTAACAACAGTTATTGTTACGTCGTACCGAGAATCGACTGCAAGTTTTAAAATCTATTTTTAGAAGTGTTTTTTACATTTTTCTCAAAACTTTGTTTCCTTCTCACATTAAAGAAGAGGGGTGGGGCACCTTTAAGTGCATTTACTTAGATCGAATAAAAAAACAACATTCTATCAGTTTGTAAAAACATCTCACGTAAGGCGTTTAATAAATAATTACGAACAAACATTACATTTTTTTTACGAGCGAGACTGTGGGCAACAAATGGTCACCGCAGGAAAGTCCGCATTCCTACGGTGTGTGGGATCACATCCAACAAAACCACAAACCCTTTAGTCCACGGGATGAATCCACCTCGGGACTCACCTTTCGCAATACTTCACGGTGGAGCCATTTGTACTTCGTCCTGTGAACATTAATCTATTTCAAATCTTTACCGGGTTCACGTTACATGTTTTCTGCAATTCTGTCAGCGGCCCTCGCAAGATCATTTTCTGCTTCCTTCTTTTGCCTTAGTACCTTCTCTGTGTAGGCTGCTACCTGATCCCAGTGGCGTTCGTTCTGCAGCATTAGTCCGATGTTATTTTCAGGCGAGATCTCTTCACTACATTTTCCAGGGTTTGGCTCTCCTCTTTCCATCTGCTACAAGTGAAAAACGTGTGGTGTACATCGTCTAGTTCCTGTTTGGGAAAAACCCTGTCTGGTCTGTCTGCTTTCCTCATCCTATATAAGTAAGTCCGGATCAGGCCGTGACCAGTTAGAAATTGCGCTATAAAATAATTAATCTCTCCATGCTTGGAATCAGTCCACTCAGCCAACTGCTTTATGAGCCTAGCGGTCCATCTTTCCTGCCACTGCGCCATGATAATATTTTTCTTTATAGAGGGGGAAGATGCTTTATGCACTATTAGAGGAGGCCGTGGTGCTTCTTCCTCTGGTGTGTGGGACTCTCACCCACTAAAAACACCACCTCTAATTCAGGCATTCATATCCATCCTGGAACCACTTAGCGTATTACTTCAGGATGGAGCATATTGCGCCTTTATCGGGCTCCGTCTAGTTGTTCCTCATCTTCTACTGCTCGTTGGGCGCAAGTTGGGCTTGTCTTTTTTTTCTAGTAGAATCCACTGAATAAATGCATTGATGCGGTCCTATTCCGCCCACTTTGAAGTATAAGCACAACTACGCTCTCGGGTGTGAACTCCCCGAGCTCCATTTCCAGTACCAACCTCTGTCTTGCGAATCTCACGCACATGAAAAACGTGTGCGAGGCATCTTCATGAGTCTTTACATCTTTCCCATTCTATGGTGGTAGGCATTAAAATAACCGTGCCCTCTGAGCAACTGGGTCAGATGGTAGTTGACCTCACCGTGTTGGCAGTCGATCCATTCCTTCAAGTTTGGTATGAGCCTTGCGGTCCATCTTCCTCTATCCTCTATAGCCCAAAGATCTTGCCAGCGCCGGAGAGTGAGTTCCGTGGCTTCATGCTTCCCGGCATCCCTTCCAATTTCCTCTTTTCTTACGAATAAATGCTTTTGCTCTAGAGCCAGCAGGTCTATGGGAATCACTCCCGCTATCACCAGGACTACTGGCTCTGGCACTGTCCGGTAAGGGGATGCTATTCTGAGGACTCCTCTTCTCTTCACCGATACCATACGTTTTCTGTACTTCTCCATCTTTAGTGCATCGGCCCAGATTTCTCAACCGTACAGAAGGAAGCCATGATAATATTAACAACAACAACAATAATAATAATAATGATACACTAATAGCAGCAGCAGAAGAAGTAGTATTTGTTATAATAATAGCAATACCTTCCTCATAGTCTAGCGGTAAAGTTTCTCTTCTTTGTACCAGAGATTGTAGCCGAGATAAGCAACACCTCCTGGCACTGAATGTGGGAAGTACTGGTAGGACTGATCAGCGGATTTATTCCCGCTTATCCACAGAAAAAGTCCGTGTGAAAGTCATGCCTAAAACGGGATGTTCAGTAAACGCTTAATTTTTATTAATAAAATAATAAATATAAATAATAATAGTAAAAATAATAAAATGATGAGCTTCTCATTTGTGTGTTATAATAGGAGATGATGAGTTGTTTACATATTCCGTCGCAGTTGAAGGTGAATATCTGTAACGAACGCTGTTAACGTTATCTCTCAGAACGTCTGCTAACGGAAAATCTTTTTATTCCCAACGGTGCACTTTCTCCGCCAGACAAATGGTTAATTTACCTTGTTTACAAGGTGAGGTGCTCGCCCCTCCCGGACCATTAGTTATGCATACTGCAATCAAACTAACTTAATAGAAGACCTGAATGTTTCTGCCGCCGACTTCGTTGATTACTGTATTTTATTTGGAATTTTCGCGCGTCGTGGAAGATTCATTCTTTTGGACGCACGTACTAATAGACGGGTTAACAAGAAATCGGTTTATTTACAGTCGCGTTTTAACGTACAGTCGCTCAAATTATCAAACGCAGAAGTGTAACGGTTTAAAATTATTTCATAGTTGAGTAACAGATTTTAACATTCTTCTTCTCATAATGTACTGTTACCGAAAATAGACAACAGGGTTTTATGGCCTGAGTCATGGCCGGCTCTAGTAGAAGGCCGGAATATTAAACGTGGCAACACTGGAACCAGCTGATATTTGAGGCCGACTAGACGATCTCTAAATTTATGTATTTCAATAAATCAAATCGCGTCATTTTTAATTTCCGGCTAACGGCAGATTTTAATTCTTCATTTTGCAAATTAAAAGTTTATTATATAAAATACTGTTATATTATTTAAAAAATATAATTATTAACTCATTAATATGATACGAATTCAATAATTTGAACAAAATTAATTCATTAGGCGTAACACTAATTTACAATATATTAATTGATGACTCGTTGGGCACTTGGTGAAACATATTAATTCAAAGGTACGTTTCACAGTTTTTATTTAACTCTGACAGCTGTTTTTAGCTTATGAAGCTGTTGTCAAAGAGATCAGAAATATGTTATTTTTTATTATAATATTTATAGCAACAATTCAATTTTTATTTAATAAAGTCTGATCTCTTTGATAATAGCTTCATAAGCTGAAACAGCTGACACAGTTGAATAAAAACTGTGAAACGTACCAAGTGTTTATATATTTTAAAAACCTTTGTACTAACACTAATTCACTAATTTACCAATTTCTTCAACTTAAACGTATAATACTAAGTGCGCGCAGGCCTATAATTTAGATTTAGCTATAAATAGGCCTACTCATGATTTTAGTAATGCTATGAAATTAAATTATAATATAACATGTTCACTTTAGCTATTTTATTGCACTATACTTATAGGTCTCAGACGCAACGTTGCCACGTTTAATATTCCGGCCTTCTACTAGAGTCGGCCATGCCTCTCTAGTACGTTCGTTTCTGGTTGGGTGAAAAATTATGGGTAAACAATGACAGAGTCTTAGATACTTACGTAGGCTTAGGTATCTATAAACAAGTATGAGTTAGCGCTGAACACATTTAAACATAGCTTAAAACAGATAAAATCTATTAGATAAATAGGCAAAAATCTGTTTAGCTTCTTCTTTCAACCTCAATCCAGACGTTGTGTAGGTGAATCGTCAAATCATCTGGTAATTGCTCTCTTTTTAAAATAAATGTACAGTGGAAAACGTTTAACGCGAAACGACGGGGAACAGCTGTGTTTTCGTGTTAACCGAATTTTGTGTTAAACGGACAAAAATTGAAACAAAATGAGATAAATGAACAAACACTGTGTGGATCACTTACCGTACTGTGTAGTAAACAAAGCAATACAGAATAATCAGAAGTAACTTTTATATATATACGTTTTATTTACCCTCCTGAATAATTTCTGGTTAATTTTGGGGGAAAATATGGTTACTTTTTCTTAAAATTTAGTATACACGCACTACGGGTGCTCTTCAGTACAATGCAAGAGAGAAGAGCACCCCTGGTAATTGGAGGACACAAATTTCAAAAGGTTGATAAATTTAAATACCTGGGCTCACTATTTACTGAGGACATCATTATGGCCGAAGAAATAAAACAATGGATATCTGCTGGTAACAGACGTTACTTCTTCCTACAAGGAATGTTTAAGTGAAAAACATAAGCAGAGCAATCAAGATACGTCTCTACAAAATAGTTTTTAAGCCAGTGGTCGTGTACGGGTCCGAAACTTGGACAATGACAGTGACACAGGAAGAGTGGTTGTGCAGGTGGGAAAGTCGCCAGGATTATATTTGGTGCAGTGAACGTCAAAGGAACGTTGAGAATAAGGACGAATGCAGAAATCCAGAAAATCTATGGAGAACGAGATATCGTCACTCACATAAAGAAAAGTAGAATCCAGTGGGCAATGCACGTCCAGAGAATGTCAGTCACATCCACATTAAAGAAAATTTTTACGGGGAGATCTGGTGGAAGAAGAAGGCGGGGTCGGCCCAGAAAACGATGGTTGGATGATATTGAGGACGACCTGCGCAGGCTCGGTGTAAGAAGATGGAGACTGAGAGCAGAGGATCGGGTGGATTGTCCAGGAGGTGAAGGCTCTTGTAGAGCTGTGAAGCGCCAATTGAGAGAGATATAGCTGTTCTTCAGTCTTACGATTTAGGTTTTCTTGAGCAGTAATGTAGTGTGTTTTTAAAATTCCTATAGTGATACTGTTCAATTCTTTTTAAAATAGTCTGTTATTTTCTTTTGCACACAATTCTACACTACTCTGCTTTCAACAAATTGTTCTAACTTATCAATGTGGACAAACATTTCACTTTTCTTGTTGGCTTCTAAATATCGACGAACACGCCTCAGCAACGAAAGCATATAGGTAGCGGTAAGTTCGTCGACACCCTCATCACTTTCACAGTTTTTAACTTGAACTGTTTTGGGACGTTTATGTACGGATTTATTAATTATTCAGCTATTGAAAGCCACCAACAAAATTATTATAACAAAATTTTTCGTGTTAACCGATATTTTGTAGGTAAAATTTTCGTGTTAACCGTACAAACTATAACTGTAAAATAGAAGCAACGATCGGGACGTGAGACATGTGTCGTGTTAACCGTACAAACTATAACTGTAAAATAGAAGCAACGATCGGGACCTGAGGCATGTGTCGTGTTAACCGTACAAACTATAACTGTAAAATAGAAGCAACGATCGGGACCTGAGGCATGTGTCGTGTTAACCGTACAAACTATAACTGTAAAATAGAAGCAACGATCGGGACGTGAGGCATGTGTCGTGTTAACCGTACAAACTGTAACTGTAAAATAGAAGAAACGATCGGGACCTGAGGCATGTGTCGTGTTAACCGTACAAACTATAACTGTAAAATAGAAGCAACGATCGGGACCTGAGGCATGTGTCGTGTTAACCGGACAAACTGTAACTGTAAAATAGAAGCAACGATCGGGACGTGAGGCATATTCCGTATTAACCGTACAAACTGTAATTGTAAAATAGAAGGAAAGATCGGGACCTGAGCCATATTCCGTATTAACCGTTTTGCGTTAAACGTTTTTCACTGTATTTTTTTATCCGTTTTACCTACCTGTTTCGGATTTCTGCATTCGTCCTTATTCTCAATTTTCCTTGAACGTTCACTGCACCAAATACCCTCCTGAGGACTTTTCTTTCCCACCAGCGCAATCACTCTTCCTCTGTCACTGCCATTGTCCAAGTTGCGGGCTCGTACGTGACCACTGGCTTAAGAACTGTTTTGTAGAGACGTATCTTGGTTGCTCTGCTTAGGTTTTTGCACTTAAATATTCCTTGTAGGAAGAAGTAACATCTGTTACAAGGAGATATCCTGTCTTATTTATTCGGCCGTAATGTTGTCCTCAGTAACTAGTAAGACCAGGTATTTAAATTTTTCAACCTTTTGAAATTAGCATCCTCCAGTTACTAGGGGTGCTCTTCTATCTTGCATTTAACTGCCTTGCATTTGATTGAAGAGCAGCTATAGTGCGTGTATACCAAAATTTTAAGAAAAATTAACCATATTTTGCCCAGAATTAACCATAAATTATTCAGGAGAGTAAACAAAACGTTTATATGTAAGTAACTTCTGATTATTTTGTATTGCTTTATTTACTACACAATACACTAAGTAATCTACACTGTATTGCTTTATTTATTTTATTCTGTTTCACTTTTTGTCCGTTTAACAGACAATTCGGTTAACATGAAATAACAGCTGGTCCCGTCATTTCGCGTTAAACGTTTTCCAATGTATTCTATTATCCGTTTTACTTACCTGTTTCGGCAGTCATTCAATCCGAGTACCTCTTTCTTAATCTTCCCGTAATCCTATCTCACGAAACTTTTGGCTATATACACTACAGACATACACTGCTGTAACTTCATCTGAAAGTTTCGTCATGTCCTGTGTAAGCTTGCGCGTTTTGACTAACCGTTTCTCGATAATCACTAAACGCCAGACAATCACTGTGTCTCTAATGAAGTCTGCAGATTACGTTACTTCCTAACAGCACTAGACTCGCTTCGGTTTGTTGCTCAATTCTATTTCATTCGAGCAGGAACAGCAAAGGAAATGAAGTGTATGAGAATAAACAACTAATTTTCAAACGAGGTGGCACCGTGTGCACAGTTACACTTATAATAATTAATAGTATAGTATTTATATATAATTAATAATGTCAAACGCGGATCCACGGTAGAGGGAAATGGGCAAAATTTTCATTGAATGTAAACTAAATAGTGAAAATTATTTAAAAACTTAAACGAAAACGTAGTATTAGGAGTTTGTGTTTACAGACTGGAGTGAACCCAACTCCTGGTGGCGGTAAAGTGAACTAGATTGAAGTATAAAGTTTGACTGAACATTGGAAATTACTTTTGTATATATGAAAAGATTATTTATTTCTTTATTAATATTTGTAAGTTAATTTATGTTAGTATTTAAGAAATTTTACTGTTATTTATTGTTGATTCAGGATATGATTCAAACCTGGTTATATAAAAGAATCCACTATCTTGAGTTAATCAATTGTAATCATTATTTGTATAATACTGTATAAAATATTATTAGAAGTAATATTAGAAAACAATCAAACAAAACTCTTTTATTTCATTTTATATAGAAAACAAAACACAAACATAGTTACATTAAAGAATTAGCTTCCAAAAACGTGGGGAAACAACATAAAATATTATCAGAGACAAATACAGATAAAAAAAAATATAGTACTTTATAATATATATATATATATAAACAAAAAATAAAATATTTAAAGTACTTAAAATATTTTAAGGTAGTTAAAAAGTATTTAATATTTTGTGCGTGAGATGTACATTTGCTAAATATTAACAATTGAAAGGCACATAATTTTATGAAAGCGTGATTAAAACAAAATCTAGTTATGGCACGCACCACAAAGACGAAGTTTATTAATTTCCCAGTGTTAGAGAGAGAATATGCGTTGACGACCAGAAAATTCCATCACGTATTTACGAAATCATTATATAAACAGGTGGCAAGAGCGGGCAGTTTGGTTTGCTTTGAAGCGGTGTTAAAAGCATAAAATGTAGTTATCAGTGCGGCGCGCCAACGAGTTGATTCCGCCCCTAATTGTGTGTGTGATGAGAACAACGTAGGTCGGAGTAACGATAAAAGCAATCGTTGTTGCGCGCAAACAGTTGCTGCAACCTCGCCTTTGTCATGGTCGACCGTTGGACGTATTCTTTCAGTCTCACGTTTTGCGTAGGTTTTCTTCAACGGTTGTCTTAACCAAGGGACGTATTTACGGGTAGGGGACGAACGGGAACGGACCCTTCTCCCCAAGAGGGTCGAGAAAGTTGATGAATTTTGTTAATTTCTTAATTTTTAGTTTGTTTTATTATTTTTTCAGCTGTGTATGCTAATACAAACAGGTTTATTAAGTTTATTTTAAACAGTGTTTGTCTATACGTTTGAAATATGAAATATAGGAAAAACAGTTTGGTCAGTAAGTATCTTGTAAAGAATGTTTCAATAACGCGTATTTATATTATGTTATTACCGTTTACTTTAATGGGACTGATTTCAGCCACTTCAAAGATAGTAATCTTCATTAGTCTTGACTTGTTTCTTCTTTTGTGTGAAACCGACCCGACGCCGGACCGCCCCCCTCAAGGCCTAGCTATATATATATAACTTAATGTTGAGTTTTAGTAGCTAGTTATGTCAGTATACACCAAGTGATTGTTCGCACTGTTTTTGATTGGCAGCAGTCTCAGTCCATCGTTTGATACACTGGAACATCGTATTGTTAGCCAAAAAGGTTTTTATTGCCATCAAAAGCAGAAGATCTTTTTCAGTTTCTGACTTTTCCATACCTTACCGCTAAGTGTTGAAGTTGTAGTTGTAATCTTCACTTATAAATTTCCCGAAAAGCTCATTATCCGATATCGTATCTTTAGACAGATGCTTCGGCTAGTTGATCTCTTCACTCGTAGATAGATAATTCTGCTGAAGATGACTAACACAAGTGTAGCGAAAACGTATGATTCTAAACAAATAACAACGAATGGCGGACTACAAATTTTCACCTCTGTCTGTGGTTTAGGAGATCACAGTAGGTTCCTTACTTTCGTTTCAGAAGCAACCATAGCGCTCGCTCCGTAGGATTGTGTCAGGGGGTAGGCTTGAAGAAAGAACGGGTTTACCGTCGAACTGGGAATGATAGGGAGCCTGCAGTCCCAGCGGAGGTCTTGCTTCTATGAAGTTGCCGGTATTGAAGTGCAAACGCTGGGGCCAAAGGAACTCGCAGTTGGCCTTTCTAGTCGACATGAAGACCACCAAAACAGGGATTCAACGAGTTTTGAACCAGAGTGGTGTTCGGGAAACGATAGACAAACCGTTCGGTATATTCGCCGATCCCTATTTTGAAAGCTTTTGCTTCTGGTTACTAATTTGTGCGCCACGTTAAACAGAGAATTAGCCGCGTGTGAACTGATGTAAAATGACGACGGATGGTACAATATCTTGTGAATCTCTTCAATAACGACAGTTGTGTATTTGATTCAATAACGCAGCGTATCGATTGCCGTAATTAATCCTGTGGTTGAGGACACCTTTCCGGTTAGAAATCGCGCTAATTTGAGTTGGCCTTATAGCCATTTCTATTCTTAAGAAATAAATATACGTTAACTTAAGCTCAATTATCTTTCAAGATAAAAATGCCATTTTTTGGTTTAAGGAACCTTTTCATCATCGTTAGGTTTGGTTCCGAGATCCTTCATGGGTCTTGACCTGTTTCAAAAGTCTATTACATTCGTTCCTATTCTTCGCTTCGAAATTCTAATACTAAGCCCTCCAAGACTCTCCTGCATTTGACCTGACCTCTCTTAGTCTAATCGTTAGCCTTCGTTTGCTTTAACGATTATGTTTTCTCCATTCTTTCTCTGTGTCCTATCCACTCAGTCGATTTATTTCAATATATTTCACATTATTGATTTGTCTTAATTGAATTTCACAACTTCAGAAACATTTTATTTTTATTAACATCGAACGTGTCTCCCGTTCAAACGATGACACAGCGGAAGGACAAGAGCGTTATAAGACGGACAAAAAACGGGGTACGGGAATTGCCATAAAACAGTACATTGCCCAGTTAAGTACACAGCCGTGTTTCATCTAATTCTATTCCAAAAACACAACTGGCGAACGTAACTTTATAATTTTTTTTTCTGAAATCATCAGAGGTCTGTAGAAATTCATAAAAATTACAAACCAATTATAAACCATTCATTTATTGGTGTTTTCAAACCACTTATAAAAAAATTTTCCAATTATTGTAATGTAATGTTACTGTCTGTTGTGGTAAAATATAATTATGATGAAACGTATGTAATATACAGTAATTATATACGTATTTACGTAACATACTATACACGTAATACGTAATATACTACACACCCATTTACGTAATATACGTATAGTCTATACGTAATATAATATAATACGGTGAAACGTATTTATTATACGGGTAAAATGGTAATCAAATAATTTTATTGTTACAGTCTTGAAAATTTATGGGCTGCTCGGACAGGAACCCATGCGGGAACCCATGCGTGTGTTGTAAATACACGGATTTGTATGTAACAATTTCGAGCGGAGATTACATTATGAACTGAAGTAGCGTTAGACGTAAGGTCTTAGTCTACCAACTGAGGATGGTCATGTTCAAATGGGGGAAAGTTTTGGTGCTGAAAAAAAAATAATAATAATAATAAAACAGTGTATACTCCCAAAAACGGCGTCGTTGTTAATTATGAAAACCCGATAGCTTGCGAGTGATATGCTATTTCTTTTAGGAATCGGTACCATCATTACTGAAGATTTTTTTAAAGATTTATTGTAGGCTATTTTTGATTACTTTAATATTCAAATAAATCGTTCTTTCATAGAAGGTACATCTTTACACAATATACAACGTTCGTCACACACAAACTGTCCTTTCCGTAAGGACGACTACGCCGTTGTATTATTCCGCCACCGTCCTTGTTCAAAGGCAATACTGTCGTGCATTAATCAACGCCAGTGACAGGTTATAAAACACTATATAATCGAACTGATCTCTATACATCGATTGTATGACTGATGGCTTCCGACGTGATAAGTCGATTTTGACTCGGTACATTACTGAAACAAATTTCAGTTTTTCAATAACACTGAACCCGCGATTCAAAAAAGCTAATTCGCTAACGTTTTCCAATATTTTTATTTATAACAACAAATAATATTACACTAATATTTTTTAATATAAAATAAGTATACTAACAAAAATGTTTAGAGATACTCGCTGAAATAGGTGTATAATTAAAATCATGCTCCGTACATAACAATCATACATTACATCAAAGTAAGAAAAAACGTTATAATAGGACGAAATAAGAAAACAAATTTCGTTCCCCCTAGAAACAAAAATTTTATTGTACAAACACAAAAAATGGATGAAGGTTCCTTCGTGGTAAAATATAAAAAATTACTTGAAAGCAATAAACAAAAAATCACTGCCGTCTCCATTACGTAATTTAAAAAATGGTAAAAAGTATTCTAAATTGAATTTAAAAATTTCAGGAATATAAATAAAATTATTGGAGTCGTCGTGGCCGTTGTTATAATTGAGACAATTATTGATGATTTCACTGCGATACGCTGAAAGCAGAGTACCAACTAGTAACTCGAGGTTTTTAGACAGTTTACATAAGGTTCCACTCTAAGAGCGAACAAACTTTAAGGCTGTTGTTCTCGTTTTCGAGTGACGTAAGTAGACGATGTGCGAAGCATATCGAAGACAGTTACATGAGCCACGTGTCAACTGAAAAAAGGAGAAATGAGAGGAAATTATACAAAAAAAAAAAAGAAACCAAATAAAATAATCGACAAAGCTATGTTAACGGAAAAGTTTGATTTATTGATATAAGAGCTTGTCAAAATAAAGGCTTTTATTTAATGCATATTTTATAGAATTCGACTGTGTCTATTTACAAACTATTCCTTAAACAAGGCGGCGCGGCGGGCAACAAGACTACCGTGTACTGACTGGATAAGTAATAAGTTTGTGTGTGCAGTGCGCAATTTATCACTCAGCTCAGCTGTTTGTTTGTTACGTAAACAAAGTCGTGTTCATTCATTATGCAAATACAACACAACACGGGTTACAGGTGTTTTATCCGGCAGTCAACACACGTTTACATACTGAACGGCGGCGCCCGCTTAACGTTTCATCACTTATTGTTTGCGTGAAATTTCTGTAATGCAAATTGAATTATCAAAGTGGAAACCGAAGGATGTCGACGGTAGCAAGCCTAAACAATACGAAAATTCTACGAAGGCTTACACGGCCGGCGTCGTTTTGATTAAAATTAACTCACGGGCTGTTTGGGCGTGGTCTAAAGTATCTGACAAAACCAGATATTTCGGCAGTACGGTACCACTGACTGCCGTCTTCAGTGAAAACGAGTCAACGCTAACGTGGGATGTAGTACGTTAGGACCACAGTAATGTCGTTGAGCTTTCAACGCTAACGTGGGATGTAGTACGTTAAGACCACAGTAATGTCGTTGAGCTTTCAACGCTAAACGTCTTGTTTCGTCAGAAACTTTGGACCACGGCCAAAAAGCCCGGGAGTTAATTTTAATAAAATATGAAAATTCGCTTAGTAAGAACTATTCTGTTCATGTTGCTTCGGTGCAGTGTAGACTGAACATCTATAACTTGTTATAATAAATAATAGTTCGGGGTTTTCAAAACGATAGCCCATATGTAGGCGTACTGAAACTCTCTTTTATACAATGCAAGCGTACGTGAATGCAAAAATGAAACATCGCACAGAAGCACGCAACTGTGAATCTACCTGCAAAATGTGAGGTAATTGTCATATAAGAGAGGATAGGCCAGGCCGGATCTCATACTGTCTGACCGGACATCGATGGTCATTAAGCCAATACGGAGTCTGTTCTTTGTTTTGCTTTGCTTTGTTTAGCTGTGCTCACTAAAAAACAGACATTAAAAAATAAGCTAATCATATTTATACATAGATTCATACTACTGTATTTCGTTAACACCTATATCTCCAGCATTCAACCTGTACTGTGTGCATTACCAACTCTAGAAACTTCAGTGTCTGACTAAGCGAGTAAGTGACGTATAATTCAGGTCAAAAAGGTTGCCGAAATTTCCGGCGCCTGTTTCTCGCTGCGTGGTCAGGAAAATTAACATTTAGAAGTTTAGTTTATTCCAAGTAATAGGAATTATACAAACTGTCTGATTATCACACGCGGCTACGAATTCGAATAACAAATGAGAAATTCTGGAACTGTACTCACGGCCACGTGACAGAAGGTAATAAAGCTTTTAAATAGGGAAATCTTCCTTTTTAGTATTTGCATGTCACAGCAAGGTCCCTGCAGCTTGTAGCTTTGTTTGAGTGGGGTGTCTTTGCACCCTTGGCAGGATTGCAGCATCAGGGTTGAGCACTTTTCCAGTAACACAGTACTGATACACTCGACGGGTAGCCTAATACTGGAATGGATTATTCGCTAAATGGCGGGGGAGAAAGAAAACTTGCACTTATGGCACTACTGCTGGAACCGATTCAGGCAACAGATGCCACCTGTCCCAAAATCAGCAAGCAGACGCCGTGAGGTGTCGATCGCTCTCCGCTAGACGAAGAGCCTCCGTGCCGGTGACCAGGATATCAACGACAAACAGCGTGCACAGTGCACTAGGAGGAAACAGTCTAAGGATGGAAGGAAAGGACAGTTTTCGAAGGTCAGTTCTTGGACTATGGACAAATGTTACTGCGATGGAAGGAAAGGACAGTTTTCGAAGATCAATTCTTGGACTATGGACAGAAGTTACCGCGAGGACTTTACAGTGGATCATCAAGAATCGCTCGAGGGCGTTTGACCCGGATCGGTGTTGGAGGTTCTGCGGTGCCGATAGTCCTCAGGTTTGGGAAGGATGAGGTCGCAGCTGCGGCAAAAGAGCGGCTCCGTTAAGCTGTAATCATTACAGCTAGCTATCGGACAAAAGCAGAAGGTTAGGAACTCGGAGACCTCCTCGAATTACATCGTTTTTGAAAAACCAAGGAGATCCCGACAAGGAACGGAGGGTTTTCGATTGGTATCTTTCCAGTCTACACCTGTTGGTGGTTGACAGAAGTGACCATCATGCGGAAGCCGCATAGGTCAGTACAGAGGAGTAGTCTGTACTACGCCGTGCAGTACGAATCCTACGGGCGAATGCGAAACCATCACCTCTTGAATCCGTGTGTGTCTGTGTGAACGAGCGAGCGAGTGTGAGTGGGAGGGAGAGATAGCGAGAGGGAGTGTGTGTGTGTGTGCGCGTGCGTGCGCACGTTCTGGCGAGCACGTTTGTGTACAATGACAGCGGGAGAAAAGGAGACAGAGAGAGAGAGAGAGAGAGAGAGAGAGAGAGAGAGAGAGAGTAGTGCGAGGGAGATTACAATGTTACTCCAACCCATCCGCAAAAACATTCCATTGTGTCGCTGCAATATTAATTTTTCCTCTTAGTTCCACAGCTACAAAATCTTTAAACACATAACAATCAAAATTATGCTGATGCTGACATAAATTTTCTTCAAGCTTCTGCAAGTGTGCCATGTGTTCCTACATTCTCGTGGACATTTGTGTACTAGTTTCAGCCACGGATACATTATTCCATAACTTTAAGAGAGCAGGACTTTGTGACAACTTATTTTCTACCAAAGATAACAGCTGGTTCACCAGTTTTACTTGATTCGAACATAGCCTATGTATTCATGCCCTATGTACAGGTTATAGAGTAGAAAACGTTTAACGTGAACTAACGGGGACCAACTGTTTTTTCGTGTTAACCAAATTCCGTGTTAAACGTACTAAAAGTGAAACAAAATGAGAGAAATGAACAAATACAGTATAGATTACTAACTGTATTGTGTAGTAAAATAAAGCTATAAAAAATATTTAGAAGGTACGTACATATAAACGTTTTATTATTGTTACGTAGTGCGGAAAAAGTGTTACGTAATACGGAACGTTCTACAAGTTTCTCGAATATTCCAGCTGTAATGTGTGTGTGCGTACATAATGCTGCTACTTTGCGTTGGAAGACAATTACGCGTCAACTATCGGGCCTATTCCAGACAATACCGATCAGCCAGTGTGTTCAAGGACACTGTTTCTAGTGGATTCTCGAGAGCGCCTGTTTGTTTAACAAGTCATCCAAAGTGACAGATTATTCTGGAAATCAGCGGGGTATAAATACAGCCATTCAGCGACGGTCAAGTTAGTTATTGTCGGGCGATTACACAGTGCGTTTAAGTGGCGATTTACACAGTGCGGTTCGAAGTATGGTGGCGAAGTATTATGTGTTTTATAATTGTGTGGGATAGTTGTAATACAATTGTGTTTTATATGATATTGTCTTTTATGTGGACATTTTTATTGCGTGTGAACAATTTTTATTTGGTTTGTTTTAAGAGACTGTCTTGTTAATTACAAACTGTTTAATTGTGATAATTAAAGCTGGTGATTAGTGACTTAATTGGTGTCTTGTATTTTGTTTGCCACTGCACCATACGACGACCAGTAGACCGTCGTTACATTATTGCTAGTTAGTTTTTGGGAAAAAAATGGTTAAATTCAGTATGCACGCGCTGTAGCTATTCTTCACTTAGTCTTACGATTTGGGTTTTCGTGCGCAGTAACGTAGTATGTCTTTTAAAATTCTTATAGTAACAATGTTCAATTCTTTCCGAAATAGTCAGTTATTTTCTTTTGCACACAATTATGCACTGCTTTATTTTCAACAAATTGCTTTAATTTATCAATGTGGTCAAACATTTTACTTTCCTTGTTGGGTTCTAAATATCGACTAACAAGACTCAGTAACGAAAGCATATCGGTAGCGGTAAGAACTCGTAAATTTTCTGTCACTTTCCGTGTCAAGTTCGTCGGCACCCACATCACTTTCATAATTTTAAACTATTTTTTGACTGTTTTAGGGCGTGCATGTATGGATTTATTTATTATGCTGCTATTGAAAGTCAGCAACAAAATTATTAAAACTAAATTGTTCGTGTTAACCGATATTTTGTGTTAACCGTTTTCGTGTTAAACGTTTTCCACTATACTTTTGCTTATTTCGGCCGGTATGAATGTAGAGCTGTGACAAACCTCGTTTTAACATTAATAAGTTCTAATGTTGGAACACCGGTACTTTTCCTGTTAGAGATACAGTACTCATTTTGTTTTATCTCGTGGCTCGCGATTTTCCGCTGTAGTCGACTGTTGCATCTGTCTTGTTGCGTTTCTAAGGATATTACGTCATATTTAGTTACTTCTCAAATAAGATTTTACGGCCCTCGATTAGGGAAACGCTCGCTGAGTTAAGGCGTTCTTAACGCGCGCTGTGTTACTTTCTTAATTACGCGCCAGCCTTTCATCGGTTACGCCATTACGGATAACCGCGAGAACAATGCTTACAGTCAGTTTGCCTGACAAAAGACGTTTTGACAGCTGACAAGCTTAATCAATGAATTAACATACACAGGCCTACCTTACCTACATAGCATATAGCGAGAGGAACCTGCAATAAACTAAATGAACCGGTTAAACACCGGTGACACGTTGTAGGCTTGAATACAGTTAAACGGGCACATCCATCAACTGAGTATTGAAACAAATAGTTCTCGCCTCAGAAATACTATTCAACAGTATTTTATTTCATATAACTAAAAATTTTTATTTTAAGGATCTCTTATAAATATAGCAGTCGCCTCCACGAGATAATAACAATAAAAGTGTTGTGCTTCATACTTCGTATGCCCAATCTGCTCCTCCCGCTCCATCAATCTCTCTCTCTCTTCGCTGGTGGGTGGGCGACGGTGAATGCACTTTTTTATGGATGAGAGCTTTTTGTTTTAAATTGTTACCTGGGAAACGGGCGTGAATTTTAAAAAAAGACAACGAATTTGAAGTTTTTATTTTTACACTGTACAAACTGCTGCGTACGTTTATCCCATTGAATGTCACGAGCGTTTTCCTGTAATAACGATTAAAGGCAGAATTTTATTGAACCGTGTTAGTATTGCATATCTGATAAAATAATTATATATTGTTACGACGGTCTCCTTGATCCTCGTATGGTACAGTGGAAAACAAAATACAAGACACCATTTAAGTCGCTAAAAAACAGCTTCAATTATCACAATTAATAGTTTGTAATCAACACGTTAGTCAACAAGATTATACTCGTACAATAATTCAAGTTAACTTGTCCACACCAATAATAAAGTCAACTAATAGAGTCGCGCACAATAATCACGTTTTACTAATAACCACTTGAACACACCGAGTAATCGCCAGAAGTAAACACGAACCGCACTGGAATAAATCGCCACTTAAACTGAAACTAAGCGTCACTGAATGCTTGTATTTATACCCCGCTGAGGTTCCAGAATAATCCATAATACGCGTCAACTTACTAGAAAACACTAGAGCGTAATTGATTGCTGGTTTGAACACAGTGGGCGCGGACCGGTATGGTCTGGAATAGTCTCGTTGCGGACGCGTGACGAGTGTCACGTAATTGTCCTTCATCCCAAAGTAGCAGCAATATGTACGCACACACACTTTACAGCCGGGCTCCACACGTAGAACGTTCTGTAACGGCGTAACAATATCGTTCATCACACATTTATTGTAAAATGTCGATTGTCTGGTGAATTACAATAATATTATTCTGATATTCTTTATATATAGGAAGAGGTGGTAATATGGGCCCCCACTTTTCTTTTCTGCTATAACCTTCACAAATCAACAGTTTTTAGTCTGAATTTTACAGAAAACATACTTCATTTTGTTTTCCATTGTTTTGTTGTATAATAGGCCGAATTTCTTTGCGTTTTGTGAAATAAAAAATAAAAAAGCTATAACATTACACTTTTGAAAAAAATGTTTTGTGCTGGTAATATGAGCCCCATGATAAAAACCATTATTACAGTATAAAATTTACAATTTTATTGATACAATCTGTACAGGTATAAGTAAAAAAATATTACAGTCAAATACATTATGTAAAAAACGAATTAAACAATTTTTTTAATTATAAAAAGTCAAATTTTACCAAGTTTGCTATGTTTATTTGCAAAAGTCACATACATAATAGTCTTTTTCACATCCGGCACACTCATTATGAGCCCACATTTCACAAAGCATACATTGGACCCATAGTTCTCCCTTGCTGTCATTCGAAAATAGACTCTCACAAAAAAGGCAAGCTGCGTCGTCTTGGTCAGGTTTTGTAACGCCAAAAGGAGTATCAAGAACAGATCCACCAGAGTCGATGTCTGAATATGTTGATTCTTTGTCCGACTATTCTGTACTTAGCACCAACTTTCTTTTGCACGATTTCATAGACGGTTTATTTTTAATTCCTTTTGTTTTGATTGCAGTTGTCAAATTTTTTACATGTTTAAAATCTTTTTTCTCCTTTCCTACATTAGAACACTTGCCTCCTGCTTCTAAAAGAGCAATTCTGTATGGTGAGGACGTAATCAATGCTGCTTTGGCAGGTTTAGGACCCTTATTAGTTATCTTTCTTTTTGGCTTGGGGATAGGCCAAATATCTTTTGGAGAAACAACGTTCCCTGTTGATTTGTTTTTATTGGTGAAACTACAAACGCTCGAAGGGCCCGCTTCTTCCAAATCTCTAGCACAAGGCTGGTGTAGGATGGAATGTGGATTTGTAACACATCTGGTGGGTGTTTCCAAAGATGAACTACGTGGTTCACGATTCAGTAATACAGAATTGGTTGAAGTTAAAGTGGAGGTCTGGTTGCTGCCAACGGAACTGGAGCAAATACCTGCATCGTGAGAATTGAGTACCATATCTGTGGAAGATTTAACATTTATCATTTTACTCCGACCTTTGCTTGTTTGCAGAACCGCTGTATTTTCTGCTTCAGTGGTGTCAGTTGCAAATTCTACTTCACTAAATATCTTTCGATTGCAGGGAAAAATTCCCGTAACCCCGAATCCATTCACAGCAATTGCCCCAGACTGGCATGTCAAGTAGGCCTTCCCAAATAGTTCGGCGATATCATATGGACCAACAGGTCTGTTGTTGTGACGCATCCACAGACGTATATTTTCGCTGTAATGGTGCTTTAACGGTCCCATAAATGACTTGTCCAGTGGCTGGAGTTTATGCGTTGTGTGAGGGGGAAGACTGACGATTGATACATGACTCTCTCGGGCAAGATCCACGACATCAATATTTTTTGTATGAGTGTTGTGCCCGTCAAGGATGAGAAGTATGGGGTCATTTTCTGTAGGTTTGGTCTTTTGTATAAAATGTTTGAACCAATCGGTGAATAAATTGGCCTGAATCCATCCAGAGGGATGACACTTTCCAATGGACCCTGGAGGGGAACCTTTCATCAGAGTCTCGGTCATATTCTTTCTTGGGAAAATCAGTAAAGGGGGCACAAAGGTCCCCCCTGCACTCATGGAACACACCACTGTCACTAAAGATCCCCTCTCCGCAGAACTCAACGCTCCAATTTGTCGCTTGCCTTTCAACCCAACAACCCGTGGGATCTTGCTTTGAACTACAGATATTCCCGTCTCGTCCACATTGAAGACTCTGTCTGGTGGATAGGTATGTTTCTCATATTCAGTTTCCAAGATGTCAAAAAAATGGTTGACGGCGTCTTTATTGAAGCCATTTGCCCGTGAAAATGAAGTTGCAGCTGGTTTCAGAACAGATAAAACATTTTTATGACGATTCATAAAATGATCAAACAAAGCTCTACCAGCAAGCCCACCAGAGAATGGATGTTTTAGCCCATTCCTTTCACATAATTGATATGCTAATCGTCGTACATCTTGTCTTGTTAATCCATAGAACTTACGTTCCATGATCAATAAATACTGGACTAATTCTTCTTCAAGGGCTTCAGGAATAATTGGCTTTCGTCCCAATTTTGTGCATGCAGCCTCTTCAGGGAGTTTCTTGAGACGCGATAGTCTCTGAAGTGTAGCTCTTGGGACACAAAATATTTTGGAAGCTTTTTTCAAACCAATTACATTATCTTGTACAGCCTTTATAGCTTTGGCCATGTCTTCTTTATTCCAGAGTTTTCTATGTACTTTTTTCTGTGGGTCTAGTACTTTTCGAGGCATCTGCAACAAAGATCAATATGCTCTATAGTGGTTGTAATATGGGCCCCTTACAAATGGGGCTCATATAACCAGCACGTTTGGGGGCTCATCTTACCACCTTCGCCATGTTGAAAAACAACGATAATAACCTCGACAACTTATGCCTAATCTTAAGCCGTTGTTATAGCTACGTAACCTTTGAAACTCGATCAATCGAAATTAATAATCACCCCACGTAAACACCTTCGAATATGTAGTGTAATATAGTTGAAATGTCTTACCTTGCAAAGTTTTCTTCAGAGGAAAAAACAAAAACACTTCTCTACGCACGTGGTTTTAACAGAAACTGGCGCGAGCGCATCTAGCGGCGAAGCTATGAACTTCTACTAATAATTCCTGCTGCTGCCACAAGAATACAGTCGTTGATTTATCGGATACTATGGGGGCTCATATTACATGCAGGGGCCCATAATACCACCTTTGCCTCTATTGCTAAGTGTTCAAACCTTGACAAACCGATACTCTGCCACGTCGTTCTCAAACTGTCTTCACTTTTGTTTTCAGCTTTACAGTGAAGGTAACCTCGAATAAAAAGAAAATAAACAATTTTATTAATTGAATAAAATATTATACCGTAGATTATGTTTCTAAATTTCTGTTTAATTCACTCACTCTCTATAGTAATTATAGACATTTTTATTGGGAATCTTCTGCAATTAAAAATTTTTTTTTAATTAAAAAGAAATGACGTTTTAGAACTAACTTATAATGTATATTTTTAATTAAGTGCAATATTGACAACACCACAGAATAACTCAGTCAAAGTTCTGACTCACTGCCGGGCTATTAGGCCGTGGTCTAGTGCTGTCGATTAGAACAGACGTTTCGGCCCCACCATTGGAGGCCATCTTCGGTGTAACAATTTCTGTTAGATGCTAGGTGCTACATACTGTACCTTTTCAAACGTTACACTGAAGATGGTCTCCGATGGTGGGGCCAAAACGTCTGTTCTAATCGACAGCATTAGACCACGGCCTAATAGCCCGGCAATGAGTCAGAACTTTAGAGTTGACGCCGGCTGTGAGAGCCTATGACATCACCACAGAATAAGTAGCAAAGCTAGGATTTTTAAATAAATAATTATATAATTATTTGCTTAGTAAAAATGTTTAAATAATTTTGCCTCGCTGTAGAAGCTACATAACAAATTAATTTTAAGTGAATATTTCATGTAATTTCCGATAGAATGATATATTTATGATAGAACAGCAATTTTTTCAGGAAACTTTTTAAATTTATTATAAATTATAATAAGTTTCTCTATAATAAAATATGTTTGGACTGTCAGTAGGCAAGCCTATATATGTTGTTTATTGATTAAGCTGGACAGCTGTCAAATTAGCTGACTGTAAAGTACTCTATAAAATACTTCATTTAAAATTTTATGAAATTACTTCATAAATTCATAAAAAGTAGACTAAATTACGTTACAAGCAATGTTGTGTTTCTTCACTTTGATTTTTCTTCTTCTTTTTTTATCTCTGCTCACCTCTTTCATATATATTGAATTATGTTAGTTTATTTCAGTTTATCATAATATTATTTTCGTACGCTCTTTCTGTAACAGCATCTAGTGGATGAAACAGTAGTTAAGTCTAAATGCCTTCAAGGCATCAAGTTTACTCTTTGCACACTTATTAAACGATAACATAAGCATCATACGCCCATGTTTTTAGAGTAAATGTCTTTCACATCACTCGATACTTTGTATTTTATGTTGTCTCAAATTGCACCGAAGCATGAGACTTTAAGTGGATAGGAATTTAAAATACAGTATGATCTTATTCTCTCCGTTGGAAGAGGATACTTTTGGGTGAAGTATTTTTCAGAAATAAACGCTCAGTTACAACTGCTCTGTTAGTATATATATACATTTTTTAAAACCATAATTAAAGTGTCACTACCACGATGTGTAGGGTTATACAAAACAAATATTAATTGTAGTTATATCTGTCGGATTATCGTGAATTCCATTCTTTTATCCAGAAAAACATGTAGTACAAAATTTAAAAAAATACATTTAAAAAACCCAAAACATGTTTTTTGCGGGCACAGTATCTCCTTATACATACCGTGAAAGTATTTAGTGCATTACGATTGGCATTTGAGCATCGCTTCCTTCTGTTACCTTCAAAGCTCTTAAGTCCAATAGTTATCCAGCATTATTTGATATCCAGCATTTCGAACAATGTAACAGAATGGGACGTGAAAGAAAGATCACAAGACGTGTTTATGATCCGGTTAAAGAAGATGACGAATGGAGAATAAGAAATAACCAGGAGATAGAGGAGCTACTGAAGCATGAGGATGTGTAATACTCATAAAGGCTCCACGAATACATAAAGGCTAGGTTACCTAAAACGGATGGGTGATCAGCGTATACCAAAGAATATCCTGAGGGCGCAAGTCTATAAGAGCAGAAAGAGAGACCGATCTCGGATAAGATGGTTGGATGATGTCCTTGAATATCTCAGAAGACTGGATGTGAGGGACTCACACTGAGATGGCAAAGGAGAAGATTGGTGTTGGAAGCCAGGGCTCACGTTGGGCTGTAGTGTTGAAGAAAAAGAAGATAGTAGAATGGGACAACCATGCCCTTGAAAAATCCTTTTCTGTTCGTGAATAATCTGAAATTGTGATGCAAGATTTTATAAGAATTTAGTTTATTTCTTCTTCTTCTGCTTATTTCCATACTCTTTTGCTGTCAGACGTCGGGGGGGGGGGTCGTTCAGTTACTCCCTTTTATCCTGTGTGAGTAGTTTGACCTCTAACATGTTCTTCTCCTTTCTGTTAACTTTCTCGATTTATTTGATCCATTCCAATCCTGAACTTCCTCTTCCTCTCCTTTTGTCTGAGCGCGCTTCCTTGATGAGGTCGGCTTCCTCATTACGTGTCATCGTCATTACGTGACCATACCATTACAATGTCCTTCTCTCTACTATCTTAACGACTGTTTCCTGCTGGAACATATTTCTGATAGTCACATTTCTAATTTGTTCTCTTAGTCTTTCCAGCTACAGGCTTAAAAAATCTCATTTAACTGGCTTCTAGTCTCTTTTTGTGTTTCGATAGTTGGGTGATGTTTTCTGTCCCATATAATAGTGTGCGTACAAAAACTGTCTCTTACACACATAGCTTGTCTTCTTCTGTGATAGCCTTCTTACCCACAATATTATTAGAAGTCTGATAGCATATATTTGATTTGCTTTTTGTACTCGATAATGTTTCAATCTGAGATCATTACTGTTCTCAGATATTCAGACCTCTAAAGGTCACTCTTGAATGTAACGAAATTATTAGTAACCATTAACGATCATTCGTCAATATATCTTAAAATATAAAATTTATTTCCAAAATAAATAAATATATATATATTTATTTACCGTATTTATAATTAAAAATTATTTGTTATAAATTTAAAATTATATTTGTAATTATAATAATTTATAATGTACTTTATGTTTGTTACCAAATTTTTAATTCTGAAGATGTCGAACAAACATTTTCAACGAAATGTGCACAAAAAATTAGAATAAAACTAACACAATTTATATTAAAATAAAAAATATTTGTATGTAGATATTTGTAAATTCAAACCTTTGTGCGTATGTGTGCGTGCGGGCACTTTGTGTGTACAGACACATATTGTGACATAACTTTATTTTGCGAGTGTTTACTCTTGCCTTTTTTATAATACGTTTATTAATTGTTATTTGTCTTGAGATAATTTGTGTTGAAATAATTATTTATAACAAAATTTTTTTTTCTGAATGTAATTTAATTTGTTTAATTTAATTTAATTATTTTAAATTAAATTGAGTTTGTTGTTTTATTTTATTTATATTTAAAGAAAATTAATTGTTTTCTGCTTTGAAGGTTTAAAAAAAAATCGGTTTGTATAGCAGAATTAATTTAACGATGGTTGCGTTCGATTACGGTATCGAATTGTCTAATTTGAGGTTACTTCCAAATTTCGTATTTGTGCGGAAGTTCAAATTATTCAAATATTATTCAAATAAAACGGTTTATTCTTCTGTCATGTATTGAAGATCCCTTTATTTTACCCTATTCAGTAAATAAAACGCATTTAATACCAATTATGAATCATGGTTAAAATTTATTTATTCGAATTCCATTTAAAACTATAAGGTCCAAATTGACAATAGCACGTATCTATTCTTCCTCTCGGGTCGAATTCCTCTTTACTTTTGGTTATGATTATATTGTCTTGGGTTCTTGAGACTGCTATTCAAAAGTTCGTAATTGTGCGCAAGAAGTACATTACATTACAATTATTAAAATACTTATTATCTAATACAAACAGAATTAATTATTGTAAAGAAAAAAAGTGTAACATAATTATCGTTTAGTTCGTGTGATATTGCAATGCAATATAGTTTTTACCCAGTGTTCAACTCAACAAAGATGGGGGCTTGTTGGTTAGCAAAATTAATGTTAAAATTTTTTCACCACCAGTTTTTACAAATAATATAATTTGTATTTAGTGTTCACTGTGTATTAATAAGTTTTTTTCTTTCTTTAACTAGTGTTCTGTTGGTTAATAATGTTGTTTAAGTTGTTCGTAGTGTTGTTTCGTTATAAAGTGATACTAGAATATGGTTACCTCAGGGTTAGTTCTAGCTGTAAAACTTATTCATTCTTTTTATAATTTACTTTTATTAGTTTTTTCTTCTCTTATTTTATTATTTTGTGTTTTCGTTATATCTTCTTTCTTATTTTGATTCCAGTACTTTTGTTTTATAGAATTTTTATTCTTCTCTACTTGGATTAGATTCCCATACACTTTTTCACTCAGAGTAGCACAGAATTGATCTGATCACTTTCATGTCTAACAATAGAATGTTGTGTTTTTCTTTTTCTCTCAACTGGCTTGACCAAAATTAGAAAAAATCTCATTGGTTAATACAGTTGAACTTAGGTGTCACATGACCCTTATTATTTAAAATATTAATTTTTTTCATTCTCCACTCCAAATTACTCCCTAATTATTACTTAACTATGCTTAATTTAATTTACACATTTGTTTTCCTGATAAAATTACAAGCATTTTGATATCACGCACGACCTGTGTGAGTGACTTAATAAATATTTTGGGTGGTTTACAAAATCATGTTTTTAAAGCCATTTAGTCATCTAACTTTCACAAAATCTTATTATAATTCCTTACTTTATTTACAATGTTGTTGTTACTATAAAAATAAATCCTATATTAATACTTCTCACTGTTCATTACTAATTAACATTGACTTGATTGTTTGTTAACTAATTTTGACAATAATTTTAATGTTAACATTGGCCTAGGTCATGGCATTTCTTTTGCCCTATATTTCTTTTTTCACAATTATTCTTTGGCTTGTTGATTTAAAACCTTATGATTAATTATCATTGCTTTCTGGGTATTATTACATAAAATGAACATACTCATAATATATTCTAATAATATAAATACATTAGTTTGAAACGGACATATTAACTTAAGGTCATGTCTTCATGACTAAAAATTCAAACAACACTAAACAAATAACATACTTTCAAATAACTGGTTAACATATAAACAATATCTTTTTCTCAGTCCCTTAGGGTCTGTCTTTACTTACTATTTTCACTCAAATTCACATAACTCTTTAATAGTATTAACAAGCTGTTATGTATTATTGGTATTGACTTAACTGATGGTTTTTTTCCCTTGAATGTCAATCATTAATGAGAAAGAATAGGGATAATTAGTAATTATATTTAAACTAACAAATCCTCTCTTAACATTAAAGTCTACCTTATTGTAACTACTTTTATCAAGTAAACACTTTGTTTATTGTTTTGATTTGTCTAAAACTTTGGTTTGGTGTTTATTGTAATAGCTAACATATTCACTCAAAACTGGTATCAATCCCCACAGTTCTGTCTGTGTGATTAACACTTATTGGGGTTGCTCACTTTTTTCCACTTTAACACTGATTGTCTTAATTTCATTTAACTTATCATTTACATTTATTTACTTATTACATAAAGTACATCAATAGGCATTGTATTGTACTTCTTGTTTCTGCCTTGGTTTTTATAATTGTTTGTTTGGAGTCTGATAAGGTTACTGGCATTATCTCATTTAATATGAGAAATATTAAATACTTTGGACCTACTGATTCTGTTACATTACAATATCCAATTTTAGGTACTGAAATATAATTATTTCAAATTACTTTGAAACTAGTTAGGGTTTTTTTTTATTAATATACACTCATATTTAATAAATTAAAGATTCACTCAGTATCATATTGATTCAGAAGATCTCTACGTCAAGCAGACAAGTATCACCCAATAAATGAATAATAGCTTAGCCAGTATAGTGTGAATTACACGACTACATTCTTCTGATAAACTCAAACATTCTAATCGTCTCTAGTAGTGGTTCCCAAAGTGGAGTCCTTGGACTCCTGGGGGTCCGCAGACAGGTCTAAGAAAAACTAGAATATACCGTAACTTTCTCTGATTATTGTATGCTCTAAAATCTGAATCTAAATTTTAGAACCTTTAAACAATTAGTAGGAGAATCCAGTATTTTGTTTTGTTCAAACTAATTGTAATTGTAAAAGTAATTTCAAACTAATGGCTTTAATAATGTCTTTAAATCATGTCGTGTAGCAGATCTGTTTGTCCGCCGAACAGACTAGACCTCTCTCTTACAGTACAAGAAGAAGATTTATTGGGAGAACTTTCAATTGACAGTTCATTAAAATTACAGTTTTTGCAATTACAGCTAGCTGACTTTTGGTTATATGTAATGACTGGCGATCCTGAACTCTGAAAAAGAGCTTTGAAGTGTTTAACTGTGTTTTCCTTTACTTTTTTGTGTGAAACCGCAGTCTCCCTGGTCACGTATTTACAGTCAAAGTTAAGAAATAAACTTGATGTCGACAGTGACTTAATATTTAAATTATCAACCATTATACCCAATATTAAAGAGGTAATTGTGCAAAAGCAGCTTCATTTTTCACATTAAACTATGATTGATATCATTAATATTATCACAAATTAAGAGAATTTTAATTTTAATACTTTTAAATTAAATATAAGAGTTTTTATCATGTTTACTGTTTGTTTTATTTCAGAACTCATACGGGGACCGTGAATTTTTAAATTATTTGGGGGGGGGGTCCGCGGACTGGAAAGTTTGGGAACCACTGGTCTATATTGAAACAAATAATAAAAGATGGGTTCAGTTGCGGTTAACAATTAAACACAAAGGCCGTATTAAAGTTGAACATTATAAGGTAAATAATGTGCCGGTAAACACTAGCGGACGGGTAGTTGTACGCCTATTCTATATTTACTCAGACTCTTGTTACCATCACTTCACCGCGTCAGGGGTTGCGTAGGCGCTGCTCCGCCGGTACGGAGGTGAGTGGGCGAGCCTAAGGGTTTCGCGTACGTAACACAACTGTTTAACAAGAGAGAGAGAGAGAGAGAGAGAGAGAGAGAGAGAGAGAGAGAGAGAGAGAGAGAGAGAGAGAGAAACAGGAACGTGTTTTTTACGTACTTTGGTTTTCCTTTGACTGTTTAATTGTGAACGAGTCATTCCACACTGTGCTCGGTCCGTATATTGTTCACGTGAATGTGTTATACTGACGTTCGTGGGGACTAAAATAACTTCACACCTTTATACAAGCAGTTATTCGTATAACATTCAATCATTACCTACTGTATTTGTTTGCGTAATGATTTTGCTTGTTTTTATACTTAAGGCTCTGACGAGATCATGTGTTGTTTTTAAATGCATTATTTATAATGCTGCCTACGTAATATGAGGCTCCCTACATGACTTGTAATATGAGACGTACTTGTAAGTATGTCTTTTAGAATAAACTGTGAACAGCCTTACAAAGAGTTGAAAAATTCAAACCCTTATGAGGAGAGCACAGACCGTGTATAAGGACAATAAAGGATATGATTTGTTTGGAAAGAGAAGTGTCCAACAACAAGAGAAGGGATAAGACAATAAAGGATATGATTTGTTTGGAAAGAGAAATGTCCAACAACAAGAGAAGTGATGCAAGGATATTGTCTCAGTTAGTTTTTCTTTATCATAGTCACAGCAGCAAGATGTAAAGTAGGAAACTGTAGAATGAGACCAGTGAATATCCATTCTGATGACATTGCTCTAATTGCAAAGAGTAACAAGACCTTAAGAACGTAGTAACTGCATGGGAAACTTCCATTAGGGGCAGAAGAACGTGGATAAACGTGAACAAAAGCAAAGTGATGATCATAGCCAGGCAAATTGATGAGAGCCTCTGATTAACAGGGGAGAATGACGGTTGGGGACGTTAGCACGTACAGAGAGGAACTCAAGCCACGCCTCGAACAGCAGCAACATAAATTGCTGTTGTTGTTGCTGTTCGAGACTTGGCGTGAGGGACCGTGGTCAGTTGCTACCCAATCGTATAAAACCCGGTAAATTGCGACCGAGATGGTTTGAACCCGGACAATTGCGATCAATTGCATTTTCATGTTATTATAATAATACATAAATTACCATCATAATTCTACTCATTCCTAGCCTAATATAACCTAACCTAACCTGATGTCACCTGACCTAACCTAACCTAACCTAACCTAACTTTACTTAACTTAACCTAACCTAACCTAACAAAAATATTGGAAGAAAGAGGCTTACTCGCATAAATGAAAAGTTGCAGAATTGAAATCTCATCGAACTTCAGAATAGAAACGTTTATAATGACAGAATCGGTCAGTAATTGAAAATACTGATCGTCCACCAATCTTACCTTCTGGCATTATATTCAGTACGAAAGGATTATTTCTGTGCGTTTAGTTTTCTTAGGATTGCATTAAGTAATTATACAAAGGTTTTGTAAAATATATAAAAACACTTGGTAAGTTTCACAAATTTTGTGAAAAAATTTGTGAAACTTACCAAGTGTTTTTATATATTTTACAAAACCTTTGTATTAATATGTTTCACCAAGTGCCCAACGAGTCATCAATTAATATCGTTAAGTAATTATGTCTGTAGATTTAATTGTAAGACTAAGTTTTCTGAAAGGTCCCCTTTTTTAAATTCTAACGATTGGTACCCGTGCAGCAGCAAAGATCAAACGTAATATTTTAATGCTTTTAGTAGGACGGAAGTCTACCTTCTTTAGATTACAAAGCATTCATTCATGAGTAAAGATTCATTTGTTGGCAAACTTTTTGCAACCTAACACACGTTGAACGTTTTCAATAATGTATAACCGTGAGGAAAATATTTAGTTTATTTTTGTAGAGTACACAATTTTACGAAATTACGTTAACTAGGCACTGACGCATCAGCATCATCTTCACATCATCGTGGAGACAATGTGCTGCCTGTTCCGCCTTCAAAGATCCTCTAGCCATCTCTTCTTGGGTCTACCTACACACCTGTGTCCTATAAGTTTGTATTTCCAGACTTGTTTGGCCAGCCTGGAATCTAACATTCTTTCTAAGAGTTCTTTCCACTGTTGTTTGTAATCTTTTAATTTCTCAAGTTAAAAATTGCCTTATGACCTCATTCTTTATACAGTTAAGTTTAGAACACCTTTCAACTCCTCTTAAGAACGCCAATTCCAAGGCCTGTATTTTACTTTCTTGTTTCTTGGTTGTCGTCCATAATTGACACCCATAGGACAGTACAGTCATCGCCATAACTTCGTAAAACTTTAATTTTGTATCTCGGCGTACCTTGTTTCTAAAAATACGGTTGATTATCCCACTGATCGTCTAGAACTTGCCTACTTAACATCAATATCATAATCCCCATCATAGCCAATATCATTTCTCAAATAGTTAAAATGACTCACCTGTTCTACAATTTTATCATTAATCATTAGTTTTGTTCTTATTGGTTGCTTGCCTCGAAATGCCATTACCTTTGTTTTTGTAGTGGAGATTTTCATTTTGTATTGTTTACAAAGCTGATGAAGTTTAAAAACAGATTTTTGTAAAGCTGATTGTCACTGACTCTAAACGGTTTATTCAAGACTGCTGGACTATATATTAAGTACACTATTTCTCGTCGATAGTGGTATCATGGGTATGATCTATGGATGATTAGATGGAAAGAGGAAACCATTCAGTCAGCAGAAATGAAATCATTGCGATATGTTAAGGGTTGTATTGAATGAGATCTACTTAGGAATGATGTTTGTTGTTCAGGAGGACTTCGGTATTTTCTCGTTAGTCGAGGGAGTTTAAGTTTATCGCGAGCTGTGACACGATTATTTGTTAAGAACGCCAGGCGACAGGTTTCCAAAGCTGGCTTTCCAGTATATAACTTTTGGAAGTGCAGTGACGGCCGTCCTAGGAAGAGATGAGTTGTAGAGTCTGAACAGATCGCAAGGGCTAAGGGTACGCGTAGAGTGCAGGCAGGTTGTCAGATGACGATAACCGACGCCGACAAGCGCAGATAGGCTCGTATAGTGAAGGCAGATTATAGGCGCCGAAACAGTACAGATTCAGTCATAGTCATGGAGTTAAGTAGTGAAGAAGCTATGTGTGGTACTCTTTGCTTCTGAAGGTTTATCTTAAAACTGGAACAGGAAAGAAGTGGTGTCCACAAAATTAATCTCTATTAGCATTTTCTGCAACACCCATTTCCTTTTATATATCTAGCCAACAGGCATCTACAACCACCCAGTTGAATTTCTTGAATCTCTTGCTTCAAATTTCAGGTTTCACTAAAACTTTTTATATCAGTGTTTCTGTTTCTTTGAGGAAAATAAGAAACGTAACTCACACGAATACAACACGTGTAGAACGCTCCGACTCGACGCTGGTTTCTGAAACCATAATTGTTTTTACGTTTATTTATACAGTCTGTTAATACAAAACATAACATTAGCATAATCGTTTACAGAATACATGGCATGAAGAGAACTAGTTCTCTGTATGAGTATTTAAAAGTAACAGATTATGTATAATATATTTATAGTGTTAGAGTCTAGGTAAGTCCAGAGGAAATGTTAACTTTAGACGTCTTGTCTGTAGGCTGTTGTCTAGTAGATTTATTGCTAAAGGATTCGCATGCTCTTCAAGCCGTTTCACATATCTTTCGCTGAACATCGCAATGGTTTCACTGACTGAGGGCAGGTCCAGGTCCCTATAGATGTCTTGGTTGCTGATGAACCACGGTGCGTTGGTTATGGAACGCAACACCTTCGTCTGAAACCTTTCCATTATGGCGATATTGGATTTAGATGCATTTCCCCAAAGCTGTAAGCCGTATGTCCACACAGGCTTGCGCGTGTACCGGTTGGTGCCTGCTGCCACTATACGCGCTTTCGTCTAAACACAGGTGACTATCTGTCGCGCCGGTTGTCAGAATCCGGAAACCTGCCTGCACTCTAAGTGTACCCTAATTCTTGAAGTTAACGACTACGACGATGATGAAGGTTATTTTTCGACCTTTGATGCCTTAGACTTGTTTTGAAGCCTTGTCGTGATTTAGCGTCAAGAAACATTATTAAACGCATGCATCTCGTCGAAAAGTAAATATTGTAGCATTGCGCCTAGATCTATTACAGATGGACAGGAGGTCAAGTAAGGTCGGACGGCCGGACACGTAGCGCAGTTGCACGTCATTCGAATGGGACAGTGCGCCGCTTCGTAAGGGAGCACAAAGACTACGAAATACCGTCGTCATCATCATCATCTAAAGGCCTTGTCGAGTTAGCCACGTCACTCTCTCTCTCTCTCTCTCTCTCTCTCTCTCTCTCTCTCTCTCTCTCTCTCTCTCTCTCTCTCTCTCTCTCTCTCTCTCCCCCCATCATTGTCCTCGTTAAATCGCAGTATGCTCGGAAGTTCATCTTCTTTCCCATGTCTTTGAAGAACGCTGCTCTTAGTCATCCTCTTGGGTTTTCCACCAACACCTTTCCTTCAAAAATGTTACTTAAGAATTGATTGAGTCGTAACACGTGCGCGATCAATTTTACCCTTCTCCTTCCAATCATTTTTAAAAGTGATTTATCTTCTGTCACTTCTGCGAGGACTTGCTCATTACTTTTCTTATCCATCCAACTCGTCCTCGTCGTTCTCCTGGAGACCCACATTTCCATTGCTTCCAGCTTCCTCCTTTCTATTTTGCCGAGGGTCCACGCCTCACACCCATAAGTTAAGACACTCCACACAAACGTTTTGCGAACCTTTTCCTTACCTCCATACTTAAGTGATTGTTTGTAAACAAATTCCTTTTGTTCTGAAACGCCTGCTTTGCTGGAGATATTCTTCTCTTAATCTCTGTCCCATATCTATTTTCACAAGTGCAGGTGGTCCCCAGGTAGCAAAAATTTGCAACCTGTTCTAAAATTATATTACACAATTTAAAATCAAATTTTACATTCTGTTTCTTCTTCCCTGTCACCATTGTTTTTGTTTTCCTCTTGTTAATCTTTAATTTAAGTTTACGTAGGGTTTCAGACAAGATTTCAAACATTCTCTTCATTTTTGTTACCGAGTCCGCGATTATAACTATATCATCTGCAAAGCGGATACTGTTATGAATTCACCTTCCATTAATCTTGAATGCCTTTGTTTCTTTTCTTTCATTCTTGTCATAGCCTCTTCAATAAATAAGTCAAACAAATATGGAGACAAAGGACATCCTTGTCTGACTCCTCTTTTTATTCTGGCTTCTTTTTCGCAGCCGCTTATATCAATTTCAGTATTCTGCAATGCGCGCAAATTTAAAATCAGTCTTCTATGCTCCACCGGGTCCGTCCTGGGTCAGTCGAAAACAATATTTCAATCTGTCTGTATTTGTTTTGCTTAGTCAAACAATGTCCACCGATAGTATGCGCGCACCGTTGTTTGTAGTGAATCCAATCACGGTGAAAGATTCACGTGTAAGTTGCGGCGGTCGGCTAACATTACGTTAACACTGTGGCCAAAACCAATTACAGCGACGTACAGCTCACTTGTTGTACAATTGAAACTCCGCCACCTCTCCGCATCTGTCATTGTTTCCTAAGTTTTAATTGGATCTACTTATTCATACATAATGTTTTAACGATGTTCATCTGTTTGTGAACGGAAAGCGTATTCTCCGCCGCCCGTAATTGTTATTGCAGATTTTACGGACGTTGCAAACTCTCGCGCGCTGATTTGTCAACCGACTGTAGTTTCCTATTTGTTAAATTTTTTTCTAATAAGTTTATAGTTCGTACCCTTCTTTTTAATCATTAACTATTTCATGTTTCTTTATGTTACTATTATTTATTACTACAGTTTCTTTTATTGCAATTCACTGTTTCTTGTCTGAGTTTTTGTTTTACTTTTTCTAGTATCTTCAGCCGTAATTTATTTTAACACTGACTACTCGATGTTTCTTTGTGGCCTCTATTATTTATTACAGAGCTCTATTAGTTAACATTTATCAGCGTTCATATAACTTTTCTATTTTTAACTTTTATTGATTTTTCTGATTATGTAAAGCGCAAGTTCCTCCGTGCAATTAGTTATTGTTTTGATGACCAGCCTCTTCATGCACGTGAAATAACATCAAACGGCATGATGCTTAGCTGAAAGATACCCAATATCTTTTTTTGAAGTTTCAACAAAACGAACGCAATAAAATATTATTTAAATAAAAAACAATTATGAAAATAATTTTATTCATATAGCCTTTGGCCAGAATCGCAAACCCGTCACTCATTTAAGACTCGTATTAATAACGCACATCTGAAATAACAAAAATTATTTATTCTTTTCAGTTATTTAATAACAGTGTTAATTAGGTGATATTTATTGTCTGTTACCATTAGTGCGTGTTGGACAATCGTAAACTTAAAGATTTATGTACAAGTGTCATAAATTATGTATACAAGTGTCACTGCTTACTGATACTGGTGTTTTCAATAACAACTTCTCTGGTGTCCATTTATTTTAGCTCACTGTTTAAAGAAGACGATACGTCACATCTTCTATTGAACAACAATATTCTATTCAAAATCTCTACGTTGTATTGAATTTTTACTGTTTCTTTCTAAATTATCCAAAGATTTTACTTCAGATCTTTACTATTATTATGAGTATACTCGACAGGATTGCTCAGTATCATCTGAATTGGTGGGAACACCTGTGCCGAATGGATGACTGGCGTATCCCCAAGTAACTATGGAACTATAAGCCGAAGGGATGGAGAGGTGTGGGACGTCTGAGGAAGCGCTGACCTGTTTGAGACCGGAACAAACCATCCTTGGTTTAACCCTTGCAGATGATGATGATGATCTTTATTATTATAAATTGTAAATGATAAGCCATCTCTTCAACTGGCATAACCTCATTCCCTGACCTACTTTACGCTCTCCTGGTTTTTGTTGTTTATACGTATCAATTCTGTATTAGCTCGGCTGCATTTTTACTCAATATAATTTGAAAATATAAGATTTTATTAGTATATTTAATGTATTTTAATTAGCTTGTACTCCTATTCTAATTTTTTGGACACACTCTCCAAAGAGCTGAGAATTATTTTAGTTGTATATTATCTCCTTGCCGTATTTTATTTTACACTGATATTTTAATTTTTATGTAGTAATTTATTTTATCTCATTTAGTCCTTCATTTTTTATTTGGTTTGAATTGTTGAGTATATTTCAGACGTAATTTATGTAGTTCCAATAAAATGTTGCAAAGACAAGACGCGATGTGCCAGGTTTCAGCAACTTTTTATTGGCGTTTGGGAACCGTAAACTTTCGCTTCGTTTAACACGTATATATTGTTTTCCTCTCGGTACAATAACTGTTTCTAAATGAAAAGTTTTTGAAACGTTCGGGCGGAAAATAATCGAACGTTGTACGAAGTTTCACAAGTAAATGAATACATACATCAATTGTTCTAAATAGAACACGATAGCAGCACGGCGTTATGGATTATACTGGGAGAAAGGAATAAAAAAAAACTGAATAGTCGAGAACGAGCAAGCAATGTAAAACTTGAGAAGAGAGGAGTAAATTGGGAAAGGACTGGTGTGGGGAGATGGGGACAAACATTACCAGAGAGGAGCGAGTTGGAGCCAACCTAGTACGATACATTTATTGCAGAAACTGTGTTTTTTGTTCTCTATGCATGAAATATACGCCCATCGTTATTTACATGCAGTATAAACACGGTCGTAGAAAAGTCATATTTTTAAAAGATAACTCAGTAAGGAACTTCCTGTCCGAAACAAAATATGCAGTATATTTTACGTTTAATACTTTAATCTGTAGTACGGCTGTGCGCACATTACATGGACTGGCTATATTACTTCAGTATCATTTTATTGCCTCTGTTAACCAAAGGAATTGAAAGTGAAGAAACGGTATATACGCTTCCTGTAGTTTCTGGTTCGTCACTTCAAAACAGTCATGCTACAGTTAATATTAGATCTGTGTTCGACAGTCCTAAACAACTCAAAGAGAACAATTTTCTCCTCCTGCTGTCAGTATGTGTGTGTGCTTCCGAAGAACGTCAAAACTTGCCAAAAAAACATTTGCTTTGCGTTCTGTGCTTTACACTCTCAGAATATGTCTGCAGACCTACAACTTGAAGGCTTTCGTTTGTTTGCTATCGCCTGTTAGATGCGTAAGTCAATGCTATTGACAATTTAAAATTATTAGTCAGCGTTACTTTTGATGTTTTAACATTGAAAATGTTTATAAGGACGTATCGCACATATGCGGCCGATCGCTGGTGCGTGATCGAAAATGGGAACCGATGAGTTTCCATAGAAACTACTTCTTTGTTGTCAATAACGTAGTACACATATAAAACTTCGCTTATGAATGCGACTACATTTAACTTATAATCTGTACATTGGTAAATGAAGAATGAATTCATTGATTGGTGAATGAAGAATGAATTCATTAATTGGTGAATGAACATAAATATTATAACGCTCCCTTTCTTCTAACACAATTATCTAATATTTGTGATGTTAGATAAAAAGTTACTTACCCGTGATATTACTTTACCTGGGCGCCAGAACAAATCCCAGATACAAATGACACGGTTTCAGCTTAGCTCAGCGCATGGAGACACTCTTTCTCAGGATTCGTTCAGTGATTGTGGTTTTTAAGGGGAATCGTTACAAATAACACTTTAAGATTTGCTTGATTATTAGATTTAATGTTTAATCAATGATTTTTAAACTTTAAATTGTTAATGGTAGGACTTAATTCTACCCTATCCTTATAATTATCGACTGAGTGTGGAAAGTAATTATTAAGACGCTCAAACGACCTATAGCTCTTATCTGGTTTGATTAAGAGATTGCTATCTCCCAAACCAGTGCTAAAGAACAGGTCTGCAATAATTTGCACGTCCAATACTACACACCACTTTCCATTCAACACTCCTATCCTATATTAGAACTAATCTTATAGTTACAATACAATGTGTGCTTTTTTTAGTGTCTTTTTAAAATTGTTTATTGTTTTATTATTTGTTTAGCGCTTATGCCATTAATCAATGAATCTATTTCTTACTGTTTGATGCGTTGACCGAAGATAGGAATCTGTAGAGGTCCTCCTTTCGATGGTGTTGCACAGAAGAATGGATGTAGATCAATGCTGTTGAAGATGCCCTGGCAATTGTGATGATGTAGCCTTCTGTAGCACAGGTCCTTCACGGCTGATTGATTAATTAATTAATTAACGGCTGTTTTACGCATCTAGTGTTATTGAATGTTGTTAATTCATCTACACTGCGGACTACTTCTCGATTTAGAACTTATTTGCACTGTTGTGTAATTTAAAAATTTCTGTATGTGAATTATACACGTCTAGTGTGTTTAAGTACCGAACGAAGAGTGATGTTACCCCTCGCTTTTAGCTGGCGTCAGTTTTAAATACGGGCTGCTGATTGGTTGTACAAATAAATCATGCGTTTTTCCAGTTGTGACAATCTCGAACAGGTCGGTCTAACACTCCGTGACAGGTTCCAAACGGCAGAGAAATTCTTGTCAAAATCGTACTTCCTGTATTTGCAAATCGATTGATTACAGGTATTTGCAAATATGTTTCCGAAGATCTGACCACAGAATATTGTTGCTTAGGTCTTTATCTGTGTGTGTGTGTGTAAACACCTTATTCCTATGTAGCATAATTCTCTCGTTATTCCTGTTGGCGTGCGTCATCCGTATAACTTCTTCAATTGTTAATTATATTAACTGAGCTTGCGGCTACTTATAAAGCTTTTCTTGCTGAATACAATGCTGTTTTCAGAATTGCCGTATATTTACAACTTTTGAAGTTATCGCAGGTTGAACTGATAATTCGCTTTGAGTAAAATTACCTGTTTGAACTGGATTCTACTGTAGCGGTGACGTGGTTAGAGTGAGATGGCTGCGATTATACGCACTCTCTCTATCTTACGGCGTTACGCTCGTACTGTCTATAGCTTTCATATAACGCTCTGATAGGACGCTATAATGAATCGTTATATATACCCCCACTCGGTATAAAAAAAATTGATTATTTAAATCATTAATTTTTTTTTCTAATGTACAGTTTTACACTGATTAAAAATTTGCAGATTTACTTTAGCACTTTTTCCCGCACAAAACTTGCAATACTACAATGTTGCTTACATCTATCTTATAACTAAAGATTACAATGTTGCTTAACCTAACATGGTATATTGAAATTTATATGATCATTTTTAATCATCATTTTGGATTAATTTAATGTCAAAAACTTAAATAAAAATTCTACATTTATTTAAATAATATTTTTTTATATTATTATTAATATTGATTCAAAAAAATTATTTATTTATTTTATTTGACCTGGTTTGACTCTCATACCTTATGGCTCAAATTATTATTTCTTTATTGGTCAATATTTTTGTTTATTCTTCCTCCTATGGGAACATAGCTTATATAGCTTACCGTCGTATATGGAAAATCCTGGTTTGGAGTTGGTAACTGCACTCTCAAAGCTACACTAATCCTAGGGTCTTGTTGTTGATGAGTCGCTATTTCCTTGAGTCGTCTAACTACTTCAGGTTTCGTTATATGTTTTACTGCGTAAATACCAATATCATTGCTACTATATTTAATATTATCCGTGTCCATGTTGTTTTCTAATGGTGGATTTCTACTGAGTACATCTGCTACTAAGTTGTCTTTCGCTTTGCAATACTGTATATCAAATTGATACTCTTGTATCGCCAAGATCCAACGAGTCAGACGGGCACCTAGCAATTTACACTTTAATAAAAACACTAACGCCTTATTGTCGGTGATTATAGTAAGTTTAGCACCCAGAATATAACTTCTAAACTTTGACAGGCTATGCACTATCGCTAATAGCTCTTTTTCTGTCGTAAAATAGGTTAATTCTGCCCCTTTAAGTGTGCGACTTACAAATCCTAATACCGCTTTTTGGCCCTTCTCATCGATCTGATACAAATGTGCTCCAATAGCAATATTGCTGGCGTCTGTTTGCAAGTAAAATCTTTCTCCTATTCTTGGATGATTTAATACAACAGTATTTATAAAGACTTTTCACTTGTTGCAGTGCTTCATCGTGGTCCTTTGTCCACTTCCATTTAATACCTTTGTTCAACAACTTTAATAATGGAACAGTACTGTCCGCGTATTTACTTGTAAACTTCTGATAGTAGTTAGCTAAACCTAGAAATGACTTTAGCTGCTTACAGTTCTTTATTACACTTACCGACTTCCAATGCTTATACTCTTTAATACCTACATTTATTTTATTAGCATTTATTTCCATCGTAATGGTATTTCTTTTAAAATTTATTTTTGCTTTCCATTCTAGCAACTTATCTACCCCAATAATACAATCATGAATGAGTTTAGGGACTATTAGAGCTACTATTTGGGTTTGGTTACCATTTATACTGACAGGTAAATATATTTGTTCAGTTATCTTTTGCATTTTGGCTCCAGTGGCTCCCTGTACATTACAATGTTTTACGGGTAGTCTGGGACAATTTCGCAACTGATAATTATCGACAAACTTTGAGCTAACACAGGTAACTTCACTGCCAGTGTCAATAAGCGCTCGTACCAGTAGATTACTGATCTTACAAATTATTTCCGGACATTCAGGATAATGGTTTCTACCCACTTCTTGCTCCTCTTTTAACAAGAACTCCCTATCGCTCACTTGTTTTATATTATTAGCTACGTTCTTCTTACCTGTTTTCTTTAGTTGTTTCACTGCAGGTAATGGTAGGTTTAGTTTTGTTTCTTTTCTACCTGCAGTGGCTTCCCGTTTCCCGTATTCATTTTACTAGTCGACGGTTGCTGCTCGGTAGAGGTTATAGTTGTTTTACACACTTTATACCCTTTATTAGATTTATTTTCTACACTTCTATACCTACCTTTATCCTCTACTTCCTGTCTATTTTGTGGTTTATTACTCGGATATGGGGTAAACCTTTTTTCTTTCGTACGTTCATTATCTCTCCTCTTATTTGAGTAGAACGTTGGTTCTTGCTGATCGCCTCTAGAGTAGTTACTCAGCTGATTACTTACACGCTGTAGGTCCCTCTCTAAATCTAGACACTCATCTACAACCATAATGAACTTTTCTAAAGTATCCACTCCTCTAGTTGTGGTTGCTACTCTAGTGCGTTCTGAGAAATGACACGCTAGCTTATATACTAGGTCTCTCTCTTCTATTGGTGGTGTTAGATGTTAGATTTTTAACTTGCGCCATTACATTTAGCACATAATTGGTAGTTGTCATATTCATTGACGGGTGATACTTACCAAATTCTAAATGATCACGTACCCTTCTTTGTATTTGAACATTCCAGTACTGAGCTAGAAATTTTTCTCTGAAGTCTGAGTAGGTTTGGACTCTGTCTGAGATGACTTTCCACCACGTACCTGCCCAATTCTTGAGAAATCGGCCTAACATGTCCTTCTTATCCTCGTCGTCCATCAGTGGATTTACACGAGTTACATACGCTTCAAACAGCTTTAGGAATTCCACAGGATTCTCATGTGGGTTACCTGAAAATGCAAGGTTTTCCGGTTCTTCCTTATAGCCGCCACACCTCACTACTTTGGTTTGCTGTGACTTCATTGCTTTAGTCAGATCCTCCCGCATTACCTTTAACTGTTGTTCCACCTTTTGATGTACTTCGTCACTGTTAGCCTTACTCTCTACCTGTTTCTTAACTTCATTAATATTTACACCCAGTTGGGTACACTCTTCCCTAGTATTTTGGATTTCTTCTTTATTTAGAAGTGTTTGTGTTTTTAGTTCAGCTGTTACTTCACTGAATTGTTGATTAATGAGGGTTACTTTCTATTCTAACCATTCATGTAATTCATTTCTAAATTTATTTAGCTTTTCGCCTTGACGGCGAAAATTAGTGTTTACTTGTTTTCTAAACTCTTCTAAGGTAGTTTTAACCTCTTCGGTATGCTTATCAAATCTATTATTACTCTCATCTATTTTACCAGCTAAGTTAATAGCTAAATTTGCTATTTCTTCATCTATTTTAAAGGTAGCCTCTTTACTACTTTGTTCTATATGGCTAGACAAATTTTCATTTATTTGTTTCATTTCACTGGACAAATATTTATTAGTTTGTTCTATTTTATTATTAACATCTGTTATTAATTTTTGATTACTTTCTTCTAAACATTTATTATTTTCTTCAATTTTACTTTCAATTTTTTTAATTTTATTATTTAATTGACTATTTGTACTTTCAATTTTACTTTCAAGTTTACTATTAATAATTTCGATTTTACTTTTTATTTTACCATTATTTTCATCCATTTTAGTGGTCAACTGTTAAACATTTGCTCAATTGCTGCCATATCTACTGCTGATGATTTAGCCATTTTTTAAAATTTATTATTAACAAATAAATTCAACAATTATTTAATAGTTATTTGTAACCTTGAATTCAACTTTCTTTTCAATTTTATTAATATTACAATTTAATTATCACTTGGGTAAAAGCAACGCCAAATTATATAACTTTATTTATATAATTTTGTGTTTAATCGGGCTTAATCGAGCTTAATCGAGCCCCCTAGTTGGCCGCGCCAAATCTATATGTAACTTATTTTTACATATAAATTTGGTGATCTTAATCGTGCCCCTAAAGTTGCGGCGCCAATTCTATACAACGCTCCCTTTCTTCTAACACAATTATCTAATATTTGTGATGTTAGATAAAAAGTTACTTACCCGTGATATTACTTTACCTGGGCGCCAGAACAAATCCCAGATACAAATGACACGGTTTCAGCTTAGCTCAGCGCATGGAGACACTCTTTCTCAGGATTCGTTCAGTGATTGTGGTTTTTAAGGGGAATCGTTACAAATAACACTTCAAGATTTGCTTGATTATTAGATTTAATGTTTAATCAATGATTTTTAAACTTTAAATTGTTAATGGTAGGACTTAATTCTACCCTATCCTTATAATTATTGAGTGAGTGTGGAAAGTAATGATTAAGACGCTCAAACGACCTATAGCTCTTATCTGGTTTGATTAAGAGATTGCTATCTCCCAAACCAGTGCTAAAGAACAGGTCTGCAATAATTTGCACGTCCAATACTACACACCACTTTCCATTCAACACTCCTATCCTATATTAGAACTAATCTTATAGTTACAATACAATGTGTGCTTTTCTTAGTGTCTTTTTAAAATTGTTTATTGTTTTATTATTTGTATAGCGCTTATGTCATTGATCAATGAATCTATTTCTTACTGTTTGATGCGTTGACCGAAGATAGGAATCTGTAGAGGTCCTCCTTTCGATGGTGTTGCACAGAAGAATGGATGTAGATCAATGCTGTTGAAGATGCCCTGGCAATTACAGATGATGTAGCCTTCTGTAGCACAGGTCCTTCACGGCTGATTGATTAATTAATTAATTAACGGTTGTTTTACGCAGCTAGTGTTATTTAATGTTGTTAATTCATCTACACTGCGGACTACTTCTCGATTTAGAACTTATTTGCACTGTTGTGTAATTTAAAAATTTCTGTATGTGAATTATACACGTCTAGTGTGTTTAAGTACCGAACGAAGAGTGATGTTGCCCCTCGCTTTTAGCTGGCGTCAGTTTTAAATACGGGCTGCTGATTGGTTGTACAAATAAATCATGCATTTTTCCAGTTGTGACAATCTCGAACAGGTCGGTCTAACACTCCGTGACAGGTTCCAAACGGCAGAGAAATTCTTGTCAAAATCGTACTTCCTGTATTTGCAAATCGATTGATTACAGGTATTTGCAAATGTGTTTCCGAAGATCTGACCACAGAATATTGTTGCTTAGGTCTTTTACTGTGTGTGTGTGTAAACACCTTATTCCTACGTAGCATAATTCTCTCGTTATTCCTGTTGGCGTGCGTCATCCGTATAACTTCTTCAATTGTTAATTATATTAACTGAGCTTGCGGCTACTTATAAAGCTTTTCTTGCTGAATACAATGCTGTTTTCAGAATTGCCGTATATTTACAACTTTTGAAGTTATCGCAGGTTGAACTGATAATTCGCTTTGAGTAAAATTACCTGTTTGAACTGGATTCTACTGTAGCGGTGACGTGGTTAGAGTGAGATGGCTGCGATTATACGCTCTCTCTCTATCTTACGGCGTTACGCTCGTACTGTCTATAGCTTTCATATAACGCTCTGATAGGACGCTATAATGAATCGTTATAATATATATATTTTTTAGATTTATTGAAGCATTTTCAATGCCCTTCTCTGTGCATTGCATTTGTGCAATGCCTGTAATTTTTTAAGTAGTTCGATCTTAAATGCATTTTTAAATGCATTTTTTTGTTAGTTTTGTGGTTGCTCATCTTGATCATCATCTTCACAACATGGAATTGGCAAGGTGCTGCCTGTTTCGTCTTTAAAGACTCTCCAGCCATCTCTTCCTGGGACTACCCACACACCTGTGTCCCCTATATGTTTGTATTTCCAGAATTGTTTGGCCAGTATGGAATCTGACATTTTTTCTAAGTGTTCTTTCTACCGTTGTTTGTAATCTTGTAATTTTTCATTCAAGTTAAAACCTTGTAAATCTTCCCTTCTGGCCATATTCGTTATACGGTCAAGTTTAGAACACCTTTTAATTTCTCTTAATAACGACATTTCGAGGCCGGGATTTTACTGTCTTCTTTCGTGGTTGTTGTCCGTAATTCACACCCATAGGACAGTACAGGGACTGCCATAACTTTGTAGAACATTAATTTTGTATCTTGACGTACCTTGTTTCGAAAAATACGGTTGATTGTCGCACAGATCGTCTGGAACTTATCTAACTTAACATCAATATCATTTCTCCAAATAGTTAATATGGCTCACCTGTTCTAGAATTCGATCATTAATCATTATTTTTGTTCTTACTGGTTCCTTGCCTTGTTGTTGCTATTCCAGTAAATTACTGTTGCGTCTTTTTATTTCTTCAGGACAGTCTTCGTTGTATCAGTATCGATAAACCTAAGTACTTAAATTTGTTTACACTTTTCATCTGATTAACTTTGGTTTGCACGATCCATTATTAATGTTAATTTAATACAGTATATAGTCTGCAACAATGATCTAGTGTCATCTGTATATGTTAAACTGAAACCCTCTCTATCAAGAAGGCATTGTTCAGTTTTATGTTTGCTGTAGACACTTATGCATTGTAGAGGAACGGGGAAAAATTATTTCCCTCTTTGTGCGCCAGCCTCGACAGTGAACAGTTTATATTTCATTAGTTCTGACTTTGGGAGTACGACCTTCGTAGAATTTTTTTCTTTAATCACAGATATAAAATGTTCAGAAGTAGTCGTTGCTTTTAGACTTTACGGAGTTCTTGTCATTTTCCAGAGTTGAACGCCTCTGTATGCTTTACGAAATGTGATTTGATAACTTTATTTTTTCGTTGATGATATTTTGTCTATACGAAATTTAGACTTAGGCCTACTGGTTTTTGGTGATAATCGATTCAGTGATATTAAAAATTCCTTTATTCGTGAGTGTATTAAATTTACAAAGAGTCAATGGTATTATAGACAAAATGAAAGACACTTTTACTCATTCGCATGAATATCTTCAGTATCTGCATCGGCGCTTTCAATGATCGGCCTGTTAGTCGTCTCCGAATCGTACGCGTTATCATCAAATGAGTGCGACCAGTGGTCCCAGCCCTCCCTGAAGCCTGAATGTTTTCCTATTAAATTTTAAAGCATGTACAGTACTCTAATAAAATAATCATATTTAATTAATCTTATTTAATCAAATGTCTAATATATTTACTTACTGTCTTTTATTATGCCTAATTGAAAATCATTTTTGTTATGTTTAACTATTATTTTTATCCCTACCTATTAAGTTGCCCCTCCCCACACATTACAAGCTCTGGAACCGTCGCATCATGCGAACTAATCATTTCAATCTGCTTTTTTTATTCATTATTTATTTCGTATTCTGCAATACTTACTGGGCTACTTGAATTAAGTGATCAGAAACAAGAGTTTGTGAGCGGTCCCCTATTCACGTTGCAAGTAAACTCTAAACCATTTATGCAATAAAAGAAAAGGGCCACAATCCCCTGTACCCCATTGTAAAGCTCCAACTCCTTTACGTTAACGTAATATTCTGTACGTTTTCTTCTATCGCTGTATCTTAAGCTTTATGATTTGCTAACTTCCAAATGGTATTGTCTTGTTGCAATGGAATTAGATAAAAGTGCTGAAAATGCAACTTTAAGGGATATAGTTTTACTTCAAAATATTTTGTAATAGCCTACTTCTAATATTTTAAAGAAAAACGATTAAAACACAAAATTGCGTTATATAAAACTGGTTTCAATGTTATGTAAATTTTTAACTAGCTTTTAGGTTCAAAATTTTTTAAGTTTTGGGCATATAAAATTCAGTCCTTTAGACTCTGTGCAACACGCCTGTTTACACTGCAGACTGTTGAATCGGTGTGCAAATTCAGTTAGTTGTACAATAGTGTCTACTTTGTGTACAATAATGCCGCAACAGTATCAACTTAAGGAAAGTGAGTACCAACTTAACATGGGCAATTCGGTATACAGTGGAAGATGTCTTGTTAGCAGAGAACACACGTGGGAGGACAGTTTGTATCCTCTTAACTAGTTCTCTATTTACGTATAACGTGCAAATTGTGTGCCAGAAGGGAAGCAGTAAGCGCTTACGCCTACTCCTAAGGTTAGTATTACAGACATGACGTAAAAGTCAATGGGAAACCATTGTTGCTAATGAAGTTCAGATACAAAAATATACTTCTGAAAATGATACATTTACCTAACATGAACTTTATTTATAGCTTTTATTTTTATTTATAGCACTTATAGAACTTTTATTTATAGCACATTAATTTCACATGATTATCTATAATTCCTGGAACAACTAAAACAACAGTTAATTTTGTTTACATGATAGCTTATTCCTTTCATGAATATGAAAGTTGTTGGCGCATCCATGCATATACCTTTCCCTCTACACAGTCTCTCTCTCTCTCTCTCTCTCCCTCTCTCACACACACACACACACACACACACACACACACACACACACACACACACACACACACACACACACACACACACACACACACACACACACACACACACACACACACACACACACACACGTTTTGGCTAAACAGATATCGTGTCATTAACACGTTAGATCTTGTCGTCAGTAGTTTCCTAAACTCATGTGTTTTCAGTAACTTCAAGTGTTCTGTATTTGAACGAGTGAAGCGAGTTCTCAGTTTTAACTCGACCGTTTGGTATTTGTCTTTCTGCCTGTCTATCTGGTGTGGGTATGTTTCACGATAACCTTTGAACGCATCACCCGATTTTCGTAAAACATGTCATGCGTGTCCATACTTCTCCCCTACAGAACCCTATTTTTTTTTAAATTGATCAACCCAAAAATAGGGTGGCGAGAGCCAAAAATCTTAAGTGTAAAAATTGTGAAAAAGCCGCATAAACCGATGTGGAGTAACAAATTGATAGGAATTTTAACCACAATATGAATATATCAGTTATTTTCTCTGTGTTAGCAGTCTTCATAACAACTTGGTCGAATTTTGTTGCTTCTCTGCTATATACACTTTTCCCTCGAACGAGGCCTTTCGGTTTCGCAACCATTATCAAGTTCTTCCTACAACAACATTAAAATACCTACTTCCCTTATATATATACTAACCCTCCCACGCATCATCGGTTACATTCAACCAATAGGAGGCAGTACTTACCGCCCAGTCCTTGTTAGCCCCGCCCCTTACTCAGTCAACCTTACCTCGTCACATACATTATCCTCTAGAAATCTCCTACAGCTTTCTACCTTCTGAACCTATCATGTAACCGTATAACACCTTTTATACACTACTCTTTCAAAATATAGTAAAATATATCCTCATTACTAAATTCAGTCTTTATGTTCATCAGCGCAGTACTATTCTTTTTCCTTACTTTTAATATTTCTAATTCTTCATACAATTTGCGTTTACTTATGTTATTCTCTAACCTTACTATTTCGACGTTCTCTGTTGGGTCTAAAAACCTATGCCCTGTTTCATTAAAATGTCTCGCATAGAGCGAATTCGTAGTTCTGTCTCCTTCTCCTCTCGCATGCTCTCTCAATCTAATCACGCTGTTTACAGTTCAACTTATAAACACCGCTTTTCTGTAATTCAGGCGTTATTTCAGTACTACTATTCTTTATATAATCAAAAACTGTCTTTGTCTTTTTTACCGCTACATCTATATTGTGTTTTTCAAAGCACTTGATTATGTTCCTCGTTTGAAATCCCAGATACGTTATTGATCCTATGTATTTCTTTTCTTTCTTCTCTTCTTGTCTACTATTTCCTTCTATTCTTTTTACAATTTTCTCTACTATCCCCGGTTTATAATTATTATTTTTCGATATTTCTTCTATCCTTTTTAACTCTTCTTTTTTACATGAATCATCTTCTAAGTATTTTATTGCCCTCTAACAAAATGAGTTTAGTGCACCCATCTTGTGACTTACGGGATGGTATGATTCCTCAGATATAATTAAGTCTGTATACGTTTCTTTTCTAAATACATCAAATTTAAAAACACCACACTCTATCTTTATATTTAGATCTAGGTAATTTATTTGTACTCCACCTATTTCCTCTTTGAACTTAATTTTATTTTCAATTTGATTAATTTCGTTCGTTAATTCTGCGAATTCTTCATTTGTTCCCTCCCACACCACCAAAATGTCGACTACGTACCTTATCCATTCCATTATTTTATCCTTATATTTTGATTCCATTAGGACACGCCTCTCAAAATAATTCATATATATTTCCGCCATTACTGGTGACAACGGACAACACATTGGGAGCCCCTCCTTTTGAATGTAATACTTATTATTAAACCTAAAGTAGTTTTGGTGTACGCACACTGTCAGAACTTTTATTGAATCACTTTTGTACTGATACTGTCCTAAATTGTTATTTTTAATAATTTCTACAGTATGTTCAACCGATATATTCGTAAACATATCTGACACGTCTAACGACATAAGTTTCGTATTTTCACTTATTTTTACTAACTTCAACCGTTCTATTACATTTCTACTATTTTCTACACTATATGTTACTTCAAGAGAATCTTACCTTAGAGAATAACATAAGTAAACGCAAATTGTATGAAGAATTAGAAATATTAAAAGTAAGGAAAAAGATAGTAATGCGGTGATGAACATAAAGACTGAATTTAGTAATGAGGATATATTTTACTATATTTTGAAAGAGTAGTGTATAAAAGGTGTAATACGGTTACAGGATAGGTTCAGAAGGTAGAAAGCTGTAGGAGATTTCTAGAGGATAATGTATGTGACGAGGTAAGGTTGACTGAGTAAGGGGCGGGGCTAACAAGGACTGGGCGGTAAGTACTGCCTCCTATTGGTTGAATGTAACCGGTGATGCGTGGGAGGGTTAGTATATATATAAGGGAAGTAGGTATTTTAATGTTGTTGTAGGAAGAACTTGATAATGGTTGCGAAACCGAAAGGCCTCGTTCGAGGGAAAAATGTATATAGCAGAGAAGCAACAAAATTCGACAAAGTTAATATGAATATAGTGTTCATTTTTGAAAATCTCAAAATTTTCGTCGTCAGGACCAAAAAAAAAAATGGGTGAAAATTTTGATGAAATCGCAAAAATCCATGTGGAGTATCAAATTAAAGAGAATTTTTAACTAACATCTGAGTACAGTGTTATATTCTTCTTGTTCTTGTTCTTGTTCTTGTTCTTCTCCTTGTTGTTGTTGTTGTTGTTCTTGTTCTTGTTCTTGTTGTTCTTGTTGTTGTTGTTCTTGTTCTTGTTATTGTTCTTCTTGTTCTTGTTCTTGTTCTTGTTCTTGTTCTTGTTCTTGTTCTTCTTCTTCTTTAACTTACTTGTTAGGACTCTGTCCTCCACCTCTTCCTTGGCCGACCAATGGTCCTCTTGGTGTTTGGTTGGCTATATCTTGCCTTTCTCACTACTGTCATTACCATATTATCGTCCAATTCGGAAGCTGTCCGTTGCTTGTTTGAGCCATCCATATTTTTCCAGTTGATAGGTGGCTAACCTTGTCCACCGACCCTCCTACTTTATCCGGGGTTGGGACCGGCATTGGTATCCAATGTGCTACTCACTCAATCCACACATTTCATTTACCACGGTCGGAGTAGTGTTACGTTGAAATCCGGACACGAATATTTCGAATGTTTATTTTATGATTGTGTGCCCTACAATTTTTATATTTTGTATTAAAGACATAGCAGAGTAAACAGGATTAAAAAAACATTTTCCACAATTGAAGAATTATCTAATATCGAAATTAACTCATGTAATAATAAATGTGCTTTGTTCAAAATAGTGAGCGAGTTCTGCAGTTCAGGGAGCACACTGGTATATTTTGTTCTAATAGAGATCCGGGCGCTGTACGATTGTACAATAGACACACGCAGAGGACACACGGACACACACGGACACAAAAGTAAATTGAAAATGAAAATGAAAATGAAAATATCCCTTTTGAATGTCATTATTATTTATTAAAACTCTGCGACTTGATATACGAGTAAAATTAGGTAGCAGATTGTGCTGTGCTTGTGACTTTTATAATCATGTAAAAAATAACGTGATATTTGTACCGAATGATGGGTGAATAAGTACACAGTTGGTAACTTATTCTGCACCAGTCGGGTTTGTTCGATCTTATATAATACTATTTTTGTATAGTTACAAAAACAGAGACAATAGAAAAAATACCGACGGATACCTAGACAGGGGAAATATAGGCCTACAACATATTGTTTGTTCCACAGTCGGCTGAGACAATGGGCGAGATAGGGAAATACTGTACATTGCGCTTATGGGTTTTACGTTTACGTTCGCTGTTACTACGCGACTTGAAAACCTCGACCGATAAAAATGAAGTACTAGATAAGTCTACAAATGTACACAGTAGTAACAGTATTTTAATTTTTCACCTTTCTGTTCAGTTTAAATAAATTTACCCCAAAAATGAGTCGGTAAAAATAAACAACGTAATAAAACCATCGCACACTCGATTTAGTACGTATTAAAACATAAACTAGCCTTACGCAAAATGTTCTTGCTCATTAAGAATAATTTTTTTGCACATGTAGGCCAGACCACTTACATGATGTACATGCTATTTCAGTTTAATATCCTTTTAATAACAAAATAAATAAAATTTCGTATCAAATATTAATTTTATTCAGTCATGAAACGTAAAAAGTAGCTTGCGAGAAACTTTTTCCCTATTCAAGATAGACTAATGCATTAAGCAGGTCATTTGTACAGAAAGGTTCAAATTTAATTCTGATCTGACTCTCAGTGTTTTATCTTTATTGGTTTCCAAAATTATTGAGCGAATCGTACAACTGTACTTCAGCGGTCGCGCTGCATACTGCCGCTCATCCAATTCCCGTCCTTGTCAAACTGTGTTAATCATGATGTGTTTCAATTAATGCATTACACTGTTACTGAAATCGTTGGAAATACATCTGTTTTAATTTAAGACTTAAAAGAATAAATCTCGTCCGCAGCATTTGGGAAATCGTAAATTAAAATAAATTATTAAATAAATAGGCCTAAAATTACAGCGAAGTTTACTCTTAAAAAGCCTTTCTATTAGTCATTAAAACTCTTGTTATTACAAATGTTTATTGTTGCTAATCTCAGATTTTTTAAGTAAACAAAAACGAAGTATATGAGTAAAGTAAAATTATATGAGCTAACACGTTTAAATAAGATGAAGGGTGGAAAATAATGAGTGGCAAAACATTAGTTTTAAATAAAAAACAATATGTCCTAAAAACTGTAATCTGGCTATAATTTTCTCAGTTGTCAATTAATTTATACAAAAGTTTAAAAGTGCATTGAAATTGTGTTTTGAAAAACTCAGTAAATAATTTAGTGCTTTTTAAATGCTATAGAATTTCTTCCCTCAAATCTATGTTGCACTTTATGGATAATAATTTTCTGAGAATTTTTCACAAAAATTATCTCGCTAACCGTTACGCTTTGATGTATTGATGTTTAGATAATTTGAACCAAAAAAAAAAATAAAGTTAATTAAAAATGTAAATGTCTTATACACTTACACACTCTTATAACTACATTTTTAGTATACCTTTTTTTCTTATGGTTCCTCTTTACTTATAATTTTTATTTTCTGTATCGCCTTTCAAACTTTTTCAAACAAAAAGTAAAAAATATTTTAAAGATTCTATTGTTTTGTGTAAAATGTATAAGTTTCGTTTGTATTTTGTTTCAAGATATACATTTTTGTATGTATTCTGTAGACGTTTGAAGCAAGTGGGTCACACCCATATTTTACAGGACATCGTACGCTATTAGATAACCAAGTAACAAATTATTGTTAAAGAAATATTTTTTCACCTTTTTCCTGGTTGGGTGTACGACCATTTAGCGTCGTGCGGAGAAGGCTGCTCACGTGTATGACTTAACCAGCTTAACCAGAATGTCTGCAGATTGCTGACTGGTGCGGTCTCTAGTGGACGCACCTTAACATTTTATTTATTTACAAACGTGTGAAGTGGCACAGGTTTCCGAGTAGAATACGTTAAAATTTTGGCGTTCATCAGATACTGTTTAATGTTCTCTTATAGGTTAGTCGTTGATGTCTACATCAACGTCACTTTTTCCTTTTTCCAAAATATGAGAAATTCTTGTAGATACAGAATTTGAACGAGAATTGAGAACATTGTGAAATATCATTGAAAAATGAGAGCTGATTCTTGTGACGCCGAGATTTTTATATATAATGCGCCGTAGTCACGGCGAGATGTTTGATGCCTTTGCCTTTATCATAACTATGTTAAGAGGTCGATGCCTTGTTTCAGCGAATTCGATGGCAACGATTTGAACCGATTTTTGTCTCTATCGTATAATTTTGTATTTTTAGAAAGAGTAAATTGGTTTAACTTCCTTTCAATACAGTGGTTGACTCAAACGGTAACAATGAAAATTTGATAAAATCATCGTGCCTCGACGTCACTAGTAATAATGTGGCATGTAACCACGCATATTATCAAATCCTAATGGTAGAGACAGCGAAAGCTCTCGTCCAATTAAAAGCAAATAGTGGTTCGGAAATTTACGACAACATGGGAATAATATAGACTGCTGGACAAATTAACTTGAATGAAAATATTACCTTCTTATTTAAACAACAGCATTAAGTTGGTCGACTTCCTATTGCTTAATTTTCTCTTTGAGATTAGTCGTTTATGTCTACATCCACGTATCTTTTTCATTTTTCCAAAATAAGAGAAATTCTTGTAGTACAGAATTTTAATCTCGTCAGTGAGATGGAAAATGTCAGTGTGAGTCTGCCATAAAACTGCAAAAATAATTATTGGCAAATAGTTTTATTTGTAAATACAAGCAAAAAAATAGTAAAAAACACTACAATTTATTTGAAAGGAGGAAATAAAACGTAAAATACAAAATGAATACAAAAGATTTGAAACTATTTTAGTTATCTGCAGATTTTAGTATTAAGTAAAATGAAAAATTACCATAACGACAGCACGAAATTAATTAAAGTAGGTAGGTGTTCAATGTCTCCCCCATTTACTTTAATGCACCTTTCAGCCCGTTTGACCATTGAAGCTCGAATACGTTCAAAAATTCCCGCTATTACTTTAATTTGTTGATAGCAAATAATTATTTTGTCTCTCAATTCATTGAGTGACTCACACTGACATTTTCCATCATAACTCGGTTGTCTGAGATTGCATTGTAACAAATAAGGTATCACTTTGTTCATGACGTAATCATTAAGATTTTATTTAATGTAACATTATTCCATAAAACTAATAGTTTTTGAGATATGAATGATTTTAAAATTAAAACAGCCCCCATTTTAAAATTTGTGAATGTACAATTTTCAACAAATTTGATTTTGTAGATTATGTTACTGGGGTAACACGTACCAGATTTCATTAGAATATCTCACTCCATTCTTGAGAAATAAAATTTTCCTTGGAAAATACAAAATGGCGGACAGATGGAAAACTATACGTTTTTGGACCTATGTTTACAGGAACTTTTTTTCTTGTAATTATGTAAGGAACACGTTACCGAAATATTGGACGACCATTTGTGAACACCCTGGTTCACAAATAACATTCATATTTGCTCAATTATTCTTGCATCTATTTTTTATATTATTATTATTAATAATAATAAAGCACTCCGTACAAGACTATTTTTTTTATTTTTTGAATATAACACTGTTTCAATAGTATTAACTATTGTATAATCAAATAGTAGTATAATCAATATAATCAATGTAAGTGTATAATCAGTATAATCAATATAGTATTATCAAATCAGGTACCGTACACAAATTATTTTTATTTATACAGGAAAGTTTTATTATTATTAATAGTAATATAAAAAGTATATATATATTTAACACACACACACACACACACACACACACACACACACACACACACACACACACACACACACACACACACACACACACACACACACACACACACACACACACACACACACACACACACACACACACACACACACACACACACACACACACACACACACACACACACACACACACACACACACACACACACACACACACACACACACACACACACACACACACACACACACACACACAGTGTGTGAAATGCAAATCTGAGATTTTTGAAACTGTGAAGGATTTCTGCTGAATTAAAACTGATTTGAAAAAAGTTTTAATAAAACATGTTAATTGTTTTATTGGTTCTGGTGTCAATTTAATTTCACCACACTGAAGATCGCAATCTACGTAACACCATTATTACAGTGTGTAATATTTAGATAAATTTTTCTTAAAATACGTATTTCAAACGTTGGCGTAGTGGTGCAACGTTTTCGTGATTTCAGCCGGTTTTGGTTTTGTTTGCGTAAACAGTGTCATACAGCGCGTCCGCTAATACTGCTTACAAACACGTAGACACGAATTTTCAATATCATTGGAATTAAACGAGGTCACTGTGTCAGCGTGTGCACACGAGGCCCCCCCCCCCCCCCGGCAGCCGCGTACGGTACTACGATTTTCTGCAACACTGCAACTGTATCCAGATGTAGTTGTTTTGTCTGTTTACAGGCGATGGTAGAATAACACTGAAAACCGCAATATGCGCGGACAACAAGAGAGCTGTTGTACAATGCGCGACTTGAACACGTACATGAAATAACTTCTCGTCGGATGTAACACGATAATTTGAGATGCTGTCATTATTTAATCATCTCTGAAGACGCAAGATCAAACTACGTGAGACGTTAAAACGTATCGAGTAAAAAAAAACCGATTGAATGTGGTGTACGACAAATAGGGAGACAGACTTACACAGCAGCTGTTCCCAGACTTGCTGAAGGATGTATTCATACTTTTAGAATGTGAAAATGGAAGAATACACTACATTGCATTTCATTACACTTATAGAGAAATAAATTGAATACATTTTTGAAATCTGAGAATTGCGATTTTAAACGAATAATGCTGTCTAGATAGAGAAAGCGATTAAGGATGAGCTCAACCAGGAGGGTGTAAAAGTTGGTCTATGAATGAATATGATAAAGACATAATGTTTTATAAAGCAGCACCAATCAAAAGTGGTTACCATTGATTCAGTAGCGTGGCGTCCGGGAGAACAAACGCCGGAACACAACGTTGTTTGATTTGATTACTTGTCACGTGACGTCGTTCGCTTACTTCTGATTTGCTCTCGCTTTATTAGTTAATTATAATTTGGCTGTACGTATACACGGCAAAAGCGACAATATAACGCCCCGACGAGACACTTCTGCTCCAGACTTCAGACGAACAGGACTGCTCTTTGGACTGCTCTCTACTCTGGACGTTGCTTCAGCTTCTGGCTGCATTCGCCCACCTCGCAAGACGAGGAATATCACTGCTCTCTTCGTGGGAAAGAAGACTCACGTGCCAGCTGTTACCAGTGAATCGAGTAGCTGGTAGAAGCGACAGCTGGCCGAAGTTGACCTTTTTAGGACCACCTGCGCCGGAAAACATCTTGGCCGGACAGGATAGAAGAGGACTGCTCTGGGCTCACCTGGTGAGTGCCGTATATCAGTGTGTAAATCCTAACCTGCTCGCGACTGTTAGGTAGCGCTGCCCCGGACGATCCTTGCAAGCCCCCACCAGTGGTAAGCGAGCTAGGATATCGCCGGGGTAAAGGGGCCAGTGGACACCAGTCTTGGTAAGGACTGGTATTCAACGAAGCTGGTCGTTAGCCCAGCTCCTCCCGCATCGTCGTGAGCAGGGAAGACGCGCGGGTAATCCGGCTTCGGCCGGACCCGAGATCCCTGGCGTCTGGCAGTGACTGCCTAGCAGTCTCTGCCCGGCAGCCGCACCTGGCCAGCATGCCTTCTACGGGCAACGGCTCAAGTGCCGAGTCGCTCGGCTCTGCCTTGCCCCATCTGGGCGACTCCCCTGAATCGCCTCGGGCGATGGAGACGGACGATCCTCTCCCTAACCCGCTTCCCCCTCTTCCGGCAGACGAGTCGGGCGAGTTCGCTACCGTTGGTCGGCGTAATCGTCCGGCTAAGAAGCCTAAGAGGACCCATCCAACCGGATCCGCTTCCTCTAACACCTCGGCCATGGACATCGGACCTTCTCAGGGCCAACAGGCCGCGGTTCCGACTGCTTCGGTAGCAGCTCCGGCTGCTGCCGCTGTTGGTCGCGCGCCGCCCCTGTATATCCACAGTGTGTCCAATGTCGCCGCCTTATACAGACGGCTGATCGCGGCCCACGGCCTGTCGGCCGACAAGCTTGACCTGAAGCTGCTTGGCGGTGATACGGTCAAGATTGTCGTCCGCCAGCTCGAGGACCATCGCTTGGTCGAGGCCTTCCTGCAGGCGCACAGCCTTCAGTACCACACCTTCTCTCCTAAGCGAGTCAAGCCCTTGTCAGTAATTCTGCGTGGGCTTGACGCGCATACTGATCCTCAGGAGATCCTCTTGGAACTCCGAGACCTCGGGTACCCGGTGCAGGCAATTTTCCGCCTGTTCACACACTCAGAAACCCGAGTACCTCTTGGCGGCGTCCTCGTGGTTTCAGCATACAAGCCCCCACAAGCTGAACTCCTTGTCGGCGACCTGGACGTCATCTTCGATTCCCATCGAAGGGTAATTTTGGCCGGCGATCTGAATTGCAAGCATCGCCTTTGGAATAGTCGCCTTTTGTTGAATCGCGCCGGGTGATGGTGTTTGGTCCAGCGCAACCCACGTTCTTTCCGTCAAGGCCTAACGCGGCTCCCGATGTTCTGGATATCGCGGTGACCCAAGGAGTTGTCTGTCCGGTCGAGGTATTCTCACTTACGGAGCTGACATCCGACCACAACCCTATCTTGGTCCACGTCGCTACCCAGCACGCCTATGCACGTTCTGACAAGAAGAAGGTCATCGATTGGGATCGCTACGGCCCGGCCTTGTGCCGTCGATTGCCGCCAGCGGCCCCACTCGATTCCGTTCGCCTCCTAGACGAAGCAGTTGCGGGAATCGAAGAGGCAATCATCTCGGCTATAGGCGTGTCTTCACGTACGCGAGCTGGTTTCACGCCTGACTACCAACGCATCCCTGAGGAAGTCTCTCTTCTCGCTCGCGAGAGGAGTTACTTCCGGAAACGTTGGCAGAGGACCCGTGATCCGGCCGATAAGGCAGCATACAATCGGCTCACCGGACGACTGCGTGGCAGTCTGAAGGCGTTCCGACGTAGCTGTTGGGAACTCGATGTGGCCCGAACGGGGGATGCGGACCCGCAAAGTCACCCGTACAGAATACCTACCGCATTGACGGGACGGAGGCGCCGACCTCCACTCCCCGCCATTGTTGGACCGTTCGGTCGACTCCTGGGTCGCCCGGAGGAGAAGGCCGAGTACTTGGGCTTGTGTTTCGAGCGACAGTTCGCTCCCAACCCGCCCATGGACTGGGACTTCGACGAACAAGTCGAGATGGCTGTGGAAGACTTTCTGTCTCTTCCGATCACGGCGGAGCCCGAACCCATCTCTTTGGAAGAGGTCTCAGAGCGGCTCGCTGAACTTCAGCCAAGAAATGCTCCAGGCCCGGACGGTGTTACTAACACCGCTCTACGACTTCTTCCCGAGCCTGGAGTTCAGTTCTTGACTGATTTGTTCAACGCGTGTCTTAGACTGGCCTACTTTCCCAAGAAATGGCGAAAGGCGACGGTTATCGTGATCCCGAAGCAGGGAAAGGATACCACCCGCTCGGAAAACCTCCGGCCTATCAGCCTACTCTCCGCTACGTCCAAGGTTTTTGAGCGCCTCGTACAGCGTCGTGTACGAGAACATCTAACCAACTTTGACGTGCTGGTCCCCGAACAGTTCGGCTTTCGTGTGGGGCATTCGACCACTCATCAACTGATGAGACTGGTGGAAAGCATCACGGAAGCCGGGTGTCGGAGAGAACGGACCGTTGGCTGTTTCTTAGATGTTGAGAAAGCCTTCGACAGCGTATGGCATGATGGCCTGTTATTCAAGCTTAGGGAAGTCCAGCTCCCGGACTGCTGCCTCCATCTGGTTGCTAGCTTTCTGACGGAGAGGACCTTCTGCGTGAGAGTTGGCGATTCAGTCTCTTCCGAGAGACGAATCACAGCCGGCGTCCCTCAAGGTAGTGTTCTAGGCCCCCTTCTGTTCTCGATCTACGTTAACGACGTGCCGAGACAGCCTGGAGTCCAGATGGCCCTCTTCGCTGACGACACGGCCGTATTTACGGCCGATCGTCATGAGGAAAGGGCCGTCCTACGACTGCAGCGCCAGCTCGACACGCTCGTGGACTGGACTGAGAATTGGAGAGTGCAACTCAACGCCACCAAGAGTGTAGCCGTCGAATTCTCTAAGCGACGAAAGAACCCCGTTCGGCAGCTACGTATCGGCAGAACGTACTTGCGCTGGTCCAACGAGGTCAAGTACCTCGGCTTACACCTTGACCGTCGGCTCACCTGGCGTACCCACGCACAGACAGTTCTTAAGCGAGCATCCACTCGCCTGTGCGCACTGTTTCCACTCCTGATCAGCTCAGCCATGACCAGGAAATTGGGTAGGATGATCGTCGGCGCGTATCTGCTGCCGGTCATTACCTATGCCTGCCCGGTCTGGGGTTACCTCGCCGCAATGCATAAAAAGAAGTTGCAGAGCGTCCTCGACAGGGGTCTTCGGCTAGCGGCCAAAGTCCCCCGTCGCTTTTCATCTCGCCTTCTAAGGAGAGGACTTGGCGTCCGCTTCTTAGACGACACATTCAGGCGGCTTGCACGCAAATTTTATGCACGTGCGGCGAGGTTCCCAGGCAATCCTCTAGTGGGAAGGTACCGTATTCGTGGTATTCGTGGAAACGCCCTCTGTGTATACTGCGCTAGCGTAGGCTAGCACAACAGCCGAGAATCGGCCTGCTATAGAGCACACGCCCTACTTGGGCAGGGCCACGAGGCAGGAGCTCCAGAAGGCAGCTCGGAACTCAGATACCGAGCGGTTCGTCTCTGCGACGCACAACCGCAAAGCCCAGAGCGAAAAAAAATATATATATATAACGCCGTGCTAAGGTAGCTCGGAACTCAGTTTCCTGAGAGGTTCGTCTCTACGACATACAACCGCACACCCCAGAGCAGACCGCCGTACAATCCAATCCTGGCTTTTGTTAGGTTATTCTCTTCTTGTGACGCAATGAGAAAACCAGCCTAGCAATATAATCTTACCTAGCAGTAGCGTGGCGTCCATGTAACCGCTGCCGCCGGCGGCAACACTACTGGAATTAAGAGGATATAATATTAATTATATCACAGAATAAATACTTTAGTTATTGAATAATTTGAAATCCGAACAATATTAGTAGGGAAACTTGAAGAAAAGCGTAGGATTGCTTTCGAACTGCTGGGCACTTGCACCGTCTTGTGTTGCCGGCTCAGACATCGGCAATGTTTTACTGCGTACGGTCATTGACCTCGTAGTAGTTGACACTGTAAAAACTGTGAAAGGGTACACATTCGTCCACCCAATCTGTTGCCGCTGTGTAAACCGGCAAAACACTCAGTTAGCAGCTATGTTCGTTTCCAGAACTGACGTGCAGAAAACACTACGTACCTATTTGTGTTTTGTTCGTTTAATCGTGTGTTTCTCTGTTTGCCTTTATTATTTTTAATTCGATTATTCGTGTTCTGATTTATTCTGTGTAAGTATAATGAGAGTTGAACCAAAATTGTTACCGTTGAACTGGGACCCTCTTCTTCTCCCAGCGAATGATAGAAAATGTTCTAAAAAGAACACTTGGTGCAAGAAACAATTCGAATTCATTTTAAGTTAAGTTTTATGCCTATCACCACCAGCAACAGGTGTTATGTACCCACGCGATGCCATTGTCATTGATAATAATGGTTTCACAGTTATGAAATTAATATTAGAGTCAAAACAGTAACAAAAATCGTGTTGAAGTGCCTGTTGGCTAATCGACAATGTTCTGCGTGAGTTGCCTTTGATAAGACGATCAATGAATTGTAACATTTTTTTACGTATTTTCGTCTGTTTTGTTTTTAATTAAAGTAAAATTTATCAAATTTTTATTTAGTTTTAGTAGAATTTATACAACCAATGTTTTCAGAATTAGATTTTCTACAAAGTTAGATAGATACTTTTATTTGTTTATTGGCAAATTAACGAAGTTATTTTATCCCAAATCTAAGAAAGTGTGTTTTTCGACTCCAATTTTTTGTGCTTTACACAGTTTTTCTTAGAAACTAATTGAGATAGAGTTCTTGGACCTCTTTTATTAAATTTTTTAGATCAAAAACCATAAGAAACCATACCCATCACTTTATACCCCAAGAATTTCAGTAGGGCTTCGTTTTACCGGGGAACCAGAAATCAGGGCAAAATGTTTCGCAGGCCGTGACTCGCTAACGAACCGTTTTCCGACCTACGTTTATATGAACATTTTTCCTATTTTTAGCTATAGAATCAGCTCCCGTGAGATTGCCGTGCAATTTTGAATCATTTTGTATAGTATTACACATAGACTTAGTATTTTAAAAGGTATTTTTTTGGATTATGTTCTTGTCAAATACACAGTGCACTGCGTTAGAGATATGAGTCATGAAGAAAAGGACGGTATAAAATTTTGCCTACAGATACGCTCGGAAAGAACTGCACTTGGAGTAACAAGGGCATTTATCCATCATGTGCAAGTGCGAGTCTTCTACAGCTTAGCATGCATGTTTTCAGTGGTATCCAAGTCACTTGTCTGAACAGACAGACTAACGTTTTTCAGTCCGCCTTGTGACTTGTTGCATATAGTTCATGACGCGTTTCAAAGCATTATGCTTCATCATCAGATCTGAAAAAAATCTCTCGTAGACGGTCGTCATCGGTAAAAATTCCATTTACATTACAATGTGCGTGCCAGTAGTGAATATAGTGATATTCCTCTTCCTCCTCCTCTTCCTCCCTTTCCTCTTCTACGACATAACTTGAAACTATCCGACACATTATTTCGGGCTACACCTATTGTTCTTCAGACTAGGGCTCACATTTGATTTGTTATTGTTCTTCTGTATTATGTTGTCCAAGTCTATCTTCTTTGTCCAAAGAATCTCTTCTGCGAAGCGTGCCACACATTTCCAGGTGTCCTCCCTTCGAAGCATAACTTCGACAGGTATCTGGGGAGATCTTCTGTCTAATATCCTCTTAAAACAACAGCAACAATAACTATTACTATTACTACTGCTGCTGCTGCTGACGCTGCTGCTGCTACTACTACTACTACTACTACTACTACTACTAGAAATAATATTAATAATAATAATGATAATAATGTTGGTGGTGGTGGTGGTGATGATGATAACAACAATATCAATATAATAATAATAATAACAGAGATTGTGATGTGCAAGTGTGCGAGGAATTAACGAGCTGAAATAACTTTTCAGACTTAAATTTTAATTGTCCGTTAGTATAAGTAAGAATAATTTTTATATTTTCCTACAGATCGAATATAATCGAGAAAATAATACAGGATAGTAAAAGAAACAAAAACTCTTTTTTTATATGACATATTTTCGACGTGAAGAAAGTCCTTAATCAAAAATTGCTTAGCTCAAAAAAGTGGGAATAAAGTAAAATCAAGAATATGGTGCCTGACGGTGCCAGAACCTGAAATCGGTTTCTGATTATCACGAAAGCGAAACGTAGCGCGCTCGGAAATATGGGGGCTGCTCGGAGTTTTAGTCCATAGTAGTAACATTAATAAGTCCCCTTGACCAAATAGGCCTACAGAATACTCTTAATTATGTTGTCTCTTAACATCCTATTATGCTGATATTAAAAATAATAAATATTACTTGTTTTTGTTTATGAAATATTATTTGAACACATAAGTAAATAAATAGTCCAGCCCACTACAAGTAAATGAATAAATCAATTATCAAAGCTGTGATGAAAATTTTAAATTTACATAAAACAACATGCTACAAACATTTAGCAGTTATCTTCAATAATTATGCAAGTTAATGCAGCTGAAACCTGTTGCGTGCCATTCATGCAAGAGCATCAGGATAGTTTAACCAGCTGCTCTTCTTTGTGGCCTGAGCGATGTCGAAAGCTGCTAACACGTGCTATTATGCGCATTACCTCTTTCCTCTGTTCCAAAAACTGACTCTCAGATTGTACGATGTTTCTCTACAATATTCTCTACAATCTCCACATAGCTACAATGTTGAGACCATGTTACTCCAACCCAGGACTTTTTCAATGACGAAAGTTACTTTTCTTACTTCAACTTCTGTATTTGTAGGTAAGTTGATTTACCTACTATCAGCCGTTCACCTTTGCTACCGAACAAGGAATGTGGTGACGTATGCCATTCCACTGCACGCATCGCTGTAGTACTACACATTTCAAATACGTTTAACACAGTTTCGGTGTGACTTGACTGTCTCTCAAGGTATTTCTTGTAGCAAATAAAAAAACAAAGTATTCAATAAATTACACTTACATATAATGTACGAACGTTCAATCTAATACGGACACAAAATTACAACTAAATAAGTCTTCTGAACGTCTGAACAATGTTTTCGGAACCAGTAATACCCCACCAACACAAGCACGCACTATCGTTCAGTAGTAGACCCCCCGCTCCTCAGGCTTCTCTGCAGCAAAACTGGTGTGCATACAGTATATGTCTTAAAAAAATTCTCACAATCTGGTTTATGGCGGAAAGTTCATCCGCATATCGCCAATATAAGTTCCAAACACCACACTTAATTTACGTGAAACACATATCACATAGAATTATAGCGCAGTGGCTGTAGCATTGGCAAGTATCGCGACTAATCTCTTTGGAGGTGTGGTAACAATTCTGGCATTACTCCACGGCATTAATAGAGCTTGACCTTTGCCAATTTAATGTTTACCGTTATATGGACAATAAGAGTTCTCCTTCTGTGGCGCTACCTGAGCCTCGGTCTTCGTCATTGGTCATAGTTCCGTGCCAACATCGTCCAATTTCAAACGCCCAGTTTGTTCAGATCATCTTCTACTCATATATCCACCTCATTTTGGCTCTACGACTTCCCCATCGTCGTCGTCTGTGTGACCATCAGGGTTTTCTTTTTTTAGTTCTTTCCACGTGGACCAGCTCAGCCTACTCAAGCATAGTTGATTTTACAAGTTGGCGTTGGTTCTTATTATGTTTCATACAGATCATTTGCAACGTGTCTCCTCTATAGCCATTTTTTCCTAAAATCTTCCTTAATATCTTCCTTTAAAACATGTTTATTTGCTCCTTCTCATCCTTTTGGCCATCTCTCAGAAGCATTAGTTAGTATGAGACTTCTTGTACTCTTAGTGATAAGTCTACTTTTAAAGTGATTTGAAAGACCATACAGTGTCTTGCGTGTTTCTGAAATTTCTTCCGATACGTGAGTCTCCAAGGAACTGAAGACGTCAAGTTAGTAAAATTTTCTACTCTGTCAAAAGAGTTCTGCCGATATTGATAGCAGATAGCGTATTTGGTAGTAACATTTTTCTGCCGTCGTATCTTCTTCTTCAGCGGCGCGACAACCCATTACTGAGTCAAGGCCTCCTTTAGCAGCCTCCGCCAGTTGTCCCGGTCAAGTGCAGCTGCTCTCCAGTTCCGGGTCCCAAGGATATGGCGCGCATCATAATTCGCACCGTCTTCCCAACGTAGTTCGGGTCTACCAACTCTCCTGGTGCCATAGATCTGTTCTGTGAGTGCCTTTCTGGGCATTTCATTCTCCCCCATTCTGATCACATGTCCAGCCCACCTGAGTCTACCAAGTTTTATAACTTTCACAATATCTGGTTCATTCAGAAGAGTGTTCAGTTATTGGTTGGTCATTTTCCTTCATTCACCTTCCACATATTATATTGGACCAAAAATACTGCGGAGGATTTTGCTTTCATGAACCAGCAGGCTTGACTCAGACTTTCTAGAAATGGTCCAGGTCTCAGAACCATAGGTAAGAACTGGGCGGATCAGTGTTTTATACAGAACACCGCCGTATACTTGTTTTTAATCAGTTTTAGCCTATATAAAGACGCTCATTTTCTTAAGCACTTCTTCTATCACCAAGTTGAATTCCTCTGTGGCGTTTTTACTTCTTCCAGTAATGTCCAAGTCATCGTAATAACGCAGTATCTGATTTATAGTGTACTGAATTTCCTGTTTAACTAGTGATTCCTTAATAAACTTTTGCAGTGCAGTACGAGTAACAAAAGTACAACAACAACTACCACTACTTCTGCTGCTGATGATGATGACGACGATGACGACGACGACGACGACGATGATGATAGTACTTTTTTAAAGAGTGACACTGTGGAAACCTAAGGTTTGCCGTAGGAGATTCCTCATTCTTACGGTGTGTGGAACTCTCACCCATCCAAACCACAAACCCTTACTTCTTGACTCGGTACATCCCGTCTCAGTGTGGTGTCAGTCACAACTTCGTCTTATTTATTCCTCATGTTTAACAAGCAGTTCACTCACGTTTGCGTGGTCTGCATTGATTTCTTGAGGGACAGAACACTCTACGCAGGCAACCACCTTATCTCCATCGTTGTTATTCGCTATTGAGCATTGCCTTAATAATGTTATCATGGGGCAATGTGCCCTACTTCAGTTTCAAGGCGTTCACGTTGTCCCGGGATTTGAATTTTCCCGGGATGATTTAAACGTGGAAGGCCGCCAAAGTGCGGCAGTGGGGCAGCCCAGCTATCTTGATCAGTAAGGCCGTGTCCGCGCTACGGCGATGTAATTCAGCAACACGCATCAGCTGTTCGGGTAAAAGTTCACAATCCACAACAAGTTTTTTTCTGTGACATGGTCGGTTAGAAGCCTACAAGCTGTCTCATTTCGTCTCCAACCTTCCGACAGGGCGTTTCGTGGTCTGACGGGTTGGCAAACTACTTGTTCAACTTATTATGAGTTCGTAAATTTCTAAAGTGTCTCAGGGTCCTCGTACAGCCGGGAGAGAAGGAAATGCGGAGATGGTGACACCAACACCCGTCACCATCTGCAGAGCTGTGCACTAGGAAGCTCCCCAACGCTGTCAGACCCAGAAATACTCCAGAACACCAAAAAGACAGCTTCCCAGAAGAAGACGAGCAGGAGGTTCGGAACTCACCAGTACCATTACCAACACTTATTATTACAGGCTCTACGATGGTTTGTATATCATTAATTCTTCAAAAGTACAGGTGGGAGGATTCCATTTACTAAATCGCAACAACAACACTCCACCGGTTTTCAAAGCAAAAAAAAAGGCATACATATAAACAGTATTTTCATATTTATAATGATTAAAATTTTTTTAGAACATGTCCTATGGATGTATATTTCTGATTTATATTATTAACTGTGTTAAAAAGGATCCACTTGTTATACTGTTTGATTAATTTTTATTGTTAATAGTATTGGTAATGGTTATTAATACAAATTGAATATATATATTTGTCGATAAAATGAAAACTAAGAACTGCTATGAAATACACAAGAATTCAATCGTTTGAACACTGTAGCAAAACATGTTATGATGATGAAATGAGGAAACACTAATAAAAAGTTGTTGCTGGTTACATGAGTGTTTTATTGCAAGTCCTGTCACTCTGGGCAACAGCACATTTTCGCTCCATCTAGGCCAAGCGTCTAGTTTTTAAATTTTACGTAACGGCCTAAGTGGCAGTTACAACGTTTTATCGTCCACGTGTGGCATTGGAAGAATGTGTGATACGCGACATACCGATTCGAATAACAATACACGCGTCCTGGATTTTCCACTTTCCCATTTTATTAAGGTAGGTGCGAAAATATCCATGACCTGATAGTAATTGCGTTGGGTAATAGGCTAGGTAACCTCACCACGTCCATGTGTCCGGAGATCTAACAAGTCTGGCGGTCCACCTCTTCTGCGTTCCTGCCAACTGCGTGTAGTCTGTAACCTCGCCTCGTTTTTAGCAGTTGTCCCATCTTTTTTTTTCAAAGTTCAGTTTTCTCTCTCGTTCCAACAGATCAGTAGGTATCGACCCAGCAATAAAAGTGTAATAAAAAAGACATTCAAACACTCTTCATACAAAAACTCCATTCACAAGTGTTTTAAATTAATTATAACTCTGTTACCAGTATTTACAATTATCGATGCTGATAGTAATAATTATAGCATATATTACAACGTTATTTTTAGACACTTACTTTTACACATACGCTCTTACTCATTTGTGCGCACTTACCCACGTCTCGGAGGTATACTCTTCTTCTGCAGTATTTACCTTGATGTTCCCCGGCTGGGTCACAGGCTTTGGTCGTTGATTGAGTGTGGATAAGCACGTGAATATCGTTATATAATTTTAATACAAGTAAAGAGTACAGAGGATTCAGTACTGGTTGTGAAATTAGTACGACTGTGTTAATAAAATCATATTCATTTGATTTATTATTTAAAAATTCAAATTATCATATTATTAATTGTTTTGTGTGGGTTAATTACTATTTGAACCCTTATATTCGATCCGAATATAATGTAATTATAATGTGTTTAAATCTTATTTCTTATATTCTAAGACATATTATACACAAATGTAAAACATATATGACCTGAAATATTTATACAGACATATAATACGTAACACATATAATTATTATAAAACGTGATTAACAAGTATAAAATTTAATATTCATCTTGTCTTTGCTAGTGTGGTTTTTAATATATACCACTTAATAAAAACTTTAATTAATTAAACATTTATTAAACTACTTATAGAGAACATTTATTACTTTAATTTATTCTATTATTTAATGTCTCAATTAATTAACAATCTTCAAATTACGTAACTCTCATACTTGAATTTAATTATCGAATCAAATACAAAAATATAATAAAAATATGGTTCTTCCTTGACCATTTATTTATGAGATTACTAAAGTTATATTCTCTATTATCAATTATACTTTGAACATTTATTTATTCGTTATGAAAATTTAAATATATACTAATTTCTTTGCAAACTTGTATATGGAATCTAGAGCTTTCTTTCGATAGACCTCAGGGTCATTTATAATATTAAATAAATGTCTGACTCTTTTCTGCAACCATTTAACTTTGTAGTTACCTTCATCTGGACTCTCAAGTTTGTTGATCCTCTTCGGTATCACCTCCTCTGTCTCTGCGTCGTTGAAATTCCTCGCTCCGTCTCCTGGATGCTGAGTTCTGACGTGGACCTCTGGTCGTGATGATGTACGGCTGGATGTAGCTGCATGTGGCTGTCCCTGCGTCCTCTCGTCTTCTACTCTGGTTCCTCTCCTCTTCTTATCATGTCCCTCGTGGATGTCTCGAAGTTCTATGTTACTTCTTGAAGTTCATCGACGATACGACTTCTCGTAGATTACGATTTTATAGTCTTTTAAAACAATCGTGTTCCACTATTACTTGCACCGACGTAATGCCGGTTCCATCGCACTTCACGTTATGTAATACTGTAAAAAAAACATTACTTGACTTGTAAAATTCGCGGTTGCAAGATGCGTGGATCTTACGTAGTTTATCTGAGCCTGAGTGAGTCTGAATGAGAAAGAGTGTATCGCTCGCTGGGGTTTTATACTGCTGCCGTCGTCCCATGCCTGTTGGAAACTGTTTTGACAACATTGAACAGGTCGGCGCGACGATTTAATTGCTAATTTCAACCTACACGTCTTTCTATGATGCGCACACTTTTTTATAAATATTATTTCACCAATCGTTAGGTATAATATTAAACTTTGTTTATGCAAATTATGAATGTTAAGGTGTGTAGATTATGGCAGTTATGGCAAAATTTCACACGGTGGCTGAACGGTTCCCACGATCAAACTGAAGCGCCAGGCGCCAGCGATGTTTTTACATATGTCGCTGATTCGTGTGACTTCTGGTTTTCGTTCAGTATTTAAAAAACTGTGTAAAATCTTCCACCCTCGTTTGCATAATTCAACCTGTCTCTCGTTTACACATGTATACTAGCACACACATGCAGAATGATACACAAGCGGTTGCCTGTCACTATGACGTCACCTCTGCCGGTCAGCGCGTGTCAGTTTCTCCCCTTCGCTACGATTAAAAACCAACGAAGCTTTTAATTCCATATGCAGGCTCACTTACAACATTTGATTTATTTAAAATTAAATACTACGTTTATTTCTTTTATTATCTCTTATACCTAATGCTTAATTATTACATTATTTTTATTATTTACATCTTATATATCTCATACGTGCGTTCGTATGTTATCATACCTCAGTCAGGGGTTGATATATATACTTATGCTAAACGTATCGTTGCAATATATATGGGCCCTGGCCTCCCTGTAAGCTTGTATTTTATCTCCTTTGGCCTTCCTCTTGTAAGATCGATTGGAATTATTCCCGCAACGACAGGAACCGCGGACTCTGAAACCTTACGGTAGGAGCAAACCAATCTGAGCGCGCCGCTTTGCTGAACTGTTGACATGCGTTTTCTGTAATTCTGGAGTACAATAATAATAATAATAGATGTATGTAATTGTAAAAATTTTACATTAAATGCCCGATAAAAGTAACTGAACTGCAGTACTTACGTTAGTTAAATATTATTAACTACTAAATTACAGTATTATACGTAGTCAGTTTAATAGTGGTAGGTCAAGAGTACATAAAAAAAATGAAACTGTGGTTAGCGGTGACGACAAGCAACGCAGATTAGTACACATCTCCGCAGCTGGATTGCTTTTCATTACACGTAGGACTCTGCTTTCAGCCAGACCTAATGGTTACTTAGCGTCATCAGCTGTGAATGTTATATACGGTCGCAGCTTCGCTGCACTATAACGCTGTCTTTATACAGAGGTACAGAATTAACGAGTCCGATAAATTAGCTTTATTCGACAAATTCGTAGCCTCTAATGTAATGCTGTTCTACACTGTCCATGAATACTTAGCAGCTATATTTATAAATTGTGCGCGTGGTAATATAAAGACGTTCGGACATACTCAATTCACAAAGATTTTTAACAAATGAGACCTCTGTTACCAGTCTTTACAATTATCGCAATACTGTGATCGACTGCCGTTGAAAACCGGGTGAGATGTAGTAGGTCATCTCAATTTGACACAGTGTTTCGCCTCAATTATTAAGGCGCCTCATATCATTTCAGCACCAGTTACATACAATTGCAAGTAAAAATAAAATAAAATATGTTACGTAGTACGTAAATTAGAAATATAATTAATAATTATTAATTAGAAGATTTCATCACACTTACAAGGTAAGTAAGAAGAACAGAGATGCGGAATGGAAGTGGAATTAACACGAGCATATTGGGCACGACCAATGTAAAGATAGTGTGGGCATGTCCAGAGGATGTCAAAAATAAGTTAAGAAGGCAATTGAGTAAATAAAAATAAACCTCTGCTCAACAGTCCGTAAAGGATCAAGGCACGCCGCAGGGCTTTTGTGTTTAGTGAGGATCAGTCAAAAACTATAACACAAATTTTAAATTATTTGTATCGACGTTTCGACACTATTTATTGTCATCATCAGGACATGTGTATGAATACAAAAGAAATGTCAAACACAACAGATCAATTATTTTAGTGAACGTGTTCGTGTTAGTGAGCGTGTGTGTGTGTGTGTGCGCGCGCGCGTATATGCGTATCCTTGTATATGTGAAGGAGTTGAAACAGTGTGTTTTACATCATCAAATGTTTTCCTTAAATGACATTTCTTTTGTATTCATACACAGGTCCTGATGATGGCATTAAATACTGTCGAAACGTAATAATTTAGAATTTGACACAAACAATTAAATTTAAAATTTAAAATTTGTGTTATACTTTCTGGCCGATTTTCACAAACCCTTCATCGGAAAAATTCATTGTTGACGGTCACTACGAATTTAATAATAATAATAATAATAATAATAATAATAATAATAATAATAGGAATAGTAACATGAAGAAGAAGGTAATAACAACACTCTATTCTGAACTACATACGATGAACTATAGATGAAAAGAAAGAAAGTGATGTACGTATAAAGAGAAAGGGAGATGATAAATAAAAAGACAGCCAGTATGAAAGACAACAACTTACAGCTGAAGAGAATACAATGAATTTATAGAAAGTGTATATACAATAGTTAGTCGTTGAGTTAAAGCTTTAACTGTATATATTGTTTGGAAGTGTTAATGTTCTTCAATAATAAAATGATACTGAATAAAATAATAGCGTATAAACTTCTCAGCGGTAAAAGTTTCGAGACAAGACGAGACACCGGTGTCAGGTGGTTTGGCTTTGTTTCAGATTCATAAACTTCTACGCAACGCGACACAGACACAGACGCAGACACAACTTTTAAATCGGTTTCTCTGGGTATAACTTGTACAAAACTTTAACGCGAGGCTGATTCCATTTGACGTTCGCCCGCCGCGCCGTCTGTACAACAATAGCTTTTAAAGAAATTAATGATACACTATCTATTGTTTCACCGCTTTTAAACGTTCTTATGTACTTTACATCTTCAACGTGCCGCGTACTACAACATCGGCTCACTACAACGTCATCAAACAGACTGGAAGATAACTGTATAGCACGTTAGTCTACCATTTCATTGGAACAATTATTTTACAAAATTAATTTTATACATTAAGCATTTTTGAAAATCACTATCGAATTAAATAGCATCCAAAAATTTCTAATAATAATTTTATAGATTTATCCCCATGTAAAAATGCAGCTTTTGACATAATCTATATATATATATATATATATAGCCTAAAAAATACAGAAAACCAAATACAATTTATGATTATATTATTATACGAAGAAAAACAGAGTTCCTAAAGCTATACCTGTTTTGGTTTCTTGAAATAATATAAAATACACGTCCGTTAAAAAACAAAACATCAGGTTTTTAAAAAGGAAATACACTAATATTGGTACGCTTATTACGTAATGCTCTCGAATAGTCGGTATGTGCATTTATGTGAAAGTCGTACACGTGTCTTGACTAGCCCATCGTGCGGCGTCTGTCTCAAGGCCGTCCATTCAATTATCTTCGAGACTGTTCGAGAACTCCTAACTATGCAAATTATGTTGGCATGCCGCCCGCAGTATGACTGGAACATCCGCGGGACCTATATAAGCAATAGCTACATATAGTTAGTTAGTTACAGTGGGCGATTTCTTTAGTGTGGATCAAGTGATTGTTGCGGATTCGGGGAAAGTGATTTTTGTGTTATAATTAGTGAGGAAATCTTAATAGTTGACTATTATTATTTCGTGTGGACAAATATAATTTGAATTATTGTATGACAGTACCTTGATCATTTCACATTGTTGTCTGTAACTAATGAAGGCAGGAAATTTGTGACTTCATTGGTGTCTGTATCTTGTTTCCACTGTACAATACGACGATCCGTGAGACCGTCGTAACATTGTTGAAGTCTGAAGACCAAGAGTGCTATAACTTAATTACAATAGGCTTGAAGCGGTTATTTTAAATATTTACAATATTTATTTAAACCTAAGTGAACTTATACTATACGGTAAATCGGAAACTACACTAATCTCAAGTAACAATTTGCTAAGCAAATGCATATACATGCACATATGCATATACCTTATATTTATAAATTTATATCCAGTCTTGATTATTTTTATTTTATTTTAAAACTTCTTCATGTTTAATAACTCATCACTCCCCTATAATCAAGCAACCAATTTATGTTTTATTCCGGAATGTATTTATTTTTTTTCAGCTTTTAATTTCATCTGGCAGTTTATAATATTACATCTTCTTCTTCTTCAGCGGCGCAAAAACCCATTACTGAGTCAAGGCCTCCTTTAACAGCCTCCGCCAGTTGCCCCGGTCAAGTGTAGCTGCTCTCCAGTCGCCAGGCTGGCGAAAGAAACTGACAGGTTTCTCCACATAAAAGTTTTTAAGATGGGCTATGTGAATTCTCCGATCCAACCCCCAACCTGGAGGACCAGGAACTTTGATTTCGGGGTGCTCTTCCCCTAGAGAGTTGCTTTCACCTCAGCTGACGAGCTCTCTCTGCCCGGTCGCAATAGGCTAACTGACTCAGCCCATGTGTGCAGCCGTTGGGCTAGTATAGCCTCCTCCGCCTCCACACTAGATGCACACCCTGCTGCCGATGTGTACCATCCTGCCCGGCCAGGACTCAGGATACCCCCAGGCTGTCCTGACAGAACCCCCATCTCTCGTTTGCTTACCGATCCACTCCGCCGAAGGGATTGGTTACCACAACCTTGGAGTGGATTGCTCGACGTAACAGGGCCCACTGACGTGTAGGTGAGAGCGGAGTTGGGGTGGAGAGGCTGGTGCATTTTTCTTCTATGAAAGCATATGTTCGCATCACACCCTCTTTGGACCCCTTATAATATTACATAGGAGGTTAAATTTAAACATTTTAAATAAAATGTGCTGTTTGGTCTTAGATAATCATGATCATCACCTATGAAAAGGCAACTACAATTTCTCAACTAGAAGATTTTAAGAACCTTGCACGTGTACAAACACCTTAGCGGCAAAATTTGGATGTTTTAAAAACGGAGATTATAAGGTTTACGTTTGCAGTTCCTGAAGGTTATTCTTATAAGACGCCTTTGGAAACAGTCATTTTGAAACAAACCAAACGTTTCAGCAGCACCACTGGCTGCCATCATCAGTGGAATTCGAGGAACTCGAGTCTACCAGAACGCGGGTTGTCAAACGTCAGGTCCACAGTACTGTGGTGAAGGCTGTGGTGCGGGTTGTTAAACGTCAGCCTTCACCACAGTAGTGTGGACCTGACGTTTAACATCCCGCGTTCAGGTAGACTCGAATTCCACTGATGATGGTAGCCAGTGGTGCAGCTGAAACGTTTGGTTTGTTTGTAAACACTGGACCACGGCCAAACAGCCCGGTATATACTTCTGATACAACTGACACCGGCAGTAAAAGCCTTTGAACAATATTAGTCATTTTTAAAACGGTTTATAAGTTCCTCTCCAACGTATCATTCCGTACTCTACTAGAAAGTATAGATGACGTATTGTCCGTGTCATGTAGTATGCAAAATAATCGAATTCAAAAGTGAGTTTATTTTTAATTTTGCTAAATTGCTTTTCCGTAAAGGATTTTTAATTAATGCCTTTTAACTTTTATGTAACTTCATTTTGTTTGATGCACCAAATCTATAGGGTTTAATAGAACAGAAGCTTTTCGCGATAGTGCTACTTATAGCTCGCTGCGCATCACTTTTATGAGTCGGTCGTGTTAATCAACAGCAACACAAACAACGTTAGCCCTACTAGTTTTAACATATTACCGCAGCACAGCCAATGTCGTAGTACATTGTCTTTTATCATCTCACACATCCATAACTTATTTTGTATTGGTCATCTGAGGACCACATGTCAATTTCAAATCTTTATTCTTTGTTCTTTTCTTTTTCTCCAATATTCTTTCATCTTTTCACTGCGTCTCTTCTTCCTATCTTCAGTCCACTTTAAACCTGCGTTTTTCTCTCTGGACTTCTTCCATTTTTAACACTTTTGCCCGAAAAACTTCTCTTTCAATTGCTTCTTTTGCGTATATATTATTTTTTTCTAAATCCTTTTGGACTTCTTTAATCCAACTTGATGTTGACTTCTTTCCCCACAGATATTTGAAGATCTGTTTTGTTAACCTATTGTCGTCCATTCTATATAAATGTCCAAAAAGTAATAGTTTTCTTTTTCTCACTGTTTCTGTTATGTTTTCTATATTTTGATATATTACATCATTACTTCTTAATTTCCAAACTTCTGAAGTTTTTCGTGGGTCTAATATTTTCGTAATATATTCGTCTTTCCAATATATCTAGTTCGTCTAAATTATAATTAAAATTAAATTAACATTCACTTGCATATAGGCATTCTGGCCTCACTACTGTACTGTAATGCCTTATTTTCGCATTTTTAGATATCACTTTTTATTGTAAATATCTTTAGTTATACCATATGCTTTTTCCATTTTATGAATACTTTCTTCTATAGCAGATTTTTCTAAACCATTCTCTTGAATTATTTCCCCTAGGTACTTAAATTTTCTAACCCTCTCTAATCGACCAATATCTGTTAGCAGGAATTTTGGCGCATTTTTAATGTTTGTGAGAAATTTGTTTTTTTTCTGTAGAAATTCTTAATCCTGTTTTACTGGCTATGTCCTCTAAAACATTAACTTTTTTTTTCTTTTTTTATTGATAACTTTATTTTTATCAGTTTTATTTTAATGAGAATTAACACTGTTCCACACCACTATAGAAAAATTAAAGATGTTTAGTCCTATTATTGTTATTTCCAATCTGACGATGAGCTGTGAAGCTTGAAAGCGCTAATCGGAATAATTTTTCTATAGTCGTGTGCAACAGTGTTAATTCTGATTGTGATTATAACCACTAACCAGTGGCGTAACTAAGGATGACTGCGCCCCAATGCAAGCGTTTTTCCTGTGCGCCCCCCCCCCCCAGAAAAAATAACCAACTTTATCCTTACCCCCTAGGTACTACTTTACCTCGCAACATTTTTCAAACTCCCTCCTAAACATACTAAACAGAGCATAATTATTCAGAGAAATCGTTTTTAAGAAGTATTTTAAATTGTATAGCCTATCAAACATTTGTTTGAAAGAGAATTTACATAATATTTTATACACCATTAGAAAATAACTGAAATGAGAATCACATTACTTATATTTACTGCACGTTTGTTACAGGATGATAAAAATATACTCGTTGCTACATTTTTATAAAGTTTGAAACATGATATTTATTGATATGTACATAATATTACAAAACACATTTGTTATATGCCTTACATTATAAAGCTTGAAACATGATATTTATATATGTACATAATGTTACATAATATTACAAAACACATTTGTTATATGCCTTATATTTTTCATTATTGAATAATAAACTAACCTATTTAAAATGATGTCTACTGCTCGGGTTCACATTTTAAGGCTACTCCCTAACGAAACCCCGACGGCTTTTTAACTGTAAAAACTGTCTAGCTGACTTGTCTAAATCTAAACATCGAGATCTCTCGTGTTCAATACTAATTATACTAAGATCACATAGTCTAGTACCAGACATCGAGTTCCTTAAATAGCTTTTTATGATTTTTAGTTTTGAAAACGACCTTTCGCTACTTGCGACTGTGACTGGCAAGGTTATAAACATTATAAATGCTGTACAAATGTTTGGCACACTAGACACAATAAACTTATTTTTAATCAATAGATAGTCAGCCAACAGGCTGATTTTGCTTATTTTATTACTTTTGATATCATCATTGACAAGATTTCTAAAGCAAATAACTTCATTGACCAAAGCAGCAGTCTCATCGGATTCATACTTTTTGCAAAACCCAGAGGCTGAGTCTATTAGTTGTTCGTCAAAAAACTCTAATAGATTTTCTGGTTTCAAAAAACTGAAAGTATCAACTAGGCGTAGCGTACTTTTAAACCTATCATTTAATTGTGAAATTAAAATATCAATAGCTTTCAACAATACCTTTATTTTAAAGCTGTATAAAGGGTCACTAAATTCATAGTCCTTTGCAAGTTCGTCAAAAAAAGTTTTAACTCTTCTGTTGTGATTGTTTAACTCTAATTCTAAAAATGATTCAATTATTTTAAGTTCATTAATATCCGGTTTGTAAGAAACGTACCTCAAGATTATTGATAGTTGATCAATTTTTGAAATGTCTTGTGTGGTATCCAAAATGAGTGAAAAAAAGGATGATTGTTGGACCTCAGACAATATTTCACTCAAAATCTGATGAGATGCTAAATGGATCAATTCGTTTTGAATTGTAGGGCTTAGATATTTTATTCTGCTACCTTCGTTTTCCAGATGGCTCTTTAAAATAGGATCATATCGAGAGAGGAGATCAATAATATTCAGAAAATTCCCTGACTGGATATACTTTTGATGCTTTCAGAGCATTCAGAGCGATGACCCCTGAAAGCTAAGTTGCAAGTTGACATTGTTATGATAACATCAAGGATTCTCTTTATTACTTCAAGCATTTTTTCTTCTTTTTCATAAAAAAGTACTTTAATGTCTCTGTTACTTTTTCTGATTCCATAAGCCTTACACGCATTAGTATGGCATTTACTCCATTCGTGGTCTTTTATTTTTGATGAGAGATTTCCCCAATCATTGATTTTTCTTGTGGACCATGCTTTGTTAAAGTTTTTATCAAGTCTGTTAGCGAACAGCCAACAGGGTTCGCAATACACCCCATTTAATACCGGAGAGTAACAAAGCCAAAAACGCTCAATTTTCTGTCCAGTCTTTGTTTCGCAAAAATAATAATCTTTTGAAAAACACCCATTTGTTTTGGGATCTTTAGGAAAAGGCACTTGAGGTCTGCATGGTTCAGAGTTTAAAATTAGAGATTTAAACTCATCTTTTTTTTACCTCATCTTCTGAGAAAAGGGCGATATCTGTATTAAATTTTCCTGTTGCTTCATCATTGCTGTTATCGATATTTTCTACATTTTCTTGTACTATACTATTTACAACGGTTGATGATGTTGAAGGGGCGTTAAAATTAGTATTTAAGTCCGTACTCACATTTTGGTCGACTTCTGATTTTGAATCATCTCCCAGGAAATTTAAAGTCTCGTTTTCTTCTAAACTTTTATCGCCTTCACACTCTCTCTCACTAACTCCATCGGACTGACTCGCAGAACCTCCAGAAAAATCACATTTTTTAACAAAAAAGTGTCAATTTTTGGTAGTTTTTTTATTTTTTCTTCTTCGTGTTTTCTCCTTTTCCGAAATTCAGCTCCACTCGGTCGTTTGTTTCCGTCCATGGTAAATGTAATAACAAATTACTATTAATTAATTTAAAGAAATTAAAAAAAAATATTATTTAAACTGAACACAAATAACCGTAACCAAAAATTATAAAAACATCAGCACTACCGAACCGCACATTCGTGTTATTTGTATAATAAGGACTGAGTGATTTCCACTTTTGACAGTAAACAGTAAACAGGCGTAGACAGGTGGGAGCGATTCTTGAAAGCAAGACAGGTGGGAGCAATGTCATCATCATCATCATCACCACCACTCCAAGGATTAGGCCTTGGAGACCTGTTCCGCAACCCATCTCCTCCTCGCTCTACCGACATCACTTCCCAGTAAGGTGATAACGCAAGGCAGCCACGGGTAGACGGATATCAGACATGCGGTTCAAGTGTTCACTCCATCTCTTTGTATTGTCTTCAATCGTCTGGTGCAACGATACAACGTTTAATTCGTGTCTAATATTCTTGTTCCTTTTCCTAACCAAGAGAGGACAACCTAAATTTGCAATGTACAGCTAAAGTAGTTAGACATGAAACGGTTGTCTGGTGTGCTGTGTCAAATGATCTAATTGTGCATGCGTAGCTTCGACGCGTTGTTTCCCGACCAATTATTTTGTGATCAGAACAGCGGCTTGGATGATGTATCCACATGGTTGATCACCTCACACTCCACTTCTTGCACTGCCACCACTTCTAGCCCCCACTACGAATGCGCCAACCGTTTCATGTCTTACTATTTCATCTGTAGTTGTTTCTCATTACAGTTTGCGTACGTTTGCCGGTTTACTATGATGTTTCATGACTTCGTTCTTGACTGACTGATATTATTTGTCATATTATCAAAAGTTGAAGACTTCACTGCAATTTTTTTTTCAGTTATTGCTAGTTTTGTCGTGTGTTCTTACGTCGTTGCTATATTTCCTTCGACAGTTATTTTATAAATTTTCTTTATAATTTTAATCATGACGTTGCAAATCAAAATTAAAACATATGTGAAATTAATGGTGTATGCTGGGAGCTGTAATCATAAGGCAAAGAATATTTTTATCGGTGTTTTTGTGGTGTCACGCGCGCATACGAAGTGTCACGTCTATGGTCAGCATATGTTCGCGTACGTGACGTCACGAATGAGACGAAGCCTACACTCTACAAACATATTGTAAACAAAGACGTTATGAGTCACTTTAGATGAAAATCATGCCTTGATAAAAGAAACTGTCGCTACCAAATTAATAACGGCCGCCACAGCATTGCCAATATGATCTTGAAGTATTACAGAATCCTGTATTAAGTCTAGGAGTATTTAAACTCGATATCCTTTTTCATTCATTCCATGAAACAGGAATTTTTCAGCCATTTCGTATGTCGTTTTCAGTGCATTATACAGAGGGACGTCCAGTGTGCAACATAATGTGCACGACGACATTGCTTCTCACAATTTAAAGCCTGTTCGTGGTTACTTTACCTCTTAGTTATTTCTCTGATAAATTTATTACATTATAATAATATCTTATTAATCTCATAATTTTTTATCTCTTGACTAAAATGAAGTACAGGTTGATTTACTGCTTAGCACTGATCATTAACTTAGCACAGTAAACATAATGTTACAGACGAAAACCGAAATCTATGGTATTATAGTAGAACTTATCACAGCATAAGGCACAGAACACTGGCAGCTTAAAAGCAAAGAAACGTTAAAACAGTAGAAATGTGTTTGATTCACTGGTATATCGATTCACTTTTCACGATGATAAAAAACGACATTCGGGGTAGACTACATTGCAAAAAAAAATGCGAGCGTTGGGAAGTAAACAACATTAAGGAAAGCACCACTGATGAAATAGAATACTAATAAACGTTCTGGTATGAGCATGTACGAGATACGAGCAATGAACTGTGACTAAACAAGTTAAATTATGTGGCGGCAAGTAGGCGAAGAAGAGACGGATGGTTCCCGGAAATCTTAGAGACAGGAAATCGAAGATGCTGTTATAATTAGAGGAATGAATCAGAAATACTGGGAAAAGAGAAAGGTTTGGAGACGCACGTGCGGGAAGAAGCGAAGTATTTCTGCAATACGAGTAAATTAGAAAACGCACACACTCACGCACGCGCGCACACACAGTCAATTAGTTTCAAAGGCATAAATCTAATTAAAATTAAAATATAATTTAGCATTACGTTACTTTAATACAGGGGCGTATGTACGGGGGGGGAACAATGAGACAGAACCCCCTCCCCCAGATGGATGAAAAAAGTTGACGAATTTTGTTAATCTCTTTATTTTTTTTTCAGCTGTGTTTTTCAGAGAGCAACTCTTTTTTAAATATAAAAACTGGTTTATTACACGAAATCTGCGTATACGTTTGAAATATGAAATGTATGAAAATCAATTCAGTCAGTATCTTTTCAACAAGTTTCAGTAACGCGTATTTTTAGTTTGTTATAACCGTTTACTTTAATGGGATTTATTTCAGGATGTTAAACAGCCACTTTAATAGTAGTAATGTTGACTTGACTTTTTTTTTTGTATGAATCCGACTCGACCGGATCCCCCACCCCAAGACCAGATTCTAGATATGCCACTGCTTTAATATGGGAAAAGTAGTTTTCAGAAGAACGGCTCAAATGTAGACGGAAACTCCTGACGGCGACATTGTGATGAAACCTGTGCGTATACGTGTCTCCCAGCCACATAACACTATTACCGGTTATCTAGAATACACAGTTGTACCAAGTCTATGACGAATAAGCTTGTAGAAAATCGCTGGCCTTTTTCTTTCCCACACTCTAACCCTTTTTTAATCAATTTATTGATAATAGGAGATTATTAAAACATATTTGTTATATATTTTTGCAATATCGGTATTTTCAAAATCAATGGCTTAGACCAGTGGTTCCAGAAGTGGGGTCAGAGACAATGTTTCAGGGGGTCCGCGGACACTTTTTGGAAAAAATAGATATAGGCTACCGTAATTTTCTACGATTTTTTATAGTCTAAAATCAAAATTTTAGAATATTAAAATAATTAGTATAAGATTCCAGTATTTTTTCTTTTAAACTAATTGTAACTGTAAAAGTAACTTTAAACTAATGGCTTTAATAATGTCTTTAAATCATGTTGTGTAGGAGATCTGTTTGTCAGCCGAACTGACTAAAGCGCTGCATCAACGCAGAACTGATGGCGCTGTTTTAGTACAAGTATATACACTGTATATCGCGTAAAAGCTAAGCATGACGTTTTTCCGTGTAGCTGGTTTTACGCCTAAGTAGCTGGATTTCGACACGTGTGGGTGGAAAGATAGAGCCGAGGTTGGCAAATTAAGAAATAAACTTAATGTCGAGAGTGACTTAATATTGAAATTATCAGACATTAAACCTAATATTGCAGAGCTATTTGTTCAAAAGCAGCTTCATTTTTCACATTAAACTATGTTTAATATCATTAATATTGTAATTCTGCAAGTTAAGAGAATTTTGATTTTAATACATTTTAATTAAAATATAAGAGTTTGTCTAATATTTACTGTTTGTTTTATTTCATAACTCAGACGGGGTTCCTAAAATTTTTAATTTTTTGTGAGGGTCCGCGAACTGAAAAGTTTGGGAACCACTGGCTTAGACAATCGCTTACAAGAGTTCGTTAAACATTCGAAGGATTAGGCCGGCCGTAACCACGCGAAAGGTGGAAAGCTTATGGGTGTTCCAGCTTATATGTAGGCAGGTTGGCGACCGAAATTCGAAATTAAGTCTTTGTTTTTTCTTAATTAAGAAATGGCTAGATTAAAAGATTTTCTAATCCTTTAAGAATGGCGAGGCAGATTATTTTCGTGGTGGAAACAGGTAGGTGCCTAATCCTTATTAAGGAAAATATACGTGGGCGTTGTATTTTAAACCAATGTGTGTCGTGTCTAGAAAATACGGAGACACGAGGTTCTTACTTTTTAATATGTGACCTACCAACCGAAGAAGAGGAAATACGTTCTCTTGAAAACAGTGTTTTTGGTTAGCACATTTCAGTATTTATTTTTTGACTTTTATAAGTACACTAATTGTTTGTATCTTTCCAGGTTGTGGCATGAGCTCGTGGAAACGAGATCGCTGGTCAGGATCTCGTCCAATAAACGAGCGCCGATGCTGATTTCACCACCACAGCGCATGCGTAAGAAATTGAGTCACGTGATCCGACGAACAGCCGAAGACGCTATGCTTTGCTGTGGTAGGAAAAAGGTAAGTTCGGTGCCCAAGTTGGCAACCATTTGGAAACACACAGGGTAGATCTCTTTTACAGAATGTAAAGTTCAAAACGTAGTAACATTAAAATGCTTTTTATTTAGATATAGTAGTGTTAACCGTGTAGGCAGGGCTTGATTTCAGGGGGAACACGCCGGAACGGCGTTCCGGAACCTCTTGGGCAGCGGCGGTCCTCGCCCTTTATTAGGGTGGAGCGAGAAACCCGTTCGGCGCCCCTTGGTCGACACCTTTCGAATCAATTATAATTCAGTTTCTGTTAAGTAAAACACCAACTTTTTAAAAATCAATACGTTTATTGAATCAAAATTAAGTTGCTATTCATATTGCACTCTTGCTGCAACATAAACAAAACTAAACAAACAAAATTTTATTTTTTTCACAATCGGATTTTGGCGCCTCTCCTCACCCGGCGTCTAGAGCGGTCGCTCCTCTCGCTCTACACGAAGCGACGACCGACGTTTATCTTACCTTACCGGAATTTGTATGTGCGCGTGTGCGACGGAATGCTGCTTACTTGCGTTTCATTGTTAACGTTTAGATTTTACTTTGTATAGACTGTTGGCCACGGCACGTAGCAGACTAGCCTCTGATTTATACTGAACCTTCTTCGTTTTATTGTTCAACTTCCAGTTGAAATATAACTGTAATTTTCAGTAAGTGCTGTGTGCGTTCCTAAATTGTTCATTATCATCAATTTTTCTCTATTAAATAGTGAGCAGTGGGATTGTCGTGCGGCTAAACTTCCGATGAAGCTCTTTAGAAATATTAGTAAACTTTATTATCTTTTTAGATACAAGTTTATACGTATGTTACATATTTTATTTGGCTTTAAAAATGTAGACCTCCTTTGTAATAACCTGATGTAAACTTATAACTAATATAAAATAAGTATATTTGTGTCTGTACAACTTTTGAATTGAGCGTTCCGACACCTATAATTTTAGAAATCAACCAGTGCGTATATGTATCGGTAATTTGCATCAGACGAAAATATTAACTTCCGGCCCGTGTTATAGAAATATTGTTCATTAAAATCTACGAAAGTTATAGTCAACAGCTGATATATTAATCTGTTAATCGATGTATCCTGACATTCCACATCAAGAGAAGATATAGACTACCCTAGTGTTCTTACATTCAAACATACTGTTACGAAGGTCTACTTGATCGTGGAAAACAAAATACAAGACACCAATTAAGTCACTAATCACCAGCTTTAATTTTCACAGTTAAACAGTTCGTAATTAACAACACAGTCTCTTACAACAATTTAAATAAAAATTGTTCACACGCAATAAAATGTCAACTAATATAAAACACAATTGTATTACAATTATCCCGCGCAATTATAAAAACACATATGACATAACACTTCGTCACAACATTACTAACCGTACTAATAACTACTTGAACGCACAGAGTAATATCGCCCGATAATAACTCGAACCGCACGTAATATATCGCAACTATAACTGAAACTAAGGCCGCTGCCGCCTTGTATTTATACCCCCGTTCACAGACCAGAATATTCCAAACTACGCGTTATCTCTACCTACGACGTAATTAATTGCGGCTTCTGTCAAAGTCTAGCTAATGCGTCGAGAATCACGTACGCCACACAGATTCTGCTGGATTCATCTGGAATATTCGATAAGCACGTAGATTGTTCTGTGATGTCGTAACAATACCTTTTCAAATCCGCCTTGTGAATTCTTTTTAAATTGATGACGCGTTTCAAAGCATATTGTTTGGAAGATTTGGTCGACCAAACGTGAATAAGTGCTCACCTACTGACGCATATACAGTTAAAATCATTTTGGATTTTCAACCGATGACGACCTCCTGTATTTTGAAATCTGATGATGAAGCATATGCTTTGAAACTCGTCATCAATATAAAAAAGAAGTCGCAAGGCGGATTGAAAAGGTTAGTTTGTTTATTCATAGAAGTGACTTGTATACCATGTCACATGGTACATGTTAACATGTAAGCTTCTTACATTCACTACAACGACACCTGATGACAATGTTATTTTTAAAGCGATAATTAATTCCAACTAAGGCAACTTCTTTAGTTCTCATCACGCAATATAGATAGTTTAAATATACAGTACAAACGTCTAGCAACGAAAGATAACAAGTAATGAATTTCTATAACTTAAGCAGAATTTTACGTCTGTGTGTTATCAGTTCCGTTCCTAAGTTTATGTCACATACGTATTTACTTTTATTTCCATATTTAATTATTTTTTGATTTGTGCATACTTTTTTGAACATAATATGTGCCAGCTGGACTGAGTTGAGTCCAAATGGTAGAGTAACAATCTATTTTATCCTTCTATTGTCTACTAAGTAATAGTGTACGTGATGACGAGTGTAGATACTTATAAGTCAAAACGTCGCGTCTCTTTAGAAAAAAGTGCAGTGACAACGGATGTTCGTATTAATGATAGTAATGTTCGTCTGACCGAGCATTCTTTTGAGGAGGTAACGCGCAATCCAAGACGAGTGGACCCCTGTTACTGTTACTGTGAATGACTTATACACAGCAGGCGCTCATCTGCCGAGTGAGACAAAAATTGATTTTTTGCTCTCAATGGCAAACCAGCGAGAGGTATCCTGCCTAGTATAAGCCCTCCCCAACTATGCCGTTCGGATCCGGTGGTAAACTGTAGGTCCCACATACCTTGTGAGAGGCTCCGTAACACACGCACCACGGGTATATAGGGGGATGTTACAAACCACTCGAAAGACTGACGACTCCGGGAGGAGATTTCCTCTATCAACGTTATCCATGAACACAGAGGCAAAGTCAAAAAACAATAGTGGCGTTACAACCAGTCATTGGGTAGGCGTTATAGATCTTACAGGTTAAATATAGTTAAACGTCATATGTTATACACATTTCAATAGATGTCTCTGTGTGGATCTGTGAAATAACCATAAATTGCGGACGGGTCAACCTATTGTCTCAATAAAAGGGAAGTTTACAGCACGGAGACACGGTAGAGACGATGCCAACACAACCACCCCTTCTTACGTCATCAGTAACCCCCTTCTTGGAGAAATCCTTACGAAGCTACTGCATGAACCTACATTTTGTGTGTTTGGCGAATGCAAGCGTGCATGTGTGTAGCAAATACTACAACTATATAATCGTGATAATTTTATGTGGATATCTATACTTTGCGTTAACATTTAATCACACCAGATATCGTAAAAGAACTCCATGTTCCAAAATAGATTTTATCCAGATCAGATCTAATTCCTTAAACACGCGTATTAATCTAGAGGGATTGTTTACAATACACAGTAACAAGCAATTAATTTAATCGCAGGAGAAATCAAATGAACTGGACTTCTCAATTATTAGCAAGTTTCACTACTCGCAATCCACAAAAGAACTATCTGGACCGTGCACGCCGTCTTAGTTTATACGGGTCGCAGCCAGAGAAACGAAAGTTGGTAAAACAAATCTTGCGCCAGTATGAGAATTCTGCTCCCTCCCACAAAATTTGCAACGTGTTATTTAGAACTCCTTACGTATCACATTGTTATTTCACGAGCCATCAAATTCCATTAATTAATCAACAACATGGTAGACATTAATTGTTAAATTTATTTCGTGTTCTGCGTTGCCGTGTCAACATTTAACATTTTGAGTTTGTAATTCAATCATATGCTTACAAGCCGTTATATAAACAGACGTTTGTACAATAATTAATTATAGTAAATATATATATATATATATATATATATATATAACCGTTTATGCACGCCACGGGTGCATTACTATGAACTAAACGTTTACCGTGAGCTTAATCTCTCTCTCTCGCCATTGCATAGGACGATCATAATTTTGCGCGCGCGCGCGCGCACACACACACACACAATAGGAACGTGACTAGCCGCCATTCGCCGAGCTTACAGCTGCTGATACTAGTACGGTTTTATTTATTTAATAATAAGGGAAACGGGTCTGGTCTGGTGATTCCACATTATCAGTACGTTTTATGTTGTTATACGACTTGAAGTGCCGTGTTTATAGTTAAACCAACGTTATATACATCCAGGTTTATGACATACTAAGCAGTACAGACGTGAAACAGATTAAACCACGCCGGAACAATATTCTAGAATAAATGAACGGAACCTTGTGTTGTGTACATCACGATGCACTGAACAAATGTGCAAAAACGTGTTACTTCCATTAGTAAAATTAATTTTAAAAGTTATACGAAAATTAAATAAAAACAGATTTTTACAATTACTGATACCGGTATGTATTTTTTTAATAATGTAAATTACAACGGGTATAAAAAAAAAGGTTCAACAATCAAGTACAGGCAAAGAATTGTTTACCATTCAAGGTTGTACTCTGATACGCCACATCCATGTATACTATAATCGTGATTAAAGTAATATTCGATTCAAGGGCACGGTGTATGCGGACACAGGTTGTCATCTATTGCAAGCCGACTCTTCGCAACACTAGATGTACGCGAAACGAGGTGTGGCGAGGGACACATATCGAATCACCCCCATTCGTCCCATGACAAGCGCTTCCGTCCACGTAGTAAACCGACAGATACATACAAGATCGCATTGGCGGAGCAGGCTGAGCTAAAATTCAGAGCATGGGAAACTGCGAGGTGTGCAAGTGTCGAATTGTGGAGCCATTCGTCCTGTAGTGGCAACCCGTCGTTACGGACGACTCGCCTTCGGCCGGTCGACCCTGTCGACCACACCAGCGAGCCTCTAAGCTCCTGCGGGCTATGCCTTAAGGGGGCCACGGAGGCGCCCCTCAGGCCTGGCGGCTGGCTGGAGCAATACCTTCAAGAGATGTCCCATGGCATACACTCACACCGTGTATTCGTGGACCCCACCCTAAGACCTTGTGCCGAGCGAGCGACCGACCTACACTGTAAGAACCTGGCGTTCATCGGGCCTCGGCCTGGACAATGCAGCAAACCAGGGCGCAAGACGTCCCGTGCATCTTCTGTCTGTCTGTCTGTCTAGCGGAGCGTGCTGTAACATGGAAATCGTAAAAAAGAAGATCTCGCTGACTCCTGGGAGACTTTGTCTGTTTCTTGAATCACAGGGACTCAGAAAATGAAATAGTACTAGCAGTGTTGAGCTTATTTGATAGAATAAATGACCGTGACGACTCATCAAATAACGTGTGACAATAATAATCTGTAAATAGCAGCTTCTAGAATATTTTCGAATTTTCTACACGTATCGAGAAAAATCTGGTGGCGCCAAGGTCTCTCACGCGTCATTGGTTACCTTGACAACGACGTATATAAACATAGACGAATCACAAGAGCCTCTCTGTTCTCTTTTCCTTCTCCTAAACCAACAGAGCTTGGTGGGCTTGCAATTACTTCCCTTTCGAAGAGACTCTCTTAATCGCCACGTACCTTCTCCCTCCTTTTATCTAATACACAACATGCAACTGCGTGACCCAACCTCTCCCACTACTCCGCTCTGTTAGCGAGTTGCTTTTAAGGAAATGGAAGTATAGTGATGGCGAAAAAATCGTATACATATTGTGTTGTGGTCTCCAAGTTGCATATAACTAACTATATTTAACTATCTAACAGACTAGTAGAAAACTGTTCTGGTATTTATAAAATAGAATGCGAGGACTGCAATAATTTTTATGTTGGACAAACGGGCAGGAAATTTCTGGATAGGTACAGACAACATCTCCCTAGAGGGGATATCCAGAAGATAAAATCAAACTTTGGCTTGCATATAGTCAACCAGAACCATAATTACTCGAGTTTTCAAAGTAGCTTCAAGCCGTTGCATTTCTGTAAAAAGGGCAGGCTTATGGACGCGCTGGAAGAATTTGAAATTTATAAGGCCTCAAAAACCCAAGGTAATCAGCTCTTGAACGACAAGCTTTCTTTTAAGTCCAACGGACTGTATGACACGGCCATACGCGTGTTGGAACAACACATAGATGAAGGTAGAGATAGTGCGACGCGTAACGGTTAGTCGCTTGCAAGTTCCGATACGATGCGCATCGTGTAGTTGTGTAATTGTATACACGCGGTATGTGCGAGTGAAACTTTTTATTTATTTCTTATTAAGTTGACGTACTCCATGTGAGTGATTCTTGTTTTTTATCAACCTGATGATGGGACCATGAGTCCCGAAACGCGTAGTTTTTAAAGAAACATTGAAGTTGCAAGGAGGAGCACCAGTGTACCTGGATACACAAGGTAATATTAAATATAGTTAGAAAAAATCGTGTTCGAGATAAGGGCTGATTCTGATTGTACTATCCTAAAAACATGAAGAAAAGTAATTTTCCGAAAAATGTGTGTGTGTGTGTGTGTGTGTGTGTGTGTGTGTGTGTGTGTGTGTGTGTGTGTGTGTGTGTGTGTGTGTGTGTGTGTGTGTGTGTGTGTGTGTGTGTGTGTGTGTGTGTGTGTGTGTGTGTGTGTGTGTGTGTGTGTGTGTGTGTGTGTGTGTGTGTGTGTGTGTGTGTGTGTGTGTGTGTGTGTGTGTGTGTGTGTGTGTGGAGAATTTTTCTATGGTGAATGATAACTGCCGCAAATTCATATAGAATTAAATAATATTTTGCATATGTGCCTGAGTTGTAGACGACTCAAGACTTATTGATTCTGGTAAAGATCGGTTAAGGGGAAGGAGTAGTTTACCTCCAACATTTTGTGTTTTAACAAGAGTAAAGTACTTATTTTTTATAAATAAAGTATCCTGAAAAGAAGGTCATAATAATCCACTGTAGAAAGGTAGATGAAATATCTGTAAATAAAAAGGGTAGTTGAAGGGGAGGGGGTAATTTTATGAAAATTACCTTATTGATGTAGAATAAACTATACTTCATTTTGAAGGTAGGATACCTTAGTAATTGCATATAATGAAATTATTACTCAATAAAGTGTAAATTTCAAAAATGGGGTTGTTCGGGGTAGTTTACCTGTATTGTTTTGTGTTTTAACAAGAGTAAAGTACTTAATTTTGATAAATAAGTGTCCCGAAAATAAAGTCATATTAAGCCACTGTAAAATGGTAAATGAGATAAATGGAGAGGGTAGTTGTAGGGGTAAGCGGCGATTTTTTGAAAATTACTTTGCTGATATCAAGTAAAGTACGAGTATTTAATTTTGAAGGATAAGATACCTTATCAATTACACCTTATGAACTCTATGAATGTGTAAATATCAGTGGGGATCAGTTGAGGAGGAGGGATGATTACCTGCGTAGTTCAGTTTCTTTATAATAATAAAGTACCGAATTTTTACAGATAAAGTGACTCGACAGTAACATTATATTAAACGACTACCCCATAATAACAAAAACATCTATAAACAGTGAAAATAGTTTGAGAGTGGGGTTTTTTTTATAGAAATTATCGAAACGAATTCAAGTAAATGATTTTTAATATAAATCTTAGAAGATGGAAGCCATGTATGACTCTCCATACCGATATTTTGTGTTAGTATTTGAGATCTTAAATTGTATTTCTGGCAGATTGTATGCAATGTATAAATAGACCTTTTAACTTATTTTTACTCTTCCATATAATTATATGGTCATCTGCGTATAATAATGTGCTAAGTGATCCCTTATCCGAGATTCGTATACCTGCAGGATAGACTTTCATCCATTCTCGCAAAATTTCGTCAATATACATATTAAATAAACTTGGAGAGAGAGGCTACAGCCTTGTCTAACACCTTGATTTATGGCCACTTCTTGAGATAATCTTCCCTTACCTAAATCTACAAGAATTTAGCCTGCATACAGGCTCTGAATAGCGCGGGCGAGGTGATTGGAAAGCCTCTACTATTAAAATATCCCACAACCTACGTGTACACAGCCTATCAAAAACTTTCTCGTAATCCACAAAAGCCACATGTCTCTCTAAATTCATGGCGCGTCTTTTCTCAATTATTTGTTTTACTGAAAAAACATTGTCGCTGCAAGATCGTCCAACTCTAAAACCACTTTGTTCCTCTAATAATAGTGCCTCAGAGATAGCTTTAAACCGGTGATTAAGGATTCGTGAATATAATTTATAACATGAATTTAAGAGGCTAATGAAAGTATTTAAAAAAACAATGGTAATACAAAAAAATATTAAGTGATACAAGAAATAATGGTAAAAATTATATTCAAGGAACTTATATTAATCTTTTCAAAATTTTAGTTATTTTATTTCTATTTATAAAATTCTATTTTCTATTTATCTTTCTAATAGTAAACAAAAATATCATTATTCACTTCTAAGTCTAAATCAGATTAATAACAAAAATAAATCCTCCCGTAAGACAAATGAAGTAATTTGAATCCCCTCCCCAAACCACCACCCTCTTACAGATACAATTTTCTTGAGATTGTTTTACTGACTCTGGTGTTGATTCAATTCAACAACACTAACGATCGCTGTCTACGTAACAACAGTCTTAATATGGTGTACACACTTCAGGCTCGTTATCACGGTGTCGGGGGTTACAGATTAATTTGGCCTCATTTCACACACAGCCGAGCATTCGGTTGTAACGATTTGTCTTACAGCGTTGTGCGAACGACCGTCGTCGCCACGTGCAGCGTCCATTAGAGTTTTGTTTTAATTATACGGGACACGTAACATTCCATGACGGCACGGCAACCACAAACGCGATCACAGCGCAAACACCGCAGCTGTTTAACTGTGTCGCACAATCAACTGCAAATGAAAACATTAACGGATATTACACGTATTGTAAGTGGAGAACGCAGACAACAAGTTCGTTACTTAGAAACTTTTTTTTGTCTCTAAACAAATCTGTTTATTATATAGTACAAAAGCATTAATAGCCTATATCCTATTACTTTTTATCCTTTTAAAGTAGTTTTAAATATTTGAAATCTTATTGAATAAAAAAGCATATTTTTCAGAAAATATGTTACGACAGTCTCACTGATCGTCGTATGGTACAGTGGACACCAATTAAATCACTAATTACCAGCACTGATTAATCACAATTAGTAATTTGTACTCAACAACGTAGTCTTTTACAACAATTCAAGACACCTCCTATCGTCTAAGCGAGGCAACATAATTACTGAATGAAGCAGGAGCCGTTTTATTATAGTCCTATAATTTTGGGAGGGGAAGAGAAAGAGATGCCGTTTTATAGCCGTCAACGGTTAGAAAACGTTGAGAGATAGGCCTACTCTTAAGAGAAACTAAGTTAAAGCAGTAAGTTTCATCACATGTGAAACAGTTGTAATGTAGTTCACTTACGACGTACGTAGAGGGGAATTCGACAATTGTAAATGCATTCGCGCGCGCGTGTGTGTGTGTGTGTGTGTGTGAATTAATTTCGATATTTAAGTGCCCTGATAACTTGTAAGAAGAGCTAGTTTCCGAGACAAATGAAGGAAACAAAGTTTCTGTAGCAAGAAGCGTTGTTGTCAACCCAGAATGTATTTCCGGAAGCGAAGGAGAAAATTTTGAAGACATACAAGTGGAAGTTTTTATTATACGGTCGTAAGACGGCATGAACGATAACGAAAACGGAGAACAGATGTGAAACGTTTTGAGTTATGGTGTTTGCGAAGAACGCTAAAAGTTTTATGATGAGATTAAAAGTGATGAGATCCGAAGCGGGATGCAGGAAATTAAACCTAACTGTAACCAGAATAAAACAAAGAAGAATGGTTGCTAGTGGGACACGTACCGTGACGTGATGTATTTACCAAATATGATATTAAAAGACAGATGGCTTGCAAACGAAAGAAAGGAAAGACGAGCAAGAAAAGTTAATTTGTGTGTGTGTGTTGCATGCGACGTACCTACTTTGTATATAATAATTACATATATAAAAGAATTTTTTATTAAAATCCATTTATTCTTGAATATCCGTGAAGAGTTAATTAAATATATCCGTTAAAGTACATATAGCACGTACCTCAAAACTCCGTTAAAAAACAAAAGTCACCATAATAAAAAAGAAATGAATTTATCTTTATTCTATATTCTTACTAGCTGTATACCCGTGCTTCGCTACGGTTTTTACTGAATAAACACATTGGTTCTGTGGGTTTTTTTTAACCTTGGGTAACCAAGCACATTGTATAAATGTAATATTTACAAATTTTTAAAAGCATAAATGGTTGCTAATACTAAGTCTACTGAAATCGTTTTGTGAAACGAAATACGGCACTTATAAAACTTCCTTGTAGACAACGTTCTTTGTTTGACCCTATGGCTGAAGGATAGTTAAACTCTCGGAAGAGCTAACTCGTGAGCAAGCAACATACAACTGGCCATGGGAGAACCAGTCTTCCCTCAGATCAACACCGGCCATTTTCAAAGACTGCCCTTGTGATTTATTTATTGTCATAGCAAAGCAGAGCTTGACAGGGAACTGGAGTCTTTTAAACTGAAAATGGTAATCCGATGGAATTAAGGGAATGCGTGGAATGAAGACTGCTTCCCCCTGACCACATCCAGTGAATATTGTTGCTTCTATGACGTTGTTGTGCAACGATTTAATCTGCAGCCTAGTACCGTTACAAAGCTTAGGCGGTACCAGGTTTCGTAGCAGCATTATTGGAGCTCCAACTTTAAGGCAAAAATTGTGCGGTGGAATGCCTGGAGGATTAAGCGTGTGCAAGAACTCTACTGGGTAATGGACCGCATCTTCTACTTCCACCACAGAGTCCGCGGATTGGTACTGGAAATCTCAGTTGGCAGTTTTTCCAATAATGTGTTATTGATGTTTGCAGCAGTGTCATTCTTTGGAGTAAGGATAGCTCTTTCTTTCAGCCAAGATACATCTTTCAAGTAAAAATTAGTTAGTTAGTTAATTAATTAGTTCTTTAGGGTAGTTTTAATTAAAATTATTTAAGATTGACCTTTGTGTTATTTAAAAGAGGGTTAAGTTAACTTGTAGAACAAATTTCATGTTTCTATCTCATCTAGAAGCTGCCTAACAGTTGTCACGTTTTAACTGTCATGTATTTCTTATAAGAATATTTGGTCATTTTGACCCCTCCAAAACCCCCCTAAAATTTTGAATTTTGTCAAACCCCGTCGTATTGCACATCTACAGTATCTAGTGAATATTTATGTAAAGTTTCATCTTTCTAGGCCTTGTCATTGTTGAGATACAGTGATGAGTGAGTGAGTGAGTATGAGAATAATCGGTCACTTTGACCCCTCCAAAACCCCCCTTAAATTTTGAATTTTGTCAAACCCCGTCTTATTGCACATCTACAGTATCTAGTGAATATCTATGTAAAGCTTCATCTTTCTAGGCATTGTCATTGTTGAGATACAGTGATGAGTCAGTGAGTGGGCTTTGGCAAATATATTATAGATTAGACCGTCCTGTGAACCGACATCTTTTGACTTTCAGGTCCTCGTCGTCGCTTTAAACGTTGACGGTCGTTTAAATTACATCGAATGTACGCTGCCACTTGTAACAATCAAATGTTAACAATGTTATTTTACTGAAACATAGTCATTATTGTTATTTCATTATTTATTTTATTATCGTTATTAATTTTTCATTCATAAAATATCAAGTAATTATATTCAAGTACTGTATTTATTCAAAAATGTGATCCCTCGTTTCATCCCTACATTTTTTCTCTAAAAATTGGGAGAATCACATTTTCGGGTCGGGTCTCGGAATCGACTACATAGGGACAGGAAATAAAATGAAAACAGGCTGTATACTGTTACTGATACTTATAAAAGCAGATTTTATTGCAAGAAATCTAATAAAATTGTATCGTACAGGGCAGAGATCACAAAATATTTTTGAAATTAATTCCAAAATATAGGGATCGTAAGTTAGGTATAATGTTAAGTATAAATATGTTAACTTAGGTAAATTCCAGACGATCTGTGGAAATCCCAACGTATTTTTAGAAACCAGGTATTTTGAGATACAAAATTAAAGTTCTATAAAGTTATGGCACTGTCTGTACTGTCCTATGGGTGTGAATTATAGGCAACAACAACAACAAAAGACATTAAAATACAAGCCTCGGAAATTGAACTCTTAAGAGGAGTTAAAATGTGTTCTAAACTTGACCGTATAAGAAATGAGGTCATAAGAGAAGAGTTTCAAGTTTTTAACTTGAATGAAAAATTAAAAGATTACAAACAATGGTGGAAATAACACTTAGAAAGAATGTCAGATTCTAGACTGGCCAAACAAGTCTGGAAATACAAACCTATAGGATACAGGTGTGTGGGTAGACCCAGGAAGAGATGGCTGGAGGATGTTTGAATGCGAAACAGGGAGCACCTTGCCTATGACGGTTGTGAAGATGATGATGATGAATATAGAGATGGCCTTATAATCTAGGAGGTCTTATTTTCGAGTACACACTCTAGGTATATGTGAGTAAATTAACTACCTAATATGTTTTTTTGAAGAATGCAGTCACTTATGGAACGTCCGGTATGTACATACACATTTATTTACAAAGATATACTAAATAATTGGGTTTTTCTAAGGTTTGAGATTCATATCTTATTATTACATAATAATACATAACGTCATGATGAACTGTACATGATATGTAGTTTTTTTATATGTATATTTATGTAGTTTTATGTAGATACGCTATCGTCTGCAACTCGTACGGAACTTATCTTGGCTTCTGCAAGTTTCGTTTCCGTCGACGATATTAGCTGAGAAAGCGGTCACTGGACTGTGTGAATACGTACATAATATAATAAAACGTTACGGCACAGAAGTTTGGAATTAAATCAATGTGTGCACGGCCACGGCTCCGGCTCCGGCGACTGTGTCTCGTCCAGCTGTGCCGGCAGACGTTTGGAAATGCAAACTAGCGTCGCGTCCGTCTCCACTCCCACACACACCCGCCTCAGTTTTTAATATCGCACTAGATAATATATTTTTGTTATAGAGTAACGTTTTTGACGGAAATTGTGCACAGCACGTGAAACGAAGATGTTTTTTGTTTATTTAAAGGCATTTTGTTTGACAGTATATTTGATACACTCATTAATCGAAATTAACATTTACTGATTCATTTGCAAGATCAGATTCCTGGGTAACATGATAGATAATTAAAGGTCCATAAACACGACAATACATAACAGGATACAAATGGGGAATATTATGCCAACAGTAGACTATCTAGTCGCCATTGTGGGTAGATTACATTTGAGTTCAACTTTAGTGTAAAGAAATATAAAGCTGGAATGCCCTCTCTCTCTCTCTCTCTCTCTCTCTCTCTCTCTCTCTCTATATATATATATATATATATATATATATATAATTGTAATATGCCGAGATTTTTACCTCTTGTATTTGTATTGTTTTTTGGTTTGGATATTTTTGTTTCTTCAAAATAAATAATTATTAGAAATAATTTTTCAGGTGTTGAACGCCAAATTGTTTTAAAATAAACAATTAAAAAATTAATAAATAGTATCTTTCTTTCTTTCCTTGTATTTATTGGAACTTACCTTGTTAGTTTATTCAAATTCAAGTCTAGTGCCAAAATTTAAGGCTTGCCAACTTTTCTTCTCTGATTAATAAAAAACTAACATTCGTTATATAACAAAATTATGAATTATTAAAAGGAATAATTATCCATACAAATTATATTAATCAATACCTTTTTATTTGCTTTAAATTCCTTCTATTTTCTTTTATTCAAATTAAATAATCTTTATTATAAATACAGTAAACCAGGCTAATGATATTTTTTCGCTCAGGGGTTGGTGTGACTTCTAATATCAGGTTTATGTTTTCATTAAAATTGGTTATTATTTTTAATGTCGTGGATTCTTTTAGACTACAAACAATTAACGAAAATATCACTTATGAAGTACAAAACCTTACAAACATAAATAAATTATAATATTATACAACAGTAAATAATATATAGTGTTTTAAATGGTTAATAAGTTAATAGTGTCAGTTTAAGGTTATTTATGTTTCATAAAATGAATTTCCTCTAATAATTCTCAAAATACAAAAAAAATATAGTTCATAAATGAAATAATTATAACATTTAAGTGTATTATTTCAGTGAAAGTGTATTCAATATTGTTTAAGTGTGTAGAAAGTATAATAGTGAATTGTAGGTAACTGTTATTTAATCGTTTTTCAAATTTTAATACCTGTCCACAATAATTTCCTTTCTGTTATTCTAAACACTTTTTTAATCATTTTAAATGTTTCTTCTCTCTTAATCTGATTTATTATAATCTTCTATCTTCAATAAATCTTCATTAGTTCTTCCTTCATTTAACTTACCTTAGATTTTATTTCAGTTCAATTTCTTCCTTGAGAGGATTACAATTTTTATTCAACTGTCCATTATGAAATCTAACAAAGGACTCAATAATTTTTGTTTGCATATTGGGTTGTCAAGAGACAAAAGTGTAAAATTTCCATTGGTTATTTCAAAACATTGTTAGTGATGACATCTTTTTTTAAAGATTAAAATTTACAAAATTATTTATAACTGATCTAATTTTCTTGTACTAAGTACTAGCTTGAAGTTATTAGTACCATTGAACAGATCTTTTCTTACTGATTATTTAGATATCTTACATGATCAGTTTCTATTCATTAATTCCAAAGTTAAATTTTTTTATAAAACTTTGGCTACTTCAATAAATTAGGTTTATAATAATACTTTCTTACACCTAACTTATTACTGTAGTTGTACAAATCAATTCATTTTACCATTATACATTTAGTTATTAATGGTTAATAATAATATCATTAATTTATACAAAATCTTTTGATTACTGTGTAGGCCTTATAATGCTTAGTTTTACTTAAGACAGAATTCATTTATCACAAAATTTCTTATTTCTATTATAATTTTACATTTATTAATTAAACCTAATTAATTACACTATATATTTTTATACATTTTATAGTTTTAAAACAATTTTAACATGCTGCAATAATACTTTCCACATTCCTATGTAGATGTAAGTTTTTTCTTGGCTATAGCAAATACATTCTTATTTACATTATAATTGATCAATCGTAAACAATTATAATTGATTCTAACATACTCAAAATAAAATACAATATCTATTATAATATAAAACAAGGTTTAACACAAATTTTTATGCAATAATTGTCTTATTTTACCTACTAATCATGCATAAGATAAGATTCTATTAATTAAGCTTATAGTCTTTTATGTTTTGTATTTCAATCTTTCTTTTATTAGATTATTTTTATGTGGAGGGAATTTTCACGTCACAATATATATGTATATAGTATTTAAAATTTATATTTATATTACCTCAAGATATTATTTTTCCTTATTTGGAACATGTTTCGAGAGCTCCCGTGCTCTCATCCTCAACCTTCGCGATCTTGCGTCTGGTGAAGTATTTGTGTGTTGGCTGAATGCTATTAAGGTTTCTTGTTGGTTTCTGGTATTTTAAAGTTGTATTGTTGTGTGTGAATGTGGTATATGTATTTGTATTTTGTGTATTTTCGATGTTGAGTGCTTTGAATATTGTGTCATGTTTTGTATTGATTTGTATTAGTTCAGGTATTAGTTTGTTTTGTGTTTTATGTTTGTATCTTTGTAAATGTTCCCAAATGTTCATTATGGTGCCTTTGTGTGGTATATGTTTTATTAATGTCATATTGGTTATGTCTGGGAATTCATGTCCTGTGTTTATTGCATGTGTGGCTAAATTGGATTTATATATTTCTGGTTTTTTGTATGCGTTTAGGTGTTCAAAATAACGTTTTTTCAGCTGTTTTTTGTTTGTCCTATGTAACATTTATTGCAATCTTGGCATTCAATTTTCTATATACCGTTAGTTGTTATATTATCTTTGTTGTGTGGGCTATTTAGTTTTCGTAAATTATTTTTATTAGTTTTGTATGCTATTTTTATATCTGTGTTTTTAAATAGTTTTGTTAGCTTTGTCATTTTATTATTTATGTATGTGAATGTGGCCCATTTTTTGTTGTTGTTATTATTTGTGTGTTGTTCATTTTGATTAATTCTTAACTGTTCAGTTTTTATTTTATATTTGATTTTATTTTCTATTTTGTTTACAGTATTTTTATTGTATCCATTTTCATAACCAATTTGGTATATTATATTTCTTTCTTTGTCAGTTTCTTGTTTGTTTAGGGGAATTTTGTACATTCTGTTAAATAACGAATAGAATGCTGCCATTTTATGTTGTGGTGGGTGGTCAGAATGGTTAGGTATAATGATGTTGGTAGAAGTTGGTTTTCTGTATATTGCATATTGTATGTGGTTGTTGTTTCTTGTGATGGTTATGTCTAAATAGTTGATTTTGTTATGTTTTTCTTTTTCTTCTGTGAATTGTATTTTTGGATGTAAGTTATTGATTTGTTTTAATATGTTATCTGCACTTGTATTTTTGTTACTTCATACATATAGCCCATCATCTACATATCTTATCCAAATGCCATTTGGATCAAAGGATTTTATAATGTTTTGTATTTTGGTGTCTATGTGTTGTAGAAATATTTCTGCTATTATGCTTGATAATGGTGATCCCATTGCTAAACCTTCTAGCTGTTGATAAATTTTGTTATTAAATTCAAAGTAATTTTGTTTTAGTATTAGTTGGAGCTATTTTTTATTTCTGTTATATATTGTTTGTCTTCATTTTGTTCTTTAAGTTTGTCTATTATTATGTCTATTGTTTCTTCTACTGGGATGTTGATGTACATGTTTGTGATATCATATGATGTGAAAAATGTATTTTCATTTATATTTTTAATTTTTAGTTTGTCTATTAATTCGTTTGTATTTTTTATGTTATGATGGTTATTTGTTAGATGGTTACTTTTTAGTTTTTGTGCTATCATTTTTGCTATTTTGTATGTAGGAGCTTTTTTGAAGTTGATTAATGGACGTATTGGGTTGTTTAATTTGTGTATTTTTATTAGGCTATTCATTTTAGGTGGTTCTGGACAAAAGTCAAACAACAGTAATAATTGAAAAAGCAGACTACATAAAAAAATCGAAGACTTCATCAACAATAATAAATGCATACAACTAAATAAAGACCCATCAGAAAAATATCTTAAACAAACAACAAAACTAATAAAAACAACTAAAATCATTTTCAACAATAAAAACAGACATATATATAAATTATAATCCAGAACCACCTAAAATGAATAGCCTAATAAAAATACACAAATTAAACAACCCAATACGTCCATTAATCAACTTCAAAAAAGCTCCTACATACAAAATAGCAAAAATGATAGCACAAAAACTAAAAAGTAACCATCTAACAAATAACCATCATAACATAAAAAATACAAACGAATTAATAGACAAACTAAAAATTAAAAATATAAATGAAAATACATTTTTCACATCATATGATATCACAAACATGTACATCAACATCCCAGTAGAAGAAACAATAGACATAATAATAGACAAACTTGAAGAACAAAATGAAGACAAACAATATATAACAGAAATAAAAAATAGCCTCCAACTAATACTAAAACAAAATTACTTTGAATTTAATAAAAAAATTTATCAACAGCTAGAAGGTTTAGCAATGGGATCACCATTATCAAGCATAATAGCAGAAATATTTCTACAACACATAGACACCAAAATACAAAACATTATAAAATCCTTTGATCCAAATGGCATTTGGATAAGATATGTAGATGATGGGCTATATGTATGAAGTAACAAAAATACAAATGCAGATAACATATTAAAACAAATCAATAACATACATCCAAAAATACAATTCACAGAAGAAAAAGAAAAACATAACAAAATCAACTATTTAGACATAACCATCACAAGCAACAACAACCACATACAATATGCAATATACAGAAAACCAACTTCTACCAACATCATTATACCTAACCATTCTGACCACCCACCACAACATAAAATGGCAGCATTCTATTCGTTATTTAACAGAATGTACAAAATTCTCCTAAACAAACAAGAAACTGACAAAGAAAGAAATATAATATACCAACACTAATCTAAAAAAGAACTTTTTCTTGTGAAACTTACTGTTTTCCGTTGAACGCGTTTCGGCGTACGTATTCGCCTTCTTCAGCTTTGAGTCAGACTCAAAGCTGAAGAAGGCGAATATGTACGCCGAAACGCGTTCAACGAAAAACAGTAAGTTTCACAAGAAAAAGTTCATTTTTAGATAAGTGTTAGTGCTGTGAAAGAAGAGATGAATAATCAAGACAACTATAATATACCAAATTGGTTATGAAAATGGATACAATAAAAATACTGTAAACAAAATAGAAAATAAAATCAAATATAAAATAAAAACTGAACAGTTAAGAATTAATCAAAATGAACAACACATAAAAATAACAACAACAAAAAATGGACCACATTCACATACATAAATAATAAAATGACAAAGCTAACAAAACTATTTAAAAACACAGATATAAAAATAGCATACAAAACTAATAAAAATAATTTACGAAAACTAAATAGCCCACACAACAAAGATAATATAACAACTAACGGTATATACAAAATTGAATGCCAAGATTGCAATAAATGTTACATAGGACAAACAAAAAGCAGCTGAAAAAACGTTATTTTGAACACCTAAATGCATACAAAAAACCAGAAATATATAAATCCAATTTAGCCACACATGCAATAAACACAGGACATGAATTCCCAGACATAACCAATATGACATTAATAAAACATATACCACACAAAGGCACCATAATGAACATTTGCGAACATTTACAAATATACAAACATAAAACACAAAACAAACTAATATCTGAACAAATACAAATCAATACAAAACATGACACAATATTCAAAGCACTCAACATCGAAAATACATAAAATACAAATACATATACCACAATCACACACAATAATACAACTTTAAAATACCAGAAACCAACAAGAAACCTTAATAGCATCCAGCCAACACACAAATACTTCACCAGACGCAAGATCGCGAAGGCTGAGGATGAGAGCACAGGGAGCTCTCGAAACATGTTCCAAATAAGGAAAAATAACATATTGAGGTAATATAAATATAAATTTTAAATACTTTATATATATCAAGAAACGAACTGTAGCAAAAAGTGATTGAAAATATATATATATATATATAATATATATTGCAGCGATACCAATTTATTATTGCATAGATTGGTTAATTGAAATTATCAGCACAGAGTCTATATCTAGAGGTAGGAAAATTGTATTAATTAACACATTAATAATTATTATTGTCTTACTGAGTTTTAACATAAAATTGATTATTACTTAATTGTCTTTAAACAAAAGAGTCTATTGGGTTTGTTTTACATATATGGTTACTTGTTCGTAGAATTCCAATGGTTATGTAGACATCTGGGGCGCCGCTCTCGCTGCTCCTCCACGCGTCACTCTACGTCGAACATTCACGTCTTGCACACACGCACTGCATTATCGGACTATTGCTGTTTATGAATTTACTCTCAGGGTTCTAACTGGGTACAAATAGATTCATGTGTATTGGGCTTACACAATTCCTGCTTCTTCAAGCGTTCTCGCGTTACATTCAGCAATTCCACGGTAGGCATTACTGCCCCTAGACCGGAAATCTTCTATTGTACACGAAAAAGCACTAAATAAGATCTATTTAAATTTTATTGAGTTCTTCGATATGGCTACGACTACAATAAACGCGTACCGTCTACCAAAGTATTAAGTCTCATAGAAATAGACTTGTCTTGACACGAAAAACTCGCGACAGTCAGTACGTCTTTCTATGACAATAGTTCGAAGTGAACTGTCCCATCCGTACTCGGCAGAGTACCGACTCAAATAAATTTTAGGCCTTACGATTGGTGGAAAATCTACCAACGTCATAGATGGTCACTGTGATAGACAGACATCAAGTTAAAACTCTGTCCGATTCTGCAAAGGCCTGTCTAGATTTAATCCACAAATTTTATTACCCTCTTGCAGATAAAGAGTTAAAAGAAGAATTGATTTCATAAAAAAACATATAAAAATTATAGTAAATTATTACCTTATATTCGGTCCGCCGTGTGACTTCTCAATTTGGTTTGCGTTACGCGTTTCAAGGCATATGCCTCATCATCAGACGTTAAAATTTAAAAACTTAAAAACACACACATCACACAAGAAACGTATTTGTCAAAAATAAAATTGCAGATATAAGCATATTATGTGCACTTGTTGTTGGGTGCGCACCCGTTCAGGTACTGTCTGCTACTACTCAGTACCACAGAGTAGCAGACAGTAAATGAACGGGTGCGCACCCAACAACAAGTGCACATAATATGCTTATATCTGCAATTTTATTTTTGACAAACAAAAGTTTCTTGTGTGATGTGTGTGTTTTTAAGTTTTTACGGACCGAATATAAGGTAATAATTTACTATAATTATAAAAGTGACTTGGATACCAACACGAACATGAATATAAAAATTATAGTTTTGGAGTACTGAGTATATGGAAAATGTAGCTTTCAATAATGAAAATACCCTATCCAAGTTTCAACAAGAAATGTCTTTACTAAAGAAGTTATTAAAAACAATGTTAATCACACGCGCACCCGCGCACTTACACACAAATATTTTACTTGACATAAGATAATACAAAATTATGAATATTTGACGTAACACACGTTTATATCGATACCTTAATTCAAAACTTATGACTACTTTACAAAGAAAAGAACAAAATCAATTTATAACATGTCCATGGCCGTCAGAGAATGTGTTACAGCATTAGTATCACTATTATATGAAATTCATATCCTGTGTTCTGTTGCAATATCACACACACACACACACACACACACACACACACACACATCTCTGCGTTAAAGCAGATATACGTGTTTGTGTGTGGGGGAGGGGCGTACGGTGTGTAGACGGGTGCAAGAGGTATTTTAAGTTTATTGAAGCTGGAAGTCGGGGGGGTAATGTGTTTATGGGACGACGCGTGCATCTCAGAAAGATTTATCTGTGCTGTAGAAAAAGGTTCACTGGAACTAACGTGTGGGAGTTCGGTTTGAGTTATACTTTCGCCCACACACACACACACACACACACACACACACACACACACACACACGCTCACACACATTCACTAGGGCAAATATGTTGTCCCTTCATTTAGTATAATAATTATATGAAATATTAATTTCGTTTATATTCGTTAGTGTTTACAATATTATAATCTTTTCAAGTTCAAAATAGATTCGTATTTGATAACCATTTTTTTTTCAATGTATATTAAATTTCAGAACTTGTGAATGTTATAATTTAAGTTGTCGTTCACAGAGAGTTTCTGGAGGACTGTGGACTGTGTATTTTGATTTTGATAAACATACTGTTCAATTTGAATTGTTCAATGTGCTTCAAGAAAAACATTATAGTTTTCTTAATTTTAATGTCACATCTTTTTCCAATTCACTGTAGACGTTTTGTGTCTTATCTATCCTTCTTTCTCATCTTCTTAGTACCTCTTGTGCATTCTTGTTGAGAACCTATGATTCATAGTCATATTATATAAAGTGTAACAGTTATCTCATAAATTCTTAATTTGTCACCACTTGACAATTGCAAAAATGTAGAGATTTGAAGCTGTTTAGCTTGTATACCTACAGAAACCTTTAGTACACAGATTTCGTTATCCCAAAACTATCGTGTGTTTCAGAAATTGATAAAGTAAGTTTTATGAATATACAACGTTTTAAGCTTCATTCTAGCAAGGAAGATACTAACATTTCAGTTTCCTGAAAATAAAGTTTCGGGTAAAGGCTATCGAGATGTGGCAGCTTGCAGTATAATTACAATATCCAGCTTGTCAGGTACTGAAAGCAATTAAGTAATAAATTGCAATATCTTACTAGATCCTTAATTCATACGTGTAGCTCTCTTTACATAAGAAAATTTGTAGTAACCTAGGATCTTCAGAAGTAAGGAAACGGGGAAGTAAAATTTGTGTCTCCCAAATAGAACTTCAAAAGATTTACAATTGAATACAAAACTGGCAAAAAATATAAAAAGCTTTAAGCGTACGTAGATGAAACGGGCCTTTCTATTTTTTAAAACATACTACCATTTTACTAAAAGTTAGTAAACTAGTCTATCAAAAAACACACGTATTAATGGATTTGTCTAGTCTCAAAATATTTCTTTTCTTATTTTTTATGTTAGTTGAACCTAATTTATCTTTTTATTTGTTGTTTATTGGTTTATTCAGTCTTGGGGCTGTCAGTGACATCTGAAACAACTTTCTCGCTGAAGTATCGCATCTCTTTCTGTAGGAAAAGTTTGTTTAGCATCAGTTTTCCATATTTCTTACACAAGTTTGCGCATATTTCCAGTAGCACGCCCTCTCCAGTTACATAACCGCGCTGCTATGTAGGTCATTCCTTCTTTTTATTTACAACGTTACTTTGAAACAAGTTTTGGTATTTGTAGTAACAGCGGATAAATTTTTATTGTGCTTATTACTAAAGGAAGCATTCTTTCTTTATGAAAACGAACAAATTTTACTTCCTCGTTTTCTTACTCGTGAAGATTCCGAGTAAGAAATTTTTTCATGTACAAAGAGTTGCAAATATGAGGTGAGGATCAAGTAAGATATTATAACCACTTATTTAATTACTTTCAATCCTCTAAGACACGCAGTATTTCTCTACTGCTGACAGACAATCGTTTACTTGATGCAGTATCATACATTATTTTATTCGATTTCAACCGTTTACCATAATTTGCATTCAGTCTACTTTCCTTTTCTACTGATCGCGCGCTTTGGCACCTAGCCAATAGTCACAAGTGTAGCTATTCGTAAGAACATTTCTATCAATTGATCGCGTCATATCACGTAGCTCTTCTAAGCGGAACTCTAGGTCTACACAGAGCATATTTTAAGCAATAATCTAGGCGGCACTAGTGTCGCCTAGTGGTAGGTATTAGTGCCGGTGCCGAAAAGTGAGAAAAAAGGGGAGAAATCAGCAAATCACGAAGGCGCGTTTACATTTGCGTATATTAGCTTTCAGCATTGTCTGTACAGTGTGCGAATTGGGCGCTTATTTTTTGCTGCAAGTGTACATCGGCCCAAGCCCAAGGATAAGGAATGTATAAGTCACGTCAAGACGTTTTTTCAAAAGACTATTTCTTAATTTTGTACCTTTGATGTGAATTAAGGAAATATTTTTATACTAGCATGCTTTTTCCTTTTTCTTTCTTAACTAACTTATTTAGTTGTAAAGCAATGTAATATGAAATGTTTACGCATTTTTCATTTAAAAAAATTACTTAAACTTAAACAAACTTATAGTATTTAAGCTTTTGCCAATCTCATTCTGTATATATACATCTAATTAGAGTACTTTATATATTTTTAAGTAGACCAGTGATAAAGGCTTTGAATTAGTAACAGGCCTCTATGTAGTAGTAATGTGCACATCACACTGTAATGTACTTATTGAATTTTACGTAATTAATTATGTAATTGCTTAATTATGTAAACACTCAAATGAATCCATTTGAGTGTTTGTGGTAATTTTTTTTAATGTTCCTAATGTCTAAAGCATTTGTGTCTATTTTTACAGTTAATTTCACAAGTAAAGAATGAACATGATCATAGTCAAGTTAAATTCAAATTATATAATTTTCAATATTATATATAAATCATACACACACACATACATTGGTTGGTTTAGTCCCGCCTAGTGCAAATTCCTTAAAATATGCTCTGTGTCTACAGTTAAACTTCAGAACCTCTAAGAGAAAATCTGTTAACGGAGAGGGGTACCTGTGAAGGTGCAAAAAATGTGTCTCAGACTTTCAGCTACATTCTTATTTTACATATATTTACAGACATTAGCACGTGGAGACCATTAACGTGTCTCCACAACTCGTTAAATTCAAATAAACGTAAGTCGTGGAGAACTAAAGAAATTACTCCCCATACTCAGATGATGATCTCGCAGTGATGCAGATCTCCAGTCGGTAGTCTTCAAGTATGTAATTATTGAACTCCTGTCTTTTAAGTAAAGCAACGACTCAGAAACAAACTTCAAATCATACGTTCTAGTAACGATTTCAGATTTTTTATTATTTCAAATACGTGAGTTCTTTTCTTTAATTTTCCTCTGTGAAAAACTTGTCAGTTTTTATCAACAGTCGCGTATCAATGAAAAATTTGTTGTTCCTTTTAAACGCCAATTCTGTTGACGTTTTAAGTTTACTGTGCTTCTACAGAAGTTTTGAGGTGTCAAGTGATGACGTATTACGTTCTGCGATGTATTTAAATCTCTCTTAAAAATTAATTACGAGAAACTAGACGCCTTTATTACGACGACACCTTTACGAGGATTTATACGCCTTTATTAAACTGCTTAAAGAATTTCTGTTTTCAGAACAGATTCTTTTCTAATACTTTCGTTCTTAATAATCGCTCAAATCAGCTTTATAATTCTGTTCTTGTTTTAGGTACTGTGTGTATGTTTCTGTTTTAAAAGTGTTTAAAGTGATTAGTGGTTGGTCGCCCCTTAGGTACTACACGAAACACGTCTGTAAATTCTTATCACTAAATAGTTTTACAAACCAATCATTAATAAGACAGTAATATTCGTTTTCATTTGATGAAGGTTTGCCCGGTACTAGTAACAAACTCATGACAATATATCAAATCCCTTTCGCCCAAAATCAGAGAGCACACGCGTCTACAGAGCATCTCTGAGTGCTTGTTTACAACACTACGTAATCCGCTGGAGTTGGACCGGTTGTAAGCGTGCGTTGTAAGCAGTCTGACTCTAGTTACAACTGACGCTAAGTTTCTCAGAGTCCTTAGTCGTAATCAGCACAAAATTACTTCTACATTATTCACTATTTTACGTCATGTTATTGATAAAACTTTAGTTTTGGGTTATATTAGAGTTTATTTATTATCACAGTTTTAAAAGTCACTTATTTTTTGTTACTTTAATTGTACGCATTGCTTATAGTGCTTATTGCCAATTACACTGAATTATATGGCTCCATTTAATTATACAAAGTATAAGTGGCGGTCTTTCATAAATTACAGGTAGGTATTTACGGGTAGGGGGGACAAACGGGACCGGACCCCCCTAGAGGTCGAAAAAGGTTGACAAATTTTGTTAATTTCTTAGCATTCACATTTATTTTATTAATTTTTTTGTCTGTGTACGCTAATATAGTAGTAACTTTTTTTAAATGTACAAACATATTATTACACAACATTTGAGTATACGTTTGAATATGAAATATAAGAAAATCAATTCAGCCAATCAATAGACTATCTTCTAAACAATGTTTCAATAACGCGTGTTTTTGTGTTATTACCGTTTACTTTAATGGAACTGATTTCAAAATGTTATCACATTTTTTCAACCACTTTAAAGTTGGTAATGTTGATTAGTCTTCACTTGTTTTTTTTTTCTTTGGTATGAATCAGACTCGACCTGATTCCCCCCAGGCCAAATTTTAGTTACGCCACTGATAAATTATGATTTTGATTGGGGATCAAGTAGCCCATTCACGGACTAATTGATAACAATGTGAGTATTGTAGCACTTATTCTCACCGCACATCCACAGATCCACACTTCAACTACGTACTATATTTGGAATTGGTTTAGTTAACTTTTGTTAATATTTTTTCCATACGTTTCACAACACGTTTCCCCAATAAAAATCATTTAGTGACGTCAATGCATGTTTGTTACACACACAGTGTCCAGTCAGCAAGATTGCTATGTCGGTGACCTGCTACCGAATCCCATTACGGAATACTTAATCTATATCCGGTCGCATTCTATCGTAGACCGATGAATATTGGCTGCTAAAGCAACCCGCCTAGCTATTCACCTGCGATAGAATGTTTACATTTATGAAGACAGGTCACTTGTGCTCACAGCAGCCTTATACTACGCGGAGATGGCACATCATTTATCAATACATACAATATAAGATGCGGACGTATCGCATTGTAATTGTAGTTGGCATTTTAAGGCAGAAAGAGCGAAAACACCGTTGTAAACTAAGATAAGTGTAGACTTGTTTCTTCGTACACTATAAATAACGTTACCAATAATGAGTAAGGAAAGATCTATATAAATTATCTGAGACTCGTTGTACATGAAGTATAGCTTAATTTTATTGTTGGTAGATAACAGTTTACAATATAGGATACTACCCTTCATCTATTATGCTTCAGAATTCTCTCTTAGTCTTAATTTTTTCAGTCCACTTCATCATCCAAAAGTTTGTTTTTAATGTCCTGTTCCTGTACGTTTTTTGTACAGATGTACTTCTTGGCCTGTTTCCTTGTGGATTTCACTTTATAATCTTCCTCCTATCTTCTTTATTTGTTTGACCACTCCATTCGTATATTAACATTATCTCAATATTCCTACCTTTATCACTTAACAATATTATCTCCTCGCAATATTTTATTTATTAATGCAGTTCTTATGTCATGTTATGGCCCTACGTTATGTTAATGCTTATATAGTTCATCATCATCATCTTCTTCACATGACAGCAAAGGCAAGCTACTGCCTGTTCCGCCTTCAAAGATCCTCCAGCCATCTCTTTCTTCTTGGTTCTACCCACACACCTGTGTCCTACAGCTTTGTATTTCCAGACTTGTTTGGCCTGTCTTGAATCTGAAATTCTTTCCAAGTATTCTTTGTAATCTTTTGTTCTTCACCGTGGTTTGTAATCATTTAATTTTTTATTTAAGTTAAAAGCTTGTAACTCTTCTCTTATAGCCTCATTCTTTATACGGTCAAGTTCAGAACACCTTTTACTTCCTCTTAAGAACGCCATTTCCGAAGCCTGTATTTTACTGTCTTGTTTCGTGGTTGTTGTCCATAATCCACACCCATAGGATAGTCCAGAGACTGCCATAACTTTGTAAAACTTCAATTTTGTATCTCGACATACTTTGTTTCTAAAAATACGGTTGATTGTCCTACAGATCGTCTGGAACTTACCTAACTTAACATAAATGTCATCATTCCTGTCATATCCAATATCATTTGCCAACTAATTAAAATGGTTGTCCTGTTCTAGAATTCGATCATTAATCACTATTTTTGTTCTTATTGGTTTTTTGCCTCGAAATGCCATTACCTTTGCATTTATAGTGGAGAATTTCATATTGTATTGTTGCTTCTATCTGATGAAGCTTAAAAACAGATTTCTGTAAAGCAAATTCTGTATTTTAAAGTACAAGAAAGTCGTCAGCAAACAACAGCACATTCAAATATCTGTCTCGTGATAACTTAATACCAGGGTTCACTAGGTGTTTCCATTTCCTTACCAGATCGTCAATATAAATGTTAAAAATGCTTATATAACTATAAGCATATTATAATAGGTATATAACTATAACTATATTAATGCTTATATTGTTATGTGATTATTTTCTTTGATCCTCCTGATTACTTTGTTTACTTCCCCTCAAATTCCAGAAACTTTTCTCTACCCGTGTTAGTTAGACGTGTTGCCGAGTTACAATCTGTCGTATTGCCAATTTACGGGTTCTTAATTTTGCAGGTTTACTTACCTTTTGTATTGTAGTAGTTATTTATACGTGTGAGAGAATTCAGAGCGTGACCATATAGTCCGAGCGATTTCCACTCTATTTTATTTTTATCTATAGGAACTTGAAAAATTCTACTATTATACAAATATTGCTAATGTATTATTGTTGAACGACAATAAACACTATTGAAAAATGTATTGTTTCACATATATTCATTACACTTTTGTCCCGTCCTTAAAGTGTTATTATTGTTGTTGTTGTTGTTGTCGTCGTCGTTCTTGTTAATATTGTTACTATATTGATAGGAATACTTCGGCTGTATTACTAGATGTCGCAATTTCAATTATATTTTATAGAACACTTGCTTTTTATTTTTGCAAATCACGTTTGCGGACTGCTAGTAACCCCTTCCTCAGTAATTGCCAAACCCTGTCTGCTCTTCTTGCTTTTATGCTTTTGTTGTGTTTGTGTGTGTGTGTGTGTGTGTGTTATTGCTAATGTATTATTGTTGAACGAGCGAAGCGAATAACTCGACCATTTGACATTTATCTGTCTGTCATTATTTGGGGTATGTCTCGCGATTGGCATGCGTGTCCATACGTTTATGCTACAGTATCTTGTAGTTTTCGAGATTAATCCCAACAAAAATATGGAAGCGGAAGGCAAAAATATAAGACGTCGAAATTGTGAAAAAATCGCAAAATCTGAGCTATCAGATTAAAGGAAGTTTCAACCGCAATCTAGCTGTAGTGTTTATTTTTGAAAATTTCAAAATTTTTAAACGTCAAAGCTTAAAAAGGTGTTAAAAATTATGATAAAACGCAAAATTTCATGTGGAGTATACAACTAAAGAGATTTTAATTAACGTCTGTATGTAGTGTCGCGTTTTGCAAATTAAAAAATTCTGGGAATCCAGGGCCCAAAAAAGAGATTAACAATTTTTTTAAATTTTGAAAATCCAGCAGGGAGTTAGACTAAAAACAACTAAAATCCAAATCCGAATGTTTCGAATTTTTAGTCTTTGTTGTACGATTGTGTGCTCTACAGTAGTTACATTACTAAAGAAATAGTCGAGAAATCGGAATTTTTATAATTTTTTCCATAATTGAAAATTTCAAACAGAATTATCACTGTTGCACATCACTATAGACAAATTATTCAGATTAGCGCTTTCAAGCTTTTCAGCTCATCGTGAGTTCGGAATTATGTCTGATCGTCAGATCGGAATTCTCAGCTCATCGTCAGATCAGAATTCCGATCTGACGATGAGCTGAGAAGCTTGAAAGCGCTAATCGGAATACATTTTTTATAGTGGTGTGCAACAGTGATAATTCTAATTCTGTTTGTGATTATAACCACTAACACAACTTTCTTCATTAAAATTGAAAATTTGTCTAATATCGAAATGTACGTAATAATAAATGTACTTCGTTGAAAATAGTGAGAGAGTCGATTCCTCAGGGAGCATACTAGTCAAATAAATAATTTATTGTTTCATTAAAGATTATGTTGTCTTTTGGCCTGTATTTGTGCTTGCTCAGGTATACACTATTATTTTTATAACGTTTTTGCATATAATGTTTTTCTAATGTGTCCGTTTCTTTCATATTTTGCTACTGATTCAGTGAGCTTAATATTGTCTGAATATGGAAACTGGTACAGTATTTTGTGTTGATATCATGTAATGATACATGATAAGTATTTATACATTAAGTTGAGAAAATCTTTCTTGTTTTCAAGGTGTTGATAAACAGTTGATTTACTTGACTGATCCGCGTATACTTTATTGCATTAAGAACGTTATATTTTATATGTACCGCTTATGTTTAGGTTATTTGTTAGGTGCCTTGTAGTGTTTAATTTGTGTGCTGTTTTAATGTGTCATTTGTTTAGGATTGTTTATATTTTATTTGATATTCTGGTATTTGATTTTTTTTTTAATTTAACTTTTCCTTAACTAAAATTAAATTTAATCGATTCTCATGATTTCATTTGCTTACACTTTTTCATGTCGTAATTCGAAAAAGTCGAAACCAAACATTGTAATTAATTTTTTGTTAAAACATAGGTCTATAAAAACGCAGAAAAACATTAACCATTCCTTTGCCTTACGGATCTATTAAGCTACAAATTGAAGCAAAAATGAGCTGTTTACGTCAACTAACAACGGAAATACGACAACTTACGTTATAAGTTCACTACATTGCTGAAATGTACTATTTATTGATTTCATATTTCTTCCGCCTTTGTTTATTATAACAAATTTAAAAATTTGTGAAACTATGGAAAATACCGGTTTCGACAATAAAAAGTTAAAAATTATAATTCTTTAACTTTGGTTTTTCGACGAGTAAATTTTTCATCTTCCGCAGTACATACTAGCGAAAACCTCATATACGCATTGAATTTCCCTATCTTCCCCATTGTGTCATATGATTTTTGAATGAAGAGTACATCTCATTTGGTTAATAATTCAATATGTATTTATAATTCTGAATTGCAACGAGTATTGGATTTATGACAAAGTATTTGTAATCTTAAGTTGTTACGATAGAAGTAAATTCCGCAAACTGCATCGTAACGTGGTACGTCATTTGAAACCGTTAGACATTTGGAATGAAATTAAAGAAAAACCACGTTTATCGTTCCTCAGGATGTCGCAATTTCTGTGTGATATAAAAAAGTGATATAAAAAATACGACGGGGATTTTAGTACCGGTTGTAACTAGAGCGGAGTTTATTACTCGCTCACTGACTCCATTAGTTTCGACCGTATTTGTAATTATATTCAAGCGCTCAGTTTAATACAAGACAATTTCCACGATTGTTTTGGATTAAACGGTGCTGTGTTTAAAGGGACCAGCGATATCAGACCGTCTGGAACCAGCGAGTCGTTGGCCCCGCAAAACTGGAACGGATCCATTAGGTCAAGACATAAATATTTTAAATTGTGTGTGTGTGTGTGTGTGTGTGTGTGTGTGTGTGTGTGTGTGTGTGTGTGTGTGTGTGTGTGTGTGTGTGTGTGTGTGTGTGTGTGTGTGTGTGTGTGTGTGTGTGTGTGTGTGTGTGTGTGTGTGCGCGTTTCCGGAAGATTACTTCGGTTCGAGAGATTTAATGCCGCACGCTGACACAACAGTAAATAAAACTACTCAGTTCTTTGGCGCTCCTCAGATCTAATTAACTAAATTACACACGACATATATGGGACCACAAAATATGCTGTATAGATCTAATTGGAGAAATAACGCTCTATAGAAATGTTAAAACCAATTGCTATTGTGTTTAACAGGCTATTAGGAACTATCATTTTCTTGGACAACATTAATTTTATGTAATTAGAAAAGTGTGTCAATAATACACGAAGTATACTTTTTAGGAAACATTCACACACCTAAAACCGAGATCAATCTGTCACGATTTTGACAAATTTATCGGACATTAAGAAAACTTAGTGAAATAATTATAATATTTGATAGGGCCTATGTAATGTTTTTTTATTGTGGTTTTCTAAGACTTTGCGTCGGAATTGGATTGTACTGACTACGCTTACCACGTCGGACGGCAAAATTATGACGTGTGATCCTCTAAACATTTATAGTTTAAAAAATTTAAGAAAAACCTGAATTAAAATTTACGAAATTTTGACACTTTAAAAACAAAGACTGTCGTTTGGTGATAGCATCATTTTGCTTTTGGATACTCCATTTTTAAAGTTACGCGTCACATGCATGCAAAGAAAAAATGGGTAGATGACCACACGGATGAACTCACAGTTCACACTCGTAAGGATAAACAGAGAGTAAATACTTGACTATTTTCAATAAATAAAAACGTATTATATAAAACAACAAATAAATTATATTTAATTATCTATATATTTTTTAATTAAAATTATTGATACTATATTAGAATATAATTGTGGATATTATATTAAATTATAATTATAGTTCAAAACATATAATTACATTTAATTAACATAACATAATTATTTATATAAACATAATTATAATTATGTTATTTACCATTTATTAACCATAATTATTAACATATTAAATATTACATATGATTTAATTAATTATTAACATGTTATTGATTATTAACATAATTAATATGTTATTAACCGTAATTATAATTATCGATAATATTATTTTTTAAACTAGATCATTACTTATAAAACTTAATATACAAGGTTCAGTTGTAAAGTTCTTGAAATTAAACAGAATAAACTGCTTATAAGTTCCCAAAGTTACATTCATTTTTCAAAATAGCCTTACTTAAAAGTAGTAGTTTTCAAACATCAATGTTGAAAAACGACCTGTACTATCACGAAACCATTAGCTATCAGAGGTTGTAATGGACCAGCAAAGTGACAAATGAAATTCTACGGCCAGTCTGGGAGACGATTTGTATAAACAGTAAGTGACAGACGAAGAACTTTTATTACGCATTTTCTGCGACACTGCCTGGTGTACCATGATACTGAGCATAAGGTTTAGGGATGAACTACATCAAGAAGAATTGTTCCTCGAGCTCAGTACATTGACCCCATGGAAGATGGGCGTTCCTGTAACTGGATTAAAGAAATGTCTCATGTCTCTCTCTCACTCTCTCTCTCTCTCTCTCTCTCTCTCTCTCTCTCTCTTACCACACACACACGCACACACATGCATACATGTATATACACACATACACATATATATAGTGGGGGGAGAGAGAGAGAGAGAGAGAGAGAGAGAGAGAGAGAGAGAGAGAGAGAGAGAGAGAGAGAGAGAGAGAGAGAGAGAGAGAGAGAGAGAGAGAGAGAGAGAGAGAGAGAGAGATGAAAGGGAACGGTTAGAGAGGGTATCTGTATGTAGCATTTTTGTTTTAATATACTTTTTGTCTGTCTTCCAAAAATATCATATCATATTCCAAAAACCGTGTTTTAAAGTGGCCTACTAAGGTTAATTATATGATTATTATGACGTTATTACATGTGTAGGAATGTTTGAAGGATGTTCAAATGATTCGTGATTCGGTTACAGGAGTTCAACTATAAATTTTATAAAATGGTTTATACTTCATCAGAAAGGTCCTAAATCACTGGACATAGCGAGCCTACAAAAACAGAATTTGAAGGTGATCGCGACTGATGGACAAACGCGGCCAGAAGGAATTATTAAATAAAAATCAGTGCGAGCAAATACAGCATTTACTTTGGAGCGTTTTGGTCAGAACTCATGCTGTCTCTCACATTGAGCTCCTGCAGGACACAGCCCAGCCCAATTTTGAGAGGAGGAAACACAAGAATTGTGAGTGTGTGTGATTGAATCCGATCGTGTTGGTTACTACATTAACCTAAAACTACGCGTATTTGCGAAACGTTTAGGCGCGTATAACGTAGCTCTGAAGGCGACAAAACAATCTGCTACAGCAGACACGGTAAGGTAATAACGTTCATTAATGAACAAAGGCCCGGGCGCAGGAACACGCGTGTGACGGGGAGGCTATATTGTGTGTAACGTAATACTGAGCGCAGGTCAGGCGATTGTATCCTGTTATTGCTGCTGTAATAGAAACGACTTCATCGTTCCCACCACCCTCAAATCCACCACATTTACTTACAGTAGGTATACACTACACTGAAGCAATCACCGTTTATACACTCTTACTAATAAAACACGGGTTTACGTATTTGTATTTACAAAACCCATTTTAAAAGTACGTTCCGTCACGTTGTAATGTAACGCGAGATTCTTCTTCTTCTTCTCCTTCTTCTCCTCCTCCTCCCCCTCCTTCTCCACTCCCTCTTCTTCTTCTTCTTCTTCTTCTTCTTCTTCTTCTTCTTCTTCTTATTCTTCTTCTTCTTCTTCTTCTTCGTCTTCAGCACTAAAGCCCAACGTGAGCCTTGGCTTCCGACACCAGTGTTCTCCAATGTCTCCTATCCATTGCCATCTCAGCGTAACGTCTCGCATCCATTCTTCTTAGATTTCTAGTAGATCATCCAACCGTCGTATCCTAGGTCGGTCCCTCTTTCTGCTTTCACAGACTTGTGCCCTCAGGATTTTCTTTGGCATTCGCTGATCATCCATCCGCTCTAGGTGATCTAACCATTGTATTCGTTGAGCCGTTACGAATCTTGCAATGTCCTCATGCTCCAATAGCTTTTGGAATTTCTTATTCTCCATTCGTCATCTCCTTTAACCGGGCCATAAACACGTCTTACAATATTTCTTTCAAACCTTCTTAGTCTTTCTTGTTCATTTTTTGCTAATTTCCATGTAGCGCGAAGTAGAAAAGTAAAATTTCAAGCCCACACCTTAGCTAGAGGTCGGAAACGTGGACGATGAACGAAAGAACGATACAAGAACTGCGGACTGTACGGAAAACTGGAAAGACGTGTGCTGGGAATGACAAGGAGTGAAAAATACCATCAAATCGGCACGCGACTATAATAGAAGATTTATTTACATGAATATTTACATATAGGAAACTAAATGAAAGTGGACAGGACACTAATTAAGCGAAAAGTGGCAGACACTAATTTAGAGATCAAAAAGAGGTCTCCCGTTGCAAGACGGCCGCTAGGAGGCTGTAACTTCCAGTACTAGAGTTAGCGCTGATGTCTGAATTGGTTGACAGATCGCTATTATGTGTGCAATATGTAATTGTGTTCAAATAGTATTTGCTGTTCCCACTCATTTTTGCGGGTATGTAAAACAAATACGAGTATTTTTAAAATAAATATTGCAACAGATCAAATTTTATTATACTAATAAGGATATAGTGAGTGTGTAAAAATCACAAACAAGTCTATTATGGAGGAGATGAAAAATTATTTATTATACACACAAATATAGTTTTAAAGAGGTATAGTGTATTATAAATTGTCATGTATTGTAATTTGCAATAATAGTATATAATGTTCGATAATATATCGGTTTTACTTGATTGAGGCTACGACCTCAGTACGTCCACCTCCGCTTCCTACAGCCGCTCCCGTCCTGGCGTCCTCTTCGTCCGGCGTCCTCTTCGTCTTGTCGTCCTCTTCGTCCGTCGTTCTCTTCGTCTTGTCGTCCTCTTCTCAAATATGTTAAACACACAATGCTTATTATGTTCCTTAGAATAGTTTATTATTAATTCATATGTAAATTTTACCAATCTCAGGGTGAATATGGGTATCAATTTAATAAGGTGTATTAGTCGTACACCCTCCCACGCAATTTTGAAGTGTCTTTATAGTCCCTAAGCGGATATCTTAAACTTACACGAAAAGCACTATACTATATTATAATTCTATTTAAATAATTGATCCACTCGGCTCTGTACACAAAACTTCGTATAGAATACCAAGGATTATGTTAAGTTATACTTTTCTATGTTCGCTCGAGAACAACTCTCTCACGCACGAGCACAACTTCACCTTGCAACTTCTACAGACAGGCTGTCCGATCTTTACTCTACAGAGAATGAATGTTACTGAATTTAGTGTTTTCCGATTGGCTAAACCCAAGTCACATGATTGATGCTTACATCAGATATAAACTTTTCCAGAAAGAGTTTGTATAAATATGCACTAACTTGCATTGAATTATCTACAAATTTTTATGACCCTATTAATGATAAGTGTTTCAAATTGAGTTTTTCCTACTTAAAAAAATCATATTTCTAAAATAGTTATGAACCATAGAGTACACATAAATTGAAGCTATTTACATAAATAATTCATTGTCAAAGTTCCACGTCGATCGGTTAATTACCGCGGAAGATATAGCGATCAAACGTTATCACACCCGCACACGCGCACAAATTCACTCAAAAAATACATGACAATAAAGAACATCTTTTTATGAAGAATTTGGTATACCCTACATGCTTATTCATTTCTAAATACAAAACTTATGGCTAAAAGACAAATTATTACATAAAATCAATTTAAACATGAAAATGCTCGCAATCCATGTGCTCTGATACAACAGTATAGCTTATCATCCTGTGTTCCGTTGCAATATGTTATTTGTAGTAGACAACTGAATTGTGGACTGATTCCTACCCTGTGAGATTTGCGAGGTAAACCTCACTGGGGTCAGACGACATTCCAGTATTGAGCACCTACATAACTGTTCCCCAAAAGAAGACGGTACTGTATTAATTAAATTTCGCTTGTTAGTTCCGCTTTTAAATTATCCTTTGATATCTGTGAAATTGGTTGTAAAATGAAAATTGTATCTTTCCTTTTGTCTTGGTCTAAACAAAAAGTCTTGGTTTTATAAATAATTGGTTACAGTAATTGTCAACTTAAATAAAATATCGGTATGGAGAACCATACATGACTTCCATGTTCTAAGATTTATATTTAAAATCATTTTCGAAATGAAATATTTCCATAGAAACTATGTCTTTCTACTTATTGCTTCAGCATTAACCATAGTAAGTACTTTGGTCACTAACGAATACCACCTCACGTTTTCGCACTCGATTTTCACCGATGATGGCAGTCGATGGCACTGCCGAAAAGTCTGGTTTTGCAGAAAACATTGGACTACGGTCAAACATCCCGGGAAGCAATTTTAACAAAAAACTACTTCTTTGTTGCCGATAACGTAGTACACATATAAAAAATTCTCCCCTCCACCTTCAACTATAATTTTTAATAATAGAAAATTACCCCCACCCCGTTCACCTAACTTCTTCATTTATAGATATTTCATCTACGTTTCTACAGTGGATTACTATGAGCTTCTTATCAGGATACTTTACTTATAAAAATTAAGTACTTTACTCTTGTTAAATCATAAAATGTTTCAGGTAAACTACCCCTTTCTCTTAACCGATCTTCTCCAAAATCAACAGACCTTCCGTCCTCTACAATTCAGCGAAGCATGCAAAAAATATTTGATTCTGTTTGAATGTGCGGCAGTTATCGTTCGTCATGGAAACATTTCTCTTGTTACAACATAAAATGTTGCAGGTAAACTACCCCTTTCCCTTAACCGATCTTCACCAAAATCAATAGACCTTGAGCTCTCTGCAACTCAGGGGGTGCAACAAATTATTTGATTCTCATTGAATTTTCGGCAGTTATCTTTCGTCATAAAAAAATTACCCTTTTTAAAACATAAAACGTTGCTAATAAACTACCCCTTCCCTTAACCAATCTTCAACAAAATCAACAGACCTTGAGTTCTCTTTAGTTCAAAAAGGTATGCAAAAACCTAGTTGATTCTGTTTGAATTTACGGCAGTTATCGTTCGTCATATAAAAAATTACCCTTGTTAAAACATAAAATGTTGCTGGTAAACTACCCCTTTCCCTTAACCGATCTTCACCAACACCAATACGTATTGAGAACTCTACAATACAGGGCTGTATGCAAAACATCATTTGATTCTGCTTGAATTTGCGGCTGTAATCGTTTACTATAGAAAAAAATTACCCTTGATAAAAAACCGTTGCAGGTAAACTACCCCTTTCCCTTAACCGATCTTCACCAAAAACGACAGGTCTTAGGTAGTCTACAATTCAGACCTGTATGCAAACAATTATTTGATTCTGTTTGAATTTGCGGCTGTTATCGTTTGCCATAGGAAACACCCTTGATAAAACATAAAACGTTGCTGGTAAACTACCCTATTCCATTAACCGATCTTCACCAAAAACAATAGGTCTTGAGAACTCTACAATTCAGGGCTGTATGCAAAACATTAGTTGATTCTCTTTGAATTTACGGCAGTTATTGTTCGTCATAGAAAAAATACCCTTGTTAAAACATAAAACGTTGCAGGTAAACTACCCCTTTCCCTTAACCGATCTTCAACAAAATCAACAGACCTTGAGTTCTGCATAATTCAAAAAGGTATGCAGAAGAGTAGTTGATTCTGTTTTAATGTACGGGAGTTATCGTTCGTCGCCAAAAAAAAATTACCCTTGATAAAACATAAAATGTTGCTGGTAAACAACCCTATTCCCTTAACCGATCTTCACCAAAACCAACAGGTCGTGAGAACTCTACATTTCAGGGCTGTATGCAAAATATTATATGATTCTGCTTGAATTTGCGGCTGTTATCGTTTGCCATATAAAATACCCTTGACAAAACAAAAAAGTGTCTGGTAAACTACCCCTTTCCCTTAACCGATCTTCACCAAAAACAATGTGTCTTTAGTACTCAACAAAACAGGGGTGTATGCAAAAAAGTACTTGATTCTGTTTGAATTTGCGGCTCTTATCGTTTGCCATAAAAATACCCTTTTAAAACATAAAAGGTTGCAGGTAAACTACTCCTTTCCCTTAACCGATCTTCACCAACACCAATAGGTACTGAGAACTCTACAATACAGGGCTGTATGCAAAACATCATTTGATTCTGTTTGAATTTGCGGCTGTTATCGTTTACCATAGAAAATATCGGTATGGAGAACCATACATGACTTCCATATTCTAAGATTTATATTTAAAATCATTTTCAGCCAAACAGCCAGGCTGTGTCTTACCTGCCTTTTTATTGCTGTATTAAATGAAAAATATTATATTACATTAAAATGAAAAAATTATAATTTTATTGCCTGGCAACAAAATTATTTTATTTTTAACAATTACCATTGTTTCAAAAAGTTTAAATAAATTTTCAAGTACTTTACTCTTGTTAAAACGTAAAAGGTTGCAGGTAAACTACCCCTTCCCCTTAACCGATCTTCACCAAAATCGAAAGTCATTGAGACCTCTACAATCCAGGGACGTATGCAAAAAATTATTTGATTCTATTTGAATTTGCGGCTGTTATCGTTTGCCATAGAAAATACGCTTGAAAAAAAAATGTTGCAGGTAAACTACCCCTTCCCCTTAACCGATCTTCACCAAAAACAATAGGTCTTGAGTACTCTACAAATCAGGGCTGCATACAAAATATTATTTGATTCTGTTTGAATTTGCGGCTGTTATCGTTTGCCATAGAAAATACCCTTTTTAAAAAAACGTTGCAGGTAAACTACCCCTTTCCCTCAACCGATCTTCACCAAAAACAATAGGTCTTGAGAACTCTACAATTCAGGGCTGTATGCAAATTATCTTTTGATTCTGTTTGAATTTGCGGCTGTTATCGTTTGCCATAGGAAATACCCTTGTTAAAACATAAAACGTTACCGGTAAACTACCCCTTTACCTTAACCGATCTTCACCAAAAACAATAGGTCTTGAGTACTCTACAAATCAGGGCTGTATGCAAAACATTATTTGATTCTGTTTGAATTTGCGGCTGTTATCGTTTGCCATAGAAAATACCCTTGTTAAAAAAACGTTGCAGGTAAACTACCCCTTTCCCTCAACCGAACTTCACCAAAAATAATAGATCTTGACAACTCTACAATTTAGGGCTGTATGCAAATAATCTTTTGATTCTGTTTGAATTTGCGGCTGTTATCGTTTGCCATAGGAAATACCCTTGTTAAAACATAAAACGTTACTGGTAAACTACCCCTTTCCGTTAACCGATCTTCACCAAAATCAACAGATCTTGAGAACTCTACAATTCAGGGCTGTATGCGAAACATTATTTGATTCTGTTTGAATTTACGGCTGTTATCGTTTGCCAAACAAACAAAATTACCCTTGCTAAAAAAAAACCGTTGCAGGTAAACTACCCCTTTCCCTCAACCGATCTTCACCAAAAACAATAGGTCGCGAGTACTCTGCAAATCAGGACTGCATGCAAAAAATTATTTGATTCTGTTTGAATTTGCGGCAGTTATCGTTTGCCATAGAAAAAAAATCTACAGACAGACAGACACACAGATAGACAGATAGACACACACACAGACAGACAGACAGACACACACACAGACACTTTTCGGAAAACGACTTTTTTTCATGTTTTGAGTGTAGTAGAATCAGAATCTGCAATAATCTCGAACACGATTTTTTTTGCCATCACCATACTTCCATTCCTTAAGGAATATGGAAGTAAAAAATTACCCTTGATAAAAAACCGTTGCGGGTAAACTACCCCTTTCCCTTAACCGATCTTCACCAAAAACGATAGGTCTTGAGAACTCTACAATTCAGGGTTGTATTTAAAATATTATATGATTTTGTTTGAATTTGCGGCTGTTATCGTTTGCCATACAAAATACCCTTGATAAAACAAAAAACGTGGCAGGTAAACTACCCCTTTCCCTCAAACGATCTTCACCAAAAACAATAGGTCTTTATTACTCAAGAAATCAGGGCTGTATGTAAAAACGTATTTGATTCTGTTTGAATTTGCAGCTCTTACCGTTTGCCATAGAAAATACCCTTTTAAAACATAAAACGTTGCTGGTAAACTACCCCTTTCCCTTAACCGATCTTCACCAAAACCAAAAGATCTTGAGAACTCTACAATTCAGGGCAGTATGCAAAAAATTATTTGATTATGTTTGAATTTGCGGCTGTTATCGTTTGTCATAGGAAATACCCTTGTTAAAACATAAAACGTTGCAGGTAAACTACCCCTTTCCTTTAACCGATCTGTACCAAAATCAACAGATCTTGAGAACTCTACAATTCAGGACTGTGTGCGAAACATTATTTGATTCTGTTTGAATTTGCGGCTGTTATCGTTTGCCAAACAAACAAAATTACCCTTGATAAAAAAAAACCGTTGCAGGTAAACTACCCCTTTCCCTTAACCGATCTTCACCAAAAACAATAGATCGCGAGTACTCTTCAAATCAGGGCTGTATGCAAAAAATTATTTGATTCTGTTTGAATTTGCGGCTGTTATCGTTTGCCATAGAACAAAATCTACAGACACACAGACACAGAGACACACAGATAGACACACAGACACACACACAGACACTTTTCGAAATGTCGGTATGGAGAACCATACATGACTTCCATATTCTAAGATTTATATTTAAAATCATTTTCAGCCAAACAGCCAGGGAAGGAATTTTAACAAAAAAATACTTCTTTGTTGCCAATAACATAGTACACATATAAAAAAAAATTATCCCCTCCCCCTTCAACTATAATTTTGATTTATAGAAAATTACCCCCAGCCCGTTCAACTAGCCTCTTCATTTATAGATATTTCATCTACGTTTCTACAGTGGATTATTAAGATCTTATCAGGATACTTTATCAGAATTAAGTACTTTACTCATGTTACAACAAAAAATGTTTCAGGTAAACTGCCCTTTCCCCGTAACCGATCTTCACCAAAATCAACAGACATTGAGTTCTCTATAGCTCAGGCACATATGTAAAAAATTATTTGATTCTGTTTGAATTTACGGCAGTTATGGTTCGTCATATAAAAAATCACCCATGTTAAAACATAAAACATGAGATTTATAAAACATATCTAAGATTTATATTTATAATCATTTTTGAAATAAAATATTTTCATAGAACCTACTAACGCTGGGGAAATCTGAGGAGCCAATCAGAGTTGGGCCTACCTGTCACTCTGCTGAATTTGGTGGAAAGCCCTGTCACTGTCGTCAAAGTATCAGCCTTGACAGGGTCCTCTTTTTCTGCAAAATGGGAGAGGCTTGAGATGGAGTGAGTGACATGGTCCCCACCTCAATGCAGAACCCATTGTTTTATAAAAATATATTTAAATTTTGAAAACTGAAAATTATTTTCTTGTTGTAAATATTTATATTTTATAATCAAAATGACTTTATTTTTGTTACCTGGCAACAAAATTATTTTATTTTCAACAATTACCATTGTTTCAAAAAGTTTAAATAATTTTTCAAGTACTTTACTCTTGTAAAAACGTAAAAGGTTGCAGGTAAACTACCCCTTCCCCTTAACCGATCTTCACCAAATCTAAAGGCCTTGAGTCCTCTACAATTCACTGACGTATGCAAAAAATTATTTGATTCTGTTTGAATTTGCGGCTGTTATCGTTTGCCATAGAAAAATACACTTGATAAAAAACGTTGCAGGTAAACTACCCCTTCCCCTCAACCGATCTTCACCAAAAACAACAGGTCTTGAGTACTCTACAAATCAGGGCTGTATGCAGAAAATTATTTGATTCTGTTTGAATTTGCGGCTGTTATCGTTTGCCATAGAAAAAACCCTTGTTAAAAAAACGTTGTAGGTAAACTACCCCTTTCCCTTAACCGATCTTCACCAAAAACAATAGGTCTTGAGAACTCTACAATTTAGGGCTGTATGCAAATAATCTTTTGATTCTGTTTGAATTTGCGGCTGTTATCGTTTGCCATAAGAAATACCCTTGTTAAAACATAAAACGTTACAGGTAAACTACCCCTTTCCCTTAACCGATCTTCACCAAAAACAATACGTCTTGAGAACTCTACAATTCAGGGCTGTATGCGAAACATTATTTGATTCTGTTTGAATTTGCGGCTGTTATCGTTTGCAAAAAAAAAAAAAATTCCCTTGATAAAAAAAAACCGTTGCAGGTAAACTACCCCTTTCCCTCAACCGATCTTCACCAAAAACAATAGGTCGTGAGTACTCTACAAATCAGGGCTGTATGCAAAAAATGATTTGATTCTGTTTGAATTTGCGGCAGTTATCGTTTGCCATAGAAAAAAAAATCTACAGACAGACACACAGACAGACAGACACACAGACACACACACACACAGACTCTTTTCGGAAAACGACTTTTTTTCATGTTTTGAGTGTAGTAGAATCAGAATCTGCAATAATCTCGAACACGATTTTTTTTGCCATCACCATACTTCCATTCCTTAAGGAATATGGAAGTAAAACGACTTTTTTTCATGCTTTGAGTGTAGTACAATCAGAATCTGCAATAATCTCGAACACGATTTTTTTTGCCATCACCATACTTCCATTTCCTTAAGGAACATGGAAGTAAAAATAACACTACACCACATAACGACAGTCGCAAAAAGGAGAATATTATAACTAACGTTATTTAGATTCGGCGTTTTGTTTGCTGTGAAAACCGAAATCTTGTTTGCAGCATTCGTGAGGAGTGACTAAGTTGAGTTGGCGTTGGCAACAAAGTTTGCCACCCAAAGTTGCTCGGTGTGCCGAGACAGAGTACGACGACGAGAGTAAACGACCCAAAGTTGTGCGCTAAAAATAGGGAAATTTTGCGTCTTAGTTGCGTGCGGTTTGGTTTGCGGCGAATCGGTGGCAAGACGAAGGATGCAGGCATCTCGAGAAACCCTAAACAGCAACAACTTCGTACGCTAATCTATCCTTATTAATGTTGCGTAACAGTCAACAGTCGCAAGTGCTTTTCAACGTTCAATTAGTCCCGATATCATCAGTTGTACGCAAAGTTACTCATATTGAGTCGTGTATCGTCTAGAAAAATTTAAAATTTTTATTCGGTTTTAGTCAAAATAGTAATTGAAATTTCTTATTTTAGAAATTTCGTAATTTTCTATATCACATACATATGTTTTAAGTTTCTGTATTTTGTTCTTGGTCAGTAAACATACGTAAATATTCTACAAGACCGTTCACTGATGGGTTAAGGCTACTCGATTGTGAATATATTGTTTTATTTTTGGGATTCGATTTTTAAAAATGTAATGATTACGTGATTTGATTACAAAAAGCAATACAATTCAGGAATCTTTCTTAAAGTCGAAATATACGCTTTTAATTAGACGCTGTACTCGGTTGCATAAAACAATTTACGCGAAAATTATTTAAAGGGTTGTTAAATAGGGATTCGTGAAACATTAGTTTTTATGCTTGTGATCTATAATACTGTTAAACTAATACTGTATAACCATAAAGTATAAATAATTAAAAGATATTCGGTCTTAATTATTCTGTACAACGATAAAAACGTAACAAATAATATTAAATAAGTTTAACTAGGCGTTTATATAGAAATACTACCGAGTCGGATCAGAAATTATTATTGATAAAGATGCTGAGGTTTAAGAAAAAATTTATATTTTTTATGAATAATACTTTGTGCTCCGAGTCGGTAGTATTTTTATGCAGCTAATTTATTTTATGTCTACGTAAATATAATACGTTTCAAATTTCGGTAAATATTAAATACGGGTATGAGGCTTATAGAAATCTATTTTAAGAAATTTACTGACACTTATTAAATGACGAATAACATCTCATATCCACTGCTGACTAAACATAAGGTAATTTACGTATTGCGAAAAGGATAAGAGGCAAGATTGAGCAACATCACCTTCAGTTTTCCTGTGACGGTGAAAGGAAATTACAGTCCCTTACCGTGTAAATAATAAGAGAAGACAAATAATGCTTAAAACAAAAATAAGTTCACTATTGTAAAGAAAATAATAGACTACAATGATCTAATAATTACAAAAATGAAACATAATTAAAATTATTGAAGGAGACAAGCATTAAAATTTTTCAATTTTAACTCGACCGTTTGAAATTTGTCTGTCTCTCTATTTGGAGTATGTCTCACGATAACTATCGAACACATTAACAGATTTTCGTGAACCTTGGTATGCATGCCCACACTTTTACCAGATACACTCTTATTGTTTTTCAGATTGATCTCCTCAAAAATAAGGGGGCGGGAGGGAAAATTGTAAAAAAATCGCAAATATCCAAGTGGGATATCAAATTAAACAGAATTTCAACAAAAATCTGAGAGTAGTGTTCAGTTCTGAAATTTAAACTTTAGTAGGCCTGGGCCCAAAAATTAGATAAAATCCGTGAAGGGTTGATTCTGGCTAAAGCGAATTTTAAATCAAATCTAAATGCACTGTTTGCTCTGAATTTTTACTTCCATATTCCTTAAGGAATGGAAGTATGGTGATGGCAAAAAAAATCGTGTTCGAGATTATTGCAGATTCTGATTCTACTACACTCAAAACATGAAAAAAAGTCGTTTTCCGAAAAGTGTGTGTGTGTGTGTGTCTGTCTGTCTGTGTGTCTGTAGATTTTTTTTCTATGGCAAACGATAACAGCCGCAAATTCAAACAGAAACAAATAATTTTTTGCATACAGCCGTGATTTGTAGAGTACTCAAGACCTATTGTTTTTGGTGAAGATCGGTTAAGGGGAAGGGGTAGTTTACCTGCAACGTTTTTTTATCAAGCGTATTTTCTATGACTAACGGTAACTGCCGCATATTCAAACAGAATCAAATAATTTTTTGCATACGTCACTGAATTGTAGAGGACTCAAGGCCTTTTGATTTTGGTGAAGATCGGTTAAGGGGAAGGGGTAGTTTACCTGCAACCTTTTACGTTTTAACAAGAGTAAAGTACATGAAAATTCATTTAAACTTTTTCAAACAATGGTAATTGTTAAAAATAAAATAATTTTGTTGCCAGGCAATAAAATTATAATTTTTTCATTTTAATGTAAATCTGTACATAGTATAAAGTAAAGTCGGTGCGTTTTCTCTCTGTGTTTTAAATCGCTAATCTCAGGAAGTACTGAACGGATTTTATTCAAGTTTTCGCCAATAGATAGAGTGTCTATCGAGGAACATTTATGTGTATAATTAATACATATATGTTGTACATTAGCTTAGCTATCACTGTTTATGTCAAGTAAGTGGTATAGTTTACATCTTATATATAAAAATGAATGTTTCTTTGTTTGTCCCGTATGCGTTCCTATACCATTCATCCGATTGCGATGAAACTTCGGTGAGTTGTTGTGCGCACGTCCGCGAAGTTTTCTTCCACATCTCCTCCTAAACCACTGTACCGATTTCAACCAAACTTCGCACAAATATTTTACGCAACGGGAGAACCAACATAGGCTAGGTGTTTTTTCGATGGGGTCCTTTTGGGGGTTCTTTGGGGTCTTCCACATCGCCTCCTAAACCACTGGACCGATTTCAACCAAACTTGGCACAAATATTTTACGCAAAGGGAGAACCAACATAGGACAAGTGTTTTTTTCGATACGATCCTTTGGGGGGTCCTTTGGGGTCTTCCACGTCTCCACCTAAACCATTGGACCGATTTCAACCAAACTTGGCACAAATATTTTACGCAACGGGAGAACCAACATAGGACAGGTGTTTTTTTCGATACAATCCTCTGGGGGGTCCTTTGCGGTCTTAAAAAACTATTAGATCTGGTTACTATGGCAACCCAATAGAATAGATTCTGTTCTAAATATATTATCGCATTAAATTGAAGACCACGCGAACGAAGTTGTGGGCACCAGCTATTTATTTTTAAGAAGCCTACTTTAATTAAACTTTATTAATTAAACTAACATTTTCATTACGTACAACGTGAAACTCCGTAGCGAAGCACGGGTATTCTGCTAGTCATGTATAAGAGAAAATATATCGTGCGTGGCAGGCAAGCATATCTCAGTTGTGTACTGTTTACGTTTCCATTTTATTATTATCACTACCGCAATAAAAAGGCAGGGAAGACACACACACACACACACACACACACACACACACACACACACACACACACACACACACACACACACACACACACACACACACACACACACACAATTCGCGTTATTTCTGGCCTCATTCATGTTTATTTTCTTACATTTGCACGGTTTTTAAATGGAAAGTGCCGAACCCATACCAACATAACGCATGCAAGCCGAAAAAGTGTCCAGCGTGGATAGCGATTTGCTTCCTGTGGATCGCTGGGCAGTGTAACTGCACGTGTTTACAGAGGAACGATTCATAGACAGACTTTTCGTCTTTAGGGAATGAACCCTCTGCAAGATGCTGAGGGTCCATGAGTGACTTCGGAGCGCTCCTTCTTTTCCGCGTGTTTGTTCTGTGAAACGTACACTGTAGATTCGCAGATTTATTCTAAGCAACGCTCAATAGGAAATGTTGAACATTTTTGTCCACGGTGAACCCTCATACACACTAAACCTGCTCTGATGTTTTAATTACGGACATCATAATATTAAAACTTTGGAAACTTGAGCACTACTTAATGGAGATCAATCATTAACTTATACAAGCCATTAATTTTATGCATATTTTTTATATATATGTGTACAACGTTATCGGCAAAAAAGAAGTAGTTTTTGTTAAAATTCCTTCCCGGGATATTTGGCCGTAGTCCAATGTTTTCTACAAAACCAGACGTTTCGGCAATGCCATTGACTTCCATCATCAGTGAAAATCGAGTGTGATAACGTGAGGTGGTATATGTTAGTGACCACAGTACTGTGGTTAAGGCTGAAGCAGTAAGTAGAAAGAAGTAGTTTCTATGGTAATATTTCATTTCGAAAATGATTTTAAAAATAAATCTTAGAATATGGAAGTCATGTATGGTTCTCCATACCGATATTTTACTTCCATATTACTTAAGGAATGGAAGTATGGTGATGGCAAAAAAAATCGTGTTCGAGATTATTGCAGATTCTGATTCTACTACACTCAAAACATGAAAAAAAGTCGTTTTCCGAAAAGTGTCTGTGTGTGTGTGTCTGTGTGTCTGTCTGTCTGTCTGTAGATTTTTTTTATGGCAAACGATAACTGCCGCAAATTCAAACAGAATCAAATAATTTTTTGCATACAGCCCTGATTTGTAGAGTACTCACGACCTATTGTTTTTGGTGAAGATCGGTTGAGGGAAAGGGGTAGTTTACCTGCAACGGTTTTTTTTTATCAAGGGAATTTTTTTTTTTTTTTTGCAAACGATAACAGCCGCAAATTCAAACAGAATCAAATAATGTTTCGCATACAGCCCTGAATTGTAGAGTTCTCAAGACCTATTGTTTTTGGTGAAGATCGGTTAAGGGAAAGGGGTAGTTTACCTGTAACGTTTTATGTTTTAACAAGGGTATTTCCTATGGCAAACGATAACAGCCGCAAATTCAAACAGAATCAAAAGATTATTTGCATACAGCCCTAAATTGTAGAGTTCTCAAGACCTATTGTTTTTGGTGAAGATCGGTTAAGGGAAAGGGGTAGTTTACCTACAACGTTTTTTTAACAAGGGTATTTTCTATGGCAAACGATAACAGCCGCAAATTCAAACAGAATCAAATAATTTTCTGCATACAGCCCTGATTTGTAGAGTACTCAAGATCTATTGTTTTTGGTGAAGATCGGTTGAGGGGAAGGGGTAGTTTACCTGCAACGTTTTTTATCAAGCGTATTTTCTATGGCAAATGATAACAGCCGCAAATTCAAACAGAATCAAATAATTTTTTGCATACATCAGTGAATTGTAGAGGACTCAAGGCCTTTAGATTTTGGTGAAGATCGGTTAAGGGGAAGGGGTAGTTTACCTGCAACCTTTTACGTTTTAACAAGAGTAAAGTACTTGAAAATTTATTTAAACTTTTTGAAACAATGGTAATTGTTGAAAATAAAATAATTTTGTTGCCAGGTAACAAAAATAAAGTCATTTTGATTATAAAATATAAATATTTACAACAAGAAAAGAATTTTCAGTTTTCAAAATTTAAATATATTTTTATAAAACAATGGGTTCTTCATTGAGGTGGGGACCATGTCACTCACTCCATCTCAAGCCTCTCCCATTTTGCAGAAAAAGAGGACCCTGTCAAGGCTGATACTTTGACGACAGTGACAGGGCTTTCCACCAAATTCAGCAGAGTGACAGGTAGGCCCAACTCTGATTGGCTCCTTAGATTTCCCCAGCGTTAGTAGGTTCTATGAAAATATTTTATTTCAAAAATGATTTTAAATATAAATCTAAGATATGTTTTATAAATCTCATGTTTTATGTTTTAACATGGGTAATTTTTTATATGACGAACCATAACTGCCGTAAATTCAAACAGAATCAAATAATTTTTTACATATGTGCCTGAGCTATAGAGAACTCAATGTCTGTTGATTTTGGTGAAGATCGGTTACGGGGAAAGGGCATTTTACCTGAAACATTTTTTGTTGTAACATGAGTAAAGTACTTAATTTTGATAAAGTATCCTGATAAGATCTTAATAATCCACTGTAGAAACGTAGATGAAATATCTATAAATGAAGAGGCTAGTTGAACGGGCTGGGGGTAATTTTCTATAAATCAAAATTATAGTTGAAGGGGGAGGGGATAATTTTTTTTTATATGTGTACTACGTTATTGGCAACAAAGAAGTATTTTTTTGTTAAAATTCCTTCCCTGGCTGTTTGGCTGAAAATGATTTTAAATATAAATCTTAGAATATGGAAGTCATGTATGGTTCTCCATACCGATATTTATAATTTAGGGCTTGCAGGCCAAAAATGCAAATCAAAATTTAAAAAAAATTATAAACGTCTATATAGAGCATCAAGTTATGAGGAATTTTATTCAACATAGAAACTCGATATCTTAAATAATCTGAAAAAATTGATATCTGCCGACAACGCTTGCAGATTTTGGGCGACCTTCGAGAAGTTTGTAAACTTTGTTGCAAAAACTTTACATGTCAGTTCAGTTATGTATATTTGTGAAACGTATTGGATATAAGTATATAGATGTCTTACATAGGTATATTAGATACTGGTGTATTGATGCTATGGAAACATGCATTAACTTAAAAGCTAGGACTGAATTGTCACAATTATCTGTCATTGAGCCATTATGGTTATAAATTTAAGTGGAAAAACAATGCAATAGTAAAGTGATCTTAATGTTTGTTGTATGATTGTTTGCTAAACAATGTTATTTTACTAAATAAATAGTAAAATAATTTTTCTGAAAATTGACAAATTAGCTAATATTGAAATAACAATGCAATAGGAAAGAGTTCTTGATGTTTATTGTATGATTGTTTGCTAAACAGTGTTCTTTTAATAAATAAATAGTAGAGTAATTTTTATGCAAATTGAAAAATTAGCTAATATTGAAATTTATTTAATCTTATATATAAAAATGAATGTTTCTTTGTTTCTTTGTTTGTCCCGTATGCGTTCCTATACCATTCATCCGATTGCGATGAAACTTCGGTGAGTTGTTGTGCGCACGCCCGCGAAGGTTTCTGAATTTTTTTCGATGGGGTCCTTTGGAGGGTTCTTTGGGGTCTTCCACATCTCCTCCTAAACCACTGGACCGATTTCAACCAAACTTGGCACAAATATTTTACGCAACGGGAGAACCAACATAGGATAGGTGTTTTTTCGATGGGGTCCTTTTGGGGGTTCTTTGGGGTCTTCCACATCTTCTCCTAAACCACTGGACCGGACCGATTTCAACCAAACTTGGCACAAATATGTTACGCAACGGGAGAACCAACATAGGATATGTGTTTTTTCGATATGATCCTTCGGGGGGTCCTTTTGGAGGTCCTTTGGGGTCTTCCACATCTCCTCCTAAACCACTGGACCGATTTCAACCAAACTTGGCACAAATATTTTACGCAAAGGGAGAACCAACATAGGACAAGTGTTTTTTCGATACGATCCTTTGGGGGGTCTTTTGGGGTCTTCCACATCTCCTCCTAAACCATTGGACCGATTTCAACCAAACTTGGCACAAATATTTTACGTAACGGGAGAACCAACATAGGACAGGTGTTTTTTCGATACGATCCTCTGGGGGGTCCTTTTGGGTCTTAAAAAACTATTAGATCTGGGTACTATGGCAACCCAATAGAATAGATTCTGTTCTAAATATATTATCGCATTAAATTGAAGACCACGCGAACGAAGTCGTGGGCAACAGCTATTTATTTTTAAGAAACCTACTTTAATTGAACTTTATTAATTAAACTAACATTTTCATTACGTACAACGTGAAACTCCGTAGCGAAGCACGGGTATTCCGCTAGTAATAAATATATGTTATTCAAAATAGAGAGTTCTGCAGATCAGGGAGCTTAGAACTAAAATTATAAGTTTAAATTATAATTAATATTATTAAAATATTGTCTTGTTTCGAGTAATACATATTACATAATGTGACACACGTTTCATAGAATCAGCATGTACATCACCTGATAATGAGTCAGATTATATGAAATTTAAATCCTGCAAGAAAAAAATTACTGTACTTGCATAATTCGTACGCACCTGGGAGCTGTTATGTTTTACAATTGACTTTAGGGAATATTATGACGTACGTACATTTATTATGTAATACAGAAATTTTGTTATGCATATAAATTATAACTTTCGCGGTCGAAATTAATTTCTGTGAGGTATGGCTTGGTTCGTTATCCGAAATCATCTTTTCACACGGTTCGGTTCAATCCGCGATGGCCTTCCTTATTGGAAGAAGATAGTTTCAGAGTTGAAAACCATATTTTTGTGGCATTAGGTGGTAGTTTGAAATCATCCGGTCCCTCCGTGTTGACGTCAAATCACTAGTTTGTGTGTGTGTGTGTGCGTGTGTGTGTGTGTGTGTGTGTGTGTGTGTGTGTGTTGTTTCCACTAGTAGTGTGTGTAAGCGAATTACAGTATTAGTGGAAAAACTGTGGTTTGTAACAGAATTAAGCTGTTGTCTGCCTCACGGTACCGAAATTTTCCACGCTCTACTAAATATAGCTAACAGCGTTTTCATTATGTAAGGAGGCGGGAAAATTACACGGCGTTCAGGCCGAATTAGAGAAGGCTGTGCTATATAAACAAGTATATTATTGATCGTGTATAATGGAATAACGAAACGGGCGTCAAAAATACTTCTGACAAAGTGCACCGTGTGTAATCGAATACACTGTACTGTATCCTACTGACGTTAGATTTTATTTAGTGAGACGCTAATGTAAAAACGTATAAAGTAAATACAATAAAAAAATGTATATAATGTAATCTTCTCTCATCACTTTATACAGTTAGTAGTAGTACTGTTGCTTCAACTCATATGTCACCACCACCGCCAACTACTACTGCTACTGCTATTATTTCTTTGCTTCAGAGAATACATTAGTGCAATTTAGTAGAATCATAATCTCTAGGATACATCGGCCTGAAACCACACAAAAAATAATTTAAATTAAGTGTGTGACATCCAAGTAGTGGCGAATTAAGTTACTTTAGATAAAACTAACTAAAACGCCTGTTTTTCTCAGTAGAGCATTTTACTTCCATGTTCCGTAAGGAAATGGAAGTATGGTGATAGCGAAAAAAATCGTGTTCTGGATAAGGGCTGATTATGATTTTACTACCCTCAGAACATTTTTAAAAAATTGAATTTAACATGTTAAAACTGGTCTGTAAGATCAACCATCAACTTATCTCTAATACCTCTTAATACTAAATACATATCAGCCAAATTAAGTCCAATGGCATACTTTAGTTAGTTCTGGTGTTCTTAACTAAACACTCTCACCTACGCACAATGCTCTGGTTTTATAACACAAAACACTACACAAGTTCAAATGGCTTTGTTCACTTCAGTCTTCGGAACACGTGTTGATTGTCCAGCAGCTGAAGAATTTCTGCATTTTCGTGGAGGTGAAGCCTTTCTTCATGCTTCTTCGCAAACCTTTTATTCTCTTCTTTAATTGTTGGAATACCTAGATCTCTGTGGATATCGGCGTTTCTTACATACCATGGTGCATTCACCACGGTCCGGAAAACTTTGTTTTGGAATGTACTCTCATTACATAAAGGTCATTTTCCGAAAGGTGTCTGTTACTTATCAAGAGTAAAGTACTTGATTTTGATAAATAATGAAAAGAAGGTCATAATAATCCACTGTAGAAAAGTAGATGAAATATCTATAAATGAAAATGATAGTTGAGGGGGAGGGGGTAATTTTTTATATGTGCACTACTTTATCGGCAACAAAGACGTAGTTTCTATGAAAATATTTCATTTCAATTTGTCATAAAACTCGATTTACAAGCAACACACCTAACTTGTTAGAAATTTTATCGAACCGAATTTAAGTAAATGATTTTAAATATAAATCTTAGAACATGGAAGTCATGTATATACCCCATACCCATATTTTAAATTTGTTATAGTTATATTTGTAATTGTAGATATTTTAAAATATACCAAAAGGCGTAAAGTAATATTAAATATAAAGTATAATAGTAATTTATGATTATTTTGAAATTAAGTTATCGATTACAAAATTTTCAAGTTAGCCAGTACAGGGGAGCGGTTTCTCCATAAGAACAATGTATTTTCCCATCTCAGCTATTGTCAGTCACATGTGACTGTTGAACAAGGTATAGTTGTACAAACACATCTCCAAGGTTACGATTGTCCAAAACGTAATAAATATCACCTGATTAACACTGTCACAAAAATAATACACGTCACTAATTACAGACGTCCGTTCACAATAGTTGACTTTACACTAATCGCTATAAAACAACGGACTGAGATCGCGGTTTCAAACTGACTTATAACACTTCTTTATTCCTTTTGCTTTGCTCCGCTGCGTTGCACCCTAGTCTCGGTTGGAGGGTCCGGGTCTAGCCCGATGACTGCCAGAGGATAATTATTGCTGGTCAGTCTGACGGAAAGAATGCCACTAACGCGTGTATTCGCTAGATAGCGGAAGATGCTGTCTTATGTCGTATTGGTGATTCTGTTACCAAGTCGGACAACAGGTGTCGCCCGTTTGGGGTACAACTAGCAGACGCCTTAAAGCGTCGGTCACTCCCCACGAGGCAGTATCGGTGTCGGTAACGATGGTGATTCGTTCAGCAATTTAGTCCTGTATTGCGGACTAACATTGGGTGCCAGAGGCTATAGCTTTGAGCAAGTGAATAATTTTATCTACCTGGGATCACTGCTAAATGAGGACAATTTGAACAGCGAGGAAATCAAATCAAGGATAGCAAAGGGAAACAGCGTATTTTGCAAACAAGAAACTACTGTGCTGTAGGATCCTAAGTCATAATTCTAAATTGAAAATGTATAAAAACCTTATAAGACCAATAGTTACTTACGGCTGTGAGACATAGACCACGCGGAAGAAAGATGAAGAAGATCTTATCTATATGAGAGGAAAATAGTAAGGAGAATTTTTGGGCCAGTAGTGAAACAAGATGGCACTTGGCGGATCCGCATGAATCCTGAACTTGATACATTAATAAACAACGAAAACATAGCAAAGTTTATTAAGTCACAGAGAATTAGGTGGCTGGGACATATTTATAGAATGGAGAAAACCAGAAATACAAGACCTATCACAGAATGGAAACCCTTGGAGTCTAGACCCAGAGGAAGACCGAGAAAGAGATGGACGGAGTGTGTTGAGGAGGACCTGCGACCATGGGTATCAGAGGATGGAAGATTGTTGCTGAGAACAGAAGGGATTGGTGTAGGATTTTTGATGAGACCAAATCCCATAAAGAGATGTAGAGCCAGAGGATGAAGAAGAAGAAGATTTACAGTTGCCGGAAATGTGCGTCGAGAAAGTTCCAGTATTTTGTTTGTAGCATAATCAGGAACTTCGAAGGTACACGTCAGCTCCAGAGGCCGCGATAATGTTCCGCCGTCAAACACTATGTCTCCAACAACACAACGCTAATGCGCTAATTATCGATTTCAGAGGCTTATGAACATTTAGTACATTATTATGCGAAGGTCGTTATTTTGGTTTTGGTTACTTTCTAACACTTTTTTTAAAATGTCCTGTCCATAGCGATTAGTGTTTTTGTTGTAGATTGCTAACTCTATAGCCAAAGAAAGCGAAGTTTTCAGACTATAAATAAACAAACAAACTAACATCATAATTCAATTGCCGTCACTTTATATGTGACTGATTACCCACGGAATCACTTGCCTACTATAAATATCACCAAAGTTTTGCATTAAATAATGCCAGATGAGTTTTGCATTTACGTCGCCGATACTTCTAGAGAGTCCGTGATATTACTTAATGCGAAACGTCTGTTGATATTCTTACCAGGAGACTGCCTACATTTTATTGCTTTTAATTGGTTAGTATTCTGAATTGCCTTTAATTCTTGTCTGAACTACGTCTCATTGCACCTTCTACTGCCAGCATCTAAACACCATTGTTTAACGATATTAATTGATGACTCGTTGGGCACTTGGTGAAACATATTAATACAAAGGTTTTGTAAAATATATAAAAACACTTGGTAAGTTTCACAAATTTTTTTTTTTAATTAACTCTGACAGCTGTTTCGACTAACTTAAGCCATTGTCAAAGAGCGAGTGAATGAAATTACTGAACACAGGATGTTAGAGTAGTGTAGGTGGTAAACATCTGTTTAGGGCGTATCTGGAACATCTGTGTTGTGATGGCGAGGGGTGGGGAGTGTGTGCATGAGACAAGGGAAGGTCTGGTGTCTTTAAAAACTAAATACAATCATGAATGCAAAATATAAAATTAACTGAACTAAATATAAACTGAATGCAAAATTTAAAATAATGATGAACATTCAAAATAATATAAAATAAACTAAACTAAATAACAGATTTTAATAAAGGGGATACACAAAATTCAGTCTGTTCATTGGTTAAATTTTTGTTATTTTTTATTGCTTTTTTAATTTCTAAAATTTCTAACAAATCCATTTTTCTACCTTTTTGTATGTTGTGGAGTAGTGTTATGTTTTTTGTGTCTATAAAGTGATTGTGTTGTAAGCAATGATCTGCAAAACCTGTATTAGATGTATTGGTTAAAATCGCCTTCTTATGTTCAGAAATGCGATGTTTCAGAGCACGGCCACATTGTCCGATATAAATAGCATCACATTCTGCACAGTGTATTTCATAAACTCCATTTTTCTCCAGTGTATTAGATTTTTCTTTATTATTGACAAGTAGTGAAAAAAGATTACGTTTGTTTACTGATACCATGTTAAGACCATGGTTTTTTAACCTATTATTATATGTGACTAATAATAGGTTAAAAAACCATGGTCTTAACATGGTATCAGTAAACAAACGTAATCTTTTTTCACTACTTGTCAATAATAAAGAAAAATCTAATACACTGGAGAAAAATGGAGTTTATGAAATACACTGTGCAGAATGTGATGCTATTTATATCGGACAATGTGGCCGTGCTCTGAAACATCGCATTTCTGAACATAAGAAGGCGATTTTAACCAATACATCTAATACAGGTTTTGCAGATCATTGCTTACAACACAATCACTTTATAGACACAAAAAACATAACACTACTCCACAACATACAAAAAGGTAGAAAAATGGATTTGTTAGAAATTTTAGAAATTAAAAAAGCAATAAAAAATAACAAAAATTTAACCAATGAACAGACTGAATTTTGTGTATCCCCTTTATTAAAATCTGTTATTTAGTTTAGTTTATTTTATATTATTTTGAATGTTCATCATTATTTTAAATTTTGCATTCAGTTTATATTTAGTTCAGTTAATTTTATATTTTGCATTCATGATTGTATTTAGTTTTTAAAGACACCAGACCTTCCCTTGTCTCATGCACACACTCCCCACCCCTCGCCATCACAACACAGATGTTCCAGATACGCCCTAAACAGATGTTTACCACCTACACTACTCTAACATCCTGTGTTCAGTAATTTCATTCACTCGCTCTTTGACAATGGCTTAAGTTAGTCGAAACAGCTGTCAGAGTTAATTAAAAAATTTGTGAAACTTACCAAGTGTTTTTATATATTTTACAAAACCATTGTTTAAAACTGAAATGATCGAATGCAGATCTCTCTTGGTTAATAATACCTCCTGTTTTAGTTTGTTCCAAACAATCTTATTGCATTTTCTTTTCCAAGAAAGTTTACCCCACTTATAAAATCTTGGAAGTTTTCTGTAACGATTCTTGCTACTAAAAGGATTTCTTTTAATAAAATTGTCTTAATCTAATTACTTTTTTAATATTATAATGTAACGAATGTTTTTTTCCAAAACATTTAAGGGCCAATTCGTGTTCCAAGTAGTTTTCTTTAAACTATACACGACTAACTCCAGTTTCCTAGTCCCTGCCACATTATTAGTGCGATTACCTCATATCGGGAGGTTAGCGGTAAATCTACCCAACTCCAAGTTTTAATTATGTTTCAAGATGTTTCAAAACGACATTTTTACGCATTTCTCTTTTTCTTTTTACTTTTTAACACCTATGTAATCAATAAAACTCTATTAGTAATAAAAATTAACCTTATGTTTTATGACATCATTTGAAAACCTTTAATTCCAGTTCTCCGTAAATTCACATGAGTGGACTATAAAAACACCCGGTAATTTTATCACTAAACCCTAGATATTTTCTCTAACAATAAATCTGAAGTTATACTTTTAATTGGTTTATTATTATTGATATTAGTGTGACTCTTTTTATTTTGCTGTTGTTATTATACTATAATAAACATTAAAAACCAAACCACAGGATAGTCTTCTTCTTCTGCCTTCAAGCAATAGGCTGCGGCCTGTTGTGCTCCCTGGCTGTGGTACAATTCACGTCCCACCATCGCCAGGGAAAAATCAGCAATCTAGTGTGAGCACGCACGCGCGTGTTATTATTTATATAGCTCAGGCATGCTAGACAAAACCGCTGTACTATTCGATCCCGACTACATTGGTGGACAGGAAGACCTTGACTCGATCCCACGACCCAGCATAGCCGTTGAGATTGTGAGTCTCTACTTTTACCTCAGTGTTGGCCCGGGCCAACACAGAATAGTTTAACTTATAAACGTAGTCGCGTTGTAAACTAAACGGTGAAATTTTGAGATCCGAAATACGTTTTGTTTTTAAACAAATCCGATTTCATCTGCCTCTGGCTCTACAAAATTACGCGAGCAATGGCCTCCATTACTGCACGTTACTATTTTTCATGGTTCCGTGTCAATATCACCCAAATTGGAATAACCGACTTGGTTACTCAGATCATCCACATTAGTTTGGATCTACCACGTTTTCTTCATCCGCCTGACCACCTCGGTATTATTTTCCTTTCTGGTTCTGCTTCCTGCGTGCAAACAGCATCTCCGCCTCATTGATTCCATTAACTGGGTTCCCGGTGACTTTTTATTTATTTCACATAGTCCATGGGCGTAGAGGTAGGATGAGAAACGTTAACATCCGAAAGATATTCTTCTTAAATGATAAAATTGAAAGCTCGCAACAGCGTTGTTTTGGCCACGTCTGTAGGATGAATGACGAAAGGTACCCGAGACGAGCATGGGAGGCAAAACGAGAAGGCAGAAGAAGAGGGTGGCCCAGAACGAAATGGGAGGATAACATCAAGAAGAGTGTAGAAGGCAGAGGAGCAGTGTGGGCCCGTGCCAGGGTTTTGGCACTGGACAGGACGATATGGAGAGCTTTCACGAAAACCTGGACACCCGACGGGTAGAAGAGGATGCCTAAGAAGAAGATGTAGTCCATGGCCGTAGAGGTAAGGTGAGAAACGTTTTACCAAGGCAAAACGGTCTCGCTACAGACCTCTCAAAAGCCTCATCAAGATTTCTCTGGTTCTTATCCCTTTTTTACATTCGCAGATCAATATGGTTCTTATAGTGTTTTGGATAAAAAGTTCTCATTCCTAAACAAAGATGATACGTTAAATAAAGGTATAAGTCTACTCGAGAAAACACACATTTGAAGTTTACGAGTCTCTAGGCAAACATTTGTAACCAGAACCTAAACTAACGGCACAGCGCAGATACGACTAGACCGAAAGTCATAAAACGTATGTAGGATCTATGACTTTGTATTTCACGCCTCTTATACGATGTATAAATTGTCTCTTGATTTCGTATCAGCGGTCCGTATCTAGCGAGTACTGGAATTGGACCACAGAGACGCTATTGTGCCGACCACAAATTTCATTTCAACATGTCTCATCCCTGCGTATAAATTTCCTTGTATAATTTCGAAAGTATCCAGTATATTCTTTACTATGTCAGTCTTCTTCTTAGTCATTCTCTTCTACCCGCCGGGTGTCGAGGTTTTCGAAAGAGAGCTCTCCATCTCGTCTTGTCCAGTGCTGAAACCCTGGCACGGGCCCATTCTGCTCCTCTGCCTTCTACACTGTCCTTGATGTTATCCTCCCATTTTGTTCTGGACCGTCCTCTTCCTCTTCTGCCTTCTGGTTTTGCCTCCCATATTCGTCTCAGGTCCTACAGACCCTTTCGTCGTTCATCCTTCAGACGTGGCCAAACAGACTTGAGACGTAGCCAGTTACGAGCTTTCAATTTTATCATTTAAAGAGAATATCTTCAAATTCTTCCGGACGTTAACGTTTCACACCCTATCTCTACGAGTTTTCTTCTCAATTCTCCTCAGGACTCTCATCTTCATTACGTGTGCTTGTATTCTCTTTTTATATCTATCAGTCAGAGTCCGTGACTCGCAACTGTATGTTAATGTTGGAGCATATACAGATTTGTGTACTGCCAGTTTGGTTTTCTGTGAAACTTCGCTTTTTCCCAGATACTTCCTGCTGATACCGCCGTAAAGCTTGCTTACAGCTGAGATCGTCATGCCTAACTCTGACTCAATTCTGCCATCCTCATTGAAAACGGCACCTAAATATTTTAATGTCGTAGTACGGTATGTCAATAACGACATTAAATCCGATTAGTTCTGGACTGATCATTATAATAATCGGTCCATTACAGTATTATCTGGTCGCTGAGATATTGACGTGTCTTCAAACACCCATAAACAAACATCTTAACGTCACATTTTTATTTACCGGTACGTTGGCAAGGCGGTACAGTCGTGAGGGCAACAAGTCGTGACTCAAATCGTAACTCAAGCGTCACATTCACGAATAGAAAACTCGGAGTGATGACCACGCGGCGTCGGCTTAATGGCCAGAATCTCTATACTCTTAAGGGCAGACAGGATAAAGTTACGAAATTTGATTGATTATCTTGAGCACGTTTATCTTGTATTTAACAAAAAACAAATACAAAAACGTTTCCCTTAAATCTGATACAATATCGTCCGAAATTGAAGAATAATAATCTATTAAATTGTCCGCAAATATTTATAATTGGGCGGAGCCTGATTAGCGTAGCGAATCAGGCATAGCCTTCTATCCATGACGCGGTGCACAACTTAGACCGCAAACTCCTCAGAAACTACTCAACTGAATGTTATAAAATTTTGCATACATATCCCAACTGTATTGTAGAGTGCACACATGTAATTTTTAATTCTATAAATTATTTTGTTCGAAAGATATTACGATTTTTTAAAAATCTTAGCTTAAACGTGTGAGAGGAAGAGGTCTGTCTCACTCACACTTACGGGGCGCTAGACGACTCACCGGTCTTAGACCGATTTCGGTGCTCGCAAGATTTTGCTGTATCACAAATGCCGGTGCGTGTGCATGTGCGGCTCCCGCCGCCCGCGCTGGCTGTCGCTCGATAAGATAAGATTTTGCTGTATACACTTTGTATTCGTGTCTCACACGTGTTTAATTCAAACAGTAGTAGAGAATTGTTCTATGGTGTAACCAGATGTACGGATTGGACTTAAGTGTTGAACAAATGTCAATTTTTAGACGAGAATCTACGTAGTAACTGATGCAACTGCAACTTTCCAATACATATTACAACGAATATTCTATACATTCTTATTCATCAATTTATATACACGTATTATTTATAGTATGCCTCGACGGAGAAGAGGTTCAAATATTGGTCGTTTAACTACAAATCAAAGGCGGATGAGACAGTGACAAAATGTTGTTGCAGCAACTGCTGAAGGCCCTGCAGAACATAACATGAATCATGTGTTATATGATCAAAACAACATAGGATATAGAAATCTTCAGAATGAATTTGAAGATAATTTACGATCTCTAGAATTCTATGAATGTATAAATTGTTCTCGAGTGTTGATGCAGCAAACATTTTTTGATATACGTCCGCAGTGTAAGCGAAATACGTTTACTGCAGTTAATCGTGTAGATCCTAAAGATGTACCTATAGAACTGATGGATCTCACTTATGTAGAACAACTCTTGATAGCAAGAGTACAACCAGTGATGCGTGCGTATAGGGTGAAATAGGCTTTTCCGGTCAATATGCTAATAAGGGATACATTATAAATATTGGTCAAAATATAACGGAGATTGTTAGTTCCTTGCCCCCTACACCCTATTCACTGAGCACTATAATTGTAAGAAAGGAAAATGTTAATAGACATCGGGATTTTCTTGTGAAACGTGACAAAATTTTAGAAGCACTAAAATTTTTGAAAATGAATAATCCATTCTATAGTTCATAATTGATATGGAACAAATATCTCTACTTCCATTAAATGACAGTATTTATGGAATGATACCCACTGTTGATTTACCTGAGGTGAATACAGATGAAAAGAACTTTTCTGAAGAAATTTATGAAAGTATGATCCCGAAGAATATTAGAATCACAGAAGTTGATCGACTCCAATCTGAAGTGAATAATGTAATTCCATGGCCACAAGGTACTGATATCTTAAATTAATTCTCGTGGGAAGGATATGTAAGCATGGCATTTCCCGCTTTACTACCTCACGGATCTGCTGAAATAAACGATAATACTCGAGCAAGTAGTATGAAACTTACAGCATTGAATATTTTCAATTGTTGATGCAATATAAAGACCGACGTTTTGCACAAGATCCTAGGTTCAGATTTTTTGCATTGAACACTGTTCAGCGTCATCAAGCTATTCAACGAGGGACAATATTTGCTAGAAAATCTCATTTCAATGTAACAATAATACAGCAACTGAGAAACACGCTGTCGAGTAATCCTCAAATAATAAGAAGTTTATACTATTGGTGTAGAAAAATAAGAGGATCAACATCTTACTGGTTTCAACAAAGGGTGAACTTGAATCAATGATTGAGCAGTGTGATAATCTTCTTACGGGTTTTTTTACTTTGACTGCAGCTGATCTTTGATGGCCTGATCTGGCACGACTCGTGGGTTGTAATTTCGTTCAAGAGGAAACGTTAGATGAATCTAGAATCGCTCAGCAAAGGCAAAAACTTATAAATGAGAATCCCTCAATTGTTGAAGATATTTTTCGTTTCGTGCAACTTTATTCATAAAAAATGTCATCTGTAAGAGATTCTCAGTTTCAGATTATTGGTTTCGTTTCGAATTCAAGCATCGTGGATGGTTGATCGTAGAGATGAGTTGCAAAGGTTGTGGAATATGTCTAATGACAATTAATGTACATTGTACTATAATGTAGTGTATTCAATAAAAAGTGTGCATCATAAAAGTGTATATATTTTGTTGATTGTAAGAATATTGATAAATAAATTATTACGAATATCAAATGTTCCGCCCATTTGTGTCAGTGACACTCCTAGTTTAATTAGCTTTTCAAATCCAGGATGTTAAGGAAACAACTTAAGCTAACTACATACAAAAGTCTTATACGACCGGTAGTAACATACGGATATGAGGTCTGGACATTAACCAGCACGGACGAGCAACATCTAAGAACATTTGAACGAAAAGTGTTGCAAAAAATCATTGGACCTTTACACACTGAAGATGGCTATTGGAGGATTCGAATAAACCACGAACTAGACCAACTGATCCAGGGTGCCGACTTAACCCGGTTTATTAAGAGTAGAAGGCTTGAGTGGCTGGGCCACGTAAGGCGGATGGACGACAGAAGAATGGCTAAGAGAATTGCAGACTGGAGACCGGTAGGAAGAAGAATTAGAAGCAGACCCAGAAAGAGATGGTTGGATGACGTGGAGGATGATTTGAGATACAATCTGAAGTTACAAACAAAACAATTCTAATCAAACAGCTGATCAGCGCTTATCACAGGGATGCCAGCTCACAGTTTTGAAACTATCGTACTCCGCCTACCAACCAGTTTTCCTCTACAGCTATTTGTCTCCTTCATTATTGAATGATCCTCGTATATTATCACACAAAAAAAAGCAGAAAAGAATAAGTTTTATTTTAGTATAAAACTCATTTTTTCCTGTAAGTAGTTCAACTCTGCAAACGGAGATGTTTCCCACTGTGGAGTGGTACGCCAATGAAGGAAAGATTTTCTTTAGTGTCTCAGGTAATAGCGTTCTTCGTCATTCCAAATTTGTCATATCTTGTTGATACAGGTGTCACCAACACCGTCAAGTCTAAAACCATTAAATTGATAATAATAGTGACACCAAATGGCCTCGTTCAGCTAGTAGCACCAACTGGCAGTTTTGTTTAGCTGGGGATGGAGGGGATGTAACGTGAGGTGATGGAGATGGATGTGTAATGAGAGGTCGGAATGGGAGAAAGTCATTGAGCATGCTAAAATCCACGCTGCGTTGTAGCGCCAGGAAAAGGAAAAAAGAAAATGAATATGCGCAACATTAAAAAGTTTTTTAATATTAATTTTAAATTGTTAACTTGACAGTAAAATTTCAAACGTCTTATCACGATTAGAGTACACAATATAATAATATCGTTACAGAGTAAATGCGTTTAACATGGAGTAAATGTATTCAGTGCACACAAAAGGTAGATATGTGACAAATTGCGTTTAATGTCCCCCAACGGGACGTCTAATAGGTACACGTAACGAGTATGGACGTCGGTGTCCAGCTGCGCCACACTCAATTTCAATCCCTGTGCCTACCAGTTCCTTTGTGCGTGCTGATCGACGTCTTTCCGCCCGCCAACTACCGTTTTACTCGTCATCGTCGACGGTTCACTAGCAATTTACTCCATACGTTACCTACCGTACCATCAACTAATAGTCTCACGTATGTATTATGCTTGTTCTCGCCCTCTTGATATATATTTATTTTATTACTTTTTTGTTCCATAAGGAAATAGAAGTATGGTGATGAAAAAAATCGTGTTCGAAATAAGGGCTGATTCTGATTGTACTACACTCAAAACATGAAGAAAAGTCATTTTTCGAAAAGTGCCTCTGTGTGTGTGTGTGTGTGTGTGTGTGTGTGTGTGTGTGTGTGTGTGTGTGTGTGTGTGTGTGTGTGTGTGTGTGTGTGTGTGTGTGTGTGTGTGTGTGTGTGTGTGTGTGTGTGTGTGTGTGTGTGTGTGTGTGTGTGTGTGTGTGTGTGTGTGTGTGTGTGTGTGGAATTTTTTCTCTGGCGAACGATAACTGCCGCAAATTCAAACAGAATGAAATAATTTCTTGCACATGTGCCTGAGTTGTAGAGGACTCAAAGCCTCTTTATTTTGGTGAAGATCGATTAAGAGGAATGGGTAAGCCTGCAACGTTTTATGTTTTAACAAGAGTAAAGTACTTAATTTTGATAAATAAAGTATCCTGAAAAGAAGTTCATAATCATCCACTGTAGAAAGGTAGATGAAATATCTATAAATGGAAAGGGTAGTTGAAGGGGCAGGGGGTAATTTTCTATAAATGAAAATGATACTTGAAGGGAGAGGGGATGATTTTTTATGTGTACTACGTTATCGGCAACAAAGAAGTAGTTTGTTGTTAAAATTCCTTCCCGGGCTGTTTGGCCGTAGTCCAATGTTTTCTGCAAAACCAGACGTTTCGGCAACGCCATCGATTGACAGCATCAGTGAAAATCGAGTGCGCTAACGTGAGGTGGTGTACGTTAGTGACCACAGTACTGTGGTTAAGGCTGAAGCAAGAAGTGGAAAGAAGTAGTTTCTATGGAAATATTTCATTTCGAAAATTAATTTAAATATAAATCTTAGAACATGGAAGTCATGGTTGGTTCTCCATACCGATACTTTTGTAATGATCATCAAATCTGAGGTTTTTTCTTCAGCGAAACGGATGTCGTTAGAATAAGCGTTAGGCTGGCTGTTAAACCAGGAGAGTCTAACCTTCAAGCTACTCTGACCCTCCCACTCAGCAGCAGCTTCTAATTACGCCATTGATTGGAACTGTACACCTACGTTGAAAATTAAACTTTTACGCTTTATAAGCTTTTATACGAACGTTGTTTTATAATGCATTCACGTAATGTTGCTCTAAGGTTTTCACGGGAGGTGTCAATGTTGTTAGAATAAGCGTTAGCCGGGCTGTTAGACCGTGGTCTCATGACGGTAAAACCGACGTTTCGGCCTCACCATCGCAGGCCATCTTCAGTAGTAAATAGTTGGGAAAATGTTTCATGATTGTGCTCCCGAACCAATCAGGCGATAAGTAATTCTGATTTTTAGCTTACGTTCTGGTTATGTTAATTTATAAATGGGCCTTTTTAAGATTGTGCCTAAGTAAAAAGAATTTCTTAGTTTGTGCTTCAGTACTGAGGTATATGGCTAACAACTGCCAAAACTTTTCCCAACTTTTTATCACTGAAGATGGCCTTCGACGGTGAGGCCGAAACGTCTGGTTTTACCGTCATGAGACCACGGTCTAACAGCTCGGCTAACGCTTATTCTAACAACATTGACACCGGACGTGAAAGCCATAGAGCAACATTACGTGAATTCATTATAAAACAACTTTCGTAAAAGTTTGTAAAGCGTAAATGTTCAATTTTCAACATAGGCGTACAGTTCCAATCAATGGCGTAATTAGAAGCTGCTGCTGGGTGGGAAGGTCAGAGTAACTTGAAGGTTAGACTCTCCTGGTTTAACAGCCAGGCTAACGCTTATTCTAACGACATTCATGTAACGTTTCGCTGAAGAAAAAACCTCAGATTTGATGATCATTACAAAAGTATCGGTATGCAGAACCAACCATGACTTCCATGTTCTAAGATTTATATTTAAGTAGGCTCTCAATTTTCTCAAGACAAATGAGAAATTCAGGTTTCTCCTCATATAATTTTCATCATCACCACCACTCCAAGGACTAGACCTTAGACCTGTTCCGGAAACCATCTCCTCCTAGGTCTACCGACATCTCTTTTCCCAGTAGGGTGATAACCCTAGTCAGCCACAGGTAGACGGATATCAGGCATGCGATTCAAGTGTTCACACCATCTCCTTCTGTGATCATCAATCCTCTGGTGCAATGATACAATGTTTAAATCGCGTTTAATATTCTCGTTCCTTCTCCGATCCAAGAGTGAACAACCTTGCGTCCCTCTTATAAATTTTATTTCGACTGTCTGAATCCTCTGCACGTCCCTTTTACCAAGAGCCCATGTCTTTTACAGCATACAGGAATGTGGGTACAGCCACAGTTTTATAAAATTTCATTCCGGTGTCCTTCCGTGTTTTATTTTTCAGGTACCTATGTATCGTTCCACAGATGGGTACAAATTTTTGTTAGGTTACTATCCCAATCAATATCAGTTCCATATTAGATATTACAACCCAGGTAATTAACATGACTAACCTGACCCAAAATCTGATTATTCACGACTCTTTTAGTTCTTATAGGATACCCATATAATTTTTTTAATATATTTTATAAAAAATCATTGCGTCTCAAAGTTTTTAAATAAACCAACATAAAGTAACAGGATTCAAAAACATGAAAAAGGTCATATTTCAAAGTATTCTGTTTCGATTAGCTGTTAGTCAAATTAAATGTAATAAATCTCATGTCATTAGGAGCCACTTTAATTCCAATTTGTATTCTTAATACACCTGGTGACAACGAGGTATTATTATTACCTTATATGAGGTACCTTGTGAGATCTTTTCTGAAGATACTTTGAGAAACCCCGATTTTATTACCTCTTCGCACTTCAATATAAAGGTCTTGTCCGAAAAATGTTTTAAGCAACTTATAGTTTGTGTTAAAGTACGGTACGTTATTTTTTATAAAATCCAGCCATAAAATCTTCTCGTTTTTCCGAATCAAAGTCAAGACACTGACTAGCTTACCTTACAAAGCCGACGCTTCAATCGTGAAAAAATCGTAAAAGCCCATGCGAGCTATCAGATTAAAGTGATTTAAACCACAATCTGAATATAGTGTTCATTTTTTTAAATTTCAAACCTTTTTGGACTTCAGGGCCCAAAAAGTGGGTAAAAGTTTATTATCAAATCACAAAAATTCATGTGGGGAATCAAATTAAAGAGATTATTAATTAACATTAAAATGTAGCTTTATGTTTTGGAAATTTAAATTTTAGGACTCTAGGACCTAACAAATAGATTAAAAGTTTGAAAAAATTGTGAAAATCCAGCAGGGTGTCAGATTAAAAGTAATTGTGACCCAAATCCGAATATTTCGAATTTTTAGTTTTTATTATACGATTGTCTGGTCTACAGTTATTAAATTACTATAGAAATAGTAGATAATTCCGTATTTTTGTAATTTTTCTCAAAATTGAAAAAATTATCTACTGTCGAAATTTATGTTATATTATTATGTACTTCGTTCAAAATGGTGAGAAAGTTCTTCAGCCCACGGAGCATACTAGTTAAATTTTTAATTCCATATCACAGATTTTATACATAATTTATTTAATTTATTGTTAACATGTTTTAATTCATTCCTGTCCTAGTTTTTGTAGAGTTTACGTATTTCTACTTTTAAATAGCAGTTTTTATGTAACTCGATCGAAATACACAGAACAATAAGTATTTGATCATTTATTGTGAATAAATGTGGATCTCTTGTATAACTTAAAGTGAACGATAATGTTAGCAAAAAGTTATGGGAGTTCCATTAGATTACTAAAAGTATTTAAAATAAATTTCCTCAGTGTTGTGAATCGGATACAGTTCTGAGAAACACAGTTGCTTTGAGATCTGTCGGTAAGTCAGAGCGTTCGGGGTGCAAGCGTGAGACAGGAAAAGCCAAGAATTAAATATGGATAGAGATAGCTACGTAACATACGCCAAACAGAAATAACAAACTTCACTCCGAAACTCGTGTCAGTCAAAGAAACTGGGACACTCTGAGCGACACGGTTTACAGAAATACTGAATTTGGAGCGTCACGATCGTTGAGAAACATTATTTACATAGAGGTTGATGGAATGCAAGTATGTGTGTGTATGGCGATTGGTTATTAATCTAGAGGCAATGAGTTCGATTCCCCATAAAGTCAAGATACTTTTCTCATATAGCTCGATTCATTCTATGTGGAAATGAGTAGCTAAGGCTAGTAGCCTACTGTCCGTTCTAAAACCACTTCGCAGATCAAAGTGACTTGTATTATTAAGTCGATGAAATAATACATTCATAGATGCTACGTCTCGTTTATTTAATAAAATGAAAATAGTTTTCATGTTACAGTAATTTATAATAGGGTTATAATGAAATATAGAACATATACAACATATGATTGACGATGGGTAGGTAGGCTCATACCCGTATTATATATACAGTACTGTACGGCCATCGGAGACTACTAACGTATCGAATTACGCTGCAGCCCACCTTAACAAGATACTGACTAATGTTACAGTAAGCTGAGACAACAAACATTCAAAATTTCATAAAAATTGAGTAATAAATGATGACTATTCATGACAAAAACTAATGATAATTTAAAATAATTATACTAAAAATTTATATAATTATATATAATTTATATATTTCAATTTAATATCGTTCTCTTTTATGGATGTATATATATTTCAATGTAATTTTTTAAGTGCAAAGCACTTTTTTGTATAAGATCCTACTTCAGCATGTTATTTTGCCCCTACACAGTTTAAATTATTCGTAAATCGACAAAATGTTTTAATATCAGAACAAATATTGATAGTAAATGTTCGAATACAGGCCGTTACGTGCTTGCTATCGCGTATTAAGCGTCTGAAATCAGTATTTAAAATTTCAAAATTGCCGCAAATGTAAACAGAATAAAATATAAACAAAAATGGCTTACTTTCACGTTTCTGTAATTACGTTTCCTGGCCGCTGGTTACGAAACTGAAGTCTCTCCTCATAAGTAAAAGTGCTATACATACATTTTACAACATAATCAAAGGTACACACACACCCACTTATTCATTAACTGACACGTGCATTCAACATTAATACAATACATGTAGACCTATAAACAACATTAAAACGCACCTTTCATATGTTCCTTCTACTCAAAATACGAAATCTTTATCAGTTAGATACATTAAAAAATATACTAGAAAAATTCATATTTTTGACGCACTACATCTTTTAACTAAACTTGTTAAGCAACAGATCCTTTCTAAGAGCAATATTTATTCAGGAATTTTAATAAAAATACTACTCTAACTACACTACTTTTTTTAATAAAATATGCAATAAATTAAAGTACAATATTTATGAAAGTAGTTTGGTTAAAATTTTTTTTATTGTATAAAATAATTTGATTATTATGTTAATACTATTTATTTACTAATGTAATCATTCTTTAATTCCTTGCTAATTATAAATAAAAATGGAAAAGTCTAACCCTTATAAATACACACAACCCATCATTTCAGCCATTACTTCTTTCTATTTAATACTACTGCATCACAAGGAAATGAATTTTAAAATGTATTTAGATTTCTTTAATTCAGGCTCGTCAAAAATTAATGACCTTAGAGTCATCCTTTTCAATACACGGAATTTAAACGTGATTTTTTATTTTAAAAATGTTGAGTCGCCATCTTGAAACATCCACTTCTCCGAAACTGTAGACCTTAGAGAATTGAAAAAACACACACAGTCATTCAAAGTTTATAAGCTTTATTTTTGGTTTCTATAATTTTTTGCTGAAAGTAACATTTATTAAGACATTTTTTTTTAATTACGTTTTTCCGAAATAACTGTATTATTTAGACATCATTTTTTCGAACCAAGTGGTTTAAACGGACGAAACTTTTAATCTCTAGGTAATGCTATATATTAACTAATATTAACTAAAGCAGTATTTGATACTTTTTTAATTACTACCTACTAATAGTAACAAATAAACACCATTAAAAAAAATTGAACGTGTAATTTTTCTGTTATAATTTTCTTATTATTATCTACAGAATAAAATTTTATATATTAATTCGTTATCTTTAATTAAAATTACTTTTGATGTGTCACTGTTTTTGAAATATTTAAAATTTAAATATTATACTTTGTTACATTGATTATAGTAGAACCAGTATCTTTAAACCCGATTTCTTCGAACTATCGTGTATACAACAGAAATAATAAAACTTAAATTCGTCCTTACTTTATAAACTTAATTTTTGTTCTGTGGTCTACCAAAACATGAAAGATGGGATGTCATTTCAATAGACACTAAATGCACAATCTATCAAACGTTTATTAGGCAGTGTTAACAAGGTTGTTCAGAACATGGACATTAACATACAACAGTGAATAATTATTGGAGAGCTTTGAGAAAAGGGCGTCGACGCACATATGTAAGGGGGTGGTTGAGTGTTTGACTCAGGCACCATAATGGAGAGCTGTGCCATTACTACCGACAACCTGACATTGCAAGATCCATTAAATGAATAGATTGAGGAGGATTGCGCACTTACGACGAATGGAAGAAACAAACTAACAAAGCAAATTGTTTACCAGAGCTCATGAAAACAGGCCCAAAGAAAGACCAAGAAGTAGATTTAAAGTCTGAGGAAGAGAAGGAGCTGAGAAGGCTAGAGCTAAGAGTAGGGACGAATGAAATCGACTCTTTCAATAGGCCCGTGAAAGCTTATGCTGCCACAGATGAATCTCATCTAACTAACTTTTTTAATGTGATAGTTTTGTTTTGTTTTGTTTTTTTGTCAAAATCGTTTTGAAATACCTGTTTCTCTAAGCTAAACTGGCCGTTTTAATCTCTTATAACTTAAAAATTATTTGAATACACATAACTTGTATATTCCTAAAATTGATATTTTAGGACCTCGTCTCTCCGGATTCAAAGTATTGCACATTCTTTTGCCTTGCAATCTAAGCTGCTACTACAGACCATACATGGCCGTATACTTTTATGATGTTCTACAACGAAGCCTTCGTTGAAATGTGTTAGTTAAATAAATTTCTTCTTATACGGCCCAGGTATACTGCTAATCTACCTAGGCTTTTACTTATCTCTCTGCAATATGTCCACAAATTTCAGTTCTAGCAAGTAGAAGAACAGAAGACGTGATAGCCGTAGACTTCTTAGAACGGCTCGTAAGGTGTAAATATGGAACCAAGTTCTGACTCTGCACATGGAGGCCTATGTACTGAGATACAAACTTGTTAGTTCCGAACTACAGTGACCTGAAGGTCCCGATTCTCAGAATCCAATTCCGAGATAAAATCATATAAAAAGATCATATTTCCGTGTGACTGCTGTCTTGATATTATTAATGAATTAGGCCTATAGTCATTTCCGGTACTAACCTTGTTCACCGCGCTGATTTAGCGATTGCTTGGGCGGACTAATGTGATTCTCTCAAGAAAAATAAACATATATATAAATCTATAAAAACAAGGTTTAAAATTTAAATGTTAACTTGTTAATAAATAAAATCCTCATTCCTTTAAAAGAAATAAATTCCTAAACATACGGATTGCTGGATACTTAATTAAATTGCCGACGTCTGTATAGCTTATAAATCGAGATGTGGACGACGATGTTTCCATAAAACATTTTTGTTTATGGAAAAATAAAGAAGTAGTATACAATATATATACATGGGATTTTAAGGAAAACTGACAATAAAATATAAATATAATCAAAAATACAAGATAAGGGCAAAATTAAATATTAAATCAGAAGAGAACCAAATAAGGAATGAAAATTTGTATGAAAATGTATGAATGAAACCAGTCTATCAAGGGGGATCACGAATGAGCATGAAATACACCGACAATTACAGCAAGAGAGTCCATATTTTGTGGATACGGGTTTGGCAAACCTAGCTGTGCCCTAGCTGGATTCTCACTTTGCTTCAACTTGTCTTGGCTGAGACCCTTTCTTCAACCTTTGCTGCCTGGTCTCTCTTGCCCAACTCTTGTCCTTTTCTGACCCGATGCTATTAGAGTATTCGAGACTAGGTTGCCTTCCATGTCCATTCTCTTCCTGCTTCCAGGGGTGGACGGAACTCTGAAGCCCTAGCGAAAGCAACCCATCAAGGCGAGTAAACCTCAATTAAACTCTTGGCCTCTAGGCGATGGTTGGACAAGGCTAGCTCCCTATCCACCCTAAAATCAAGAACGGCTCATAGTACTAAAACATTTCTCGTACCAGGATGGATTCACGAATGACAGACAATATAACAAATATTAATATTCGAGAAGCATGGCATATGACAGACATAGTGGATCTTCTGGATAAAGGAAAGGTGGTAACTCTGGAATGATCATATCGACAGGATGGGTGATGACAAGTTAGTCAAGAGGGATAATCGTCCAAAGTAAAAACACGAATTGGACGACCACGAATGCGATGAGGCGAAGTTATTGATTAATGTAGTTGGTTATGAACAGGAGAAGCTTTTAAAGAGGTGAGGAGGAGGAGGAGGAGGAGGAGGAGGAGGAGGAGGAGGCGGAGGAGGAGAGGAGGAGGAGGAGGAGGAGGAGGAGGAGGAGGAGGAGGAGGAGGAGAGGAGAGGAGGAGGAGGAGGAGGAGGAGGAGGAGGAGGAGGAGGAGGAGGAGGAGGAGGAGGAGGAGGAGGAGGATGAAGAAGAAGAAGAAGAAGAGAAGAAGAAGAAGAAGAAGAAGAAGAAGAAGAAGAAGAAGAAGAAGAAGAAGAAGAGACAATGAGAAAATCACCAGCGAGAAAAAAGTGAAGTGGTAAAATATACGAAAACCTGTGTGAAAAAATTTGTGAATTATAGGAAAAAGTTGAGATCGTCTTGAGACAACTCAATTCTCATCCATTTTGTTATGTCTATACTCTATACGCGGCATACGATTAGCTAAGCAGGCAACAAATCAAATTAGTGCAATAACGAGAGGAGAAAAATAAAATTCTTTAAATTTAAGCTGTGCTTAAATGACTCGAAAAGTGCTCATCTGCCCAAGTGTGTGGTGTTTATGTGTGCGCGCGCTGAGCAGCAGACACCTCCAGCAAACAGACAGAAATATGACGTTTGACCTGTTTTTGACGTGTTTCCAATTTGTGGTGTTGATAAGTAGATAGAACACAGGCGGTAAACTGAAGACCTGTGGGAAATGTACGTACGAGGCCGCCATCGTCGGCCACTGACTACGTACAACACATTAATTACAGAGGTCGTGACGCGAAGTGCTGGAAGAATTCACTCGTATGACATTCAATTAATTAATAGCGTCCGACCGACGCGACGTTTCCACACGACCGGTCCGCGCTGCTACAGTTTATAATTGCACCAATTAACATGGTTCTCCGGCAGAACAGAAAGGGACAAGTTAAAGATGAATTAGATAAATTAAAACAATCGTTGACTGAAACAATAAACTGTTGAAATTGATTTAATATTATACACGTTAAAGAGTATCCGTTAGTGAAAACAGTCAATACCGGTATTAGCCTTCAAAACGTTCGAAAGTAAAATATAACTGTGTGTATGTGCAGGGGCGTATTTATGGGGGAGACGAATGGGACCAGGTCCCCCCTAGTAGATCGATTAAAATTGATTTTGTTAATGTCTTAATTTTAGGCTATCTTATTATTTTTTCAGCTGTGCACACTAATGTAGTAGTAACTTTTTTTAAATATACAAACCAGGTTTCTTACACAGCATCTGCGTATACGTTTTAAATATGAAATATAGGAAATCAATTCAGTCAATACGTATCTTCTAAACAATGTTTCAATAATGCGTGTTTTTGTCGTGTTACTACTGTTTACTTTAATGGGATTGATTTCAGGATGTTATAACACTTTTTCAACCACTTTAAAGATGGTAAGACGGTAAAGTCTTCACTTGTTTTTTCTTTTATATGAAGCAGACTCGACCGGATCCCCCCCCCCCGGGGCCAAATTCTATATAATGCCACTGATACATTATGATGTTGATTGGATACCAGGTAACCCATTCACGGACTAATTGATAACAGTATCTGGTAATGTAGCATTTATTCTCACCGCACACCCCTTTACAGACAGACACATACACACTTCATCTACATGCTATATTTGAAATTGGTTTAGTTTGCTTTTGCTAATGTTTCGGCATATGTTTCACGACACGTTTCCCACATAAAAATCATTTAGTGACATCAGCGTATGTTTGTCACACACATAGTGTCCAGTGCGCAGGATTGCTATATCGATGACCTGGTACCAAATCCCATCACGGAATACTTAATCTATATTCGGTCGCATTCTATCGTACACCGATGAATATTGCCTGCTAAAGCAACCTGCCTAGCCATTCACCTGCGATAGAATGTTTACATTTATAAAGACAGGTCACTTGTGCTCAGGCAACCTTATACTACGCGGAGATGGCACATCATTTATCAGTACATACAATATAGGATACGGACAATCGCATAATAATTCTACCTACATATTGAGGTAGAAAGAGTGATAACACCATTGTAAACTAAGATAAGTGTAGACTTGTTTCCTCGTGCATTATAAGTCAAGTTATAAATGTATTGTATAAGTTGTTCTTATTGCGTTATTGCCGTTCTCTTTAATGGGATTGATTTCAGGATGTTATAACACGGTTTTCAACCACTTTAAAGATAGTTGATTAGTCTTAACTCGTTTTCTTTTCATAAAGCCGACTCGACCCACCCTCCCACCACCAAGACCAAATTCTGTATACGCCACTGTGCATGTCCGTGTGTTTGTTGTATAAAGAAACTAAAGCAGTATGCTTCCTGAGCGACAGAACTCGTTCCCTATTTATAATGAAATACAATTATTATTAAGTAAATTTCAATATTAAATCATTTTTAAATTGACAGAAAAATTACGAAAACCCCGATTAATTTATTATTCGTTTTTAGTAAAATAACAATTGTATAGCAAACAGTTATACAACAAAAGCTGAAAACTCCCAACTACTGCATTGGACTTTTATTTAAACTTATAACGATAATGACTACATGATAAACAAGTTAGACTTTGCTCTTTGGTTTATGTTCCACAGACATACATGTAGGCCAACATGTAATACTTTTTACAAATGTACATACCGGTAACAATATGTATTTTTTTGTAAACATAGCTTACGAACTTCATGAAACCTGTCCAAAAGCTAAAGAGGTATTGAGACACATTAATTTGTTAAATTATTCAAGAAACACAATCCGTACTTTCAATCAATTCTTCGTAACTTGATGAGTCTTATAGATTTTTACAGTTTTCTTCACATTTTTATTTCCATTTTTATGCCTATATTCGGATCTCTCTCTCTCTCTCTCTCTCTCTCTCCTATGGCACTACAGCCCTTGTTGGGCCCTGGCCTCCTTCAATTTTTCCCCCCATTCTCTTCTGTCGGTAGCCATCCTCCTCCAGGAACGCACTTTCAGTATTTCTTTCGCATCCTCATCCACCGCGTCCACCCACCTTCTCCTCGGTCTTCCCACTGATCTTTTTTCCGTGGACTCTGTATTCAATAGTTTTCGTGGTATTCTGTCTTCCCCCATCCTGGCTACATGACCAGCCAACCTTTGACGCTGTAGTTTTATGTATCGTGTTAGCGGTAGTTCTTTGTACATTTGATACAATTCAAAGTTATATCTTATTCTCCAGCCGTGAACGTCATTAACTGGTCCCAGGATTCTTCGTAATATTTTCCTTTCAACGATATCGAGAGTGTTTGTTGCTTTGGAGTTCAGGATACACGTTTCGCAGCCGTAGGTTAGGATGGGTCTTATTATTGATTTGTATATCCTTAGTTCGGATTTACCTTCTCTAAATTCGGATTTGGGTAAAACTTGCCTGCTACCCGACTAAATTTTTACATTTTTTTCAAATTTCTAATCCCTTTTTTGAGCCTTGGTGTCTTAATACTTTGAAATTAAAAAAAGAACACTATATTCTAATTTTAGTCATAATTTCTTTAATTTGATAACCTATTTAGATTTTTGGGATTTTTCATAATTTTAATCCACTTTTTGGGCCTGGCGTCTGTAAATTTTTATATTTTAAGAAATGAACTCTGTATTCTGGTTTCTGTATAAAGTTTGCTTCAATAAGACACCCCACATGGAATTCCGCGATTTCTTCCGAATTTTGGCCCCTCTCATTTTTGTCTCCCACATCCTCCTTTTCATGCGATCAATTTCAAAAACAATAGGTATATGTAGAGTAAAAGAATGGAGACGCATGCCAAGTTTACGAAAATAGGTTGATGCATTCGGGAATTTATCGTAAGACATACTCCAAATAAACAAACAGAGATACACGTGCCAAACGGTCGCGTTAAAGCTGAGAACTCGCGTCGCTCCTTCAACTATATAGATTGATCTTGTGATATTATTCAGTATAGTTTCTTCTGCAAATAGTATAGTACGTTTTTGTCGTTTCAGCGTCTGACGCACGTTTCATTGAAATATGTTAGCATCATAAGAGTTTTAAAATTTTAAATTTAGGCCTATTTATAAATTTGAAAAATTATTTTTTTAAATAAAATTTAAATTTATAAGTTCACAATATTATATTTATTGTTACAAGAAACTTCGAGTTACCTCTATAGAAAATGATATATATACATTAAATATAAATATACAGATCTTTATTTATACTAGCGATCTCCCAGATTTCTCCACCATTTCTTTGATCACATAACAATATTGTAAAGCAGACAATCATACAATAAACACTAAAAATTTAAAACATTCGGATTTAGGTTACAATTTCTTTTAGTCTAACACCCTACTAGTTTTGACAATTAAATAAAATTTTGAAAATCCTAAACTTTGATTTCCTAATTTTGATTTTCTAAACTTAATACTACATTTAGATGTTAGTAAAAATTCTCTTCAGTTTGATAACCACATGAATTTTTCGATTTTATTAAAATTTTGACCCACTTTGTAGGCCCTGATGTCCAACAATTTTGAAATTTTCAATAATGAATACTATGTTTAGATTGCGGTTAAAATTCCCTTTCATTTGATACTCAACACGAGTTTTTGCGATTTTTTCACAATTTTATCCCCCTCACATTTTTGCCTACCGTCCCCCTATTTTTGGGAAACCTATCTTAAAAACAAAAGTATTTTGTAAGGTAGAAGTGTGGAGACACGTGCCAAGTTTTACGAAAACTGTGCCAAGATGTGTTAAAAATTTATCGTGAGACATACCCCCAAAAGATAGGCAGCAGACGGATAAATGCCAAACGGTCGCGTTAAAACTGAGCACTCACTTCCTTCGCTTGTTCAATAAGAAAATAAAACTAGAAAAGAATACCTTACGATAGGCCTTTTTTTGGAACGTCTTATTAAATAATTTGCATGACAGAAATAGTAATAAAAATGTAATAAAAGTGAGGATAATGCTACACGCGAGTTTCTGTAATACGATAATAGAGTAAAAGCTCTTATATATAAAACTGTTTGCTGACAACTTGTTCAAGTGTGCTCGTGGCCTAGTGTGATCTCTGACAGTGAATAAATATTCTCTATAGTAAAAACGATCCAGTAAATTCTGGGAATCAGTATAATACGATCAGCATTTTTAAGGTATTCTAGTTATTGTTTGTGAATGATACGGCGGGGTGGTGTGCTTACAGGCAAATATTGTAATACAGTTTGTATTCATTCCTCTCCCGTTTGTTTTGCTAAACACACATAATGTACACAGCGTTTCGATTGATGTAGATATAAAATTTTATCGGCTAACAGACACAGACACAGACACGCACACACTCAGACTCGTCTGCGCTAACGTCTGACGCCGACGACCTCGGTTTTGGCATCATTCCCAGGTTCCTTTCATTCCATTACAACCGCGTATATTATCGTTCGTTGCCTCTTCTTTTCCTACCGCTGTCGCTTTGTCTCCAGTCGGAATAATCGATACGTGCGTGATAATGGTTTGGTTTCACTCATCGCCTTTTGTGATCTCTGTACTTGATAAGCTCAGCGATTATTACGTGGCGCTATTTGTAATGATAATTATGACGTCCAAGCACTACACTATATACACAAATTTTTTATAATCGCTAGTTAGTGTGGTAACGTTAGGCATAATCGATGTTGTGAAACTAATATCGTCCAAGAAGATGTGAATAGGAACATTCAGATTCTCCACCTCCTCAACGCCAGTAAGCCAGTAACACAACTCCGAATAATGAGAAACCCTGATAAGCAAGAGAAGGCAGCTCTCTAGGTCACATGAACTCCAATATCGAAGACTTGTTCTTACAGATTTGACAATAGGTTGACTTCCGTAAACGTAAAAAAAAAGAAAAATGTTTAAGAAAGCTGAGATATTACCCACACACGTGAACAGGTCGTGAAAATCGGTAGACAATCGTGGAACAATCCAAAAGCCGTGAAACGTCCAAGGGCAGCAGAAGAAAACGTTATAGAGTTTTTTCGGAGACTTACAGGGGCGTATTTACGGGGGAGATGAACGGGACCGGACCCCCCCCCCCCAGAGGTTGAAAAACTTGACGAATTATGTTAATCTCTTAACTTTTAAACAGAATTATGACTGTTGCACACCACTATAGAAAATTATTCCGATTAGCGCTTTCAAGCTTCACAGCTCATCATCAGATCGGAAATAACAATAAAGGACAAACAACTTCTTCATATCCCCAGTTTTACAATGCGTTATATTGTACCGAAAAATAACTTGTAGTTAAAAGAGTGAATGAGAAAGGTTTTACAACGTTAGGTATTGAAAGAATGCGCACACACACACACACACACACACACACACACACACACACACACACACACACACACACACACACACACACATAATGTATTAGAAAGATATGTAACAGTACATTTAAGGACATTTAACTTATAGTTTGTTTACGAAAATGTGTACGGGCGGTAGGGCAATTGGTGGTATGAAGAAGTTGTTTGACCTTTACTGTTATTTCCGATCTGACGATGAGCTGTGAAGCTTTAAAGCGCTAATCGGAATAATTTTTCTATACTGGTGTGCAACAGTGTTAATTCTGTTTGTGATTATAACCTCTAACACAACGTTCTTAATTAAAATTCTTAATTTTTATGCTATTTTATTATTTTAACACTGTCTACGCTAATATAGTAGTAACACTTTTTGAATATACAATCAGGTATATTACACAGCATTTGCATATACGTTTGAAATATGAAATATATAGGTAAAGCAATACGTAAAAGTCAATAAGTATCTTCTAAACAGTGTTTCAATAACACGTCTTTTTATTGTCTTATTGCCGTTTGGGATTTCAGGATGTTATCACACGTTTTTCAACCACTTTAAAGATTGATTAGTCTTGAATTTTTTATTCTTTGTTTGAAGCCGATTCGATTGGACTCCCCCCCCCAAACATGCCACTTTTGATATCAATAGAAGACTAAACACACACACACACATCCGTTAATAATTTGTAGATGCTTAATGCTGAACTTAGCTGTGAGCAAAGCAACGTTGAATACGTATAGGCCTAACGTTGTATGGTTTTTATTGTACGTTATTGTACGTCATTTCTGATTTTTACGGATCTTGAAATTAATTTCCCAAATGATGTTTACACTCTTCTTTTTACAGCTCGAGAAACTAATATCTAGTTTTCTGGGATTAACAGATAGTTTTCGTCTTCTATCTCTGAGCACGTAGCAGAGTATACTCTCCATGATCATAGAAGAAACACAAATACGGGTATACGGCAGGCACTGAATATTATGAGCATACTCGACAGGATCGCCCGGTATCGGCTGAATTGGTGGGAACATCTTTGCCGAATGGATGACTGCGCATCACCAAACAACTATGGAACTATAAGCCGAGGGGACGGAGAGGTGTGGGACGTCCGAGGAAGCGCTGGAATGATCAGCTGTAATCTTTGCCTATTTGAGACCGGAACAAACCATCCTTGGTTTAATCCTTGAAGAGGATGATGATGAAGACGATGATCAACTGAGCGTCGCTTGTTCTGTGTAACGTCATACACTTTCACCGCGAATGGATATTGTTACTGCTTCTGGTGTGACTTACACTAGAATGATATATATGTATTCCTTTACATATATCTAACAGATTATATGAAAATTCTTTTATTTCCTCCCTAGATTCCTCTATATGCGTCTTCTTTTTTTTAAGACCACTTCCCAAATTACACTATAATAGGATTGACTTTGCTCCAGGCTATTAGGCATAGTCTACTACTGCCGCATATTTACCGTTGGCAGTAGCGTGGCGTCCATGTAACCGCTGTTGCCGGCGGCAACAGTACAAGCAATAAAGGAAAATAAAATAAATTAAATCAGAGAGTAAGTACTTTAGTTATTAAATAACTTGAAATGGGAACAATATTAGTAGGGAAACTTGAAGAAAAGCACAGCATTGTTTTCGAACTGCTGGGCACTTGCACCGTCTAGTGTTGCCGGCTCAGATATCGGCAGTGTTTTACTGCGTACGGTCATTGACCTCGTAGTAGTTGTCACTGTACAAACTGTGGAGATGTGGACACATGCGCCCACCCAATGTGTTGCCGCTATATAAACTGGCAAAACACTCAGTTAGCAGCTGTGTTCGTTTACGGAACCGACGTGCATCAGTTACTACTAGTGCGTTTTTATTTGTATTTTGTTCGTTAGTTATATTATGTTTCTCCGTTTGTCTTTATTATTTTTAATTCGAGTATTTGTGTCCTACTTTATTCTGTGTAAGTATAATGGAATCAGGTCCCATTGAACCGGGACCTTCTTCTTCTGCCAGCGAATGATAGAAAATACTCTAAAAAATATTTTGGCTCTAAAAAGAATATTTTGACTCTGAAATGAACACTCCGTGCTAGGAAAAAGTACAAATTAATTTTTAGGCTGTTTTAGGCCTATCACAACCGACAACAGCTATTATGCACCCACGCCACGCCACTGACCGTTGGTGAAGATGCCCTCCAACGGTGGGGCTGGAACGTTTGTAGTGACCTCCGGAACGTCCGCAGAGTTGTCGATCAAATTTCAACAGAATTAACGCCGCCGGCCGTCAAAGCCCATATTTATACTATAATATTAGCTCAAATGTGGGTTATGACATTTTCGGGCGATGCTTAAATTCTTCTACCTCCTCGCGTCATAAATCATTTTCCACGTTTTATCGTAGACCAAGTGAACACGGTATAAGTGCACTCGGTAGAGTACTCTTTAGACGTGCAAGATTTAATTATACCGACGACGTCGGTCTTAATGTCTGCCGCCTACGACGACGTTTATTGCTCGTTGTAAAACACTCGAGAAGCTATAAACAAATTAATAAACGGTCACGCGTTATGGCCGTTATGCAAACTCAAACCTGCACGGCGCTGCGGAGCTCGCAAAATAAACTTAACACTCGGCGTGGTTAAGATTAACGTAACGCGGTGCGTAACGTGTGTTCTGTTCTAATGTCAGTAGTTACACTCCACTAACACGTTGTTCAACATTACTGCGACACTGACAACATATGCGAGTGACGATATTCTCTACACTAGAAATAAACAGCTACAGCCAGTCAAGGAGAAAGACGGGTAGTAGTGCAGCCCCGAAATACGACATGACTGAAATTAATCCCGTTTAAACTTCGTTCACCGAACATAATTAAATTACTACCGACTCGGAACACAACTTTTTTTATGGGTAAAAACGTAAAAGTTTTACCTTATTGCCTGAACCAGTTTTGGCTTATTATAAGCTTCGTCAGAGGCTGCCACTGGGAGTGTTGTCTGTCTTGTTCTTGGCGACAGCGTCGACTTTTGATGGATTGATGTGTGTGTGTGTGGGGGGGGGTGTAATATGCTTGAATAGTACGTGTGATTTTAATTGTGTTTATTCGTTTAGGATGTCGTTTTGATGTGTTTTTGTGTGTTTGTATATTTCCAATTATTCAAGCGAGTCTAGTTTTCGGCGTTTTGTATGTACGTGAAGAATATCCATGTTAGAGTCGACGTTTTTGTATGTGTGGTTTGCTTCAGTGAGGTGGTTTGCAAAGGTGGATTAGGTAGTGGAGTGTAGTGCCTTTGTGTGTTCAGTGTATCTTTGTTTGAAGCTACGTCCTGTCTGGCCTATGTAGAATTTGTTGCAATCTGAGCAATTTAGTTTGTAAACACCAGGTAGATCGAATTGGTTTTGTGCTTTGTGTGTGTGTTCTGTTTTGTTTGTAGTTTTGTATGCGATTTTGTATCCTGCTTTTTTGAATTTGTGGGCTATTTTTTCAGTGTGGTTATTGATGTATGTTAGTGTTATGAATTTGTTATTTTCTGTCTTCGTCTGTTGCTTGTTTTGTGTAGGAGTTTATTGACTATTCTTCTGTTGTATCCGTTGGATTCTGCTAGATATTTTATCGTGTTTAGTTCGTCTTTGTAGTCTTGTTCATCTAGTGGAATGTTGTTAAGTCATCGAGTTAAATTATCAAAACCTTAAACCTATTGGGTCGTAAAAAATCGCGAGAATTGTGGCCCATCTTCCTCTTCTTCTTCTTCAGCGGTGCGACAACCCATTATTGAGTCAAGACCTCCATTAACAGCCTCTGCCAGTTGTCCCGGTCAAGTACAGCTGCTCTCCACTTCCAGGTCCCAAGGATAAGGCGCGCATGGTCGTATTCACACCGTCTTCCCAACGTAGTTTGGGTCTACCAACTCTCTGGTGCCATAGATCTGTTCTATGGGTGCCCTTCTGGGTATTTCATTCTTCCCCATTCTGATCACATGTCCAACCCACCTGAGTCTACCAAGTTTTATAGCTTCTTTCACAATATCTGGTTCATTCAGAAGAGTGTTCAGTTCTTGGTTGGTCCTTTTCATCCATTGAACTCCCACACATATTGGACCAAAAATACTGCGGAGGATTTTGCATTCATGAATCAGCAGGCTTGATTCAGACTTTCTAGCAATGGTCCAGGTCTCAGAACCATAGGTGAGAACTGGGTGGATCAGCGTTTTATACAGATGCAGCTTGATGCTTCTGGCAATTGTTCTGCTCTGGATCAGAAGTCTGAGACCAAAGAAGCACCTATTAGCTGAGGTTTATTCTTCTGTTGTTTTCCCATCAGAGTTAATTTGGCATCCTAAATAAACAAAGTTGTTGACTTTTTCGAAGGAATAGATGCCAATTTGGACGTGCTCTCCTTCTCTAGCTTCCTGTTCTGTGACCATATATTTTGTTTGCTTTCATTTATTATGAGACCCAGCCTCCTTGAGGGACCTTTAAGACCAAGAAAGGCTTCAGTGACTGCTCGAAGATACCTCCCGATTATCTTTTGGGTCGAAAAATTGCGAGAATTGGGGCCCATAGGGATGGGTATCTTATTGAGGAATGTTGATGGAATGTTAAATAGCCGTCTGTTTTGAAAAGTGTACAGGGTTTTCTGGGTTATCAAATGGAATAGAAAACGATTCGATTAACTTTTATGCATTTGTGTATTAGTGGAAGAAACAAAAACTGAAATAGAGATTTTTTTTAAACCACTACCACAAAGTGGATACCAGTACCGATATAATGGAAACCACCGACGTAAGAGCACGTCACCCGCAGTGTTGTGTTATTTAGGTACAACTGAGGAAATTTAAGAAAGATTTATTGATTTATTAATGACTGGGACTAAGGCTGATTTACTGAATAGCTGAAACTAAAAGATAACCTTATTTGAGTTGTTGTTTCATTATTGGAATCAACGGACTTCGTGTAAACGTAAAATAACGCCCTTGAGTTCTCTGATTCATTCAATGATAGCTTACCTAACTTGAAAATATGTAGTAAGTTACTTAGTCTGACCGTAAGTCTGTTTCTTGTTTAAGCATTGAACATTACGTTTTCAGGGAAAACTCAAAATGTAATGCACAATACTCGACTGAAGTAATTCAAGCTCCGAGTACAAAAACGGGAATATTTTTTTATAAGTTTACGTTGTACTTATTAATAATTTTAAATTATTTTAGCGCATAGGCCTACAATTTTATTTATTGTTGCCTGTTGTGTTTTAGGTTTCCTTTTTTTTTTAAAAAAAAAGACGTATTTCTGATTACTGTTTACAAAGATGATGGCAGACGTTAAAACGATTGTAAGCCGGGCTGTTAGGCCGTGTTCTTATGGTGTTTAAACCAGACGTTTCGGCCTCACCTACCAGGCCATCTTCAGTGGTAATAGAACGTCGCTGATGTTCGCCAAATGCGAACCAACTCAGTACTGGTGTTATTTTGATGAACATTAGCCATTCTTTTAACCACTGAAGATGGCCTGGTTGGTGAGGCCGAAACGTCAGGTTTAAACACCATAAGAACACGGCCTAACAGCCCGGCTTACAATCGTTTTAACAATATTCGCGCCGGCCGTGAAAGCCTTAAGACAATGCTATGATGGCAGATGTTCATAAATGTTTGTAAACAAATGTTTATATCAAGGGTTGATAAGGAAGTGATCGGAACAATATGGTTGAAAAAATTTGTTACTAAACAATACAAGTTCTGTTACTAAAATAATACAAGAAAAAATTTATAACGCAAAAAAATATTTGGCAGCCAATTTGTAACTCGTCAATTTTTTTTATAATAGGCAAACAGTTAGTCACCACCATTCGAATACAATTATCCAAATGTTTATCTGTTAGTATGTCTGTTGTTGCTTTTTATAATCTTGAAATCGAGAAAGTTTTTTTACGTACGCTCGTAACAGCTTCAACTGTCTTGTTAGGCTGTCTACAGACGATTGCTCAACGCAGAAAACCTTCCGCGAGCCACCGAAAATATCCCTACAAGCTACTAGTAGTTCCTGATCAATGGTTTGGCGATCAGTGGTTTAATACATGACTAGTTTTAAAGGTTTACAACATTTTTCCGTATTGTGTGTGCCCTCGGAAGGCGTGAACCTGACGCACAATCCGTAGCACATGTAGTTGTGATGTCATTCCATTGGCTGCCCCTTTTCAGCGCATTTAAGTCGATAGGGGGTTTAAACTCCAGTTTTGGAGCTGCTTAGGCGACTAATTTGCATGCCGGAGGCACTGTTTCGCCTCTGTACGGGTCTGCGCTTTAATGCCAATAATGTCGCCTCCTCGAAATACCAACTCAGCAACGTCCTTGAGCTTGCAGTGCGTGGCTCAACTTCTGGTTCTGGAAAGACTCAACTTCATACCTGTAGTTCTAACTAGCAAATGGAAGGCCTGAGAAACTACAATCCCCTGCAACAACTAGGTACATCTTTTCATTCCCTTTATCTAACTCTTCAATCTAACAGAAATGATAAATAGGATTCCGGCTCGAAATGATGAATCCATGTTTCATCACATGTTAGAATTCTACCCAAAAATGCATCAGGTTTCTGCATTTAGCGTTGTTTCAGCTCTGTACACACTCAAAGTCTAGTGTCTCTGTGGTGGTTGGTCAACTCCTTTTGGAACCTGTCTTGCGCTTGTTTTATAGAGTACTTGAGCTTTTGGATGATAATTTTATAAAGTGTGCCAACACTGACTTGTAATTCTTCAGCTATAAGTTCAACTGTAATCCGCCGGTCTTCTTGGATGAGGGTGTCTATGCGAGTCTCATGCGCTGGAGCTGAAACCTCAACTGGACGTCCTGAACGATGCTCGTCAGTACTGAAGTTCTACCAATTTTAAACTGTTCTACCGCTTATAAAAAATTCTGCAGTTCATACAGAATTTCCAGTATTGTTTAGTCATACGAGAGTAAATTTTAGCCGGGTTTTCACCTCCAGAAAGTAAAATACGGATCACTGCCCGTTCATCATCATCATCATCTGCAAGGATTCAACCAAGGATGAATGCGGTCTCACGCAGGCAAAGTCTAGAGCTGGTCACTCCAGCGTTTCCTCGGACGTCCCACACCTCTCCGTCCCTTCGGCTTATAGTTCCATAGTTGTTTGGGATGCGGCAGTCATCCATTCGGCAAAGCTGGTCCCTCCAATTCAGCCGATACTGGGCAATCCTGTCGAGTATACTCATAATACTCAGTTCCTCCCGTATATCTGTGTTTTTTCTATGATCATGGAGAGTATACCCTGCCACGTGCCTGAGAAATCTCATTTCAGCCGCTTGGATACGACTGGCCTGGTCTTTCGTTAAAGTCCAATTCACAGACCCATAAAGACAAGGTGGGAAGGCCCATCGCCTTGTAGTGTTTTAGGTGTGTTTCTTTACTTGCTGACTTAAGAGTTCGCGTGATAGTCCCGCACATAACTTACTGAAACTTATTCATAAACGTCGTTGCTTGTATTATAAGACACACTGTAGCCCAGTTGTTCAAAATTGCTGACGGATCACTGCATGTTGTTCAACTAATTCCGAAATTTCAAGACGACTCGACATCGTTAAATTAGAATTTTAGATTACAAACAAAACAATTCTAATCAAACAGCTGATCAGGACTCATCACAGGAATGGCAACTTACAGTTCTGGAACTATCGTACTCCGCCTACTAACCGTTTTTCCTCTACAATTACTTGTCTCTTTAATAATTGAATGACCTTGTTAGTTGCTTATAATATATAATTAGGCTATATACTTCTCTCACAGTGGTATTCATAGGGAAGCAACTAGTAAGAACTATTATAGTTATAGATGGAAATATTATGGAATAAGTCCAGCATTTCAATTACTTGGGATGTTACGTTACATGTGGGACAGAAATTGACCTCGATGAAAAATTAAACAAATTTATGTGAAACAATTCACAGCTACCTTAAAAATGAAACAAAGAAGGAAACAAGGGTAAGGGTTTTTAACACTGTAGCGGTACCGGTTCTGATGGATGGAGATGAAGCCAGAGTTATGACAGAAAGAGATTAAGCAAAGATTCAAGCAGCAGAGATATAATTTATGAGGAGTACTCTGGGCTGTACCATTCGCGATAGAGAGAATAATGTAGATATAAGGACTGAACTGGGAGTCAACCCATTGTTGGAACAGCTAAGGAGCAACAAGCGTGTGAACGTTTGGGAAGAATGGCAGGTGACAGAACACCAGTGCTAGTAATGAAATATAGACCGGTGGGGAAGAGATGTAGGACGGCTGAGAGCGAAGTGGGTCCCGGAACAGGTTCAGGATAAAACCTAATCGTTGAGGTTGATGATGATGATGATGATAATAATAATAATTCTCTTATCGAGAATATATTTAAAATTGTTTGATATACTTGATTATGTATTATGTGAATTAATAAATAATACGTGATGCGTTTAAATGAATCAAACTATTCTTTTCGACAAAGGTTTTTAAAAATATATAAACACTTGGTACGTTTCAGAGATTTTATTTTGCTCTGACAGCTGTTTTGACTTCTTAAGGCATTGTCAAATAGATGAATGAAAACCTAAACAGAGGATGTAAGGGTGGTGGTGGACATCTGTTTAGGGCGTGTATCGCAACATGTGTGAGGTGTGAAGATGGAGGGGGGTTGCAGGAGCTAAGGGAAGGTCAAGTCTCTGTAAAAACTAAATATAATCAGAATGCAAAATATAAAATTAACTAAATTAAATATTACACCACCTTTACATCCTCTGTTCAGGTTTTCATTCAACTCTTTGACAATGGCTTAAGAAATCGAAACCGCTGTCAGAGTTAAATAAAATCTGTGAAACGTACCAAGTGTTTATATATATTTTTAAAAACCTTTGTATTTATATGTTTCATCAAGTGCCCAACGAGTCATCAATTAATATTCTTTTCGATTTCTACAGTTTTATAGTAATTAGTGAAAGTCTATTCATGAAAGAAGCGTGTAAACGACCTTTCTGACTGGTCGCGGAAACTATTTTATTTTATATTTTGTCTTAAAAAAAAATTAAATACGAACTACGACGACAACAGGTTTGAATAACATTAAATTAGGTTAACAGTGAGTGATTACGGTTGAGGTACAGCAGTGAGTGGATGCACAGCACTCGACAGCCAAGTGGTTTCCCACTACTTCAGCGTTAACGTATTCCATAACAGAGTACGCTCAAGATGAATTTTAATTTACACAAGACCTTTATTAGGTTGTCCCTTCCATCGTCCGTTACTTTGTACCGTTCTTTACTCTCACGCTACGCGCACGCGCTTATAAGCGTAATACGACGTATGCGTTTAATAGTATACATCAGTGGTTCCAAAACTTTTCAGTCCGCGGACCCCCTCCAAAAAAAAATTAAAAATTTCAAGGACCCCTTATGAGTTATGAAATTAAACAAACAGTAAGTATGATACAAATTTTTAATATTTTAATTAAAATGTATTAAAATCAAAATTGTTTTAACTTGCAATATTATAATATTAATGATATCAAACATAGCTTAATGTTAACAATGAAGCTGCTTTTGAACAATTAGCTCTGCAATATTAGGTTTAATGTCTGATAATTTCAGTATTAAGTCACTCTTGACATCAAGTCTACTTCTTAACTTCGCCAACCTCGGTTCTATCTTTCCAGCCTCACGTGTCGAAATCCAGCTACTTTGGCGTAAAACCAGCTACATGAAAACACGTTAGGCTTAGATATAGTGCTTATATGTGGACTAAAACAGCGCGATCAGTTCTGCGTTGATGTGGCGCTCTAGTCAGTTCGGCTGACAAACAGATCTGCTACGCGATACAATTTAAAGACATTATTAAAGCCATTAGTTTGAAATTACTTCAACAATTACAAATAGTTCGCACAAAAAAATACTGGAATCTTCTAATAATTGTTTTAAGATTTTAAAATTTAGATTTTAGACTACACAAAATCGGAGAAACTTACAGTATATTCTATGTTCTTTTTTTTCTTGTAAGTGTCCGCGGACCCCCTGAAACATTGTCAGGGGTCCGCGGACACCACTTTGGGAACCACTGGTATACATTATTATCGTGAGACTAATATGTTGCAAGTGAAAAATTACACATTTATCACTGATAGAACTGCAGTGTTCGCAAAGGTCAGTAGCGTCGCGTCCATGTAACCGCTGGCTCTTGTTGGCGGCAACAGTACTGGAAATAAGAGAAAATAATATAAATTATATCACGGGATGAATACTTTAGTTATTGAATAATTTGAATCCGAACAATATTAGTAGGGAAACTTGAAGAAAAGCTTTGCTTTCGAACTGCTGGGCACTTGCACCGTCTTGCGTTGCCGGCTCAGACATCGGCAATATTTTACTGGGTACGGTCATTGACCTCCTAGTAGTTGTCACTGTACAAACTGTGGAGGGGGGGACACATTCGTTCACCCAATGTGTTGCCGCTGTATAAACCGGCAAAACGCTCAGTTAGCAACTATGTTCGTTTTCGGAACTGACGTGCAGCAGATACTACGTACCTATTTGCGTTTTGTTAGTTTATATTTATCATGTCATGTGTCATCTGTTCCCTGTTTATATTTATTATTTTTAATTCGATTGTTTCTGTTCTGATTTTTCTGTGTAAGTATAATGGAGCAGATCCCGTTGAACCGGGACCCTCTTATTCTGCCAGTAAATAACAGAAAATATTCTCTTAATTTGGCTCTAAAAAGAATATTTTGGCTCTAAAAATAATGTTTTGTGTCTATAAAAAACACTTAGTACTATAAAAAAGTTCGAATAAATTTTAAGGTTACGTTTTAGGCCTATCACAACCGGCAACAGGTGTTACTCACGCCACGCCACGTATTACACGAGTGGAAAATTATACATTTATTACTGATTAAACTTCAGTGTTCGCAAAGGAGTCTCCGTGTTTAAAAAGGACACGCGAGGATGGCTTTGCAGAAGAGTCGCGAATAACGGAAACCTGATGAAACGTCGTGGGAAAAGAAGAGAATTTTACGTAAATTAAAATGGAGTGAAATAATATATCCCCTCTTATTTAGATATTTGCAGCTATTTTGATACATTTATTTGAGCTGAAAAGGAGAGCTACAACTATAAGACCATCTGCTTACTGTGTAAAGTGACTTCCCAAGTTTGACAATAAAAACGAAAGGCTAGTAAGAAAACAGAAGTGGTAGTTGGAGCACTTAGAGACGATACAAATAAAACGAACGTTCTACTTGGAGGTGAAAGTAGAAACAGATAAAGATTTTCAAAAACCTGGGTGACAGATGTTAATGAACCAAAGATCTATAGAAGTCTATGGGTCTCGTATCCATGTCTCTCAAATCTAGCATATCACAGGCAAAAACAGGAAACATGTGAAAAGGAAGGCAGTGTTAATATTAAACATATTAGATTCAAAACAAGGAAAATTTTTGAAGTCTTTTGTTGTGCTGTACTTGGCTTTGTATGGCTTTGAATGTTCTTGGGTAGAGAGGAATGATTAGAGATTTTGCACATAAGAATTCACAGAATTTTATGCAGTGTGAACAAAGATGAAGTTGTACGATAAATTTCCATATTGTCAAGCTGTGCCCTTTCGTTAAAACATACACGTTTCCACTCCATCTACGGATGTCACCGTCAATAAACGACCTTCCTTTTCTCAGTTGTCGGTCCAGAAAGATGGTGGTCCACTGAAGATGATGCCCGCCGATGGAGTGGAAACGTCCGGGATTTTTAAACAATGGACCGCGTTTAAAATACATGAAAATTTTGTTAACTTATGACGACTTCTTCAGCTGTGAAAGCCTGAACGATGTAGAGCTAATCGCAAAGGAATACAAATGGCTTGGAATCTCGGTTATTCAAAACAGCTGCGTTCATGTGATACTACTGACAAAGATTATTGGGAGAAATACCAGGAGAAGGCAAAGAAAGAGGTTCCTGGACCGGGTCGCTTTACTAATCAGATTTTAGACAGCGACTTGATAACCCGCCGATCCCGGACTGAGATTGCGAGTCGAAGAGACGACTCACTGAATTAGAGACACGGCACGTAAAGTGGTTGATAAAATTATTGATGTCTGAACAACAATTTCATTCTTCAGGTTATACCCGATTCATTTCTCGGATTGTATCCGATTAGAGGTACATCGGGGCTTTCGTACATTGGGTCTCGTATGACAATATTTTTTATTTGATGTAACCGGTTGAGAAGCAGCTTGAGTTTAATCTAGAAACACAATGTAAATTTTGAGCTTTCTATAAGGTTGTAACAGGGGAAACATTTATTCTGAGAACCGCGGAGAAACGTTGACTTACCGGACGTCTCATTAACGGTATTAAGTGTATGTAGGACACTACATCAATAAGCAGTTTTTCCTCTTTCTCGCCTATTGTCAGTATATAATACAGAGTTTACCTCGTTTCTCTTGGATTTTTTCTTCTCTCTCCAGGCCGTTTTACATTACACTCTTCTCTTCACTTCTTCAGCACTACAGACCAATGTGAGCTTCCAACACCAATCCTCTCCAAGGTCTCTTGTTTATTGCCATCTCAGTCTAACCCCTTACACCCATTCTTCTTAGATCTTCTAGCACATCACCCAACCATCTTATTCTATGTCGACCCCTCTTTCTCCTTCTGTAGACTTCAGCTCTCACGACTCATTTTGTTCGGCATACACTGATCATCTGTCCGCTCTAGGTGACTAAACCATTGTATTCGTTGAACCTTTATGAATCTTACAGTGTCCTCATGATTCAATAGCTCGTCTATCTCCTGGTTATTTCTTATTCTCCATTCGTCATCTTCTCAGTGTCCATGTCTCGCCTCCATAAATAATAACCGATTTGTTGAGTGTCTTATATAATCTCATTTTTGTGTACCGATATTTCTGTTTCCCATGTATAACGCATGGTAGACACGCGTATTCCTAAATAAGCGTTTCAATATAGGCCAGTTGGAACGAAAGATCGTGGAAGACCCTGGAAAAAATGGTCAGACACTCTGTGAAGTCGGATCGGGCTATAGCCCAAGCCATGTAGTGGTGAAGAAGAGGAGAAGAAGAAGTGTTACGACTAATGAGTTTGCTTCTGAGTAGTCTGCTGTTGGCACAATATGCCCTATTTCGTATTTTTATCCTGTCATGTGTTGTCGTGTTTATGGCCCCTTGATTATCTATCATATTACCATCAGGTATCTGAACTTATTATCTGCATCAAATAAATTATTCTCTATGCACAAATTATATTGATTTCTTCTCCTTTCCGATGCAGAAATCAGCATGTATTTAGTTTCGAGTCCCATTCCAGCGGATTTGTGATTCGGCTCCTTGTATGACTCAACTAGACGTTTTTCTCGTCTCTCCAGAGCGTTTTATATCGCACTACTGGGTACAAATCCGTTAAAGCGTATAGTCTACATTCGCTATATTGGGAACACTGTAACTATATCTATAAACACATAATTTATTGCATTTTAAGACGCACACACAAACTTTAATACTACACATTGAAGACATTTCGCTAGCTGCATTCAATAAGGAAATACTTTAAATCGCATATACGCTATTATTTACAGGTGTTATATAAACTGTTATGAAATCCTTTCACAGCGCGTTACAAACTAAATGCATACACACTGCATTGCATAAAGCGGCTAATGGAACGCGCGTACAGTCTGATATTATAGCCTAACGCTAAAAATAAAACTTCAGGAAATACCTAGCTTCCGTAACGATGGAAACAGTGTATTACATTTTAAAATGCACATATAACGGTACCCTTAATTGATATTTAATGTTTTTCTGCATTACAACACGATAACGTTCCGCGACAGTATTTACTGCATATCGTATATCATACAAATGTGTGTGTGTGTGTGTGTGTGTGTGTGTGTGTGTGTGTGTGTGTGTGTGTGTGTGTGTGTGTGTGTGTGTGTGTGTGTGTGTGTGTGTGTGTGTGTGTGTGTGTGTGTGTGTGTGTGTGTGTGTGTGTGTGTGTGTGTGTGTGTGTGTGTGTGTGTGTGTGTGTGTGTGTGTGTGTGTGTGTGTGTGTGTGTGTGTGTGTGTGTGTGTGTGTGTGTGTGTGTGTGTGTGTGTGTGTGTGTAAACGTCATACGGTTTGTACGTAAATGAACTAGTACATCAGGTTGGCGTGTGAGTTTGTAGGCTGCCTCCAGACATGTTGTTCATTCATAATGCAGCGATTGCCAGACCCGTAACAACCTGTTTGCAAGCATCGATTGTTACAGAAAAAAATTTATGTTCGGTGTAAAAATAATTTTTTGTTATTTCTCTTTGTCGCTATATGACTTTGATTTATCGTCGTTTAGTCGTTTCCAACTGCAAATCTCAGAAGTCTGCAATGTAAGTGTAAGTCAGCGGCGGCTCGTGGTTCTTACAGTTGGTGGTTCAATGTCCGAATGTTTCTACTAAGATAAGAGCAATTATCCCATTCCAAATAACACTGTTGACAACTTTAAGTTGGCCTAATATTAGGTTGTGTTTATGCTATTTGTAAATTATTCTGAAAATATATAGTTAAATTAAAGGGATTGTTAAATGTTTCTGTTTAATACTCAAAAAGGGGAAGCGGCCTACCGAGTCCCTTAATTTTACATTTATTTTCAGTAGAGAGAGAGAGAGAGAGAGAGAGAGAGAGAGAGAGAGAGAGAGAGAGAGAGAGAGAGAGAGAGAGAGAGAGAGAGAGAGAGAGAGAGAGAGAGAGAGAGTTAGGCAGACAGACAGACAGAGATAGACAGACAGACAGACAGACAGAGGGAGAGGGAGAGAGAGAGAGTGAAAAAACAATTGTTTTTAAAATAGATTGAACATTATTCATTTTATCAAATCAATTAACCGAACACAAAAATAAGAAATATCTGAACACGTAACACACAAAAAAACACCAGCAAGTACTTTGGAGATTATACACGCTTCGGTCAGCTTAACGTTACTATAACTATTCGATGACTACATTAAATATACTTTATTTTCAGAGTACAAAGACTTCACTATTTTATTTGATTGTAAGACTTCACTGCACACATTTTCATTGCGTACTAAGTGAAATACAGAAATCTGACACAAAACTGAAGGTAAACGGACAAATCATGTGGTAAGAATTATAATAACGGCGAATGGCAGTATTATGAAAATGTTGAAACTCCCGGTCGGGGCACTTCGGCCCTCGTCGGAACTATTCGTCTCTGTCGCTAACATTCGGGTTTAGCGACTTTAGCGACTGCTGAATGTAATTTTTGGAATAACGATTTCCCCCTCCAAAGCTGTCTACTCAGTCTAGGAGGTGCTGAGAGCTGCTTTGAACCTCAAATAGTAGTAGCGAGCAATTCGCCTATTACGCGAATCGATTATTGTTCAGTCAACAAGATTAATCTCACAGATATTTCAATTATTTAGGGGGTTCACTGAACCTTATGGACGAGCCGCCACTGGTGTATGTACAATTTCTGCGTGTGTCTTGAGCGATCGATATGTAAAGTAGATTCAGCAGACGTATTGGGTTTCAGAATGTGACAAAGACGTCTTCTGCAGAGCCGTTTTTAGGACCTCAGAGGCCCCCGGCAGACCCGAAAATGAGGCCCCAAGTATAGTATATTATGCACACAAGAGCTTTACATTAAACGTCCGAGATATATACGATATTTTTCGTTGCATGTGGGCGTAAAATGTAAATGCAATTTTAAAAAAAATCACATGGTAGTAAAAATGTATTTTTCACCCACTCCAATGAAAAATACAAATTATTAAGTTTTTTTGGTTTATTAAATTAATAAATACAGGCTGCTTTACAAAAACCACAACTCAAAATTTTTTAAATAATGATTTTATTTATTTATATTTAACAGATAAGAATATGCTTATAGATACTACAATCGTCTACATAGAAAATTATGTATAATAACATCATAATAATGATGTAAGTAACAAATAGGCCCATCCAAAAAGAGACTTAAGTCTATTTGAAAAAATGGTTGGAAAAATTAAAATAAATTAAAATAATTTTTTTAGAATACTAGATTTTGAAAAATTGAGCCTTGAATATTATTGTTTTAAACTAAAAGATATAATTTGTATGCTTTAATTAAAAAATATATTAAGTATTCCAAAAAAAATAGGCGATTTTCATTTTTTTCAATTATTTTTTTAAGTTCTCTTATGTCCCTTTTTGCATGAGACTATTCAACTAATAAATAAATAAATACACTCACGTATAAAATTAAAAATTAATGATCAAAAAATAAAAGCTAAAATAAATAAAATTGTTTTAAAACATTTTTTTTTCTGCACTTTCTTTCCGCAAAATCATCAATTATTTCATCAAAACTAATTTTACTCATTGCATCATTTTCTATGCTGAGAATACTTTAGGGCGTTTAATCGCTCTTGTTTAATACTATTCCTAAGGTAATTTTTCACAAGTTTAAGTTTAGAAAATGACCTTTCAGCAGATGCATTAGGTACCATCAACAATAAAAAAGTTCTCAAGCAAATTTCAATGTTTGGGAAAACAGATAAAAGTCCATTATCATACAAATATTTGTAAGTTTTCTTAAGATTTAGTTTTTTGGATATAAATGAAGGGCCCACTATCATGAACATCATCCTTGATAGTCTCTTCTTCATCGTGATTATCGAGTTCATCTTTATCATCCTTTTCTTTATCGTCGTCTTCTGTTTTTGAAAGAAGCTTCTCCAAGTTTACATGCTCTTTTAAAAAACCTTGTAGATGGAGGCACTCTTCAAATAACTCTTTTTCGCAAACATCATTTTTATATATTCTCGAAAAAGTATTGCAGGGAGTCTTTAAGGAACTTTCAGAGAGAACAACCAAATTTTCTATAAATCCAAATCTCTCAGCTATTACATAATATTTTGAGGCTCTGTCTTTCAAGTTATTAACTAATTTGTCTATAATAGGTAAAAAAACTTTTATCTTTAGATTCTCCTTCGGTGTAAAAACAGTATCAGGCGTCTGAGAATTGTCAAAAAACTTAATTCTTGAATTGCGTTTGGAAACGCATGTTTCTTTAGTGCATTGTTCGAAAGTACTCAAAGTAGAGCCAATAAATTTTGCTGTTTTTGTAAAATACATTTCAAAGCTATCTCTTTTCTTACTAATATACTCAGACAGGGAATTCAATATCGTCACCGTTGTTGAAAGGGTCAATGTTGGTTTTTGCAAAACTTTATTTACCTTATTTATCCGAGTTAAAATATCGTTCCACACGAGAGTTAAAAACGCTATCTCAAACTTTTGCATGGATGCAATTAAACTTGAAGCTTTAACTTTTGTCTCTGCTGTCTGATCATCATCGTCCTCAATTTTTTGCAACGCTGATTTTATTTCTGCATAGTTATCGTACAGTGCAGTGACTGCATCTGCACGAGCAGACCAACGAGTTGTAGATAAGGCCTTTACAACTTTCTTCTTTCCTGTCAATGAATCCAACAGTATCATCCATCTAGATGTAGATGATGAGAAAAACACATACAATGATTGTACGAAGTAAAAAAATCTAGCGGACTCTGGGATGCCTTCAGCAGCAGAAACTCCGACCAAATTTAACGAATGACCAGAGCAAGGAATAAATTGTGCTAATTCGTTTAATTCTTTGACTTTTGCTTGAAGGCCATTGTAACAACCACTCATATTAGATGCGTTGTCATATGATTGACCCCGACAATGAGAAATTGGTATGGTAATTTCATTCAAAAAGTTAACTACTTCATCGAATAAGTTCTCTGCTGAATTTCCAGATATAGGAAGGAACTTTAAAAATCTTTCAGTAGGCTCTCCAAACAAAACATATCGAATGATGAATGTTAACTGATCGATGTGTGCAGCGTCTGGCGTGGAATCTACTGACATTGAATAATATCTGGAAGCCTTTACTTCTTTTATAATTTCTTGAAGCACTCGCTTTCCCATAATATGAGTAAATTCATCACAAGTACTTGGTGATAAGTAAGAAGTTTTACCACTGCCAGCACCACCATACTTTTTTATATGCTCCTTCAAAATCGGATCATACTCACTAATTAATTCAAGTAGTCCTAAATAGTTTTCATTGTTTTTACACCCAAATTCCTCAACATCACCCCTCAAAGCAAGTCCTCGTCCAATAAGAAATTTTACTACGGAAACAATTCTAGTTAAAATCTGACACCAATAATCTCTTTCCTCGTTCACTTGCTTTTGAATCTCAGAGTCTATTCTCCCAGACATAGAAGAACGGTTAAGAAATGACAGTAAAGAAGCACGATGCTGTTGACTGTTTTCATGAAATGAAACAGCTTGAGCACCATGCTTCCAATCGTTGAAACCGTTGGAATTGAAAGGGTTTGTGGCCATCAAAGTAGAACCAAATAGTTTGCAAACGATACAATAAATCTTACCGGTGGATGGAGAGTATAACAACCAGTCTCGTTTTACTTTTTCTCCATTTTGAAGTTCTTTATAAAAAAATGTCAATTGGCAACTTCGCTTTTGAGAAACCTGTTTTCCCTTTTCTAAAAATTCGTATACTCTAATAGATTTATTGAAATCACTATCTAAATTTTGATAGCATGAAGGCCCTTTTCGAATAAAATATTCTTGGAGTTGGGTTTTTAAAATTCTATTTAAATCCCATAATGCAATATCTAAGCTGAGAAATTCTTCAACCTCTATTTGTTCACCTTTATCATTTTGAGTTGAATGTGTGTTCATTTCATGTGTATTCTGTTTCGAATGATTATTATGTGAAAACTCTTCTTGAATATGTTGTGAAACGAGTGATTCCCTTTCCAAATTACAAACTATTTTACCGCCTTGTTCAGAAAATGTAGACGAAGAGAACTGTGATACTTCAATAGCTGGATCATTATTGTCTATGAGTAGATGATTCTGAGGTTCAGTTGATGAAGGTGAATTACAGGGTCTTCTTTCAATTTCCGATTGGCTTGGTACGACATGAAAGAAAGACGATACCTTACGAGTTTTATCAATTACATTTTTTTCTCTTTCAATTTTTTGGCGTTTATGAGCACCACTTTCAAAACGCTTCATTTTTGGTTTCAAAATTCCTTCTCTTTCAGAATCAAATTCGATCTAGAACAGTTTAGAATAAAAAAAAATAAATCAACTAGTGACTTTTATGTTTTTTATAAGAAATGAGTCAGTTCAGCAATGACATATCCGAATGAATTAATGGTACATAATATTATTATGTAAATAGATCATTTTTGATAATCTTCGAATTGACATACCAGAAATGTAATATTTTTTTGTGTTCTACTACCTAAAATTCGACCTTGCAAAATTTATGAGACATAACCTTACACTGATAACGTACCAATACAGAACAAAATTTTAAAAGCCCTACGTCATTTTCTAAAGGTGCGCATTACATTTTCATTCAAGCTTACATCCACTTTTGTACAGATATACATGTTTAAAAGTTTCTGATATGTCATTCAAAGCTACGAACCAAAATCTTTTTTACTTCGGACCAAGTAAATAGCATAATATCACTGTCAGTCTAATTTGAGGTTAGTTTCTAAGCGTTAGCGAATTTAAAATGAAGTATTGATACGAACAATTTAGAGTGCGTTGAAAAACATACTAATAAGATAAAACCTAAGAAGCACAAAAAAGTATTTAATAATAATACGCCATTTTACTTACCTTAGTTTAAAGTCAACTAATATTATTTTTCTATTCACAGCACGTATAAAAAAACTAATATCGGGTTAATGCAAAGTCATTGTCTCTTATTCAACCATCATTTAATTAATAAAATGTCAATAAAATGCAATTACAGTTGCGTTGCAAAAAACATGAAAGGCAATAAAAAACAACTCTGGCAATGGCAAATATCCTAGTATATTATATTTAGATTTTAGATCAGCAGATAGCGCTGTATACATGTTTACCAACTTTACTGGGATTCTTGTGCCTTATGTTGCGCGCGTCTGCGTATAGGGAATGTTACCGAAAGTAAATGCGTCATGTAAATTACCAAAATTTCTCGACGAGGGGACTGATTTATAAATTTGATATTAAGTACCGAATATAAACTGAAACAAGTCAATTACTTTTAACGATTTTATAGATACGACCGTACGAGGTACGAAGTGCCTTATAATTTCACCAATCTATAGTATTTTTACACTTTTAATCTTATTAGTTACACAAGTTATTACTTTGTATTATCCAAATACCAACCAACCTTCTTGTCTTTGGTTAAGCACGCGTAGATCTCGCTGTCCCCCGAGCATTTAGGGTTTAATGCTTTTAGTCTTTGGTTTAGCACGCGTAGAGTGTGCTGTCCCTCGAGCATTTAGGTTTTAGCGCTTTTTGTCTTTGTTTCAACACGCCTTGGTTTGAGGCCTCTTTAAAGTCGAGGCCCCCGGCATCTACCGGGTTTGCCCATAGGTAAAAACGGCTCTGGTCTTCTGTTCAGAAATAAAAATTTTGTTTACTAGTTCCTCTACGTCACATTCCAAAGAAGCTCGACTGGGATGACCCGAGGCATTAAACTGGATGTCTGTTGGTCCGTTTGGGAGTTGTGTGAGGGATTGATGTCACTGTCGTTTGTATCTGCATCCACAGAATTTTGGGTCATCATCGTCAGCAGGCATCTGGATCCTTTAAAATGTTAAACGTAAGACTGACTCGTTATTCTTACTGGTCGTCGTTATAAAAAAACGCTAAATTTTTTTAGACACGATACATTTAATTCTTACGGTGGCAGGCATTTCAGCCATCCTACGATGGCTGCCTATGTCTAAATGACGGTTAACCAATGAGTTTAGCACATTATAGAATACGGAACACAACTGATATTATTATTCTCCATAAAACGTGTTTCAGAACTAACAAAACGTTTTTAATAAACTCACGACCTTTCATAACTTTTCTTGATATTTCCCTAAGCGAATCAATATTGAACTATCAGATGCAGCGGCTAGCAGTCACGTCTCTCCGTTTATTGGTACTATGTTGTTACGCACAACGTATGGTGTTGCCTTCTTTTAGAACTTTCTCTTCGAGTCGATTGGATTAAAGTAGAACCGTAGATTTGTTCTTAAAGTAGCTGGCCGAAATGAACCAATTTGACTTTCAATAAACTCAGGACGCGCTAGCGAAACATGAACAGCTCAAACCACTTGCGCTATCCGATGTCGGTTACTGAACCTCCGTCTAAACCACAACGAATTAAAAGAAATTTGGCCGAACATGAATTGTCATGCTTATCCTATCTCGGTCAAAAAGATGACAGCCGATTCGCCTGTGCTGGTTGTGGTTTAACCATTGCCGCCAGCAGCAATCTGCGAATGCCTCAACACGAGATACTAAATGTTGTTAAGCCTCAAATATTTCTCTTCCTTGTTCATGTCGTTCGTGCTATTGCGTATCTTGACCGCTTAGATCAAATAAGTTTTGGCGATTTCTTGGCCGAGTTTAGTTTTTGTTTTTTTAGACGGAAGTCTTCCAAAAAATTGTCTTCGGAAGTCTTGTGGGATTGTTTCTGGACAATGTCCGAAGTCGTTCATCAATCAGATGTTTGGTTGCGTCTGCGGTAACTCTCTTAACCGCTATTTGCCTCGTCTTCGTTGTCGATGGAAATGTCAGATTGAAGGACGATGTTCGTCTAAAATCCAAAAACACAGAACTAGTTCATTGCATTACAGTCCCAGTGTTGACGAAGTATACAGAGCAACGTCTGTGTTAGAAGTGTGGCCGTTCCTCGTCAAATAAAGAATCAATTCTTACATTAGTCAATAAGAGTAGAAAGTAGTCTTTGTAAGCTACTAGTCTGACTGAGAGCCATCTGGATCACTGTTGCGGTTTTCCTGCCAGTCTTGGTAAAATGCAGCTGTTTTTGTTTGGACCATCAACTGCTACATCTCTGTGTGTTCATTTCTACCGCTCCTGATTCCTCTTTAACTTATTACTATCCACTTGAACGTCTTCCTCTTCCATAGCATACATTTTCTTTAATTGTCTTCCTTCTACAGAAAATGTCCCCACGACCCTTTACTCTTTGAGACTGTTTTCTGGGAAGGAGGACCCTATCTTCTCTGCAAGAATCTCCTTTTAACGTGTCCTTCTCCGGGTGATTTTAAACCCACGAGGGACTCATTGAGCCGTTTGAATAGGACTTTTTCTCTCAGAAATTTGTTGGCTAACACCTTTTATTAGAAATAACGAACATAACGCTTTTAACAAAATAAGAAACACTTGCTGGCTACTCCTGTTCTGTATACTGACTTTTAACTATTAGTATTTTAATCCTCTATTTTATCTTCTGCATTAAAGAAGGAAACAACTAAGAGATTTCAAAATTAAATAACAATTAAATATAATCGATTCTCATCGTTGCATTCGCTTACACTAGATACGTATCTGTCATAACAAAATATTTTCTCACAGGCCAACTTTTCATGTCGTAATTCGAAAACATCGTAACCAAGCGTTATAAATAATTTTTTGTTATGACATGTGGAAAAATGCAGAAAAAACATTAACTATTCTTTTGCTTTACGGATACATTAAGCTACAAATTGAGGTGAAAACAAGCCGTTTACGTCAACGAACAACGGAAATACGACTAGTTAAGTTATAAACTTCACTAAATTGTTGAAATGTACTATTTATTGGTTTCATATATTTTACGGCTTTGTTTATGGTCAAAAAATTTTTAAATTGGAAGAGACGATGGAAAATACCGGTTTTGATAATAAAAAAGTTTAAAAATTATAATTCTCTAACTCTGGTTTTTGGACGAGTAAATTTTTCAGCTCCCGCAGTACACACGAGCGAAAACCCCATATACGCAATGTATTTCCCTGTCTTCCCCATTGTGTTATGTAACTTCTGAATTAAGAGTAGTATAAATACATAAGTGTGTGTGTGTGTGTGTGTGTGTGTGTGTGCGCGTGTGTTTGTGTGTGTGTGCATAATACAATACAACATGCGTTTATTAAAAACACAACAAGAACTTTGAAAAAGTTTGAAGTTAAATGTTTGAATCTAGAAAGAAGCAGGAAGGATATTGTAAAGCCGCGTTTACACCGGTGTTAGTAACAAATGTTACTAGCTTTTTTGTTAGTAAACAACGTTTAGGAACAACTGTTACTTAAGAAGTAGCTAACAGAACACTAGTTGACTCTTTGGTTGTTATTAACATTTTGCCACATAACCACGCCACCGCGCTTGAGGTGGGCTAAACTGTTATTTTTAAATAATAGGTATGAAAATACCGGTCCAAAAAAATAACAGGTACAAATACCTGTTATTACATACTGATTATACATAACCTATATTATCCTTTGTAAGTAACTCCTTTTGAGTTGCCTGCAGGTCTCCTATGTAATATCTTCAAATAAATACACTGCAAGTAGGTTTATTTTCACCTAGACAAACATTAATGTGCATAAATGTCCATTACAACAATCTCATCATTTACGTGAGACTTGTAGTGCAGTTAAAATCCCATTAATAAAAAGTATAATATAGCCTTTCAACATCAGCCACTCTATAGGTTATAACACAATATAATTAAATACAACTATTTCACTAACGACTCGGAACACAAAGTTTGTATGAGTAAAAACATAAAGTTTTACTTTACAACCTGAACCGGTTTTAGTTACAAGTTGGTGACTAGTATAATATATAATTTATTAGCATATAATCTGTATTATATATCTGCATATCACACGAGAATAAATGTAACATCAGGGTGATTTTTTCCTTATTAAAAACAGCTTCGTCTCTTTCCGCAGAATGAAGTATTCAGGACGAAAAAGTGGCTTCGTACTAGTTTCTACTCGAAATACGCTTGATACTACTTGTTCCTAAAATACTAGGTGTTCCTAAAATACTACTGTTCCTCTGATACGCTTAGTATTTGAAATACTCGTGTACTGGTTGTTCCTCGCGTACCAGTGATATTTTTGTAGGCCTAGTATTTGGTCTTGGCGTATTCGTTTACTTGTTACTTGCGTACTTTGTGTGTGTGTCTGTCTGTATAGTAGCGTAGGGGGCGAGCCTCGACTCGGAACAGCGAGGGGGCGCGTCTCAACTCGGAACAGCGTCGTCGCGAATAACAGGTATTTCAACTTTTCAGTCACTGTTACATACGTTCCACAAAAATATCGTTCCAAAATACCTGTTACAGGTATATCGGGCCACCTCTACACCGCGCCTCACCTGGTCATTCGGCAGAAAAATGTCGAGTGTTGAAGACATTGTTCTCGCTGCAGCTGAGGCGCGGTAACACGTGTTACTAACAAATGTTATCAACATTTCTTTGATCTTTACCGACTTCTAGTGGATAACAAAATTCTTGTTGATAACAGCTTGTTGGTAGCAAATTCAGAAGCGTTTTTTAAAATGTTACTTAAAATTGTTTGTAACACGTTTTACTAACACCGGTGTAAACGTGGTTTAATAATAACAGCATACTAAATATTTAAAAACAAATGTGTGTGTGTGTGTGTGTGTGTGTGTGTGTGTGTGTGTGTGTGTGTGTGTGTGTGTGTGTGTGTGTGTGTGTGTGTGTGTGTGTGTGTGTGTGTGTGTGTGTGTGTGTGTGTGTGTGTGTGTGTGTGTGTGTGTGTGTGTGTGTGTGTGTGTGTGTGTGTGTGTGTGTGTGTGTGTGTGTGTGTGTGTGTGTTGGGGAGGGGAGTTGAATACTCGATATTATTACCATGCTGATTCACACGTACCATTCTCTTTCTCCGTGTGTAAAATGTAAATACGCGTGCTGCAATAGTGTTACATGTCCGCGCTCCTGAGCACGTTCGTGCATGCTGTATTTATTATCTATATAATATATATATATAACTCAAAGTCTAAGGATTTATGGGTACTGAATACAAATGCACACCGTTACACCGATTTCCACAAAATTTTGCACAGGTAACCTTTGACACAAGGCGTAAAATACTGTCTAACTTGGAATTTGATATTTTGCCCCGTTCGCACGATTTAGGCTCTTTTTAATTATGTCTTTTCGTTGACGCGTATAAAGGTGTCAAAAATACCATGGAGACCAGAATTAATTACCATAGTAACAAGTAAATAAAAAAAGCTATTTAGCGGCATCGTAACTGTACATTTATCCATTCCTGCAGTACATTTTCGATGTTCTATATAATATGCGATTGTATCGATATATTACGATATGGAAAAGAAGAAGTGTACTCATTGTAAATTGTCCTATTACTTAATGCAATACGTGTTTGTTTTCATTTTTGAGGTTAGGTGACAACGATTTTTGGTTTTTAGTTTACTGCTGAAACAAATAAAAGCCACAGTTGAGGAAAACATAACGTTCAATGTGTTATACAATGCTTCTAACACATTAACGCTTAAAATAAAGAATTTAGCGTTTTTGATTTAACAGGTACTTTATAAATATCTCAAAAGTCTTTATAAACGGGTACTTTTAAATCTCCAAAGGCTGTTGCACCAACATAATTATTTAGTACAAGTTAAAATAGTACAAGTGTTGAAAACAGGTTTGGAGAGAATTTGACTAATGAGTACAAAATTGTTATACGAGCTGACAGAACGCCATATAGACATAGACAATAAAAATTATATTAAAATACTTATTAAAAGTAAAATATTCGCGTGCGAAGCCGCGGGTAACAGCTACTAGTTTATAATCCTTACAAAGAAGTACAGAGTGTTTGTACGTAATCTTGTATTTAAAAAAAAAAAAAAAAAAACGCTTTCGTTTCCAGGGATTTTTACGTCTAGCTAACGCGTGCGTCAGATTATGTGAATAATTTCCATAATTCCTCCACTGATATTATGATTTATAGGCGTTTTGCGCGATGCCGCGTGTAGGCCTACACGCACACCTAGCGGCTGGGCCGGGGTCGCCGCTAACTGAAGGGATGTTTTTAAATAAGATGGCGTAGCGGCAGTTAATAAATCAACTTAATAGTTTAATATAAGAGGTAGAAAGTGTTCAGAAAATATAAAATACGTTCTCGTCTTTACGTTGAGAACAGTACAGTAATCGAGACTTGTTCCGTTCGATTTCACGAGACCGCGCCGAGTGACGTAGCTGCGCGTAATGGGTTCGAATCCCACGAAGGAGTTTAAATACAGTGGTATCCAGTCGGTCTAATGGACACTTGACATCATTAACTGGTGACGTTAAATACACTTTAGACGTTGCGATAGCCGGCCGCATTCTCTTAACGTACAAGTATAGTACAATGTTTACATTTGTCCTCGCATTTTATTCATTTCGAAACTTATTCTACAATGTAATGATGTGACATACTCTGTCACGCGTAAATCGATTCTTATATTCTTATTTTTTCCTCTTACTCTCATAATCACTTGCTATACGACCACTCCGTATAGAAGAATGAATTGTTTTGTTCCCTTTACTTAAAGTTTTCCTTCGATGTTACACGTTAAAATACTGTAACGTTTACAAGAGCGCAGCTGGATTTCTTAGCGGGGGGAGGGGCTCTGGGGCTTTAGTCGCGCGGGCTTTAGTTTTTGTTGCTAAAACTACAAAAATTGAAAAAAGAACTCGTTCTTTACAATTTTTTTTGTTGAGGTCAAGAAAATAATATCGAAATATAAGGATTTAAATTTCTCTATAATATATAATATTATAACGATCATACACATTTTCTCAATTATTCTTGTATATATTTTGTATTATTATTAATAATAAATAGAAATTTTCTTAAAAGAATATATTTTATTGTATTTTTTTAATATTACACTGTTTCGTAACTATAAACTATCATCATCAGATTTCTATTTTATACAGATATTTCTATTTAAGTTTCATACAGAGTTCTGATTATGATAGTTTATACTATCAAAACAGTGTAATATTAAAAAATGCAAAAAAATATATTCGTGTAAGAAAAGTTTGATGTAATATTAATAATAATAAAAAAATAACAAACATGTACTATTCAGTTTTGAGTTTCCGATACCACAGATCATTTGCGTAATTGTTGTAATAATAATGTTGTAATGTCCACACATACAAAAACATCGACAATAACATGGACATTCTACACGTACACACAAAACTAGTCACTCTAGAACAATTGGAAATATACAAGCATAAAAACGACATCCTAAACGAACAGACACAATTCAAATCACATGCATTATTCGAACATATCACACCCCACACACACAATATCGATCTTTCAAAAGTCGATACCGTCGCCAAGAACAAGACGGACAGTGCTCCCAACGGCACCCTCTGAACAAGCTTTTTAAAAGCGAAAACCGGTTCAGGATATAAGGTAAAACGTTTACGTTTTTACCGGTAAAAAACTGTGTTCCGAGTCGGTAGTGAATTAATTATATTTATAAATTTTATATTACTTTTAACGTCACGTATTTTTTTAAGAGTACAATATTTTGCACGTTTACAATTCACAATTATTATTTTAGATAATTGCTTTTCCTGTAATACAAATGTTTCGTCCTTGCTTAGTTACATGATGTTTTATATTGAATGTCTACACCGCTTATTCATTAAATAATATAAACACACTTCAAATTATAGGTAAAGTAAAGCTTTTTTTGGTAATTAACGTTACGTTATTTTCATACATAGAACTGAGTGATACTGATCACCTAACTGTTAACACGTAAGTATTTACATCATAAGTAAAACACTAATAAAACTGTACAATAATGTGTATTCCTTCAATGATAAAATTCACTCCATGTAGCAGTAAATCGACGTCGCTGTTCGGGAGAAATACATTTCAAACGGCTTCAATGCGCCGAATACGCATTTCCACACACGAAACCCAGCAACAGTGTAGCCCATATAACCAATGTTGTAAATTAAATCTGGGACGGCCATTAAATAAGATGAACGTGTGTGACTTGAAAGGCAAAAAAAAATCATTAATATGTAACAAAAGATATCTAAAATTTAATCAAGTCATGACACAATAGAAAAATTACATCTTTCTTAGAACATAAATAAAATAAACGATACCAGGAAACTAGCACACATTTTCTCCATTCTTCTGCAGACGCCGACAACGTCGAGTGTTTTGTACAATTTTTGTTTAACTTTACCTTAGTAAGTAGGTGTCTGTAAATATTTGCAGCAGTGAAACTAAATCGGTCTACTCGCTTTGCCATACAAACGATCGATGATTTTCATAAAATGGGCACCACAGGTTCTCAAAAACATTTCAAAATCACGAAATGGGATGTGCAAACACGTGGTTGGGCGCAAATTTTATTGAAATTACCACACAGACCGGTTCACCGGTAGATGGTGCGAAGCGCTTGTAAACGGCGTTTTGGAACGCCGGCCTCGGTTTAAGTATTGTAACGACGGAACTCTCTGGAAGAGTCGAGAGCGTCCTTCCACCCGCTTCTCAGCTAGCCGAACAGTTGTAGCGTCTCAGTCAAGGCCGCACTCAGGTACCTTCGAGACTTTTCCGGACAGCACTTTAAATACGCGCAGTAAGGATGGAAAGTCATTCTGGAACACCTGCGCTACCTATATAAGGGACAGGGTCTGGCTTTGTCAGACAGTTCCATTAAGCAATTTCAAGTCTCATTGATCGTCGTATGGTACAGTCGAAACAAAATACAGACACCAATGAAATCACTAATTACAGCTTTAATTAATCACAAATAACAATTTGTAGTCAACAAGGTAGTCTCGTTCAATAATTCAAGTTAAATTTGTCCACACGCAATAATAATGCCAAGTAATTGAGTTCCGCAGTAAATATAACACAGTAATCACTTTCCACAATACTTCGACACACACTCGATCCGCACTATATTGCTACTACGACTATTGCCGTACACAGCTGAAAAAATAAAAAAATAGCCTAAAAAATAAGAAAGCAACAAAATTCGTCAACTTTTCGACTCTCTGGTCCCGTTTCGTCCCCTTTCCCGTAAATACGCCCCTCTATTAATTTAGAAAATAAATTTTAAACACCTTCTTATTTTGTTTTAATTGCGAATATCCGAGAAATTGTTGTCCGTGCCTTGTCAGTATGACTGAAAAAAGTGTAGAAATAAAGTGCGAAACTATTTGGTGTGTGTGTGTGTGTGTGTGTGTGTGTGTGTGTGTGTGTGTGTGTGTGTGTGTGTGTGTGTGTGTGTGTGTGTGTGTGTGTGTGTGTGTGTGTGTGTGTGTGTGTGTGTGTGTGTGTGTGTGTGTGTGTGTGTGTGTGTGTGTGTGTGTGTGTGTGTGTGTGTGTGTGTGTGTGTGTGTGTGTGTGTGTGTGTGTGTGTGTGTGTGTGTGTGTGTGTGTGTAACCGTCATGCAGTTTGTTATATTTTGTTTCCTTGTATTTGTTTACGTTATTTTGGTACAGTTTTTTCTTAACGTATTTATTAACTGATAATTGTTTAGAAGTACTGTCAAGATATATTGTCTCACTTAAGAAACGTTTCGAATATTATGCCTTATGCTATCGTCAGTCTTGTGGTTGTCTGGTGATGAATTTGTCTACAGTTGGTCCATGAACACTTCACCTGATATCGACCATCACAGCATATCGATGATCATACAGCAAAATGCTGAACACGTCTCAAGTAAATTAACATCCTGCACGCCCGTGTATGTGAGTGTAATAATTTGGCAGTTCTTTCCTTCAAACATGGATTACACAGTGAATTGTTTCGTGTACAGAGTTTCATTATTTGACGCCAATGGCGTAAATACAGGGGGAACAGAAGATCAATCCATCCCCCCAGAGCTATTAGAAATTTCAACAAAAAACCGTAATTAAAGCCAGTTGTGTGTGTTAAAATAAGACGTATAAATAACTGTAGAGAAGCAGGCGGAATTACATAACACCGTTTGTATCTCATTAAATCCTTAACGATGTTTAGGCTAATGCAGCAGCGGCGAAACGAGAGGGCTGAAACTCCTTCAAAGAGATAAGGAGACAATGTTATTACTTAACGAAATATTAGAACAACAGTATTTTTTTAAGTTAATAAGAAAAGAGGAGTCCAACCTTCAAACTAGTCTCACCCCCCCCCCCCCGAAGCTGTCTCACACCCCCAGAAACAGCTCCTACTTACCCAACCGTTTGACGCTACAGGTAAATATCACGGTGTTTTTTTTTTTAAGTTACCGTGGTACTGTTTTGGGACCCATACTTTGAAAACTGCTGAGACATTGTTATTACCTACAAAAAAGTAAGACTTGTGCTAAGCATAAGTTAGACTTGACCACTAAATTGTATTTATCGTTAAAAAAAAAAGTAATAGTAAAACAGACCGTAATAAAAAAGCACAGCTAGTTTCATATCCGACCAGTTGTCAGACGCCAAACAGACACGTGACATTGCTACTACGGCTTTACGTAGAACTGTCACGCGATAACGCTCATCAGTTTTTCTGATGAATAAGCACCAGTCAGAATGCGACTGTATTAGTGACCTAATTAAATACCTATCAGACAGTCAATATCGTCGAAGTCGAGAAAAAAAAGATTGCATTATGTGACAGTATGATAATGCTGAGACATTGGAGAGTCTAATGTTCAGAATAATGAGTACCTCTAGTTTCCACCGAATAATCTTATACGTAACTGTACTAGTTACATTTAATTTTATCTCTTAGATAAAGAAAAGTAGTGACATAAAATAAAACGTTCCATATTTATTTCAGATAAATTATTAAATTCTTCATTTTATTTGATCTGTGAAGGTTGTAAGTAGACAATCATTTCCGCATTGTAAAGTACCGGTCCATGGGACCACCGCCACCTTTAGGCCTTATGTCCTACTCAGTTTCTGTTTGGAGTTTCTTCTAGACGAGTTGCTGCCCAAAGCTATCGAGCCTCATCCGTTTGTGAGTATCTTAAAGAGCTTCAACGCAGTTGTTAAAGCCATCTGTATCAGAGCCTGTATTATTGGCCTACCAACAGTTCGTTCACTTCTAGCGGCCGCATTCGAAGCCGAGTGCAAGAATCTGCCCTGGCCCTCTACCCATTCACCCATCCTCCAAAGAGCCCGTTACGGCAAAGAGGGCATTCCTTACACCGAGAGCCCATTCTGTTTTCCCTCGCTACGGAATCACCGCTTGAAGGTCAGAGTGTCAGAGGTTGCTAGAGGCGCATCACTATCTCCTCCACCCAATTAAAAATCGTTGAAGTTTTCGTTACTAAGGACTACATTGTTTTCGACTTTGGCACAAGTTATATTTTTTTGATGGGGAACGTTTTTTTGGGAGGGGGAGTAAGACATTTTAGAAGGACTGCGCCATTGGCCTTGGGGGGGCATCACTGTTCAACCTTGACCACTACTCTAGACCATTCTCTTTAGTATCCACGATGATACTAAAAAAGTTGTGCTAAAAAATTATAATAAAAACGTGAGAAACATTAGCAATTACAATAACAGTTTAAAACTGATCATCACCAATGAAAGAACCAGAAGTTCATAATTTTACTGGATTAAAATTATAAGCGTTGACCTAAATATTCCTGATTAAATACTAAAAATTAAATATAATGTTCCAATGTCTGTGGCATTTGTAGAAAAAAAACATTTATTCGCAATAAATTTATAATTGATAAATAATTTAGAAATGTCCACATAAATTTATTAATAAATATATTTTTTAATTAAATAAATTTTTCATTTTGAGGTGGCTGAATTAAATAAAGCGATATACTGATGGCCATCACTGCTCAACCTTAACCACTACTCTAGACCATACTGTTAGTAAGATATACAGTTAACCTCCAATGTTCTGTGTTGGTAGTCTCGGCTGCTCAATGGTCAGAACATTCGCTCCCAAAACAAGGCATGCGGGATCGGATCCGTCACATAGTGTATTGGTTTTCACGGCATCCTACTGACTCTGGACTCACCTAGCTCTAAAAAGAATCTGATCTCATAAACTGGGGACGTTAATGGTAGTCTTAGAGTAGTAATATTCACATTACCCAGTTTGTATACAGTACGGTTTAAGTAACAGGCTTACCTGATTTACATTTACTCTAAACACTGCCAAGAGTCAAAAAGGAACTTTACTTTTGTGGTGCTTCGCGGTAGTGATATTTTCGAAACTATAGCCTAATTGTATTTTAAAGGATTTCACGTCAGATTACGTATATGCTAATTCTGAGGGGTCAGAAATCCTGAGATAAATCTAGCCCAGACTAACGCGCGGTTATCTCCATGCTATTCTCGCTGCTTCGAGTATAATGTGTGTGTGTGTGTGTGTGTGTGTGTGTGTGTGTGTGTGTGTGTGTGTGTGTGTGTGTGTGTGTGTGTGTGTGTGTGTGTGTGTGTGTGTGTGTGTGTGTGTGTGTGTGTGTGTGTGTGTGTGTGTGTGTGTGTGTGTGTGTGTGTGTGTGTGTGTGTGTGTGTGTGTGTGTGTGTGTGTGTGTGTGTGTGTGTGTGTGTGTGTGTGTGTGTGTGTGTGTGTGTGTGTGTGTGTGTGTGTGTGTGTGTGTGTGTGTGTGTGTGTGTGTGTGTGTGTGTGTGTGTGTGTGTGTGTGTGTGTGTGTGTGTGTGTGTGTGTGTGTGTGTGTGTGTGTGAAAACGATCTTAACCAGTTCCTTCCACGTGTTTGTTTTTTAGTGTTCAGAAACGATTTTTGTTGACTCAAATCGTACACGTATTCCTATAAAAAGACGTCAACAAAATTAAGAAATTAATAGACAGTGACAAGAAAGGCGTTAATCTTGTATAATTATGTTAGATTGATAATCATAAGAGGGCCAAATAAAAGCAGACCAATTTTGAGTTTTAAATTGTTCAAAACAGTGATTCGTGATCATAGCACAGCCGACTCCCGATTTCCCGCGGCAATGTAGAAAACGAGACGCGCAATTACTCCAAAATCACGAGAAATCGGCGAACTATATTCTAACAGTCATACATGGTAAAGGTTAGATTATATTGTTTGAAAGAACAATAAACTGTATTAAAAATATGTTGTAATATTCATAGTCACTCACATTATTATTGTTATTCGTATTAATAATAAATAATACTTTATATTTTTAGAAACAAGTATATACTTGTTTTTTATTATTTTTTACAATGTTTCCACAGTTTTACTTTACTGTCAGGATCAGAAGTATATTGTATAAAAAATTATTATAAATAAATAAATAATTTATACGTTATACTTCTGATGATGACAGTATATTAAAACCGTCGAAACATTGTAAAAGATAATAAAAACTATATTCTTGTTTTTAAAAATATAAAGTATTATTTATTATTAATGAAACGTGTAATATAGTAACCATTACATTGTTTTAATCAATTATTATTCATTACATTAATTATAATCGCCGGTAATATAAATGTTAATTTTAAAAATTGCATTTTCTCGTGTTGATATTGTTTACTGCAGAAGAACAATCATTTTTGTACAAAAACAACTTTTAAACTTTAAACTGTTAAAGATAATATTCTGTACTTATTTTGAAATAACTCAAGATAATTATACAGTTTGCATCTGTACAGCATAATTTTGTTTTCACGTTAAACTGAAGGATCACTTTCAAACACAGTGAAAATAAAATGTAATTCTTATAACTTTTAGGTTTGTTTAAAATAATCTGTTACCGAATCCCTTTTGTTGCGTTTGTCATATTTTGTGTCTGTTTCCTTTTTTTATAATAAGCGCACGCCGTTTTCTCAAATTAAAATTGTTGGCTAACTGATTCCGTTCAACGTGTATTGTGTAGTGGATTAAAATGTCAACGTAATACGCGTAGGTGCTGTTTTGTTCGAGATTTTCGATGCAACAACTCTCTTTTCTATTCTGTTAATTTACCGTTTTATTGTTTTCGTTGTGTTTTATTAATTTCCTTAAACTTTTATTTTTTCCAGTCCGGCCATGATCAAAATGCATACCGGATAATTTGATCCCGAACAGTAGGGAGTTGGCAGTGTATAAAACTGACAAATATCGTAATATGTATCGTGACACATTACTATCGTAATCCACTGGGTAAGGATTGATGTTGAATATGTGCGTACGTGTGTGTTTGTGTGGGGAGAGGGGAGAGGGAGAGGGAGAGAGAGAGAGACGGATAGACAGACAGACAGCAGGGGCGTATTTACGAGGGAGACGAACGGGACCGGACCCCCCCCCCAGAGGGTCGAAAAAGTTGTCGAATTTTGTTAATCTCTTAATTTCTACGCTGTTTAATTATTTTTTCAGCTGCATACGCTAATGTAGTAGTAACTATTTTTTAAATATATAAACAGGTTATTACACAACATTAGCGTATACATTTGAAATGTGAAATACAGGTAAATCAATTCAGTCGATAGGTATCTTGTAAACAGTGTTTCAGTAACGAGTAGATGCTGTGTAGGTGATATCTTGTGTTATTACTGTTTACTTTAATGGGACAGATTTCAGCCGCTTTAAAGATAGTAATGTTGTAACTTGATAGTACAGATATATATATAGTAACTTGTTTTTTTTCGGCTTTTGTATGAAGCCGACCCCCCCTTCTTCTTCTTTCTATGGCACTACAGCCCTTGTTGGGCCCTGGCCTCCTTCAATTTTTCCCCCCATTCTCCTCTGTCAGCAGCCATCCTCCTCCAGGAACGCACTTTTAATATCTCTCTTGCATCCTCATCCACCGCATCCTCCCATCTTCTCCTTGGTCTTCCCACTGGTCTTTTTCCATGGATTCTGGTATACAATAGTTTTTGTGGTATCCTTTCTTCTCCCATCCTGGCTACATGACCAGCCCACCTTAGACGCTGTAGTTTTATGTACCGTGTTAACGGTGGTTCTTTATACATTTGATACAATTCATAGTTATATCTTATTCTCCAGCCATGTACGTCATTAACTGGTCCCAGGATTCTTCGTAATATTTTTCTTTCAAAGGTATCGAGAGTGTTTGCTGCCTTGGAGTTCAGGATACACGTTTCGCAACCATATGTTAGGATGGGTCTTATTATTGATTTGTATATCCTTAGTTTCGTGTTTCTGTGGATGTCTTTGGATCTGAAGATACTTGATGTGGCGAAATACGCTTTATTGGCTTGGACTATCCGGTTTCGGATTTCGGCTTCTTCTGTGCCGTTTTTTTCTAATATGGTTCCCAAGTATTTAAAGTTGTCCACCTTTTCGATATTGTCGATTGTTCCATAGTTTCTCTGTCTTCTACGACCCCCCCCCCCCACCAAAGTAAAATTCTAGATACGCCACAGACAGACATACATCCAGATAGATAAATATTCAGACAGACAGAGAAGTTGTATGTTGAAAAATTCATCTGTTTTACATTCATCATAAAAGTACCCGTCGAAAGTCTTATGAAAAGGAAGTTTCGTCTTACTTGTTGATTAAAAGAAACAACGAACAAACTGGACGACGTTCGTTATAACGAAAGTTAATAATTTGTTTTTATTGCTAATTTCTTCGACTCGATTTCTGTGAAATGGTTGGTAAAAATCAACGCCGAAAAATATCCGAGACACTGCCTTACTTTGGGTCTGTAAAGACGAGGAGACTTCATTTACCCGCTTCTCTGTGTGTGTGTGTGTGTGTGTGTGTGTGTGTGTGTGTGTGTGTGTGTGTGTGTGTGTCACAGACAGGTCGTAAACGTGGAGTTTCTTCTCAATGACTGCCTTCCTGTCGGATATTGCACCCTTTGTTCTCGGCCAGTAAACGAAAATCTTCAGTCACACGACCGTGTTAACCGATGCAAATTATTGGCAACGGCTGTCTCACCCTACGCTGCGCTGCTCCCTGAGTGTGTCCGGCGCGGTATTGCTTGCTTCCTGCTGATTAAAACGGTGTTGCTACGAAACGTAGCATTTCATACACGATTTAAGCCCCGTTTACACCGGAGTTGAAAACACGTGTTGTGAACAAATGATGACAACATTAGAAAAACGGTAGTAATTTGTTTTAAACATCTCGTGTTGTCAATAGATTTTCCGTGTTTTGTTTTCCTATAGAAGTCGGTAAAAATCAAAGGAAGTTGTAAACATTCGTTGTAAATTTGTGTTCCAACAATAGTGTTGAAAACATTGAAAGCATTAAAAAATTTAACTACCATCAGATCTCAATTCACCTGACAAAGGATCGATGTCATCTCTATTTAAATCCTTCAAAAGGTCACTTCCACTACATTTAGCTCTCGCTTTTAATGACGGCTTGACCCAGTATCTTCTTGGTGTCCGTTGTTTTGCCAAAATCACACAAGCTGCTGCAGCAAGTACAACATCCTCCACACTCGACATCTTGGAAGTGAAACTGAAGCAAGACTGAAGTGAGGTCAAGGTTAGGTTTGAGTTCATGCGGATAAATGTTGCAAACAAAAATAAAGACAAACTAGTATTGTGGTTTTCACGACAGTCGATGTAAACGTGGCTTAATACTGTGTTAGTTATAAATTTCAGAATTCAGTTATTTGACTATTAGCAGTACTTTTACTATTAAGAATCTTAAAATCTGTTTCAAATTTGTTTTTACGTATTTCCTAATATAATCGAGTTAGTACATCCAATTAATCTCTAATTTAGGTTTGTTCTGCGTAAGAGGTCCCGTTGTAATGTAATGATAACCAACACTTTGATTTGCTTTTGTGTAGACTAAATACGAACACAGATTGAACGTTTCAGTCTGTGTAGCCTTCTCGCTAAATTAAAATGTTAATACGAGAGATTATAGTCATGCATCATCATCTTCACAATACGGCATAGGCAAGGCGCTGACTGTTCTCCATCTCTTCCTGGGTCTACCCACACACGTGTCCTATAGATTTGTATTTCCAGATTTGTTTGGCCAGTCTAGAATCTGGCATTCTTTCTAAGGTTCTTTCCACCGTTCTTTGTAATCTTTTAATTTTTAATTCAAGATATAAAATTGTAAGTCTTCTCTTATGACCTCATTCTTTGTACGAACAAGCTTACAACACCTTTACTCCTCTTAAGAACCCCGTTTCCGAGGCCTGTACTTTACTTTTTTTTTTTGTTTCTTGCTTGTCGTCCATAATTCACACTTATAGGATAGTACAGGGACCGCTATAACTTTGTAAAACTTTAGTTTTGTATCTCGACGTACCTTGTTTCTAGAATTACAATTGATTGTCCTACAGATCCTCTGGAACTTACCTAATTTACCATCAGTATCATCATTCTCTATCATACGAGTACAGAATCCAATTTCCGAAACAGTTGAAATGGCTCATCTGTTCTACAATTTGATCATTAATTATTATTTTTTGTTCTTATTGGTTCCTTGCCTAGAAATGCCATTGCCATTGTTTTTGTAGCAGAGATTTTTATATTTATTGCTGTATAAAGTCTATATATATTCCGTATACACTAATGAACCCCCCGATGCCCCTAATTACTTTGTTGTAAGACGTTTGGTGCATCGACGATAACCACTTTGTTACAGGAAGTTTGAACTTGTCTTATTTGCGTAACTTCATACCTAGACCCGTAAGTCCAGACGGATTTGAACGCCTGTTATACGTAAGTAGTTTACTATGACTGCATCTGTAATTTACTTCCCGTCACTCACCAACTTTTTTTATACTCCATATTCTTCTTCTTCTTCTTCTTCTTCTTCTTCTTCTTCTTCTTATCTTTAGCAATACATCCCAACGTGAACCCTGGCTTCCAACAACAATCTTCTGCAATGTCTCCTGTCTGTTGGCAACTCAACATAACCCCTCACATCCATTCTGCTGGGATCTTCCAGCACCATCATCCAACCGTCTTATCCTAGGTCAACGCCCTCTTTCTGCTTTTATTCACCTGCCCCCTAAGGATTTTCTTTGGCATTGGCTGATAATCCATCCGTTTTAGGTGACCTAGCCATTGTACTCTTTTAGCCTTTACGAATTTTACGATGTCCTCATGCTTCGATAGCTCATCTGTCTCCTGGTTTTTTTTCTTTTTCCCCAGTCATCATCTTCCTTAATCGGGGCATAAATATGTCGCATAGTCTTTCAAACCTTCTCAGTTTTTGCTAATGTCCATGTCTCACCTACATAACCAACAACCTGTCTAATAATTGTATACTCTATATTATGTATCGACTGGGGGAATCTACATAGCGTTACGTAATCACTGTCCTAACGTAATCCTAAAATCATTGTCCTTTTACGTCTGTCACCTTCTGCCTTAGCTTAGCTTCTATTCTAATTCTAAGTGAGCAATTTTTCCTCAGTTATGTGTTTCAACTTATTTTTCTTTCATACTATTAAAATAGTTGACTTCCTACACGTTTATTAATACACATATTTGGCACAAGAAATCTTACCACTGGTGTAACATACTATTACTATTTTATAATTACTATTACTATATTATACTATTACTATATTAAAAAATGTGTTCTTCTTCATTCAAGGATTGGGTGCATTTACCTGTTACGGTTAATTAGAAAAGTTTTGCCGCTTTTAACCGATCAAATATCTCCTTCTTTTGGAAGTTGAAACAAGGACTTTTCGGGAGAGCCTTTTTCATGCGGTCTGTATACGATACCTACATGCTCCATACACTTGGTCCGAGCGTAATCAATCGCAATGCCTTTCTTATGTCTAGATAATAAAATATGCCACATCCTTTGGCATACCGAAGAAACCTTGGCGTACTTCTGCCTCCTGGATTCTCCTGAGACACCTTTTTGTTGCGTGCTGTGCAGAGACCAACTGTATCTGGGAGAGGAGTCCTCACTTATAATCCTCTTTTTTTGGAGTTGTTTGTTACCCAGGCGTGTGTTAATTTTTCTTACTCGTCAGTTCCACAGGAAAAGTATAGCCTACGTTCTCATATGTTAATATTAAAAATTACATAACTTGAAATAGACATAAGTAAAATACACCCCTCGAAAATTACGTTGTTAAAGAGGAGTCGAAAAGCGTTCTAAACTTGACCGTATAAAGAATAAGGACATAAGAGAAGAATTACAAGTTTTTTAACTTGAATGAAAAATTAAAATATTACAAAAAACGGTGGAAAGAACGCTTAGAAAGAATGTCAGATTCAGCAGGGGCGTATTTATGGATGAACGGGACCGGACCTCAACAACCTCAGAGGATTGAAAAAGTTGACAATTTTGTTAGTCTCTTAATTTGTAAGCTGTTTTATTTTATTTTTTTCAGCTGTTTACGCTAATGTAGTAGTAGCTCTTTTTTAAATATACAAACAGGTCAATTACACAGCGTTTGCGTATCTGTTTGAAAAATTAATCATAGGAAAACCAATTCTGTCAATAAGTATCTTTTAAGAATGTTTCAATAACGCGTATTTTTATTGTGTTATTACCGTTTACCGTAATGGGACTGATTTCAGGATGTTATCACGCGTTTTTCAACCACTTTAAAGATAGTAATGTTGATTAGTCTTAACTTAATTTTTGTATTGTATGAAGCCAACACGACCTCGGACCCCCCCCCCAAGCCAAATTCTAGGACACAGGTGTGTGGGTAGACCCAAGGAGAGTTAGCGAACAGGCAGCACCTTGCCTATGCCCTGTCTTGAAAGTGACATTGATGATGATGATGACACATAATGTAATAATTACGGCTACAATTTTTACTTCCATATTCCATAAGTATGGTAAGTATGGTATGGCGAAGAAAATCATGTTCGAGATAAAGGCTGATTCTGATTGTACTACCCTCAAAACATGAGGAAAAGTCATTTTCCGGAAAGTGCCTGTGTGTCTATGTGTAGAATTTTTCTACGGCGAACGATAACTGCCGCAAATTTAAACAGAATCAAATAATTTCTTGCATATGTGCCTGCGTTGTAGAAGACTCAAGGTCTATTGATTTTGGTGAAGATCGGTTAAGGGGAAGGGATAGTTTACCTGCAATGTTTTATGTTCTAACAGGGGTAAAGTACTTAATTTTGATAAATAAAGTATCCTGAAAAGAAGGTCACAATAATCCACTGTAGAAAGGTAGATGAAATATCTATAAATGAAAAGGATAGTTGAAGGGGGAGAGGATAATTTTTTGTGTGTACTACGTTATCGGCGACAAAGAAGTAGTTTATTGTTAAAATTCCTTCCCGGCCTGTTTGGCCGTGGTCAAATGTTTTCTGCAAAACCAGACGTTTCGGCAGTGCCATCGATTGCCATCATCAGTGAAAATCGAGTGCGCTAACGTGAGGTGGTATACGTTAGTGACCACAGTACTGTGGTTAAGGCTGAAGAAAGAAGTAGAGTCTATGGAAATATGAAATATTTCATTTCGAAAATGATTTTAAATATAAATCTTAGAACATGGAAGTCAAGTATGGTTCTCCATACCGATATTTAATTATATTATTGGTTAATTTACCTTTCGGTGAAGAGTATTTTAAACAATGCGTTCCAAAACATTTTCAAAATACGTATTTCAAATAACACTATTTGCTTTTTGTCGGCATAGACTCATGTGTGTGTGTGGGGGGGGGGGAGCCGTGATGTTTTGCGATAGACTAGACGCGCCTCTCTAAATGCGTAGCACTTTAAGCGAGATGATGAGTAATGCGTCGTAAGTACAGATTTCCAAATCCACATACAATGGCACAAGGCAGGCAACCTCGGCACTGAGTATCTTGTCAAGAATATTAATTAAAATATTACTCCACGCGGCTTCCACGCGATGTTTTGTCAGAGGTCGATAACCTCCTCCTCGCAAAGCACTCGGTTAGAAACAAAATAACAATAACTACCACTGCTGTAGTCGATTAACTACTACTACTACTACTACTACTAGTGGTGCTGCGTAACAATACAAGAATATTAAATAAACTCTCGGCTTAACGTGATTTCGGTCCAGAATGTTTTATCGTAAACGTCGTCGTAGAATTGTTTAAGCTACTTTTGTTTTTTTTATATACAACGAGTAATCTTTTAGCCGTCTCGTAAATAACTGCCCTACATTTCTGCTTGTAGGATTATTAACGTTTTGCATAGTTTTAAGAATTCTCGACTTTGGTTCGTACGCAATAAAAATGCGCAATCTCGTCCCGACGGCGTTTCTTCCAACTTACAATGGCTTTCTTCATGTCATTAAACTAGCCGCATACTGTAATTAAGAAATTCTGTACGCATACATATACCAATGATATATATGTAATATGTATATTTTATCGATAATAATTATAAATATTTCATTTCTCCCCACTGCAAAACTTATATTTATACTATAAACGAATGTTTACACTTCTCAAATTATCACTCTCTTAGTGTATTGACGTCATTACTAAATAATAAATAGGTTTTTCGAAAAAACAATACATTTTTTATTTAAATTATATTGTATAATCTGTAATACGATATATATAAATTAATAAATTTTATTTATTTTTACACATACAATAATTACATATATTAAACCGATATAATAATAACATTTTTTTGAGGAGGAGGAAACAGTGCTTTATGCACCATCAGAGGAAACCGTGTGTTCCCTGCTGTGTGGGACTCTCACCCACTTCTAATTCAGGCATTCATATTCATCCTGCGACCACTTAGCCTATTAACTTCACGATGGAGTCTATTACGCCCTTATCGGGCTCCTCCTAGTTTCCCCTTATCTTCTAATGCCCGTCTAGTGCCCGTTGGGTGCAAGTTGGCCTGTCTTTTCTTTTCTAGCAGGACCCATTGAATAAAGCTCTGACACTATCCGGTAAGAGGGCTCCTCTGACCGGATACTCAGAGGGGTACTCTGAGGGCTCCTCTTTTCTGCACCGATGCCATACGTTTCCTGTATTTCTCCGTCTTTAGTGCGTCGACCCAGATTTCGCAACCATACAGAAGGATGAATTCCGTGACCGCCATCAACAATCGCCTCTTGCTTGCAGTGGGACCTCCTACATTGGCCATAAGCCTGCTGAGCTTTGTTGTGATGTGAACCGCCTTATCAGCTGCGTCCTTTATTTGCTCTCGATAGGAGAGCTTTGAATCTAGCCTCACCCCTAGGTATTTAATTGCGTTCCTTGTAAGCATAGCGTCAGCTCCCACTTGCAGCGGTATGATAATAATAACAACAGCAACAACAACAACAAAAATAATAATAATAATAATAACACAGATACTTCAACAGAAAACATAAGATGGCTGACGATGAGTTCACTGCATAATCCTCAAAACGTGATCGAGTAAGGACAAAGAATATCCAGATCGAATGTTAGTGTAGCATTAAGTAACATTCCTTTATAAATTTATTCGTTGCTGATAAATTTTATTTCTAAATTGGACGATGACAATGGCAGTATTTCTAAAACGGTTGAAATACACTAAAAAATGTATTTTAGTTTATTAAAGAATTCATTTTTAAGCAATAATATTTGCATTTATATTTTAAATAATATTAAAGCTTCGTTAATTATTGATATTGTCGAAAGAGATTAAATTATTTCCATTTTCCGTATGGCTCTATGATAACACATGACTTCCCTCCAATGTCGTACGGTTACGTGTCTCCTTCGTTCAACCAGCTACCTATAGATGAAACCGGCAGTACCACACTAGTCATAACGTAACGGTTGTCAGCTTTCCACACAACCAACATTTAGTTCCGTGCCCTTGTAGTATTTACTTTGAACTCGTTACTCTTCTGGATATCCTTGTGATACATCATCTCTTCTCCACTTTGTGGACATATAGAAATATTAATTGTAACACACAACACAAAATTTAAGCTGAACATAAAACTCAAAAGTCAAAATATTTGAGACTTGTTAACGTTTTTCTCACTGTGGTATGACTTACATTGTGGCGCTGGGAATTGTGCAACGCACATCACTCCACAATCCTTACATATGCACATCCTGCATATGTACGTTGGAGGGGACCAGGTCGTGAAGGCCTGTCCCATGTTAATTAAACGCAAGTGTCGCTTATCAGTTCGATACACATATTTCAAAAACCATTCAAGATATTTTTATGAAACTTTTTTCTTCTGAAAGATAAATACACAGAGCACACCGTAAACCTAAATAAATACATGTACTGATAAAATATTCCTTAGGGTGACTTGTCAAATATAGTGCTTTAAAAAAAACAAAATTGTTACTTCTATTTGACAACATACTAAATATTTACATAAGGTAACATACAAAATTTTTGGTCTGTTATAATAAGTGTTATGAAGGAAACATAATAAAAAATCAAGTCTCTAGCACGTTCCAGTACAAAATTGTGTGTACCCGAACATGAAAAGTATGGAAGTACAGAAAATCGCGTTTAACGTTTTGTAATGCTTTATTCAAATGCACCTGCACTGTGCACTTATTCTTCATTACTCTCATCTCTCTTCCTTTTTAGCTGCCTTTTCTTTACTCTGTTCTCCCTACTTCTTTCCAGAACACTCTTATTTGCTTCCAGAATCCTCATATAATAATATTATAAAATACTGAAATGTTTGTTTGAAGGAGGTCAATGACAAACATGTGAAGGGAATGAGTCCACATAAAATAAACATATAAGATAGTATGAAGAAAAATGTTTGGTATAACAACATAATGCAACAGTACAAACATTAACGGTACTGTGCATTGCCAAAATAAATGAAATAAATAATAAAAATAAATAAATATAAATTAATAAACATGATTCAGATTGCATAAGCTGGATCGTAGTAAAAATAGGGAGCGCAGAATTCATGCATGGACAAGCATTTTAGACACACCTGTCGCTAGCGTTGTGTACGCGTGTATTTTGTTGGTGTGTGTGAAACCTGTCCGTTCCTGAAATGTAACCAACCCTTTTCAAGTAGAATAGTTGTATGTTTATTTTAATTAAAAGAAAACTATGTACGATAGGATAAAACAAAAGACACCAAAGTGTATAGAAATTATAGATGAATAAAGTGTTAAAAAACCGTACAGATGTGACGAAAAGTGCAATTACTGTACGTAAATAATGAATAACTCTTTTTGTAAGTACCATAAAGAAGTGCAATTTGCGTATAGTAATCACATAAAAATTAGTGATCGATTGAGCATCGAGTGATGTGAAACAAACTTCGTAATTCGCGAAAATAGGCGAAAATTGTGACTTGAACCAGAGTGGGGAAAGTGACGCTCGACAGAATCTGACAGGTCAAATATTGTTCAGACAGGGGTTTTTGCACGACCTGACTATAAATACCAGGTCGCGCTATTTTTTTTTCTTCTTCTCGATTCAACCGTTGCCGCAGGAGGCTATGTCAGTCGACGACGCCAATTCACATCTATAGTAAGAGTCACAGGACAAACTAGATGTCCAACCAGAGCCGCAGAATACATACGTTGATGTCTTTGGACACACCAGCAGCATATGACGTGAGACGAGACGACTGTTAATCAGCACATGCAGTGGAACACGACCAGAGGACCAGAAGGACACGGAGAACACGACCAGAGGATCAGAAGGACACGGAGAACACGAGCAGAGGATCAGAGAGACACGAAGAACACGACCAGAGGACCAGAAGGACACGGAGGACACGACCAGAGGACCAAAAGGAGGACGTACAGATGAATAAGCACGTCAAACGAGGTGATAAAAAACCATTGTAATTATAGACATTTGAAAGACACTAATTAAAGTTGGAATGAAAGACATTCAACCAGTATTAAAATAAATAAATTATACATAAATGTAAAAGCAGAATAAAGACTAGAATAATATTTCTTGTATCAAATTTAGTAATTAGTAACGTAAATGATAAGAGAAACATTTAAATTTTGAATTAACGTAATTAGTAAAGTCTTTGATGATAAAGGAGAATGCATATGCAGTAGAAAGTTAAAACAAAGTACAGTAATATAAAAGAAACTTGAATAGAAGTAAATTCATTTTTGAAGCTAATGTATCAGCAATTGCAAAAAGATGAGCACACAATGAGTAAGCCGAAAGCAAAATAAATATTTTAAAGAAATTAAAATTAGATAATAAGATTTGTGTATAACTTATGTATGTAATTTGTTAGCAACAAGTTATGTACGAAAACTTTGGACAAACGATATAATAATGAGTCAGTGTTTAATATGCGATATGAAAGATTTTGTTTAATAAATAAATTATGGAACAATTTAAAAATTAAATAACGTATCATCTTCTTATTACGATTACACCCATGAAGTCAATTCAATAAATTAAATTGCATTTGTTATGTTATATAACACACATATTTAAATTACTTTAAATAAATATCAATTTGTAGTTTTATAACATTTTGACGTCCCAAGAACGTGGGGCTCCGTAAACACAAATAAATTTGTATTTGCAACCTATATACACAAAGATATACCGTTGTATAAATTGTCTCCCAAAAGCGTGGGGCTACACAATTTAACATTACATTTAAATTGGCAATTCGTGTTGTTATAATACACAACATTTTAAACAGGAAAAAAGGAGAATTTTTTAATGTTAAAAACTAAAAATCGATTTTTTTTAACTTTTTCATAACCTGGTCCCCTTAAACATAATGAAGCATACTTTATCATAGGCTTTCACGGCTTCATAAACCCCACAGGTTGTCAACAGTTACTTATTTATTGCTTTCCAATGCTACGACAATCCCGCATACGATTTTGGCCTCTTTATTTCTATAGTAAAATAAATTGGTGATTTTAATGACAAAATATTTTACGTCAATTTTTGAACGACCGAAGTGAGTTCTCAGTTGTAACTCGACTGTTTGGTATTTATCTGTTTGTCTGTCTATCTATCCCTCTGTCTGTTTTGGGTATGTCTGACTTTTGAACGGATCAAAGATTTTCGTAAAACTAGGCATGCCTGTCCGTATTTCTACCCTACTATTCTTTAGATTGATCCCCCTAAAAAAAATAAACTGGCGGGATGGGGGTGAAAATTGTGAAAAATCTCAAAAGTCCATGTGGAGTATAAAATGAATGAGAATTTTAAACACAATCTAGACAGTGTTCGTTTTGAAAATTTTAAAATTTTTAGACTTCATGGTCCAAAAATCGGGAGAAACTGTAATAAAATCGCAAAAATTCAGTGACACATCAGATTAAAGGGAATTTTAACTTAAATCCAAATGTAGTGTTACGTTTTGGAAGTTTGAAAGTTTTTGGTTCCTAAGGCCCAGCAAAGGGATCATCAATTTTTTAACGTTGTGAAAATCGTGCCGGGTGTCCGACTAAAAAGAATTGTAACCTGAATCCGAATGTTGTTAAGTTTTGTATGATTGTGTGCTCTGCAATTGTTATGTTACTACAAACAAATATTAGATTAATCGGGATGTTTGTAATATTTCTCATAATTGGAAAATTGTCTAATATCCAATTACAGTACCAATAAATCTAATTCGTTCAAAATAGTGAGCAAGTTCCGCAGCTCAGGGAACTCGCTAGTTATTTCTTTACAATGCCTATTTTGTATTGTATTGTGTTCTACGTCATCTGACGCGTAGCTTGGATTTTTAGCTAAACGCAATTAAATAACAACTAATTTTCAAATGTGGGCTGAATTTTAGAGTTATAGTTGTTGACATCAAAATGAAACAACATAGAAAAAATATTCCATATACGTTTGGCCTTTCATACTAGTTATAGTCGCCTACTGTTTATTTATAGGGCATGAAGCGTCACCGCGCGACCCCTGAACCGAAAAAACCTACCCGAGCGTGGGAGAACATAGCGCTGTACGAATCGTTCAATGTAACTATGCAAAGTAATGCCGATTAAAAATAAAATTTACCTTACACACGAGAAATTTTATTTTTCAGAAAAAACATTGAGTTGTGTTATTTTTAAAAAGTTAATTTCAAATCATAATATGTTTTCTGTTACGCGAAATTTCCAAATTGTTTTTTTTTAACTGTTAACCTTCAGTTATACATAAAAATATATTTAAATTGTTTTCCAATTTTTTTTTTACCTTAAGTTCATATTTTAAAAGGTCAAAACTTTTCTTTACTCTGGAAACAGTAAAAAAGTCAAGCTGAAAGTGTTTTCCTTCACAAACTTTGACTACGTCTCGTTATAAATTTTAAATTGAAAACGTTTAAATGTAACTCGATTCAGAGAAAATTGTTAAAATTATTGAAATTTTAAGAATAAGTAGACCGATTCTGTAAAGTTCAATGTATTAGAAAGAAAACATTTTTTATAAAGTCGTAGTATCCTGTAACCAATTTACAGTTATAAATGTTTTATTGATTATTAAAACGTAAAGATCTGCCTTTTACTTTCCTTCAGTATATTTTTATTTTTATTTTGCTGAAAATAAAGATTTTCAAATTCCTAGTAACAATTATCTTTTCTACTGAAAGAACCAATGGTTAATAATTTTACTTATTATATTTTAATCGACTTTTGCTTCTAATATTTATATCGTGTAAAAGTCTTAATTAGAAGCTTTGAGACGTGGTACGATAGAGAATCCACTGGATTTATAACGAGATCGAGATAGAGAATCGCAAAATTCTATTTGGGGTGTCAAATTAAACAGAATTCTCACCGCAGACCTTTCTGAGTATAGAGTTCAGTTTTGGAAAACTCAAAATTTTGGAACATCAGGGTCACAAAAAATATAGATACTAAAGTGTTGAAAGAAAATGTAAGATTCCACGCCAGGTATGAGACGAAATGTAATTTTAACCCAATCTAATGAGTGTAATATTTACACTGAAAATTTTTTAACTTAACGGGCACCACGGGCTAAAAATGGAAGACACCGTTCTGAAAAATAGTAAGTGTCTATGTGGGGCATTCTTGGGGAATTTTGTTAACTTCGGTATCTTTAACAATTTAACAAAATTAATGTATGTCAACATCTCTTTCAAATTTTGGACTTCCTTAAAAAATATTGTAAGCTAAGTTTCCAAAGAATCTTAACATATTATTATAAGTTACATACGCGTATATTTGTGAAAAGTGTTATATATAGGCCTTTAGATGTGTACGGAATTACACAGAAACTTAAAAGCTACAACTAAATTATTTGTCACTTAGGCATTATGGTTACAAATTTAACTGACAGAAACCGATTCATTGTTCGGTATGCACTCGGTTAACGCTAAGAATTATATATACGAAGAACTTCACTCATAGCTAAAAAAAATATCGGTATGGAGAACGATATATGACTTCCATGTTGTAAGATTTATATTTAAAATCATTTACTTGAATTCGGTTCGATAATTTCTAAAAAATGTATCCCCCACCTTGTAAATCGAGTTTTATGTTTGAAAAATTGAAATTAAATATTTCCATAGAAACTACTTCTTTGTTGCCGATAACGCAGTACATATATAAATAAATTATCTCTTCTCCCTTCAACTACCGTTTTCATTTATAGATATTTCGTGTACCTTTCTACAGTGCACTATTATGACCTTCTTTTGAGGACACTTTATTTATCAAAATTAAGTACTCTTGTTAAAACGTTAAACGTTACAGGTAAACTACCCCATCTCCTTGACCGATCTTCACTAAAATCAAAAGACCTCGAGTCCTCTACAACTCGAGAACATATGCAAAAAATTATTTGATTCTGTTTGAATTTGCGACAGTTATCGTTCGCCATAGATTTCTACAGACAGACACACACACACACACACACACACACACACACACACACACACACACACACACTTTTCAGAAAATGACTTTTCTTCATGTTTTGGGGGTAGTAGAAACAGAATCAGCCCTTATCTCGAAGACGATTTTTTCGCGATCACCATACTTACATTTCCTTATGGAACATGGATGAAAGTAAAAATAATAATATTTAATAATTTGATTTTGTATAATAATAAATGTGTTTCGTTCAAAATAGTGAGGGAGTTTTGTAGCTCAGGGAATTTACTAGTTTAGTTGTCTGAACGGAATTCATAGCACACTATCAGCACCCCAGCACACAATACCGTTATATAGTCGACACAATTATTATATTATATGCTATCCTTTAGAAAACTGAGGATGTTAGTTGATCTATCACTAGTATTAATAGTATATTTAGTAAAATACTAGACAAACATTTTAATTTTAATTGACTATTAAAAATACTAGACTAGCAAATTCAATACTAGGGAACTGTATTAAATTCTCGTGGGGAAAGCTAAGAAAAGTTCTCATGAACAGATCAGCTGCATTGGATTTATCAGTAAAATCATAAGGGAGAAGAAACGACAACCTATGGTAGATATAGTTGTAAAAATGAAAATTATTTTTTTTGTCGGGAATTTGCTGATAATTATTGTTTATAAACAAGTTTTTTTTTTCTTTTAAATAATACTGTCGTTCTCCCTAGATAGGTCAAATACATAGGCACAACAAGTTTTATTATCTTTCTTTGTCTTTGCTTCAAATTTTAGTAATCCCATTTACTTGCTTAGATAGGCTTAGATATCCATTCAATTGATTTACAATGGGATCCCCTTCATAGAGGTCGGGATGACTTTCTGGGAAGAAGAGAAGACAATAGGTAAAATTCTCCACCAGTTGTGATAGTAATTTTTTTTACGAGGGTAGGTAGAAAAATTTTCCGTACAAATGTCCGGAAGGGTCCACACTTCCGGGGTCTGTGGGTTTGAGTATTATACCCGACCCACTAAAGAACTACCTCTAACCACCTCTAGGACACGAACCTGGAACTGTTTGACATGATGATGATGATTTTTTTAATATACGTTATAGTATTAGACGTGAACATTAAACGCTTCTGTGCGAAGGCGTGCGTATTCTTCCAGTAAGGTCAAAGATCAAGATTATGAAATTAATAAATTGCTTATTTATTAATTTGCCTGTGTAAATACGGTATTGCTGCCTTGAAATTATCCCCCAGATATTGTCGTGTTCCAATTATTATTATAAGCTGTACAATAAAAGTGAGTGTATATAATAAAAGTCTTTTACTCACTTAATGGAAGAAGCGATATTAGAAAAAAAAACATCTGTCTTTCAAAAATTCAGGGAAATATCATTTTTATAAACTGTTCCATTGTACACTGTAATAAGTTCCAATTTGTCAAGTGAAGAAAACGAGCAAGGATAAAGGAGAAAGAGAGAAATAAGGAGTGGGAGAATGAAAGAAACTAAAAGAGAGAGAGGGAAACAGAGAGGGCTAAGAACAAAGCATCGGTGGGTGGCGGCAGGTCAGGGGTGAAGAGGTTTGGCAACAGTGTGCTCTTGGCTCGAGCGACTTCAATATACAACCCCCTCCTGGAAACTCCCCCATCCTCTTCTAACCATTCTCTGTAAAATTGTATAAAACTCGTTGCCAAAACATTTTATTCCCTCGCGCTAACTAGTAGACAGACAGAACAGAAACTTAAATTGCTTCCAATATACGTAACGATTATCACATTGGCTTTAATCATAAAAATTATCATTGACTTTTTAATTCCTCAATGAGAGGTAACTTTTTAATCATTTTCTCTTTTCGTTTATAAATTAGATAATAATACTAGCCCCGTTTCGCTTCAACAACAGTTTATATTAATCAAGGCTAGATTAATCCACAAGAGTTATACATCATTGAGCAATGAATACCTGGAATTGTTCGTGATGGTATTCACCTTTTTAATTATTAAATACGTCCCGTTGTAAAGTAAAGCGTCTCATGCTGGGATTCCCACACTGTGACTCCATTTCTGTAAACCTCTACGCTCGTAAACGTAAACACACTGCAAATATTCGATTCGATTATATTATTAGATCAGCGGCATTTCATTCCTATCTTTCTGCTCGATCTTTACCGAAACATGACCACTTCTGCGTGTCCGCGACTCTTCAGCAATTTAACTTCATTGAATAATGCCTACTTATCGGGTCCCTGTTTTCTCTTTTTTGATTTACAGTTTCTTATTTTATTCATAATTGTGTCTCTTTTACAATTATCCTTTTCCTCTTTTTTGACGTCCTTCTATTCGTCCTCCACAAACCTCCCTTCTTACTTGCATTGTAGCTTCCACATTCAGGCAGAAAATTATCGCTTGTAAGCACTTTGTGTGTCCACAGTTTAGTTATTTCTCTCAAATATTAAGTTTTCTTTTTATATGTTAAATCCCGTTTTTAAACAACAGGAAACGCATATATCGCCTGTCGACATAATATATAAAATGCCTTCTTAACGCTAAAACTCAGCTGTAATAATTCAGTTATCACACTCTTCTTCTTCTTCTTCTTCTTCTTCTTCTTCTTCTTCTTCTTCTTCTTCTTCTTCCTCCTCCTCCTCCTCCTCCTTCTATTCTCTACAACTTCTACTTCTTCTTCTTCTTCCTCCTCCTTCTCTTCTCTACAACTTCTACTTATTATTCTTCTTCCTCCTCCTCCTCTTCTCTTCTTTTACTTCTTCTTCTTCCTCTTTTCTTCTTCTTCTTCTTCTTCTTCTTCTTCTTCTTCTTCTCTTCCTCTTTCTCCTCCTCCTTTTTTTCTTCTTCTTCTTCGTCTTCTCATCCTCCTTTTTCTTCTTCCTCTCCTACTACTGCTGCTGCTTCTCCTTCTTCTTTTTCTTCTTCTCCTTCTTTTGCTGCTCTACTTCCAAGGCTGGTTGTCAAATTAGTAAAATTGTATGTAGTTTTATTATAGGTTGTCAGAAAAATATTGCTTCCCTTGTAGATTCTCCAAACAATCTTGCTACGGAAACCGGTAAGGGAGCACTTCTTCTGTCCTTTCACAGTCATGTTGTGACCCGTTTATATCTGTATATAGTCCAGTAAGGAGAGCGAAAAAAACGCCAAAACGTAACAAAATTTTGACTGTACGTGTATCAACGTGATATTTTGTTTATACACTCCATTTGGGTCTTATATCAAAGTTAAAAAAAAGAATTGTACGCTTTCACCCCTAAAGGGTGAAAACCACCCCCAAAAGTACAAAAATACGTGGGAGACTGAATAATTGGAATTAGAGGCTGCAAATTTGTTTGGGTGAGGTTTGAAGGGTGCTGAATGTAAATATGAAATGATAATTAACATTAATTCTATATTTGGGGTGATATCGACAATTTGTCGGGGGTGGTTATAAGAATATTTGCATTTTTAATGCTTTAATGCCGCGTTTTGGTGTATAATTAGTTTTTAGAGCAATATTAAAGACTACTATGTAAGACCATGCCCAGGGTAGACACAAATATGCGTGGCGACGACGTAAGAAAGTGAAAACCACCCCTGTAATTAAAAAATAAAAATAAAAATAAATAATTAAAGAAAACGACTGAAAATTTGTTTCTGGATGTTTTTGAGGTCGATAAATTCAAATAAGATGCCAGAAAAGTTTTTCATCCACTATATCAGGGTGAAAACCACCCCTATTAATAAAAAAATTACTATTAAAATAAATAATCGAATAAACCGGCTGAAAATTTGTATCTGGGCGTTTTTGAGGTCGACACATTTAAATATGATGCCAGAAATGTTTTTCATCCACTAGTTGAGGGTAAAAGCCACCACTAAAATTAAATAAATTACTGTAAGAGTAAATAATCAAAAGGCGCGTTCAAAAAATGGTACCATGATGTTTTTGAGATCGGCAAATTATAAAATTTTGTATTAATAGATCACTTACAAACAATCACTTAATATGAAAATAGTGACTAATTAAAAATAAGGGTTTTAAAATTCACTGTGTTCGAATAATTGTAAGATATAATAATAACACAAAATCGAAGCATATCGTCATGTATTTTTATTACGCATAAAATTATTGTATTTTTACTCTTAAAATTATTAATCATATACATGCTTAAAAAATATTTACTCATTTTAATATTGAATATTTTTTAAACGCATCAGTCTTCTTCTTCCTCTTCATCAATAATAAGGTCATCTTCGTCATCAGGAGGCAAACAATTTAAACAACTTGTACCACTACATTCGGTACATGCGGAAGTACAAAATAAACCCGTTTTTCTACACCCGCACGAAGAACTGCATCCTTTCTTGCACCCACAAAATATCATTTTCAAGACATTATCAGGTGCTGGTGGCTGAGTCATATAGGTAGGATCTAGTATTTCTCCATTTTTTTTCCACCCCCAGTCTTCAGGAACTAGTGTATTTCCTGTACAAAATATTATCGCAATTTTCACGAAGTAGGATTAAAAATGTATTATTTTTACAATAAGCACTTTTAAGCACGCGCCGTGTGTGTGTGTGTGTGTGTGTGTGTGTGTGTGTGTGTGTGTGTGTGTGTGTGTGTGTGTTGTAACGTCTCTCGTCTATCCTTCCCTACGGCGAGTATCGTTTCTTACGATTACTTATTGTTTATATTTACTAATGTTCAAAGCGGTTAAATTTGATGTTTACCAAGAAAACTAAAATCGAGTGTGTGTGATTTGGGAGAGATTAATGAAGTTATTTAATCGTAGTTAGTAGAGAGAGGAGGACCAAAGATATTGCACCCGGAGTATACAATTACTTATTTTTAAATATTCGCTGTTCATAAGACCAGCTGATTTTGACATCGGCCTCAAAATGTTAGGTTAAACAAACACCAATGTTCGGTGATACTCCCCGGCGGTTCGTCTTCTTCTTGGCTTCCTGAAAATCTGTAACAACTACCCTCTACAAGAAAGAATACACGTTTTATTATTTATAATAAAATATTCAGAGTATTTATTTATGTAATACACTGATTTTTCTCTTATCCCAGTACAAAAATTATAATCGATTTTTTCTGTCAACAACACATTTGATCGATTTAATTAGGTAAACGTTGGAATTATAACAAATTATTTTTTTATCCTTGATTAAACATTAAACAATAAAGAATTCATTTATTAATTTCTCCAGGGTTAAGGGTAAGTTCTTTGTGTTATGAGACGGTCAGAAATGAATAATTATATACTACGCTTTACAAGAGAAAAATAATAAATTTCGAATTTTTGGTTTTTTCGTAGTATGTAGTTCCGGATTTGTCCGCTAGAGTACAGATTATGTCTTTATTATACACATGAAATCATTTACGAAATATTGGAACTGCACTAAGATTCGACATGAGGATTTCTTGGTTAACAATTATTAATAAAGTTTATTTTACCTCTTTTCTCGAAGTGTTTACTTGAATGGTGCTGTTTCTAGTGTTGGAGTTATAGTTGTTTTGTAATTTCGTTGAATGTCCATAAGATACAATCTTACCAAAATCTCGAAGTGCTTTTCAACTAGGCCTGATCTGGTAATTGGTTATTTCAATTTTTCATCGAGTAAAGGACGTTGAAGTTGATATCTGAAGGAGTTCTAACATAAGGTGGAAACTACTATTTAATTTTTATTCAATTTGGCACTATTTCCGAAAGTTTATATAGGTTTTTATTAAATTTTTGATGGCATTCCACTTTTTTTCAAACGAACGGTTTTCAATCGTTTTAACAATTAATTCATATCTTGTTAGGTGGTTACTGTTAGTAACCAATAATTTTTATATCATTTTTTATTGGTGCATCTATATACTTTTGAGTATATAGGCTGTTTTTAATTATTATAAATTTATTTCTTATTTATAGAAAAATACTCCTTTTTAAATTTGGTTTATTATCCAATTTGATTTATATACGGTTTTTCCTTTTATTTTCTCTTAACCTTAGATATAGGTCTTTAATATATTTATTTCCTTTAATTGTATTTATATATTATTTATTAATTTCTTATAGTCTCCCTACACTGAACTATTTTCTTCAGCCATTTTACTCATACAGTATTATTTTATTTTTATTATTATTTTATATTTAACCCTTTTATTTTTAAACCATTTTATTTTTAACCCTGGGTTATCTTATATTCAAACATAATTATTCTATTAAATATAAAATTAGACCTAGGTACAAAATCTTTGTGGCCTACACAATACAAATTATACAATATTCAACAAAACACATAATTGGTCAGTAGCATATAGTCTACTATTATAATCAATTGTTTCTACATCTACAGCATAAGTCTGTGAGATGCTCCTTTTAAAATCACTTATTTTCTCACTGGGCACACTATAACTCACTTTGTACACTTTATATCAATTAAGTATAGTTTATAATGTTTTGTGATATAAAGTAATTTAGAGCTAGGTATATTATACCCATTTCTGACCTTTATAGTGGGGTGATTAAGTTATCATTTTTGGGACTGGGTTATGTAACGTTACAATATATATATATATATATATATATATATATATATAATATGTAGCTATAACTTTGTTCATTTTAACTCTACACAAATAATTCAAAAACGAATAGATAGATAATTTCAACACTTACAAATAATGTCCTGAGGACCACCTGTCTAAAAGTTGTACGACAAAAAATATTCAAGGTCAAAGGAAAAAAGTCATCCCTCAAATTCCGTACTTGACCACCTTGTGACAGCTGCATCTTTGAAACGATGACAGGTAAAAACATGGACCAAGAGACATTTTGGTCATCTAATTGTGTACTTTGACTTTGATCTGTATAATGTTTTTCCTAAAGTTAATCCATATTCCGCTATTTCACCAAATGTATTAAGATTTGCAAATTTACGAAAATGTGAAAAAGGAAAAATCGCCGCCATTTTTGTCGAGAGCACCGAAAAAAATTTAAATAATTTGTAGTTGGTCCTTATGGTATGTATAAGTTAACTCTAGAAATATTTTTAATTATGTCTACTTTTGGACATGTGGGAAACATCGCGCGGGCCGAAGTTGGGAAAAAATTCCAAAAAATGCGCAATTTTTATGATGTAACTTTTTTTATTTTGAAGACAGAAAATCCGGATAATGATTAATTTAAAGGATATAAATAGACAATCAATATGCACTAGACATTTTATAGTCAAAAGTATTTTTCTCGGTTAGTAGGAAGGGTTAAACTTTGTTAGTACAGGCAAAACATTTGCAAGTTACAACTTCTCACGGCCATATCTTGAAAATGACTCGTGGATAAAAACCCGGCTAAAACGCATTTTGTTTGTTATGTCGTATAGAATAATTTTGGTCCTATTCATTTTTCCTATAAACTCAAATGTTTTTTAGTTATTCGCTAAAAAGTACGCTAAAATCCTGTTTTTTGGGGGTAAAAATCGAAAATGTTGATTTGGAATAACTCGAAAACAACGCATTTTTCAAAACAGTTGGATACTGACTTTTTTGCTTAGAATTTGATTCTCTATTGGATCCTGGGGTTAATTTTTTTTTGTCAATCACCCTTGAAAAAGGGGTGGTTCTCACCCCCAAATAAAAAGCGTATAGTTTAACTTTTTTAACTTTGTTCTAGAGTGCATATAGAACATACATATCAAATTTCGTGAAATTCCATCGACAGTCAAAATTTTGTTACGTCAAAAGCTGCGCTTACTGGACTAATAACAATAATTCATTTTAGTTACTGCTCGGTTCACAATGAGCTTATCAGTGGTTAGCAAAACGGCTCGTTAGAAAGATATCATCAGTAAGCTAACTGCGTGTCTCAATATAAGACCTCTGAAAAGAGGGCTGTCCTTATCTGGACAGTCTGAAAAATTTTCTAATTATGGAAAATGTTTGGAAAATGTACCGTTTTTACTTCCATATTCCTTAAGGAATGGAAGTATGGTGATGGCAAAAAAAATCGTGTTCGAGATTATTGCAGATTCTGATTCTACTACACTCAAAACATGAAAAAAAGTCGTTTTCCGAAAAGTGTCTCTGTGTGTGTCTGTCTGTCTGTGTGTCTGTGTGTCTGTCTGTCTATCTATAGATTTTTTTTCTATGGGAAACGATAACTGCCGCAAATTCAAACAGAATCAAATAATTTTTTGCATGCAGTCCTGATTTGCAGAGTACTCGCGACCTATTGTTTTTGGTGAAGATCGGTTGAGGGAAAGGGGTAGTTTACCTGCAACAGTTTTTTTTTAGCAAGGGTAATTTTGTTTGTTTGGCAAACGATAACAGCCGCAAATTCAAACAGAATCAAATAATGTTTCGCATACAGCCCTGAATTGTAGAGTTCTCAAGATCTGTTGATTTTGGTGAAGATCGGTTAAGGGAAAGGGGTAGTTTACCTGTAACGTTTTATGTTTTAACAAGGGTATTTCCTATGGCAAACGATAACAGCCGCAAATTCAAACAGAATCAAAAGATTATTTGCATACAGCCCTAAATTGTAGAGTTCACAAGACATATTGTTTTTGGTGAAGTTCTGTTGAGGGAAAGGGGTAGTTTACCTGCAACGTTTTTTTAACAAGGGTATTTTTCTTTGGCAAACGATAACAGCCAGAAATGCAAACAGAATCAAATAATGTTTTGCATACAGCCCTGATTTGTAGAGTACTCAAGACCTATTGTTTTTGGTGAAGATCGGTTAAGGGAAAGGGGTAGTTTACCTGTAACGTTTTATGTTTTAACAAGGGTATTTCCTATGGCAAACGATAACAGCCGCAAATTCAAACAGAATCAAATAATTTTCTGCATACAGCCCTGATTTGTAGAGTACTCAAGACCTATTGTTTTTGGTGAAGATCGGTTGAGGGGAAGGGGTAGTTTACCTGCAACGTTTTTTATCAAGCGTATTTTCTATGGCAAACGATAACTGCCGCAAATTCAAACAGAATCAAATAATTTTTTGCATACGTCAGTGAATTGTAGAGGACTCAAGGCCTTTAGATTTTGGTGAAGATCAGTTAAGGGGAAGGGGTAGTTTACCGGCAACCTTTTACGTTTTAACAAGAGTAAAGTACTTGAAAATTCATTTAAACTTTTTCAAACAATGGTAATTGTTGAAAATAAAATAATTTTGTTGCCAGGCAGTCTGAAAATTTCAGATTTTGTACCACAAAATCTGAAAAGATTATACGATAGTTTATGAAATGGTTAATAATACGTCAGTGGAAGGTGTAATGAGAAATTAGCAGAAATGGAAACCTGGGGAATGTTAACTGTTCTGTAGATACAATTTTGTCAGAATGTTTGGAAATGATCATCAACATTGAAGAAAAAGTAAGCATATTAAGAAACATATGTAAGTACTTATTATAAAAAAATAATGTTTGTTTTTTGATAAGTCATTTTGATTATAAAATATAAATATTTACAACAAGAAAAGAATTTTCAGTTTTCAAAATTTAAATATATTTTTATAAAACAATGGGTTCTTCATTGAGGTGGGGACCATGTCACTCACTCCATCTCAAGCCTCTCCCATTTTGCAGAAAAAGAGGACCCTGTCAAGGCTGATACTTTGACGACAGTGATAGGGCTTTCCACCAAATTCAGCAGAGTGACAGGTAGGCCCAACTCTGATTGGCTCCTCAGATTTCCCCAGCGTTAGTAGGTTCTATGAAAATATTTTATTTCAAAAATGATTTTAAATATAAATCTTAGATATGTTTTATAAATCTCATGTTTTATGTTTTAACATGGGTAATTTTTTAAATGACGAACCATAACTGCCGTAAATTCAAACAGAATCAAATAATTTTTTATATATGTGCCTGAGCTATAGAGAACTCAATGTCTGTTGATTTTGGTGAAGATCGGTTACGGGGAAAGGGCAGTTTACCGGAAACATTTTTTGTTGTAACATGAGTAAAGTACTTAATTTTGATAAAGTATCCTGATAAGATCTTAATAATCCACTGTAGAAACGTAGATGAAATATCTATAAATGAAGAGGCTAGTTGAACGGGCTGGGCGTAATTTTCTATAAATCAAAATTATAGTTGAAGGGGGAGGGGATAGTATTTTTTATATGTGTACTACGTTATTGGCAAGAAAGAAGTATTTTTTTGTTAAAATTCCTTCCCTGGCTGTTTGGCTGAAAATGATTTTAAATATAAATCTTAGAATATGGAAGTCATGTATGGTTCTCCATACCGATATTTACTTCCATATTCCTTAAGGAATGGAAGTATGGTGATGGCAAAAAAAATCGTGTTCGAGATTATTGCAGATTCTGATTCTACTACACTCAAAACATGAAAAAAAGTCGTTTTCCGAAAAGTGTCTGTGTGTGTGTGTGTCTGTCTGTCTGTCTGTCTATCTGTGTGTCTGTAGATTTTTTTTCTATGGCAAACGATAACTGCCGCAAATTCAAACAGGATCAAATAATTTTTTGCATGCAGCCCTGATTTGCAGAGTACTCACGACCTATTGTTTTTGGTGAAGATCGGTTGAGGGAAAGGGGTAGTTTACCTGCAACGGTTTTTTTTTAGCAAGGGTAATTTTGTTTGTTTGGCAAACGATAACAGCCGCAAATTCAAACAGAATCAAATAATGTTTCGCATACAGCCCTGAATTGTAGCGGTCTCAAGATCTGCTGATTTTGGTGAAGATCAGTTAAGGGAAAGGGGTAGTTTACCTGTAACGTTTTATGTTTTAACAAGGGTATTTCCTATGGCAAACGATAACAGCCGCAAATTCAAACAGAATCAAAAGATTATTTGCATACAGCCCTAAATTGTAGAGTTCTCAAGACCTATTGTTTTTGGTGAAGTTCGGTTGAGGGAAAGGGGTAGTTTACCGGCAACGTTTTTTTAACAAGGGTATTTTCTATGGCAAACGATAACAGCCGCAAATTCAAACAGAATCAAATAATTCCTTGCATACCGCCCTGATTTGTAGAGTAATCGCGACCTATTGTTTTTGGTGAAGATCGGTTAAGGGAAAGGGGTAGTTTACCTGTAACCTTTTATGTTTTAACAAGGGTATTTCCTATGGCAAACGATAACAGTCGCAAATTCAAACAGAATCAAAAGATTATTTGCATACAGCCCTACATTGTAGAGTTCTCAAGACCTGTTGTTTTTGGTGAAGATCGGTTAAGGGAAAGGGGTAGTTTACCTGCAACGTTTTTTTAATAAGGGTATTTTCTATGGCAAACGATAACAGCCGCAAATTCAAACAGAATCAAATAATGTTTTGCATACAGCCCTGATTTGAAGAGTACTCAAGACCTATTGTTTTTGGTTAAGATCGGTTAAGGGAAAGGGGTAGTTTACCAGCAACGTTTTTTTATCAAGCGTATTTTCTATGGCAAACGATAACAGCCGCAAATTCAAACAGAATCAAATTATTTTCTGCATACATCCCTGAATGGTAGAGGTCTCAATGACTTTCGATTTTGGTGAAGATCGGTTAAGGGGAAGGGGTAGTTTACCTGCAACCTTTTACGTTTTAACAAGAGTAAAGTACTTGAAAATTTATTTCAACTTTTTAAAACAATGGTAATTGTTAAAAATAAAATAATTTTGTTGCCAGGCAATAAAATTATAATTTTTTCATTATAATCTAATATAATATTTTTCATTTAATACAGCAATAAAAAGGCAGGTAAGACACAGACTGGCTGTTTGGCTGAAAATGATTTTAAATATAAATCTTAGAATATGGAAGTCATGTATGGTACTCCATACCGATATTTAACATCAGTTATTTACCATGAAAATACTTGGGTGTCTATGTCGCCTGGAGTGGAAGGATGATGTAATGTTTATAACTCACAGACACTTGGTTCTCTTTATACGTGCTACGAGGTTTAATAAACTTCCTTCTTCTCGTTCCCCTACACCTGAGTTCCATAGTTTCATCGTTTTTACTTCCATATTTCCTTAAGGAATGGAAGTATGGTGATGGCAAAAAAAATCGTGTTCGAGATTATTGCAGATTCTGATTCTACTACACTCAAAACATGAAAAAAAGTCGTTTTCCGAAAAGTGTCTGTGTGTGTGTCTGTGTGTCTGTGTGTCTGTGTGTCTGTGTGTCTGTGTGTCTGTGTGTCTGTAGATTTTTTTTCTATGGCAAACGATAACTGCCGCAAATTCAAACAGAATCAAATAATTTTTTGCATACAGCCCTGATTTGTAGAGGACTCGCGACCTATTGTTTTTGGTGAAGATCGGTTGATGGAAAGGGGTAGTTTACCTGCAACGGTTTTTTTTTATCAAGGGAAATTTTTTTTTTTGGCAAACGATAACAGCCGCAAATTCAAACAGAATCAAATAATGTTTCGTATACAGCCCTGAATTGTAGAATTCTCAAGACCTTTTGTTTTTGGTGAAGATCGGTTAAGGGAAAGGGGTTGTTTAATTGTAACGTTTTATGTTTTAACAAGGGTATTTCTTATGGCAAACGATAACAGCCGCAAATTCATACAGAATCAAAAGATTATTTGCATACAGCCCTAAATTGTAGAGTCCTCAAGACCTGTTGTTTTTGGTGAAGATCGGTCAAGGGAAAGGGGTAGTTTACCTACAACGTTTTTTTAACAAGGGTATTTTATATGGCAAACGATAACAGCCGAAAATTCAAACAGAATCAAATAATTTTCTGCATACAGCCCTGATTTGTAGAGTACTCAAGATCTATTGTTTTTGGTGAAGATCGGTTGAGGGGAAGGGGTAGTTTACCTGCAACATTTTTTATCAAGCGTGTTTTATATGGCAAACGATAACTGCCGCAAATTCAAACAGAATCAAATAATTTCTTGCATACCGCCCTGATTTGTAGAGTACTCGCGACCTATTGTTTTTGGTGAAGATCGGTTAAGGGAAAGGGGTAGTTTACCTGTAACCTTTTATGTTTTAACAAGGGTATTTCCTATGGCAAACGATAACAGTCGCAAATTCAAACAGAATCAAAAGATTATTTGCATACAGCCCTACATTGTGGAGTTCTCAAGACCTATTGTTTTTGGTGAAGATCGGTTAAGGGAAAGGGGTAGTTTACCTGCAACGTTTTTTTAATAAGGGTATTTTCTATGGCAAACGATAACAGCCGCAAATTAAAACAGAATCAAATAATGTTTTGCATACAGCCCTGATTTGTAGAGTACTCAAGACATATTGTTTTTGGTGAAGATCGGTTAAGGGAAAGGGGTAGTTTACCTGCAACGTTTTTTTATCAAGCGTATTTTCTATGGCAAACGATAACAGCCGCAAATTCAAACAGAATCAAATTATTTTCTGCATACATCCCTGAATGGTAGAGGTCTCAATGACTTTCGATTTTGGTGAAGATCGGTTAAGGGGAAGGGGTAGTTTACCTGCAACCTTTTACGTTTTAACAAGAGTAAAGTACTTGAAAATTTATTTAAACTTTTTAAAACAATGGTAATTGTTAAAAATAAAATAATTTTGTTGCCAGGCAATAAAATTATAATTTTTTCATTATAATGTAATATAATATTTTTCATTTAATACAGCAATAAAAAGGCAGGTAAGACACAGCCTGGCTGTTTGGCTGAAAATGATTTTAAATATAAATCTTAGAATATGGAAGTCATGTATGGTTCTACATACCGATATTTAACATCAGTTATTTACCATGAAAATACTTGGGTGTCTATGTCGCCTGGAGTGGAAGGATGATGTAATGTTTATAACTCAGACACTTGGTTCTCTTTTTACGTGATGCTACGAGGTTTAATAAACTTCCTTCTTCTCGTTCCCCTACACCTGAGTTCCATAGTTTCATCGTTTTACTTCCATATTCCTTAAGGAATGGAAGTATGGTGATGGCAAAAAAAATCGTGTTCGAGATTATTGCAGATTCTGATTCTACTACACTCAAAACATGAAAAAAAGTCGTTTTCCGAAAAGTGTCTGTGTGTCTGTCTGTCTGTCTGTCTGTCTGTCTGTCTGTGTGTCTGTGTGTCTGTCTGTCTGTGTGTCTGTCTGTCTGTAGATTTTTTTTCTATGGCAAACGATAACTGCCGCAAATTCATACAGAATCAAATAATTTTTTGCATACAGCCCGGTTTTGCAGAGTTCTCGCGACCTATTGTTTTTGGTGAAGATCGGTTGAGGGAAAGGGGTAGTTTACCTGCAACGGTTTTTTTTTAGCAAGGGTAATTTTGTTTGTTTGGCAAACGATAACAGCCGCAAATTCAAACAGAATCAAATAATGTTTCGCATACAGCCCTGAATTGTAGAGTTCTCTAGACCTATTGTTTTTGGTGAAGATCGGTTAAGGGAAAGGGGTAGTTTACCTGTAACGTTTTATGTTTTAACAAGGGTATTTCCTATGGCAAACGATAACAGCCGCAAATTCAAACAGAATGAAAAGATTATTTGCATACAGCCCTAAATTGTAGAGTTCTCAATACCTTTAGTTTTTGGTGAAGATCGGTTAAGGGAAAGGGGTAGTTTACCTACAACGTTTTTTTAACAAGGGTATTTTCTATGGCAAACGATAACAGCCGCAAATTCAAACAGAATCAAATAATTTTCTGCATACAGCCCTGATTTGTAGAGTACTCAAGACCTATTGTTTTTGGTGAAGATCGGTTGAGGGGAAGGGGTAGTTTACCAGCAACGTTTTTTATCATGCGTATTTTCTATGGCAAACGACAACTGCCGCAAATTCAAACAGAATCAAATAATTTTTTGCATACAGGCCTGGTTTGTAGAGTACTCGCGACCTATTGTTTTTGGTGAAGATCGGTTGAGGGGAAGGGGTAGTTTACCTGCAACGGTTTTTTTTATCAAGGGAAATTTTTTTTTTGGCAAACGATAGCCGCAAATTCAAACAGAATCAAATAATGTTTCGCATACAGCCCTGAATTGTAGATTTCTCAAGACCTATTGTTTTTAGTGAAGATCGGTTGAGGGAAAGGGGTAGTTTACCTGTAACGTTTTATGTTTTAACAAGGGTATTTCCTATGGCAAACGATAACAGCCGCAAATTCAAACAGAATCAAAAGATTATTTGCATACGGCCCTAAATTGTAGAGTTCTCAAGACCTATTGTTTTTGGTGAAGATCGGTTGAGGGAAAGGGGTAGTTTACCTGCAACGTTTTTTTAACAAGGGTATTTTCTATGGCAAACGATAACAGCCGCAAATTCAAACAGAATCAAATAATGTTTTGCATACAGCCCTGATTTGTAGAGTACTCAAGACCTATTGTTTTTGGTGAAGATCGGTTAAGGGAAAGGGGTAGTTTACCTGCAACGTTTTTTTATCAAGCGTATTTTATATGGCAAACGATAACAGCCGCAAATTCAAACAGAATCAAATAATTGTTTGCATACGTCCCTGAATTGTAGAGGTCTCAATGGCTTTCGATTTTGGTGAAGATCGGTTAAGGGGAAGGGGTAGTGTACCAGCAACGGTTTTTTTTAATCAAGGGTAACTTTGTTTGTTTGGCAAACGATAACAGCCGCCAATTCAAACAGAATCAAATAATGTTTCGCATACAGCCCTAAATGGTAGAGTTCTCAAGATCTGTCGATTTTGGTACAGATCGGTTAAGGGAAAGGGGTAGTTTACCTGCAACGTTTTATGTTTTAACAAGGGTATTTCCTATGGCAAACGTTAAAAGCCGCAAATGTAAACAGAATCAAACAATGTTTTGCATACAGCCCTGATTTGTAGAGTACCCAAGACTTTTTGTTTTTGGTGAAGATCGGGTAAGGGAAAGGGGTAGTTTACCTGCAACGTTTTATGTTTTAAAAGGGTATTTTCTATGGCAAACGATAAGAGACGCAAATTCAAACAGAAACAAATAATGTTTTGCATACAGCCCTGATTTGTAGAGTACCCAAGACCTATTGTTTTTGGTGAAGATCGGTTAAGGGGAAGGGGTAGTTTACCTGCAACGTTTTATGTTTTAAAAGGGTATTTTTTATGGCAAAAGATAAGAGTCGCAAATTGAAACAAAATCAAATAATACTTTGCACACAGCCCTGATTTGTAGAGTACTCAAGACCTATTGATTTTTATGAAGATCGGTTAAGGGAAAGGGGTAGTTTACCTGCAACTGTTGTTTTAAATCAAGGGTAATTTTTTTTTATTTTTTATGGCAAACGATAACAGCCGCAAATTCAAACAGAAACAAATAATGTTTTGCATACAGCCCTGATTTGTAGAGTACCCAAGACCTGTTGGTTTTGGTGAAGATCGGTTAAGATAAAAGGGTAGTTTACCTGCAACATTTTATATTTTAACAAGGGTATTTTCTATGGCAAACGATAAAAGCCGCAAATGTAAACAGAATCAAATAATGTTTTGCATACAGCCCTGAATTATAGAGGTCTCAATGACTTTCGATTTTGGTGAAGATCGGTTAAGGGGAAGGGGTAGTTTACCTGCAACCTTTTACGTTTTAACAAGAGTAAGGTACTTGAAAATTTATTTAAACTTTTTGAAACAATGGTAATTGTTAAAAATAAAATAATTTTGTTGCCAGGCAATAAAATTATAATTTTTTCATTTTAATGTAATATAATATTTTTCATTTAATACAGCAATAAAAAGGCAGGTAAGACACAGCCTGGCTGTTTGGCTGAAAATGATTTTAAATATAAATCTTAGAATATGGAAGTCATGTATGGTTCTCCATACCGATATTTTACTTCCATATTTCCTTAAGGAATGGAAGTATGGTGATGGCAAAAAAAATCGTGTTCGAGATTATTGCAGATTCTGATTCTACTACACTCAAAACATGAAAAAAAGTCGTTTTCCGAAAAGTGTCTGTGTGTGTGTCTGTGTGTCTGTGTGTCTGTGTGTCTGTGTGTCTGTGTGTCTGTAGATTTTTTTTCTATGGCAAACGATAACTGCCGCAAATTTAAACAGAATCAAATAATTTTCTGCATACAGCCCTAATTTGTAGAGTACTCAAGACCTATTGTTTTTGGTGAAGATCGGTTGAGGGGAAGGGGTAGTTTACCTGCAACATTTTTTATCAAGCGTATTTTCTATGGCAAACGATAACTGCCGCAAATTCAAACAGAATCAAATAATTTCTTGCATACAGCCCTGATTTGTAGAGTACTCGCGACCTATTGTTTTTGGTGAAGATCGGTTGAGGGGAAGGGGTAGTTTACATGCAACGGTTTTTTTTATCAAGGGAAATTTTTTTTTTGGCAAACGATAACAGCCGCAAATTCAAACAGACTTAAATAATGTTTCGTATACAGCCCTGAATTGTAGAGTTTTCACGACCTCTTGTTTTTGGTGAAGATCGGTTAAGGGAAAGGGGTAGTTTACCTGTAACGTTTTATGTTTTAACAAGGGTATTTCCTATGGCAAACGATAACAGCCGCAAATTCAAACAGAATCAAACGATTATTTGCATACAGCCCTAAATTGTAGAGTTCTCAAGACCTTTTGTTTTTGGTGAAGATCGGTTAAGGGAAAGGGGTAGTTTACCAACAACGTTTTTTTAACAAGGGTATTTTCTATGGCAAACGATAACAGCCGCAAATTCAAACAGAATCAAATAATTTTCTGCATACAGCCCTGATTTGTAGAGTACTCAAGACCTATTGTTTTTGGTGAAGATCGGTTGAGGGGAAGGGGTAGTTTACCGGCAACATTTTTTATCAAGCGTATTTTATATGGCAAACGATAACTGCCGCAAATTCAAACAGAATCAAATAATTTTTTGCATACAGCTCTGATTTGTAGAGTACCCACGACCTATTGTTTTTGGTAAAGATCGGTTGAGGAGAAGGGGTAGTTTACCTGCAACGTTTTTTATCAAGCGTATTTTCTATGGCAAACGATAACTGCCGCAAATTCAAACAGAATCAAATAATTTTTTGCATACAGCTCTGATTTGTAGAGTACCCACGACCTATTGTTTTTGGTGAAGATCGGTTGAGGGGAAGGGGTAGTTTACCAGCAACGGTTTTTTTTATCAAGGGAAATTTTTTTTTTTGGCAAACGGTAACAGCCGCAAATTCAAACAGAATCAAATAATGTTTCGCATACAGCCCTGAATTGTAGAGTTCTCAAGACCTATTGTTTTTGGTGAAGATCGGTTAAGGGAAAGGGGTAGTTTACCTACAACGTTTTTTTAACAAGGGTATTTTTTATGGCAAACGATAACAGCCGCAAATTCAAACAGAATCAAATAATTTTCTGCATACAGCCCTGATTTGTAGAGTACTCAAGACCTGTTGTTTTTGGTGAAGATCGGTTGAGGGGAAGGGGTAGTTTACCAGCAACGTTTTTTATCAAGCGTATTTTCTATGGCAAACGATAACTGCCGCAAATTCAAACAGAATCAAATAATTTTTTGCATACATCAGTGAATTGTAGAGGACTCAAGGCCTTTAGATTTTGGTGAAGATCAGTTAAGGGGAAGGGGTAGTTTACCTGCAACCTTTTACGTTTTAACAAGAGTAAAGTACTTGAAAATTCATTTAAACTTTTTCAAACAATGGTAATTGTTGAAAATAAAATAATTTTGTTGCCAGGCAGTCTGAAAATTTCAGATTTTGTACCATAAAATCTGAAAAGATTATACGATAGTTTATGAAATGGTTAATAATACGTCAGTGGAAGGTGTAATGAGAAATTAGCAGAAATGGGAACCTGGGGAATGTTAACTGTTCTGTAGATACAATTTTGTCAGAATGTTTGGAAATGATCATCAACATTGAAGAAAAAGTAAGCATTTTAAGAAACATATGTAAGTACTTATTATAAAAAAATAATGTTTGTTTTTTGATAAAGTCATTTTGATTATAAAATATAAATATTTACAACAAGAAAAGAATTTTCAGTTTTCAAAACTTAAATATATTTTTATAAAACAATGGGTTCTTCATTGAGGTGGGGACCATGTCACTCACTCCATCTCAAGCCTCCTCTCCCATTTTGAAGAAAAAGAGGACCCTGTCAAGGCTGATACTTTGACGACAGTGACAGGGCTTTCCACCAAATTCAGCAGAGTGACAGGTAGGCCCAACTCTGATTGGCTCCTCAGATTTCCCCAGCGTTAGTAGGTTCTATGAAAATATTTTATTTCAAAAATGATTTTAAATATAAATCTTAGATATGTTTTATAAATCTCATGTTTTATGTTTTAACATGGGTAATTTGTTATATGACGAATCATAACTGCCGTAAATTCAAACAGAATCAAATAATTTTTTACATATGTGCCTGAGCTATAGAGAACTCAACGTCTGTTGATTTTGGTGAAGATCGGTTACGGGGAAAGGGCAGTTTACCTGAAACATTTTTTGTTGTAACATGAGTAAAGTACTTAATTTTGATAAAGTATCCTGATAAGATCTTAATAATCCACTGTAGAAACGTAGATGAAATATCTATAAATGAAGAGGCTAGTTGAACGGGCTGGGGGTAATTTTCTATAAATCAAAATTATAGTTGAAGGGGGAGGGGATAATATTTTTTATATGTGTACTACGTTATTGGCAAGAAAGAAGTATTTTTTTGTTAAAATTCCTTCCCTGGCTGTTTGGCTGAAAATGATTTTAAATATAAATCTTAGAATATGGAAGTCATGTATGGTTCTCCATACCGATATTTTACTTCCATGTTCCTTAAGGAAATGGAAGTATGGTGATGGCAAAAAAAATCGTGTTCGAGATTATTGCAGAATATGATTGTACTACACTCAAAACATGAAAAAAAGTCATTTTTCGAAAAGTGTCTGTGTGTGTGTCTGTCTGTGTGTGTGTCTGTGTGTGTGTCTGTCTGTAGATTTTTTTTCTATGGCAAACGATAACTGCCGCAAATTCAAACAGAATCAAATAATTTTTTGCATACAGCCCTGATTTGTAGAGTACTCGCGACCTATTGTGTTTGGTGAAGATCGGTTGAGGAAAAGGGGTAGTTTACCTGCAACGGTTTTTTTTTATCAAGGGAAATTTTTTTGTTTGGCAAACGATAACAGCCGCAAATTCAAACAGAATCAAAAGATTATTTGCATACAGCCCTAAATTGTAGAGTTCTCAAGACCTGTCTTTTTTGGTGAAGATCGGTTAAGGGAAAGGGGTAGTTTACCTACAACGTTTGTTTAACAAGGGTATTTTCTATGGCAAACGATAACAGCCGCTAGTTCAAACAGAATCAAATAATTTTTTGCATACACCCCTGATTTGTAGAGTACTCAAGACTTATTGTTTTTGGTGAAGATCGGTTAAGGGGAAGGGGTAGTTTACCTGCAACCTTTTACGTTTTAACAAGAGTAAAGTACTTGAAAATTTATTTAAACTTTTTGAAACAATGGTAATTGTTAAAAATAAAATAATTTTGTTGCCAGGCAATAAAATTATAATTTTTTCATTTTATGTAATATAATATTTTTCATTTAATACAGCAATAAAAAGGCAGGTAAGACACAGCCTGGCTGTTTGGCTGAAAATGATTTTAAATATAAATCTTAGAATATGGAAGTCATGTATGGTTCTCCATACCGATATTTACTTCCATATTCCTTAAGGAATGGAAGTATGGTGATGGCAAAAAAAATCGTGTTCGAGATTATTGCAGATTCTGATTCTACTACACTCAAAACATGAAAAAAATCGTTTTCCGAAAAGTGTCTGTGTGTGTGTGTGTGTGTGTCTGTAGATTTTTTCTATGGCAAACGATAACTGCCGCAAATTCAAACAGAATCAAATTCTTTTCTGCATACAGCGCTGATTTGTAGAGTACTCACGACTTATTGTTTTTGGTGAACATCGGTTGAGGGGAAGGGGTAGTTTACCTGCAATGGTTTTTTTTTAGCAAGGGTAATTTTGTTTGTTTGGCAAACGATAACAGCCGCAAATTCAAACAGAATCAAATAATGTTTCGCATACAGCCCTGAATTGTAAAGTTCTCAAGACCTGTTGTTTTTGGTGAAGATCAGTTAAAGAAAAGGGGTAGTTTACCTGTAACGTTTTATGTTTTAACAAGGGTATTTCCTATGGCAAACGATAACAGCCGCAAATTCAAACAGAATCAAAAGATTATTTGCATACAGCCCTAAATTGTAGAGTTCTCAAGACCTATTGTTTTTGGTGAAGATTGGTTAAAGGAAAGGGGTAGTTTACCTACAACGTTTTTTTAACAAAGTTATTTTCTATGGCAAACGTTAACAGCCGCAAATTCAAACAGAATCAAATAATTTTCTGCATACAGCCCTGGTTTGTAGAGTACTCAAGACTTATTGTTCTTGGTAAAGATCGGTTGAAGGGAAGGGGTAGTTTACCTGCAACGTTTTTTATCAAGCCTATTTTCTATGGCAAACGATAACTGCCGCAAATTCAAACAGAATCAAATAATTTTTTGCATATATCAGTGAATTGTAGAGGACTCAAGGCCGTTAGATTTTGGTGAAGATCGGTTAAGGGGAAGGGGTAGTTTACCTGCAATCTTTTACGTTTTAACAAGAGTAAAGTACTTGAAAATTCATTTAAACTTTTTCAAACAATGGTAATTGTTGAAAATAAAATAATTTTGTTGCCAGGCAATAAAATTATAATTTTTTCATTTTAATGTAAATTATGTATATATTAGAAAATATATCGTGCTTGGCAGGCAAGCATATTTCAGATTATAAATCTTAGAATATGGAAGTCATGTATGGTTCTCCATACCGATATTTTAGGTTATTGTTACCTGATGGTAGTACAGTATCTACATACATACTGCCTATTTTCCTCTAGCTAAATACCCGTTTGGTTTATTGAAATAAATGTGCAAGTCGACATATTTAAAAATTGTTACGACAGTCTCACTGATCGTCGTGTGGTACAGTGGAAAACAAAATTACAGACACCAATCAATTTACTAATCACCAGCTTAATTAGTCACAAATACAGTTTATAATCAACTTGTACCAGCAAAATTTGTCCACACGCAATTGTAATGTCAGCTAATATAACACAATTATAACACTTCGCCACAATACTTCGAACCTCACTTGAATAAATCACCACTTAAACTGAAACTGACCGTCGCTGAATGCCTATATTTATACTCCGCTGAGATGCCATAATAATTGATAATTTTGGATGACGTGTTAAACAAACAGGTCCTCTCAAATCCGCTAGAAACAGTGTCCTTGATCACAATGCGCTGACCGGTACGGTCTGGAATAGTCTCGCTTGTTGACGCACGATAAGTGTCACGCAATTGTCTTTCATCTCAAAGTAGCAGCAATATGTACACACACACAGTGGCGGTTGGTGTTATGGTTGCAGCGTTGCACAACCACCAATATAGAATAACTAAACTATAAAATAATATACGAAAACATTAAGCAGCTAAATAAATTTCAACGGAGAGCGTATCAGATACTACGCGGTAACGTTCGCGTACAATTCAAATGTGGCGAGCAGACTGGTGGTTGTAGGCCGCTTGCTACTTCAATAGTAAATGGCAGAGCTTACTACACAAGCATATGGGAGGATGTGCGCTACTGTTCACTATTGTTCTATGCTCCCAATGTAAGCTTGGTGGTTGCAAAGTGTCTGCAACACTCCACTAGTAGCGCTGTAGCCCAACTTTGTGTATGAAATCAGTACAGCCTTCTTGATTTATAAGTTGTGTCAGGTTTAATGTTTACGTTGGTTCAAGGTAAACGTTACCAGTTGTTTGAGGTTATAAAATTATAGTAATAATCTTTATCAAAATTATCAAAATCACATATTATCAAATTGTGATTATGATAGTTCAATGTCTTTTAACCCCTCTCCCATCCACTCAACGAACTACTGCAACCACCAAAATTTGGAACCGCCAGCCGCCACTACACACACACACACACACACACACACACACACATTACAGCTGGCCTCTGCTGGCATAGCCGGGATACTTGTAGAACGTTCCATATTACGTAAAAACATGTATGGTGTTAATGTGGAAGTGAAGTGTATTATAGTGTAAATATATAATTGATCATTATGGTGTAATGAAAACTGATAAACTGTAATAAACATGCTCGCTTATTGTGTTTGATATTCTTCATTCGTGACTGTAAATTTCCGATTCATCATCACCGTGGCTTCCTCTATACCACGTTCACACGTTGAAATTAAAATCTATATATATAAAACTCAAAGTCTGAGGATTTATGTGTACTGAATACAAATCCACACCGTACAACCGATTGCCACCAAATTTTGCACAGGTAAACTTTGACACAAGGCGAAAAATACTGTCTAATTTGGAATTTGATATTTTGCCCCGTTCGCACGATTTTAATTATGTCTTTTCGTTGACGCGTGTAAAGATGTCAGCAACACCATGGAGACCAGAATTAATTACCATAGTAACAAGTAAATAAACAAATGATATTTAGCGGCATCGAAACTGTAGGTTTATCCATTGCTGCAGTACATTTTCGATATTTTATACAATATGCGATTGTATCGATACATTACGATGTGGAAAAGAAGAAGTGTACTAATTGTAAATTGCCCTATTACTTAATGCAAAGCAAAAAAATACGTGTTGTTTTCACTTGTGAGGTTAGGTTACAACGGTTTTTTGGTTTTTAGTTCAATATAAATTATAACTTTAAACTCGGAAGATGTAAACAAGGATTTAGTTAGCAAGGAAGTTGGTTTTCTGGCAAAAGACAAAACGTGTCACGCATGAGTCACGAGGAACTACGATGACTACTACGATAGTTGTCGCATTCAATACGCCAGTTTGCGCACAGTCGTCTGTCTACAGAAATGTTTTGTTAGCAACGTACGACAGCAAAGCGAATTTGATGATGTCGTTACTTGGGTTGCACAGACGTTTTTATTTTCGAACATAATGTTATCATAAAATAAAGACGATCAGACTTCTCTATTCCTTTTTAAGGACCAATTCGTAAATTTTAAAATTCTCAGAATTTAGTTATCAATAATTGATTTCCCCTCGATATAATATTTATATCTACCATTTATTAATGGTACCTTTATCTACCATATATACCTTGTTCAGTAGTTCCTACACACACACACACACACACACACACACACACACACACACACACACACACTTTTTTACAAGAATATAATTTTTTATGTACGAGTATATTAACACTTTTAGACATTATTAACTGTCATCTTCAGAATATACAAACTAATTCTTGTAAAACACTATTATTTAGTAATAATACACACAAGAATAATTGTGAGAATATATACGCATCAAGAAATAGACTGTACCAAAAAACGTCGAAATATATATACATATTTATATTTTTATTTATACATAACCCCCAATCATTATCTCCTAAGTCATCGACAAGGAATCTGCTAAAATTGGATACATCGCATCACACCCACAGAAAAGTTAAACACACATTAATGTAAAGTGAATCATACGTTGTAGAATATATTTTATGTTAAATAAATTGTTAAATTTAATTTAATTTCAATTAAATTACAATTAATTTAATTGTAATTAACACATTCAATTACAATTCGTAAAAACCTCAGAAGATACAGAATAATTTCTGTGAAAATTGCGTCAGTTGTAAATAAACCTACTTGCCGTTGTATTTATTGGAAGATACTACATGGGAGCCCTGCAGGAAACTCAACGAGTTACTTAGAAAGGAATATATATAAATATGTGTGTGTGTGTGTGTGTGTGTGTGTGCGCGCGCGCGCGCATTACCTTATGTTAACGCTATGTTAAAAGAATCCATATGCGAAAGGAAAAGATAAATATTTGTTTGTATTGTCATATTTGGTGGGGAGCGGGGAGGAGAGTTAACAAATATTAAATAAACTTCCTTTGTGTTGTGTTAAGAAAGGAAACTTTCAAGTCAATGTATGCTCCCTGCAAAGACTTTGGAATTAGAACGTACACGATGACTACGAGAATAATCTGAAGATTCCGAACCTCACATGCAAGTGTGGAAATATTCTATAAAAATGATGAATAGGAAAGGAAAGTAGAAAACAACTGAAAGGTACATGCAAGGAAACCAGAATAGATGGCGTCATTTTCAGAATTCTTCTTCTTCTTCACTTTAAGGATTAGGCTTGCAGCCTGTTCCGTCTTCACAGCCACCGTTTCCTTGGCCTGCCTCTATCTCATTCACCAAGATCTTTATACTGGATTATCTTTTTTCGTATTATTCAATTACCTGTTCTATTTATGTGCTGTATCCAGTTTTTTTATTTTGTTTAATTTTAATTTAAGGTCTTACTAGGCCTTAGTAATACATTACAGTACAGTATACAGGTTGCTGTAATTATATAACAGTATGTTAGAAATGATTTTGTAATACAAACTTTTCTTTTTTTAAAGAGAAATAATGTTTTCAATTTACGATCTATTATCCGAAATATCGATTATCCGAACGGGCCCTCGTCCTGAAAGTTTCGGATAATCGATGCTCTACTGTACCTGCATTTCTGAACATCGTACACGCTGGATGTTTCACGTATTGACACATCAGGTTACCTAGCTTTCATTACACGTCACGTGAAACGTGTAAACTAGTTTTATTTAGTGCACAGGAATGTGCATGTGTATTATTCACCTTTATTTTAGCAACACTAGTACGACATTGCCTGTTTCATGTTTAAAAATGCGAAGAGTATCATGAGTTGACAATTTTTGAGACGTACTTTTATTTTTTATAAGTCTTCCCTAAATGAAATTTCCCAACCATAAATTTACAGTTCGTACACTATCTATTGTTTCAACTATTTTAAATTAAATTCATTTTCATATAAATTAATTATCTTACGCGAAATAATGTCGAATGCAAAATTCATGAAATCCTTAATATTCGTACTCCGTTTTTGTACAACATTTTTATTACATTTTCCTGCTCTTTGACAGGGTTCGAAATAACCTCGGGCTACGTTTTTCAGGTTCACGCAACTTCCGTCACAACGCTTTGTGAGGAAGCCAATCTATAGGGTTGTGCCCAGGGCAGAGTCTAGCGGAATGTCGTTCAAACTCTCGACACAACATTCTGGCACGAATGACCTGAATACCGTTATAGTAAAGTCCTTCACTAGGACGCTACAAGAATAACTTAATACACATTAATATATGAAATAACAATTTATAAAATATGATATATTAAACAACCTGGTCGGTGAACAATTTATATGTATGAGTATCTTTGTATAATTATGTAACATTTTACACAGCTAAATTAACAAAATGCTGTTTCCAGGAACGACTATTCCACGTTTCTTCTATTTGAACGACTGTCAAATTGTTCTAAAGACGTGTGTGTGTGTGTGTGTGTGTGTGTGTGTGTGTGTGTGTGTGTGTGTGTGTGTGTGTGTGTGTGTGTGTGTGTGTGTGTGTGTGTGTGTGTGTGTGTGTGTGTGTGTGTGTGTGTGTGTGTGTGTGTGTGTGTGTGTGTGTGTGTGTGTGTGTGTGTGCAACTTATTTTCTCGACTGATTTTGTGTACAGAAAATTTCTGTAAAAGTTTTTTCTTCCTAAATCAACATTATCTAACTGATATTACGCATCTGAGACTAAAAAATTATAATAAAGACGTCGCTACTAAATCTTGTCTCGTCGTTAAGCACTTGTATGAAGTGAAATAGATTCATACCACCCACGTAGTTAACATTACTCATAACGCAGAACTTGGTAGTTACTAGTGAAACAACAGCTTACGGATGCTTTATTTAAATTTTCTTTAGTGATTTTTAGCTTTTTCTTACCGTTATGTTTTGTTCTGATTCTGTAAAACTAATCTGCTATTTTGCTTTCATACCGAACGTTAGAAAGGACAACTAATGTCTACTATTATATTTCATTACAGATCTTATCGCTTTCGTACAGACGCGTCGGCTCATTTTCGTATACCAGAAAAATCCAGACAAAAAAAACTTATGAAGAGAATTACAATTGAAGTATTTTAAGTAATGCAATAATACGTAGGCCTGTGTCTTACAATACGTAAGTTAGATAGTCGCTTTCATTTCATCAAGAGCTTCAGCAGTGATTTTACAATTTTGTATATAATTCTGAAGACAAGTTTAGTCCACATAAGTTACCAGTAAATTGTTTTCACTTCTTTTTCTGTTTCCTCTTCGTCGCCTGATCTTCTTGTCCTTCTTCTTCTTCTTCTTCTTCTTCTTCTTCTTCTTCTTCTTCTTCTTCTTCTTTCTTCTTTTTCTCCATCTCTCCTCCACTCCTATCCTCCTCTTCTTTTTTCCTTCTTGTTCGCGCTTCTGTTCTTCTTATCATTCTTCTTCATTCTTATTTTCCACGCCTTCCTCCTTCTCTTCCCCATCCTATTTCTCATACTCTTTTTCTCCTCATTTCCTCGTCTTTCCTTCTATCTAACTTAAATTACGACTGTTGCCTAATAAGACGCTGTAGTTTAGACTATTACTGCCTCTCATCCGTTTTCTCTGATCCATTCCTATGCATCAGTTTTCTTTATATTTTATTTCCATATTTGTTTTATGGTTCTTTTATTCATTGGAATTCATTTATTTATTCATTTTATTCACTATCGTTTTCCATTGTTCTTCGTTTTTTGTATCCGATGGAGTTTACATTTTTATAAAGCATATTACAAGAAAATACTCTGACAGAGCGCATATTCAATTTTCCTTATGTTCTTCTTTCTCACTCTTTTTCATCCTTTTACAGTCTTCGAATCAACATAAGTATAAATCATTTCCTATGCTCTTTTTCAAGAGTTATCGTTTTCCCAAACTTCCACATCTTGTAGCGAGACTGGTGTTGTATTCCTTTACTGAACTGAGTAAGTTGTCCGTTTCAATGTTATTCAACTGCGCTGTGCATATCGTTGTACAAGTAAAATTGAATTATGAAACCAATTATAGAGTTGTAGCCAATTACTTCATTATCCGAGTTGTAGTTAGCTTTGTTTTAAGTTTTATAGTTTTATCTCATATAGATAAAATGTGGATATCTATTACAGTGGTCAATCGTCCAAAATTATTTTAGGTTCGGGCCTGGATAATAACTTCGATTTTTCAAAATGGGGCTATGATATTTCATAGCTGTATCTATAGGTCCTATCCTACCTTCTAAATAACGGTCAGACCATTCTCAAATAGTATTATCGATTTTGAAAAACCGGAATTACGGTCTGCATGTAGTTAGAGACCTTAAATGTTTGAAAGTGATTTATTTTAATTAAATCCTTTCTTCTTCTTCAGCGGCGCGACAACCCATTACTGAGTCAAGGCCTCCTTTAACAGCCTCCGCCAGTTGTCCCGGTAAAGTGCAGCTGCTCTCCAGTTCCGGGTCCCAAGGATATGGCGCGCATTATAGTTCACACCGTCTTCCCAACGTAGTTTGGCTCTACCAACTTTTCTAATCCTTTACATGTATAAATAACTTTTTATCCTTTTTCAAACATTTTTTCTCAAAATTTGCTTCTTTATATTTTGTCAGACGTTTTGACAAAATAGAGGACACTTCTGCGTCTTTCGGAAGCCCAGTCCTCTAACATTTATGTCTGAGGCAGTTTAGCAGTGTCTTGATAATTTTTGGATTGCGTCACCGGGTGCCCCAACGTGCGACGCAACGATTTGGTGGCTACCCTTCCGTTTATCCAGAGAATATGAAACCGTGCTGGCGTGGGCAGAAGTCTTGTTTCGTCGTAGGATGCCGACCGCATTCAATGAGATGCTGTAACAACACTGAGAACTTTCAAAAGGAAACACATGTGCATCTCTCGGAACCCGACCTCCTTCTTGTCAGAATCTGGCGACTCAGTCCAGAAGACTTAGGCTTTAAAGTCGGTGTTAGTTTAAGGCATGCTGCCGGTAATTATAGGTAGTGGAGTACGGTACGGTCACAGACGCTTGCTGCCACCGAAAAAGGCAATATACGTGATAAAGTTTTACAAAAATATTATTTACGACCGTGTTATGTTTAAGCAGGTGCTCTTGGAATTTGTGACAATATATATAAACAAATTCAATTTTTTTTACGGTAGGCTCCGGCAACCACCTAATACGGTTTCCGATCCCTCGGTCTTAATCATGTTGATTTAAGCAATCTCCCTTAAAAATATCTTACTTGCATCTGCAACGTAATTGACTCAGCGTACGCGTGCGCGAATGTGTGTGCGTCAGTGTTTGGTATAATTCCAAATAATTGTTTCTCTTGTAATTTATGTAGTCATAAAATTGATCAGACCCAACAAAAAGTGTCGTTGTTATGTACGCGTTGAAACAAAAACAAAAAAATACTATTGCAGAAAGCAATTCGCTGGAAACCGTCCAGTGCGACTTGATACACTGTCTAGACACATCGAATGCGGCCAGGACGATTGCGATTTAAAACAACAAAGGAACAATGTAATGTCAATAATATGATTGTAGTTATGTGTTGGACGTATAGAATAGCAATTAGGACGTACTGCGGATCGAAATTCGAACTAAAACGTTATTCTAGTTAACAGCCGTAATAATAATTCTACTACTACACGTCGCTACACTTCATAAAAATCCCTGGCCTCCAGAACGACGTGCCTCCGCTCCACTCTATCCTGTGCAACACTTCTAATAATAACAGTAATAATAATACTCCATATCGCTACAGGTCATGAAGAGCCCTGGCCTCCAGAATGACGTGACTCCACTCCTCTCTATCCTGTGCGACTCCTTCTGATCCCCAGTCTTCTCAAGTCTACATCGTCCACCCATCTTCTTCTTAGCTTCCCTCTTGGTTTCCTTCCCCGTGGTCCTCCAATTAATACTTTTTCACTGGCCTTTCTTTTATCATTCTTTGTACGTGACTTGCTCACCTAATTCTACCTTGTTTTATTACTGTGACGATGTCCGGTTCCTTGTGTAGATCGTAAAATTCGGATTTGTCCTGATACGCCGCATTCCGGCATCTAGTACACCTCCATATATCCTCCTCAGAATCTTTCTAACCCATCTTCTGATCATATCTTCTTGGGCTGAGGTCATCGTCCAGGCTTCTAAAGCATACAATACTAATGGCCGCAATACGGTTTTGTAAGTCTAGACCTTGGAGTTTCTAGAAATGTTTCTGGACTGTAGGATAGCAGAAAAGAAAAGTAGCATCTATTTTTCACGGCTAGTTTGTCTTTAATTTCCATTGCTATCTCATTTTTTTGACGTCAAGAGGGACCCAAGATATTTAAAACTATCTACCCTCTCAAATTCACTGCCATTAACTTTAATTTTGGGGTTTCTATCTTCTCGGACATTCTTCTTCATCGCCTTATATTTTGTCTTTTGGCTGTTCACTTTCAGGCCTAGGTTGGTCGAAACATGCTCCAGAGAGGCGTATGCCTCTTCCAGTGCCTGTTTGTTTCTTGACACGTGAACAATATCGTCAACGTATGAAATGGATTGCGACCTTCTATTTATAATTATGCCACCACGGTTTATTGATACCTGCCTTACTACTTTCTCTATGTATTATAGTTGTAATAATACAGTAATATAAAATGTAATGTATGAACAACTCCCTAGGATATAACTCATTTCTTTATTTAGAAATGCTCTCCTAAGCTGTAGGCGTAGACGAAGTAAGAAGATTCCAGAAAAAAAATGAGGAGAGGTAAACTGATTGCATGAGTAAAGATAATGAAAATACGTATGTTTAAAGTTTTACCTATAGGCCTATACGTATTTTGGTTATAAATGGCCGGACTGTTTATCGACGCACCTTGAGTGTCTAAGTTTCTTGGGGACCAGAACGTTCTGCCTCGAGAGCCGGAGATTCGTTTTACAATTACAGCAAAAGTCACTCACATGTCGACGTTAACGTGGAACGGGCAGACATTCCTGCTGGCATTCGGTGTACCTTGCTTAGGGTGAACAGTGATTCTAGACGTTTCTTTTTTTTTGAACAAAAATTTCTGTGAAATAAAGTTTCTCAGTTGTTCGAATATGATCAAGTGAATCCTTTCCGAAAATATATAAACACGAACTACAGTGTAATGTCTAATAGCAGTAGACAGTAACGATTGCTTTCAAAGTGACCCACGTCGATTCCCATTCGCTTCGCACAGGTGATGTTTTAACAGCGACCAACCGAATGTAATCGTTCTCGGCCTAATCAGCTGCGTACGTTACAATTGTAATAAAACTACATTTTCACATCCCGTCCTAGGTTTCTAGTCAATATTTTGATATATGTTTGTTCTTATATTTTATAAAAGTAATAACGATTTTTCGCCAATCATCAATTTTTAACCATTGAGACAGCAGTCATGATGTGAGATCTACGTGTAATTACTTTCGAAATAATTTTGTAAGACAAACGTTGCACATTACTGCTCTAACCAATGTCCATTACAGCTAGAAAATCTTTGTTTAGTCAAAACGATATTAACTGTTTATATCCTATGAAATAAATCTCTTATATGCTGTCTAAGGCTTTCACGGCCGGTGTCAAGGTTCTGTTGTTTATAGCAAACCTTTCGGCCGTTTCTTCGACGGCCATCTTCAGTGCAAATGGCTGAAAACACTGACAAAGATTCGTCATAGCAACGGCCGAAACATGTGCTATAAACAACACTGGACCACGGTCTTACAGTGCAGCCAGGCAAGCCAAAATAAACGTTGTTTGTAGATACCTAACTATCTCTCAAACCACCAAAGAAGACGGTTTCATTAGGAAGGGAGCTAGTGTATCTCCACATCTCTTTCTAGTAATATTTGATAACCATCACTTTAATGTTTTATTTTAAACAAGTTCCTCCTTGTGCATTTCTTTTAGCCATAATTTTAAAAGCGTCTACAATTTTCCATTTCACAATATAACAAGAGATAGTTCAACTGAATACCTAAATTAAACGTGATACTAAGTTAATTGACAGTTACTACCTTTATTACGTAAGAAATATTTTGACGTTGAAAATAATTATGTCTCGAATAATTTACTTCGTCATCATCATCGTCGTCGTCATCACTCCAAGGATTAGGCCTTAAACCTGTTCCGGAACCCATCGCCTCTCCGACCTACCGACATCTCTCTTCCCAGTAGGGTGATAACCCAAGGCAGCCACGGGTGGACGGGTATCAGGCGTGCGGTTCAGGTGTTCACAGCATCTCCTTCTGTGGTCTTCAGTCTTCTGGTGCAACGATACAACGTTTAATTCGCGTCTAATATCCTCGTTCCTTTTACGATCCAGGAAAGAACAACCTTGCGTCCTCTTAGAAAGTTCGTTTCAGCTGCCTGAATCCTCTGTACGTCTCTTTTACCAAGAGTCCGTGTCTCACAAGCATACAGGAATGTAGGGACAGCCACAGTTTTGTAAAATTTCATTCCGATACTCTTCCGTGCTTTATTTTTCAGGTATCTATGAATCGTTCCACAGATGCGTCTAAATTTCGTTAACAATAATAAATTTAGGAATAACTTTTCGCTAAATAAATTTTGGAATGAATAATTTACTTACGTATTGTAATTGATTCTGTTAGTATCCGAAGATGCGAAATTCATGGATATCTCGTCACAGGACCAAACGTTAACTGCTTAACCAGACGTCTCACGTTGCTAGCTACAACACGTCATACAGTAGTAGAGGGTCGACTGACCAGAACGTTAATTATCCAGCAAATTCCTTAGGGGAGGGGTTAAAATAAAGGTTTGTCTGGGAGACAACTAATTCTAGAAACCATAAGAAAGGCGATATTAACATTTAATTCCCAGGAAATCAATTGACGGGTTGTGTCTGATTAGTGGTTTGGCATGTTATCTGGAGTTTAGAAGAGCTACAGTTCGATTTTCTGCTATGGCTATAGCCATAGCAATCTAAAACTATTTTCTGCTCCCAGCTGCCCATAATCTGGAAATTTAAGAGAGTTGGCTTCAAAAAAATATTGAGCAACGTAAACCGATGTCAATTTAATAGACCTACAAACTTTTTAAATTCGTGTAGGCCGTGATTAATAGTTCTTAAAACGTACCCAATTTGTTTAATTTTAAGGCTGTTTATGTTACCAATACACAAAAATAATGTTTCCATTTTTATACTCCACATGGATTATTCTAAAAATGTCAAGTAAGTAATTACTTTTAATATGTCTGTTCAATTATCTGAAATAGTTCCGACACTGATTATGTGGAATAATCGACGTTTGTCTCTGTTTTCAAACTGTAAAGTCATCTACAACAACTGTCCTTCACTGGCGATCAGAAGCGAGCGTAAAATGCGGTCTTGGTCTGCGGAGGGTTCGGTTGAGTCGGCTTCATACGAAAGAAAAAACAAGTTAAGTCTAATCAATATTACAATCTTTAAAGTGACTGAAAAACGTGAAATAACATAGGCCTACTGAAATCAATCCAATTAAAGTAACAACAAAATAAAATTAAGCGCTATTGAAACATTGTTTATAAGATACTTATTGACCTAATTGATTTTCATATATTTCATATTTCAAATGTACACGGAAATGGTGTGTAATAAACTTGTTTGTAGACCTAAATTTAAATATCGGTATGGAGAACCATACATGACTTCCATGTTCTAAGATTTATATTTAAATTCATTTACTTGAATTTGGTTCGATAATTTCTAACAAGTTAGGTATGTTCCTTGTAAATCGAGTTTTATGTTTGACAAATTAAAATTAAATATTTCCATAGAAACTACTTTGTTGCCGATAACGTAGTACACACATAAGAAATTTACAGGCATTGCACAAATGCAATGCACAGAGAAGGGCATTGAAAATGCTTCAATAAATCTAAAAAATATATATATTTATGTCTATTCACCAATCAATGAATTCATTCTTCATTTACCAATGTACAGATTATAAGTTAAATGTAGTCACATTCATAAGCGAAGTTTTATATGTGTACTACGTTATTGACAATAAAGAAGTAGTTTCTATGGAAACTCACCGGTTCCCATTTTCGATCACGCACCAGCGATCGGCCCCAAATATGCGACACGTCCTTATAAACATTTTCAATGTTAAAATTATCCCCTCTCCCTTCAACTACCTTTTCATTTATAGATGATTCATCTACCTTTCTACAGTGCATTGTTATGACCTTCTTTTTAGGATACTTTATTTATCAAAATTAAGTATTTTACTCTTGTTAAAACGTAAATCGTTGCAGGTAAAAAACCCCTTCCCCGATCTTCACTAAAATCAATACGCTTTGAGTCCTCTACAACTCGGGTACATACGCAAAAAATTATTTGATTCTGTTTGAATTTGCGGCAGTTATCGTTCGCCATAGAAAAAATCTACACACACACACACACACACACACACACATTTTTCGGAAAATGACTTTTCTTCATTTTTTTAGGGTAGTACAATCAGAATCAGCCCTTATCTCGAACACGATTTTTTTCGCGATCACCATACTTCCATTTCCTTACGAAACATGGAAGTAAAATATCGGTATGGAGAACCATACATGACTTCCATATTCTAAGATTTATATTTAAAATCATTTTCAGCCAAACAGCCAGGGAAGGAATTTTAGCAAAAAAATACTTCTTTCTTGCCAATAACGTAGTACACATATAAAAAATATTATCCCCTCCCCCTTCAACTATAATTTTGATTTATAGAAAATTACCCCCAGCCCGTTCAACTAGCCTCTTCATTTATAGATATTTCATCTACGTTTCTACAGTGGATTATTAAGATCTTATCAGGATACTTTATCAAAATTAAGTACTTTACTCATGTTACAACAAAAAATGTTTCAGGTAAACTGCCCTTTCCCCGTAACCGATCTTCACCAAAATCAACAGACATTGAGTTCTCTATAGCTCAGGCACATATGTAAAAAATTATTTGATTCTGTTTGAATTTACGGCAGTTATGGTTCGTCATATAAAAAATTACCCATGTTAAAACATAAAACATGAGATTTATAAAACATATCTAAGATTTATATTTAAAATCATTTTTGAAATAAAATATTTTCATAGAACCTACTAACGCTGGGGAAATCTGAGGAGCCAATCAGAGTTGGGCCTACCTGTCATTCTGCTGAATTTGGTGGAAAGCCCTGTCACTGTCGTCAAAGTATCAGCCTTGACAGGGTCCTCTTTTTCTGCAAAATGGGAGAGGAGGCTTGAGATGGAGTGAGTGACATGGTCCCCACCTCAATGAAGAACCCATTGTTTTATAAAAATATATTTAAGTTTTGAAAACTGAAAATTCTTTTCTTGTTGTAAATATTTATATTTTATAATCAAAATGACTTTATCAAAAAACAAACATTATTTTTTTATAATAAGTACTTACATATGTTTCTTAATATGCTTACTTTTTCTTCAATGTTGATGATCATTTCCAAACATTCTGACAAAATTGTATCTACAGAACAGTTAACATTCCCCAGGTTTCCATTTCTGCTAATTTCTCATTACACCTTCCACTGACGTATTATTAACCATTTCATAAACTATCGTATAATCTTTTCAGATTTTGTGGTACAAAATCTGAAATTTTCAGATTGCCTGGCAACAAAATTATTTTATTTTCAACAATTACCATTGTTTGAAAAAGTTTAAATGAATTTTCAAGTACTTTACACTTGTTAAAACGTAAAAGGTTGCAGGTAAACTACACCTTCCCCTTAACTGATCTTCACCAAAATCTATAGGCCTTGAGTCCTCTACAATTCATTAACGTATGCAAAAAATTATTTGATTCTGTTTGAATTTGCGGCAGTTATCGTTTGCCATAAAAAATACGCTTGATAAAAAACGTTGCAGGTAAACTACCCCTTCCCCTCAACCGATCTTCAACAAAAACAACAGGTCATGAGTACTCTACAATTCAGGGCTGTATGCAGAAAATTATTTGATTCTGTTTGAATTTGCGGCTGTTATCGTTTGCCATAGAAAATACCCTTGTTAAAAAAACGTTGTAGGTAAACTACCCCTTTCGCTTAACCGATCTTCACCAAAAACAATAGGTCTTGAGAACTCTACAATTCAGGGCTGTATGCGAAACATTATTTGATTCTGTTTGAATTTGCGGCTGTTATCGTTTGCCAAAAAAAAAAAATTTCCCTTGATAAAAAAAAACCGTTGCAGGTAAACTACCCCTTCCCCTCAACCGATCTTCACCAAAAACAACAGGTCGCGATTACTCTACAAATCAGGGCTGTATGCAAAAAATTATTTGATTCTGTTTGAATTTGCGGCAGTTATCGTTTGCCATAGAAAATACGCTTGATAAAAAACGTTGCAGGTAAACTACCCCTTCCCCTTAACCGATCTTCACCAAAAACAATAGGTCTTGAGTACTCTACAAATCAGGGCTGTACGCAGAAAATTATTTGATACTGTTTGAATTTGCGGCTGTTATCGTTTGCCATAGGAAATACCCTTGTTAAAACATAAAACGTTACAGGTAAACTACCCCTTTCCCTTAACCGATCTTCACCAAAAACAATAGATCTTGAGAACTCTACAATTCAGGGCTGTATGCGAAACATTATTTGATTCTGCTTGAATTTGCGGCTGTTATCGTTTGCCAAAAAAAAATTTCCCTTGATAAAAAAAAACCGTTGCAGGTAAACTACCCCTTTACCTCAACCGATCTTCACCAAAAACAAAGGGTCGCGAGTCCTCTACAAATCAGGGCTGTATGCAAAAAATTATTTGATTCTGTTTGAATTTGCGGCAGTTATCGTTTGCCATAGAAAAAAAATCTACAGACAGACACACACACACACACACAGACAGACACACACACAGACACTTTTCGGAAAACCACTTTTTTTCATGTTTTGAGTGTAGTAGAATCAGAATCTGCAATAATCTCGAACACGATTTTTTTTGCCATCACCATACTTCCATTCCTTAAGGAATATGGAAGTAAAATATCGGTATGGAGAACCATACATGACTTCCATATTCTAAGATTTATATTTAAAATCATTTTCATCCAAACAGCCAGGCTGTGTCTTACCTGCCTTTTTATTGCTGTATTAAATGAAAAATATTATATTACATTAAAATGAAAAAATTATAATTTTATTGCCTGGCAACAAAATTATTTTATTTTTAACAATTACCATTGTTTCAAAAAGTTTAAATAAATTTTCAAGTACTTTACTCTTGTTAAAACGTAAAAGGTTGCAGGTAAACTACCCCTTCCACTTAACCGATCTTCACCAAAATCGAAAGTCATTGAGACCTCTACAATTCAGGGACGTATGCAAAAAATTATTTGATTCTGTTTGAATTTGCGGCTGTCATCGTTTGCCATAGAAAATACGCTTGATAAAAAAACGTTGCAGGTAAACTACCCCTTCCCCTTAACCGATCTTCACCAAAAACAATAGGTCTTGAGTACTCTACAAATCAGGGCTGTATGCAAAACATTATTTGATTCTGTTTGAATTTGCGGCTGTTATCGTTTGCCATAGAAAATACCCTTGTTAAAAAAACGTTGCAGGTAAACTACCCCTTTCCCTCAACCGATCTCCACCAAAAACAATAGGTCGCGAGTACTCTGCAAATCAGGGCTACATGCAAAAAATTATTTGATTCTGTTTGAATTTGCGGCAGTTATCGTTTGCCATAGAAAAAAAATCTACAGACAGACAGACAGACAGACACACAGACAGACACACAGACAGACAGACACACACACAGACACTTTTCGGAAAACGACTTTTTTTCATGTTTTGAGTGTAGTACAATCAGAATCTGCAATAATCTCGAACACGATTTTTTTTGCCATCACCATACTTCCATTCCTTAAGGAATATGGAAGTAAAAATACCCTTGATTTAAAACAACAGTTGCAGGTAAACTACCCCTTTCCCTTAACCGATCTTCATCAAAATCAATAGGTCTTGAGTACTCTACAAATCAGGGCTGTATGCAAAGTATTATTTGATTTTGTTTGAATTTGCGACTCTTATCTTTTGCCATAAAAAATACCCTTTTAAAACATAAAACGTTGCCGGTAAACTACCCCTTTCCCTTAACCGATCTTCACCAAAAACAATAGGTCTTGGGTACTCTACAAATCAGGGCTGTATGCAAAATATTATTTGTTTCTGTTTGAATTTGCGTCTCTTATCGTTTGCCATAGAAAATACCCTATTAAAACATAAAACTTTGCAGGTAAACTACCCCTTTCCCTTAACCGATCTTCACCAAAAACAATAGGTCTTGGGTACTCTACACATCAGGGCTGTATGCAAAACATTGTTTGATTCTGTTTACATTTGCGGCTTTTATCGTTTGCCATAGGAAATACCCTTGTTAAAACATAAAACGTTGCAGGTAAACTACCCCTTTCCCTTAACCGATCTGTACCAAAATCGACAGATCTTGAAAACTCTACAATTTAGGGCTGTATGCGAAACATTATTTGATTCTGTTTGAATTGGCGGCTGTTATCGTTTGCCAAACAAACAAAGTTACCCTTGATTAAAAAAAACCGTTGCAGGTAAACTACCCCTTTCCCTTAACCGATCTTCACCAAAAACAATAGGTCGAGAGTACTCTACAAATCAGGGCTGATGCAAAAAATTATTTGATTCTGTTTGAATTTGCGGCTGTTATCGTTTGCCAAAAAAAAAATCTATAGACACACAGACACACAGACAGACACACACACAGACACACACACAGACACTTTTCGGAAAACGACTTTTTTTCATGTTTTGAGTGTAGTAGAATCAGAATCTGCAATAATCTCGAACACGATTTTTTTTGCCATCACCATACTTCCATTCCTTAAGGAACATGGAAGTAATATCGGTATGGAGAACCATACATGACTTCCATATTCTAAGATTTATATTTAAAATCATTTTCGAAATGAAATATTACCATAGAAACTACTTCTTTCTACTTACTGCTTCAGCCTTAACCACAGTACTGTGGTCACTAACGTATACCACCTCACGTTATCGCACTCGATTTTCACTGATGATGGAAGTCGATGGCATTGCCGAAATGTCTGGTTTTGTAGAAAACATTGGACTACGGCCAAATATCCCGGGAAGGAATTTTAACAAAAACAACTTCTTTGTTGCCGATAACGTTGTACACATATATATCAGTGGCGAAGTTACATGGAGGCAATTGAGGCAATGCCTACCCTAAAAAATTCTGTAGAATAAAAATTATAAATACGTATGAACTACATAACGTAAAGATTATACATTGTTACTGTGACTGTCAAATTTATTAAACCGAAACGTGCTTTATTGAGCGACCCCTAGATGGTGACAGGTGAGATTCGGCATAGTTCGTTTAAAGCGAATGAGGCAACCTGAACTTGCCTCAGCGTTTTTTGTATACATCGTATGTAAGCAATGTAGTGGTGTGATAGGGAAGTGTAGGGAGGGGGGATTGTCCCGCGCTGTACACATAGAGCGTTGAGGCATGCCTCACTTCTGTGGTCCAAACAGTTAAGTTAAAGCGCCTGTGTTGTTTCTAAGTGTTTATTTTATGCGGTTATTAAAAGTGTCACTGTTATTCCGCTGAACTAACAGATGATCAAGATTGTTATTTGAATTATTTGTAACATTAAACATATATATAGAAACTAACCAAGTTTAAAAATTTGAAGTTCAATCAGTTGTATTATTGTGTATGACTAATACAAGGATTGTTCAATAGACACACGTATAGAGCTGTAAAGCATTTTTTATTCAACGATTTTAAAAGAAGTCTCCAATAACATTAAGACATGAGTTCCACTGTTGCGCTAACCTGTAGATTCCCTGCTAGTAAAATTCTTACGGCTGTTTGTGGAACCATTCGGTTACAGCAACTCTACCTCAGCGTCCGATTTGACCCACCGTCCTTTTAGTGATTCCTTAAAAAAAATTTAAGATAAGATTTTTGCCTACCCATTCATTAACTACTAGCTTCGCCAGTAAGCAAATTGATGTCCATTTTTTCGGCTTGCACGCGTTATGTTGGTGTGGGTTTCGGCACTTTCCATTTAAAAAGCGTGCAAACGTAAGAAAATAAACATGAGTGAGGCCAGAAATAACGTGAATTGTGTGTTTGTGTCTTACCTGCCTTTTTATTGCCGTATTAAATGAAAAATATTATATTACATTAAAATTAAAAAATTTTAATTTTATTGCCTGGCAACAAAATTATTTTATTTTTAACAATTACCATTGTTTCAAAAAGTTTAAATAAATTTGCAAGTACTTTACTCTTGTTAAAACGTAAAAGGTTGCAGGTAAACTACCCCTTCCCCTTAACCGATCTTCACCAAAATCGAAAGTCCTTGAGACCTCTACAATTCAGGGATGTATGCAAAAAATTATTTGATTCTGTTTGAATTTGCGGCTGTTATCGTTTGCCATAGAAAATACGCTTGATAAAAAAACGGTGCAGGTAAACTACCCCTTCCCCTTAACCGATCTTCACCAAAAACAATAGGTCTTGAGTACTCTACAAATCAGGGCTGTATGCAAAACATTGTTTGATTCTGTTTGAATTTGCGGCTGTTATCGTTTGCCATAAAAAATACCCTTGTTAAAAAAAAACCGTTGCAGGTAAACTACCCCTTTCCATCAACCGATCTTCACCAAAAACAATAGGTCGCGAGTCCTCTACAAATCAGGGCTGTATGCAAAAAATTATTTGATTCTGTTTGAATTTGCGGCAGTTATCGTTTGCCATAGAAAAAAAATCTAAGACACACAGACAGACACACAGACACACACACAGACACTTTTCGGAAAACGACTTTTTTTCATGTTTTGAGTGTAGTAGAATCAGAATCTGCAATAATCTCGAACACGATTTTTTTTGCCATCACCATACTTCCATTCCTTAAGGAAATATGGAAGTAAAATGGTTACTACTGTATTAGAGTACACAGCTGAGAAATTAATAAAACAGCTTAAAAATAAAGAGATTAATAAAATTTCTTGTCAACTTTCGACCCTCTGAGGGGGACCCGGTCCCGTTCGTCCCTCCCCGTGAATACGCCCCTGCTGGCAATGACCTTTCCTGGATAAAAACAAATGCAAGAAATAGTGGAAATATAATAAAAATCGTGGGTCATTTCCATTATGTGTCTACAAACAACTCTTGCAGCGTTCCCGAGCCCGCCATGCTCCCCCACCAACGTTCCCTCCAGTTCTTACTTCTACAGTGTGAAGGGGTGACTAGTATACCTCTACACACATTCGTTTGACGCACACACTTACGCGCGCTCGTTTTTTAATTCTTTTCGTTTTGTTTCAATTTTTTGTTTGTAATTTTTTTTTTAAGATCTTTTGAACAAATCATAATGGACATTAAAGACTTTTGGCCACCCACCAATTAAATGATTGAATATATGTAATGTAAATAAATCAGTGTAAATAAAATAATCAAATGTAAATAGAATAATGTATTCTAAATAAAATTGTGTAAATAATCTTATGTAATGTAAATATAATAATGTAAATTAAATAATTGTGAAAGTAAAATAAAACAATATTCCCTCCTAATAAAAGCTAAAAAAAAACGAAAATAAAAATTAGGAAAAAGAAACAAAATATAAAGAATTGAATTCGTGCGTGCGTGCTTTTAATAAAAATAAAAAAATAAAAATTACAAACAAAAAATTGAAACAAAATAAAAAGAATTGAAAGCGCGCGCGCGCGCGTGTGCTAATCACCCCTCCTTCACACCGCTACTGTAAGAGTTGGTGTGGGAACGTAGGAGTCACACCGCAGGGAACGTTGATATAGGAGCTTGGCGGTCTCGGGAACGCTGCGAGAGTTGTTTGTAGACACATAATGGAAAAGACCCAAAATCGTTCCTGGATAAGTGTAATTTCTCGTCGTATCCGATAAGTGAACGGTTCTTTACGTTAGCGAGGTGTTTTATTCGAACGTTATACAAGAGAAATACGTTGTGTGTATGTGTGTGTCTGTGGGGGGGGGGACAGAGTGATAGATATGTACATACATACACAAAGAAAGAAAATACCAGGGCGAGAGAGAGAGGGAAAGGCTTGACTGAATAACGACAACCCGTTGTAACAGTGAAGAAATATTTCCGAGAATTCTTACATTTTGTAACAAGCGAGCGCCCGTTTGTTTTCCGTCAGTTTAAGTTCTCCCTCCCTCTCTCTCCACGCAGCGGCGAGCGTTTCCACCATTATTCTGTTTGCCAGTCTATAATTTCTGCTGTCAGTGTCAAAGCAGAGTTCGATCAGTTTACCGATATAGCGCACGAGCTTACGCCGCCCAACTACAACGACAGCGCCTGGTAAACTCTCGTACTGGAAATTATTTCCTTATTATATGTGAATAATTTTACGTTCACGTAATCCGCTAATCCTGACCGAGCCCGACCCACCGTGCGCGCGCCGCCCACGTTTCTTGGTCTATCTTCTTACTGAAGTCTGATAATGTTCGTGCGCCTCCATGAAATTCGTGCGCGAACCCACGTTCACGTATCTCTTTATTAATCTTCTACAATTTATTTAAAATTTGTCTAACATGAAATCTAGTGTTGCAGTAACTTCACTCACGGCTAAAGGTCCCTTTAATTTATACTACATATATTGAGTGCCGAAGAGTTTCCGTTTGATTTCTTATTTCATAACAGCCTGTTCTTTGATCAGTTATCATTGTATAATATACATTACATTATACTCTACATTTTATAATTATATATAAATAATTACATACTACATATATACATACATACATACACACATAATACAGTCTTATTTTACCCTAGGTTATAGATTTCCTATACTGCTACCTTTCCTTCTTTTTTATGAAAGTCTTCTACTTTTCCAATCCATTTCCAATTCTTTCGTTTACTCCAGCTTTCCTGCCTCATCGAATATAGTTTTGGTTTCAGGGTTCAACTATCTCCTGGTCTTCTTCTTCTATTCTTCCACTTTGGCCCACCATATTATTTACTTGTCTATCCGTTTCTCATTCGTAACTGATGCCCAGATGTACCAATTACACCGTGTACATAACTTCTTTAGAACTTTTTCTTGCTGGTTTTTTCTTTACGTCTTTTTTCTCTTATCTTTTATGCCGTCTTGTCCTCTGGCTCGCCTTCATTTCGGCTACTTTAGTATCTTTCTAATATTTCTCTCTCTTTCTCTTCTCTCTCTTTCTCTTCTCTCTCCCCCCTCTCTTTCTTCCTTTCTTTCTTTCTTCCTCGTACTCCATCTATCTATATATCTCTGTCTCTATCTTTTCAGATCCTCTCTTCTTAACGTTTTTAAAAATTAATTCAAGATTCTTTAAAATCTATTTAATTGAGTAGCTGACTCACAAGTCAGGTCGTAACCTACCTGAATAAAGCATGGCACGTGATCCATCGCTATGATGTCACACCGTTATAGCCAGTTTGTGTGAATAGATGGATGTTTTTAAATGGCGTGTCTTTCGTTACCCTCGCGGAAATGTTTATATTATAATCCCAAAATAATTTTTAACGTAATTTTACAGTTGTATTGCCACTGAATACGGGTTCATTGTCGTCCCCGTGAAAACCAAGAATAAAGAGCCAAAACGAATATGATCTTCGTTCAAACCAAAAATTTTTCGTTAACAACAGTCTACTGATTCCTTTTTTGGATAAACTTTAGTAATTTTACCAGGCGAAACACAGTCACGTGTCTAAGATAAACGGGTCTTTCAAGAATCATGTGCTTACAGTCAGAACGAGTACAGGTGATGTATAGAAAATTATAGTGTTCTACCTGCCGTTACAAAGATCTACCTACGATCGATTTTCGAGTTTCCTCCATACTCACCGTATTCATATGACCTCGCCCACAGCGATGTCCATGACCTTGGACCTCTCGAAACGGCAATGAAATGCAAACCTTTCAGGCCTGACTGACGCTGCTTTTTGCACCTAAATATGTTTTCCCTAGAAGTATCTGTGCACGTCTGAAGCTCTGGAATGCCTCTCCTGCACATAACGGATTGTGTAGAAAAATTACGCTACTGTCTACCTTTCTTGTTCATATAATGAGTTAAATCCGAACACAGCGTTACGGAAAACATTATCTCTGTGTGTGTGTGTGTGTGTGTGTGTGTGTGTGTGTGTGTGTGTGTGTGTGTGTGTGTGTGTGTGTGTGTGTGTGTGTCCGTATACATGTAAGTATTTATATCATACATGTATATACGTTTATACTGTATATAAATTTAAATTATTTTTAATTTTTACCCTAAATAAGCGATAATTCATTTATTTAAAGTGTGTGTGTGAAATTTTTTCAAATAATAATTACTTCTGCAAGTAAAATTGTTATTATATTTTCTCTTACATACACACAGGAGAAAATACAATAATAATTTTACTGGCAGTAGTTAATTTTTGAAGAACATTTCACGCTATAGAAAGCTGCAAGAAATATTTAAGAGTTACTTACAATATATATAATTACTTACAATATTTATTTTGAACATCTAAACGCATACAAAAAACAGAAATATATATATCTAATTTGTCCACACATGCAATAAACACTGGACATGAATTCCCAGACATAACCAACATGACACTAATAAAACACATACCACACAAAGACACCATAATGAACATCTAGGAAAATTTACAAATATACAAACACAAAACAAACTAATACCTGAACAAATTCAAATCAATACAAAACATGATACAATTTTCAAAGCACTCAACATCGAAAGTACACAAGATACTAATATATACACCTCAGTCACACACAATAGCAATAATTTAGAAAACCAAAAACTAACGGGAAGCCTTAACAACAGCCAACCAGCACAACAGGTAATCTACAAGATTCAGCATTTGGAAGGCTGATGATACGAACACTAAGGGTCCCGAAACATGTTCGAAATAAGGGGAAAATAACATCTTGAGGTAAAGTAAATATAAATATTAAATATAATATATATATATATTATATTTAATATTTACAATCACTTTACCTTCTTCCCATCTTCAGCCTTCCTGATTTTGATTCTTGTGAAGTATTTGTGTGTTGGTTGGTTGTTTTTATCTAAATAATAATCCAGAGCCAACACAGATAACAAATATCGGTATGGAGAACCATACATGACTTCCATGTTCTAAGATTTATATTTAAAATAATTTATGAAATGAAATGTTTCCATAGAAACTACTTCTTTCCACTTATTGCTTCAGCCTTAACCACAGTACTGTGCTCACTAACGTATACCACCACACGTTATCGCACTCGATTTTAACTGATGATGGCAGTCGACGGCACTGGCGAAACGTCTGGTTTTGCAGAAAACATTGGACTACGGCCAAACAGCCCGGGAATGAATTTTAACAACAAACTACTACTTTGTTGCCGATAACGTAGTACACATATAAAAATTATCCCCTCCCTCTTCAACTATAATTTCATTTATAGAAAATTACCCCCACCCCGTTCAACTAGCCTCTTCATTTATAGATATTTCATCTACGTTTCTACAGTGGATTATTAAGATCTTCTTATCAGGATACTTTATTTAGCAAAATTAAGTACTACACTCTTGTTACAACAAAAAATGTTTCAGGTAAACTACCCTTTCCCCGTAACCGATCTTCACCAAAATCAATAGGCCTTGAGTCCTCTACAACTCAGGCACATGTGCAAAACATTATTTGATTCTGTTTGAATTTGCGGCTGTTATCGTTTGCCATAGAAAATACCCTTGTTAAAACAAAAAACGTTCCTGGTAAACTACCCCTTTCCCTTAACCGATCTTCACCAAAAACAATAGGTCTTGAGAACTCTACAATTCAGGGCTGTGTACAAAAAATTATTTGATTCTGTTTGAATTTGCGGCTGTTATTGTTTGCCATAGAAAATACCCTTGTTAAAACATAAAACGTTGCCGGTAAACTACCCCTTTCCCTTAACCGATCTTCACCAAAAACAATAGGTCTTGAGTACTCTACAAATCAGGGCTGTTTGCAAAAGATTATTTGATTCTGTTTGAATTTGCTTGACTTTTGTCTGCTTTAGTTAATATAAAATTATTGTTCTTTACTTTATTTTTAATTTCTTTTATTATCAAGCAACAGTAATCATTGAAAAAGCAGACTACATAAAAAAAAACCGAAGACTTCATCAACAATAATAAATGCATACAACTAAATAAGGACCCAACAGGAAAATATCTTAAACAAACAATAAAACTAATAAAAACAACTAAAAACATTTTCAACAATAAAAACACAGACATATATATAAATAATAATCCAGAACCACCTAAAATGAATAGCCTAATAAAAATACACAAATTAAACAACCCAATACGTCCATTAGTCAACTTCAAAAAAGCTCCTACATACAAAATAGCAAAAAGAATAGCACAAAAACTAAAAAGTAACCATCTAACAAATAACCATCATAACATAAAAAAAACATACGAATTAATAGACAAACTAAAAATAATAAATATAAATGAAAATACATTTTTCACATCATATGATATCACAAACATGTACACCAACATCCCAGTAGAAGAAACAATAGACATAATAATAAACAAACTTAAAGAACAAAATGAAGACAAACAATATATAACAAAAATAAAAAATAGCCTCCAACTAATACTAAAACAAAATTACTTTGAATTTAATAACAAAATTTATCAACAGCTAGAAGGTTTAGCAATGGGATCACCATTATCAAGCATAATAGCAGAAATATTTCTACAACACATAGACACCAAAATACAAAACATTATGAAATCCTTTGATCCAAATGGCATTTGGATAAGATATGTAGATGATGGGCTATATGTATCAAGTAACAAAAATACAAATGCAGATAACATATTAAAATAAATCAATAACATACATCCTAAAATACAATTCACAGAAGAAAAAGGAAAACATAACAAAATCAACTATTTAGACATAACCATCACAAGAAACAACAACCACATACAATATGCAATATACAGAAAACCAACTTCTACCAACATCATTATACCTAACCATTCTGACCACCCACCACAACATAAAATGGCAGCATTCTATTCGCTATTTAACAGAATGTACAAAATACCCCTAAACAAACAAGAAACTGACAAAGAAAGAAATATAATATACCAAATTGGTTATGAAAATGAATACAATAAAAATACTGTAAACAAAATAGAAAATAAAATCGAATATAAAATAAAAACTGAACAATTAAGAATTAATCAAAATGAACAACACATGAATAATAACAACAACAACAACAACAGGGCCACATTCACATACATAAATAATAAAATGACAAAGCTAACAAAACTATTTAAAACACAGATATAAAAATAGTATACAAAACTAATAAAAATAATTCACAAAAACTAAATAGCCCACACAACAAAGGTAATACAACAACTAACAGTATATACAAAATTGAATGCCAAGATTGCAATAAATGTTACATAGGACAAACAAAAAAACAGCTGAAAAAACGTTATTTTGAACACCTAAACGCATGCAAAAAACCAGAAATATATAAATCCAATTTAGCCACACATGTAATAAACACAGTACATGAATTCCCAGACATAACCAATATGACGCTAATAAAACATATACCACACAAAGGCACCATAATGAACATTTGGGAAAATTTACAAATATAAAAACATAAAACACAAAACAAACTAATACCTGAACAAATACAAATCAATACAAAACATGACACAATATTCAAAGCACTCAACATCGAAAATACACAAAATACAAATACATATACCACATTCACACACAATAATACAACTTTAAAATACCAGAAACCAACAAGAAACCTTAATAGCATCCAGCCAACACACAAATACTTCACCAGACGCAAGATCGCGAAGGCTGAGGATGAGAGCACGGGAGCTTTCGAAACATGTTCCAAATAAGGAAAAATAACATCTTGAGGTAATATAAATATAAATTTTAAATACTTTATATATATATGGAGAGAGAGAGTGAGACAGAGAGAGAGAGAGAGAGAGAGAGAGAGAGAGAGAGAGAGAGAGAGAGAGAGAGAGAGAGAGAGAGAGAATATACATGAAGTATCTTAAAGTTTTTCTTTATCATATCTTAGCGAATTGGTTATTTTAGAAGTATTGGAACCATTTGAACCTTTATTGATTATGATAATTGCCTTGAGTCAGTGAATCGTGAAACAATTTCGACGGGCTAGAAAAATTTATAATTCTCTGCAATAATGATTTATTTTGTTTAGTAACATCGTATCGAAACAATTGTTATTGTAATTTGCTCGTAACATGTGAGATGGATGTAATGGGCCGGGAACAAGAAGCTCGGGTTCTTTCAACCCTGTGTAAGAATTGGCGGCGTTGGTGGCTGCGTCGGTTGTGCGCACGTGCGCGCGCAGTCCCTACTCAACAAAAACGCTTACTGTTCCTATCTACTGCTCCTCCTCGCTAGCACTATTAAATCAAACGACATTTGCATTGCGAATTTCCTTTTAAAAAACAATCCACTTAAAGGAAGGAGAAAGTAACTGAGTTTTTAACGATGTCAAGTTACAATAAGATTGTCGGCTCGTATTCATGACTTTATGTTGTTGTTTTTTTTTTTTTTTTGAAATGTAAATAATACTCTCAAAAGTTGACAGGTTGAGAGAAACTGTGTGACGTTTAACACTGTTCAACATTTTATAACGTAGGCCGAGTTCATTCTTACTTGGTGGAAAAGGGTAGGTGGTTCCACAGCTGACTTTTGAACGCTGATTCATGACCCAAGGAAAGAATAAACTTTTTTATTACAGTGTTGCAAGCGGAACAGAAATTATATACTATTCCTCAAATACGCGTATACTATGTGCATAATGTACATAGCTAGTGTTAAGGGTAATGTTAGCAATTACTTTGCTTAATTGTAATTTGACCTACATTGGTTCTAAACTTTTTCAAGTAAATACACTGTAGTCCTACAATACGCAAGTTCTAACACAGGCACACTTATACATACATACACACACACGCACACGCACGTCATTTTGAGTTTCTTGTATTACGTTCTATTACATTTACTCGACCGCAGTTAAAAATACTGTCACGCTTCAGAAATTTTTTATTGAGGGTATCATTGACATGAGTCATTTTGTTGAATTGCTCTTCCTACAGATGTTACAGATTAACTAGTGTTCTTGCTGGAGTGTGAAAATAACCAGTAATCAATAACATAAACTTTTTATCCAGAATTGGCTTTCCCGTCATCTTCTCTCTTTGAACTGTGATTACTTTCTTTGCATTGTGGCATCATTTGTAGAAAACAATATTTTTCTTACTCTTCTGTCAGGTCTGCTGGTGCTGGCTAGTAACTCTTCAGCCTTCTTGCATTGGGCGGTTCCAGTAGTGGTTTTTGTAGCACATGGGTGTGATTTTTCAGTCTGTGTCGAGACGAGCAATATACAGTGTTATATACATACATATATATACAGTGTCTGTGTCGAGATTACCAATATACAAGGTTAAGGTCATTTTAACCCTAAAAATACTTTAGCTTGCAGGACGTTTCTTCAATATTTGACATTTCAAAATGGCTGATTCTCTTTTTTATTAATCTAGCAATGCCAACATGTACGTATTTCCTGAGTGGTTGGTATAGTATTTTGTGAAGTGTGGTATACATGAAAGTAGAATTTGTCTGAAAAGTGAATTTTGCTTATAAGAAATACATAATATATAAAGTTGTTGTGCAGGAATAATTTGACTTCGTTTATGATACATTCCACAGGGATGTTCGAACAAATTCAGTGAATTTTGCTTGTCATTATGGCAAGCGTGTTCAGTATCGTGTTGTTTTGTTGAACTAGTTGTTGAAACGTGGCCTGAAATTATTCTAGGAAAGTGATTAAACTAATAATAGACATGCTCTATTTTGTTTGTTGCTTGTGTTTCCACTGACTGAATCTGCATAATTAGTATATTGTTGGAAGTGTTTTCCTGCTTAGTTTCTCTAGTTTGTAAGCTGACGTTTGTTGTAGTAGTTGTTGGATGGTGGGACTATTATTAAAGTCGCTAGGTTTATTTAAAAGGAGCGTTATTTGATAGAATTCGCAGCGTTTGTATTAGTGGCAGGTGTCTCTACTTTTCTTATAGTTTGTTGCGTTATCTGGTCCTCTACACTTTACGCAGATGTGGTTTTTCGCACTTTGTTAGGAACCCATGAATTGTGTATATCTTTGTTTTCTTTTACTGGTTAAATTCTGAATTCTTTACGGTTTGTAATCGTCCTTGTGTTTTGTACATCGACGGATAAATAATTAAACGCTATTGTATTTTCCGATGTCTTATGTTTAGAATTTGGCTTACTTTGTGTCCTTCCTTGTTTAATGTCTTACCAATTTTATACTGAGTTTTGTTTTTGTAGCACAATTTGTATTACTTTTTTATATGTAATGGGGAGTATTACGTCGATTTTTATCGTATGGCCAGCTAGTGTTCCAAAACGTAATATGAATAAGTAAATTCAATATGAAGGGGTCCTGCTGCCACAGTTTCCAGATCTTACTCCGAGGCTGCTTTGGATACTACAAGTATTTCAAAGTTTTATGTGAACAGGTTACTGGCCTGTCACACAACCTACTACCAGGAGGACCAGAGACTCTTCTGTCAGGGTTACCATACCTTAGCCGAAAGGGCCCTGTTTTGGGGCGCAGGAGATTCGCCCTCACCCTTCTCTTTCTGAGATAGGATTTGAGACAGGATTTTAGTTAATCTGATACTGAACGTTTCTTAGTATTTCCAGTGCTCACCTATCGGCATCAGTGAGCACTCCAAGATCCTAAGCCACCCAAAATTAAGAAATTAAAATTAAAAAAGGAAGACACCCTAGCCCTCGATTACTCTAACAGCGTCGTAGTCAGAAAAGAGCAAGAGGAAGTCAAGAGAGACTAGACAGAAAAAGACTAAAGGAAGGGATCTCATCCAAGACAAGTTGAAGCAAAGTGAGAATCAAGCTAGGCACCTAATCGGGATTACCAAACCTAATCCTTGAAGAGGAGAAGACGAAGAAGAAGAAGAAGGATTTTATAACTTCAAATCCGGTCGATCAAGTAATCTGTAATAAGAGTTTCTTTTCTTTAGCCTTTGCTGATCCAGTGCCTAATTGCAAGGCTATGCATATCTAATTCGATTAATTTCCTTATCTAGTCTTACATGTCTAAATTCTATGTCATGTGGAGTGCTAGACTTGTACCTATTAGTTTTAGTCTGTTTCGGTAACGCGTCTCTATTCGTTCCTCAGATTATTCTTTTTATAAACCGAGACTATTCGTTGTTTTTATTTTAAATTTTAACATTGAAAATGTTTATAAGGACGTGTCGCACATTTGAAAACGACCGCTTGTGAGTGATCGAAAATGGGAACCAGTGAGTTTCCATAGAAACTACTTCTTTGTTGTCAATAACGTAGTACACATATAAAACTTCGCTTATGAATGCGACTACATTTAACTTATAATCTGTACATTGGTAAATGAAGAATAATTCATTGATTGGTGAATGAAGAATGAATTCATTGATTGGTGAATGAACATAAATATATATATTTTTTAGATTTATTGAAGCATCAATGCCCTTCTCTGTGCATTGCATTTGGGCATTGCCTGTAAATTTCTTAACAGTAAATCTTCTGTGGCCGCGCGACAACTAATACTCTCAATGTGTATGTTGGTATGAAAGTTTCCCAGCCTGCAGGACCAACAACGAAACAGAAATTAAATACGCCTTCTATTTACGTAGATGCAATCCATTCGCCACCGTATATTACTTATTAAAGTGAAATGACAGCTTTACAGTCTATGTAAAAATATATCGAAAATTGTCAAAAATTTTCCACAGATATGCAGTCGTTTGATATAATAATGGGTCACATCATAATAAACAAATATAGGCTGTAATATAAACATACTAAAAACCTATGTTTAGTAACATCTTTTTTTTACTGTTAGCAAAGTATCAAAACACATATATTGGACATCTGTCACTAGGATCATGTAAGGTTCTGGCAGAATATGAGTGTGTGTGTGTGTGTGTGGGGGGGGGCGTGTTTTGGCGGACACACTCCGAGCAAGTAGCCCGCAAGACCGCCAACCGTTTGTATAAACTCCGTCCCCTGCTTTGCAGCAAATTATGACCCGCCGCCTAGGGAAACTCATCGTAACCACTTATGTGGTGCCTATGCTGCGATCCCTCTATGGGGCTAAGACCCAAAGGCGAAACCTTCAGTCTCTCCTGAACCGAGGATTACACTGGGCATGTAAAAACCCACTCCCTCACATCTAATAAGAAGATTAGAGATTCCCTGCGTGTCCGTTCCCTGAACGCCTCCATACGGACACTTTCCTGAAAGTTTTATCGCCTCTGTGTCCCCACAATTATTAAGTAACTAATTGACTCCTACGGTAGTTAATTGGCCTGCGGTAGCACCCCTACAATCCTGCGGCAGGAGCTCTATTTGAAGCTCGGGACGCAGCACACGAGCGGGCGACGGGCTTGCCCTTCGTCCCGCACAACCCTCTGTCGCGGGGTGGGTGTTTATGTTATCACTGAAAGTTTACAAGAACTCCTTTCTAAGAAACCATTAAAATGGTTTAAGAGGGCTGGTGTACGCTGCCAAGCGAGACAAGGAATATAGTGCAGCGAAATACGCTTCTGTTATCTAATACATTACCATAAGCGTTGTCTCATAAACTCATTTCTGCAGGCCGGGTCTAGAAAAGTTGCGGTTGCTTCTTTTGTTTGTAAAATTCCGTGCCGGGCAACACAGTAAAGAGAATTTTAACCAAAATATGAATGTAGTTTTCGATTTTGAAAGTTTCAAAATTTAAGACTCCAGGATATAAACAAGGGATCAACATTTGAAAATGTTTAAATCCATGCCGGTGTCACACTAAAGGGAATTTTTATATCTGAAAATATCATCATCAACCGTGGCTCTACAACCGTTGGTGGGTCTTGGCCTGCTCCAAGAGTCGATTCCATTCCTCCCTATTGCATGCCTTGGCTTTCCAGTTTCTTATGTTCAGCTTTCCGAGGTCCTCCTCTATCTGGTCTTTGAATCTACTTCGGGGTCTTCCCCTTTTTCTACTACCCATTGGTTTCTGGTAGAAAATATGTTTTCGTAGGCTCTCATTCCTCCATTCTCACTATGTGTCCAACCCATCTTAGCCTGTGTGTTTTGATTAGCCTGACAATGTCCGGCTCTTTGTAAAGATGGTATAGTTCATAAATATAGCGCCTGCGCCACATTCCATTTCCACACTCCTCTAAATATTGTTCTTAGAATCCGTCTTTCACAGCAACCTAGAAGTCTCTCGCTATTCTTTGTCACTCTCCAGGTTTCTGAAGCATATGTCAGCACTGGCCTGATAAGAGTTTTTTTAGATTTTGCATTTCGTGCTTCTTGAGATGAAGCTAGAAGTCAGGTGCCTTTTTAATCCATAATATGTTTTATTTGCGAGATATATTCTTCTTCTTATTTCAGTATTGATGTCGTTAGTGTCTGGGAGCCAAGATATATGAACTCTTTTACTGCCTCTATATTTTTTGTGCCTATTTCAAGGTTTTGAAGGGTTGGGTTTAATGGTTGTTTGTTGGCAGCATACATGTATTTTGTTTTCTTCAAGTTTATCCGCAGTCCAATTTTACTTGAGGCTTCCTCTAATGCTGCAAAGGCACTAATGAGATCTCTGAGATCTCGTTTTGTCCTGGCATATGCTAATATCGTCTGCGTATGCTAAAAGCTGTATACTTTTGTTTAGGATCGTACCTCTTATGTTTTTCTTTGGGAGTCTCCATATCTGTAAACACACTTGCAAACTTTGGACCGCCTCAAGAAGTATATAAATATGTAAATATGCAAAATAAGTTTAAATGTTGCTGCCAGTGTGTGTGTGTGTGTGTGTGTGTGTGTGTGTGTGTGTGTGTGTGTGTGTGTGTGTGTGTGTGTGTGTGTGTGTGTGTGTGTGTGTGTGTGTGTGTGTGTGTGTGTGTGTGTGTGTGTGTGTGTGTGTGTGTGTGTGTGTGTGTGTGTGTGTGTGTGTGTGTGTGTGTGTGTGTGTGTGTGTGTGTGTGTGTGTGTGTGTGTGTGTGTGTGTGTGTGTGTGTGTGTGTGTGTGTGTGTGTGTGTGTGTGTGTGTGTGTGTGTGTGAAGCATTAGATATAGGCCACCCGGGTATAAATGCAAAAGGGCCAAAAGTATCTAAGAATATTCGAACGTAGACCAGTATCCTCTGGCCCATTAAGCCCTCAGTTTTATAAGAATTGTCAAACAAACTTCCCGTCAGCGTTATCAGACGTACTGTGTGGATTGTGTGCCAGCGGGCGAAGTTTCACTCATTTACCGCAGTTACGGTTAAACTGGGAACTGTGTCACTTGAAGCAGCAGAACTTTGAATTTCCAGCATAGAGAGAAGTTTCTAGTCTTGATTTCGAAACGGTGGGATGAGGACCACACCCAGGTAGAGTCGCTACGTTGGATAAGCTGCTGGCGTTACATTCGCTGTTAGCCGCTTACATTAAGTCGTTCCTAAAGTTTCTTATACCTGTAACATACACACACACATATATATATATTGTTACGATACCAAAAGCAGCCCAATACAAGGGAAGATATACCATAGAATATAAAGTAAAAAGCATACAGCTAAATGTAGAGAAAAGAAGAAGAATTAACGATTTTAAATAAATAGCACTACAATGACTTTAACGTGTACGAGATAAATGACTATGACCCAACCAAGTGATTGGCCAAATGACAAATTGTATGAAATAAACCCATAAACTAAGAAAAGTAAAAATAATTAAATGTATCATTGAAAATAGGAAGTACAGCCCAAAAGAAAATGTTGTAATATTAGCTAAGTAAGTATAGAATGATGATGAAATGAACAAATAATAAAATACACAGACAATGACACAGAGAATTATAATAACAAAACTAAAATATAATAAAGAAAGACTAATAATCCAAAATAGTCATAGACCAAAGGGAACCAAGAGTGCATGATATTGAATAGGGAGTGAATTACAAATAAACACTAAATAATAAACACTCTATGATAAGGGTGATGACACCAATGTGATTAATACAAAGAAACAAAATAAAAGTGTATAATGCTATTGACACTAAGTACAGTGAAACAGTACAAGTGCAGGTGTAAACCAAAATATAAATAAAAAACAATAAATATAAGCAAGAACTCATATGAAAGTGAGAGTGCGGAAGGAAAGTGAATAATTAAAATTAAAACACAAAATATGTATAAAGACACCAAAATAAGTGAGCAATACTAGAGTTTAGTGGTGGAAAAGACCAACAACAATTGTAGTAGATAAGATATTGTTATTATATAAGAATTAGTAGATAAGATATCATTAGATTATACTATTAGTCAGTATAAAAATACATTAATGTTATTCAAAGTATTATTGTTAGCAGTTAGAGTTAATAGTTAAAGGGCTAGACCAAACTTTAAACCAATAATATGGTATAAAAGAAAGGTAGATCTAAAAAAGAAATGAATGTTTAAATACTAAGATTATATAGTAAATATTTGAAAGTATTGTTAAGAGGTCATAAAAAAAAGCAGAGAAGATAATAGTAATATTATAGAAATGTTATAATTGTTGAAATAGTACTAAGAGTAAGTTGTATTATGTTTAACGGTGATGAAAGCCTAAGAAACAGTTCATGTTAAAGTTATAAATTTAAATATAAAAGGCATTAAAATGTCGGAGATGGTGTAATATTCATATACTAAGGAATTTAAATCAGTAATTAATGTAAACTAGCTAAAACAAAACTATAAAAAACTAGTAATAAGAGTAAACTTAAAGTTTAAACAACGTCAAAATGATAGGCAAAGTTAGGCCTAAAACTATGTGAACAGAAATTGTAAAATATAAACAAATAACAGTACACAGTGAGGGAAAAAGATAAGCAAACATAAAATACCAAACCAAGGAACAATACAAACCCAAAATAAGTGCAAAAAACAACATAATAAACAAAATAAGTGAAAAGAACAAAAATAGCCAAATGTTAGAACAGCTCAGAGATAATAGAAACTAGTCATGTTTGATGTCTAATTAATCTACATCAGAAAAGCTATTCAATGATAATAATAAAAATCATATTGATAATAATACAAAGAAATTATCCTAATTAGAAAATATTTATTCATTTTGGGCAAAAAACCCAAGCCATATAACAATGAGTACAACATTCTTTCAGCCAATAGAGATAGGAGTCTGGCTACCATGACAACGAAACATTATTAGAAAAAACCGTTATAAACGAATTAGGCGTCCATTTTTAGCTTCAGACAAGAGCGGATGACAAAATAGTAGCTCCATAAAAATTAGAAAATGAACCGACCAGATTAATTAAAACCAATAATACTAAAGAGAAATGATAAAACAAAATTAACAGAACATATTAGCAAGATTCGTCCAATTTAATTGAGAATTACAGAAAATAAAACCAATATAAACTAATGAAATAAGAGAAGGAAGACCTGAACACCAGAATTGATGAAAATAATCTACCAAACATCGATGAAATTGTAATGTATAATAATTAATTAATTTACTACACCCACGAGAATGATCACAACACTTCAACATTAATGCACAATATCCAAAACTTGGTTCAAACACTAAAAACACTGAATGACTATTAAAATATACAATAATTATTATTAAAAGATTATTCAAATTAATTATGAACACTTCGGGAAATAAGAATATATTTGTACACGATATCTAACTTAACCTATATTTGTAAACTAAACTCACTATTGTTTTAAATACTAAGAAAACTGTTGTAAAGAAGGATTATAATATTTAATTAACTTGATGTGAAGGACTGTACTTTCAAAAATCATTTTGTTAACTTTTCGCCGTAATCAAAAGAACTTTGTGACTGATTACACGTTGTATAATATAAAATCGACATAGATGCTAGTATTCAGTCAAACGACCCAATCAACATAGCCAACCGCTGAGTTGTAATTTCTTTATATCCGGAGCAAAAAAGTAATATATTTGTATAATTTCATGTCTTAGTAACTATTACAAGCAGAACCGATAATTAATAAACCAATACGCAAAGTAATACCTGTCCATTATTTCAATTGATAATATTTATGTGTTTATTTCATTAATATAGCACCGTGAAAATTTTCTACCAGAATTACAGGTTGGTACGACTGCCGCGAGAGAGCGGATTTCCAATTTAGTCGAATCCAAGCTACGAGAGATACGGTCGCATCCAGAGAAAGAAATTAAAATTTTTTTTAATTGTTTTAAATCAAACAATTTGGCGCCTATAATCGGGAAAACAACATCTACGTGGAACAGGTAAACAGGTATTGGCGAGGTCACAAGAACGACGAGAATCGGGAAAGCTACGAGGTTACGGACATCGTAAAAAATAACACGATCGGAGTCGAATCAACGAGAGTACGACTTCGTTTGATTATAATATATATATATATATACCACTTAATATTTCCTGTCATTTCAAAAGCACGTCGCGCGTCGATTTTTTACTAATATTATTACGTAAACATATAAACAGGGACGTAGTTTTCAGGTATTCCCTTTACTCATGTATAGCAAAGCACTTAACAATAGGCGAGATTCTTATACGCTATATAACAATTCTCTCTTTCCAACTCCTACTGTTACATCTGTTACATACGTGTTCGCTTGTATGTAAATGTATGTTATTTGTTATTTAAGTACACTGACGCACAAAACACACACACACACACACCTTTTTTCATTTTATTTTTGCCTCTTAATTCTCCTTACCCCGTTTTATTCCAGATCCTCTCCTCCTCCCCCTCCTCCCCCTCCCCTCCCCCTCTTCTTCTTCTTCTTCTTCTTCTTCTTCTTCTTCTTCTTCTTCTTCTTCTTCTCCTTCTTCTTCTTATTCTGATACTCTTTCTTCTTATATTTATGTCTCTTTTCATCCTTTCCTTCCACATTTTTCATCTTCTCCCAATTTCTCTCTAAATTGTTTTCTTGTCTTTCTACTGCATATAGTGATCGGTTTAGGCAATTTAAATTTTATGACACCAGGGCAAAAAAAGAGATAAGAATTGTAACAAAAATTGTAAAATTCCGTGACGGGTCTCCAACAAACCTCCAAAAAATTAAAGATAATTTTAACTCATATATGAATATAGTGTTCGATTTTGAACGCTTCATAATTTTAGGACGTCAGGATCCAAACAAGGGATTACTACTTTGAAAAAATTAAAATCCATGCCAGATATCCCACTAAAGGAAATTTTAACAAGTATATGCCAATCAGAATGTAACAAAAACCACGAGCAAAAATTAAATTTCAAAATTTTGAGAAAATTGTCAGTATCTCTCTAGGGCATCAAATTATGACGATATTTTTTCAGAACACTAAATTTTTAATGATTTTTCAAAATTGATACCTGCAAACACCCTCGCAAATTTTGGACCTCCTTCGAGAAGGATGCAAATATTAAATATGTAGATATATTTAAATATTGCTGTCAGTTACAGTATGTATATTTTTGAAAATTATTAGATATAAGCCACACGAGTATAAACGCAAAAAAGGACGAACACTATCTGAGAATATTCAAACCAAAAATACTGAGAAAAATTGTTGGACTAGTGCAAAATAACGACCGCTCAAGGACAATACGAAGAAATCGTGAAATAAATAAACTAATACACGGAACTGATATAGTAAGATATGTAGAAAATAGAACGATAGCCTGATTGGGACAGATAATGAGGATCGAATAACACAGACTTCTCAGAAAAATTCTAGAATGGAGACCAGTAGGTAGAAGATCAAGACGAAGGTCAAGGAAGAGATGGATCAAGGATGTTGAGGAGGATCTGAGGAATATGGGGATAAACATATGGAGAAGACTATGCAATGAAAGAGCTGAATGGAGAACATTCGTTGAAGAGGCTAAAACACAAACTGGGTTGTAGGCCAGTAGAAGAATAAGATTAAATATAGGCCTATCCGGAGAGTTTTAGTGGTCAAGTCATTCTGTCAATTGCACTCTGCTCGTACCCTAATCCCTTTATCCTTTTAAGGGTGTTTCTGCAGACACTTATTTCACGATAGTCTTTCTTTGCCTTCCCCTATCTTTTCCACCGTCAACTTTGCACTTCATTAAATTATCACATTCGTATAGTTGCCCCAACCACTGGTGTCTCCTTCTGACCTGCTTTTCTGCAATCCTTGCCTTTATACCCTAAACACTTCGTCATTTCTCACTCTATCTTACCATGAGTCTCCTCCAGCACCATGTTTCGAAAGCGTATAACCGTTCCTTTTTACACGTCCAAATTACCCATAATAATTCGGAGCTACACAAGTCTACACTTTACACTAAAGACTTTATACGGTTTTCGTTAATTTTATTCCACTTTTTCTTGAGTTCAGCAACCCTTTTCTTTTCAGAAAGCTATTTTTGCGCGTCCTACGCTAGACAGAATAGCTTTTGAGTAAGGTATACTATAGTTACATAGTATTTAAAGCTTGTGTGTGTGTGTGTGTGTGTGTGTGTGTGTGTGTGTGTGTGTGTGTGTGTGTGTGTGTGTGTGTGTTTGTGCGCGCGCGCGCGCGAGAGAGAGAGAGAACGCGTAAAGATACTGTAAAGACACTAGTAAAATTTTGCGAGGAATCTGTTGCATAACCTAATATCACCCGAAAGGGCTGATAACAGTTAACGCGTGAAGTAACTGCCTTCAGCCCTACTTGATCTGGTTCGGTAAACATAAGGTGAAACACATGACAACAATATAAGAATCTGGATAAGCCTGCTGCAGTTTCTCGAACAATACTGCTTCTGAAAGTGCGTATTATGTTTCAACGTTCTGGTAACGCTTTTTTCATGTCGGTACACGACACAAGCCGATATATGAGCCTCATTATCATCATCATCATCTAAAGACCATGCCTTGTCAAGTCTCTTTCCTCCATCGTTGTCTCTTTCTCCTCTTCTCTTCCTCCATGATTGTCCTCTTTAAATCGCAGTACGATAGGAAGTTCATCTCCTTTACCAATTCTTTGAAGCACGCTGTTCTTGGTCGTCCTCTTGGGTTTCCCTCCAACACCTTTCCTTCAAAAATGTTACTTAAGAATTGAGTGTGTCGTAACACGTGCCCTTCTTCCAATCATTTTTAAAAGTGATCTATCTTCGTTCGCTTCTGCGAGGACTTACTCGTTACTTTTCTTATCCATCCAACTCGTCCTCGTCGTTCTCATCCAGCCTCCAACTTAATTGATTATTTGTAAGTAAATTTCTTTTGTTCTGAAACGCCTGCTTTGCTAGAACTATCCCATATCTATGTCTCCGTCCCATATCTATTAACAAGTGATGGTGCTCATATAACGTCTCATCGTTATAATATCGGGAACCTTTGGCTCAGGTCAATTAAACAGGCTGCTATAATCTTAACAAACTCATAAATAACTGGAATTTAAACAAATGTTAAATAGGATCCCGTGAATTGAGGAATATTGACAGGGGTTTGTAGATTTATTCACTCACCTTTATGGACCATGACATCTCTTTATTACATAATGTTTTAACATCTGCGAAGAAATTTAGTAATGAGTATATTAAAAATAAAAACATTTGCACCTCTTGTACAAATAGAATTAGAGTAATTAATAGCTTGTACTGCCCTCGGATCCGAGTAGTTTGTTTCAGTATATGATATTAAAATTATAATCTTTATTTCGTGCCATCTGAAGAATGGGCTTATTTAACTTTAACGTGTTATATTCATAAAAGCCTTAAACTTAACACATATTATTACTAAGCATGAAATTACAATTTTATGGTAATTAAGTGAGTCTTTCGTGTTTTACTTTACTTTCATTGGTTAATTAAGTGTCTATCATGTATTATTTTAAGTTAAGTTCTGAACCACGGAAGTTGAACTTCCGTGTCACCTGTGTGTAACATCGTCTGCGAATCGGCGCTTCTATCGGTTGTGCAGGGTGTCTTGGAGATCTTCTGGCTATCGTGTTTTGGTGAAATCTGCTGTCATTCCTAAATATGAGTCGTCTGTTGGGTCTGTAGATTCTTGTGGTAGGTTTTGGGTTGTAACTTTCACTGGTATTCACATTGTTGTACCGCACATATTACTTACGGTTAACAGTTACATGTTAAAAGTTTAACATCACATTTAGGTGATGTTAGTTTGTTACAGAGATGTCCTTGTCATACACTCACGTCATTTTCAACATTTTTACATCATCCGGCTATCTCACACAAGCTTCTCCTCGTTTATAGGTTTTTATATTGACTACATACTTTTGTACGCTGTATTAGCAGCGGAGTCTGAGATACAACTGAACTGACTAACTATAGGGGTGAAGAGGTTGTCCGCGCACGGGTAGCTTCTTAGCGTAAAAGTAGTTCTCACTTATTATTAATTATTTTCCTTTAATTCGCTTACAACTTAATGACGTCGCTCTTTACTTTGATTACTCTTTTATGTGACTAGGGGTAGTTACGGATTTATTTAGTTTCTCAAATCTAATTTTATTAACTGCTACATTGGCAAATCGGCAGGTTACTACCGGTTTGGGGCTTGGAGAAGGGTTCATTTATTACCTTATTAAAGCTAATATTAACATTATTTTTTATTTTTTGTGGGATTTAGGCTTATTAAATCGTCACACTCACTAGGTAGCAAAAATGTAGGTAACAAAGACAGAAAAAAATCTGTTATAAATTGTATTACCCGATTTAATATCAAGTTTTAGATTCTCTTTCTTCTTCCCTATTACCATTGTTTTTGTTTCTTCTTGTATGTATACGAGCCTATCCTATATAATTGTATAAATAAATATATTTAGTTTTTAAACCATTTTTTCCAACTAACTGATGTACTACAGATTGTTCGGACTTCATGGTTCTTAAGCGCAGAGAATATAAGTGAAGAGTGAGGAATGAACTGTTTAAGTAAACATTACGCACTTGATTGAAACCGGTTGGTGACCCTTCTAGTAGCATCCTCCAACGCGCTGGTGACCCTTCTAGTAGCTGGTAACCTTCCAACGCGCTGATAGCCCTTCTCTTCTACACCTATCAATACTCGGCTTCAATTCAAGTAACTTACGTTTAATAGATTGTCTCGTAGTCTAAGCATATGTCGTGCCCAATGTCATATAAGAGTAGTTATATTGTTACGACGATCTTACGGATCTTAACTCACTAATTACTAACTTTAATTAGTCACATATAACAATTTGAAATCAACAACGTACTCACATACAACATTCAAGTTAAATTTGTCCGCACGCAATAGTAATGTCAACTAATATAGAGTTCCGCACTAATTATAACCCTATAATCACTTTCCACTAATCCTCAACGATCACTTGATCCGCAATCTACAATCACGCCAGGAGTAACTAACTTCTAAGCAGTCCGATGTTGCTTATATAGGTCCCGCAGGTGTTTCCAGAATAATTTTCCATTCTTTTGGCGGTGTGCTGGCATAATTTGCTTAGTTAAGAGTGCTCTCGAACAGTCTGGAAGTTACTTGGGTGCCCTGCCCTAAGTAGCTACAGGGACACTGCACCTGCTCGGCTAGCCGACAAAGATGTAGAACTATTACGTAACTGCACCTGCCGACTTTTCGAGAGCGTTACGTAATTGTCGTAGCATACTGTTCTGTTACATCTATGGCACCTGTCCTGATTTGCAGTCATTCCAGACTCTGTTAATGTAACATAAGATCTTACCATTCGCTTGTGCATCGCTTGAGTTTTACTCTCCGTAATGCTAAAAATTGAACGTATAGTGTCAATAATTACCCTCTTTTAAATATCTACAAATTTTTTTATTTTTTATTAATATTTTCGGTACCGGTACTGTTAAAGTTATTATTGTTTTTGTTTTCTTTATTCACGGTGACCGTTTTACACGTTGAGTTTGCATAAGTTTACTGAACAGATTAAATAACTGACTCCATATATTTTTCGTGATCACAAAACGTTTCGCTTTTTTTACGAATTAATTCACTGTAGAAAAACAATATCTTAATGTTATACAGACGAATAATAAATTATTCATCGCCCGGGGGTAAGTAGCAAAACTATTCCGTAGAGCAATAACTAGGTTAATAGTTTCTGTTAAGGTTTTGAGCCGTGGAATCGAGATTGTCGTGTGCCTGCTGCTGCTGCTGCGGGAGACAGTCCCACAGCAGCCTGTAGGACTTCATTCCACGCGATTAACCAGCCTGACTACTGACTATCGACTTACAACGCGACGACATTGTTTAGTAGTCGTAATGCGCATAGCGTGACACAAGACCGTGTCAATCTGCGAAAATTATCAACCGCTTCTGTTGCCTCTATTCTACATCGGCTAAATTTATTCCTTGTTAAACACTACTGGGTATGACTTCATTTGATATTTCACTTTTCCAATTTGGTGTTCTTAAATGTTTCCACATTAACTTGCGATCTATTGTACATTCTTGTTGCGTTCACTCTACTTTTTTGCGACTAGCCCCCTTTCGTTTCTTAATTTCAGATACAGGATATATTGGATTTATGCTGAAGATCGAACAGTAATCTACCTTTAAGCCGGCTACGCACTAACCATCCTCGCTGGACGTCATGACGGACAGCAAGTCAAATGCGTAGTTTTGACATCCACGTCGTGTATTTTTTAAACGATGTGCACGACGAAAAATGAGTCCAGCAAGACCATCAGCTCAAGTCGCACGACGTGTGGATGGATCGTATGTAGTTTTGCCGGATGTCAAGGAATCGTGTATCGTGCATGTTTGATCATGTGTACGCTTGCTGTCTACCAAATCGTCATTTTCGAGCAAGTACAGTACATGTTTTTAGAGCATATTCGTTTAATAATTTTACGTTACATTCATTCTTTAGTTTATATTTAATAAGTAACGATTCAGATAAAATTTCAGTTTAATATTTAGTTTAGTTTATTCTTCGTTTACATAATACATTCAAATATCATTAGCAGTTATTATTTTAAACATTGTTATTATTAATTTGTGTTAATTACAATTCATAATGGACCGTGAAATAACATCAAAATTTATCGAAAAATATAAATTAAATAGATGGCTGTGGGACGTATCCTCGACAGATTACATGAATAAAAATAAAAGAATGACAACGAGAACTAAAGAACGTCTGGGATCCTGGACGAGTTTCACGACAGTGTGGTGCGTACATCCATCACCGACGTCGGGCATGCTGGACAGCGGCGATGGATAGTGCATAGCCGGCTTTATCTGGCCTGCAGTCATTTTCAATATTTCGATAATGCGATTGTTTGGTTTCGATGTTTTGTGAGTGTCGCACATAATTTCATGTTGATAAAAGAATTATACAAATTTTAATTTTTTTATGTCGAAAAATAGTTGGTTGACGATTATTGTTGGTGTCGTAAGTCGTTTTGTAATGGGAATAAATATTGTAGCGGTAGTATAGCAGGGTTACGTACCTGTGACGCCAAAAGTTCTTTTTAGGTTAACATGAGAACTGAAATAAAACGTTAAAAGCGATACGAGTGTAAAGCAGAACACTGATTTTTTTTTTGCGGAAAATACGGGAAAACCCAACTCGAAAGTAAGGTGAGTTACCTAAGTAATACATGTCTCTTTTTTTGTGGCAGAACTCGGTTTGCATTAGAAACCGTGTTTTCAGTAGTATTCTTTTTTTTTGCATTAATACTCGTCTTTAAATAGATCACTCCAAAACGACCGAACTCGAAAGTCAGGCGGGGTGGCCCAAGGGCCACCCCTTGCCTATTACTTACTATACATGTCACTTTTTGTTGCAGAACTCGTTTTTTTCGGTAATATTCGTTTTCCAACAAGTACTCGTTTTGTGGCTAACAAAAAAGAAACGTCCATTATGTACAATATGTAGATCGTATGTTGTCATTCCTTGATACTTTGTTTTTTTTTTTTTTCCATTAACCATAAATATTTGTATTTTTCAATTTACATTTGCTGTTGTGGTTTTGTTAATTTGGCACTGTTAGGTTCTGTATTTTAAGTATTACTGTGTAATAAGCATTGTGTGTACACATTAAACGTTATGTTTTCCTTAACCATGGCTTTTATTTATTTCAGCAGTAAACCAAAAACCAAAAACCATTGTCACCTAACTTCACGAATGAAAACAACACGTATTTTTGCTCTGCATTAAGAAATAAAACAATTTTCAATTAGTACACTTCTTCTTTTCTACATCGTAATATATCGATACAATCGCATATTTAAAAAATCGAAAATGTACTGCAGGATCAGATAAAGGGACAGTTCCGATCGAACGCACAAGAAAATATTATAGTTAACTGCATGGAAGTAGTGCCGTCAAGGTCACACCGCATACTTACCGCGTTTCCACTAAGAAACAGTTTCCCTTTGTTCCGAAAAATGCTACACTACTAAGTAGGCCTACTTAATGTAAAGAGTAAAACAAAGTGATTTTTGAATTAAATATATACTTTGTTGTTGTCAATGAGGCTTCCATTAAAATCACGATTAAAATAATTTTTTGTACTTTAAACTGTTGAAAATTCTAAAATCAGTGGCAATAGAAGATTGAAAAAACAACGACAGCAAAAAAACAACATTTTGAAGGTTCATAGATGCCTACAGCAGACATTTTATAGATATAATTTAATGTTATTTAAAGTAAAAAACATGTTAAACCTTACGAGTATCACACAGTTGTTCTGATTTTGTAAGATAGTGTAATGTAAGATATTTTCGCTGGTTAACTTGCGTTTACTGTATTTTTTTTACGTAACATTTTACAGTGAGACAGTTTCTAATCAGCTATAGTTTGTTCGAACGAATTTTTGTACCCATCCTGTGTCTAAGCTTGTCCCGTTTTATTATTGAAGAAACACCGCACTATTCGTGACTCCAAAAAATATTCTATTTTTATTTCTTGCGCTGCTGTCATTAATAATTAAGTAAAAAAATCAGCACTATAGTATAAGACGTTACATGCAAAAGTAGCATAAAAATAGTAGTATGTATAAACGCGAAACCGAATTGAATTTCTTAAGAAAATAAGTATAATTTTATAAAAAACAATACGAATTCCTTATGAAATAAATTATACATTCCTTATTCATACATTAATATATTATAAATATTTAAATATAGAATTTAAATTTATAATTCTATATTTTTAAATTTACCTTACAAATTTTATAATTAAAATTTTCCTTACTTTATAAACTATAGAATTCCTTATGACTATTACAAATAAGCAGTATGTTGAAAAACTCGTCTGTCACAATACTAAGAACGATAAATATGTTGGATGTTGTTTGTTGCTAATTCGTCTCTTCCTCACCTCGACCACCTAACCTACTTGAAATGGGTTACTGCAAATGAAATGGGATTGGCTTTTGCCACAACAAAACGACAATTTTGTTTACAGAAATTGCTCAGTCCTATTTATCTTTGTGCAACGGAAAACAGGTGTAGCGCGGCCAGTAAACATACACAGTTTTGAGATGAGTGTAAAAATGACAAAGGCATCATAAAAGTGTCAGACAGCAATATTTACCGAAAAGAGATTCCGACAGGGTATACGCAATTTGCATACCAAAAGTGTACATATACCTAACAGAACTTCCGAACCATATGGCTTAGGAACGACCGTGCAGAGAACAAAAACAGGTTCATTTACAAAAGGGAAAAGACCGTGAATATGAAAAATTAAAGCGACAACAGCAGGCAAGATCAGCGTTCTCAGACAACTGTCAATCTGTAGGATAATCGCTATGAAGAAAACAGTAAAACTTTAAATAAGTAAGTTCACTGTACGGAAAACATAAAGTAACTGACCTAATGGTGGTTTTTAAAGTTAGGGTGTGTACTGCTAAAAACTTTAGATTCTAACATAAGAAAAACCAGCGCAGTATAAATCGTAGTTTCAGAGAAGTGCAAATCGTAACAAAAGAAGCCAAAGAAAGAGGAGAAACGCAAAGATAGAAATTCTGTAGATATTTACGCTACAACAAAAAATATGCTGCCGACTCATAGAAATGTTTATAGCTCAAATATTGTGGCCCAGCATTTAACTGAATTATGTTACCCACAACTAATTATTCCTGATAAAAAATTCATTTACGCGATACGCATAAATAAATTTGAATCCAGCCATATAAGTGGATGTATGAAATCTGCTTACGTATCACGGTTAAAACGCTACACAATGTAGTAGCCGGCAACAACGAAGGGCGAGGGGCGTGGAGGTAACAGGGAGAAGCAGTGAAAGTGAGTGGCCTTGACGGGACTACTTCTATGCAGGGAACTCTAGTGTATTATGAAATATTTGCTTTGTGTTTTTGAACAGACAGATAGCCCATGCTGTGTGTTGTGTGTATCAAATAACGACAAATCGCGAGATCTTGTGTGTACCGTTTGACAGATGTACGTTTGAGATGGCCGATCTCTATGTCAGCAGGGCAGCAATTGGGACACAATCATTGTCACTCTCCTTGATGAACGCCTTAAAGAATACGGTGTTAAGTAATGAGTCAAAGACGGAAATCATTTAGCTTGACCCATAAACTTCACCTGAAACTGTTCGCCCAGTGATGGATCCAACAAGAGAATGTGGGCCAAAATACTTTCAAAGAAATATACGACAGTTCAAAAATCTTCTTATTCTATCCTAAATCCAGAGATTGATAGGTGCAATATCCTAAAATCTTCCGTTCTTCTGCTTACAGCCCTCTTTTTAAAATCCCTACACCCTCTCAAGCCTGTTTCTCCACCCACTTGATTCTAGAATTTGGTTTTCCCCTTGTTTTTTATCTCACCAAATTTTTTCTCTCTTGTATTTTATACATGAGCTGTTATGCCTAGTTAAGCACTCAAAGCATCAGTATTCCCCTCTGAAGTGGTTTTTAAACAATATTTCTTTCTCATGTACATTCATCGTCATCATCATCCTCAAGGTTTAAACCAAGAATTGTTTGTTCCGGTCTCAAATAGGCAAATATTACAGCAGGTCACTCCAGCGCTTCCTCGGACGTCCCACACCTCTCCGTCCCCTCGGCTTATAGTTCCATAGTTACATTCCAAAAATGTACATTCTTAAACATTTTATCATTGCTCTGACTATCCTCTCACGAAACCCTCTGTAGTCTTCTCCATCACCATGATCCAAAAGATTGAAACAGTGAGAAAATTCAAACAAAGGAACTGTTAAGAGCCTGAAGTTAAATACCAGACGCCTGCTGTGGAATATGGAATATCGATTCACTGAATTCAAGAACTATAGTATTAAAAAAAAAAAAGAGAGAGAATCTCTTCCGTCAACAAGAACTTAACACTCATTATAAGTCAGCGTGGAAAACCTATGTCAGCATCTTTGAGTAGAAACGTGTGATAACCTCGGCCCTTCTTATCTGCTTATCACCCAGTGCCAACTTCTTCATGCTTACTTGCTAAACTGCTACCTGTCATGCTCCGGACGAGGACTTTATATTGGTGGAGACACTGAAAGGCCTCGTCTGGAACATGACAGATAGCAGTTTAGCCAGGTAAGTATGATGAAGTTGAAATTACGGAGACTGCTAATTCAACTAAAAAGATAAACTATAACCCAGTTACTAAATAATTGTGAAATAGGAGAAAAAGGCCAAAAGCGAGAGAAGAAATTAATAAATATGAATGACGAGGGGAAAAGAAGAATTACAAGAAGAGTTCTGAAACGAGTTCTAAGGTGGGGGAAGAAGAAGAATGTGCGTTGAATTTATGGTATTCACAACAGGAATAGAAATAACATGTCAGAAAAAATATTGTTTAAACCATTAAATTTGAAGTCTTAAAACATTGCTAACATTTATGTTTTTTATACACATTTAGCATATCTTCCTTTCTTCTATGTTATTTTGACATTCGATCAGAAATTCGTCCCAGTTAGGTAGAGTGATTTAACCCTACAAGAAGGGATATCTACGGACGGAGCGCTGCGGCGGAGAACAATACTATGCTTCTGCCCAATTGGCGAAGCACTACTATGTACTCCCGTGATTGGCGAAGCACTACTGTTTTTGGTGTACGATTTCATGAAACGTAATAGCTTGTCTTAGAACTCTAAGCGAATTAGAGTCACATAGTTACGAGTTAGAAATTAGAATTGCGTATTACATAGTTAGTTACATTTGCGTATTACGAGTTAGTTACATAGTTGCGACTTAGAGTTATGTAGTAACGAATTAGAAATGAGAGCTGCGTATTACGTAGTTAGTTACATAGTTGCGAATTAGAGTTACGTAGTTACGAGTTAGAAATGAGAGTTGCATATTACGTAGTTAGTTACATTTGCGTATTACGAGTTAGTTACATAGTTGCGAATTAGCGTTACATAATTACGAGTTAGAAATGAGAGTCGCGTATTACGTAGTTAGTTGCATTTGCGTATTACGAGTTAGTTATATAGTTGCGAATTATAGTCACATAGTTACGAGTTAGAAATGAGAGTTGCGTATTACGTAGTTAGTTACATAGTTGCGAATTAGAGTTACATAATTACGAGTTAGAAAGCAATGAAACGTAGACAACAATAATTCACTCATTTTGATCTGAATACTCAAAATACATGATGTATTCATTCATATCTGATTCATCATATAAACTGATGTGTTATCTGTACTAACTAGTAACTGTACCTATATCAGATAGTGGTATACATAAAAACTGGTTTCGGTCACAATCCGTTTGCAATTCGCGTTATAAATTCCGTAACCAAGAATTCTTCGTCTCGACGATTACAAAAGTATTGTTGTCTTGTAAAAACCACAAAAGGATTGCCAAGTTAATTCATCTCCATTATTTCATAAACGTTAAACTCTTGACCTACTTTCTCCTACTCTTACGTGTATTGTGATAGTTTTCTTCATTTGCTCGTCCTCTTTTCATCGTTGTGCAATATTTTACCTACAACATTTTTTACCACTGCTTATTTGTATTCAGTAGTTACTGGCTTGTACACGTAGTGTGTTCAGAAGATTACTGATCGTGTTTGTTGTTGTATTTCCGGATTGCGGTGATCACAGACTTAGCGGTTGTGTCTACGTGTGTTCAGAAACAACACTTGTAACAGCTTGCGGAAAACCACTTTAACCCACATTCTCACACATATAGTTAATTTACATAAATGATTTTATTATACAAGGATAAGAAAAGTCGTCAGAAAATTGCAATTGCTTCTTGAATTCGATATTTTTACCTATTCTTATAAACATTAAAAATTTAAACTTAAAACCTTATAAAATAGGAGACTCGTGGGACATACGCTAGAAGTGAGAATTTGAGTGTCGAGTAGCGAGTGAACTGATTCGACTTGCGAAAGGTTGCTCGTATGTATTTGGAGTAAGAGAGATTTTGCTATGAAGAATTAAGATTCAAATAAGACTAAATGGATAATTGAATGAGACGAGGACATAGTAGTGTTTATATGTATTTTATTAAAAGATATCGATATTTACAATGAACATAAATAGAATCATATCACACGTATTACTTCCAGTATATATATATATATATATATATATATATATATATACATATATATATACATATATATATTGTAACATTTACTTATTACAAAATAATAATAATATTAAAATTTGAAATAAAAATTAAAAAAATTTTATTTCAAATAAAAAATTTTGTTTTCTGAAAAATATTTGTTTTCGTGTTTTTTGTAGTATGTATTTAATAAATAATTTTCGTAACTCTATTGTGTAAAAATTTTAATTATTTTATGGTTGTTTATGTTGTTGTGTCACTGTCTCTGAATAACTCCTGCATTAATATAGTTAACTCCGGTACTAGTCGATAGACGGTTCTTCTTCTTCTTCAATATGCTCCTTATTCCTTTGTAAATACTGCCTTTCGGATAGTCCGTGATCTTGAATTAACTTATTTTTAATTATATTTAAATTAAATTTCAACCAATTTGCAGAATTATATTATTTATTAACAATTTATTAGAAAGATCGATGTTTAATCGATTATTGACAACAGTATCGACTCGTTACTCAGCGCCGGTCGATAAAAAATTTACATGAATAGTGTATATAATATTTTGTTCTTTTAACGGTTATTTTATAAATAGCCAGAGAAGGGTAGGGCCATGAAAGTATAACACTTACAATTAAAAGTCTTAAAACTAACAATTACAAGGTTATTAATCAATATTGAAAGTTTATATATTATAATATTCGAACCAGTGAAGACTCGATGTTCATTTGTTCCAATTCGCATAGGATGCTGGGAAAACAAAATGGCCTACTGAAGACTGCGTAGGTTAACGTCAGTCACCTCGACAAATATTTCTTGCAATAAAGATGCCTTTTCGCCGTTTCCTCGTCTCAGCAAACGAGAATATTGTGGATATTCGTTCTGGAGTTAATTGAGTGTTCCTGGTGCAGTGTTTCTTAGTTCACTTTGTTTAAATGTGTGTGATTATGTCTACTTCACTTTGGTTAAATATGTCGTACTTAACTCTTTTTGTTTCGTCCGTAATAATTATTTGTGGTGGTGTTAAGTCCATAATTTAGGCGTATGTGGTTCTGTTTTATTGTAGTTTAATTGTTTTATTGTTTGTGCTCACTACTTCTAAAGTTAAAAGTCAAAATTAAAAAAATTATAAATTTTCACTGAACTCGATTTATGCATCGCACGCCATTAATGCTTCTTACATAGGTTAAACGGAGCAAAACGTCGTTCAAGTGTTCGCTTCAACAGATAATAATTAACTGTTCTCATTTCCTTCGTCTCCTGAAATTCTTAGCCAATTTAATATACATCATACATTGTTTCAAATTGCCTTGGCTTCCGATACATCTTTATTATATACATTATATCACTGAAAATATTTTCGTTATTATTTAATTTTATGAAATACTAAATACATATTCGGTTTCTTTAATCTAGTTTACTTATTTTGATAAAACTTAATATAGTTTTACAAAGTTTTTATTTTAAAAAGTTATATTTCTTTCATTTCGGAAAAATAGGTTTAAATTTTTGTTTCCTGTTCTTGTCCAAATATTAGCCATTTTATCTGATATAATTATTATTATACTGAATCTCAGATTGATATAATTGTTTATCTTTCCTTAATTTCTTGCAATTTTGTCCATTAATTATTGTTTTTAAATATAATTCATTTATCTATGACTCCTCCTTTGACATTTTAGTTAATACATTTGCATTTTTATTCATAATTTTACCTATCTTCTGACAATATCTTTTTAAAGTATAAATTACATTGTATTACTATGTGATGGGTTTATCTTGCATAAATTTCATTAGTTTAGTTGGTTTATAGGACTAGATTTGTCAATTACAATGTAGTTTAGATTTACTATTTGGCCTAGATTTTATCTGTTGTTACCTACAAAGTTTTTAATAATACAGTTAGTTTATACCCTTTTCTGACCTTCTATTCTAATATAATATTCATTAATAATTCCTTCTTTTACTACAATAACATTTAGTATTGACTATTGACTTTAAACAATTAAAACATAACAATTATTTGACATTAAATATGGTATTCAAATTCATACCCTTTTTTGTACTGATTACTTTCAGTAACTCCTAAAAACATTTTATTATATAAGAATGGTATCCACATTCAGACTTTGCATTCCTAATTCAAACTATTAAACACAATAACATTTTATAAATATAAGAATTAATCTCTATTTCCAAACCTGATGCATAGAGTTCATATATGGTAATTGGAACCTAACATCTCTGTTCCATTAATTTTTAACACTTACTTAAAACTATTTGGGTACAGTCTTATCTGTTTTTCCTTAACTTTAGGGATTTATCCCTTGTCACTTTATGGATTAACTCCCAGCTCTCTATTTATATTATTCACTCCATTGAATGTTATTACATAAATAGTGGCATTTTATTATAAAGAGTAGTCATTGCTCTTTCACCATACTATTTTATTAAATAGCACTCATGATACTATGTTAAAACACTTAAAGTTATTTAAAGGTACAGTATTTAATGTACTTTCTCAAAGTTTATTTATTATAATATACTAACTTGCACTTGTCCCCTGTTATTTCTTGATACTATCACTAGTCATTTCATAGTTTTATAATATCAAATTGTTTAATCATGGGGGAACTATTAAGATTTGTCTTTATTAATTATACAATAACTTTCTTGGGTGCACTACTACTTAGCACTTTAAACACTTTTGTTTTTATTTATTTTACATGAGTTTCTGGTTTTTTGGGGTGTTATACTTTCTATAGTGACATTTACTTTCTTTTGGGGTTTTTGTTTCTCCCTATTGGGTTTCTTTTGGGTATTGGTCGTATTCTACTTCCTCTATTACATGTTATCTTCAAACTTGTCCCTGTTTATTAGGTATATTGGTTTGTTCTGGATATCTTCCTTCTTCATTCTTGTTTCTTCAGTACCATTTTGTTATTATTATTTTTCTTTGTTCTGGGTCTCTTCCTTTTTCGTTCTTGTTATCTTCATTATTATTTATTCTGGTTCGTTTAATTGGTCTGGGTATCTTCCTTACCTACTCCTATCCTACCTGGGTATTATTCTTATTTTAATTTTCGTTTTTTGGGGTTTTATTTTGTTGTGCATTTATTTTTGTTGCAGAGTTTTTTTCTTTATATTTACTTTTTCTTGTTATGGTGGTAATTTATTGTGATTTTTATTTGGTTCTCATTTGGATTTTTCTGGATATTCCATATAATTGATTTTTACTAATGATCATATGGTAATCTATTTAAGTGTATTATCTGTTTGCTACAATATATATATATATATATATATATTGTATTGCATCTTTGTACGGTCTCCCTTATCAACGCCCCACTGTTGTTGGCGTCAATTTGTTACGAAATGATGTCGTACTTTTTCTTACTTCTCGCGCTGACGATGTCCGTCGCGAACGCACGAATAACCAGTACCAAAATCTTCACGGGTGCAATCCTTACCTGTCCTTATTCGATGTATTTATTTCCCGATAGGCGCCAAATTGTTTTATTAAAACAATTAAAAAGTTCAATCTATGTTGTCTTCTGTGCGGTGATAACAAATTCGAATTGCCCACGCGGACTGGCGGGAATTCAAATCTCGCGAGTCGTTCGTCGTGTTGCCAACATCTAAATCTGGTAAATAATTTTATTCACCGCTAAAGTGCACAAATGTTATAATACAATTCAAATAAAATGAAGGACGGTTATTAATAATCAGTACTAGTTTATTAGTATTCAAAATAGTTAATTATTGACCATTCAGATACAAAATATATTATAAAACAATATTGCTCCGGCTATAAACAAATTATATCTCAGGGATTGGCTATGTTGACTGAACGTTTTTACGCAGCCATCATGGCCGCTAGTATTATTTATTTACACAATTTAATCAGTCAATGAGTTATTTGGATTACAAAAAAATTGAAACAAGATGTTATTAAAGTACACCACCTTACATCAATGGTACTTAGATACTATGAAGGTTTAAATACAATTCGTTTCTTAGTGTTAAAAAGTGTGTGCTAATCTTTTATACTTAGTACATAGGTTAATCTATATTTACATACAAGTTTAATAAATATTATCAATCAATCCTTGAAAGAAATTAAGTTACCAAGTTCGGAGTGAGAGTTATTGTGTTGTGAGAAAAGTTAATTAATTTAGTTCGCAAATTCTGGTAATTCAAATATACCGTACTTAACAAAACCTCGTCGATTCTTGTGATGAGTCACAGGTATTTCTTCTTATTTTGGGTTGATATATTCATTAATTTTCCATCATTTGGTTTTTCTGCTTCTTATGGCTTCTATTTCAATTAATTAGAGTTTTTCTTTATTTTTAATTATTAAAATCTGGTTCATTTGCTCTCTGTGTTTTAGTGGGTCTTTGTTCAACTTTTTGAATCCATATCTTATTAATTTTGATAGTATTTCTTCCTATTTTAACTATTAATTGAGTCGAATATGGTTTGGCATCTTTCTCCCTTGATCTTTAATAATGGACTCCCGTTTTATAACGGTTGTAACGTTTCGTAATAATTCGATTTTCGAAGTTACAAAAATGTATGATAAAAAAATTTTGTTTGAGGAAAAAAAATTTATTTATTTATTTATTTATTTAATTAGTTATTTATTATATTTTGTTCTTTATTACGATTTATTAATTTATTAATTATTAATTATTTAATTATTAATTTAATTAATTTATTACTTTAGAATAACAAGAATTGTTTTTCCGCGTTAACTAGATTATAAAATGTAATAATCGATTAGTGGTCTTCCATTATTTAATGAGTGTACTCTTCGATGATGTTATTCTCTTCTTTTCTTGGAGTCCAGGTGTCGAATATTATCTGAAATTCTTCTATCTATATGTTTACTAATAAATAAAACGCAAAATTATAATATTCAATGAATTTATTTATGTTATCGAGACTAATCGATTCTGAATCGATCGGCTAATCTACATTTCGCAAACTCATATCTCAGGGCGATTGATTTCAGTATATAAATTATTAATGTTAAATTACAGGTTCTTTTAGCTGTTATTATAATAGTCAGAGAAAGGGCAAAGCTGAAAAGTACAACACTTACAGAAAAAACTTCTTAATTATAAAAAATAGAAATATTATTTAAAATATAAATGTTAATAAATTAGATTTCTCTAACCAAACTCAGGATGATGTTCTGACGTCACCGCAGAGGATGCTGGGAGTATTCCATAATGGTCGCCCACGTGCTGTGTATGTACGAGGCGTCTTCACTGCCTCGTAACCAACAATAAATGTTGGTTATTGGTGTGTTCCTCTTCCAAGCAGTAGTGATTAATTCCTCTTCATCACATTGTAATTATTCGGGATTAGTGGTCAGTTGTTCGGCACGGCAATCAGTGTTCAAAAGTGTTCTTGTTCCACTAGTTGTGAGGTTTTACAATGCCCAATTTCGTATTGATAAAATTTTAGAATTCCCGTTTATATTGTTCTACTATCTGGGTTACGACTTCAAATCTTCATAAATCGCTTAATTTGGTTTATTCAACGTTAACTCGGTGTTGACTACTCATTTTTTTAAGTTATTCTTTTATATTTTTATAGGTTTAGCTGTTCAAAATTATATCTTCTATCTTTTAGAATGAATTCATTTGTCTGAGATCGTTTCGAAGTGTACGTCTCAACGTGTAACAATCAACTAACTCTCTTTCTTCTCCATACAATAGGTCCTGGCTGAATTAATATTAAATCGACATCGTTTTAACCAGATGGCATTTCCGCCTAAATAATTGACTGTACGATAATATTTTAAAAGATTGAAAGTAAGACGGCTTTCTTACTGGATAATCTGATCGCCTCTGGTGAGCTCTCTAGCAGTGTAGCATGCAGAATTGCTAACAAGAACTAAATAATATGAAAATGACTTACCGTAATCTCACGACTGGGTTGATCCTGACACTCAGGAAGGATAGACTGGTTGGGAAGAGGATGGGTTACATGGACGGATTTCTACCTGCCGAGGAGTCCCGACTCGTGGATGATGACACTAAGATGGCTGGCGTACGACAAAAGACTTCAGGTCCAACTGCATGCATAGACCCTACAAAACCCATAGTCCCAACTTCGGAAAATGAAAATAATGACCGGTTCGATCCGAAATATCGAACACCGGCCCCCGTTGACCGCAATGGGTCAACCATCAACTACACCAAAAGACATGGCCAAAATGCATTACAAAAATTTGGCTTTTGGTGAACAGGAACACTCTCTGAAAATTACCCTCGAACATAGGAGGGGGTCACACGCAAACACAAGAAAATACAAACATACAGAAAAACATGCAAAACATGCAATTAATTAGAAAACCATGCCGAATAACTCCGCCGCGGGCGCATCGACCAGGCGAGCAATCCGAAAGGTTCGGGTAGAGCAGACAAAACCCAATAACATGCAATAAACAATGGCCCAGCCAAACACAATGTAAAACTCAGCAAATCAACTTAATTAGTATTCCCTAGGTTTTTTACATTTTTTTCCTTTTTTATTTTTTTGTTGTTCCCTTTATTCCCCCTTTTTTTATCTTTTTTTTTTTTACTTATTTTTTTGTTGTTGATTTGTTGAGCATCCATAACTCCCAATAAACTGGCACAACGCCATGTCAGAAACCTTCCACAATGTAAAATTCACTGCGGACAACAGCTGGAAGGAATCACCTGGGAAATCCCAGAAAAGTGTCAAGTGAGTCCACAACAATCATTGAAACTAATTCTGCTCACCCGATAAACAAGATAAACCCAATCAAGAAGATATAGGCAACCGGTATAATTTAATAGCCGGTCGTTCAAAAGAACCTGTGGAGGTTTCAACTGAAGCGCGACGAACAACCCCGTCGCTCCCCGGAAACACAGCTGAAACTCGGCCAAGAGGCCACATCAGGGGGGGAGAATTCTGTTCCTCCATAACCACCAGGTCCCCTACCATTAAATTTCTTGACTTAGACGACCACTTCGATCTGGCATGAAGTGCCGTCAAGTATTCCAAACGCCACCGTTTCCAAAAGGCTTGGAGCAAAGCGGCAATTTGTTTGTAATGACGGACGGTCCCTTCATTTAATGAGACTTCAGCTTCCGGGGGCGCGGTAATGGGGCGGCCAACCAAAAAATGACCAGGCGTTAGAGCCTGGTAATCACTTGGATCTGAGGATAGGGCAGTCAAAGGACGGGAATTTAAGATTCCCTCAATGCGAATACATAAAGACGAAAATTCGGCTACGGTCAGCGACCTGGTCCCAATCATGCGTTTCATGTGAAACTTGGCCGACTGGACAGCCCGTTCCCACAAGCCACCCTGATGAGGGGCAGACGGAGGGATAAATTTAAATTCAATGTTATTGTCAACAGCAAAAGCTGTTATCTGAGCTGACAGGTCAGGATTGGAAAGAACATTTTTGAGCTCCCGTTTAAGTTCGGAGCGCGACCCCACAAAATTCCTACCACAATCCGAATACAGTGTTTTCGGAGCACGACGACGACTAATAAACCGCCTCAACACATCAATAAACTGGGGCGTTGAAAGATCCATAGCCACTTCAAAGTGAACTGCTTTAGTGGCTAAGCAGATGAAAATGCATAGATAGGCTTTGACGATAGGTGCCTTCCGAACAGCGTAAGCCCCGTACCAAAAAGGGGCCAGCATAATCCATGCCGGAAGAATAAAATGGAGGTGCCGGATTAACCCTAGGAATTGGCAGATCCTCCATTAACGGGTTGGTGGGGCGAGGACGCGCCCTGAAACAAGGAAGACATTTCCAAATTATGGTTCTTATGACCTGAGGTGCGGACAAAATCCAATAATTTTGGGCAAGCTGAAATTGAACTTGCAAGGGCCCAGCATGACCTAACCACACATGGGTGTGATGAATTAGCAACCCTACTAGGTGGTGATGCTTGGGCAGTAAAACCAGAAAACGATTTCTAGTAACCGCAGAGTTGGTCAAGCGACCGCGTACTCGAATGAGGCCAAAATCATCTATAAACGGGACCAGGCGCTGAATGCGGACCGGGAGCCACTTACCTAAACGAAGAGCCGCGAGCTCCTGTCCAAACACGCTGCGCTGAATGTAGCGTAAAATATACTTAACAGCCAACTTCTTCCAATCCATGGCTGTGGAAGCTTCAATCCGCGAAGGCATAGCCCACCTTAAGATGACTGAGGCAACCCCCACCACTAAGGGCCACGAGGACAAGTGCTCAAACAATTCCACCCGGGGCTCCTGAGTGAGAAACGAAGAGACCTTGGTCTCCAAGGCAACATCTTGCACGTCAAGTGATTCGAGCGATAATTAATAGGGGGCCAGTGCAGAGCATCAAGCTTTAACCAATCTGGCCCTGACCACCACAATGTCGACGACCGAAGGCTGGAGAGTGACGTGCCTCTAGAGGCTAAATCAGCGGGGTTAGAAACACCATGAACATGACGCCAAGATTTAGTATCGGTCCACTCGGTAATGGCAGCCACCCGATTAGCAATAAACGTCTTCAATTTAAAAGTAGGCATATTCAGCCAATCCAAGACAATAGTCGAGTCCGTCCATAAGAAAACTTGGCTCAATTGAATACATGACGAGAATAAGCCAACATAATGACGAACAAATTTGGCTAAAAGATAAGCTCCCAACAACTCCAAACGTGGGATTGATAAAGTTTTAAGAGGTGCCACTTTAGTTTTAGACGACACCAACGAAACCACCGGAGGACCAGAGTCAGTATAAATGGACAGATAGAGGACGGCCGCGTAACCCATCTGGGAAGCATCACAGAAACCATGCAATATAACCCTTTCAATATGCCCACCTTTAGGGAGGAATGGCCGGGAAATAGTAATTACCGAAAGATGATTCAAAGAGGACAGGAATTGAATCCAATAATCATTTAAGTCATCACTTAGAGGAGCATCCCAGTCTAAGCCCTCAGCCCAGAGTTTTTGGAAAAAAGCCTTGGCCCTGAAAATCACTGGCGAAAGCCAACCACATGGGTCAAATAATTGTGCCATCTGGGATAACACGACACGTTTGGTAAATTGAACCTGAGCATTGCTGCAACAGGCCAAAGGAGGAAATGAGAAGCAATCGGTTGAATGGTCCCAACTTAAACCCAGAATATCCTTATCCTTAGCAACGACGGAATCACTCGAAGCGGCTGATTCAAGTAGGCAGTCGGGTTGATTAGTACACTATTTTTTCAAATTGAACCCTCCTGAAGACAACAACAGAATTAATTCCCGTTGTAATTTGCAAAGCTCTGATTTTGAATCAGCGCCAGCAGCAATATCATCCACAAAAATATTACGGCTAAGTACCGCCGCTCCCGCAGGAAAATTAACTGCCTCATCCTGAGCCAGCCGCTGCAAGGTTCGCAACGCCTGAAAAGGGGCGCAAGCCAGCCCGTAAGTAACGGTACGCAAAGCGAAACCCCTTAGTGGGGCGGTAACCTCCTCGCGCCATAAAATACACAGGTACGCCGAGTCATCAGGATGCATAGCAATTTGGCGATACATCAGTTCGATGTCGCACGTGAAAACATGGCTAAACCGCCGAAACAAAGTCAAAACGTCGGACAGTAAGGTCTGCAACTTAGGGCCGACACATAACACATCATTTAAGGAAATCCCAGAGGATGTCTTCATGCTGGCGTCAAACACCACCCTTATTTTTGAAGTATCACCTCTAACTTTAAAGATACCATGATGTAGGATGAAATATTTTGGAAAATTGGGGTCAGACACCAATGACATATGCCCCTGAGCGACATAATCCGTTATAAATTGTACATACTGGCTCTTAAACTGACTGTTCGCCGCAAATTTCCTTTCTAACGCAAAAAACCGAGACATGGCTCCCTTAAGGGAATTTCCCAAAATGTGAGAAGAGTTTTTGAAGAACGGCAAGCGCACCTGGTAACGACCCGACGGCAACCGACTTGTTGACTCCATGTAAAACCTTTCAGCAAAGTGATCCTCTTCAGATAATTGGTGGGGTACAGCAGGAGGCTCTTCGACCTCCCAAAAACGATGAACTTGCTCAAGTAGGTTTGTTGTATCCGGTGATAACGTTGTGACGGAAGGATAAAAGTGGTGGAAATGACAGTGAAGCTGATGTGCAGATACTAGATCCAAAGGAAGGCCAGTGAGACCGCTAGCACAAGTCAATGCACAATTAAGTGAAATTGGGGCTCTACCCATAATCACAAACCCAAAACGTGTCCTAACTGCAACAGGCAAACCTGCACCCAAAGGAATAGTCTCTCCCATAAGAATAGCCGCTACAATATCGGCTCCAAACAACGCATCAATTGTGGCTGCTACATCGAAGGTAGGGTCAGCTAACAAAAGGTCTTGTGTAGCCTGCTTAACTTCAGGCAACACCTGGATCCTAGGTGAGTCCGACGAGATCTTAGAAAGAATTATAAAAGCATGGTTAGACGCCACAACCTCGCGTTTTAAAGTTTCCAAGGACAGATGGCACACCTTTTTTGCTTTGGTGGCAATATCACCTACCCCATTGACACTTACTGAAGCGTCAAAACAAGCACATTTTAAGCGAGATGCACATGCTTCAGTTATGAAAGAAGCATGGGACGCGCTATCCAGGATGGCCCTAACTACAATATAACCACCATTGGGAGACGACAAGACTGATAGACAGGTGGCTAACAGAACCCCTGCAGGATGGGGCAGAGACACGGTCAGAGTAGTGCTAGACAGATCAACTTGGTCAACAAGCGATGACCCCGAAGCCTTGAGTTCAGCTGTGTCAGAAATCTGTGAACGAGACGGAGACGGACGGGCATTTTTGAAATGAAGTAAAGTGTGGTGGTACTTAGAGCCACACGTTTTGCACCTATTTTTGCACCAGCCCGAATGTTTGTGTTGGAGGCACGAAGACAACATTTTTTATTTTTAAGACTTTGAAATCGAGCCCTAGGGTCCTTACTCAGCCACGCCGGACACTTGAGAAGCACATGGGTCCGGGAATCGCAATGAAGGCAACGTGAACTAGATGCATCCCGTTGCGTAACCTCCGCAGATAACGTAGACACAGCAAGAGGAGTAGCCTTAGAAAAGGAAACCTTCTGGGTTTTCTGGTGGCTAGTGCTAGGAAGAGCAGGTAAAGCCGATTCCAAAGATGCCTGTTCTTTCTGTTCCGCCATAGCGGTTAAAAATGTCATAATTTCTGTTAGGGCAGGGAGATTCTCTTTGTCCGTAACAGACGCCTCAAAGCGTTCACGAAATGATAGATCCAGCCTAGACAATACAAAAGACGCATATATTGCTTGATATATATCAGCAATGTTTAGAGCTGACAACGCCTTAAAGTTAGCATTGAAGCTGTCCACCAACTTTCTAATTGACGCAGCTGATCGCATAGAAGCGGCCGGTAGCTGAAGCAGATTGGTACAATAAACCCGAGCGGCCAAACGAGGATTGTGATAACGACTTTTAAGAGTTTACAGTGCAAGTGAATAACTCTCATCAACTATGGGAAGCGCGGCAACCTTCTCATAAGCCTCACCCTTAAGATGAGTCAGTAAATATAACAATTTTTGCTTTGGGGTGAGGGCAGGACTTTCGTCCACTAATGTGGTGAACTTTGACCAAAACTCGGACCAACATTTGGCCTGGCCATCAAAACAAGGTAACGAAAGCTTCGGCAACTCATGAACGAGAACACCTGAGTGCCCGCCACTTGCCGATGAAAACCGACCGGAACCAACCGGTGTCTCTGGTTTTGTTAGTTTGGACGCTAAAATGCTACCCCGGACATAAATATCCTCAATTTGCGCTACCACTGAAAAAATGTGGTCTTCATCCAATCCCTCGGGCAATGACTCTGCCGATAGGTAAGGATCCACCTTACCTAGAAGATCTTGATATTTTGCGGACAACCTGGAGGCCAAGATACCGGCTTCATGTTGATCCACGGCCCTTAATTGCGGCAACCCTTCCAACCTATTTATTAAATGCTGCAACGCAAGTATTCGCACCGAAGTGGTCCGGTCAAAAGCTGCCAGCGACAATTTAGCAGGCATACTGAATTAAAAAATATCGCGCAACCGACAACCACCCTTAACAAGAGAATTAGAAATTGAACAATAATCACGACCCGACTTAGCCTAACAGTGATCGAGATAACTACGCGTCTGACACAACTACTTTTCATAAACAATACCGAGCAAGATAAATACAAAAGTAAATTAGTGCAAGGCAAAATACAACTTACACAATCCAAGAGGCGAATAGTACCAAACACAATAAATTAAACACGCAACAAATTGATTTACACAGTGCAAAAGCACGACAACAAAAAACACAAGTTGCACAAGATTACAGCACATACGGTGCAAAATAATGGTACACAAAAGTGCACCCAAAAACAAACATGTATAATACCAAATAGAATAAATACACACAAAACACAGCAAAGTACAATGTACAACAATTCACCAGTTACCGAACCAAACACAATAACTGGGACACATTACATGCCAAAATTGATGGTCAACGCGGCGTGTATGGACAGGATATCGCATAGGCAAAATATAAACCGCACCAAAAGGTAATAGTCAATGCCAAAAAAATTAAATACAAAGGCAGGCTATACCGAAACCCGGATAACCTAAAACCGTTCCCTTTACGCCTGACAGTCGCAAACACGTAGCGCGCAATTTCACGTGGAACGCAAACCTTGACAGGACGGAAACAAACTTCACCAGACTTAACCCAGTAATTAACGACTACCCAAAAAACAAGGTGCAAAATTTTGACACAATATGTGCCCACCTGGCCATGCACACACGACGAAACTGCTGACACCAACCAACAGAAATAAACGCAAACTCGTAGTTCACATGCGTACGTATTATACCAACGTGCTTCCGCGCGATAGCATGCAAATGATGAACATTCATGAAATTTGAAAAATTAACGGCATGAAAAACAACCACGAGCAGGCACAAAACACGAAACGGCACGGCACGTTGGTAATTAAAATAAAAATCGCGCAGTCAAAACTGACTTATAACCCATTTACTGAGTCTGGAACCACCAGCAGCAACATGCACAAAATTACGAAACACGTGCTCCCAGTCGTGACGGCAAGCAATTTAACTGAAAAAGCTAGCAACCTCATGAACCTCTGGTAGTAAATAGATGTACGATAATATTTTAAAAGATTGAAAGTAAGACGGCTTTCTTACTGGATAATCTGATAGCCTCTGGTGAGCTCTCTAGCAGTGTAGCATGCAGAATTGCTAACAAGAACTAAATAATATGAAAATGACTTACCGTAATCTCACGACTGGGTTGATCCTGACACTCAGGCAGGATAGACTGGTTGGGAAGAGAATGGGTTACATGGACGGATTTCTACCTGCCGAGGAGTCCCGACTCGTGGATGATGACACTAAGATGGCTGGCGTACGACAAAAGACTTCAGGTCCAACTGCATGCATAGACCCTACAAAACCCATAGTGCCAACTTCGGAAAATGAAAATAATGACCGGTTCGATCCGAAATATCGAACATTGACCTTTACATTATATGATTAATTACATTTTTACTATTATTTATTTTTATTAAATACTAATTACATATCCAATTTATCCAATTAATCTTATTTAATTCTACGTTATTTAATATCAAACATGATATACTTTATAGTACACTATTTTCTAACTCAAAAAGTCATATTTACAGTATATTTGGATGTAGGCTTTAACTGTACTTCCTGTCACATTAAATGGTTTACAATTTCTGTTAGATTCTAATTAACATTGAACAAGATCATTGATTGTCTTATTATATGTCGATTTCTTTAATTCAAAGTAATTTTATGATTTGGTTAAATAATTTGAATATTATCCTTAATTTAGGCTTTTCCTTTAGATTCCAGTGTTATTACACTTGCATTTTTCTAATAATATTTTATACATTCATTCAATATCTTCACAAATTGTTGGTACAGTTATTATACACCGTGATTGATTTACATTATACAATTTTCATCAATTTGATTAATTTCCTTTACCTATTTACTAATTACAAGGTTGGTGAGATTTACCATTTGGCCTAGATTTTATGTTAGTTCATTTACAATGTTTATTATTATTCCAGCTTGCTAATACCCTCTCTGACCTATAATTCTTGTAACATCTTAACTAAATTACACTTATTTAATTACAGTAAGGTTTATTATTAATTAATATCATTAAAACATAATAAATGTTCTATATCAAAAAAATTATACTCAATCTCAAACATTCAAGCCTTGAGTTCAATGAACTGTTAATATAAACAAAACACGTCTGTTCTTTCTTCATTTAAATTATTCATTAAAATTAATTTTTAAGCAGTCTTTTGCTGTTTTTGGTTTTAGTTTAGGTATTTCCCCTTGTTCACTTCACTATTTATTGCATACTCTTATATTATTTTTTGTCATTTTGTCTGGTATTGTATGATAAAGAATATCACTTATATGAGATCATCAGGATTTGCTTTTCATAATAAAATTAAATTGCACTGGTACAGTTTTAAATTTATATCTAGAACCTTTACTTACACATACTTTACATTTACGCTTATTTTATTGCATTGTACTTTTCTTATTTATTTTCATCTTTTTTGGGGGTTTCTAATTTTTTTACATGTGGTTGTTTTTCCAATAGTCATTCTTTTTATTATAGAGGTTTGTTTATCCTAGGCATTTCCTGACCTGCTCCTATACTACCTGGGTATAATTACTTTATACATTGGCCTATCACTATTTTTCTATAATTTCTTATATATTGCATGGTTGGTTTTAATTTATTTTATCTCTTCTAACTATGATTTCACTTCACTGTGGTCCTTGATTAATTTTTATAGTAGTTTTCCTTGATGTCATTTTATTTTTATTTTATACATGATTATTTTTTAAATTAGAACAATGTGGATAATCTGTCATGCTACACGGTTTATAAATATAATAACGTTTTGTTGTTATGGCAACCATCTACAATCTTATTGGTTGTATACATTTGTATCTATTGTTATAAATCCTGAGTTTTGGTTCAAAATGAATAAATATTTTATAATTGCTATTATTCCTTGGTCTTATCATCAATGCATTAGATATTAATATAAATGTCTCTATTTTCTTTCAAAGATTATTTTGATATCCCACAAAGATGGGCTTGTTCATGTATTAATGTTTTGACAAAATTGCTAATATTATGTTATTACATATTTTCCTTATTTTATTTGTTTATTCTATTTCTGACATATTATTATTGTTAACTAATTGTAATTAATGAGTTACTTGGTCTTAATTTTCTAGTACAATAGTTACTTGCTTACAAATTGTTTATTTTAAATTTAGACAGTTAGGCATTTTATAGGCCTAAGCTGTAATTGTCTATAACTTCTTATTTTACACAAATTAAAGATTATTTATTATTTCCATATGTTTTGCTTGCTGTCACTTATTACTTATTTACTTTTTGAATTATTTTGGGTTGTTTTACAATAAATGAAAGTTATTATAATTTTACAACATCATTTCTTGTCTGTTATTCTTTTTCTTTTTCTGTCTTTACTCTGATGATTAATATTATGATTGTAAAATTTATTTCCTTACTTACATCTATTATTATTTCTTACACACTTTTTTAGCACTTAATACTACTATAAAAACATAACACAAAAATAGGTTTATGGTCTGTTCATTTTCCAGCCATATTCCTTCTTATAAACACAACTCTTTTAATTAAACAAATAACAACTTTGGTGAATAGTATTTTGACACCATCTATTCTATCGTGATAATCATCCCTTTGATTATTTTATTAATATAGGATGTTTGATTATCATTGCACTCACAACTTATGTTTCTTACTATCTAACGTTATGAAATTAGTTGTCTATCAATCTTTTGCTTGTTGTTTTGGTTTATTACCTTTGTCTATTTCTCTCTTTTTTTTGTAAATCATGAATTGTTTATATTAATTTATTCTTATCACTTCTAACACTTTCACTGTTTATCACTATCACTTCCTACCTATCTATCACTCTTGGTTTTTATTGGATTTAAAACACACATTTATAGTTAGTCTTTCAACATTCTGTGTTTTACTTTCTTATCATAATTAGGCTATTTACAACACACATTATCTATTAATAATTGTTTCACTTATTTATTATGGTTAGTGTACTTCCTTTTGTATTATTTTATTTAATGCTCGTTACTAAATGTGTTTTACTTATTTGTGCTTTTTATCATTTGTTTACCCTTTCTTATTTTATTGTCTTTATCTGGCCAATCTCTGGGGTTGGGTCATAGTCATTTGTTTGTCAGTCTTGTCTATTTACTTATTTATTATTCTTGTTTACACGTTTTCTTTTTACTCTCTCAATACCATTTTATATTTTTTCATCATTATTCATCAAATTAGTTTACTTTTTATCATCTATCTAACATTTGTGGATACCCTATAGGGTCTGATTTCTGCAACGTTATAATATACACAAACAATATGAAACAAATTTTTTTTCGATTTAACGTTCAATATTTAGTTGAGAAGTAGAACGCGATATTCTCATTATAATAATAATATTTTTTACAAGTTATAAAATAGCTAAATTACTAAATCGAGTTCTGAAATATAAACAAAAACTTCTTAATGCAATACAAAAACCAAAATCGAACTCACGGATCAACTAAAAACCGTACGAAGTAAACAGAGATACAAAATTATACTCTTTCGACATTTCAAACATGTACCCAAACATCTCATTGGCGATACTGTAAATATTATAATGTTACTCAATACAGAACATTCTACGTGTTTCTCGGCTATCCCAGCGGAGTCCGGCTGTAAAGTGTGCGTGTGTGTGTGTGTGTGTGTGTGTGTGTGTGTGTGTGTGTGTGTGCGTGCGTGCGTGCGCGCATACATATTGCTGGTACTTTGAGATGAAGGACAATTACGTGACACTTGTCACGCCTCCGCACAACGACAGCTGCCGCTTAGTTTCAGTTTAAGTGGCGATTTATTCAAGTGAGATTCGAGTTATGTCGGGCGATTTACACAGTGCGTCTCAAGTGGTGTATTAGTGAAAAGTGACTATAGTGCGGAATTCTTTATAGTTGACATTATTATTTGTATGGACAGATTAACTTAAATTATTGTACGAGAATAATCTTGTTGAATAACTTGTTGATTACAAACTGTTGATTGTGATGATTAAAGCTGGTTTTTAGTGCCATTATTGGTGTCTTGTATTTTGCTTTTCACTGTACCATACGGAGACCGTCGTAACAATAATATACCTAAACCTTAAAATATACGTTGATTTTAAATTGTTTTTATGAATTAAACAATTAGAAAGTTATGAAATTTATTAGGCGAATAATAAACTAAGTACAAGAAAATGATTTCAAAAGTATTCTGCTCGATCTCTTACATTTTCATTACGTTTTCAGCTGATTTGAGTACATTTTCTTTTATCATAAATAAAATTATTTTTAATATTTATGTTATTCTTGTAACAGTATTTAAACATTTAGAATATGCTCACAATCGTTAAAACTATTACGTTTTGCTTAAATCACTCTGATTTTTGGCAGTGGTGAAATTTTCGATAGCTGTGTGGGGAAAAGAGGTTTGATTGACTTGACAACAATGCTTTTTCGTTTCAGCTATTTCGTGACGCGTTGAATCAGTTTACTGTCCTAAGGGCACGGTGTACAGGTGTGAGGTGTACGGGTGTGCCGGGTACCATAGTGCCGTATATAAAGTTCTTACTTCGATGAAAATTAATAGTTTTTAAGCTGAATAATCCAGTCAAGATTAATTAAAATTATCAAATAAAATCAAAATTTCATTCATCTTATTAAAAAAAAATTGTCTAAAACACCCAATAATATGGATCATTACTATTATCGTTCAGCCTTTCGCGTCTACTGCTGAATAGGGGTCTCTTCGACATGGTTGTCATTTTTGTTGACTTTCATGCTGTTTAGAGACAGTTGGTGGTGATTCCTTTTATGTCATCTGTCCAGGACATCAGTGGCTTTCCTCTAATATCTTGTTATTTGTCTGCCTCCATTCCAGTAACTAACGTGACCAACGATTATCTCGTATTTAGCCAAGTTCCATAACTAAATAATCCGAATATTACCACCTCAATATTACCACACTCTGTAACCATTGACAGATCCTGATAAGTAGACGTTGGACTGCATGTCCACTGGAATAGTGGCAACAACCCGACAGGCTATCACGTTGCTCCGCCGTTTTTGATGTAGTTCTACCTTCAGTGTTTGCCTCGGTAATGCGTTACAACATGTTGTAAACATGTAGTATTATTGCCCAAAAGTCCGTATGACAATGGATTATATTTACTTTTAAAATTCCAAGTGTGGCTCCGGTCTTCGCGTTCATACATACAGTTAAAAGCATTTATATTCAGCAAAAATTTGTCTTCAGTTTCTTGTAACATATTGTTACAACTTGGTCGTCGTATGGTACAATGGAAAACAAAATACAGACACCGATTAAGTCACTAATAACCACTTTTAATTATCACAATTAATAATTTGTAATCAACAAGATTGTCTCTTACAACAATTCAAGTAAAAATTGTCCACACGCAATAATAATGTCAACTATAAAGAATTACCGCACTACTTATAACACAACACTTCGCTACAAACACTCGATCCGCGGTAAAGAAATAGCTCAACACCACTGAACTGACAAGCCGGCTACTATGGTTTTTTATAGGTAGCGCCGCCTTCCAGAAATCTTGCATCCTCAATGTGCACGCCACTTAATGCTGACGCTAATGAGTATTTCCAGCGGCCTCTTGAAGAATTTTGAAGAAACTTAAACGCGGGCTTGACTGAGGCAACACTTGGCTATTTAAGGGGGGGGGACGAGTGGAAGGAAGCTCTAGGTTGTTCTACGCGGTTCGATGGGATTCTCGTTACAATATATTTATAATATAATAATCTCATGAAACTGACATTCTTCGTAGCCTACGCAGTTCATTAAAAACAATGCGAAGTTTAATTTGGACCTCATGTAGTTTGTAATAATTATCGAGTTATAAAATAATTGTTATTTTTATACGTTGTGGCAATACATATCACCACCATGCATAGTAGAACTATTCAGATAAAGAAATCATAGTTAACTAAGTACTAGAATAAATAATAAATGAAAGGAAACTTACTAATAAGGGAGTATTAAGGAGTGTATTCTGGTTCCAAGCTAAAACAAAGCAAGGGATGAAGCAAAATAAATGTTAAAGCAAGGTAATATTGTAATTATAATGAAAATTAGAAGAATAGAATTTCATAACGTGGTAAACCCAACAGATATGGTAAGTGAGAGGTATAAACAAACCCAACGATGAAACAACTAACTGGAATAGAGACATGCGACAAGCAAAAAGACATTGAGGACCACATTAATGACAAGACAACACCAAGGAATAAAGAACTCAAAAGATAACAAATAACAAAAGAGAATAAACTAAAAACATGTTAATGACCAAGTAAAATGTAAATAGAAAAGTACTACATAAACTAATAACAATAAATACTAATTAAAAGAGATAAGATCAGAAAGTAGGTAGAGTTGTGGAAAATGCAATACAATAATATAAATGAAAGTAAGAAAAATGTGCATAAGTTTAAGAAAAATTGTAAAAACTTGTATTGTAAGGAAGTGCAGTGATTAGTGTACAAGGTAGGAGATAGTGATGATCAAAGATCATGTTATAAATCAGTGGGGAGGGAGAAAGTGAAGTAATGGTTTTATGTATAAAACACTATACATTAAGAACCAGTAAATATAAAGTTGTATGTGTTTAAAGGGTTCTATATACCCAGGAGTTATTACATTATGTAAAGGGTTTTGTATACCCACAGTATGTATCATGTTATAGTTTATTATTTAGAGGGTTTTTGTATACCCATGATATATTATATTAGACTTAGTTATTTAAAGGTCTTATGTATACCCACAGGATTTTGTTGTGTTACAATTAACTGTTGGAAGGATTTTGTATACCCACAGGATATTGTTTTATAATTATGTGTTTAAGGGGTTTTTCATACCCATAAGTTTCTTATGTTAGATTTGTTTGTTAAAAGATTTATTAATTTTTCAAGAACAGTAGTTATAAGAGCTGTTTAGAAATATCAAAATCAGGTACATGGTAAAACCTCATATTATGTAACAAATCATCGTAAAGGAATGGCAAAATGCTAAACCTTTAGGCCAAAAGAGAGGAGCTGAGCTTAAACAGTAAAATCTCCAAAATAGTCTTAACTAAACCAGATAAAATCAAATAGAAGCCTGACCTTAATGAAACAGGGGAGGTATTAACAAATTATATTTAAAAAAACTCATAATTGTAATGATCAGATGAATAGGGAAAGTAATATTAATACATAAGATAAGCCATTGAACTGACATGCTGTCAATATCATTGTTATTATAAGAAAATGAAGAATAGGTATTTAAAATTGTAACTTTATATATAATGTAGAAGTATCAGACATTATTGTTATTAATAAATACAACCCTATTAGGACATATTTAAATAGCAAAGAACGCAATAAAACAAGATAAGACAAAAATATGTAAAAGCCTAGAAACTTAAATTTGTAAATGTGTTAAACTAAGTGATACTGGGCCAAAATGGGCCACATTCGGTATCAAAATAATTCTATTTTTCCAAAAAATAACATCGTATAACTCAAATTTAACTTAATCTAAAAATAAATAAAGAGTAATTTGAGGTTACAGATTTAAAATTTACATATGTCAAATAGTTAAAACCACGTGATCGGGGTCAGGGGAAAATGAACCAATCAGGACCCACAAAAGCCGGGTCATAGCCGTTTTTTAACTGAAGAATTAGTTTAGTCTATTGTTAAAACTCAAGCTGTATAGACGAACTCCATGTAACAGAGAATCACATTTGATGAATAATTAATGACCGAAAGTAAAAATAAAGAGATGTCGATACCAAATTAAGAAAAAACATTAAAGAATTACACAGGCGAAACATATTAACAGAAATAATTGAAGACCGAATAACAAGATGACGATTTACTCCAACTAATACGTTCCCAATATGAAGTTTGTATCGGCGATCTGGTGAGATTGGAATAACCTAATAATAAAACAATCACACCTTTACATAACACGAGTTTCACCAACAACACTGTTAATCCAGACACTTGTGAACTTCAACAAACCTTTATTTAATAACATTGTGGACATAAAACCATTAAAACACTATTTAATTTAAAAAAAATAGGTAAAGCAGATTTCGGTACGCATAGACGCTGGCCGACGGCCATTTTGTTAAAAACTATCGTCGCCATTTCGAGTGACACTTGGAACAAAACACAGAATTGTAATATTTTTGATTAATACTAAATAAATTTTATTATTTATTAAGAGTGTTAATTAATTAACTGTGATGTACTGTATTTTATCTGTAGGCATTTTCTGATCTTTCTTAGCAGCTCAAAATATCCACGACCTGATATAAAAAGTAATATTGTATTTCATTTTCAACATTGTATTTTTTCGAGTCGAGCTTGGTGAGCGAGTCGATACGGTTACTATTCCGTTCGATTCACGAACTGTTGAACTTACCCTGAGTTTAAAAATCATCAAATAAATTGATTTGTTAACTTACAAAGTATATTATTTCTTTAAAGTAAATTAAGATAAAGGATTTGCAAGCGATAAGCAAGAAGAGGAATACGGCTAGAGTAGCGAACATCAAGCAATTAATAGAAGAGACCAGGTAACCTAAAAAACTGAGACGAATCACCAATTAATTGTGAAGAACCTTCACATTATTTCCAATTAAATAATTTCAACGAAGATAAGAAAAATACGGAAACAGATTGCGTTTCTTACAACCTCTATCATGACCTGTGTGAGTGGTAGACTATCTGTAGTAACCGTACACAGGCTGTAGTGATAGTAATTTTTATTTTACAAGAGGATGCTTCATTCCAATCGAATTGAGTCAGATGTTTTGAATTTGGGTTTCAGACGAGAATTGCATGCGAGCTCTCTTCCCGTTTAGTATAGTCTTGCTGGCTGGGACTGTGTATGTATCGATACCCATGACACTTCCGCCACCAAATAGACAACATATCCTGCAAACCATGCGTCCTACCGAAGATCCAGGTTACCCTGTTCAAGCCAGTCATGACTTCTTTATCGCGTTAGTTCACCGGCCCAGTGCGTCACAGCCTGACTTGTTACCCACAGTCTTAGAATATGTTGGTCGGCCAGCTTAACAGGAGGCACTGCAAATTAGACGAGAATATACATGGTTGTTCAGGGATAAAAAATACATATTGTTATGAAAAAAAATTAATAATTTTTTTGCCATATAATAGTAAAAACACATGCAATTTAAGAATATATACAGTAAATTTATTTCTTGAAGATGACATCTTGCAGGTGAGCTCCATTTTTGAGCAAACATTTCTGCAGTTTCTTAGTTAAATTATGCATGTTCGAAGTAACATATCAATAGAAATTTCGGCAATTGCTTCTCGGATCTTAGCTTTCAGTTAAAAATAATAAATTTAAAAAATTCAATTACAATTAAAAAATAATTGTAGGATATCTCAACAAATATCTGTCAAATAAGGTGTTAGTCAAGGGTGCAGTATATCACCTACTCTTTTTACTTCCATGTTCCGTAAGGAAATGGAAGTATGGTGATGGCGAAAAAAATCGTGTTCGAGATTAGGGCTGATTCTGATTGTACTACCCTCAAAACATGAAGAAGAGTCAATTTCCGAAAAGTGTGTGTCTACGTGTCTGTGTGTAGAATTTTTTCTATGGTGAACGATAACTGCCGCAAATTCAAACAGAATCAAATCATTTTTTGGATATTTGCCTGAGTTGTAGAGTACTCAAGGCCTATTGATTTTGGTGAAGATCGGTTAAGGGGAAGGGGTAGTTTACCAGCAACGTTTCATGTTTTAACAAGAGTAAAATACTTAATTTTGATAAATAAAGTGTCCTGAAAGGAAGGTCACAGTAATCCACTGTAGAAAGGTAGATGATATATCTATAAATAAAAAGGGTACTTGAAGGGATGGGGTAATTTTCTATAAATGAAAACGATAGTTGAAGGGGGAGGGGATAATTTTTTATATGTGTACTACGTTATCGGCAACAAAGAAGTATTTTGTTGTTAAAATTCCTTCCCGGGCTGTTTGGCCGTGGTCCAATGTTTTCTGCAAAACCAGACGTTTCGGCAGTGCCATCGACTGCTACCATCAGTGAAAATCGAGTGCGCTAACGTGACGTGGTATACGTTAGTGACCACAGTACTGTGGTTAAGGCTGTAGAAAGAAGTAGTTCTATGGAAATATTTCATTTTGAAAATGATTTTTAATATAAATCTTAGAACATGGAAGTCATGTATGTTCTCCATATCGATATTTAACATTCAATCGACGATCTAGTGAGGAAATGGAAACATCTAGTGAACCCTGGTATAAAGATATCACGAGACAGATATTTGAATGTGCTGTTTTTGCTGACTGCTTGCTTGTAATTCAAAATACGGACTCTACTTTACAAAAATCTGTTTTTAAGTTTCATCAGATTTTCAATCAATAAATATGAAAATATCTACTACAAAAACAAAGATAATGGCATTTCTAGGCAAGGAAGCAATAAGAACAAAAATAGTAATTAATGATCAGGTGTAGAATAGAATAAATAATTGTAGAACAGGTGAGCCATTTTAACTGTTTGAGAAATGGTATTTTCTATGACAATAATTATGATATTGATGTAAAGTTAGATAAGTTCCAGACGATCTGTGGGATAATCAGGCGTATTTTTAGAATCAAGGTACGTCGAGATACAAAATTAAAGTTTTATAAAGTTATGGCAGTCCCTGTACTGTCCTATGGGTGTAAATTATTAACGACAACCTAGAAAAAAAAATTTAAGTACAGGCCTCGGAAATGGTGTTCTTAAGAGGAATTAAAAGATGTTCTAAACGTGAGAAATAAGAATTAAGTTATAAAAGAAGAATTACAAGATTTAGCTTGAATGAAAGATTAAAAGATTATAAAAACTGTGGGTGGAAAGAACACTTAGAAAGAATGACATATTCAAGTCTGGAAATATAAACCTATAGGACGCAGGTGTGTGGGTAGACCAGGAACAGATGGCTGGAGGATCTTTAAAGGCGGAACAAGCAGCACCTAAGCTGTGATGTGCAGATGATCATGACGATGATAAAACTGTGAAAGGGGGCAGTAACCTAGAAAAATTGGTACAGACAAAAAATATCGTGAAAATACTTCCAGAGAACAAACGTAAAACGTGGAATGTGAATGTCTCGGATTATTCACGTCACAATCTCTGTGAGAACAAAATCCACACAGTCGAGTGGATTCTTATCCACTGACTAGTGGAAGTGCCTTCAGTCTTGTACGTACGCAAGGACGTACAAATTCGTTTTACTCAGTACTCGATATGAAAAAATTTCCAAATAAAATTTTTTGTTGATCACTCTATAGAATCACATGACACGCCCGCACTCGTACTCACATGTAAACGCAAAAGATAAATTCGCTCAATAAACTCGAGACCGCACATGTCCGTGTATTAAATATTTTGTCGTTACGTTGCCCCCTGTTTCGTGCGAGTCGACTGTCTCCTCCTGGCTTAGTGAAATATTTTGCTGACACAATATTGTTACGACATTGCACAACATGCTACGTGTTTCTCGGCTATTCCAGCAGCGTCCGGCTATAATGTGTGTGTGCGTACATATTGCTGCTGCTTTGAGATGATGGACAATTACGTGACACTTGTCACGCGTCCGTAGCCGAGACTGATCCGGATTTCACCAGTCCGCGCACACCGTGTTCAAGGCGGCAAGCAATTTACGCTCTAGTGTTTTCTAGGCCACTCGTTGACGGGTAGTATGGACTATTCTGGAATGTCAGCGGGATATAAATACAAGCACTCAGCGACGCTTAGTTCAGTTTTCAGTGGCGATTTATTCCAGTGCGATTCGTAGTAAGTGTTATGTTTTATAATTGTGCGAGACTCTATTAGTTGACATTTTTATTGCGTGCGAACAATTTTTATTTGATTTGTTGTAAGAGACTATCTTGTTGGTTTCAAACTGTTTAATTGTGATAATTAAAGCTGGTGATTAGTGACTTAATTGGTGTCTTGTATTTTGTTTTCCACTGTACCATACGACGATCAGTAGACCGTCGTAACAATATATAAACAAAACAAATAAACGCTTGCCTTTCACTCACACTCGTTTTATTTTTCAACTCAATTATAGTTATAAAAATTGCAAACATTCGTCTTACAAATTATAAATAAATTGTAAACCAAGAAAAAAATCTTTATTAAAATTTTTAGAATAATCTTTTCTACGCGATCTTCTCCAGCTATTTATTTAATCTTTTCCCGCTTTCCGTCAAGCGTTGCGACGTCCGTGTTGTGTCACCTAAGTCTCTGCTACTGACTGTACGCAAATTGTTAATTTGGAACAGCAGCGAGCGACGTCCTTAAGGCTCAGCTTGCTCCGCTGTCTCTAAGATTTTACACTGCTGTGAATTTTCTGTCGTTAATGCGCCTGCTTTACAGAGACTTCATATTTCACTGTCGTAAATATTTTGTGACAGAAATGACAGAAATACGTTAACAAAAAATTTTAAAAAATATTCTAAGATTTACTTAAAAATTAAATATAAATTTCTTAACGATGTTTTAACGTATCATATTAATTAAATAATTAATATTATTAATAATAAAATAAAATATATATTAATATATTAATAATAAAATATATTCTTGTACAATAATAATTATAATTATTTTATTATTATTATCATTATTATTGTTATTATTTTTATTATTGTACAAGAATATATTTTATTATTTTGTGAATTACAATGTTTCAATAGTATTTAACTATCATCAACAGATATCTTATATTTGATATCTGATGATGATAGTTAAATACTATTGAACATTGTAATTCACAAAATAATAAAATATATTCTGATGTCTATTTGATATCTGATGATGATAGTTAAATACTACTGAAACATTGTAATTCACAAAATAATAAAATATATTCTGTATAAAGAGGATTATTATTATCATTATTATTAATCATCATAATTATTATTAATGTAAAATATACAAGAAAAAATGAGCAAATATGAAAGAATCAATATTATACAAATAATGAAATGATTAAAATAATTATAGCCTATTAATACATCCTTGAGCGCGCGCGCGCGTGTGTGTCTGTCTGCCTGTCTGTCTTTGTGCTAATGTGCCTCTCTTCTTGAAACCAAGACACAATATAACCAAGGCGTATTAGACCCGACACTGTTCGTGGTCTACATCGGTCATAACGTCGAGTGGAAAACAAACATCGAATGCATTCAAATCTGGATTGAGTGTCGAGCCGGACGGTTACCAAACAAGCGTCGCCCCGTCTGGGTAAAATGACTCCAAAAGTAATCATCCGGCTACGACCCAAAACCTAGATGATGGGATCGTTAGCAGGTACTTTCTACCGGTCTTGCCTCGCGCTGCTCCCGTTTGGGGTTACGTTGCCGCTACTCGTAAAAACTTATAACGAGATTCAAGGGGCCGGACACATGTGCTCGTTAAAACCGGGTGCTCGCTACATCAGAGTTGTCGACTCACAAGCTTAAATTTGTATACCATGATTTTCGAATACACAACAAAAAAAGTCTACTGTAGAAGAGACTTTGCACAATAAAATTTTGACAGTTTTATTATATTCTACGTTTAAAAATTAAATTTAGAATGTTAATATTTTTTCACGCTAACATTCATTGCTGAATGATTGCGTATAGTGCATTCGCGAAATATAGCAGGCCTAAGAGTAACTGTGTAGGAAAAACTTACCAAAACTCAGCCGGTATCTGGCAAAAAACGCAAAACTTTCCATGCCACATTTACAATATTTAAATTAAATTACAAGGAAATTTACTATATTTTATTTTTATTTTTGTTCTTCGTTCTAAAAGGAATCGTCAAAATTATATTTTGCACACAGAAAAATGTATTAAAATTAAAATATATTAATAATACATTTAAATTATATTTTAATTGACCTTACAAAAGTCACATATTATTGTTTGTTTAGTAATTTTGTATCTTTAGATATCAAAACAGTTTCATAATTTACTTAAATATTCCACGAATTCAGGACATACATCATTAGCTTCACTAAATTGTGTTAATTATTTTAAACGAATGTTTAAAATGCTGTATTGTAACGAACTTTTGTTAGGACCTTAACCCGTGAACAAGCATGGGATAAAATCTTTGTTATAACCAAGTCGCTATTGCGTTCCTACCCGTTAAAACGAGATTAGTTATCATTACTAAGATACAAAACCAAACAAATCTTCTACTTTTGCTCGTTACATCCAAGTTCTCGTTATAAGCGAGTTCGTTATTCGCGAGTTCCACTGTATACACAATTGTCACAAGGCAAGTGGCGCCAATCGTACCTCTCTGCCCATTATTCTGGTGAAACTCTGTAGTCCCGCAGCTGTTTCTCCAATTCTTACAGATAGCGCTTCGTCTCTTTGTACTTGTGGCCGTGGAATGTGACGGTGATCACCGGTGGCAGCGTGGAGCGCAGGGCTGCGACGAATTGCGCCAAATCTTGCTTTGCCCCGTAGCTTGTGTCCTGCTGGTTGTAGTTGTTGGGCGCCGTGTAGTGTTGTGGTAGCTCCTCGGCGTGGCTGTATCGGGCATCCGCTCGATGATCTGGGACCCACGTTGGGCGCCAAAATGTATTCGACAGGAGGCGCCCATTGTCCCAGTCGTTCTCTTCTCGCCTGTTGAAAAGCGGGCTTAATATTCGATCTGTGAACGAGATAGTGAGAAAAGAAGAATTACGTACGAGGAAGAAGGCGTCCAAGACAACGCCTTCGTAGCCGGTCTCGGCGAGTACCTTACTTACGGCTACGTCCGGGTGATTCGACCTCGGCATGTACTGCGCCAAAGCGATTTAGTGTTTGTAAAACAAGTCAGAGAAAGTCGTCATACTTGACGTCGCGTCGGCCAGGAGCTCGGGATCGTTGCCCAGAACTCGACATACAGTAGCATTCTTGACTGCATTCGTAGGTCTGTACAACGCAGAATCCGCACGGCCCAGGTCATCATCGCGCGAAAATACAAATCGCCCTCGCCTCGTGAAGGGAGCTTTGTTTCACTCTCGCATCACATTGAGGAAGACGGGTTTGCTCGTTGTCTCGTGAAGCCTAATGACTGACGAAAGTACAAAATTCAGATTCACACAGCACGTCGAGCTCGTAAATGTAGCTTTGGTATTCGGCTATACGAAGCGGGATAGCGGCTTCTCTCATGCACAAACCGCATAACCCAGGGATGACGTGAGGTCGAAATGTATAAGGACTTCATTCTGTGTGTGTGTGTGTGTGTGTGTTGTTTGTACTGACGGTTGCCTTATAAAACAGTTTCATTCTATTGTAAATGAAAAGGGATTAGCCTGATTATTATCTTTTCTACGAGTCATATATTTCATAAAGACGTTATTCCATTACGCATCTCTCGCTCAATTTCTGTGTGCTGACGTAAACGCAAGCAACATAATATGTTGCGAAATACATGTGTCGTACAAAATAAATAAATGTAATTATATACTAGTTTAATTAACAAGCGGACGGGAGTGTGTATACGTGTTTATGTTCTCTCTTGTGAAACGAAATATACTGACGCGTCCGTTGTGGAAGTGTGAACTATTCGTACGTTAAATATGCGAGTGTACGTGAATTCAAATGCTTTGTCTTAGTTGTTTGGATGCCAAAACTGAATATCGCACGTTTCGTCCTCAGCAATCGAATAGTTCTGCCAACGGTAGTGCCGTCCAGTGGCTCTTCTTCCACGTGGCTAATACGCTAACGATTTGATGGTATTCTGTCGGGAGTCTGACGTGCATTGTGGTATCTCTGACTCCACTTGTACAGTATACTCCCGTACTGGCCTAATTGTTCGTAAGGAAGGTACGATCCGTGCTCATCCAAATGGACGGAACGTTCTCATATTAATATGATTACAGACAGAGATGCCTACAGGGGGGGATCGTGTCGCCATTGGCGACATTTAAAACATTTTGGGGGTGATTATTTTTTACTATTGCATGAAAAATCTTCCCAATTTTACAAAACTTTAAAAATAAAAAGCTTATAACGGACACGTATCAAACGCACAATAAATTTACCCAGTTGACTTTTCGAGCGGGCTGCTACATTTTAGTACACTACGAAAAGGTCCAAAAACAGACTGAAATTTTTATAGCATTTTATCGATAAAAACACATTTAAGTGAGACGTTTAAGTTGCAAAACTAAGTATCTTTTCAATAAAGTCATAGAGTTCTGGTATTGTAAAACAAATCACGTTTTACTGAACATATTAATTTGTGATTAATTATTAGAAATCCTTATTTTTTTATTTTATAACTACCTACAATCAATATATCGTTTCGGTAAAAGGTAATATTTTGTAATAGTTTTGAGTTAGAAAACCCCAGCTCGATTAGGTAAGAAATTTTAATGTAAAAGAGAGAAAAGGTCTTGTCAGAAAAAAGGAGTATTTTTTTATAAAATTGGGGGGAAGCGTTATAGAGGCTAGGGGATCGGCACCCCTGATTATAGATTACAATTAAATCCGAATTACAAATGCAAAACACTTTTAACGTTTCGCCTAATTTAAGCTTTCTCGATCGGGTTTAATTTTTGAAGTTGACAGCTTTTCGGTCGAACGCCGTGATCAATTGAATGTCGTTTAGCTTACGACTGCGATGTCCTCTTTACTGTCTTCAGGCCTGACAACACGACGTCCGTCGATAATTATGCAACCTAGAATAGGACAAGGTCCAGAGTTACAAAACCGTATTGCGGCCATTAGTACTGTACACTTCAGAAGCCTTCAGACCATGACCTCAGCCCAAGAAGATATGATCAGAAGATGGAAAAGAAAGAGTCTGAGGAGGATATATGGAGGTGTACTAGAGGTCAGAATGTGGCGTACGACGACAAATGCCAAATTGAACGATCTACACAAAGAATATCGTCACAGAAATAAAAAAAAGTAGAATTAGGTGGGCAGGTTACGTAAAAAAAAGTCGCACAGGATAGAGAGGAGTGGAGGCATATTGTTCTGGAGGCCAGAGCTCTTCATGAGCTGTAGCGCCGTGGAGTAGAAGTAGTAGTAGTAGAATAGGCATACATCCAAATGTCCATAGATTTTGCACGTTACTACAAAAATAGCTATCTTAAGGAGGAACTACTTTTTTGTTTAAAAATTATTTCTTTAAAAAAATGTCTTATTCAAACCAAACTTAACTTTTGATTCAATTATTCATAAATTAACACAAACAAGAGGACTATAAAAAATGTCTAGGGGAAAAGTCAACAATGACCCATGGTTTCCCAAAGCTATCGACTCACCGCCTTCTTTTCAAAAACAAAAACAAAATATATATATATATATATATATATATGTATATTGTAACAATATAACATTGCAAATATAATATAATTTAAATTTGTGATGCTCCACGTTGGAAGCGACATTTCTTATGTAACGCTACAACTGCAAATATAAATTTATTTGTGTTTGCGGAGCCCCACGATCTTGGACGCCATTTCTTATGCAACGATACATATACATAAGTACAATTTAAATTGGGTTTCAGGTGTATCTGTAATAAGAACTCTATATAACTTGTAACGGTATTTCAAATTTATTTGATATTAATAAAATTGTGCACATGGCACTTACTTCGACTTAAAACATTCGTTATTATTTTGTTACTATGCAGTAAGGCTTATGCTATATACATCCTTACTGACTAAATATTCTATTCTACTAATTATTGTATTAAAAAAATCTCATTTCCAGACTACTCAGTCAATTAGTGTGTTTAAAAATATCAATGTTTAAATATCTTTTATTATATTGTAATGTAACTCAAAAATATTAATAGTTACTGAATTTATCTTTCTTTTCTCAGTACTGATTTATATAAAACGCTAATTTTTACTTAAATGCTTTGCATTCTTTTCATTTCAATACTAATTTGAGCTCTTGTTTACGTTAATCTTACTTCAATAACATCTATGATTTTAATTCTATATTTACAATAAACATTGGCTCTTACTTTTAAATAGAACAAGAATGTCTTTAATTGTCTTTGAGTTAATTGTTCGATTAAGAAATAAATAAGTTGTTTATCACCTTATTGTCGTCAATCATACTCAATCATTGGATCCATCTGTAATCGTCCTCGTCTCGAACTCCAGCATCACTTCCTCTTGTCCAGCGTCGTCTCCTCTTGTCCAGCGTCGCTTCTCTAGAGTCCAGCGTCGTCTCTCTTGTCCAGAGTCGCCTCGCCCTTCTCCTCTTGTCCAGCGTCGCTCCTCTCTTGTCCAGAGTCGACTCTTTCTTGTCCAGCGTCGTCTCGCTCTCTGGAACTTCTCCTCGTGCTGTTTCGGACGTCAGTTGATCTTCTTATGTGGATCTTCTTATGTAATTTTGTTACTACTTAAAAATTGTTTGTTTTACAATCCAGTTACATAACTGTATGTAACTGGAAGGATGAAACTATTTACAAAAATAAAATATTCTGTACGGACGGGCAGAAGCTCCCGCTGCACTGTGGGTGATTGAAGAAAGAGAACAACTGTAGCGTGTGTGTCCTATTTATACCCATGTCTTGGTCAACACCTGCAGTTGTACGAAATCGACATGTCAGAAACTGTCTCTGGGTTCAGTTCCCCCACTCTTTGTCAATTTCGCTATTTCTTATTTTTCTGCGAATTGCAGAGTCCTATAAGTATACTCTTATACTCATCTTATAACTATTTTCACTACACATGTTCACTGTAATTTTGGACATTGCAACTTAATCCTTTCGATTTGTACACAGTTATTTCACTACTACACTCGTACGGTGTGTCTTTTTCACGTGGTTTTGTACACAGTATTTATTAAGTTTTATTACATTTTATTGTGTTTTTGGATTTTACTCCTTAATTATAGTTTATGAATAATTACGGAAAAACAGTAATTATGCAATTATTCATCTTGGGGTGGTAAACTCGCCTGCATAGACCTACGTTCACACACACTAGCAAAATAAAGTGTACACATTTTCAGTTACATTTGTGTGTGTGTGCACCTCGATTCAGGTCGAAACACCTGTTCATATTTTTGTCTGAGCCAAGCTTGCAATCACTGACATGCTTATTTCTAATATATTATTAATTATTTACAGTTTATTAGGTATATTTAAATTTTTATATTCAATGCTCAGTACATCACTTATTTGTACTGTCGCAATATATATATATATATATATATATATATATATATTATATTTAATATTTATAATGAATTTACCTCAAGATATTTTTCTTCCTTATTAGGAACATGTTTCGGGTACCATCTTGTACCCATCCTCAGCCTTCCGGTTTTTGTGTCTGGTGAAGTACATATGTATTCGTTGACTATTATTATTGTGGCTTCCTGTTGGCTTCTGGTACTTCAAATTGATTTTATTGTGTGTGATTTTGGTGTATGTGTTAGTTTTTGTGTATTTTCAATGTTGAGTGCTTTGAATATTGTGTCATATTTTGTATTGATTTGTATTTGTTCAGGTATTAGTTTGTTTGGTGTTTTATGTTTGTATATTTGTAAATTTTCCCAAATGTTCATTATGGTGCCTTTGTGTGGTATATGTTTTATTAGTGTCACATTGGTTATGTCTGGGAATTCATGTCCTGTGTTTATTGGATGTGTGGCTAAATTAGATTTATATATTTCTGGTTTTTTGTATGTTTAGGTGTTCAAAATAACGTTTTTTCACCTTTTTTTTGTTTGTCCTATGTAACATTTATTGCAATCTTGGCATTCAATTTTGTATATACCGTTAGTTGTTGTATTATCTTTGTTGTGTGGGCTATTTAGTTTTTTAAATTATTTTTATTAGTTTTGTATGCTATTTTTATATCTGTGTTTTTAAATAGTTTTGTTAGCTTTGTCATTTTATTTTTATGTATGTGAATGTGGCTCATTTTTTGTTGTTGTTATTATTTATGTGTTGTTCATTTTGATTAATTCTTAATTGTTCAGTTTTTATTTTCTATTGATTTTATTTTCTATTTTGTTTACAGTATTTTTATTGTACCCATTTCATATCATATGATTTTATATCCAAATATCATATCCAAATGGCATATGAATAAGATATGTAGATAATGGGCTATATGTGTCAAATAACAAAAACACAAATGCAGAGAACATACTGAAAGAAATCAATAATATACATCCTAAAATACAATTCACAGAAGAAAAAGAAAAACATAACAAAATCAACTATTTAGACATAACCATCACAAGAAACAACCACATACAATATGCAATATACAGAAAACCAACTTCTACCAACATCATTATACCTAACCATTCTGACCACTCACCACAACATAAAATGCCAGCATTCTATTCGCTATTTAACAGAATGTACAAAATTCCCCTAAACAAACAAGAAACTGACAAAGAAAGAAATATAATATACCAAATTGGTTATGAAAATGGATACAATAAAAATACTGTAAACAAAATAGAAAATAAAATCAAATAGAAAATAAAAACTGAACAATTAAGAATTAATCAAAATGAACAACACATACATAATAACAACAACAACAAATGAGCCACATTCACATACATAAATAATAAAATGACAAAGCTAACAAAACTATTTAAAAACACAGATATAAAAATAGCATACAAAATTAATAAAAATTGTATACAAAAACTAAATAGCCCACACAACAAAGGTAATACAACAACTAACGGTATATACAAAATTGAATGCCAAGATTGCAATAAATGTTACATAGGACAAACATAAAAACAGCTGAAAAAACGTTATTTTGAACACCTAAACGCATACAAAAAACCAGAAATATATAAATCCAATTTAGCCACACATACAATAAACACAGGACATGAATTCCCAGACATAACCAATGTGACACTAATAAAACATATACCACACAAAGGCACCATTATGAACATTTGGGAAAATTTACAAATATACAAACATAAAACACAAAACAAACTAATACCTGAACAAATACAAATCAATACAAAACATGACTCAATATTCAAAGCACTCAACATTGAAAATACACAAAAAACTAACACATACACCACAATCACACACAATAAAATCAATTTGGAGTACCAGAAGCCAACAGGAAGCCACAATAATAATAGTCAACCAACACATATGTACTTCACCAGATACAAAAATCGGAAGGCTGAGGATGGGTACAAGATGGTACCCGAAACATGTTCCTAATAAGGAAAAAAAATATCTTGAGGTAAATTCATTATAAATATTAAATGTATTATATACATCAAGAAACGGACTGTAGCAGAAAGTGATTGTATATATATATATATGTCAGCACACGCTCGGGAAAAGTCTATTCATGAAGATTTTGGATGACCTTCTCAAACTTGATTTTACTCAATCTTTTGGAGATCTGTACCTACAAATACAGAAGAATACAACAGACAAGGAGTTTTGTTGTTGCAGCACTGTATGATGCTGTATGAAACCCTTTACCGCATCATACGAGATTTGATCAAACAGTTGGTGCAGTTTTAGTGTATTTGAAAAATCATTCCTTGATTCGTCTATATTTTAAATTGCCCCTTTAAGCAACGATTATGCAAATTTGTTGTTTTATCTTCAAAATATTTTGTTTTACGTCTTTGACAGTTGCTAAACGTTGGACTTTCGTGGTACTTTTGATTATTGGGAAAAGGAGAATACGGCGGTTGTGGTGTCATTATGTTCTTTTGCCTATAATTCTTGGACAAGCAATGACGTGTGTACTGGTTCATTATAAGGGTGCAATGTCCATAAATTCTTCTTCTTCTTCTATGGCGTCACAGTTCGTAGTCGAAACTTAGGGTATACTCTTCATGATCATAGAAGAAACACAGATATACGCCAGGAACTGAATATTATGAGTATACTCGACAGGATCGCCCAGTATCGGCTGAATTGGTGGGAACATCTTTGCCAAATGGATGACTGCCGCATCCCCAAACAACTATGGAACTATAGGCCGAGGGGACGGAGAAGTGTGGTACGTCCGAGGAAGCGCTGCAGTTACCAGGTGTAATATTTGCCTACTTCAGACCGGAACAAACCATTCTTGGTTTAAACCATGAGGAGGAGGATGATGATGATGATGATTATAACAGTTTGTTGTGTACGATCTTCAAGTTACACGTTATATATATAAGATAAATATGTAGCTTAAAAATACTGTTTAATTGCCTTTATTGCAACTTTGATTGCAAGCTATATAAAGATCTGGCCACCACCATCCGACTACATAGATTGCAATGGGCAGAACACATAATTAGAATGGAAGGCAACCACCTAGGAAGGTACTGTTTAGTCAAAATCGAGAGAAGAAGTCCTGTCGGAAGACCCAAGGATCGCTGAATTGACGTAGTGGCGAGGGATGCTGATACTCTGCTTAAAATAAAACGATGGACATCAATCGCCAAGGACAGGGAAAAATGAAAGCGGATGATTATGAAGGCTAGGATTCGATGCTTGGATGCGACTGGCCTGGCCTTTCGTTAAAGCCCAATTATCAGACCCATAAAGAAGTGTGGGAAGAGCCATCACCTTGTAGAATTTTAGGCGTTCCTTTACTTGCTGACTTAAGGGTTCGCCTGATGGTCCCGCACATAAGGTTGAATTTATGCAACTTATTCACCAATCGTTGCTTGCATTATAAGACACACTGTAGCACAGGTATTCAAAACTGCTAATTTGTTCCAGGACAGTACCACAAACTGTTATTCATATGTAATTCTATCTGTACGAATATTCCCGCATTTAATGGAATCGGTGCAACGGAATCAGGAAATACAAACAGTCCGTATTCAATAGGCGGCAGCCGCGCGTCTTGCGTGCTCTAGACCGAACACTAAAGTACACTATTTTAAAGCACGTAGTATAATTTATGCGGCTCACTCGGCTGGCTCTTTCAGTTTTGTCATCCAGCGTGACAGCTGAATACCGCTATTTTGTTGTTGTATGAATTTTTAATGTTCACTTTCAAATTCTCGCTGTAACTAGTCGCGTTACGGTTTATCAGTGAGTGATGGTGACAGTGGCAGCATCCACTGTATCGTCTGTTTTTTCTTAGCGTTTTCAGGCTCGTCTACTTAAACATACTTAAATACGTCCCTATGTAAATATTGAATTAATCGTGAACTTACAGGACGAGTATTGCAGTATCTCTACGTATTTTCGTGTGTGTTCAATACTTTTCCATCATAAGAGGGATTCGAACTCACGACGCGTCGCCGTTTTGCCAGCACTACGTCGCCTGGTTGTTACAACGTTTTGCTACGGCTTTTGATATGAATAACACATAACGATAACTTGAATGGGTTTTATTTATTACCACATTTGTGTTCCGCAATTAAAATGTTTCCATATCACGAGATGTTTCCACACAAATGTTTCTGTGTAATGTAAGTTATTACGAGACATATATTTGAATGAGCTGTTGTGTGTTGTTGTGCTGTTGCTTGCCGACGACTTGCTTATACGTACTTAATAAAACAGAAGCTGTTCTGCAAGAATCTGGTTTTAAGCTTCATCACATTTGCAAACAATACAATATGAAAATCTCCACTATAAAAACAAAGGTAATGGCCAATAAGAACAAAAATAATTGATAGTGATCGAATTCTAGAACAGGTGAGCAACTTTAATTATTTGGAAAATGTTATTGTCTGTGATAGAAATTATGATACTGATGTTAAGTTGGGTAAGATCCAGACGATCTGTGGAACAATCAACCGTATTTTTAGAAACAATGTACGTCGAGATACAAAATTAAAGTTTTACAAAGTTATGGCAGACCCTTGTACTCTACTGTCCTATGAGTGTGAATTGTGGGTAACAACCAAAAAACAAGACAGTAAAAAACAGGCCTCGGAAATGGCATTCTTAAGAGGAGTTAAAAGGTGTTCTAAACTCGACCGTATAAGAAATGGAGCCATAAGAGAAGAGTTGCAAGTTTTTAACTTGAATGAAAAATTAAAGATTAAAAATAACGATGGAAAGAAAGCTTAGAAAGAATGTCAGATTCCAGACTGGCCAAACAAGTTTGAAAATACAAACCTATGGACACAGGTGTGTTGATAGACCTAGGAGGACTGGAGGCTGGAGGATTTTTGAAGGCGGAACAGACAGCACCTTGCCTATGCCGTGTTGTGAAGATGATAATGATGATGATATTTTAATGCTCTAGCCTAGATTTTCTATGCAAATTAACTTTGTCACAACGTAACAGTTCAATAGTACATTTTAGAAATAAACATAATTTTCTACACTTATTACACGTGTACAACACATATGAATATCTTTTTCTTGATAGTAATTCTTGATGGTTTTTGTAGTTTTTTCCAGTAACTGAATATTACATTAGTGAAATAATATATTTCTTCTGCAATTAAATGTTTTATAATATTAATAATTATATTATTATTATTATTGTGGTTATTATTATTATTATTATTATTATTATTATTATTTTTATTTTTATTATTATACAATTATTATAATTGTACTTTTTTTTAGGCTTCGTGTATAGTCAGTTTGTTAAATTTCCTGTAAACAAACAAAATTTTATAACAAAATTTGTAGAGAATTTAATCCTGAAAAAATTTATGTAAGTTAAGTAAATAAAAAACAAGTAAAATTAAAAAAATTCTACTTTTATTTAGAACAAACAAACCAGAACGTAACAGAAAAATGTAATACACTTGAACAAAACCATAAGTCGTTTTAATACTGAAAAATCTGAAAAACAAAGAAAAAATGAACAAATTCATTAAAGACTAGTTTAATAACTTTGAAGTTAATTTAAGTTGCGCGAAAAGTTACTTAACTCTTTCATGTTCGAAATCGAATTTAAAAATTTATGTGAGAAATGTACAGAAAATATTTTATAACAATTTGTATGATTGTAATATGCTTACATCGTAATGATTTGTAATACAAATATAATTTATATAATAATTGTTATTGCAACAATGAGTGGGTTTGTTATAGGCTATTTTTGTTATTTGTAGAGTAGGACAAGAATACACTTTATGTCATTTTCTTTAACGTTCGTAGAGCGTCTCATAATGTCGCGGAAATAATTTCAGGGTATGTTTTACTGCTGGAAATAAAGAAAAACGTTTTTATAAACAAACGTAGGTGCAGAAACAAGTTATGCCTGACGAAAAATTCCATCTGTTTTCTGCAACAACGGAAAATGAGACTATACAGCTAGTATTTCTCCAGTACATTCCACCCCAGTCAGTAATTGTGGGAGTTCTTTCATAAAGGTTTTTAATTGATTTATGAAATACGTAAATACGAATACAAAGCATGGGTCATAACATATCCATGAGTCACTGGCTGAGAGTATTATTATGTATGACGCAAAAACTCGGGCCCGGAAGCCGCATAAATAAGAAATTAATAAAACTCTAATCAGACGTGTCGTGGCATATGGCAACGAAACCTGGATCGTGAAAGCAGAAGATTGGAAGACAAAGTTTTTAGGAATATATTACTTGTCTGTAGTAGGTAATAAGAATAACCTGCTAAACTTTGATCTATACAATCTTATACAAACTACCCTTCCAGAAACCTTGTACTTCACTCAAGGGCGTATTTAAGGGGGAACGAACGGAACCCGACCTTCCCCTAGAGGGTCGAAAATTTTGACGAATTTTGTTAACATCTTTATTTTTTAGCCTGTTTTATTTAATTTTTTTCAGCCATTTACGCTAATATAGTAGTAGGTCTAACTCTTTTACTTCCATATTCCTTAAGGAATGGAAGTATGGTGATGGCAAAAAAAATCGTGTTCGAGATTATTGCAGATTCTGATTCTACTACACTCAAAACATGAAAAAAAGTCGTTTTCCGAAAAGTGTCTGTGTGTCTGTCTGTGTGTCTGTGTGTCTGTCTGTCTGTCTGTCTGTCTGTCTGTCTGTCTGTCTGTCTGTCTGTAGATTTTTTTTCTATGGCAAACGATAACTGCCGCAAATTCAAACAGAATCAAATAATTTTTTGCATACAGCCCGGTTTTGCAGAGTTCTCGCGACCTATTGTTTTTGGTGAAGATCGGTTGAGGGAAAGGGGTAGTTTACCTGCAACGGTTTTTTTTTAGCAAGGGTAATTTTGTTTGTTTGGCAAACGATAACAGCCGCAAATTCAAACAGAATCAAATAATGTTTCGCATACAGCCCTGAATTGTAGAGTTCTCAAGACCTATTGTTTTTGGTGAAGATCGGTTAAGGGAAAGGGGTAGTTTACCTGTAACGTTTTATGTTTTAACAAGGGTATTTCCTATGGCAAACGATAACAGCCGCAAATTCAAACAGAATGAAAAGATTATTTGCATACAGCCCTAAATTGTAGAGTTCTCAAGACCTTTTGTTTTTGGTGAAGATCGGTTAAGGGAAAGGGGTAGTTTACCTACAACGTTTTTTTAACAAGGGTATTTTCTATGGCAAACGATAACAGCCGCAAATTCAAACAGAATCAAATAATTTTCTGCATACAGCCCTGATTTGTAGAGTACTCAAGACCTATTGTTTTTGGTGAAGATCGGTTGAGGGGAAGGGGTAGTTTACCAGCAACGTTTTTTATCATGCGTATTTTCTATGGCAAACGACAACTGCCGCAAATTCAAACAGAATCAAATAATTTTTTGCATACAGCCCTGATTTGTAGAGTACTCGCGACCTATTGTTTTTGGTGAAGATCGGTTGAGGGGAAGGGGTAGTTTACCTGCAACGGTTTTTTTTATCAAGGGAAATTTTTTTTTTTGGCAAACGATAACAGCCGCAAATTCAAACAGAATCAAATAATGTTTCGCATACAGCCCTGAATTGTAGATTTCTCAAGACCTATTGTTTTTGGTGAAGATCGGTTGAGGGAAAGGGGTAGTTTACCTGCAACGTTTTTTTAACAAGGGTATTTTCTATGGCAAACGATAACAGCCGCAAATTCAAACAGAATCAAATAATGTTTTGCATACAGCCCTGATTTGTAGAGTACTCAAGACCTATTGTTTTTGGTGAATATCGGTTAAGGGGAAGGGGTAGTTTACCTGCAACGTTTTTTTATCAAGCGTATTTTCTATGGCAAACGATAACAGCCGCAAATTCAAACAGAATGAAATAATTTTTTGCATACGTCCCTGAATTGTAGAGGTCTCAATGACTTTCGATTTTGGTGAAGATCGGTTAAGGGGAAGGGGTAGTTTACCTGCAACCTTTTACGTTTTAACAAGAGTAAAGTACTTGAAAATTTATTTAAACTTTTTGAAACAATGGTAATTGTTAAAAATAAAATAATTTTGTTGCCAGGCAATAAAATTATAATTTTTTCATTTTAATGTAATATAATATTTTTCATTTAATACAGCAATAAAAAGGCAGGTAAGACACAGCCTGGTTGTTTGGCTGAAAATGATTTTAAATATAAATCTTAGAATATGGAAGTCATGTATGGTTCTCCATACCGATATTTTACTTCCATATTCCTTAAGGAATATGATGGCAAAAAAAATCGTGTTCGAGATTATTGCAGATTCTGATTCTACTACACTCAAAACATGAAAAAAAGTCGTTTTCCGAAAAGTGTCTGTGTGTGTGTCTGTCTGTCTATCTGTCTGTCTGTCTGTGTGTCTGTCTGTAGATTTTTTTTCTATGGCAAACGATAACTGCCGCAAATTCAAACAGAATCAAATAATTTTTTGCATACAGCCCTGATTTGTAGAGTACTCACGACCTATTGTTTTTGGTGAAGATCGGTTGAGGGAAAGGGGTAGTTTACCTGCAACGGTTTTTTTTTATCAAGGGAAATTTTTTTTTTTGGCAAACGATAACAGCCGCCAATTCAAACAGAATCAAATAATGTTCCGCATACAGCCCTGAATTGTAGAGTTCTCAAGACCTGTTGTTTTTGGTGAAGATCGGTTAAGGGAAAGGGGTAGTTTACCTGTAACGTTTTATGTTTTAACAAGGGTATTTCCTATGGCAAACGATAACAGCCGCAAATTCAAACAGAATCAAAAGATTATTTGCATACAGCCCTAAATTGCCTAAATTGTAGAGTTCTCAAGACCTATTGTTTTTGGTGAAGATCGGTTAAGGGAAAGGGGTAGTTTACCTGTAACGTTTTATGTTTTAACAAGGGTATTTCCTATGGCAAACGATAACAGCCGCAAATTCAAACAGAATCAAAAGATTATTTGCATACAGCCCTAAATTGTAGAGTTCTCAAGACCTATTGTTTTTGGTGAAGATCGGTTGAGGGGAAGGGGTAGTTTACCAGCAACGTTTTTTATCAAGCGTATTTTCTATGGCAAACGATAATAGCCGCAAATTCAAACAGAATCAAATAATTTTTTGCATACGTCAGTGAATTGTAGAGGACTCAAGCCCTTTAGATTTTGGTGAAGATCGGTTAAGGGGAAGGGGTAGTTTTCCTGCAACTTTTTACGTTTTAACAAGAGTAAAGTACTTGAAAATTTATTTAAACTTTTTGAAACAATGGTAATTGTTGAAAATAAAATAATTTTGTTGCCAGGTAACAAAAATAAAGTCATTTTGATTATAAAATATAAATATTTACAACAAGAAAAGAATTTTCAGTTTTCAAAATTTAAATATATTTTTATAAAACAATGGGTTCTTCATTGAGGTGGGGACCATGTCACTCACTCCATCTCAAGCCTCTCCCATTTTGCAAAAAAGAGGACCCTGTCAAGGCTGATACTTTGACGACAGTGACAGGGCTTTCCACCAAATTCAGCAGAGTGACAGGTAGGCCCAACTCTGATTGGCTCCTCAGATTTCCCCAGCGTTAGTAGGTTCTCTGAAAATATTTTATTTCAAAAATGATTTTAAATATAAATCTTAGATATGTTTTATAAATCTCATGTTTTATGTTTTAACATGGGTAATTTTTTATATGACGAACCATAACTGCCGTAAATTCAAACAGAATCAAATAATTTTTTACATATATGCCTGAGCTATAGAGAACTCAATGTCTGTTGATTTTGGTGAAGATCGGTTACGGGGAAAGGGCAGTTTACCTGAAACATTTTTTGTTGTAACATGAGTAAAGTACTTAATTTTGATAAAGTATCCTGATAAGATCTTAATAATCCACTGTAGAAACGTAGATGAAATATCTATAAATGAAGAGGCTAGTTGAACGGGCTGGGGGTAATTTTCTATAAATCAAAATTATAGTTGAAGGGGGAGGGGATAATATTTTTTATATGTGTACTACGTTATTGGCAACAAAGAAGTATTTTTTTGTTAAAATTCCTTCCCTGGCTGTTTGGCTGAAAATGATTTTAAATATAAATCTTAGAATATGGAAGTCATGTATTGTTCTCCATACCGATATTTTAAATATACACACAGGTTTATTACAAAGCATTAGGATATACATTTGAAATATGAAATATAAAATATTACATATAAAAAATGAAACATTTTTAAAAACGTTTTAATAGCGCGTGTTTTTATTGTGTTATTACCTTTTAAATTTAATGGGACTGATTTCAGGATATTACACGCGTTTTTTGTCAGCCACTTTGAAAATAGTATGTTGATTAGTCTTAACTTGTTTTCTCTTTGTATGAAGCCGACCCGACCCCGGACACTCCCCCCAAAGCCAATTTCTAGATACGCCCCTCACTTCACTAAAGAATACTTAAACCTATTTAGGTTTAGGAAATAAAATATAAATAGACCTATTTAGAATGTGACACCTTGTAGGGCAGGGCAATAACATAATTAATAGTGCCTGATTTTTCTAATGAAACAAAAACAATGAGTTTGAACATTCCCAACTAATGGGAGATGATAAAGAGGTAAACAAAACAGCTAGCGCAAAACTGTGGAGATAATAATAAGAACAGAGTACAAAGGAGAAATACTTCATGACGTAAAAGTAGAGGACTGGAGTTGGACACTGGAGGTGGAAGGCAATTATCGTAAAAAATGACAGGTTACTTTTCCAGAGAACAAGGTTCTCCACGCTGCGCGAGGACCACATTGTAACACCGACGAATCTAAACACTATTCTCAAACATTTACGATACCTTTAGAATATGTAAAACAAAAATGATCGAAAGTACACAAATGAAAACTATTTTTTTACACTAATAACTTACACAGATATGTATAAATAATGCCACGTTTTCTCTATAAAGCTTATAGTCACAAACAAGTTGAGGAGAAGCTAAATCTAACGTGTTAAAGTTATGTGCAAAAATATTATATAATTTTTATGATTCTATTAAATGCTGGAGTTTCAAGTACACAGTTTTTGTGTAAAAGCGAATTACAAAGCACCATCACCTGTTTTAAGAATGTAATTCTTTGGTCGGAACTTAACAAATGCTTGTAGGAAATGTCTCATACTTCGGTGACAGTCATCACGTTAATGTTATTTATTCTGAATTCACAGTGCAACACGACAACTGATGACGTAAAAAAGGATATACAACAAATCTATCACATCTCGTGATTAATAAGCATCAATTTCGTAAATTAAATTCCAGTAGCTTTTTTTAATTCAATATCAGACTTGGGGCAAATTCCCTGGAGAATATTACATCCGTTCACCCATTCTGTGTATACGAATGTCTTTGAACATGTTGTGCGGAGAAAGTATACATTCTGGCAAAATTGTTATTTCTCATACAATTAAAAAAAATCCTGTAAAAGATCTTTTCGCTTAAAAACTTAGAATGTATTAACCACAAAACATATTTAAATTTTTAATTTTCAACAGACAATTTGCGACTGAAAATGAGTTAAATATACGGTGATCTTTGTTTTTCTTATCTGTCGACAAGAACACGTTACCTGCTGTGGACGTATTACTTCCTGTAAGTTCTCAACGCTTCCTGGTACTATTTACAGATTTACAAAAAGTAATTATTTTTTATATTGATATTTTGTTCTTAAATTGCTTCAAACTAGTACATTATGTTTTAAATATATCTGTTAAGGTATGGTAAAAAATTCAAATACACACCTTCAATAGATAATTAATATACCTAACTAAATCGTTGTTCGACCATTTAAAATGCATTGGAAAAAAGTGCGGATCTCCTCTTAACTTGTCCATACCATATAAGTTGCCATCTTTCCATGTTTTCTGGTCTTGCTTCTTTTACGCCCATCAGATTTATGATCCATTCAGTATGTTCATGATGTTTTATCCATATACTACATAATCTCTATAATGCGTCCATCTCAAGATACATTTTTCATCCTTTTCTATTACAGACTATACGGCTTCCGAACCGTACAGCGTTACGGTCTTTTTTCTACTATCTCGTAAATATTCAGTTTTCTCTGTTTTGAAACTCCTGTTCTACCATAAAATGTTCAGCTACATGATGGTTCTTCTCCGCTCACTGATTCGGTTTTGTAATTCCTAATTTTTCTCCACCCTCACTGTTTAGGGAAATTTGTAATTATCTATACGCGTCACAACCCGATACTTCTGATCGTCCTCTAATTTCAAGAAATCTTCTGTCTCCCCAAAACGTAAATTATTTAGCTTTACCAATGTAGATCGACAGTCCCCGTAATTCATACTGTACCAGTGATGTTTTAATTGTTGTTTAAAAACCCCCCGTACTTAAAAGTCCAGGCTCAAAATCAGATAAATCACTGTTACGGTACGAAAACTTACGAGCGAGATTCCTCCCCTACATTTTGCAAGAATGAGCTGTGCCGTGGCCGGCTCTAGTAGAAGGCCGGAATAGTAAACGTGGCAACATTGGAACCAGCTGATATTTGAGGCCGACTAGACGATCTCTCAATTTATGTATTTCAATAATCAAATCGCGTCATTTTTAATTTTCCGTTAACAGCAGTTTTATAATTCTTCATTTTTTTCAAATTAAAAGTTTATTATTTCTTTTATGAATTTGCTAACTGCTACAATTTTTTATTGTTCGACTAAGCTTTTCGTCATTACTGACATCTTCAGGTCTTAAACAACGCCTGAGGTTGTTTAAGACCTGAAGATGTCATAATGACGAAAAGCTTAGTCGAACAATAAAAAATTATAGCAGTTAGCAAATTCATAAAAGAAATAGTAAGGATGGCTGCTAATTTAAACAATACGAAGAATAAAAGTTTATTATGTAAAATACTGTTATGTTATTTAAGAAATATAGTAATTAACTCGTTCATATAATACGAATTCAATAATTCGAACAAAATTAATTCATTAGGCCTAACACTAATTCACCAATTTCTTCAACTTAAACATATAGTACTAAGTGCGCACATACCTATAATTTAGTAAATTATTATAAATAAATCACCTTATATCCGTCGTGTGACTTCGTTACGTCGATTAAAATGACGCGTTTCGGAACATCTGTTCCATCATCAGATAAAATCGCTCTATTGAGGTCGTTAAACGTTAAAAACACATGTTACACATAATTGTCCACTATGTAATTCACTTGCTTCCTAAATGGTGCGCACCACGACGAAGCCGATCGGACACTGAACTCCGATCAGTGTCCGATCGGCTTCGTCGTGGTGCGCACCATTTAGGAAGCAAGTGAATTACATAGTGGACAATTATGTGTATCCGATCAGTGTCCGATCGGCTTCGTCGTGGTGCGCACCATTTAGGAAGCAAGTGAATTACATAGTGGACAATTATGTGTAACATGTGTTTTTAACGTTTAACGACCTCAATAGAGCGATTTTATCTGATGATGGAACAGATGTTCCGAAACGCGTCATTTTAATCGACGTAACGAAGTCACACGACGGATATAAGGTGATTTATTTATAATAATTTACTGTTCATACGTGACTTGGATACCAAGAACTAATATGCATTCTATAATTTAGATTTAACTATAAATAGGCCTACTCGTGATTTTAGTAAAGCTATGAAATTAAATCAAAATATAATATGTTCACTTTAGCTATTTTATTACACTAGCTAATTTGAACCACAGTGAATAAACAGTAGACTAATTAGATCCAAAATACTTATGAAAGAGCGGAAATTGCAACCTACAGTAGTTCCCTCAAATATGTCTGACATGATGCTAGAGAAACAACCCTGTCAGCGGGAAAAATTTAATAAGAGTACACTTAGGTGAGAGCAACAATTTTTGGAGGGAGAAAAGAGTTGGTTGGAGAAAAGATGTAAAAACAAAGTGGTGAGCACCCGGACACTGAAGCTAGGACAGCCTCGGTCATGCTTTGTGAAACTGTGCAAGGAGTTACCAGTGAATTCAATCCATAATAAGACGGATACTAGCATCTCTCAAAAAGATAGGTGTTCCGTAAATTTAGATAAGTAATCAGCTGTTAGTTAAAGCTGATATTGTTATGTTGTGAAGTTAAGTTACTGTTATGTTGCCGATTTTGTATGAATAACAAAAAGTTTAATAATCATAAAGTTTTTGCATATAATCATGAGAATATTATCGGTAATAATTATTAAACATGCATAATTCTGTTTTATTTTTATTAAAACAATGGTCCTATTTAAATTAACAAAAGGTTTTCCTTAGATTCAAATATATTGTATATCCGTTACTTTATCAAATAACACTCCTTTTACAACTAATTACTGTTAATTGAGAATAGGTTAGATCCTTCCCCTATGGCGCTACAGCCCAAGTCGGCCCCTGGCCTCCACCAATCTCCGCCTCCAATCTACTCTATCCATAGCATCCCTTCTCCAGTTTCTTATCCCCAAGTCCCTCGCGCCCTCTGCAACGCCATCTTCCCACCTCTTCCTCGGTCTGCCTCTAGGTCTCGTTTTCTCCCATGCACCCAGCAGAGCCCTTTCGGGGTTCCTGCCATCCTCCATTCTCATAACATGTCCGGCCCAACCCAATCTTTGCATTCTTATAAATTTTGAGACTGGTATCTCTTTATATATTTGATACAGTTCATTGTTCTATCTCAGTCTCCATGAGCCATTTTCTTGTATTGGGCCTATAATGCGTCTGAGGATTTTCCTTTCAAAGGTGTCTACTATGTCGGCTGTTTTCTATGTGTTGTCCATCCCTCACACCCGTAGCATAACACCGGTCTGATGACAGTCATATATATTTTCATTTTTGTTTCCCTGTGCACATCCCCAGACCTAAATGATGGAAGCAATACGAAGTATGCCTTGTTACATGGTGGTCCGTCTTTGGATCTCCGGCTCCTCTGATCCAGTCTTTGCTAGGTTCACTCCGGGATACGTGAAATTGTCCACCACTTCAATTATGTCCTCCTCTATCTCAATGTTTTTATGAACATGGTCCCTTCTTGTTTGACTAAGCATTTTTGTTTTATCTATATTTATTCCTAGCCCAACTTTCTTGGTTTTGTTTTAAGCTCAAGAAATATTTCTTTAGCTGCCGCGATCCGTCTTGATATGAGAATAGGTTAGATACCTGATTATATTTTCCTTCATGCAACTTTCCTTTGGTCGTTACGTACGACGCCTTTCGGGCTCACAGTCCCATCTTCAGGAGAAAATCACTCGAGGCGAGCTCGTCAGTACATAACAATTAACACGCACATAAAAACACTGAATTCATTATATACTCGTATCGCGCAAGGACACGATGCGCATCGTCGAGAAAATAAAAGCGTGCACTTTGTTCTCCTGAAGCCCTGTGACTGTGAGCCCAAAACGCGTCGTACCTAACGACCAAAGGAAAGTTGTATGAAGGAAAATATAATCAGGTATCTAACCTATTCTCAATTAATTAATGTAACTTGGAGACCACACACAATGAATAGTTACTGTTGTTATATGTCTTTTGTGGGCCGCGAAAAAAATTGCAAAATTATTGGTAGCTCCATGTCATTGTAGTTTTGCGAACTGGTAATTTGAATGTTTTTGTAAGCGCTTAAATAGATTCATCCCTTAACACAATCGCTACCTGAATATTTCACACACGGCAGCCATATCTGTTTAATTGTGAAAAGCAAACGCAGCGGTTTTAACGCTTCGACTACAATTAGTTTTTTTTTTTTTTTTTTTTTTTTTTAAATCCTGTAAAAGGTACTTGACTTTGTGCGTGTGTAGGCAGCCAGGGGGCAGACACTTGAGCTTTAATTGAAGTCAGACTATTAGGAGTGGGCAGCACTTGTAGGCGGATAATTTATGGGCACAATAAACGCGTTGTAAAATTAACAAAACGTGTTACTATCAAACTAAACTAACTTTAGATATATTTTCTAAAAACATCACTGTGTTCATAAAAACATCGCTGTTGTCATGGTGTCAATATTATTGTGGTTGACGTCTACAGACTTAACGATGACGTTGTAATGTCTTTGTGTATTTCAAAAATGTAGATTTAAAAAAAATGTTAATCTTTTTCGACTAACGAAAGGGGATTGCAGTGACATGCGATTGCCTTACTCTGATAGGAATGGATACGAAACGTTATTAAAGGATTAAAGTCTAAAGTGGAATATGTTATAACCTAGTTAATCCTAATTATCAACAACAATAATTAAAGCGGCTAAATTTATAATGTCTTCTTCTTCTTCTTCTTCTTCTATCAGGGACTAGGCAAATCACCTGTTCCGGTCCCAAACAGACTTCACGAACGTTTCCTAGGCGTTCCTGTACTTCGCTCTCCAACAGGCTTGTATTGCCAAACTTCCTTAGTCATCCTGTTCACATGAGCAATCCATCTCTCTTTGTTCACTGCAATACGATCTTGGATATTACAAATGTACAACTCTTTACGAATGCCTTCATTGTAGATCGCAAGAATCTCGTCTCCGATGCAGATGCCGGAACCCAAGTTTCAGAACCATACAATAACACCGGCACAGCCATTACCTTATACAATTTTAGTTGAGTGAGTCTCTTCCCTCGACAACGCTCGACGAATTGTGCCATGTATTGAGTAAAACTTAGCCAACTTGTGATCAACATCGTAATCCACGTCTGCTCTATATTCTCATTATCCGATACAATCGTAGTCCGCAAGGAGTATTTGCCAATAAATGCCATAGTTTTTGTCTTCTGCACAGAAATTTTCATGTTGTAATTTAAACACACTTCTTGCTGTAAATGGAACATTGGTCTCTGGAGCTCGCCATTCGTTGTTTTGGATGGTTACTTGGTCATCCGCAAACAGCCTTGTATTCTTGTATGTTCTATTATTCCCTTTTATTCCCGGAGCCACTCGTAATTTCCACACTCTAACTGTGTCATCAATGTAGATATTAAATAGTGTTGGAGACATGCCTTGGCGCACTCCCTGATTAATATAAATCTCTTCTGTCAAATTCTCTCCTATGGACAATACTATCATTGTACAATTGTATACAAGTAACTTATTATGACATTATAACGTAATTGTGAATAATGTCATTACGAAGTGAGAACATGCTCGCTGTCTATATGACAGTGCCTATTTATTTTTAAACGTGCGTTCTATCGTGAGCCTGCGTTGTAGGTAAACCGCTTTACGGCAAAGCCACGCTTACCATAGGCAATAAATATTAAGGAGTAATTCATGTCACTACCATCAGTGTTGTTATTGCTAGTGATGACTAACACTGATCCTTTTAGTTATTTTATTTGTCAGTGATGTTTATATTACGACTGTACTATCATTTCTGCGACCTTTTAGAGATTGCTAGTCTAACGCTACCTAATGTATAATAATTTCCATTGCTCGCATATTCTACCGACAATATCTTACATATCCAGGCTGATTGTTTCAAATTTTACTCAACGTTTCAACTTTTAAAATGTAACTCCGTCTTTAGAAGTGCACTCTATAACAATTTAAGGCCGCCACACAATCTATAAGGCCTACGTACGTTGGACCATAATGTTTATGGATTGTACTTCTAGATATGGGCTTAGATTTTAAAGGTAGAAACATCAAAGTTTTTCTTTGTTTTATTATTGAATTTAACATGTTAAAAACTGGTCTGTAAGACTAACTATTAACTTATCTCTAATACCTCTTAATACTAAATACATATCAGCCACATTAAGTCCAATGACATCCTTTAGTTAGTTCTGGTGTTCTTAACTAAACACTCTCACCCGCTCACAATGCTCTGCTTTTATAACACAAAACATTACACAAGTTCAAATGGCTTTGTTCTCTTCAGTCTTCGGAACACGTGTTGACTGTCCAGCAGCTGAAGAACTTCTGCATTTTCGTGGAGGTGAAGCCTTTCTTAATGCTTCTTCGCAAACCTTTTAATCTCTTCTTTAATTGTTGGAATACCTAGATCTCTGTGGATATCGGCGTTTCTAACATACCATGGTGCAAAACTTTGTTTTGGAGTGTTTGTATTATCCTGATGTTACTATCTTTCGCGCACCCCCAGAGTTGAATTCCATACAGCCAGGTGGGTTTAATTTTCTGATTATGGATCAGAGTTTTACTGTATAAAGACAGGTTGGAATTTTTTCCTATTAGCCATTTACGTTGTCGGAATTTTATGTTACATCAAATGAAAATCGAAACGACGACGGTGGACCGTTTTGTCATACAAACCGGTAAAACTAGAAACGAAATTTCCCACCGAAGTCAAAGTTTTAATGGAAAAAGAATATTAGAGGAAACCAATGCAAACAATATTTAACCGATGATAATTTTTTTACAGTTAAAATCGTAAAAGCAATTAAATTTAACCATTTCAATCAAAGGCTCTAAGATTGATCACGTACCGCCGTAACTTGGGAAACACAAGTGATACGACAAGAGGAAGCATGAGAACCTGTTAGCGACAGGCCGAGTGCCAGCTGATCTTGTTGGTGCCTTTAACAGTCCTTTAGATTTGAATAAACAGAGAAGTTGAATATACTCCTGACAAGATAATATTACATACCATACGCATCGATGAATGTCACATTCATGATAATATTGTAATAAACTATATAACAAAAAACTAAATAAAATTTAATTATTACAGCACATAATAGTAGAGTACCGGGGAACCGAGCTTAGCTCGGTTTCAAATAAAAAATAATTTTTTTAATAAGATTTTACATTTTTCTTTTTACATAACAGAACAAAAATAGATTTGCATTTTACAATATTAATTTAGAAGTTGGAAATGAATTTTATGAAATTGGGAAACTAAAATAGTAATCTTATAACTCATCATGTAGGTTAACAAACATATTATATTTAAAAAATATATATAGCAATATATTTAAAAATTTCATTTTGTACAATATTTTATAAAAAAGTCATGTTGAAATCATCCAAGTTGTCTGGAATGTCCAAAAAAAGATGTTCATCATCAGTATCCATTTGTAGATTATTCTGTACATTATTATTAGAATCAATATCATTCAATGTTTCTTTCCACACTATATTACGAGTGTGTCGAGAATTTTCTTGTGGTAGAAGATCTTTTAAACTGCCTTTCCTTTTAACTCGGTAAAAAGCGACGTATAACATTCCATGCATAAAAACTGGTGTCCGCAAGTCAACACCAACGTACTCAAACGTTTGACCCTGGACCTTGTGAGCTGTCATAGAAAATGCCGGTCTTACGGGAAATTGATGTCTTTGCATGGTACAGCCAAGTTGACCTTTGTTAGAATCCAATGTAATTCTTGGGATATGTACCTCTCGACCCGATTTTTCTCCAGTAATAATTTTTTCTTAGCTTTGATAATGTTATTGCACCACTCTGTAATATTTAATCTAGTTCCATTGCAAAGCCCTTCTGTAATGTCTAAGTTTCGTAAAACCATTATTATAGTATCCTTATTCAACTTCAGTTCATGTGGCGGTAAATCGGCTGTGTCAACAGAATTAAGGAAATCTGAAGTGAATTGAAGAGCTCCTTCTGGTTGATCTTTTACAGAGTCGTAGCTGTGATAAATTTTGATATCTTCAGGTAGTTTTTCAATGATCTCAGCACTAATTTTTGTTACGTCTCTGTTCAAAGGAGCAATTATAGCTCTGTCTTTCATATCTTGAAATCTATTATTAGTAATACAGTTTCCAAAGACTTCATCAATTAGATTTTCATTAGAAAGAATATCTACTGGTAGCTCAATTTCGTCCATATTATTTACAGGCAACTCTCCGTTCCCGACCTTCAACAAATATTCAGCAAAATCTCTTTGCTCTGGATCTACACGCATATTTTCAGTCAAAGAAAAGAGATGGAAATGTTGCCAAAGGTTATTTCTTTTTATGCATAGATCTATCAGTTCACTTTTGTTGGCACATTGTTGAACAGCCAAGCACTGTCGAAAGTCTCCTCCAAAAACAACAATTTTTCCTCCAAATGGTAAATGTGGATTGCCCAGAGCGCGAAGCAATTGGTCCATATTATGCATTCCATACTTAGGTAACATGGGTGTTTCATCCATTAAAAAAACAAACTTGAACTTGAGCGAGTTCCCTGCCTTTCGAAGATCCTGGTTTTATATTTGAAACAGATTCAGCAGTTAAAGGAACTTTAAGTCCAAATGTTTTGTGGGATGTTCGACCATTAGGAAGTAAGATAGACGCAATTCCAGTGAACACCATGCACTTTACATTACAATTTCTTCCAGAAAGAATGTGGAATAGTGTCTTATAAATAAAAGTTTTTCCCGCACCACCAGGTCCATCAATAAAAAAGCATCTTTGCTCAGATTGACCTTCAGCAGCACTTAAAATTCGATCCACAATTTTTAATTGTCTTCCTCGAAGACGTTGATACATGCTTTTCCCCAATTCTGCGTATTCATCAGCGTTTACTATTTCTTCATTCAACTGATTTTCGTAATTGTCTATATCGTCCATATTGTATCTCTGTACCCAGGAGCGGAAATTTTGACCTTCTGTAGCTTCTGTGTTCAATTTGTAAGGAATGATCCGATAAGCTCTTTTTATCGCCTCTTCAAAAGAAGTGTTATTACGTCTGGGCTCTCTAATAAAGTCTTCGGCCAATTCTTCTTTGAACATATCCCATAAAGCCTTAGGATTTTCAGGAGCGCCAAGAATAAGAATTTGTGTGAATAGTGTTCTCATTACTGAAGGCATTTTTGACATGGCAGATTCTCTCAAACCTTCGACCCATTGTTGATCATCATATGTTAGTCCTCTAGCTAGGCAGGCTTGTTTATACGTAGCGTATCTTGTTCCTTCTACCAATAAAAGGTCATCGAAGCTTGTAGCATCCTTGACGTGGTAGAGCAATAGCCGTAGATGGTAAAGTTCTGGTTGCGAAACAAAGTTTATGCTGTGAACTCTACCAATAACTCGAAGGCGCCTGACCCTGGGCTGCCATTCACTGTTACTTCCTATCCACCTAACGTGCTCTGGCATCTGCCAATAATAATAATAATGTATTTCTTGTTGATTTTCATTGTGGACTTGATTTTGTTGTTGCTCCTTCGAATGTGAATTATGTCTAAAGTAAGCTTCTAAAGTTGAACCTCTTTGGCCTACGTCAGCTAAATCTTCCTGCGTCAATCATCAATATTTGCCATTCGATATTGTCCAGGTAGATGAATATCTAAACGTTGAACAGTGTGAATTTTTTTATGGATTTCATAGCCAAAGAGACTCCAGCATGCCTCTGGAGGTGTGATGCATCGACCTTGCACATATGTTTCTGCTTCATTGTAATTTAATGTTCGTTGATCTTGAATTACCTTGACAAATGCACAGTCATGTCCCTTGTAAACATATTTATAAAGATATTTAACTGCTTTTATACTACCAACGTATTCTACATTAATATGGAAATTAAATTTTTTTAAAAGGTAAGCGTTATATGAAGCAACATGGCGATTGTCTCTTGTTGTTCGTCTACCTTGACTATCCTTACGATAAACAGCATGATGATGTGAAAAGTCTGGACTGTTTGGATCCATTCTCGAATCATAACGACGTCGATAATTGGTTTTTTCATCTTCAACTAAAGATGTAAAGTCTTTGAATGATTTTGGAAATCCGAAGCGACACTTCATTTTTCCATCTTTATTGATCATACATGGAGCTTCTTGGTTATGCTCTCCACACGGATTATGTATCATCCAATTAATCATCAAATCTCGCAGTATTGGGTCGTCGTCAAGAATTTCAGCAGAAATCAAGTCATCAAGCTCCTCGACGTTATATATTTTGTCTTGAGAAGACATAATCAATATCAAGTGCATGTGGGGAAGACCTCGCTTTTGAAATTCTATAGTGTACACATAAGCTGCAACTTTACCAAAAATTTGTTTTTTATCCAAATCATCAATTAGTTCATGAAATTTTTTTGTTTGCGACCCTTGCTACGAGGTCAGGTCTATCTTGACCTGGTTGATTTAAAAGACTTTGATCATGGAATTGTACTCTTGCTGTTTCCTTAATTTCTGACCAATCAGGATTGCATGTCATAGTAACGAAATAATCCGGCGATCCTAGACGACGAATTAAGGCCATAGCATCTTCAAAATGTTCAGCGTAATATCTTGTAGATCCAGGAAATGAAGAAGGTAATATAAGTCTTTCCCCAACAGTAGCATTTTTTTGTTCAGCAAGTTGGTTTATGAAATTGGTAACTGAAGCGTAATTATCAGCAAGAATTTTTTTTTGATTAGCTTTAATCCAATCAATTCGATCTTTTATAACTCTTATAGCAGTATCAACGAGGTACTGTTGGAAAAGTTTACCACCATAATGTAGAGCGTTAAAATTTAGGAGACGCAGATCAGGACTTCATACAGGATTCTCGAGTGGAAGAAATTGAGCAATTTGTTGCCGAAAAGCAATTCTATATTGAGCCAATTCAAGTCTTGTAAGGTGACGACGACTCGCATACGGAGTTCTTAATGGTAGATCTATGGAATATCCAAAAGTACCTTTGGGATAAAATAGAGGGCAAGTGAATGGTTCAGCCCGTTGGTCGATGTTCCTCATTGTAACACATCTGATTTACCTCTCTGTCGAATAACTAATTCATTATCTGGAAAACTTTGATCGGCATTCAAAGTGATCACGGCGCAAACATCATTTTGGAATGGAGTGTTATACTTTCTGTGGTCTGCACCCTCGGGCAACGCAAAGAGAAGTTTCACGTAAGGTGGTTCAGTTCTTTCCTCAGCAGCACGCTGGTTTACTTCTTCTTCAATCTCTCGCATCATCATAAAACCTTGTACAAATGGATTTTGTGAGCGGATAATTCCTTCCAACAGGTTCATTAATGGGACACTAATTCCATTATTCAGTGGAATGTTGACACGTTCATTGACAGCATCTTCATTATCGAGGAAGTACATCTGTCCATATCGAGGTCGTTCAAACTCACCTTGTGAATTTTGAGTTGGATGAGCAGCCACGTTAATTTTATGATAAACATTCCCTGCTGCAATAAACGTATAAATTCCTCGATTGTTTATGGTTCGATTATCATCCACGGTGAATGAAGCCATTGCAAAACATGCATTTAAATTACATATTCTTTTATGAAATTTATCAGTTAATGGATGACAATGAAGAAATAGTCGCACCAACTCATTTGGAAATTTAGGTGGATGCAGCTCAATGCGGCCATGCAAACAGCAGTCTCCGAAAGAATTTCTATGGGTTCGATTGCTAACACGTTCTTCTGGAAAATGCAAAGCGCCACAATGCAAGCAAGCAACATTAAAATTTCCTAATGTGTGATTGGATACATCAGAAGTGACAGCTAATTTGTATGTTCGTAAAGGGTTCAACAGCAGAGCTCTTTGACGTCTTTCATTCCGGCGACGTTGCTCCTCTAATCGCTGCTGACGTCTTTCTTTATTTTCTTCACCTCTTCTTTGACTTCCTCGTAATCGAATGATTAGAAGCCGTTGAGCTCTTTGCTCTGGTGACTCTTCAGCTCTCCTTTTACTTGCTCGCAATCGATCGTTTTCTTGCCGTCGTTCACGCTCTTCTGTTGATTCTGCCAATCTTCTGCGTTTATTATTTATCTCCCTTATTTGCTCGGGTAATTCTTGCGACTGGTAATCGTTAAGCTCCCTTAATCCTTCATTTAGTCTATTCATACAATCATTCTTGGCACTCCGCACAGGTCTAGAAGTCGATGCCTGATTTTCATGAATGACGTTGTTAGTATTATTTTGAGGAACTTGTTTTCGGGCATTTGTTACTTCGGGAAGCGGAAGGGGTCTTGAAGTGGATGCCTGATTTTCATAAATAGCATTGATAGGATTATTTTCAGAAAGTTCGTCTCTGACATTCGTTATTTCCTGAAGAGGCTGTGGTAACTCATTTTCTTGCTGTCTTTGTTGCGGTGGCCTTACGTTATTAAAAATTCGCCGTTTAGGAGGTCGTCCGCGAGGCATCTAAAAAATAACATTTTCAAATTGATTTTTTTCTGCCAAAAATATTTAAAAGCACTTGAGCATAAGACTGGAAGTATAAATAATGTTGCACAGTGTCCAATGCTTGGTGGGTGTGCACAGAATAGTAATATGTAACCTAAGGTGATGACACCTTCTTAAAAAACTATATAAATTACCAACCGAGCAAGAATTTGAGTCGCTTTGCACTTGCACAAACACTGTAATGGTTTTTTATTGTAAATAGATCACTGAGCAGAGAAAAATTCCAATTATTTTTTTATTTTACTGAGCAGATCTAACACTAAATAACTGATTGGAATAAAATCACTGTAAAAGACAAAGAAAATGATCACACAAATCGATTAATTTCTGAAATAGCTCACCTATAATTTTCAAATAAACCTTTGAATAAACAAACAGACACAACGTTTTTGAATAATAACGTAATGAAATTTCGGTAATGTAAAAATTTCGAGAAAATTCCTCGAGCCGTTACGGGAAAAAAATTTATAGACGGACGGACAATTATTGCTGGTCTCAACTCTTATTTTGTTTATTTACGTTGATTGCAACAGCTATTTATTCTTCTTCATATATAAACATATCGATACTGCGCCGTTTGCATTTATCGACGGTTTCTGTAATTTATTTATCTGTACGGTAAGAAAGCTGTTTAGAAATTACAGTTGCCTACCAATAATTAATTGTCGCGCGGTATCGGTCCCGCGATATTTTAAAATAAAGGCCCTCAGATGTGGCTCTTAGACGAATTTTGCGGAAAATGAGACCGAGTCCAATCGATTCCTGGTGTCAAAATACCCTTAAGTACCAACTTCCGAGAAAATTCCTCGAGCCGTTTCGGAAAAAAAATTTACAGACAAACAATTATTGCTCGTTTAATAGTATAGGAATAATTAAAATTATGTCGGTTGTAAATTACGAGTAGAGACGCGTGTTTTAAGAAAACAATATAGGCCTACGTATTAGGCTACTATAGCAGAGTTAAAGTAAAAAAAGACAAACCTATTTTCAAAATAAAAATTTATTAAGTAATTTATTCTAATTTAAATAATCTCGTAACTAATTTAATTAAATTAAATAATAATTTGAGTAAGTGGTAAAATTTTAATTAATAAAATAATATATTATCAAATTATTAAATTAAAGTACTACAAAAAATGTCTAAGGTTAATTGATTCGCAACTTAATTTTGTTTAACGTCGGCCGGTGCGTATCATAAAACAAAATCAATAAACAACAAGAGAGTTATCGCCGGCGTTACCTGGGTCAGTACATTATGTCATTCAGCTGGGACCACGCCACGCGCGTGTATATACGTAACGTAGCGTAACCGTGCGGCAAGAATCGTTTTTACGTCGGCCTTACCGTTATACGCGCAGTTTTCACTACATAAAGCATTAATTGAAAGAAAATTCAGCGGGCCTGCATATACTGTACTGTATAGTACTAGTGAAACCCTCCGCCGCCCCCGTTTGTCGGTTCCCGTCCGTTGTTAATTATGAGGGATATTGTGAACCATTCAATTCATCCGCGCGCTGCAATTCGCGGTGTACCACCCCTCCAAGGCATGTGTTGTGTATATATATATATACGTATATATATACTCCAGGTCTGGGGAAAATCAAAACTGGAGTGGCCGGATACTACGGGAGTGTAAACTGGCGAGTATTGCGCCTGTGCGCCCAGTCATTGCCTGCCCTCGCCTCCCCTTCGTCCCTCCGGCTTCGTCCGTCAGTCATGGCTGTTCTCATCACCGCCGCCGCCACCACCTACCCTCGGAAACCACCTACTGCTGGCTCTTTGTGCAGTTATTATGCTACATAATTTGAAAATATTTTCTCAACGTATTCGTGTTGAGGTGGTGCCTGAAAAATGTGCGACCGCGGGACGAGTTCTGGATGTTTTTTCACTAGAAAGGTAAGCACCGAATTAAATCGTGTATTGACTGTGCCGTACGTTCGCATAGACTACCAATCGGTAAGAAATCGAACGCGACTTCAGCCAGAGACAGACCACGTTTTCAAATTAACCGTTATATTGTTCGCGAATTTGTGTGGCTCCTGTTGGTGTCTGTGTAAATTTTGTCCGGTTAATTGTTCTCTGCGTTGGGTTTTATTCATTTTTACCGAGAAAATAACTGATAAACCTTATCAGTTAACGTGGGGTGTAGGTTTTTCGACAGTAAAGAATTCAGGTCATTCAACCCGAATTATTCGGCCGAAAAAAAGGCGCTTTAATGAGTTAAAACTTTATTATGAATAAGAATAATTTACATTATTTATTAGTATGGTAAATTATGTATATATAAATACATATATATTTTTATACTAAGATTGTATTTTCCTGTTTAGAGATAACTTAATAGCATTTGGTTATTTCAATAACAATTATATGCAGATACAATTTAATTTTATTTAATTACTTATACAATTTAAACTGTAATTATTACTTGGTTAAAATTGGTTAAACAGTTGCACTGATGCTCTGTTAATCACTTTTTTCCATAGAATTTTTGATTTTGATGGGCAATTTTGTGTTTGCTCTTACCGGTTTGTGTGATTACTCGTTCAAAATTAATTTTCATTATCGCAGTTATTACTCTGTGGCTTCAAGAAGCAGCACTATCGTGTACCATAATTACACACAGAGAACGATATCATTAATACAGTCGCCAACAGAAACTCTTATGTAAAAGAACTGACCTATCGTATAAGTACGAATATTTATACACGATTCCGTAACGATACGGTTCTGTTATAATTCCTTTTTTTTTAAATCCAGTATTATTTTAAGGTTATCTCACTGTTCTGTTACCTCAGTACAGTGTATTATAACCGGTTAGTTAATTATATAAATGTCTTAAGAATTGCGGGCTTTTTCGAGGTCGATTGAGGAAGGTTTATTTAGAAAAATCATTTTCGGAACTAACGTCTTCATAAATTCCATATGGACACGTTTAAGAATACTGATATTGCTCTTAAACATTAACAAGTATTCTTTGTTGAAGTAAAGGAGTGGCAGGAAAAATGCACGCTTGTGTGTGACTAATGATTTTCGAAAATGTTTGTCCCGTTTTAAAGCTTACTAAACAAAAATGTTGTATTTAATTAATAAAGTTGTGTTAGAAGTTATAATCACAAACAGAAATAACACTGATGCACACCACTGTAGAAACAAAAATTTCGATCTGATGATGAGCTGTGAATCTTGAAAGCGCTAATCGGAATTTTTTTCTACAGTGGTGTGCAATAGTGTTATTTCTGTTTGTTTTTAAAAATTTTGTAGTCGATTATACAAATTATCGTGACAAAAAAAAAACATCAAAAGTGTAACCCTTCCATTTTAATATGCCATTGTATATATGCCTTTGCACGAATTTAAAAATATTCAAAAATATAAAACTGTAATTCTTGTCACCTACATTATTACTGTGAAAAAACGTCTTAAACTTGTTACACATTATAAACCTTAGTCAAGATTCTAGGTAAGAAGTTACGGATTGTTCAGACATCGTTAGTTTTGTAGATTACCAAAAGGTCGATAAATGTTTTTTGTCTTTTTGTGTGGCAAACCGGTGCAAACTTGTTTTGATCTAGAACCGCATATCACACGATAAACCGATTCACTTAGATTTCCTTACGATTTTGAGACATTTACGTGTTTATTGTTTGAACAACAGGTGTGAAAGTTAAAAATTCCACAGCCTTCTGTATAGGATTCCACAGCGTTTCTCCAAATATGTCTTTTATCTATATACAATTTACTTAATACAGTTTTCGCTATTTAAAGAATTTAGCATTTCATAAACTTAAAATAAATAAATATGTACATTTTTCCATGAACTTATAAATAGGCTAAATAAGTAGGCTATATATTAACAATGTTTTTCTTCTGGCAAGTAATGTCAGGGAATAAGAGAATGACTTTGTTCAAGGAGGGAAGAGAAACAACTCCAGACTTGGCCACCAGTCCACGCCGCCAAGCTCAAGGCCAAGGTACCAATGGAGCTAACGTTCGTCCTAAGGAACCTCCATCCATGGTCATACAAAGCGATTTCCGTAAGGTCAGTGACTCCTCCATCTCTGATGCACACACACACGGTGCAACAGGTATAACTGACACCGCAACAGCACATCACAGCTTTCTCTTTCAGAACTGACCTGACCTCTCCTAAATCAATTTGCTGGTAACGCCACATTCACGCACTGCACACCCACACGCATAACACACACACACACACACACACACACACACACAAAACCATGAACGAAGAGCTTAACAAGGAAAAGGCTAGTAAAATTTCACTGAAACATTTTGATAAATACTTGAAAAAAATAGTTATAAGTTTAGTAAACGAGTCTTGTAAAAAGAGAATGTTATTTTAAGAATTCACTTCATTGCATCTTGCTGTTGAATGCCAGCATCACAAGAAACCATAACAACCCCAGGAGCTGAATTCAGTAAATGATTACTCAGACAAAACCAAATGTTCACATGTGAATTATTAAATGTTTTTGTGACTCATTAATTGTTTTGTGAGTCACTGATTATTTGCAGAAGGGGACATTTTGATTTATCTTTTTTTTTTAAACTTGCAAGCCATATAAAAAACCCCTGATACTTAATGATAATGTGATGTATTTATAATACAGGCATCCTTGTTTACTAATGGCACCTATAATCTCAATCTTCTATTGTGGTGTATTCATTGTTCATTACCTAAAGATACCATACATATGATTTATAATATAGTTTTAATTATTCGCATTCTTAAATTCGATTAATTTCGGTCATAGACCATCGTCAGGACATATACACTGTGCACTTGCAGTCACAATATTGTAAAACAGTTAGTACTTGCAAAAACGACTTCATAGACATTGATTAACAATGATGATGATGGTCTATGACTGAAATCGATCGAATTTAAGAATGTTAGTAATTAAAACTTTATTATAAATCATATATACGGTATCTTTAGGTTATGAACAATGAATACACAACAATAGAAGACCCTGATACTTACGATACAAATACAGACTGAATAAAAACTAAGAAAACATCTGTTGTTGAAGACAAGATATTCTCCATGTAAGCAAGAGATTTCTTGTGAAATGTTCAGTGTTTGGAAAAAACTGAATAGATCTGATATGTGCAACCTAAGACATGAAGTAAATTAATCTATAAGTGACTAAGATTTCTAATTTCATGCATTTGTACAGACTCCCTCACTGTAATGGAAATAAAATTTATTTCCCAAGTGCAATTTTACATGGTGTTATAGTTATTAAATTTCCCACTACAGACATATGTTTAATATGAATTTCAAATGTGTTTGTTTCAAGATAGAATAAAAGACAGCAATTTATGACAACTGTTAACAGTCAGTCTTTCACTCCTAGGAAGTCTAATAATGGGAGCGGTCTGATAGGTGCATATATGAAAATCATATGGCATTTTTTCTGTGTCTTGTATTGTACAATTTATCATAATCATATTTATTCTTCCAAGTCTTCTCATAAAATGGAAATTTCCTGAACCTGTCTGGACCTATCCCTCTTTAGGTGGCAGTTGTTAATAGCCAATGCTTTTAAATTTGTTTAACTTATATAATAAATTCGGTGGCATTAAGTTATAAAACAGGAAGTTTCTGTTTGATTATAATAAATCACTCTCATTGTTTTCTGATTTGTGCCCAACAAAATTAATAGGTCATCTAAATATAACAGCAGATAAAGCATAAAACTTTCAAAACAACAGAACTGAATACATGCTTATAGAAGTATTAGTTGTGAGAATGGGTATTTCGTACTTGCATACACGGCACAATAAGTGTTGTGTTGTGCTGTTACAGCATAATAAATTTCCTGAAATTCAGTCAGATTGCTGATGCCTGGCAAAGTAATCCAGAAAACACTCTAAAATGTGGAATAAGTTACAACCATCTGAATTACAACCAGCATCATACAATCATATAAAAGTCTTGTACATTCGTTGTTTCAACTTACAGTTCATGGTTACTTCTAAATTCATTCTTATATGTAGTGTTATTCTTTAATTTCATACTACACTGATCCTGTTCAATTTCACTTATTTCGTTCAGTCAATAGTCATTTTACACCATTGTTAGTTATTCCGCTTGCTGAGAAAGGTCTAGTGTAATATTACCACATGTAATACTAGAAATTACATTATCATTTCACTGAGTCATTCAAATATACACAGTCATTAATGATATTGAAAGTGAGCCAACAAATAATAACACTGTTACTGTACCAGGTGAGTGGTATATCAAACGAGATATTCCGCCAAATAGAAACAGTGGAAAATGACCATGATGCAACTACAGCAGCAGCTTTAGAGGCTGTAGAGAGAAGGGGAGAAATGGTTGTTCGACTCCTGGATCTACGCCACTTGGGCAGGGCAGGAACCGACATTGAAAAACGATTTCTTTCTTTACAAGTTAGTATAGAAACGTAATTCCTTTGTATGCATAATAGTTGTTACATTGATTTCAAAAAAGTTATAAAACCCCTGAGATGAATGTGTTCTGGGTAGCCTACCTGACGTATGAGATACCTACTTATGAGGTGCTACCAGTGCACTGTCCAGTATATTAAGGTACACAATATTAGGGTCATTAGTAGATTACTGTTTTCCAGAACTTTAAAATTTAATAGTTCATTCAAATAAATGTATAACAAAATACCGTGCATGATTCCAATAGTATATCAATAGCTCTGTCTGAACCTTAGTTTGCCCAGTGGGACAACTAGAGTTTGAGTTATATAACTAGACCAGTTTCAGCCACTTACTATGTAGTTTAATACGACATTTAATCATCAAATTAGTATCACTTAAACCACCTAAAAATGGTGAAAATAATATTATGAACCAGTTATTTATAAGTCTTTCACTATTTTAGTCATAAAAAATTATTTTTTTTTATTTATTTTTTTTTTAATTAATAATCTTCTCTCTTTTCCTTAACTTTTACATTAGCCATTTTTGTTTACCGTTTCTGTCCAATAGACCAGTGGTTGACAAGCATTTTTTGTAAGTGGCCACCAGATATTAAGGCTTAGTGGGCTAAGAGGTGAAAAATATAAATCAATCTGTATTAGGTATTTAAAATAAAAAAGTGAGGACTTGAAATATATGTTGAATGATGGTAGTATATACAGAAACGTGTCTGTAATTCAGTGTATTTTTTATGAACACAAAAATTGAATGTATTATCATGTAAATGTATCATGACAAATTGTTTTTTATATTATAAACTGTAAAATTATTTACTAATGCGCTATATAGAATCAACTCCAGCGCCACATTTGGCCCACAGACCACAGTTTGCTGACCCTGAAATATGGTTAAATAATTAAGAATATAAAGAGATAAACACATCAATTATCTTCTCCTCCTTCTTTATTTTTCTTCTTCTTATTCCCATTGTTTTTCTTTCATTACAGTTTGAAGTCTAGACTTACAGGCTGTCCACCTTTGTTCCTTGCTGTTTCCTTTCTGCCTACCTCTTGATTTGTATAATCTGATTTTTTTAACATTCTGTCTTCATCCATTCACTTGATGTATTGTTTCTAATTGGTTACTTTTCCTGTATATAAAAATACGTTTAGTTTGGCATTTTTACACTCATATCTTATGTAATTTCTCTGGAGTTGTCTTTCACTATCACAGGAACTCTAGTTTTGTTGCATGAATTTCTCCTTATTCAGTTAACATCCAGTTTTCACTAAACAGAGTATTACTATCATCTTAGGGAAGTCAGTCCTCATTCCCTTTGGAGATAGGTGCCCAAGGTTTTCTTAACACATCACATGTTACTTAGTTTCTACCATGATTCTTTCTTTATTCCAATTTTATTAGTTCTGTAATGCTGACAGAATATGGTACACTGAGGGCTCCTATATATGTCACTTTGTAAATAATCATGCACTGAACATTGTCAACTGTATTAACAAATTAATTTTTTCTAATTTTCAAACCAACAGCAACTTGGAGTAACTGTAAATGGTGTAAGTGGGATTTAAGATCAGAAGTTCAAAACAAGTTAGAATAAAGTAGGCTAGAAAAACTCTATTTAAAGTTGCTGAAAATAACTCTCTGTATTACATTCAGAACCTAAAAATGTTATCTTTCTCAGATATAATTTGTGTAAAACCCATTGGAACCAATAAAATAAAAGACAAAAATATCCATTTTATGCTCCTGCCGTACAGTGTAAAATTATTACTTCAATAAAGCAGATTTTAAAAAGTGTAAAAAAGTTGAACAAGTTGTATCTTTATTTCTATTCTTATATATCAGTTTACTGGAAAAGCAGTACATGCTCCAGCAACTTGCGAAAGCATGGATCAGGTAGTGGCAGAGTACAGAATTCTTCAGACACCAGTATGTGAATATGATATCTAGCAAATTGGTAATACAATCAAGCAATAGAAGTTTAAGTTTATTTGTAAGTTATTGTTATAAGGTGTATTAATAACTTGTTTCCTCTAATCTTGTTACCATTCTCATCATGATCATTTATTACCATTGTTGGAATTTATTATAATACTATTGTATCAGGACATAATTTTATCTCATCAGATCTGATATTTTGTTTCACACTTCCAATATCAAATTACTGTTACAATCTGTGCATTATCATTATATAATTTCTCCCCAGTATCTTAAATCTAATCTAGTTACATATAAATTAGTTTATTTTGTGTGTGTGTGTGTGTGTGTGTGTGTGTGTGTGTGTGTGTGTGTGTGTGTGTGTGTGTGTGTGTGTGTGTGTGTGTGTGTGTGTGTGTGTGTGTGTGTGTGTGTGTGTGTGTGTGTGTGTGTGATGTAAGAGGGGCTAAATGGGTGAGGAAAAATAAGAAAAAGCAAGGGAAAATAAAGAATTATGATAATACAACTGAACAATGAATTAATGACATGATGTGATCAGTAGCGTATCTAGAATTTGGTTTTGGGGAGGGCCGGGGTGGGGTCGGATTCATACAAAAGAAAAAACAAGATAAGACTAATCAATGTTACTATATTTAAAGTGGCTGAAAGACGCGTGATAACATCCTGAAATCAGTCCCATTAAAGTAAACGGTAATAACATAATAAAAATTGTTAAAAGATAGGCTTACTTACTGAGTAAATTAATTTTCCTATATTTCATATTTCAAACATATACCCTAATGCTGTGTGATAAACCTATTTGTATATTTGAAAAGAGCTACTACCATATTAGCGTACACAGCTGAAAAAAATATTAAAAAAGTTTAAAATTGAAGAGATTAACAAAATTCGTTAATTTTTTTGACCCTCTGGGGGGTTTGGTCCTGTTCGTCCCTCCCCTGTAAATACACCCCTGGATGTGGTAAAAAGGATGAAGAATTCATGTTTGTTGCTTATAAATATAAAAACCAATAAACCAATAGTTAACTGTAATAATAACTCAGATACATATGTCGGCTTATCATTTATAAAACGTACACCAAATCTTAATTTCTGTAACATACTGATATTATGTTGCATCAAATGTGTAAATATAGATTTTTCAACAGAATGTTATATTTCTTTGTAAATGTATAAATGTAATGTATGAAACAACAAAATGGACTGAATACAGAATGGAATTTTGATTAAATATTGTCTGAATTGCTATGCAGTACACTGCCAAGAAATGAGTTCTTAGAGAGCAGCAGTCATCTTTAATACAAAATCACTATCTGCTAACTGTCACATTAATAGGATGCAAGGAAAAGGTTAAAACTAAGCTGTTCCTCAAACCTTAAAAACAGCTTGAATATTTGTATATTGTTTTTAACTATACAGACTAATAGATTTTAATTTAAAACAATTAATTTGATAGATATCCTTTTTTTATTTAAAATAATCTAATTTTTATGACCTTTCTTTTATTGTAAACATATAAATTATAGAAATATACGCCACTATAAAAATAACAAAATGTGTTTACCTCTCAGCGAGTCTATCAAGGAATGATAGACACTAGAAATTCTTGGATTTGGTTGTCCATGACGACGATTAACTAAATATAATTATTTCACTACGACTCGGAACACAAAACTTTTTATGGGTAAAAACGTAAATGTTTTACCTTATATCCTGAACCGGTTTTCACTTTTAAAAAGCTTCTTCAGAGGTTGCCGCTGGTAGCACTGTTCGTCTTGTTGTTGGCGACGAAAACGATTTTCGAAAGATTGATGTTGTGTGTGTGTGGGATGTGATATGTTCGAATAATGCGTGTGATTTGAATTGCATCTGTTCGTTTAGTATGTCGTTTTTATTTGTTTTTGTGTGTTTGTATATTTCCAATTGTTCTAGAGTGTCTAGTTTTCAGCCTTTTGTGTGTACGTGTAGAATGTTCATGTTATTGTCGATGTTTTTGTATGTGTGGTTTGCTTCAATGAGGTGATTTGCAAAGGTGGATTCTGCAATGGAGTGGAGTGCCTTTGTGTGTTCAACGTATCTTTGTTTGAAGCTACGTCCTGTCTGGCCTATGTAGAATTTGTTGCAATTTGAGCAATTTAGTTTGTAAACACCAGGTAGATCGAATTTGTTTTGTGCTTTGTGTGAGTGTTTTGAAAGTGTGTGTTCTGTTTTGTTAGTAGTTTTGTAAGCGATTCTATATCCTGCTTTTTTGAATTTGTGGGCTATTTTTTCAGTTTGTTTGTTATTATATGTTAGTGTTCAGAATTTGTTGTTTTCTGTCTTTGTTTGTTGTTTGTTTTGTGTTTTGTGTAGGAATGTATTGACTACTGTTCTGTCGTATCCGTTGGATTCTGCTAGATATTTTATCGTGTTTAGTTCCTCTTTGTAGTCTTTTTCATCTAGGGGGACTTAACAACATCACCCTTCATGTTGTTAAGTCCCCCTAGATGAAAAAGACTACAAAGACGAACTAAACACGATAAAATATCTAGCAGAATCCAACGGATACAACAGAACAGTAGTCAATACACTCCTTCACAAAACACAAAACAAACAACAGACAAAGACAGAAAACAACAAATTCATAACACTAACATACAACAACAAACAAACTGAAAAAATAGCCCACAAATTCAAAAAAGGCAGGATACAGAATCGATTACAAAACTACTAACAAAACAGAACACACACTTTCAAAACACTCACACAAAGCACAAAACAAATTCGATCTACCTGGTGTTTACAAACTAAATTGCTCAGATTGCAACAAATTCTATATAGGCCAGACAGGACGTAGCTTCAAACAAAGATACGTTGGACACACAGAGGCACTCCACTCCATTGCAGAATCCACCTTTGCAAATCACCTCATTGAAGCAAACCACACATACAAAAACATCGACAATAACATGAACATTCTACACGTACACACAAAAGGCCGAAAACTAGACACTCTAGAACAATTGGAAATATACAAACACACGAAAACAAATAAAAACAACATCCTAAACGAACAGACGCAATTCAAATCACATGCATTATTCAAACATATGACATCCCACACACACAACATCGATCTTTCGAAAATCGATTTTGTCGCCAACAATAAGACGAACAGTGCTACCAGTGGCAACCTCTGAAGAAGCTTTTTAAAAGTGAAAACCGGTTCAGGATATAAGGTAAAACTTTTACGTTTTTACCCATAAAAAGTTTTATGTTCTGAGTCGTAGTGAAATAATTATATTTAGACACTAGTAATTAATGCTACAATAACATGCAAGTCTAGAGTCAATAGTGTATTTCACCTCTAAAAAGTTTCATTCACTCAAACTATAAGTTGGGTATTTCTACATTCAAAAAATTAAAAATTCACAATTGCTTGATACCATTTTTTCATTATTTCTAGGAAAAAATGTTTGTGGCACTCGCCACTAACTCCATGCTGAGTAGTTGAGAATTGGAACAAAAAGAAAAAACAGGGAATAGCAACATATTGTTAATTATTTATTTTATTAAATGCATTAATTCTTCTTTTCAAATTGATACAGATCTTTTCCTGGTGTGTTAAATTATTCATATTATTTATAACATATTAGTTAAGCTATATTCTCATGAAAGATATTTCAGGGCATTAATATGTTAATACGTATTAACACATACCATCTTCAGCCATGTTTACGTGTCATATGGTGAGGTAATTATATAAAATAATTACATCACCACATGATGAGTACAAGTTTAGAACCTGTTGTCAGCTGATAAATTTCCAACATGTTTATTAGTGCCTAAAACATCTTGAAGTTTACATGCAAAATAAACTGGAATTTAGTTTTAATAGTTTATGTAGTGAGCATTTGAGTACTTGCATATAGTAAAATATATTTGTTTATTTTATTTTAATTTATTTCATTTCATATAAAACTCTGCCTTTCTTCCCTCTATTGGTCAATCCAAGGACTGATTAGCGACGATTCTTCATTTAGTGTTTGGCTTCCCTAAACACATTGTCTAATTTTCAGATGAAATACTTTTTCTTTGTTTTTCATATGTTACTTCCTTTGGATGTCTTAGAATTAAATAACCATATTCGATTATAACATACTTATGACACCACAGCATACAGAATCTTAATTCTTTTTCTCTTTTTTCTTTTAAACTAGGAACAAAATAACATGTCACAAGTGTATCTGCATTAAGTCTAGTAATTTTCATTTCAGAACCAATCTATTATAATGGAGAAAACAGTTACGCAAGGAATTAGTGTACATTCTGAATGAATTTTGATTAAACAAGACAATCAATGTTTACAAGACAATGTTTGCAATATTGTTAAATTTTTTTCAATTAATCCAATATTTATTATTAAGTAAATTATTTCCTTTTTCTAATTTAATCATAAATAATTTAATCATTACTAAACATTATGAAAAATGATACTATTAAATTATTAAACAAGTTGTATCATCATCATCATCATCATCATCATCATCATCATCATCATGACCATCATCATTAAAATAATAATACTGCTGTAGCTTTTCTCATTGTACCATCAATTGTTTTCAGGATTCAAAACATTCTGTGAATGTAGTTGAAATTGTGAAGCGACCAGGGCAGACTCTAGGTCTGTACATAAGAGAGGGAAATGGAATTGATCGTTCTGATGGTGTGTTTATTTCACGAATTGCACTCGAATCTGCTGTATACAACAGTGGTTGCCTGAAGGTTGGTTTTTCTTAAAATATAACTTGCAGTAGTTTGCATAAAATACCACAGTACATATTTTTATGACTCTAATTTCAGTTACTTGTTTTATAATTTAAGAAGTCCATATGCATGGTCATGTGTATTTAAAGTGACCATGTGTAATTATTTTGTTCATATGAAACTCAAATGCAGGTCATCAAATGATCTTAGTATATTAGTAGTTCTGTAAATTACTGGTACTAATAGAATGCTATTCTTGTATATTATATAAACATACATGATTTTCTAGTAAAACCCAAAAGCCCCCCCCCCCACACACACACATATACAATGCACACAACATATACATCAAGTATGTTATAGATACAAGTGCACACACAATATATATACTTTTTTAAGTGAAATATGGAAAAAGCAAGAAATACACTAACTGCCTAAACTTACAATTTTATTTTAATATACGTTGTCTTGGGTGGAGTAGCGAAAGTGGCAGTATATTTGTGTTTTAAATACAGTGACCACCTTAGGCTTGCTCATCCGTGTCACACATCGCGTTCGTTTAAGGGTGTCCCATAAAGTATGCAAGATTTAATAATGTTGTAAAAACTTTTATTTATTGAAAAATATCAGATGTTTTAATGTTAATACAAAGTACACTTACTGCGGTTAAATGTGGAACACAATATCAGACAAATGTCCCCCGCGACTCTGCTGGCACACTGTTGTCCGTCGATCGAAATTTTCGATGACCTTCTTGCACAATTCCGGCTCAATCTCACCAATAACTCGTTGAATCTGTTCCTTGAGTTGTAAAATTGTTCGTGGATTGCGGACATAAGCGCGTGAATTCACATATCCCCAAAGGAAGGAGTCGCATGGTGTTAAATCACAAGACTTCGGTGGCCAGTTCTGATCGCCGTTGCGTGAAATAAGACGTGCAGGAAACTTTTCAGATAACGAAGCAATTGTTTCGCGGGCAGTATGACTGGTTGCGCCGTCCTGCTGAAACCACATATCTTCGAATTCCATACCTTCCAGTTGAGGCCACAAAAACTCCATTATCATGTTCCGGTAACGTTCGCCAGTCACTGTTACTGCATCTCCAGCCTCATTCTCAAAGAAATACGGCCCAATCACGCCACCAGCCCAAAACCCGCACCAAACAGTTGCTCTTTGTGTATGCAAAGGCTTCTCGTGAATGATACGAGGGTTCTCTGTACCCCAAAGCCGACTATTTTGTTTATTTACGTACCCGTTGAGGTGGAAGTGTGCCTCATCGCTAAAGATGACTTTGTGGGAAAAATCACCGTCCGTTTCACGTTTACCCAATATCCAACTGACGAATTCTCGGCGCTTCAAATGGTCACACGGTTTGAGTTCTTGTGTTAGTTGGATTTTGTAGGCATTCAGATGAAGATCGTTTTTTAGAATTCGCTGCATTGTGCTTCTTGGAATGGCCAGTTGTTGTGATCGACGGCGAATTGATTTCCCTGGACTCACATCGACACTATCTCTCACTACCGCGACATTTTCAATAGAACGGGTAGCGCGAGGACGTCCAGACGATTTAACGTCTAATAACGAAGCTGTTTCTTCGAATTTCTTAATCAATCTCTGCACAGTTGACAGATTAGGTGCTTTTCGTCGTCCGAAAATTCCACGCAATTTACGAACGGTTTCCGCATAACATTCACCGTTCTTATAATGTGTTTTCACAATAACAACGCTCTGTTCTTTCGTGTAAACGCTCCATGACGACTAATGGAGAGTAAACTATGCATGTCGATCTGAAATCGATTAATCGAAAAATCAATTTTTTAGAGTAAAATAATCGATTTTTCGTATCGATCTGAAACACTGGATCGATTCGGTGAATCGATCCAAGATCCCCTCGAATCGGACCGATTCACGTTACAATATTTCCACGCTGTTTTCAACGCATCCATCCATAGGTTATGATACAGTCCGACCGGGTTGTTTTTGCGTCTGAGAGCGGCGCCACTAGCAACTTTAGTGTTGCAAGATATGGTGATACTAATAACGATCACAATAACAAAAAAGCGGTAATACACAATATGACTCATTTAAGTTGTGTACGTCAGGTACCCAAATAATAGCAGAACACGATAAAAAAATATCGATAAATTGAAGCACATTTATAATCAAAATATGAGTACCTAAGTGTAATAAAATAAGTAATACAAGTTCTAACTAATTGTGTTGAGTGCGTTTAGATAAATTAATCTTTTAAAACTCGATTTGAAATATTGGGAAATGTAATTTTTTCGTTAATTTGATTCAATAAACGCATATAATTTACTTATTGTTTTATTTCTTGATTACAAGTTTGTACAAAGAACTGCTCCACAAAACTTTCTTTATGATCTTTGGAGAGGACAACATTTTTGTATTACAGTTGACATTTTTGTTGCCGGATAATCTTGATCTATTGCTACCCAAGTAGGCCTACTTGTACCTACACTAATTTGTCATCAGTAATGTTCTTTGTCTCTATTAAGTACGTTTAAAAAAAAATCGACTATCAATTCGATTAATCGACAATCGATTTTTTTATGCTCGATTTAATCGAGAATCGATTCTAGTGCGTTCGATTTGAATCAAATCGGAGATCGATTTTTTTTAGAATGAATCGACATGCCTAGAGTAAACGGCAACAATACAACAGTTGCAGTGCTACCAACCTAACAAGACGACAGTGGCGTGTAATTCCAATATTGCGTACATTATAGGACACCCATTATTATTTATTTGTTACACTGACAACTCTGAAAAAAAAACATTAATATGTTTAATCCATTGACACTTTCAGGAACAGTGTATATACCTTTAATTTAAATGGTACTTAATTTTAATTGGAAAGAAAGGTACTAAAATTGTTTAGTACCTTTTCCACTTTGTTTTCAGAACTGTTGACAATCATGAAATATTTAAGCAGAAATATAAAAAAAATAAAATGAAAAAAGACCTTAATATTCCTGCATGATATAAATGAATAGGAGACGATAAAGTATTTAATCGTACATTATTTATTTTTAAAAAAATGTTTATTTTAAATTATTTATTTAAAAAGCTTGTTTATTTAAAAATCATTAAATATTTTCTGTGTGAAGATAAAATTTAACTTTGAATTGTGTCAATTTTTCATTTGTGTATACAACTTATTTGATTAAATTAAAACCTTCACCTTAATCTTCACATTTTAATTTAAATTGTAACTATTAATGTTAGTTATACTTTCTGCTAATTTGAATAATATTTTACTTTAGGTTGGTGATGAGATTTTAGCAGTCAATTTAGTAGATGTAACGCGTATGAGTCTTGATGACGTGGTGATCATAATGTCAATACCAAGAAGACTGGTACTGATAACTAGACAACCACGTGGAGGACCAACGACAGGTGTGGCGCCGCAAGCTCAGACTCGACCTCTTGAACCCAAACCTCCACCTATAGTTGTTATCAAAAAAGAACTGACAAGAGACGATGAGCCTGACGACGATGAAGATGATAATGGAATGAGTGATACTAAAAGGTATTATAATGTAATTAACATATACTTGATTACAATTGTAGGTTTTTTAAAATTTATTTATTTAAATAAATCAAATTAATTAATCATAAAAATTATATGATTAAGAACAGGATAAAGATATATATTGTTACGATGGTCTAACTGATCATCGTATGGTACAGTCTAAAACAAAATACAAGACACCAATTAAGTCACTAATCACCAGCTTTAATTATCACAATTAAATACTTTGTAATCAGCAAAATAGGCTCTTACAACAAATTAAATAAAAATTGTTCACACGCAATAAAATGTCAACTAATATAAAACACAATTGTAATATAGTTCTCCCGCATGATTATAAAAGACATAACACTTTGCCACAATACCTCGAACTACACTGTGTAAATCATCACTCAAACACATTATGTAATCGCCCGACAATAACTAACTTAGCTTCACTGAGTACTTGTATTTATACCCCACTGAGGTTCCAGAATATTCGCTAATAGGTGTCTACTAGAAAACACTAGAACATAATTCATTGCAGCCTTGAACACAGCACACGCAGACCGGTATGGTATGGTATAGACCTGATAATTGACATGTAATTGTCTTTCACCACAAAGTAGCAGCATTACGTACTCACACACACATTACAGCTGAATATTCGAGAAACTTGTAGAACGTTCCGTATTATGTAACACATTTTACCCATTATGTAACAACATGTTTACAGATACAAATTTATTAAATAATAGACATTTGCCATATGCATCAACATAAACGTTTTACAAATAAATATTAAAATAATGTACAATACGTGCTTGATAAACTGTAAACCCATACTATAAACATGAATAACTCTTACTCAAACAGCTAACTAGCTGTTTATTGTAACTAAACTGTTCTAAGTACCTGGATCTTGAATATTTGATTTTTCTTCTGAATGCGAGTTGAATTTAGTATAGTCAACAACATAAGTTTTTTTCTTTGATTTTGTTGTCCATGACGTATCCGTTGATTAACTAATTATAAGTGTAACACACTGACTCAGAACACAAAGTTTTTTATTGGTAAAAATGTAAAATTTTTACCGTATAGCATGAACCAGTTTTCGGTTATTATAAGCTTCGTCAGAGGCTGCCACTGGGAGCGCTGTCTGTCTTGTTCTTTGTGACGGTGCTGTCATTTGAAAGATCGATGTTGTGTGTGTGCGGTGTGATATGTTCGAATAATACGTGTGATTTGAATTGTGTCTGTTCATTTAGGATCTCGTTTTTATGTATTTTTTGTGTGTTTCTATATTTCTAGTTGTTCAAGAGTGTCTAGTTTTCGGCCTTTTGTGTGTTCGTGTAGAATATCCATGTTGCTGGTTATGTTCTGTATGTGTGGTTTGCTTCAATGAGGTGGTTTGCAAAGGTGGTTTCGGTGGTGGAGTGTAGTGCCTTTGTGTGTTCAATGTATCTCTGCTTGAAGCAACATCCTGTCTGGCCTATGTAGAAATTTTTATAAGATTTTATAATTTTATGTAGTAACAACTACATAGCTGCAAGGTCAAATGGCTACCAAATCCAGTACAATTTGATTGATAGTGTTTGCTCAACTGTTGAACTAGGTTGTTGGATTTCCATTCTTCTTCTATGATTTGTTTTCATGTGATCTGTTCTTTATTGGACAATTAAGTAGTCAAAATGCTTATTGTTAGTAAATAGCTTGTAGAATGTTGTAACAAAAAATCATATTTTTTCATGTGAATTCAAATCAGTAAAAAGTATTGCATATTGAATGATTTAACAAAATAAACATGGTTTTCAATGGAACTTCAAAAAAATGAACTTTAAAGTTTCCATTCATTTCAGACATTAGGCCTAATTGCACTAATAAACTACCTGCATTAGTATATCATAGCTTGAAAGCACAGATCATGTCACAAAAACTGTTATGTGCATAACATCAGACAGGGTAGGAAACCTGGATGGAACATGCTCCATGGATCGACCATTGTCAGAAAAGGTTTATAAACCATCCATTGTGGTGATGTATGTAAGACTCATTAAATGTTTATTTGTTGAGTTAAATGTTGATCACAACAGTCAATGTTTATTTTGTAGTGACGATAAACAAAAATCAGTTGTCTTAGGTTGCCACAGCAGGATATACTTATAAAAAAGTACACAAGATAATTTTTCTCCATGAATATCTTTCATACAAGGTTTTCTACCTGATCATCCTATACAACTTTCACTGACAGGATGATATCCTTCTTCTAAAAATAAGTGTCTAAATATTCTATTTCTATGAAGGTTTATCAAACATTATGTTTGTCTGGTTCATGATCCATCAAGTAAAGTAGTGTTGAAATCTTGAGCAAAAGAAGTAATTACATTTATTAATTCAGTATAATCTATATAATAATTCTTTTAGTATTACTTAATAAAAATATATCTGGCAGAATAGCAATATGGTTAAAACATTATGGCACCACTTGTAAAGACACACATCATATGGAAGAATGTAAAATATGGGTGGGATGATGACACACTGGCTTGGTGATTATAAGAATAAACAGAGAGCCAAAACATAATTAGATTAGTTCTTCTTCTTCTTCTTCTTCTTCTTCTTCTTCTTCTTCTTCTTCTTCTTCTTCTTCTTCTTCTTCTCCTCCTACACTTCATAAATTGAGGTTGCGCCTTTTATGACACCCAGCATCTCTTCAGCCTACCCAGACCTCAATGTCCAACTCTTTTGTATATTCTTATTTTGAGAGATAATGAAGAACTATCCATTCTAGCAATACATTCACTCCTATTTCTCCGTAATTCTGGATCATCTCTATTTAAAGAAACAAATTAACAGATTTTGTTACATTAGATGCAAGCCAAAGGCCATGACATTCATAGTGTATCTATATTGGTTCTTTGAACATTCCTGTGCCAAAATGATGTTAACACTTAAAAGTTTATCATGAGGGGAAAGTGATGGTTGTTGTAACAAGTAATCTGCCTAATACACCAACTGTAAAAGAATGTATACTCATCTTTGTGAGTATTTTATCTAGAAGAGTGCATCCTGTTAATGATCTTACAATTTTATTTTATTCTGCTATTTATTTGTTAAACTTACAGCTCTGAAAAAACCCATTTGTTCTATCAGTCTATTGATATTTTAAGTATTAGTGTATACAATTCTGAATATACTTCTTAATTTAAGGTAGAAAAATACAATTTTTGTAATACTGTTTCCACTTAATTTTCAATATTGTTCACAAAGAAACAAAACATCTAAAGGAAATAAACCAAACATGAAATAAAAAAACACAATAATATTCATATATAGTAGATATAGCTTACAAATGTGTTACAGTTTTGTACTTGTCTGTTTCTTTCACCAATTTTTACGTTCAAATGTTGTAGACATAGCCATTGCCTAATATTGTATTAATTAATTATTCCTCTGTATAATATTACATAGATATTATCGAATATAATTTCTTCTACAAGTAGTTGTATTATATTTTTATCGTTTCAATTAACCTGATGTACATTTCACATTAATTTATTTATTTAAAAACCTCTGATGATACAAATATATTCAGTGAAATGTACGTCAGGTGAATTGAAAAGATAAAAATATAATACAACTACTTGCAGAAGAAATTACATTTAATTATATATATTGCGACAATACAATCATATGCTGTACTGTGCATTTATTAGATAAATGAATATTTAAATTCAATTTATAAATATGTAATAAATAAGCAGGTATGAGATTGAAAGCTGAGTTTATGTTAAAAATACGGCATGTAGACAGGCAGGAACTGACCTGAACAATCACACGATTGTCACTAAGAGTGTGTACAATAGTAAGTAATGTGTGTGAGTGAGGCCAGTTCGAGCATGAAGTTTGCAATCTCTCCCTAAACAATTGTCAAATTATAGTTTTTATTTCATTATAAGAAAACCATAAATGGTAGACAAAATTCAAAGACTTCTAAATATGTATAAAATTAATACGCATGTGTAGTGAGAAAACGGCATGAAAAGGACCCGCAGTGCGAATTCAGTGCGATTTTAAGTGTGTAGTAATTACACGGATTATTCGATTACGATGGTAATTACGTTGGACATGTGTAATTAAATCATCCATTGTTAGAGCACCCTGTAGTTCACATTAGACTTTGCCATTGACAGAAATGTGCGAAAATATGAAATTGGATGAGAGTGGGAGAACTGACGCCACCAAGGAATTTCAAACAGGCAGAATTCTGTCCCAACAGGTGCTGTACAATGCTCGAATATAAATAGGGCACGGAAGAAGCCAGCCTTCTTCTCAATCAGTCTTCAGTAGCGGCGAGACACTATGTCCATTATCGACGCGAGTTTTTAAATTTTGTTAATTGAACAGTAACTCTTGATCTGTTTCTGAATACGAATATAGAACATACTTTACGATGTCTACACACACAAACGTCCATCAGTCAAGACAAGCTACGATGTTACATCATGCAGAGGAACGCTATGCTGAACAATAGAGGTGTCTGCTAGAACTACAGCAGCAGGTGCAGAGCAACCTCTCACACTATACTACAGCAACTAGATGGGACCATGATAGATGAGTAACTGGAGGACGATAAGTGGAACCTGGGGACATGCAGGGAACGCCATCAGAAGAGGACCTACGGATCAACGGAGGACATGAGTATGAGCCACAAAATCGAGGTGACAGATAATCCATTTATAAATTTTAAATGAGAGACTAAAGACATTTAAAAGACACTTTGAAATTTAAAAATGAATAAGAGTTTACGTAAAATATAGATAAAGAGGTTCAGAAAATCTAATTTAAATTTAATAAAATATTTTCTTTGATGTTTAACGATTAATTTAGTCAATTTAAATTTTATTTAAAGTTTGTAAAGCAATCAATGATTACTATGTATGAAATACATAAATTAACGTAGTTGAAAGTAAAGCACACTGTCAGACTGAGCAGTCGAATTTTAATATTAACAAATAAGTATTTAGAACATGACTTTGTTACTATAGAATATAAGATTTATTTAATGATAAATGTACTGCAACATTTGAACATTTCAACGGAACAATAATGAATATTGTAGAAAGTCGTGTTCGTCTTGTTATTGTATTTATAAATTTTAATATTGATATTGAGTGTTTAAATTTTAGTTTGTGAAACGTTGTTATTAAGTCGCACGTCGGACGCATCCTGTGTTATAACAGCGTCGTGGAGCCTGTGTGTCCTTACCTGTCCCTTCTCACTCTTTATTTCTTCCCGATAGGCGCCAAATTGTTTTGCCAGAAAACAATTAAAAGATTCTATCTTAGTTGTCTTACGCTGTTGTAGCATTCGATTCGAATTGTTCGCCAACTGGCTGGAACTCAAATCTCGCGTAGGTGGGGGAACATGTTACCAACGTAAAATAATGTTAGTTAATTCTACTCGCTGCTACAAAACACAACATACATAATATTTTGAAAATAATTATTGGATAGTTAGTAACGATTCACACTTTTTTATTTGGCTTCAGAACTTGTTAATTTTCATTAACGCTTATACAAAATGTGATTAATATAATATGTTTTAGCCTTGGCAATAAATAATCATTCACTCAGCGGAAGGCTGGGTTGGCAAGACAATGTTTTTTTGTCGCCACGATAGACGGCGTTTATTATTTATACACAATAAATTTGCCAATGAATCCTTTTAAGTACGACAAAGAAGTTTTAAAACAAGATAATTACTTACAATGTATCACTTGATAATCGTGATAATTAAAATTGAACAAGGTTTACATTAGATTCAAAGTTGTGGTGTCAAAGTGTGTGACGGTGTCATTCATGTAGTACATAGGTTATAACAGTTAGTTAGTATGCATAAAATATGTTTTATTTATCAATCTTTGAAAAAATAATACCATCAGTTATAGTGAGAGTTCACAGTTTAGTGAGAAAGTTGAAAGAGAATTTATTTCAGAGGTTTAATTAATTCAGCAATACTTATCATCAGTTGCTTGGAAGTGTAGTGTCAGATAGTTAATTTAGGTTGGGTTCATCGATGTTGGTTCTTCATTCTTCAAACATCTTTGGCTTCAGGTACGCCTTGCGTCTTTTTCTTGTTAGTTGACTTATTTTAATACATCTGGATTTAATTAATCTGGTCCTTGGCCTGGGTTGAATGTGTCATCCCCTCATCGGTTAGTTCAGTCCTTCACTTCATGAAATATGGTCACTTTTACTATTTTTAAATCAAATTTGGACCCCTCATGGCGTGGCGTCTCTCCTGGTAAGCGTCACTATAATATTCTAACTTTCCTAACTGAAAATCGTCAATATTCTGCTGTTGTCATGGTAACTCAAAAATTCTGATTGGTTAAACTTGACTTAAGACCATTGTTAGGAGATTTGAATTTTTATTCAAAAAGGTTACATATCTTCTGATTGCTATTACTCTTCGGTATTCTTTTAAGTATTAAGTATCATCACCACTGTTTGTATTTTGTTTCAAAGATTAATTTAACATCCCATAAGGTTGGGTTTACTGATGTATTAACATTTGGACAGTTATGTTGATATTATTTATATACACTGTTTTCTTATTTTACATGATTACTTTAACATTTCTCTCTTAATATGATTACCTAATTGTCCTTTATTGTTTACTTGCCTTAGTTTTGCTAATGTTATAGTTTAATTCTTACAATTTGTAGTTTTTGTTGTTTTACAGTTAGCCATTTGCCTAGGCCTAAACAGCAATTGGCTATTTTTCTTAATTTATACAGATTACATTTTATTTTCCCCTTGTGTAGGTTCTGATTTGTTTTATACATGATTTGTTCATTTGTTGAATGTTTTTATGTCTGTTCTATAGTAATTGTATGTTATTTAATTAGTTTCCATATTCTGGCTTGTCTATTGTTATAACTGCTTTTATTTGTAATTGAATTATTATTTATTATTCTCTATTACTTAAAATATAACATTTTTGCTAACTGCTATAATTTTTATTGTTTGACTAAGCTTTTCGTCATCACTGAGATCATCAGGTCTTAAACAACCTTGTTTAAACCTGATGATGTCAGTGATGATGAAAAGCTTAGTCGAACAATAAAAATTATAGCAGTTAGCAAATTCATAAAAGAAATAGTAAGGATGGCTGCTAATTTAAACAATACGAAGAATAAAATATATAATAAAATAATTATTACATAAATAAAAGATAAAAACAAACGTTAATTAAACATAATATGAACACAATGATATTTCCTTATAACTAATTTCAAATGACATTAGGTCATTAAGATGAAACTTCAACAACAGTTTACTATATTATATTAAAATCTTTCATAACGATTATATTATTATTAAATGTCTTTTCATATCATTTTAAATTAATAATATTGGGTTTTACCTCTGTACATCAGAAATCATATATGCTGTGTATTTGCACACTAATAGTCATTTTTCTTAAATACATTGGTAATAACATGAATTGCCAACTTAGAATACTAATGCCTCACACATTATAATATGATAGGTAGTCAATACTACTCCTATCTGAACTCTATTAATTACCTAGTTTACTGCACTTTGGTTCAGTTTGTTGTGTACACTTGTGTTCACTGATGATTGCTGTTAATTGCCACAGTCCTTTCTGTGTTTAGCAATTATTAGCTTTCACTCATTTTTACTACTCACTCTTAAATCTTTTTCACTGATTTATTAGTGTCTATCCCTATCAATGGGGTTCTATTTAAATTGGGTATTTTAACACTATCACCTTGCACTCTCTATGTTTGATTTAAGTGTTATTGGTGGGTATTGCTTACTTAAATTCTCTTTCTCATTTTACAAAATGTTCATTATTACTCTAATTCCCTATCTCTCACTTTACCAGGTTCAATTATACCATTAACAAGTTTATGTCGTATTAGATTGATTTATCATAGTTATTCTCTATTCATTTGGTTAGTGTACCCTTCTAAATTTAAGTTATTAAAATTTAACACTTCTCATTTACATTGCTTGTTTGGTTCTTGGATTTCGTTGTCCATGACGTGTCCGTTACTTAACTAAATATCACTATAATATTGACGACTCGGAACACTAAGTTTTTTATAAGTAAAAACGTAAAGTTTTACCTTACAGCCTAAACCGGCTTTCACCTATAGAAGGCTTCATCAGAGGCTGATGATGAAGCCTTCTGTAGGTGAAAGCCGATTTAGGCTGTGAGGTAAAACTTTACGTTTTTACTTATAAAAAACTTAGTGTTCCGAGTCGTCAATATTATACTGATATTTGCTTGTTTGGGTTTACATTAATAATTATTATTTACAATTATTATTCATTGGTTTCTTTTCATTTGGTCTATCGCTGGAGTTCTGGCTGGTTCTACTTATTCACTTCATTTGTTATAATTTATATACCCTTATGTTAATGTTGGGGCTGGTTCTACTTCCTCACTTACTTTGCTACAATTCATATATCCTTATGTTAGTTTTGTGGCTGGTTCTACTTTCTCACTTACCATCTATTGGGTTATTATGGTTAAATCGCCTTGTATCATTGTTTTCAACGTTTCGGTCCATTGCTTGTTACTTTTCTCTTATCAGAGGTTACTTTTATGATTACAGTAGAGTCCCGGTTATCCGCCATAAACGGGCTGGCGGAAGGGCGGATAAGCTGGAATGGCGGATAATAGGGAGAGTTAAATAAAACGCAAATTTATCATAAAATTACGTTGTAATTTTGTAAATGTAATTAATAAACATCACGTTTTACAACAAATCAATAGAGAAAACAATACAGTACTGTACAATTATATTACAAAATTATAGTAAAACATTTTAGAGAACAAACAACAATATTAAAGTTATACACTTACAAAAAAAGAGAAAACAATTACGCCTACTTTAGTACTTCACGCTTCAAGTTTAAGAATTCAGTAAATTTTAACAAGAAAATTTTACTAAAAATAAATATAGAATCAGACTAATGTGTGCGTAATAAAATTGACTTACACTGTCAGAAATGTTGGAAGTGAGAGTTCAGTTCATGATGAGTGAAAAATTAGTGATCTTCGACTGCCTCCCTGATGATTCCCGCTTCTTTGCTGCCAAGTCTCACCATCTTTGGAGCATCATTATGTCGACAACCCTGGCTTCCTCTTGCTGCTCAACGTACTGAATGGCTGCTTCGAGAGCTTTAACCCCTTCTTTGTGTGTGATCTTTTGAGGCTCAACAGTTTCAGAGTCTTGATCTTCAACAACATCATCGCTATTAACAAGTGTTACAATTTCTTCGTCAGTTATTTCATATTGGTCGTCTCCTGAAAGCCAATTCCTTATTTCATCCAACGATGCATCCTCACATCCAGGGATACGTTGCACCAAGGGCAAAATACTTTCATGAAGTTCATCCAGCATGCTTTCAGCCATATTTTCGTCCTCGCCCAACAGCTTATGCCACGACTTTGCAATTGTTTGTGCCCCGACGTCGGCCCAGGCCCTTGCGACCCAATAAGCGACATCCTTCAAATTTATACTTTTCACCTTCTTAATCAAGTTTTGCCCATCTTCAATTTCTTGTATGACTGTTGACAGAAGCTTTCTTCGATAGTTTCGTTTAAGTGTTTCCAAAACACCCTGGTCCATAGGCTGACAAATGACAGTCACATTTGGTGGCAAAAACATAGCCTTTATGTCCCCATCTCTAAGTTCGTCTGGATCAGGGTGAGTTGGGGCATTGTCTAGCAGTAAAACTGCTTTTCCGGGTAGGTTGTTGTCTTTTAAAAACTTCTCTGTAGAAGGAACAAACTCTTTAAAAAACCATTTCTTAAAAATTTCACTAGTCATCCATGCACTTTTTTGATTGAAATATTTTACTGGAAGAGCATGTTTTGAAATGGTTTTAAAAGCCCCAGGGTGTTTGGACTTTCCAATCATTGCCAGGTCCATTTTATGGTTTGCTGTGGCATTACTGCATGCTAAAATAGTCACTCTCTCTTTACTACGTTTATAGCCAGGGGCTGCAGCTTCAGTTCTAGCTGCAAGGCTCTTACTCAGTAACATTTTGAAATTAAGGCCTGTTTCATCACAATTAAATACTTGATCTCCTGTTAAGCTTTCAGTTTCAACAAAGTCTTGAAATTTTTTCTTAAACTGCTCCATTTCTTGAAAGTTTGATGACAGTTTCTCGCCGCAAATATTCAACTGACGGATTCCATAACGCTTCTTCCATCTATAAAGCCAGCCAACGCTTGCTGTAAAATCTGCATCACCTTCATTAAATTCTTTTTGAAACTGCAATGTCTTTTCTTTTAAGATAGGTCCCGAAATAGGCACCCCTTTCTCCCTGAACTGTGTAAACCAAATGTACAATGCTTCGCTAACTTTTTCATAATCACTATTTTTCATAGTTATTCTATCTTTAAAAGCAGTCTCAGTAACTCGTGAGGAACACCATTTTTCTAATTCTAATCATCTCTTCTTCCAATCTCCAACTGTGCGATGACCGATACCGTAGTGGTCAGCCACCTTCTGCTGCGTTTTCCCTTTATCCAGTCTTTTTAATGCCTCAAGCTTGTCTTTTATTGATAAAACAATTTTCTTCCTTTTCGTAGCCATAATCGCAACACTATTAACAAGACTACACTACGACACTTTCACCAAAACTGCACTAGTCACTCATGGACACACCGCGTAAAAATAGCCTCACTGCTCACTACAGCACACAACAAGAAACTGCAGTCTACTAAGCGATGAGCATGTGAGCGATAGCGTTGGATGTTGGGGGTGGGGTGGGGTGAATGACACCTGAGTCACAGCTAGGCAATAATAGGCGATGGGCAGTAGGCCAAATTCCTGCGGTACAGTCAGGAGCAATCACAAAGAGAGCACGTACACTCACGCCCGCAAACTATTGGCACACTATTTTCGTTGCAGTAATTAAAGAAAATATTTTTTACGTTTACGTTTTTTTATGCCGCTTGGGCGGCGGATAACACGGAACGGCGGATAATCGAAGGGCGGATAACCGAGACTCTACTGTACTTTCATATGCTTGATCGTATTATTATTTTAATTACCCATTCTTTTATCTCTGACTCATCCCTTTTAATCATAGTGTTAAGTATTTAATAATTTATTCTTATCATGTTTCTTCATTAGTGTTTGTTGATATATGTACCATTACAATATTTATGGCGAAGTAAGTGATATTTTTAAACACGCTTGTGGTTTATAATAAAAATTATGAAAACTTGTTACAATTCAATCAATGACTACTCTTATTACCATTACACCCAAACTCCATTAATTGGTACACTTTACCAGTAATGTTATATAAATTTTGGCACTCCACAATTTGAAGTACATTTAAATTGGTAATTTGTAGTGTTATATAAAATTGTCTCCCAAAAGCCCACGCTTTTGTGGGACTACACAATTTAAATTACATTTAAATTTGTAAAATGTTGTGTTACAATATATATATATATATATATATAATATTGTATTAGCTATATTATTTTCGATTATGCCTGCAAGTGTTATCCATTATAGCCATTCTTATAACATCAAATTCCATTTAAAATGTTTCAATTTTACAATCATGATTACACTTTTTAATGGATTGTAATCCAAGTAGTAAAAATTATTATTTGATAATTCTTCCTCCATTTATTACTATTTTCATCCAATGCCAACCTTTAAAGGTATTCTTTAAGGCAGTAATTCCTAAACTTTTGATTTCTTGATTCCCTTTCAGAATTTCTTGAAATACTGTGGCACAGTTGAGTTCAGCAATCTCAATTTTATATTGTAATAATAAAGTTCAATAATATCTAATGGAAATGATGCAATATAATGATGATAGTAGGCAATGATGATAATAGTCCTATTTATTGTACTCTCAAGATTTTTACTAACAAAATTTTTATTTTCATATTTTAACTTTACACCAGCAGGTATTTGGGCATCACTTTTCTATGGTACACCTATAATTTAAGTTTTCCTTCTGGAAATTTTTGAAAGTTGTATACTAACAATATATGATCTAGTTTATGTATTACTCTCTATTATTTATCTTCACTATATCATGTATAGTGTAACTCAATAATAACAGACTATTATTATTCATGCTAAGACACTATGTTTTTAAAGTACACAATAAGAGTAATGTGAGAAATAAAAAAAATGAAAGTAACTTTTAAAAATAATGTGATGAAGTATAAACAAATTAGAATTCAACAAGTTATATATGTATTTTGTTCATGATACATATAGAAACATAAAATTAATATTTACTTTAATGTTTTCAGAGATACAACAAGTAGGGCACGTTTGAGAAGAGATGATATCCGTGATCGTGAACGTGAACAGCGTAACCGGATGCAACCTTCACGTTCCCACCTTGCTCTTGGCCTAACCACATTACGCTCTTCACAACAAGATTTGGAAAACAATGGTGATGTAAACAATTATATTTTGGGTGGTGATCTGTATTACAATTCAAGACCTCAACATCAAAGTGGAATTGCTAGTGTAAGTATTAATTAAGTTAGAATTAATATATCACAAATTTTTACTGTGTTTAAAGGCTGTTTAAGACTGTAGGGACGCTCGCGCTCCAGTCTCGGTTTGCTCAAGGTATGGTCAAAATTAATCCAATGTATTGTAATGGAAGTGTACACACTATGAGGCTCGGTTCGATCACGCTCCAGTCGCACTCTCGTGACGATTCTGGCCAACGGATATTTTACCGCGGCCGGACCATGGTCTCGAGCCATCCCATGCTTGTTGTGCAAGTTTGAACAGGTCGCCACGCTCCGACCGTGGTCAACCCTTGGTTCTTTCATTCGAGCAGTGTGTTCGGAAAGAGTCAGACCCATTGACACTTTGTCTCGCGCCCTCATGTGATTTTCAGTTTGTTATTTAACGATGGATGAAAAATTAATAGAATTAGTTCGCCAATACCCTGAATTATACGATTTATCACACCGGTGTTACAGTGATAATGTGAGGAAGAAGAAAGTGTGGGAAGACAATGGACAAGCTTTAAATAAAACAGGTAAGATTCAACATTATATTTATTGGAACTAATTTACAATGAATTTCCTTTGTATCTTTCCTATTTTATGTAGTATTACCAAACAATTCTTCCTTGAACAAACTGGAATTTAATATCATATTTATTTGCCAAGGGATGGCACCAGCTTCTGAATTGAAGAATGATGTAAAGATTTCGCGTACTTCAAATGCTTTAGATGAACAATTCCCGCCTTGTCTCGGGAATGTTCATTAAATTTTGCCCAATCGCTAGATCGTGAGCAGTCAATGAAGGCATAGCCGTCTCTTGACGAATAAAATTATGCAGGCTGCATGTAGTCAGAACGATTTTGTCTGTATATTTGGTATCTATTTTTAATCGCCTGTTATAAATTCTGAATTTTTTAGTAAGAATCCCAAAACAATTTTCTACAACCCTTTGTGCCCTAGATAATCTGTAATTAAAAATTCTCCTATTTTATTTTCTATTTGATGACCTGGAAACGGTCTCATTAAATAATTCTTCAGCGGGAAGGCGGGATCACCAACAATAACGTACGGTGCTGTCTGGTGGGTCCCTGGCACCAGCGTATCATCTGGAATGTTTAAAGTTCCAGATTCCAACCGCTTTCCCAGAGTGGAAGAGCTAAATATCCCTCCGTCGCTACTCCTACCATATGAACAGACATCAACAGATACAAATCTGTAATTAGCATCTACCAAAGTTAGGGGAACTATAGAAAATGTTTTCTTATAATTAAAATACAGTGAACCTGAATTTTTCAGGGCTTCACTTACAATGTGTTTTCCGTCTGAAGCCCCTAAACAGTTAGGGAACTGCCACTGCCCCCAAAACTTGGCTTCTATTCTTTCCCAATCTTTCTTCTTTGGAGTGGGCATGAACTCTTGGAGTAATTTCTTTATGATGACGTCGCATACCTCATGAACCACGCTTTGTACTGTTGATGTGCCCAGCCTATAATGAATGCAATGGTTTGTAAAGCATTTCCTGTTTGTAAACTAGTTATGATAAAGGATTTTTTTAGCTTACCTTAAACAGACAGCTAATCTTTCCCTTGGTGAGATGGCCACTCGAAATGAAGTGTCTTGTTTTACCAAGACACTGTCAATTTTACACAACAATATCTGGAACTGTTCCTTTGACATCCTGAAATACTGGTGGAATCTGGTGTCATCTTCAAGTAGCTGAGGAAACAACGTGTGAAATTCTCCTTCTATCAATCTTCTTTGTAAAGTAGGATGCACCCATATTCTCCTTTTTTTGGTACTGGACCGTTCCTCATCTTCATCCAGAAGCACCGCTATCATAAGCAGTTCTTGGTCGATGAAATCCATCTTTTCGGCCATGAACAAGCTAACTACTGACTGCTTTGGACGATGCTGCAATACTTTTAAGGACCGTAGTGGGGCAGCGGTATTAAAAGGACCGCGGTGAGTCCGTGGTTCGACTGCAGTGAGTTTGCGGTTGAACTGCGGTGAGTACGCGGAGAGAGCGTCATGGTGTGAATACTTTAGACCTCGACCGCGCCGAGAGCGTGACCGTACCTAGAGCGGTAGTGTGAAACATCCTTAATCATGCCCATAAAAATTTCATTAAATAAAATTATAAGATATTTATATGTAAACATAAAAACACAAATAAAATAAGTCATAATATTTATTATTTAATTAACAAAAATTATTTATAAAAACTTTATGAGTTTAATAATAAGAAGAAGAAGAAGAAAGCTGTAAAGACATAAAGGTAATAACAATAAATCACTCAAGAAGAGAGAAAGATTGGGAGTTTAAGAATGAAAGTCTACTGAAAGAAGAGAAAAGAGACTTTAACCTAAAAAAAAGTTGTTTTTATTTTTATGGACAAGAAATATGAGTATACATTAAAGCCACAGGCACATGATTTGCTGTGAAAGTGTATGCATTTAATTTAAAAGCCACTATATGAAATATATCACGTTTTTAAAGACTGATGTAATGTCACAGTGTACATATATGAATATATTCTTTATTTATATAATATATATTCAAATTGAAAATTCTTCTGCAAGTAGAGTGTGCTTATATTTTTTTATCATTGTATTTCAACCTGATGTACATTTCGCAGGATATGTCTATATCATAAGAGGTTTCTTTATGAATTGTTTATTAATGTTATACATTATTAGTATATGTGATGTATTACCATAGTGTTAATTCATGTTGGCCTAATACATTAAATGCTACATTGTATGTCTATTTGAAAGACTGTTTATTATGAAAATGTTTAACAAATACAGTAAAACTTAGTTAATTAAGATGTTTACCATAATCCCTTGAATTATCATATCCCATGTGAAACCATGCAATACTGTCTTCTATAATTCAAATTTTTTGGTTAATTTTAAGTATAAATTTTGTTCAAACTACGAAAAATCACTGCAGAATGGACTAGATTATGTAACATTAACAGATATGACTGGAAACACACAATCAGCAAAGGTTCTTTATTGTTGTGGTCAAATCCAGATGCTTGTGTCAAATTTCTGAAATTTGTTAGGCACCAATATTCCACAATGACACATACCCAGCTTATATAAAGTACCATCCTTCATTGTCCCTTGTTCATTGCCATGTCATTCGACTATCATCATTGTTGCTTTCAGTTCAATCTGCCTTTGTAGAAGCAGTACGTTTTTTTTTAAGTTTCTGATGTATTAGCTGTGTTCTGTAGTAAGTGATGTTCCATTTTTTATATAGTACTTTATCAGTATATACACATAGTTTGACTTAGTGACTTATCGCACAGCTTTATTGTGTTGTGTTAATCGAGTTTCTTTCAGTACAAACACAGACCCAATACAAATCCTTGACACTACTTGCTGAAATAGTTGCTATTATTCAGAAAATGGAAAAGGAGCAAAAAAGAGATATGAAATTGCTAAGGAATTCAGGACACTATTAAATACACGTTAATATATCTAAGAAATAAAGAGAACATTTTGGATAGTGTACATAAATCCAGTGGCAAAAATAAGAAAAGTGTCCAAGGACCAGGAAATATTGACAAGAGTGAATGTATAGTAAAGTGGTTTAAGCAAGCAAGGGACTATGCTTCTTGCACTCATTCTCAATGAGTGGACCACTCATCAGGTCCAAAACTGAAGAATTCGTACCTATCCCAGTGGAAAACCTTTACAAGGCCAGCACTGATTGGTTTGATGGTTTTAACGAAAGGAATGACATTTCCTTCAAAACTGTGGGGAATTTGGATCTATTGATGTTAAATCACACAATCGATTAATGTTCATGTGAACATGATTTAATAGTTTAAGACAGGCTTATTCTTTTAATGCACTCCCAACAAACACTTGATTATAAATGTGGACCACCCAGACCTCCTGGGGATCGTGAGTCCAAATGCTTCACAAACATCAAAATCATATTACATTCAAGACTTGAGACAGTTTGTTGAAGGAAAGCAGAACACAAGCGATCTTATTTTTCAAACACTTAAACAAAAATTGAAGAGTTTACTACAACTGAGTATATTACTTCTAAACTCCAATAGTAAATACAACTATTACATTAACGACTCGGAACACAAAGTTTTTTATAAGTAAAAGCATAAAGTTTTACCTTACAACCTGAACCGGTTTTCACCTTTAAAAGGCTTATTCAGAACCTCTGAAGAACCCTTTTAAAGGTGAAAACCAGTTCAGGTTGTAAGGTAAAACTTTATGTTTTTACTTATAAAAAACTTTGTGTTCCGAGTCGTTAATGTAATAGTTGATTTAGTTAAGTAACGGACACGTCATGGACAACGAAATCCAAGAATCCAATAGTAAATTTCTAGGATTGTTTTTTTTATTCTGTAAGTATTGTATAATGAACAAAAGCCATATGGAACATTTTACATAAAGTAACATATTGTTTTACTAAATTTCAGCATTTGATTTTTCTATTTTTAATTGAATTTTTGTATTTACTTTTCTAATTTCATTTTTTTTACTGGTTCTTTCAACTTTGAATTGGCCAAATTTTACTGTTTTTTCAAAAAGATTTTGTTTCAATTTAATTTCTGCTTTCAGTACCACCCACAGTGCTACATAAAATATGTAGATCTTCTGTAGACAGTGTAGACACATGTAGATTAGTGCTACGCATTAATATAGACATATAGATACAATGATACAAAACTTTGCTGTAGGAAAATTTTAGCTATATTAAATAATCATTATTAATGGACATTTACAAAGTATCGTTTTTCACTGGAAAAGTGGCATTACATTACAAGAACATAATGAATATTTAACTCCATTAGGCATCTGTATTAGAATTTTTCTTCTGAAACTTTTCTCAACATATTCTGATTTGACACCCAAATTACAGGTATTTCTACATAAGTATAAGAATGACAAAATGCTTTATAATTTTATGGTGATAATAATTATAGGTGCCTAAACAAAAAAAAATGTATATAATATTTACCGTATTTCTTCCGTCATGTAACTTTGTGTTGTGTTCGATTGATTATCTTTACGCATTTCAAAACATATGTTTCGTCTTCAGATTAAAAAAGAATTTTGATGTTTAACGACCTCACTTTGAGTGATTTTTTTTATCCTGAAGACGAAAAATATGTTTCGAAACGTGTAAAGATAATCAATCGAACGCAACACGAAGTCAAACGACGGAAGAAATTCGGTAAATATATATTGTGACAGTACAAATAAGTGATGTACTGAGCATGAAATATAAAAATTTTAATTTACTTAATAAACTGTAAATAATTAATAATATATTAGAAATAAGCATGTTATGGATTGCAAGCTTGACTCAGACAAAAATATGAACAGGTGTTTCGACCTGAATCAACGTGCACACACACACAAATGTAACTGAAAGTGTGTACAACAGTATTTTGCTAGTGTGTGTGAACGCAGGTCTCTGCAGGCAAGTTTGCCACCCCAGTATGAATAATTGCACAATGACTGTTTTTCCGTAATTATTCATAAACTAGAATTAAGAATTAAAATCCAAAAGCACCATAAAATGTAAATAAATTTAATAAATACTGTGTGCGATAACCACGCGAAAGTGACACACCGTACAAGTGGAATAGTGAAATAACTGTGTACAAATCAAAAGGGTTAAGTTGCAATGTCCAAAATTACAATGAACATGTGTTGTAAAATTAGTTATAAGATAAGTATAAAAAAATACTTACAGGACTCTGCAATTCGCAGAAATATAAAAAATAGTGAATTTGACAAAGAGTGGGGGAACTGACGCCAAAGACAGTTTCTAACATGTCGATTTTGTATCACTGAAGGGTGTCGACCAAGACATGGGTATAAATAGGACACGCAAGCTTCAGTGGTTCTCTTTCTTGAATCATCCACGATGCAGCGGGAGCTTATGCCCGTCAGCACGGCATATTTATTAATATTTTTATAAACAGTTTAAATTGCCAGTTATGTACAAATACGTAACCAAGCTATAAGACAAACATTGTAATTAATAACAGCATTTCTGAAGAATTGACGACAATAAGGTGATAGACAACTTATTCATATCTTAATCATACACAGTATACAAAGACAGTTAAAGACATTAATATTTTATTTAAAAATAAGAGTAATATTTCTTGTATAGTAGAGTTAAAAATCATAGATGTTTTAGAAATACGATTAACGTAACAAGAGCTCAAATTAATATGATATAAAATGATTACAAAGAATATAAATAAAAACAATTAGTATTTGAGAAAACAGTACTGAGAAGTAATAACTATTAATCTTTTGAGTACGTACCATATATAGAAAAAAGATTTAAAAATTGATTTTGAAACATATTAATAGACTGAGTAGTCTAAAAATGAGATTTTTCTTTTATATACTATTTAGTAGCATAGAATGTTTAGTTAGTAAGGATGTATATATCTTAAGCCTTACGGCATTATAACAAATAATAACTAATTTTTTTAAATCGAAGTCAGTGCCATGCGCACATATTTTTTTATAGTATCAAATAAATTTTAATTACTGTTTCAAGTTCCGTAAGGTTCTTATTGCAGATACACCTGACCCCCTATTTAAATGTTATATGTTTAAAGAATTTGTCAATCTTGAACGTGAGACCGTTCACACCTATTTATGTATATGTAACGTTGTTTAAATTTGGTGCTCCAAGATCGAGGGACTCCACAAATTTAAATTAAATTATATTTGCCAAATTGTCACGTTATATAAATTTGGCTCCCAAAGAACGTGGGGCTATACAAATTAAAATACATTTAAATTTGTTTCAATTCAAGTATATGTATCGTTATATAAATTTGTCGCCCTGGACGTGAGGCATGAGATGCCTAAATTTACGTACAAAAATTTGTACACATACCATATAATATTATGCAACTTTTGCAAGGTTGTAATGTTGCATAAATTGGCGCCCAACGTGGGGCATGACATGACTAAATTTATGTACAAAAAAAAATTTGTGACATAAATTGTAGATCATGAATGTATGACCCGATACCCATCATTTGACTATTAAAATTTTTTTATGTAGCTAAATGGTTGCTCTAAAATATATAAAGAGTGTTAAATGAAAAATGTGTAATATGTAATTATTATTTGTAGTAAACAGTAACTGAATGTAATGTTAATTGTTGTGTAATCACACAGCTGGCGCCCACCACAAATAATATTGTTGTCTATGTAACAGGTGTAACTGTAATGAGTATTAATAAAAACTATTAATAAAAATACAGAAATAAATAAATAAGTAGGGAACGGTTATCAATAATAATTTTTAAAGAATAACTATTAAATAAATATTTTAATAATACTTCGACATGGCAGTATCAGGAAGTATTAGTATGGAGGCAATCATTAAGGTGATGGGAAACCTTATGGACGAATATGGAATAAGACAAAATGTATGTGCTAGATTAGATAGACAAATAGAAGAATTTAAAACTGATAAGTCACTATTAGGTGAAAAGGTAAAAGAATATAATACAATACTAAAAGTAGAACAAGATATCGTAATTAATACTGCGCACTTAGTACCTACGGATATCGACAATAATACGCGTATAAAAACACACAAAAGTAATGGTAAGATAGCACTTGATAAACAAGATATTAAAATCAAGAAAGAACTTGAAGGAATGTTAATATTTAATAATTATAATTCTAGTGAAATACTTAACACTAGGGAAGAATATAACGTAGGATATTGACAGGCATACCTTATTAATAGCGATATTCCAAGTGTGAGGCACACACACAATAGTAAATCACACAAGATGACACATTTGAAACACATAAGACACCACACTTACGGAGATAAATATCACTGTAGGCCTAACAAGAAACGTAGTAAGTTATCTAGACGAAACACTAGACGAAACACTAGACGAAACACTACGCAAAATTGTGGTAAATATGATGTTAGATATACGCACGATAATTATAGTAACGATAATTATATCTGCAAGTATGAGAATTATGGTGAGTATTATCATAAACGACGAATGAAAAGACCGTCGACAGCTGTTCACGTCGATTCACTCAACCAAACTAGGGACGAGAGAATTGAGAAAGAACGAAGCATTTGTAACGAGAGAAAGAGAGGCAAAATGAAAACATTGCTCTATGAACAGGTGACTTATACGATCCAAACAATCGTTCACAAGGTAACTATGCACACAAACGTCGCAGCTATGCAACGGAAAGGACACGAGGGTGAGAATAATAGTAAAGGCGGCGACTACGCTACAATGGAACAATACGTCCGGTAGACTATGGACAATCCAATTGTTATAAAGAGGGGTGTAAGTTCTAACTACACACTGAACTCAAGGCAAATAAAAATAAATAATTATTTTTAAATGAGAAAAATAATATAACTATTAATTATTAATAATAAGAAATAATATGTGTAATAATATAAGAGAGTATAATTAAGAAATGTTATAAGGAATATTATTTGAAAGGGTTAATTAAGAAATGTATTAGTGATGGTAAGGAATGCTATTGTAGAGAAATATTTAAGAAAGTAATGGTAAAAGATGTTATTGTTGTTATTAATATGAAGAAATGGTTAAGATGAGCAATAATTGCCATAATTATTAGAACGGCTGATCAAGCGAACACTTATCGAAGATACAAGGACACAGAAGAAAGCGAGAGTGAAAAGTCATAAGGGCAGAGACTACTTAGGATTAAGGACTTCGAGAAAAATATCGTTGTTTTCCAAGACAGTTCCTCTGTAACCGACCATGCGACACACTACGAGCTAAAAAAAGTATTCTGTTACGGAAGTGTATTTCAAGAAAGTTGTAGCGATCAGAAAGGTAATGTTAAAGAAAGGTAATAAAAGGTAATGAATGTTAATGTATTGTATAAGTAATGTATTAGATAAAGTAATGTCATGTTAAGAAAAGAGCTAAGGAAGTTTAGAAGCGAAGGTAAGAATGTATGAGTAAGTTAATGTAAAATTAAGGACCAAATTTACACACATATGTAGGAATGCAGAGTATACAGAAGGAAAACAAAGGAGAGCTAATTGCAGTGGATTTTCTGGGACCATTACCACGATCAAGTCGAGGTGTGAAGCACATATTGGTATGTATCGATGTGTTTTCCAAGGCAGTCCGACTGTACCCAATTATGCGACCCACAACCAAAGTTGTTCTAAAGATACTACTGCAAAAATATATTCCGTTATATGGAAAAATGAAGAAGATACTCAGTGATCAAGGTGTGTAATTCCAAAGTGAAAAATGGGAGAGGACGTTAAGGGAAAATGGAATACAACCAGTACTCACATCCATAAGACATCCTCAAGGAAACCTTTCTGAGAGAGTTAACAAAGAATTAGGTAAATATTTACGAATATATTGCCATAATCAACACAATAAATGGGCAGAATATTTACCATTTATTGAAAAAGCCATTAACGAAAATTATAGTGAAGCAACAGGATACACTCCAATGGAATTAGAAGAAGATAAGAAGCCAACCAGATTTTGGACTAAATATCTAAACAAACCTAATAACCAAAATGTACCTGTACCAATAAGTGTGAAAATTGAATATGCAAAGCAACGAATAAGAGAGAGAGGTAACAAGAGAATAGAGAGATTTAATCTAACTCACAAGTTACAACAATTCAACGTGGGAGAAAGTATACTACTCAAAGCAAATCCAGTGGGAAAAAGGAGTGATAATACGGCGAAGAAATTCTTCAGACTTTATAATGGACCGTATACGTTAAGACAGCGAGTGGGACAGAACACTTTCATTGTATATGATGAGATACAGAAGAAAGAAATAAGTAAATTCCACGCAACGTCATTTAAGAAGTTCTACACATAAAACAGAGGTCATTGAAACCAGTCAAATCAGCTGTTTGTAAAGCCACCCTAATTCAAGGTCGCGAGCAGTGAGCGTACGAAAGAGGGGAGGTAAGACATTTGTATACACTCCTATTAAGGGTGAAATGACGAATATTATTCTTTATTATTTGTTATATTTTTTTTGCAAATAATAATAATAAATTAATTTAAAAAAAAAAATTTATAATAAAAAAATTTATTAAAATTTTTTTTTGTTACCAAGCAGAGGAATAATGCGACAGTACAAATAAGTGATGTACTGAGCATGAAATATAAAAATTTAAATTTACTTAATAAACCGTAAATAATTAATAATATATTAGAAATAAGCATGTTATGGATTGCAAGCTTGACTCAGACAAAAATATGAACAGGTGTTTCGACCTGAATCAACGTGCACACACACACAAATGTAACTGAAAGTGTGTACACCAGTATTTTGCTAGTGTGTGTGAACGCAGGTCTCTGCAGGCAAGTTTGCCACCCCAGTATGAATAATTGCACAATGACTGTTTTTCCGTAATTATTCATAAACTAGAATTAAGAATTAAAATCCAAAAGCACCATAAAATGTAAATAAATTTAATAAATACTGTGTGCGAAAACCACGCGAAAGTGACACGCCGTACAAGTGCAATAGTGAAATAACTGTGTACAAATCAAAAGGGTTAAGTTGCAATGTCCAAAATTACAATGAACATGTGTTGTAAAATTAGTTATAAGATAAGTATAAAAAAATACTTACAGGACTCTGCAATTCGCAGAAATATAAAAAATAGTGAATTTGACAAAGAGTGGGGGAACTGACGCCAAAGACAGTTTCTAACATGTCGATTTTGTATCACTGAAGGGTGTCGACCAAGACATGGGTATAAATAGGACACGCAAGCTTCAGTGGTTCTCTTTCTTGAATCATCCACGATGCAGCGGGAGCTTATGCCCGTCAGCACGGCATATTTATTAATATTTTTATAAACAGTTTAAATTGCCAGTTATGTACAAATACGTAACCAAGCTATAAGACAAACATTGTAATTAATAACAGCATTTCTGAAGAAGTTCCATAGCGATACGACGCTGGACAAGAGAAAAAGTTCCATAGCGATACGACGCTGGACAAGAGGAGAGGACGAGAGAGTGAGAGACAGCTGACGCTGGACAAGAGGAGAAGAGAGACAGCCGACGCTGGACAAGAGGAGAAGAGAGACAGCCGACGCTGGAGGCGAGACGAAGATGAACACCGATGGAACAAAAATGATCGAGTATGATTGACGACAATAAGGTGATAGACAACTTATTCATATCTTAATCATACACAGTATACAAAGACAGTTAAAGACATTAATATTTTATTTAAAAATAACAGTAATATTTCTTGTATAGTAGAGTTAAAAATCATAGATGTTTTAGAAATACGATTAACGTAACAAGAGCTCAAATTAATATGATATAAAATGATTACAAAGAATATAAATAAAAACAATTAGTATTTGAGAAAACAGTACTGAGAAGTAATAAATATTAATCTTTTGAGTACATACCATATATAGAAAAAAGATTTAAAAATTGATTTTGAAACATATTAATAGACTGAGTAGTCTAAAAATGAGATTTTTTTTATATACTATTTAGTAGCATAGAATGTTTAGTTAGTAAGGATGTATATATCTTAAGCCTTACGGCATTATAACAAATAATAACTAATTTTTTTAAATCGAAGTCAGTGCCATGCGCACATATTTTTTTATAGTATCAAATAAATTTTAATTACTGTTTCAAGTTCCGTAAGGTTCTTATTGCAGATACACCTGACCCCCTATTTAAATGTTATATGTTTAAAGAATTTGTCAATCTTGAACGTGAGACCGTTCACACCTATTTATGTATATGTAACGTTGTTTAAATTTGGTGCTCCAAGATCGAGGGACTCCACAAATTTAAATTAAATTAAATTTGCCAAATTGTCACGTTGCAATATATATATATTTTGTAACAATATCCTTGTGGTTACAAAATAAAATCTGTGTGAATTGCTGTTGTAACAATTTGAAAAAATAAAAAAAATTAATTTTTTATTCACAAAAAAAAATTTCTGGAAAAATATTTTTTTATGTAAATTTTAATCCTAATATTTAGGAACTAATCGTGTTTATTGTTTGTAATTAGAAATGAAGTGGTATTATGTTTATTTTGGTAATAGTGTCACTTTCAGTAAATTTGTTAAAGGATAATCTGGTTAACTCCAAATCTAGGCGAAAGACGGCTCTCTTCTTCTTCTTCTTGAAATGTTCGTTGTTTCGTATATACCGCCTTTTGGTTGGTTGGGTTTCTTGATTAATTTACCTGTTAAGCCTTTTTATAAGAAAAATCAAATCCAAATTACATAAACAGAACGTTTATTAATAAAATAATTAATTTGTTCGATAAGAATCGATGTTACAAAGTAGTATCGACTCACTCAGGGCCGGTCGATATAAAAAGTTTACATTAGTATTATAAAAATATGGTTCTTTAAACGGTTATTTAAGATATAGCCAGAGAAGGTTATGGGCAGGAAAGTATAACACTTACAATTATAAAATGCCTTAATATTAAACAATACAATGTTATAATTACAAATAATAAAAGTTTATATATGATTTTTATTCAAACCAAAAGCAGCCGAAGGTCGTTTTTCCACTGCAGAAGTGAGAACAGCAATGAATCAAAATGGCCGACTGGCGCATGCGCGATGAAGCATCTAACTTTGACGAAGTATTTGTTGAAATAAAAATGTCCTTTCTTCGTGTAAATGGTCTCAGCAATTGTATATGATAGTCCTGGATATATTTGAATGTCACTGGTGTATGGTGGAATAGTTCACTTGGTGTAAAATGTTGTTATTGGATATATCTCATTGTGTCTATGTGTGTCGGTTTTAACCTAAATTTTTCGTCATTAAACTGTGTGATATTGGTGTTATTTCGATTAATTAGTCTTATGTGGTTCAGTTTATTGGTGTTACACTGTTCATATGTTAACTTCACCGGTTCACAATAAATAAACAATTTAAAAAAAGATTTATAACATTTTTACCGAACTCGGTTTATAATGTTAGCTGCCATTATAGATTACTTCAGGCAAATAATTACGTTAAGTACACTCGTCAACGGATAATAATGAACTGTTCTCATTTCCTTCGTCTCCTGAAAATCTTAGCCTATTTAATATATCTTATACATTGTTTCAAATTATCTTAGCTTCCAATACATTTTATTTTAATACATTATACTCAGAAAATAATTTCGTTATTAGTTAACTGTACAAAATACGAAATACATATTTGGTTTCATTATTCTATTCTGCTTATTTTGCTAGTAATTAATATAGTGTTACAAAGTTTCATTAGAAAATTATATTTATTACATTTTTGGAAGGTAGGCCTAAATTTATACTTCCTGTAGTCTAAGCAAATAATAGCCATTTTCCCTAATATAATTATTATTCTATTAAATCTGAAATTGATATAATTGTCTATTCTTACTTAATTTCTAGCAATTTAGTTTACTAATGATTGTTTTTAAATACAATTCATTTGTCTATGACTCCTCCTCTGATAATGTCAGTTAGTCCATCCCATTTTTATTGGTAATTTTATTAGATAAATAAGTAATTTTACTTATCTACTGACCATATCTTTAGAAAGCCTTATTTACATGGTATACTATATGTTGGGTTTATCTTGCATAAATATTGTCAGTTTAACTGGCTTATAAGACTAGATTTATTAATTATTCTGCAGTTTAAATTCATTATATGGCCTAGATTTGATGTGTTGCTATTTGCAAAATTTTTACCAATGTAGTTAGTTTATACCCTTCTCTGACTTTTTATCCTGATATACTTTATTAACAATTAGTTCTTTGACTGGTATAACAGTGATTATTGATTGTACAATTAAAATATAACACCTATCTCTATCAAAACTGGTACCTTGAATAATACCTTTTGTGTGTATTGATTACCTAGTAACATAATTAAAAAATATTTTATAACATGGGGAATGATATCTACCTTTAGATAGGGCATTCCTAATATAAATTGACAACAAAATAACAGCTTATAACAATAATATCTCTTACTAATAATTCTTATTTGTCTAGTTATTATATGGAACAGGAACATAACATATTGGTTCCCTATAATGGTTAACACTTCTTAAAACTAATTATTGACAGTCTGCTCTGTATTTCCCAATTCTAAAGGATTTATTCCCCCTCTCTAAGTATAACACTAGCTATCTGTTTATTATTTCATTCTATGGCATGTTCTTATAGATTCAGTAGCATTTCATTAGTAATATTTTAGTGGATAGTTAGTGAGGATCGGTCAACAATACAACTTTTAGTTATTTTGCGTCGACGTTTCGACAATATTTATTGTCATCTTCAGGACCTGTGTATGAAATACAATAGAAATATCAAACATAACGAAACAATTAAATATTTGGGTGAACGTGTTGGTGATGTGAGTGTGTGCGTGTGTATCTATGTATCATTTTTATGTGAAGACTTATGATAGTTTGTTTACATCTTCAAATTATCTTTAAGAAAGCGAGCAAATTATAGTATGAGAGAACTTAATTTATACAGTATTACAATTTAAATTACTAAATATAATGTTATTTTAATTAATTAAACAAACAGTAACCAACAATTGGATATTAGATTGGTACAAAAATTGTTTATACCTACAACAGTCAACATATAGCAAAGTAATATATTACCTATAACTAAAACAGATTAGGGTCAGGTCCTGAAGATGACAATAAATATTGTCGAAACGTCGACGCAAAATAACTAAAAGTTGTATTATTGACCGATCCTCACTAACTATCCACTAAAACATTCACTGATTGACGGTCACTAAAATTTAAGGATTTAATTAGTAATATTATTATTTCATATCAAATAAGATACTGTTCAAAAAACACTTAAAGTTTATAACTTTGTACGGCAACTCATGCACCTTTTTAAAGTTTATCAGTTATAATTCAATAACTTACATTTGTCCATGGTGATTTATTAATATTATTACTAGTCCTTTTCTAGCTTTTCAACATGAAATATTCAACCATGGGGGGACTGTGAAGATTTGTTCATACAAACTAAACAATAACTTTTTTGGATGCACTGTTACTTAATACTATTAACACTTTTGGTTTTTGTCAGTTTTACATTGTGATATGGTTTTTTGGGGTGTTATACTTTCTCTTTGGACATTCATTTATTTTTGGGGTTTTTGGGTTCTCTCCCTATGGGGTTTCTATTTTGTATGGGTCGTCTCACTTCCTTTTTTCTAGTGGATCTTCTCAGGTTTCTTATTCTTCAGTATTTTTGGTCATTCTATATTTCTTCTTTCTTCTTTCTTCAGTATTTTTTTCATTTTATATTTCTTCGTTCTTCTTTCTTCTTTCTTCAGTACCATTCCGCTGTGTATGCTTTTGTTTCTTCTGGTCTGGTTTCTTTGTCGGGGTATCTTAATTGCCTGCTTCTATCCTACCTGGGTAATTTTGTTATTCACATTTTTAGTTTTCTGGGTTTTTAAATTTGTAGTATATATATTATTTGCAGATTTTTCCTTTATTTTTACCTTTCTTGTGAGTATATTAATTAATAGTGCCTTTTAAATGATTCTCATCTGGATATTCCATATATTAGAGCTTTATTAATGATCATTGAGTAATTTATTTATGTGGATTATCTGTCATGCTACAATATATATATACAGTATATTTTTTTTTTAATAAGTGACTTGGATACCTATTCAAACATGTTCCCCCTCCCCAAAAAATGGCTTGTAATGTCGCTTGCTTGTAATGATGATGATGATGATGATGATGATGATGATGATGATGATGATGATGATGATGTGTGTGTGTGTGTGTGTGTGTGTGTGTGTGTGTGTGTGTGTGTGTGTGTGTGTGTGTGTGTGTGTGTGTGTGTGTGTGTGTGTGTGTGTGTGTGTGTGTGTGTGTGTGTGTGTGTGTGTGTGTGTGTGTGTGTGTGTGTGTGTGTGTGTGTGTGTGTGTGTGTGTGTGTGTGTGTGTGTGTGTGTGTGTGTGTGTGTGTGTGTGTGTGTGTGTGTGTGTGTGTGTGTGTGTGTGTGTGTGTGTGTGTGTGTGAGAGTTCAGAAATTTATTAATTTACCAAGTAACTTTAATATTTTTCAGTTGGATCGGAGGAGTACAACTGGAAACACTTGGTCATACCAACCTCCACCTCCACCTGTCATCACTGAACAGCCAAAAGCACAACATTTTCAACCATATGATAAGGCCTATCCTAAAACATTGGAATCACTTGCTGAAAAAGTAAGCTTAAAAAACCTTCATCTCCTTATAATGTTTATGATAACATTCATCTGTTAAATGTTTTTAGATATAACTATGTCGGTCACATGTGCATACATCAGTAATATATTACTTGCGTGTATATTCAGTCGTTTTCAATCTTGCACTATAGATGTTTTTTATGTTTTATTGTCAATCACTTCATTTCCTGGCTTCATTTTTCTCCTCTTCTTTACTCTTTCCTTTGAACCGCTCCCACCTTGATTTATCTTATCTGTCCTTCCAGATAAAATTTGTTTTAGAAACTCACCAATGAAGATTTCATTTTAAACTAGTTATAAAACACTGCAACACTTGTAATATAATTTAAGTATCACTGACAGGATTTGATATACTCTTATACAATAATTATTAACAGACTGTTAAAACCTAGTTATTCTATTGTGGTTATGTTTTTCTGTTTTCTCATTATATATATATATATATTGTAATTAAACGAGTACGTGCGTCTCATTCGTGTCACGCAATGTAAGCCAATTTGTTAATAAGAACGGGTATGCTTCTCTGTCTCTCCTCTCTTCGGTCGTGTTAATTTAATTCAATTTCTGAGATATCTGGAGTTGGGGAATATAGTAATTTCGTTAACTAATATTAGCTTATCTCTCTAAGTAAAATACCAGTGTTAGTGTGATTGTAACTTAAATAATTAGTGTTTTATTCTATAATTTCGCTCAACCCTAGTATACCTCGAAGAGAATTATGTAAATTTCGTATTTTAATGCTCTTCTCTTTGGTGTCGGAGAATTCCGCAACAAGCGCTGCAGTTCAGGGACAACGAAACTTATAGGTCAATTCACTGTTTACGGTAACCAATTATTGTACACTTAGTCAGTTACTTTTTATTCCCAACTCATTAAATAATACCCCAAATAATAAGATTTTGAAATTATACAAGGTTTCTTTATTTATTCACTCCGTTAACATTAAATAAGATTGGTTCCAATTGGCATACAAAAGGCTATATGTTGCGTGAATCGATTATTGTTCGGTCCAATACTTTATTTTATATTCAGTTATATAATTTGATTTTTATAATTAACTTAATTCAGGGTGTGAAGGTTCTTGTAACTGTGGGGAAGATTAAAAATACATAGATAAGAATGCAAGATATTACAAATTTGAAGTGTTGTGTTGTTAATATGATTTATACAATTATAATTTACCAGACTAGAACGAAGCAACTCGGGTAGGCCATTGGTTGTTAACCTCGTCGCTCAGAATGGATAAGATGTTCGATATTCCTTTCTTCGGTTCAATAAAGTGGAATCCTTGTCCTGTTCACCTCGGAAATACAGCTCCCTGGGTTTATTTATGGCCAGACTGGTGGTTCTTCTGCAAATTCTGGATCCAAATACGTTCTTCTATCGTTTGAATTAATTAGTGATGTTCCGTGTATTTAATAGGTTAGGAGTTCCAATGTGGTGTGTATTATTAGTTGTTACACAGTTGACTCTTTGTATTGGTTTAATATATCATTAATTCTTTTCTGATATTGGACAATTCAAGTCCTTCCTTGTGGAACTCAGTTATTTATTTTTACTGTGATACTGTACTATGATCTAATTTGGTTAAACTTTGCTGGCATAAGTCAAGACAATCATTATTAAAATATTATGGCTTGTAAATGTATCAAAATACTTTAGATTAGTTGAATTATATTAAACCTTTCTTTGGTTTTTTAATCTCATCACGTTCAGATCATAAAAGGCAATAATTGAAATCAACAACTTCTATTCATTCCTGTTGTCCTTAGCAACACTTTATTTTTCTTCCTTCTCAATGTTTTGTATATAGTGATTATTTCATATATTTTTCATCCATTCCTTATTAAACTTCCATCATATCGGAATATAACTTTATCTATAGTTTGTTTACTAATTTCTACATATATTCTGCTGGTTTTTTTATCTTAGTCTGTTTCTTTTATATTTATTAATTTTTCGTTATCAAACGTTATCAATCGATATCATGGCATTGTGGCATTATCATAATTTGTTTAAATTGAGGTGGTTTATTATATATCATTACTTATCAAATGTTTTTCCTAGCTCTTTGAACCGTATTCATTAATTATTATTAACTTCCGTACCTAACCTTTATGTTATGAGTGGTTATATAGTGTTATTGGCTGTTAGGACTTTTATTGTATATGAGCCTACCTTTGATTATAACTGGTGAACAACTATAGCCTTTTTACATAAGCTCATACATATAATCAAACCTTAACTATTAACATTTACAAAAATAATTATTCTTTTCATAACGAATAACAATTTTATCTTTAACGATTTTATCTTGATCTATGGATCACATATAAGAAAATTTGAGATCCATTAACACTAACTAACTGCTTCCCACACCCTTCTATAACAGTAATTGAATAATACATTTTGCTTCATTACTTTCCATTAATTCAACAAGTAATTTGCATAATATAACAAACTTTAACATAACATTCATTGTAACAAAATAATATCATTTAATTCATAATCCTTACTTACTATTGCTATAAGGTAAATTATTGTCTCGCTTTTATTTAATTTCATTGTCATTTACTTTGACATTTTCTGTACTAGTTTCTTTCTTATAATTCTTATCAGTATAATATATTTATTTACATTTCACTGAACATGGATTTCTTACTATTGTCTATTTTACAGGTTTGTTTTTTATTGTTATCTCTACCTTGCATCCTTATTCATTTTTATATATAATTATAAATGTATTTATTAGACCTTTGTATTATTGTGGGAGTTAAATATTGATTTACTTATTATTTTGCTAATATTCTATTTATGTAACATTGAGGACTGCATTTCTGTTGCGTTACATATGCTCCCCCTCCTAAAAAAGTTTAGTTTACCTGAATGAAGTTTAGGTCAAGTAAACTTGTCTTTTTCACATGCCTTTTCTTCATATCAACATTAATGGTTAACGATGGACTTCTCAATGTAACTTTGTTAGACTAGTATTCATAATTGTTTATTTAATAACATTTCATTATTCCTATTAACATTCTTGATCATATATAATTTCTGTAAACAGTATTTGTTGATAGTTGGCTACAATATTCAATGATACTTTAGGTTCACATCTCTTCTACTTTTAATTACTGTAATCACTGTATTTCTCAATTATTCTTCTGTCAGCTATTTTCCTTCTGTTTTCTTCGTCATACTTTTCTGGAATCTGAGGTCATTCTTGCAATGATTCTAACATTCCTTAAATATTTAATTTCCCTAACAATCCCTAATATGTGCATTGGTACAGTTCAGAGAGGCACTGTTTGGCTTCATACTCTGCTGTCCACACTACACCTTAATATAGTACTGCTGGAATTCATCTACAGTCAGCTATAAAAATATAATAATCTCCTAATAATCTTCTTAATTAATTAATAATAAACATTTGGGAATTTTTTCACATTGTTGCTTTTATATTTATCTACTCCTATCTTTCATACTTTGTGATTCCATTTTATTTTCCTTAAACATTTTTTGATAATAATTCTGACAGTTATCATTTGTAATTATTTTTGTTTTTCTTTCTTGTTGTGATAATAACACTAAGCATCCTCTTCATTTGTTCTTCTGATCTCAATATTTTCTAAATAGTAATTGTTTTGATTATTACTATTACTGTATTTCTGAGTAGTTACAGTCATTAGCTCAACTATTATTTCTCTTATCTTATTTCATTACTTTGGCTGGTTATATTTCAATGAATTATGTTGATCATTATTTTTTTTTTCTCGTTCTCTTTAATATTACATTGGTCACAATTAATCGTTTATTGAGGTTGTTCCTTTCACTTGGCAATGCGGTAGGTATTTTAGGTCATATTATTCTTCTTTTATTATTTTGCATAGGTATACTTGATATAAAAACTTTTTTTTATCTTGGGGTTCCATGATTCCTTATTCATAATATTTCTTCGTAGACATGTAGTAATAATTCTGGGTTTCTTCTGTAATCTTGGGGTTTGTTATTAACTCTTCTTAATACCTTCTTCATAACTATATTTTAATTCAGACTTACTTCCTTTTGAATGACATGTTTTCTATTTATATAATATTGTTCAAAAAATTCTTTTTATTTACAAGTGTTTTCTCTTCAAAATTGGTAATAAGTTGTTCTTATTTAGATTTAGAATTTATTGGATTTTCTCAAAATTCAAATTCTTTTTAATTCCAAGTATTTTCTCTTCAAAATTGGTAATAAGTTGTTCTTATTTTAATTTAGAATTTATTGGATTTATTCATAATATTTCTTTATGTACTCCTGATTGTATGTTCCCTTAATCTTTTTCGTGACAGGGTTCATTATTTCATAGGTATTGTTATTATTATTTTTTGTTATCACATATGGCCCAGTATATAATAATAATAATTTTTTCGTTATTCCTTCTAGAGTGCTGGGTAGCTCCCTGTTTCTTATTAATATTTTCTCGCCAATTTGGTACTTAATTGGTTTTGGATTATTCTTTTCAGATTTCTTTTTCTTCATTTCCGCCTTTTCCATTATCCGGTTATAAAATTTAACGTTTTCAAACTGATATTCTGGTTTCATTTTGTTTTAATTGTCTCCAAGTCACGTTACTAATATTTAGAATTAATATTAGGCAATTACCTGTATTAACTTCCGTCTTGTGACTTCTTTAGTTTTTTTCCTTAAAACAACGCGTTTCGAGAATAAATTCTCATCATCAGGTTTAAAAAACTATAAAAACATCAAATTCACCTAAAAGGGGTTGTTAACTATTTAAAATACACAAACACAAAAACACCACACATAATTAAACACCGACACAGTCACGGTGTTTAATTATGTGTGGTGTTTTTGTGTTTGTGTATTTTAAATAGTTAACGACCCCTTTTGGGTGAATTTGATGTTTTTATAGTTTTTTAAACCTGATGATGAGAATTTATTCTCGAAACGCGTTGTTTTAAGGAAAAAACTAAAGAAGTCACAAGACGGAAGTTAATACAGGTAATTGCCTAATATTAATTCTAAATATTGATATTCTGGGTTTGCCGGAAAATTTATGATATCCTGGATTTCCCTAGGTGGAAGCCTTTCAAACATAACAGTATAAGGGGTATTTTCGATGGATTGATGGTAAGATATATTTAAGAACTCTTCGGTCAGTGACAAGTATTCGTACCACCTTCTCTGTTGGTCATGACAGTAAGTTTGGAGTATTCTGCCAACTTCCCTCAATACACGTTCTGCCGGATTGCTGCTGGGGTGGTATACTGAAGTCTTATATATTCTAATGTTGTGTTTTAGAAGATTATTTCTCCATTTGCTTCCCTTGAATTGCGTACCATGATCGGTGATAATAGATGACGGTTTACCAATCTCTGTTATGTAACGTCCAATGACTATTTCCAGAATTTTCTTGGTCGTGGCTCTGCTAATAGCGTAGAGTTTAGTATATTTAGAAAAGTGATCAAAAATAATAATTATGAATTTATATCTATGGTTCCCTCCACTGCGTGGGAATGGTCCACATATATCCAGGAATACCTTCTCCAGTTTATATTTGGAGGTGATAGGGATCATGACTCCCTCCTTCTTATCATTGTTATGTTTAACCATCTGGCAGATGTGACATGCTTGGATTGATTTTTGCACCTTTCTGTTTATATTTTTTATGTACACTTGTTCTTCCAGGGCTTTGACGATTTTTATGGCTCCCATGTGTCCATATCTTTCATGGTAATCCAAGATCAATTTGTTTTCCACAGCGGTGGGAATTACTAATTTCCAGTTTATTTGTTTAGGGGTAACTTTAATAAATAATCGATCATCATGTATACAGTAATATTTTGTAATAATTTCATCAGCATTTTGCACCTTCTGACGTATGTTTATTAATTTGGGATCCGATTTTTGGTGTTGATTAATTTCATTTGTAATAATTTCTAAATCCTTCCTACTCTTAATGATATTGTACACTTTTGCAATCTGTTCCTTTTCTCCCTCGAACGATTGGTCTTGTATGTTTATTCGGAACAAGATATCGGCTGCTATGTTCTTTCTTCCAGGTATATATTCCCAATCGATGCAATACTCTTGCAATGCAAGGACCCATCTAGTTAGCCGGCCATGACTAAGCTTACATCGTTTTAGAAATGATATTGATTTATGGTCACTTCTTACGGTCACTGGGTATCCGAGTATGTAAGTTCTAAACTTATTGCATGCGTACACTACACTTAGCAGCTCCTTCTCGGTAACATTATAGTTGCGTTCGCAGTTGTTCAGCACTCTGCTGGCGAAGCTGATTACCATGTGATGTCCTTCTTCATCTTCTTGATATAGAGTAGCTCCTAAACTAACATTGCTCGCATCACAATTTAAATAAAAGCGTTTGTTAAAATCAGGGTGGTACAACATAACCGTCTCTAGAAATTTCTCCTTGATTAATTGCAGAATTTTATCTTGTTCTGGTCCCCATGCCCATTTGTCTTTGGATGATAATTGTTTTTGAAATTTGGCAGTTATTTCCGAATAGTTATCTTGGAATTTGCGGTAATAGTTACAAATTCCAAGAAAGGATTGTAGTTTTTTTCTATTTTTTGGAGTAGGGAACAGTTGAATTGCTCTACTTTTTCTGATGAAGGTGTGATACCCTCCTCAGACAAATTAAAACCTAAGAACTTTACTTGGTTGGCGATAAATTTAGATTTATTCAGCTTGAGTGTTATGTTATTTTCGGATAATTTTCTCAGTACCTGTTCCACCCGCTCACAATGTTCATCCCAATGTGAAGAAGTTATAAGTAAGTCATCTACATAGACCGTAATGAATTGCAGTGTTTCTTGTCCCAATACTTGGTCCATGCATTTTACAAATATAGCAACAGAATTGATTAATCTGAAAGGTAGCCTTTTAAATTGATAGTTCCTTCCGTCAAAAAGGAACGCCATGTATTTTCTACTATCTGGGTGTAGCTCAACCTGCCAGTATCCGCATACCGTATCCCAAGTACTGATGTATATAATGCCGTGGAATTTCTTTAAGATTTCTTCGATTTCGCCCGGGGAAGTCCTATCGTTGATGATCATTTTATTTATTTCCCTAGCGTCCAGGCAAATTCTCACCTTTCCGTTCTTTTTCGGGATTGCCACTATGGGACTGGTATAGGGTGATTGACTGTATTCTATTATGTCATCCTGAATCATACGATTAATCTCAGCCCGGACTTCGTTTTTTATTGAATAAGCTATTGGGTAGGATTTTCTACGAAAGTCCACTGGTTCTTTAAAATTTATCACACACTGATATCCTTTTACCTTACCTGGAGCATTGGAAAATATGTGTTTGTATTTATTATATATCTTAATTAAATTTTCGGCCTGTACCTTACTTACTTGTCGACAAGTTTTTTCCCTTTGGAATTCTCGGACCTCTTTTAACTTACTCTGCCACAGTTCGGGATCGTCGTCCTCATATTGAATGACTTCTTGGATTTTATTTTTCTTACAAAAATAGCTTTTTATGGCCTGACATTTGTTATTAACTGGAACTGTTCTGTTAGCATCTACCAATTCGGCTGTCCATAATCCTTCTTCGGATGTTAAAGATATTATGCCTTTATGTAAGTCAATTACTGCGGAATGCTGTCGCAATATATCGCATCCAATCAATACATTGAACGGTAATCCCGTTGCGACCAAGAATCCTATTGGTATGGTTATATTATTATTGGTAAGATCGAGCGACACTTGTTTTTTAACTGTTTTATTTTGCCGTCCAGTGGCTCCGATAATTATCACATTATTAATAGGTAAGGTCGGTATAGGCAACTGGCCTTCTTGCTGTATTTTTTCCAGTTCAGTACTATCTATCAATGAGATGTTGGATCCAGTATCTATCATTATGGTAGATTGTATTCCATTTAATTTGGCTGTTACATATATAATTTCATTATTACTATTACTGTGTACATGATTATTATCCTCTTCCAATAAATCTTCTCTAATATTTTTTAAATAGTGGTTATTGATTATAGTTATGGTATTATTATTCGTAGTTTTATTTACAAGTCGTTGTTCCCCAAGATTACGGTTCAGTGAAGGGTATTCGTCATTTTTCACTGCCTCTATTAGTTTAAATGAGGGCTTCCCCCATCTTCTCTAATTTCATTTGAATTATTAGGTTGATTTTGTACAGGTTCGGTGCGGTCCTCTGCATTAGGTTCCGCTATCCTATAATTTCTTTCAGGTTGATAGTTGTCTTCACGCCGGGACTGATTATAATGACTGTCATATTGGTGATTCCTTGGGTAATACCGTCGCTGATTATTTTGAGGCCTGGAATAAATATAATTAACGTTGTGCCTATAATTATTGGGTCGTCTGTCCCCATCTCCTCTATTATTGCGACTGTCGCGGTAATTATAAGGATTATTGCCACGATAATTATAATTCCTGGTATTATTATTCGAGTGATCGTTCTGTGTCCTATTTGCGTTAACGTTCTGAGCGGGTCGATTGTGATCATTATTATGAGAATTGGTTTGTGGCTCGTTATTATTATACTTCTGATATTTATAATTTAACATTCTGTTTCTTTGATATTGATTCTCGTGCTCATAATTCTCAAGGAATTTGGCCATGGCTGAAATCGTTTTGATTTGGCTACACATACGTGCATTTTTTATCCCTTCCTCATAATGGTAGGATAGTTGTATCATCAAACATTCTTCGGGAATTCTGGGCTCTAAATTCCATGCCATACTAACTCCTAAGTCTTAACAAAATCGACTTGTCTTGTAACGAAAATCTCGTGACAGTGATTATGTCGTTCTATGGCAAGTCTTCCAAAGAAACTGAGTGTGTGCTCTCTGCAAAGCACAGACTCAAATAATTTTTAGACCTTCTGATTGGTGGAAATTCTATCAACGTCATAGATGGTCACTGTGATATCCAGTCTTCACATTAAAACTAAGTCCAATTCTGCAAAGGCCTGTGTAGATTTAATGTACAAATTTTATTACTTTCTTTGATATAACAAAAATAAAAGAAAACTGATTTCATTAAAAAACCATATAAAAATTATAGTTGTGGAGAACTGATTATATGGAAAATGTAGCTTATAACCATGAGAATACCCTGTCCAAGTTTCAGAACAAAATGTTAATTTTCAACGAAGTTATTAAATAAAAAATTATTTTAAATTATATATTTATTATATTAAATAAAAATAAAATCACACGCACATCCGCGCACTTACACACAAATATTTCACATGACATAAAAGAGTATAAAATTGTGAACATTTTGACATAACATACTTTTTAAAACATAGCCTGGTTCAAAACTTATGATTACTTTACAAAGAAAAGAACAAAATCAATTTAAAATATATCTTTGGCCATCAGAAAATGTGTTGTAGCCTTAATATTCCATTTATATGAACGTAGTCCTGTGTACTGTTGGAATATGTATATATATCACACTGAAAATTGTTATTAACGTGACTAACTGTTAAAAAACCTGCTCAAGAGCTTGATCTAAAAGTTGACTATATAAAATAATTCTTCTGAATTTTTTAATTATGATACTGATTTGATGGGATGAATATTGTAATGATACAGTTTTTCAATGTTAAATTTAACAACAAATTGTAAAATTTTTTTCATACTACAGTGTCTTCAAACAGCAAAATGTCATACACAATGAAACATTTTACACAGTAATCTTTATTTCTTAACATGTCTTTTATAATGCATCCTATACTGGTAAGTCTTTTCGCAAACCTTAACTCTTGTACTTGTATCCATCTTTCTTGTAGTTATCCCATAACATTGTAATGGGTTCTTTGACGTCATACATTAGTGTGTGCATATAAGAAAAGTTTTATAGACTTTTAACAGTATCTTCTTTTTTGTTCTGTTTCTTAAACATAAATTGACAGTACCACATATATTATTATATAGTTCTGCTCTTATTAAATTCAGATTTATATTAGCCTCAATTGTGTATACAGTGTGAAGAAAAAACTATATCAAAACAAACATACGAGGTGTGCACATTAAGTAATAAGACTATTTCAGTAAAACCTTTTGTTTACAGTCAACCTATATATAGACTCTGTTGCCTTCAGAACAGTTTCCTTGGGAAGCCACACAGTGCTTTAGACAGGTTTTCCACTCTTCATAGCAGTGCTGGTTCTCAGAAACTGCAATCTCCTTCAACTGGTCGGTTACATTTTTTTTAATGTTGTCTGTTGTCCCAAAGTGGTGACCTTTGATATGTTTTTTTTTCAATCTCGGGAAGAGAAAGTAGTCATAGGGACTCAAATCACATGAATAAGATGGCTGAGAAAAACAGGGATATTTTTCTTTGCCAAAAACTCATTAACCGAGAATGCTGTGTGACAAAGTGAATTGTCATGATACACCATCCAGGTGTTCATGCTAAATTTTGTTTTTCAAAATTTGATAAACTGTAGTGTGGTTAAAATTTAGTTGTTCTGCGATGATTCTGATGGTTAATCGATGGTCAGACCTCACCAAGTCCCTGATTCGATCAACATTGTCATCAGTTCTTGACGTTGATGGTCTTCCAGAGCATGGATCACCCTTAATTGATTCTGGGCCAATTAAATGCTTTAAACCATCTGAAAACCTGTGCTCTTGACAAAGCTTCATCTCCATACACCTTTGTCAATTTTTTTAAAGTTTCAGTAGCATTGTGCCCGAGTTTAACACAAAACTTGATTGCACAACGTTGTTCGTAATTGATGTCACTCATTTTTATAACGCACAACAAAAATTCACTTCACGAAAAGCTTGTTTACGTTTCACGTAGCAATAATAGACAATAAATATTAATACTCAATATCAATCATCTGTTTATCTAACCATCTGTGTTAGTGGAAACCTTACAGTGTTGCCATATTGACTGCTACATGATTAGTCCCATTACTTAATTTACAGACCTCGTATGTACTTCACAGAAAATATTAAAGTAGTGTTCTTGTCACAGGTACATTCATTCTACCCAGATTCAACAGGACCACCTCCAGTAAGAAGGATGTCAGCTACGTCATCAACAACAAGACTATCTTCCCTTCAATCACAGTATTATGCTCGCCAAAATCAACGTACCTTGATGTCTAGGTCTGGTAGTGACCAACACCTCCCTCGGGTTGAATACGATTATGGTAATTAAAATATAAAAGGTTGATAATTGTAGCTAAACAACTGTTTTTTTTTTTTTCACAGTGTTAGCAAAATAACAATCTAGAAACTTGATTTTGAAATAGTCAAATAAAACAATTTGTATGAACAGGAGCTCAACGACCGCAGACTCACAGCCTTCTTCGGTCAAGCCTCAAACCAAGCACAGTTAGTAGTTACTACACAAGACCAAGCGCTGCACAAGCTATATCTGCTGCAACAACGGTTGTTTCCAGGAGGCAGAGAACTCTAGACTATGCTTCAGACACTGAAGCAACATGCCCTTCATCGCGCTCTTCATATTACTATTATAGGGATCGAACACCTGCATCAGGTGAGTGCCATTAGATTTTTGTTATAGTCAATAAATGTTTATGGGTTCGGTTTGTGAACAGTCCACACTTGGGCATACAGTTGTTTCAGTTCACAAAAATCTTGTCTTATGCAAAATCTAGTAAGTTATAAATTGTATGTAAGTTACAATATTAAAATGTATAATTATTATTGTGCTGCAAAAGAAGATATTTGTACTATTGACTTTTAATTGCTGTATATGGTACAAATCTCTTTATGCATTTGGACATCTGTAAGACTATTATAACCCTTGGATTTTGTTGTCCATGACGTGTCCGTTACTTAACTAAATATCATTATTGTAATAACAACTCGGAACACTAAGTTTTTTATAAGTAAAATCGTAAAGATTTACCTTACAGCCTAAACCGGCTTTCACCTTTAAAAGGCTTCTTCAGAGGCTGCCGTAGGTAGCGCTGTCCGTCTTGTTGTTGGCGACGGGATAGATTTTTGAAAGATCGATGCTGTGTGTGTGTGGTGAGATGTGTTCGAATAATGCATGCGATTTGAATTGTGTCTGTTCGTTTAGGATGTCGTTTTTATTTGTTTTTGTGTGTTTGTATATTTGTAATTGTTCTAGAGTGTCTAGTTTTCGGCCTTTTGTGTGTACGTGTAGAATGTTCATGTTATTGTCGATGTTTTTATATGTATGGTTTGCTTCAATGAGGTGGTTTGCAAAGGTGGATTCTGTAGTGGTGTGGAGTGCCTTTGTGTGTTCAATGTATCTCTGTTTGAATTTTATATTCAGCTACGTCCTGTCTGGCCTATGTAGAATTTATTGCAATTTGAGCAATTTAGCTTGTATACACCGGGTAGATCGAATTTGTTTTGTGCTTTGTGCGTGCGTTTTGATAGTGTGTGTTCTGTTTTGTTAGTAGTTTTGTAAGCGATTCTGTATCCTGCTTTTTTGAATTTGTGGGCAATTTTTTCAGTTTGTTTGTTGATGTATGTTAGTGTTATGAATTTGTTGTTTTCTGTCTTTGTCTGTTGTTTGTTTTGTGTTTTGTGTAGGAGTTTACTGACTATTGTTCTGTCATATCCGTTAGATTCTGCTAGATATTTATCGTGTTTAGTTCGTCTTTGTAGTCTTTTTCATCTAAGGGAATGTTGTTAAGTCTATGTATCATGGTTCTGAAGGCAGCTAGTTTGTGTTGTATTGGGTGATTGGAGGTGTTGTGTATTAGTGTGTCAGTTGTAGTTGGTTTTCTGTATATACTGAATTTGTGCCTGTGTTCTAGTTTTGTGATGGAGAGGTCTAAGAAGTTTATGGTATTGTTGTGTTCGTATTCGGCAGTGAAGGTTATGTTTTTATGTATTTTGTTTATGTGCGTTAGTAACTGTTCACATTGTCTTTTGTTTCCCCTGTATAGTATTAGAATGTCATCAACGTATCTGTGCCAATATAGTATTTTATGTGAGTGTCTGTCATTGTTTGTGAGTATTTTTGCTCAAATTGCAATAAATTCTACATAGGCCAGACAGGACGTAGCTTCAAACAGAGATACATTGAACACACAAAGGCACTTCACACCACTACAGAATCCACCTTTGCAAACCACCTCATTGAAGCAAACCACACATATAAAAACATCGACAATAACATGAACATTCTACACGTACACACAAAAGGCCGAAAACTAGACACTCTAGAACAATTAGAAATATACAAACACACAAAAACAAATAAAAACAACATCCTAAACGAACAGACACAATTCAAATCGCACCCATTATTTGAACACATCTCACCATACACACACAGCATCGATCTTTCGAAAATCTATCCCGTCGCCAACAACAAGACGGACAACGCTACCTACGGCAGCCTCTGAAGAAGCCTTTTAAAGGTGAAAGCCGGTTTAGGCTGTAAGGTAAATCTTTACGATTTTACTTATAAAAAACTTAGTGTTCCAAGTCGTTTTTACAATAGTGATATTTACTATTATAACATTGATATTCTGCAAGGTAAGGGAGCTAGTAGACAAGTTCACAAAATGAGGATTAGCGGTTAACGTACAAAAGACAAATATATATGGACAACACAGGATTTTATTTTAAATAGTGGTCTATTTGTAAAAAGATGGATGAGCTATAACAGGAATGGAAATAACAGAAGATTGAAGTTTAAATACATTCTACAGTGGAACCTGTAATGGGTCTAAACCTCGATATAACACCCCTGTGATAAAACATCACCCTTAATGTAATGCTCATTTTTCACAGTCCCGGCAAATTAAATAGTTAAACTTTAGACCTTTATATAAAGCGACCCTTGATATAAAGTTTGGCCAGTCCCCAGAAGAGCCTTATATCAAGGTTTCACTGAATATTCTATCTATTCATTAGAGCAATGTGTATAGCAAAAAAGACAGGAATTGGACTAAATGCCATATTATATGACAAATAAACATAAAAAGGTAACAAGAGATGGACCATCACTGCTTTTTTTATATAAAGCAACGCTTCGGCCACACAATAAACCTGTAGCCGAAATTTGTCTTCAGACAAAAAAAAAACTCTAACACATCACAAATAAAAAATGAACAATACTCTGTCTCACAACTGACAGAAAGTCAGAACACACTAAATTATTTACAATAAAACAAAAAAATAATAAAACTTACCAACTATGGAACTTATAAGACACACACACACACACACACACACGCATACAAACACACACAAGTACACGCACAAAACTCGCATGAACCTGCACTCCTCAAGGTCAACTGCAAACTGCGACAGGCAGCACTAAGTCACACCCCTTTATATAGTCAACCAGAAGACACTCCTCCCCACCCCACCAACTAACCCCCAAAGACAGTAACACACACTAACCTGTAAAGAGATGTATTTATGGCACTGTAGTAACAATCAACTTGAACTCTAAAGTGTGGGCAATAAAAGTAAAAATTAAATTATTTTACCTGACACATTATTTCAAAATAATACAAAAAGTGGGTAGCTCAATATAAGTTATATGATATAGTCTATGTCAATATTTAAAATTTCTTGAATATTCTTGAAAAAATTTTAGAAAAACTGCAATTTGCAATTTTTTTACGCAAGTCGTTTAATTTTTTGGGCAGTAGGTTTCTTCCTGCTATGCATGTGATATTATTTAGATTTTTGTTGTCTTGGCTGTTAGGTAATGATCCACAGATTTCACTATGGAAAATGGCAGACATTTTGACCATCCCCACAACACCTACCATCAGTGGAACAGGAAGTAAGTTTCTGAACACCCGGTATGTACTAAGTTAAGATCAGCTGGACTAGAAGCCTGCTTCTACTTATAACTTTTTACAGCTGTTCCAGTCATTACTATAAACTTAGTTCCAATTCCACTGATGGTCATCTCATGGTCTTGGCCAAAATGTCTGGTGTTTTCCAAATTTGAAATTTGTCCACATGCTAACAGCCCAGACAACAATAATCTTAAGAACACTGCCAATCCTGCCTGTGAGAGTTTGTGTTCTCTATTAATCATTTAGTCATTTTGCTTGGAACTTGGAACAGGATACTGCTACAAGAGCTGTAAGCAGAAACCACAGAGTATAACATATTTTTATTTTTTTAAATGATTTCAGAAATCAAATTTCATAAAAAGATGCTTGCATTTATTTATCAAAACAAAGAACTTTTTATACAATTAAAAATCACTATCTGTTATTTATAAATAACTTTGACTGTCACAAATCAAGCACTGTGAAATTTGTGTTAGCAAATGATAATTTGTGCTAACACAAATGATATTTTGGTTTTTAGTTTGTATACATTTTAAAATGTACAATTAGTTTTTTTTCTGTTATCATTCACACATCAGTCTGACTATAGAAATGATGTCTAAATTAAATACACTGATCAATAATTACTTGTAGTAAGTAACCTTTACTAATGTCTGTTAAAGGTATTTCTACGTTAACTCATACCACTCCTAGTTCTGTTACCACTGCAACGACAAAGACACCAGGCATTAGTCTCAGATCGAATTCATTACCAAGAGACAGCCGAGGATCGAGAAGCCACCACCAGATCCCAGCCTTTGCCCAGCATATTAGGTTATTAATTTTTAATTCTTGCACTTATTTGTATATCATAAGATTCATATTATAGCATGACAGATAATGTAACCGGACGCATTTTATATGCTGTTACAAATAATTAATTCTTTGTGTAATGTTCAAGGAAAAAAAAATTTGATTAAAAAAAAAATTTTCCCCCCAAAAAATTTTATGTTTGTTTAAAGGTCTAATAATTTATAAATAATTTTTGATTTGTTGTTTCGTTAAAATTTTTAAATTCAGTAAGTTGATTTGGTCAATATAAGCACCTCTGGTAGACCTTAAAAGAATCTGAAGTTAAACAGATTGTCTTCTTACCATAATCGATTTGCGATTTTCTGTTCTGCTCCAACTTTCTTTTAATATTTGTCGTCTCCCAGTAAGTCCTGTAGTTAACTCAAACTCTTATTTTAATATGTGAAATAATTTTAAATACTGGTAGTTGAATTAATTTAAATTATTGACAATATTTCGAAAAGATCGATTTAAAATCGATATTATTCAAATGTTCGACTCTTTCACAGGGCTTGGTCGATTTTACAATTACAGGTTATATTATATAAATGTTAAAATGGTTCTTTTAGCGATTATAATTATATAGTCAGAGAAGGCAGCAAGCATAGAAAGTATAACATGTACAAATAATTCTTAATAATTAGTAAATGACAAATGGATAATAATATATAATGTTTATAATATTTAATAATTCAGACCAACATCGTAGGTGATGAAGTTCAGCTGGCTAACACTTTGCATCACGGGAGCTCAAAATGGCGGCACGTCTCGTAGCTGAAGAAAATCCAGAAACGATGGTTATAAATTCTGTTAATAAAAACGCCTTCACTACCATTTTATTGTCTCCGTATTATTGTATAATGTCTATTATGTGGTTAAAGGTGTCCTGAAGAAGTGTTCTGTGTTCACTGGCATTAATTGTCTGGTGTTAGGTGTGTTCTGTTGTATAGCATATATGGTAAAAAATGTTAAAGTTCTTTGTAGAGTGAATTATCAATGTGGTATAGTTTTATTGGTTGAGTTCACTTATATTTTGATAGGTATTGTTCGTTTTCACCTTTTGTGTTGTTGTAGTGCACTGATTTTAAGTTTAAAGTAAATAATTTGTTAACTCTCGTTTTCAATTCATAACCTTATGCGCCATTACTCGGTACGTATAAAGATTCTTAACGTGATCGAGTATCAACCGTTCACGTTGAATGTTAATAATGAACTGTTTTACTTCCTTCATCTTAGGAAATATCTTGCCAAGTTAATATGAAAAAAGTATTGTTTAAATATATTTCACTTCCTATTTATGTAAATATAAAATACATTATATACAGAATATTTTTAGTTTATAGATTGCTTTAGTGAACTATTAACAACATAATTGGTTTATTTACCTCATTCTGTTCAATTTGATATGTTGATATGGCATAGTCCATATTTATAAAGATTTTTGTTAAAATTGCCATATTTCTGTCTTTTTGGAAATCTAGGCCCAAAATCCTGTTTCCTGTTCTTGTACACAATTCCTGCCATTTTAGGTGTTATAAAATAATTTTAATAAATTTCAGATGGTCACAAATCTTTCCTTAAATCCTTATAAATTTAACATTTGAACTGTCTTTTAGTTATTATTCATGAATTTACTATTCCTCCTTTAAAATAGTTAGTTATTACATTTTGAAAATTTTTAATAATTTAATACATCTTTTTATATTACTCTTTTAAAGTATAGGATCGGTTATAGTAGTTGGTTATTGATCCACCTTACATAAATCTTATTAGTTTACATGGTTCATTGGTTAATTAACCAGTTTATATTAATTTTTGGGAATTCATAATTTGTCCTAGATCTTAGTATTTTACTTATATTGTTTTTTCAAATAAAGTTATTTCTACACCTCCTCTGACTTTTTAAAGTTAACATAACATTAAATAAAATTTCTTACATAATTATTGATGCCTGTAGCATATTATTCCTGCTACTAATACAAAAAATAATATTTAACATTAACTAGCAGTCTCCAAAGTTAGACATGTTAGTTTGAATTCTTTTTAACATACATAATAAATATTTTATAATCTGGTACAGCATCCATACATAAACATTTTAAGCTGTATGCATACTGTTATGTAACTAAACATTCTTATACTAAACATAAATCTTATTCTATTAGAACTCTTGGAAAAGTGGAGTTCATAGGCTCTAAACATAATTAGCCATTTAAAATTTATTAATTTTTATTAAACCTAAGTCAGTCACAGTCTTTTCTGTCTATATTGTATTTTAATTTAATCCCCTGTTTGTGTAATTATTCCCCCACATACTCTCTTTATCCTTTGCATTTCTATGAATGTTTTTAAGATAAAAAGTGACCTCTTTTATGAAACATTAGAAATATTTTTCACTTCAATATTTCATCACTTGTTAATTCTGTAATTATATAGAATATAAAAGTTATTTATAGCACTTTGTTTAAGTAATAGTTACACATTAACTTGAAGTTTATTATATTTAAAATCACTTACACTGGTACACATTCACTGTTGGTTCTGACTTATATTTGAGTTTTACTGTATTCTCAGACCAAACCTTTAGTCATAATGGACTGTGAAGAGTTGTTTATTTTACTATATAATAACTTTAGTTGGTGCACTTCTTATCACACTACTAAATACTTTTGTCTATAATTAATTTACAATTTTATGAGGTTTTGGGGTGTTATACTTTCTTTGGTGGTATTAACATTTGGTTTGGGGTTCATTGTCGTTAATAATAGGTTTATTAATGGGTATTACTTGTTGTTCTTCCATCCTATATCTTCTTTTCTTCTCTTCTTCCTTCTTGGGTTTACCAAGGTACTTGGTTTTATTTTGTCCGTTGGTTGGTTCGGGGTATCTTCTTTATTATCTGCTCCTAAACTTCCTCTTCCTCCTTGAGTTCGGGGTATTCTTTATCACCTGCTCCTAAACTTCCTCTTCCTTCTTGGGTTCGGGGTAATCTTCTTTATTACCTGCTCCTAAACTTCCTGTTCCTTCTTGGGCTCGGTGTATTTTCTTTATCACCTGCTCCTAAACTTCCTGTTCCTTCTTGGGTTCAGGGTATCTTCTTTATCACCTGCTCCTAAACTTCCTCTTCCTTCTTGGGTTCGGGGTATCTTCTTTATTACCTGCTCCTAAACTTCCTGTTCCTTCTTGGGTTCGGGGTATTTTCTGTATCACCTGCTCCTAAACTTCCTGTTCCTTCTTGGGTTCGGGGTATCTTCTTTATCACCTGCTCCTAAACTTCCTGGGTAATCTCCTGATTTTTTATATGAGTTTCTTTTAATTTATTTCCTTGAGTTTTAGTGTTGCATTTTTATTATTTAATTACTTTTTTCCTTTTATAGTGGTGTTTTTCTTTGAAGTTTAAATTATTTTCATTTGAAATTCTTTGAGTTATTTGTAATTTAAATATTTTTATGATCTTAATGGAATTAATTTTTAGTGGATTATCTGTCATGCTACAATAAGCCCATAAAAATGAATGGTAAAATGATCATAGAAATAAAATAATAACATTGTTAAATCCGAAGAAAGCAAATTAAAATAAAGAATTAATTAAGAACAACCGTGGAATACAATCATTGATTAAAATAAAAGTTCATGTAAAATAAATGTTACAAGCAGTGATGAATCATCAAAACCAATTTAAAAACTAAATATGAGAAAACAGGTAATACCCAGGTAGGATAGGAGTAGGTAAGGAATAAACCCAGAAAATGACTAAACCCACAAGAAGAAAAGAAAATATGTTGTAAGAAACAAGAAGAACAGAAGGGACCAATGAAGAAACATCCACAAGAAGATGAAGGAAATAATTTTATAAGAAACCAGAAGAAGACGAGGAATCAATGAAGAAACAAGAACAAGACAGCATCCACAAGAAGAAGGAATGCTCTTATAAAAAAAACCCAAAACCCTAAATAAATATAATAATAATAAATCAAAGTATAACAAAAGATCAAAGGTAAAAACCACATGTACAATAGATGTAAGCCAAAAAGTGTATAGAGTAAGAATTGAAAGTGAACCAATGTGAGATAATAATATAACACCAAAAACAAATCTTCATTATAATCTATAAATAGATTTCTTGATTCTAGTAAAACTATATAACTATTTAGAATCAAAATCAAGGAATAAATAGAGAATCAGTGCAAGTTTTAGTGTTATAGAAAATAAACCTTATATTTCAATATTGGTGTTCACAAACTGAGTAGATGATGAAATACTACAACTTTAAAGTGATTTAATTTGTGTACATGAATAATGTAAATGGAGTATTATCATGACCTATAATAATACATGTGTTTTTTGTAGATAACTGCCACTCTTTTTAAAATAACATTCATTAGAATGAATAAAATAAAACAGAGCAGGCCATAATAACAGTGAAGTGACAAGGTATCATTACCCCAAAAAACCCAAAAACAGATAAAAACTGATATTCAAACCTAGTTTAAGAAATATAGAATAAGATTATAACAATTATGTTTGTTTGTATAGAATAAGGTGTTAGAAATAATTAAGTTTAAATGTCAGAATCTAACATTCCTTATTTATAATATTTCTTATGTATTTTATCAATCAATAAGTATACAATGTCTGAGTTGAGAAGACAAATGTTAATTTGATTTATGTGTTATGTATTAATGGTATGAACCATATACTAATTGTTATTTTTGTTTACAATAAGAAAATATTAATTTGATTTATATGTTATGTATTAGTGGTATGAACCATATACTAATTGTTAAATTGTTAAAATAAGAAAATGTCAATCTATGTCACAATAGCAATGAAAGTCAGAGAGGGTATAAATCAATATGTATTATTTAAAAAAAAAAAACTTTGTATGTAAAAACTATTAGAAATCTAGGCCCAATGTTAAAAACTAAAAACAGCATCAAATTTGATTAAATAAGTATAGAAATACATTTAAACTGAAGGAATTTACATAAGGTAAATCAGTAATAAAGTCATGTAATTAGAAAGATAAGTACGGAAGATTCTGTAGAATTATATCCAGAATTATTGTTAAAAATGGAAATGTAAAAACCCAAAATTTGGAGAGGGGAGTCATATATTACTGAATAATATTTTAAAACATAACCGATTAATCTAATTGCAAGAAATTAAGGGAAGATAAACCTTTTATTACAATCTGAAATTTAATATAATCAATAATATAACTCATAATATGGCTTCATTTGAAAGACAAGGACAGGAAGTTGGATTTTAAAAATTACATTACAAAATGAAGAAACAAAAATACCATTTTTGATTAAAAACTTAATAAAACTACATTATTTGGTATCAAATTACGCAGAATGAACTGAAGAAGAAGATTAAGTAGTTACTAGCTAATAAATTTGAAGAATAACAAAAATATAATCAGTTATATAATGTAAATTATCACATCCACAGGATGCAATAGAAATTTGGAACAATGCATTGAATAATATTGTCATGGCTAAGACTTTGGCCAAGGAAGGAGGAAGTAAATTAGTTGATTATTGAACGTTGAATGATACACTTGATACGTGTGCTTAAAAACGTTAACCTAGTTGCTACTACCATAATGGCGAACGTTTTCGAAGCCTAAAAGTGACCAACGGGAGTTTCAACAAAAAACATATTTTAAACGGAGACCGAGTGAAATAAACACCTACAGACATTCAACTAACACAATACAGAACAGAACACCAGTGATTACACATTTAAAACCATCAAAACAGTAAAAACACTTAACCATAAAAGTGCTAATATCCGCCTAACCGACAAAAGTGAATTTGACTTAATCTGACACTATTTTTCCGAGTACAACACCAAAACTGAAGCAGAGACACTCCACCAACACCAAAAGGAAGAATTGCAGCCACCAGGACGAAAATTCAGAGGAAAAGCATCTTTATTTAAACTTTGAATCAGCGAGGTGAGACCGGCTTCCAACTATAGACGAGAGGCAGCCATCATTGATTACCCACAATACAACTCAACACAGCCTTCGCAACGGATTGGTTTGAAAACGACTCACTTACCATTATATATTCAATATTATATCTGTATTTTTAATTTTTAAGGTGATATATTTGTACTGTTATACTTGATAAACTTAACCCTTATTTCTCTGACTTACCATAAAATAACTGCTAAAAGAATCCTGATATAAATAATTGTACGATAAAACAACACCCTGAGAATCGATTGACAAATCAATAAAGAGTCAAAAGATATTGAATTGTTAATAAAATTTCTTATTTATTTCATACTTACACAGTTTTTCATTCCTAGAATATAAATAATATAATACTTAAATTTAATAGAAGTAACCACCAGGATCTCACCACCAAGAAGGAAGATAACCTCCAAATAAGAAAAGTAAACAAATCGTTCTTGGAGACGAATCTATCAAGTGGCGAGAGAATTTAAAAATACCGAAAAGTCAATAAAACAATTAAAACAATAAATAACCGATTCAGAACACCACAGAACATAATTAATTAATTGTTTTTAATTAACTATGTAATAAAAAAAAATAAAAAAATTGTATAAACAAAATTTTTTTAACACAAACATTATTTTTTAAATCTAAACAGGAATTTTATAATTGTAACACACATGCACGTTTAGTTACAATATGAAAGCAATAATTAATTTTATTTAAGCTGTGTTAAGTTTCAATTATTTTTTTTTTATTAAATTACATTTCTAAACATTTGAAATTAAATTTCATGGTAATTCTTATGAAAAAATTAAATAATTTCTTGGATTTTGTTTTCCATGACTTATCCATTGATTAACTAAATATAAGTATATCACTACTGACCCAGAAAACAAAGTTTTTTATTGGTAAAATCGTAAAAGTTTTACCTTATAGTTGTGATTCACATTACCTGTAATTCAAATAAAATGTAATATTCGAACATATCACATCCCACACACAAAACATTGATCCTTCAAAAGGCGATGCCATCGCCAAGAATAAGACGGACAGTGCTCCCAGTGGCAGCCTCTGACGAAGCTTATAATAAGTGAAAACTGGTTCAGGATATAAGGTAAAACTTTAAGATTTTACCAATAAAAAACTTGTGTTTCAAGTCGGTAGTGATATATTTATATTTAAATTAAATAAATTGAATTGAAGAATATTTTTAAATAGAACCTATGATACATTCTTATTATTGAAGTATAACTTTCATTTATGGATCTCACTTAAAAGCTTTTAAGGTTTTGTTCAATAAAAAGACCATTTTACACTCTTGTGCACAAAGAAATAGAAGTCTGTTGTTACAATGATACAAAATCTGAGCCTGTCTACTGAGAATGCCAGATTGTAAAATGGGCAAAATGTCTGGTATAAGTTAGATAAAATATGAGTATAGTGAAATGTACTTTAATAAAGTAGTGTTGTATTATTTTTGTTTTATGTAACCAGGAGTAGTCTTATATTAAATAATACGTAAATTAAACATTACTATTTTAAACATTATGTGTTGTAGACAGCACTATTTGTTAACTTAAAGTTTCACTTTCAAACCTTATCAGGGTGCTGGATTGTTAAAAGTTTTGCTATATTATTTTAACTGTAAAAGTAGGACAATATAGCAAGCACTATCTAGGACCATCTTTTATGTTCCTAACTGATAAAATTAGGTATCAATGGAAGTGAATCTATATGACAGTGGTAAGTCTGTAATCCAAAACTAGGGATGCTGGTTCAACAACATTAACCTACATACAAAATAAAATACCAAATGATAATTAAATTTAGATTAGATAAACATAAACATTAACTGGAGTATAATTGGATTACAGTAAATGTAACAGTTATATTTTGAAGAGTCTAAATAATTTGTAATTAATAGTGCATTAGATTGTGTCATGGTAAATACATTTTGTCACCAAACAAATGGCTCAGTTTGTTTCCATTTGTTCATGATTTTAAAAAGGACAGAGTTTCAGTAAAGGGTCTCACTTAAATTAATATTTTTTTTGTATTCAGTATATTTTTTCATTAAGTAATTACACAGCTCACAATAATAAAGAAAACTTAGCAAAATATAGCACAAACTGTGAAAGACAACAGAGCATACAAATGATCACAGACTGTACTGAATTGCGAAGCTGAAACTAGTATAGGAACACAGTGATTCGGTGCTGCCACACTTCACACGGACATATACAAAGCAGTACACTGTAAAAACAGTGGCATGCCAGCAACAGCTTAACGCTACTCAGCTCAGCATTCTGTAACAGTCTGCGCATGATATAATCTTTTAAATATGAGATTTGTATCTAGCATATTGATTTAGTTGCATATTTAAAATACAGCTGAAGTGGAATAAAGAATTGAACTCTATCAGGAAGTAAAAAAACTTGGAAAAGATAATAACACATGCTCACATGTGTGTGTGTGTGTGTGTGTGTGTGTGTGTGTGTGTGTGTGTGTGTGTGTGTGTGTGTGTGTGTGTGTGTGTGTGTGTGTGTGTGTGTGTGTGTGTGTGTGTGTGTGTGTGTGTGTGTGTGTGTGTGTGTGTGTGTGTGTGTGTGTGTGTGTGTGTGTGTGTGTGTGTGTGTGTGTGAGGGGGGTAGTTTTGTGATTATATATTGTACCAACAGCTTTCTTGATAAATATGACTTATTGAGCATTATTATTACTACTACTACTACTATTATTATTATTATAATTATTATTATTATTATTATTATTATTATTATTGATGTTTTGAATAAACAAAAATATTGGATATTCACTTTCAGAAAGTATATTCAGTGAATGTACACTACATGTTATGATTCGTTTTTTAGTGCAAGACAAATGGCAGGTGTACGTTTTGAACAAGAATCTCGAGGTCTCCTGGACCAAGAGGACAGTGATGGAGCATTGTCAGCACCAGAACTTCCAATTGCCAGGAGAAAAGAGAGAGGTTGTATAATACATATTCTAAATTACACTTGACAAGTTTCAAAGAATATGTTAAACTATGTGTTCAAGATTTTACAGTCTTGAATTGTATGGGCAATAGGAACAAATATGCACAAACATTAACAACATGGAAATTCTACATGGACACACAAAAAGCTGAAAACTAGACACATTCAAACAACTATAAATATACAAACACATGAAAACGCATGGAAACAATGTCTTAAATGAACAGACACAATTTAAATCACACATGCTATTTGAACACATTAATTAACAATGATTCTTCAAACAACAGACCATCACCAAAAACAGGACAGACACCACTCTTAGCAGCAGCCTCGGATGAAGCTCACAATGAGCAAAAACTCATTATGAGGTAAGGCAGTGAAGTAAAAATTTAAAAAATGTTTATCTAATGTAATTGTGTGCTGTTTCATAATATATTTTGGTTTTGGTTTACTGGTTTGTAGTTGTATTTACATTAAAGTTTTAAAATAAGATATTTGAATATATTACCTTACAGTGTCTAATATTTACTGCACTTGGTTATGAATTCTGTCTTCGTAAACTCTTGTGTCAAATATGTAGACTCTGGACTAGGTAGTTTATGTGGAATCCACCATAAAAGAGCTAGATAGAGGTTGTCAACGATAGAGAAGCGTATGCGCAGTGAAACACGAGAGTGGAGTAGTGGGGGAGTAGTATGTGGGTATACCTACCAATATTGTCGTATACCCCCACCTTTCTCCCTACCGGTGCAAATTGAGCTTCTCTAATGTTGGCAATGTCTACCTCTGTTTATTTGTACCCAACTCAAAACATTTTCAGAGCAAATGTGCGTGTGTGTGTGTGTGTGTGTGTGTGTGCGCGCGCGCGCGCATGTGCGTGCATGCATGCAACAAACATTATTAATATCAAAATAATTGGTAAGATTTGTTTATTGACTGATGACAATTTCGTATGTTTCATTTTCCTAACTTACTTCTGACAGAAAGTACAGTGTTCCTAGTAAATTATTGTCACTAAGATATTGTTATCATTAAGCCGAAATGACATACTATGGCATAATAACAATAATTCCATTTGTATTTGGTGCAGGACGTATACCATCTTCACCAAGTGTGTTCACAGCGGACGAGTACCGTGCCTGGCTGTCAAGAACGCCATCAACTAGTGCTATTTATGATCGTATACGAGCAGGGAAAGACGGAATGCTCAGACAGCAAAAGGCTGCCCAGAGATTTACCTTTAGTGCAGAAAATCTGCCTGAGAGAACACGGCAGGTAAAGATACTACTAGACTATCCAAGAAACAATAGTAAAGTCTCAGCTCACAGACTTTTTTTAAATTCATTTAATCCTGTTAATCTTTTTAACAAATCAATTTTTTGTTAAATTGACTTAACAACATCACACTAGATGAAAAATACTACAAAGACGAACTAAACACGTTAAAATATCTAGCAGAATCCAATGGATACGACAGAACAATAGTCAATAAACACCTACACAAAACAAACAACAGACAAAGACAGAAAACAACAAATTCATAACACTAACATACATCAACAACCAAACTGAAAAAATAGCCCAAAATTCAAAAAAGCAGGATACAGAATCGCATACAAAACTACTAACAAAACAGAACACACACTATCAAAACACACACACAAAGCACAAAACAAATTCGATCTATCTGGTGTTTACAAACTAAATTCCTCAGATTGCAACAAATTCTACATAGGCCAGACAGGACGTAGCTTCAAACAAAGATACATTGAACACACAAAGGCACTCCACTCCACTGCAGAATCCACCTTTGCAAACCACCTCATTGAAGCAAACCACACATACAAAAACATTGACAATAACATTGACATTCTACACGTACACACAAAAGGCCAAAAACTAGACACACTAGAACAATTGGAAATATACAAACACGCAAGAACACATAAAAACGACATCCTAAACAAACAGACACAATTCAAATCACACGCATTATTCGAACATCTCACACCCCACACACAAAACATTGATCTTTCAAAAGTCAATACTGTCGCCAACAACAAGATGGACAGTGCTCCCAATGGTAGCCCCTGAAGAAGCTTTTTAAAAGCGAAAACTGGTTCAGGCTATAAGGTAAAACTTTTACGTTTTTACCCGTAAAAAACTTTGTGTTCTGAGTCGGTGGTAAATTAATTATATTTACAATAGTAGAGTCTCAGCGTACAGATTTTTTTTAATTTATTTAATCCTGATACTTTTTTAATCAATTTTTTATTTTAAATTTTTTTGAGTTTAGTATCATGTCCATTCTTCAAGAAACCAAATTTGCAGCAATATGTTTATGGCTGAAGTTAGATTTTGATCGAGGTAAATTATAATTTAACCCCTTTTTCAACAAATTAGATTCTTCTTTAGTTAGATCTATTGATGTTAAGTTCTGCAATCGAGTATAAAATTTATGTTTACAGGTAATGTTGTTGGCTTCCTGCTGTTGTCTGTCTAATTGCTGCTGAAATTATAAATGCTGTAGCGGTGGTCAAAGCAATAGAAGACCAGAAGGCCCAAGATGAGGCGCGGATTTTAATCAATAATAAGCTCAGTAATATCATAAGAAGCCAGAATACTAATACCTATTCTTCGGTTCCGTGTACTTTTAATAATTATAATAAAGAACGCAATATCTTAACGGGTTTAAAACGCAAACTGTCAGACAACTGTGTGCTCGTAACCAAGGCTGACAAAGGCAACACTGTTGTCATTATGGACAATAGTGATAATACTGATAAGATACGGAACTTTATCGCTAACAACATTGAGAAATTAAACTCGGACCCTACTGAACAATAACGTCAAGTGTCTAAATCGGGGCATAAATAAGAATGTGCATTTGTTTGATGAGCGAACTAGACGATCGTTAAAGCCCATCAATTCAAGGGCATTCACATTGACAGGGTTACCAAAACTACATAAGACTGGTGTTCCGATAAGATTGTTAATTAACTTCACTACCGCACCTGGTTATAAAATAGCTAAGAAATTGGTAAACATCATTAAACGCAACATAAACATAGTTAATAGTCACAGTATAACCAATAATATCGATTTTGTCAATAAAGTGAAGGATCTCAAGATCGAACCTCATCATAAGATGGTTTTGTTTGATATTGTTAATTTATATATGAATATATCGGTTGCTGATACCTTACAAATTTTGAGAAATAACCTCGTCAATACTAATAAATTGAATGTTGAAAGTATTAATGAATTGATGGATCTTTTGGAGTTGATTCTTAACCAGAATTATTTCACGCATGACAAGCAATTCTTTAGCCAACATGATGGTGTGGCAATGGGTTCTCCACTCTCTGGCCTCCTAGCTGAAGTGTAGTACTTAAACCATTTCGAAAACTCCTTTATTTTTTCCAATAGTGTGTACGATGATAACATAATATTTTATGTCCGATATGTTGATGACACCTTTTTGATCTATAAAGGCACACATAGACAAATAGATAAGCTACACACATATTTAAACAGTATTAATAACAATATACAGTTTACACTGGAGCACAAGGACAGTGGAAAACTAAATTTTCTAGATTTGACGGTCACCAGAAACATTCATAAATTGGAGTTTAATATTTATAGGAAACCCACTATAACTGACACTGTAATACACGCCACATCTTATCATCTGGTATCACAGAAAATGGCTGCTTTCCACAGCATGGTTAACCGCCTCTTATCATTGCCCCTCAGTGACAAGGATTATCAAGACGAACTAAATACAATTAAACACATTGCGGTCACCAATGGTTACAAAAAAGCAGTAGTAAATAATATCCTTAAAAAACATATGAGATGAAAAAACGCAAACACGCTAAGGGCACCTGGGGACAGTGTGTATAAATACATTTCTATACCATACATGAGCTTTCTACCTAGAATTCTGTCTTCTATTTTAAACAAGTCAAATGTTGTTGTCACATATAAGACTACAAATAACATTTTAATTAGCCTTCGCACTCGGGAACCAACCGTCCTTGAAAAGAAAACAGGGATCTATAAATTAATACGTAATAGTTGTGATGCTTTTTATGTGGGCCAAACGGGCCGTGGTTTTCTCAAGAGGTTTGTTGAACATAAGCCACCCACGTATTTTCACAACACAGAAAATGTAAAATCTAAATTCGCTAAACATCTTATTGATGAAAATCACAACTATACTAATTTTCATACCGACTTGATACCCCTTCACTTTTGTAATAAAGGACATTACATGAACGCCCTTGAAGAGTTTGAAATATATAGAGCGTATAATAATCTTGTTACCAGGCCACATGTTTTAAATGATCAGCTGAACTTTAAATCTAATGTCCTGTATGATACAGTACTGCGATATTGTCGCGACACGAGTCAAATATGAACCAGTGCGCTGTCGGTTGCCGTGCGGTGTACACCGTAAAACTGTTGTGCGCGAACTTTGTGTAATGTAATTGTGTTTTGTGTTTATGTGGATTTTAATATTTTTAATATATTGACGACTGTGTCATCGTATGATGGTATGAAGAGACATTTTTTTAAATTCTGAGGATGGGACAAGTGTCCCGAAACATGTCAATTGTATTGTGAAGAGATTTACTTAAGCCACAGACGGTGAGTTGCATAGCGTTTAGTTGATTATAAAATACGTGGCTTGGACTATAAGCGGATTTATTCCATTAACAATATAAATTTTATTAAGTTGATTGCCTTGTTCCTCCTTCAAAAATACATATTTTTATGGTTTTACGTAAGGCTTGATTTCAGGGGGAACGTGCCGGAACGGCGTTCTGGAACCTCTTGGATCTAAAAATAAATTACCAAAAAAATATATGAAAAGAAAAATCTAATTATCACAAAAATTTACTACTACTTTTTAGATTGTGCCCCTCATCATCCCTACTACAAAACTAAACATTTTTCAAAATCAAACACCAGCATTAATATTTATCTTAACTACCATCGTTCATTTTTTTAATATGTTCTACCTTAATTCTCTTGGTAAGTAGAACATACTTTTAAAATTTTCAACAAAGCTTGCCCGAAGATGACATTCGCAGTTTTTCGCAAATGAATCTAATCATTACATCTTTAAGAGCATCTCTAAAAATAAAGACTGTATCCAGGCTCTTATCTGTGAAAATTAATGGACCTCCTTTCCATTTATTTGATCCATCAAAGTACATGGATTCATGGCTAATTTCTGGCCACCACACAGCATTGGACACAAAGCGTAAGAAAAGGTCAAGAAACAAACAATATGACAACACAATGATCAAACTATAGAAACTTTTTTTAAATGTCCGAACCACCAAAACCATCACTTAGAGAGAGTTTGATTGAGGCTCTGGGATGACGCCATTACGAGTGACATGTTTTTGATTGTCGTGCGGGTAACCTGATGATGAAGATCTTTAGAAATATCAGTAAACTTTATTATCTTTTTAGATACAAGTTTATACATAAGTTATATATTTTGTAAGGCTTTAAAAATGTAGACCTCCTTTGTAATATCCTGATGTAAACTTATACGCTAATGTAAAATATAAGTATATTTGTGTCTGTACAACTTTTGAATTGATGCGTTCCGGAACCTATAATTTTAGAAATCAACCACTGGTTTTACATACAAAATGTATATACAAGTATAAAGTTTCCAGTACTCTTTAATACACTAGTTATTATCATCAAATTTCACAATCGGCAAAGTTGGGGGCCCAATAATTTTAGTATTTGGAATTATGTGAGTTATACATCTGACAAACTAATTTTATTTTTAACATTATTTTTCAGTCTGAATTACTATATTCTTCTTATCGTCCTGGACAATTGGCTACGATGGGCCCTGTTAACACAACTGGTGCCCCAAGTGTAACTGGAACAGCTACATTAGATAGGCATTCACTTGCAAGTCGATCGACTTCGTTAAGGCGAATGAGGCATCTGTTAGAATTAGAGGCAAAACATCTAGGAACATCAGCACAGGCTGCTGCAGCTGCAGCTGCTGCTACTGCTGCTGCCAGAGGACAAGAAGTACAGGCAGACAGGGCAAGAGTACTTGAAATTAATCCTGCAGGTAACCACTCGCTTATACATACAACATCATGCATAGTGTTAAAACATGTGATAAATTTATATGCAGTATATACTTTAATGATATTAAGGGGAGCAGGTAGTGGGCAGTATTCCTATGTTAATGATATGGAGAACACATCAATGCTTAGGTTATTTAAAAAACTATTGAAGCTACTGACTTGAAATTTTTTACATTTACTTAGCATAGTACCCTGCTCAATTTCGTGGTAAGCAAACAAAATAGCATGAATAGTTTTTGAGAAAAAAATTATTTATTTTAGTTTTATTTTGATGCACATTTTTAAATATACAAAAAATTTTCAAGTATGGTAAAATTTAATATATTTTAACAAAAATGGATGAAATTACTTATCATACCATAAGAAAGATTTGTGCCAAATTTGAAGTAGATGGTTTTAATAATTTGTTACCAAATGGTACATAAAAACTAAAAGACTGTACTTTCGGCGAAACAAGTTTAAAAGATTGTCAACACTTTACACTTGAACTAAAATGCTGCACAGCAATATTCTGCACTGTCACTGCCCTCTCTTTTCCTCTTCATTAGCCTTCTTTTCTTTTTATGTTCATCTCTCACCTCCTTGTTAGCTTTTTATATTCTTTCTCATTAATTTTCATCAGGCCTTCAATCATTAGTTTACCTGGTTGGAAGGCCATTCTTTCAAGCACATTTAGTATTGCTATAGAATCATCATTAAAATAGAGTACTACATTTGTTGCTCCTAGTTTCTATACCTGATGGTCTACAACAACTGTTTCTTGTACCTTTTGCCAGATGACTCCATTTACACTTTCATTGGGATTTTGTGTTTTCCCATGATAGTTTTAGTAAGTTGATATTTAATAAATATGAATATTAGCTTCACAACATCCATGACTGCCTCTGGTAATGAATGTTTATGTTTATGTGTGTATTTTTCACCTTTCTGTTGGTCTCTTTATTATATTTACACCATGTTTCACTGTGGTTAGGGCATTTTTGATGTTGTGGCTTCTCGCCTGACAACAATTTATGAAAGTAAGTCGCCCAGATTGCCTTCTTCATTGCTTCAACACTAATAAGGTTTTGCCTAAATCTGTAGTACTGTTTCTTTTACCTACCAATATTTCTCCATCTTTTAGTTTTACTCCTTTCATATCTTTTTTTAGTCTCTGCAATCTAGAGCATGCATGCTTTTGCATGTACCAGACTGCAAACAATCAGCTGTTGAGTTTGCTTCTTGCAGGCTAGCCAACATGAAAAATTAAATACTATTGACTTAAAAACAAAAACTGTACTAAACAAGTGTAAGGTACAATGGGGAATGTAGTTAGTAAACCACACTAGAGTTGCGCACTCAGTTCACCATCGCATACAGTGCACGCTTCTATTCAAAACTTATTCTCCTAATAAATGGCGAATAAAGTATATGATGTTATACATTTTCTGAAACAGAAATAAATTGAGATTTTTTAATCATTTTTGAAAAATCGATTTTTTTTACCCTCCCCACAACCTGCTCCCCTTAAAATGTTGTTTATAAATCTACTGTATAATGGAAACATGTTATGTTTAGAGTTCCTAAAGTACAAAATGGACAAACCTGCAAGTATGCTAGCAACTGAAGCTGCTGGTGTTAGTGGTTTGTTGTGGTTACATCTGTTGGCTGGAAGAGGGCTTCGACCTTCTGTTGCACCTTCATCTGGTGTTGCTCAAATAGGTGAGTTTTGTACATAGTATTGTAAACTAAAATTTCATGTAATTAAGTATATTTAGCTAAATTAAAGCACTGTAAATACAAACCTTGTCCTTGTTAACTATGAATTAAAATGTTTAAAATATACCCCTTATTTAAAAACTTAAGTGATGGCATTCTGTGGCAAAAAGTTAGTGAGGGCAAAAAAAGGATTCCAAAATGGCTACATTTTTAAACAGGCATCCTACTTCAATTCCTTAGTTTCAGATGAATCATATAACAGAGATAGACACATACAATAAAGCTTCATAAATATAAACCAGTTTGTGATACCATTAACAAAACCTTTGAAAATAAAATAAGAATAGCCACAAGGAAGGAATTTTATAGAATAATGGCAGCTTCATTATTATTGTCTTGTAGCAAAAGTTGGATACTACGAAAGTTGTTTGGAAATTACAGTAATAACTATGTATGCAACCAGAGCATGCATTGGGCCCATTCATGTCTAATTCTGTTCAGTCAGTCTCACTGACATGTCTGCTTAGTCTGTGTGAGTTTCCATTGTCTTTCTAACATTTGTATGGTTTCCGTGCATGTTTAAAATGTCTTAAAAAATTGAGAATGCCACCATGTGGGAAGTGCTGTGCTTTGATTTCCTCATGGAAGAAATATGTGACCATGTGAGATTTACTGTCAAGTGAATAAAATGTGTGGTAATGTGATGGGTCGATTTTGTGGTAAAGTTTGCTTGATTTTGTAAACTAAAATGTGTTGCAAATTTAATGCAAGGAGGGAAAGAACCTCCTTGATGAACTAACTGCCCATCCTTCCGTCAATATGGATGATTTACTACTGTTGTTGATGAATTCTTCAAATAGGATCAGTATGACCCAACTGGTAAAATTAATGGAAATTTTTCAATTTATTTCCTACATTATTGAAACAAATATGATGAATGAACAAAATTGTGATGAATATGAATGACACACTAATAATGACCAATATTGTCATCATTTGTCTCGAGTACTGAAAATTTCTGCGAGGTGTGTTCTAGTGACAATTTACTTCTCCATAACAATGCATGGCCTCATGCTGCTGTGAGCACAGAACTGTTTCTTGCAGGATTTAAGTGGGAGTTTTCCATTATTCAGCTGATAGTCACAACCTTGTCCCATTGCCCCAGTGATTATCATCTGTTTTCCTAATTCCAAAAACTTTTTGTGAGGGAACTGTTTTAATAGTAATGAAGTCTTACAGAAAACAGTGACTATTTATCTCAATAAAATAGCAACAGAGGAATATATTACAAGAATACAAAAACTCATTAACCAGTACAATAAATACTTAAATATACAAGGTGACAATATATAAAAGTAGCTTAAGGTTACTTCGTGTCTGATAAAAAGTTTTATTCAGAAATCTTTGTCAGTTATTTTTCTATCATAAAATCATTAATACTTGCCAAATAATAATGATTATTACTTTCCAAATTATAATAATAATAATGACCCTTGTAGTTACCTGAGACAGACCAAGAATCCAAGTGAATGAGATGAGATTTATAAGGAAAGTCAAAGGAGTCATATGAAAGGGACAAATAAGAAATTGATATACAGAGAGAATTGGCAGGCTACATTATCAGTGACAGAACAGAATAAAATAAGCTTAACTGAAGACAACATACACACACAGAATGGAAGAAACCTGTTTACTGAGGGAAAAGAAACGTGTAGAATAAGAAATTCAATAGCATTAAAATAGAAAGGAACAGAAAAAATGTCTAATCTCTGAAGTTAAGAAGAAGTGTAAATGTAAGCTATAGGTTTTTGTAAATAGGAATCTTGGTATATATGTGATTTGCATTATATTTTCATGTATATATGTGTGTATACACATATGATGTACACACACATATCCATGTTTCTACATGCTTATATGTATAAGCAAAAGCTGGCTCAAGCAAAAAGGTAATTTTTTAAAATGTTTTTTCTAAAATATTAGTGTTCTGGGTGGATAGTGTATACTAGTCATATATTCCTTATAGAATAACACTGATTTTATATTTAATACATATTTTACTTTTCATAATACCAAACATCCCACATCCAATTATTTCATCCATTCTACAATGAGGCATCCTCAGTGGCTCGTCATAAGTGTTTCACCTCTTCATGGAATAGATGAAACAATTGGTGCTAAGAAAAATAAACATGTGGTTAAACCTAAAACAGTTATTCTTAATAATGAAACCATGAAAGTTTATTAGCAAGATATATTTCTATTTTTATGAATACAACTATTTCACTAACGACTTGGAACACAAAGTTTTTTATGAGTAAAAACATAAAGATTTACCTTACAACCTGAACTGGTTTTCACTTTTAAAAAGCATCTTCAGAGTTGCCGATGGTAGTGCTGTCCGTCTTGTTGTGGGCGACGGAATCAATTTTTGAAAGATCGATGTTGTGTGTGTGAGGTGAGATATGTTCGAATAATACGTGTGATTTGAATTGTGTCTGTTCGTTTAGGATGTTGTTTTTATTTGTTTTCGTGTGTTTGTGTATTTCCAATTGTTCTAGAGTGTCTAGTTTTCAGCCTTTTGTGTGTACGTGTAGAATGTTCATGTTATTGTCGATGTTTTTGTATGTGTGGTTTGCTTCAATGAGGTGGTTTACAAAGGTGGATTCTGTAGTGGAGTGTAGTGCTTTTGTGTGTTCAATGTATCTTTGTTTTAAGCTACGTCCTGTCTGGCCTATGTAGAATTTGTTGCAATTTGAGCAATTTAGTTTGTAAACACCAGGTAGATCGAATTTGTTTTGTGCTTTGTGTGTGTGTTATGATAGTGTGTGTTCTGTTTTGTTAGTAGTGTTGTAAGCGATTCTGTATCCTGCTTTTTTGAATTTGTGGGCTATTTTTTCACAGTAAACCTCACGAATGTTACAATCACTAAAAACGAACAAACACTCCTTGATAAAGGCCTAAAACATAACATACATTACAAACAAAACAACCAAACACTAACAAAACTCATAGTTGACACTGAAACAAATATACAAAACACAGCACCAGAACATCAAGGCACACTAAGACATAACGTAAACAATATAATAGGAGCACATAAGACACCAGACAACAAGAACCACAACTCAGAAATACACACAGCCATCAAACTGAGGGAAAAGACACACAAACACAACATCACATTTGTTAAAGCAGACAAAGGCAACACGACTGTAATCATCTCCACAGACAACCTACACAATAAAGTACAAAACTTCATGGAACAGAAAACATCACTGAACTAAAACACGAACCCACTGACAGATACCCAAAACACAGTAAAACAACTAATCAACAAAGCCAAACGCATAATGACACACAAACAAAAGCCCTACATGAAACAAATCTGACCATCAGCCCCTACCCTCCAAGCACTTCCAAAAATCCATAAAGAAGAAATTCCGATCTGCCCCATTATCAATTACCGTAATGCCCCTGCATACAAACTCGCAAAACATCCAGACAAAATTAGCAGACAACACACACAACTAGACAACAACATTGCAGTAAAAAACAACACAGACCTAGTAACAAAAATAAAAGACATACACATCCCCCATAATGCCACGTTAGCCTCCTTTGACATTAAAAACCTGTACACAAACATCCCCATCCCTGAAACAATCACCATCCTACAAAACAAACTCAAACAGACAACACACCAGACGAACTTATCAAGGAAATAACAGACAAAACAACTAACATTATCACAAAACAAAACTACTTTACACATAACAATAAATTTTACTAAATATCACTATTACATTAACGACTCGGAACACTAGGTTTTTTATAAGTAAAAGCAAAAAGTTTTACCTTACAGCCTTAACCGGTTTTCACCTTTAAAAGGCTTCTTCAAGGCTGCCGCAGGTAGCACTGTCCGTCATGTTGTGGGTGACGAAATCGAATTTCGAAAGATCGATGCTGTGTGTGTGGGTGAGATGTGTTCGAATAATGCGTGCGATTTGAATTGTGTCTGTTCATTTAGGATGTCGTTTTTATTTGTTTTTGTGTGTTTGTATATTTCCAATCGTTCTAGAGTGTCTAGTTTTCTGCCTTTTGTGTGTACGTGTAGAATGTTCATGTTATTGTCGATGTTTTTATATGTGTGGTTTGCTTCAATGAGGTGGTTTGCAAAGGTGGATTCTGTAGTGGATTGGAGTGCCTTTGTGTGTTCAATGTATCTCTGTTTGAAGCTACGTCCTGTCTGGCCTATGTAGAATTTACTGCAATTTGAGCAATTTAGTTTGTAAACACCGGGTAGATCGAATTTGTTTTGTGCTTTGTGTGTGTGTTTTGATAGTGTGTGTTCTGTTTTGTTAGTAGTTTTGTAAGCGATTCTGTATCCTGCTTTTTTGAGTTTGTGGGCTATTTTTTCAGTTTGTTTGTTGATGTATGTTAGTGTTATGAATTTGTTGTTTTCTGTCTTTGTCTGTTGTTTGTTTTGTGTAGGAGTTTACTGACTATTGTTCTGTCATATCCGTTAGATTCTGCTAGATATTTTATCGTGTTTAGTTTGTCTTTGTAGTCTTTTTCATCTAAGGGAATGTTGTTAAGTCTATGTATCATGGTTCTAAAAGCAGCTAGTTTGTGTTGTATTGGGTGATTGGAGGTGTTGTGTATTAGTGTGTCAGTTGTAGTTGGTTTTCTGTATATACTGAATTTGTGCCTGTGTTCTAGTTTTGTGATGGAGAGGTCTAAGAAGTTTATGGTATTGATGTGTTCGTATTCGGCAGTAAAGGTTATGTTTTTATGCATTTTGTTTATGTGCGTTACATAAACAAAATACAAAATACATAATACAAAATACATAAAAACATAAACTTTACTACCGAATACGAACACAACAATACCATAAACTTCTTAGACCTCTCCATCACAAAACTAGAACACAGGCACAAATTCAGTATATACAGAAAACCAACTACAAGTGACACACTAATACACAACACCTCCAATCACCCAATACAACACAAACTAGCTGTCTTCAGAACCATGATACATAGACTTAACAACATTCCCTTAGATGAAAAAGACTACAAAGACGAACTAAACACGATGAAATATCTAGCAGAATCTAACGGATATGACAGAACAATAGTCAGTAAACTCCTACACAAAACACAAAACAAACAACAGACAAAGACAGATAACAACAAATTCATAACACTAACATACATCAACAAACAAACTGAAAAAATAGCCCACAAATTCAAAAAAGCAGGATACAGAATCGCTTACAAAACTACTAACAAAACAGAACACACACTATCAAAACACACACACAAAGCACAAAACAAATTCGATCTACCCGGTGTTTACAAGCTAAATTGCTCAAATTGCAGTAAATTCTACATAGGCCAGACAGGACGTAGCTTCAAACAGAGATACATTGAACACACAAAGGCACTCCACTCCACTACAGAATCCACCTTTGCAAACCACCTCACTGAAGCAAACCACACATATAAAAACATCGACAATAACATGAACATTCTACACGTACACACAAAAGGCCGAAAAGTAGACACTTTAGAACAATTGGAAATATACAAACACACAAAAACAAATAAAAACGACATCCTAAATGAACAGACACAATTCAAATCGCACGCATTATTCGAACACATCTCACCCACACACACAGCATCGATCTTTAGAAATTCGATTTCGTCACCCACAACATGACAGACAGTGCTACCTGCGGCAGCCTCTGAAGAAGCCTTTTAAAGGTGAAAACCAGTTAAGGCTGTAAGATAAAACTTTTTGCTTTTACTTATAAAAAACCTAGTGTTCCGAGTCGTTAATGTAATAGTGATATTTAGTTAAGTAACGGACACGTCATGGACAAAGAAATCCAAGAATAAATTTTACACACAGAATGATGGTATACCCATGGGTTCCCCCATTTCCAGCATTCTAGCAGAAGTCTTCCTCCAACACTTAGAAAAAACAAAAATCCTCACAATCAATGACAGACACTCACATAAAATAATATACTGGCACAGATATGTTGATGACATTTTAATACTATACAGGGGAAACAAAAGACAATGTGAACAGTTACTAACACACATAAACAAAATACATAAAAACATAACCTTTACTGCCGAATACGAACACAACAATACCATAAACTTCTTAGAGCTCTACATCACAAAACTTGAACACAGGCACAAATTCAGTATATACAGAAAACCGACTACAACTGACACATTAATACACAACTCCTCCAAACACCCAATACAACACAAACTAGCTGCCTTCAGAACCATGATACATAGACTTAACAACATCCCTCAGATGAAAAAGACTACAAAGATGAACTAAACACGATAAAATATCTAGCAGAATCTAACGGATACGACAGAACAATAGTCAATAAACTCCTACACAAAACAAACAACAGACAAAGACAGACGACATCAAATTCATAACACTAACATATATGAACAAATAAACTGAAAAAATAGCCCACAAATTCAAAAAAGCAGGATACAGAATCGCTTACAAAACTACTAACAAAACAGAACACACACTATCAAAGCACAAAACAAATTCGATCTACCTGGTGTTTACAAACTAAATTGCTCAAATTGCAACAAATTCTACATAGTCCAGACAGGACGTAGTTTCAAACAAAGATACATTGAACACACAAAGGCACTCCACTCCACTACAGAATCCACCTTTGCAAACCACCTCATTGAAGCAAACCACACATACAAAAACATCGACAATAACATGAACATTCTACACGTACACACAAAAGGCCGAAAACTAGACACTCTAGAACAATTGGAAATATACAAACACACGAAAACAAATAAAAACGACTTCCTAAACGAACAGACACAATTCAAATCACACGTATTATTCGAACATATCTCACCCCACACACACAACATCGATCTTTCGAAAATTGATTCCGTTGCCCACAACAAGATGGACAGCACTACTATCGGCAACCTCTGAAGAAGCTTTTTAAAAGTGAAAACCGGTTTAGGTTGTAAGGTAAAACTTTATGTTTTACTCCTAAAAAACTGTGTTCCAAGTCGTTAGTGAAATAGTTGTATTTATTTAAGTAATGGACATGTCATGGACAACAAAATCCAAGAATCTATTTTTATGATTTGTCAATAATTAATGGTTGATCCATGGCTAACATTGTCACCTTCAATTGTGTCCTCTAAGAGGATATATGCCATGATCACCTAGCACTGATTAGGCTGTCATACATGCTGCTTCCTGACAGAGAAAGTCCAACATTACAGTTGGGGAATAAGCAGCCAGCCTAGATCCTGTTCCTCCATAAAAAGGTAACTAGCACAACATAAGTTCCATAGAAATAATATATTATGTTTGTTAAATTGACAGGTGAAATGCGTGATCTATACTGTGTTCTGGAGTGTGACAGAGTCCATAAAGCAAGAACAGTTGTAAGAACAGGTGACCTGGTTTTCGACTGGGATGAAACATTTGAACTGGATTTAGTTGCTAACAGAGAGTTGGATCTATTAATTTATTCATGGGATCCACAGTATAGGCATAAATTGTGTTATAAGGTAATGTAATATAATCCAATTTTAATTAAGAAAAATATTAATTTTTGTTTGTAATTACAGTAGAACCTCGTTAACCCGGACCTCTTTAACCCGGACGTCCGGATAACCCGGACCAGTTTTGGAAAAAAAAATTACATGTATGTTGTTCAGCGTAGTAAATGAAGACTTGTTTTACAGACAATAAATCGGTATTCTCAGTAGGTACATTACTCGAATTCACTTGCCAGTGGGCGAGTTCATTGCACTCACCCCACCTGCTGTTGCTACGCAGCAAACTGGTGACTCAACCCTCTCCTTCCCCTCCCCGTGCCTCGCACTTGACATTGACCTAGAAACAACATTCCTCAGTTGCGCTGCAATCTCGGTAATGTTCGCGTGTTGTCCTAGTGTCACTGTCGAGGTACAGTATCGTTGTGCTGTTTCGTTAGCGTGTTGTTCGCGATGGCGACGAAACGTAAAAACATTGTTGTGACTATGAAAAAAAGGATGGAAGCATTGACAAGAATTGATAAGGGAGAATCGTTAAAGAACATTGCTGCTGAGTTTGGAGTAGGAACATCGACCGTATCTGATTGGAAAAAGAACAGAAAACGCATTGAAGACTTTTGTTTCAAAATGATTTCTAAGGACAGTTTGGATAATCGGTGTAAAGCAAAAACTGCTAAACTAGAAACTCTGGATGAAGCATTGTTTGTCTGGTTTTGTGCTGAAAGAGAACGTGGTTTGCCGATTTCTGGACCCATCATCCAACAGAAAGCATTGAGTTTGAACAAACAGTTGCCCCATGGAGACCCGAGTTTTACAGCTAGCCAGGGGTGGTTGGACAGATGGAAAAAATGGCATGGAGTGCGTCAACTTACAATCACTGGAGAAAGCTTGTCAGGTGATGTTGAAGCGGCAGAAAAATTTTAAAAAGAGTTTGAAGACTTTATTAAAAAGGAAGAACTGACTGCAGATCAAGTTTACAATGCCGATGAATCCGGTTTATTTTACCGGATGTTGCCGAGTAAAACGCTAGCCTCAAAATTAGGAGATTCAGCGAAAGGGTATAAAAAAGGAAAAGACCGCCTCACCATAATGGCTTGCAGTAATGCGTCAGGAAAGCACAAAATTCCTCTCCTTATAATAGGGAAGTCTAAAAACCCCCGTGCATTGAAAAATGTGAAACGAGGCTCATTGCCTGTCGTTTACAGCTCACAAAAAAGTGCTTGGATGGTTAGTGACATTTTCAAACAATGGTTTTTCAAGAATTTTGTGCCGTCAGTAAAAAAATATTTGAAGAACTGTAGCCTTCCCAACAAGGCGGTTTTGCTGATTGACAATGCGCCTTCGCATCCGTCTGTCAATGAACTAGTCAAAGATGACATTTCAGTGAAGTTTTTACCACCTAATGTAACTTCTCTCGTTCAACCGATGGACCAAGGAGTTCTAGAAAAAATAAAAAAAGTGTACAAAAGGCAAATGCTAAGTCAACTGGTAGAGGACGAAGGAGAGCATGGTGTGGTAGAGGTGCTGAAATCTTTTAACGTAAAGACTGTTATTTATATGATTGCGGAAGCTTGGGACCAGGTTGGAAGAGAAACTTTGATAAAGTCATGGAAAAAGTTGTGGCCTGGTGTGTGTGACTTGCCAGAAAACAATACAATTGAAGAAGAAGAAAAAATAAGTGTGGAAGAAGATTTTATAGACATTTTTAAAAATATCGATGGCTGTTCCGATGTTGATGAAGAAGACATTGACAATTGGTTGCAAATTGACAATGACGGAGGTTATAAAGCGATCACAGAGGAAGAAATTATTGCATCATGCAGTGTTACAGAAAATGAAAATGAAGAGGATTCAGACAGTGTTGATGAACCAGCTGTGGTTATGACCCATGCAGAAGCAGTAGCAAACATAGATAAATTGATGGTTTATTTCGAGAGTCAAGCCGAAACATCACCAAACGAACTTCTAATGCTAAAGCGGATGCGAGATTGCGCTGCTCGTAAGCGATACACAAAACTGAGGCAGCAAAAGCTCACTGCCTTTTTTACTACCGACTAGTTTGTACCTATATTGTGTACAGTGTAAATACATATTATGTGTTTTTAGGTGAAAGTGTGCCGATAATAATTTTTAAATTCCATTAAAAATATTTTTGGTAAGTACATGTTCTTTTTTATCGTTTTTCCCTCATTCTCTGGATAACCCGGATTTTCGTTAACTCGGATCGGCCCCGGCCCCAGTTGATCCGGGTTAACGAGGTTCTACTGTACCTATTTTTTATAATTATATTAATTAAAACACTGTTATGATTAAATTACAAATTTTGTAATTGAATATATCTATTAATCCAAATTACAATGTCAAATGAATAAAGTGGCCCAGAATTAAATGACTCAGTTACAAAAGTATCAAAAAATAAATAAAACCTCATATTGTCATCCATTAAGAACCACACACACACACACACACATACACACACACACACACACACACACATGTGCATGTGCACACAGTTGTTTTTGTAAGCAGGAATAGTTGAAGTTACTTTAAAGTTTATCTCTTTTTCATATAGGACAATACATTTATTTTAAATTTCTTGAAATCTGGTAAATAACAATGTTATTATTAAAATTACAAAATAATTTTCAGATAGTACGTAATTTTTGAACTGATATATATATATATACACACTCTATCTTTGCTAAATGTAGATTTATTTCTATTCCTAGCATAACCAATATATAATGATATTATTTATTTGGTTTACACTGACTAAACCTGTGTTTGATGTCAACAGTGCCATGGGTATAGTGTTAGTGTGGTACCCTCCCCCCAGTAACTTAAGTGCTTATTTCAGATTGGGAGAGATCTCTCCCTTAATTCTTTAACAGAGTCATTCAGCATCCACCATCTATGTATGCATTGGCAAACTGGAACTGCTGGAAATATAATTTTAATTCCTTGCTTTAACTTAATAAGACAAATATTACACAGTATTAAAGACTTGTAATTTTAAGAACCAATTTACCTTGTAGAGAACTATGCCAAACTGTACTTATGGTGTACTTTTACCAGATGCTGTAAAGTTATTTAAAAAATGCCTTCAGTATAAATATTGTTTGAAAAAGTTATTTAATTCACATTTTTATGGTTATTAATACCGGTCTAATATCAATTTAAAATAAACATCGATTCTTATTCATGAAATCTAAGCCCCATTACAATGCCTGTCACACGCCTGTCAAAAACCCGGTCTGCTCGTTTGTAAACAGGTTCCAACAACAGATAGAAACATGGAACCATAGGGTAATACATAGTATTATAAAATGTTTTCTGTTATTATTATAAATGATCTTATCTACTATTATTATCTTTTACTTAACAAAAAATAACGTGTTTCCCAATCAATACATGATAAGTAAAACTTCTAGAATAGTTAACATGTGGAATGCCTGAAACAAAAGTACCTGTTATAAATGTCTTGAATCATCTGTTCAGAAGACGTCAGAGCTTTCAGTCTCAGTTCCTCTGAGTTCTTAGAACATTTCTCAACTGTGACACAAATGGACAAAATAACACACATATTATAAAATGTGTTCTTTTAATATGACAGACCATTTTGTGTAACTCCACAGTTGTCAGAATTCAGGGTTATTTTATACATACCGCTTTGACTACTACTACTACTACTACTACTACTACTACTACTACTACTACTACTACTACTACTACTGCAACTGCTACTGCTGCTAACATTACCACTATCATCACTATTACTATTATTTCCCTGTAGTTATTTTTATTTCTGTTATTAAAATTTCAGGGTTCTGTACACTTAGCGACACTGCTAAGGGAATCTCCTATTCATCAGTTGGCAATCAAAATTGAACCACGTGGCACACTTTATCTCCGTTTAAGGCACACAGACCCATACCATACATTCCTAAGAAAACCCAAACAACAGATCTTGACAAGGCCTAGTGTTGGAAAAGCTCTTGGCGCAGGTAAATTCTCTTTTTATTTTGGTCTTTTATCTCCTTAAGTTTTCTTTCAGAACCACTACACATGCACACATTCATATAATATAATATAATTGTATACTTCTTTTTTTTCATAATAAGATTTTGCAGTTTATCTGCTTCTCATTGTATCTAGGATATGTCATCTATGTTATCTAAGGTAAAGCACTAAATTTGTTTTGCACTGTCCTGAGTTATCTTATGAAAATTACTATTCATAAAAATGTATTTTGTTATAACTAAAACACAAAAATGGAAATCAAATAATCAGTTCATAAGTCATGTTATTATTACATAGAGTTCAAGTTTACCACGCTGTAACAATATGTATAATGATGACAGTTCTCAGGTCTCATATGCATGCTTGAATTACGCTAAACATTTTTAAAGGAAAGAAAATTATTTACTTACATTTTACAGTAACATGAAGTGCATTTTCTTTAATCTTCACATTTATTTATTTTTCTACAGGAGTCTTCTTGTATAATGATTTGTTCATATTTGCTTGTTGTATTTCATGTTTTCTATAATAATAAATATTTTAATGGTAAATATTGAAGTTGTAAAATCTAAATTTAAAATTATACACAGTTATATAAGCTGTGTCTAATTTTCTATGATACAATTATAGTCGGGATAACAAAATGTTCATAACTACATTTCATAATATAGTTATGCACTTCATAACTACAAGTATTATTTTTTTGTTCTTCAACCCAGGCAAGTGAATTTTTGCTATCAAAATTATACATCATTGAGAAAACAATTTTGATAACAAAAATATGTAGGGGAAGCCATTATTGTTACTTGGAAATGTCTCTTTTATAGTAACATAATAACATATTCTTGGATTTCGTTGTCCATGACGTGTCCATTACGTAACTAAATATAATTAACTCACTGCTGACTCGGAACACAAAGTTTTTTATGGGTAAACACGTAAAGGTTATTATCAATTTTTTTTTCAAAAAGCCTCTGAAGAAGATTTTTAAAAGCAAAAACCAGTTCAGGCTATAAGGTAAAACTTTTACGTTTTTACCCATAAAAAACTTTGTGTTCCGAGTCGGTAGTGAATTATTTAGTATAATAACATATTAACTCAAGGCACTTTAATATCTATGAAGGAGATCTTTTTTAAGATCTGAAATAAATCTAACTGTTAAGAATGTGTTTGATTTATTATTTATATTACAAAAATGATAATAACATGCAAGAAAAGTCAAAATAAAAAATGAAATGCACACATGACTTTTTTTATTGTTTTGATCTACTATGGTGACAAAAGAAAGTTGCTCATCATTGGAATCATTATTAGCCAGCCTGTTGGGTTGTGGTATGACATAGTCTCTATCTCATCACTGGTGTGAATGTTTTTTCCAACATTGATGATTACCTCCAATGGTGAGGCCAAAATGTCTGTTAACACAAACTGTAGACCACCACCTTACAGCCCGGCTAATAATGTTTCCAACTTTTTGCTGCTGGCCATGTAAGCCTTAGAAAGTTACTCATAATTTTAATGTCAGTACTTGATGTGCATTACTCAGCATTAGCCACAAAATACTGTTCCTTCTTTTAAAGGTATTGTTATTTGTTTGTAGATTTTTACAAAAGACTTATCGAGTTTAAAAAAAATCTAAACAATTAAACCAATAAGTAATTCTTGGATTTTGTTGTCCATGATGTGTCCGTTATTTAACTAAATATAATTAAATCACTACCGACTCAGAACACAAAGTTTTTTATGGGTAAAAACATAAAAGTTTTACCTTACAGCCTGAACTAGTTTTCGCTTTTAAAAAGCTTCTTCAGATGCTGCCGCTGCGAGCACTGTCCATCTTGTTCTTGGCGACGGTATTGACTTTTGAAGGATCGATGTTGTGTGTGTGGGGTGTGATATGTTCGAATAATGCATATGATTTGAATTGTGACTGTTCGTTTATGATGTCGTTTTTATGTGTTTTCGTGTGTTTGTATATTTCCAATTGTTCAAGAGTGTCTAGTTTTCAGCCTTTTATGTGTACATGTAGAATATCCATGTTATTGTCGATGTTTTAGTATGTGTGGTTTGAAGAAGCTGTTTAAAATCAAAAACTAGTTCAGCCTATAAGGTATAACTTTTACGTTTTTACCCATAAAAAACTTTGTGTTCCGAGCCGGCAGCGATTTAATTATATTCAATAAGTAATTGTAAATGTTAGAAGAATTTTAAGATTAAAAATGTGAAATTATACAATTAAAATTATTAAATATTTAAATTATCTACAGGGGACATATTAGTCTGTTAAGACTAATCATAAATTGTAAATTAGTTGATAATATATTGCAACAGATAAAATTTTATTATACTAATAAGGATATAGTGAGTGTGTACAAATCACAAACAAGTCTATTATGGAGGAGATGGAAAATTATTTATTATACACACAATATAGTTTTTAAAGAGGTATAGTGTATTATAAATTGTCATGTATTGTTATTTGCAATAATAGTTTATAATGTTCGATAATATATCGGTTTTACTTGATTGAGGCTACGACCTCAGTACGTGCAATCCTCCGCTTCCTATAGCCGCTCCCGTCCTGGCATCCTCTTCTTCAGCGTCACTCTTCATCCGGCGTCCTCTTCATCTGGCATCCTCTTCGTCCGTCGTCCTCTTCTCAAATATGTTCAACACACAATGCTCATTAATTTCTCTAGAATAGTTTATTGTTAATTGATATATAAATTTTATCAATCTCAGGGTGAATATGGGTATCAATTTAATAAGGTGTATTAGTCATACACCTTCCACGCAATCTTGAAGTGTCTTTATAATCCCTAAGCGGATATCTTAAACTTACACGAAAATCACTATACTAATATTATAATTCTATTTAACTAATTGACCCACTCGGCTCTGTACGCAAAACTTCATACAGAGTACCAAGGACTATGTTATATTATACTTTTCTATGTTCGCTCGAGAATAACTCTCTCACGCATGAGCACAACTTCACCTTCCAACTTCTACAGACAGACTGTCCCGATCTTTACTCTACAGAGAATGAATGTTACTGAATTTAGTGTTTTCCGATTGGCTAAACCCAAGTCACATGATTGATGCTTTTATCAGATATAAACTTTTCCAGAAAGAGTTTGTATAAATATGCACTAACTTCCATTGAATTATCTACAAATTTTTATGACCCTATTAATGATAAGTGTTTCAAATTGAGTTTTCCCTACTTAAAAAACCATATTTCTAAAATAGTTATGAACCATAAGAGTACACATAAATTGAAGCTATTTACATAAATAATTCATTGTCAAAGTTTCACGTCGATCAGTTAATTACCGCGGAAGATATAGCAATCACACGTTATCACACCCGCACATGCGCACAAATTCACTCAAAAAATACATGACAATAAAGAACATCTTTTTACGGACAATTTGGTATACCCTACATGCTTATCCATTTCTAAATACAAAACTTACGGCTAAAAGACAAAGTATTACATAAAACCAATTTAAACATGAAAATGCTCGTCATCCATGTGCTCTAATATAAACAACATAGCTTAATCATCCTGAGTTCCATTGCAATATATATTGCAACAATACATATTGTAATGGGACAGAAGTGGGTGATGGATTTTAATTCAATAGTAAATGCGACGCACAAGAGTTACCCACACAGGGCCTCAGTTGTTAACAATAGACATTCCTTGTCGGGGCAACAAGTTGCACGTATGTTTTTTATAAATAATTAGTGTAAAACGAATACGACGAACAGTTTTAAACAATTTTGTGCAGGAGAGTACAGGCTGTGGCCTGTCAAAAGTGACACCTGCTTCGGTAGTGTTAAATACAGCATTCGTGTGTATGTGTGTGTATGCCAGTTCCGACCTGCATTGAACGACAAGAAGGGGAGACATGTAAAAATTGTTGGTTTGTCATTAATCAGGTTTCAACAGGATTAAAATAAACTAATTAAGACATTTTTAACCTGTGAACAAAGGCTTACCCCAATTATAAAGACACCATTACATTAAGGAATTTTTAACGCGTATGGTGATATAAAATTATTGCAAAAATGTGCAATAATATAGACACTAACTAATTTAATATTAATTACTAGTGTAATTAAATAATAATTAAGAAGTGTGGTATATGTGAGTGACCAGAAAAAAATTATGCAAACAATGATATCGCTCAGGCTACGAGTATGTTTACAAAATCGCGAAAATGAACCAAAAAGTGATTTGTAATTAAAAGGACGCTTTGCACGAACTGACAATATCTAACAGGTCGAAAACAGTCCTGGACCTGTCAGATCGCCGTCCAGTATAAATACCACTGGCAATTTTGGGCGGTTTACACTCAGACTCAAGAAATCTTCACACAACGTCACGCTGCTGGTTTTCCGAGCGATCAGGACACACACACACTTTACCACACACACCAAGACATATGGAGGAACTCTGGAGCATCACAAACAACAACCCGTAGAGACAGAGAACACAGCATCAGCATAATCATCATCATCATCATCAAATTCTCAGGATTCTGGACACACACACACACTCACACAACGGTAATGGCAGATGTACGCAGGTGATGAATAAACAATTATATTTTCGTTGTGAAAAGAGGTCTCATAAAGAACTTACCTATGAACATTAAAGAATTAAAGATTTAAATTTAAATAGTAGTTAAATAAAAGAATCTAATTTAACAAGAAAATTTAGAAAAGAAATACTAATCTTTTGTAGTATGTTAAAATTTGGGTGTGTCAGTAGAAATAAATAATAGATTGGAAGTAAATGTTATATTATTTTTATTTTGTTTATAGGAACAATTAATTTTATTCTTGAGTTTTAATATTATTTTGTTTATAAATGAGTTGCTATATTATTATTATTATTTAAAATTTGAGTTAAACTCAGACACACTGAAATAAAAAGGATTTAAATAACTTGTTTAACATGTATGTTTAGCTTGTAAGATTATATGGTTGTTTATTTTTACTATATGTTATAAACAGCATAGCAGATTACATTGTATTTGTGAAGCTTTTAAAAGAGAATATTTGATTTATCTAATATTTGAATTTTTAATATGTGAATATGTTTCTATTAATAATAGTAAATCATAGAATGATTACATTGAAATGGATTAAATTAATTATTTCATGTCAACAACATTTCACTCCTCTTTGAAAATTATTTAATTATTGTGCAACTACATATACTTGATGCAACGAGAAAAAAAATCCTGCGATGGCCGTTGTAATACACTTTATAGTTGCGTTGAGTACATGGTAATGTATTTTTGTAATCTATACATAGTATAAAGTAAAGTCGGTCCGTTTTCTCTCTGTGTTTGAAATCGCTAATCTCAGGAAGTACTGAACGGATTTTATTCAAGTTTTCGCCAATAGATAGAGTGTCTATCGAGGAACATTTATGTGTATAATTAATACATATATGTTGTACATTAGCTTAGCTATCACGGTTTATGTCAAGTAAGTGGTATAGTTTACATCTTATATATAAAAATGAATGTTTCTTTGTTTGTCCCGTATGCGTTCCTATACCATTCATCCGATGGCGATGAAACTTCGGTGAGTTGTTGTGCAAACGCCCGCGAAGGTTTCTGTATTTTTTTCGATGGGGTCCTTTGGGGGGTTCTTTGGGGTCTTCCACATCTCCTCCTAAACCACTGGACCGATTTCAACCAAACTTGGCACAAATATTTTACGCAACGGGAGAACCAACATAGGATAGGTGTTTTTTCAATGGAGTCCTTTTGGGGGTTCTTTGGGGTCTTCCACATCTTCTCCTAAACCACTGGACCGATTTCAACCAAACTTGGCACAAATATTTTACGCAATGGGAGAACCAACATATGATAGGTGTTTTTTTGATGGGGTCCTTTTGGGGGTCCTTTGGGGTCTTCCACATCTCCACCTAAACCATTGGACCGATTTCAACCAAACTTGGCACAAATATTTTACGCAACGGGAGAACCAACATAGGACAGGTGTTTTTTTCGTTACGATCCTCTGGGGGGTCCGCAAAGGATTTTTAGTTTTTTGCGGTCTTAAAAACTATTAGATCTGGTTACTATGGCAACCCAATAGAATAGATTCTGTTCTAAATATATTATCGCATTAAAATGAAGACCACGCGAATGAAGTTGTGGGCAACAGCTATTTATTTTTAAGAAGCCTACTTTAATTGAACTTTATTAATTAAACTAACATTTTCATTACGTACAAAGTGAAACTCCGTAGCGAAGCATGGGTATTCTGCTAGTTGTGTATAATACTGGTAACGTTGATATATATATATATATATATATATATATATATATATATTACATTTAATATTTATAAATAAATTTACTTCAAGATATACCTTTTTTTCCTTATTAGGAACATGTTTCGGGTACTATCTTGTACCAATCCTCAGCCTTCCGTACAAGATATGGGTACAAGATAGTACCCGAAACATGTTCCTAATAAGGAAAAAAAAGGTATATCTTGAAGTAAATTTATTTATAAATATTAAATGTATTATATACATCAAGAAACGGACTGTAGCAGAAAGTGATTGAATATATAATAATTAGGCCTATGTACATAATTAGTCATACATACATAATTAAAAATTGTATACAAAATTTTACAAATTTACAAAATTTTATAATTTTATATACGTTTGTAAGTAAATTGTTTATGCTTAATCTGAATTTCCTTTTAGGTTTGTTTGGTGCAGATCTGGAAACTGTTGTGAGTAGAGAGAACCTAACAGGTGGGATGCCAGGTGGGGTGGCTACATCTGTAACACTTGCTACACAGACATCCAGTGCAAACAATGCGGTACCAATTATAGTAAGGCGATGTGTTGAAGAAATTGAAAGAAGAGGTCTTGACATTATAGGTATGCATGTACTGTCTTTGTATATCAAAATTGAAAGCAAGGGCATGGAAATGCGCGAAACGCTTATGGTCAAAGGGGAAAGGTGATGTGGAACGAGTCGCTGTGAGATGTGAGAATAGAATTGTTGTTATCAGCGATGGTGCAACCAACCTATGGATATCATTTATAATAGTAACAAAAACTCGCGACTGTTAAGGTTTGTTTGTAAATGTGTCACCACGAATGTCTATCTGTGTGTGTGTGTGTGTGTGTGTGTGTGTGTGTGTGTGTGTGTGTGTGTGTGTGTGTGTGTGTGTGTGTGTGTGTGTGTGTGTGTGTGTGTGTGTGTGTGTGTGTGTGTGTGTGTGTGTGTACAGTCACACAGCTAGCTTCAAAAAAAGAATTATACGTTTATTGTTTCTGATGTAAATCAAATAATAATAAGAATAATAATATTGTAATTGTATTACTATACAAATCAAGCAAATGATATGTACTGTTCACATGTATCGGAATTTGTTGCTGTTACATGTCAGAATGTTTTATAAACATAGCTGAGTGTTGTTTGGTTCTGTCATCGTGTACTGCTGAGACGTAAAAAACTACAGCCTTTCTGACTGTTCTTATCGCAATGGAATTTGCAAACTGTACACTTCCACTCCTTAATTACACTCGACTATCTCTACAGTTTATCATTACATAAAGGAATGCGTTCTTCATATTAATTTAATTGCAAGAATCTTTTAAATACTGGACAACAAAAAACTGTTTATTATTACTTCCTGTGCTTGACTATGAATAACTTTCCTGTCTTTGCTAGTTGAAGGAGAAGTGTCGATTCTAACAAATCTCATTACTGGACGATAACACAAATAATTACAGTAACACGCAATTACAGAATAAAAACTACCAATTGAAATTAAGTAAAAAATTAAATAACTAATAAAAATGAGTGACTGTAAAACAATGATACAATTACTAATAAATTGAAATAATAATAACAAATGCAAGACTGAGATAGCACATCACACAGTAACTAATAATGTATGAGTAACTAAAACATCACACACAAGTTGGCAACACCTTCACTTGTATAGCAGCTGATTCTCCGTTACCCTCCTACCATTCACAATTTCAAAGTGGACTCATCCATCCATAAATTGGTTTCTGCGCATATCCACTTAACTTTCAATTTTACTGTACATCTGGGAAGACAATGTTTAGACATAGGCATTCAAAAATGGAATGTTGTTTTAAAGTTAAAAAATATTACATAGCTTCTTATCTTGTTTATAAAACTGTTTTTTAATTTATCAACTTTATTATAGGTTTGTACAGGCTGTGTGGATCTGCAACTAAAAAGAGAATACTGAGAGAAGCTTTTGAAAGGAATGCTAGGACAGTAGATCTCTCACCAGATAATGTTCCTGATATCAATGTTATCACAGGTAAGTTTTTTAATAGAAAAGTAATAATTTCTTTAACACATGCCTACATTTTTCCTTCTCTTGGCATATACAAAATGAAACGTGTACAATAAAAAAATAGTAAAATTAGTTGAACATTTTTATATTGACTTTTGATATTATTTCAATTTAAAATCCCTGATTTCAAAAATAATTTTTAAGAAACAAAATCTGTGCGTGCGTGCGTGCGTGCGTGCGTGCATGTGTGTGTGTGTGTGTGTGTGTGTGTGTGTGTGTGTGTGTGTGTGTGTGTGTGTGTGTGTGTGTGTGTGTGTGTGTGTGTGTGTGTGTGTGTGTGTGTGTGTGTGTGTGTGTGTGTGTGTGTGTGTGTGTGTGTGTGTGTGTGTGTGTGTGTGTGTGTGTGTGTGTGTGTGTGTGTGTACACAGTTAGTGAGAAGTGACTACAAAAGAAAATATTTGATGCATATGTGTAAAATAACCAAATAGGAACTTAAGCAAATTATGTTTGTATATGAGTAGCCTGCTTACAAAGATGGCTATCTCCGTTTAGCAAAATTTTACAGGAGAGCAGAAAAACTGGTTTCTATAAAATTATTAACACTAACAACTTGAATTTTTTTCTTAGATGCATGGTAGTCTAAAAATTGAAAAAGCACTAATATCTGCTTTTTTGAGTTAGAAAATAAGCAGAAATTTGCAGCTGAATTATGGAGTTGACCATGTTTGTAACCAAGATTGGGAGTTGGCTGATTTTGTAACAAAGATAGGATACTGGTGACTGTTGCAGTAATTTAGTTATCAGGAGTATAAAATAAAAGTTTGATGATAAACAGTAAAACAAAAAGTCGTTTATTATCAAAAAACAATACACAGATTCAATAATACTTTTATTAAAAATGAAACAAATTTAATTAAACAGCAATATTACCAATACTGAAAGAACACAAATGTCAAAACAAAACTTTATTGGATGTCATTATCTTGCAAAATAATCTCAATAACATCATTGCATTCATCAGCAGGTATATTTTCACAGTCACAATGAAATGCTTCTTTAGGATGTTCAGGTTTTGTGTCATTTTCTTCTATTATTTTCTTAAGCCATTGCAATTTTTGCAGTTCCTTCCAGTTTTCACCATAATGCTTAACAAGCAATTTTTCAACGTCAATTACTTTAGAGGGCTTCACTTTGACACCTATAACTAACTATGTTGGATTAATATCCATAGGCTTTTTGCCTTTCTTTGTTATCGATAAAGATTGTGTTATATTCATGTTATAGTTGTTTTCTCAACTTGCAGATATGGAGCATTTCATTTTAGTTAAAACAAGTTTTCGAACTTTTGAAATTTGGAAGTGAAGTGCAGCCGGATCTTTGACATTTTGTTTTGCTTCAGCTTTCCAATCACAGTTAGTCCAGTCAGTTCCCAAAATTTTGAGGGTACCATGGTTTTTGGAAAACCTGATGGTACTCCTCCAGCTGAATACGAATTTCCATTTTTTGTACATCTGTTTCAATCAATCCAAACACTCTATCACTGGGCATGTATGAGTGCCCAGTAACAGGGAAAAGATGCTGGTTTTCTTACTCCTTTGTCTATTCTCTGGCCTATGTCGCTCTGGAGCATCTGCAGAGCAATATTTTAACAAAAACATATCTTGAGCAACTTTTGATCTGACCGCATAAAATGCTGCATGAAATCTCTTCAAGTCCTCCATCCGCAAAAGACTGCAGTTTTTGCGTTTACCTCTGTGACCACAAAGGAAAAATGCTTTTTGGTCCATATCTGGAACAGACAAAAGTACACAAAAGTTAGTTTTTCTTTTTTAAATTAACTGATTAATCTGTAATTAGTATGATGAGAACATAAGTGAGTGCAATACCCAATATTCACATCTAATCACAACACACTAAACCAGTATTTTGTTGACACATTGGTAAATTAAATAGTAATTGTGCTAAAGTTGCTCAAAACAACATTTACTATCTTCTTTACAGTTTGATATTGCATTATTTGTAATTGAAATTCTACTGGTATTATTTAGATCTTGGCATTACAACACTAACACAATCATCATGATTATTGAAGACATTAACAGTGTTCATTAAAATGTAACATTGTGTGAAAAAAAAACCTTTTCACAAAAATATCTCAACTAATGTAGTACAAAATGTACCGTAAAGTAAAACTAACCTCACTTCCTGTGCTTTTGCTCGCTTACATTTTGTCGTATCTGCTACTCTCTTCCTGCTTTTACTTGGAGGAGTTTCTTCCACGTTTTGCTCCATAACAATCAAAACTTTTGATTACTTTATTAAGTGTAATAAAATCTCACTTGCAAGAGTAAAATTCACAAAATAAATATCACAATCTATCATAAATAACCCAAACAACGCAGTGTACAACAGACGATAATAACAACAATCCCATCAGCCCTGCAGCTGTCACGTGACAGGATCTAAAGCTCTGATTGGTTCTAAATGGAGTTGGCCGATATTGTAACCAAGCTGTTAAGGAGTTGGCCGTATATGTAACTAAGCTCATTTTTCAGATGTAATTTTAACACATTTCTGGCCATTTTTGTCACAAACTGACTTCATATTCAGATATCTCGTACAATTCTACATTAGAATCAATCATAAAACCAATTTTGAAAAAATTGGAGTTAGCCGTCTTTGAAACTAGGCTACTCATATGACATTCTAAGAATTTTGTTTAAGTTAATCAATTGTACTTTGCTTACTAGATTCGTCTACTTATTCTATAAAGTTATTTTGTGTTTATAGAAAAGGAAACTAATGATTTTTATAAGCATTGTTCTACTAATAATATTTTATCATTCTTCTGGAGCTGTAAGCTTAATTTGTCATAATAAAATAAGACTTATAATAAAATACTGTAATAAAAATAATCTGTTTTTATTTATTTATTTTATTTACTGCTAACAAAATAATTGTTCAAAACATTCGTTCATACTATTTGAATATACTAGTTATCATATAACAGAAAGATGTATATTATCTTCTCATAATCTTGACCTAATGTTCTGGACTATGGCAGAATCCTATAAATATTATTTCATTTATATAAACTTTGATCCACATGCAAGAGAGGCCTTTCTGAGAAGAGTTAAAGGATACAGTAAAAAAGACTGTTGGGTCTTTATTTAATTGTATGCAATCATTATTGTTGATGAAGTCTTAATAATGATTGCATACAATTAAATAAAGACCCAACAGAAAAATATCTTAAACAAACAAATACAAACAGCTAAAAACATTTTCAACAATAAAAATACAGATATATATATATATATATATATTATAACTTTACTTTTTGCGTGTTGTTGTGTTGTGTGAATATATGAGCACCTACCTGCTGTCCGATCTTGCGGTTTTCTTCCGACTAGGGCGTGTGGATTTTGGATTTGATTTTGCAAGTATGTAAACTCAAGTGTATAACAGCAGCACACTAAGTAAGTTATTTTAAAAGTGAAGAGTTTTGTGAGGTTGGTAGGCTCCATAGTACAGCAATAAAAAAGTACAATATGGGGTAATAAAACGGCGTTTATTACTCCAATGACACACAAGAATGAAATGCTTATATGATCAAATATTCTTACAAACTAACAATAAATAAATCTTGAATAATGTTTTCTAAATGGTTGATAATTCAGAAGTTGAGCTCGTTATTTTGAAAAAGTTTATTTTAACTGAGAATTTAATTAATTAATTTACTTTAATTTAATTTCAATGTCTTTAAGATTTGATTGTAATGAAATAAAAACTCTAAAGTTACTTGCAAATATTCCAAAAATAAACTAGGCGTGACAATCTAGTTCACGTCCCTTTATTTACTAGTGATCTGACTCACGTATACTGCAGTATGAGCAAATTATTTAATTCTTTGTTAAGATTTGTATAGCGCTTTTTGTTTTATCTACTATTAATTCTTAACTAATGCTTATTAATTACTTATACTGGCTATACAGATTATCACACATGAATAATTCTTATTTAACTAGAGTCTTTGATTTCTGGCATCTGAATGATTTATATTACATTGATTTTAATTAAAAAAGAAAGAAAAATTTAACGGTTGAAAAATAAATAACTTGATTTTGACTTTCCTGATTCTGAAGTGGATTGTAGAGATGCTCCGGATGTCCTTCGCTGTCCTTGTCCAATCGGCTAGAGATAGTGATCTACTTGAGCGTCCTGGGTTTTGGCGGTGAGCTCGGAAATCAGCAACACTCTGCTCTCCTGCTATTTGTTGAAGTTTTTACGTCTGTAGCTTTCTGCGAGAACTGCTTCACGTCCCTCGTCGATGCACGTTCCACGTCAGCGTGCGTGTGTGTGTCGTTTCGAGTTGTAGCTCTGCTTGTCAGCTGATTCACAAATGGTTTAGACGGCCTCTCTGTCATATTCTTGAAGTAATGTCTTGTAGTCTTGTAGATCTCTTGCGTGCTTATGCCCACAGTTAGTGTAGTGCACAATAAGCTTGTTTGTTGATGTAGAAGAGTATCTTGACTGGACGCTGTAATTACGAGTCGTTACAGTTGATCTGTTTTATGATGATCGTAATTAGGCGTGTTGACCACGTAGAGTCTTCAGATGAGTCTTCACAAAACTATGGTTTTGAGACGATCGAAGATATACGTCTGTTCTTCTTGAATACTGGCAGTAGAGTGTTTGATCAGCCCCAAAACTCCGCGTTGGTTCAGATTTCTTCAAATGATTTGATTGGCTGACACACTCTCCCTACTACTCAAAATTTGAATCACCTCAGCCCATGAGAACGAAATTACTTTCCCACAGACGGAGAATTTATATTATTATTAATATTCTTAACACAACGGTACTGAATTGTCGTTCCGGATTTCCTGTGGCACTTTTATATTGCAATTATCTTGGCTGCAAACCAAGTTGTGCTAATTCTAAAATATACAATTTGTTGTAAATTCCTATAGCTATAACATATCAAAAGCTCTTTTATGTAGCTCAATTATTACGGAAGTTATTAACATAAAATTTATTAACTCTGTTATTATTTAATTATATTGCATAAAATTCGCACGCCCTATTATTAATATTTCGGCAAACATTTTGGCTATAATGGATTTCGCCTGAATTTACTGATTTCCAAAATATTAATAATTGAAAGTTTGGGTGTGGTCGTATGCGTTACACAGTGAGTTGATTATCTAACAGCCGCGTGTGCGCCTTTTACAATGCATTATTATGATCGCTATAACATATGAGTGGAGTTTCGACTATTAAAATTTATTTAAACATCAATATAGTATACCCTTAACATATAACTCCAAATTAATGATATTTGGTCCTGTTATAATATATATAAATAATAATCCAGAACCACCCAAAATGAATAGCCTAATAAAAATACACAAATTAAATAACCCAATACGACCATTAATCAACTTCAAAAAAGCACCTACATACAAATAGCAAAAATAATAGCACAAAAGCTAAAAAATAACCATCTAACAAATAATTATCATAACATAAAAAATACGTACGAATTAATAGACAAACTAAAAGTAATAAATATAGATGAAAACACATTTTTCACATCATATGACATAACAATATGTACACCAACATTCCAATTGATGAAACAATAGACATAATAATAAACAAACTTAAAGAACAAAATGAAGACACACAATATATAACTGAAATAAAAAATAGACTCCAACTAAGGTACTAAGACAAAATTACTTTGAATTCAATAGCAAAATTTATCAACAACAAGAAGGATTGGCAACGGGATCTCCATTATCAAGCATAATAGCAGAAATATTCTTACAACATATAGACACCAAAATACAAAATATTATAAAATTCTTTGATCCAAATGGCATTTGGATAAGATATGTAGATATCTATATGTATCAAGTAACAAAAATACAAATGCAGATAACATATTAAAACAAATCAATAACATACATCCAAAAATACAATTCACAGAAGGAAAATAAAATCACAACAAAATCAACTATTTAGACATAACCATCACAAGATACAATAACCACCTACAATATGCAATATACAGAAAACCAACTTCCACTAACATCATTATACCTAACCATTCTGACCACTCACCACAACATAATGTACAAAATACCCCTAAACAAACAAGAAACAGACAAAGACAGAAATATAATATACCAAATTGCTTGTGAAAATGGATATAATAAAAACACTATAAACAAGATTGAAAATAAAAACTGAAAAAATATTAATCAAAATGAACAAAACAAAAATAATAGCAACAATAAAAATGGGCCACATTCACATACGTAAATAATAAAATGACAAAGCTAACAAAACTCTTTAAGAACACAGACATTAAAATAGCATACAAAACTTACAAAAACAATCTACAAAAACTAAATAACCCACACAACAAAGGTAATACAACAACCAATGGTATATACAAAATTGAATGCCAAGATTGCAATAAATGTTACATAGGGCAAAAAAAAACTGAAAAAACTTTATTTTGAACACCTAAATGCATACAAAAAACCAGAAATATACAAATCTAATTTGGCCACACATGCAATAAGCACTGGACATGAATTCCCAAACATAACCAACATGACACTAATAAAACGCATACCACACAAAGGCACCATAATGAACATTTGGGAAAATTTACAAATATACAAACATAAAACACAAAACAAACTAATACCTGAACAAATACAAATCAATACAAAACATGACACAATTTTCAAAGCACTCAACATCGAAAACACATAAAATACTAATACATACACCACAATCACACACAATAATATCAATTTAAAGTACCAGAAGCTAACAGGAAGCCACAATAACAACCAGTCAACACACATGTACTTCACCAGACACAAAATCTGGAAGGCTGAGGATGGGTACACAATGGTACCCGAAACATGTTCCTAATAAGGAAAGAAATATCTTGAGGTAAATTCATTATAAAAATTAAATATAATATGAGGGTAGGCTGAAAAGTAATGCACACATGCTTGTAGAACACGAACAAAATTACCTACAGAAGTGCACCTGGTGGCATTCGGGAGTAACATTCCCCCTCCAAACACACGCGCAGTTTGAAGGAGTTTCGTACAACAATACGCTTTATGTAGCAGAAGTATGGAGACGTGTTGTAGTGCTATGTCAACGCAAGTTAAACAGCGTGCGGTTATCAAATTTTTAACTGCTGAAATGTGATTCTTAATGAGATTCATCGTCGTTTAAAGGCTGTTTATGGTGACGATGCTGTTGATAGGTCTACTGTGAATCGATGGGTAATAAAAATTTCGTGGTTGCGAGCCTGGAAAAGCCGTAATTGATGACAAAAAACGCAGCGGACATCCGCTCACTGCCACAGACGATGAACATCGCAAACTCATCGACGATTTGATTCAATTCAATTCATAGAAACTCTAAAACACCTCCGACGTCAAGTTGGTCAGGTTAGAGACAGCCTGGCGCCAATAATCTTGCAACATGACAACGCTCGTCCACACACCTCATGCACAACCCAAGAGACTCTGCGAAACCTGAAGTTTGAACCGATTCCACACCCTCCCTACTCCCCTGATCTCGCGCCTTGCGATTTGTATTTTTTCCTCTACTCAAGAGAGACCTCAAGGGTAATCATTGCACCTCGGATGATGAGGTGAAGGCAGCTGTTGCGTCCTGGATTCGAGAAAAGTTGGAAGAATATTTCAGTGACGGGATAAAAAGACTTGTTACGCGTTGGGAGAAATGTGTTAGACTTAACGGCGACTATGTTGAAAAATAAATATATAATTTTGAAGCTAAGGAAATGTACTTTTATTAACTTTTTACTGTTGCAGTATTATCACCTCCACATATAAAAAAAAATTTGTTTACATGTTTACAAATTTTTTTAAATCATAAAACAAATAAAATATCACTTCCAACAAATATAAACAAGAAATAAAATCAAATAAATAAATACTCTTCCCAAAACTAAATTATTTCAACTCTGTTTGACATTCCATTTTGACAGACGAAACATAAACACATGGTCAAATTCTGAATACTATGCCCTCACCAGATAAGCCATAATAACATTTGATGACGCCATGTCTCCTTATCTTAGACATGTTCCAAACATTTCTCCACATACTTCGACATCTCACCTCACATACGTAATACATTTAGTTTTTTTATACACTTTGTTTCAATACAGTCACACATCATATACCCTGATATACACGAACAGTGTACTCTTTAACATAATATTTGTGTAAAGATGATGCATGGAATTTACCAATAGTACGGTTAGTTGTAGGATTAGTAACAATGTAAGTATTTTTACCAACTTGGTCAGATAATAAGAAAAGTCCATTATATAACCTAAAGAATTTAGCAGCTGTGTTACCTTCACTACGACCAACGTTCAACGCTTTTAAAAGAACCATCTCGCCTTCTTTGAATTTTAGAAGTTTATGTTCCACATTAAACTTTTCTGTGTGTTCCTCTGCACTCCTTTTAATACGTCTTCTAGCTTCTAAACGCTTAACTTCATTTGGTACAGGTAAGTTTTGTGTGGCAACTCGCTTTACATACTCATCCCATGCACGTGTAGGCATTTCTCCAGAGTGTGAATCCAGAACTCTCTAGGTGTGAATCCTGTTGTATCGTTGTAATTCCCATTGATGGCTTGCTCAAAAAACTCGAGATATTCAGGCCATTTACTCTGATTGGTATTACAGTACATCCTGAAGAGTCTTCCTAATTCCTCTCCGCAAGATTACCTTGAGGTCTCCGGATCGCCGTCAATACCGACTGTATGTGATGCTTCTCAAGCTCAGATTGCTATTTCTTTTTTTGAAATTGCTTACCTTGATCCGATAATATCTTTTTAACATGCCCATATTTTTGAACATATTTCTCAAGAATTACCTTAAGAACTGCCACAGTTGTTGGTTGGCCAATAGCATATAAACTCACATGCTTGGAGAAAGCATCTGTACAAACTACAAGATTCCTCATTCCCCTAGCTGCACGTGGTAGTGGTCCTATAAAATCAATACATAACAATTCATTTTTATTACGTGTTACAATATTACCCATTTCAACGTTGGTTGAGGTATTTTGATGTTTGACAAGTATGGCATGTTCGTAGTATAGATTTTATTTTTCTAGACATGTTCAGCCAAATGAAGTCTTCTCAAGTGTTAAGTAGCACTTATATGCACCCGCATGTGCTAGACTCTCATGACATGCCCAAGTCAGGTCCTCAATGATGTTATCTGGAACCATGATTTTCCATTGCCCATCAATAAGCTTATATAATGTATTATTAACAATTTGGTATTTGGGATTTTCCCTATCTTTAATTTCTTGACAAATTTTCTTTAACTTTTCATCACATTGTTGTTCCATACTAATGTTTTTAAGTTGAGTTTTTAAATTATCGGGTAAAATATACTTAATTGCTAAAATTTGTATTTAATTTTTAATTGCCGAATAATTTTCTTGCTCTGCTGTGTTATCCTCCAATTTGTGTTTATTTAATACTGCGCAAAGTTACTCTACTATAAGGTTGGGCCCGAACCGAAACGAATTGCTATTGGCTGTTGAAATGACGTCACCATTGAGGAACGAGCTGCGCGGTGAATACCTCTCAATACAAATATGTTGTTATTTTTTTATTGTCTACAGTTTGTTTGTAATTTATATTTTTATTTACGGAACTTGTTTTATTGAATGAAGTACGTAATAATGTTATATGAAGCCAATGTTTGCATAATTTAAATGTGTACGCTTTTAATATTAATCGTATAGCAACTGAAGAAGCAGTACGGATTTCCTATACATAATTTTTAATAAACCGATTGATAGTCAAAAAAATAATACCGAAACACCTTGCTAAAAATTAAATTTAGTAATTCGATCAGTCTAGACCAATATAAACAAAGCCCGAATACTAATGAAGCAAATTTTAGTAGACTAATTACAGAAGTGACTCGTTTCATCAAACTGTACACTTATTTGTTAGAACGTTTCCGTTCGCCTGCACACAATAGACACGGTTTGAAAAAATTGAAAGTAATTACCATTAAATGCTCTTTGTACTATTTTAGTTTCTATTTTCTACACCTTTTTTTATAATTTTTTAAAGCCTGTGTTAGACTTCAGAAATCAAATTGCAGGACAATAGGCTTTGTAACTTCTCTTTTTTTATCATAGTATTCTTTATAATTTGATGAAAATATATCATTATTTGGTAGCGCTCATGTGTGCGCCCGCACACACATGTATTTTTTTCAACCACAACTTCCCCTCACGCTTTATCTAGGCTTGGGACTAGCTATATTCTGTACAAAATTAATTTAAAATTTTAATTTTACATAATATAGGCGGTTTAAAAATTGTGTGCTAATTATACATTGAACCCGTTTGTTTATAGACGGAACCCAGAGTCCACTGGCCAGTTACTTATCAGACCTCTACTCAGTTCAAAGTCCAAACCAGACAGCGGCTGTCTAAGTTCCACCTTCCTGCAAAGAACAATGATGCCTATAATACCATCCTAATTAATACAAAAGTAGAAATATATTAATTAATGCATGGGTTTAACTATGCGATGCATGCCACTGGCATGATTTTCTCTTCTGTGCTTCTGCTGCTTTCATGCGGCCATTCATGAAACGAAGGCGAATGAACATTCTCCTCCTGGCGTATACTTTTACAACTTAAGTTGGCATCTCAGGAAATTTACTTAGTCATATTTTTTATAATATTTTTACCTTTATACATACTATCCGGCCCATTGATGTCCCTAATGGGCACACTGTGAAATCTTGTGCACCAAGTCTTCTGAAGGAACAAGAAGACCTCCTCGAGATAAAAATTCTATCCAGCCTCCAGCAGAGTACCAACGGGAGGGGGATATACATTTTCTGAAGGTGTTCCCATTGTAGGATCATGCTTTCTCCGACGATAGGCAATGTAGCGGAACCCCTCAGTAGAGCAGTCTGCTCCATCACTGATCGCAGGAACGTCAACGTCTGCACTAAATGACAAGGAGAAATCTTGCATTTCTGTTGACCCTTCAATCATAGATAGCTGCTCAGTCATGTCAGGTAAGATACCTTGCAAGAGATGAGAAGTCATAATTTCCTGATCATCATCTTGGACAACAGGTGCTTCCTTTCAACAGGTATTTTATTTGTATTTTGACCCACCAAAAGCAAACGAAGTCGATGTTTAACTTCTGTCAGTGTTGGGTTAATAAAAAACTACCCAATGCCTCATATTTGAAAGAAAAGATTTTCCAGGCAGTCTTGATTTAATCGTGCAGTTAAAATATATTTAAGATTGTTTTTTTGTATATGACTAAAAAGGCCAAATAACGAGTTGATGGTTATCATGAAACCTTTTTGAAATGGCAACAAATTCCGAGATTTTTCTACAATCATTGTTTCACAAGTATACATTTTTTTAAGTATGCCTTCTTGTACTTTGTGGTGAGTGCCATACCCGGAAGCCAAAGGTTTATTATGTACACATGTTCTTGAATTTAAAATATCGAAAGAATCGTTACACAGTTTAAAAAAGTTAGCCACATGTTCATCTTCAGGAAATAAATATCGAATTGCTTCAGCCATTGTGTTTGAGAATAACTGCGTCACCAAAAACACGTGCTGACGTTCCCTACCTTTGACGGTGAGATGGACATGTGAGAGCTTAGGGCACAATTTGAATTCACCATTATCCAATGCCAACAATTTTTCAACGGTCATCTTTGTGATATGTTTGTTGTCGGAGAGTGTCAGACCGTCATCTAGAAAATGGTTTCATAAAAGCTTGTAAAGGTGGGGAACATCTGCGAAAACCCATATGACTTTTTCTACGTCACATGGGTTTGGGAAGCACGAATTTGTATATGTTACATTTAGTTCATTTCACACTCCTCGATTTTTTGTCCCTAGATCTGCTACAGTGGCAACAACATTGTACCCTACGTCTTCCACGCAACAAACAATGTTTTTTAACAATTCAGCTGACATTTGGACATCGAAATCATAATATATAGGCTGCTTCCAACCAGCTGCAAGGCCACGAAGCATGGCAATCTGACAATTGCTGTGAGGCCTTACAATACAGTGCGTAGTGTAACTGCCTTTGCGATGTCTTCAGAGTTCCATTTTGCATGGTTTTTATTTGACAGTAACCACTTAATTTGTGTTTCAGCAAAAATTTGTCCTAAAACTTTTTTTATCTTATCTTCAACAAGTTTTTTCAGATTCTCTTCTTGACGTTTTAAATTTTCAAGAGAAACCTTTCTCTGTTCCCGCACATAGATTTCAAAATACGGTTTTCACTTTCCAACATTTTTACATGCTTCTTCAGTGATTGTACATCCTTGAGCTCAATATCGCAGTTTGTAATAGTGCTTTGATCCATTTTAATTTTTTTGGGTGATAAAGCCGATAGGGTTTTTAAGGCTCTTTTCCTGACCTCTCTCCCATGACATCTCTCTCTTCTGCCACTGACTTTATTACTTTCAAGAACGCCTGATGCCTCTGTATTATCATCACTGTGGCAAGGCATACCATCATTACAAGCAGTGATGACGACGGGAAGATTCATATGGGGGACAGCATCTTCTCTGATAACTCTTCTTGATGGTATATTCATTAACTCAGCACGTAAGTCACGAACATAATTTCTTGCAGAAAAGTGTTTTGAGCAAACTGTAGCATTTGAAATATTAATATTATCTTTTCTGTAGCACTTCAAAATTCATATTTTTTGTACTTTGGGGTCTTTTGGAAATGAATGATATTTAACATCTGTCCCCTTCGTTCTTTTGTTGTGTGAATTACAACCAGCTACAGCACACTAAAGCATATTGGCAGTAAAATAAGGACAAGAGTAAGATCAAACAACGGAAATAATAGCTGTGTTCAACAACGAAAAATCAAAAATGAGACAAAATAACAAATTTTACCTTGGTGTCACAACAACAAACAAATACGCCTTGTAAACTAAAAACTATCGCAACAACAAGCAACAAGAAATCTAATAATAAATAGAAAATTAAGAGAAAGTAACTGTACAAGAATAAAAGTACAACAACTAAAGTAATAGTTGTTCAACAAACAACAAAAAATGGCAAAAAAACAAATGATAAAACAACGTTTACCTCGTTGTCGCAACAAAAAACATACATGTATTAGAAATCCCAAAACTATGTCAACAAACAAAAGAATAAATAGAAAATTAAGAAAGGTAATTGAAAATAATTAAATTTTCGTAAACACCAATACAAACGTATTGGTAACCTAACACAAGAAACGTCACGAGATAAAACAAACACTCAGCTCACAGAAATATACCAATAATAACTGAAGTGTTTACCACAGAATTTAAACAATTCTGTACCACTTTTTTTTTGAAAACCCTACACGTATTTGTTCTAAATCTGTATTGCTATACCTACGAACAAACGCATAAATTAACAGTGATTAACCTCACAATTTATAACACCCGGATAACACCTATATAACAATGTAACAATACTAAGCAAGCAGTAATAACAATACTAAGGCGCGGAATTCTGCCTCGATGGTGACGCTATGCGCAGTAGCATGGATTCAGAACGCGTACTGCGCAACCCATTCGGGCAGTCAGCTGATCACTCTTATTAGGCTGCTGACACACGGGCCACTCTGTGGTGCCACTCAGTCACGCCACTCAGTCGCTTGTACCAGCTTCTTTGTGGCACCACACAGTGGCACCACTCAGTGGCTCGTGTGAATGGGTTCGCTTCACTCTCCATTTGCTCAGTGATAAAAGATAGTGATAATAAAAAATATTTTAATAACTTATTTTATGCGTTATTCTAAATGTGTTCTTACCTAAAATATGTCTCTCAGTTGAAATATTTGTTTGAAAATAGAAAGGGTTCTATTTATATGAATATTGTTCGTTTGTCACATCTAATTTGTTTCAAAGATTTTGATAGATTATGTTCAGAACGTTACACCCACGTACTCTCTTTACATTCCTCCTCCCTCCCTACATCCCTCTCTCTTTCACACACACACAATAATCGTATTACAGTAGACGAAATCTTAATCAGTTTGGTGTTGAGTAATCGATTAACTATTGGTTTCCTGTAAGCCAGACCTAAACTTGTTTGCAACTGTAAACTGTGTGCATTGTTCGCAAGATTGTTTTGGCTCATAAGTATGTGCTCAAGTAGTGTTTGCATAAAACATTGTTGAGACCGTCTCACCTGAATTCGCTAATATGATATGTAATTTAGAAGTCATTGCTCTTTTTCTTGTGTTGTAATTATGATACTTAACAGTAAACTACGGCTAGAGACTGATCTTGCAGGGAGAATATTGTTATATATTTGTCACTTGTAGGAGCCATATGGGCTAGACACAAATGTATACGACTGTTGCAGAGACTGATGTTAAATTTTGTATGGTGCTATACCATACAATACAATAGTTATTAAAGAAAATATTATATTAATAATTACTCAATTTGTGACGATTTAAAGCCAATTTAAATAGCACAAAACAAAACAAAATATTTTGTTTGAAATGACAAGTGAGAAAATAATCCACCCTCCCCTTGTACAAAATTCCTGTACCTTCTTGTCAACCGCAAGTACGGACAAGCAAATCATAATGTTGTTGAGCTAATTAAAATAACCATCCTAATTATATAAAAAAAGGACGTGATAATAATAAATAAAATATTGACTAAATAAAGAAGCTATAGTAGGATTAATAGTAGCTAAGTAGAGGTAAACAATAATAATAAAAGTACGAACTATTTCTTCTCGCAGTGGAACTGCGCCAATCTCCCTACTCGGCCACAAAACCTTACTGACAGTCTCCTCTGAATCACGGCCAAGCCAAGTTAAACGAAGTGAAATGTAAAAACAAAAGTTACGTAGTTTAAATGTAAATAAAATAAGAAATAAAGGCATAGCCGACACATCTCATTATGAAATGGTTTAATCGTTAAGGTATGTTCCATACCATATCATAAGGTAACATCAGTGCATTTTAAACCAAAATGTAAAAGTGAACATGACCGACCGGAGTGAATCATCAACTACAACACTATGAGCTCCAGGTAGCCAGAATCCGAACCTCATGACTGCGCTAACTACTTAGAGTCAACCACTGAAATGGAGGAACACAAACTACAACTAAGATCATCCACGAAAACCTACGGAAGAGGACCATGAAGAGTACCAGCTGTGGACCAACATCATACCCAGGTGACATGGAAGCATAACTTCCGTTGTTATATTGTTTTCTAAGAACCGGAGTAAAAAGCAGTTTATTTTGTAAAGACTCATAAAAATCATGTCAATCATAAATTAATAATATGTATACTTTCTGTAACGAGATAAGAGTAATCTGAAGATGGATACAGATATAATTAATTCAGAATTGAATCAAACTATTCTTCAAATACTTTGCATAATGTCAAAGTACTTTTAAAAGAATTAGAACCCGGATCCGTGGTATTCTATGTAATATACAGTTGTATTGTTTTGAGCTCATCATAGTAACTGTTTAAAGAGAATAAGAGCATAAAACGCAGAATCTTTCATTTAATAACCATAAGAATCATTAAAGGTATTATTTTGGAATATTTATTTTGGAAGCTGTAATAAAGAGAGTTTTTGCTAAACAGAAGAGAGTGAGTAAATTTACGTAACCTTAGTCAAACTCCTGATCTTTACAGGTTCCCAATTTGTTGGTAAGTAATTAGTACTAACAATGGCAGCCGGTTTAATTGACAGAGGCCAATTAAACTGGTTCCCTATGTTATAATGTCTTAACAGGAGGAGACGTTATAAAATGCGCCACTCTGCTACATTATAAGAAATTCTGCTTTAATATAAAAATTTGTGTACGTCGTAGCATATGTAAAATGCACCATTGCTGCTAAATAATAAACATTTAATTAACAAAAGGTGTAAATTTATGCACTCTAAATTTGTGAACTAGAACAAGATAAAAAACAAAATAAATAAATCTTTATTAATAGAATAATAATAGTAGTATAAGGAAAGCAACGTAATAAGCAAGTCCCCGCTTGTAAAAATATTCCATTTTCAACCTGTTTGTATACTGACAGGCTGGTTCATGTTAGAGTCGTGTTGTGGAATGTACGTTCTGACCCGTGCGTTCTATTCACGGTAGTATATTCATTAAACTAAAGTGTAATAAAAGTCTAGTAGTACTTCAAGTAAACAAAATCTAAAGCTATCGGAATTATAGTTTATTACCGTGAGAGTAGTAAAATTAAATAGAAGTTTAGTAAAACGCAAAATAATAATAAGCGCATATTTAAATATTGCAAGCCCAGGTTCTCGCCTGTTTGATAAGTCATTCCCAAGCCTGTCACTAAAGGACAAGCTCGTGCAGGAAATAATCGTGTTTCAGATTGTAGGAAGTCACCCTCCCTTTGTTGAGAACACCTGCCTATGTAAACAATAAGCCACCCTAACGCATTGAATCAACCTCCCCAACAGCTGATAAAAGCGTAGAAGAGCTCTCCTATTGTTTACACTAGCACAATCAACTCTCTGGATGAAATTTCTTTAAACTGTTAAAAAATGATATTACCGTATTATCTCCACAGATAATTATTAGATTTACATATATTTGAATTTATTTGAGATAATTTAAATTTGATTTATTAGTATAAGATTGTTATCGTGTGTGTGTGTGTGTGTGTGTGTGTGTGTGTGTGTGTGTGTGTGTGTGTGTGTGTGTGTGTGTGTGTGTGTGTGTGTGTGTGTGTTTAAATGAATTCAAATTTCATAAGAGTGTTTAAAATAGATAACATATTTTAACGTACATAGTACATAAGATTTAAAAATTATTCTTACGACTACAATGGCTCAATTTAACCCCGACTTGTTGTTAAAGGACGAACTGAGCTATGAAGCTTTTTTACGCGGTCTCCCATACACGGTCGCGGAGCTGCGCAAAACATTACGCAAGAATAGACCAGACAAACCCTCACTGTTGAATCGTTTAAGCGTAGTAGATTTTGAGAGTGAGAGGGAAACATGCTATCATAAATATACGGAGCTTACCTCCATCGCACAAACCCTGCGAGATGAGAAATCCCCCGCTGTAATTATAAGAACCACTCAAAGAATAGAACATCTGACCTGCTGCATCAGCAATTTGTTGAATTGGCCCGGTGATAAAGTTACTCCACCTGACGTGCAAAAATTCGCGGAAGAAGCCTTACAACAATTACCTGAGATAATGCGCAAATTACGTAGAAGGTCCGAATCGTTTAGAATAGAAGAGATCGAAGAAGCAATGACGAAACTAAATATTTCCCCCACCCAATCTCCTACTCAAGAACAGCAACCCAGTGCTGTAAAATTTCAATTTCTCCAAGAATCTACTATAGAACCCAGTAAGGATCGGTTAACGGTAAAACAAGCAAATACCCTCCCTGTAACCGCCTTGCCATTTCCAAATGAACTAGGGAACATTACCCGTAATTACGAATTACCTCCTCTCTTACAGACAAATCCATCAGCGGAAAAACCTGTAACGATACCTCAATTAAATTTCAGCACTGAGTTCTATGGAAAAATAACTCACCCCGTAGAACGAATTTTATCTGAAATACCAACCACTGATGGGCTCAATATTACGAAACTCCTAGTCTTTATCAAGCACCTATTACAAATAAAGGATCTGCGTCAACTAAAAGATGACCAAATTTTACAAGTAATTCTACCCAAATGTAGATCTCCTTTAAAAGATCGTGTGTTAGAGTCACTAGGGTATAATCACCTGTAGAAGAACTACATACCTCCCTGATAAGACACTTCATCCCCACCGTTATCTATGAAGAATTAAAACGGAATTCTGTACTTCGTGTACAAGGAGCGTACGAGAGACTAGCTCATTATATATCTGAAATAATCGGCCTTATTACTACAAGTTAACTGGAGTGAACAACAGCTAGTAGACACTATCTTAGTAGGACTATCTCCCGAGGAGCGATCTCGCTTAGCACTTATGAAGAGACCAACCACATTCACAGAACTGGAACTGTGGTGTATACATTCATCCAATGTCTGGTATTCAGATCAGAACAGACGCGTGTTAATGTCCCAGACTCAATGCAGGGATTCTTTCCTACCTCTACCCCTTGGGCCCGATACTCGAACCTCCCGCGATAAGCGATTCGTAAGAACTTCTGAAACCCAGAGCTACCCCAATACATCAAACTTCCTACCAAAACCCCAACAGCATGCGAGCGATGCCAATAACGAAAGAAGATGTTATAACTGTGGAAAGTCCGAACACATTAGCAAACATTGTAAACAAAAGCGGTACCAACAAAAACCTATCAGTCAAAAAACATGTGAAGCAGGAAGAACCAAAATCCTACGTCTTCCGCAGCATCAAAAGGAAAGGTATAAACACTAATCACCCTAAAGTAAAAATAAAAATAAACAAACATATAGACCCTTACGTAACAAGATTTATTGACAAGTGCAACTCTATTGGTACATGCAAAACAAGTATATGCCAATTACCCTACATACAGATAGACCTTGGAGCAATGAATATCCTCGATTTAATCGATTCGGGATCTACACATAGTCTTATCAGTCAACAGCTAGCCACCGTATTAGCTAATCATAATCTTATTAGACGTAGCCAAAACGTGAACATAAAGTGTGCTACCGCGAATAAGCAAAACCTAAATATATCACGCAGTATTACTGTCAAATTAAAAATAAAGAATTTTACTTGGTATGTTCCACTACTAGTAGCTGAAGTATTAGGTCAAAACTTTATACTAGGCGCCGATTTTATAAGCAAAACTGGCTTAATTCTCGACATATACGCTAAACAATATTGCTTTAGTTTTGATCGCTCCCGAAAATATCAGTTCGACTCCGAGCTAAATAACAGCGAGAATTGTGAAACATCAACTATTCATCTGGAGCATCATGAATCTTGTTTGAGTCATTTAAAAGGTAATGAGTGACAAAGAATTCAAAAGCTAATAAGGGAATTTTCTACTGTACTCACACCCAAGTTAGGATTGACCAATCTAATCGAATACAAAATAAATCTCAGCGACAACAAAGTAATACGTCTGCATCCATACAAATTATCGCCGCCCAAGATGGAAATAATGAGAAACCAAATCAACAAACTCCTAGAACAACACGCCATCGAACCGTCAACGTCTCCATACTCATCTCCTGCATTCCTAGTACCGAAAGGAATTGACAAACATAGACTAGTCGTGGATTATAGACAGCTGAATAAGAAGATAGAATTTGAATCTATTCCCCTGCCCGACATTCACAGCGCATTCCATTATTTTACAAAAGCAAAAATTTTCACCATAATGGATCTCAACCAGGCTTTTCACCAAATCCCACTAGCTGAGGAATCAAAACATCTAACTGCATTTGCTGTCCCATTTAATCTATATCAATTTACTAGGGTACCCTTCAGAATATCACAAGGAAGTTCAGTGTGTAGCAGATTGTTAGAAAAAATATTCCATGACGTTAAATTTAAATTCGTATATCACTATCTTGACGACATAGTAGTATATAGTGAATCGATGGATCAGCACATTCATCACTTGTGTGAAGTATTATCAAGGTTAAAGAATGCTGAACTAACGGTAAACCCCAGTAAAGTTAATTTCGCAGTAAAACAATTTTCCTTCTTAGGTCATATAGTATCGGCCGAAGGTAAGGTTAGCATTGACTCCGAACGCACGCGTGCAATCCGAGAATTTTTACCACCTAGAGACACCAAAGGTATAGCTCAATTTTTAGGTATGATCAATTATTTTCACAAGTACATACACCACCTAGCGGATATAGCAGCCCCATTAAATGCATTAAGGAAGAAAGGAACGAAATTCGAGTGGACTACTCGACACCAAGCCGCTTTCGAAACACTCAAAGAAAGCATAATATCACCCCCGGTATTGCAGTTAGCAGGTTTCAGTAAACCATTTGTCGTACAGACCGACAGTTCTAGTATAGCATTAGGAGCAGTAATATACCAAGAAATAGATAATACAAGACTACCGATCAGCTATGCATCACGCACTTTGACGGAGCAAGAAAGGAAGTTCTCAACCTATGAACTTGAATGTTTAGCTGTAGTGTTCGCCTTCGAAAAATTCAAACCATTTTTGGAACACAAGGAATTTCTACTAGAGACCGACAACAAAGCTTTGTCGTGGTTGTTGAACCATCCAAAACAGTTAGGTCGTATCGGAAGATGGGTGTTAAGATTAAATTGCTACAAGTTTAAAGTACAACATATTCGTGGTACCCAAAATGTAGTCGCCGATACACTATCCCGCATGTTCCAACTACCCAATACCAGACCTGGCGAAGACAAGGTTGAAACCACTACTGTCAATACGCTAATAATAGAATTCCCCCTTGCATTTAAGGATATAGCACACCACCAACAACAAGATCCTAATTTGAGTAAGATAATAGAACAAATAGATAAAGGAAATTATTCTGACAAGTATACCTTGAGTAAATGAGTACTTTGTTATAAAAAGGCTAACGGAAAGTCATTGAGAATAATCGCCCCGGAAATTATTAAACCCATGCTCATGGAATACTACCATTCATCAACCATTGGAGCTCATATGGGAATAAGGAAAACGATATATCATATTCGCAAGGACTATCATTGGGAAAACATGAACAGTCAAATAACTAGGTTCGTGAAACAATGCGAAATCTGTGCCCTGAGCAAGCCAGCAAGAAACAGTCAAATCGGGAAATTAATCTCAGAAATCCCCACAACACCATTTTCAAAGATATACATAGATTTTTTTGGACTCTATCCCCGTTCTAAATTAGGAAATACTATGCTATTAATTTCCGTGGACTCTTTCACTAAATTCGTGTGGATGTACCCTATGAGACGTGCTTTAGCATCTGCGACAATAAAAATTTTGCAAGAGAGAATATTTAAAGATTACGGTACACCAGTACATCTAGTATCTCACAACGGACCTCAGTTTAAATCCAAGGAATTCAATGACATGTGTTTCAAATTAGGAATAAATCACATTACAGTCACAAAGTACCGACCGTAAGGAAACCCAGCTGAGAGATACTTGCGAAACCTAAAATCAGCCTTAATATCTTACCATGCTAAAGATCAAACGGCGTGGGATCAAAATCTATCATGGATACAATTTGCCTTCAACTTGGCGTATCATGAAGGACATAAATCAACACCATTTGACTTACTGTACAAGTATACAACGAACCACCCGTTAACCACCAAGTGGAAAATTCATGAATTATTGCCCCGCGAAATAAATGGGAGTAATATAAGGAAAATATGGAACGAAGCTCGCGCAAATTTGAGAGCGAATCTACAAAAATCATGGAAATACCATGAGCAGAATAATATGAAAATAAAGTACAAAGTAGGTGATTTAGTCATGTATAAAACTCACCCTACGAGTAGAGCCATTGATAGGACCACTTCCAAACTATCTTACCAATGGTGTGGCCCTTACACGATTCACAAGTTCATCACCCCTGTGACAGTACCGCTATACGAACCCAATATGGATAATTACGTTCGCAGAAGTCATGTGTCTCAGATAAAAAATTGTTCTCTTTGTGAAAATAAAGAAACACGACTGCGAGAAAGTAGGTAAACCAAGAATACTACCTGAGTATTATGAAATAAATATAGGCAACATCCTATAGTGTAATTGAGTCTAAACTCAAACACCTCGTACGAATAATAGCGAGGCCTGATCAACCTTAGCTCAAGTTCTACGAAAATAAAGTAAATAATGAGAAGTCAGCTGACAAACAACTAACCCCTACCTAAGTAAACTAAAGGTAACACTATTGTTATTATGACATATTGTAGGTTTTTTGTGATGTCTCCCTTGTTAAGATATCACAAATGTCGGGAACCAGTTCAGTTTGTTACCTATTAATTGAACTAGCTGCCGTTGTTAGTAACACTTAATCACTAACAAATTATAACACTTTATTATTCAGGAATTAAGCAAGGATTGTATAAATTTATTCACTCGTTGGGTGTTAGCAGAAACATCTCTTTATTAACATATGTATCTCTCATACTTTACTTTATTTTTTAAAACTCAGATTCTAAAATTTTCTGCATTAAATATTTTGAAAATTTTTCCTTTTATTCCTTTTATATCAAAAGCATTCAGCTATATATTGTTTTTAGTACCTCGGATCCGGGACTCAACTTAGTTATGTTTTTATTATAACTTCAACCAAATTTTTAGAAGAATAATTTTGGTTGTAAACTTTAAAATTAATTTAAATCTAAACATCGTAATGTCATTACTACTTCATTACAGTGATTACAAAAATATATATATTAAACTTTTAAATTATCAAAAGTTCTTTACTGTTCTTTTGTTACTGGTATTGTTGTTTTACAATGAATGTGTGTTACAAATATTATGTTTTGATATCACCTGAATATAACATGTGTATGCTGTAGGGTCCATGATGGTCATCTTCAGTCCTCTTCTAGGGTGTGATCCACGGTTGCTCTTGAAGTTCCATGTGGTTGATTGTTTCTGGTAGTCTCTTCCTAGTCGATTAGATTTTGGTTCTAGAAGTTCATCCGGTTGCTGTTTGTGTTATCTTCTTTCGGAGTCGGTAGTTTACATTTTACTTTTAGTTACAGTTTTTATTTTATCAGCACTAAATTCTGGTAATTAACATTTCTCACCATTTACAGCTTGTTAAGAGATGTGTCGGCTAAGTTTCTTTTTTTATTCTATACATGTTTCCTCACGCACTACATTATAATTTTGTTTTTATTTTTTTTATTATACTACATATGTCAATTCGAACTCATTATAAACGTGATTAAATATTGTTTAACGGTATACACCTATGTGTATGTTCACAATACAGCAGCTACATCCTTACATCTCGGTGTCTATCAGGCGAGTGTGTGCAATGTTTAGCGGCAAGGGGTCAGTAGCTGGTGCGGTTTTATGCACTGAGAAAATAGTTCGTTCTTTTAAGTTATATTAATTATTTACTAATTAAGTCATAATACATTATTTTACCTTTTGGTTATGAATTATGAATTTCTTTAATTATTTTGTACATATTTTAGTTAATTAAAGTAATTATTATTATTAGCTAAATAACACCGTTCTTAATGTGTTGGTACGGGACAATTTGCACGTTGTTGCATGAATCTAGGCATAGGTAAGGGGTGGATAATACTCTTACTTATATTGAAAGCAAATTTTTTATTTGTACGATTTAAACATTTTTTTTAAATCGTCACATCCTCCTGCACGTAACGATGAGTACAGGGTGGTGGGGTAATAATAGAAAATCTTATGAACACAATTACATTTTTATCTTTCGTGAAATTCCCTTTCTCTTGTTCCTTAACTACTACCTTAATATTATTTACATATAAATAAACATTACTTATTTATCCATTTATTACTTTTAGTTTCCGTAACTTCACAATATAGTGGCCCGACTGATTACATTGCATACTCTAACTATATTGGTTAGCTTTCTGCGCTTTCTTTAACCCTTGTAACGAACTTTCTTTAACCCTTGTAAAGAATTTTTTCAGTGCGGCGCCATTGTGACTGTGTTACGTATTTATCCCTATATCTCTTAATTCTACTACAGTAATCTAAAGTCAATCCCATACTTGACCTTAGATCCTATCTTAACACTAATTTCTTATTCTACTGAGATACGGGGAATTTCACAAAGGGGAATCTTTATTTATTTTTAAACAATCGACTTTTACAATCTAAGAGGGGTTGAACACTTTACTAGACGCATTGTATTATACACAGGGAGGTTTACCATTGTTTACTTCGGTACCAATTCAAGACAATAGGGGTGGCTTACTACAATATTTCCTGCACGAACGAGTTTGTCTCTTACTGGCAAGCTGGGGGAAATTATTTTGAACTGGCCACGACCGGGTGTTTACACGACTCAAAATATACTTTTATTATTATTTTCTCTTTACTCATTTTACTTCTACACTTTACACTTTTATTACACGTTATTTTTATTTAAGCTATTATTAAACCTTTTATTTAAAGTACTTATTATTTATTTTAATTCAAACACTTATAAAATTTGGATTCATTTAAAAACACATATATCTCTTATTACATATAGAACCTTATATTAATTAATCAAAATAAACTTATCTCACAACAATTCAATTTTCTGTACTGTCATATATAATTAGTCAAAACAAAACGTTAATACCATTGTATAGGAGAGAGAAATTTCATATACGAAAAGTTCATTGCTTTAACAATAGCACAAAAGGTCAGCTGTTTTGAGGAGTCGTATTGTTTGCATAGGGTGGTAACACAGGTAGGACAATTCAGAACAGGAAAAATTCGTGTCTAGGATTATCTGTTAGGTCAGCGAGGGGAGGTTTTGAATGAGATGCGTGCATACAAAAGGGGAGAGTTTACATTCCTCAACACGTATTTAACATGAACCAGCTTGTTCATACCGACAGGTTTAGAATGGAATATTTACCAGCGATGACTTGTTTATTACAGCAATCTCACGATACTAATATTATTATATCTTAATTAAAATTCTACTCATTTATTTGTTCCCGATTTCAGAGTGAATAAATTTACGTTTGTCAAAGTTATTGTTAAAGAATTATAACAATATACAATATAATTATTAAAACAACAACACAATACACAATTATTATTATTTTTACAAAGCAGTGGCAGTGGTGCAATTTTGTGCGTCACGATGCTCGCAACTATTTTAACTTAAAGCAGAGTGGCGCAATTTTGTGACGTCTCCCTTGTTAAGATATCACAAATGTCGGGAACCAGTTCAATTTGTTACCTGTTAATTGAACTAGCTGCCGTTGTTAGTAAACCTTAATCACTAACAAATTATAACACTTTATTATTCAGGAATTAAGCAAGGATTGTATAAATTTATTCATTCGTTGGGTGTTAGCAGAAACATCTCTTTATTAACATATTGTAAGCAGACCCTGTATGCCGGTCCTTACAAAAATAAAATAGTAGAGGGAAAATTTTATAAAAAATAAAATTTTCAAATAAAAAAAAATTTTGTTTATGTTTAATCAAGGTCAGTAATTAAGAAATAATACTGTTTTAAATGTCCTGTAAAAATTTTAAGAATCAGGAAGGTATTTATTAATTATTGAGCACTTCTGGAAGATCTGAACCAAGTCTGGAGTTAACTAGATTAACTCCAGTCAGCAATCGATTGATGATTTTTCTTGCTGGTCCAATATCTCACTCAAACAAAAATATTTTCTTCTTCTTGAAGTCTCTTTGCCTTAATAAATAACCTTAAATTAGCCTGTGAAATAATAACAGATAAATACAATTGAAATAAATGGATTTATTAAACAATTTAATAAATAATCGATTTTTTATCGATTGAGAACAATTATCGACTCCGTCTCAGGGAATTATCGATTGTGCATACAGTAGAAAAATTATTATAAGTATTATAAAAAGGACAGGTTCTTTGAGCGATTATTAATAGTCAGAGAAGGGTAACGAGAAAGTATAACATTAACAATTAAAATAAATTCAATAATTATTATTTAACAGTATTTAAATAATTCTGATATATAATGTTTAAGTAAGTTGAAGTCGAACCATATGTAGACTGACGTCACCACTTGATGAGGAAGGCAGGCTTAGTAAATTCAAAGATGGCCGCTACGAGATCTGGCAAGTTTACTGCGATGTCGTTGTGTCAAAAAATCACAGCAAAATTACCTTCATGAATGTTTGAAATGTTCCCGCACTGGTGTAATCTGTCTATTAGGTTGTTTGGTGTGTTCTGAAGAAGTGTTCCGTGTATACTTGTGTTAATTATGTTATTTAGTATGTGTTCACTTCTGTGGGTTAAGTTGCTCAAAATGTGGTTATGATTTGTAGCATGAATTATATCAAATATATTGTTTTACTGTTTTAGATCACTAGTATAATGAAGTTAGGTGTTAGTTTTCACTATTGTCGTTAACGTTTTGGTAAATTTAGTTAAGAAAGTGTATAATTCATCTAACTCTCGATTCACTTATATTAATGGCTAACTGTAGTACCATTTTCGACTCGGTTATAAGGAACGTTTTTTCACACAACTATTCAGCTTGATATTCAACAAAAGACTATTTTAACTTGGTCAAAATCTGGCCCAGTTAATCTTTGAAAAAGTATTGTTAACATATTTCGATTACCCATATACATGATACAAAATTACATTATATATGGAATTTATTTATTTTATTCATCACTTTCATGAATTATGAACCTTATCATTGGTTTAATCATCTCATTCATTTTAAATTGATATATTATAGTCCATATCTGTAGACATTTTGTGGAAATTACCAAAATTTCTTTCCCTTTTTGAAATCTAGGCTCAAACATTGATTTCCGCCTTTATACAATTTTTCTTCCATTTTAATTGTTATTAATACTATTATAATAAATTTTAATTAGTCAAATTTCTCTCCCTTTCCTTAAATACATATAAATTGAACCTTTGAACTGGTTTTTTGTGTTAGTCTCTGAATTTGACATTGCTCTTTAAAATTAATTAATTTATATATTTTGAAAATTTACAATCTTTTAAGGTATATTTCCTTATTATCATTTTAACTCATAGGATCATTCCCAGTAGTGGTTAATTGATTTACCTTATCTAAATCTTGCTAGTTTACAGGATTTATAAGTGAATTATACTGGTTTATATGGTTTCTGTGAATTCACCAAATGGCCTAGAGTTTAGAATTTTACATTTCTGTCTTTCTCAAATAAATTTAATCCTACCACTCCTCTGACTTTACATAGTTATTATTACATGAAAATAAAATAGTTTATAACTTATTGTGAGGTGTAGTATTTAATTAACACTACTGTTATAAAAAAATAATTATGAACATTATTTAGCAATCTGTACAATTGAACCTATTGCTGACATGGTTTGAACATATACCTTTAACTCCTTTTGAATTAACACAGCATACCTACTGAAACTTTATTAATGGTATGTATGCTGTTATTTAGCAAACATAATTCATTTTAAACACATAATATAAATCTTATTTTCTAATAACTCTTACAAATACATTGATTTTATGGCTGTGAACAAACAGTCTATTTAAACATTTTAAACCTATGAATACTAAGTTAATGCTATTCCTTTCTGGTCTAAACCATTATTATTTATGATCCCCTTCATCAGTAAACATGACCACCCATACTCTAGTTATTAGCATTTTTTACAAATGTCTTGTAAATAAAGAGTTACATTAAAATAATAAAATACTGGAAATCTTCCATTTTATTATTTTATTATGCTGTTTATTATTGGATATTAAAGTTGTTATATAGCATATTGATAAGGCATAGTATCACTAACTTTAAGTTTATTGCATTTCCAAAAAACACTTACTCAAATTCACTTTCACTGGTGTTTCTGATACTTTGAGTCTCACTATGTCAGACCAGACCTTTCTTTAGTAATCATGGACTGTTAAGACTTGTTTATTTTCTTTATCACACAATCGCTTTAGTAGGTTCACTTCTTATAATACTATACAACACTTTAGGTTTCTAAATAATTACATTTTTATAGGATTTTGGTATGTTATACTTTCTTTTTAATCGTTTTGGTGGGTTTGGGGTTGATGGTAGTTAATAATAATAATAGGTTTTACAACGGTGTTTCTTTCATACTATTTCTTCCTCTCCTCCTGTCTTCTTTCTTGTCTTTCTTCTTATCTTCTTTCTTGTCTTCATTCTTGTCCTTCTTCTGGTCTTCATTCTTGTCCTTCTTCTAGTCTTCATTCTTCTTTCTTGGGTAAACCAAGGTACTTTGTGTTATCTCGACTGATGTTTAGTTTGGATCATCTAATTTATTTACTGACACGGACCTTGTTCTTCTTTAAAGGTTTCAGGGTATTGTTTACTTCCTGATCACAATTTTATTCTTCCTTCTTCTTGTCTTTGGGGTATTTTGGTGTTCACCACTCTTAAACTGATTCTCTTTCTTCTTGATATGGTGTTATTTAATTTGTTTACTGCTCCTAGCTTCCTGGGTAAATTACTGATCTTATAATATGAGTTGCTTTCAATACTTTCTTTGATATTTAAACAGTGGTTTTTATATAATGTAATGAGGATTTTTATTTTATCGTGGTTCATTCCTTTGATTTGATTAAATCTCATTCAATATTATTTTAACATATGTGGTGTAATTAATTTTTATGATTTTATATGACTTAATAAGTAGTGGATTTTCTGTCACGCTACAGAATGCCCTTCTCCAGAAGTAATTTTTTCAGACTATACTTGCTTTGTCTGAAACAATTGCTTATGATAATTATTCTAGGTTTGTTATTATTCTGGACTTCCTTCTATTTTAAAAATTTTCTTATTTATATTTGAGTTTATATCCTTCTCATTCTCACTTGATCTTCCTTGATAGTAATAGTCATCTGAGTTTCATATTTATTATTTCATTTTCATATTTCTTCTTAGTATTTTCTCCTTGGGATATTTCCTCCCTATCGTTCCCTACTTTGTGAGCTGGTTCAGTTCAGAGAGGCACTGTACGCTACTTCCTCTGCTGTCCAATACTTCACACATATTTGAGTACAGAGGCAAATCATCTCTGCTCAAAAAACATATTAATACTGCTGGAATTATCTACAGACAGATTAAAAAATTATTCAGAATAGTACACATTTGTTACTATTTTAAAAAATATCTTTGGGATACTTCACTTATTACTTATTATAGTTCTCAGAGATTTTAATATTCCTATCTCAGTTGTTCTTCTGACTCGTTAACTGGATGTTTCTTTCATTTGATATTATGGTAGGAAGCTCTTCTATTATTACATTTTTTAACTTTTCTTATCATATAAAGCTTTTGGTGATAAATTCTTTATTACCTTCTGGTTTTTTTTTTATAATCTGCATTGTTTATAGTAGCATATCTTTATGACATTTTTAGACTGTTTCTTTGTTCTTATTATTTCCACTTGTTCTATTTTCTAGAACTTTTTATAACTGTCATTATCACAATTGACATTTAATTCATAAATCATTTTATATTAATTCGTTTAATTACATATATCTTTGATATTATTCTCACATTATTCCTGTCATGGTTATTATACTTTCGAATGAATGTTTTTTATTAATTTTATAATGAGGTCATAATTTCTCCTCATACCACTTCAAAGTTTCATTATCTCATAATTCCACATAAGTTTTTGTATTTTATTATATTCAATCACTCAAATCGTATCAACTCAAATCGTATTAAAAAAAATTTTTTTTTTATTTCCTTTGGCATCATTTTATGGAAAGGTTTTTACTCTTTATATTGAAATTAGACATGATCATACTTTCCAGAATTATTTGTTTTAATTCTAAAGTCTGTTTCCTTTATTCATCTCATTATGATCCTTTATAAACATGGTAATTATATTTTATGCTTACCATAAATATGGTATTAAATCTCTTCTGTTTATCTCACCAAAGTGTTTTATTGATAATTGGTTGGTAAGTTGTACTTACTCTTGGTTTGGAAACTTGATTTATACACAATTCAAAATTCACTCTTCTTATATTATTCCACAAAGTTTTCTCCAATAATTTGTATGTAAGGTGGGCTTGCTTTCTTTTTAAATTTAGTTGTTTTCAATTCAAAATTCTTTTTATATTTAAGCAAAATGGTTTTTCTCAAATTCTTGGTTAGTAAGGTGAACTTACAATTGCTTTGGAATTTGGATTATTAAGTCCAAATTCTTCTTCTTATATCTTTCCAAATAGTTTTTCTTAAAATAATTGTATGTAATGTGGTATTACCTTATTTTTGAATTTTGAGGGTTATTTCAAAATTCTTCTTGTTATATTCTTCTTTCCAAATAGTTTCTTTCAAAATAATTGTATGTAATTGTCTTACATTGTTTTTAGAATTTTGAGGGTTTTTTCAAAATTCTTCTTGTTATATTCTTCTTTCCAAATAGTTTCTTTCAAAATAATTAGTTAGTAAGCTGGACTTACTTATTTTTGAATTTATTCATTAAAATAAATTCTTTTTCTCTAACTTCAAAATTGTCTTCCTAAATACTTGGTTGTAAGATGTGCTTACTATGTTTTTGAATTTCGTTGTTATTATTCTAAATTCCTGTTTTATATTTTTGTCATAAAGTTTTTCTTAAATAATTTTTATGTAAGGTGGGCTTACATGTGTTTTAGAATTTAGATGGTTTATTCATAAAATTTCTTCATGGATGCCTGGTTAAAGACGCCCTTAACTTTATTTGAATTCATCTCCTTTATTTCGTATGTGTTGTTGTTATTGTTCTTAGAGACAATATAGGGACCAGTGTACAGAAGCAATAATTTTTTTGTTATCCCCTCTAAGGAACTGGGTAATTCCCTATTCTTCAACAACACCTTCTCTCCAACGGTATAATTAATAACCTTACCCATGCTTTTATCGTACTTATTCCGCCGTTTCTCCTGATCTTCGGCCACCTTATTATGAAATTGAACTCTATTAAATATATATTTATGCTCTCTGGGGAACTCCAATATATCCTCGATCTCCCTAGGGGGTTGTCTTTCGTACATTGCGGAGTATGGGGTTATTCCTATGGCTGGATGGTATGCCAGGTTGAGGAATTCTTCAGTGGCCTCCAAGTATTCTTGCCACCTCCTCTGCTGATCGTGGCAGTACGTTCTTAATAGGCACCCCACCTCTCACAAGACTCTTTCGGCCGGGTTATTGCTCGGTGGTATACTGATGTCTTGTATGTATGAACCCCCATTGACAGCAGTATATCCCGCCATTTCCTCCCCTTGAATTGTGTTCCGTGGTCGGTTATGATCGATACCGGTTTTCCGACGGTTGGGAAGTACTGGTTGATCAGGATTTCAAGAACTTTATTCGTAGTCGCCCGATTCGCTGGGTATAGCTTAACGAACTTGGTATAATGGTCCATTATGATGACGAGATATTTGTATCGGTGGCGGCCTCCACTGCGGGGAAATGGCCCACAGATATCCAGGAATACCTTCTCAAGTTTCGATTGAGAGGTTATCGGAATCATTTGCCCCTCTCTTTTCTCGTTGTTTGTTTTTACGAGTTGGCAAATGCGACAGTTTCTTATGTACTTTCGTACTTTCCGATTTATGTCTTTGATATGGCAGCTCTCTTCCAGGGCCTTTACCACCTTTAAGGCGCCCATATGCCCATATCAAAAATGATAATTAAACACTATCTCCTTCTCGATATGGGTCGGAATAATAACCTTCCATTCCTCCTTATATAAAGATGGTCTTGAAAACAGGATTCCATTATGGATTTTATAATATTGGGAGATTGTCTCATCCCCTGCTTCCAATCTTGTGATAATAGAGATTAACTTCGGGTCAGCTTGTTGGTGTGTGCTCAGGTGTTCCAAAATTGATTGTAGACCAGCGCTGCTGCTTAGAATATGGTGTATTTTAAGAATACTCTTCTTCTCCCCCTCGAACGTCTGTTTATCAATGTCTACTCTAGACAATACGTCCGCTACGACATTCTTCTTTCCGGGGATATACTCCCACTTAAGGTCATATTCTTGCAGCAATAGTATCCACCGTGTTAACCTTCCATGGCTTAACTTACATCTCTTAAGGAACGAGATAGACTTATGGTCTGTCCGGACGGTAACGGAATAACCAAGAATATAAGTGCGGAACTTTCCGCACACGAACACGACACTCAATAATTCCTTTTCTGTAACGTGGTAGTTTTTCTCACATTGATTCAATGCTCTGCTGGCAAAGCAGATCACCAGATGTTCGCCCTCCTCATCCTCTTGATATAAGGTAGTGCCGAGGCTGATGTCACTGGCATCACAATTAAGAAAGAAAGGCTTGTTAAAATCTGGATGGCGAAGTATAATGGGTTCAAGGAATTTTTGTTTTATTAAAGATAATATATTTTGTTGTTCATTACCCCAGATCCATTTATTTTTGGATGACAGTTGCGGCTGAAATCTGGCAGTCAGTTCTGAGTACTTTTCCTGGAACTTACGGTAGTAATTACAGAGTCCCAGGAACGACTGTAACTGCCTTCGATTCTTAGGTGTAGGAAAGTTCTGAATCGCTTCGACTTTTTCAGCCGACGGTGAGATTCCCTGATCATTTAAGATGAAGCCTAAGATTTGTATTTCCTTAGCAATGAAATGAGATTTTGCTAATTTTAGCGTAATATTATTTGTCGCTAGCTTCTGTAATACGTGTTCCACACGGTAGCAGTGTTCCTCCCAAGTTTCTGAGGACACTAGCAAGTCATCGACATATACGGTGGTGAATTGTAGTGCTTCTTGGCCAAGTACCTGGTCCATGCAGTGCACAAAGACTGCAACTGAGTTTACCAGTCCGAAGGGCAACCTCTTAAACTGGTAGTTCCGCCCTTCGAACATAAAGGCCAGATACTGGCGACTCTGTGGATGTAATTCCACCTGCCAGTACCCGCACACCGTATCCCGGCTACTGAAGTACTTGGTGCCGTGGAACCATTTTAAAATCTCCTCAATCTCACCAGGCAAAGTCCTGTCATTAATGATCATTTTATTTATTTCGCGCGCATCTAAACACAAACGGACTTGTCTGTTTTTCTTAGGAATAGCCACGATAGGACTTGTATATGGGGAATGGCTACTCTCTATAATGTCACGGTTAATCATTTGCTCTATTTCAGCTCTTACTGCTTGCTTTCGTGATTGCACAATGGGGTAAGACTTCTGGTTAAAGTCCACTGTGTCTCGGAACTGTAGAGTACACTGGAAGTTTTTCACTTTACCGGGCTCATCAGAAAAGACTGATTTATATTTGTTATATATTTTGATTAATTTGTTCGCTTGGTTGATTGTTAACTTTTCGCCAGTTATACCGCTCCGGAAATCCCTGATCTCCTGGATTTTTTATGACCATAAATCTTCATTGGAGGTGTCGTCTATCCTTTGTTCAATTATAGATGTTGGATGGATGTAGTTAATTTTGCGGATTTGCTGGTGGATACTATCGGGAATGACTTGGTCACTACCCACCAAGTTCGCCGTCCAAGTATGTCCGTTGGTAAACAGCGACAATTTTTCAGTTCTCAGATCAATGATGGCGGAATTCCTCCTGAGCACATCACACCCGACCAGTATATTAAATGGCAGACCACTCGCCACCAAGAATTCCATATCAATTGCTATACCACAGCTCATCACACTGGCGGAGACTTGCCTACGTATTGTTTTATTTTGTCGGCCGGTTGCTCCCAACAAAATAATATTATTCAACGGCAACGTTGGTAAAGTTCTCCCGCACTCTTGCTGTATCCTCTCCAACTCCGTCGTACTTATGATTGACACGTTCGAACAAGTATCGATCATTAACTTGGCTGGGATGCCTTCTACCTCGGCGTCGACATGTATTATTTCATTATTGAAGTTATTGGTGGGATTCCTGTTATCCTCTTCCAATAACTCATGTCTGATGTCCTTTAGGTAGTTGCACCCTATGGCTGTGATACGATTGTTATTATACATATGATTACACTCATTATTATGATTATACCCAGTATTTAGGAGCAGTAACAGGTTCTGGCGATTTATTACTGCCTGTGCCCGTTTAAAGGCTCGGCATCATTGTTCCTTTGAGCCATACTAGTTGATGCCTCATTTGGGATGCTTAGAGTGGTCCCCTGTCGATCTGTCCTATGGTCTTCCGGTCGTTCATGGTTAGACCTCCGTTCAGCATCGTCTAAACTATTACTCCTTCTTGCCGGATAGTACCTTTGTTGGTCCCGTTCTAGGCTCTTCCGCCTTTCTTCATATCCGCGGTAGCTGTTTCTTCGATTGTTGTTGTATCTTCGCTGTCGTCCATCTGTGGCTCGTATGAAATTCACTCGAGGGCGAGGAAACCTATTATTAACGGGATTACCATTATTTGGACCCGCACGATTATTATTATTATGGTAATGATCATTACCATAATTGGGGCTTCTCTGACTATTTGTGTTATTAGGGTAGGGATTGCGGTTACCCTGATAACCATTAGAGGGTCGACTCGGGTTTGGATGGTTTGGACCCGTATTATTATTATTATTATTGTAACTAGAATTATTAACGTTATTATTGCTATTATTAAAACTGTTATTTTGCGGGTATGCCCGGCCTCCTTGGTACCCAGTGTTTATGTTGTTCGTACCCTGGTTGTTGTTCTGATACGTCCTTGGTTCGGGCCCATCACTTCTTCTACGACTCTGTCGGTAGTAGTCTTCATTTTCATAGTTTTCGAGGAGTTCGGTCATTGCCTGGATAGTTTTTATTTGGCTACCCCTCCTCGCACGAATTACTTCTTCATCATAATGATATGACAACTTATTTATTAGGCACTCCTCAGGTATGGCCGGTTCTAAGTGCTTGGCCATACATACCTTGCCGAGGAAATAAGCTGTCATCGAACTACCGACTTGTGGCTTGTAGTGGCCGTGGCAGATATTGTCTCTTATCAAATTTTGAGTTGTCTCCGACCAGTACTTGGCCTTGAAAAGGCTCTTAAATTGCTGATAATTGTCGATGTCGCTCCGGTTGGCCATCCACCAATGGTCATTCACCTCCCGAAACGACTCATCAAGGATTTCCCTATTCTGGACCCATCGGTTCCCTCGGTGTTTTTCTAGGTATTCCTCTATGCGTCCCAAGAATTCCATGGGCTTCCGTTTATATTGCCGGAAATTGAGCCATTCTCTGTTTTCTGACATGGGGAAATTATGATATCCAGATGGTCTGTTCCTTATCAATTCTATCTCCTCCTGGCTCTGACGCACCTGTCCGGTTATGTTCGTCATAGCGGCTTCCACGCCATCGCATCTTTCGGTTACCTGTGTCCGCACTTTATTCACTTCTTCCAAGGCAAATTTCTTGTTTTCTTCCAGTTTCGTTTCCTGTTGTTCTTTGACATGTGTAATCTCTTTATGTATTACTTCCCGGACTTCCATCACTTCGTTTTCGGTCTGACGACATCTTTCGTCTACTTCTCTGATCTGCTGGTTAACCACCACGACTTCCTCTTCTAACTTCTTTACGATGGATTTCTTCGTCTCTGTTATCTTTTTATTTAACTCCTCTTTAGCTAACTCAATCCTCTTGTCTAACTTATTCATGTTCTCTTGGTTAACTTCCCTTAATTCTTCTCTCAGCAGTTGATTGTCCTCTCTCAATTCTTCCCTTAATTGTTGGTTGTCATTTTCTATTTTCCTACTGGTTTATTCCATCTTCTCCTCCAAATTCCTATTATTTTCCCTCAACTCTTCCTTTATATTCTTATTATTTTCTTCCATTTTCCTTTCCATCTTCTTACTGGTTTCTTCAATCCTCTTATTAGTATTCTCTATCTTACGGCCCAATTCTTCCTTTGTGGATCGGTTGTCTTCCTTCAATCCCTCTATGTTTTTGTTTATTCCACTCAAATCTTCCTTGGTGGACTGGTTATCCTTCTTCAAATCTTCTAACTTTTTATTATTTTCTTCCTTGGTGGAATCCATTTTCTCCATCATCCGCCTAAACATTTCTTGCATAGTCATGTCCGTTTGTGAGGGTTTCTCCTTCTCTGGGACATTGACTTCCCCTGTCTGCGTTGTTACTTCAGGTTGTCCCTCTGGTGGTACGGGTTGTTTCGGTTCCACCTGGGCCACTAACACTTCTGGATCTTCAACGGGTGTTGCCTCTTTATCCCCCATGTCCACTTCTTTTTCGGCCTCTGCAGCCCTCTTTTTCGAAGTAGCTCGTCTTTGCATTTTTCTCTCTTCTATTAATTAACCGCTGCCAGGCTTATCTTATCAAGCCCTCTAAGTTGGATGCCACTTTGTAAGCAGACCCTGTATGCCGGTCCTTACAAAAATAAAATAGTAGAGGGAAAATTTTATAAAAAATAAAATTTTCAAATTAAAAAAAATTTTGTTTATGTTTAATCAAGGTCAGTAATTAAGAAATAATACTGTTTTAAATGTCCTGTAAAAATTTTAAGAATCAGGAAGGTATTTATTAATTATTGAGCACTTCTGGAAGATCTGAACCAAGTCTGGAGTTAACTAGATTAACTCCAGTCAGCAATCGATTGATGATTTTTCTTGCTGGTCCAATATCTCACTCAAACAAAAATATTTTCTTCTTCTTGAAGTCTCTTTGCCTTAATAAATAACCTTAAATTAGCCTGTGAAATAATAACAGATAAATACAATTGAAATAAATGGATTTATTAAACAATTTAATAAATAATCGATTTTTTATCGATTGAGAACAATTATCGACTCCGTCTCAGGGAATTATCGATTGTGCATACAGTAGAAAAATTATTATAAGTATTATAAAAAGGACAGGTTCTTTGAGCGATTATTAATAGTCAGAGAAGGGTAACGATAAAGTATAACATTAACAATTAAAATAAATTCAATAATTATTATTTAACAGTATTTAAATAATTCTGATATATAATGTTTAAGTAAGTTGAAGTCGAACCATATATAGACCGACGTCACCACTTGATGAGGAAGGCAGGCTTAGTAAATTCAAAGATGGCCGCTACGAGATCTGGCGAGTTTACTGCGATGTCGTTGTGTCAAAAAATCACAGCAAAATTACCTTCATGAATGTTTGAAATGTTCCCGCACTGGTGTAATCTGTCTATTAGGTTGTTTGGTGTGTTCTGAAGAAGTGTTCCGTGTATACTTGTGTTAATTATGTTATTTAGTATGTGTTCACTTCTGTGGGTTAAGTTGCTCAAAATGTGGTTATGATTTGTAGCGTGAATTATATCAAATATATTGTTTTACTGTTTTAGATCACTAGTATAATGAAGTTAGGTGTTAGTTTTCACTATTGTCATTAACGTTTTGGTAAATTTAGTTAAGAAAGTGTATAATTCATCTAACTCTCGATTCACTTATATTAATGGCTAACTGTAGTACCATTTTCGACTCGGTTATAAGGAACGTTTTTTCACACAACTATTCAGCTTGATATTCAACAAAAGACTATTTTAACTTGGTCAAAATCTGGCCCAGTTAATCTTTGAAAAAGTATTGTTAACATATTTCGATTACCCATATACATGATACAAAATTACATTATATATGGAATTTATTTATTTTATTCATCACTTTCATGAATTATGAACCTTATCATTGGTTTAATCATCTCATTCATTTTAAATTGATATATTATAGTCCATATCTGTAGACATTTTGTGGAAATTACCAAAATTTCTTTCCCTTTTTGAAATCTAGGCTCAAACATTGATTTCCGCCTTTATACAATTTTTCTTCCATTTTAATTGTTATTAATACTATTATAATAAATTTTAATTAGTCATATTTCTCTCCCTTTCCTTAAATACATATAAATTGAACCTTTGAACTGGTTTTTTGTGTTAGTCTCTGAATTTGACATTGCTCTTTAAAATTAATTAATTTATATATTTTGAAAATTTACAATCTTTTAAGGTATATTTCCTTATTATCATTTTAACTCATAGGATCATTCCCAGTAGTGGTTAATTGATTTACCTTATCTAAATCTTGCTAGTTTACAGGATTTATAAGTGAATTATACTGGTTTATATGGTTTCTGTGAATTCACCAAATGGCCTAGAGTTTAGAATTTTACATTTCTGTCTTTCTCAAATAAATTTAATCCTACCACTCCTCTGACTTTACATAGTTATTATTACATGAAAATAAAATGGTTTATAACTTATTGTGAGGTGTAGTATTTAATTAACACTACTGTTATAAAAAAATAATTATGAACATTATTTAGCAATCTGTACAATTGAACCTATTGCTGACATGGTTTGAACATATACCTTTAACTCCTTTTGAATTAACACAGCATACCTACTGAAACTTTATTAATGGTATGTATGCTGTTATTTAGCAAACATAATTCATTTTAAACACATAATATAAATCTTATTTTCTAATAACTCTTACAAATACATTGATTTTATGGCTGTGAACAAACAGTCTATTTAAACATTTTAAACCTATGAATACTAAGTTAATGCTATTCCTTTCTGGTCTAAACCATTATTATTTATGATCCCCTTCATCAGTAAACATGACCACCCATACTCTAGTTATTAGCATTTTTTACAAATGTCTTGTAAATAGTTACATTAAAATAATAAAATACTGGAAATCTTCCATTTTATTATTTTATTATGCTGTTTATTATTGGATATTAAAGTTGTTATATAGCATATTGATAAGGCATAGTATCACTAACTTTAAGTTTATTGCATTTCCAAAAAACACTTACTCAAATTCACTTTCACTGGTCGTTCTGATATTTTGAGTCTCACTATCTCAGACCAGACCTTTAGTAATCATGGACTGTTAAGACTTGTTTATTTTCTTTATCACACAATCGCTTTAGTAGGTTCACTTCTTATAATACTATACAACACTTTAGGTTTCTAAATAATTACATTTTTATAGGATTTTGGTATGTTATACTTTCTTTTTAATCGTTTTGGTGGGTTTGAGGTTGATGGTAGTTAATAATAATAATAGGTTTTACAACTGTGTTTCTTTCATACTATTTCTTCCTCTCCTCCTGTCTTCATTCTTGTCTTTCTTCTTATCTTCTTTCTTGTCCTTCTTCTTATCTTCTTTCTTGTCTTCATTCTTGTCCTTCTTCTGGTCTTCATTCTTGTCCTTCTTCTAGTCTTCATTCTTCTTTCTTGGGTAAACCAAGGTACTTTGTGTTATCTCGACTGATGTTTAGTTTGGATCATCTAATTGATTTACTGACACGGACCTTGTTCTTCTTTAAAGGTTTCAGGGTATTGTTTACTTCCTGATCACAATTTTATTCTTCCTTCTTCTTGTCTTTGGGGTATTTTGGTGTTCACCACTCTTAAACTGATTCTCTTTCTTCTTGATATGGTGTTATTTAATTTGTTTACTGCTCCTAGCTTCCTGGGTAAATTACTGATCTTATAATATGAGTTGCTTTCAATACTTTCTTTGATATTTAAACAGTGGTTTTTATATATTGTAATGAGGATTTTTATTTTATCGTGGTTCATTCCTTTGATTTGATTAAATCTCATTCAATATTATTTTAACATATGTGGTGTAATTAATTTTTATGATTTTATATGACTTAATAAGTAGTGGATTTTCTGTCACGCTACAATATATATCTCTCATACTTTACTTTACTTTATTTTTTAAAACTCAGATTCTAAAATTTTCTGCATTAAATATTTTGAAAATTTTTCCTTTTATTCCTTTTATATCAAAAGCATTCAGCTATATATTGTTTTTAGTACCTCGGATCCGGGACTCAACTTTGTTATGTTTTTATTACAACTTCAACCAAATTATTAGAAGAATAATTTTGGTTGTAAATTTTAAAATTAATTTAAATCTAAACATCGTAATGTCATTACTACTTCATTACAGTGATTACAAAAATATATATATTAAACTTTTAAATTATCAAAAGTTCTTTACTGTTCTTTTGTTACTGGTCTTGTTGTTTTACAATGAATTTGTGTTACAAATATTATGTTTTGATATCACCTGAATATAACATGTGTATGCTGTGGGGTCCATGATGGTCATCTTCAGTCCTCTTCTAGGGTGTGATCCACGGTTGCTCTTGAAGTTCCAAGAGGTTGATCGTTTCTGGTAGTCTCTTCCTAGACGATTAGATTTTGGTTCTAGAAGTTCATCTGGTTGCTGTTTGTGTTATCTTCTTTCGGAGTCGGTAGTTTACATTTTACTTTTAGTTACAGTTTTTATTTTATCAGCACTAAATTCTGGTAATTAACATTTCTTACCATTTACAGTTTGCTAAGAGATGTGTCGGCTAAGTTTCCTTTTTTTTATTCTATACATGTTTCCTCACGCACTACATTATAATTTTGTTTTTTTATTATTATTATTATACTACATATGTCAATTCGAACTCATTATAAACGTGATTAAATATTGTTTAACGGTATACACCTACGTGTATGTTCACAACACAGCAGCTATATCCTTACATCTCGGTGTCTATCGGGCGAGTGTGTGCAATGTTTAGCGGCAAGGGGTCAGTAGCTGGCGCGGTTTTACGCACTGAGAAAATAGTTCGCTCTTTCAAGTTATATTAATTATTTACTAATTAAATCGTAATACATTATTTTACCTTTTGGTTACGAATTATGAATTTCTTTAATTATTTTGTACATATTTTAGTTAATTAAAGTAATTATTATTATTATTAGCTAAATAACACCGTTCTTAATGTGTTGGTACGTTGTTGCATGAATCTAGGCATAGGTAAGGGGTGGATAATACTCTTACTTATATTGAAAGCAAATTTTTTATTTGTGCGATTTAAACATTTTTTTAAAATCGTCACAGGTTACTGCTTGCGATGAACATGATAGTAGTAATACACTATATTGTAGTTCACGTTTGCGACTAAGAGAAAGACGAAACTAGGAAATAAAAGGAGTCATCGACCACAAAGAAGTCAAAATAATCAGCGAATCGACGCGTTAAGAATTATAAAGGTGCAAATACTCTTTTGTAAGAACACTAGAGAAAATTTAACCTTACAGCTATACTGTATATCTGTATAAACATAAACAGATACACACTTGTATACCTGAAATATGCTGAAACATACTCATGAGTGTAACTCCGTAAAACGAGTGAAGAAGAACAATAAAACCAGTAGTAGAATTAAGAAATAGAAATAAGGTAGATTTATGTATTTGTGTGTTTTAAGTGTTTTATGAGTGTTGAATTTTAAGTGTTTTAAATAGTATGTAAGATAACCTATTAGTGAATCACAATAACCTTGTAAAAAGAAATTTCATCACTAGGTTCTGTGCCAAATATAATTATATTTTTAGATATCCCTTTGGAATCCACAAATGTCATCCCATGTGTCTTCTTTAAGTAGAGGAGGATGTGATGATTTAAAGCCAATTTAAATAGCACGAAACAAAACAAAATATTTTGTTTGAAATGACAAGTGAGAAAATAATCCACCCTCCCCTTTGTACAAAATTCCTGTACCTTCTTGTCAACCGCGAGTACAGACAAGCAAATCATAATGTTGTTGAGCTAATTAAAATAACCATCCTAATTATATAAAAAAGGACATGATAATTATAAATAAAATATTGACTAAATAAAGAAGCTATAGTAGGATTAATAGTAGCTAAGTAGAGGTAAACAATAATAATAAAAGTACGAACTATTTCTTCTCGCGGTGGAATTGCGCCAATCTCCCTACACGGCCACAAAACCTTACCGACAGTCTCCTCTGAATCACGGCCAAGCCAACAGCCTTGTCATGTGTTGTGAAGACGAATACTTCTATATTGCAAAACTAGGTATCTGTGAATAAGTGTTTCGTGGTTACACAACCCCCACATGTAGTTAAATGAAGTGAAATGTAAAAACAAAAGTTACGTAGTTTAAATGTAAATAAAATAAGAAATAAAGGCATAGCCGACACATCTCATTAGGAAATGGTTTAATCGTTAAGGTTGTAACGTACCAAATTGGCAGTTACATAAAATAACTATCTAATACGTCAAATAAAAGGATATCATGAAAATATTTTATCGAGCATAAAAGAAGGAATGGGAGAATATAAATAAAGTGTGTATCTACGAACGAATATTATTGAAAATTCCCAACGAAGGAGAAGGAAGAATAATAAGGATTCATCAAGTATAACAAAGAGAGAGAAAATACCAACGAGCCAATATAATACGTTAGCATCCAGGCCCAATAGATCCAAAATAGTGAGGGGATATGACAAAAATAATTATTAAAATAAAAAGGAGATGAATCAAGTACAATCACTATGGTGATAAAACAAACGAATTTGTTTATTAGTGTGAAATAATATGGGACAATGATTACCATAACCACGAATAAAAATATGGAAGAGTATGACAATATTAAGGGACATGGATTATTACAAATAATGTATAACCAAGGAGAACACCAACAGTGAGAAACAACTAACCAGAAGAAGAAACGAAGAAGAAGAGGAAAAGAAATGTACCATGAAGAATAAAGATTATGTATGAACAGTACAAGACATCAACATTCACAAGATACACAAGGAATTAAAATCAATATAGTGAACAGAAGAAGTATGATGATTATTCAAATACCAATAACAGAGAAACCAGTGTTGAGCATAATTAAGTGATCACGAACAATGACAGTGAGTACTTAATATAAGTGTAACAACATGTGATATGATAGCCATTTTACCCCAAGTAAACAGCACAAACAATACCAGTGAAAATGTTTATAATGGAGCAAAGTGATTAACCATTATAAGTGAAAGAATCCACGATTAACTAGTGAAATGCACAGACAATTAGTGTAACAAGTTTAATCAAGATTGTAAAATCACATAGATAATCAATAAGACCACCAAAAAATATGAGACAGAACAGTAAATTAATTGTTCATAGGGATTAATAATAAAAGCTTTGTAAGCCCGAATATGAAATGTGCCTGAATGCCATAGCAAGACAGGACAAAATGTAAATGAATACCAGAACAGATAGTAGCAAATATGCTAGTTTGTTATGTATAAACCAATCAATGTACCAAAAACTAGGTGCAACCCACCAAAATATGTAACATTATTAGACTAAGAATACCTGTGTTATTGTTTCAACAAATAGTGTAAAAATGTGTATAACTTAATAATAAACCATTGTAGTAGAATGCCATAATGAGATGGCAATAGTTGAGTTAAATACTGCATAAAAGTGTGTAGAGCATTGTTGTCAGACAACTGACACATAACCTCACAAGAATTGAACCTATAACATAAAATCATGTAGCCTACATTAGTTAAACCAAGCAATTATCCACAATTGTTTCAAACAGAAACTAGCTAAGAATAATAATGCAAACCAATGAATACCATATGTACTGAAGAACACAGCAAATGAATCAGATTGAATATAATATCATAAAGTTATAAATGGACAGAACCCCAATGTGACAAGAGAGTTAGTCAAAAAACATTATCAAAAATTATCAAAAGAATGTGACAATTGTTGCCAGTAGTTAGAGAAATGTCTAATACTGCTATGAGAACACTTCACAAATATAATACTAATAGTTTAATAATTGAAATATTAAAAACTAACTAACTGCAATTGTAAAACCAGATGTAAATAAACACCATGCTATAACTTAGAGAGCTTTCAGATAACGAAAAGTTAATGAATACACTGAACCAACAATGTACCACAATTGTACACTATTTTAATTACTAACATTATATCCCATGTGTACTAAAATAACTAAATAAGTGACAAAATGGAAAGATGAGAACAGAAAGTATTTTGATCATACTATGAGTATATACAAAATAACATTTTTTAGCAAAATAAAGTAAGAACAAATGTAAATAAATGTACATATTAGTTTTAGGATGTCAAACATATGTAGTAGAATAAGGAATGATGGCGTTACAAGTGAATATAAACAATCGAACATGGTTGGTATAGACGCCATTAACAGATTTTGTTTAAACTATAAATATAACCATTTTATGTACTAACATGAAGGAGAAATGGACTCAAAATGTTTAGTAATAAGTATTACAGTGTAATTATAACGAAATATGGTGAAAAAAGACTTATTTATGTTAAGAGTCACCAGATGAATTTCCAAGATGACCAAATGAATTAATAATGGACGGATTTAGTGCTTGTTTAGACTTAAAATAAAGCCACAAGTGTCCGCGATTTAATGCCACTATCCAAACGACGATAGGACAAAAGATAAGAAACTTATGACCATTATAAGTTTTTCAATCATTTTGAGTATCCATGTATACGTCACAGATAATCTCGAACCCACGCTTAGAGATGCGAAAAATTGAAAGTTTTATTTTACCAAAGTGTTTTGGGATTGAGAGTATGACCTTTTGAACCAATCAAATAGCTTAAAATGACCAGGCGAGGAAGAGACGCTTTAGCAAAATGTATCATTCGTTCTGCATCACTCACGGCGAGAGGTCTATGCCCAAAGTCATCAAAATATTTTTGAAATGTGCGCGTCACCTACATTAGTATACAAACAAACATTAACCTGTACACAACAACATATTACCGGTGAATTAAGTGAACAGTGAATTAACATGACCAGTGTATAATAAGGGTCATGTTCTGTGAATATAATCAGGGAGTACAATATTTCAATTATTTTAAAGAAAATAATAAAAGAAATAATTCTCGTTAATGAACGAAAATTATTGTTTGGACTGCACTAGTCATAACGCTTGAGTGCGTTTATAAACAATGATGGACAATTATCAGAATTTAATAAACAAGTTGTAGCACAATCCAATGACAATAATTAATTCAAAATTAATTATTTTATATTTTAAAAATAATTGAGAAAGGCGGAATTAAATTTAGATACCGCTCATCATTAAGGAATATAGTCGCTTACTTGACTATAACTTTTGAATTAATAAATAATTATTTTCTTGTGCAAATATTTTCATGACTAATAATTACACATCAAATGATTTATAAATAAAATGTTTGTAACTATATCATTAAGGATTTTATAAATAACATTACTTATTCTAAATAATCACTTACGTGTTACTAGGCAAACTAACCTAGAACCGAAGAATATATTTTTGTCACAAAGAAACAATTCTGTTCTTGAATGATTTTAATGAAATGAAAGCAATAATAAGAGTTTTTTTCTTTAGATTTTTTCTCTTCCCAGTACATGGTTCTGCTAATCAATTAATTAATAATAATAATATTTTTAACAGTGCAACGCTGAAAGCACGTGACGACCTTAACTGCTATATACTTTTGCATAACGTACGATAGTACGATATTATAGGCTATCATACCGAGTTTAATAATTTTAAATTTTTGTTCTTTTTTATAATAATATATAAGTAAATATTGTTATTCAAACTCACATCTTTATATCTGGTATCATGTATCTTCAAAGAACTCACTAAATTGGTAACATAATTAACTAAAGTGAACCTAACCTCGTGCACAATAATATTGTACCTTACAACAGTGTTACCAGCCTTGAGATACAGAGATCTCAATATTTGTTTAAATTTGTTATTGTTGTAAAAATATCTTATTAATTGTTTTAAAAGAGTTTACTGAATTTAATCATTGTCAATAAATCCTCAGTTTATTATCAGTGGAATCAGAGTTTAATTTCTATAAAATAGAAGCAGTAATTTAATTTTTTTATAAACAGTTCTCTCATAAGGTAGCGGTAGTATTTGAATGACTGATATCATTCAACTTACAATTGAATATTTGATTTATTTTATTGTTTATGTGCATTCATTTCGATATTCAAAAGGAATATCTATGTATGTATGTCAAGTGTGTTTACAGTAAAGGAAGTCGCCATCGAGAATACTGAAGATATCCACGGATGGTAAGTGGGGAGGTTAACACAGTGAAGTGATAAATACTCTTTTAAACCACAAACTTTTAAACGTGAACATTAATTCCAATCACCCAATTTTAATAATCATATCTAATAATAATCATCAACAATAACATCATATCTGCATATACTCGACTTGAGTATCAACACACCTATATCTTATATCATATATCTATAATTGAATCTATTATAGATTGGCGCCCAACGTCTGAGCGCGAATTAGGACGAAAACACCTAACAATTTAATTAATTGAATAAATAATTTCTCAACCTAATTTGACAGCAGGACAGCAAGTACATTACACAGATAGAAAGATGTATAGGAGGTCAACATCGAAGAAACGAGCGGCAGAGGCCGAGAGGGAGGCTAGATTGGAGGAGAAAGAAGCGATGTCGGCAGAGGACGTTGAAGAAATATTACTGGAAATTGAAGATAGACAACCTGAACCGGCTGAGGAGGTTTAACAACTGGAAGGTGAACCGGAAGTCATACAGCAGGAAACACAACCAGAAATCAGCCAACCTGAAAAACCAATGTCAACAGTGGATATCAACATGTTGGAAATGATGAGAGCGATGATGGAGAAAATGGATGAAAACAGCCGGTCCACAAAGGAGGAATTAAGCAAGAAGATAGATGAGAATAGTCGATCCACAGACCAGAAAATAGAAACCATGAATAAGAAGATGGATGAAACCAGTCAATCCACAAAAGAAGAATTAAGCAAGAAAATAGAAGACGGACAGAGGAATATGGAAGAGTTATTGGAGAAAAATATGGAAATAATGAAAGAAAATGTATCTGCAGAGTTGGAAATCAAGATCGATGAGACCAACAAAAAGATAGATGAAGTAAATGAGAAAATCAATAGAGATATCGAGTCAATGAAGAGTGATAATGAGAAAATATGGCAACAAATGGCCGACAACAGCTGCAGGACTGAAGAAATTGCAAAAAATACAATAGAAGCAATTGACAAAAAATTGGAAGAAAACATAGAAGCGACGGAAGAGAGGATTGCAGTAATGACGACAGAAATCCATGAAGAGATGTATGACATATGGAGAGAAGGTGAGAAGAATAAACAAAAAATTGTACAAACCGAAACAGATATCAACCACCGTATCGACAGTCTCGAGGAAACTCACAACAACCAGGTAGGAGCAATAGAACGGAGACAGATGGAAATGATAGCCGCACACACCACACTGGGGGAGAGGTGTGAAGAAATCTCAACCAAAGTGGACGCGGTCAAACATCAGGTGAATAACGACCGGGAGCAGTTAACTGAGTGACAACAGAGGGAGTTCAGTGACCTCAGAGATGAAATGAACCGCCTGCGAGCATTCCCCAATGTATTAACCGGATTACCACACCTAGATGGACGGGAACAAATAGATTTCCGCGCATATGTTAAAAATCCGCTCGAGTTCCTAGAGAGGGTGGATGAAATACTTACCAGAAACCGAGAGAACCATTTGTCAGTGATAAAGGGAATGTTGGACGAATCTTTTCGGAACGTATTCGACAATTGGTGGACAGCAACCCGGCACGAGGTCGACAATTATGCTGCATTTAAAGTGGCCTTTAAACTAAAATATTGGTCCGATTCCACACAAAACATCATCAGAGACGACATTACAAATGGCAGGTATGATCCCAACGGCAGACAGTCGATGACAACCTACTTTTTAGGGAAGATCTGTCTAGCTAGAAATTTGGAACCGGCCATACCAGAGGAGTGCTTGGTGACGAAACTAGCCTACTATTTTAGCCAAGGAGTGTCCCAGGGGAGACTTAACGCTCAGATCAAAACAATACAAGGTATGTGTACTCTCTTGGAAAGCCATGAGAGAGAGCGTTATTATCAGAGGAATCGCCAAGGTCCCGGACAGCCATATGATCGGAGTGGTGGACCAGGCACTGTTAATCCAAACAATAATACTGACCGGAATAACTATGGAAGAAATTTTAATAATCCTCCACGGTTCACTAATCACCAGGGACCAAGACAGAATAATGGTGGGGACACCAATAACCATGCAGACCGGGGAAATATAAACCATCCTAGGCCGAATGGTTATCAAGGGAACAATAATTATCGACAAGGTAATAATTACTACCGACCTCCTAATAACCAGCCTCCAAATAACCAATACAGGCAGAATAATGGCAATAATAATAATAACCAGTTTAGAAGAGTGCACTACACTCATGCCAGCAGAGGGGGAGGCAGAAGACCATATTACCAGGGTCGCCGAAGTTTCCACAGCAACAATCACAGCCGGAGTAACAGTGACGGAGAGGAACGAGAATCAGGTTATCGATCCAACAGGAGTAATAGTGATGAAGATAATCGGCCAACCACTAGGAACACAGAGGTATACCATAATAGGAATGGGCCAGGGTCCCAAGAACCAAACGCATCAACCTCATCGGACAGGTACCCAGACATTGGTGACCTGCCTTTAAATGGGCACCGGTAGTGAAAACCACGACGACACCCTCACTGATCCGGTCTATTGGGTCTGACATATTGGCAAATACAATGGCATCAATCGAAATTCGTCAAAACAATTACTTAAAAAACATTAGACAAGACCTCATGGAAGAGAAGGAAGATAGCATCAGCGACACAGTCAACAACGAAGTAGCCTACATGTCAGTCAAAGTCAATGGAATCCATGCAGCAGCTATGATAGACACAGAAGCAAATGTATCCTTAATTGATAAAATGGAACTCAATCGTATACAGTTAGGAAACAAAACAATCATACCAACATTACCCATAAATAACATTATCCTAATTGGAGCAACGAGTCGGCAGAACAAAACCATCCGACACCAGGTACAATTAGAAGTGTCAAGCAACGGTGAAACAATTCCGATGATTTTCTTAGTAGCGAGTGGGCTACCATTTACCCTGTTAATCGGATGTGATATACTGCGGAAATATGCAGCTATCATAGATATGGACAAAACCAGAGTATCATTAAGGTCAAATGAAATTGAATGGACAGCAGCTTTGATTGAAAATAGGAAGGCACCTCCTGAACACATAATATACTACATACGGGAAGGCCATAACCAGAGAGAGAAGATGTCCATCAACGGAGAGGTTCGCCATAACCAAGAAGACACATTATGGATGGAGAAAATAGCTGAGATCAAAAAATTCCAAACGAGTAACGTTGACCATATATTAACTGACGAACAAATAGAAAGACTGATACAAATTTATAATCGTTATAGACATGTATTCTCTGACACACCAGGCAAAGTGAAAAATTTTCAGTGCGAGATAAAATTCAACGATCAGACTGAATTTAAAAGAAAATCGTACCCTATCGCATTTTCACTGAAGGAAGCAGTTCGTCTAGAGATACAACGCTTGATAGAAAATGACATAATCGAAATAAGCAACTCCCCGTACACCAATCCCATTGTAGCTGTACCAAAGAAAAATGGCGCAGTAAGGATTTGTCTGGACGCAAGGGAGATAAACAAAGCCATAATTAATGACAGGACGTCGCCTGGAGAAATCTACGAAATTTTAAAGAAATTTTATGGCACACGGTATATCAGTATATGGGACACAGTGTGTGGATATTGGCTGGTGGAGTTACACCCCAGCAGCAGAAAATATACGGCCTTTATTTTTGAAGGGCGTAACTACCAATCTAAAAGGTTACCCTTCGGCCTGGTAAATTCTGTAGCAGTTTTCGTGAAATGTATGGATGAGATCTTAGGCCAAAGTACACTACAATTTACTACAGTGTATGTAGATGATTTACTAATTACCTCCAATAATTGGGAGGAACACTGCAACCGGGTGGCACAAGTATTATGTAAATTAGAGGAAAATAATATAACACTAAAGCTGGAGAAATCCAAACTAATAGCAAATGAAGTGCAATTCTTGGGCTTTAACTTGTCTGAAACTGGCATAACCCCAGCACAAGAAAAGATGGAGGTGATACAGCATTTCCCAGTACCAAAGAACAAGAAACAATTACAATCGTTTCTTGGTATTTGTAATTATTATAGGAAATTCCAACATAACTATTCAGAATTGACAGCTAAGTTTTAGCAACAATTATCATCAAAGGAGAAGTGGAGATGGGGACCTGAACAGGACACAACATTTAAATTAATAAAAGAAAAATTTCTTACAACTGTGATGTTGCATCATCCAAATTTTAACAAAAACTTTTATATGAACTGCGATGCAAGTGATGTAAGCCTTGGATCAATATTGTATCAAGAAGACCAGGAAGGCAACCATCAAGTGATCAGTTTTGCTAGAGAACACTCAACAAGTGTGAACGCAACTATCACACTACTGAAAAAGAACTTCTGAGTATAGTGTTCGCTTGCGAAAAATTTAGAACGTATATTTTGGGGTACCCAATCACAGTACGCACAGATCATAAATCAATATCTTTCCTGAAGAACTGTAGATTAAAACATGGCAGACTGACGAGATGGACACTAACGCTCCAAGAGTATAACATACATTGGGAATACATCCTTGGTAAAAGCAACATAGCTGCAGACGTGTTGTCCAGAGTAAACATATTGGCCCAAACATTTGAGGGAGAAAAAGAAACCATCGCCAAAGTTTACCATATTTTAAAAAACAAATCTGAATTGGCAGACATATTATCTAACATACAAATTCATCAGCGAAATGATCCTAAAATTTGCCAGATCATACAAAGATTGACAGAACACGATGAAGGAATTATGCAATATTACTGTGTCCACAACAATATATTATTCACTAAAACCAAACAATCTAGTGAACAGTGGAAGGTTGTAATACCAAAGATTATCGAAAAAGAAATTACAGTTGACTACCATGTGCGCTATGGACATATGGGAGCAGTAAAAGTAGTCAAGGCACTACATGAGCATGTCTATTTCAAAGATATGAACTGGAGAGTAAGAAAATATATACAGCATTGTCATTTATGTCAATTAGTTAAATGCAGCAATGAGAGGAGAGAAGATAACCATTACATCGGCAGGAAAATTAGAGAAAGTGTTTGTAGATACTTGTGGACCATTTCCACGAAGTGGTGGCAGACACCAATACAAATATATAGTGATAATCTTCGATCACTATACAAAATTCACTAAACTCTACGCCATAAACAGGGCAACAACCAACAAAATTTTGGACATTATAATATCAAAATACATCCCAGAGATAGGAAAACCCCAGTCAATAATAACAGACCACGGAACGCAATTTCGAGGTCGAAAATGGCGAGATACCCTAATCAACCAAGGTGTGAAAACATATAAAACATCAGTATATCACCCTAACAGCAACCCTACTGAAAGAGTTTTGAGAGAAGTAGGCAGGATTTTACGAACCTACTGCCACGCCCAACAAAGAAGATGGGAAGAATATTTATCCCCAGCTGAAGATTTTATTAACTTAGCTTGCCACCAGTCAACTGATGAACCGCCCTATACTGCTATGTTTGAGCAAAGATCAACCCGGGAAATTACAGAAATAATCAATTTTCCACCAGAAAGTGAATTTGAATTTAACAAAACCAAATTCTATAACAATGCAGTCGAACGAGCTGACAAACTTAGGCTCAAATATCAAAAATCACAACCTAAGATCATAACATACGAAGTGGGAGACAAAGTGCTCTTAAAAAAATCGAGAACTCCCAAGTGCAATAGAAGGAATTGCTAAAAAATTGTTACTGCTATACACAGGCCCATATACTGTTACCAAGAATAACATGAACAACACCTACGAAGTACAAGATCCTGTGACAAAGAAAATAACAGGTAACTACAACCAAACTTCCATGAAACGGTATATTGAAAATTAAATAATGAAGAAAGAGTGAAATATTGCGATGAAGACTATTTATTATTGATACTAAGTAAGAAGTGAAAATATAACTATAAGAAGACATGTTGACTATATTTTAATTTTGTAATATAAAAATGTGATCCAAAGAAATTATGTAAAGGATGAAGAAAATTGTAATTACCCGTACTACAAGAGTAATAATTATATACGAGACCGACAAATAAGATCAATAGCACTAATATAACAATAAAATTCCTAGAGCCAAGTCAACTAGTAAAGAACAACTTACCCGTACCACAAGAGTAATAATTATATACGAGAACGACACCCAAGATCTTTGGCATAAAGTATATGAAGCATATAATAATAATTTCCTAGAACCAAGTCAACCAGTTAATCACCAACTTACCCGTACTACAAATATAAATATACGAGACAGACACCCAAGATCTACGGCATAAAGAGAAGATTCCTAGAGCCAGTCAACATGTAAATACCAACTTACCCGTACATAAAAAAGAAGAATTATACGAGACCGACAACCAACATCTATAGCATATAACAGAAATTTCCAAGAGCCTAGTCAACCAGTAAAGAACAACTTACCCGTACTACAAGAGTAATAATTATATACGAGAAAGACACACAACACCCATGGCATAATAAGAAATTTCCAAGAGCCTAGTCAACCAGTTATCAACATCTTACCCGTACATAAAAGAGAAGAATACTATACAAGACAGACACCTTCCAACCATGGCATATATAATGTAAAATATAAATTCCAAGAGCCAAGTCAACCAGGTAAACACCAACTTACCCGTACTAATAAAGAGATGATGTACCAGATGATATACAGAACGAGCAATATACGAAGTTGGAGGAATGAAAGCAAATGAATATTCTTGATATAGATAATAGATGATGCACAAACACGAGGCAAGACACTAGAAGAGAGCCTGTACCAAATGAAATATAACCCAAAGAAGTGAATCATGAAAATGAAGAAAATTATGAAATGACGTTTAATGTAATACCAAGAGAAAAGATTAATTGATGACGAAGAAGAATGAAAAAATAATATATTGACGAAGATGATCATGAGAGTATACCAGTGATGAAATGTAGACAAACTATCCCTGTAAAATGTGAAGAATTTAGTTAAGTTGAATCAAGAAGAAGAGAATATAATGATGTATAAACCGCAGATGCGTGAGATGATCCCAAGGATATTTATTATTTGTCGAAAGAACGACCACTTTATGTTTTGAATTAATTTGAGATGAATTGACTGATGAAATGTTCTAGCAATCATTTATATTATTGACAGAGATGATGTGCCTCTGTATTTATTGATGTTAGTATGGCCAGCGGAGATGTATGCCAAAGTGAGCCACTCTAAACTGCCCCAGCTAAAATTATGTTAGGGAATTAGGGAATTAAATAAACAAGGGAGATAATTACATAGAAAGAAAATAATTATGATTCAAATAGAAGAAAGTGAAGGGATATAAAAAAACATAAGAGTCAACGTGGAAATGTACAACAATTGATGAATTCTTCAATAAGAATAAATATACGAATTCAGAATTAATCAATTCTTATAGGAAGGCATATGTAACGTACCAAATTGGCAGTTACATAAAATAACTATCTAATATGTCAAATAAAAGGATATCATGAAAATATTTCATCGAGCATAAAAGAAGGAACGGGAGAATATAAATAAAGTGTGTATCTACGAACGAATATTATTGAAAATACCCAACGAAGGAGAAGGAAGAATAATAAGGATATCATCGAGTATAACAAAGAGAGAGAAAATACCAACGAGCCAATATAATACGTTAGCATCCAGGCCCAATAGATCCAAAATAGTGAGGGGATATGACAAAAATAATTATTAAAATAAAAAGGAGACGAATCAATTACAATCACTATGGTGATAAAACAAACGAATTTGTTTATTAGTGTGAAATAATATGGGACAATGATTACCATAACCACGAATAAAAATATGGAAGAGTATGACAATATTAAGGGACATGGATTATTACAAATAATGTATAACCAAGGAGAACACCGACAGTGAGAAACAACTAACCAGAAGAAGAAAAGAAGAAGAAGAGGAAAAGAAATGTACCATGAAGAATGAAGATTATGTATGAACAGTACAAGACATCAACATTCACAAGATACACAAGGAATTAAAATCAATATAGTGAACAGAAGAAGTATGATGATTATTCAAATACCAATAACAGAGAAACCAGTGTTGAGCATAATTAAGTGATCACGAACAATGACAGTGAGTACTTAATATAAGTGTAACAACATGTGATATGATAACCATTTTACCCCAAGTAAACAGCATAAACAATACCAGTGAAAATGTTTATAACGGAGCAAAGTGATTAACCATTATAAGTGAAAGAATCCACGATTAACTAGTGAAATGCACAGACAATTAGTGTAACAAGTTTAATCAAGATTGTAAAATCACATAGATAATCAATAAGACCACCAAAAAATATGAGACAGAACAGTAAATTAATTGTTCATAGGGATTAATAATAAAAGCTTTGTAAGCCCGAATATGAAATGTGCCTGAATGCCATAGCAAGACAGGACAAAATGTAAATGAATACCAGAACAGATAGTAGCAAATATGCTAGTTTGTTATGTATAAACCAATCAATGTACCAAAAACTAGGTGCAACCCACCAAAATATGTAACATTATTAGACTAAGAATACCTGTGTTATTGTTTCAACAAATAGTGTAAAAATGTGTATAACTTAATAATAAACCATTGTAGTAGAATGCCATAATGAGATGGCAATAGTTGAGTTAAATACTGCATAAAAGTGTGTAGAGCATTGTTGTCAGACAACTGACACATAACCTCACAAGAATTGAACCTATAACATAAAATCATGTAGCCTACATTAGTTAAACCAAGCAATTATCCACAATTGTTTCAAACAGAAACTAGCTAAGAATAATAATGCAAACCAATGAATACCATATGTACTGAAGAACACAGCAAATGAATCAGATTGAATATAATATCATAAAGTTATAAATGGACAGAACCCCAATGTGACAAGAGAGTTAGTCAAAAAACATTATCAAAAATTATCAAAAGAATGTGACAATTGTTACCAGTAGTTAGAGAAATGTCTAATACTGCTATGAGAACACTTCACAAATGTAATACTAGTAGTTTAATAATTGAAATATTAAAAACTAACTAACTGCAATTGTAAAACCAGATGTAAATAAACACCATGCTATAACTTAGAGAGCTTTCAGATAACGAAAAGTTAATGAATACACTGAACCAACAATGTACCACAATTGTACACTATTTTAATTACTAACATTATATCCCATGTGTACTAAAATAACTAAATAAGTGACAAAATGGAAAGATGAGAACAGAAAGTATTTTGATCATACTATGAGTATATACAAAATAACATTTTTTAGCAAAATAAAGTAAGAACAAATGTAAATAAATGTACATATTAGTTTTAGGATGTCAAACATATGTAGTAGAATAAGGAATGATGGCGTTACAAGTGAATATAAACAATCGAACATGGTTGGTATAGACGCCATTAACAGATTTTGTTTAAACTATAAATATAACCATTTTATGTACTAACATGAAGGAGAAATGGACTCAAAATGTTTAGTAATAAGTATTACAGTGTAATTATAACGAAATATGGTGAAAAAAGACTTATTTATGTTAAGAGTCACCAGATGAATTTCCAAGATGACCAAATGAATTAATAATGGACGGATTTAGTGCTTGTTTAGACTTAAAATAAAGCCACAAGTGTCCGCGATTTAATGCCACTATCCAAACGACGATAGGACAAAAGATAAGAAACTTATGACCATTATAAGTTTTTCAATAATTTTGAGTATCCATGTATACGTCACAGATAATCTCGAACCCACGCTTAGAGATGCGAAAAATTGAAAGTTTTATTTTACCAAAGTGTTTTGGGATTGAGAGTATGACCTTTTGAACCAATCAAATAGCTTAAAATGACCAGGCGAGGAAGAGACACTTTAGCAAAATGTATCATTCGTTCTGCATCACTCACGGCGAGAGGTCTATGCCCAAAGTCATCAAAATATTTTTGAAATGTGCGCGTCACCTACATTAGTATACAAACAAACATTAACCTGTACACAACAACATATTACCGGTGAATTAAGTGAACAGTGAATTAACATGACCAGTGTATAATAAGGGTCATGTTCTGTGAATATAATCAGGGAGTACAATATTTCAATTATTTTAAAGAAAATAATAAAAGAAATAATTCTCGTTAATGAACGAAAATTATTGTTTGGACTGCACTAGTCATAACGCTTGAGTGCGTTTATAAACAATGATGGACAATTATCAGAATTTAATAAACAAGTTGTAGCACAATCCAATGACAATAATTAATTCAAAATTAATTATTTTATATTTTAAAAATAATTGAGAAAGGCGGAATTAAATTTAGATACCGCTCATCATTAAGGAATATAGTCGCTTACTTGACTATAACTTTTGAATTAATAAATAATTATTTTCTTGTGCAAATATTTTCATGACTAATAATTACACATCAAATGATTTATAAATAAAATGTTTGTAACTATATCATTAAGGATTTTATAAATAACATTACTTATTCTAAATAATCACTTACGTGTTACTAGGCAAACTAACCTAGAACCGAAGAATATATTTTTGTCACAAAGAAACAATTCTGTTCTTGAATGATTTTAATGAAATGAAAGCAATAATAAGAGTTTTTTTCTTTAGATTTTTTCTCTTCCCAGTACATGGTTCTGCTAATCAATTAATTAATAATAATAATATTTTTAACAGTGCAACGCTGAAAGCACGTGACGACCTTAACTGCTATATACTTTTGCATAACGTACGATAGTACGATATTATCGGCTATCATACCGAGTTTAATAATTTTAAATTTTTGTTCTTTTTTATAATAATATATAAGTAAATATTGTTATTCAAACTCACATCTTTATATCTGGTATCATGTATCTTCAAAGAACTCACTAAATTGGTAACATAATTAACTAAAGTGAACCTAACCTCGTTCACAATAATATTGTACCTTACAACAGTGTTACCAGCCTTGAGATACAGAGATCTCAATATTTGTTTAAATTTGTTATTGTTGTAAAAATATCTTATTAATTGTTTTAAAAGAGTTTACTGAATTTAATCATTGTCAATAAATCCTCAGTTTATTATCAGTGGAATCAGAGTTTAATTTCTATAAAATAGAAGCAGTAATTTAATTTTTTTATAAACAGTTCTCTCATAAGGTAGCGGTAGTATTTGAATGACTGATATCATTCAACTTACAATTGAATATTTGATTTATTTTATTGTTTATGTGCATTCTTTTCGATATTCAAAAGGAATATCTATGTATGTATGTCAAGTGTGTTTACAGTAAAGGAAGTCGCCATCGAGAATACTGAAGATATCCACGGATGGTAAGTGGGGAGGTTAACACAGTGAAGTGATAAATACTCTTTTAAACCACAAACTTTTAAACGTGAACATTAATTCCAATCACCCAATTTTAATAATCATATCTAATAATAATCATCAACAATAACATCATATCTGCATATACTCGACTTGAGTATCAACACACCTATATCTTATATCATATATCTATAATTGAATCTATTATAGATTGGCGCCCAACGTCTGAGCGCGAATTAGGACGAAAACACCTAACAATTTAATTAATTGAATAAATAATTTCTCAACCTAATTTGACAGCAGGACAGCAAGTACATTACACAGATAGAAAGATGTATAGGAGGTCAACATCGAAGAAACGAGCGGCAGAGGCCGAGAGGGAGACTAGATTGGAGGAGAAAGAAGCGACGTCGGCAGAGGACGTTGAAGAAATATTACTGGAAATTGAAGATAGACAACCTGAACCGGCTGAGGAGGTTTAACAACTGGAAGGTGAACCGGAAGTCATACAGCAGGAAACACAACCAGAAATCAGCCAACCCGAAAAACCAATGTCAACAGTGGATATCAACATGTTGGAAATGATGAGAGCGATGATGGAGAAAATGGATGAAAACAGCCGGTCCACAAAGGAGGAATTAAGCAAGAAGATAGATGAGAATAGTCGATCCACAGACCAGAAAATAGAAACCATGAATAAGAAGATGGATGAAACCAGTCAATCCACAAAAGAAGAATTAAGCAAGAAAATAGAAGACGGACAGAGGAATATGGAAGAGTTATTGGAGAAAAATATGGAAATAATGAAAGAAAATGTATCTGCGGAGTTGGAAATCAAGATCGATGAGACCAACAAAAAGATAGATGAAGTAAACGAGAAAATCAATAGAGATATCGAGTCAATGAAGAGTGATAATGAAAAAATATGGCAACAAATGGCCGACAACAGCTGCAGGACTGAAGAAATTGCAAAAAATACAATAGAAGCAATTGACAAAAAATTGGAAGAAAACATAGAAGCGACGGAAGAGAGGATTGCAGTAATGACGACAGAAATCCATGAAGAGATGTATGACATATGGAGAGAAGGTGAGAAGAATAAACAAAAAATTGTACAAACCGAAACAGATATCAACCACCGTATCGACAGTCTCGAGGAAACTCACAACAACCAGGTAGGAGCAATAGAACGGAGACAGATGGAAATGATAGCCGCACACACCACACTGGGGGAGAGGTGTGAAGAAATCTCAACCAAAGTGGACGCGGTCAAACATCAGGTGAATAACGACCGGGAGCAGTTAACTGAGTGACAACAGAGGGAGTTCAGTGACCTCAGAGATGAAATGAACCGCCTGCGAGCATTCCCCAATGTATTAACCGGATTACCACACCTAGATGGACGGGAACAAATAGATTTCCGCGCATATGTTAAAAATCCGCTCGAGTTCCTAGAGAGGGTGGATAAAATACTTACCAGAAACCGAGAGAACCATTTGTCAGTGATAAAGGGAATGTTGGACGAATCTTTTCGGAACGTATTCGACAATTGGTGGACAGCAACCCGGCACGAGGTCGACAATTATCCTGCATTTAAAGTGGCCTTTAAACTAAAATATTGGTCCGATTCCACACAAAACATCATCAGAGACGACATTACAAATGGCAGGTATGATCCCAACGGCAGACAGTCGATGACAACCTACTTTTTAGGGAAGATCTGTCTAGCTAGAAATTTGGAACCGGCCATACCAGAGGAGTGCTTGGTGACGAAACTAGCCTACTATTTTAGCCAAGGAGTGTCCCAGGGGAGACTTAACGCTCAGATCAAAACAATACAAGGTATGTGTACTCTCTTGGAAAGCCATGAGAGAGAGCGTTATTATCAGAGGAATCGCCAAGGTCCCGGACAGCCATATGATCGGAGTGGTGGACCAGGCACTGTTAATCCAAACAATAATACTGACCGGAATAACTATGGAAGAAATTTTAATAATCCTCCACGGTTCACTAATCACCAGGGACCAAGACAGAATAATGGTGGGGACACCAATAACCATGCAGACCGGGGAAATATAAACCATCCTAGGCCGAATGGTTATCAAGGGAACAATAATTATCGACAAGGTAATAATTACTACCGACCTCCTAATAACCAGCCTCCAAATAACCAATACAGGCAGAATAATGGCAATAATAATAATAACCAGTTTAGAAGAGTGCACTACACTCATGCCAGCAGAGGGGGAGGCAGAAGACCATATTACCAGGGTCGCCGAAGTTTCCACAGCAACAATCACAGCCGGAGTAACAGTGACGGAGAGGAACGAGAATCAGGTTATCGATCCAACAGGAGTAATAGTGATGAAGATAATCGGCCAACCACTAGGAACACAGAGGTATACCATAATAGGAATGGGCCAGGGTCCCAAGAACCAAACGCATCAACCTCATCGGACAGGTACCCAGACATTGGTGACCTGCCTTTAAATGGGCACCGGTAGTGAAAACCACGACGACACCCTCACTGATCCGGTCTATTGGGTCTGACATATTGGCAAATACAATGGCATCAATCGAAATTCGTCAAAACAATTACTTAAAAAACATTAGACAAGACCTCATGGAAGAGAAGGAAGATAGCATCAGCGACACAGTCAACAACGAAGTAGCCTACATGTCAGTCAAAGTCAATGGAATCCATGCAGCAGCTATGATAGACACAGAAGCAAATGTATCCTTAATTGATAAAATGGAACTCAATCGTATACAGTTAGGAAACAAAACAATCATACCAACATTACCCATAAATAACATTATCCTAATTGGAGCAACGAGTCGGCAGAACAAAACCATCCGACACCAGGTACAATTAGAAGTGTCAAGCAACGGTGAAACAATTCCGATGATTTTCTTAGTAGCGAGTGGGCTACCATTTACCCTGTTAATCGGATGTGATATACTGCGGAAATATGCAGCTATCATAGATATGGACAAAACCAGAGTATCATTAAGGTCAAATGAAATTGAATGGACAGCAGCTTTGATTGAAAATAGGAAGGCACCTCCTGAACACATAATATACTACATACGGGAAGGCCATAACCAGAGAGAGAAGATGTCCATCAACGGAGAGGTTCGCCATAACCAAGAAGACACATTATGGATGGAGAAAATAGCTGAGATCAAAAAATTCCAAACGAGTAACGTTGACCATATATTAACTGACGAACAAATAGAAAGACTGATACAAATTTATAATCGTTATAGACATGTATTCTCTGACACACCAGGCAAAGTGAAAAATTTTCAGTGCGAGATAAAATTCAACGATCAGACTGAATTTAAAAGAAAATCGTACCCTATCGCATTTTCACTGAAGGAAGCAGTTCGTCTAGAGATACAACGCTTGATAGAAAATGACATAATCGAAATAAGCAACTCCCCGTACACCAATCCCATTGTAGCTGTACCAAAGAAAAATGGCGCAGTAAGGATTTGTCTGGACGCAAGGGAGATAAGCAAAGCCATAATTAATGACAGGACGTCGCCTGGAGAAATCTACGAAATTTTAAAGAAATTTTATGGCACACGGTATATCAGTATATGGGACACAGTGTGTGGATATTGGCTGGTGGAGTTACACCCCAGCAGCAGAAAATATACGGCCTTTATTTTTGAAGGGCGTAACTACCAATCTAAAAGGTTACCCTTCGGCCTGGTAAATTCTGTAGCAGTTTTCGTGAAATGTATGGATGAGATCTTAGGCCAAAGTACACTACAATTTACTACAGTGTATGTAGATGATTTACTAATTACCTCCAATAATTGGGAGGAACACTGCAACCGGGTGGCACAAGTATTATGTAAATTAGAGGAAAATAATATAACACTAAAGCTGGAGAAATCCAAACTAATAGCAAATGAAGTGCAATTCTTGGGCTTTAACTTGTCTGAAACTGGCATAACCCCAGCACAAGAAAAGATGGAGGTGATACAGCATTTCCCAGTACCAAAGAACAAGAAACAATTACAATCGTTTCTTGGTATTTGTAATTATTATAGGAAATTCCAACATAACTATTCAGAATTGACAGCTAAGTTTTAGCAACAATTATCATCAAAGGAGAAGTGGAGATGGGGACCTGAACAGGACACAACATTTAAATTAATAAAAGAAAAATTTCTTACAACTGTGATGTTGCATCATCCAAATTTTAACAAAAACTTTTATATGAACTGCGATGCAAGTGATGTAAGCCTTGGATCAATATTGTATCAAGAAGACCAGGAAGGCAACCATCAAGTGATCAGTTTTGCTAGAGAACACTCAACAAGTGTGAACGCAACTATCACACTACTGAAAAAGAACTTCTGAGTATAGTGTTCGCTTGCGAAAAATTTAGAACGTATATTTTGGGGTACCCAATCACAGTACGCACAGATCATAAATCAATATCTTTCCTGAAGAACTGTAGATTAAAACATGGCAGACTGACGAGATGGACACTAACGCTCCAAGAGTATAACATACATTGGGAATACATCCTTGGTAAAAGCAACATAGCTGCAGACGTGTTGTCCAGAGTAAACATATTGGCCCAAACATTTGAGGGAGAAAAAGAAACCATCGCCAAAGTTTACCATATTTTAAAAAACAAATCTGAATTGGCAGACATATTATCTAACATACAAATTCATCAGCGAAATGATCCTAAAATTTGCCAGATCATACAAAGATTGACAGAACACGATGAAGGAATTATGCAATATTACTGTGTCCACAACAATATATTATTCACTAAAACCAAACAATCTAGTGAACAGTGGAAGGTTGTAATACCAAAGATTATCGAAAAAGAAATTACAGTTGACTACCATGTGCGCTATGGACATATGGGAGCAGTAAAAGTAGTCAAGGCACTACATGAGCATGTCTATTTCAAAGATATGAACTGGAGAGTAAGAAAATATATACAGCATTGTCATTTATGTCAATTAGTTAAATGCAGCAATGAGAGGAGAGAAGATAACCATTACATCGGCAGGAAAATTAGAGAAAGTGTTTGTAGATACTTGTGGACCATTTCCACGAAGTGGTGGCAGACACCAATACAAATATATAGTGATAATCTTCGATCACTATACAAAATTCACTAAACTCTACGCCATAAACAGGGCAACAACCAACAAAATTTTGGACATTATAATATCAAAATACATCCCAGAGATAGGAAAACCCCAGTCAATAATAACAGACCACGGAACGCAATTTCGAGGCCGAAAATGGCGAGATACCCTAATCAACCAAGGTGTGAAAACATATAAAACATCAGTATATCACCCTAACAGCAACCCTACTGAAAGAGTTTTGAGAGAAGTAGGCAGGATTTTACGAACCTACTGCCACGCCCAACAAAGAAGATGGGAAGAATATTTATCCCCAGCTGAAGATTTTATTAACTTAGCTTGCCACCAGTCAACTGATGAACCGCCCTATACTGCTATGTTTGAGCAAAGATCAACCCGGGAAATTACAGAAATAATCAATTTTCCACCAGAAAGTGAATTTGAATTTAACAAAACCAAATTCTATAACAATGCAGTCGAACGAGCTGACAAACTTAGGCTCAAATATCAAAAATCACAACCTAAGATCATAACATACGAAGTGGGAGACAAAGTGCTCTTAAAAAAATCGAGAACTCCCAAGTGCAATAGAAGGAATTGCTAAAAAATTGTTACTGCTATACACAGGCCCATATACTGTTACCAAGAATAACATGAACAACACCTACGAAGTACAAGATCCTGTGACAAAGAAAATAACAGGTAACTACAACCAAACTTCCATGAAACGGTATATTGAAAATTAAATAATGAAGAAAGAGTGAAATATTGCGATGAAGACTATTTATTATTGATACTAAGTAAGAAGTGAAAATATAACTATAAGAAGACATGTTGACTATATTTTAATTTTGTAATATAAAAATGTGATCCAAAGAAATTATGTAAAGGATGAAGAAAATTGTAATTACCCGTACTACAAGAGTAATAATTATATACGAGACCGACAAATAAGATCAATAGCACTAATATAACAATAAAATTCCTAGAGCCAAGTCAACTAGTAAAGAACAACTTACCCGTACCACAAGAGTAATAATTATATACGAGAACGACACCCAAGATCTTTGGCATAAAGTATATGAAGCATATAATAATAATTTCCTAGAACCAAGTCAACCAGTTAATCACCAACTTACCCGTACTACAAATATAAATATACGAGACAGACACCCAAGATCTACGGCATAAAGAGAAGATTCCTAGAGCCAGTCAACATGTAAATACCAACTTACCCGTACATAAAAAAGAAGAATTATACGAGACCGACAACCAACATCTATAGCATATAACAGAAATTTCCAAGAGCCTAGTCAACCAGTAAAGAACAACTTACCCGTACTACAAGAGTAATAATTATATACGAGAAAGACACACAACACCCATGGCATAATAAGAAATTTCCAAGAGCCTAGTCAACCAGTTATCAACATCTTACCCGTACATAAAAGAGAAGAATACTATACAAGACAGACACCTTCCAACCATGGCATATATAATGTAAAATATAAATTCCAAGAGCCAAGTCAACCAGGTAAACACCAACTTACCCGTACTAATAAAGAGATGATGTACCAGATGATATACAGAACGAGCAATATACGAAGTTGGAGGAATGAAAGCAAATGAATATTCTTGATATAGATAATAGATGATGCACAAACACGAGGCAAGACACTAGAAGAGAGCCTGTACCAAATGAAATATAACCCAAAGAAGTGAATCATGAAAATGAAGAAAATTATGAAATGACGTTTAATGTAATACCAAGAGAAAAGATTAATTGATGACGAAGAAGAATGAAAAAATAATATATTGACGAAGATGATCATGAGAGTATACCAGTGATGAAATGTAGACAAACTATCCCTGTAAAATGTGAAGAATTTAGTTAAGTTGAATCAAGAAGAAGAGAATATAATGATGTATAAACCGCAGATGCGTGAGATGATCCCAAGGATATTTATTATTTGTCGAAAGAACGACCACTTTATGTTTTGAATTAATTTGAGATGAATTGACTGATGAAATGTTCTAGCAATCATTTATATTATTGACAGAGATGATGTGCCTCTGTATTTATTGATGTTAGTATGGCCAGCGGAGATGTATGCCAAAGTGAGCCACTCTAAACTGCCCCAGCTAAAATTATGTTAGGGAATTAGGGAATTAAATAAACAAGGGAGATAATTACATAGAAAGAAAATAATTATGATTCAAATAGAAGAAAGTGAAGGGATATAAAAAAACATAAGAGTCAACGTGGAAATGTACAACAATTGATGAATTCTTCAATAAGAATAAATATACGAATTCAGAATTAATCAATTCTTATAGGAAGGCATATGTAACGTACCAAATTGGCAGTTACATAAAATAACTATCTAATATGTCAAATAAAAGGATATCATGAAAATATTTCATCGAGCATAAAAGAAGGAACGGGAGAATATAAATAAAGTGTGTATCTACGAACGAATATTATTGAAAATACCCAACGAAGGAGAAGGAAGAATAATAAGGATATCATCGAGTATAACAAAGAGAGAGAAAATACCAACGAGCCAATATAATACGTTAGCATCCAGGCCCAATAGATCCAAAATAGTGAGGGGATATGACAAAAATAATTATTAAAATAAAAAGGAGACGAATCAATTACAATCACTATGGTGATAAAACAAACGAATTTGTTTATTAGTGTGAAATAATATGGGACAATGATTACCATAACCACGAATAAAAATATGGAAGAGTATGACAATATTAAGGGACATGGATTATTACAAATAATGTATAACCAAGGAGAACACCGACAGTGAGAAACAACTAACCAGAAGAAGAAAAGAAGAAGAAGAGGAAAAGAAATGTACCATGAAGAATGAAGATTATGTATGAACAGTACAAGACATCAACATTCACAAGATACACAAGGAATTAAAATCAATATAGTGAACAGAAGAAGTATGATGATTATTCAAATACCAATAACAGAGAAACCAGTGTTGAGCATAATTAAGTGATCACGAACAATGACAGTGAGTACTTAATATAAGTGTAACAACATGTGATATGATAACCATTTTACCCCAAGTAAACAGCATAAACAATACCAGTGAAAATGTTTATAACGGAGCAAAGTGATTAACCATTATAAGTGAAAGAATCCACGATTAACTAGTGAAATGCACAGACAATTAGTGTAACAAGTTTAATCAAGATTGTAAAATCACATAGATAATCAATAAGACCACCAAAAAATATGAGACAGAACAGTAAATTAATTGTTCATAGGGATTAATAATAAAAGCTTTGTAAGCCCGAATATGAAATGTGCCTGAATGCCATAGCAAGACAGGACAAAATGTAAATGAATACCAGAACAGATAGTAGCAAATATGCTAGTTTGTTATGTATAAACCAATCAATGTACCAAAAACTAGGTGCAACCCACCAAAATATGTAACATTATTAGACTAAGAATACCTGTGTTATTGTTTCAACAAATAGTGTAAAAATGTGTATAACTTAATAATAAACCATTGTAGTAGAATGCCATAATGAGATGGCAATAGTTGAGTTAAATACTGCATAAAAGTGTGTAGAGCATTGTTGTCAGACAACTGACACATAACCTCACAAGAATTGAACCTATAACATAAAATCATGTAGCCTACATTAGTTAAACCAAGCAATTATCCACAATTGTTTCAAACAGAAACTAGCTAAGAATAATAATGCAAACCAATGAATACCATATGTACTGAAGAACACAGCAAATGAATCAGATTGAATATAATATCATAAAGTTATAAATGGACAGAACCCCAATGTGACAAGAGAGTTAGTCAAAAAACATTATCAAAAATTATCAAAAGAATGTGACAATTGTTACCAGTAGTTAGAGAAATGTCTAATACTGCTATGAGAACACTTCACAAATGTAATACTAGTAGTTTAATAATTGAAATATTAAAAACTAACTAACTGCAATTGTAAAACCAGATGTAAATAAACACCATGCTATAACTTAGAGAGCTTTCAGATAACGAAAAGTTAATGAATACACTGAACCAACAATGTACCACAATTGTACACTATTTTAATTACTAACATTATATCCCATGTGTACTAAAATAACTAAATAAGTGACAAAATGGAAAGATGAGAACAGAAAGTATTTTGATCATACTATGAGTATATACAAAATAACATTTTTTAGCAAAATAAAGTAAGAACAAATGTAAATAAATGTACATATTAGTTTTAGGATGTCAAACATATGTAGTAGAATAAGGAATGATGGCGTTACAAGTGAATATAAACAATCGAACATGGTTGGTATAGACGCCATTAACAGATTTTGTTTAAACTATAAATATAACCATTTTATGTACTAACATGAAGGAGAAATGGACTCAAAATGTTTAGTAATAAGTATTACAGTGTAATTATAACGAAATATGGTGAAAAAAGACTTATTTATGTTAAGAGTCACCAGATGAATTTCCAAGATGACCAAATGAATTAATAATGGACGGATTTAGTGCTTGTTTAGACTTAAAATAAAGCCACAAGTGTCCGCGATTTAATGCCACTATCCAAACGACGATAGGACAAAAGATAAGAAACTTATGACCATTATAAGTTTTTCAATCATTTTGAGTATCCATGTATACGTCACAGATAATCTCGAACCCACGCTTAGAGATGCGAAAAATTGAAAGTTTTATTTTACCAAAGTGTTTTGGGATTGAGAGTATGACCTTTTGAACCAATCAAATAGCTTAAAATGACCAGGCGAGGAAGAGACGCTTTAGCAAAATGTATCATTCGTTCTGCATCACTCACGGCGAGAGGTCTATGCCCAAAGTCATCAAAATATTTTTGAAATGTGCGCGTCACCTACATTAGTATACAAACAAACATTAACCTGTACACAACAACATATTACCGGTGAATTAAGTGAACAGTGAATTAACATGACCAGTGTATAATAAGGGTCATGTTCTGTGAATATAATCAGGGAGTACAATATTTCAATTATTTTAAAGAAAATAATAAAAGAAATAATTCTCGTTAATGAACGAAAATTATTGTTTGGACTGCACTAGTCATAACGCTTGAGTGCGTTTATAAACAATGATGGACAATTATCAGAATTTAATAAACAAGTTGTAGCACAATCCAATGACAATAATTAATTCAAAATTAATTATTTTATATTTTAAAAATAATTGAGAAAGGCGGAATTAAATTTAGATACCGCTCATCATTAAGGAATATAGTCGCTTACTTGACTATAACTTTTGAATTAATAAATAATTATTTTCTTGTGCAAATATTTTCATGACTGATAATTACACATCAAATGATTTATAAATAAAATGTTTGTAACTATATCATTAAGGATTTTATAAATAACATTACTTATTCTAAATAATCACTTACGTGTTACTAGGCAAACTGACCTAGAACCGAAGAATATATTTTTGTCACAAAGAAACAATTCTGTTCTTGAATGATTTTAATGAAATGAAAGCAATAATAAGAGTTTTTTTCTTTAGATTTTTTCTCTTCCCAGTACATGGTTCTGCTAATCAATGAATTAATAATAATAATATTTTTAACAGTGCAACGCTGAAAGCACGTGACGACCTTAACTGCTATATACTTTTGCATAACGTACGATAGTACGATATTATCGGCTATCGTACCGAGTTTAATAATTTTAAATTTTTGTTCTTTTTTATAATAATATATAAGTAAATATTGTTATTCAAACTCACATCTTTATATCTGGTATCATGTATCTTCAAAGAACTCACTAAATTGGTAACATAATTAACTAAAGTGAACCTAACCTCGTTCACAATAATATTGTACCTTACAACAGTGTTACCAGCCTTGAGATACAGAGATCTCAATATTTGTTTAAATTTGTTATTGTTGTAAAAATATCTTATTAATTGTTTTAAAAGAGTTTACTGAATTTAATCATTGGCAATAAATCCTCAGTTTATTATCAGTGGAATCAGTTTTTTAATTTCTATAAAATAGAAGCAGTAAATTAATTTTTTTATAAACAGTTCTCTCATAAGGTAGCGGTAGTATTTGAATGACTGATATCATTCAACTTACAATTGAATATTTGATTTATTTTATTGTTTATGTGCATTCTTTTCGATATTCAAAAGGAATATCTATGTATGTATGTCAAGTGTGTTTACAGTAAAGGAAGTCGCCATCGAGAATACTGAAGATATCCACGGATGGTAAGTGGGGAGGTTAACACAGTGAAGTGATAAATACTCTTTTAAACCACAAACTTTTAAACGTGAACATTAATTCCAATCACCCAATTTTAATAATCATATCTAATAATAATCATCAACAATAACATCATATCTGCATATACTCGACTTGAGTATCAACACACCTATATCTTATATCATATATCTATATTGAATCTATTATAAGGTATGTTCCATACCATATCATAAGGTAACATCAGTGCATTTTAAACCTAAAAACAGTGATATTGTTTTCTAAGAACCCGGAGTAAAAAAACAGTTTATTTTGTAAAGACTCATACAAATCATGTCAATCATAAATTAATAATATGTATACTTTCTGTAATGAGATTAGAGTAATCTGAAGATGGATACAGATATAATTAATTTAAAATTGAATCAAACTATTCTTCAAATACTTTGCATAATGTCAAAGTACTTTTAAAATATAAAAGAATTAGAACCTGGATCCATGGTATTCTATGTAATATACAGTTGTATTGTTTTGAGCTCATCATAGTAACAGTTTAAAGAGAATAAGAGCATAAAACGCAGAATCTATCAGAATCTTTTATTTAATAACCATAAGAATCATTAAAGGTATTATTTTGGAATCTTTATTTTGGAAGCTGTAACAAAGAGATGTTTTTGCTAAACAGAAGAGAGTGAGTAAATTTACGTAACCTTAGTCAAACTCCTGATCTTTACAGGTTCCCAATTTGTTGGTAAGTAATTAGTACTAACAATGGCAGCCGGTTTAATTGACAGCGGCCAATTAAACTGGTTCCCTGTGATATAATGTCTTAACAGGAGGAGACGTTATAAATTATTCTTGTATTATTTTTATATATTATTAATAAAAATAAAACTTTTCGTAAAAGAATATATTTTTTATTATTTTTTCAATATAACACTGTTTAAATACTGTTAATTTAAATAATTTTTAATTTTTATATCAGATGATGTTTGTTAAATACAACTGAAACAGTGTTATATTAAAAAATAATAATTAAAAATATATTCTTGTACGAAAAGTTATATTATTATTAATAATAGAGAAAATATATATATAGAAAAAATTGTTCAAAGTGGAATTGCATGGGATCGAAGTTTTTTTTTGGATTGCACAAGTTCTCGCATTATACAAAACTTAGACATTAGTCAAATACTGCACTTCGTAGACCTTGTAGACCTATATATATTTTGTTTCTATTCTATTATATACACCTACATTTCTGTCATAATATAATTACACAATATAATGTCTACCAACTTTAGACATTTATGACTTTAGTTGTTTTATGATGTTTACACTTTAATTTAGTGCAGTAGGCCTACTTTATTATTATTACTGCTATTCTAATTTTTATTACTTACTTTACCACAGTACTGATTAGAAACATACCTGATTTATTTTTCATCAGGCTGTCCATTTCACTGAAGCCTGATACAAAAATATAACAGAACTGTTCCCATGCACTCCCTTTTGCCATTTTGTTTGAATATTCATTGCATCTCAGGTCCCAAATTGCCGGTCTCTGTTCCACTTCAATTATAAATCGATCAGAATCAAAATCCGACATGATAGTTAAAGTTTTTAAATAGTTTTTAGAAAAAAGAAAGTCTTATAAAGTTTAAAAACAAGTAGTAAGAAAACTCCAAAAGTTTTATAGAAATTACAGTGTTAATACATGCTTCACAACACTACTCTGAACACTGCTGTGGCGCGACTGAAAGTGGCCCGTGTGCAAGCTCCAAATCGTCGCCTCTCATGGCGGGGACTGGCTTCTGCCTGCCACAGTCGCGTGTCAGTCGCTCATGTGCAAGGGTACAATTTAAAACCATGCAAAACAAACAGTGGTGCCACAGAATGGCCCGTGTGTCAGCAGCCTTATTGTTATTGTTTACATTAGAGGTTATGTTAGTAAGCAGTTTGTTTATTTTGAAGCCATTTGCAATAGATTCATTTTTGATGTCCAGATGTCCTAACTTTACGTTATAATGTTTGTTATTTACATTGCACATCAAAGTATTATTATTAAAATCAATTACAGCATTTATTTTGCTTAACGTGTCAGTACCCAGTATAACATCACATAGGCTACAAGGTCTTTAATTAATAGTACTGGCACGTCAATCTCGACTCTCTGTGTTGTGATAGACACCAATGCTTGTCAGTTAATAATCTGATTATCATTTGTGGCTGTTTTAATAATGTGTTGTTTATGGGTAATATTGGTACTTTCTTAAACTGATTCTTATGTTTATTTATAAATTTTTCACTTATTAAAGATATCTGAGCACCGCTATCTAACAGAACATTTCCTATACAATTATTAATTTTGGCTCTAACTATAGTAGGCCTACTCTAATTCACAATCTTAACACTATTGTCATTTTCCATACACTTATTCTTATTTACTAAATCATCTAGTATATCATTTGGGTATATGCCTGCCACACAAAATGTTTACTTATCACTACTGTTGTCAACACTAGACTGGTGATACTGACTTTCAGTGATGTTTTTCTGTGCATAGACGTACGTTTTTTGGCTGTTCCAAAACTGGTTTATTTTCAGTTACCGATGCGACTTTATGCTGATTATATTTCGGAATCTTTTGTTTATGTTTATATTGTTGTTGTTGTTGTTATTTATGAGTTGATTGAATTGATGTGCGTGTTTGGTTGCTATCACTATTGGGACTATCAACATTCTCCCATTTGGTCAATAGTAATAACAACTCTTCTATTGTTTTTACACCTTGTGTGATCACGGCTATTTGAATTCTACGACTAAAGTGATGAGCAAGCTTATTTACCATTTCTGCCTCTGTCATTGGTGGTTCAAGATATTTGGCTCGAGACACAAGTTGTATTAGGTATTTCTTTTTGGACCCTTTGGCTGGTGTATATTTACCAAACTCAACTGTACACGGATTTTCCGCTGTACCTCTTCATTCCAATACTGTGCTCGGAAATGGTCTACAAAGTCTTTGTATATGGTAATCTTATCCTGCACAATCGTGAACCATTCTGCCGCCGTACCTTTAAGCTCCCACACAACCCAATTAATTTTGTCCACTTCGCTCAAATTGTCGTTAATGGATTCCATACTACGTTCGCACGCCCAAAGAAACTGTAAAGGATTGCAGCTATCTTGACCATAGAATTTTAGTTGTGAGTTAGGTTCATCAATTGTTTTATATACATAAGTTGTTTGGCTCGCAGGCATAGAGGTACGTTGTAACCTATTAATTTGTTGTCTAAGTTCTTCGACCCGATGTTCTTGTTCGGAGACAAATTCTTTGATGGTGGTCGCCTGCCCTTGTACTCGTTCCTCGATCGAAGCAACTCTAGCCTCGCATTCGCTTATACGCGAACTATTAACCTCTAATGCAAATTCAACATTCACGCATAAATTCAACCTTATCTGATATCTTCTTCTCCATAGCTTCTAATAAGGCTTTGTTTTGCTTGCTTTGATCGTGGACTGCGGCAAATATTTTTTTGTTTTCGTCGTGTAGTGCTTCGTTCTGTTTAATCACGTCCTCTTTAGCCGATTTATTTTCCTCACGTATCATCTGCATATTAGCTAAAATCGGAGCCAATGTTGTTTGCATATCAGCTGTTTGAGTCTCCATTGTTTACAGTTACTATCACCAAAACAAAGTTTATCGTCTTCATTTAAATGTGTACGGTTCTTTAATTACATTTAATAATATTGTTAAATCCGATTATTAAATGTAACTGTATACTTGTTTGACGTGGTCAGTGTTCGTCAGTAATCTCGAATCGAATGTCCACAATCTTACTTTAACCTATATTACAACTAACACACAAATATATACTTCAAACCTCCAAATATTATTTAAAACTAAATTAATATTGTCCAAAATAATTTGTTTCACAGAGAATATGCAAAAGTTTATATACACTCCCTGCGACACAATATTAAAATATAAAACACAGTTCAAATAAATTTAGTCTATACACAATAACTAAAATCCTTAACCTAAAACCGTATTAACTATTAACTCGTGCCCAAAGTTGACGGCGCCAAATACTGTCTATGCAATGATACAAATTTAAAACTGCATAGATAGGGATTATAGAAATTATTACAACAAGGTCTATATCTGGAGGTAGGAAAATGTATTAAATTAAATCTTTAAAATTTACTATTGTCTTGTTAATTTATAATATAAAATTGTTTATTTAAAATTTGTCTTTCAAAACTGAGTCTATGACTTGCTTTACAATTATGTTACTTGTTCTGTTGAAATCCACTGTTTGCGTCGACACCATGCGCTCCCCGCACCTCGACTGGATCGCTGTGACTGCACGTCGACCAATGACTCCTACACTGATAATTCATATCTTTGCACCCACACACACTGCGATATGAACTGTTATTGTTTATAAAATTATCTCGGGGTTTTAAAACTGGGTAAAATATATCTGTGTGTATTAAGCTTACACAAATCCGGCTTCTTGAAGTGAGATGACAAATCTGAATAAATTTTAGACCCTCTGATTGGTTGAAACATTAGCAACGTCACACATGAGAACAGATAGACTGAAATCAGGCTTAAACTCTGTCCAATTCTGCAAAGGCCTGTCTAGATCTAATCTATAATATACGAAGAGACGCCAAGCCGTAAATGACTCAAATTTTAATTTAAAACAAGAAAAAATTAACCAAATTTACTAAAATGAAGAACCAAACACTCTGATGAAGAACTAATACATTCAACTGATGCCAAAGACCAAGTTATTAAATTCAAAATTAATAAATTTCGATCAACTCATACGAAAAAGACGCCAGGCGTAATTACATTCCAAAATGATGGAAGATTGATGAATAACGATGACCCAACCTATTTCAGCTGAATGACATTACACCTTAATTCAACTGATTTGATAAGTATTGCTGAGTTACCCGAATTTAGGAAATAAATTCTTTCCAATTTTTTCTCACAACAATTTTAACTCTCACTATAAACTGATGATCTAATCCTTTCAAAGATTAATTAAAAAATAAAACACTAAACTTATATGAAACTAGAAAATAACCTGTATAGAAATTACGAACTTTTGAAATACACTTTTTAACACTTCAGGAACAAATTGTAATTACACCTTATAGTATATAAGTACCAGTAATGTAAGGTAGTGTACTTTATTGTAATCAAACTGATATTTTTTTGTAAACCAAAAGATATTAAGAAAATTTGGTTTACAAAAAAATATCAGTTTGATTACAATAAAGTACACTACCTTACATTACTGGTACTTATATACTATAAGGTGTAATTACAATTTGTTCCTGAAGTGTTAAAAAGTGTATTTCAAAAGTTCGTAATTTCTATACAGGTTATTTTCTAGTTTCATATAAGTTTAGTGTTTTATTTTTTAATTAATCTTTGAAAGGATTAGATCATCAGTTTATAGTGAGAGTTAAAATTGTTGTGAGAAAAAATTGGAAAGAATTTATTTCCTAAATTCGGGTAACTCAGCAATACTTATCAAATCAGTTGAATTAAGGTGTAATGTCATTCAGCTGAAATAGGTTGGGTCATCGTTATTCATCAATCTTCCATCATTTTGGAATGTAATTACGCCTGGCGTCTTTTTCGTATGAGTTGATCGAAATTTATTAATTTTGAATTTAATAACTTGGTCTTTGGCATCAGTTGAATGTATTAGTTCTTCATCAGAGTGTTTGGTTCTTCATTTTAGTAAATTTGGTTAATTTTTTCTTGTTTTAAATTAAAATTTGAGTCATTTACGGCTTGGCGTCTCTTCGTATATTATAGATTAGATCTAGACAGGCCTTTGCAGAATTGGACAGAGTTTAAGCCTGATTTCAGTCTATCTGTTCTCATGTGTGACGTTGCTAATGTTTCAACCAATCAGAGGGTCTAAAATTTATTCAGATTTGTCATCTCACTTCAAGAAGCCGGATTTGTGTAAGCTTAATACACACAGATATATTTTACCCAGTTTTAAAACCCCGAGATAATTTTATAAACAATAACAGTTCATATCGCAGTGTGTGTGGGTGCAAAGATATGAATTATCAGTGTAGGAGTCATTGGTCGACGTGCAGTCACAGCGATCCAGTCGAGGTGCGGGGAGCGCATGGTGTCGACGCAAACAGTGGATTTCAACAGAACAAGTAACATAATTGTAAAGCAAGTCATAGACTCAGTTTTGAAAGACAAATTTTAAATAAACAATTTTATATTATAAATTAACAAGACAATAGTAAATTTTAAAGATTTAATTTAATACATTTTCCTACCTCCAGATATAGACCTTGTTGTAATAATTTCTATAATCCCTATCTATGCAGTTTTAAATTTGTATCATTGCATAGACAGTATTTGGCGCCGTCAACTTTGGGCACGAGTTAATAGTTAATACGATTTTAGGTTAAGGATTTTAGTTATTGTGTATAGACTAAATTTATTTGAACTGTGTTTTATATTTTAATATTGTGTCGCAGGGAGTGTATATAAACTTTTGCATATTCTCTGTGAAACAAATTATTTTGGACAATATTAATTTAGTTTTAAATAATATTTGGAGGTTTGAAGTATATATTTGTGTGTTAGTTGTAATATAGGTTAAAGTAAGATTGTGGACATTCGATTCGAGATTACTGACGAACACTGACCACGTCAAACAAGTATACAGTTACATTTAATAATCGGATTTAACAATATTATTAAATGTAATTAAAGAACCGTACACGTTTAAATGAAGACGATAAACTTTGTTTTGGTGATAGTAACTGTAAACAATGGAGACTCAAACAGCTGATATGCAAACAACATTGGCTCCGATTTTAGCTAATATGCAGATGATACGTGAGGAAAATAAATCGGCTAAAGAGGACGTGATTAAACAGAACGAAGCACTACACGACGAAAACAAAAAAATATTTGCCGCAGTCCACGATCAAAGCAAGCAAAACAAAGCCTTATTAGAAGCTATGGAGAAGAAGATATCAGATAAGGTTGAATTTATGCGTGAATGTTGAATTTGCATTAGAGGTTAATAGTTCGCGTATAAGCGAATGCGAGGCTAGAGTTGCTTCGATCGAGGAACGAGTACAAGGGCAGGCGACCACCATCAAAGAATTTGTCTCCGAACAAGAACATCGGGTCGAAGAACTTAGACAACAAATTAATAGGTTACAACGTACCTCTATGCCTGCGAGCCAAACAACTTATGTATATAAAACAATTGATGAACCTAACTCACAACTAAAATTCTATGGTCAAGATAGCTGCAATCCTTTACAGTTTCTTTGGGCGTGCGAACGTAGTATGGAATCCATTAACGACAATTTGAGCGAAGTGGACAAAATTAATTGGGTTGTGTGGGAGCTTAAAGGTACGGCGGCAGAATGGTTCACGATTGTGCAGGATAAGATTACCATATACAAAGACTTTGTAGACCATTTCCGAGCACAGTATTGGAATGAAGAGGTACAGCGGAAAATCCGTGTACAGTTGAGTTTGGTAAATATACACCAGCCAAAGGGTCCAAAAAGAAATACCTAATACAACTTGTGTCTCGAGCCAAATATCTTGAACCACCAATGACAGAGGCAGAAATGGTAAATAAGCTTGCTCATCACTTTAGTCGTAGAATTCAAATATAGCATCAATTATGATGACTGTCTTGAAGATTAAATATACCCAATGAGTCTTATGCTCAAAGCACTGATTTTCAGTTTAATATAGCATTAAAATTAATCATGCACACATGCACGCACTCATACACATATGCAGGGAGAGAGAGGCTAACACATTCTTTTTTTTCAGGGGTGCTGAAGGATTACCTTAGGGAGCTTCCGGAACCTTTGTTCACTAAGTGTCTTTACCAGATGATGATTGATGCATTATCAGTGTGTTTACCAGATGATCCAGATGGAAATGCTAAACTTATATTTTCTATTCTTGATTGCCTTCCACGGATAAATAGGGTAAGTCAAAATTTATGTTAGTGTACAATGTACATATGTCAGTCTAGTGTTTAACATAAGTAGTGACAACAGAATTTAGTCAAAGTATTGTACATAATTTAAAAATGTGTGTTGATGTTTTGACAAAATCTACAAAGAACAAATTAATACACATCAGGAGCTGGGAGTAGAAAGGGTGAATATGAAAATCATGGTGTTGGAAAATCACGTTTGAAGTTTGTGAATACTCTCAGGATAGAAAGCCCGAATATGTATTTCAGTATTAAAATACATAAATTCTGATTAGTTTACACTTTTATTTTTAAATAATTAATGATAAGTAAAATAAAAAATAATAATATAAATATATTTGCCCTTACTGCTCCAATATTACAGCACTAATCTCTCAGCTGGTTTTATGCAGTCCATACATTTCAATGCTATTTACAAAATACTAAGGGAGGATATATACATGATAGTGGTATTACCGCGTTCTTAACATATCAGAAAAAAGGATTCTGTAAAAAAAAAAAATCAATTTTTGTTTATTCGCCCTTTCTCCTTCAAGCTCTTGATATATATCTTTATCTTTTGTAAGCACATGTGTGAATGTGTATTATTACATGCTCACATATGTGTACGTAACAGTCTCCAAGTCATAGATTTGCATTGTTATAATTTATATTATTGGTTTTTAATATGTATTTTTTAACACTCCTGTACAATTTCTTTCAGGCAACATTGATTTACTTAATGGATCATTTGGTGCTTGTAGTATCGCAATCAGAACATAACAAAATGTCACCACAAAATCTGGCTGTATGTTTTGGCCCAGTTCTAATGCTGCAGAGTCAATCGATAGATAAGCCCCTTGATTTCAATCAACCAATCAATGCTCTACGCTATTTACTAGAAATATGGCCAGTAAAGTCAGGTACAGTACTTATAATTTTATTTGAAACTAGGTAAAAAATAATGAAATTTGTTCTGCAGGGATAATATTTAAGTAAAACTTTTATTTTCATGATCTGTCAATTTCTCGTAGCTTCATCAGAAAAGATAAATTTAGTTAAGCAAAATAATTTCATCAGAGCATATTGGTTGCTTATTAAAATCTATAATTTGGTATAATTAGAAAGTATAATTTGGTATTTAGGACTTTAATTGATAAATAAACAATTCCACATATGTACAAGAGCTTCACAAAATTGAATATGCAAACAGTGTGTTAAAAAAGTAGCTATACAACACAACAAGTAGTTAGTGTTGTTGGACTATTTCTGAACATAATTCCTAAACTTTGACAGTTCATTGTATCATGGTACAAACTTCTGTATGTTTGTGACAAAGAATGTTGACATGTGGAATCGCATTTACAGTGTGACAGTGGCATACCTCTTTTTCTGGGCCCCTGCAGGAAGGAATCCTTTGCAAGCCCCCCTACCCCCCTACTTGATTCACAACATTGTTTTCTCTTGAATACTAGCCCCTCCTTACAGCTGTGGCAGCTACTAAAATTATATGACATGAAAAGAATACATTCTCTTCAAGACTTTTTAAAATCTCTTCTTCTAAGCCTGAGCTAGTTTCATCAGTTATTTCTATAAATACTAAAACGCTTTCATTAATTTTGAAGTTGGTGAGCCTTCTTGTTATGTCTTCAAAAATTAGACATATTTGATTATTTAATTCAGTTGATGTTTTATATTCTTGGATTTCATTGTCCATAACGTGTCCGTTACTTAATTAAATATAATTATTTCACTACCAACTCGGAACACAAAGTTTTTTATGGGTAAACACGTAAAAGTTTTACCTTATAACCTTAACCGGTTTTCACTTTTAAAAAGCTTCTTCAGAGACTGCTGCTGGGATCACTGTCTGTCTTGTTGTTGGCGATGGTATTGAGTTTTGAAAGATCGATATTGTGTGTGTGGGGTGTGATATGTTCGAATAACGCGTATGATTTGAATTGTGTCTGTTCGTTTAGAATGTCGTTTTTATGTGTTTTCGTGTGTTTGTATATTTCCAATTGTTCTAGAGTGTCTAGTTTTCAGCCTTTTGTGTGTATGTGTAGAATGTCCATGTTATTGTCGATGTTTTTGTATGTGTGGTTTGCTTCAATGAGGCACTACACTCCACTACAGAATCCACCTTTGCAAACCACCTCAAGGTTTGCAAACCACCTTAGGTAAAATTAAACAACTCCTGAAGTCTCCCTTGTTCCACAGTAAGATCACAGTATTTAAAATGTATTTTTATTCTTATCTAGTTGTAAGTGAAAAATATGTGATATATTTTAATTCTTTTTATTTTATTCTGATTTTTTTTTTGTCACATATTAAATTAAAACTTCTTGCCACAGTTTAGAGGACAAACATGAAGTAAGCCCGCATATTTTATGCTTATAGTACTATACTTGATTCACAAAAAGTGTACATAAGTTAGGTGATATACCTAAACTGAAGTTATTTGTTGAGCAGTAACATTTATTGTTCCTAGCTATAACAAGATTAAAATAAACTGTTTGCAGGTGAACCAGTAGTCAGTAGAAGAGAAAGCATATTAGATTCCCAGTCCCACTGTTTCCTGCATGTAACATCTGATGAATAATGTACTGTATTTATTTATTTCTGAAAATTCTTAATTTATTTTTTAAATTTATTAATTTTATATCGAATTGGGACATGTTATATCCTTTTTTAACCTTTACAGTTGTTATGTGGCAGAGGATGAACACTAAATTCAATGAATACTTTTTTATTATTTTAATTTTATATTCATATAATGTAAATTAATATTCTTGAATTTTGTTGTCTATGATGTGTCCATTGATTAACTAATTATAAGTATAACACTACCGACTTGGAACACAAAGTTTTATATTAGTAGAAATGTAAAACTTTTATCTTATAGCCTGAACCAGTTTTCGCTTATTATAAGCTTTGTCAGAGGATGCCACTGGGAGTGCTGTCCGTCTTGTTCTCGGAGACAGTGCTGTCTTTTGAAAGATCGATGTTGTGTGTGTGTGTGTGTGTGTGTGTGTGTGTGTGTGTGTGTGTGTGTGTGTGTGTGTGTGTGTGTGTGTGTGTGTGTGTGTGTGTGTGTGTGTGTGTGTGTGTGTGTGTGTGTGTGTGTGTGTGTGTGTGTGTGTGTGTGTGTGTGTGTGTGTGTGTGTGATATGTTCGAATAATATGTGTGATTTGAATCGTGTCTGTTCATTTAGGATGTCGTTTTTATGTGTTTGTATATTTCTAGTTGTTCAAGAGTGTCTAGTTTTTGGCCTTTTGTGTGTACGTGTAGAATATCCATGTTGCTTTTGATGTTTGTGTATGTGTGATTTGTTTCATTGAGGTGGTTTACAAAGGTGGATTTGGTAGTGGAGTGTAGTGCCTTTGTGTGTTAAATGTATCTCTGTTTGAAGCAATGTCCTGTCTGGCCTGTGTAGAATTTGTTGCAATCTGAACAATTTAGTTTGTAAACACCAGGTGGATCAAATTTGTTTTGTTCTTTGTGTGTGTGTTTTGATAGTGTGTGTTCTGTTTTGTTTGTAGTTTTGTATGTGATTCTGTATCCTGTTTTTTTTTAATTTGTGAGCTATTTTTTCAGTGTGGTTATTGATGTATGTTAGTGTTATGAATTTGTTGTTTTCTGTCTTTGTCTGTTGTTTGTTTTGTGTAGGAGTTTATTGGCAATTGTCCTGTTGTATCCATTGGATTCTGCTAGATATTTTATAGTGTTTAGTTCATCTTTGTAGTCTTTTTCATCTAGTGGGATGTTGTTTAGTCTGTGTATCACAGTTCTGAAGGCAACTAGTTTGTGTTGTATTGGGTGATTGGAGGAGCTGTGTATTAGTGTGTGAGTTGTAGTGGGTTTCTGTATATACTGAATTTGTGTCTGTGTTCAAGTTTTGTGATGGAGAGGTCTAGGAAGTTTATGCTATTGTTGTACTCGTATTCAGCAGTGAAGGTTATGTTTTTGTGTATTTTGTGTATTTTGTTTATGTGGGTTAGTAGCTGTTCGCATTGTCTTTTCTTTCCCTTGTATAGAATTATGATGTTATCAACATATCAGTGCCAATATAGTATTTTATATTCATTTTTACCAATATAAAACTTTGTGTTCTGAGTTGGTAGTGTTATACGTATAATTAGTAAATTAATATGTTTATGCTATTGATGACAGCTTAATTTTTTCTATACTATGGCCCGTATTTATGTAATTCTATGTTAACTCCCATCTTTACATAAGTATTGGCTGTAACTAACCTCTAATCTTGTATCAAGTATTCTCTCAAGTAAACTAATTCAACAATTGTAACTGCTGAATATGAGCTATTAGTAGCAGGCAATATGCATGTACAGGACTTTACTTTGAAGCTGAATTGCAAAAAGTAGCAAGTTAGTTCTTTTATTGTGGTATTAAAAAAAGAACATAATAAAAAGAAATAATTGAATAAAATGTGATATTTTATGTATGTGTAGACCTACAATGTATATATTAATTTTACAGTTATTTCTATAACTCACTAAAGAAAAAACAAACAGTACAAAAAAAATCTTAACAATAGAAACATCTGTCAAAAACATTTCAGCCCAGGAAATAATTTTGTAAATTAATAAATTACATTAAGTTACAATAATTAGACTTCATGTTGGCTTCTTCAATGTACAAGGAAGTTCAGTGTTGTACATTCATGTTCTTATTGATTTGCAACTAAAAATCTAATTCTCTTGCAATGAATAATGAATTAAATCATCTGTAAAATATTGTTCTGAAGATTAACTGAAAAAGAATGTTAACTGCATGTTATTCAACTTTTTGTGTAGGTACGTCTCAATCTTATGTTTGTCTTTATGTATTTCTGCAATATATTGTAAGTCAAACAAAAGCATTGCTTTGTTTTACTCCAAGTAGCTGTATACTTTATTCAGAATGGTTATATATGACTTGCTGATATTTTTATTCATAATCATACACTTTGTAGATTAATGTAACAATCTTTAACTTCGCTGCAGTTGATCAGGTATTATTTTCACAGACAGTTCGGGAGTTGTTAACCGGTTCTCCCCAGCCACCATTGCGTCCACCAAAATCTTCTCCACTGCCACTCCCACCTCCATTACCAGTCAAACCAGCTGGTTTTGGCCTTCAGAAAGGCGGCATAGTGCCAACTCCCTCGAAAGGCATTCGCAAGGTTCCACCTATGGTGCCAGCTCGCTGTACTCCAGTAGTCGTAGCATCACCAACCACTGATTCGTCTCCTGAAGATGCTGATGAGCCAACTAGTGAAGGTTCGGTGAAGCGAACCCCACCTCGTGTGGAACCAAGACGTATGAATGGAAACTCAAGTACTAGAAGTTTCCAGCAAAATGGTGTGGAAAAGTCGCCTGGATCACCACAGACTATACCTCCTGTTCCAAGTAGAAATGGTATTCAGAATGGGCAAATGAATCATTTAAATCAAAATCATAGTAAGCAAAATTCAAGTAACGGCCAGCAAAACATGTCGACTTTAGCAATTGATCCATCAAAATCACCTCAGTCTCCTGGAGTGTTAAGCTCTGAAAAGTCATCTCCTAAAGTTAGCCAAAGTAGTAGTTTTGTAAACGGTAAAAGTTTTCAAGAAGATGCTCCAGTGATAAATAATTTATCAGCTGAAACTGAAGAATTATTGGTTGAAACACCAAGCTCATCTACAGGGACGGAGGAAGATTCAAGAAAAGAAATTGGAGAACGTGGTGTGGAAGCTGATGAAGAAGCAAGTGACGACGATATAGAGAATGATGCAATGAGTCAAAAGTAAAGTCTGGTAAGGTTCCATAAATCTCTTCACTGCCATAATTACTATATAGACATTATAACTAATACAAGTTTGTAATGGATTAGTTAATGAAAATACATTCCTAATTATTCCTTCTGTAATCTGTAGAAAAGATGTTGAATTGTTTATAACCTTCATTGTTTATAAGTGTGCCCTACATCAATCAAAATTTATTTTAAAATGTATTTATCAGTATAAAATACAATTCTATTATACATACTGTAAAATAAAATCAGGAAAAGGTACACGTACATTATTTAAAAGAAAAATGTATCAACGTGCTTCATTCTTTTAAAAAACATAATTACATTATACATATATAACTGACAGATTAACTGAAATAAGAATGTGATAATTATAAAAACGTTTAACTAATATAGCAATAAATTTAATATAAATTTGTTGTATTATGATTGGATTAAGTAAATATGCATTTTGTTTAAATAAGAAAACTCTATTAACTATGTTAAAGTATATTGTTGATGCGTAGAGTTAATTCTTCCTATTTACTGGGAAGAGAAGTGATATAGACAAAGGAATAAATACACATTAAACCTTGCTTTTAAGAACAAATTTAAAAAAAAAACTCGTTTCCTCAAGAAAATACTATGCTACTGTGTAGATTAAAAAAATGAATTTCTTTTATATTTTAACTCAAAGTTTAAAGTTTTATAAAAGGTACAATACAATATTAGTATAATAAAAAGTTTAATCCTCAGTGTACATTGAGTTGGAGTGTAAATGTGGCAGTAATATTTTTTATTCTGTGCATGGTATATTATTTTATTTAATTCACACAGATTCAGAAAGAGTTATAAAATTGCATTATTAGTTAAATATCGAATGAACGTCAAACTATATTATTATTAAATCAGAAAACCAGGAACTTAAACTGTAAATACAGTACCTGATTTTAAGGATCCTCAGATACTAACAGTTTAAGCATAAACTCTTCATGGTGTGTACAGCATTATAAATGTACAATATATGGTAATGTAACACACACAGTCTTTATGTCTCTCCTTTATGGAAAAACATTACTTAACTATAGTATTTTTCTTTTGTAGTTTGTTATAAATTAATTGTCTGTTAAGTATGAGTAATTATATTCTAAATGATTCATTTATGCTGTATATGCTTACACACGTACAAAGTTTTTCAAACAATTTAATTATATATAATCAAATTATAATTACTTTTGTAATCATTTCAATTAGAATTCTCTGAAGATGCAGATATATTCTGTGAAATTCTGTGATTTAATCGGGTTAATTAAAACAATAAAAAATGAGATCAATCTATTTGCAGAAGGAAGTAATTATAATTTGAATATATACATATATATTCACACACTTTTTGCTACAGTCTGTTTCTTGATGTATACAATATATTTAATATTTATAAAGACTTTACATCTAGATGTTTACTCCTTATTTGGAACATGTTTTGGGAAGCCTTGTGTTCCCATCTTCTGCCTTCCAGATTTTGAGCCTTGTGAGGTACTTGTGTGTTGGTTGTCTGTTGCTGTGGTTTACTGTTGGCTTCTGGTGCTTTAAATAGGTATTATTGTGTGTGATTGTGGTGTATATATTAATATTTTGTGTATTTTCCACGTTGAGTGCTTTGAAAATAAATTGTATTGTGTTTTGTATTGATTTGTATTTGTTCAGGTATTAGTTTGTTACATACACACAAAAACACATAAACATAAAACACAAAACAAACTAATACCTGAACAAACACAAATCAGTACAAAACACGACACAATTTTCAAAGCATTCAGCATGGAAAATACACAAAATACTAATATATACACCACAATCACACACAGTAATACCAATTTAAAGCACCAGAAGCCAACAGTAAACCACAGCAACAGACAACCAACACACAAGTACCTCACAAGGTTCAAAATCAGGAAGGCTGAAGATGGGAACACAAGGCTTCCCGAAACATGTTCCAAATAAAGAGTAAACGTCTTGAGGTAAAGTCTTTATAAATATTAAATATATGTGTGTGTGTATGTATGTATGTATGTATGTATATATATATATATACATATATATAACATTCCTATTTGCCCACGTTATTCTTGTATATATTTATTATTATTATTATTATTATTATTTATTAATAAAACTTTTCTTATAAGAATCTTATCATCATCAGAACAAGGAAAAAAAAAGAAATTCTGATGATGATAGTTTATACTATCAAAACAGTGTAATATTGAAAAAATAGAACAAATATTCTTGTAAGAAAAATTTTATTTATTATTAATTTTTAACATATTATACAAGAATCCTGCAAGAAACTCAACAAGTTACTTACAAAGAAATGATGGAAAAACTTAATTATAATATAAGTTTCTGGTAATGAGAATAAGATATTGTACATTTTATGGTATCCATAATTTCAACAACTGGTTAACATATGTTAATTTTGTGATATTAAGTTATGTTAATGAATACACTTTACCATATAAAATAATAAAAATATTTCAGTCCATAGTAAACATTACTGATTTAATAATTAATGGTATTGATGCTTTAAATACAACCTAAAAAAGAAAAGCCTATTTAATTTAATTTAAACTATTGTAAGCAAATAAAGTAAGCAAATAAATTAGTTATCCCGCCTGATCTGACAGTGTATTTTATACCATGGAATACATTAGAGTTGAACGTGTGTATTTTTTCCTTACATGTAGTCCATTATCACTTTGTTATTTAATAAGTGTATTACAAAATAAAATATTATTATTGTGTTATTACTATTATTGTATTATTATTACTATTATTATTTTTATTATTATCAACATTTTTTTTTTTACAAAAAGTTTCCAGCTTATATCCACACCTATCTCAGGTCTGTAATGAGTATTAAACTTCACACAATTTATACATGTTAATTTGTAATAGGCAAAACCAAAGAAACGTCTCACTCAAGAAAGCTTACAATGATGCAGTACACTGTATCTGCCTGCATTATTTACAGGATTTAATCTGTATACTATTTAAAATTCTCTAGTAGTAACACTAAGAGTAACAGATTATATAATCTTAAGATTATAATAAAATTTCAAAACAAAAAATGATCCAGCTTTGTAGTGTTACTTGCCTTTACTTAATCACTGTGTCTAGAAAGTGCTATTCTAGACAGCAAACTCTGTTTGTTTGAAAAATTCCATCCTTCTTGTTATGAAAAAGTTGGCAAAGATTTCCCCCACAACAGTTTAAAGGATAATGCGTAAACATACAATAAAAATTCCTTACACTCTTGGATTTCGTTGTCCATGACGTGTCCGTTGATTAACTAAATATAATTAAATCACTGCCGACTCGGAACACAAAGTTTTTATGGTAAAAACATAAAAGTTTTACCTTATAGCCTGAACCAGTTTTGCAAACCCAATGAGTTGAAGCAAACCATGCATACAAAAACATTGACAATAACATGGATATTCTACACATACACACAAAAGGCTGAAAACTAGACACTCTTGAACAATTGGAAATATACAAATACACAAAAACATAAAAACGACATCCTAAATGGACAGACACAATTCAAATCACACGCATTATTCGAACATATCACACCCCACACACACACACACAACATCGATCCTTCAAAAGTCAACACCGTCACCAAGAACAAGATGGACAGCACTCCCAGTGGCAGCCTCTGACGAAGCTTATAATAAGCAAAAACTGGTTCAAGCTATAAGGTAAAACTTTTACATTTTTACCCATAAAAAACTTTGTGTTCCGAGTTGGTAGTGATTTAATTATATTTATTTAATTCCTTATACATTTCATGTACACATCATGAAAGGTTATCATGTTTCAAAGCCTTGCACGGCCTGTATGATCAAAGTTGTTTAAAGCTTCGAGGCTGTTTGGCTGTGATCAATTACTGTACAAATTGTTGCTAAATGTTTTGCCAGCTCCTGCAGCAGGCGTCTTCAGTAGCAGGGACTAGTTGTATACATTCCACAGACCAGATACAACAAAGACTGTGTGTTCCAAAGACTGAAAATCGTTGTTTCCACCTTTGGAATGTATATAACTAGTTTATACTACTGAAGATTTATATTCATACTACTGCATCTTTATATTTTTAACTTCACACAAAGAAAAGTGTGGTGAAGTGTAAGTCTATGAATGAAGAAACTTTCAGATATAGTAAAATATTTCAAAACAATTTTGTTTTCTTAGTACACAAGTGTGTGTGTGCGTGCGTGCGTGCGTGCGTACGTGTGTGTGTGTGTGTGTGTGTGTGTGTGTGTGTGTGTGTGTGTGTGTGTGTGTGTGTGTGTGTGTGTGTGTGTGTGTGTGTGTGTGTGTGTGTGTGTGTGTGTGTGTGTGTGTGTGTGTGTGTGTGTGTGTGTGTGTGTGTGTGTGTGTGTGTGTGTGTGTGTGTGTGTGTGTGTGTGTTCTCAAAACATTACCTTACCCTAGATGATAAAATATTTGGTGACTTTGCTAGTTCTCCATATAGTTTTTAAATCAGACTTCATGGCTGATAACACAATCTACCAACAATGTAGAACATGGTGATTAAGTAAAGTAATATTAAATTGCTAATTAAAAATTTTAATACAGTTGAAAATTAATTTTATGTTTTTCAGTTCACTTTTCACCTAATTTCTAATTGTTTGCACTTTGTTGGTACATACGTATTCATGTCTACAAATGAGAGAGAGAGAGAGAGAGAGAGAGAGAGAGAGAGAGAGAGAGAGAGAGAGAGAGAGAGAGAGCACATGTATACTGTACTTGTAAGTTTAATTCCTTGGCCTATCTGCTTCCTTCTTGCTGAATACTTGAATTCATGTTGAGTAAAATATTGCTTTGAGTTTCTGTCAAAATAAAAATTTTGTAATTAAATAAATTATTAGTTGTATATATAAAAAACATTTACTGTTAAATTATTTGATACCATAGTGTAACTTATTACTGACATTTGCTAATCGAACGATGGTAACTTCAATTGTCCTTTGGACATGCTGATGTATATGTGTATTTGATTAGTTAACTCCAGTAGAGGTTGTAACAACAGTATGCATTAATTCTCAAAATCTTGTACACTCTCTCTTGAAGCATGTAACTGCAGCTGGTAGATGATATATATATATACATTTTTGTGGATTTACTTTTTGTATCTTAAAACGTGTAAAGAATTAAGTCTATAAAATAAATGAGAATCTCTGTAAATATGTTATAATACAAAACAAAATAATATATATATATATGAAAGTATTCACCATTATGAAAATGGATCTGTTGTATATTGTAATAAATAATTATACTCATTAGGTATTAATGGAAATGATTTTTCAGACTAGTCAATTATTATATTATTATTATTAAGAGTATATCAATTTAGTTATAGCCTGTATAATTAAATATTAAATTAAAATATCAAACACTATTGATTATATCAAATGGTTACTGAAATTGTTAAATGAAAAGTCAAATAATCAAATGTACTTATTAAGTCAGAACATACAGAGTCCAAGATAAAAAATACAGAGAGCACAGAATATTACCTAGGCGTTATTATTTGTATATCCCGAACGCTGCCTCATTATTATTGGATATGAAAGAAAATTACAATCAAGACTAATAAATACAATACATACTGTATGTACATTAAATATAAAAGTATTCTGTTTATTGACAAAGTTGTGTCTTAGCCAAACAGTGCTATAAAATGTAGGTAGTCCCTTGTACGCATGTGTAATAGTAAGAAGGAAGCTGATACAAACTGTAACACATATTCTTAATGTCATAAACAATAATTATTGCCAGCAAATGTGATAAACACATTAGTATTTCAAGATTTGATGTAATACACCCTTGCTTATTTAGTAATACAGAAAATTGATATTATAACTCTTATTTTAAGAGAGGCTTTAAGAAAACTTTATTCTTTCAGTTAATTAAATGTTACACTTTCTAATTATTTTATAGTCAATCATTTACCTCGTGAATTCATTCACTACACAAAATTCTTCATGACAAAAAATATATAATATACATTTTCCAATTTTGTTACAAATTTACAGTTACTGTTTATGAATTCTAAGAAACAGTCATTATAAAGCATAAAATCTCTGAAAATGAAAACATTTTGTTACTTAATACCCTTCTTCATATCCAGCAAGACTTATTAGTTACTTGTAACTGATAATTTTTAGTTTCTGCATTTTAAGCACACACAATCAATGTGCATACAGACCAGACACTAATTGATTCAACAACACGTTTCTTTCAAACATTTTCCAATGCTGAAAGAATAAATGTTTTTTATTAGCATTATAATTCTTTTAGTTCATTCTTAACAAAATTACTGCATATTGAGTTCAGTTTCTTTGATACATATTATGTATCATATGTGAAAACCTACTATAAAAAATGAAACACATGCATTTCTACTGTGGAATTTAATTTTAATAAATTATTTCATTTTTGTGTGCATATGAAATAACAACTGTATGTGAAATTGTTCTCTAATAGTATAATATTTTTATTTCTAAATACAGAAATAATTTGTTATTAAAGCCACAGGAACAAAAAACAAAAAGTATCTTATACAAAAAAAAACACAGTTTGTTGTATAAATGAAAGTGTGTAAAATAATTTTCATTATAGATCATAGTCACATATAACATTTTTGTAGAAAATTGTGTGTGTGTGTGTGTGTGTGTGTGTGTGAGTGATACAGAGAACTGTCTGATTTTTTTCTAAATTAGATTTCCTACAGAACGATACATAATTTTTGTTTTATTAATCACAACTGATAAGATCATTAAAGTTTATTGTGAAACTTCAATAAACGTAAACAACTGAAACTTCAATTTACACAATTGAACACTATTTAAGGTACCAGTAATAAATATTACTGCAGGCTACTGACTGAATCATCCAATGAACCAGATGTCCATTTTTTGGAAACTACGTAATTTAAAATTTAATTTCGGATATTCAATTTTTTATTCTTGGATTCCATTGTCCATGACGTGTCCGTTAATTAACTAAATATAATTAAATCACTACCGACTCAGAACAAAGTTTTTTATGGGTAAAAACGTAAAAGTTTTACCTTATAGCCTGAACCAGTTTTCACTTTTAAAAAGCTTCTTCGGAGGCTGCCGCTGGGAGCATTGTCCGTCTTGTTCTTCCACAAATTAAAAAAAAAAAAAAACAGGATACAGAATCACAAACAAAACAGAACAAACACTATCAAAACACACACACACACAAAGCACAAAACAAATTCGATCTAAATAAATAATTACCTTATTTTATCCACTAAGTGATCTTCTTTTTCTTTTTAATTACTACATGTTTCAGGGCTTATATCCCCATCTTCAGGTTATATACGTAACCACATATAAACGTAATAACCTCCTTAGCTTTAAAATATATAGAAAGCCAACAACTGATATAGCCATACATGCTAGTTCCAATCATCCTTATACACATAAAATGGCAACTTTTAACGCACTGGCACATAGATTGACAAATATACCGATGGACATAGAAGACTATAACGATGAAATTAATATAATAAAACATATAGCGATAGTGAATGGTTACAATAGTAAAATCATTGATAAAATAATATATAAACACGCTAATAAATTAAAACGATTGGACAAAGTTAAAGATAAAACCCAATATGTTTCTGCTAGATATACAAACATACTACCTAATACACTACATAATGAATTAAAAAAGCTAGGGATTATTGTCTCATTCAGGACCACGAACAAATTAACAAATATACTTAAGCCTAATACCAAAGCATTACTAGAGGATTGTTCTGGCGTTTATAGAATCCGGTGTAATGAATGCGATAAAATCTATATAGGCCAGACGGGGAGAAAATTTTCCGAGAGATTTAAAGAACATTTACCTAAGAAGTTCCCCAATAATAATGTATCGCATTACGCACAACATCTAATAAACGAAAATCATACATACACTGGTTTAAAGAGAATTTGGAACCTTTACATATAGGTAAAAAGGGTCAACTACTGGATGCTTTAGAGGAATTTGAAATATACAAGGCCTTAAGAAGAAATAAAAATCAGGTACTTAATGAACAGTTATCATTCAAATCAAATAAACTATATGACACAGCTATGAAAACAAACCGTGAATAGCGTGTACGGATCAGTTGAAAGTCGGACTTCGGCCAGTGCACTGGTTCGTTTGTAGCGTGTTCCGATACAGATTTAATGTTCAATGTTAATTTATTTAAGTGTGTTATGTGTTTGTGTCGTTGTGAATTTTTAACGAAACCCTAATAATAGGGTAGATTTGCTTTTACCTGAAGATGGGGATATAAGCCCTGAAACATGTAGTAATTAAAAAGAAAAAGAAGATCACTTAGTGGATAAAATAAGGTAATTATTTATTTAATCATATACAGTGATCTGGAGACCAACGGTAACTATGTAAATTCGATCTACCTGGTGTTTACAAACTAACTGCTCAGATTGCAACAAATTCTACATAGGCCAAACCTTCAAACAAAGATACATTGAACACACAAAGGCACTTCACTCTACTACAGAATCCACCTTTGCAAACCACCTCATTGAAGCAAACTACACATACAAAAACATCGAAAATAACATGGACATTCTACATGTACACACAAAAGGCCGAAAACTAGACACTCTTGAACAATTGGAAATATACGAACACACGAAAACACATAAAAACAACATCCTATATGAACAAACACAATTCAAATCACATGCATTATTCGAACATATCACACACACACACACACCATCGATCCTTCAAAAGTCGATACCGTCACCAAGAACAAGACGGACAGTGCTCCCAACGGACAAGCCTCTGAAAAGCTTTTTAAAAGCGAAAACTGGTTCAGGCTATAAGGTAAAACTTTTACGTTTTTACCCATAAAAAACTTTGTGTTCCGAGTCGGTAGTGATTTAATTATATTTAGTCAATTTTTTAGTACTTATTTTATTTAAGATAAGGTTTGTGTAAAAAGCAAACTGAAACTGTTCTAACCAGTAGTCCTTATTTACCGCTTGTTACAGTGTCCTGTGAACATTCATAAGATTTACATATCAATGGATTTCTGAGGTATTTAATTACCAGTATACTGTACTCATGTAAATCAATTGAAATTGAGGTTTCCCTGTGTCATAATAAAAGATATTTGATATCCATAATATATAACATAAATAAATTATTAAATAAGGTGTACCAAGCAGTTTGTTTTTAATTTGACATTATCAAACACAATACAACATGAACAGCAGCTGCAGCATGCTGCACTGTTTTAAAGACTGTAAGTAAAAGTAATTAAAAAATATTTAATATGAATAAATACTTGTTAAGCTTTCATAAACATTGTTTTTATATACAGAAATAAATTTAGCATAGTCACTGATAATTATGGAACTTAATTATCAAAACAATAACATGGCAACACATATACATCATCATTATTTTCAAAGAGGGATTTAAATCAAGTACTACTATAAACAAAACAAATTTTTTTAGCATATTTGTTACTTTTGTGTTGTTTTTCAGCAGACTTGAAAACACTTGTGGTATTAACATGAATGTACGATGGACATTTGACAGTTACCTGTAGAGTTTATAATTCAGGTAACCGTACAGTTTCACTACTTGTGGCTGTACCAAGTATGCACTCAACCATGTGGCACATTTTAAGCTTCTCCTAATCGTTTCTTTACTCGACTGTGAATGAATCATCACACATATCATGGAAGACATTCCATTTATATCAGGCAAATGTGTGTGTATAAATTTTTTATCTTTGCCCTTTTCTAAATAAAAAAAATGACAATTTTATTATTTTTATAAAACTTATTTTTCTTATGTCGTAAAAAACAATTTTGTACTAATGAATGTTTCCATTATGTTTTAGTGTGTTGAAGTGTAGAGTAATAATAGTTTGTACTTAAAACTTCCCTGAATGTATCAGGTAACATTCTATAAATAATCTAGACGTTTTTACTTGAAACTCTATTGTATTATCCTGAGTCGGCTTTTCAAGTGTATTTTATGGTAATAATAATTTCCAGAAATGAAACAGTCATAAAACAATAATTGTATGCTTACAATAAATGCATTTCTTTTCAATTATATTAAAATATAATTTGTTTCAATTTATTTGTTTGAATTATTGATTTTTACCAAAATAATGTTTTCTTTTAATTTGCATATTTATTTGTTATGAACAAGTTGTTGTCATAATCAGTATATAGTGGAGCATCCAAAGTAATTAATATCAGCATTTTTCCTGAAAAGAGAGAATTTCAGATAATTGAACAGATTCAAAAGAATTATCTGAAAATTTTTTAGACATAATCCACATGTATTAAAAACATAGATAACTTATATAATATTTAATATATTAAAAATTAAAATCATAAATTTCTGAAATTCCAAACTAACTAACATTGTCTTACAGCAATATGGCAATACCACTTTTGTTTTGTCAAGGAGAGTAGCTTGCTGTTTCAGAGAAAGCGCAATACATTTCTTTTTTTGTGACATCACTTAGATGGTCTGTACCAAATGAACCAAATAAGGAAGCAGTTTCTCTTTATATTGAATATAAGCTGAATTCAGAAGTAGAATACTGGAAAAGAGACTATATACATATAGAGTAAAAAATTAAATGAAAACGCTTCTAAATTTCAGAGAGCATCCCAACTCAGTAACCAGTATTTAGAACAAATCATTCGGATTTCAAAAGTTTTCAGAATTAATTAACTAATATACTGACTAGAGATTTTTCATGATTTCTTTAATGCTTCAATTCCCAAGCAAGCATTTTTTCCCTCTCCAAGGCAACTGATTTTAAAAAAATATGTCTGATAATTGACTTCCAGTTAATGGATGCTCTTCTATCATTCTGTATGAACTGTACTATCTGATATTTTTTTATTTATGTACTATGATTCCACAATATCTTTTTAGTTTTACTAAATTCTTGTCTTCTTTAAGTGATTTACTGGATATTAATGAACACGAATTAAAATTTTTATAAACATTAGCATCAACATAATATTATACCATTAAACATTAAATAGGAACATGTACTAAACGTTCTGAAGAATCAATCTTACAATCTTATCTAAGCGTGATCCAGATTAATTGTAATTTCATTACCATAATTATAATGTTGTAAGGTGTCTGGGATTCCCAGACATCTCTTTTTCCTTTGTACGAAACGGAAACAAGATTTGTGGTATGACATTTTCAATAGCCGTTTGAATGACCCATGAAAAAATTAAACTTTTCAAACCTATTTTAGACAGCAGAATGGCTTGAAGAATGTATGTATTATTAAGAAACACCTACACTCATGAAGTAATTTAATTTTAAAAAATATACCAATATTAGTATTTTTATAAAAAACATAATATAATTCTGTACAGCAAATGATTTGTTAAGTAAATAAATAAATACAAATTAATAGTGCAGTTCATACTGTTAATTTAAGAATAGTAATTTATTACCATTTGTAAAATATATTACACTTCCTCCTTAAAAATAAATGTTTAGTATTGTTCATATTTTCTAAATTGATCAATATGTTCCATATCACTTACTGTTTGTACTGTACTCAAATAGATAAACATTAATTTTTCATATTATGTTCATTAAAATTTTTGTGTAAGAAATGTGTTAATATAAGTTATAATGGTCATAGAATCAATTGTATAAAGAAAAACAAACCATAATTATTAATTTGAATTAGTTAATTCAAACTGATTTCAAGAATGACTAAATGTAATGTTTAAATTGATTATGGGTTTCCTAATTCTCCTATATAAAAAGACTGTCATTAGTGTTAAACACTCAACTACAGTAGAACCTTTGTAGTTCAAAACTCAATGTGATAGTTCTGTACGTATATTTATTGTTTACCATACTTACGTAACTGTGTGTAGTGAACGAGTGTAAAAACTAATTGCTAAAACTGTTCATTAAGGAAACTAACACTTGTGTAGATGCCAAAATGTTTAAAAGAAATACAAGAAGGCATTTTCTCAAAGTATACAAATATTGTGAAGTTTATAAGTATTTGATTTATTGTTTGAAGAACCACCACATAAGCAAATAAAAAATCCACCTTGTTAAGTAACTTGATTATATGAATAAAATTTTTCTTATTTACAGAGTGCTTATAACAGTGTAGTTTGAAAACAAAAATAGGTTAATACACGTCAACGCAACACTAGCCAGCTACCAAATTTATTTCTATTTCTTCCAATCCAAATGAAAGTTTTTGCATGTACTGTTTACAAATGTTCACCAACTTTATGGCTTCAAATACCTAAACCTATGAAATAAAAAGTGGCAGGCATTGGCAGTTCTACAGGCCAAGCATATTTATTTATTTTGTGAATTGAAAGCCAGAAAATAACCTCATAAATCTGCCCATTTTTTCTTCTTGTTGTAACCTATTACTACTGTACGCAGTTCACTCGTTCATTCGACTAATACAGATTTCCAATACTAATGTATAAACTGTTTGAAAACATACTTCAAGACTCAAAATTCCACGATAAGTTACGGAGGTGCAGGTCACAGCACAACCAAACAAAATCAATTGCTTTTAATTAAAACAGTTCCAGACCATTTAAAAACTGTTTTCTTGGTTATTAGATTATCAGTCACAATTTATAACAAAACTACAATAAATTTTGATTACTTCAAAAATGTTTAAACACTATTACACATCCAGTTATCTAACATACTATTAAGTTTTCAGTAAAAGTAACAAATAATTGTATTTTCTTTATAACATGAAATTATACATACAATTCAGACTTCAGACAAACACTGTGTCCACGATAAAGTTGACTAGTTGCATAACCTCTTAAAACATGTTGATATTATCAAGAGTGATTTTAATAACATAACCGTTAACATCAATGTATACTATTTCCATTCTTAGTTCATTCTGATGTAAACAAACCCACGTGGCAAATCCAAAACGTTATTGGTCAGGGGTGTTGTCACTGTTCACACAATATTGTGTTATGTGCATGTGCAGAATGCCTGTATAGTTATGTGAGAGTTTCTTAACACTTAAATCGGGGCACATCATTTTAAAACTTCCTCCTGTTCATTATATTCTGAATCCTATTGAATTAATATGAAGCCAGTTGAAAGTATATGTTGCCTATCACAGCACAAAGTATAAACTGCCTGATATAAAACAATTGATAGAGAAGGCGGTAAATGAAACAATGGTGGACAAGTGGCATCATTGTATCGAGTATGTAATCAAGGAAGAAGATAAGCTATGGCAATTGGCCCTCATTACCGATGTCGTTGTGGACAACAAAACAATAATAATAATGCTGACTCAAGTGATAACAAAAGTTCCGACGCAGATATGGAAGCCATTGGATTACTCTCTGGCAGCAACTGATAATACACAGTACATTGGTAATTACCACAGCTTCAATTTTAGTTTTAAATAAACTTTACTTTTTTGTTTTGTTACGATTTTTAAATGGTTAATAATAAAAAAGCCGTTAACTGGTGTTATAAAATATTTCACTGTCGGTCTTACACAGTCATACACAATTTTACTTTGGTCAGGACAAATTATTACAATTGATTTGTATTTATACAATATTAATATTATATGTACCTTGTCTGTATTCCTTCTGTCAGAGTGAGACGCCTCTAATTCAAGCAGCAAATAGTGTTTCAGATGTGCCACACCTGTTTGTTTACATCAGGATTAAACTAAGAATGGAAATAGTAAATATGATGTTATCTACACATTTTGTTATCTGTGTAAAGAGAACATTCAAAGAGAATAATCCAAGTCTTTTGTCTGTGTTTAAAGAAATCTGACTACAATATTTTTTACTTCTGGTTTCTCCTGTTTGTTCCAGAGAATTCAAATTATATTTTTTTTTAAAGTTAGGCACTGTTTTCAAAGTTTTCAGTTTCTATATGAATCCAAACTTAATGCTCATAAATAAAAAAGTATATTTATTATGTTCATAAGAAGGAGTTAGTAATTATTAGTTAAATAATATTCTGTCAATCTCAACTTCATTGTCCATAAGCAGCCTCATGCTTTTCCGATTCACATTACACTAGGTTCTACATTAAAAAATCCATCTCATTTTACATAAATATGTAGTTAAAATATTTAAAACCTGAAATAAAAAGCACTATCATTTGCTTCAGTTGAAATAACACTATATAAATTAATTTTTTTCCATATCGTTGTCATTACTATGCATTATTTAGTGTTTCCAGTGTTTTTTCGAATCTGAAGTACAATAGAAAACTATTTGATATGTAATCTTTTCAGTAGTATCTAAATACAATTTCATACATACCATCATTAGCTAAACTGATGATGTCAGAAAATGTTTTAACTATGTGTTAGAGTTACTAATAATTGTTTTCATCAATACTTTATTTCAAAGTATGTTCAGTTCTGTATATTGAAAATGAATGTAATATGCAGACGTCCTTGAAGCGAAAGATAAAAGCTCGTTCAGAACTTCCTGTGAATGTGTAAATGCTCACTGCCAATGCACATACTGTTGGGTTATTATGGACTTGGCAAACTTTAAAACGTTCTCTTTTGTTTAAACAAAAACTCTTTTCTTAGTAATTTAGAATTAACACATTTTAAAAAACAGACTTTTTATAAATACAAGTGACAATAATATTTTTCTCTTAACATTCTTGAAAAAAATAATGTTAGCATGTATGACAAAAGATGAGTACCATGTAGTGACCGCTTTTGCAATTTGTATTCCATTACTGAATAAATAAATTTGAAACAAAGGCATCAAAATATTTATCCATTTATAAATTCTTTGATTAAAAAGATTTAATCAGAACAGTCCTCACCACTCTGTAAGTAATGAAACTTTATTCTAATAATTACTATTGTTGTATAGTTTTGAATATTTGGTTTTACAAAAATTTATATCATAGTATCAACAAGTGTCTGATATTTTATGATACTATTTCTGAAATGAAACTGTTTATATTATATTTTCAGTGTTTTGCATATCAATTACAAGACTAAAATTTTAAATACACAATGAGCTACCATACCAGTATTGAATACAACTACATCTTTCAATTTGATTTTAATTTAATAATTTTACATAAGACGCAAAGACAGCAACAATCGACAGAAGTTATTAAAGCTTATTTGCAGTGTCACCAAATTTTTACTTTGTTTTGTTTAGGTTACAAACAAAAACTTAAAATTACAGTTTATTAATGTTGTTTTGTAAATAACATGTGCTAAGTTTGCATTGTATGTTCAGAGCAGAGTCGATAGGGTTCCTTTTTTGAAATCTGGTAATATGTTTTTAACGAATTCTATGTGGACTTTATAAGTAAACAGTTGAAAACATGTTACCATCTGTAGTTCATAACTTTTTTATGTAGTGTTCACACATATGATGTTCCATTAAATGAAACCTATTATCTAGTTGTAAATACAAAACTAAATATGTTTGCACACAGGTTGGGTATCAGAGTTGTGAAGACCTGAACATATACTGGTAACTTCAACAAGAAGTTGCTCTTTTTATAAAATCTGTCAAGCGCAACAACACTTCCAACATCTATTTTACACTATAACACTTCACTGCTTGCTTTTATTCAGATTAGTCAACATTACGTTCAGTACAGAGATGTGCGTACTTCTTTCCTCAAGCAAGCAAGACATGAAGCTGACATAAACCTGCTTTTTATGCATACAAACTATACAATTATCCGTGTGTGTGTGTGTGTGTTTTAACTTTCCCTTACATGTCTGGTTATTTTCTAACATGTGCCTTAAAAGAAATAACCAAAAGGATATTACACATGTTGAATTTATTATATTTAATAAATTTATCGAATCAAGAAGTCAATTTCTTTGGTTACTTTAATGCTAAATCGGCCTACAATATTTGTGGACTGTTTATTTCTACTTTCAAAACCAAGATGTATGTACAGTGTTCTTTAACGGTAACATACCAATACCATACTGTCATATCTAAGATATGAAATTAACTCAAAATGCTTCAATTACAAGAATATATTCTATTTACTTAACTGTCAAATCGAACATTCAGACTCATGAACATACTAAATTGTTTCTGATGGTTTAGGCAGACTGTAATACACTTCCTAAACTAAAATCTCTTCTCCAATCATGTCTCTTTACATCTATATACCTTCGATTCTATGTGGTGTTGTTAAAGACAAACACCTATGTCCTGTTGCCATCAACCCTACAAGGTTTTAAATATTCTTCATTGCATCCATAATATTTTAACTGAAATTATATGGATAACTAAAAAACTATAAACAAAATACAAATAACATTTTTAAAAATACATGAATTACATTATATAAAATTAAGTATATGCTTGATTTTAACTGAACAAATAACACATTACATAATAAGTAACATTTTAAAGTAACATATAATTTTTAAGATAACAACAGAAGCACATTAAAAATGAAGGCAAACTCTTTAAAGGGTACTGTATCCTGTTACAATATTTTGCAATTGTGTTTTATGTACACACATGCACGCACACATGGTTCTGAGTTTTCATGGTGCAATATGTGTAGGTTTCTCGTATAGTGACCCACGTCCTATTTGTTTGTTGGCCCTGTTCTGTGCTCACATTTTGGCATAAACACAGGTGCCATCTTCTGGCTGAATTCTGCTCAGTGGTATTCGATGATCTGATGATCTCTGAAGAAGGCACAACCAACTATGTCAAAACAACAACAGAAATAGCACCCCCCCCCAAACTAACAGCCGCAGGGCCAACAAACAAATAAGACATAGGCTCCTACTAAAAAATAAAATGCATACATGCACACATATGTGCAAGCACGCACGTACATATTTTAACCTTGCCAATTCAAAACAGTTATTACATGACATAAATATGAACATATATTAAACACAATTTTTCCACATTGTAATCAAACAAATATAAATTATGAAAACAGAATTAAAAATTGAAAATGTTAAAAAAGGACATCTGTAGTCTATTTAATGGTAAAACTGGTTCAAATGTATTGTAGCATGTTATTAAATGAATGTCATGCCATGATTTATAAATAGTCACAAAGTTTGTTTCAATTTGCAGTCTTTATCAACTCTGATACCCTAAACCCTTCCTGTACTTGAAGAAAAAAAAGTCATATTATGTTATGCTTTAACTTAAGCTCTGTTAAATATTAGAGAAAAATATAAATGTCAGTATTCACAAAAGTGCTAATTTCTTGTCATGTGATGAATAAAAAAATAATAAAGACTATAAATATAAAATGAAGATATATATGAATATGTTGTGCTTGGGTGAAAAGATTGAATTTTCTGTTGCTGTTGTTTGACTTATAAAAAAAAAATAATAATAAACCTTATAAAAACAGTGTAACTTTGCACAAAACTGTACCTCGTAAACACTGAAGAATGTGGATTGTGCATTTATTAACAAAAATTAATTTATTATAAAGTTAATGAAAAAAGAGGATGCTAATGAATGAGGCAAAGCTCTGTTTCTCTCGATGACAAATCTGTTGCTAATTTTATTGCAGCTTTTAGAAGAAGCAAGCGCGTGTAGTTTGATTAAATTTTGCCTAATGCAATCATAGCAGCTTGTTAGAGAAAAACGTAAGCTTCATGTTATTTAAGTAAAATTTAGATGTATTCAACTCCCAGCTGTGATATATTGGTTTGTTATATATATGAATATATATAAATATACTATATGAATTCCATTTGCACTTTTTATATAATCATGTTAAAAACACTTTGTTGTTTATTTCCCTAGCTAATTAGTTGTATTTAACAACAAGAAAAAATGGTTAGATGTGTTGTTTTAAGTGTAAAGTATAAATAAATTATATTTAAAAAATTTTTGAAAAAGCATTTTATACATAACTCTTGAATTATCAGACTTGAAAAATATCTAGAGTTTTTATATTTTAATTGTTTTATCAAAATTAACAAAAGCAATAGTTCATTTTCCAAATATTTTTTATAGTGTCTAACACAACCCAGACGATTAAAAAAATTTTGTTTCCTCTGTATATAATACATAATTTAATTTTATAAACTTACTTTTTTCTTAACGTTTACTACTGTATATTAGCAAAATACTATCCATGTTCTTATCATAAATTCATATCCTTAGTAATATTGTTTTTTACAATTCTTGTTCATGAGATGTTCTCTATCAGTGTCACAAATACATGCACCTGCATTATTCACACTCATAACAATCATCACAAACACACACACACACACACACATCCAGGTCTGTTCCTATACACTAACACACTTTCCAGTTAACATTCATTTTGTAACAAATTTCACATTTTGCACACATATTTTATAAACGTGGACGTCACTCACTTAATTTTGATCACATGCACAATATTGTAAATTATTGTTCCACGTCATATTGTTATCTGTTTAAATACCACTGTTTATAATTTAATAATGCCACATAGAGGTATGTATGTGATAGTGTACTGTAGACAACGTGGCATCGCTGTACATGGTACTATACTGTGGTATAGTGTTATCCATATAAAAAGGCCTTATGGTGCTTTTCTCTGTCTGTTCCTCTCACTTTTCATCTGTCTCGCCAGCTACATTATGAATGCTCGATTACAAATGGATCCATTATGAGCAAAAACTCAAAAAATTATGGTGTGTATAGCTGTTACCAAATGGATCAACCATTTGATCATTACTATGTGTTTATTATGTGTAGCAAATTGTCAGAATAATGGATGTAAATCATGAATATGTTGTGTTTAAAACCACAAAATTGTACATATAAAGATAAAAAACAGCTGCTGTTCACTTGCTCTAACCGTCCTTCTTTTTGTCCGAGTGAAACAGATCTTTATTAAAAAAAAAATGATGGTGCAATATGACATAACTACCTTTAGTGTTACAAACAGCTATTATATTTAGCTTATCAGAGTATTATAGTAATGTTAATGCCATGGATATGTCTATCTAAATAGATTTCTTATTAAAACAATAATAATTGTGAGGAAAACCACAATTGAAAAAAAAACTTATCAACTATTTTTTTTTTATTTCTTCCTTGAAGCGATCCCTCTTGTTGGAAATATAGTTGATTGAGGACGTGTGATTGGCCTACAGATTTCCTCGACAGACCTTGAACAACAAAACTCATTTTCCTTGTTTTGTTAAAACCTTTTAAGAAACACAATGAGAATATTACAAAAACAAACAAAAGAAAGGAAAAACAAAATTTAAAAACAAGACTACCACAGTTTCGTTACACGACTACAAGAATATAATAATATACACACCAGTCCCTATAGTACTTTTTACTATAAAAAATTAACATTTTTGTTTTGTTGAATAGTGATGCCTTTGTATCCTGCCGGTTGCTATTAAATCCCTTTTCTAAAATTATGAAAGATCCTACAAGTATTGGTTCTTGTCATGTTAATCACAAATACATTTCAACAATAACACTAACTTTCATTACACACTATTCTTATAGATTTCTGTAACGTCAAACATATTGTTACGATGGTCTACTTGATCGTCGTAGGTACAGTGGAAACAAAATAAGTACAAGACACCAATTAAGTCACTGATCACCAGCTTTAATTTTTACAGTTAAACAGTTTGTAATTAACAACACAGTCTACTACAACAAATCAAATAAAAATTGTTCACACACAATAAAATGTCACTAATATTAAACACAATTGTATTACAATATACCGTCCGATTATAAAACACAACACTTAACTAATAACCACTTGAACGCTGTAACGTCTCTCTGGCGGAGGTGAATGTATCTCAGAGCCCTTTTTATATGTGTGTACTATCGTTAATTAAATCTAAGTTTTAATGGCTCTTCGAAAATCTCGCTTTTATGAGAGTCACTGTTAATCCTTTATTGATTGTATTTGCAAAGGTTCAGTGTCGTTTATAATTTATGTTTACAGAAATTAAAAACTGAAATCGAGTGTGTGTGATTTGGGAGAATTCAATGAAGTTGTGTGACCATAGTTAGGAGAGAGAGGGCCAAGGGTATTATCCCCGGAGTATACAATTACTTAATTTAAATTTTCACCGCTCATGAGACCAGCTGATTTTGACGTCTGCAACCCAATTTGAGGTTAAATTAACACCAATTGTTGGTAATATTTTTCCGGCTGTTCGTCCTCTTCTTTGTCTCCTGAAACTCTATAACAACTACCCTCTAAGAGAAATAATACACATTTTATTATTTATAACAAAGTATTCAGGGTATTTATTTATTAAATACACTGATTTTTATCTTCTCCCAATACAAAAAGTTATAATCGATTCTCCCTGTCAACACAACATTGGTTCGATCTTATTTGGTAAACATAGAAATTATAACAAATATTTTTTATCCTTGATAAAATATTAAAACAATAAAGGATTAATTTATTAATTTCCCAGGGTTAATGGTAAGTTCTTTGTGTTATGAGACGGTCAGAAATGAATAATAAAATACTAAGCTTTACAAAGAAAAATAGATTATATTTGTTTTTTCTTTAGTATGTAGTTCCGGGTTTATCCGCTAGAGTACAGGTTATGTTCTTTACTGCAAACACGAAATTATTTAATGGATGCTGAAAATGCACAAAGATCCGTTATGAAGGTTTTTTGGTTAACAAAAATTAATATAGTTTGTTTCACCTCTTTTCTTGAAGTGTTTACTTGTATGGTGCTGTTTCTAGTGTTGAAGTTATAGTTGATTTGTAATTTAGTTAATTTTTTCTAAGATACGGTCTCACCAAAAATCTCGAAGTGCAGTCAAACTAGGCCTGAACTGGTAGTTGGATTATTTCAAAGTTTCATCGAATAAAGGACGTGAATGTTGATACTTGAAGGAGTTCTAACATAAGGTGGACATCACTCGTTAATTTTTATTAAATTTCGCAGTATTTCCAAAAGTATTCATTAGGTTTTTTCAAATTTAAATAGGCATTACACTTTTTTCAAACGTTCTTTTTTCCCAATCGTTTTAACAATTACATTATATCTTGTTAGTTGGTTACTGTTAGTAACCAAGAATTTTTTTATGATTTTTTATTGGTGAATCTATATACTTTTGAGTATATAGGCTGTTTTTAATTATTATAAATTTATTTCTTATTTATAGAAAAATAATCCTTTTTAACTTTTGTTTATAATCCAATTTAATTTATATAAGGTTTTTCCTTCTATTTCCTCTTAAATTTATACATAGGTCTTTAATATTTTTATTTCCTTTAATTGTATTTATTTATTATTTATTATTTGCTTATAGTATCCTTACACTAAACTATTTTCCTCTGCCATTTTACTCATACAGTATTATTTTATTTTATTATTATTTTATATCTAACCCTGGGTTATCTTATATTTAAACACAATTATTATATTAAACATAAAATTATACCTAGGTACAAAATCTTTGTGGCCTACACAATACAGATTATACAAAATACAAACAAAATCAGTCAGTAGCAATATAGTCTACTGCTACAGTTAATTGTTTCTCCATCTACAGTATAAATCTGTGAGATGCTCCTTTGAAACCACTTACTTTCTCACTATGTACACTATATCTCACTTTGTACACTATATGTCACTTAGTTATAGTTTATAGTGTTCTGTAGTACAAAGTAATCTATAGCTAGGTACATAATACTGTACCCATTTCTGACCTTTAGAGTGGGGTGATTATGTTATCATTTTTGGGCATGGGTTATGTAACGTTACAACGCGCACAGTAATATTGCCCGATAATAACTCTCGAACCGCACTGTAAATATATCACAGCTGTACTGAACTGAATGTCTTTGAGTACTGGTATTTATACCGCCCCAAATTACCAGATTATTCCATAATGCGTGTTAGCCCCAGAGTGTGCGACGTAATTAATTTCGGCCTTGACACAGTCCACGCGGATGGCGCCTTCGAGAAAACTCTCGCGAATGCATCTATAGTCACGTAGGCCACACACACATTAGAGTGAGATTCTTCTGGCACATTCGACAAACACGTAGATTGTTCTGTGATGTCGTAACACTGCCCCCTCCTTATGCCTGTTCGTCCCGAACTGCCAAACCATCTCTGAAGTAATACTCGACCAGGCGATCTAGGTGGACGTCCTTGCAAAAAATAATTCTCCGGTTCTTCGAATTCAGTCTCGTGTGCTCCGAACATCAAGTTCCCAGGAATGCGAGTCTTCCGCTCAGCCACTAGTTTTGCTGGAATCACTCCCATTGCGTGATGTACTGATGACCTAACCACCAGTGGCTGATCCAAGTCTGTTTGGTTCTCGTCAACAACCTCTTGCGTAACCTCATCTTCAGCCACTTTTCCCTCGGGCGCTTCTATCAGCTCAGGAACAAGCAAGAGTTTTGTCTCAACACCCATAGTTGGCTTTCCAATCACTTCTTTTGTCGTTACACTTATTTGTATTTCCTCTGCTAGTTCTTCCTCCATTTCCGCTTGCAATATGGAGGGTTCCTCTTGCCCAGACCTGTTGACTTTTTCTTCGACTAATGCCACTCGCTTAATCGAATGGTTGGTAGACCCTGTCATTTTAGCCATGCCAAGCTTTATCTTCTCTTGGCCAACCTTCAGGACATTCTCTCTTAAGTCCACAACGAATCCGTAGGCATTCATAATGTCTGTACCAAGAATCACTTCATCGACAATGTCTGCAACGAGCATTTGGTGGCTAAACTCGAGAAGACCCAGGTGTACACGTACGTCTACCTTTCCTAGCACCTTGACGGGGCTTCCAGTCACAGTCTGTATTGTACAAGAGCTAATTAGAGGCTGGCGGTTGCTGACTAAGTCAGGGCGCACGCACAATGGACACTGTTGCGCCCATGTCAACTGTAAATGATGTTGGTTTGCCTTCCGCAAATCCATTAACGATCAAGTTTCCACTGGTCTTATGTAGCATGGAAACTGTGTGCTGTTCTGGGGCTTTACTTCTCCAATTGGTGCGATCAGTCTCTTCTCTCGGTATCTTCTTCTCCCAACAGTCTACCTGTAGATGACCACGTTTTCCACAGTTGTAACATTTCAGTCTTCTGTCTTTTTCAAATCGTTGCGACTCTCTTGAACTTTTGAATTGTTTGTTCGACAACATTGTTTTGCTGCACTCATCGTAACGGCAATGTGATACAGGGATCTTCTGACTGCAATGTGATGGCACAAACCCATTAATGTAGCGGGACGCTGACTTGGCAGCTTCAAACTCTGGGCGTGAACAAGAGCTTCTGAGCTATCTCAGTGTCTTGCCATTCGTAACACTTGCTCACAATCTCCGATGCCATCAATAAATGTCTGCACCGCAAACCTTATTCGGAAGTCTTCTGGTGCTTCAGGATAGGCCAATCTAATCAATCTGTCGATACTTGCTTCAAACTCTTGAAGACTCTCCCCAGAACGTTGTCGTCTTGTTCTCAACTGAGCGTAGTACACCTCTCGCAAATGTTTATCACCGTACCATAATTCTAGAGCTTTTATCAACTCGACATAGATGTTCTGGCTGTCAGGTGGGACTTTCTGTAGTAGTTCTGCCATGGGTCCTTTTAATGCGAGAACGAGTGAGACTACCTTGTCTTTCTCTGTCCAATTATTTGCGCATGCAGCAGCTTTAAATTGATAGAGGTACGTTGCCCAGTGACTGCTTCCATCAAAGGTTGGAGCTTTGACATGAACTGTCCGTACTGTAGGCAAAGTGACTTTCTCTATAAACTTATTTTCTGCGCCTTTTTCTGTCTTTATCATTGGTACAGTCTGTCCACAAAGTTGTTTCGGTTGTAACTTCAGGCACTGCTCGACTTCATTTTTAATCTGCTCTTTTATGTTTGTAATCGAGTCTTCTATTTTTGTTGACATAGTTTTTTCCACACTCAAGACAGAGTTGAGTGTTGTTTCCACACCACAACAAGACTTCATTCTCTACTTCAGCTATTTTATTTGACATGGATTCTTCTACGTCAGATATTCTGGTAATCTGATTATTAAGCTCACCTCGTAATTCACCTACGTCACCACGTAGGAGACCCAATTCTGCTGTAGTATGTTCTTGCATGTGCTTTTGCTCATGAATTAAGGCTTTGATGTCATCTGCTTCCTGCTTACGTTTTTCATCCTGTCGTCTTTCTGCTTCTTCCGCCTCCTGTCTGCGTCTTTCATCCTGTCGTTTTTCTGCTTCTTCCACCTCTTGTCTGCGTCTTTCCTGTGCTTTCAGCAGGAGGATTTTCTGTCTCTCTTCTGCTTTCTCTGCATCCTGTCATCGTCGTTCCTCTGTCTGCAACAAGAGTGCCTGGAAATTTTCCATCAACTGACTGGCATCCATTGTTTTCCGATTAATTACGAATTACACTCGTCTTGTACAAAGTGTCCACTGTTCCACTGTTAACCGTTCTATCCCACTTCTGAACCACTGTTACGACGGTCTACTAAATCGTCGTAGGTACAGTGGAAACAAAATAAGTACCAGACACCAATTAAGTCACTGATCACCAGCTTTAATTTTTACAGTTAAACAGTTTGTAATTAACAATACAGTCTACTACAACAAATCAAATAAAAATTGTTCACACACAATAAAATGTCACTAATATTAAACACAATTGTATTACAATATACCGTCCAATTATAAAACACAACACTTAAGTAATAACCACTTGAACGCGCACAGTAATATCGCTCGATAATAACTCTCGAACCGCACTGTAAATATATCGCAGCTGTAATGAACTGAACGTCGTTGAGTACTGGTATTTATACTGCCCCAAATTACCAGATTATTCCATTATGCGTGTTAGCGCCAGAGTGTGCGAAGTAATTAATTTCGGCCTTGAAATACAGTCCGCGCAGCTGGCGCCTTCGAGAAAACTCTCGCGAATGCGTCTACAGTCATGTAGGCCACACACATTAGAGTGAGATTCTTCTGGCACATTCGACAAACACATAGATTGTTCTGTGATGTCGTAACAATATTAATAATGTTAACAGCCACTAAAAAACTGTTTTGGAAACATTAAGGAACCGCATTTCTTTCTGATTAGAAAAATTCCACAAACAAAAATATTTATACCCTGTCACATTATTTATACTTATATTAATACATAGATGAAGATCATTTATGTATTAATCTTGAACCAGTAACACTTAGTAATGTTTAACAATTGTAGTGAACTGTATAAATATTTGTAAACAATTTGCTTTCTTGGCTTACAGTTTACAATTTTCTTGGCTTGAAATTAATTCTAAATGTTCACGAAGTGCCCCAGTAAATATTACAACAATAAACATTTAGAAATGTTGATGTATTAAAACTGTTAATTTTGCCATTATTTTCAGTAAGGCTACTCTATTCTGTAATATTTTAAGTACTGAATTTTCCTCTTAAAAGAGTCAGTATAAAATATAAAATCATGTTGAACGATTTAATGAATTTTTTCTTTTATGAATTTTCCAACTGCTATAATTTTTATTGTTCGACTAAGCTTTTTGTCATCACTGACATCATCAGGTCTTTGGTTGTTTAAGACCTGATGATGTCAGTGATGACGAAAAGCTTAGTCGAATAATAAAAATTATAGCAGTTAGCAAATTCATAAAAGAAATAGTAAGAATGGCTGCTAATTTAAACAATACAAAGATTTAATGAATGTTAGCAACATGGTTCTGTCCACTTGTTCAAATCAGAATATCAACTCTACTGAAGCATATCTTCTTAGTACAAAGCAAGTTTGGACGAATTAGACTAAACAACAATTAAACTGCTACACTGTGACACTGGTACATTAAATATTTTTCACTTAATTTCCTCTTCTCATTCATTACGTTTTTCTTTTTTTTTTTCTTTATACTCATCTTCTTTTGCCTAAGTAGTCTGATTATATGAAGATCATTTCGCTAGCTACATTTCCAGAAAACAGCAAGCATTCTTCAGATGTAACCCAAAATATTTTTTAAGTGCTGACAGATCAAAGAAAAATAACTCTGTTTCATTCACACTAAATACATTTTTAAGGTTGTAAAAATAAGGAATGAATAATTCTGTTATCACTTTCACATATAAATTCTACACTAAATAATGCTTAGTTTTGAAACTGTGGTCTAACTAACCACAATATGAATTTGTTTTCATATTAGAACATCAGCAAATGATAATACTTCACTTTGAAGCAATGCTTCAGAAACAGGTAAATTTCTGGATTAGCAATTCACATACCTCATCCACAGACTCCATTGCTTGTTTATCTTTCTCTTTGCTACACAATTATTCACTCACTATCCATTGCCTTCAACATCTCATGAAACATCACTGTCTTCAGTTTCTCACTAAGACAATATCAACCAATAATACTAACAATTAATATCAGTTCATCAAAATATCTTCATTCTGGTACTAATGTACACCAACTGACACATTCTTTTTTATTTCCATCAAAACTGGTCTGAAAGATCAAACATTAATTTCTTTCTAATTCTAATTATTCATCAGCCATTGGCGTCATAAAGTTTAACTTGTCTTACTTAATGACAATACTCTTTGACCCTGTCACTTAACCAGTTTTATGCAATTACTCCTATGCAATCTTCTACTAAGATTGTAACTGTCAAAGAATTAAACAGCCTCAACATTAATGTGTTGATGGAGTGATGCTTCATGTTCAACAGTAAAATTTATGTCATCATTACAATACCTTTAATACCAAGGTCAAAAAGAATGTCACTATTATGAATGTTCGGCGGAGCGTCTTTTATCTTACACTTTATAAATGGATTCTGCATTTCCACTTCAGCAGTCGAGTGTTCTGAAAATCTTATACTTTGTTCAGGCTGGTCTGGTTGTGTGCCATTACATTATTGTGTATTAACAGTTGAGCATTGCTATCCGCCAACACAATTTACCCTAAATGTCATCAAATTCCTTTTTTCTTTTTATATGATCTTTTTCATCTTAACTTAGCATCAGAGGTCATGCCAAGACGTTTTGTGGTATTTCCATAATATTGCACACTTTGCAACAATATTACCATTGTTAGTGATCTGCAGCCAGTTCCCAAAATGTTTGATAGTGAAACTGATGTATACTGGTTTCGAGTCATTTAATGCTAACTTATATATCATGATGTGATCGAAAGTGGTCACTGCACTCTAGAAACAATGATTCTAGGAGCCATTCTCATACTCAGTAGTACGCCATGTAAAAACCACCTGTTATAATTGTCCCTGCAGCAGGAGCTCATCTGAAGTCGCCCGATGCCCAACACGGTATAATGGAGGGTGACAGGCTTGCCCACTGCTTGCACAGTCCTGAAGTCATCAGTCTCTTATTTATAACGCAGACTTCCATTTTGACAATTACAGCATAACATATTGTCAGTTTCTGCTTAAAATACTGGCCTGTCTTTCCACTTACAGAAAAACAATGGTGATATCAATAAGAAAGTATGTAGTAATAACATAAGCAATGTGAAATGTTATTTTGAATTCTGATACAACTGGACAAGTCATGTCTAAGTGGTTAATTTTTACCTGATCTATGTTAAAGCATTAGTATTAGTGCCTTGTTACAAGCACATACTAATAGGCAGTAACATTTTACCTACAAAGTTCAGAAAGAATTTTACAGAAAGTTCAGTTTCTTTATTAAATTGAAGAATAACCAGTTCTGTTCTATAATGTCAGTTTCATTTATATAAAAAATTATAGTTGGAAAATTAAGGAAACTTGAAAATTTTTAAAACGTTCAAAAATGAAATTGTATAAATGAAATTAAAACCAAAGTAATGGGAATTTATAAAGCAAGCATCATTTCTCCTATCATTTTACTTCCATATTCCTTAAGGAATGGAAGTATGGTGATGGCAAAAAAAATCGTGTTCGAGATTATTGCAGATTCTGATTCTACTACACTCAAAACATGAAAAAAGTCGTTTTCCGAAAAGTGTCTGTGTGTGTGTGTGTGTGTGTAGATTTTTTTCTATGGCAAACGATAACAGCCGCAAATTCAAACAGAATCAAATAATTTTTTGCATACAGCCCTGATTTGTAGAGTACTCGCGACCTATTGTTTTTGGTGAAGATCGGTTGAGGGAAAGGGGTAGTTTACCAGCAACGGTTTTTTTTTATCAAGGGTAATTTTGTTTGTTTGGCAAACGATAACAGCCGCAAAGTCAAACAGAATCAAATAATGTTTCGCATACAGCCCTGAATTGTAGAGTTCTCACGATCTGTTGATTGTGGTAAAGATCGGTTAAGGGAAAGGGGTAGTTTACCAGTACCGTTTTATGTTTTAACAATGGTATTTACTATGGCAAACGATAACAGCCGCAAATTCAAACATAATCAAATAATGTTTTGCATACTGCCCTAAATTGTAGAGTTCTCAAGTCCTTTTGTTTTTGGTGAAGATCGGTTAAGGGAAAGGGGTAGTTTACCTGCAACGTTTTATGTTTTTAAGGGTATTTTCTATGGCAGACGATAAGAGCCGCAAATTCAAACAGAATCAAATACGTTTTTGCATACAGCCCTGATTTCTTGAGTACTAAAGACCTATTGTTTTTGGTGAAGATCGTTCAAGGGAAAGGGGTAGTTTACCTGCCACGTTTTTTGTTTTATCAAGGGTATTTTTTATGGCAAACTATAACAGCCGCAAATTCACACAAAATCATATAATATTTTGCATACAACCCTAAATTGTAGAGTTCTCAAGACCTGTCGTTTTTGGTGAAGATCGGTTAAGGGAAAGGGGTAGTTTACCTGCAGCGGTTTTTTATCAAGGGTAATTTTTACTTTTTACTTCCATATTCTTTAAGGAATGGAAGTATGGTGATGGCAAAAAAAATCGTGTTCGAGATTATTGCAGATTCTGATTCTACTACACTCAAACCATGAAAAAAAGTCGTTTTCCGAAAAGTGTCTGTGTGTGTGTCTGTCTGTGTGTGTGTGTGTCTGTAGATTTTTTTTCTATGGCAAACGATAACTGCCGCAAATTCATACAGAATCAAATAATTTTTTGCATACAGCCCTGATTTGTAGAGTACTCGTGACCTATTGTTTTTGGTGAAGATCGGTTGAGGGAAAGGGGTAGTTTACCAGCAACGGTTTTTTTTTATCAAGGGAATTTTTTCTTTTTTTGGTAAACGATAACAGCCGCAAATTCAAACAGAATCAAAAGATTATTTGCATACAGTCCTAAATTGTAGAGTTCTCAAGACCTATTGTTTTTGGTGAAGATCGGTTGAGGGAAAGGGGTAGTTTACCTGCAACGTTTTTTTAACAAGGGTATTTTCTATGGCAAACGATAACAGCCGCAAATTCAAACAGAATCAAATAATGTTTTGCATACAGCCCTGATTTGTAGAGTACTCAAGACCTATTGTTTTGGTGAAGATCGGTTAAGGGGAAGGGGTAGTTTACCTGCAACGTTTTTTTATCAAGCGTATTTTCTATGGCAAACGATAACTGCCGCAAATTCAAACAGAATCAAATAATTTTTTGCATACGTCCCTGAATTGTAGAGGTCTCAAGGACTTTCGATTTCGGTGAAGATCGGTTAAGGGGAAGGGGTAAAGGTAGTTTACCTGCAACCTTTTACGTTTTAACAAGAGTAAAGTACTTGAAAATTTATTTAAACTTTTTCAAACAATGGTAATTGTTAAAAATAAAATAATATTGTTCCCAAGCAATAAAATTAAAATTTTTTCATTTTAATGTACATCATGTATAAGAGAAAATATATCGCGCTTGGCAGGCGATATTAAGATTTAAATATAAATCTTAGAATATGGAAGTCATGTATGGTTCTCCATACCGATATTTTACTTCCATGTTCCTTAAGGAAATGGAAGTATGGTGATGGCAAAAAAAATCGTGTTCGAGATTATTGCAGATTCTGATTGTACTACACTCAAAACATGAAAAAAAGTCGTTTTTCGAAAAGTGTCTGTGTGTGTGTGTGTCTGTAGATTTTTTTTCTATGGCAAACGATAACAGCCGCAAATTCAAACAGAATCAAATAATTTTTTGCATACAGCCCTGATTTGTAGAGTACTCGCGACCTATTGTTTTTGGTGAAGATAGGATGAGGGAAAGGGGTAGTTTACCTGCAACGGTTTTTTTTTTATCAAGGGTAATTTTGTTTGTTTGGCAAACGATAACAGCCGCAAATTCAAACAGAATCAAATAATATTTCGCATACAGCCCTGAATTGTAGAGCTCTCAAGATCTGTTGATTTTGGTAAAGATCGGTTACGGGAAAGGGGTAGTTTACCTGCAACGTTTTATGTCTTAACAAGGGTATTTTCTATGGCAAACGATAACAGTCGCAAATTCAAACATAATCAAATAATGTTTTGCATACTACCATGAATTGTAGAGTTCTCAAGACCTTTTGGTTTTGGTGAAGATCGGTTAAGGGAATGGGGTAGTTTACCTTCAACGTTTTATGTTTTAAAAGGGTATTTTCTATGGCAAACGATAAGAGCCGCAAATTCAAACAGAATCAAATAAGTTTTTGCATACAGCCCAGATTTCTTGAGTACTAAAGACCTATTGTTTTTGGTAAAGATCGTTTAAGGGAAAGGGGTAGTTTACCTGCCACGTTTTTTGTTTTATCAAGGGTATTTTGTATGGCAAACGATAACAGCCGCAAATTCAAACAAAATCATATAATATTTTACATACAGCCCTGAATTGTAGAGTTCTCAAGACCTATCGTTTTTGGTGAAGATCGGTTAAGGGAAAGGGGTAGTTTACTAGCAACGGTTTTTTATCAAGGGTAATTTTTTTCTATGGTAAACGATAACAGCCGCAAATTCAAACAGAATCAAATGATGTTTTGCATACAGCCCTGTATTGTAGAGTTCTCAATACTTATTGGTGTTGGTGATGATCGGGTAAGGGAATGGGGTAGTTTACCACCAACGTTTTATGTTTTAAAAGGGTATTTTCTATGGCAAACGATAAGAGCCGCAAATTCAAACAGAATCAAATACGTTTCTGCATACAGCCCTGTTTTGTTGAGTACTAAAGACCTATTGTTTTTGGTGAAGATCGGTTAAGGGAAAGGAGTAGTTTACCTGACACTTTTTTTTTTATCAAGGGTATTTTATATGGCAAATGATAACAGCCGCAAATTCAAACAGAATCATATAATATTTTGCATACAGCCCTGAAATGTAGAGTTCTCAAGACCTGTTGGTTTTGGTGAAGATCAGTTAAGGGAATAGGGTTGTTTACCAGCAACATTTTATGTTTTATCAAGGGTTTTTTTTTTACGAACGATAACTGCCGTACATTAAAACAGAATCAACTACTCTTCTGCATACCTTTTTGAATTATACAGAACTCAAGGTCTGTTGATTTTGTTGAAGATCGGTTAAGGGAAAGGGGTAGTTTACCTGCAACGTTTTATGTTTTATCAAGGTTATTTTTTCTATGATGAACGATAACTGCCGTAAATTCAAAGAGAATCAACTAATGTTTTGCATACAGCCCTGAATTGTAGAGTTCTCAAGACCTATTGTTTTTGGTGAAGATCGGTTAATGGAATAGGGTAGTTTACCTGCAACGGTTTTTTATCAAGGGTAATTTTTTTCTATAGTAAACGATAACAGCCGCAAATTCAAACAGAATCAAATGATGTTTTGCATACAGCCCTGTATTGTAGAGTTCTCAATATGTATTGGTGTTGGTGAAGATCGGTTCAGGGAAAGGGGTAGTTTACCAGCAACATTTTATGTTTTAACAAGGGTAATTTTTTATATGACGAACGATAACTGCCGTAAATTCAAACAGAATCAACTAGGTTTTTGCATACCTTTTTGAACTAAAGAGAATCAAGGTCTGTTGATTTTGTTGAGGATCGGTTAAGGGAAGGGGTAGTTTATCAGCAACGTTTTATGTTTTAAAAAGGGTAATTTTTTTATGACGAACGATAACTGCCAAAAATTCAATGAGAATCAAATAATTTTTTGCACCCCCTGAGGTGCAGAGAGCTCAAGGTCTATTGATTTTGGTGAAGGTCGGTTAAGGGAAAGGGGTAGTTTACCTGCAACATTTTATGTTGTAACAAGAGAAATGTTTCCATGACGAACGATAACAGCCGCAAATTCAAACAGAATCAAATGATGTTTTGCATACAGCCCTGTATTGTAGAGTTCTCAATATGTATTGGTGTTGGAGAAGATCGGTTAAGAGAAAGGGGTAGTTTACCTGAAACATTTTATGATTTAACAAGAGTAAAGTACTTAATTTTTATAAATAAAGTATCCTGATAAAAAGCTCATAGTAATCCACAGTAGAAACGTAGATGAAATATCTATAAATGAAGAAGTTAGGTGAACGGCGTGGGGGTAATTTTCTATTATTAAAAATTATAGTTGAAGGTGGAGGGGAGAATTTTTTATATGTGTACTACGTTATCGGCAACAAAGAAGTAGTTTTTTGTTAAAATTGCTTCCCGGGCTCTTTAGCCGTAGTCCAATGTTTTCTGCAAAACCAGACTTTTCGGCAGTGCCATCGACTGCCATCATCGGTGAAAATCGAGTGCGAGAACGTGAGGTGATATACGTTAGTGACCATAGTACTGTGGTTAATGCTGAAGCAATAAGTAGAAAGACGTAGTTTCTATGGAAATATTTCATTTCGAATATGATTTTAAATATAAATCTTAGAACATGGAAGTCATGTATGGTTCTCCATACCGATATTTTACTTCCATATTCCTTAAGGAATGGAAGTAAAAATCGGTATGGAGAACCATACATGACTTCCATATTCTAAGATTTATTTTTAAAATCATTTTCGAAATGAAATATTACCATAGAAACTACTTCTTTCTACTTACTGCTTCAGCCTTAACCACAGTACTGTGGTCACTAACATATACCACCTCACGTTATCGCACTCGATTTTCACTGATGATGGAAGTCAATGGCACTGCCAAAACGTCTGGTTTTGTAGAAAACATTGGACTACGGCCAAATATCCCGGGAAGGAATTTTAACAAAAACTACTTCTTTGTTGCCGATAACGTTGTACACATATATATAAAAAATATGCATAAAATTAATGGCTTGTATAATTAATGATTGATCTCCATTAAGTAGTGCTCAAGTTTCCAAAGTTTTAATATTATGATGTCCGTAATTAAAACATCAGAGCAGGTTTAGTGTGTATGAGGGTTCACCATGGAAAAAAATTGTCAACATTTCCTATTGAGCGTTGCTTAGAATAAATCTGCGAATCTACAGTGTACGTTTCACAGAACAAACACGCGGAAAAGAAGGAGCGCTCCGAAGTCACTCATGGACCCTCAGCATCTTGCAGAGGGCTCATTCCCTAAAGATGAAAAGTCTGTCTATGAATCGTCCCTCTGTAAACACGTGCAGTTACACTGCCCAGCGATCCAGAGGAAGCAAATCGCTATCCATGCTGGACACTTTTTCGGCTTGCATGCGTTATGTTGGTATGGGTTCGGCACTTTCCATTTAAAAAGCGTGCAAATGTAAGAAAATAAACATGAATGAGGCCAGAAATAACGCGAATTGTGTGTGTGTGTGTCTTCCCTGCCTTTTTATTGCGGTAGTGATAATAATAAAATGGAAACGTAAACAGTACATAACTGAGATATGCTTGCCTGCCACGCACGATATATTTTCTCTTATACATGACTAGCAGAATACCCGTGCTTCGCTACGGAGTTTCACGTTGTACGTAATGAAAATGTTAGTTTAATTAATAAAGTTTAATTAAAGTAGGCTTCTTAAAAATAAATAGCTGTTGCCCACAACTTCGTTCGCGTGGTCTTCAATTTAATGCGATAATATATTTAGAACAGAATCTATTCTATTGGGTTGCCATAGTAACCAGATCTTATAGTTTTTAAGACCTCAAAGGACCCCCCAGAGGATCGTATCGAAAAAACACCTGTCCTATGTTGGTTCTCCCGTTGCGTAAAATATTTGTGCCAAGTTTGGTTGAAATCGGTCCAATGGTTTAGGTACGTGGAACGTGGTACGTGGAAGACCCCAAAGGACCCCCCAAAGGATCGTATAAAAAAAAACACTTGTCCTATGTTGGTTCTCCCTTTGCGTAAAATATTTGTGCCAAGTTTGGTTGAAATCGGTACAGTGGTTTAGGAGGAGATGTGGAAGAAACCTTCGCGGACGTGCGCACAACAACTCACCGAAGTTTCATCGCAATCGGATGAATGGTATAGGAACGCATACGGGACAAACAAAGAAACATTCATTTTTATATATAAGATGTAAACTATACCACTTACTTGACATAAACCGTGATAGCTAAGCTAATGTACAACATATATGTATTAATTATACACATAAATGTTCCTCGATAGACACTCTATATATTGGCGAAAACTTGAATAAAATCCGTTCAGTACTTCCTGAGATTAGCGATTTCAAACACAGAGGGAAAACGGACCGACTTTACTTTATACTATGTACAGATTTACATTAAAATGAAAAAATTATAATTTTATTGCCTGGCAACAAAATTATTTTATTTTACTTCCATATTCCTTAAGGAATGGAAGTATGGTGATGTTTAACAATTACCATTGTTTCAAAATGTTTAAATAAATTTTCAAGTACTTTACTCTTGTTAAAACGTAAAAGGTTGCAGGTAAACTACCCCTTCCCCTTAACCGATCATCACCAAAATCAAAAGTCCTTGAGAACTCTACAATTCAGGGACGCATGCAAAAAATTATTTCATCTGTTTGAATTTGCGGCTGTTATCGTTTGCCATAGAAAATACCCTTGTTAAAAAAACGTTGCAGGTAAACTACCCCTTTCCCTCAACCGATCTTCACCAAAAACAATAGGTCTTGAGACCTCTACAATTTAGGGCTGTATGCAAATAATCTTTTGAGTCTGTTTGAATTTGCGGCTGTTATCGTTTGCCATAGGAAATACCCTTGTTAAAACATAAAATGTTACAGGTAAACTACCCCTTTCCCTTAACCGATCTTCACCAAAAACAATAGGTCTTGAGAACCCTACAATTCAGGGCTGTATACGAAACATTATTTGATTCTGTTTGAATTTGCGGCTGTTATCGTTTGCAAAAAAAAAAAAAATTCCCTTGATAAAAAAAAACCGCTGCAGGTAAACTACCCCTTTCCCTCAACCGATCTTCACCAAAAACAATAGGTCGTGAGTACTCTACAAATCAGGGCTGTATGCAAAAAATTATTTGATTCTGTTTGAATTTGCGGCAGTTATCGTTTGCCATAGAAAAAAAATCTACAGACACTCAGACAGACAGACAGACAGACACACACACAGACACTTTTCGGAAAACGACTTTTTTTCATGTTTTGAGTGTAGCAGAATCAGAATCTGCAATAATCTCGAACACGATTTTTTTTGCCATCACCATACTTCCATTCCGAAAAAGTTTCCGAAAAGTTCGTTTTCCGAAAAGTGTCTGTGTGTGTGTCTGTCTGTAGATTTTTTTTCTATGGCAAATGATAACTGCCGCAAATTCAAACAGAATCAAATAATTTTTTGCATACAGCCCTGATTTGTAGAGTACTCACGACCTATTGTTTTTGGTGAAGATCGGTTGAGGGAAGGGGTAGTTTACCTGCAACGGTTTTTTTTATCAAGGGAAATTTTTTTTTTTGGCAAACGATAACAGCCGCAAATTCAAACAGAATTAAATAATGTTTCGTATACAGCCCTGAATTGTAGAGTTCTCCAGACCTATTGTTTTTGGTGAAGATCGGTTAAGGGAAAGGGGTAGTTTACCTGTAACGTTTTATGTTTTAACAAGGGTATTTCCTATGGCAAACGATAATAGCCGCAAATTCAAACAGAATCAAACGATTATTCGCATACAGCCCTAAATTGTAGAGTTCTCAAGACCTATTGTTTTTGGTGAAGATCGGTTGAGGGAAAGGGGTAGTTTACCTGCAACGTTTTTTTAACAAGGGGTTTTTCTATGGCAAACGATAACAGCCGCAAATTCAAACAGAATCAAATAATTTTCTGCATACAGCCCTGATTTGTAGAGTACTCAAGACCTATTGTTTTTGGTGAAGATCGGTTAAGGGAAAGGGGTAGTTTACCTGCAACGTTTTTTATCAAGCGTATTTTCTATGGCAAACGATAACAGCCGCAAAGTCAAACAGAATCAAATAATTTTTTGCATACGTCAGTGAATTGTCTCAAGGCCTTTAGATTTTGGTGAAGATCGGTTAAGGGGAAGGGGTAGTTTACCTGCAACCTTTTACGTTTTAACAAGAGTAAAGTACTTGAAAATTTATTTAAACTTTTTGAAACAATGGTAATTGTTAAAAATAAAATAATTTTGTTGCCAGGCAATAAAATTAAAATTTTTTCATTTTAATGTAATATAATATTTTTCATTTAATACGGCAATAAAAAGGCAGGTAAGACACAAACACACACACACACACACACACACACACACACACACACACACACACACACACACACACACACAATTCACGTTATTTCTGGCCTCACTCATGTTTATTTTCTTACGTTTGCACGCTTTTTAAATGGAAAGTGCCGAAACCCACACCAACATAACGTGTGCAAGCCGAAAAAATGGACATCAATTTGCTTACTGGCGAAGCTAGTAGTTAATGAATGGGTAGGCAAAAATCTTATCTTAAATTTTTTTTAAGGAATCACTAAAAGGACGGTGGTTCAAATCGGACACTGAGGTAGAGTTTGCTGTAACCGAATGGTTCCACAAACAGCCGTAAGAATTTTACTAGCAGGGAATCTACAGGTTGGCGCAACAGTGGAACTCATGTCTTAATGTTATTGGAGACTTCTTTTAAAATCGTTGAATAAAAAATGCTTTACGGCTCTATACGTGTTTCTATTGAACAATCCTTGTATTAGTCATACACAATAATACAACTGATTGAACTTCAAATTTTTAAACTTGATTAGTTTCTATATATATGTTTAATGTTACAAATAATTCAAATAACAATCTTGATCATCTGTTAGTTCAGCGGAATAACAGTGACACTTTTAATAACCGCATAAAACAAACACTTAGAAACAACACAGGCGCTTTAACTTAACTGTCTGGACCACAGAAGTGAGGCATGCCTCAACGCTCTATGTGTACAGCGCGGGACAATCCCCCCTCCCTACACTTCCCTATCACACCACTACATTGCTTACATACGATGTATACAAAAAACACTGAGGCAAGTTCAGGTTGCCTCATTCGCTTTAAACGAACTATGCCGAATCTCACCTGTCACCATATAGCGGTCGCTCAATAAAGCACGTTTCGGTTTAATAAATTTGACAGTCGCAGTAACAATGTATAATCTTTACGTTATGTAGTTCATACGTATTTATAATTTTTATTCTACAGAATTTTTTAGGGTAGGCATTGCCTCAATTGCCTCCATGTAACTTCGCCACTGATATATATGTGTACAACGTTATCGGCAACAAAGAAGTAGTTTTTGTTAAAATTCCTTCCCGGGATATTTGGCCGTAGTCCAATGTTTTCTACAAAACCAGACATTTCGGCAATGCCATCGACTTCCATCATCAGTGAAAATCGAGTGCGATAACGTGCGGTGGTATACGTTAGTGACCACAGTACTGTGGTTAAGGCTGAAGCAGTAAGTAGAAAGAAGTAGTTTCTATGGTAATATTTCATTTCGAAAATGATTTTAAATATAAATCTTAGAATATGGAAGTCATGTATGGTTCTTCATACCGATATTTTCAATTAGCACTGGCAATATTCAAAATAAATACACATCCAACATACCGATTACCTTTTTCAAGAAGCTTAAATTTTCTGTTTTCTTTACACTAAACATTCTGCATATTAGCAGCTGTAGAAGAATACACCGAACAAGATGAAATTATGACTCAACTGTATTTGATTAAAAATGAGGAAAACAACCCTGCAAGTCTTTTGGCAGCAAATACAACTACTAGAACTTCTATAACTAAGTAACGGTTAAAGGTACATTCATTTGTTAATAGCCTATTGACTTCCCCCATGATCATAAATATGAGAAATTACTTAAAACTCAAGTTGTGAATTTTTACAGACACCGTACATTTCCTTATCATAGCAGTATTTCAATAGTTTCACTTTTTAACACTTGTTTAAATATGTGTATGGTACATTAAATCCCTTTAACGGATTTTCATCAAATACAGAATACAGCCCTCTTACACTTACTGAATTCATAGTGACTGAATTGTCAAAATCTGTTTTCGTTAAACACAGCATTTCAATTCAACGTCTCAGCAATAAACACGTCAACATCGAAACTCTTGATTTATGTCAAAAAATTTGTATTTTTTAGTCAAGACACCTGTTTTATAAAATTCTTCGTCTGGCCATGGATTAATACTGAAATTAGCTACTATAAGTCTGTGATACACACACACACACACTTGACTTAAGTCCTTAAATTCCTAAGTTGAAAATAGGGCCTTGACGAAATTTCTCCAGCGTGTTCTGTCCATTGCCAGGGCCTTCACTTCCCTCCATCTCTTGTTGACACCAGCCAGCTCTCTTTACATAGTCTCTCTTTCCAGGTGTTCCTCAATCTTCCACGTCTGCAGAGCTACCTTGCGGATTCCAATTCAGTGCCTGTCTAGCGAAAACACACACACACAGTCCAAAACATCCTGTTTCATTACTTTACTTCACTGGAAGTCAACACGCATTTATATAATAAATAAAACTGTTTATGATGGTCAAACGTTCACAAAGAAGTAATTGGAGAAAAAAAGGTTAGACTGTAAAAGAAATCATACGCTGTAACATTGCTGTATTTTCTTAATTAAAAAATTAATACATTTAAATACTGTCTGACAACATAGCTGCTGTAATTCATTTTTTATAACAAACCGGTAATGTTTGAAAGTACATCACGATTTGTACACCAAGTATAATTATACAAATTACATTAAAAAAATTAACAACATGTAAATTTGAGATCTGAAAATATAATCTATTACATATAAATTCTGTCATTTCTGTGCAGTAAGCATTACAGCAAAAAGGCATGTACTTCTTTTTTGGACTTTTTACCAATCGCTCTCATACTCCTTTATCGTTTACTCTGGTATAACGGTGAGCATCATATGTTTTGTTCCTCTGACAACGTCCATTTTCAGCACTGTCGATGTTTCCAATATATTGTATACTGCACTGGCGTTGTTTATCATACTGCCATTTATATGTGTCACAATGTCACCAGGTCTCAAGCCAGCACTGAAAATAAAAATTATAAACAGCTGAAAGACCACATTGCAAATTCAATGTTATCATATTATAGCCTACAGTTTTCTTTTTCAACAAATGTTATTGTATTAGGAAGCTGGTGGTCAAAAGGAAAGAAATTTACGGGAAAAATTTAGAACTGGGTGTTAATTACAACAATAACAAACGTAAGGAATGTAGAGCTGGTGCATTATTTGTACATAATATAGAGTTCTGAGCTGTTTGGAAATGAAATGTAAGCAAGTAAATGCAGGCAAAACAACTGGCAGATTTCTACCAATAAAGACATAGATTTGCTATGAAGATAAAGACCATAATCTTCAGTTTCATATACTATATAAGTATTAAAAAAAATGATCTCTTTTACACTCCTGAGACAGAACTTGGGGTAATGTAGGTCAGCCTACATTATATTAGCAACATGATACACCAACAGCACTAAGTGTCTAGCCCACTTAAACTTCAACTTATGAGACCAGATGCCCCTTACAGGTGAATAGGACCAGAGTCTAATCGAACACTGTGTTAAACAATCGAGTCCACCTTGAGACGGACTCAAATGTCCAATGTTAGAAGTAAACGTACTGACCCTATACCACACAGACTCTATAACTAGAAACCTGACAGTCTATCTTAAGTGACGGAACGCTCAGAGTGAACGGGAGAATTACCCCCAGTTAAAGGTGTTGCGTACGGTGGTTAAAGAGGAGAGTACACGGTCCCACTCTCTCTCTCTCTCTCTCTCTCTCTCTCTCTCTCTCTCTCTCTCTCTCTCTCTCTCTGTCTATCTATCTATCTGTCTATCTGTTGCTCACAAAACACTTGCACGCTTCTAACGTTCTCACCAGCCTTGTTCCTCCCAATGTACACACTGTGAAACACTGTACAAGACTGTTGTGAGCAAGTGTGAAATAAATGAAAATTTTGTTAGCCTCGCAACAAGGTGTTTGTCCACTGAGCATCTCAAAGTCAGTGTTCAAAATCTATCATCAGGTCTATACTTATGTTTACTTACAGTTATTTTACCAGTTTAAGTTACAAAAAATTCCAAGTTTTTTATTCTTTTGACAAGTATTTAAAAAATATATATACATAAAATAAAAACATCAAAGAATCAGTGTTGAACAGAGAATGTAATATTCACAAGAGGATGTTTTCGGTTTAGAGCGAACAAATTATTCAAATTGTTCAATAAATTTGTCCAGCAACTTTAGTTCAAAAGCAAATATCTAACAATACTATTAAAAAGTATTAAATAAATTGCCTGTAGTGTGAAGCTTTTATTACTTATATATGAAGTGTTACTATCTAGGCATATGTGCCCTACCACCTTAGTTACAAAAAATACTATATTAAACTACTGTGTTTTGACTACTATATGAAACACGGTATACAATTTTTCTTACATATACATCAGTAGGTATGTGTGTAGTGTGAACATACAATACACATTATCTTTTTTCTCATCACAGGTGCAAGTAACACTGAAAGTGTTACTTCAATACAAACTTACTTAAATGCTGGTGATCCTATTACAACTTTCCACACAAGAACACCATGTGTAATTTGGGATGGGATCATATGGTTTTTCTCATGTAATTCTGCGACAATGTCGGGAGTCAATGTCAACATCGTAATACCTAAGTACCGCCGTGCAGACGGTACTGCAGATCCTGATTGTACTGCTGTAACAGAAATTATTTATATATTTTTTTGGGACTCTAGCTTTCAGTTAGTATTTACGATTCAATTCAAGTAAGAATTCTGTATTCAAAATCAACATTCAGATTTGAATACAAATCTGAAATGATTCAACCAATACTGAATATATAGTAAATGAGTACAACATCAAAAAGTCAATCACATATTCAAAACAAGGCTGCATACATTCTATTGCAATTAATTTTTTTAAATAACATTAAACGACTACTAAGTTTACCTTTTCGTCTTTCCTCACTCTTCTGCAAAAAGTTTTTGGCATAATCAATTGGGATTGCAAATGATATACCTGCTGTCACTTTCATAGAATTAATTCCAATTGCTTCACCATCAAGGTTTACAAGAGGTCCGCCTGAGTTTCCAAACTGAAACCAAAATATTTATTAAAATGTTTGGCATTTTAAACAAACAAACAAAACATATTTCTACATTACATTTGTAGCGTGACAGATGTATGCATAATATTGAATGGCAATTGATCATTAGAATAATGAAGTTATAATATTTAAATTTGGAAGAAAGCATTAAGGTTAATATAAATTAATTAATTCATAGCAACTGTGGAAAGAAATCATTATTATAAAGAAAATCCAAGTTCAAGTAAAAGGAGTTACTAGTGATGAGTCATCCAAAACCAGTCTCATAACCAAAGGTTTTCAAGGTATAACCCAGGAAGGTAAAATAGTAAATAACAAAGCAGTACACAATATGACCAAACCCACAACGAGGGAGAATAAATAAAAGAGAAACCCTAAAATAAGCCAAGATCAACCAATACAGGTTGTGTATTTCTGAATTAAAGAAGAAGATGGAGAAGATCCCAAGAAACCTGATGGCATCAAGAACAGATGGAGAAGATACCAGTCCCAGAAGGCAGGAGAAAAGAAGACTGAAGAAAGAAGAAGAGGGCAGCATCCTGAAGAAGATGTCATGCTCTTATAAAAGACACCCAAATCCCTATATCCCCAAAATAAATATCTAAAAATAAAAGTATAACGAAATAAAAACCACATGTATACAAATTTAAGAGAGAGGAGTGTATAAAGTAAAAGTTTCCTGTGAACTAAGATGAAACAATAATATAGTACCCATGGAACAAATCTCCATTGAAAAAACGCTAACCAATTTATTATGTTAATAAGACTATACGACCATTTAGCATTAACATAATATATAAGTGAAAGTGAACCAGTGATAGTTTTGGGTATTATAAAAAATGAACCTTGTGTTTCATTCTTGGCAATCACAAACATTGGATGCAATGAAATATGCATTTTTCAATGACTTAAAATGTGTACGGTGACAATATGTTGTTCATAAGACATGAATCTGTTTAAAATAACATTTTTGTTTTACATGAAAAAAGAAAAACAGATTTCATAGTGCTTTTTGAACGGTTCATACTATTTATTTGTTAATGACAGGGTACAATTCCCCAAAGACAAGGTATAAAAGACTGTATAAAAACTGTAGAATCCTACTTATAATAATAGTTAGAAATAAGAATATAGATATAAGGTTTTAATGTATATAGTACAAGAATGTTTAAAAATGTTTTAGATATAAGGCCATTTGTTTGGGTCTGAAACAACTAACATCAGAACTATAAAAATAGTTACCACTTGTAAATAGTAGAGAGTAATTAAGATGTTAGTTAGTACAAAACCTTTGTTGTAAACCATATTTCCATGTTGGAAATGGGAATTTTGTTGCAAAATGTCTGATTTGAAGACAACCATTTATTTAAAAAAAAAAATGTTCTTTATTTTGTGTTAACTATTGTTTGTATTGTGGCCAATACTAGTTGTTTTTGTGTAATTTGAAAGCATGTTTAATTTATAATACTATTTGTAAAAGTCAGAGAGGGTATCACACATCATATATTGTTTGTAAATTATTTTGTAAGAAAAATTGTTAAAAAATCATAGGCCAAAAGAATGGAAACCAAACTTCATCAAAACAGAGAAATTGCTCATTTAAATGCAAATAAACAAAAGGGGTGAGCCTCCAGGTGGTCTAGTGGCTAACGCGGGCGATTGATGCGCTCGTGGTCCCGGGTTCAATTCCCGGCGGAGGTTCCGTACGGCGTGCACTCAGCGTCGTGAGGCAAACTGAGTAGGCGCTGAGATAACAGCGCCGCCTCCTGGCTGTGAATACCGTAACTAGCGGCTGGTGGCGCGTAGTACTAGCCATACACCGTCACACTAACACAAAAGCCGTGCGGTACGCCTTGGTCCTTAACGGACTGTTGAGCGGAGGTTTAATTTTAATTTAAACAAAAGGGGTTTAGACAAAATAAACTTGAGATCATGCCATATAATTGCACATACCATTTAGAGAGATTTTAATAAATTATATTCAGAATTATAAATAAAAATGAGAATGACTAGACTCAGAAATTTGGACATGGGAGTCATATATTTCAGAATAATGTTTCAGAATACAACTAATTCAATTAATTACCAGAAAATAAGGGAATATGAACCTTTTAATACAATATAGGATTATTAATATTAAATATAACTGATAAAATGGCTGAATTTATATAATGACAGGAAGTAAATTTTAATGTTTTGACCTTTCAGAGTATACCTAACTGAAAGTGTAATTACTATTTTTTGGACAGAAAACACTATAAAATGGCATTATTTAATCTGAAAATAACCAGAATGAACTGAAAGATTAATTTAAATCAAATCTAGTGAATAAAATTGACAAATAACCAAAGTATAGGCATTCATATAGTGAAAATGTAAAAGTGCATACAGGATGTGAAAAATATTTGAACAATGTTAAGGATAATATTATATGGGCTAAGAGTTTAATTGAAACTGAAGGAAACAGTTAGTTAATTATTGGTAGTTGAACGGTTAACATGACATACCTAAGAAAACGTGAATAACCTAACCTATAATCGTCATACAAAGCGAGTGTATAGTGAGTTATTGTGAAATCGCGAGTGACTTGTAAAATACTTCTGAAACTATCATATTATAACAGAAACGATCAAGTAACACTCCATAACACAGAACAATATAAATCTACTCTGAAAAACACCATAAAACACTAGAAAACTGTATAATACATTAAACCAAATTAGTGACGGAATCGGAGAAAGTGTTTGAACTAATAATTATACAGATACACTAAATACAACCCAGAATCACTACACCAGTCACTACACAACATATAACAAGAGATTTGCGGACACGAGAACAGAAATATTGCGTCAAAATACATTATTTGGAATGCAGCAGCAACGAGCAACATTTTCATCGACTTGACGGCAGCCATCTTTCTTTGACAATTCCAGTGCCTCTTCGTGGTTCATCACAGCTGTTTGGTGAAAACAATTATTATATTTACAATTTATTATTCAATGTCTGTGTTTATTAATAACTATTAATTTGATTGTAACGTTATACTTTTTAAATATAAGCCCGATTTCTCTGACTTTGGTAATAACTGGCTGTTTTAAAGAACCCTATATAATTTTTATATCATATACTTGTAACTTTTTTCGATATCCTGAGAATCGATACTAATCGATAAGAGTCAATATTGCTATTACTTAATAAAATATTAATACTTTTCAATACTTAATAGTTCTTTATTTCTTCAATAATACTAATTACCAATAATATAATTCTAATTGATAATCTACAAGGACTTTACCACCCGTAAGTGAAGATAACCTAAAAAATAGAAAGGTAAACAAATATCGATTGGTTTACAGACAGTCTTATGAGTGGTGATAGATTATTTAAATTATACTAAAACTTTAATAAAAATTTTCAGAAGAGCATTACACTGTTTAAAACTTCATAGCCCTATATTAATTAATTGATCCTAATTAATTAATTAATAAAATTAAAATTTTTTTTTATTATTTTTTTTTTATAAACATAATTTTTTTTTAATTTTCTTCAAAACAATAATTTTTGTTTTGAAACTTTCGGTGAAGCTGAGCATATCTATTTCTTCATCAACTTTACGCTACTCGACCGGTCTTGCTACCATTGGGACTCGACCAGCTGGGAAACTTAAGGAAGTGTTTCAGGCCAGTAAGACGTCGAGAGCCACACCAATTAAACACCTTACAACTTACAGATTCACACATCAATCTTATTTATTTTATTACAAATTGGCTAGTCCAAACAGAGGGGCTTGATTACATCGGAGTCACATAGTCCACAATAGTTTATATCATCAACACACATACACTTATTGGTAAATTATTACAAATTGGCGCACAACTTTAGGGGCTTTAATTAGCGATTGGAAGGCCAATACATTCTGCCCAATCACTAGTTGGAGCTAGGCAACAGCTACAAAGCCAGAGAATTTCAAGGGAAAATGCAACGACGTGCAACATCTAAGAAACGGGCGGCGGAGGCCGAGAAAGAAATAGAAGTTGACATGGACAACAAGGAGGCGACGCCAGTAGAGGCGGAAGAGGTATTACCACCGGTGTTGTCCAAACAAACTGAACAACCGGAGATGCCTACTCAAACAGTGGAAACCAATGTGCCGGAGAAGGAAACAGAGAACATGACAACACAACAAATGTTCAGGATGATGATGGAAAAAATGGAATCCACAAGTAAGGAATTGAAGGAAGACTTGAGTAAGAAAATGGACAAGAAGATAGACGAAAGTAATAAGGAAAGGAAAGAAGATAGCCAGTCTTTGAAAGAAGATTTAGGAAATAAAATTGAAACAACAAATAAGAAGATGGAAGAGAAGATGGAAGAAAACAGCAAGAAGATGGAAGAGAAGATGGAAGAAAACAGCAAGAAGATGGAAGAGAAGATGGAAGAAAACAGCAAGAAGATGGAAGAAGAGATGGGGAAGAAGTTAGAAGAATTGAAGGAAGACAACCAATTGTTCAAGGAAGAATTCAAGTCGACCAAAGAAGAATTGATTAATAAAATTGAAAATACTAATCAGAAAATCGATGAAACCAGGAAGAAGATAGAGAAGAACAACCGACAATTGAAGGAAGAGTTGAAAGAAGATAACAAGCAGTTGGAAGAGAAGATGGGGGAGAAGTTGGAAGAATTGAGAGAGGACAATCAAATTTTGAGAGAAGAATTAAGAGAGGTAAATCAGGAGAATTTGGACAAACTGGACGAAAGGATGGAATTGTTGCGAGAAGAAATGAATAAGGAAATCAAGGTTAACAAAAAAGCGATGGATAAGAAGATGGAAGAAGAAAATATAATGGTCAATCGACAGATTCGAGAGATTGATGGAAAGTGCAACCAGACCGAAAAGGAGGTGAATGAGTTTAAAGAAGTGGTGAACATCAAGTTCACAAATATCGAAGAACATAGTCGTAGGAAGGTAGAAGAACAGAGGAAGGAAAATCAAGAAGAATTCGGAAAAGTACGCAACCAGGTCACAGAACGATGTAATGATATACAAGAGACCATGGCCAATATCACCGGTCAGGTGCGACAAAGCCGAGAGGAGATGGAAGCGATTAGAAACAGACCGACTCATTTCACCGGATTGCCCGTCAACGAAAGCCGAGAGTGGCTCAACTTCCGGCAGTACAAACGTAAGCCGATGGAGTTCCTGGCTAGGGTAGAAGAATATTTAACCAAGCATAAAATTACCCAATGGAGCCATAGCAGGGAGATATTCGACAAGTCTTTCCGAGACATAACAGATAATTGGTGGATGGCCAACCGGAGTGAAATTTCCGACTACCAACAGTTCCGGAAAATGTTTAAAACAAAATACTGGTCTGAGACCACCCAGAACTTGATACGTGACAATATTTGTAACGGAAGATACAGGTCACAATTAGGTAGCAGTATGACGGCATATTTCTTGGGGAAGGTGTGTATGGCAAAGCACCTTGAGCCAGCAATCCCAGAAGAATGTTTAGTGAATAAGATATCTTATCACTATGATGAGGACATTATCAGGGCCCGGAGAGGTAGTCAGATCAAGACGATCCAGGGAATGACTGAGTTATTGGAGGGATACGAGAATGAAGAGTATTATCGGCAGAGCAGGAAGAGAAATGAGAGACCAGAAGCAAGGCCGACTACTTACCCCAATAACGGCAATAACCATACAAATAACCGGAACCAGCCCAGTAATTACGACGGCCCTAACAACCAGCCGCGTAATAACCAGTTTAACGGAAATTTTAACGGCGTGAGAAATAACAACCCCTACCCAAATAATCGAAACCACTTTTATCAACAAAATAATAATGTTCCATACAGTCAGAGAAATCCATATCCCAACAATAATGGTAACAGGCCTTACCCACCTAACCGAAATTACTATAATGATAATATTAATAATAATAATAATAGCAATAGTAATAACCGAGTGTCGCGCCCTAGGGTAAATTTTATAAGAGCAGAAGATCGCGGACCCAGGAGATACTATCAACCGAGGAGGAGCAGCTTCCACGGCGCCGACCGAAGATGGAGGAGTGCGGAACGAGACGGCCCAAGATACGAACAGGAAAGACGAAGTACCAGCCTGGAAGATCTTGGCAGACAACCGAACAGGGCGTTAAACATTAACCAGGGTACAGAACGTCAGGAGACAAACCAGAGTTTCCCGAACGATGCCTCGGTCAATAATAACTCAAACAATGAACAAAATACTTTAAACGAGAGGAGGCAGTAATCAACAACGATGACCCGTTACTGCTTATACTTCCTGGGTTAGAAAAGGATGATTTGCAACAAGCAAACAATGATAAAAACATCACTATTATCAGTAACCATTATTTGAAAGACATACGAACTGAACTTTTGGAAGAGAACGAGAAGAGTCTCAGCAACAATAATAATGAGATAATTTATATAACAGCGGAGGTGGAAGGAGTTCCCGCTAGAATAATGATAGACACAGGAGCTAATATTTCAATAATAAACTCCAATGAGTTGGAGAGAATACAGAGTACATGTGGTAAAACTTTGCCAATGTTACCAGTCAACAACATTGTATTGGTAGGTGCAACTGGTCGCCAAAATAAAACCATCAGGAAGCAAGTTTCCTTAAGTGTCGTTAGCCGTGATATAGCTTTAGACATGGAATTTTTAATCGCCACCGGATTACCATTTGACATCTTAGTCGGTTGCGATATTCTTCGTAGATATTCGGCAGTAATCGATCTTAATTTAAATAAAGTATCACTTTTCCCAGACGGAATAACATGGACCGCAGATCTGGTAGGAAGCACAACTATACTTCCCAGCCCAATACATCAACAACTTCGAAAAATTAATATTATAAGAAACAGCCCTCTTTCTAAACCCATAATATACAATCATGGAGGAGAGGATTTATGGTCAGTTAAGATCCAAGAAATACGGAATTTCCAGTGCGGAAACGATAACGAGAAAATACCAACACATCTGGCTGATCGTCTAATCGCTATATATGAGAAATACAAGGCGGTGTTTTCTGATGAACCAGGGAAGGTAAAAAACTACCAGTGCCAACTTCGTTTTAAAGAAAACGTAGAGTTTAACCGGAGGTCATATCCAATAGCGCAGTCGCTCAAAGAAGCCGTGAGAACAGAGATAAACAAGATGATTGAAAACGACATAATTGAGATTAGTCAATCACCTTACACTAGTCCAATTATTGCTGTTCCGAAGAAAGACGGACAAGTCCGGCTCTGTTTAGATGCGCGTGAGTTGAACAAGACAATTGTGAATGACAGAACATCTCCCGGTGAAATAGAAGAAATCTTAAAGCGTTTTCATGGTACTAACTTTATTAGCACCTGGGATACGGTCTGTGGTTATTGGCAGGTAGAGCTGCATCCACAAAGCCGCCAGTATGTAGCGTTCATTTTCGAAGGGCGCAATTACCAGTTCAAGAGACTGCCCTTCGGACTTGTCAATTCTGTCGCCATATTTGTGGCATGCATGGACCAGATTTTGGGACCAGAAGCGTTCCAATTTACCACCGTCTATGTTGACGATTTACTAATCACATCCGGAACCTGGGAGGAGCATTGTTACAGAGTGGAATTTGTACTAAACAAACTAGCGCAGAACAACATAACACTGAAGTTGGAGAAATCCAAATTCATAGCGCGCGAGGTACAATTCTTAGGCTTCAACCTAGACGACAGAGGTATTACCCCATCAGCAGAGAAAGTGGAGGCAATTCAGAGGTTCCCGCAACCAAGAAACAGGAAACAATTGCAATCTTTCCTCGGACTCTGTAACTATTACAGGAAGTTTCAGAGCCGATATTCCGAGTTGACCGCCAAGTTTCAACCACAGTTATCTGCCAAAAACAAATGGATTTGGGGTGAAGATCAAGATATTACTTTCCGATTGATAAAAGAGAAGTTTCTGGAGAGTGTGATACTTCGTCACCCAGATTTTAAGAAACCGTTCTTTCTAAACTGTGACGCTAGCGATCTAAGCTTAGGAACGACCTTATACCAGGAAGATGAGGAGGGACAACATCTGGTAATAAGCTTCGCTAGTCGCACACTGAACCAGTGCGAAAAGAACTACAGTGTGACAGAAAAGGAATTGTTGAGCGTGGTGTTCGCATGCAGCAAGTTCCGGACGTACATTCTCGGATATCAAGTCACGGTACGAACTGATCATAAATCCATCTCGTTCCTTCGTAGGTGCAAATTGAGTCACGGCCGATTGGCTAGGTGGGTACTCGCCCTACAAGAATATGACCTGAAATGGGAATACATTCCAGGAAAGAAGAACGTGGTAGCGGATGTGTTGTCACGTATAAATCTGGAAGATCAGACTTTCGAGGGAGAGAAGGAGAGCTTAGTAAAAATTTATAACATATTCACGACCAGAGCCGATTTACAAGCTTTGTTAATAAATATCCGAATCCATCAGCAGTCTGATCCTAAGCTGAAAAACATTGTGAGTCGTTTAGAAGCCAATGATGAAACCATTTCTAAATATTACCACCTTAACAAGGGAATTTTATTCATAAAAACCGCATTGGACGATGAGACATGGAAGGTGATAATCCCGCACCAAATAGAAAAGGAGGTCATCATCGATTACCATGTCAGGTATGGTCACATGGGAGCGTTAAAAGTGATACAAGCTCTAGAGGAAAATTGTAAGATCAAGAATATCAACCGCAAGGTGAGAAAACACATCAAGTCCTGTAAGATCTGCCAATGTGCAAAAATAAACAATGAAAAGACAGAGGGTATCATGATACCGATAACTTCCAACGCAAAACTGGAAAAAGTGTTTTTGGATATATGCGGGCCATTTCCCCGTAGCGGTGGTCGACACAGATATAAATACTTGGTAATCATAATGGATCACTACACCAAGTATATAAAGCTATATCCGGTTAATCGGGCAACGACAGCAAAGGTTTTGGCGGTGATTATTGATTTGTATATCCCAGAGATCGGTAGACCATTTTCTATTATTACCGACCATGGTACACAGTTTAAGGGGAGGAGATGGCGAGACACTTTATTAGCACTTGGGGTCAAAACATATAAGACATCAGTCTACCACCCAAGTAGCAATCCGGCTGAGAGAGTACTAAGAGAAGTGGGTAGGATATTGCGCACGTACTGTCACAACCAACAGAAAAAGTGGCAAGAGTACCTAGCAGCGACAGAAACATTCCTAAATTACGCCCACCATCCAGCTATAGGAATTCCACCGTACTCAGCCATGTATGAGAAGCCGACTCCCCGAGACATTGAACAAATCATTGAATTTCCAACGAACAACAATAGGAAATTCAACCAGTTGAAGTTTTACAATAAGGTAGCAGAAGATCAGGAAAAACGGCAAGCCAAATACCAGAAGGCAATAGGGCGAATTGTAACATATAAAGAGGGTGAGAAAGTCCTCCTAAAAAATAGAGAGCTGCCTAGCACCTTAGAAGGCATAACCAAAAAATTATTATTACTTTACACCGGACCATATGTTGTGGTAAATGATAAGCATAACAATACATATGAGTTGAAGGAAATCGTTTCAGGAAAGATCAAAGGAGTGTACAATCAAGCTTCTATGAAGAAATATTATGAAGAATGAGTTGTGAGTTATAGAATTTTGAATTTTTAATTTTTTAAAAATTCAAAAATAATGTAAGTACATCTTACAACCTAATATTTTGAAAAGAACATTCTGGAGAATTATAAGAAGAAGGAATTTAGAATTTATATTGTAAAAAATCCGAAAATAATGTAAGTACATCTTACAACCTAATATTTTGAGAAGAACATTTTGGAGAATTATAAGAAGAAGGATTTTTTAATTTAATTTTAAAAAAATCCTAAAATAATGTAAGTACATCTTACTACAACCTAATAATTTTGGAACAAACTTTATGGAAGAAAGAAAAAGAAAGAATTTTGAATATAACTTATTCTAAAATATGTAAGTACTTCTTACTACAACCTGATAATTTAGAACAAAACTTTATGGAAGAAAGAGAAAGAGAGAGAATTTTGAACTTAATTATACAAAAAATTTAAAAATAAAGTAAGACCAACTTACTATAACTAAGTTTATGAGAAAAACTTTATGGTAAATAATTAAGAAGAATTTGAATTTGGAGAAATACCAAAACTTTCAGAAATAATAGTAAAATCACACTACTATAAACAATTCTGAATGAAACAATTCTGGGAATAAATGAATTAAACAGAATTTGAATGTTGATAGAACGTCAGTACTTTGAAACAAGATAAGATCAACATATTACAAGGATTTATGAGAAATATTTTTCAATTAAATAAAAAGAATAGTTTGAATTTTACATTAAAACTAACCAAGTTCCAAAAAATAATTATGGGTCAATTATAATTGAATTGAGAAGAAAATAAAGTGGTTAATTCAGAAAAGAGAATTAACGTTAATCCAGAATAAATGCTAGACATTCACAATAGCATTTGAAGGAGTAGAGAAGACTAACAAAAAAGAGTATAATATGCCAGAGAAGGAAAAACTTTGGAAGCAAAGAGACTAATTACCTATGAAACGATAATGAAAACCGTTAATTAAGAGCAAAGAAGAACAACTCATACCAAACATATGGAGAAGATGATTTTGGACTGATAATAATAATAAAACCTATATGAAATGCAAAGAGAAGAAATACCACATGAAATATGATATAAATGAATTAATGTTAATGAATGCGAAGGCGGATTAATAACTTTCTAAGAGAAAGGAAAGAACCAAAATGTTTAAATAAAATGATCAATATAACAACCTGTATATCTAATGTAAAGATACAATGTTAAAAAATTAAATTTAATATATTAAGACCATTCAAATAATGAATACGAAAGACTATTTATAAAGACCATGCTAATACTATGAATAACCAGAAGAAAGTATAAAGAGAATTCAGATGAAGAAGAAAGAGAGTTACACTGTAAACAGTAACCAGAATTATTAAAAGAAAGGTTTTCAACCATAATTAAATTAAATATATCAGACAAGTTAAGAGTTTTGAAAAAATATATATGTAATGAGTATAATAATGATTATGAAGATTTATTAAGATAGAAAATGTGAGATAATCTGAGAGACTACGAAGTGGAGAATCCAAAGATATTTTTATTAGTCGAAAATGAGACTACTTTTTATTTATTTATTCGATGACTGACTGAAGATAATTCCAGCAGCATTATGTTTTTTGAGCAGGGATGGATATGCCCCTGTAATCAATTTATAGAAGTGGTGTATGGCCAGCAGAGAAGTAGCGTACAGTGCCCCTCTGATCTGCCCCAGCCCACGTGATAGGGAATGTTAGGGAATTAATATCCCAAGGATGCAACACGAAGTTGATATAGAAAGAAAATGTATTACAATTATAATATATCTCAGAAGACACTAACTATCCGAAAAGGATCAGTAGTAAGACAAGTAACCATATATATAAAATTAATAAAACTCTAATTATAAAAAAGTCGATATAAAGATGGAGAAGAAAATGAATTATAAGAAATGATGAAATTATCATAAGAAATTATTTCATCCATAAACATGTCTGAAATAATTACTTCTGGAGGAGAGCAATCTGTAGCGTGACAGATGTATGCATAATATTGAATGGCAATTGATCATTAGAATAATGAAGTTATAATATTTAAATTTGGAAGAAAGCATTAAGGTTAATATAAATTAATTAATTCATAGCAACTGTGGAAAGAAATCATTATTATAAAGAAAATCCAAGTTCAAGTAAAAGGAGTTACTAGTGATGAGTCATCCAAAACCAGTCTCATAACCAAAGGTTTTCAAGGTATAACCCAGGAAGGTAAAATAGTAAATAACAAAGCAGTACACAATATGACCAAACCCACAACGAGGGAGAATAAATAAAAGAGAAACCCTAAAATAAGCCAAGATCAACCAATACAGGTTGTGTATTTCTGAATTAAAGAAGAAGATGGAGAAGATCCCAAGAAACCTGATGGCATCAAGAACAGATAGAGAAGATACCAGTCCCAGAAGGCAGGAGAAAAGAAGACTGAAGAAAGAAGAAGAGGGCAGCATCCTGAAGAAGATGTCATGCTCTTATAAAAGACACCCAAATCCCTATATCCCCAAAATAAATATCTAAAAATAAAAGTATAACGAAATAAAAACCACATGTATACAAATTTAAGAGAGAGGAGTGTATAAAGTAAAAGTTTCCTGTGAACTAAGATGAAACAATAATATAGTACCCATGGAACAAATCTCCATTGAAAAAACGCTAACCAATTTATTATGTTAATAAGACTATACGACCATTTAGCATTAACATAATATATAAGTGAAAGTGAACCAGTGATAGTTTTGGGTATTATAAAAAATGAACCTTGTGTTTCATTCTTGGCAATCACAAACATTGGATGCAATGAAATATGCATTTTTCAATGACTTAAAATGTGTACGGTGACAATATGTTGTTCATAAGACATGAATCTGTTTAAAATAACATTTTTGTTTTACATGAAAAAAGAAAAACAGATTTCATAGTGCTTTTTGAACGGTTCATACTATTTATTTGTTAATGACAGGGTACAATTCCCCAAAGACAAGGTATAAAAGACTGTATAAAAACTGTAGAATCCTACTTATAATAATAGTTAGAAATAAGAATATAGATATAAGGTTTTAATGTATATAGTACAAGAATGTTTAAAAATGTTTTAGATATAAGGCCATTTGTTTGGGTCTGAAACAACTAACATCAGAACTATAAAAATAGTTACCACTTGTAAATAGTAGAGAGTAATTAAGATGTTAGTTAGTACAAAACCTTTGTTGTAAACCATATTTCCATGTTGGAAATGGGAATTTTGTTGCAAAATGTCTGATTTGAAGACAACCATTTATTTAAAAAAAAAAATGTTCTTTATTTTGTGTTAACTATTGTTTGTATTGTGGCCAATACTAGTTGTTTTTGTGTAATTTGAAAGCATGTTTAATTTATAATACTATTTGTAAAAGTCAGAGAGGGTATCACACATCATATATTGTTTGTAAATTATTTTGTAAGAAAAATTGTTAAAAAATCATAGGCCAAAAGAATGGAAACCAAACTTCATCAAAACAGAGAAATTGCTCATTTAAATGCAAATAAACAAAAGGGGTTTAGACAAAATAAACTTGAGATCATGCCATATAATTGCACATACCATTTAGAGAGATTTTAATAAATTATATTCAGAATTATAAATAAAAATGAGAATGACTAGACTCAGAAATTTGGACATGGGAGTCATATATTTCAGAATAATGTTTCAGAATACAACTAATTCAATTAATTACCAGAAAATAAGGGAATCTGAACCTTTTAATACAATATAGGATTATTAATATTAAATATAACTGATAAAATGGCTGAATTTATATAATGACAGGAAGTAAATTTTAATGTTTTGACCTTTCAGAGTATACCTAACTGAAAGTGTAATTACTATTTTTTGGACAGAAAACACTATAAAATGGCATTATTTAATCTGAAAATAACCAGAATGAACTGAAAGATTAATTTAAATCAAATCTAGTGAATAAAATTGACAAATAACCAAAGTATAGGCATTCATATAGTGAAAATGTAAAAGTGCATACAGGATGTGAAAAATATTTGAACAATGTTAAGGATAATATTATATGGGCTAAGAGTTTAATTGAAACTGAAGGAAACAGTTAGTTAATTATTGGTAGTTGAACGGTTAACATGACATACCTAAGAAAACGTGAATAACCTAACCTATAATCGTCATACAAAGCGAGTGTATAGTGAGTTATTGTGAAATCGCGAGTGACTTGTAAAATACTTCTGAAACTATCATATTATAACAGAAACGATCAAGTAACACTCCATAACACAGAACAATATAAATCTACTCCGAAAAACACCATAAAACACTAGAAAACTGTATAATACATTAAACCAAATTAGTGACGGAATCGGAGAAAGTGTTTGAACTAATAATTATACAGATACACTAAATACAACCCAGAATCACTACACCAGTCACTACACAACATATAACAAGAGATTTGCGGACACGAGAACAGAAATATTGCGTCAAAATACATTATTTGGAATGCAGCAGCAACGAGCAACATTTTCATCGACTTGACGGCAGCCATCTTTCTTTGACAATTCCAGTGCCTCTTCGTGGTTCATCACAGCTGTTTGGTGAAAACAATTATTATATTTACAATTTATTATTCAATGTCTGTGTTTATTAATAACTATTAATTTGATTGTAACGTTATACTTTTTAAATATAAGCCCGATTTCTCTGACTTTGGTAATAACTGGCTGTTTTAAAGAACCCTATATAATTTTTATATCATATACTTGTAACTTTTTTCGATATCCTGAGAATCGATACTAATCGATAAGAGTCAATATTGCTATTACTTAATAAAATATTAATACTTTTCAATACTTAATAGTTCTTTATTTCTTCAATAATACTAATTACCAATAATATAATTCTAATTGATAATCTACAAGGACTTTACCACCCGTAAGTGAAAATAACCTAAAAAATAGAAAGGTAAACAAATATCGATTGGTTTACAGACAGTCTTATGAGTGGTGATAGATTATTTAAATTATACTAAAACTTTAATAAAAATTTTCAGAAGAGCATTACACTGTTTAAAACTTCATAGCCCTATATTAATTAATTGATCCTAATTAATTAATTAATAAAATTAAAATTTTTTTTTATTATTTTTTTTTTATAAACATAATTTTTTTTTAATTTTCTTCAAAACAATAATTTTTGTTTTGAAACTTTCGGTGAAGCTGAGCATATCTATTTCTTCATCAACTTTACGCTACTCGACCGGTCTTGCTACCATTGGGACTCGACCAGCTGGGAAACTTAAGGAAGTGTTTCAGGCCAGTAAGACGTCGAGAGCCACACCAATTAAACACCTTACAACTTACAGATTCACACATCAATCTTATTTATTTTATTACAAATTGGCTAGTCCAAACAGAGGGGCTTGATTACATCGGAGTCACATAGTCCACAATAGTTTATATCATCAACACACATACACTTATTGGTAAATTATTACACATTATATATTTTACTCTACACATTTTATTATTTTGTCCATTATGAATAAAAAATTATTTTTATTTTACAAAATAAAATTTTTAATATTAAATATCAATGTATTCTTAATTGATTTTTGGCTTTACAGTGAATTTATAGTATTGGATATTTCTATAATAAACAAGAGTTCTTAATTAAACAATGCAACTAATTAATGCTTAAATGTTATGGTTGTGTAATAAACACTATAACAATTCTCTACTTTTCATATCTAATATACGAAATTTATCTTACTTTAGGCTGCTTGAAAAGTTAGTTGTTTTTATAATTACTTAATACTTCCGGGCTGAAAGGCCATGGTCGAATGCTTGTTGTAATGGTGCTAGACGTTTCGGCCACACCACCGGTGGCCATCTTCAGTAGCAAAGAAAAGAAAAGTTTGTGAGATGGAATGCCGAACAATTCGCCCAGTGAAACCGGGACAAGCAATAGTAAGACGGCTATGCTGGTTCTATTTTATAACTTTTTGGCCGCTTCAGGTATTTAACACGAACCAATCAGAAGCCAGCTAATCATTCTCCACTCTGATTGGCCATGGAAAATAAACCATGCCAGACACTATTTAAGGAGATGCTTTCACCTCGGCGGTTCATAGCGACAGACGCAATCTTATGGATATGGATGGACTCCAACTGCAGGTGAGTGAAGTAACCCCGGACAGAAGACAACGCCCGGGCCTCATCAAACATTACCCGGTGATCGTCGTGGGAAAGAGCGTGTTCAGCAACTGCGGACTTCTCCGGCTGGCCCAGGCGGCAGTATCTCCGATGTTCAGAGAGGCGCGTTCGGACACTACGCTTCGTGGTGCCTATGTATTACCTGGCCATATGTACAAGGAATACTATACACCCCGCATGACAAGAGCGGATCCCTGGCGTCTTTCACCGGTCGCAGGAACTGATGGATCTTTTTGGTTGGCTTAAAGACTGTCCTGACGCCCCGTTTACTCAACAGCTTGCCAATGCGGTCAGTCACGCCACAGATGTAGGGCAAGACAGCGGAGCCAACAACCTCGGGCAACTACGACTCGTCCGGCCTACCAGATCTTCTCGGCCGGGCAGCTCTCCTCACCTCCGCACCTCTCTGAACATCTGAGATACTGCCGCCTGGGCCAGCCGGAGAAGTCCGCAGTTGCTGAACACGCTCTTTCCCATGACGATCACCGGGTGATGTTTGATGAGGCCCGGGTTTTGTCTTCTGTCCGGGGTTACTTCACTCGCAAGCATTTGGAGTCCATCCATATCCATAAGAATGTGTCTGTCGCTATGAACCGCCGAGGTGAAACCATCTCCTTAAATAGTGTCTGGCATGGTTTATTTTCCATGGCCAATCAGAGTGGAGAATGATTAGCTGGCTTCTGATTGGTTCGCGTTAAATACCTGAAGCGGCCAAAAAGTTATAAAATAGAACCAGCGTAGCCATCTTACTATTGCTTGTCCCGGTTTCACTGGACGAATTGTTCGGCATTCCATCTCACAAACTTTTCTTTTCTTTACTACTGAAGATGGCCACCGGTGGTGTGGCTGAAACGCCTAGCACCATTACAACAAGCATTCGACCACGGCCTTTCAGCCCGGAAGAATTAAGTAATTATAGTGACACCGGACGTGAAAGCCTACGTACTAGAATTAGTTGTTTTTATTGAATCATACTCTCACATTCATAGATGCCATGTTGTTAAGGAGAAAATAAACTGCTCCTTCTCCTAACACAACAGCCCAAAGTGACTGTACCTTTTTATGGGACTAAATAGCTACTTACTCTGTAATTGTAATTCTGACCTCTGCAAGGATATGCTACATATGGCAGTGACCCATTTTGCCTCATAATGTTAAGCTGACCTTTGTCACTTTCAAGTAGGATAAATGTTCTCTAAACACGTTATCTTTTGATTTGTGTTTATCCAGAAACATTCAGGACTGCAACATGTATAGCTTTCTTGGTATAAGGACAACTTTATATAGATATATTTTTGTTCTTGTACTTAGTTCCTTCGTAAGTCTTCCAAAAATGAGCAATTTTTTTACTTTCTATTCTGAATTGTAAAAGGAGGTAACAGACTTTAAAATGGTGTGTAGAATTTTACACGGACAAGTAAAACTGAAAAAGAGAGCATTTACAATATTAGTTTAATTTTTATGGAATTCAAAAATGTCACAACTCACAGTTATAGACGCATCTGTTTGTATGTAGTTGATATCTTTCCCATGCAGTCCCAGCTCTCCACTAGTCCTACTGACGCTGCTGACTACACCTGCAGTAATTGTGTTTGACAATGACAAAGGGCTGCCCATCGCCACAACCCATTCTCCAGGCCTCAGTTCACGAGATGATCCCAATTTTAGTACTGGCAGTTTCCTCTGCACATAAAATTCACTGAATTTTTTAATAAAAAAATGATAACATTAAGCAATGAAACAGGCCTACATCAAGTTTATAAATTCAGAGTTTACTCACGTTTGTCTTTATTCGAACAGTAGCCAAGTCAGATTTCATATCAACATCTTCAACAATACCACTATGAATGGATCCGTCATATAATTTTACCTATACAGTACAAATGTGTTACGTAATTACACTGAACAAAAAATAACTCCCATAGCAGTAAATTATTCTATTACAATATTCGAATTAGGTATTTTTCTGAGACGAACAACAAAATTTCAGTACTGAACTGGCATTACAAATAATTACCTATTCTACGGAGAAGCAATTTTGGTTGTAAAACTAAGATCACGTAATTTCACAAGTAAAAATGCTATGACACAAATTTACTATGAATAAAACATTTTATTCTTCTTTTCAGCTGATGCCATATTGTATGTGTGTGATTATCTGCTGACATTTAGTCACACACACTTGTGGCGTCTTCAAGGAAAGTGTTTGGTAACAGTTAAGTAGAGACACTTCAAACAACAACCAAAGAAAAGAAACCTTTATACCATCTTTGCTATACAAAAAAAATACTTTTATAGACCTATAGAATATGTATTTAACTAAGTCTTAGAGATTTCAATTTCAATTCACCATGCACAGAAAAATTTCTAATAAACTTATTTTAGTAGTTACCATTTCTTTTGCTAAGAATGCTTTTTGAGTTCAGTGAAATTCGAAATCTCAACTCATGATGTTTACAAGATGTATTTATTAATAATGTTAATATAATGAAACATGACGGGATAGAAACTGTTTCACAACAGGACTGCTGAAAGACGTATTGTCTCTTCAAAAAGATCTTAGAACTAGTTTTAAAGCAGCTTCTCTATCTTTAGTGCTTGCCACCACAATTATAATTTTTAACCAACTGTTACTGAAGAACTAGTTACTTATGAAGTGAGTTGCTAAGCCTATACAGGAACTATAATGATTTTTAACTTCAGGCCATAGTCACATAACAGTTCTGGTATAAAGTTAGCGTTTGTTTTAGAGTTATTGAAATGTGATAAACATATCAGAATAATGTAAAGCTGGTTCACTAGATATTTCAGCATGTTGTTGATTTTATTATTATTTTTTTTTTTTTCAAATGGAACACATAATACTGTGCAATTAATACACTTAAGTCAATTAATGATTTTTGCAAAATCTGTTAATAATAATATCACCAGTTATAATAATAAACAGAAATGTTGTAAGTAAATAAAAAAAAACACATTCATAAAGTATTTGTAAACTCTGATTGCAATAATCTCTTACAATGCACAAAAAATTAGTAACATACAGACACATAACATGCTACATGTAATTGAGAATGGATTCTTGCATCTCATGCTTGTATAATACACCATTATAGACATCAAACCAAATGGCTTCGCCCACATTAGTGTTTGAAATGTACAATACTAATAATAAACATGAATTTTTTCCATTCACTTCAACTTAAATTTAAAACTTCATGTTCGCAAAAAGTTAAAACTTACATCATACATTTATATCTGTATTAAAATTACAAAAAAGTAATGGGCAGATTTTCTTTAAGAGTAAGTTCAGCATATGTACAAAGTTTAGAATACCTGAACAACACTACTGGGACGAGAAACTACGACATGGGCATTAGTAAGAATCAGACCGTCTTCGTGAACTATGAAGCCTGATCCATTTGACGCTGTAGCAGGAGTACCCGTGAAGAAATCTAATCTGAAAAGATGTCAATATTTAGTATTAATGCATAACTTGCATAGAACATTTGACATCTGCATAGAACAAGTGCCTATAAAGCACTTGTAACATCTGTCTTTGTAGCTTTATTGACTACGTCTTACCACTTAATCTCCACACACACACACACACACACACACACACACACACACACACACACACACACACACACACACACACACACACGCACGCACGCACGCACACACACACACACACACACACTTCTGGATTTCCAAGTTGCATCCAGTTTATAGCGAAGTAGCAAATGTCGTCAAATAGTATCATTAATCCTTGTAAACAACACACTGGATAAAAAAAGTCACAGGAAATGGATCAAACACCAGTAACTTCAAGTAATATTTTTTTTAAACTTTTTTAAACTGAACACTCAATGACATGTCGTTCACACTACCAAACCTATCAGAATTGTTATAGAATCCACACAACTATGGAACTATGGAAGCTTGTATTAACAATCTAACGAAGTTACAATCATAAACTACATTATGAACCCCTGACAGTGAACTTAAAACCAGCCCACTTAACAGATGTGATGGCTTGACTGCATCAGTTACTGTAAAGATGTTACATGATGAACAATTCAAATTAAACAAATATGTTATTGATTGAAATGTACTTGCTACAAGCGATATTTTAATTTTTTTTTTTCATTTACACCAGTCGTGCACAAAGAGGCTAGATGTACAGCAGGCAACTGGTTTCAAGATGTTCATCCTATACATTAAGTAATTACAACAATAACTGAGTAATGTTGTTGTTTAATTTGGCAAATGTTACACACACAGAACAGGGAAGCATGGAGGAGTATTGTTGAGGATGCTAAAGCCCACCAAAGGCTGTAAATACTCTTTGCATGTTAAGGGAGCAAACAGGCAAACTAGTATTATAGCCTGTCAACTTTGAAAAAAGCCATCACCAATTTCAGTACGCACAGATTAGAGAACTAATGCTACTCTCTCTCCCACTTTCTCTGTCTTACTGCCCGCCCTTCCCTTCCCAATCGATGGCACACTATACAGTTCACAACATTTAGTGAATGAATGATCCCTTCCACACAGTTCCACTGTGTCACGTGATTTTCTCATATAAATCTCCCAAGTGTGTCAAAAATGTATGTTCTGCACAGGTCGTTTACAACATTGTATAACTATACTAACTGCTACATACATGTTTAAATTGCTGACACAGTTCCCCTTTTATCCTTGACAGCTTTAAATTCAAAATAGACACCGTTATGGTATATTGAAACCTTGTCCTCAAATATGGTATCCTTTTCTGAAACTACAATATCATAGGGGGCTAAATGGATCCTATCTGTATAAATCTTACACCTACGTACCATTATTCCTGTAGGACCGAAGTACCACACCACTCCTATATACTAAAAACTCACATTTTTATCAGTACAAGTGCTTTACTGAGAGTGTACAAGTGATATTCTGAGAGCGTGTGAAAGAGAGGGGGAGAGAGAGTGAGATAGATTTACAAGATTACAATCTGTTGCTTATTATTATTTAACACATATATAAATGAGGATTTAATTACAGCTGCCTCATTCAAACCATTACCATTGACAATCAAAGCAACTATTATCAGTTGTGATTAATTTTTTATCTTCATTATGTATTTATGTTGTTGATAAATAATATAACGGTAGGATATATATCAGAATGACTATGACAAGACGAAGACCTACTAATGCTGCATGTAAGATGATAGTTGCATTTGATGAATACTAATTGTGGCAATGCTGCATCCACATGGACTCAAATTGATAACCCCGTCTTACAAATGGTATAATCTGATTGTTGACAGAGACAGTGTTAAGAATACATTACTACATCAAAGGTTTTCAACTGCCAATGTTTGGCTGAGGCAGTATTAAAAGCTGGACAGGTTTATTAACAACAGGACCTCTTAAAATATTGCTACTTGCAGATGATTATGTAGCCCTCACTCCCATGAAAGAGAGACTGTTAAAGAGCTATATATCTTTACGCAAGTAGGAGAAGAGAATTGTAAAGTATCCACTACAAATTAAAATAATGGCTTTAAAGTAATTAAGCTACTCAGAGAATCATCTATATAAAAAGCCAAGAACAATTAATAAACGCTTTACACATTTGAGGTGTAAAGTTACTTACAAAAATGATCATTAGACTACATAAATATAAAACAATGTTCACCAGAATATGTTTATAATTCAAAACAGAATAATTCAGTGTTTATAATTATGAATGAAATATAGTAGGCTGAATAACGTATATTTGTCCAAATAGTTAAAATGTAACTAACTAAATACAAGTCAACAATACGCGTACAAACACATCCTATAGCCACTCAATCTCTGTGTACACAGACGAACGCATAAGATGCAAACATTATGCAATGCACAATCATTATATCAGATCTTCACCCTCTCGAAAAAGTAAATGTTAATACTTGACATTTCCGTCACAACACAGCTGTTGTGGTTTCTTCACTAGTCTCCCATATTTTGGTCTAAACTCTTCTGGTTTCTGTACTTCACATCTTGGAAGTGGATTTTTGCTCTCTGGTGACGTTGCTGCTGTAGATTTCTGTTGAACATCTTGTTTTTTTTTCACCGAACAGAGTCTTCTAAATCTAAATGGAGTGTTGAAGCCAAATATATTTCATTTTATCTGAAATTCTCTCCTTGTGTGCTGACCCAATAATCCCTGTCTGTTAATCCAGTTCAAGTAATTGTTCTGTACTTTTTTTAAATCTCTCACAAACACCCAATTATCTTCCTTCAAACAACATAATGTTCAAACTCTGTGCCTCAAATCAAAATATCCTTTCTGTTTAGTCTTTTCTAACCTCTAAAATATCTTGTGGCTAGTTTGAGTCACTAGACTCTTCTGAGGCATGGGATTACATTCAACAACTACCACCATCTAAATGAACTAGAAACAAATGAACAAACAAAACACATTTGGATGAACAATATGTATTCTTCCAAAGAATCAAACTGTTACTAACTAAATACAAGTCATCTGGACCAGCCTATGTCTTGGATTATTGAAGGCAGTAATCAGATCTTGATTTATCCGGCTGTGGTACTGCGACTGAAGGGGTAGATGGGACTCTGTAGCTGTAGTGAAAGCAACCCATCTAGAGGAGAAAACCTTGATTACAAACCTGGTCTTCCAGGTTGGGGTTTGGGCATGGGCTGACCCCCCATACTGTAAAAATAATCAGTAACGAAACCTCAACAAAAGCCTCGGATGCTGGATGGGAGCAATGGATTATGACCAGGCTCTCCATGTATACGAGGTGCTATCAGAAAGTTCCTGGACTAGGTCTAATAAATTCGTTTTGCTTACCTAGGCCATTAATGGCTCCCATCTCCTTCAAAGTAGTCTCCCTGCGAATTGATACAACGAATCCAGCGTTGTTTCCATTCCTGGAAAGTGTCAAAAAAAGTCTTTTGCTGAAGGCTGTCAAGCACCTCCTGCGTTTTTGTCTTAATGTCTTCTACAGTGCCAAACGGTGACCTTTCATGTGAATTTTTATTTTCGGGAACAGAAAAAATCACAGGGGGCTAAATCTGGTGAATATGGAGGGTGTGGGACGGTGGCCATATTGTTTTTGGTCAAAAACTCTGTTGTTTTCAGTGAAGCGTGAGCAGGTGCATTGTCGTGATGCAACAGCCAGTTTTGGTCTTCCCACAATTTGGGCCTTTTTCGTCGCACATTTTGTCTCAGCCGCCTCAAAACATCACAATAAAAATCTGAGTTCACTGTAACACCAGCTGGCACGAACTCGCAATGGACAATGCCTTTGATGTAGAAAAAAACAATGAGCATGGTTTTTGTTGCACTTCTAACCTGCCGTGCTTTTTTTGGTCTCGGTGATTGTGGACTTTTCCACTGTGACGACTGCTGTTTTGTTTCTGGATCATAACCATAAAACCAGCTTTCATCACCGGTTATGTCCCTGGAGATGAAGGTAGGGTCATTTTCAGACGTTTCTCTGAGTTCACTGCACACATCAACACGGCGCTGTTTCTGATCCACAGACAAAAGCCGAGGGACGAATTTCGCAGCAACACGACGCATGCCTAAATTTTCAGTTAGAATTTCTTGACAGCTTCCATAGCTTATTCCAGCACTTGTACACAACTCATGGATTGTTTGACGACGGTCTTCGTGAATGGGTTGTCGAATTTTTTCAACATTTTCATCCGTTTTGCTCGTGGAAGGTCGTCCTGAACGGTGATCATCTTCAAGTGACATTCTGCCGGCCTTGAAACGAGCGTACCACTCAAAAACCTGTGTTCTGTGTAGGGAATGTTCTTCAAAAGCTTCTCGAAGCATTGCAAAAGTTTCAGTAGGCGATTTACAAAGTTAAAAACAAAACTTAATGCACGCGCGTTGCTCGAATTTATCAGCCATCATAAAATTAGCAAATGAACGTTAACACACGATTACAAAACACAACGCGTAGACCGAACACAACCTCACAATGCAACGAAACTCGGCAGACTAACTCATTACATATTATGGAATCGGACACTGGGACGCCAGGTTGTACAGTCACGTCCAACAGCCGTGCTAAGTACAGTCCGGGAACTTTCCGATAGCACCTCGTAGAAAAGACATAGTGAAATTCATCAAATCACAGAGGTTGTGCTGGCTCACACATCTGGAAAGACTGTCTGAGGAAAGAATGCTGAAGGGAAGACTATATACTACTAGACGTAGAGGGAGACCAAGGATGAGATGGTTGGATGACAAACAGAAGACCTTGCTAGCATGGGAATCAAAGGGTGGAGAGGAAGGGCGGAGCCAGATAATAAGAAGAAGATGAATACAGGTCAGGAATACAAAATATTCCAGTCACTACACTCTCTATGTCTAAAGCCAGATCTGTTATATTTAAATATTATATTATACACTATACAAATGTTATTATATCATACTAGACCAACACTGCACATGAGGGGAGCCTGCTAAGATTTTATAAAACATGGTAATATCATCACTTTTATTTGGCACCAAAGTTGGGTCATCAAGAAAGAAAATGAACGAAGACTAAAGAAAAACAGAAGATATAAGGCAAGACGGAGTATACACTGTAAGAGAGAAGATTACATAATAATTACATGGATGACTAGAACATAAAACTGAAGCGGTCTCAAAAATAGGTTTTAACACAGTCTTAAAGGAACAAAGTGTGTCCAAGAAAGAGGTACTCTTTGAAATAGAGTCTGCCAACTTTGATATGGAGTCCAATCCAATAATAATCTAGTCAGTCCAGTCATATGTCAATGATGACTGGAGAAAAATGAGAATTATTCAACTTTCTTTTCTAAATGAATTGTGGAAGAAGTATCCATTCATATAGGTATAATAGTACATTATGATTGTTAAAGCCACTGGTCATCACAAATTGAAGTTGGCCTACTGTCAAAACAAAGATATATGGATGTGTCAAAAACACATCCATATGGAAGACAATATCAATTTCAATTCGAATCATGTGGAATATACAAATATGGGTTATTTGCTTACAGCATTTGGAAGTTGAACATTTGTAAATATTTTTCAAAATCTGTTCAACTAATTACTTGTGTATACATAAATATGTTACAAGGAAGTGAATGGCAGTTCTCATATCGTTATTGTTTTTTAGACATTAGAAAATATGAAGACTTATATGGGAGACATGGTATACTAAAAAACTTTATGAATTTGAAGAAGCTTTAAAATTGACACAGAAATAATGTTTATAATAGGCTACTGCACATGAGTATCATGCTTACTTTATGGCTGAATCCACATTCTATCTCAGTATATCGTGTTTGTAGGTTACTGGATAATAGGTGAGGTTTGTAAAAAGGGGGAAGAGTGACTGTTCACAACTAACCTGTATGGGAAGAACATCATAAAATAATATTAAGGGAGCATGTCGATAATGGGTAAGGAAACCAGAGAAGCATGAGTTCGATAAGACATTCTTCATTGATTCATTAGACTCGACAGAAAAAGTTGCTTCATTGCTTCTGCACTACATATGTATTTTAGTTGCTTGATTAAAAATCCCCACATTGTGTTCAGAAGTGATCAGAAAGAGAGAGGCAGGCTGAGCCAAAACACTTCACAGGTATAAACCGATGTTCTCACTTATCATTATATTAGCTGGACTCACCTAAGTATTCTCCAAATTTTCTTCTTTACATGTACATAGTAAATCTAATTTTGTGTAGCTGAAAATCGTCTGAAGACTACCCTAAATGTATAATATTCAAAAAGTTTAAATTCAATTTTGCTCGATGAAGATTTTAAAAGAAGTTATAAAAAAATTTACTCCAAATCAATAGTTTACTAATTATGGTATATTTTTACAAATGTTATAATATTATAAATTTACCTTTTTGTATCCTTAATTTCAATATATACAACAGCCGATGCTGACTTTTCAACTACATCAGCAATAAAATTATACTGATTTCTTTTGCTCCCTCCTCCAGATACAGGAAGTGCAGCTCTCACAGTTGGCAAAAACGTCAATTTTTCATGTTCAGCATCACATCCTTTTGAGTACTTATTCCAAAAATAAACACCTACTCCCAAACATATCCCTAAGCCTGCTGTTAACCTTAACTTACTTTTCCAAAAACTTGTTTTATTGTAACTCCAGTCGGTTGTCTGGTGTAATAAATTTTTATTTTGTAACGTATTGTTACACCCACAATATAATGGATATCTGGTTATAGCGTACTTAACCTGATCAAAAACTACTGGACCGATAGGCCGTACACCTAAAATCCTTAACGCAGACATAACCTAAATTTTATCTTGTCAAACATCTGACTGTTCGTGCGATACCATTGGCCTTTGGAATTATTATCACCGTACAAAAATTAAAAAGCTAGTCTCCGACAACGCATACTGTATATTACAACAACTTTGAATTTTGTACATTTACTAATACGTGTAAAGGTATACAAATATATACACGAAAAATTTGGAAAAATGTTACAATGTACAACAAAATAGTTTGACAATAATAATGTGTGCCAGATTAAATTTAATCCTAATTTGTATAAATGAATATTTGAAACATATATATGTCTGTATACGTAAGTATTCACAACTTTTAAGCATTATTTAATACACTATTCTAAAATTAAAATATTATGTGTTCGTTATTACTGAGTTTAAATCTTATATTTTCAAATAAAATGTTATGCAATTTGTTTATGTTTAGTGTGATCCGTAGTTCATCGGCCCGTTACCATAGTAACACATATGTATTGTAAACATATAGAATGTCAAAATCGATGGTACAAATGTAAAGGCGCGTTACGAGGTAAATGTCTTTGATTATTATTATTATGAATAACAATTGTGTTCATATTTTGTTTGAATGTAATAATTTTATACACAGGCTACCTAAGGCCATTTTGAATGTGGAGGTATACTACACTAAGTTATTTTAATGGACCCATCCCCAATACTGTTTAGTTAATTTGCTAAAATCAGTATGTCAACTCAAATAATTCATTTTGGTACAGTCCAAACAGAAAGTTTGTATTAAGTAGTACCTATTTCTCTAACCTGTGACTGTGAGGCCTTGCTGTGTTCATGAAATTGTTTCTACAGTACCTATTTCGGGGTGAAAATAATTCTGTCCTCTGTAATATTTCTATCAAAATATGGGATTTTTTTATAGTTTATAGGTCTGCTAATTCGGTTGTCTCCTTCACTTCCAGCTGTCCTGTTATCAAAAGTTATCTTTTGACTCTTTGTCCTGAAAGTACATGTTTAATAATCTACCTATAGGTAAATAAACTGTATTAGGTATGTTACAGTTTACTTACTATTTTCAATTATCTTAACAGTTCACTGGTCTCTGGTAACCACAAAATTTACAATAACTTTTTAAATGTAGCTTGCAGGATTAAACAAAGTGGTCTGGAAAAATATTTATTGTTTTTACTTTCATGTTGCAAAAAAGTTCCATAATGAACAAAATATGAGGATACTAGATTTTTATGCACAAGTTTAACATTGTTTTAATTTTTTGTTAGTTGGACTTACTGTTCTACTATTCATTACTTACAACATTTTTGCTACTATTTTTAAAAAACTTGAACAACTCATAAACTTATGTTAGCATGTTCAACCCTCCTGATACACCTTTTGGATAATCAAACACATGTCTTTGCAAGTCTCACAAAGTTTTTGATAAAATGTGGGCTTTGATCTATTTTTTTTTTCAGTCATTGCAATGTGACACAAAAGATTAACACATATGATAACAGTTCATTATTTTAACAGGCTAAATCAGCTGATATTATAAAACTTGTAATACGTAGTTCCAACTTTGTCATGTTTACTTGCTAAACTGCTACTTGTCATGTTCTGGACGAGGCCTTTCAGTGTTTCCACCATTTTCAAGTCATAAACCATGACGATATTGTAATACATAGGCCTATGTGGTAGACTATGAGCTAATTCATGCTTTTGAAGGGTTGTGTTAACACATTATGTATTTACAAACACTAATACTGAGTATCTTTTATCTCACCTCATATTATAAGTAGATCAAATCTTAAGTGACTTTGTTTATATTGCTTCATGTTAAAATTACTATTATTTTTTTTCCAGATATTAAAGGTAAATATGGACACTTCTGGATACTGGACCTTCATCATTTGGATTAGTCATGTTCAGATTCATGCAAGTATACCATTATATTAAATCAGTTATTTTCTCTATGTTAGCAGTCTTCATAACAACTTTATCAAATTTGGTTGCTTCCCTGCTATATACACTTTTTCCTCGAACGAGGCCTTTCGGTTTCGCAACCATTATCAAGTTCTTCCTACAACAACCTTATCAGTTATTTTCTCTATGTTAGCAGTCTTCATAACAACTTTGTCAAATTTTGTTGCTTACCTGCTATATACACTTTTTCCTCGAACGAGGCCTTTCGGTTTCGCAACCATTATCAAGTTCTTCCTACAACAAGTTCTTCCTGGTTGTTGTAGGATGAACTTGATAATGGTTGCAAAACCAAAAGGCCTCGTTCGAGGAAAAAGTGTATATAGCAGGGAGGCAACAAAATTTGACAAAGTTATTATATTAAATGTTGTGTATTTTATATGTATTTTGATTTTGATCATTATGTGCTATTTGAATTGCTTTGACTTGACTGAAAAAACTTTAAAATTAAGTTATTCACATCTTTAGTATCTCAAAAGTAATTCTGATTTATTTCTTATTTTACAAATTATCCATTACAATGTATTTTTGTTACCTATCATTAAGTTATTTAAGGGTAACTACATTCGAAACATTCATTCATAATTTTAAAAAAAAATTTATTATTAAATTGTGTGTGTGTAACTTATTTTATTCATACTTACACTGCCAAACATGGAATGACCTCAGTTGCAAAGCTGAAAAACTGAATGATGCACTTGATATTGCCTCTGTATAAATATAATTATTTTACAGTAACTAAATTAATCAAAAATTTATATACAGTCGATGGTTCCGACGCCGGATGGTCCGGACTACTTCTTGGAAATGAGTCATCAGCGCGCACCGGGTTTCTCACGGCCGAAAACGACAGGATTGAGCGTGTCTGTTTATTTCCGGCCTACATGTAAACAAAGATCCTCAGTTCGGCTTACGATTGCGTTTGCTCCGGATCGTCATACAGTGTACTGTAGCTGTTTTTACTAATTACTACTGATATTGTTGTGTGTTTTAATAATTTTCAATGTGAGTTACATATGTTATTATAAGTGAGTTTATTTGTTAGGTGAAATTGTAGTTTCAGTAACTCTGATTATTTGACAGTAAAATTCTCAAAAATGAGTGAAAAACGGAAGCATAATACGGTTAAAATGCAAGACAGACTTAATATTTTACAACGTTTAGATAAGGGTGAATCAGTGCAAAGTATTTGTACGGAGTTTAATGTAGGGAAAAGCACAGTTTATGATTGGCGGAAAAACAGAAAATCGATCGAGGATTTTTGTATGCAAATTGAAGTCGAATCCGTCCTTTCTACTCGATCTACCTTGAAAAAACCACACCATGAACTTGTTGATGACGCATTATGGTTGTGGTTCATGCAGGAACGCAGAAGAGGGACTCCTATAAATGGGCCGATTTTGAAAGAAAAAGCCGTCATTCTTCATTCAAAACTTGGGGAAAAAGGAAACTTCTCGGCAAGCGATGGGTGGCTAACGAGATGGAAAAAACGGCATGGAGTGCATTTCCTTGGAGTTTGCGGGGAGAAGCTTTCAGCAGACCAACCGGCAGCTAATGATTTTTCTGAAAAATTGAAGCGTATCATTGAGCGTGAAAAACTAACCCCAGAACAAGTGTACAATATCGATGAGACCGGGCTTAACTATAAACTTTTGCCTAATAAAACCTTTGCCACTCCTCAAGAAAAGTCTGCTTCGGGCTTTAAAGTAAATAAAGAAAGGATCACTGTTGCACTATGCTCAAACGCAACTGGGACACACAAGATGCCGCTATTTGTGATTGGAAAGTCGGCCAAACCCAGAGTATTCAAAAACTTAAACATGTCTTCCCTTCCAGTGTATTACAGGTCACAAAAGTCTGCCTGGATGGATTCTTATTTGTTTAAGGAGTGGTTCGTGGCTCAATTTGTTCCGTCTGTAAAAGAACATTTGACATCCTTGAAATTGCCAGTAAAAGCAGTTCTTGTGCTTGATAATGCCCCTACGCATCCAGAGGAAGGTCTCGAATGTGATAGTTACAGTGACATCAAGCTTTTATATATGCCTCCAAATGTAACAAGTATCGCACAGCCCATGGACCAGGGTGTAATCGAATGCTTTAAGAGAAAATACCGGAGGAAGCTTCTTTCAGAAATTTTGGATAAGATGGATGGTAATGACAATGCAGGTCTCATCCAGACGCTCAAGACAATTAACATTAAGGACGTCATTTATATCGCTGCTAAATCGTATGATGAAATCCCATCATCTACGTTTACCAAATCCTGGAGAAAATTGTGGCCAGATGTTGAAACTCTCGTTGAGAAGAGACAAGAAGACAACCCAAATACAATAGGGTTAAATATTCATGCAACTGAACCTGATTACAACCACTCAATTTTAAAGGATTTACAACGGCTGCCTGATTCTGCTAGTATTAATGAGAATGACGTTGTGGAATGGATTTCGCGAGCTGATGATGAACTGGCTAATGAAATCCTGAATGATGACGAAATCGTCGATGTAGTCCTTCGTCAAGAGGAAGAAAAAGAAGAAGACAACGACGAAGGTGATAGTGAAGCGGGAAATGGCGTGGGAATTTTGACTCATGCAGAGGGTAGGGCAGCACTGGAACTGGCAACTACCTACGTCGAACAACAGCCTGGCGCATCAGCTGTGGATGTTATGTTTCTAAGGAAGTGGCGTGATTATGCCTTCAAGAAAACAGTTGAAGTAAAGAAGCAGAAGAAAATAACAGATTTCTTTTAATATTGCAAAGCCAAGTTTTTCATTAGTTTTAGGTTTAAGTTTATTCGTTTGAGACAATTTTATGAACCTAAAATTGTGTTCCGTACACTTGAAAATTGTCTTAAAATGTGATTTATAAATATAGATACGCTATTACAGGTTGTAATTTACATAAGTAAAAAACCGCCGGATGGTCCGGAAATTTTTTACTCCGGACAGGGATCCGGTCCCGAGGTGTCCGGATTAGAGGGAGTCGACTGTATTACATTAATGATAAAGTTAGTTAACAAAGTTTGCAAACACTTGACAAGTATGAGCAGGTATTGTTTTTCAAGTTTTGAGGATCTTTATTATATCCCTAATTAGCGTAATAAAATAATTTTGGAGTCTCTCTACAATGTAGTATTTTCTAATAGTATTCAACAGTTGTTTTTCCAACAGTGGAAATGTGACTTAAGCTTTTTATTTATCATTGACTTATTTTTGTGACTCATTCATATGAGTCATGTCATACCATATACATTTTTGTGAATCTTCAGCATAGCCATATCTTCACCATTTTATTGGTGTTACAAAATTTGAAAACGCCATCTTATTCTACCAGCTGATTCATTTGAATATTCTCCTTATGTGGTATGTACTTACTCACAAAAACTGGTACACAGTATGACTAGTGTCCTCCCGTCTGATTGTATCCAGCATTACCCTGCAAGACAGTTTTCGATTGTTTCTTTCTTTCTTGATTTTTATCTCTTCCCATCACTCGTCAAAGAAAAACTTCCTTCAACCTTACTTGTTCTTTACCACAGTTTTCTTCAGCAAGTCATGAGGAACATGACTTAAACAGGAAGATGCCCTAGCCTGCCTACTGTTCAACATTGTGCTTGATAAGGTAATACGAGACTCTGGAATAAAAACAGGAGGACATATTTTTAATGAAGGAGTCTAGCTCCTAGTGTATGCAGATAATATAGATTTATCAGCAGAAATGAAAATAATCTGAAGAATGCCTTTAGAGCACTTGAATCATTGTCTAAGAGTATGGGGCTTGTTATAAATGAAAATAAAACAAAGTTTATGGCTGTGGGAAGCAGTCGTGATAATATTTCAAATATACTAATAGATGGCTATCATTTTGAAAGAGTAAATGGCTTTGTATATCTGGGGACAAATGTCGATGATGAGAATAACTGCACAAAAGAAACTGAAAGAATAATTTTGGCTGCTAATAGAATCTATTATGGGCTGAATAAACATTTTAAGTCAAGACTATTAACCACAGAAACTAAAGCCACTCTTTATAAGACATTGGTAAGGCCTGTATTGACATATGGCTCTGAGTGTTGGGTACTCAAGAAAATTGATGAACAGATGCTGGCTGTGTTTTAAAGGAATATACTGAGAAGGATTTATGTGGAAATTCAACAGGATGGAGTCTGGAGAAAGAGAAATAATAATGAATTACATGCTAAGTACAATGACATTACAGTTATCCGATTTACCAAAATTAATAGTCCTTGGATTTCGTTGTCCATGACGTGTCCGTTACTTAACTAAATATCACTATAATATTGACGACTCGGAACACAAAGTTTTTTATAAGTAAAAACGTAAAGTTTTACCTTACAGCCTAAACCGGCTTTCACCTATAGAAGGCTTCATCAGAGGCTCTGCTGAAGCCTTCTATAGGTGAAAGCCGGTTTAGGCTGTAAGGTAAAACTTTACGTTTTTACTTATAAAAAACTTTGTGTTCCGAGTCGTCAATATTATAGTGATATTTAAAATTAATAGATTAAGATGGGCATGACACGTTCAGAGAATGGATGATGAACGTATGACAAAAAGAATTATGAAACACAAGCCAATAAGAAAAAGGAAGATTGGAAGACCGACGAACAGATGGTTGGACCAGGTTGGCAGTGATGGCCGTAGTGATAACCAGTCCAAGGAAGTTGGGCCCAGTTAATTGGTGGCGGATGGCTGAGGACGGGGATAAGTGGAGGCAATTTCTTTTGTGGGCCAAGGCTCGACCTGGGCTGTAGAGCCAAGGATGTATGTCATAAGGAGCATTCAACATATCCTGACCAAATACAGAATTAAAATTTCGGCCTTGTAATATATGGGGTAAAGGGGCACAGCACTTTATAAGAGGAAAATTATACTCATATAAATTTTAAACCAGTCAATGAAATAATGTACACATTGAGAATACAAAAAAATGTTTTCAATGTTTTATTAATTTATGTTTGGAACCCACAAAAGAAATGAAAGAGGAACAAAAAGATTGATTTTATAAGCAACTTGAAAAGATATTCTACAGACAACCAATTAATGATATAGATGAATCTAGGGGTATGAATGCCAAGGTGGACTCACGTCCACAAATTGAAAGCATAGCGTATAATATAGTGTATCATATTATGATAAATTAAATTATAATGGTGACAGACTAGTTGATTTTATGACAGGCAGAAAGTTGAATATTATCAGCACCAGATGCATGAGCACATATGGAGACGATGGTGCTTCTGATAGGGACTTGGATAGTGAACTATGTGGTGTGGGACAGGAGGACGGATGTCAGAAATTGTAGAGTGTGTACTGTGACAGTAGACATCTAATAATGAAAGAAATTTTGTTGGTGATGCTGTTGGGGGTATGAAAAGTTGGGTATAGTATTCTAAGGGTTCTTGAATATGGAACATGAATGAACAGTCAGTTATGGAGCTTTAGCCCCCCTTATAGGCATACTGTTGTTTAAATCAAACCGTTAGTGGAGGCCTCTTTAATTCTTTAAGTTTACTGACAATTTATAGTAGAAGTTAAAGTTTATGTTGTTAGAATTTCAGTTCACCTGTCTGTTGAGTATGATTTGGTGTTCAGAAGTGAAGTTTTATCCGCTTATCAATTTGAAAAATTCCAATGTCTGTGTACATATGTTAACACTTTGATGCCAGGCCCTTAACGTAGTGGTCCTTCCCATGCCAGCCTATTTTTGCATATATTTAAAATGCTGTAGCTTCTAAACTATACGGTAGAAATATATGCTACCTGTATTTTTATAAAGATCTAAATGTCTTCTTTAAAATGGTTTATACTGTATGTCATTGTCTTGGTTATTTTCCCTGAAATTGCTTTTCAAAATAATTATGTTTTTGGAAGAAAAAAAATGCCCAAAACACATATTGTTACTAGAAAATCAGGGTCATCGTCAGTATCATCAAAACACTACTGTCAGTGTCACTTTCACTCCATTCTCACTCAGTTTCTTCATATATTTTTGTTATTGTCAAGAAACACTTGTCTGACATGTTGACATGTAAGTGGTGTTTAGCCAACTAACCCAACAGTTTGCCGTGCGCTGTGTTATGTCAACTGTATCTATGAAAGTGAACGCGTATGCGATCTAGCAGATGGTGTTGGTACTACAAGGTCTGGAATTGTTTCAAAACAGCTCCAAAAACGTCTTTGTACTAATGGACGTATTCAAAAACACATTGAAACTTCAGAACATCAATTACATACGTCGGCATTCTCGGAAGTTTTCAAATGACATAAAATTTAAAAAAAAACATGATTTGTATACAAAAATATTTTTTCTGATTGGGATAGTAAATATTTTGGTTGACCACATGAAGTGAAAATAATTTATGTCTTATGAGTGATATGAATTATTCATGTTTGTTGTGAGTAGTGTGCTGCTGAATGGTAAATCTTTTTCTGCTACCACTTTTGTTCTGCACATTTTACAGAAAAGTATTGTCAGTATGAAGAAAATATTTGTCTCAAGTGAGTGGCTTTAGATTGTTTTTTTGTGGCAATCTAAATACACTAAAAATGAATGTTACATACATTAATAAATAAAACACTCATTTAATATACATATTACTGTGTATTATTCATTATATCTGAATGTATATAATTATCGTGATTCACTTCATCAAGCAATTGGAAACATAAATGTGTAAATACTTTACCTGCTTCAGCTGCAATAATTACTACTGGACTGGTATATATAAACTCAAGTTCTTCCTAGATTAGTTATACTGCGTAGAATGCAGATTTACATAATTATTCACAGCTCTGACAATACTCAAATATGTCAGTATACTCAGATTAAATGTATAGAAATTACTACATAATAAATTTAAAAATAAGAAAAATTACCTAAAAATAAGAAAGAGCAAAAATAATGTACAACAAAGGAAATAATATTGTAAAAGTAATAAATGACTTAAATATTTTTAAATACCATAAAACAACAGAAACATCTGGGCTCTGAACATAATGTTTTTTTGAATTTTTCCATTTCTTAAGAATCATTCAGAAACACTCTGTGCTTTGAGTCTTTAATTTTTTCACTGTAAGAAAGGATAAAGCTGTTAAATTTTCTAACAAGAATACCTTCATCTGGGTAAAGTTTTGGCAGTGACTCTAACTCCTATCCTAGAAGAAGGAATCGGTGAGCAGTTACACGATTTTGCTTGGTTTGTCATGAGTAACAATTGTGACTATAAGCATGTAAAGTATATCTTCTGTTTTTATCTGTATTGTTAGCAGTACTAACTAATGAGTTTTTTATATTTACAGCAATCATTTCAACACCTAACAGGCACAGAAAATATATTTCTTCCAGATAATGGCATAGTGAACCGTCTCCATCAGTGTTTGTACAGTAAATCATATAACATTCGATTATGCGCAGGAAAACTGATGCAGAAACATTTGTTATCAGTTAATAATAGTGCAATGAATGACCAAAGTCAGTTGGCAAACAAGCAGGTAACAAGGAGTGATACTAACTTTTTGTTATTTCCATATGACGAAAGACTAAATGAAGAACAGCAGGGTGTTTGTAATGCTGCATCTGGGAACAGTCTTGATGTGTAAGCTCACAATTTATTTGTACTATGTTGTATATAGTTATCAGCAACTATCATTTATATATATATATATATAATAGTAATATAAAAAATATATATGCAAGAAAAAGCTGAGGATATATGAATGGGGGGGGGGGATCATATAAAAAATTAGCATTAATCCACTATAGAGACAACAGTTAAATCTCTGACACTGGAAATACTTAAATTTGAAATCGCAGAGTATACAAGTTCCACAATGTACAAATTTAAAAATCTCAAAACCCCTCATCTGCAGATGCCTGTGCATTCTATGATGACGAATCTTCAGTGAACCCACATAGGGTAGCTTATCCCAGAATATGCTAATCTTTGATGGTAACATAAATGAATTGTATGTTAAACAGAAAATGTGTTGTTACTAATGGTAGCAGTAACAATACACAAGGAGAAATAAAGTAATCACTTCATTACAGTGAATGACTTCTTTAGACTTTTATGCTTTTTTGATAAAACCACAATCACTTTTTGTTTGTGTAAAAGTACATTTATTTTTCAAAATTGTACACTTTATTAACACAGACAAACACTGTGTTAACATTGTTATATATTTACAAAAAATGAATAGCAAATGTTTGTATTTCTATTCCTAAAGAAGATAGCAGTATGTGAAGTAATATAAAACATACCTATCCAAGCTGCAAAAAAGAAACTTTTCTTTTTAATCCATGTGTAATTGATAACCTTACTAGCCCTCTTGTTTTAGTTATTCCATGCTTTTACTAGTTAAAATTATCTAATTATTATTTTAGTAAAAATGTGAGTGTACATTGTGTGTGTGTGTGTGTGTTTGTTTCACCATTTTAATGCGATATCATAGTATTGTATGTTGTGTAACTAAACTTAAAATTTTCTGTTACAAAGATATTTTTAACAAAATACATAATAACTTCCTGAACTTTGAATATTTTTCCAAGTGTTCCTTCTTAATTCTGTCAAGAAATATTCCTGAAAATTATTTTATTTATTTTTGAAAGTTTTCTTTATATGTTACTTAATTACTTTAAAGCATTCAGACATTAATACATAGTAGTAACTTTAAAAAATTGTAATGTACTAATTATAAAATTTTTGATAATGTATATAAATAAATAAATATTTGTGTTTGTGTTACAAATTTGGTTGGTTTGGCGCACACACACATATAATTATGAATTATGTATGTTAGGCTGTATCATGTATGTATGTAGGCTATATTATGTATGTTCATGGCCCATCATCATGAACATTATAGTTCCCAAACATTTCAACTGCATCCATGGCAGACACCTTCAGCGATTAAATCAACAAGGTTTCCGTGTCCGCACAGATCCCATAGCAATTACCAAATACACCACACTAATATTGTCTCTGGCACACTACTGCTTGTACTTTGTCACAGCATGGCCCAACCATTGTGTTGCTTTGTTCTATTGGTTCTGTTATTCAAGCACTTCTTGAAGCCCAGAACCAGGATTTAAGAAGTACCAGACTCTCTTATCTCCTGTTGAAATTGTTACCATGATTATAGTTTCTGTTGAACTCTTTGTACCTCAACCAGTGTGATCATCGTGTATCTTTACCATGGGATCTGTGCAGACACTATTACCTGCTCTGCAACTGAAGATGACTGTCATGGGCGTAGTTGAATTATTTGAAAATTTTTGTCCCAACAGTGGATCACCACTTAACAACCCATTGAGTTTTATGTCCATTGGGACTGCCTGTGACCTCCTTTTCTGTATTAATAAAATACAAAACTATATTTGACTATTTGTAGATTTACCTTTATTGAACTGTAAATACATTCAGTCGTGTTCATTAATTGGTTACTATATTTATTGACAGTTGTGGTTACTGTGGTAGTGACCAGCATCAGAGATCCAAAGTAGACAGGTGTGGTATTTGTGGAGGCAATAACCAGTGTATCAGCTGTAATGAAGCAATTATAGGAAGTAAGTTAGACAGTTGTGGTAACTGTCTGTTAGAAGATGATAATCAGTGGAACGGTAAGTAGTAAAATCAATTCTACAAATATTGTTTAGCTTACTTATTAGTTTACAAAATGTTTCCTTTGGGACATGTTAGTGTCTTTGATATTAACACAATTCTAAAAGTTTAAACAGTTCTTGTTAGAAATTATTGTACTTCATTGCCAGTCAGTGTAACTATGGATAATTTTGTATCAACACAAATAGTACCGTAGCTATTGTTGTGAGTATCTGACATACTAACTGTATGTATACAGTAAAGAAGAATGTCTTGATGACAGTTCTGATTTGGTTCATTAGGCACAAAGTGAATTATCAGTGTTAAAGTAATCCACAGGTTTTTAAAAATATATAAACACTTGGTACATTTCACAGTTTCTGTTTAACTCTGACAGCTGTTTCAGCTTATTAGGTTATTCTCGAAGAGAATCAAGGAACAACTGAACTAACAAAGAACGTAAGGGTGGTAAACATGTGTTTAGGGTGTGGTTCGAACATGTGTGGTGTGTGTATGATGGAAGGGAGGTGGAGAAGATAGTGGGAAGGACAAGTGTCTGTAAAAACTAAGTAGGCCTATAATGGAAGGCAAAATATAACAATTAACTAAACTAAATAACAACTTTTAATAGAGGTATACACAGAACTCAGTTAATTTTTATATTTTGCCTTCCGATTATACTTAGTTTTTACAGACACTTGACCTTCCCACTAGCTTCTCCACCCCCTTCCATCATACACACCCCACACATGTCCGAACCACACCCAAAACACATGTTCACCACCCTTACATTCTTTGTTAGTTTAGTTGTTCCTTGATTTTCTTTGAGAGTAGCCTAATAAACTGAAACAGCTGTCAGGGTTAAGTAAAAACTGTGGAACATACCAAGTGTTTATATATTTTTAAAAATCTTTGTATTAATATGTTTCACCAAGTGCCCAATGAGTCGATAATTAATATCATTACAGTAATCATTTGTGTTAAGGCCTCTTCTAGTAAGAAGCCTTCTGCCAGAGGAAAGGCACCATTTTATATCGTTTCACCCTGTGGTTATCAACTTATTCGGCCATTGAAGAAACCTATGGTCACATGAGGAGGACCAATCTCAGAGATCAGTGTTGTAACATGATCACTGTTACAAGCATGTAATAGTGGTGTTATTTTTCAGTCATTTCACAAAGTATCTGGCTTTCATTTTGAGGTAGCTGGCATGAATGTTAAACACTGTGAGAATAATACCAACCCACTATGATCTAGTATTGAATACTATATTCGAGTACTATGAGGTAATGTTATTTTCATGTGTATCCATAGTCTGTTGTCCTCAGGACCGAGACGTAAAAACATGTTTTTGTTTTGGTTTCTATATGTTTGAATTTTGAATTATAACCTTTAAGGAAGTATTTGAAAGTAAGGAAAATAATTTGTATACTATTGTAATAAAAAAACAATTTGTATTTATTATATGCATTGTGGTTTTTATGTTTCTTTAAGCAACTGATTGCATTTCTTGATAAAACACCAATTTTAAGGCAGTATGGTAGTTTTCTTGCTATAATCTTTTAATGAGTTTTATTTAGCAACAATTACCCATTAACTCAAAAACATTAGGTTCTTTGTTTTAAATGTTACTGTGTTATAAGCATTATATATACACATTAATAGTTATATTTTCCTCAACCATGGCTTTTATTTATTTCAGCAGTGAACTAAAAACCACAAAATGTTGTCACCTAACCTCACAAATGAAAACAACACATATTTTTGCTTTGCATTAAGAAATAGGATAATTTACATTTCCCACATTGTAATATATCGATACAATCGCATATTAAAAACATCACAAATCTACTGCAGGAACGGATAAAGATACAGTTCTGTCCCACTAAATAGCATTTGTTTATTTACTTGTTACTACGGTAATTAATTCTGGTCTCCATGGTGTTGTTGACATCTTTATATGCATCAACAAAAGGGCATAATTAAAAGGGGCTAAATCATGTGAACGGGGCAAAATATCAAATTCCAAGTAGACAGTGTTTTTCACCTTGTGTCAAAGGTTACCTGTGCAAAATTTGGTGGCAATTGGTGTAACAGTGTGGATTTGTTGTTATTTTTCAGCCAGTGTACACAATATACACAAAATGTTTGATTTTTTAAATTCTTACTTACAGACTGTTCAAAAATTGTAGAAGTGATACCAAAGGTGTTGGACAAGGTTGTAAGCAATGGGCTTATTAGAGTTATTTTAACAAAACCCCCTACTAATCTGACCAGTTTGGTTTGCAGTATTAAACAAAATGATAAACCTCTTGTAAGTTGTTTTTAGTTACTAAATTCAAACTAGCACATTGCATGGTGGCCACAACAAATATTTAAGCATGTTTACGTTCAAACATATACCAATAAAACCTTGCTTGTTAGTATATTCACACAGTGCTGAACAAGACAATAAGCCAATAAAGGTGTCGCTCACTATTTTGCACGCACTTTTGTCAATGCTGAACAACACATGTAAAGTGTGAAGGTCTGAATATTGTACCAAAATAAAGTATTATTTATTTCATTATGCTTGAATGAAATGGATGTTCTGTCAAAGTAAAAATAGACTGTACATTTATTGGTTTATTTTATAACATCTTCAGGTTATAAACAGATTATTTTCTTATCAATAATTGTTAATGAGTGAGTGTGTGTGTGCGCACACACTCGTTTTTGTTTAAACCAGACATATAGCCATGTAACTAATCATCCGTTTTCGTTTGCGAATGTATTTATCATTATATCTGTCCTGGTTTCCAAGGCTACTGTTGGAATTGTCAGTTGTTGATTGAGACACCATATAGAGCAACCAACCCTATACCAGCTAGATTTTTTATCAAACTTCTCTGGTCTAGATCCGTTGTGTTCTGTTATACGACCACCTCGAAAAGGGTGTGGCTCATCACCACACACGAGTCTTGAGTAGGTAGAGGCTCTGGTTCAAACGGCATATCCTATTCCTGGATGTGAAAATATCCTAATGTCCTAAGGATGTGTAATTCATCCAACAGCAGAAATGAAATTTCTGAGATCAGTTAAAAGGTGTAATAGACAAGATCATATAAGAAATGAAGAGATAAGAAGTGATTTAGATATTTTTGCACTTAATGAAATGATTAAAGAATATAGAATAAAATGGATTCAACATATCAATAGAATGAAAGAAAGTAGAATACCAAAGATGGTGAAAGATTACAACCCTAGAGGCAGAATAAAAGTTGGTAGACCTAAGAAAAGGTGGACTGTGGAATAGGAACAGGCCACTAAAGCCTAAAGCCATTAAGAAGATGATGATGATTATTATTATTATTATTACAGACTATAATTTTCTAGTATTTCTTCATTGGTTTCTTTGTGTTGGCAACATCATTAGAAATCCATCTAAAGACGATTATAAACTGTGTTAAAAAATGGACAGAGACAGGCAGGAAGACATGTGATAAGAAATGCAAATTAACTTGGAAATAACGGATAAGGCTGAGTCAAAATGATGATGTACATGATGGTCATCTAAGTAGGATGCTGACTGGCCAAAAAGGTATTGGAATATACTGTGTCAGGAAGGAAAAAAGAGAAGGCAAAGACAGCCTTGGAAAATGGATGTTGAAGATGACATGCAGCAAGAGGACTTACAAATGAAGACTCATTGAACAGGAAAATGTGGAAACTAGGACACAAGTAAAACTGTGAAGCTGTAAAGGAAGCTCTCAGTGATGATGATGATGATGATGATGATAATGATGATGAATGGCACAATAACATTCCCAATTTTATACCAAACCTTCATGTGGTGTGGGACTGTTGTCATGAGCAACCTCGATGAAGTTTGGCTCTAACCGCATTGGGATTTCAGATCAGGAACAAATTGGCAATCGGAGTCTAGAGAGAGTAAGACTCAATCTCTGTGTCTAAGGAGAACTGCTTCAGCTGATTTTTTAGATAAGAGAGTTCTTATAATGGCTGTTTTGAAAGTTCAGATAGCCAGTGGTAATACACATAGCCATAGTCAGCTAAGCTGTTGGTGACCACTCCCAACACACAAGGTGACCTGCATATAGTCATGGCATAATCCACCAGTCATTATATACCTAGATGAAAACATTCACCTTCATTACTAGAGCTCAAGTGACCTCTTCTTTTGGGAATGATGAGATTGTTGTTTAGTAGAGGGTGCTAAGAATCACCAGAGCAACATAGGATCATGCTACCAAGTTCTTTTTGTACGTATCTTCAGTGTCCAATGAGAATCTGCTATAGCCATTGGGTAGGATTCCTCTGGAGAGTCAGTTACTGGAATTGGCGAAAGAATTAGGGAATATGAAAGGTATGCTACAAGACTATGAGAGCTTCGGAGAAAATTTTGTGTGAGGACTGTGCTAAAAAGTGAAAGGATTGGATATATAGGATTTATCAAAAATAAGGATTTTGCAAATAATGTTATAGATTTGGAGTACATATCAGAAAAAATAGAACAAATAATTCTAAAAACATTTTGAAGATCAAGATGAGCATCATCCAAGTTTATTGTCTACTGCAAATACAATAAAATAATATATGTATAGGCTGCTATTAGAAGAAACTGAACTTTAACAACTGGTCAATGCCAGCATTGGATACAGCGTGTTGATCAAGTGCCACTATGGTGGTCACTGCTTCATGCACTAGTTCATCATCTTTCAAATGGCTTTGAGCTGTTTACACTGCAGGCAATTTGGTAATATTGTATGCATGTCATGCTATGATTTCAAAATGGAATTGAAACTTGAGCAAAAAGCAGATGTGAAGTTTTGTGTTAAACACGAGGAATCTGCTACAGAGACACTTGAAATTATTCTACAGGTCATGATGTCATGAGCCAAATTCAGTGCTCCAAGTGACACTGTCATTTAAAAAGGGAAAAAGTGGCTTAGTGTTGTTGGAGAATGACAACAAATCTGGCTGACCAGGCAGCAACCATCCCAGTTGAAGAGCACACAGTCAACAAGATCCAAAAAGGTAAGACAATTCCTGGATTTTGTTGTCCATGACGTGTCAGTTGATTAACTAATTATAGGTATAATACTATTGACTATACATGTAGAATATCCATGTTGATGTTTATGTTTGTATATGTGTGGTTTGCTTCAATGAGGTGATCGGTAGTACCACCGAATCCACCTTTGCAAATCACCTCATTGAAGCAAACCACAGTTACACAAACATAAACACTGACATGGATATTCTACATGTACACACACAGAAGGCCAAAAACTAGACACTCTTGAACAACTAGAAATATACAAACACATAAAAACGACATCCTAAACGAACAGACACAATTCAAATCACACGTATTATTTGAACATATCACACCACACACACAGAACATCGATCTTTCAAACGACGGCGCCGTCACGAAGAACAAGACAGACAGCGCTCCTAGTGGCAGGCTTTGACGAAGCTTATAATAAGCAAAAACTGGTTCAAGCTATAAGGTAAAAATTTTATATTTTTACCAATAAAAAACTTAGTGTTCCAAGTCAATAGTATTATCTTATACTATTAAGCGAGCAATCTTTGTATGTATGTCCTTTTTTTCTCGGAAACGGCTCTAACGATTTTCTCGAAATTTGGTAATTAAGCGTATTTGGACACTAAAAATCGATTGGGCTAGGTCTCATTTTCCGCAAAAATCGCCTAAGGCCTAAACCGTAGGGTCTTTTAAGTATACATTTTAATTCATGTAGGTTTAAATATTCACACAACAATTGCTATTGTTATAACTCTGTCACCCAGCAACAAATATTTTAAAAAAATATTTTTTATTTGAAATTAAAACGTTAATTTTAATTCTGTTCATAAAGAATAGATCTTATCGATGTTTATAAATAATATAAAATAGCTGTTGCAATGAATGTAAATAAACAAACTAAGAGTTGAGACATACAATCCCAGTATCGATGTTTATAAATAAATATAAATAGCTGTTGTTATGAATGTAAATAAACAAACTAAGAGTTGAGACATACAATCTAATCTATGTATGTCCTTTTTTTCTCGGAAACGGCTCTAACGATACCGTAGGGTCTTTATAGGTCTTTAACCTGCGGCCTAAACGGCGCAGTATCGATGTTTATAAATAATATAAACAGATGTTGCTATGACTGTAAATAAACAAACTAAGAGTTGAGACATACAATTGTGGGTTTCTGCGCAAAGATTTTTGTACAATCTATCTGATATACATAATCTAAACTATTAAGTGTTCTCTATGCGCTGTTGTGTTTCTTGCATTCTCTGAGGTATATACATAATCTAAACTATAAGTGTTCTCTATATGTTGTAAATAATGCTTTTACGAAACTTGGACGTCTCTGAAGGGCTGTGCAATGGAACGAGATTGGTCGTGACTGAATTATGTAATAACATTATTAAAGCCAAGATTATCACGGGTGAATATTCAGGCCGAGAAGTTCATATTCCAAGGATTACAATAGATTCCAGCAAAAGTCAGCTTGGGTGCACTATGCAAAGGCATCAATTTCCCGTCAGAGCAGCTTTTGCTATTACTATTCACAAGGCTCAAGGTCAAACATTTGAAGTGGTGGGAATTCACTTATCAATTCCTGTGTTTATGCACGGCATGTTGTATGTAGCATTTTCCAGATTCAAAAGGCGAAGTGGCTTAAAAGTTCTTTTCCCACCAGAAAATCCTCGCCATACAAGAATCGTTGTATGGAAAGAAGTATTAAATAATTGTGATTCCAATAACAGAAACCGTCGATAAACGCAAACGGCGTAGTATCGATATGTTTATATATGAAAATAAATATCAAAAAATAAATAATTAATAAAAATAAATAAATAATTAATAATAAATAATGTTTTTTTTTAAATCTGTATATTTATAAATAAATGTGAAAACCGAGCAAAGCTCGGTCACCCTGATATTATTTATAATAAGGTAAGACAAGTGTGGAGTAGTCATTACCAATACAAAGAGCGTAGTAATATTTTTTGAAAACACTGGGATTTTGTTTCTCTAAATCAGGCAAATAATGCACTCTTTTGTTTTGGCATTTGAAGTGTCTGCATGAGAATGTTTTTTTGCAACACAGCTAACCTCTGCACACACACACAGCCTTCACAACTTGACAGTATTTGTTGGCAAATGTCATTTCACAGCCTCATCATTCAGCAGCTTTAACTCCTTCTGACTTTTTCTGGTCTGAAAATTAAATTGAAGTTTGAAGAGTAGCATTTTGTTGCTGATAAGGAGATTCAGACTTTGTTACAATAGGTGCTTTACCCAGTTGAAGAAAAATACTTTCAAAGAGTGTTTGAGGCATTGTGGAAAAGGTACGATTGCTGTATCAATGCACAAGGTGATCACTTTGAAGGAAGTTGACACTAGATTAAATTAGATTACCAATAAACATTTCACAAGCATGGTAGGTTTCTTATTAATAGCACTTTGTACAATGATTTATTAAAGCAATAAACATAAAGGAAATTAAATAACAGTATATTCAGTAGCCATGGGAGACAGTAATGGAAAACTTTAAAACAGGAAGGAACTAGGATGAATACATAGAACACTTTGACTGTAAGGGAGAAATCAGATTTTGAACATTACAAGAATTATGTATTTATATCTGTGAATATATCTTTAAAAAAGAGAGAGAGAGAGAGAGAGAGAGAGAGAGAGAGAGAGAGAGAGAGAGAGAGAGAGAGAGAGAGAGAGAGAGAGAGAGAGAGAGAGAGAGAGAGAGAGAGAGAGAGAGAGAGAAAATTAATATAGAGAAGGCCACATGTTTGTGTAATGAATAGTTAGATTTTCCAAATGTGTCATTATTTGTTGCAGAACTGCCATTTGGTTTGTACTGCCTGGGGGCTTTTGGTGTCTTCACAATAACAAGCAATAACAAGTCCTAAATGGTGACTGTAATTACCTCTTATGTATGAGGTATATACGTTTTCACCTAATTAATGAAAGGTGATAATCAAATAGCAATTCTGTAACAAGTAATAACACAATTTTAATTACAAAGGCTGCTAACAAGATTAACCTGATATATAAATTTTATTATGACTCAGGAGAGATTATAACTGTGATTGATCAATTTAACACAGGTTGTGATTGTAGACTTGTAAGAGCAGAGGTGTCAATGAAATGTGACAGGTATTAGAGAAGATAGGAAGTAGGCAACACATTCAACTCAGAAATAAAGAATTATGAAATGAAGAACAGACACCCATCTATTCAAATGTATGAAATAAATATAATAATAAACATAAAAATAAATATAAAATTAATAAGAATAAACATAAAAAATACTGATAAGAAAATAAGAGAAGCAATAATGGAAAGGATGAAAGAAAAAATAGCTGAAGTACTAGTAGAAAATAATTTTTAAACATATAGGCAGAAGTGTTAATGATAAAGAGGAATAATGATGGTGATTGTAAGAAGCAAAATTGAATATACAGAACACTGAAAAATAATAAGTGCAGTCAAGATGGGAGATGTGAGTATTGAGCTCAACTGGGAAATTAGAAAGTTGGTCTGAGAATAAACATGGAAAAGCCAATCATAAAGCTACACCAACTGTTTAATAGAGCTGTACCAGCTGAGGTGGTTAACATTAATAGTAAGGGTTTGACAGCTGTAAGTTAAATGAAATATTTGTATAAAAGAATAACACAAATAGAAATGAAATCTCAGAAATTGTTAATCAAGTAAAGTTATGGTAGACTGCTTTAGAAAAGTAAATAATGTTATGAAGATTATCAGACAGCCATTGTGTTTAAAAAGAGAAGTTTTAATCAGTGTATGCTTTCTACAGTGATTGGCTTATGGGCACGTATTAACTCAATAATTCGCTTTTAAACTAAAAAAATTCGCCAAAACACTCATTCACTTTACTGCAAAACACACACTTTACCCTTATTTTGTATCTGGACTCTGTTGCTTTCTTTGTGATACTATACCAGAGTGACTAATGTGCACAGTAGTTTAATAAATTCATTGTTAAAATATATATTTTGTGTTACACTCTATTTATCAAAGACAAGACAATGTTGGTGTACTGATAAACTTCAGTAAAGAAAATTCAGTACATGATGTTTACAAAGTAACTAGCTTTCCTATATTAAAGACAATTTTGAGGATAGAATTGATTTTAATTTTCAAAGTACTCATTTAATTTTGACCTTAATTTATTTTGATATATTTATCTTGATAAATGTCTTGCAAGATTTTTAATTCCTCTAAGAAAATGTGTTTAACGAATTTAACAAAGTATTCACTGATAGTGGCACCAAATAGGGTAAGTTAGAACAAATTAAAATTTTAATTCGTACAGTCTTTCCATAAAAACAGCAGATTAGTGAAGTGGGTAATTATCATGATAAACCACTTCCTTCTAATTCAATGGGAAGTGTTTTTTTTCTGTCATTCAAACATTGTTCAAAAATTATTTTATTCTTTGCCAACCAGCAAGTGAATATTATACAGTGTGCAGTAAAAGTGGGCATTAGTTCCAGTCTCTCTCAAGCCCTCTCCTTTGAAACTTGACTCATAAAATTAGGAAGGTGAGCCCAGGAGAGACAAGCATGCCTATATTTAAGACCTGTCAGGCCCATGGTAGTTCCACTCACCTGCCACACATCTTCTGAGGATGTTTCTAGAGATTCTAGGGATTGAACATCAAGTGTAGAAATATTATGATGGAAGTGGTCCAAGTACAGGGTTTACCTGAGAGATAGCTTTTTCATATGCAGTGATTGCATTACATTGAAAAACCATCCCATTAAGATATATCACTGATCTAAAGTACTTTGTGCACCGTCAGTCGACATACATTAAATATGATTTAGTAGACTTTCAGAAGTCCTTAAATATGACTTATATATTTCAGAAATTCAAACTACCATCATCAGATATTTCTGAAACATAGTTTTAATTAGTATGTTAAAATAACAAATATAACCACTTATGAAAAAGTTTATATAATAATTATTTTAATTTAAACACTTTTTGCTACAGTCTATTTCTTGTTGCATATATAATTTATTTAATATTTATAAATTCTTTACCTCAAGATGTTTTATTCCCTTATTTGGTACATGTTTTGGGAAGCGTATTGTTCCCATCCTCAGCCTTCCTGATTTTATATCTTGTAGAGTATTTGTGTTTTGGTTAGCTGTTGTTATGGTTTCCTGTTGGTTTTTGCTATTTTATACTGGTGTGATTGTGGTGTGTATATTAGCTTTTTCAGTATTTTCGATGTTTAGTGCTTTGAAAATTGTGTCTGTTAATAATATATGCAGTGGTAGACAGTTAACTGAACGATAGTTAAATATAAATTAGATTTATTGTGTGTGTGTGTGTGATATAATATAATATAACATAATATATACAACATAATATAATACAATAAAACGCATACCACACAAAGGCACCATAATGAACATATGGGAAAATTTACAAATATACAAACACAAAACAGACTAATTCCTGAACAAATACAAATCAATACAAAACATGACACTGTTGTATAAACATTAAGTGTATCAGTTAAAAGTTATGTTTATGAAATATAATTATGATTCGAATATTATATACGAGGCGTGTCCGGAAAGTAAAGATACAAAGGTCGTAATTGGTCTAAAAATATTTATTTACAAATCATTAACTGACAATTATGTAAATACATATATCTTTATTTCTCTACATAATTACTGCCATTATCCAAGCACCTATTAAGTCTGGGAACCAGCTTTTGTATCCCCGTGTCATAGAAGTCTGCCCCCAACCCTTTGAACCATGTCATGACCTCTTCTTTTACCTCGTCATCGTCATCGAACTTTTTTCCGGCCAGATATTGTTTCAGGTGAAGGAACAAGTGAAAATCACTGGGCGCGAGGTCTGGGCTATGCGGCGGGTGATCCAAAACATCCCAAATACGCTTCCCGAAACATGTACCAAATAAGGGAATAAAACATCTTGAGGTAAAGAATTTATAAATATTATTACGCCTTATACTTTGTGATTATCTAAATGAAGTTATAAATTCACTAGTGCCAACTTATAAAACGTAAGATTTAACTGTGTCATTGTTGTTGGTGCGTGTGTACTCTGTGAGAGCATAGCTTATACTTTTGTTAATTTCTAATAAATATAATTTATATTTAATTATCATTCCCAGTTAATTGTCTACCACTGCATATATTATTAACAGGTTATGAGCCCAGGTTCGCACAAAGGGCAATATTTATGTGAAATTGAGCAAATAGTCCAAAACGTGTTTATGTGTAAAAAAAAAAGGTTATTCCGACCGTGTGGTAAAAGTGAAAATTAACCTCAACGCCATAAACATGGAAAGTGATTACTACATTTTAACAAGTTGCAAGGTAGCAAGAACTGGAATATATGGAAATTTCAGATTACAGTTATATTGAAATCCTACAACTTATGGAATGTAGTCAAAGTTGTACAAGTTATGCCCACTATGTTAGATAATAATGCGTCTGTAGCCGAGAAAACAGAATATGAAAAGAAGAAATCGGATTTACAAAAAGGCAGATGGGACAGCTCAGAGAGTAATTGTGACAACTCTGACTGAAAAAACCATGATTCATCTTGTGCATCTAGAAAATGCCAAAGACATGTGGGAAAAACTTGTGTTTGTGTATGAGCAAAAATGCAAAGCATCTCTGCACATTCTTCAGCAGTAGTGGCACTCATTTATCAAGGATTTAGCTGATGATATGGCTACACACATTTCAAAGATTGAAGATTTAGCCTATCGACTTAAAAGCATGGGTGAAACTGTTTATGACAAGATGATAGTGTCGAAAATTCTTCTTACGTTGCCAAAGAGTTTTAGTCATTTTCTGTGTGCATGGGAGTCGACAGCTGAGGCTGATCGTACAAAAACGAACCTCATTAATAGATTAAGAGTTGAAGAAATGTGAGTGAATGATACTGAAAAGACTGAAAGCAAAGCTTTTGCGTCAAAATCTCAATATAAAGGCAAAGGTGCAAAACAGGGTATGAATAAAAACAATTCTAATAATATGTCTAAACCAAAAGGCAATTGTTTTGTTTGTGGCAAGGCAAGCCATTGGGCTTGAAATTGTAGATTCAGAAAAGACATTAATAAAAGTGATAAAAATGACACAAGCAAAGAACGTGATACAACACAGGGAACTGCACTTATAAGTGAGGCCTTAGCATCTATTTTACAAGGCTCTAAAAAGGTCGACATGTGGTATAAAGATGCAGGTGCAACTGGCCACATGACACATCATTGAGATTGGTCTGTAGATTATAAACCATTAAATCAAGAAATCTTGGTGCATATTGGAAATGGTGATTTTCTAAAAGCCTATGGAAAAGGCAATATAAACGTGAATACATTTGATGGTGAAAAATGGAATAAAAATCATTTAGCAGATGTATTATACATTCCAGATCTTAGTTACAACCTTTTCTCGAGTGGTGTTGCTTTAGACAAAGGTCTAAAACAAACTGCAGCTAATAAAGTGTGCAAATTTTTGAAAAATGGTCACATCGTAGCTATGGGGTTACGCAAAAGAAATAGTTTATTCGAGATGCAATTTGAAATTGAGTCTCCGAGCAAGAAACATGAAGAATTGAACACTAATTGTGCTAATATTGCAGATACTTTGGAAACATGGCATCAAAAACTAGTGCATCAAAACTATCCTAGAGTTAAAAAGGTACTTGAACATTTTGGTGTTAAAGTTAAAAACAACGACGTATGTTTTTGTAATTCATGTGCAACTGGAAAAGCTCATCGCCTACCATTTCCAATGAGTACTTCCAAAACCAGTGCTATTGGTGAGATCTTTCATGCAGATTTGTGTGGTCCAATGTCACAAAATTCTTTAGGTGGATCGAGATACTTTCTCCTCCTAAAAGATGATTTTTCTCATTACAGACATGTGTATTTTATTAATGCAAAGTCTGAAGCTCTTGCTTGCATAACTGACTTTGTTAAAAAAAAAAAACAGAAAAACACTGTTCTAATGGGATAAAAATCATGAGAACTGACAACGGACTGGAATTTGACTGTGAAAATGTTTCCAAGTTGCTCAGTAACCATGGAATCACGCACCAGCATTCAGTGGCATATACACCAGAACAAAATGGATCAGCCAAGAGAGAGAACAGAACAGTAGTTGAAGCAGCACATACTATTCTGCACGCAAGAAAGTTCAAACAGACTTTTTGGGCTGAAGCGGTCAATACAGTGGTGTATGTATTAAATCACACAAGCACAAGTTCAGTAAAGGATTTCACTCTTTATGAACTTTGGCATGGTCGTAAACCAAATTTAAAAGATCTACATATATTTGGAGAAAAAGTGTACTCACACATTCCAAAGATCAAAAGGAAGAAGTGGGACGCTAAATCTGAAAAGGGATATTTTATTGGATATGAAGAGAATATCAAAGGATTTCGAGTTTGGTATACTCACAAAAAACAAGTAAATGTAGTACGTGACGTCATTTTCACGAATACATTTGAAAGTGAAGAAGAAAATGATGAAAACAGGGAAGAATACACATCATTATATTTACCCGATGAAAAGAAAGATAAAGTTCCTGAAGTCGTTCAAAATAACATTTTTGTTGAAGATCATGATATCGTTCAAAATGATATAACTTCTGAGGATCAAGTGCAATCTGAAGAATCTGATATAGCTGGTACTGAGAATGACCAGACTACAAACTACAGAAGCAGACTGTGCCAACCATCGACAATCAAACCTCCACCAAGATATGCTGATTATGTTAACATCAAGGACTGTTTTATTGCAGAAGGTACTGAACCTCTCAATTATCAAGAAGCTGTAAACAGTGATGATGGTGAAAACTGGAGTATTGCTATGAATGAAGAAATCTCTTCTTAAAAATCAAGTATGGGATCTAGTTGGCACTGGTGCCAATGTCATGGGAAATCGCTGGGTCTTCAAGATTAAAAAGGATCCAAATCGAATATTCAAAGATACAAGGCAAGACTAGTTGCCAAAGGCTTTGATCAAAAGGCTGGAATTGATTTCAAGGAAACTTTCAGTCCTGCAGTAAAATTCGATTCAATTCGAATGATTTTATCTGTTGCAGCAAAGGAAAAACTTAAACTGAAGCAGTTTTATATCAAAACTGCTTTTCTAAATGGTGAGATTGAAGAGAATGTATATATGAAGCAACCAGAAGGTATTTCAAATGGAACAAATCAAGTCTGCAAGCTGCTTCAGAGCATATACGGACTCAAACAATCCTCCAGATGTTGGAACCAGAGGTTTACCAAATTTCTAAAGAAGTACAGACTTGAATCTACCCAGGCAGATCCTCACTAGCACGAATAAGGATCGAAGGTTGATTTTAGCCATCTATATTGATGATGGACTAATTGCGGCTAAAAAACACGATGATATCAACAATCTCATCCATGGGTTAAAAAAGAAATTTGAGGTTACTGATGATCAGGCAAATATGTTTCTTGGGTTGCAGATTGAAAGACTCCAGGATGAATCAATATTCCTCCATCAAACTGCATATGCAGAAAAGGTAATCGAAAGGCTTAGGATGCAGAATGCAAATCCAGTGACAATCCCTGCAGATCCTCATGAATAGACATGCACTGATGCTCATAAAAATCTGAACACTGGAATAGTCAACGCGCCTTATGCAGAAGGTGTTGGAAGCTTGCTTTACCTATCAAATGGTACCAGGCCAGATTTGTCTTTTGCTGTTAATAAGGCAAGTCGCTATCTTCAAAAACCTACCAAGCTTCATTGGAATGCTGTGAAACGAATCCTCAGATACCTAAAGGGATCTCTGGACTACGGTCTAAAGTTCGAAGCAGATATTAATACTCATTTGCAAGTCTATAGTGATGCAGACTTTGCTAGAGAAATTGAAACTCGCAAGTCTACTTCTGGATATTTAATCAAACTAGTATCGAGTGTACTTACCTGGAGTTCTCAACGACATGCCACAACAGCATTGTGGCAACTGATGCTGAATATATGGCAGCATGCCGAGCTGTTAAAGACATAATGTGGCTAAGGAAACTCGTGAACGACTTATGCATCTTGAAAAGAACAAAAACAACTCTGTACATGGACAATAAAAGTGCAATTCAACTGATCAAGAATCCAATCTTTCACAAAAGCAGCACTGATGTCCAATACCATTATATAAGAGAAAAGTTTGAAGAGAAGGTCTTCAGTCTAGAGTATGTCAATACCAAGGATCAGACAGCACATATCCTCACCAAGCCACTTCCACATCCGGTTTTTGAGTTACATCTGTCAATCATTTGTAAAAGTCTTAAATAATTTTTATGCAGAGACTTTTCATATATATTACATAAACAGGGGAAGTGTTGAATAAACATTAAGTGTATCAGTTAAAAGTTATGTTTATGAAATATAAATTATGATTCGAATATTATATACTTTGTGATTATCTAAATGAAGTTATAAATTCATTAGTGCCAACTTATAAAACGTAAGATGTAATTATGTCATTGTTGTTGGTGCGTGTGTACTCTGTGAGAGCATAGCTTATACTTTTGATAATTTCTAATAAATATAATTTATATTTAACTATCGTTCAGTTAATTCTGTACCACTGCATACATTATTAACAGACACAATTTTCAAAGCACTAAACATCGAAAATACTAAAAAAGCTAATATATACACCACAATCACACACAATAACACCAGTATAAAATACCAAAAACCAACAGGAAACTATAACAACACTCCACACAAACACAAATACTCCACAAGATATAAAATCACGAAGGCTGAGGATGGGAATAATACGCTTCCCGAAACGTGAACCAAATAAGGGAATAAAACCTCTTAAGGCAAATAATTTATAAGTATTAAATAAATTAATAATTATTTTATATTACTATTCATTATTTTTATAGTTTGGTAATTATATTACATACAGTAATGATACTACTGTGTAAATTATTAACAAATTTAAGTCAAGGTCTAAGTATGAGCCATCAGAATGTATATGTATTGTACATATATTCGCTAAGTTACACTAAGTTTTCTTTTCTGAAGATGGAACAAAAACTTGTAAATGTTGAGTGTGAGCTACTAAACAGCAAACAGTATAAGACCTATGTTCATTCTGTAACATTCTGTGATACGGTGTTTAGTGTTCTCTAAAGGAAACAGATTTTTCTGAGTATACAGTAATCACTAATACTCAGTTCTGTACAACAATAAACAATTTTTCTATCAAGAACATAATTGTTGCAGGTTGTGTATAACATTATAGCAGAAGATGAAGACACTTTACTGATATTATTTGACTTGACAAACAGTGAAGGAGAACACACAATTGAATGTGTGGATGTGGACAGTGGCACTGACTGGGGACATAAAGTATTTTACATTGTGGACAGTCAGACACTATCTTTACAAAGCATTTCTCCTCAATTAGTTACTCTAGGTCAATCAGTTCAAGTAAGTTGTAATAATTTATTAGCTTAAATGAGTTAAACTGTAAAGTAGACAGAGTCATACCCTTCTGGATCTATCTACACTCTGTATTAAACTATGGAGCATATATAAAGGGGCAACACATAGGCAAGACAAAGTGTCATATATCACCTGCCAGTCAATTCTCTCTTACAGAAGTACACTTCATAACTTCATAAGATGTTCACATGAATTCTCTCTCTCTCTCTCTCTTTCTTTCTCTCTCACACACACACACACACACACACCTTAATATATGCTCCATAATAAAAAGCTTTCCTGCGAATACCAAGCCTGATTTGCAATGTTCCAGCAGATTCCTGTCTGTCAACTTCTTGAATAGTATTTCTATACTATAAAAAGTATAGTATTTGTATAGTATTTCCAACAATTTTAGGTGCATTAGGCAGTGCTTGAAGTAAGTACTTTAATGTGCAGTGGTCTGCTAACAAAGTACATATTACCAAAAATATTTAAGAAGAATTAATGATAAAATGGATATTCTGAAAATTAAATATACTTAGAATGTATATTCTATGGTTATGCTTTTGTAAGATATTATATGATAGTTTTAATTTTTGCTGTTTAAGAACACATTTTATTTTCAGTAATTTTTCCATTTTTACTTTTTTTAGATTCTTGAATATCTAATAACTTCAGAATCCATGTAAGAAACTTTGAGTATTAAGATAAAAAACATGTGATATGTCATTAGATATTTATTTCATTGAAAAATCACTTATGTATTCTGAAAACATATTTAAGAACTAAAATGTGTGTGTGTGAATTTTTTGAATGTACGTTACTATAATCACAAATTTGTCTTTTAATTCAAGAATACAAAGAATAGTTTGTCACTAAGTCGTGCTACAGTTTTAACTTGAAATGTTTATTGAAACAGAAAACTAAATACATAAAACATAAATTAATTTAAAGAACAACTAATCTAATTTTTCTGTGAGTTGGGGAGTTTAACGTAGTCTCTATATGTGACATTGATACATCTGTTCATCTAATTGGTAACCAGTTTCACCAATTTTATGCTAAACACAACAAAGATTGTTTCAAGTCATGGTTTCAAAATTCGGGTCTGATGTCATAGATGTGTGCATAACTTCAGTTTTATAAAATGTGGTTTTTGAGTGGAAAACCCTATGTATGGGCAATGTAATACCATCATAAATGGGAATTAATGCATAACTTACTGTAAATACAATTATTCTATTAACATTTCCATTTCTGCTTCCAGATAAGTTTAGTAGTCCGAAATATTGTAACACTTCTTGACTTAATATGTTACGTCATGGATAATGGAACAGTTGTGTTTTCGTTACTGACCAATGAGATTAAAGGAAACCCTGTGTTATCAACAGTAGTATGTCCAACAGTGAAGCCACTGAAAGCAACTGTATACGAAGTTGGAGTTGCCTACACTCTTCAAGCAATTAACAAAATGTGAGGTGTTTTTAGTGTCATTTTATAAATAAATAAACTAGGAGTGTCACTTACACAAATGGGCAGAGCATTTGATATTCGTAATAATTTATTTATCAATATTTTTACAATCAACAATATACAGTGCCGTAACGAGGGCGTGACGAAAAAGGCGCCCGCCACGGGCGCAACTGGGTTTGGGGCGCAAAACAGGATACCGACCCGGTTGAGAGTTGCACGTGGTTTTTATTTTACTTGACCATTCTACTCTACATGAATCATTGAATCAACACCGACTGTCACTGGCATTTTTTGTCTCCTGACCAATTAGACAGAGACACGTATTATTGCGCGCGCATCACACACCCTCTCTTTCTTACACTCCTAGCCCGCATTCATATGAGGCGAAAAGCTCAGCTCAGCCAATCAGAACGTCAGGAGAAATCAGGTGACGTTGATACTCATGTGTGAATGGAGGCTCATACAAGAACGATCTATACTGTGTAGTGTGTAGGCAAGGCGCTACAGTCTTTGTTGGTCGTTCCTCGTTCATAAGATCAGCTGTGTTGTTGCTTTGTCATAATTATTTTTATACATTTTCTTTCTTTTGTGGAACAAAACATACTGGAAAAGAAATATAATTTTGTTTATATACAACATACTGGCATACTGACTAAGTAAGTACTGTAAATAATTACATTAATAAAAACACTTATTTTAATTATATTAATAAAAATATTAATTTTAATTAAAAAACACTTCTAGGGTAAAATGCCACCAAAAAAACTGTCCGGTGCACAATTTAAAAAAATAAGAGAACAGAAGATTGAAAATATAAAGAAAAATATAACTCCGATTGATATTTATCTTAAAAAATCATCTACACCTCTAGTTCATTCAAGCTTAACAACTGAATTAAATCTGCCTTCTACAAGTAGTCATGTTTCATGTAAAATTGAAACAGAAGAGAAAAGTACAATTGAACATCAAAACCAGGAAATCGAGAAGCAATGTACATGTCATGATGATAATTATATGGTTGACGTTAAATTAGAAAATATTGATAATAATGCAAAAATAATAGATTTCAATGATCCCACAACATGGCACTTAACTAATAGTAACATACAAATATTTGTTCAACATGGACCAGAGTTGTGCGATAATTTAAGTGTTTATCCTGATAGAGAAAATAGGTATTTTGATAAAAAATGGTTTGTAAAAACCATGTCAAATGGAGAACAAGTACTCAGAAATTGGTTGATATATTGCAAGCGAAAAGATGCACTGTTCTGTTTCCCATGTATTATTTTTGGAAAAAATCAGAATGTATGGACCACTGCGGGGTTTCGAGACTGGCAGCATTTAAATCCTATGTTACCACGTCATGAAAATTCATTATATCATAAAAAAAGTTATGTCGAATGGAAAACTTTCGAATCAAAAATTAAGAAAGGTGGTTTTATAGACGATCAATTACAAGAAGAAATTTTAAAAGAAAAAGAAAAGTGGAGGCATATTTTAAAAGTTATTTTGGATGCCATTCTGCACTGCGTAAAAAATAATGACGCTTTGAGAGGAACTTGTGAAAAAATTGGTCATCCCGAATGTGGAAAATTTCTGAACACGATAGAATTAATTAGTCATTACGATCCTATTATTGCGCAACATATTGAAAGTCATAAGAAAAATCAAGTTAATTATTTCTCTCCTAAAATACAAAATGATATAATTAATATAGTTGCTTCTAAAATTAGACAGCATATTATTTCAAATATTCAAAAAGCAAAATATTTTTCTATTTTATTTGATAGCACACCTGACACTTCTCACCAGGAACAGATGACGCAAATTTTGCGCTATGTTAACATTGATCCCAACACGAATAAATGTAGCATTGAAGAAACCTTCATAGACTTTATTGTGACACATGAAAAAAACTGGCGAAGCACTTGCGAATGACATCGAAAACAAGTTAACATTAGACGGATTAAATATTAGAAATATAAGAGGACAATCATATGATAATGGAGCGAATATGGCAGGTAAATACAAGGGGGTACAAGCCAGGATATTACGTTTCAACAATATGGCGAGGTTTGTTCCATGCACGGCTCACAGCCTTAATTTAATAGGCGTTCATGCTGCACAAACATCTGTTCAAATGAAATCATGTTTTGAAACAATTCAACAATTGTTTAACTTTTTTGTAAATTCTACTAGTAGATGGGATCTTTTAAAGGAAAAATTATCTGTTCGTCTTAAAGGTTTAAGTGACACGAGGTGGTCTGCGAAAGCTAACGCGGTTAAAGCTTTATGAAATCAATTGCCTTTAATAATAGAACTTCTTAATGAAATGTGTGATGGACAAAGACAAGTTACAGTAGACTCTGTAACAAATGCTCGAATGTTGCTAAAATTATTAACAAAATTTAAATTTATTGCACTATTAATATTTTGGGATACAATATTAGGAAAGCTAAATAAAGTAAATATACTTTTACAAGAAAGAAAAACCACAGTCGAAAATGCTGCGAAAATGATAAATGCTCTAAAAAATGAAATTCAACAGTACCGAAATGATTTTTTCGATTCACTTCACAATTCAGCAAAAAGTTTAGCCGAAACAACAAATATTGAAACTTACATTCCAGAAAAGAGACGGCGTAAAATAAAAAATATGCCTGGTGAGAAAGCTACTGATGATTCGTTTGCCATGAATGAAAGTGCATTACTAAAAAAAGAAATGTGTGAAGTTTTAGATATAATACTGATACAACTCAATGATAGATTTACTGCTTTGCAAGAGGTCGCAAACGACTTCAGTTTTTTAAATGGACACGCTTTAAAAATCATGCCGCTAGATGATCTTAAACGATGTGCAACATTGAAATATAATAGTGACTTAGATGCTCCAGAATTTGTATGTGAAATTGAGAGTTTCAAATATCAAGCCATGGAAGTTTTTGAAAATTTAGGGGATATGGACGCTTTTCAAATCTTGCAAAAAATTATGAACTCTCATTACAAAACACGTATCCAAATCTAGACATAGCATTAAGGATTTTCATAACAATGCCTGTAACAACAGCTTCCTGCGAACGTTCGCTTAGCAAATTAAAAATTGTAAAATCGTACCTTCGTTCTTCTATTGGGCAAGAGCGATTAACAAACATGTCTATAATATCAATTGAAAAAGATGTTGCCAAAACATTAAATTATGACGATATAATAGATGTGTTTGCAAATGAAAAAGCGAGAAAAATTACTTTATAAAATATGCTGAACTGTTTTATGTTTTTATTATATTATTTTAACATATACCTATGTTTTGTATTTCTTTTATTTTGTCGTCATTGAATATGAATAAAAATTTGTTCTTATTTAGGTTATAGATTATTTATTCATACAAATACCTTGACAAATACATTATTGTATATACAGGCAACTCATTTTGATGAGGTTAATAGTATTTAATATATTGCATTTAGTAAAATTTAACTTGTTACATTAAAATTTTTTAATTTTTTTGTCATTATTGGGTTACGGGGAGGCGCAAGTTAGACACTTGCCACAGGCGCTTCATACCCTCGTTACGGCACTGACAATATATATACACTTTTATGATACACACTTTTTATTGAATACACTACATTATAGTACAATATACATTAATTGTCATTAGACATATTCCACAACCTTTGCAACTCATCTCTACGATCAACTGTTGATGGACTTCTATTAATTTTTAGCAGTCTATCAAAATTAAATGCTGATTTTAATAATAATCCTTCCAATGTTTTCACTCTTGAAAGAGCAACATACATTAATCCAACCTGAAATTCATTGTCTCCTAAATTAACAATTGCCTTATATAATGTTATCCCTTGCGATCTATGTATACTAACACCATATGCTAACATTAACGGAAATTGTTTGCGAGTACAAGAAATTTCATTTTTCTTGAGTGATGTCACTACTGGTACAATGGGTATTGAGTTCTCGTACAGACTGGTCCTGTATCTTTTTCGAAAGATATAAGTATACACATTGGCATGTGATCGTTATAATTTTCGCATACAACTGCCGGGTCATAAATAATATCAGTTACTGTCCCAACTGAACCGTTGGCTAGTCCTTTTGTGACCCAAAGATTTCTTCTAAGGATAACTCGAGCACCTTTATATAAACGTAATTGGGCAAATAATCCCTGAGCATCGTCAGATTTTGCTAGAGAGGCTTCTGGCCAATTATGGATTGCATTGATTAGAGCCACGGGTTGTTTATTGCTTTCTAGTTTTTCATAATTAAAGCGTTCGATTTCAGCATTTTTCGACATTATACAGACACTATCTTTGAAATTGTCCCCGATATTGTTTACGTAAAATCTTTTAGATAAGAGCCGATAATCTTGTTCAGTGATTGTTCCATTTGCGACTCTATTTAAAGTCTCTCTGAAATTTTTTTGATCATCACCTTGCTGTTCATAATCTCTGTTAAAAAGAAAACTTTTTTTGAACTGTTTATATAAAACATTCGATTGAATGGTCTGAACATCTGTTATACTCTACTCCAATTTAAATATATTAAATTACAAAATTACACAATTTCCACCTACCTGCAAAGCTTCTATTAGGGTCCAGGATCCAATCACATGAACATCAGATGCAAACCGGTGTTAAGGTTATCGAAATAACTGATTCTACACATCGTTATGAAGAGAAATAATTAGCTTTAATGATCAATTATTGCCATTTTAAAATTTTGTTTATCAAATACAGTTACTTACATGCTTTTCAAATATGGTGTAATTCTTGTTTATACCTCTTATTTTCTAAACTTACATACATTACTTACAACTTAAGATAGCCCAGCCTGCTCACGCACTACTCACATTCTTAAAACATAAAAAACCCCCTTTTTTACTTTGATTGATTACTATAATACATGATATGATCTCCCCGCCAGTAACGCGTATATCTGCGACCTCGTGGTCGCCGCGTGGTGAGTTGGTAGTTGTCCCGAAAATAAAGAAAAATACATCAAATTGGCATGTTACTGTTCAGTAATTATTCACTCTCACTTCCACTGATTGAAATAACAATTAAATCACTTTTACTGTCCCATGTTAAAATTTTGAGAGGAGCTACCTCTATAAAGGACCCGGCCGGTTACTCCAGGGACTAACAACTGCGCACCTTACTTGGCGAACGGGAGGAAACAGTGTTCCACGGCCATCAGATCTCGTTGTCGTTCAAGGTTGATTTGCTGTGTTCTATCGACTTTATGCATGAAACATAGTGGTTATATCAGCAAAGTGTGTCGACGATCTCTAGACACTGCTAGTCTGATGTCACTAGCAGTAGGCGGTCCTTAACTATGTTTCCTGTAAGTCGTCTGGCTGATCTCACAAACTGTTCGTTCATACGCCATTTTTTACAGTGCCGTTTGAGTTTCTTGGCGTCCCTGCAGTGCGCATACTCGAGTTGTTGCGTGCGTGCACCGTCACACTCGTACAGAGTTCTGAGAAATTTAGGGTGGTGCAAATTCCTTGCCTGGTTTCGTAACTGACTACTACGTTTCTGCTTTGTTTCAACACTGTTCAGTCACCACGTGGTCCGTTACAATGGAATTAACGTTTGTCGGAAAAAAAAACTTTCACAATATTTTTTACAAAACCCCAAAAAATGAAATAAATGAAATACAAATACCCTATGAATGCAATAAATAAAATTCCCCAATTTTGACACGTTACAATACCCCCTCAATGAGAATTCTTCTGTCCAAAACAGAAGAAATCTCATTGATAAAACCCCTAAGAGTTCCCGGTGAGGAACTGGTGCCAACAACCCCCTTGTTCTTACTCTTCATGGGTACACGACCCCCCTGGCTCAGCGACCATGGACGCATCTGATCGAGATCACTGGACTTCTCCGTAAGAGAACCCAACACCGAAAAATCGAACAGACAAGTACCACAGCACACCGCGCCTTCTAACATGCTACCCCCCAAAATCCTCAATCCCTGGCTCAGATTATGCCAGATCCTCCACCGATATGTTTCCCGTTGTATGCAAGCTGGGCTGCCTTTAGCAGATACTGGGCTCACACACACTCACATTACATACTAACATTACATATTACAAAATTGAAAAAATCCTTTAAAATGTATTTAAATTACAACCCATTGGTTGTTTTCATGTAAAATCACTTCATAAATTTTGTATAAATTTTAAATTATTCTCTTCACTGGTTTCTGTTTTTATTTAAAATAAATTGATTTAAATATTTCTTATAATTAAGAACATCCTTAACCTAACATGTGAATACTTAGAGTCTAACAATACAAGTCAATACAATAAATCAATAAAAATAAACATGGTTAGTACGCAAACAATAAAATAATCAAAGCTTAAAAATATTCATTAGCTGGCAGGCGCAAAATCATTTTTTTTTTCCAAAAAAATATTTTCCAAAAAATTTTAAAATTCAAAAAAAAATTTAACTTTATTAAAATGTTTTCTTTTACATATAGAAATTATTTAAAATTTGTTTAAATTGATCAAAAACAAAAGTTGAATTAATCTCCTTACTAAACAAGCTTAGTATGTATATGACCTCACTGTCAGCTGATCAAAACTAGGTCAAGTCCAAAAACCCTTGACCCACATGTGTTATGTATAAGTTCTATCTGAAAATACATTTAATCGGTAACAATCGGTCTTAAAACACAAAATATCATAAAATAAAACATTTAAAATAAACAAAATGTTATTATAAATAATAAGCAAATTGACATTTAAATTCTTCAAAATAAACACTTTTTAATTTTACATTATTTTCAAATTCTACCCAAATTTTGTCACTGGTTGTAAATTAAAAATTTTATATTCTTATAAATCTCTTTCTGTATTTGACAATCTTACTCTCCATTACTGTGGGTGATTTAAACATTTATTTATTCTCATTTACTGTACTACTTGATCTGTATACACATATAATCTTTCTCCCTCTGACTCTAACCACTAACAACTTCAACTACCGTGACACCCATCTCTATCAAAACATCTACCAAAACACTCTCTAACCCCAACTTACTAATAAACTCAAATCGCCACCTTCTCTCTATATATATAAAAAAAATACTCTCTAACCCTTTGTACTTAGGATACGTGTTTCCCCCCCAAAAAAAAACTCATTTCCCATTATCTGGTCCCTGGATTCTACCTGAGGCGACCCCTTCCCACTAAATCGGTACCATCCCGTCCCAACCTATCATTATGTTGCGGACTCCTACATTACACTACCCCCTACTACAAAATTGCCATCCCCAAAATCCCAATCTCATTACCTTACTACAGTTACAACAAAATAACATCATTAATTATAAACATCAATATATCACTCAAAAACTCTACATATATTCTCCATAACTACTGTGTCCACCTCAATACTTCTTAAAACTCTATAACATACATTAACTCAAAACAACATTACATTATTGTCATCTCTACTATTTCAACTTTAACTTTGACTTCAACTTGGACTGATCTACATGTCCCATAAAATATTCATCACCCAAAACTATCTCTTATTAGCTTTCACAAATTATTACTTTATTTCTCATTACCTTAAATAGCATCTGTAATACATTGAAACATTGCATTAAACATTAATTACCTGGGACATTTACAACCAATATACCAGTGACATTTTATTGCTGATCAGCTGATCTCCTTAACCCAATGAAAACACATCTCAAAATTGAACGGATTACATTATTAATAATTATTATATGTCATTTTTCAGTTATTATTAAAGAATTTTTAATTATCATTTTTATTTAACACCATTATCTCAAATAAACATTTTTATTATACTTGATTCGTACTATAAAAGTTCTATACTTACAGTCCATTTAAATTGATATACACAAAACATATTCACCATACCAATACTTTCACCTCACCTCTGAAACATTTAACATAAAGGTTAGTTTAAATCAAACAATTCATCATTGACTTACCAAATTCATCTCGTAAAAAATAATTTAAATTCATTAAAAAAAATTTTATTAATTAACATTTAAATAATCAATCAAAATATTTAAAACATCTCCAATTATTTTAATTAATTTAATTATTAACAATACAAATTTCATTACTATCAAAATATTTACCATTAACCAATTCCTGTTTTCAAAATTCTGATATTTATTAAATTGCCAAATATTAATATTATTATTATCACTTACCTACATACATACATTGTTTAGCTGACCTTCTACACTACACATAAATAAATGCACTACAATTATTTACAAACTTTAGTTATTAACTGTTCAGTTTTTTCGCACTTCATTGTCCAAATCTGCCATGTCAAAACGACAAAACAAAATGTTTATAACTGTCTTTTATTGTTTTATAGTTTAGCCTCCATCGTCATAGATTAACCTTGGTTTTATATAACACTGTTCAATTTCATTCACACACAAATTACTGTTTTGTGTGTTGTAACCAAAAAAACCAAATTCATTCATTTCACCAAAATAATCATAAAACAAGTCAACGTTCAGTACATTTGTTAAGTCTCCATCGGTAAATACATTCATTATAGGGTTAATTACTTTTGCATTATCAGTTAACTCATTATTATTTCGACACACTTCTAACCTCACTTTCCACTCATCATACTCTCTATTCAATGCATACAATTCTGTTACTTTCTCCACATACAATTCTCTGTTTAAATCTCTCTCATCACAATACCAAATCACACTCTCCAAATTATTCCAGACAGATGGTACAAAATTATACAACAAAAATAAATACTTCAATTCATCTACCAACACGGGACTCTTGCCCTTCTTAAACAACACTTGTGAACACATTAAGTCATCATCATCATAAATAATAAAGGGAAAATCTACCCTCTGTCCCCATTCTACCACAACATTATTTTTCCGCTCTCTCTCTAACTCATTAACACACATTAACATCTCATAATCACATTCTACAAACTCATCAGTACTCTCAGATGCTACATTTTCAATTATATCATCGTCATCATTTGTTAGCTCTTTATCTAATATCATATTTTTACACTTGTCACTACAATTTTCATTTGTTTTATTTTTCTCTGTACGTACATACTCTCTTGACTCATTTGCTTCTCTTTTTGCTTCACTACATATTTCGCTTAACTTACTCTCAATACTACACAGTGACTTAGTTAGTACGTCAAATTTAGCATCATTTATGTCAAAACGACTATTTAATTCTTTAAACTTGTTATTCTGTTCATCAAATTTTTTATTGAAATCGCTATTGTTCATATCAAATCTATTGTTAATGAGATTAAATAAATCATTTAATGACAACTCTTTTTCTCTTGTATTTATTTTACTTGGTACGGGAGTAGAAATTGCTCCCGGCGAACTAATTTCAGATATTTCTACATTCTGCTCGTCTATTGACCTTGCTTCTGTTTGAATACCAGAGTCGGTCTGACTGTCAGAGAGGCTGATTTCTTTATTATCTGCCATTTCTGATTTTTATTATTGATATTTAGAATATTTTAATTCGTCTAATTTGTAATGTACATTCTACCTCATATTAACTTTGCGTATATAACGCATTTTTATTTTACTACGCTAACCTAACACACGTTTGCATCCTCGTAGATATGGAATTTAATTAATTAATTTAAATTCGTGCCTGTCATGGGCGCCATTTGTTATACTCTACTCCAATTTAAATATATTAAATTACAAAATTACACAATTTCCACCTACCTGCAAAGCTTCTATTAGGGTCCAGGATCCAATCACATGAACATCAGATGCAAACCGGTGTTAAGGTTATCGAAATAACTGATTCTACACATCGTTATGAAGAGAAATAATTAGCTTTAATGATCAATTATTGCCATTTTAAAATTTTGTTTATCAAATACAGTTACTTACATGCTTTTCAAATATGGTGTAATTCTTATTTATACCTCTTATTTTCTAAACTTACATACTATTACTTACAACTTAAGATAGCCCAGCCTGCTCACGCACTACTCACATTCTTAAAACATAAAAAACCCCCTTTTTTACTTTGATTGATTACTATAATACATGATATGATCTCCCCGCCGGTAACGCGTATATCTGCGACCTCGTGGTCGCCGCGTGGTGAGTTGGTAGTTGTCCCGAAAATAAAGAAAAATACATCAAATTGGCATGTTACTGTTCAGTAATTATTCACTCTCACTTCCACTGATTGAAATAACAATTAAATCACTTTTACTGTCCCATGTTAAAATTTTGAGAGGAGCTACCTCTATAAAGGACCCGGCCGGTTACTCCAGGGACTAACAACTGTGCACCTTACTTGGCGAACGGGAGGAAACAGTGTTCCACGGCCATCAGATCTCGTTGTCGTTCAAGGTTGATTTGCTGTGTTCTATCGACTTTATGCATGAAACATAGTGGTTATATCAGCAAAGTGTGTCAACGATCTCTAGACACTGCTAGTCTGATGTCACTAGCAGTAGGCGGTCCTTAACTATGTTTCCTGTAAGTCGTCTGGCTGATCTCACAAACTGTTCGTTCATACGCCATTTTTTACAGTGCCGTTTGAGTTTCTTGGCGTCCCTGCAGCGCGCATACTCGAGTCGTTGCGTGCGTGCACCGTCACACTCATACAGAGTTCTGAGAAATTTAGGGTGGTGCAAATTCCTTGCCTGGTTTCGTAACTGACTACTACGTTTCTGCTTTGTTTCAACACTGTTCAGTCACCACGTGGTCCGTTATAATGGAATTGACGTTTGTTGGAAAATAAAACTTTCACAATATTTTTTACAAAACCCCAAAAAATGAAATAAATGAAATACAAATACCCTATGAATGCAATAAATAAAATTCCCCAATTTTGACACGTTACACATCATTACCAATATTGTAAAGACTCCTGCCACAGACTGGTGGAAGTTGGGACCAATCACCGACTAAATACACGCAAAGGCCACCAAAAGGAACAGCTGAAGAACACTGCTTTGCTTGTTTGAGTCGCATATCCACTTTGAAAAACAAATTCAAACCCAACATATTGGCTTCATCAATAATAACGAACCTCACACCTTTTAATTCTTCTTCAAAAGCAATGTTGGATTCACCTTCAAAATGTTTGAAAGTTCCTCCCCTTTTTTTTGAAGTATATATTCTTAGAGCTGAGTGAATAGTTTGTCCAGCAATATTGTTAGCTACCATATCAGTAGGAGCCATTAAAAGAGTTGCATCGCAGCCAAAATATGAATTAATTCTCCTAACCATTTCATTAATTACACAGCTTTTACCAGTTCCAGCTTTTCCCTGAATAATTGCAAGTCTTTGATTGCAATCATCATAGTCATTTAGCTGATATTCTAAGAAAGATAATATCTTATTTTGTTGGTCGTTGAAAATAACATTGTACGATTAATGAGAATCATATTGATTCCCAAATGTTTTTATTCTTTATATCTGGATATTTGTAGTAGGCTGCTTCCCAATTATGAAGTAAATCGATATCACGATTACCTAGACCAACATGAATTGGTAGTGCATTAGGCATTACTGCTGTTATCCAGTCTCTATCGTCAAAAATATCAAACTTGTTATTATTATCCTGATAAATTTCAGTTTCTTCTGTAATTAAAGACATGTGTAATTGTTCGTGAAACTGTCCAAAATTTTGTCGGGTATAAGCCACGAACCATGTTTCGTCTGTACTTTTCAAGTCTTCTTCATTATGCAAATGCTTATGTAAAATCAACTTTAGTTTACAATATAACTCGGTATTGACTGCATTGTTATTGTTGTTTACTTTAGGGAAAACTTGTACAATTCTTTCTTTTCTGTTTGTGCTAATTGAATTATTTCTTCCCTTAGAAAATTTTTTAGCAAAATCGAATAATGTTATTTCTTCCATGTCTAGTGGTCTACTACTATAAAACTGAATGAATGAATTACTGTCATTTTCACTGTTGGTTCCAATAATTGCAACATAGTTTTCTATTGTTGTGACAAGTATTCTAAAAGTTCTGGTACATTGATACAATGGAATTCCATGGAGTAAATGACATGTTTTGCAACCCCCGATGTCTCTTTCTCTGATCACTCTTATCATCAAACTTGTATATGTTCGACAAGATTCTTCATCCAGGGTTTTTGATTCAACGATTTCTTGAAACATTTCCGTCAAATTTTTCGAAGCAGGTTCTTTGAAGCATATTTGGATACATATTCAATCACCTGCTATAAGGAGGTGACTATACTAAAATCAGTATTTGCTCTCCATGTTTGTGCGATGACAGGATTATACTGATTCAGGAGTTCATCATTCCTTACTGGTGTATATATCCAAATACCTTTCTCATTTTTCTCTAGAAGAGACTGCTCTTGTAATTCTTTAGGATATTTGAACCTGGAAGTATATTCTTTGCAATTCCACTTAAGACAATATCTGTTGGTACATCTGGTATGTCTTTGGAATTGATTCAGTAGTTCTGAAAGAGAACGATCGTTGTCGATAACAACATCAGTTGATCTAATCCTTGAAGGATGTATAGTTGCCAGAGGAGTGAATGGCAAAGGATTGAATGCATTAACCAAATGGCCATAATACATCTTGGCACTCAAAATGTCTTCCTCAGATGCATTATCAAAAGTTCTTGGATCAAGAGCACCAGAGATCCAAAGAAGACCATGTACATGACATGAACCATGATGCTGGAATTCGAAACGAAACCAATAATCTTAAACTGAGAATATCTTACAGATGACATTTTTATGAATAAATTTGCACGAAACGGAAAATAATCGTCAACAATTGAGGGATTTTCATTTATAAGTTTCTGCCTTTGCTGAGCGATTCTAGATTCATCTAACGTTTCCTCTGGCACGAAATTACAACCCATGAATCGTGCCAGATCAGCTGCACTCAAAGTAAAAAAACCCGTAGGAAGATTATCACACTGCTCAATCATTGATTCAAGTTCTCCTCTTCGTTGAAACCAGTACGATTTTGATCCTCTTATTTTTCCATGCCAATAATATAAACTTCTTATTATTTGAGGATTACTCAACAGCGTGTTTCTCGTTTACTGTATTGTTCCATTCAAATGAGATTTTCTAGCAAATATTGTCCCTTGTTGAATAGCTTGATGATGCTGAACAGTGTTCAATGCAAAAAATCTGAACCTAGGATGTTGTGCAAAACGTCAGTCTTTATATTGTATCAAAAATTAAAAATATTCAAGTGCTGTAAGTTTCATACTACTTGCTCGAGTATTATCGTTTAGTTCAGCAGATCCGTAAGGTAATAAAGCGGGAAATGCCATGCTTAGGCCTACATATCCTTCGCACGAGAATTCATTTATGATATTTATGGAATTACATTATTCACTGCAGATTGGAGTCGATCAACTTCTGTGATTCTAATATTCTCTGGGATCATACTTTCATAAATTTCTTCAGAAAAGTTCTCTTCATCTGTATTTATCTCAGGTAAATCAACAGTGGGTATCATTCCATAAATACTATCATTTAATGGAAGTTGAGATATTTGTTCCATATCAATGCTGACATCACTATAAAATGGATTATTCATTTTCAAAAAATTGAGTGCTTCTAAAATGTTGTCATGTCTCACATGAAAATCACGATGTCCATTATCACTTTCCTTTCTTACAATATAGTGCTCAGTGAAGCGGGTGTAGGGGGCAAGGAACTAACAAACTCCGTTATATTTTGACCAGTATTTATAGTATTTCCCTTATAAGCATATTGACCAGGAAAGCCTCTCGATTTCACTCTATACACACGCATCACTGGTTGTACTCTTGCTATCAAGAGTTGTTCTACATAAGTGAGATCCATCAGGTCTATAAGTACATTTTTAGGATCCATACGATTAACTAAAGTAAACTTATTTGGTTTTGCTTACACTGCGGACACATATCAAAAAATATTTGCTGCACCAACACTCAAGAACAATTTACACATTCATAGAATTCTAGAGATCGTAAATTATCTTCTAATTTATTCTGAAGATTCCTATATCCTGTGTTCTTTTGTTCATATAACACATGATTCATGTTATGTTCTGCAGGGCCTTCAACAGTTGCTGCAGCAACATTTTCTCGCTCTCTCATCCGTCTTTGATTTGTCAAACGACGAATATTTGGACCTCTTCTCCGTCAAGGCATACTATAAATAATACGTATATATAAATTGTTGAAGAAGAATGTATAGAATATGCATATAACAGACAAAGAATACTTAAACAAAAAGTATAAAATTGAATAAAAAGTATAAGAATAATAATTTTAATAGAATTTGGAAAATTGAATAAAGAAGTATAAGAATAATTTTTCAGTGAAGGGTTTATGAGGATTGGTCAAAGATAACACAAATTTTAACTTATTTGTGTCGACGTTTCGACAATGTTTATTGTCATCATCAGGACCTGTGTATGAATTCAAAAGAAATGTCAAACACAACAGAACAATTATTTGGGTGAACGTGTTTGTGTATGTGAGTGTGTGCACGTGTGCGTGTGTATGTATGTATCATTGTATATGTGAAGGAGTTGAGATAATTTGTTTACACCTTGAAATGTTTTCTTTAAGAAAACAAGAAAATTATAATATCACAGAACTTAATTTATATATTATTACAATTTAATATTACAATGTACACATGTTACTTTCATTTCCTTCAAAAGTCAAATAATGTACTAGCGTAATCTGGTTCTGGTTTATAAATAAGGCGGTTGGTCTGGGAAAATTTACAGTTGTGTGTTTGGCATCAGCAACAATTGTATGTGCCTCTCTGATCTTATTATTTAGTATCAGCTAGGTAAACATATAGCAATTCTTATAGACACATATTCTGATTAGTTTTAAACTCAGTACAGTGGTCGTCTGCGTTCTGCATAATTTACACTTACGTGACAAAAAAGAAGAGAATATAATTGTGTTATACTTAGGTATTGATGCTCGAGTGTGTAGTTGTGCTTGTGCGTGAGTGTGTGTTGTGCGAGCGTGTGTGCACGCACCGGCATTTGTGATACAGCAAAATCTTATCTTATCAGGCGACGGCGCCCGATGGGCCAGCGCGGACGGTGGAAGCCGCACATACACATGCACTGGCATTTGTGATACAGCAAAATCTTATCTTATCGGGCGACAGCCAGCGATATCTCTATCTCTCTTCCTCTCACACATTTAAGCTAAGATTTTAAAAAAATCGTAATATCTTTTCAACCAAATAATTTAGAGAAATAAAAATTGCATGCATGCACTCTACAATACAGTCCGGATATGTATGCAAAATTTTATAACATTCGGTTGAGTAGTTTCGGAGGAGTTCGCGGTCAAAGTTGTGCATCGAGTCATGGATAGAGGGCTATGCCTGATTTCGCTATGCTCATCAGGCTCTGCCCAATAAATAATTTATGTATATTTAATAAACATATTTAATTAAAATCGTACAAAAAGGTTAAAAAAATGAATATTTTGGAAAATCTTAATATTTACAAACACAATAACAATAATTTACTAATTAAAGAACAAACTCAAGTCAAATCAAGATGATTTACTTAAAACTATAAATTTATTTTAATTAAAAAGTTGTATTAGTGGTTATAATCACAAACAGAATTATCACTGTTGCACACCACTATAGAAAAATTATTCCGATTAGCGCTTTCAAGCTTCTCAGCTTATCGTCAGATCGGAAATAACCTATCTGAGGAGCTCATCGTCAGATCGGAAATAACCTATCTCAGGAGGTTATTTCCGATCTGACGATGAGCTGAGAAGCTTGAAAGCGCTAATCGGAATAATTTTTTTATAGTGGTGTGCAACAGTGATAATTCTGTTTATAAATTTATTGAAATAAATTAAATATAAACATAAAATATTTCCAGTTTAACGTTAAAACAGGTGATAAGTAAATAAACATTAAAACAATTGAGAAGTTAAATCAAATTAAATCAATCATTCCAATTATTTGTTAATACATTTTTAAAGCCTCTGATGATACTGCTATATCAGTGAAATATACGTCAGGTAAAAATTCAGTAATAAATTTTACTTGCAGAAGTATTTAATATTTAAAGAACTATTTGTAATATACAAAACCTGCAAGAAATATTGAAGAGTTATGTACAAAATAAAGATGAATTTTTTATAAAGAATGTACAGTATACTACAGCATTAAAATCTATTGCACTTAAAGAAGAACTTGTTTGCCAAATTAAAGAAATAATAAAAACAACATTAACTCGTTAAATGATTAATACAATCATTTCTTGCTGCTCACATAATTTATTATTTATCTGACTATGTGTGTATTTATTACTGACTATATACATATTTGGCACAAAATTTATTAGAAAATGAAAAAACTCTGTTTATCAAGAAAAGAAATAAACTTAACTTTATAAAATACTAAACTTTAGTTCTTAACTTTGTGAATTACTATGTTACCGCGTTACTGAGTTGCGTTTTTTAATATGCAATTTAATTTGCCTAAAGCTTCATACTTCTTTTAAATTTTACTTATTGTTTCCTTTTGTTGTTGTTGTTGTTGTTGCTGTTCTTCTTCTTCTTCTTCTTCCATATTCTTTTATAGATTAGATATAGATTTATTTGTCAATCTGTCTTTTATAAATTTTCTTAATAGTTTGTTTAATTCGACAAATTCTATTGTACCTTGTTTTCTTTCTGTTACCAATACTCCCCAGTTTCTTAACATTTTCCCTGGTTTCTCTGTTCTCCTTCTGATTAACTAGTATGAATAATAATTGTCACTTGCATAATGTTATTCTGTTATATCTTATATTATTTCCACTGTTTTAGGACCAGAACACAAAATATGAAGTTGACAATTAATAGTATACCATTAAGAGTAACACAAGCAGCTGTATCATCAGATCTTCACAAACTCTTTATTGAATTTAACCAGAATGTACTAGGCCCCACTTCATGTCGAGTACTCTTTGCAGAACATACCCTACAACTATTAGGAAATGGTAATGTCTAAAATTTTATAATTGTTGACATGTTTAATTGGAATGTTTTAACTGTATAATTTATAAAATACTCATTTTACTCATGCAGTATAGTGCAGTAAATAATTATTGACTGTAATTATATTACTGTAAAAAGGTTGTTTAGTTTCAAATGTGGGACTGTAAATGTATACTAATTTATCATATTTACAAAAACACATGCACATATATTGTAACGATACAATTAAGCCAAATCTCGTACCAGTAATCAAAAAGATAATTCTTAATATAAAAGCTACTTCATATGAAATAAAATGTGTAAAAAATGATTAAAATGTAAATACTTTGACATGACGTACCACGATATTACCCAACCCAAGTGATTGAGCCAAAAAACATAAACATTAAGAAGGGAACCACATAACATACTTATTAAAATGTAAATATTTTGACATGATTAAGCCGACAACCCAAACATACTTAAGAAAATGTGATAGACAAAACAATGATGGACACAGAACTAAAGAAGAACCAGAAGAAGAGGACAGATCGATACAAGTAAACAGAATTTAAACCTGAAGTGAAGAAGATGAAGAATGAAGATGAAGATTATTGAAGAAGAAGAAGAAGAGGAAGAATGAAGAGAAGACAGATAAAACCCAAGGGGAAACTAACACACATATATAAAAGGGAAAGATTGTATGTTAAAGATAGAATACGGTCAATAAACCTTAAATAATTATATATTAATAAAACCAGTGTTATTATTATTATTGATTTAACATATGTAACCATTTTTAAGACAATGCAATTATAAAGCAAAGTAGTGTAGGAAGAGTACACTAACCCTGTCAGAAAGGTTAGATTCAACCAAAACTCAACTAGCCCAATGTTGTTTATAGTAAACATAATACTAGAACAAAATAGTGAGAAATGGTAGGAGTAGATATAGGGGTTACCCATTAAATAACACTAAGTACAAAACAGTGAACCAAAGTGAAGTGAATGCCCTAAATGAAAATAGTGAAAGTGAATGTGAAACATTCAAGTTAGAATGCTAAGGAAATGGACACTCTTTAAAACATTGATAAACCACCAATGATTAGAGTGGAATTATAATTAATTGTATACCTAGAAGTAATTAAAAATAGTATTTAAAATTAATATAAGGAAAGCATGTGACATATCAGGGAGAAAGCCCAGTACCATAACTTGTGTTAACATGGCATGATAGGATAGAAGTAAAGTTTGTTATTAAAGATTACATTTATAAAGAATACAACACCCCATGTTGAAAGGGGAATCAACCTTAATAATATTAGAGAAAGTGACAATGTTTACCACCATACTTTATAAGACAAGATAGAAATCAATGTTAGTATTAAGAATAATTTATAATTTGCAAGGAATAGTTGATTCAATGTTAAAGAAGGAATATGACTGAAAAGGGACTTACAGTCCATAAACCTAACTATTATATGTTAAATGAAAAATAATAAAAATTTATGTTGAATAATAATTAAAACACAAACAAATAAGTGAAGCCCATCAGGCTGAATTCAGAATGTAATTTAAAAAGGAGATACACTAGAAAACAATCATGGCTGTTTGTAACTATGAAAACAGTTAACTGCCAAGAACTTTCAGATGCAAATCATATCAACTTCACAAAAAATCTTACTAATCTAAGAACAGTGAAGGAACAGTATTAATATATCAGTTATTTTAAAACAGAAATAATGTTGTAATAATTTAATTCAAGAAAGATATGTTATTTATTAAATGTCAAATAATTAGACTATAGTTAAAGTGTAACAAAATATGACCTTATGAGGTATCATTGTAAACTTTGAAAGGAAAGAAAAATAATAGTGATGTCATTTAATATCCCAAGGGAATTATAAGGGAGTAAAATCATTGGGAAAATACTTAATAAATTTGAATAAAAATTCAAATATCTCTAACAATGTATGTAATGAGAAATTAAACCAGCATTGAATTATTAGTTACTATGACAACGAGTCATTTGAGGCTTATTTTTCCGTTAAATTATATAGACGCCAAGAAACGAAGCGTGGGTACGCCACACAAGAAATTGGATAAACTAAACTTTAATTTAAACAGTGATAACAAATTGAAATAGTGAATTCAGATGATCCAATATGAAGAGACGTCGATCTATACAGGATTATTGATGACCAAGAACGAAATTAAAGGAATTAATTAACGAAAAAACTCAGACCAGTTTGAAGAAGATGCTGGAAGCCTTCAACCAGACCAAATACGAAAAATAAACGCCTATACTGATGACGACCTTTCAACGTGAAACGAACTGATAAGTACCGAATAATTTCTTACTCCTAAAACCCCAAATCACTGAAATTATTTGTAAATGATGAAATTTCTCACTATTTAAAAAATAGTATTTTCTTTCAAAGGTAAAGGCATAAGTTACTTACTTATATTAAAAAACCTTTATCAAGATAACCTTATTTGTGAACATAACTACTGTAACAGAAACACGACACTGCAGAACAAATTGTACAAACACATAATAAATCCTAAGTACCTATAAGGTATAATAGTGTACCTTCTTTTCACGTAATCAACATTTATGTCTATTTTCATGATCAAAAGAACCCCAGGTTTTAAAAACATAGTAATTTTGTTAAAAGTAAATGAACGATAATTTTTTTAAACCCAGTTTGCCAACCTTGAGATATTTGTGTTTCAAGCTCTAAGCCGGAGCGTAATATTATAAATTTGTTTACTATTCAATTGTCATGTTTATTAATAATTAAATGTGTATTAAAAAGCGCAGTACAGAACAATACTAGCTTGTTATTTCATAGGATTTTTTGTTGTAAATGTATGTGTGTTAGCGAAGATTAAGTCATAGCCAACTAGCGCTTGTCACGAGTGGCCGAGTCGACAACCTGTGTAGCAGCGGGAATAATTCGAACGCCACAGCTGTCCATGCTAATACCACATATTACTTTAAAAACTAGATGTTTTAATTGTTTTAACAAAAACAATTTGGCGCCACCCGGGAATCGTAATCCCTATGAATTGACAGGTAGGTTGTACTGGTGACATTGACAACGCTACGGACTCCAGTAGTGACGTCGATTTATGTAACAGCCAGTGTGAGGCAAACACACTACAATCACACTAATACACCATATAAACAAGTGTGATACATTTTAACAGGTACGACCCCTATTTATTGTTACATATTGGCTTCCATCGCGGGGCTTAAACAAGGCGGACGTCAATTTATTGTTACATATTGACGCCAGCAACGTGGGACTTCACAAGTCAACTCTACACACACGACCTCGAATTTATTGTTACATATTGGCGACCAACAACGTGCGGCTGGTAAGAATAACTAGCGGCGATCATGAATAGACACGGGATGGTTACGAGACGCAAAGGGAAGGAAACACCAAACCCAGAAGAAGTGGAGGAAGTTGAAGAAGTAGAAATGGAGGAAACGACTGGAGAATTGTCAGAAGAGAACCCACAGGAGGACCAAGTGGAAAATCCAAATCCACCTGAACCTGAACCGGAAATAGAAGCAGAAGTCATGATAAACAACCAACCAATAAAACCAACAGAAGAAACAAAATTAGATCGCATGCTGAACTTCATGATGGAACAATTTGGACAAATGAATCAAAAATTGGAGTCAGACAAGGAAGAGAGAAGACGAGACAAGGAGTCAGACAAGGAAGAGAGAAGACGAGACAAGGAAGATTTAAATAAAAAATTGGAGTCAGACAAGGAAGAGTTAAATAAAAGATTAGAAAAACTAGACCTAAACAGTGAAGATTTGAATAAAAAACTGGACCAAAATAGTGAAGAATTGAAGAAGCAAATGAAGGTGATACATGAAGGTCAGGAGGCATTAGAAAAGAAGAGCGAAGAGCTAAAGAGACAGATCAAGAAGGATCTGGAGGTAGTGAACAAAAAGATGGAAAATAACCACGATATCCTCCAAAAGAAAATCGAGGAAGAAAGTGAGAAGAACAGAGAAGAATTGAGATTCATGTTTGCAGAGTTTCGTGAAAAAGACAAACGGACAAAAACAGGGATGAATAAGAGATGGGAAGAGACAAGTTACCCAGTAAATCAACTTCAAGAAACAGTAGCTAGTGATTTCAAACAATGGAATGAAACACTAGACAGCACTTCTAAAGGTATCAAAGAAACGTTGAATGAGAACATGGAACCGGGGAAGCAGAAAATAACACAGAAGGAGATGGTCAAGGAATTGGAGGAGAGGCACCAAGAACTAAAAATAGGTGTAAACAGTCATATGAAGAAGAATTGAATTATTAAGAAGATTAAGGAAACAGAGGAAATAAGAAAGGTATATAAGAGGAAACTCATCAAAACACGAGAAGAAGTGGAGATGATGAAGAACGGACTCATCGATGTATTTAATTTGCCCATCACCTATCAAAGCAAATTAATAAAGTACAAAGATTGTAGGAGGACTCTGAGGGAAATTATAAAAGGAATTCAGATCCAAACAGCGGATGAAAAATTCAACAAATCAATGCTTAGATGGAAGATGCCAGAAATAGAAATGACTGACAACAAAACAAGAAGGTCAATAAAATACTGGAGCACACCAGAAATGGAAATACCAAATAAAAAAGCAAAAATAATATTAATGAGAGATACACAAATAACTTCTCTGATTAATGGACAAACTAATCAACTGATGGAGGTAGAAATAAATACCACGGAACATATGGTATTAAAGGAATTATGGTACAAGACGGAGGAGACCTATTTCACCAGTAAGAAAACAGTTCTACACGCCAGAGTTATCCGAACCATAAGGGCAGAGGAACTGATGGACCATGGGTAAACTAAGTGAAGATACCACAAACCAAGAAAAGGGACTGATCTTCAAGTTAATGACCCAGCAACCCAATGGAACAGAAGGAAATATTAAAATTAAATGAAGCTACTAGACAATCACCAAAACAAGAGGGTACAAGAAATGACGACGACCAAGACGATTTAAATCAGAAAAATTAAACTATAATAAATAAATTTAACAATATTATCCAGAATAAGTGTGTCTACCAAGCACTTGAAGGAGTAGAGGTGCATAACAACAAAGAGTCGAACAAGAGAAGGAAATAATAAAGGAAAGAAAAGGAGAAGTCAACTCAACAAATATAAATAACACGGACCGGTGTATAGTAATACGTATGACCCAATCTATATCCGTATATCATCACAAGAGACAATGGTAATAATACTTACCAAATCAGTAATATCAATACAAAGAAAATCAAGGGCGTTTACAATCAAACTTCAATAAAAAAGTTTTACGAGGAAGAATAAAACCATTGTGAAATGAAACATATTTCAAAATTCTAAAAGAGATGGTAAGAGCAGCTTACTCAAATATTTAGATGATATATGCGGAACGATAAAAAAGTTTTAATGAAAAAAAAAAAAACAAAGGAAACAGTTACACAAATTCCTTTCAATTTAAATCAGTTTAAAATATAACAAAAAATTGAAATATGAAGTATGAAGTAAAAAGTGAGATAATCAGGAATAAGTTACACACATTCCTATGTAATAAAAATGTAAGAAGCACAAACTTACAATTATAATTAAAAACAAAAAATAGTTAAAAAGGAATACGCTACAAACATTCCTTTAAGGTAAGACCATTAACTTACCAAAGAATTATCAAAAATGATGTTAAATACAGAGTAAAATAAACAAAAATAAAATCAAGTTCAAATTACTGAGATAAATACTTGAAATTATACTGAATCAAAAGTATTATCAGAAAAAATAAATAAAACTTTACCTGGTACAAGGAGAGAGAGAGAAATTGTATATAAAACAAATATACAAATATGGCTAAAGCAGAATCCTGCTAAATGACTAAGAAAAAAAAAAAAATGTCTAAGACAATTAAAATGATCACATCAAGCATTGAAAACAAAATAATGAAAAGTGAGGTATGATGAAATTAACATATGAGTAAAGATAAAATTTCTCAATATAGTATATGAGTAGATGATAGTGTATAGTTAAGGTATAGCGGAAGGAAGAATGAGTAGTAATGATAAAGTGATCTAAAAGCAAACCACAAGGTGGACAATCCCAATTATATTATTATATTGTTATTATTATTAAGTCACAAGTTGACAAAGATTTAAGATTGACTGTTGAAAAGTCCAGCAATCTATGTGAACTGAGTAGAGAAGATGTGCCTCTAGTCTCAGAAAAATGAGTAGTAATGGGAGAAACCAGTTACTATATAAAGTTAGGGAAATAAAATTTGTGTATGAGGGAATATGCACCAATAGAAATAAATAAAAACAGATCCAAATAAAATGGAGTGAATTAAGTAAGAAGAGAAATGGAGAATGGAGAAACAAACAAGGAAGAGAAGGAAAAAAGTTATCTATAACTGATAATTTCATAAAACACTATGCTAGTATTTTATTAAAATGATCAATTTTAGAGGAGAGGCATTATGTAACGATACAATTAAGCCAAATCTCGTACCAGTAATCAAAAAGATAATTCTTAATATAAAAGCTACTTCATATGAAATAAAATGTGTAAAAAATGATTAAAATGTAAATACTTTGACATGACGTACCACGATATTACCCAACCCAAGTGATTGAGCCAAAAAACATAAACATAAAGAAGGGAACCACATAACATACTTATTAAAATGTAAATATTTTGACATGATTAAGCCGACAACCCAAACATACTTAAGAAAATGTGATAGACAAAACAATGATGGACACAGAACTAAAGAAGAACCAGAAGAAGAGGACAGATCGATACAAGTAAACAGAATTTAAACCTGAAGTGAAGAAGATGAAGAATGAAGATGAAGATTATTGAAGAAGAAGAAGAGGAAGAATGAAGAGAAGACAGATAAAACCCAAGGGGAAACTAACACACATATATAAAAGGGAAAGATTGTATGTTAAAGATAGAATACGGTCAATAAACCTTAAATAATTATATATTAATAAAACCAGTGTTATTATTATTATTGATTTAACATATGTAACCATTTTTAAGACAATGCAATTATAAAGCAAAGTAGTGTAGGAAGAGTACACTAACCCTGTCAGAAAGGTTAGATTCAACCAAAACTCAACTAGCCCAATGTTGTTTATAGTAAACATAATACTAGAACAAAATAGTGAGAAATGGTAGGAGTAGATATAGGGGTTACCCATTAAATAACACTAAGTACAAAACAGTGAACCAAAGTGAAGTGTTTTAGTGAAGTGAATGCCCTAAATGAAAATAGTGAAAGTGAATGTGAAACATTCAAGTTAGAATGCTAAGGAAATGGACACTCTTTAAAACATTGATAAACCACCAATGATTAGAGTGGAATTATAATTAATTGTATACCTAGAAGTAATTAAAAATAGTATTTAAAATTAATATAAGGAAAGCATGTGACATATCAGGGAGAAAGCCCAGTACCATAACTTGTGTTAACATGGCATGATAGGATAGAAGTAAAGTTTGTTATTAAAGATTACATTTATAAAGAATACAACACCCCATGTTGAAAGGGGAATCAACCTTAATAATATTAGAGAAAGTGACAATGTTTATCACCATACTTTATAAGACAAGATAGAAATCAATGTTAGTATTAAGAATAATTTATAATTTGCAAGGAATAGTTGATTCAATGTTAAAGAAGGAATATGACTGAAAAGGGACTTACAGTCCATAAACCTAACTATTATATGTTAAATGAAAAATAATAAAAATTTATGTTGAATAATAATTAAAACACAAACAAATAAGTGAAGCCCATCAGGCTGAATTCAGAATGTAATTTAAAAAGGAGATACACTAGAAAACAATCATGGCTGTTTGTAACTATGAAAACAGTTAACTGCCAAGAACTTTCAGATGCAAATCATATCAACTTCACAAAAAATCTTACTAATCTAAGAACAGTGAAGGAACAGTATTAATATATCAGTTATTTTAAAACAGAAATAATGTTGTAATAATTTAATTCAAGAAAGATATGTTATTTATTAAATGTCAAATAATTAGACTATAGTTAAAGTGTAACAAAATATGACCTTATGAGGTATCATTGTAAACTTTGAAAGGAAAGAAAAATAATAGTGATGTCATTTAATATCCCAAGGGAATTATAAGGGAGTAAAATCATTGGGAAAATACTTAATAAATTTGAATAAAAATTCAAATATCTCTAACAATGTATGTAATGAGAAATTAAACCAGCATTGAATTATTAGTTACTATGACAACGAGTCATTTGAGGCTTATTTTTCCGTTAAATTATATAGACGCCAAGAAACGAAGCGTGGGTACGCCACACAAGAAATTGGATAAACTAAACTTTAATTTAAACAGTGATAACAAATTGAAATAGTGAATTCAGATGATCCAATATGAAGAGACGTCGATCTATACAGGATTATTGATGACCAAGAACGAAATTAAAGGAATTAATTAACGAAAAAACTCAGACCAGTTTGAAGAAGATGCTGGAAGCCTTCAACCAGACCAAATACGAAAAATAAACGCCTATACTGATGACGACCTTTCAACGTGAAACGAACTGATAAGTACCGAATAATTTCTTACTCCTAAAACCCCAAATCACTGAAATTATTTGTAAATGATGAAATTTCTCACTATTTAAAAAATAGTATTTTCTTTCAAAGGTAAAGGCATAAGTTACTTATTTATATTAAAAAAACCTTTATCAAGATAACCTTATTTGTGAACATAACTACTGTAACAGAAACACGACACTGCAGAACAAATTGTACAAACACATAATAAATCCTAAGTACCTATAAGGTATAATAGTGTACCTTCTTTTCACGTAATCAACATTTATGTCTATTTTCATGATCAAAAGAACCCCAGGTTTTAAAAACATAGTAATTTTGTTAAAAGTAAATGAACGATAATTTTTTTAAACCCAGTTTGCCAACCTTGAGATATTTGTGTTTCAAGCTCTAAGCCGGAGCGTAATATTATAAATTTGTTTACTATTCAATTGTCATGTTTATTAATAATTAAATGTGTATTAAAAAGCGCAGTACAGAACAATACTATCTTGTTATTTCATAGGATTTTTTGTTGTAAATGTATGTGTGTTAGCGAAGATTAAGTCATAGCCAACTAGCGCTTGTCACGAGTGGCCGAGTCGACAACCTGTGTAGCAGCGGGAATAATTCGAACGCCACAGCTGTCCATGCTAATACCACATATTACTTTAAAAACTAGATGTTTTAATTGTTTTAACAAAAACAATTTGGCGCCACCCGGGAATCGTAATCCCTATGAATTGACAGGTAGGTTGTACTGGTGACATTGACAACGCTACGGACTCCAGTAGTGACGTCGATTTATGTAACAGCCAGTGTGAGGCAAACACACTACAATCACACTAATACACCATATAAACAAGTGTGATACATTTTAACAGGTACGACCCCTATTTATTGTTACATATTGGCTTCCATCGCGGGGCTTAAACAAGGCGGACGTCAATTTATTGTTACATATTGACGCCAGCAACGTGGGACTTCACAAGTCAACTCTACACACACGACCTCGAATTTATTGTTACATATTGGCGACCAACAACGTGCGGCTGGTAAGAATAACTAGCGGCGATCATGAATAGACACGGGATGGTTACGAGACGCAAAGGGAAGGAAACACCAAACCCAGAAGAAGTGGAGGAAGTTGAAGAAGTAGAAATGGAGGAAACGACTGGAGAATTGTCAGAAGAGAACCCACAGGAGGACCAAGTGGAAAATCCAAATCCACCTGAACCTGAACCTGAACCTGAACCGGAAATAGAAGCAGAAGTCATGATAAACAACCAACCAATAAAACCAACAGAAGAAACAAAATTAGATCGCATGCTGAACTTCATGATGGAACAATTTGGACAAATGAATCAAAAATTGGAGTCAGACAAGGAAGAGAGAAGACGAGACAAGGAGTCAGACAAGGAAGAGAGAAGACGAGACAAGGAAGCAGACAAGGAAGAGAGAAGACGAGACAAGGAAGATTTAAATAAAAAATTGGAGTCAGACAAGGAAGAGTTAAATAAAAGATTAGAAAAACTAGACCTAAACAGTGAAGATTTGAATAAAAAACTGGACCAAAATAGTGAAGAATTGAAGAAGCAAATGAAGGTGATACATGAAGGTCAGGAGGCATTAGAAAAGAAGAGCGAAGAGCTAAAGAGACAGATCAAGAAGGATCTGGAGGTAGTGAACAAAAAGATGGAAAATAACCACGATATCCTCCAAAAGAAAATCGAGGAAGAAAGTGAGAAGAACAGAGAAGAATTGAGATTCATGTTTGCAGAGTTTCGTGAAAAAGACAAACGGACAAAAACAGGGATGAATAAGAGATGGGAAGAGACAAGTTACCCAGTAAATCAACTTCAAGAAACAGTAGCTAGTGATTTCAAACAATGGAATGAAACACTAGACAGCACTTCTAAAGGTATCAAAGAAACGTTGAATGAGAACATGGAACCGGGGAAGCAGAAAATAACACAGAAGGAGATGGTCAAGGAATTGGAGGAGAGGCACCAAGAACTAAAAATAGGTGTAAACAGTCATATGAAGAAGAATTGAATTATTAAGAAGATTAAGGAAACAGAGGAAATAAGAAAGGTATATAAGAGGAAACTCATCAAAACACGAGAAGAAGTGGAGATGATGAAGAACGGACTCATCGATGTATTTAATTTGCCCATCACCTATCAAAGCAAATTAATAAAGTACAAAGATTGTAGGAGGACTCTGAGGGAAATTATAAAAGGAATTCAGATCCAAACAGCGGATGAAAAATTCAACAAATCAATGCTTAGATGGAAGATGCCAGAAATAGAAATGACTGACAACAAAACAAGAAGGTCAATAAAATACTGGAGCACACCAGAAATGGAAATACCAAATAAAAAAGCAAAAATAATATTAATGAGAGATACACAAATAACTTCTCTGATTAATGGACAAACTAATCAACTGATGGAGGTAGAAATAAATACCACGGAACATATGGTATTAAAGGAATTATGGTACAAGACGGAGGAGACCTATTTCACCAGTAAGAAAACAGTTCTACACGCCAGAGTTATCCGAACCATAAGGGCAGAGGAACTGATGGACCATGGGTAAACTAAGTGAAGATACCACAAACCAAGAAAAGGGACTGATCTTCAAGTTAATGACCCAGCAACCCAATGGAACAGAAGGAAATATTAAAATTAAATGAAGCTACTAGACAATCACCAAAACAAGAGGGTACAAGAAATGACGACGACCAAGACGATTTAAATCAGAAAAATTAAACTATAATAAATAAATTTAACAATATTATCCAGAATAAGTGTGTCTACCAAGCACTTGAAGGAGTAGAGGTGCATAACAACAAAGAGTCGAACAAGAGAAGGAAATAATAAAGGAAAGAAAAGGAGAAGTCAACTCAACAAATATAAATAACACGGACCGGTGTATAGTAATACGTATGACCCAATCTATATCCGTATATCATCACAAGAGACAATGGTAATAATACTTACCAAATCAGTAATATCAATACAAAGAAAATCAAGGGCGTTTACAATCAAACTTCAATAAAAAAGTTTTACGAGGAAGAATAAAACCATTGTGAAATGAAACATATTTCAAAATTCTAAAAGAGATGGTAAGAGCAGCTTACTCAAATATTTAGATGATATATGCGGAACGATAAAAAAGTTTTAATGAAAAAAAAAAAAACAAAGGAAACAGTTACACAAATTCCTTTCAATTTAAATCAGTTTAAAATATAACAAAAAATTGAAATATGAAGTATGAAGTAAAAAGTGAGATAATCAGGAATAAGTTACACACATTCCTATGTAATAAAAATGTAAGAAGCACAAACTTACAATTATAATTAAAAACAAAAAATAGTTAAAAAGGAATACGCTACAAACATTCCTTTAAGGTAAGACCATTAACTTACCAAAGAATTATCAAAAATGATGTTAAATACAGAGTAAAATAAACAAAAATAAAATCAAGTTCAAATTACTGAGATAAATACTTGAAATTATACTGAATCAAAAGTATTATCAGAAAAAATAAATAAAACTTTACCTGGTACAAGGAGAGAGAGAGAAATTGTATATAAAACAAATATACAAATATGGTAAAGCAGAATCCTGCTAAATGACTAAGAAAAAAAAAAAATGTCTAAGACAATTAAAATGATCACATCAAGCATTGAAAACAAAATAATGAAAAGTGAGGTATGATGAAATTAACATATGAGTAAAGATAAAATTTCTCAATATAGTATATGAGTAGATGATAGTGTATAGTTAAGGTATAGCGGAAGGAAGAATGAGTAGTAATGATAAAGTGATCTAAAAGCAAACCACAAGGTGGACAATCCCAATTATATTATTATATTGTTATTATTATTAAGTCACAAGTTGACAAAGATTTAAGATTGACTGTTGAAAAGTCCAGCAATCTATGTGAACTGAGTAGAGAAGATGTGCCTCTAGTCTCAGAAAAATGAGTAGTAATGGGAGAAACCAGTTACTATATAAAGTTAGCGAAATAAAATTTGTGTATGAGGGAATATGCACCAATAGAAATAAATAAAAACAGATCCAAATAAAATGGAGTGAATTAAGTAAGAAGAGAAATGGAGAATGGAGAAACAAACAAGGAAGAGAAGGAAAAAAGTTATCTATAACTGATAATTTCATAAAACACTATGCTAGTATTTTATTAAAATGATCAATTTTAGAGGAGAGGCATTATGTAACGATACAATTAAGCCAAATCTCGTACCAGTAATCAAAAAGATAATTCTTAATATAAAAGCTACTTCATATGAAATAAAATGTGTAAAAAATGATTAAAATGTAAATACTTTGACATGACGTACCACGATATTACCCAACCCAAGTGATTGAGCCAAAAAACATAAACATAAAGAAGGGAACCACATAACATACTTATTAAAATGTAAATATTTTGACATGATTAAGCCGACAACCCAAACATACTTAAGAAAATGTGATAGACAAAACAATGATGGACACAGAACTAAAGAAGAACCAGAAGAAGAGGACAGATCGATACAAGTAAACAGAATTTAAACCTGAAGTGAAGAAGATGAAGAATGAAGATGAAGATTATTGAAGAAGAAGAAGAGGAAGAATGAAGAGAAGACAGATAAAACCCAAGGGGAAACTAACACACATATATAAAAGGGAAAGATTGTATGTTAAAGATAGAATACGGTCAATAAACCTTAAATAATTATATATTAATAAAACCAGTGTTATTATTATTATTGATTTAACATATGTAACCATTTTTAAGACAATGCAATTATAAAGCAAAGTAGTGTAGGAAGAGTACACTAACCCTGTCAGAAAGGTTAGATTCAACCAAAACTCAACTAGCCCAATGTTGTTTATAGTAAACATAATACTAGAACAAAATAGTGAGAAATGGTAGGAGTAGATATAGGGGTTACCCATTAAATAACACTAAGTACAAAACAGTGAACCAAAGTGAAGTGTTTTAGTGAAGTGAATGCCCTAAATGAAAATAGTGAAAGTGAATGTGAAACATTCAAGTTAGAATGCTAAGGAAATGGACACTCTTTAAAACATTGATAAACCACCAATGATTAGAGTGGAATTATAATTAATTGTATACCTAGAAGTAATTAAAAATAGTATTTAAAATTAATATAAGGAAAGCATGTGACATATCAGGGAGAAAGCCCAGTACCATAACTTGTGTTAACATGGCATGATAGGATAGAAGTAAAGTTTGTTATTAAAGATTACATTTATAAAGAATACAACACCCCATGTTGAAAGGGGAATCAACCTTAATAATATTAGAGAAAGTGACAATGTTTATCACCATACTTTATAAGACAAGATAGAAATCAATGTTAGTATTAAGAATAATTTATAATTTGCAAGGAATAGTTGATTCAATGTTAAAGAAGGAATATGACTGAAAAGGGACTTACAGTCCATAAACCTAACTATTATATGTTAAATGAAAAATAATAAAAATTTATGTTGAATAATAATTAAAACACAAACAAATAAGTGAAGCCCATCAGGCTGAATTCAGAATGTAATTTAAAAAGGAGATACACTAGAAAACAATCATGGCTGTTTGTAACTATGAAAACAGTTAACTGCCAAGAACTTTCAGATGCAAATCATATCAACTTCACAAAAAATCTTACTAATCTAAGAACAGTGAAGGAACAGTATTAATATATCAGTTATTTTAAAACAGAAATAATGTTGTAATAATTTAATTCAAGAAAGATATGTTATTTATTAAATGTCAAATAATTAGACTATAGTTAAAGTGTAACAAAATATGACCTTATGAGGTATCATTGTAAACTTTGAAAGGAAAGAAAAATAATAGTGATGTCATTTAATATCCCAAGGGAATTATAAGGGAGTAAAATCATTGGGAAAATACTTAATAAATTTGAATAAAAATTCAAATATCTCTAACAATGTATGTAATGAGAAATTAAACCAGCATTGAATTATTAGTTACTATGACAACGAGTCATTTGAGGCTTATTTTTCCGTTAAATTATATAGACGCCAAGAAACGAAGCGTGGGTACGCCACACAAGAAATTGGATAAACTAAACTTTAATTTAAACAGTGATAACAAATTGAAATAGTGAATTCAGATGATCCAATATGAAGAGACGTCGATCTATACAGGATTATTGATGACCAAGAACGAAATTAAAGGAATTAATTAACGAAAAAACTCAGACCAGTTTGAAGAAGATGCTGGAAGCCTTCAACCAGACCAAATACGAAAAATAAACGCCTATACTGATGACGACCTTTCAACGTGAAACGAACTGATAAGTACCGAATAATTTCTTACTCCTAAAACCCCAAATCACTGAAATTATTTGTAAATGATGAAATTTCTCACTATTTAAAAAATAGTATTTTCTTTCAAAGGTAAAGGCATAAGTTACTTATTTATATTAAAAAAACCTTTATCAAGATAACCTTATTTGTGAACATAACTACTGTAACAGAAACACGACACTGCAGAACAAATTGTACAAACACATAATAAATCCTAAGTACCTATAAGGTATAATAGTGTACCTTCTTTTCACGTAATCAACATTTATGTCTATTTTCATGATCAAAAGAACCCCAGGTTTTAAAAACATAGTAATTTTGTTAAAAGTAAATGAACGATAATTTTTTTAAACCCAGTTTGCCAACCTTGAGATATTTGTGTTTCAAGCTCTAAGCCGGAGCGTAATATTATAAATTTGTTTACTATTCAATTGTCATGTTTATTAATAATTAAATGTGTATTAAAAAGCGCAGTACAGAACAATACTATCTTGTTATTTCATAGGATTTTTTGTTGTAAATGTATGTGTGTTAGCGAAGATTAAGTCATAGCCAACTAGCGCTTGTCACGAGTGGCCGAGTCGACAACCTGTGTAGCAGCGGGAATAATTCGAACGCCACAGCTGTCCATGCTAATACCACATATTACTTTAAAAACTAGATGTTTTAATTGTTTTAACAAAAACAATTTGGCGCCACCCGGGAATCGTAATCCCTATGAATTGACAGGTAGGTTGTACTGGTGACATTGACAACGCTACGGACTCCAGTAGTGACGTCGATTTATGTAACAGCCAGTGTGAGGCAAACACACTACAATCACACTAATACACCATATAAACAAGTGTGATACATTTTAACAGGTACGACCCCTATTTATTGTTACATATTGGCTTCCATCGCGGGGCTTAAACAAGGCGGACGTCAATTTATTGTTACATATTGACGCCAGCAACGTGGGACTTCACAAGTCAACTCTACACACACGACCTCGAATTTATTGTTACATATTGGCGACCAACAACGTGCGGCTGGTAAGAATAACTAGCGGCGATCATGAATAGACACGGGATGGTTACGAGACGCAAAGGGAAGGAAACACCAAACCCAGAAGAAGTGGAGGAAGTTGAAGAAGTAGAAATGGAGGAAACGACTGGAGAATTGTCAGAAGAGAACCCACAGGAGGACCAAGTGGAAAATCCAAATCCACCTGAACCTGAACCTGAACCTGAACCGGAAATAGAAGCAGAAGTCATGATAAACAACCAACCAATAAAACCAACAGAAGAAACAAAATTAGATCGCATGCTGAACTTCATGATGGAACAATTTGGACAAATGAATCAAAAATTGGAGTCAGACAAGGAAGAGAGAAGACGAGACAAGGAGTCAGACAAGGAAGAGAGAAGACGAGACAAGGAAGCAGACAAGGAAGAGAGAAGACGAGACAAGGAAGATTTAAATAAAAAATTGGAGTCAGACAAGGAAGAGTTAAATAAAAGATTAGAAAAACTAGACCTAAACAGTGAAGATTTGAATAAAAAACTGGACCAAAATAGTGAAGAATTGAAGAAGCAAATGAAGGTGATACATGAAGGTCAGGAGGCATTAGAAAAGAAGAGCGAAGAGCTAAAGAGACAGATCAAGAAGGATCTGGAGGTAGTGAACAAAAAGATGGAAAATAACCACGATATCCTCCAAAAGAAAATCGAGGAAGAAAGTGAGAAGAACAGAGAAGAATTGAGATTCATGTTTGCAGAGTTTCGTGAAAAAGACAAACGGACAAAAACAGGGATGAATAAGAGATGGGAAGAGACAAGTTACCCAGTAAATCAACTTCAAGAAACAGTAGCTAGTGATTTCAAACAATGGAATGAAACACTAGACAGCACTTCTAAAGGTATCAAAGAAACGTTGAATGAGAACATGGAACCGGGGAAGCAGAAAATAACACAGAAGGAGATGGTCAAGGAATTGGAGGAGAGGCACCAAGAACTAAAAATAGGTGTAAACAGTCATATGAAGAAGAATTGAATTATTAAGAAGATTAAGGAAACAGAGGAAATAAGAAAGGTATATAAGAGGAAACTCATCAAAACACGAGAAGAAGTGGAGATGATGAAGAACGGACTCATCGATGTATTTAATTTGCCCATCACCTATCAAAGCAAATTAATAAAGTACAAAGATTGTAGGAGGACTCTGAGGGAAATTATAAAAGGAATTCAGATCCAAACAGCGGATGAAAAATTCAACAAATCAATGCTTAGATGGAAGATGCCAGAAATAGAAATGACTGACAACAAAACAAGAAGGTCAATAAAATACTGGAGCACACCAGAAATGGAAATACCAAATAAAAAAGCAAAAATAATATTAATGAGAGATACACAAATAACTTCTCTGATTAATGGACAAACTAATCAACTGATGGAGGTAGAAATAAATACCACGGAACATATGGTATTAAAGGAATTATGGTACAAGACGGAGGAGACCTATTTCACCAGTAAGAAAACAGTTCTACACGCCAGAGTTATCCGAACCATAAGGGCAGAGGAACTGATGGACCATGGGTAAACTAAGTGAAGATACCACAAACCAAGAAAAGGGACTGATCTTCAAGTTAATGACCCAGCAACCCAATGGAACAGAAGGAAATATTAAAATTAAATGAAGCTACTAGACAATCACCAAAACAAGAGGGTACAAGAAATGACGACGACCAAGACGATTTAAATCAGAAAAATTAAACTATAATAAATAAATTTAACAATATTATCCAGAATAAGTGTGTCTACCAAGCACTTGAAGGAGTAGAGGTGCATAACAACAAAGAGTCGAACAAGAGAAGGAAATAATAAAGGAAAGAAAAGGAGAAGTCAACTCAACAAATATAAATAACACGGACCGGTGTATAGTAATACGTATGACCCAATCTATATCCGTATATCATCACAAGAGACAATGGTAATAATACTTACCAAATCAGTAATATCAATACAAAGAAAATCAAGGGCGTTTACAATCAAACTTCAATAAAAAAGTTTTACGAGGAAGAATAAAACCATTGTGAAATGAAACATATTTCAAAATTCTAAAAGAGATGGTAAGAGCAGCTTACTCAAATATTTAGATGATATATGCGGAACGATAAAAAAGTTTTAATGAAAAAAAAAAAACAAAGGAAACAGTTACACAAATTCCTTTCAATTTAAATCAGTTTAAAATATAACAAAAAATTGAAATATGAAGTATGAAGTAAAAAGTGAGATAATCAGGAATAAGTTACACACATTCCTATGTAATAAAAATGTAAGAAGCACAAACTTACAATTATAATTAAAAACAAAAAATAGTTAAAAAGGAATACGCTACAAACATTCCTTTAAGGTAAGACCATTAACTTACCAAAGAATTATCAAAAATGATGTTAAATACAGAGTAAAATAAACAAAAATAAAATCAAGTTCAAATTACTGAGATAAATACTTGAAATTATACTGAATCAAAAGTATTATCAGAAAAAATAAATAAAACTTTACCTGGTACAAGGAGAGAGAGAGAAATTGTATATAAAACAAATATACAAATATGGCTAAAGCAGAATCCTGCTAAATGACTAAGAAAAAAAAAAAAATGTCTAAGACAATTAAAATGATCACATCAAGCATTGAAAACAAAATAATGAAAAGTGAGGTATGATGAAATTAACATATGAGTAAAGATAAAATTTCTCAATATAGTATATGAGTAGATGATAGTGTATAGTTAAGGTATAGCGGAAGGAAGAATGAGTAGTAATGATAAAGTGATCTAAAAGCAAACCACAAGGTGGACAATCCCAATTATATTATTATATTGTTATTATTATTAAGTCACAAGTTGACAAAGATTTAAGATTGACTGTTGAAAAGTCCAGCAATCTATGTGAACTGAGTAGAGAAGATGTGCCTCTAGTCTCAGAAAAATGAGTAGTAATGGGAGAAACCAGTTACTATATAAAGTTAGGGAAATAAAATTTGTGTATGAGGGAATATGCACCAATAGAAATAAATAAAAACAGATCCAAATAAAATGGAGTGAATTAAGTAAGAAGAGAAATGGAGAATGGAGAAACAAACAAGGAAGAGAAGGAAAAAAGTTATCTATAACTGATAATTTCATAAAACACTATGCTAGTATTTTATTAAAATGATCAATTTTAGAGGAGAGGCATTATGTAACGATACAATTAAGCCAAATCTCGTACCAGTAATCAAAAAGATAATTCTTAATATAAAAGCTACTTCATATGAAATAAAATGTGTAAAAAATGATTAAAATGTAAATACTTTGACATGACGTACCACGATATTACCCAACCCAAGTGATTGAGCCAAAAAACATAAACATAAAGAAGGGAACCACATAACATACTTATTAAAATGTAAATATTTTGACATGATTAAGCCGACAACCCAAACATACTTAAGAAAATGTGATAGACAAAACAATGATGGACACAGAACTAAAGAAGAACCAGAAGAAGAGGACAGATCGATACAAGTAAACAGAATTTAAACCTGAAGTGAAGAAGATGAAGAATGAAGATGAAGATTATTGAAGAAGAAGAAGAGGAAGAATGAAGAGAAGACAGATAAAACCCAAGGGGAAACTAACACACATATATAAAAGGGAAAGATTGTATGTTAAAGATAGAATACGGTCAATAAACCTTAAATAATTATATATTAATAAAACCAGTGTTATTATTATTATTGATTTAACATATGTAACCATTTTTAAGACAATGCAATTATAAAGCAAAGTAGTGTAGGAAGAGTACACTAACCCTGTCAGAAAGGTTAGATTCAACCAAAACTCAACTAGCCCAATGTTGTTTATAGTAAACATAATACTAGAACAAAATAGTGAGAAATGGTAGGAGTAGATATAGGGGTTACCCATTAAATAACACTAAGTACAAAACAGTGAACCAAAGTGAAGTGTTTTAGTGAAGTGAATGCCCTAAATGAAAATAGTGAAAGTGAATGTGAAACATTCAAGTTAGAATGCTAAGGAAATGGACACTCTTTAAAACATTGATAAACCACCAATGATTAGAGTGGAATTATAATTAATTGTATACCTAGAAGTAATTAAAAATAGTATTTAAAATTAATATAAGGAAAGCATGTGACATATCAGGGAGAAAGCCCAGTACCATAACTTGTGTTAACATGGCATGATAGGATAGAAGTAAAGTTTGTTATTAAAGATTACATTTATAAAGAATACAACACCCCATGTTGAAAGGGGAATCAACCTTAATAATATTAGAGAAAGTGACAATGTTTACCACCATACTTTATAAGACAAGATAGAAATCAATGTTAGTATTAAGAATAATTTATAATTTGCAAGGAATAGTTGATTCAATGTTAAAGAAGGAATATGACTGAAAAGGGACTTACAGTCCATAAACCTAACTATTATATGTTAAATGAAAAATAATAAAAATTTATGTTGAATAATAATTAAAACACAAACAAATAAGTGAAGCCCATCAGGCTGAATTCAGAATGTAATTTAAAAAGGAGATACACTAGAAAACAATCATGGCTGTTTGTAACTATGAAAACAGTTAACTGCCAAGAACTTTCAGATGCAAATCATATCAACTTCACAAAAAATCTTACTAATCTAAGAACAGTGAAGGAACAGTATTAATATATCAGTTATTTTAAAACAGAAATAATGTTGTAATAATTTAATTCAAGAAAGATATGTTATTTATTAAATGTCAAATAATTAGACTATAGTTAAAGTGTAACAAAATATGACCTTATGAGGTATCATTGTAAACTTTGAAAGGAAAGAAAAATAATAGTGATGTCATTTAATATCCCAAGGGAATTATAAGGGAGTAAAATCATTGGGAAAATACTTAATAAATTTGAATAAAAATTCAAATATCTCTAACAATGTATGTAATGAGAAATTAAACCAGCATTGAATTATTAGTTACTATGACAACGAGTCATTTGAGGCTTATTTTTCTGTTAAATTATATAGACGCCAAGAAACGAAGCGTGGGTACGCCACACAAGAAATTGGATAAACTAAACTTTAATTTAAACAGTGATAACAAATTGAAATAGTGAATTCAGATGATCCAATATGAAGAGACGTCGATCTATACAGGATTATTGATGACCAAGAGCGAAGATTAAGTCATAGCCAACTAGCGCTTGTCACGAGTGGCCGAGTCGACAACCTGTGTAGCAGCGGGAATAATTCGAACGCCACAGCTGTCCATGCTAATACCACATATTACTTTAAAAACTAGATGTTTTAATTGTTTTAACAAAAACAATTTGGCGCCACCCGGGAATCGTAATCCCTATGAATTGACAGGTAGGTTGTACTGGTGACATTGACAACGCTACGGACTCCAGTAGTGACGTCGATTTATGTAACAGCCAGTGTGAGGCAAACACACTACAATCACACTAATACACCATATAAACAAGTGTGATACATTTTAACAGGTACGACCCCTATTTATTGTTACATATTGGCTTCCATCGCGGGGCTTAAACAAGGCGGACGTCAATTTATTGTTACATATTGACGCCAGCAACGTGGGGCTTCACAAGTCAACTCTACACACACGACCTCGAATTTATTGTTACAATATACATACATATTGTTTAAAACTGCAAGAGGTTTAATATTTGTTACTTTCCCTTACAAGTATGAAATATGAAATCGAGAGAGAGAGAGAGAGAGAGAGAGAGAGAGAGAGAGAGAGAGAGAGAGAGTGTGTGTGTGTGTGTGTGTAAGAGAGAGAGTAAGGGTGTGTGTATCTATAAAACTAAATATTGTAGACAGATTGTAAAATACTATTCAAAAATTAACTTCCAATTGCCTGTTATAAAAAAACTAATTCATTGTGTACGGTATGTGGGTGTCAGCCTCTGAATAATGTGCACAAATATGTAACTAGAACATTTCTGCTTGGCTAAATTATAGAATATCCTATCTTGACTCAATAATTGAACTCTGTTGCATATATATCAAATTTTGAAACATACCACAATGAATTTAAAAGTATACTAACAAGCACCCTTGGCTCTTGTTAGCATTGTTAGCTTCAGATCTGTTACTTGTCAGCCACTGACAGGGGCATAATTACAAGGGGGATGATGGGGCCCCCCCAGAGAGTAAAAAAGAATGAATTTTTGAGGGACGAATTTTATTAATCTCTTAATTTTTAGGCTATTTTATTATTTTTTCAGCTATGTACACTAATATAGTAGTAACTCTTTCTTAAATATACAAACGTGTTTATTACACAGCATTAGCATATGTGTTTGAGATATGAAATATAGGAAAATTAATTCAGTCAAGAAGTACCTTGTAAACAGTGTCACACACACACACACACACACACACACACACACACACACACACACACACACACACACACACACACACACACACACACACACACACACACACACACACAGAGTGTTATTACCGTTTACTTTAATGGGACTGATTTCAGCCACTTTAAAGATAGTAATGTTGATTAGTCTTAACTTGTTTTTTCTTTTTTTATAAACGAGTTTTAATAGAAAACGATTTTGTTTCTAGATCCTATCTGTAGTTTTTCTGGCAACACATTGGAAGTGAGACTGGGACCTGGAAAACAATTAACTCAGAGTCAGGTTCTGGACTTTTCTGCACACAACAGCATCCGTAGTGCTGTGTCAGATTCAGTGAACACATTGGTTGTACCCAGCAATGTACAACTCCAACCCATAAAAGTACTTGCAAAATTTCTTGATTTATTGGTCAGTTAGAGTAACTCTTTTCTTGTCTGTGTCTTGCATTTATAACTCTTTTGCCTGGCAGTGTTATATGGGACCAAGTGTTATGAAACATGTAAGTTGTAGATGACACAAGAAAGATAAGATTTATGTTTCTTTTACCCCTTACATTTCTTTAATGGGAAATAATTGTATATGTACTGTACGCCACAGTTTACTTTTTTTGGGGGGTAAGGTTTTTAGTAAAAAGTAATGTATGAAATAATGATTAATGTAGCGTCTACAGGAATCTATATGGTATTGACTCTGTTATGTAATTTTTTAAGTCTAGTAGCCTTGATTAAACTTAAAGCTAACTTTTAGTTAAATTTTATTCTGACTAAATAACTAACTATGTGAAGTATTTGAATGGCAGCATCATTAGGGCAGATTGTAGGAGTTTCTAGCCCACTAGTTTACTGAACTTAAACAATTTGAATATATTACTGACCATGTCATGTTGCTTTGAAGAGTACTACACAGAAGATATAAAAGTTCAACAATTTCTGAAAACAATGTAATTAGATGGATGGAGTCAATGCTGTAATGCCATACCTTAATTATCACTCAATCATGCCTTTTGCTACAGTTTTCTGGTTGTTTTTGTGTACTGTGGATCTGTAAATCATTAAAAAGAATGATATTTATCTGATAATCATAATCTGTTTGTTTTTTGTCAGCAGTGATATAGCATGTGTACATAACATCTGTTGCCAGTTGTAATAGGCCTAAAAGTTAACCTAAAAATTAATTCAAAGTTTTCTTGTACCAAATGTTCTTTTTAGAGCATTTTCTATCATTCACTGGGAGAAGAAGAGGGTCCCAGTTCAACGGGATCAGACTCTCATTATACTTACACAGAATAAATCAGAACACAAATAATTGAATTAAAAATAATAAATACAAACAAAGAAACACAAGACTAAATGAACAACACACAAATAGGTACATAGTATCTGCTGCACGTCACTTCCGAAAACGAACATAGCTACTAACTGAGCATTTTGTCGGTTTATACAGCAGCAACACATTGGGTGGACGAATGTGTCCCCCCCTCCACAGTATGTACAGTGACAACTAGTACAAGGTCAATGACTGTACCCAGTTAAATATTGCCGATGTCTGAACCGGCAACACAAGACGGTGCAAGTGCCCAGCAGATCGAAAGCAATGCTACACTTTTCTTCAAGTTTCCCTACTAATACTATTGTTTGGATTTCAAATTATTCAGTAAATAAAGTATTTATTCTGTGATATAATTAATATTATTTTCTCTTATTTCCAGTACTGTTGTCGCCGGCAACAGCGGTTACATGGACGCTACGCTACTGCTTGTCAGCAATTTCTGATGGTGCTGCTCCAGCATCTTGTTGAATTTCATTATAATTCCATCAGTAGAAGCAATATTTGTATCTTATTATAATTCTAGGAATACAGCAATAGGTGACAAACTTCCTAAAATACTCCTGACTCAAAATTCTTTCCTTCACCCATATGAATGCCATTGGAACTCTGTAACAGAAACAGAAGTTTTAAATTAACACTTTTCCTACTGAAGTGATGTCTGTTTTGGGATGGCCAGACTTCTGCCTATTTAGAAATGATGATGTATCACTTTTCATCAGTTTATTGGAATATTGTGAATTCATTTCACTCAAGTGGAAGTCAAATATAATATTCTCTTATTCTTCCCCCGCTTGTGAAGTTTTTGGATCTTGCAGCACATTCTTCATAGTTCCAACTAATTCCTCTACATTGTGTGGAAGCTGAAACCAATATTTGGTTTCATTTATAAATTTTGTCAATTATTCTTTATACATTTTAGTTTGTTTTTTAAATACTTAAAGATTTCAGTGCTAAATAGTGCTGTACAAAATCTGTTTGGATTAAATGTGATGATGTAATGTACTTCAGAGTGCACACTGTACTTATGAGTATATTATATAATGTTGAACTGTAGTAAACTTCAGATTATTATTTTTTTATACGTTTATTTATGCAGTCTGTTAATACATAACAATAACCATAATTGTTCACAGAATACATGGAATGAAGAGAACTTAGTCCATTGACTGGTTCTCTGTATGAGTATTTAAATGTAACATATTATGTACAGTATATTTAGAATATTATAAGTATAATACTACTGACTTGGAACACTAAGTTTTTTATTGGTAAAAATGTAAAATTTTTACCTTGTAGCCACCTTTTATTATACTTAATTAATTAATCAACAGACACATCATGGACAGCAGAATCCAGGAATGCATTTAAATGGTTAAGGTCTAAGTAAGTCCAGCTGAAATGTTAACTTTAAATGTTTTGTCTGCATCTGTTGTCTAGTAGATTTATGGATAAAGGATGTGTGTGCTCTTCAAGCCATTTCACATATCTTTCGCTGCACATCGCAATGGTTTCACTGACTGAGGGCAAGTCCAGGTCACTATAGATGTCTTTGTTGCTGATGAACCACGGTGCGTTGGTTATGGCACGCATCGCCTTGGTCTGAAACCTTTCCATTATGGTGATATTGGATTTAGATGGATTTCTAAACTTGGTGTCCAGTTGTTTTCTCTTCATCCAAATGTGGTTGTGTCAAGTATTAAAATGCATTTTTCAATTTTTTAATGGGGAATGTTAACAAAAATGTTCATTGTATTCTATCTCTCGCTATGCAGGAGCAGATTATTAGTGACCATATTTTCCAGTTAGTGCCTTGCATCTGCGCTGGAAGTATTTGATAATTTTGGAAAGTGATAATTTTAATATTGTACAGTATATTATCAATGTGTGTGTTTTAAGTTGACAATTAAACTTTGTCAAGGAACAAGTTTTACATATTAAAAAGCATTTGTTTTATAGGCTATCACACCAAAATACAGAATTATTGGACTGAAACACATGTGTTCAGAAAATAGTTTGAAATATAGTTATATGAGAAATATTGCTGCTGTCAGGCAGAATCTGTCATCTGAAGCATACATAGTTACAGTCCTAAAAAGTGATTCACAGTTGCTTAACTACACTTGGACAGTTAATTTCAAGACATTAAATGGAAGCAAAACAGCAGGCAGTAAAAACCAGCAACGAGAGAATTTACGCATATGGTTCAGTGCCAGAGAAATAGCAAAGGTTATGAGTACGGCACATACTTCAGATATTATGTCATTAAATACAGTATTGGTAAGTTCATTAGTGCATTACACTTTATCATGTTAATAAAATATATAATCTACTGTGATAAAAATTGGGTGGAGTATAATGCTATGTTCATTTTGTTATTGTCATTTGTTTTACAAAGGGTGGCTGATGAGTAATACATAGTTGCATATAACAGGAAAACAAAACAAAGTACAGCATGATACATGCTGCCATCTTGTAGTGACATTTTTGTATTACAAATGTCCAAATCTCATTGACTGACTCCTTCTTGTTTTCTGTCAGTCACCATTGTTATAGAGTCAAATGCGCCAGCTATGTCAACACGTCTAAAACAACGTGCATTGATTGAATTTTTAACAGCTGAAAAAGTGAACGTTAGTGACATTAATTGTCATCTAAAACCCGTTTATGGTGCTGAAACTATTGATCGAAGTACCATGAGTAGGTAAACAATAAAATTTAATGCATCGAAAGCTGGTAAAGCGAATATTGAGGATGAACCTTGCAGTGGTCAACCAGTTTCTGTGACTGATGAGAAGCACCAAATGGAGATGAATGAAGTGATTCAAAATGACCATCACATCAGACAACAATGGATCTCCACCTGGATAGGCATATCGAAAGAACGAGTAGGACACATTATTGCAGAACTGGGCTACCGTAAAATCTGTTCACAGTGGGTGCTATGCAGACTCACAGAAGAGAACAAGCAACAACAAAAGGAATGTTTTGAACAGCTTCTGAAACGTTATCGTGACAAAGGGATATTTAAAGAGGGATTTAAGGATATTCATTTCATCACATATGATGAATTGAAAGATGCAGTGAGGTCGTGGATCAAGGAAAGACCATCAGCATTCTTCATTGACGAGTGAGACAGCTGGTTCACCATTGGGGGAAACGTGTAGCTGTAAACGATGACTACGTGGAAAAATAAATGTAAGTTTTTGTAGCAAATAAATGTATTTTTATTCTATATTTGTTTCATTTGACTACTCCTTTTCATTTGCGAGTTACATGCGACTGTGCATTACTTATCAGCCGCTCCTCGTAAATGTGCTTTTGTGGATATTGTTATGAGAATCATTTGAATTGCACTCTTAAAACAGCAGAATAAATTATTGAAACCTCAAACAAATTGATACAGTTTTGATTAACACTCTGAAACAATGGCAGTTGTATTACAATAGCTCTTCTCATACAGTTTCACAATCTATTCTATATACAGCACATACTGCTACAATAAGAAAAGTCAGAAACTGAATAACTGCTATAATCTGCAACACAAATAACAAACACATGATACTTTTATTAATCTGCTCACTAATAATACTGCCCTCAAAGTGCTGTAATCGACTCGCAGTTTGCAGAAACTGAAGTTTATGCACTAATAATTACACTACATAATTGGTGTCATTTGCTGAAAACTCAATTGCTGAATTGCAGATGATTTTGTATATCTAGCCAAATTCATGTGATATGAAGTACAACAGGTGTCTGTGAGAAAATTCCACAAAGTTCTATGTCAGTGGGGTAATGTTTCAGAACATGAAGTGCCAGTAGACATTGCCACACGGCAATGGAATGTTGCATCACCACGTTGATTGCTAAATATATGATAAACTTTGTGTGTCACTGAAGAATATATACTACAGACATAACTAAAATGTCTGTGTGAAAGAAAACATAGAACACCATCTAACACCTAGAAAACTGAACAGAGCACTGATTAAACTTCATGCATGAGTTTACTAACTTTGATATAACCCATCAGTATTGAACCTTGAAGTAGCTTGTGTAGAATAATAAAGATGGAGAAATTTATGAAACATTTTCATTGCTTGTTTTAAATGACTGAGTGAGGTAATAGCAATAAATGCCTAAAGATTTGTAGAAAATAATTGTTATGTATTCTAAAGTATGGTAGTCTGGGGGTTTTCAAATAAATTTAACTTCATAAATAATGTTTCACATTAGTTACTTGTTACTATACAACAACCTCTAATAATTGTTTCAGTTAATGAGACTATTTTCAAAGAGTATACAATAGTAACTTTTTTATTCTTCTTAAGAATAGTCTAACTCCTGAAACAATCATCAGAAGTTAATAAATAAATATTATGAAACAATGGCCAAGTGTTGCTTGTGTTTTATCGTAAGTATTGTAAGTGTTTATTGTAATTACAAATTACCATGCAAGAAGTCAATAACTATTATTTAACCAGAGGTGTATTTACGGGGAAGGGACGATTGGGACCGGACCCCCTCCCCAGAGGGTCGAAAAAATGTTGCCAAATTTTCTTAATCTCTTAATTTGTGTGGGCTATTTTATTATTTTTTCTGCAGTGTACGCTAGTATAGTAGGAACTCATTTTTAACTATACAAACAGGTTTATTATCAGCATTTGAATATACATTTGAAATATGAAATATAGGAAAATTAATTCAGTCGGTAAGTATATTCTAAACAATGTTTCAATAACTCGTATTTTTACCGTTTGCTTTGATAGGATTGATTTCAGGATGTTACCACACATTTTTCAACCACTTTAAAGTTAGTAATGTTGATTAGTCTTGACTTGTTTTTTCTTCTGTATGAAGCCGACTCGACCCCCCCCCCCTGCACGCCAAATTCTAGGTATGCCACTGTATTTAACTTCACTTGGTTACAAGAGGATTTTTACATTAGTATTAAGAATATATTTAGATTGATGATAAGATATCATGTATTTGGTCCATTTAAGACATATAATAAGTATGTATAAAAGTTCTACCTCTATTAATATTCAACTTATAATTTCTAATGTCTAAGTACGTTAGCATGGTTTTAGTTAACATGTGATAATACTAAACTTGTGTCACATAAAATTAACTAATTTACCAACATTGAATAATTATCGGGCGCCGTGTTGCCAGACTGTGCAACAACACAGATATTAGGCTTACCTTTCGGTCCAGTATTCGTGTAGACGAACCAGTAATTGCAAAATATACCTGAAATAACTCACTCGTACTTGTATTTTTTACCAATGACATTACCTTTTATTATCAAAAAGACTCTAAGTACATATAAAATGATTCTATTGAACTATGTGCCAAACACGCACGTTACTATGCCTCGGGGCGTAGTCCTATTTATTTTTTGAATAAACATTACTAAGAAATAAACATTAGAAACATAATAAACACAGTATAATATAGTATATCTGCACAACCCAGCACTTAAAAGATTTAAGTCACTCTCTCTCTCTCTCACTCTCTCTCTCATTCTCTGGTACAATTTATTTGATTTTGAGCTCATTTAAATTTTAAATAAAATATTTTGAATTGGTTTAAAATTGGTAATATTGAATGAATTTTGAATTGGTCATTATTACACAATGATGTTGATTTACTTGAAATAAAAATGAATATTGGAACGTTCTCACCAAATTATATTTTGGACAGGTCACACCGCACTGCTAGGGTCGTCGATCGTGCACAATCTGTTCCTTCTTTACATCGATTTTTCGGGCCCACACCGTCGTGTCTACCCACGAAAACACTTTGGGCAGATTCTATACGCACGCCGTTTTTTGACGATCCATCGGCCGATGACACCTGTTCAAGTCCTTACCGCCCCAACATTTCTGATATTTTAAATAGTTATTTAACCACTTTTGGTGGTGTAAAAGTTAAAATTCACACTTGGTGAACTTCTTGCCTGCCGGCTACGTTCACACTTCAGGATGAAATGACACAGAGTCTTTGTTTCACATTGCGTAGGTGGGGCGAAAACTACGTCATCAGGCTTTTGTTCATATAGCCAAGCCTTGAGTTGTTTACGGAAATATGCATTCCTTCCACTGACGTCATCAGGGCTTGTCTCGTTATCGCTATTTGTGACATACGTTTTTTTGCTGTGTTTGTCGTTTTGCAATGAAAACGGTCGAAATCCTGTCAATTCACATCTGCGTTTTATAAAATAGTTATATAGTCCACTCACCAAAACTTTACAGGGATTATGAAATATTTAAATAATTATTACCAAATAATGGTTAAAAATAATTGAATACAATAATTATGGTCTTTTGTACCATGTTTTTATAAATTTAGTATTGTATCAGAATTGTACCATCACAAATATTCAACAATTACGTATATATTCAATACAGGTAGCATATCTCATCCTTAACTAGAGAATAACCTCTTTTTTCTTTAAGTATTTAAACAAATCTTTTATCAGTCTGTTGTAGTTGTCTATGCTGCTAGCTCTTGTAGCAATTACTTATGTTCACCTTCTTCCCTCATCCTGAAACTCTCACAAAATTCTTCTGTACCTTATATTTATCAATTCTTTCCATTTCTTTTGACTTTTCCCTGTGTTTCTGTGTTAGTTGGTGTTAAGTGATATGAAAGATAGAGGGACAGTGCTTTTAGATCAAGATTACCACACATGTAAAAATCAGCCTGCTGGACATTTGCAATTCCAAGATACTCTTGAGCGTCTTGCTATGGAAGATTCCACTCTTTTTATTTGTACACTGTCAGAGTGGATGTCTGATATTAACAAACTTCATGGACATGGTACCTTATTTTTTGTGAATTTTAAGTTCACAAAATTATTACCAAGTTTTATAAAAAATATTAGTATAATATATTTTTGTGTAGATTAGATTTTATTTTTCACTATCGTTATTTTGTTCATAATTATTATGAATATCAAAAACATTTTTTGTGTGAGATTGTAAATTTAAAAATGCACTGTAAATTCCTTAATTGTTCTTTGTGATTAATATATACTAATAGAGTTTGTAACTTTCAGTTAGTTCCAAATGTTGAATATACAGTAAAAGTAACAGGAAAAAACTCTGCAGGAATTTTGGGTGAGCCTTCAAAATTGTCTTTCCAATTGACAGGATCAAAAAAAATTATAAAGAGTTTGGAACTGTTAATTTTGACAGCTTCTGTAATAAGACCATATGAAGATGCTGTTGTTGAAGCCAAAGTTATTTCAGTGTGTGATAATGAATCTGATACCATGGATTTACAGGTAACGATTTTAAAATGTTAAACTGAAACATAGTAGTTAGCATAAATGAAATTTGTGAAAATTATGATAAAACTAATGTAGATATTACTAGAAAAATAAATAAGCTGTATTTACCGATCTGTAACCAAGGCTACCTATATATTTTATAGGCAGCTCACAGAACTTTCATTTTACAATTACATTAATTCCACAGTACCATACCATACTGAATTTAACAAGCAAGAAGTAAATGCTGACAAAAGCTTAGTTAATAATGAAACCACATTTTAATATGTTAATACAGTATATATACTACACACACATGCACAGGAATAGATTTTGTAAGTCTATTCTATGCAAAAGTGAAAACTGTCCTCATTATTAATTCAAACTATTACAATAACAAATATTCATATTCACATCATGTGTAAGAAAGATAAACATATATCATAATCAGTAGCTGTTGTAAACATTGATAGTAATACATACAATTTAGAGTTTAAGCCTTTTAAAATATTCACTCTCTATTTCGTTGTTTTATTATATTGCGACTATACAAATAAACACTTTCGCATAGGATAGCTGTGTGTGTATAAATTATAAACAAGTCTATATTGGAGGTGTAGAAAAATTATTTATTTGTCACACAAGTAAATGATTGTTTATGGTATATTTAAAATTACACAAATGTAATTAATAGTATTATATTAGTTATAAAAGAGTCTATATAGTTCAGTTCAGATGGTTTTTACTTGATATGTCGAATTCCTTATACTCGGCGTGACGTCATTCGCTCCGCTGCTGCTTTTGCTGCTAATCTCTGCACAATGACTGCCGTTTTCTGCTCTCTCTCTCTCTCTCTCTCTCTCTCTCTCTCTCTCTCTCTCTCTCTCTCTCTCTCTCTCTCTCTCTCTCTCTCTCTCTCTCTCTCTCTCTCTGTGCTGGGTTCGTCGGACAACTGATAACACTAATTACAGATGCCACACATAAACTGTCACTTTCCGAATTGTTAGTTTGTATCTGTCGGAATTTGTTGTTATTAATATTCAATCGTTAAGTATAACTGATTCTCAGGGTTGTAATGAGTGATAAATTTTTAAACAATGGTGTATTAGGCTTACACCTTCCGGGTACTCTTGAAGGGTTCCGCGTTAATAAGATTTACCCCGGTAGATAAATCTTCCTAAGCGGAAATCTTCTTCTATCACGGAATAGCACTTAATATAATAATATTGCTTGTTAACTCCCTTGGTTCTAACAGAAAAACTCGATTGGAGTTCCAAAGCTTAGAGTTACGTTAGATTCACAAGTTCGTACAAGAAAAACTCTTGACGAAGAGCACACGTTCACTAGACAAAGGCTTCCGATGAACTGCCTCATGTATACCAAACAACGGACGGATCTTACTGAAATTTGGGGCTTCTGATTGGTCAATCGACAGTCTACATGGCAGATTGAACAAAAGATAGATGGATTGCAGGCAGCTCTTTGTATAATTCTGCGAGAGCCTGCCTAGATTTTATCTAGAAATTTTATTACTCTTCAATAGAGAAGCGTGAAAAGTTAATTTTCAATTACTAAAAAATCATATTTAAAAAATAGCTGGGAACAATGGAGTATATAGAAAATGTAGCTATTTTCATAAATAATTCACTGTCCAAGTTACATGCCGATAGGTTAACTACCGCAGAAGATATAACAACGAAGGTTCACCACACGTGAACGCCCGCACATATTCACAAACAAAGTACATGACATCATAGAGCAAAAATTTATAAAGAATTTGGTATAACATAAGTCCTTATCCATCACTAAATACAAAACTTATAGCTAATTGACAAAAATTGCATAAATCAATTTAAAACATGTTAATGTCCGTCATCCATGCTCAGATATTCTTATTCATAGATCATCATCCTGTGTGTTGTTGCAATATATTATTTACAGCATTTACTTTCAAGTGGTCTTAGCTTGCTTCATTTAGTATATTACATGATATATGAGGAGGGAAATTTGGTTAGTGATGCCTCTGGGGTTATGAGGAACATCATAGTACTCTTGAATGTGACTCACAGAAATGAGAAATCTCAGTCAATCTCTGCAGCTGATCAAGAGCAACAAACACTTGTTGATAAACCACAGATGTGAATTGGAAACCTTCCCTTGAATGATGAAATCAACCACCTTAAAACAACAAAGCACCAGAAGAAACAGCCTTAAAACTTCTTTTTCAGCTTCTTAAAACATGTTGGAAAGAGATGATAGATGAAATCCTTAAGTTGCTCTGTTTATCTGCATTAGATAAATGGGAACCTAATATGTACTTTCAAGCACAGTGATATTTGAAACTGAGAATTTTTTTATACCTATGTAAAAACTGACTAATATTAAGTAAAGTATTTCATAATTTCAAAAAAGTATGCATGGTTAGTTTAATATAAATTTAGTTGTGTACAATTATGTTTATATTATTATGGTAAATCCTCCCTATGTATTTTACTCTTATTATTTTACACGAACTTGATATTTAAGAAAAAAATATAATATTGTTTCCACTGTTTCAGTATAAATGGGAAGTATCCAGTGGCAATATGTCTTTGAATACAAGTGTAACGAATAAACCAAAACTGTTAATACCAGGAAATGAGTTGTTGCCAGGAAGACTGTACAATGTCACCTGTACACTCCTGAGGGTTTCAGAAAATAATGTAACTGTTGTAGATATTGTAAGTACGGTGACAGTTGGTAGTGAATGTTTAAGAGAATATAAATGCTCATCATATAATAACACCATCAAAGCAACAACAAACCTTAAATTAATTAGTAAGCAATAAGTGTGTGTATATTATAAATACATCACAGTATCATTAGTTAAATTAATTAAGTTGTAGCTAGGTATATTTTTATGTTAGCTATTTGAAGTTTTATAGAAATGTTATATTAATTCCATATTAAAATGGTAAAATAGTATTTAGTGACATAAGTTTTTCGGTTTATGTAAAGTGTAAAGTGTTTTTGGTGGTGTATGTGTAAGTAAAGTGTAAGTAAATATTTATAAAACCTTTTCTTCTACTTATAAATAATAAGTGCTAGATTATTATTTTCTATCTCACCATGGCTGAAGTAAGAGAAAACATAGAATTTGGAAAAGGAAATCCAGGAAGAGGGCTAAAAATAAATGCAGACAAAACAAAACAGCTTTGTCTAAACAGTTCAGAATGCTGAAAGAATCTCCATAAACATTCAGCCCATTCAGGTTGTCATAGAGTTTGTTTAGCTTGGCTCTGCCATAGTTGAAGCTGGGGGCACTGATTACAATGTTTGGGAGAGGATTCAGAAAATCATTTGGCATGTTATAGAACATCTGGAAATCCAGACTTTACACCAGAAAACTAAAATTCATCCTCCTCAGATCTTTCAAATTTGTCCTCTTGTATGGTTTATAAGCCTTTTGAAAGTACAAAAGGTATTATCAGGAAAATGCAGGCCTTTATTAACTGACGTGTGAAAAATATCTCGTGGTTTCTTTCCATGTAAGCAGTAGACCAGATCATTAACATGGAACTCTGGGCAGAAACAAAGGAGAAACAATCCTTAAGAGAAATTAAACAAAAAACTGACAACTGGATCAGATAGAAATGACTCTGGATTCTTTATGTTGCGCAATTGAATGATGAACTTTGAATTTGATTGGATTATCAGTTCACTGTCATAATATTCGTACTCACAGTATGTTGCCAGCTCTTTATTTATAGTTGATGTTAACAGTTTATTCAAAGACTAGTACAAAGAAGAAAACAAATATTAATTCAGCATCCTTACTACCCATTTGAGATAGTTCAGATAGGGAACATGTAAAAGTATGTAACTTAGAAATATACTGCATAAACATACACAAACATAAAAAGCAAACATGGATGTATTCTACACGTACACACAAAAAGCCGATTACTAGACACTCTTGAACAACTAGAAATATACAAACACATAAAAACGACATCCTAAACAAACAGACACAATTCAAAGTGAACACACATACAATTCACATACACACGTACTATTCAAGCATATCACACCCCACACATACAACACCGATCTTTCAAATGACAGCGCCATCACCAAGAACAAGACGGACAGCGCTCCTAGTGGCAGCCTTTGATGAAGCTTGTAATAAGCAAAAACGGGTTCAGGCTATAATTTTACATTTTTACCAATAAAAGCTTAAGTGTTCTGAGTCAGTAGTATTATACTCATAATTATATACTGCATAATTTAAAAGAATTAATAACTTTGACTCTTTATCACAATTTTCTGGATTGTTAGGTCGTGGTTTAAATGGTTCATGTTTTCCACCATACGTTTCATCCATACCAATGATGGACATCATCAGTGGTGCAGGAACACATATTACAACCCCCCCCCCCCCATGAACGAATGTAAACAAACACTGTTTCGGCAAGTTAAGGCACTTATATTTATACAATATTTTTCAGATATCTGACAATAACATGTCATATATTTTTTTACCAATGTTATTTTGACTCAAAGGCCACTTTTTATTGATACTTTATTGATGACCACTCAGAAGTGCTCTGAACATTGAACAGATTTTTGATGGGTTATATCTTTAAGGTTTTAATTAAAACGTTATAACTTAAAATTTTCAAATTATATAGTAGGGAAAAACTGTATTCTCTTTAATGCTCAGAAATGGTAAATTAGTTACAATTATGAATGTGAACATTTGTTTTGTATAACTAATATTATTCACTATTCTTAGCATAAATGTGATAAGTATCTAAAAATGTTTAAGATACTTATAACCTGTTGCTATTATAGACATAAAAATAACAGTTGCCTTGCACTTGACTTTATATCAGTGTTAAGTAATTCGATTTTTCATTAAATGTAATAAATAATTACACATTTTAAAGATTTAAATACATTATTTGATTCAAACCATTTGATTTATATTTCAGAGTCTGATAGACTATTACAGAATCTGTATAATAATTTATTATATTTGTATATATTTTTGAATCTTAATCTTTGTTTAAGTATAGTCACCACTATTTTGAAGTTATTTTTTATATCACAGTAAAAACGCTGTTATATCCCCTTCAGAGAAGTTTACTACCAGTTTTTCAACTCCTAGTTGTCACAGTTTTGATTTGTAGCTGTAAGTGAAACTTGTAAAGCTAAGAACATTTCAAATGCTTAAAAACATAAAAATCACTAGGGTTAAGTTTGGGCATAAGGAAGATGGGAAAGATTGTATATTTGGAGTTTTAAAGTACCAACAATGGTAGCAGACTATGGCTGCACATTATCATAAAACAGGAGATCACCAAAAAGATAAAAGGAATATTTTGAATTTCTTCTCATTCACTTATGTTCGACATATGGTTGAGTAATGTTTCATGTATCAGAGGTTATTGCAAGTTTCCTGTGAATTCTACAAGGCAGAAGCTGTTAGCTTTATCAGATAATCTTGTATGCATTTTTTGTGGTTTCAGTGATGAGCTTTGCTTCCACTGCATCAACTGCTGTTTTGTTACTGGATTTACGTGTAAGATCCAGGCATCATTTTTCAGTAACAATCCATCTGAAGAACCCATCTCTTTCAGTATGATACTGGTCTAAAAAATTCCTTACTGATATTGTTCTCTAGTTTTCATGAGTTTTGATGAGCATTTTTAGAACCCACCTAATACAGATTTTGTGGTAAAAAAGCTTGTGAAATTTGTGAAAAACTAGCACTCATTTCACTTATTTTGAAGTCTCTTATTTCATGAACTTTTTTAGTGAATTGTTTTACAAGTACGTTAGTAATAATTAGGATCAGCAGATATAGGTATTTATCATGACAATTTTTGTGTCATTACTGAACTCTTAGCACCATTTCAACATTTTGCTGCTGTCACTATCACAGATTAGCTAACACTAATTGCTGATAAATTCCTTTTGCTCTTACTTATTATATATGTAACAGACTTATAACAGAGCAAAGTTCATAGCTGACAGTATCTTTTATACAATTTTTCATTTTAGTAAGCACATGGTCACTAAAAAATGTATTCATAACAGACTGAATGGCTGTTGGATTTTCAGTATACCAAACAAACATTGCTCTACATGACTAGAGGTACAACAAAACAGAACTTTCACACTATGGGACCTTACTTTCTAAACGACCTGACTGGCCTTCGTGTATTAGTAGGAGTACTCAATAAGAAGTACATGTAGCTAAAGATTCAGTACATGACAGTGACTTGAAATCAGGTGAAATTGCTTAAGAAGAAAGACAAGTCTTATAAAGACTTTGAAATACTGGTTTGGTAAAATTTAGTCAGTACAAGCAACTGCTCTACATTCTAAAACAAAGATGTAAGTACTTCAGTAAAGAATATTGGTATTTTTTCATAATGTTTTATCAACAAATTCCTGTGACTGTCAGAATTAAGTATAAAAATCTCATTTTATCACTTTGTTGTATGCTATTAATTTTAGTATGGAATTACCAGTTTTCTGTTTGGTATTTTCTAATGATAGCATGAAGGTATTATCTAAATAACTGTTTACCTTCTTGCTTATACTTTCTGATTTTAGATATTTAATGGTTTTGTTTTTTGTTTTTGTTTCCAGGATTACACAGAAGTTAAAACCTCTCCTGCACAAAAGATAGAAGTTTTTGTTACGCCAAATGAATTATCATTAGGCACTGGACACAGTATGGAGCTTCATGCAGTGACAACAGCCAGTTCACATCTTCTTGACAACTTACAAGTATAAACTGTTTGCTTCTTGCCAGACTTCTAAGAGCACTCAACAATTTTTATAAAATTATTCACATCCAATAATCAGTAATTAAGTATAAGTTGAAGAATAATTTGTGTACAATAACTGAATAATAATAATTCATATTTGCTTTATTAATATGTTGTACATCATACCCGCACGCGCGCACACCTTCTTCTTCATCCTCCTCCAACCTGGAGTAAGTGTAGACACCTGTTCTGGTTTCTGAAGCCTTATGTAATTGTGAATTTAAATTACTCATTTACAAGTACTTTGTGATATATATAAAATGTATTTAATATTTATAATTTCTTTACCTCAAGATGTTTTCTCTGTATTTGGAACATGTTTTGGGAAGCCTATTGTTCCCATCCTCAGCCATCTTAATTTTGTATCTTGTTGAGTACTTGTGTTTTGCTTGGTTGTTGCCATGGTTTCCTGTTGGTTTTTTATATTTTAAATTGGTATTATTGTGTTTGATTATAGTGTATATATTATTTTTTTGAGTATTTTCGATGGTAAGTGCTTTGAAAATTGTGTCATGTTTTGTACTGATTTGTATTTGTTCAGGTATTAGTTTGTTTTGTACAGCATATGAGAAAATTTACAAATATTGTAACATGATAAGGTAGTGAAGATCCAAGGATATTTAACTATAAAAATAAAAAGCTGAAGACAAGAATAAGAGGCAAAAACTTATAAACTCAGAGATCAATAACCCAAATGACCAATGACAGATAAACTGACAATGACCTGACACAATAGATCGGATAAATACAAAAGGAACCACGGAACAATGAAGAAGGAGCTAAGAACTAAATGTAACCAAGACATTAAGAATGAACATTGTAAATCCCGAATAATGACCATTATTCTGTAGTTTAACAAATGAACTAATGTAATTAGAGTGTTAATAAAGTTAATGAAAGATAATAATGTTATGTATATTTTATTGATAAAGGAATGTGTTTATAAGTATAAGTTAGGGAATTAATAACACACACACCCTAATAAATAGTGATGAATATAATCAAAATTAGTAAACATACCCTAAGGCAAATCAAGGCCACAGTTAATTACCCAAAAAGTGATCATTTGTGAAGGGAAAATAAAATAAACAATTATAATCAGTAAACCCCATGATGATACTAACATCAAAAACAACCCAGTAAACAAATCAAGTGAGTGGAAGAAGGAGTATATTAATGTAAAGTGGTGACATGTAGTGCGAGCATGTTGCACGTAGTAAGTGAAAGTGTAAAAGTCAAAAACCTTCTATGAAGGAAAAAGTGTAGTTGGTGAACTTCAAAAAGTATCCTAATTAGTAAACTGTGTTAGAATAACAGGAAGACCAGTGATAAACTTTGTATTAGTAAGTAAGAGGAACTTATTATAATGTAATTACAGTAAGCCATAGGTAATAAGGATTATAGGATAAAATAGAAATTAAGCCATTGGAATGAAGGACAAACAAGAACGATAGACACTTTTTCTAGTGAAGGAATGGAGGAATAGTATATATTGTGCAAAGTATAAATTAATGTTAGTATAATAAGGATGTTGTTACTGTTTTAAAAGAACCAATATAATGTAATGAATTGTTAATTGAACCAGATAGTAGAAGGGAGCAGAAAGGTAGTTAGAAGTTATTTCAGGCTTGAACCTGTAAAGAAAATGTTTATTACTATAATAAGAGGTGGAGTTAGGAACACCAATGTTTATTGCTTGTTTTGTTAAAAAATTGTGTTAGAAATACCAAATGTAAAGGTAAGAAGCTACTAAGAAATGTTAGATAGTAGTAGAGTAAAATCTAGGCTCTAGGCCTAACTGTTAAATAAGACTTTAGTAAATTTGAGAACAAATAATAGTCCAATATTGAAGCAGAGTATACCAAATGTTTAAACAAATTAAGTGAGCATTCCTAATACCAAAAAGGTATGAATAACAGGCTATTTTGAATAAAATATATGTAAAATATAAATATGAAAAATAATAAAAATGTAATTAGCTACTCAAAAGTGACCATGAGGGATATCAAAATGACCCTTATGAAAAATTATGAACAATGGTACTCATGTAATAAACCTAGTTATTAAAATAAGATAGAGATCTTCATTTGAAGATATTTTGTAAAATTAAACTAAAATAAGACGTTAAAACATAACAATGACTTAAATTAATGACCAATGAGAATTAGCATAATTTATTAGGTAACCATAGCAACCGGAAATGTTTTGCCAAAAAACCGTTAGATTTTCGATAGTCCATTATTGACTGATGCCGAGAGCGGATTGAGTAGCTCTCACCCCAAAATTGAATTCCAAATAAGTGAATTTTAACCAAAATCAAAGGAAAGGAAGATTATGATAGCAGCCCAGGGAATCCTGGATAATATATTATTTATTAAATTTGTTCACAACCCATAATTACCCAAGGAATTCAAGAAGACGTCTGGAAGAATAGATGACGACTAATCCCGAAGGAAGATCATAAGGACCTACATCAACTCAAGAAGACGGACGATCACAGAAGGAGTACGAGGCTGAAGTCTATGAGAAAAACTGTCTGGACGAGATTAATGAGATTCCGAAGAATAGAAGACGACTGGATCCATCCGGAAGAAGAAGACGGCATCGCAGAAGCTCCATCGAAAGTTGATGAGTATAAACAATAATCCCATTAAACGAATTCCAAATTTTTCTATCAAAAATAATAAACAACAGTTTTCACTTCACTGATCGCTATTCTGATTTAGAACTGAAGGTATTGGTAATATCACTATTTGAACTTTAATCAGTTGATAATTATTAAAATAAAAATATAATAAATAGTTAACAAACATTCCTAATAGACAAATCCTAACCAAAAATTTTACTAAATCTCATTGATAAGTACTTACTCGAATGCGTTAAGATATTAATTTTTTTGTGTACCTAGTATTAAGGATTGTTATAAATTTGTGTATTTTAGCCGTAGTCAAATATTTCTGTAGCCAAAAGGACTTATTAACACCCCTGAGTAAAACCATTTTAATTGTAAAGTAACGTTAACCGTCAAGACGGTTTGTGTACAAAAACATTGGAACTGAGCATACCAACTGAACAACTGTGATAGCCAGTGCTAAAAATAAAATTAATGTACTACAAAATAATTGAAACCTACCAAAGTGTTAATAAATATTCTCATTCTGCAACACTGTATGTTTGATTCGAGTAAATTAAGATAATAGATAAGAATTTATTGAAGTGAAAACCTCAAAACAAGACGTTAGCCAAGTCGACACTGCAGAAAGGCGTGCGCCAATCAGGTGGCGAGGCGGCAATATTCAAACCAAACGGTGAGATATACGGTTTAACCGTATATGGTAAGAGAAGGTACAACTCGACTTGCTACACGCAAATAACAGTGACAGAATTTATTGAATTTATTAATAACATCAATCACACACCCATACCGTACCACGAACCCAACGAGCGAGATAACAAACGCTCAGCACTCACACATATACTATAGAAAGAGAGAACGACTTACAGAAACACATTATATTAATAAAAAAAACCCACGTAAATGTTCACTTACAAAGTGGCGCTCACAACAGTGGGGCATCATTATCTTCTATTTAAAAGATCTCTTACAAAGTGGCGCGCCAACTAGTAGGGCTAGGATAGTTAAGGAAACATACCTTTAAACTTTACAGATTCTAGCGGCGACTACAGAAATGGAACCGGCAAAACACGGTACGAGATATCAGACGAAGATACGCGAGTAGGAGGCGGAAGAAGGAGGAAAAAGATCAGAAAAGGAGATCGAGAAGGACGTCCGAATGGAAGAAAAGGAGATAACTTCGGTGGAAGATGTAGAAGAATTATTAACACCTATAGAGACAGATAAACCCACACCACCGAAAAACCTGACCTTACAGGACATGGTAAGGCTAATGGGAGATTTCAGTAAAACAATAAATGAGAAATTGGACAGCACGAAGGAAGAAATGAAGAACACTAAAAAATTATTACAACAAAACAATGAAAAACTAGTTAAGAAGTTTGAGTCCTTGAACGAAAAATTCGACAGGAATGAGGAGAGTAACAAAAAGAATATCGAAACTTTAGAACAGAAAATGAAGGAGGAGAATAAACTGATAGGAGAAAAAATAGAGAAGAGTAATGGAAACACCAGTGAAACCTTGAGACTCATGAAAGAGGACATTCAAATGCTGAATGATAAAATTGAATATAACCAGGATACATTACAGCAACAATTGACGGAGTACAGAGAAGAATTGAAACAAACTGTAATGGAAACGGAAGAGAAGATAGAGAAAACCAGCGAAGTAGTGATGCAAGTCCGAGAAGAAATTTTGATCAAAGCGAATGAAGTTGAAGGCGAAGGTAAGAGGAGGGTTGAAGGACTCCAAAAAGAAACCAACAACAAATTAGAACAAATACAGACCAGAGTCGAAGAGAACTATAGCAGATTGGATGCATCAGTAAGTGAAGTGAAGGACACCACAACCGCCCAAGAAGGGAAAATAGCTGAATTTAGGGCAAGAGAACTACGCCTACAGGAAGAGATTAATGCGTTGAAGGACCGACCAATCATGAGCTCACATATATCATGTAGCGAAAATAGAGAAACGATAAACTTTAAAAATTACAAACGCAACCCAATTGAATTCATAGAACGAGTAGAGGAGAACTTAGCCCGAACCAGGGAGACACGGTGGACAGTAATCAAGGGCATGATCGACGACATGTTCAAAGAAGTTCACGACAATTGGTGGACGGCTGTGAGACCAGATATACATAGTTTTAGTGAGTTTAAAAAATTATTCAAGGACAAATACTGGTCGGAGGCGACACAGCACGTGGTAAAAAATAACATCAGCAATGGCCGATTCGACCCTTATCTGGGACAGTCCCCAACCGCTTACTTTTTAGGTAAGGTAAGCATAGCGAGGAACCTCGAACGTAACATCCCTGAAGAGTGCCTGGTGACACAATTAGCATACCACTACGATGGGGAAATCACAAAAAGCCGTTTGAGTGGAAGAATCAAGACGATTCAAGAGATGGCCGCGTTATTGGGGGAATATGAGTGGGAGAAACATTATGTGTTGAACCGACAAAAGAACACGCCAAACTACAGAAATTACGATAACAGAAATCAACCAAGTGGGCCGCAAGGAAACCACACACCGGCCAATCATCTGCCAGCCAACCCCAATAATTATCGAGGTTTTAATAACAATAATAACAACAATAATTATCGAGAAATTATAACCAGAATTACCCCAACAACAATAACAATCCAAACCATTCTTACAACAGGGGAAATAACCAAAACGGAGGTGGTTATAACAGGCCAATAATCTATACCACAATAATAACCAGTCGATACCGAATCAAACATACAGGCGACGGGTAAACTATATAAATGCAGAGAGTAGAAACGACGGGAGACGTAGTTATAGAAGACCGAGGAGCCGGAGTGCTGAAGAAAACAGAAGGAGTTGAGAACAAATAACTCGCAATGACCACTCGATTGAGAGAAGGCAAAACACTGAGGATAATCACCCCGTGAGATCAGAGGACCGCGCCGAAGGCAACGCCCAACATTTAAACGAGCAGCAGCAGTGAGAATACCACAGGACCCGTCACTGATCCGATCTATTGGGTTATTAACAAGACAGACAAACGAGACTAATGACGACACAATAATAATAATTCAGAACCATTATCTGAAGAACATCCGAGAGGAGCTAATGGAAGAAAATTCCACATTAATCAAGCACCCGGATAACGAAATTGCCAATGTTACCGCCAAGGTATATAATGTAAATGTTAAATTTATGATTGACACAGGTGCAAACGTGTCTTTAATTGATATAAACATGTATGAGAAAATTCAAAAAGAGAGTAAGATCAGCTTACCCATGTTACCAGTAAGTAACATTGTTTTAATTGGAGCCACTGGGAGGCAGAACAAAACCATTAAGAGACAAGTGTCTCTAGAAGTCATAAGTAATGGTGAGACACTGCCAATGATATTTTTAATTGCTCATAACTTACCATTCGAAATTCTAATTGGTTGTGATGTACTGAGAAAGTACTCTGCAGTTATCGATATGAGACTGTCAAAGGTAACTATGAAATATGAAGACAGAGAATGGGTAGCAGAATTAACTGGCAGCAAGGGGGTCATACCAATCAGTACAATATATAACATAAGAATGAGTTGTGATTCACCAGACCGGAGGTGGGAAGTGAAGCCAGACAGTCAAATAAACAATGACATCCTATGGAATCGGAAATTAGAGGAAATCCGACAGTTTCGAGGAACCCAAGACGGGAATCCATTAACGGATCAAGAGGTGGAGAAATTAATAAGAATTTATAACAAATACCGACATGTATTTTCCGACCAACCAGGAAAGGTACGGGGGGTATCAGTGCGAGTTGAAATTCAAAGAAGTGGCCAACTTTAATAAAAAATCCTACCCCATAGCGTATGCAGCAAAGGAAGCAGTGCGCACAGAAATTAGTAAAATGCGGGAGGAAGATATCATTGAGTATAGTTGTTCGCAGTACACCAGTCCTATAGTAACTGTTACCAAAAAGGATGGAAGTGTACCCCTGTGCCTCGACGCCCGAGAAATAAATAAGATACTAATCAACGACAGGACATCTCCTGGTGAAATTGAGGAGATCCTCAAAAAGTTTCATGAAACTCAATTTATCAGTACCTGGGATACAGTTTGCGGGTACTGGCAAGTAGAATTGCACCCAGCCAGTAGAAAATACGTAGCGTTCATATTTGAAGGCAGGAACTACCAGTTCAAGCGACTACCTTTTGGGCTGGTAAACTCGGTAGCAATATTTGTCCGCTGCATGGATGAGATACTGGGTCCTGAAACTATGAACTATACAACCGTGTACGTCGATGATCTGCTGATCACTTCATCCAATTGGGAGGAGCACTGTATGAGAGTAGAGAGTACTAGAAAAATTATCCATCAACAATGTAACCTTAAAATTAGAGAAGTCAAAGCTGATAGCAGCAGAAGTCCAATTCCTTGGATTCAACCTGTCACGACAAGGAATAACACCATCAATCAACAAAGTAGATGCTATTCAATGTTTCCCTACCCCTAAAAATAAGAAACAGTTACAGTCGTTCCTGGGCATCTGTAACTACTACAGAAAATTTCAGCAAAATTATTCTGAGCTGACTACTAAACTATCACCACAGCTATCATCCAAGAACAAGTGGATGTGGGGCCCAGAACAGGAAACGATTTTCAACACCATTAAAAGACACTTCCTCGACACAATCATGTTAAACCACCCCGATTTCAATAGACCCTTTTACATGAACTGCGACGCAAGTGACATTAGCTTGGGATCGGTGCTTTACCAAGAGGACAAAGATGGAAACCACCAAGTAATAAGTTTCGCCAGCAGAACGTTGAACCAGTGTGAGCGCAATTATCATGTAACTGAAAAAGAACTGTTGAGTGTGGTCTTTTCTTGTGGAAAATTTTGAACTTATATTCTTGGATATCCTATCACAGTGCGCACCGACCATAAGTCTATTTCCTTCTTGAAGAACTGCAAGCTCAGCCATGGTCGATTAGCCAGATGGATTCTTGCTCTCCAAGAATATCACATCAACTGGGAGTATATCCCTGGCAGTAAGAACACAGCAGCTGATGTACTATCTCGAATTAATACAGAACAGCAAACCTTCGATGGAGAGAAGGAGACCATAGTAAAAGTGTTTAACATTATGAAATGTAGATCCGACCTAGAAGTGATATTGAATAAAGTGAAACAACACCAGAAGGAGGATAAGAAATTAAATCAAATCCGAGAGAGGCTGGACCAACAAGAAGAAAGAGCCACCCACTTCTATTGTTTACATGAAGATATGTTATTTATTAAAACTAAACCCAACCAGAATACATGGAAACTGATAATACCTAAAGGAACCGAAGCTGAGATTATAATGGAATACCACCTCAGATACGAACACATGGGAGCACTGAAGGTGACAAAAGCATTAGAAGAGCACACATATCTGAAAGACATTAACCAGAGGGTAAGGAAGACCATAAGAAACTGTCACATATGCCAACTTGTTAAATGCAACAACGACAGGAAAGAAGGGGTAATGCAACCAATAACCTCTACTAATAAACTGGAACGAGTCTTCTTAGACATATGTGGACCTATGCCACGAAGTGGAGGGAGAAAGCAGCACAAGTTCATAGTCATTATCATGGACCATTACTCAAAATTTGTAAAATTATACCCTATCAACCGTGCTACTACAACCAAAGTATTGAACATTATCACACAGAGGTACATTACAGAGGTGGGAAGTCCCACGAATATTATCACTGACCATGGTACTCAATTCCGATGAAGGCGATGGAAAGACACATTGATGGATCTGGGCATCCGAACATACAAGACTTCAATTTACCACCCGAACAGCAACCCAGCTGAAAGAGTACTCCGTGAAGTTGGGAGGATTCTTCGTACGTACTGCCACGATCAGCAACGTAAGTGGAGTGAATACCTCGAAGCCACAGAAAATTTCATAAATCTTGCTTATCACGAATCCATTAAGGATACCCCTTACACCATCATGTACAGAAAACCACCACCTCGAGCCATAGAAGAACTTGTCAATTTCCCCACCAATCCAGTATACCAATTCGATAACGCTAGATTCTATAGCAAGATAGCGGAACAAACAGAAAAGAAAAAGGCCAAATATCACAAAATTCAACCGAAAGCAATCCGGTATCATGAAGGAGAAAAGGTGCTAATACGGAACCGAGAATTACCAAGTTCCAGAGAGGGAATCACAAAGAAATTGCTATTATTGTACAATGGGCCCTATCTCATTGTAAAGGACAACAAAAACAATACCTATGTCATAAGTGAGATAACAACCAAAAAAATAAAAGGGACTTACAACCAGTCTTCTTTGAAAAAATATTATGAACCAGTGTCAGAAAGTTAAAGAGAATTTGGAGCAGAACAATTATCAAAATTCAAAATAAATGTAAGCATAACTTACAATAAGTATTTGATTGAACCTATTATATGAATGAAAGGGAATTTAGAAGAAAGATAAGCTAAATTCAAACAAAGTAAGTACAAACTTACCTCCAAGTGTGAAACAAAATGTGTAAACCCATGTAATTTTGAAAATATGTATAATGAAATATCATAAAAAATTGATACAAAATAATAAAATGTTACACAAATAATGATGACGCTACATAACATCATTAACTAACCCTATCACAAAAGGGAATAATAAAAAAAAATTAATGTTTCACAAAGGAAAAGACAAGACAATCAAATAAAAAATAACACTGACAGATTAACTGAACAATCAATGAAAAAATATAAGTGTGCCAGAAACCAGCTACAATGTTAATTTAAAAAAAAAATATATATATATATATATATATATATAAATGAGCAATAAGGTGATGACAAATAAAATCACTACCATATAAAATAAGCTAATGAAACAATACAAAATGCCTGTTAAATATCGCCATAAGCTTAAACCAGGGAATCCAAATAAGTCACTGAGATGAAAAAGTCATGAGGTGTATAAAAGAGAGAATAATTAATCCCAAAAGTGTTTTATTGTATTGATATTATGTGAGTCGGAATGAATGACTATTATTATAATTATTATGAATATTATTATGTGATGATTTTATGTTGAGATACGTCCAACAATTATTTATGTTATTGAGCAGATAGGCAAGGCCTCTGAACTCAAAATGTGTATAAATGGATAGCAGAGTAATAGAGCCACACGTGCCCTCTGGCTAGTACCAATTTATATGAAGGGGGAGAGAAGAAAAATTTTAGGGAATAGAACATACAAGGGATAACACTCGTAATAAAATAATACCAAATACCATATTTTGAACCATGACTTAATAAAAATGAATAAAGAAGAAAGTAGCGATGGATGAATTCCTGAATAATAACAACTTGATAAAATAAACTATATTGATGATTTCAGAAAAAATATAATAATCTTTGTTTCGAAATAATCAATTTTGGTGGCGATGCATTATGTAACATGACATAAGGTAGTGAAGATCCAAGGATATTTAACTATAAAAATAAAAAGCTGAAGACAAGAATAAGAGGCAAAAACTTATAAACTCAGAGATCAATAACCCAAATGACCAATGACAGATAAACTGACAATGACCTGACACAATAGATCGGATAAATACAAAAGGAACCACGGAACAATGAAGAAGGAGCTAAGAACTAAATGTAACCAAGACATTAAGAATGAACATTGTAAATCCCGAATAATGACCATTATTCTGTAGTTTAACAAATGAACTAATGTAATTAAAGTGTAAATGAGATTTACCTAGGTTAATAATGTTAATGAAAGATAATAATGTTATGTATATTTTATTGATAAAGGAATGTGTTTATAAGTATAAGTTAGGGAATTAATAACACACACACCCTAATAAATAGTGATGAATATAATCAAAATTAGTAAGCATACCCTAAGGCAAATCAAGGCCACAGTTAATTACCCAAAAAGTGATCATTTGTGAAGGGAAAATAAAATAAACAATTATAATCAGTAAACCCCATGATGATACTAACATCAAAAACAACCCAGTAAACAAATCAAGTGAGTGGAAGAAGGAGTATATTAATGTAAAGGGGTGACATGTAGTGCGAGCATGTTGCACATAGTAAGTTTTTTCAAAACTCTTAACTTGTCTGATATATTTATTTTTATTATGGTTGAAAACCTTTCTTTTAATAATTCTGGTTACTGTTTACAGTGTAACTCTCTTTCTTCTCCATCTGAATTCTCTTTATATTTTCTTCTGGTTACTCATAGTATTAGCATGGTCTTATATATAGTCTTTCTTATTCATCATTTGAATGGTCTTAATATATTATATTTAATTTTTAACATTGTATCTTTACATTAGATATTCAGGTTGTTATATTGATCATTTTATTTAAACATTTTGGTTCTTTCCTTTCTCTTAGAAAGTTATTAATCCGCCTTCGCATTCATTAGCATTAATTCATTTATATTATATTTCATGTGGTATTTCTTCTCTTTGCATTTCATATAGGTCTTATTATTATCATTTGTTCAAAATCATCTTCTCCATCTGTTTGGTATGAGTTGTTCTTCTTTGCTCTTAATTAACTGTTTTCATTATCGTTTCATAGGTAATTAGTCTCTTTGCTTCCAAATGTTTTTCTTTTCTTGCATATTACACTCTTCTTTGTTATTCTTCTCTACTCCTTCAAATGCTATTGTGAATATCTAGCATTTAATCTGGATTAACGTTAATTCTCTTTTCTGAATTAATCACTTTATTTTCTTCTCAATTCAATTATAATTGACACATAATTATTTTTTTGGAACTTGGTTAGTTTTAATGTAAAATTCAAACTATTCTTTTTATTTAATTAAAAAAAATATTTCTCATAAATCCTTGTAATATGTTGATCTTATCTTGTTTCAAAGTACTGACGTTCTATCAACATTCAAATTCTGTTTAATTCATTTATTCCCAGAATTGTTTCATTCAGAATTGTTTATAGTACTGTTATCTTACTATTATTTCTGAATGTTTTGGTATTTTTCCAAATCCAAATTCTTCTTAATTATTTACCATAAAGTTTTCTCATAAACTTAGTTATAGTAAGTTGGTCTTACTTCATTTTTAAATTTTTCGTATTAAGTTCAAAATTCTCTCTCTTTCTCTTTCTTCCATAAAGTTTTGTTCTAAATTATCAGGTTGTAGTAAGAAGTACTTACTCAATTTTAAATTTTTATAAATATATTTCAATTCAAAAGTCTTTCTTTTTCTTTCTTCCATAAAGTTCGTTCCAAAATTATTAGGTTGTAAGTTGTTCTTACATATTTTAGAATTTTTTAAAAATAAATTCAAAATTCTAAATTCCTTCTTCTTATAATTCTCCAGAATGTTCTTCTCAAAATATTAGGTTGTAAGATGTACTTACATTATTTTAGAATTTTAAAAATTCTAAATTCTAAATTCCAAAACTCACAACTCATTCTTCATAATATTTCTTCATAGAAGCTTGATTGTACACTCCTTTGATTTTTCCTGAAACGATTTCCCTCAACTCATATGTATTGTTATGCTTATCATTTACCACAACATATGGGCCAGTGTAAAGTAATAATAGTTTTTTGGTTACGCCTTCTAAGGTGCTAGGCAGCTCTCTATTTTTTAGGAGGACTTTTTCACCTTCTTTATATGTTACAATACGCCCTATTGCCTTCTGGTATTTAGCTTGCCGTTTTTCCTGATCTTCTGCTACCTTATTGTAAAACTTCAACTGGTTGAATTTCCTATTGTTGTTTGTTGGAAATTCAGTGATTTGTTCAATGTCTCGGGGAGTCGGCTTCTCATACATGGCTGAGTATGGTGGAATTCCTATAGCTGGATGGTGGGCGTAATTTAGGAATGTTTCTGTCGCTGCTAGGTACTCTTGCCACTTTTTCTGTTGGTTGTGACAGTACGTGCGCAATATCCTACCCACTTCTCTCAGCCGGATTGCTACTTGGGTGGTAGACTGATGTCTTATACGTTTTGACCCCAAGTGCTAATAAAGTGTCTCGCCATCTCCTCCCCTTAAATTGTGTACCATGGTCGGTAATAATGGAAGATGGTCTACCGACCTCTGGGATATACGAATCGATAATCACCGCCAAAACCTTTACTGTTGTTGCCCGATTAACCGGATATAGCTTTATATACTTGGTGTAGTGATCCATTATGATTACCAAGTATTTATATCTGTGTCGACCACCACTACGGGGAAATGGCCCGCAGATATCCAAAAACACTTTTTCCAGTTTTGCGTTGGAAGTTATTGGTATCATGATACCCTCTGTCTTTTCATTGTTTATTTTGGCACATTGGCAGATCTTACAGGACTTGATGTACGTTCTCACCTTGCGGTTGATATTCTTGATCTTACAGTTTTCTTCTAGAGCCTGTATCACTTTTAACGCTCCCATGTGACCATACCTGACATGGTAATCGATGATGACCTCCTTTTCGATTTGGTGTGGGATTATCACCTTCCATGTCTCATCGTCTAAGGCGGTTTTTATGAATAAAATTTCCTTGTTAAGGTGGTAATATTTAGAAATGGTTTCATCATTGGCTTCCAAACGACTCACAATGTTTTTCAGCTTAGGATCAGACTGCTGATGGATTCGAATATTTATTAGCAAAGCTTGTAAATCGGCTCTGGTCGTGAATATGTTATAAATTTTTACTAAGCTCTCCTTCTCTCCCTCGAAAGTCTGATTTTCCAGATTTATACGTGACAACACATCCGCTACCACGTTCTTCTTTCCTGGAATGTATTCCCATTTCAGGTCATATTCTTGTAGGGCGAGTACCCACCTAGCCAATCGGCCGTGACTCAACTTGCACCTACGAAGGAACGAGATGGATTTATGATCAGTTCGTACCGTGACTTGATATCCGAGAATGTACGTCCGGAATTTGCTGCATGCGAACACCATGCTCAACAATTCCTTTTCTGTCACACTGTAGTTCTTTTCGCACTGGTTCAGTGTGCGACTAGCGAAGCTTATTACCAGATGTTGTCCCTCCTCATCTTCCTGGTATAATGTCGTTCCTAAGCTTAAGTCGCTAGCGTCACAGTTTAGAAAGAACGGTTTCTTAAAATCTGGGTGACGAAGTATAACACTCTCCAGAAACTTCTCTTTTATCAAGCGGAAAGTAATACCTTGATCTTCACCCCAAGTCCATTTGTTCTTGGCAGATAACTGTGGTTGAAACTTGGCGGTCAACTCGGAATATCGGCTCTGAAACTTCCTGTAATAGTTACAGAGTCCGAGGAAAGATTGCAATTGTTTCCTGTTTCTTGGTTGCGGGAACCTCTGAATTGCCTCCACTTTCTCTGCTGATGGGGTAATACCTCGGTCGTCTAGGTTGAAACCCAAGAATTGTACCTCGCGCGCTATGAACTTGGATTTCTCCAACTTCAGTGTTATGTTGTTCTGCGCTAGTTTGTTTAGTACAAATTCCACTCTGTAACAGTGCTCCTCCCAGGTTCCGGATGTGATTAGTAAATCGTCAACATAGACGGTGGTAAATTGGAGCGCTTCTTGTCCAAGAATCTGGTCCATGCATGCCACAAATATGGCGACAGAATTGACAAGTCCGAAGGGCAGTCTCTTGAACTGGTAATTGCGCCCTTCGAAAATGAACGCTACATACTGGCGGCTTTGTGGATGCAGCTTTACCTGCCAATAACCACAGACCGTATCCCAGGTGCTAATAAATTTAGTACCATGAAAACGTTTTAAGATCTCTTCTATTTCACCGGGAGAGGTTCTGTCATTCACAATTGTCTTCTTCAACTCACGCGCATCTAAACAGAGCCGGACTTGTCCGTCTTTCTTCGGAACAGCAATAATTGGACTAGTGTAAGGTGATTGACTAATCTCAATTATGTCATTTTCTATCATCTTGTTTATCTCTGTTCTCACGGCTTCTTTGAGCGACTGCGCTATTGGATATGACCTCCGGTTAAACTCTACGTTTTCTTTAAAACGAAGTTGGCACTGGTAGTTTTTTACCTTCCCTGGTTCATCAGAAAACACCGCCTTGTATTTCTCATATATGGCGATTAGACGATCAGCCAGATGTGTTGGTATTTTCTTGTTATCGCTTCCGCACTGGAAATTCCGTATTTCTTGGATCTTAACTGACCATAAATCGTCTCCTCCATGATTGTATATTATGGGTTTAGAAAGAGGGCTGTTTCTAATAACATTTATTTGACGAAGTTGTTGATGTATAGGGCTGGGAAGTATAGTTGTGCTTCCTACCAGATCTGCGGTCCATGTTACTCCGCCTGGGAAAAGTGATACTCTATTTAAATTAAGATCGATTACTGCCGAATATCTACGAAGAATATCGCAACCGACTAAGATGTCAAATGGTAATCCGGTGGCGATTAAAAATTCCATGTCTAAAGCTATATCACGGCTAACGACACTTAAGGAAACTTGCTTCCGAATGGTTTTATTCTGGCGGCCAGTTGCACCTACCAACACAATGTTGTTGACTGGTAACATTGGCAAAGTTTTTCCACATGTACACTGTATTCTCTCCAACTCATTGGAGTTTATTATTGAAATATTAGCTCCTGTGTCTATCATTATTTTAGCGGGAACTCCTTCCACCTCCGCTGTTATATAAATTATCTCATTATTATTGTTGCTGAGACTCTTCTCGTTTTCTTCCAAAAGTTCAGTTCGTATGTCTTTCAGATAGTGGTTACTTATAATAGTGATGTTTTTATGCTGGTTTGCTGGTCGCAATTCATCCTTTTCTAACCCAGGAAGTATAAGCAGTAACGGGTCATTGTTGTTGATTACTGCCTCCTCTCGTTTAAAGTATTTTGGTCATTGTTTATATTATTATTGACCGAGGCATCGTTCGGGAAACTCTGGTTTGTTTCCTGACGTTCTGTACACTGGTTGAGGTTTAACGCCCTATTCTGTTGTCTGCCAAGATCCTCCAGGCTTGTACTTCGTCTTCCCTGTTCGTGTCTTGGGCCGTCTCGTTCCGCACTCCTCCATCTTCGGTCAGCGCCGTGGAAGCTGCTCCTCCTCGGTTGATAATATCTCCTGGGTCCGCGATCTTCTGCTCTTATAAAATTTACCCTAGGGCGCGACACTCGGTTATTATTATTGCTATTATTGTTATTACTAAAATTATTATGATAGTAATTTCGGTTAGGTGGGTAAGGTCTGTCACCATTATTGTTGGGATATGGATTTCTCTGACTGTATGGGACATTATTATTTTGTTGATAAAAATTGTTTCTATTGTTTGGGTAGGGGTTGTTATTCCTAACTCCGTTAAAATTACCGTTAAACTGGTTATTACATGTCTGGTTGTTAGGGCCGTCGTAATTACTGGGCTGGTTCCGGTTACTTGCATGGTTATTGCCGTTATTCGGGTAGGTAGTCGGCCTTGCTTCTGGTCTCTCATTTCTCTTCCTGCTCTGCCGATAATACTCCTCGTTCTCGTATCCCTCTAATAACTCGGTCATCGCCTGGATCGTCTTGATCTGGCTGCCTCTCCGGGCCCTGATAATGTCCTCATCATAGTGATACGATATCTTGTTCACTAAACATTCTTCTGGGATTGCCGGCTCGAGGTGTTTTGCCATGCACACCTTCCCCAAGAAATATGCCGTCATACTGCTACCTAATTGTGCCCTGTATCTTCCATTACAAATATTGTCACGGATCAAGTTCTGGGTGGTCTCAGACCAGTATTTTGTCTTAAACATTTTCCGGAACTGTTGGTAGTCGGGAATTTCACTCCGGTTGGCCATCCACCAATTATCAGTTATGTCTCGGAAAGACTCGTCTAATATCTCCCTGCTGTGGCTCCATTGAGTAATTTTATGCTTGGTCAAATATTCTTCTACCCTAGCCAGGAACTCCATCGGCTTGCGTTTGTATTGCCGGAAGTTGAGCCACTCTCGGCTTTCGTTAATGGGTAATCCGGTGAAATGAGTCGGTCTGTTTCTTATTGCTTCCATCTCCTCTCGGCTTTGTCGCACCTGCCCGGTGATATTGGCCATGGTCTCTTGTATATCATTACATCGTTCTGTGACCTGGTTGCGTACTTTTCCGAATGCTTCTTGATTTTCCTTCCTCTGTTCTTCTACCTTCCTACGACTATGTTCTTCAATATTTGTGAACTTGATGTTCACCACTTCTTTAAACTCATGCACCTCCTTTTCGGTCTGGTTGCACTTTCCATCAATCTCTCGAATCTGTCGATTGACCATTATATTTTCTTCTTCCATCTTCTTATCCATCGCTTTTTTGTTAACCTTGATTTCCTTATTCAGTTCTTCTCGCAACAATTCCATTCTTTCGTCCAGTTTGTCCAAATTCTCCTGATTGACTTCTCTTAATTCTTCTCTCAAAATTTGATTGTCCTCTCTCAATTCTTCTAATTTCTCCCCCATCTTCTCTTCCAACTTCTTGTTATCTTCCTTCAACTCTTCCTTCAATTGTCGGTTGTTCTTCTCTATCTTTTTCCTGGTTTCATCGATTTTCTGATTAGTATTTTCAATTTTATTAATCAATTCTTCTTTAGTCTACTTGAATTCTTCCTTGAACGATTGGTTGTCTTCCTTCAATTCTTCTAACTTCTTCCCCATCTCTTCTTCCATCTTCTTGCTGTTTTCTTCCATCTTCTTGCTATTTTCTTCCATCTTCTCTTCCATCTTCTTGCTGTTTTCTTCCATCCTCTTGCTATTTTCTTCCATCTTCTCTTCTATCTTCTTGTTCATCCCAGTCAACTCTTCTTTTGTGGATTGGTTATCCTTCTTCAATTCTTCTTTAGTTTTTTCGATTTTATTTCCTAAATCTTCTTTCAACTCTTCCTTGTTGGATTTGTTGCTATCTTCTATTCTCTGACTCATTTGAAGGAACATTTCCATCATTCTCTCTAGAATTGGACCTTCTGTTGTTTTGGATTTCTCAGGTCGTTCCTCTTGGAGATTGACTTCCCCTGTCTGTGTGGGTATCTCCGGTTGTTCAGTTTGTTTGGACAACCCCGGCGGTAAAAACTCTTCCACCTCTACTGGTGTCGCCTCCTTGTTGTCCATGTCAACTTCTATTTCTTTCTCGGCCTCCGCCGCCCATTTCTTAGATGTTGCACGTCGTTGCATTTTCCCTTGAAATTCTCTGGCATTGTAGCTGTTGCCTAGCTCCAACTAGTGATTGGGCAGAATTTATTGGCCTTCCAATCGCTAATTAAAGCCCCTAAAGTTGTGCGCCAATTTGTAATAATAATCTATAAGTGGAGTGAGTCTGTAGGTTGTAATGTGTTTAATTGGTGTGGCTCTCGACGTCTTACTGGCCTGAAACACTTCCTTAAGTTTCCCAGCTGGTCGAGTCTCAATGGTAGCAAGACCGGTCGAGTAGCGTAATGTTGATGAAGAAATATATGTTCAGCTTCACCGAAAGTTTCAAAACAAAAATTGTTGTTTTGAAAAAAAATTTAAAATAAAATTATGTTTATAAAAAAAAATAATTAAAAAAAATTTCTTTTTATTAATTAATTAATTATAATCAATTAATTAATATAGGGCTGTGAAGTTTTAAAAAGTGTAATGCTCTTCTGAAAAATTTTATTAAAGTTTTGGTATATGTTAAATCAACTACCACCACTCATAAGATTATCTTCAGGACAATCGATATTTGTTTACCTTTTTGTTTTTTAGGTTATCTTCACTTATAGGTGGTAAAGTCCTGGTAGATTATTAATTAGAATTATATTAGTCGTAATTAGAAATATTTAGGAAATAAAGAACTATTTAGTGTTGAAAAGTATTAATGTTTTATTAGTTAATAGCAATATTGACTCTTATCGATTCTCAGGATATCGAAAAAGTTACAAATTATATTATATAAAAATCATACAGGGTTCTTTAAACAGCCAATTATTATCAAAGTCAGAGAAATCGGGCTAATATTTAAAAAGTATAACGTTACAACAAATTAATAATTATTACTAAATACAGACATTGAATAATAAATTTAAAAATCATATAATTGTTTTCACCAACAGCTGATGTGAGCACGGAGAAGGCACTGGGATTGTCAAAAGCAATTGGCCGCTATCCAGTTGATCAAAATGTCGCTCGTTCCTGCTACGTTCCAAATAATGTATTTTCTGTCAGTATTCCTGTTCTGGTGTCTGCAAATCTCTTGTTAAATGTTGTGTAGTGCCTGGTGTAATGTTTCTGGGTTGTATTTAGTGTATCCGTGTAATTATAAGTTCAAACACTTTCCCCAATTCCGACACTAATTTGGTTAATGTATTATACAGTTTTCTGGTGTTTTGTGGTGTTTTTCGGAGTAGATATGTATTGTTCAGTGTTATGTAGTGTTTCTTGATTGTTTCTGTTATAGTATGAGAGTTCTAGAAGTATTTTACAAGTCACTCGCGATTTCACAATAACGTACTATTCACTCCTTGACTTTACCGTTATAAGTTAGGTTAGGCTCGTTACAAAACGTTTGTCATGTTAACCGTTCAAATACCAATAATCAACTAACTCTTTCCTTCAGTCTCAATTAAACTCTTAGCCCATATAATATTATCCTTAACATTGTTCAAATATATTTTCACATCCTGTGCACACTTTAAAATTTCACTATATAAATGCCTAAACTTCGGTTATTTAGCAATTTTATTTACTAGATGTTATTTAAATTAATCTTTCAGTTCATTCGGCTTATTTTCAGATTAAATAGTGCCGTTTTATAGTGTTTTCTGTCCAAAATTAGTAATTTTACTTTCATTTTTGGTATTCTCTGAAAAGTCAAAACATCAAAATTTACTTCCTGTCATCATATAAATTCAGCCATTTTATCAGTTATATTTAATATTAATAATCTTATATTGTATTAAAAGGTTTATATTCCCTTATTTTCTGGTAATTAATTGAATTAGTTGTATTCTGAAACATTATTCTGAAATATATGACTCCCATGTCCAAATTTCTGAATTTAGTCATTTTCATTTTTATTTATAATTCTGAATATAATTTATTAAAATCTCTCTAAATGGTATGTGCAATTATATGGCATGATCTCAAGTTTATTTTGTCTAAACCCCTTTTGTTTATTTGCTTTTAAATGAGTAATTTCTCTGTTTTGATGAAGTTTGGTTTCCATTCTTTTGGCCTAGGTTTTTTAACAATTTTTCTTTACAAAATGTTTTACAAACAATATATGATGTGCGATACCCTCTCTGACTTTTACATATAGTATTATAAATTAAACATGTTTTCAAATTACACAATAACAATTAGTATTGGTTACAATACAAATAACAGTTAAACAAATAAAGAATATTTTTAAATAAATGGTTGTCTTCAAGTCAGACATTCTACAACAAAATCCTTATTTCTAACATGGAAATATGGTTTACAAAAAAGGTTTTTTACTAACTAACATCTTAATTACTCTCTACTATTTACAAGTAGTAACTATTTTTATAGTTCTGATGTTAGTTGTATCAGACCCAAACAAATGGCCTTATATCTAATAAATTTTTAAACATCCTTATGCTATATTCATAAAAACCTTACATCTATATCCTTGTTGCTAACTATTATTACAAGTAGGATTCTACAGTTTTTATACCGTCTTTTACACATTGTCTTTGGGGAATTGTACCCTGTCATTAATAAATAAATAGTATAAATTGTTCGAAAAGTATTATGAAATCTTTTTTTTCTTTTTGCATATAAAACAAAATGTTATTTTAAACCGATTTATGTTATTTATAAATAACATATTCTCACAGTACACATTTCAAGTCATTGGAAATTGTATATTTCATTGCATTCAATGTTTGTGATTGCCAAGAATGAAACACAAGGTTCATTTTTTATAACTTTACTAAAAATGAACTTTATCTTGTGAAAAACTTACTTTTTTCGTCGGACGCGTTTCGGCTTAGTATCCGCCTTCTTCAGCTTTTAGTCAGACTTCAGCTTTTAGTCATTTTTTATAATACCCAAAACTATCACTGGTTCACTTGCACTTTTATATTATGTTATTGCTAAATGGTCGTATAGTCTTTTTAACACAATAAAATGGTTAGTGTTTTATAATGTAGATTTGTTCCATGGGTACTATATTATTGTTTCATCTTAGTTCACAGGTAACTTTTACTTTATACACTTCTCTCTCGTAAATTTATATACATGTGGTTTTCATCTCGTTATACTTTTATTTTTAATGATTTATTTTGGGGGTATGGGGATTTGGGTGTCTTTTATAAGAGCATGACATCTTCTTCAGGATGCTGCCTTCTTCTTCTTTCATCAGTCTTCTTTTCTCCTGCCTTCTGGGACTGGTATCTTCTCCATCTTCTTCTTGATGCCATCAGGTTTCTTGGGATCTTCTCCATCTTCTTCTTTATTTTAGAAATACACAACCTGTATTGGTTGATCTTGGCTTATTTTAGGGTTTCTATTCTATTTATTCTCCCTCGTTGTGGGTTTGGTCATATTCTGTACTGCTTGGTTACTTACTTTCTTACCTTCCTGGGTTATACCTTGAAAACCTTTGGTTATGAGACTGGTCTTGGATGACTCATCACTAGTAACTCCTTTTATTTGAACTTGTATTTTCTTTATAATAATGATTTCTTTCCACAGTTGCTATGAATTAATCTATTTATATTAAACTTAATGCTTTCTTCCAAATTTAAATATTATAACTTCATTATTCTAATGATCAATTGCCATTCAATATTATGCATACATCTGTCACGTTACAGATTGCTTCCCTCCAGAAGTAATTATTTCAGACATGTTTATGGATGAAATAATTTCTTATGATAATTTCATCATTTCTTATAATTCATTTTCTTCTCCATTTTTTATATCGACTTTTTTATATTAGAGTTTTATTAATTTTATATATATAGTTACTTGTTTTACTACTGATCCTTTTCGGATAGTTAGTGTCTTCTGAGATATATTATTATGGTAATACATTTTCTTTCTTTATCAACTTCGTGTTGTATCCTTGGGATATTAATTCCCTAACATTCCCTATCACGTGGGCTGGGGCAGATCAGAGGGGCACTGTACGCTACTTCTCTGCTGGCCATAAACCACTTCTATAAATTGAGTACAGAGGCATATCCATCCCTGCTCAAAAAACATAATGCTGCTGGAATTATCTTCAGTCAGTCATCGAATAAATAAATAAAAATAGTCTCATTTTCGACTAATAAAAATATCTTTGGATTCTCCACTTCGTAGTCTCTCAGATTATCTCACATTTTCTATCTTAATAAATCTTCATAATTATTATTATACTCATTATATATATATTTTTTCAAAACTCTTAACTTGTCTGATATATTTATTTTTATTATGGTTGAAAACCTTTCTTTTAATAATTCTGGTTACTGTTTACAGTGTAACTCTCTTTCTTCTCCATCTGAATTCTCTTTATATTTTCTTCTGGTTACTCATAGTATTAGCATGGTCTTATATATAGTCTTTCTTATTCATCATTTGAATGGTCTTAATATATTATATTTAATTTTTAACATTGTATCTTTACATTAGATATTCAGGTTGTTATATTGATCATTTTATTTAAACATTTTGGTTCTTTCCTTTCTCTTAGAAAGTTATTAATCCGCCTTCGCATTCATTAGCATTAATTCATTTATATTATATTTCATGTGGTATTTCTTCTCTTTGCATTTCATATAGGTCTTATTATTATCATTTGTTCAAAATCATCTTCTCCATCTGTTTGGTATGAGTTGTTCTTCTTTGCTCTTAATTAACTGTTTTCATTATCGTTTCATAGGTAATTAGTCTCTTTGCTTCCAAATGTTTTTCTTTTCTTGCATATTACACTCTTCTTTGTTATTCTTCTCTACTCCTTCAAATGCTATTGTGAATATCTAGCATTTAATCTGGATTAACGTTAATTCTCTTTTCTGAATTAATCACTTTATTTTCTTCTCAATTCAATTATAATTGACACATAATTATTTTTTTGGAACTTGGTTAGTTTTAATGTAAAATTCAAACTATTCTTTTTATTTAATTTAAAAAAATATTTCTCATAAATCCTTGTAATATGTTGATCTTATCTTGTTTCAAAGTACTGACGTTCTATCAACATTCAAATTCTGTTTAATTCATTTATTCCCAGAATTGTTTCATTCAGAATTGTTTATAGTACTGTTATCTTACTATTATTTCTGAATGTTTTGGTATTTTTCCAAATCCAAATTCTTCTTAATTATTTACCATAAAGTTTTCTCATAAACTTAGTTATAGTAAGTTGGTCTTACTTCATTTTTAAATTTTTCGTATTAAGTTCAAAATTCTCTCTCTTTCTCTTTCTTCCATAAAGTTTTGTTCTAAATTATCAGGTTGTAGTAAGAAGTACTTACTCAATTTTAAATTTTTATAAATATATTTCAATTCAAAAGTCTTTCTTTTTCTTTCTTCCATAAAGTTCGTTCCAAAATTATTAGGTTGTAAGTTGTTCTTACATATTTTAGAATTTTTTAAAAATAAATTCAAAATTCTAAATTCCTTCTTCTTATAATTCTCCAGAATGTTCTTCTCAAAATATTAGGTTGTAAGATGTACTTACATTATTTTAGAATTTTAAAAATTCTAAATTATAAATTCCAAAACTCACAACTCATTCTTCATAATATTTCTTCATAGAAGCTTGATTGTACACTCCTTTGATTTTTCCTGAAACGATTTCCCTCAACTCATATGTATTGTTATGCTTATCATTTACCACAACATATGGGCCAGTGTAAAGTAATAATAGTTTTTTGGTTACGCCTTCTAAGGTGCTAGGCAGCTCTCTATTTTTTAGGAGGACTTTTTCACCTTCTTTATATGTTACAATACGCCCTATTGCCTTCTGGTATTTAGCTTGCCGTTTTTCCTGATCTTCTGCTACCTTATTGTAAAACTTCAACTGGTTGAATTTCCTATTGTTGTTCGTTGGAAATTCAGTGATTTGTTCAATGTCTCGGGGAGTCGGCTTCTCATACATGGCTGAGTATGGTGGAATTCCTATAGCTGGATGGTGGGCGTAATTTAGGAATGTTTCTGTCGCTGCTAGGTACTCTTGCCACTTTTTCTGTTGGTTGTGACAGTACGTGCGCAATATCCTACCCACTTCTCTCAGCCGGATTGCTACTTGGGTGGTAGACTGATGTCTTATACGTTTTGACCCCAAGTGCTAATAAAGTGTCTCGCCATCTCCTCCCCTTAAATTGTGTACCATGGTCGGTAATAATGGAAGATGGTCTACCGACCTCTGGGATATACAAATCGATAATCACCGCCAAAACCTTTACTGTTGTTGCCCGATTAACCGGATATAGCTTTATATACTTGGTGTAGTGATCCATTATGATTACCAAGTATTTATATCTGTGTCGACCACCACTACGGGGAAATGGCCCGCAGATATCCAAAAACACTTTTTCCAGTTTTGCGTTGGAAGTTATTGGTATCATGATACCCTCTGTCTTTTCATTGTTTATTTTGGCACATTGGCAGATCTTACAGGACTTGATGTACGTTCTCACCTTGCGGTTGATATTCTTGATCTTACAGTTTTCTTCTAGAGCCTGTATCACTTTTAACGCTCCCATGTGACCATACCTGACATGGTAATCGATGATGACCTCCTTTTCGATTTGGTGTGGGATTATCACCTTCCATGTCTCATCGTCTAAGGCGGTTTTTATGAATAAAATTTCCTTGTTAAGGTGGTAATATTTAGAAATGGTTTCATCATTGGCTTCCAAACGACTCACAATGTTTTTCAGCTTAGGATCAGACTGCTGATGGATTCGAATATTTATTAGCAAAGCTTGTAAATCGGCTCTGGTCGTGAATATGTTATAAATTTTTACTAAGCTCTCCTTCTCTCCCTCGAAAGTCTGATTTTCCAGATTTATACGTGACAACACATCCGCTACCACGTTCTTCTTTCCTGGAATGTATTCCCATTTCAGGTCATATTCTTGTAGGGCGAGTACCCACCTAGCCAATCGGCCGTGACTCAACTTGCACCTACGAAGGAACAAGATGGATTTATGATCAGTTCGTACCGTGACTTGATATCCGAGAATGTACGTCCGGAATTTGCTGCATGCGAACACCATGCTCAACAATTCCTTTTCTGTCACACTGTAGTTCTTTTCGCACTGGTTCAGTGTGCGACTAGCGAAGCTTATTACCAGATGTTGTCCCTCCTCATCTTCCTGGTATAATGTCGTTCCTAAGCTTAAGTCGCTAGCGTCACAGTTTAGAAAGAACGGTTTCTTAAAATCTGGGTGACGAAGTATAACACTCTCCAGAAACTTCTCTTTTATCAAGCGGAAAGTAATACCTTGATCTTCACCCCAAGTCCATTTGTTCTTGGCAGATAACTGTGGTTGAAACTTGGCGGTCAACTCGGAATATCGGCTCTGAAACTTCCTGTAATAGTTACAGAGTCCGAGGAAAGATTGCAATTGTTTCCTGTTTCTTGGTTGCGGGAACCTCTGAATTGCCTCCACTTTCTCTGCTGATGGGGTAATACCTCGGTCGTCTAGGTTGAAACCCAAGAATTGTACCTCGCGCGCTATGAACTTGGATTTCTCCAACTTCAGTGTTATGTTGTTCTGCGCTAGTTTGTTTAGTACAAATTCCACTCTGTAACAGTGCTCCTCCCAGGTTCCGGATGTGATTAGTAAATCGTCAACATAGACGGTGGTAAATTGGAGCGCTTCTTGTCCAAGAATCTGGTCCATGCATGCCACAAATATGGCGACAGAATTGACAAGTCCGAAGGGCAGTCTCTTGAACTGGTAATTGCGCCCTTCGAAAATGAACGCTACATACTGGCGGCTTTGTGGATGCAGCTTTACCTGCCAATAACCACAGACCGTATCCCAGGTGCTAATAAATTTAGTACCATGAAAACGTTTTAAGATCTCTTCTATTTCACCGGGAGAGGTTCTGTCATTCACAATTGTCTTCTTCAACTCACGCGCATCTAAACAGAGCCGGACTTGTCCGTCTTTCTTCGGAACAGCAATAATTGGACTAGTGTAAGGTGATTGACTAATCTCAATTATGTCATTTTCTATCATCTTGTTTATCTCTGTTCTCACGGCTTCTTTGAGCGACTGCGCTATTGGATATGACCTCCGGTTAAACTCTACGTTTTCTTTAAAACGAAGTTGGCACTGGTAGTTTTTTACCTTCCCTGGTTCATCAGAAAACACCGCCTTGTATTTCTCATATATGGCGATTAGACGATCAGCCAGATGTGTTGGTATTTTCTTGTTATCGCTTCCGCACTGGAAATTCCGTATTTCTTGGATCTTAACTGACCATAAATCGTCTCCTCCATGATTGTATATTATGGGTTTAGAAAGAGGGCTGTTTCTAATAACATTTATTTGACGAAGTTGTTGATGTATAGGGCTGGGAAGTATAGTTGTGCTTCCTACCAGATCTGCGGTCCATGTTACTCCGCCTGGGAAAAGTGATACTCTATTTAAATTAAGATCGATTACTGCCGAATATCTACGAAGAATATCGCAACCGACTAAGATGTCAAATGGTAATCCGGTGGCGATTAAAAATTCCATGTCTAAAGCTATATCACGGCTAACGACACTTAAGGAAACTTGCTTCCGAATGGTTTTATTCTGGCGGCCAGTTGCACCTACCAACACAATGTTGTTGACTGGTAACATTGGCAAAGTTTTTCCACATGTACACTGTATTCTCTCCAACTCATTGGAGTTTATTATTGAAATATTAGCTCCTGTGTCTATCATTATTTTAGCGGGAACTCCTTCCACCTCCGCTGTTATATAAATTATCTCATTATTATTGTTGCTGAGACTCTTCTCGTTTTCTTCCAAAAGTTCAGTTCGTATGTCTTTCAGATAGTGGTTACTTATAATAGTGATGTTTTTATGCTGGTTTGCTGGTCGCAATTCATCCTTTTCTAACCCAGGAAGTATAAGCAGTAACGGGTCATTGTTGTTGATTACTGCCTCCTCTCGTTTAAAGTATTTTGGTCATTGTTTATATTATTATTGACCGAGGCATCGTTCGGGAAACTCTGGTTTGTTTCCTGACGTTCTGTACACTGGTTGAGGTTTAACGCCCTATTCTGTTGTCTGCCAAGATCCTCCAGGCTTGTACTTCGTCTTCCCTGTTCGTGTCTTGGGCCGTCTCGTTCCGCACTCCTCCATCTTCGGTCAGCGCCGTGGAAGCTGCTCCTCCTCGGTTGATAATATCTCCTGGGTCCGCGATCTTCTGCTCTTATAAAATTTACCCTAGGGCGCGACACTCGGTTATTATTATTGCTATTATTGTTATTACTAAAATTATTATGATAGTAATTTCGGTTAGGTGGGTAAGGTCTGTCACCATTATTGTTGGGATATGGATTTCTCTGACTGTATGGGACATTATTATTTTGTTGATAAAAATTGTTTCTATTGTTTGGGTAGGGGTTGTTATTCCTAACTCCGTTAAAATTACCGTTAAACTGGTTATTACATGTCTGGTTGTTAGGGCCGTCGTAATTACTGGGCTGGTTCCGGTTACTTGCATGGTTATTGCCGTTATTCGGGTAGGTAGTCGGCCTTGCTTCTGGTCTCTCATTTCTCTTCCTGCTCTGCCGATAATACTCCTCGTTCTCGTATCCCTCTAATAACTCGGTCATCGCCTGGATCGTCTTGATCTGGCTGCCTCTCCGGGCCCTGATAATGTCCTCATCATAGTGATACGATATCTTGTTCACTAAACATTCTTCTGGGATTGCCGGCTCGAGGTGTTTTGCCATGCACACCTTCCCCAAGAAATATGCCGTCATACTGCTACCTAATTGTGCCCTGTATCTTCCATTACAAATATTGTCATGGATCAAGTTCTGGGTGGTCTCAGACCAGTATTTTGTCTTAAACATTTTCCGGAACTGTTGGTAGTCGGGAATTTCACTCCGGTTGGCCATCCACCAATTATCAGTTATGTCTCGGAAAGACTCGTCTAATATCTCCCTGCTGTGGCTCCATTGGGTAATTTTATGCTTGGTCAAATATTCTTCTACCCTAGCCAGGAACTCCATCGGCTTGCGTTTGTATTGCCGGAAGTTGAGCCACTCTCGGCTTTCGTTAATGGGTAATCCGGTGAAATGAGTCGGTCTGTTTCTTATTGCTTCCATCTCCTCTCGGCTTTGTCGCACCTGCCCGGTGATATTGGCCATGGTCTCTTGTATATCATTACATCGTTCTGTGACCTGGTTGCGTACTTTTCCGAATGCTTCTTGATTTTCCTTCCTCTGTTCTTCTACCTTCCTACGACTATGTTCTTCAATATTTGTGAACTTGATGTTCACCACTTCTTTAAACTCATGCACCTCCTTTTCGGTCTGGTTGCACTTTCCATCAATCTCTCGAATCTGTCGATTGACCATTATATTTTCTTCTTCCATCTTCTTATCCATCGCTTTTTGTTAACCTTGATTTCCTTATTCAGTTCTTCTCGCAACAATTCCATTCTTTCGTCCAGTTTGTCCAAATTCTCCTGATTGACTTCTCTTAATTCTTCTCTCAAAATTTGATTGTCCTCTCTCAATTCTTCTAATTTCTCCCCCATCTTCTCTTCCAACTTCTTGTTATCTTCCTTCAACTCTTCCTTCAATTGTCGGTTGTTCTTCTCTATCTTTTTCCTGGTTTCATCGATTTTCTGATTAGTATTTTCAATTTTATTAATCAATTCTTCTTTAGTCTACTTGAATTCTTCCTTGAACGATTGGTTGTCTTCCTTCAATTCTTCTAACTTCTTCCCCATCTCTTCTTCCATCTTCTTGCTGTTTTCTTCCATCTTCTTGCTATTTTCTTCCATCTTCTCTTCCATCTTCTTGCTGTTTTCTTCCATCCTCTTGCTATTTTCTTCCATCTTCTCTTCTATCTTCTTGTTCATCCCAGTCAACTCTTCTTTTGTGGATTGGTTATCCTTCTTCAATTCTTCTTTAGTTTTTTCGATTTTATTTCCTAAATCTTCTTTCAACTCTTCCTTGTTGGATTTGTTGCTATCTTCTATTCTCTGACTCATTTGAAGGAACATTTCCATCATTCTCTCTAGAATTGGACCTTCTGTTGTTTTGGATTTCTCAGGTCGTTCCTCTTGGAGATTGACTTCCCCTGTCTGTGTGGGTATCTCCGGTTGTTCAGTTTGTTTGGACAACCCCGGCGGTAAAAACTCTTCCACCTCTACTGGTGTCGCCTCCTTGTTGTCCATGTCAACTTCTATTTCTTTCTCGGCCTCCGCCGCCCATTTCTTAGATGTTGCACGTCGTTGCATTTTCCCTTGAAATTCTCTGGCATTGTAGCTGTTGCCTAGCTCCAACTAGTGATTGGGCAGAATTTATTGGCCTTCCAATCGCTAATTAAAGCCCCTAAAGTTGTGCGCCAATTTGTAATAATAATCTATAAGTGGAGTGAGTCTGTAGGTTGTAATGTGTTTAATTGGTGTGGCTCTCGACGTCTTACTGGCCTGAAACACTTCCTTAAGTTTCCCAGCTGGTCGAGTCTCAATGGTAGCAAGACCGGTCGAGTAGCGTAATGTTGATGAAGAAATATATGTTCAGCTTCACCGAAAGTTTCAAAACAAAAATTGTTGTTTTGAAAAAAAATTTAAAATAAAATTATGTTTATAAAAAAAAATAATTAAAAAAAAATTTCTTTTTATTAATTAATTAATTATAATCAATTAATTAATATAGGGCTGTGAAGTTTTAAAAAGTGTAATGCTCTTCTGAAAAATTTTATTAAAGTTTTGGTATATGTTAAATCAACTACCACCACTCATAAGATTATCTTCAGGACAATCGATATTTGTTTACCTTTTTGTTTTTTAGGTTATCTTCACTTATAGGTGGTAAAGTCCTGGTAGATTATTAATTAGAATTATATTAGTGGTAATTAGAAATATTTAGGAAATAAAGAACTATTTAGTGTTGAAAAGTATTAATGTTTTATTAGTTAATAGCAATATTGACTCTTATCGATTCTCAGGATATCGAAAAAGTTACAAATTATATTATATAAAAATCATACAGGGTTCTTTAAACAGCCAATTATTATCAAAGTCAGAGAAATCGGGCTAATATTTAAAAAGTATAACGTTACAACAAATTAATAATTATTACTAAATACAGACATTGAATAATAAATTTAAAAATCATATAATTGTTTTCACCAACAGCTGATGTGAGCACGGAGAAGGCACTGGGATTGTCAAAAGCAAATGGCCGCTATCCAGTTGATCAAAATGTCGCTCGTTCCTGCTACGTTCCAAATAATGTATTTTCTGTCAGTATTCCTGTTCTGGTGTCTGCAAATCTCTTGTTAAATGTTGTGTAGTGCCTGGTGTAATGTTTCTGGGTTGTATTTAGTGTATCCGTGTAATTATAAGTTCAAACACTTTCCCCAATTCCGACACTAATTTGGTTAATGTATTATACAGTTTTCTGGTGTTTTGTGGTGTTTTTCGGAGTAGATATGTATTGTTCAGTGTTATGTAGTGTTTCTTGATTGTTTCTGTTATAGTATGAGAGTTCTAGAAGTATTTTACAAGTCACTCGCGATTTCACAATAACGTACTATTCACTCCTTGACTTTACCGTTATAAGTTAGGTTAGGCTCGTTACAAAACGTTTGTCATGTTAACCGTTCAAATACCAATAATCAACTAACTCTTTCCTTCAGTCTCAATTAAACTCTTAGCCCATATAATATTATCCTTAACATTGTTCAAATATATTTTCACATCCTGTGCACACTTTAAAATTTCACTATATAAATGCCTAAACTTCGGTTATTTAGCAATTTTATTTACTAGATGTTATTTAAATTAATCTTTCAGTTCATTCGGCTTATTTTCAGATTAAATAGTGCCGTTTTATAGTGTTTTCTGTCCAAAATTAGTAATTTTACTTTCATTTTTGGTATTCTCTGAAAAGTCAAAACATCAAAATTTACTTCCTGTCATCATATAAATTCAGCCATTTTATCAGTTATATTTAATATTAATAATCTTATATTGTATTAAAAGGTTTATATTCCCTTATTTTCTGGTAATTAATTGAATTAGTTGTATTCTGAAACATTATTCTGAAATATATGACTCCCATGTCCAAATTTCTGAATTTAGTCATTTTCATTTTTATTTATAATTCTGAATATAATTTATTAAAATCTCTCTAAATGGTATGTGCAATTATATGGCATGATCTCAAGTTTATTTTGTCTAAACCCCTTTTGTTTATTTGCTTTTAAATGAGTAATTTCTCTGTTTTGATGAAGTTTGGTTTCCATTCTTTTGGCCTAGGTTTTTTAACAATTTTTCTTTACAAAATGTTTTACAAACAATATATGATGTGTGATACCCTCTCTGACTTTTACATATAGTATTATAAATTAAACATGTTTTCAAATTACACAATAACAATTAGTATTGGTTACAATACAAATAACAGTTAAACAAATAAAGAATATTTTTAAATAAATGGTTGTCTTCAAGTCAGACATTCTACAACAAAATCCTTATTTCTAACATGGAAATATGGTTTACAAAAAAGGTTTTTTACTAACTAACATCTTAATTACTCTCTACTATTTACAAGTAGTAACTATTTTTATAGTTCTGATGTTAGTTGTATCAGACCCAAACAAGTGGCCTTATATCTAATAAATTTTTAAACATCCTTATGCTATATTCATAAAAACCTTACATCTATATCCTTGTTGCTAACTATTATTACAAGTAGGATTCTACAGTTTTTATACCGTCTTTTACACATTGTGTTTGGGGAATTGTACCCTGTCATTAATAAATAAATAGTATAAATTGTTCGAAAAGTATTATGAAATCTTTTTTTTCTTTTTGCATATAAAACAAAATGTTATTTTAAACCGATTTATGTTATTTATAAATAACATATTCTCACAGTACACATTTCAAGTCATTGGAAATTGTATATTTCATTGCATTCAATGTTTGTGATTGCCAAGAATGAAACACAAGGTTCATTTTTTATAATACCCAAAACTATCACTGGTTCACTTGCACTTTTATATTATGTTATTGCTAAATGGTCGTATAGTCTTTTTAACACAATAAAATGGTTAGTGTTTTATAATGTAGATTTGTTCCATGGGTACTATATTATTGTTTCATCTTAGTTCACAGGTAACTTTTACTTTATACACTTCTCTCTCGTAAATTTATATACATGTGGTTTTCATCTCGTTATACTTTTATTTTTAATGATTTATTTTGGGGGTATGGGAATTTGGGTGTCTTTTATAAGAGCATGACATCTTCTTCAGGATGCTGCCTTCTTCTTCTTTCATCAGTCTTCTTTTCTCCTGCCTTCTGGGACTGGTATCTTCTCCATCTTCTTCTTGATGCCATCAGGTTTCTTGGGATCTTCTCCATCTTCTTCTTTATTTTAGAAATACACAACCTGTATTGGTTGATCTTGGCTTATTTTAGGGTTTCTATTCTATTTATTCTCCCTCGTTGTGGGTTTGGTCATATTCTGTACTGCTTGGTTACTTACTTTCTTACCTTCCTGGGTTATACCTTGAAAACCTTTGGTTATGAGACTGGTCTTGGATGACTCATCACTAGTAACTCCTTTTATTTGAACTTGTATTTTCTTTATAATAATGATTTCTTTCCACAGTTGCTATGAATTAATCTATTTATATTAAACTTAATGCTTTCTTCCAAATTTAAATATTATAACTTCATTATTCTAATGATCAATTGCCATTCAATATTATGCATACATCTGTCACGTTACAGATTGCTTCCCTCCAGAAGTAATTATTTCAGACATGTTTATGGATGAAATAATTTCTTATGATAATTTCATCATTTCTTATAATTCATTTTCTTCTCCATTTTTTATATCGACTTTTTTATATTAGAGTTTTATTAATTTTATATATATAGTTACTTGTTTTACTACTGATCCTTTTCGGATAGTTAGTGTCTTCTGAGATATATTATTATGGTAATACATTTTCTTTCTTTATCAACTTCGTGTTGTATCCTTGGGATATTAATTCCCTAACATTCCCTATCACGTGGGCTGGGGCAGATCAGAGGGGCACTGTACGCTACTTCTCTGCTGGCCATAAACCACTTCTATAAATTGAGTACAGAGGCATATCCATCCCTGCTCAAAAAACATAATGCTGCTGGAATTATCTTCAGTCAGTCATCGAATAAATAAATAAAAATAGTCTCATTTTCGACTAATAAAAATATCTTTGGATTCTCCACTTCGTAGTCTCTCAGATTATCTCACATTTTCTATCTTAATAAATCTTCATAATTATTATTATACTCATTATATATATATTTTTTCAAAACTCTTAACTTGTCTGATATATTTATTTTTATTATGGTTGAAAACCTTTCTTTTAATAATTCTGGTTACTGTTTACAGTGTAACTCTCTTTCTTCTCCATCTGAATTCTCTTTATATTTTCTTCTGGTTACTCATAGTATTAGCATGGTCTTATATATAGTCTTTCTTATTCATCATTTGAATGGTCTTAATATATTATATTTAATTTTTAACATTGTATCTTTACATTAGATATTCAGGTTGTTATATTGATCATTTTATTTAAACATTTTGGTTCTTTCCTTTCTCTTAGAAAGTTATTAATCCGCCTTCGCATTCATTAGCATTAATTCATTTATATTATATTTCATGTGGTATTTCTTCTCTTTGCATTTCATATAGGTCTTATTATTATCATTTGTTCAAAATCATCTTCTCCATCTGTTTGGTATGAGTTGTTCTTCTTTGCTCTTAATTAACTGTTTTCATTATCGTTTCATAGGTAATTAGTCTCTTTGCTTCCAAATGTTTTTCTTTTCTTGCATATTACACTCTTCTTTGTTATTCTTCTCTACTCCTTCAAATGCTATTGTGAATATCTAGCATTTAATCTGGATTAACGTTAATTCTCTTTTCTGAATTAATCACTTTATTTTCTTCTCAATTCAATTATAATTGACACATAATTATTTTTTTGGAACTTGGTTAGTTTTAATGTAAAATTCAAACTATTCTTTTTATTTAATTAAAAAAAATATTTCTCATAAATCCTTGTAATATGTTGATCTTATCTTGTTTCAAAGTACTGACGTTCTATCAACATTCAAATTCTGTTTAATTCATTTATTCCCAGAATTGTTTCATTCAGAATTGTTTATAGTACTGTTATCTTACTATTATTTCTGAATGTTTTGGTATTTTTCCAAATCCAAATTCTTCTTAATTATTTACCATAAAGTTTTCTCATAAACTTAGTTATAGTAAGTTGGTCTTACTTCATTTTTAAATTTTTCGTATTAAGTTCAAAATTCTCTCTCTTTCTCTTTCTTCCATAAAGTTTTGTTCTAAATTATCAGGTTGTAGTAAGAAGTACTTACTCAATTTTAAATTTTTATAAATATATTTCAATTCAAAAGTCTTTCTTTTTCTTTCTTCCATAAAGTTCGTTCCAAAATTATTAGGTTGTAAGTTGTTCTTACATATTTTAGAATTTTTTAAAAATAAATTCAAAATTCTAAATTCCTTCTTCTTATAATTCTCCAGAATGTTCTTCTCAAAATATTAGGTTGTAAGATGTACTTACATTATTTTAGAATTTTAAAAATTCTAAATTATAAATTCCAAAACTCACAACTCATTCTTCATAATATTTCTTCATAGAAGCTTGATTGTACACTCCTTTGATTTTTCCTGAAACGATTTCCCTCAACTCATATGTATTGTTATGCTTATCATTTACCACAACATATGGGCCAGTGTAAAGTAATAATAGTTTTTTGGTTACGCCTTCTAAGGTGCTAGGCAGCTCTCTATTTTTTAGGAGGACTTTTTCACCTTCTTTATATGTTACAATACGCCCTATTGCCTTCTGGTATTTAGCTTGCCGTTTTTCCTGATCTTCTGCTACCTTATTGTAAAACTTCAACTGGTTGAATTTCCTATTGTTGTTCGTTGGAAATTCAGTGATTTGTTCCATGTCTCGGGGAGTCGGCTTCTCATACATGGCTGAGTATGGTGGAATTCCTATAGCTGGATGGTGGGCGTAATTTAGGAATGTTTCTGTCGCTGCTAGGTACTCTTGCCACTTTTTCTGTTGGTTGTGACAGTACGTGCGCAATATCCTACCCACTTCTCTCAGCCGGATTGCTACTTGGGTGGTAGACTGATGTCTTATACGTTTTGACCCCAAGTGCTAATAAAGTGTCTCGCCATCTCCTCCCCTTAAATTGTGTACCATGGTCGGTAATAATGGAAGATGGTCTACCGACCTCTGGGATATACGAATCGATAATCACCGCCAAAACCTTTACTGTTGTTGCCCGATTAACCGGATATAGCTTTATATACTTGGTGTAGTGATCCATTATGATTACCAAGTATTTATATCTGTGTCGACCACCACTACGGGGAAATGGCCCGCAGATATCCAAAAACACTTTTTCCAGTTTTGCGTTGGAAGTTATTGGTATCATGATACCCTCTGTCTTTTCATTGTTTATTTTGGCACATTGGCAGATCTTACAGGACTTGATGTACGTTCTCACCTTGCGGTTGATATTCTTGATCTTACAGTTTTCTTCTAGAGCCTGTATCACTTTTAACGCTCCCATGTGACCATACCTGACATGGTAATCGATGATGACCTCCTTTTCGATTTGGTGTGGGATTATCACCTTCCATGTCTCATCGTCTAAGGCGGTTTTTATGAATAAAATTTCCTTGTTAAGGTGGTAATACTTAGAAATGGTTTCATCATTGGCTTCCAAACGACTCACAATGTTTTTCAGCTTAGGATCAGACTGCTGATGGATTCGAATATTTATTAGCAAAGCTTGTAAATCGGCTCTGGTCGTGAATATGTTATAAATTTTTACTAAGCTCTCCTTCTCTCCCTCGAAAGTCTGATTTTCCAGATTTATACGTGACAACACATCCGCTACCACGTTCTTCTTTCCTGGAATGTATTCCCATTTCAGGTCATATTCTTGTAGGGCGAGTACCCACCTAGCCAATCGGCCGTGACTCAACTTGCACCTACGAAGGAACGAGATGGATTTATGATCAGTTCGTACCGTGACTTGATATCCGAGAATGTACGTCCGGAATTTGCTGCATGCGAACACCATGCTCAACAATTCCTTTTCTGTCACACTGTAGTTCTTTTCGCACTGGTTCAGTGTGCGACTAGCGAAGCTTATTACCAGATGTTGTCCCTCCTCATCTTCCTGGTATAATGTCGTTCCTAAGCTTAAGTCGCTAGCGTCACAGTTTAGAAAGAACGGTTTCTTAAAATCTGGGTGACGAAGTATAACACTCTCCAGAAACTTCTCTTTTATCAAGCGGAAAGTAATACCTTGATCTTCACCCCAAGTCCATTTGTTCTTGGCAGATAACTGTGGTTGAAACTTGGCGGTCAACTCGGAATATCGGCTCTGAAACTTCCTGTAATAGTTACAGAGTCCGAGGAAAGATTGCAATTGTTTCCTGTTTCTTGGTTGCGGGAACCTCTGAATTGCCTCCACTTTCTCTGCTGATGGGGTAATACCTCGGTCGTCTAGGTTGAAACCCAAGAATTGTACCTCGCGCGCTATGAACTTGGATTTCTCCAACTTCAGTGTTATGTTGTTCTGCGCTAGTTTGTTTAGTACAAATTCCACTCTGTAACAGTGCTCCTCCCAGGTTCCGGATGTGATTAGTAAATCGTCAACATAGACGGTGGTAAATTGGAGCGCTTCTTGTCCAAGAATCTGGTCCATGCATGCCACAAATATGGCGACAGAATTGACAAGTCCGAAGGGCAGTCTCTTGAACTGGTAATTGCGCCCTTCGAAAATGAACGCTACATACTGGCGGCTTTGTGGATGCAGCTTTACCTGCCAATAACCACAGACCGTATCCCAGGTGCTAATAAATTTAGTACCATGAAAACGTTTTAAGATCTCTTCTATTTCACCGGGAGAGGTTCTGTCATTCACAATTGTCTTCTTCAACTCACGCGCATCTAAACAGAGCCGGACTTGTCCGTCTTTCTTCGGAACAGCAATAATTGGACTAGTGTAAGGTGATTGACTAATCTCAATTATGTCATTTTCTATCATCTTGTTTATCTCTGTTCTCACGGCTTCTTTGAGCGACTGCGCTATTGGATATGACCTCCGGTTAAACTCTACGTTTTCTTTAAAACGAAGTTGGCACTGGTAGTTTTTTACCTTCCCTGGTTCATCAGAAAACACCGCCTTGTATTTCTCATATATGGCGATTAGACGATCAGCCAGATGTGTTGGTATTTTCTTGTTATCGCTTCCGCACTGGAAATTCCGTATTTCTTGGATCTTAACTGACCATAAATCGTCTCCTCCATGATTGTATATTATGGGTTTAGAAAGAGGGCTGTTTCTAATAACATTTATTTGACGAAGTTGTTGATGTATAGGGCTGGGAAGTATAGTTGTGCTTCCTACCAGATCTGCGGTCCATGTTACTCCGCCTGGGAAAAGTGATACTCTATTTAAATTAAGATCGATTACTGCCGAATATCTACGAAGAATATCGCAACCGACTAAGATGTCAAATGGTAATCCGGTGGCGATTAAAAATTCCATGTCTAAAGCTATATCACGGCTAACGACACTTAAGGAAACTTGCTTCCGAATGGTTTTATTCTGGCGGCCAGTTGCACCTACCAACACAATGTTGTTGACTGGTAACATTGGCAAAGTTTTTCCACATGTACACTGTATTCTCTCCAACTCATTGGAGTTTATTATTGAAATATTAGCTCCTGTGTCTATCATTATTTTAGCGGGAACTCCTTCCACCTCCGCTGTTATATAAATTATCTCATTATTATTGTTGCTGAGACTCTTCTCGTTTTCTTCCAAAAGTTCAGTTCGTATGTCTTTCAGATAGTGGTTACTTATAATAGTGATGTTTTTATGCTGGTTTGCTGGTCGCAATTCATCCTTTTCTAACCCAGGAAGTATAAGCAGTAACGGGTCATTGTTGTTGATTACTGCCTCCTCTCGTTTAAAGTATTTTGGTCATTGTTTATATTATTATTGACCGAGGCATCGTTCGGGAAACTCTGGTTTGTTTCCTGACGTTCTGTACACTGGTTGAGGTTTAACGCCCTATTCTGTTGTCTGCCAAGATCCTCCAGGCTTGTACTTCGTCTTCCCTGTTCGTGTCTTGGGCCGTCTCGTTCCGCACTCCTCCATCTTCGGTCAGCGCCGTGGAAGCTGCTCCTCCTCGGTTGATAATATCTCCTGGGTCCGCGATCTTCTGCTCTTATAAAATTTACCCTAGGGCGCGACACTCGGTTATTATTATTGCTATTATTGTTATTACTAAAATTATTATGATAGTAATTTCGGTTAGGTGGGTAAGGTCTGTCACCATTATTGTTGGGATATGGATTTCTCTGACTGTATGGGACATTATTATTTTGTTGATAAAAATTGTTTCTATTGTTTGGGTAGGGGTTGTTATTCCTAACTCCGTTAAAATTACCGTTAAACTGGTTATTACATGTCTGGTTGTTAGGGCCGTCGTAATTACTGGGCTGGTTCCGGTTACTTGCATGGTTATTGCCGTTATTCGGGTAGGTAGTCGGCCTTGCTTCTGGTCTCTCATTTCTCTTCCTGCTCTGCCGATAATACTCCTCGTTCTCGTATCCCTCTAATAACTCGGTCATCGCCTGGATCGTCTTGATCTGGCTGCCTCTCCGGGCCCTGATAATGTCCTCATCATAGTGATACGATATCTTGTTCACTAAACATTCTTCTGGGATTGCCGGCTCGAGGTGTTTTGCCATGCACACCTTCCCCAAGAAATATGCCGTCATACTGCTACCTAATTGTGCCCTGTATCTTCCATTACAAATATTGTCACGGATCAAGTTCTGGGTGGTCTCAGACCAGTATTTTGTCTTAAACATTTTCCGGAACTGTTGGTAGTCGGGAATTTCACTCCGGTTGGCCATCCACCAATTATCAGTTATGTCTCGGAAAGACTCGTCTAATATCTCCCTGCTGTGGCTCCATTGGGTAATTTTATGCTTGGTCAAATATTCTTCTACCCTAGCCAGGAACTCCATCGGCTTGCGTTTGTATTGCCGGAAGTTGAGCCACTCTCGGCTTTCGTTAATGGGTAATCCGGTGAAATGAGTCGGTCTGTTTCTTATTGCTTCCATCTCCTCTCGGCTTTGTCGCACCTGCCCGGTGATATTGGCCATGGTCTCTTGTATATCATTACATCGTTCTGTGACCTGGTTGCGTACTTTTCCGAATGCTTCTTGATTTTCCTTCCTCTGTTCTTCTACCTTCCTACGACTATGTTCTTCAATATTTGTGAACTTGATGTTCACCACTTCTTTAAACTCATGCACCTCCTTTTCGGTCTGGTTGCACTTTCCATCAATCTCTCGAATCTGTCGATTGACCATTATATTTTCTTCTTCCATCTTCTTATCCATCGCTTTTTTGTTAACCTTGATTTCCTTATTCAGTTCTTCTCACAACAATTCCATTCTTTCGTCCAGTTTGTCCAAATTCTCCTGATTGACTTCTCTTAATTCTTCTCTCAAAATTTGATTGTCCTCTCTCAATTCTTCTAATTTCTCCCCCATCTTCTCTTCCAACTTCTTGTTATCTTCCTTCAACTCTTCCTTCAATTGTCGGTTGTTCTTCTCTATCTTTTTCCTGGTTTCATCGATTTTCTGATTAGTATTTTCAATTTTATTAATCAATTCTTCTTTAGTCTACTTGAATTCTTCCTTGAACGATTGGTTGTCTTCCTTCAATTCTTCTAACTTCTTCCCCATCTCTTCTTCCATCTTCTTGCTGTTTTCTTCCATCTTCTTGCTATTTTCTTCCATCTTCTCTTCCATCTTCTTGCTGTTTTCTTCCATCCTCTTGCTATTTTCTTCCATCTTCTCTTCTATCTTCTTGTTCATCCCAGTCAACTCTTCTTTTGTGGATTGGTTATCCTTCTTCAATTCTTCTTTAGTTTTTTCGATTTTATTTCCTAAATCTTCTTTCAACTCTTCCTTGTTGGATTTGTTGCTATCTTCTATTCTCTGACTCATTTGAAGGAACATTTCCATCATTCTCTCTAGAATTGGACCTTCTGTTGTTTTGGATTTCTCAGGTCGTTCCTCTTGGAGATTGACTTCCCCTGTCTGTGTGGGTATCTCCGGTTGTTCAGTTTGTTTGGACAACCCCGGCGGTAAAAACTCTTCCACCTCTACTGGTGTCGCCTCCTTGTTGTCCATGTCAACTTCTATTTCTTTCTCGGCCTCCGCCGCCCATTTCTTAGATGTTGCACGTCGTTGCATTTTCCCTTGAAATTCTCTGGCATTGTAGCTGTTGCCTAGCTCCAACTAGTGATTGGGCAGAATTTATTGGCCTTCCAATCGCTAATTAAAGCCCCTAAAGTTGTGCGCCAATTTGTAATAATAATCTATAAGTGGAGTGAGTCTGTAGGTTGTAATGTGTTTAATTGGTGTGGCTCTCGACGTCTTACTGGCCTGAAACACTTCCTTAAGTTTCCCAGCTGGTCGAGTCTCAATGGTAGCAAGACCGGTCGAGTAGCGTAATGTTGATGAAGAAATATATGTTCAGCTTCACCGAAAGTTTCAAAACAAAAATTGTTGTTTTGAAAAAAAATTTAAAATAAAATTATGTTTATAAAAAAAAATAATTAAAAAAAAATTTCTTTTTATTAATTAATTAATTATAATCAATTAATTAATATAGGGCTGTGAAGTTTTAAAAAGTGTAATGCTCTTCTGAAAAATTTTATTAAAGTTTTGGTATATGTTAAATCAACTACCACCACTCATAAGATTATCTTCAGGACAATCGATATTTGTTTACCTTTTTGTTTTTTAGGTTATCTTCACTTATAGGTGGTAAAGTCCTGGTAGATTATTAATTAGAATTATATTAGTGGTAATTAGAAATATTTAGGAAATAAAGAACTATTTAGTGTTGAAAAGTATTAATGTTTTATTAGTTAATAGCAATATTGACTCTTATCGATTCTCAGGATATCGAAAAAGTTACAAATTATATTATATAAAAATCATACAGGGTTCTTTAAACAGCCAATTATTATCAAAGTCAGAGAAATCGGGCTAATATTTAAAAAGCATAACGTTACAACAAATTAATAATTATTACTAAATACAGACATTGAATAATAAATTTAAAAATCATATAATTGTTTTCACCAACAGCTGATGTGAGCACGGAGAAGGCACTGGGATTGTCAAAAGCAAATGGCCGCTATCCAGTTGATCAAAATGTCGCTCGTTCCTGCTACGTTCCAAATAATGTATTTTCTGTCAGTATTCCTGTTCTGGTGTCTGCAAATCTCTTGTTAAATGTTGTGTAGTGCCTGGTGTAATGTTTCTGGGTTGTATTTAGTGTATCCGTGTAATTATAAGTTCAAACACTTTCCCCAATTCCGACACTAATTTGGTTAATGTATTATACAGTTTTCTGGTGTTTTGTGGTGTTTTTCGGAGTAGATATGTATTGTTCAGTGTTATGTAGTGTTTCTTGATTGTTTCTGTTATAGTATGAGAGTTCTAGAAGTATTTTACAAGTCACTCGCGATTTCACAATAACGTACTATTCACTCCTTGACTTTACCGTTATAAGTTAGGTTAGGCTCGTTACAAAACGTTTGTCATGTTAACCGTTCAAATACCAATAATCAACTAACTCTTTCCTTCAGTCTCAATTAAACTCTTAGCCCATATAATATTATCCTTAACATTGTTCAAATATATTTTCACATCCTGTGCACACTTTAAAATTTCACTATATAAATGCCTAAACTTCGGTTATTTAGCAATTTTATTTACTAGATGTTATTTAAATTAATCTTTCAGTTCATTCGGCTTATTTTCAGATTAAATAATGCCGTTTTATAGTGTTTTCTGTCCAAAATTAGTAATTTTACTTTCATTTTTGGTATTCTCTGAAAAGTCAAAACATCAAAATTTACTTCCTGTCATCATATAAATTCAGCCATTTTATCAGTTATATTTAATATTAATAATCCTATATTGTATTAAAAGGTTTATATTCCCTTATTTTCTGGTAATTAATTGAATTAGTTGTATTCTGAAACATTATTCTGAAATATATGACTCCCATGTCCAAATTTCTGAATTTAGTTCATTTTCATTTTTATTTATAATTCTGAATATAATTTATTAAAATCTCTCTAAATGGTATGTGCAATTATATGGCATGATCTCAAGTTTATTTTGTCTAAACCCCTTTTGTTTATTTGCTTTTAAATGAGTAATTTCTCTGTTTTGATGAAGTTTGGTTCCCATTCTTTTGGCCTAGGTTTTTTAACAATTTTTCTTTACAAAATGTTTTACAAACAATATATGATGTGTGATACCCTCTCTGACTTTTACATATAGTATTATAAATTAAACATGTTTTCAAATTACACAATAACAATTAGTATTGGTTACAATACAAATAACAGTTAAACAAATAAAGAATATTTTTAAATAAATGGTTGTCTTCAAGTCAGACATTCTACAACAAAATCCTTATTTCTAACATGGAAATATGGTTTACAAAAAAGGTTTTTTACTAACTAACATCTTAATTACTCTCTACTATTTACAAGTAGTAACTATTTTTATAGTTCTGATGTTAGTTGTATCAGACCCAAACAAATGGCCTTATATCTAATAAATTTTTAAACATCCTTATGCTATATTCATAAAAACCTTACATCTATATCCTTGTTGCTAACTATTATTACAAGTAGGATTCTACAGTTTTTATACCGTCTTTTACACATTGTCTTTGGGGAATTGTACCCTGTCATTAATAAATAAATAGTATAAATTGTTCGAAAAGTATTATGAAATCTTATTTTTCTTTTTGCATATAAAACAAAATGTTATTTTAAACCGATTTATGTTATTTATAAATAACATATTCTCACAGTACACATTTCAAGTCATTGGAAATTGTATATTTCATTGCATTCAATGTTTGTGATTGCCAAGAATGAAACACAAGGTTCATTTTTTATAATACCCAAAACTATCACTGGTTCACTTGCACTTTTATATTATGTTATTGCTAAATGGTCGTATAGTCTTTTTAACACAATAAAATGGTTAGTGTTTTATAATGTAGATTTGTTCCATGGGTACTATATTATTGTTTCATCTTAGTTCACAGGTAACTTTTACTTTATACACTTCTCTCTCGTAAATTTATATACATGTGGTTTTCATCTCGTTATACTTTTATTTTTAATGATTTATTTTGGGGGTATGGGGATTTGGGTGTCTTTTATAAGAGCATGACATCTTCTTCAGGATGCTGCCTTCTTCTTCTTTCATCAGTCTTCTTTTCTCCTGCCTTCTGGGACTGGTATCTTCTCCATCTTCTTCTTGATGCCATCAGGTTTCTTGGGATCTTCTCCATCTTCTTCTTTATTTTAGAAATACACAACCTGTATTGGTTGATCTTGGCTTATTTTAGGGTTTCTATTCTATTTATTCTCCCTCGTTGTGGGTTTGGTCATATTCTGTACTGCTTGGTTACTTACTTTCTTACCTTCCTGGGTTATACCTTGAAAACCTTTGGTTATGAGACTGGTCTTGGATGACTCATCACTAGTAACTCCTTTTATTTGAACTTGTATTTTCTTTATAATAATGATTTCTTTCCACAGTTGCTATGAATTAATCTATTTATATTAAACTTAATGCTTTCTTCCAAATTTAAATATTATAACTTCATTATTCTAATGATCAATTGCCATTCAATATTATGCATACATCTGTCACGTTACAAAGTGTAAAAGTCAAAAACCTTCTATGAAGGAAAAAGTGTAGTTGGTGAACTTCAAAAAGTATCCTAATTAGTAAACTGTGTTAGAATAACAGGAAGACCAGTGATAAACTTTGTATTAGTAAGTAAGAGGAACTTATTATAATGTAATTACAGTAAGCCATAGGTAATAAGGATTATAGGATAAAATAGAAATTAAGCCATTGGAATGAAGGACAAACAAGAACGATAGACACTTTTTCTAGTGAAGGAATGGAGGAATAGTATATATTGTGCAAAGTATAAATTAATGTTAGTATAATAAGGATGTTGTTACTGTTTTAAAAGAACCAATATAATGTAATGAATTGTTAATTGAACCAGATAGTAGAAGGGAGCAGAAAGGTAGTTAGAAGTTATTTCAGGCTTGAACCTGTAAAGAAAATGTTTATTACTATAATAAGAGGTGGAGTTAGGAACACCAATGTTTATTGCTTGTTTTGTTAAAAAATTGTGTTAGAAATACCAAATGTAAAGGTAAGAAGCTACTAAGAAATGTTAGATAGTAGTAGAGTAAAATCTAGGCTCTAGGCCTAACTGTTAAATAAGACTTTAGTAAATTTGAGAACAAATAATAGTCCAATATTGAAGCAGAGTATACCAAATGTTTAAACAAATTAAGTGAGTATTCCTAATACCAAAAAGGTATGAATAACAGCCTATTTTGAATAAAATATATGTAAAATATAAATATGAAAAATAATAAAAATGTAATTAGCTACTCAAAAGTGACCATGAGGGATATCAAAATGACCCTTATGAAAAATTATGAACAATGGTACTCATGTAATAAACCTAGTTATTAAAATAAGATAGAGATCTTCATTTGAAGATATTTTGTAAAATTAAACTAAAATAAGACGTTAAAACATAACAATGACTTAAATTAATGACCAATGAGAATTAGCATAATTTATTAGGTAACCATAGCAACCGGAAATGTTTTGCCAAAAAACCGTTAGATTTTCGATAGTCCATTATTGACTGACGCCGAGAGCGGATTGAGTAGCTCTCACCCCAAAATTGAATTCCAAATAAGTGAATTTTAACCAAAATCAAAGGAAAGGAAGATTATGATAGCAGCCCAGGGAATCCTGGATAATATATTATTTATTAGATTTGTTCACAACCCATAATTACCCAAGGAAATCAAGAAGACGTCTGGAAGAATAGATGACGACTAATCCCGAAGGAAGATCATAAGGACCTACATCAACTCAAGAAGACGGACGATCACAGAAGGAGTACGAGGCCGAAGTCTATGAGAAAAACTGTCTGGACGAGATTAATGAGATTCCGAAGAATAGAAGACGACTGGATCCATCCGGAAGAAGAAGACGGCATCGCAGAAGCTCCATCGAAAGTTGATGAGTATAAACAATAATCCCATTAAACGAATTCCAAATTTTTCTATAAAAAATAATAAACAACAATTTTCACTTCACTGATCACTATTCTGATTTAGAACTGAAGGTATTGGTAATATCACTATTAGAACTTTAATCAGTTGATAATTATTAAAATAAAAATATAATAAATAGTTAACAAACATTCCTAATAGACAAATCCTAACCAAAATTTTTACTAAATCTCATTGATAAGTACTTACTCTAATGTGTTAAGATATTAATTTTTTTGTGTACCTAGTATTAAGGATTGTTATAAATTTGTGTATTTTAGCCGTAGTCAAATATTTCTGTAGCCAAAAGGACTTATTAACACCCCTGAGTAAAACCATTTTAATTGTAAAGTAACGTTAACCGTCAAGACGGTTTGTGTACAAAAACATTGGAACTGAGCATACCAACTGAACAACTGTGATAGCCGGTGCTAAAAATAAAATTAATGTACTACAAAATAATTGAAACCTACCAAAGTGTTAATAAATATTCTCATTCTGCAACACTGTATGTTTGATTCGAGTAAATTAAGATAATAGATAAGAATTTATTGAAGTGAAAACCTCAAAACAAGACGTTAGCCAAGTCGACACTGCAGAAAGGCGTGCGCCAATCAGGTGGCGAGGCGGCAATATTCAAACCAAACGGTGAGATATACGGTTTAACCGTATATGGTAAGAGAAGGTACAACTCGACTTGCTACACGCAAATAACAGTGACAGAACTTATTGAATTTATTAATAACATCAATCACACACCCATACCGTACCACGAACCCAACGAGCGAGATAACAAACGCTCAACACTCACACATATACTATAAAAAGAGAGAACGACTTACAGAGACACATTATATTAATAAAAACACCCCACGTAAAGGTTCTCATACAATATACACACACAAAAAGATTACATTTAATAATCTTGTTGAATTGACTATAACTCATAATTGACAACTGACTATAACTCAATATAAGAACCACACAGTGATTAGAAACAATCCTTTTAAATGCAAGGGATAGGTATTATTCTTATTATCAAGTGCACGAATGTTCTGTGTGTGTTGTATGCTGTAAGATGCAGTTTACAAAGTCAGCTTCCAAAATCATTCTATCCTGATGTTGTACATGTTACAATTTCTGAAATATGTTCTCTTTAAGTTACTACTGTATACACTTTAATCATTCTGGATTTCTTTACCATCAACTGGTTGATCTTTACTGTCAGTACCGTATTCATCTCTTCAGCTGGTGAAGCCTTATTAAATACTACTGTATATGCACCTTTTCTGTATTTGTTCTGAGTCCTAGCTTACACTTTATTGATTGCATTGGTTTGCTGCTTGGTCAAAAGAGTCCAACAAGTTTCACTTTTTTAAAGCTTCACTCTGCCTCTCTAAATTTATGCTTGTGTATACAACTGAATCCTCAACAACTCAACATTCCATAAAACTCATCACCTTCTGGCGAACAATTTCTTCTTAAAGTCATGTTAATTTCGTACTTGCTTCTCTTGTATTTCTCTGGATTAGATATGTGCCAGGTTAGCCATATTTGTCAAAGAATATGAGTTATTGTTTGTTCCTAGGTCCAGCACACCTGACAAATTAATCAGGTCTAAGAAGATTTAAGTGACTCATCTACTGCTGCACCTTCAGACTGGACAAACTGCACTCTACTCATAGATTGTGGTTATATACATGTTTACGATATATTATTTATTCTTAAAATTGTTCATTACATTACAGTTGTGAAATTAATATTCTTTTACGTTGTTTTCTTATTTTAGTTTTCATGGAAATGTACTGATCACAGTAGTAATGACTGTCTGACACCTGGTTCTATACCAGAACTGTTGCAACATATGAACTCAGCAGCATTTCGTAAGCAGAGCATACTGTTGAAACGTCGATCACTTGCTATTGGCAGGTGGGTGTCATAAGTAACATACTTAAAGACATAAAATATATAAATACATGTAACATGGACATAATTAAATGCATAAATACATGGTCATACATAAAGACAAATAATTTCATCGTGCTTAGCATGAAAATTAATAGTTATATTCAATATTTACCTCTCCTTGCCATTACAAGTGTAAAAGTCCCCAGCCACCAATCCACTGTACGGTTTATTCATACATATGGTATTTAAAATGAACCTGTAATGCTTTAGCCACACAACCATGCTGGTAGTTATCATTAACTAGACAGGTACAACAGATTTTAATAATGGAGTTTTACATCATTTATTTTAAAAGCAGACTTTAAATAATTACCTTTTATAACTTTCAATTATAATTTAACTTGGCTTCATTTGTTTACTTTGCTACAATGTAAATGGTTTTTACAGCGATGATAATTAGTAACATCATGGGTACTAGAATGCATTCACATAATAACATCCAGGATTATTTTTAACTTCTGCTATCATATTAAAATAATTTTTGTTTTCAGGTACTTGTTTACTGTTACACTGCACTCTCAAGAAATGAATGTGTCAGTTACTAGTACTCCAGCATTGGTGAACGTTGTTCCTGGAAATCCACCATTTATTAGAATTCCATATGTTCCATTGCTACACGACCCTGGTTCAGGTGTTACTATTCCTGCTCATGTAACAGACATTACACACGGCTGTCAGTTGATCTGGAGTTCTGTATTTGAAACGGGCTTTGAGTATTTGGATTTGAAACAATTGGTAAATCTGTTGTAATATTTTGTTAATTAAAAGATAAATATAATCAAATTTTAATTTTTTAAATAAATGTAATGTGTATTAGGATGCTTTAAGCGGAACTGACATAACAAAGAAATAAAAAATCATTATGAAAAAATCTAAAGTAAAATATGTTATTTCTTTTTACTAAATTTAGTTTTTGAGAGAGGCAAAATTTTGTATGAGATCCATTGTAATGACCGTTCAACATTTCTTAATTTATAATACAAAAACGAAGACTAATTTTTCCACATTGTACAAACTGTGGTTGTTGATCCAAAAAGATAAATTAAATATCAATCTCGAGACATTGTGACAGAAGTACTACTTTGGCATTGCACAGCACAAGTGGCAGTTCATGCATAAGATTCAGTGTGAACCCTCTAAATCAGTGGTCGGCAACTTTTTAGATATTGCGGACCACTAAATTCACAATTTAAAATTTCACGGACCACTAACATAATTTTTAAAGGTACGAATTAATACAAGCATTGAGTATGATATACAATACATATATATTTATTTATATTTTATTAATTTTAATTTTAACACAAAAATAATAATAAATAATAGTAATATATATTAAAAATTAGTGTGACATTTGCTGCTCTTGGTTTAAAATTATTTTACTAATCCTTGGCTCCAATGATGTCACCGCAACACGTAAAGGAGCTTCTATTTCAAGCCGAGAGCGATACTTGTTTTTAATAGCTGATACAGTTGAGAACGTTTTTTCACACAAGTAGGTCGTTGTGAATGGGGTCACAATTTTTAAGGCTTTTTCACTCAATATTGGATATTCGCTTTTTACAGAAAGCCAAAAATGACTTCTTGAAGATGAGTTGAATTGAAGTTTGAGACTATCATCCGACGATAATTCGATTAAACTTTCTTTTTCTTTCACATTTAAATTGCTTTCCTCAATATTTGAAGAAAATGGATTTACTATCCACATATTTCCATTTCTGGGATCCTCTTCTTTTGGATAATAATGTTCAAAAAACTCTTTGAGTGACTGCAAGTGCTGTTGAACAAGACCTATTATCTGTCGGTCGATGTCTTTTTCTTTAATGTATTCATCGAGATTTGGAAACATTTGCAAATCTTCGTCGATTAATAGTGTTTTCCATAACAATATTTTCTTCTGAAATGCTTCCATTTTACTTCGCAAAGTAAAAACGTCTGAAAGTTGTCCTTGAATAGATATGTTCAACTCATTTAACAAAGAAAAAATGTCTGCCAAATAAGCAAGCTTTGCTACCCAGTCATCATCGGTGAGAAATTTTGGAATTTAGAATTATTTTGTTGTTGAAAGAATAATTTTACTTCTTGTCGCATATTAAACAATCGGGTTAAAACTTTACCCCTTGACAGCCAACGCACCTCAGCATGAAGAAGAAGATGTTTATGTTATGAGCCCATTTCATCACAAAGTGATTCAAATAATCAAGAGTTCAGAGCTTTATGCCGAATTTCATTTATAATTTTAATTACATCAGACAGTACTTCATGTAATTCTGGAGATAATCTTTTCATGGAAAGTTGTTCACGGTGTAAAATACAATGAGTAAAAATTATATCTATGTGTCCAACATTTTTTATTTTTTTAACAACTCCAGATCGATGCCCGGTCATACTTGCAGCACCGTCTGTACATATTCCTATACATTTTCCCCAATCAATTTCATGTTTCAGAAAATAAGCATTCAACACATTGGAAATTTCAGATCCAGTTGTTCTACCCGGCAAGTCGAGTGAACATAGAAATTCTTCTTTTAAATATCCTTCGAAATTAAATCTCACAAAGCAAACAAGAATAGCCTTGTTTGTTATGTCGGTTGATTCTTCAAGTTGAATTGCATAAAATATTGCATTTTTGACCATTTCTACCACTTGAACTTCGACATCTTCGGCCAATTCTTCAATTCTGCGTTTCACAGACCTAGCAGACATAGGAATTGCCTTCATTTTTTGGGCAAAATGCCCACTTGCACACAAGTGGCAAACTTAGGGAACACGTGTGTCCTAACTTCGCCAGTTGCAGCCCTCCCTTCTCTTGGTCATTGCTCGAAAAAGGGGACCGTTTTTCTTCTAACAAATTTATATGTTGTTTTATTAAAGATTAACATTGCAGAAAGTATTTTTTATTTTGAAAAAATTATTTTTTTGTGTTTTATAAAACAAATTTTCTTAAGGTGGCGAACATAGGGCCACCTACCTTAATATTTGAATTTCTTTGCGGACCATTAAAATTATGTCACGGACCACCAGTTGCCAACCGCTGCTCTAAATAATTAAAATACATATGTGGCTTTGTTGAGCAAATGGATTCAGTTTAATTTATACAAGATTTATGAGGCCAAATGTGTTGAGTGAATAATAATTTTGATCTTCAGAGCATGCAAATTATTTATGACTACTAATTATTAGAAATTGTCTTATTGACACTTCAATAATTATGTAGCTTGCAGGATCCTACATAATTCATGTATATCTATTTTGTTATTATAAAACGTACACTTGTTATAATTTTGATATAACTCCGCAGTATAAATTTTTCTAAATACTGTATTAGAGTACTTCATACATTGTTTTTATTGAACATGAACTTGATTATAGATTCAGGATACGTACAACGTCAGTTCTACAGTGAGTGTATCTAAAGATTTTCCACTGAGCATACCATCTTCAAACGCAACGTGGTCAAATACATTGAAACCTGATGCAATGTATATATTTAACTTGGAAGTGTCGTGCAGTGCATCACGATATAGTTATGCTGCTGTTGTACTGAAAATGGCATCACCTCCATTAATAAGTAAACTCCAGGTACAGTATAATTTATGATTGTTACATAAATTTTAAGAAAATCATAATCAAATTCTCCCCATTTGAAATATTGTAATTTTTCTTTAGCTGTGGTGATTGTGTGTGTGTGTGTGTTTTTTTGATATTTTTATAGATCAGCCTACTTAAAGTTTAGTGGTCTTCATTTACTACTTTATACATACACACATACATATCATTTTAAAAAGTAGTATTACAATTACGTTTATATTCTGTGTACATTTTTCAAATGTGAGGTAAATGAAAACCTGGAAAAATGAACATAAAACAATCTTTAATAGCAATTTTTATTCATGGTAATTTGCATTTTTATTGAATAACTAGCTTTACACACAAACGCTTTCTTGGGTGATTGGGTGCAATAGAAGCTTTTGTATGGGAAAGATTTTTTGTGTGAAGGGGTACAAGTGAAAAGTGAAAGTGTGTTGGTAATCATGTACTCACATTCCTTCACACACATCCAGGAGAGGTAGAATTTTGACAGCGCACTTTACCAAACGCTTTACCTGGTGCCTAGTGTGTTGTAGTCAGTCGTTCATTCACTTGTATAATTTTGTATGTTATAAGTTTGTTGTTGCTCATTTGATTTGTATAACAGTTAGTTGTTTTGTTATTTGATGATTTTCATGCAGTGTATCTAACAAGGATAGGTGACTATAACGGTGTCTATAATGTTTAACCCACATCCTCCATTTTCGTCCGTTTTTTTGTTAAAATGACAGTCATACTACAAAAAAACTGCAGCCAGAACCCAATATTTCTTCATTGGAAGTCCATTCTAAAACCTTGTGGTACAAAGAAAACTGTGCAATTTGCAGGTGTTCCACGGGATTAGCTTTTGCCAAGTAAAATGTGTGAGATTGTCACATTCTTTCATGCAAACACTTATAAGTCGATGCAGTTTCTTGTGCAAAAAGAGCGCAAGTGCATTTTTTATAGTTTTTTGCATCTATGTGTAAATACTCGATTGGTTTTACCAAACACAAAGCTTTATGGTCTTTCCCATACAGGAAAGTGTGACTGAAACTGCTTGTGTGTAAAGCGAGCTAATTACAAAAGATGTTAAAATAACTTTAACATGCACCTTAGTATGCAGCAATGCATTTTTATGCTGAATAATCACACTGAAATACACATGAACAAAGAACGTATGCAATACCTTATTTATGTAAGAACAGTCTTGTCCCATGATATGATTACCAAAAACCCTGATTTTTCATTGGAAATGGTTTCTTATATAACTGTATACAGGTTTTCTGAAGACAAATAGCTGGTACTTACTGAACTAACGCATAAATAACTGTACAGTACTCATAAAATACAACAGACCTAATTGACCTAGTGATTTTGTTGAGAAACAAAAAGCAATAATTTAAATGTGATGTCTTCCTACCTGTTCATTTGTTTTACAGATAATTCACAATATAGTCTTATATTTAAAGATTGAAGTCCTTGATCATTTATTATTACTTCCATATTCCTTAAGGAATGGAAGTATGGTGATGGCAAAAAAAATTGTGTTCGAGATTATTGCAGATTCTGATTCTACTACACTCAAAACATGAAAAAAAGTCGTTTTCCGAAAAGTGTCTGTGTGTGTGTCTGTCTGTCTGTCTGTGTGTCTGTCTGTCTGTCTGTCTGTCTGTCTGTCTGTCTGTCTGTCTGTCTGTAGATTTTTTTTCTATGGCAAACGATAACTGCCGCAAATTCAAACAGAATCAAATAATTTTTTGCATGCAGCCCTGATTTGCAGAGTACTCGCGACCTATTGTTTTTGGTGAAGATCGGTTGAGGGAAAGGGGTAGTTTACCTGCAACGGTTTTTTTTTAGCAAGGGTAATTTTGTTTGTTTGGCAAACGATAACAGCCGCAAATTCAAACAGAATCAAATAATGTTTCGCATACAGCCCTGAATTGTAGAGTTCTCAAGATCTGTTGATTTTGGTGAAGATCGGTTAAGGGAAAGGGGTAGTTTACCTGTAACGTTTTATGTTTTAACAAGGGTATTTCCTATGGCAAACGATAACAGCCGCAAATTCAAACAGAATCAAAAGATTATTTGCATACTGCCCTAAATTGTAGAGTTCTCAAGATCTATTGTTTTTGGTGAAGATCGGTTGAGGGAAAGGGGTAGTTTACCTGCAACGTTTTTTTAACAAGGGTATTTTCTATGGCAAACGATAACAGCCGCAAATTCAAACAGAATCAAATAATGTTTTGCATACAGCCCTGATTTGTAGAGTACTCAAGACCTATTGTTTTTGGTGAAGATCGGTTAAGGGGAAGGGGTAGTTTACCTGCAACGTTTTTTTATCAAGCGTATTTTCTATGGAAAACGATAACAGCCGCAAATTCAAACAGAATCAAACAATTTTTTGCATACGTCCCTGAATTGTAGAGGTCTCAATGACGTTCGATTTTGGTGAAGATCGGTTAAGGGGAAGGGGTAGTTTACCTGCAACCTTTTACGTTTTATTTTCTATAGCAAACGATAACAGCCGCAAATTCAAACAGAATCAAATAATGTTTTGCATACAGCCCTGATTTGTAGAGTACTCAAGACCTATTGTTTTTGGTGAAGATCGGTTAAGGGGAAGGGGTAGTTTACCTGCAACGTTTTTTTATCAAGCGTATTTTCTATGGCAAACGATAACAGCCGCAAATTCAAACAGAATGAAATAATTTTTTGCATACGTCCCTGAATTGTAGAGGTCTCAATGACTTTCGATTTTGGTGAAGATCAGTTAAGGGGAAGGGGTAGTTTACCTGCAACCTTTTACGTTTTAACAAGAGTAAAGTACTTGAAAATTTATTTAAACTTTTTGAAACAATGGTAATTGTTAAAAATATAATAATTTTGTTGCCAGGCAATAAAATTATAATTTTTTTATTTTAATGTAATATAATATTTTTCATTTAATACAGCAATAAAAAGGCAGGTAAGACACAGCCTGGCTGTTTGGCTGAAAATGATTTTAAATATAAATCTTAGAATATGGAAGTCATGTATGGTTCTCCATACCGATATTTTTAGTTTATTTTACTTCCATATTCCTTAAGGAATGGAAGTATGGTGATGGCAAAAAAAATCGTGTTCGAGATTATTGCAGATTCTGATTCTACTACACTCAAAACATGAAAAAAAGTCGTTTTCCGAAAAGTGTCTGTGTGTGTGTCTGTCTGTCTTTCTGTCTGTGTGTCTGTAGATTTTTTTTCTATGGCAAACGATAACTGCCGTAAATTCAAACAGAATCAAATAATTTTTTGCATACAGCCCTGATTTGTAGAGTACTCACGACCTATTGTTTTTGGTGAAGATCGGTTGAGGGAAAGGGGTAGTTTACCTGCAACGGTTTTTTTTTATCAAGGGAAATTTTTTTTTTGGCAAACGATAACAGCCGCAAATTCAAACAGAATCAAACGATTATTTGCATACAGCCCTAAATTGTAGAGTTCTCAAGACGTATTGTTTTTGGTGAAGATCGGTTGAGGGAAAGGGGTAGTTTACCTGCAACGTTTTTTTAACAAGGGTATTTTCTATGGCAAACGATAACAGCCGCAAATTCAAACAGAATCAAATAATGTTTTGCATACAGCCCTGATTTGTAGAGTACTCAAGACCTCTTGTTTTTGGTGAAGATCGGTTAAGGGGAAGGGGTAGTTTACCTGCAACATTTTTTTATCAAGCGTATTCTCTATGGCAAACGATAACAGCCGCAAATTCAAACAGAATCAAATAATTTTTTGCATACGTCCCTGAATTGTAGAGGTCTCAAGGACTTTCGATTTTGGTGAAGATCGGTTAAGGGGAAGGGGTAGTTTACCTGCAACCTTTTACGTTTTAACAAGAGTAAAGTACTTGAAAATTTATTTAAACTTTTTGAAACAATGGTAATTGTTAAAAATGAAATAATTTTGTTGCCAGGCAATAAAATTAAAATTTTTTCATTTTAATGTAATATAATATTTTTCATTTAATACGGCAATAAAAAGGCAGGTAAGACACAAACACACACACACACACACACACACACACACACACACACACACACACACACACACACACACAATTCACGTTATTTCTGGCCTCACTCATGTTTATTTTCTTACGTTTTCACGCTTTTTAAATGGAAAGTGCCGAAACCCACACCAACATAACGCGTGCAAGCCAAAAAAATGGACATCAATTTGCTTACTGGCGAAGCTAGTAGTTAATGAATGGGTAGGCAAAAATCTTATCTTAAATTTTTTTTAAGGAATCACTAAAAGGACGGTGGGTCAAATCGGACGCTGAGGTAGAGTTTGCTGTAACCGAATGGTTCCACAAACAGCCGTAAGAATTTTACTAGCAGGGAATCTACAGGTTAGCGCAACAGTGGAACTCATGTCTTAATGTTATTGGAGACTTCTTTTAAAATCGTTGAATAAAAAATGCTTTACAGCTCTATACGTGTGTCTGTTGAACAATCCTTGTATTAGTCATACACAATAATACAACTGATTGAACTTCAAATTTTTAAACTTGATTAGTTTCTATATATATGTTTAATGTTACAAATAATTCAAATAACAATCTTGATCATCTGTTAGTTCAGCAGAATAACAGTGACACTTTTAATAACCGCATAAAATAAACAAAAGCGGAATAACAGTGACACTTTTAATAACCGCATAAAATAAACACTTAGAAACAGCACAGGCGCTTTAACTTAACTGTTTGGACCACAGAAGTGAAGCATGCCTCAACGCTCTATGTGTACAGCGCGGGACAATCCCCCCTCCCTACACTTCCCTATCACACCACTACATTGCTTACATACGATGTATACAAAAAACGCTGAGGCAAGTTCAGGTTGCCTCATTCGCTTTAAACGAACTATGCCGAATCTCACCTGTCACCATCTAGCGGTCGCTCAATAAAGCACGTTTTGGTTTAATAAATTTGACAGTCGCAGTAACAATGTATAATCTTTACGTTATGTAGTTCATACGTATTTATAATTTTTATTCTACAGAATTTTTTAGGGTAGGCATTGCCTCCATGTAACTTCGCCACTGATATATATGTGTACAACGTTATCGGCAACAAAGAAGTAGTTTTTGTTAAAATTCCTTCCTGGGATATTTGGCCGTAGTCCAATGTTTTCTACAAAACCAGACATTTCGGCAATGCCATCGACTTCCATCATCAGTAAAAATTGAGTGCGATAACGTGAGGTGGTATACGTTAGTGACCACAGTACTGTGGTTAAGGCTGAAGCAGTAAGTAGAAAGAAGTAGTTTCTATGGTAATATTTCATTTCGAAAATGATTTTAAATATAAATCTTAGAATATGGAAGTCATGTATGGTTCTCCATACCGATATTTTTATTCACAAATAGTTTTTCTTGTGAGCAGGCAGATTATAAGTTGTTCACCCTGGACATAAAGTTGGCAAACATTTGAATCTTGTGAACCATTTTGTTTAACTGATCCAGGAAACCTACATCATCATATGTTTTATTATTTACTGATTTGTTTTGTGAATACTCTATGGTGTTGTTTTCTATAATGTGTGTGTGCGCATGTGAGTTTCTATTGGTTTTAAAGTATAACTGTGGTCAGTATCAATTCCTATAATCTGTCAATGTACTTCTTTTTGCACACACTGGACAGTTTTTAACATGTAAATGACACTCTAAAATCCATATACATTAAAAAGGATATATATCTTAAATGAACAAGTATGGTACACAGTGTAATCTTTTTGTCAAACTTACTTAGATAAAAATTATACGAATATAGAAAGTATGATGATCGTTTATACTATCAAAACCGTGCTATATTCAAAAAATAATAAAAAATAAAATTCTTGTATGAAAAGTTTTATTTATTACTAATAATAATATAAAAAAATATATACACGAATAATTGAGCAAATATGAATGAATATAGAAAGTAAACAAAATTAAACATCTGCATATGTTTTCTCAAACAGGTGAGACCTACAGCTGGATTAGCTATGCAGACCAAGTTTGAATTCACTACAACACCAGCATATGCACCACCTGAGGATCATCCTTTGACTTACAGTTTTGGATACGTTACACCAACAGGCAAACAGTACATCTTCTACACTTCTAACTTCTGGCTGACAGTCTCTTCAGTCTTACCCACTTGTTAGTCTCATCAAGTACACCATATACTTCTCTATTTTAAGCATGTTATTATTAGTTAATGGATAAGTGTCCATAAGGTTAACATAAGTACTCAGAAATATAATACCATGCTTGCTGAGACACAAAGCAAAAGGTTGCTTAGCGTGGCATGTGCATACTGAACCATAAGTACCATTGCTGTACAAGTTGTAATAGGGATAATATCAGTTGGCAAGCTTGTGAAAGAGATGAGATATGTGCATGACTTCCATGATGTAGATTTACAAACAGCAAAAATAATAGTCAGAGATAACCGGGTGACACAGTGGCAAACTAGATGGAAAGAAAATGAAACAAAGGAACAGTGGACCAAATACTAATCCCACATGTAGCCACATGCAAAGTTCTACATATTGTAACGTATATCTTTAAATCTGGATGTGTTTATTTATTTAGTGTGTAATTCCTTTGTTAAAATAATCCACAAAATCCTTTGCAGTTGTTATCCCTTTGCAGGTATTACAGTTCAGTTGATAGGGAGAGAGAGAGAGAGAGAGAGAGAGAGAGAGAGAGAGAGACTTCCTCTCTTTGTGTACTGTGTTATCGTTTTATTAAACGCGCTTTGCATCAGCTGTTTTCAAGGTGACAGGTTATGTTGGCCGTTTGTACTTCATACGCTATGATGACTGCGCTAATTTTTGCACTCTTCTCTGCTATTTACTGGTTTCCTGTAACAAATTTGCTATCTACAAAGAATAACACAAAGTCAATTCCCTAAAAAAGGTATTTATTGATTGAAATTGGTTTATTTTCTGGAAACTATTAAATTCAGTTCATCGATTTTCAGATCGACTATTATCGAAATTACAATAGCTTTCGATATAAGTTTTCGATTCAATTATAGTTATCAGTAAAATTAATAATTTATTTATCTCAGGGTTTTTTGGGGATTCTTTGAGCTGTAAGAAAGTCAGAAATGCTTAGATAAGAGTATCATACTTTACAATAAAAAATATTTTATTTTTAAAGACTAGGTCAATAAGTTCGTTTTTTAGATGCCAGAGCGCAGATTACTCGGAATTTGTACAGCTAGCAAAAAATAAACATGGCTGCTGTGAAGTTCTAATGGGATTATGTTTTTACTGTTTTGGATTAAATAAATAAAGTTGAAAATGTTCTCACTAAATTTTCTTATAAATTGAATTATGTTGTACTGGTTTCTAGTGTTTGTTACTTGGTGGTGATGTGTAGTTTTTTAGTTTATGAAGGTAGGCTTTCTCACCAGTGTATTGACTGTTTCAATTTTTCAAGCGATCTTGTGGTCAGACAGATTTTCAATGTTTTTGGATATTCCTGCATTAATTAGTATGTTTCAATGGATGTCCCAGACGCAGTTTCTTATGCTGAATTGTTTCATCAATTTTGAATAGTGAATGGTTCGAATTGTAGTTAATATTTCAGAAAATTGCTAGACATTATTTCTGTGTCATCTACCCTCTTGAAAATCCAATTTAACAATTACCTTCTCATCTTGTTACCTCTGTTACCGTTCGTAACTAAGAAATTGATGAGTTTTTATTGGCTAACCTAGGTACAGTTTTAGTAATTAGGCTAGTATTAAGATATTATTAGTTCTTCCACTTTTTAGGAAAAATACTCCTTTATAAATGTTAACTCTAATTAAATTTAATTTACATAGTGTTTTTCTTCATATTATTACATATGCTTAGACACGTGTATGTTATAATTTAGTGGTTATAATCCATAGTTTTTTTATTAACAAGATTCTTGTTTTTAGGAACTATTTTCCCTCAACATTATTTTCTCATTACAATTACATAAACTTATTTAATATACCCTTCAGTCATTACCTGAAAGTGTTTTTTATTACATTTAGTTTTCTTTTATATTTTCAGTTTACTAGATGTTTTTAATTATTTCATTTCTGATTTTTATCTCTGTAAATGTATTACTGCTCTAGGCCCTATTTTATCTTCCACTATCTCTTTATAATTTATTTTAATTAGCAGTGATTCATTTCTTCCCTAACACTGAATCCTTCAAACAATAAACATAATAACATTCTACTTACATTGATATTGCCTTTGTGGCCTAACAAAATAAAACAATAATAACTTACTACTAAACTTATTGTTTATTACAATAGTTCTGCATCTTTATCACAATTTGTGATTGATGTCTTTTTAATATTACATATCACACTATGTCGCACTTGGTGTACACTGCACTTCTATAGCACCCCTCATTACACTGTTTATGCACTACTAAAGTGTTTATTGTTTAGTGTACTATTATTCTACAACAAATTTTTTATAGTATGATACCTAAAGGTCATTGTAATGGGACATATCAGGGACGGGGATAAATTTTAATAATTGAAAATAATTTTAAAGCAGTCAGTGTTCACCTGTGGGGTACCTCGTGTTAACCAACAACACATACAGTGTTATTACAAAACATCACATCTGTGTGTTATCTCTGGACTCAGACCGGCCAGACATATTACGTAACGACATACAGTTCGTGGCAGTCGTGAATCATGGAAAAATGAAGCCACGTGCGGATTTCACCAGGCAGCAGAATGTTGCAGAATTCGCTGGCCCAGCTTCCAGAACATTTCAAAATAACCAATCGGAGCTTGGACTGACAATCACGTGACCAGACTCACCCTTGGTAGTCAGTACCATAACGCCAGATTAAGCGGGAGTCGACGCAATTTCTTCAGACCACACGGTCACAACAAACTTAAAAAATAAACAGTGCTCGAGGAAATTAAAGTCAGCCGACTGTAAATTACAATATGTACAGATATTAAATCAAAGTAAACAAAAGGTGATAAAAAGAAACAACAACTAAACTCAATATAAATGAGTGTCGGAGTGCGTTAGAACGAATAAAGCGGTCAACACGAGTCTGTGCAACCAACCATATGAACACGCAGCGGATGGGTAACTAAAAACACAGAATATTCATATTAAAACCAATTTAAACTAAATGGTGATTGTTCATTATAAAAGGAAAATTTTAAATGTAACTTTATACAATAGAGATCTCTAAGGGAAAGGGGTTTATAAAAGAAAGAGGAAAGAGGAAAGATATAAAAAGAGTACTGCTTCGTGTAGTAGAAATATAATTAAAAATAGTTAAGGAAAGTTGTTTTTTTTTATGTAGACTTGTTTTGGTTGGTAATTATTATTAGAGAATAAGCTGTTAACATGAAACCATATGGTTTGTCTAGGTAATATAAGAGTCAAGTTTGTAATAGCAAAAAGCAGTAGAGTAGGAAAAAAATGCAGTAAAATGTTATGTCGTTCACAAAGTAAATTGAAGAAGTTTTGCTCAATAAAAGAGAAAGAATTTGTTAGAATCAGAAAGACTGTGTTAGCGTAATTATTTCGCACTCAAACCCAGATAACTTTTCTATAACTGGTTTCGTCTGTAGAACCCTGGACGGAGAATAAAGGTAAGAAAAAGGAGTAAAACGTAATAAAAATAATAAGATTTATTAATTACGATAAAAAAGAATAGTTTCATCATTCATTTCTGACTTGGGGAATTGGATACCTACTGACTTTTATTATTTCTTTATTTTTTTTATTAAAGAATATCTTACCTTTAGTTTACCCAGTATTAGGCACTGATTATGTAAGGTTACAATGTATGCATGGACAGCAAGATGCATATGTGTTTGTGTGGGGGGGGGGTCTGTGTTATGTGAACAGAATTTTAGAAACATTAATGAAATGTCAAAGATTCGGGTTAAAATAATCTGTTTTTTTTTTTATGTTTGTATATTTCTCAAAAACAAGTGTGAGAATTTTCTGTAAAACTTATGAAACTATAATTTTTTCATTAATGTTAAACGCAATGATATTTCATAACAACTGCCTGGGAAATTGTTTGATACCAATATGTGCTGATTGAAAATGCTTGTTGTCTCAAGTGATCTATGTTACAATATGATACTGAAAATATTGTAAACCTAATAGACCTATTAGAACTTAGTAGCCCTTCATTTGTTAAACGCTGTCTAATAAAACAGAAAATCAGAAATTCTGTAGTGCCTTAAAATCATTTACAAAAAAAAATAATATCTTTTAGGCAGAATATGTAATATCTTTTTTCTGTCTTATACACAGTGGAATACAGTGATCCCTAATTGGCTATATATAGCTCTCATTTGCTTGTTCTATATTCCATACAATTATGTACTAAATAAAAATATTAATAATAATAAATCTTTTTCATACAAGAATATGTTTTTATTTATTTGTATTTTATATAACAGTGTTTTGGCAGTTTTTATATAGTATCATCTTCAGATATTATAAAATTATATTACTTAATATAATAATAATTTAAAATTTTTCTTACTTGAAAGTTGTTTGAAACAACAAGCAGCTTGCTCACCATCAGGAAGTTTGTCTCTGTTTGTCATTGCTACATGGCTGATGATGAGTAAGCTGCTTGATGCTTCAAACATGTCGTGAGTAAGAAAAAGTATGTTGATTGTAAACTTCTTCTTCTTCTACTGGCATTACAACCCAGTATGGATGGGTTTTATACTCTTCAAAGATTTTTCTCCATTCAGCCCTTTCAACATATAGTCTTAACATCTTCTTATCCCCATATTTCTGTTAAAGTAGGGGTAGGCCGTGCGTACTCACACACACCGGCCTCCCGACGTTTTTTCTGAGACGATTACTCACTAACAACTGTACTGTTTAACTAGTGGTGACGAACTGCTCTCCAACTGATGATATTAGCTTGTGTCAATTACGGGTTTTTACTGTAATTCACAGAGAGACTCCAGCGGTTACGTAATACGTCTAGCCGGGCTGTCTAGACATAAACAGTCTGCAATAACATTCTGTGCAGCTTTGTGAAAACAGGGGTTCCCAAAAGGTTGTACCTTGTATGAATTGTAACGTCTCGCGACTTTCCTACAAGTAATCTCTCTTACGTCTATTTGATACTCTTCGAAAATCTCGCTTAGTTAAGAGTTACAGAATTTGTTATCTTTGTGTTATATGCCTTCAAAATCGAGTGTGTGTGATTATGAGAGGATATTGAATGATTTTCTTAAATTTTGTCTGTATTAAATCAATACAGTTGTTTGACAGTAGTTAGGAGAGAGAGTAAAGCAAGTCAAAGAGAATTATTCTTTTAGTATAAGATTGAGTATTACAAATTTTTCCGCTCGTGGCATCAGCTGATTTCTACCTTTTACGAACCCATTTGAGGTTAAATGACTTCAAATAGTACGTAATAATTTCTTGATGTCCGGACTGATTTCCTTTCTCTTCTCGATCTTCTTATTACCTGTAACTAACTACCATCTACTGGAAATAATACACATTGTATTATTTAAACACAAGGCATTCCTTGAATTTATTTAACATTTATGGTCCCAAAACATGATTTGATAATCGATTACTTCATAAATCACAGAGTTATTTCGATCTTACTTTTACGAACATATATCACATAACACATATTTTTATTTCAATTTTAATGAAGAGAAAGAAATAATTAATTAATTTCCCAGGGTTATTTAAGGTTCTTTGAACTTTGAGGAAGTCAGAAATGTATATGGGTCAGTATCAAACTTTACATAAATTATTTTAAAATTTAGTATAATCTATATCATGCAGTTGATTTTTTGATGCTAGAGCGCAGGTTACGTTTCTTCACTGACGAAAACGAACACTAAACATCATGGCTGCCGGAATATTATTAACAAGACCACGTTCTGCTGTTTTTTGGTTAATTAAAATAAAGTTTATGTTCACCTTTTTTCCAGAAGTATTTAAAGAGATGGTGCTGTTTCTAGTGTTCTAAGTTTATAGTTGAGGTGTAATTTAGTTAAATTTTAATAAGAAACGATCTCACCCAACGATGTTGAATTTCTGTAGACTAGGCTTGACGGTGGATGACTGATTTTACAATTTCCATCAATTTGCTGGCGTGAATTATTCTGTTCTAAGGATGTCTAGGATGTAGTGGATGTCACTCATTAAATTTATTAATTTTGTGATGGTTAGTTCCGAATAGTAGTTATTATTTTCTTAATTTTTACCGAACATTACATTAGTTTCAACTGCTCACTTCCAGTATATCTGAACAGTTAAATTTTTCTTGTTAGTTAGTTAGTCTTAGTAACCAAGACATTTATGGTTTTTTATTGGCTCATCTAGATACCTTTTAGTAAGTAGGCTAATAATAATTATTATTTCATTTCTTCTTTTTAGAAAAAATAATCCTTTACAAATTTTACCTAAATCAAATTTAATTTATTTACGGGTTTTCTTTATATCTTTACTTAAACTTGTCTACTGGTATTTTATATTTTAATTCCTTTTATTTTGGTTTATTTATGATTTATAATTCATTTAAGGTATCCTTACTCTACACTATTTTTTACATGCCATCTTGCTAACATAGTATTATTTGGCCATTATTATTATTTTATATATAACCCTGGATTATTGTACATCTAAACAAAATAATTATAGTAAACAAAAATATTACTCCTAGTTATAAGACCTTTGTGGCCTACACAATATAAAATTACAACAAATACAAAAAATACAAAACTTGTCTATTGCTACAATACTGATTTTTTTTCATCTCCAGCACAAATTTGTGAGATGCTCTTTCTAAATGTTTGACACTTTCACCGATTACACTATGTTCCACTTTGTACACTGCACTTTTATGATTATTGTTTACAATGTTTACAGTGTTTTTAGAGTACATAGCTTGATACGTAATCCCCATTTCTGACTTTTAAAAATGGGTGATTACTGGTTTTTACTCTGGTGATTATGTTATCATATTTGGGCAGGGTTTATGTAATGTTACATAAAGCTCCCCCACTAGAACAGATTTATTTTTTATTTACTTTTTAAAAATTAATTGTTTGATTCCTAATTCTTTGGCTTCATTCATCATTCATCATTATATCTCTTTATTTCTGCTTGGTTATATTCCCCTGTTATTCGTTTAATGGTAATATGCTTGATTTCATACTCAACTCTCTTTCTCTTGGAGGCAATTCATTAATTATATAATTTCTCATGGTGATGGTTTTTTCAAACATCCCTTGATAAGGACTGGTCACACTAATCAATAAAAACTTGTTTTAACACTCTCATTTCTATTTACTTTTATAAATGTGCTTTCTCAATTGAGCTTCTGTCTGCTATCTTCTTTCTGTTTTATTATCCCTTAAATATTCAATTTCCCTAACATTTTTTCCCTATCCTGTGCGGTGGTTCAGTTCGGGTGGCCACTTTTGGGTCCATTACTCCGCTGTCCATCCTTACACCTTCTGAGACCAGAGGGACGTACCGTCTGCTCAGGAAAATGATTGCTGGAACATGTCTACAGTCAATTCATTATATTAAAAAACTTACAAGTAGTTGATTGGCGACTAATAATAATAAACACTTTTGGGATTCTTCACTCTGTTGCTGTTTGCATTTAATTATATATTTCTTTTTCTTCTTGATTCCTTCTTATTTTTCAGTAACTAATTTCAGATAACATTATTGATAGGCATTATTTTAAAATCCTTTTGACTTTTCTTCTTGTGACAGATGTTCTCCGTATCATTTCGTCCTATATCATTTTCAACTCCAAGAAATTCTAAATTGTAGTTGTATTAATTATCATCATTCTTTAGCTTCATTGTAGTCATCAAATTATTCGTTATTCTTCTTATTTTATCTGAGCACATTACCATTAATTGTTTTTATTTATTTATTTATTCTTCTTTCTGTTCCCATCAAAATATTATTTTTTCTATTATTTCATTTTAAATCTGTTATTTATAAATATTATTTAATAATCTGTTCTTACATACTCTTGGTGTTTTGCTGTTTATTAAATCAAATTGTTGCAAAATATTTAGTAAGTTGTCCTTACGTGCTTTTTGAATTTTGGGGTTTTATTATATTTTATTTGGTTCCTTCTTTCCAATGGGTTGCTTGGTCGGTATACATAAAATCAGTCCCCTTTTTCTGGTTGGTTATTATTTAGTTTAACCATGGTCCATAAACTCAGCGACTCCTCTTCCTCGGATTACTGGGGTGTTCGGAATTACTTCTCTCCTTGATAATCTCCTTATCATCCGGCTCTCCCACTTTGCTGCTATGAAACCTTCATTTAAGTACCGGTCTCCCGTCATAGTTCGTTCCTTTTTAACTAACAGGTATTGTACCTCCTCTAACATAACATAGTCACTCATATTTAATACCATTTCATTCCCTTTTACCTCTGGATTACTTGCCAAATATTTGAATGTTATATTCCGTCTTGAAGATATGACTGATATCGTCTGATACACTTCAATCGTCGACATATTTAATTGAGATCTAAACTTAATTAACTCCCTTTGTTCATTAATTGGAAGGTTAAACACATTAATTAATCCACCTGTAATCATCTCCAATTCTTCTCTTGTATTTATTATTTTCTTTCTACATGTTTTTCTTATTTCCTTGGTCTTCTTTTCCAGGTATTTATTATCCACTTTGCTGTTGTTACTTTTATTCTCAGATAATATTACACCTTGGTATTCTCTAATTTTTATTTCCTTCCTGCTCTCTTCTGTATTCGGACTTACTTTAATACCTTCGGAAGTGCTGGCTAGTGTTTCATCCAAATTCTTGAAACCACTGTCCATTGTTTCCTCTAACTTTCTGAAACTTTCATCCATTTGCTTATTTGTCTCCCCCTTATATGTATCTGCTTTTTGGCTAAGTGTGTTACTGATCATTTCAATCTTCTCATGAATTTGCTTTATATTTTTATTATTTTCTTCAAATTTGGTGTTCATATATTCCCTTTGTCTGTTAATAGTTTCTTTCAATTCGTAGTGTTGTTCATTCATGGTTTGTCTGATATCTCCACGAATGGTCTCAATTTTTTCGTTTAGTTGTTTGACTAAACTTTCCTGAATACCGTCTATTTTCTCATTGGTTTGCTTGTTATTTTCCTTCGAGTTTTCCTCCTGTATCCTAAAATTTTCATTTATTTTATCAAATTTTTCTTCCTGTTTCCTAAAAATTTTTCTTATTTTCCCTTTTTGTTTGCTTATTATCTTCCTGGATCTTGTTATTCCCTTCCATTATAATTCTTAACATCTCCTGTATGTTTATATCTTCTTTTTGGTTGGATTTATCTGGTTGGTCCCCTTGGGCATCCTCTTCAACTATTTCCTTTTCTGTGTCCGTAACTACTTCGGTTTCTTCTTTATCACCCGTCAGTTGTTCCATTTCACTGTCCGTGACTACTTCTATTTCTCGTTCCTGTCCACCTTCTTCCTTCTCCGTGTCTTCTGCCCTATTCTTCGACCTGCATCTGGTATTATGTATTTCTTGTCTTCTCATAGTTGCCGACAAAAATTAGATTTTTCGTTATATTAACTTGCGTATATCCCGAAATTCCTTCCAAATTCAAGCCCTTTAAGTTGAGCGCCATCTTGTAACGTCTCGCGACTCTTTCCTACGAGTAATCTCTCTTACGTCTATTTGATACTCTTCGAAAATCTCGCTTAAGTAAGAGTTACAGAATTTGTTATCTTTGTGTTATATGCCTTCAAAATCGAGTGTGTGTGATTATGAGAGGATATTGAATGATTTTCTTAAATTTTGTCTGTATTAAATCAATACCGTTTGTTTGACAGTAGTTAGGAGAGAGAGTAAAGCAAGTCAAAGAGAATTACTCTCTTAGTATACGATTGAGTATTTCAAATTTTTCCGCTCGTGGCATCAGCTGATTTCTACCTTTTACGAACCCATTTGAGGTTAAATGACTTCAAATAGTACGTAATAATTTCTTGATGTCAGGACTGATTTCCTTTCTCTTCTCGATCTTCTTATTACATGTAACTAACTACATCTACTGGAAATAATACACATTTTATTATTTAAACACAAGGCATTCCTTGAATTTATTTAACATTTATGGTCTCCCAAAACATGATTTGATAATCGATTACTTCATAAATAACAGAGTTATTTCGATCTTACTTTTACAAACATATACCACATAACAAATATTTTTATTTCAATTTTAATGAAGAGAAAGAAATAATTAATTAATTTCCCAGGGTTATTTAAGGTTCTTTGAACTTTGAGGAAGTCAGAAATGTATATGGGTCAGTATCAAACTTTACATAAATTATTTTAAAATTTAGTATAATCTATATCATGCAGTTGATTTTTTGACCGCTAGAGCGCAGGTTACGTTTCTTCACTGACGAAAACGAACACTAAACATCATGGCTGCCGGAATATTATTAACAAGATCACGTTTTGCTGTTTTTTGGTTAATTAAAATAAAGTTTATGTTCACCTTTTTTCCAGAAGTATTTAAAGAGATGGTGCTGTTTCTAGTGTTCTAAGATTATAGTTGAGGTGTAATTTAGTTAAATTTTAATAAGAAACGATCTCACCCAACGATGTTGAATTTCTGTAGACTAGGCTTGACGGTGGATGACTGATTTTACAATTTCCATCAATTTGCTGGCGTGAATTATTCTGTTCTAAGGATGTCTAGGATGTAGTGGATGTCACTCATTAAATTTATTAATTTTGTGATGGTTAGTTCCGAATAGTAGTTATTATTTTCTTAATTTTTACCGAACATTACATTAGTTTCAACTGCTCACTTCCAATATATCTGAACAATTAAATTTTTCTTGTTAGTTAGTTACTCTTAGTAACCAAGAAATTTATGTTTTTTTATTGGCTAATCTAGATACCTTTTAGTAAGTAGGCTAATAATAATTATTATTATTTCAGTTCTTCTTTTTAGAAAAAATAATCCTTTACAAATTTTACCTATAATCAAATTTAATTTATTTACGGTTTTTCTTTATATCTTTACTTAAACTTGTCTACTGGTATTTTATATTTTAATTCCTTTTATTTTGGTTTATTTATGATTTATAATTCATTTAAGGTATCCTTACTCTACACTATTTTTTACATGCCATCTTGCTAACAGTATTATTTGGCCATTATTATTATTTTATATATAACCCTGGATTATTTTATATCTAAACAAAATAATTATAGTAAACAAAAATATTACTCCTAATTATAAGACCTTTGTGGCCTACACAATATAAAATTACAACAAATACAAAAACTAAATATCACTATAGTATTGACGACTCGGAACACTAAGTTTTTTATAAGTAAAAACGTAAAGTTTTACCTTACAGCCTAAACCGGCTTTCACCTTTAGAAGGCTTCATCAGAGGCTGCCATAGGTAGCGTTGTCCGTCTTGTTGTTGGCAACGGGATAGTTATTCGAAAGATCGAAGCTGTGTGTGTGTGGTGAGATGTGTTCGAATAATGCGTGCGATTTGAATTGTGTCTGTTCGTTTATGATGTCGTTTTTATTTGTTTTTGTGTGTTTGTATATTTCTAATTGTTCTAGAGTGTCTAGTTTTCGGCCTTTTGTGTGTACGTGTAGAATGTTCATGTTATTGTCGATGTTTTTATATGTGTGGTTTGCTTCAATGAGGTGGTTTGCAAAGGTAGATTATGTAGTGGTGTGGAGTGCTTTTGTGTGTTCAATGTATCTCTGTTTGAAGCTACGTCCTGTCTGGCCTATGTAGAATTTATTGCAATTTGAGCAATTTAGCTTGTATACACCAGGTAGATCGAATTTTTTGTGTGCTTTGGGCATGCGTTTTGATAGTGTGTGTTCTGTTATGTTAGTAGTTTTGTAAGCGATTCTGTATCCTGCTTTTTTGAATTTGTGGGCAATTTTTTCAGTTTGTTTGTTGATGTATGTTAGTGTTATGAATTTGTTGTTTTCTGTCTTTGTCTGTTGTTTGTTTTGTGTAGGAGTTTACTGACTATTGTTCTGTCATAACCGTTAGATTCTGCTAGATATTTTATCGTGTTTAGTTCGTCTTTGTAGTCTATTTCATCTAAGGGGATGTTATAAGTCTACAAACAAACTGAAAAAATTGCCCACAAATTCAAAAAAGCAGGATACAGAATCGCTTACAAAACTACTAACAAAACAGAACACACACTATCAAAACGCATGCCCAAAGCACAAAACAAATTCGATCTACCTGGTGTATACAAGCTAAATTGCTCAAATTGCAATAAATTCTACATAGGCCAGACAGGACGTAGCTTCAAACAGAGATACATTGAACACACAAAAGCATTCCACACCACTACAGGATCTACCTTTGCAAACCACCTCATTGAAGCAAACCACACATATAAAAACATCGACAATAACATGAACATTCTACACATACACACAAAAGGCTGAAAACTAGACACTCTAGAACAATTAGAAATATACAAACACACAAAAACAAATAAAAATGACATCATAAACGAACAGACACAATTCAAATCGCACGCATTATTCGAACACATCTCACCACACACACACAGCTTCGATCTTTCGAATAACTATCCCGTTGCCAACAACAAGACGGACAACGCTACCTATGGCAGCCTCTGATGAAGCCTTCTAAAGGTGAAAGCCGGTTTAGGCTGTAAGGTAAAACTTCCTACGTTTTTACTTATAAAAAACTTAGTGTTCCGAGTCGTCAATACTATAGTGATATTTAGTTAAGTAACGGACACGTCATGGACAATGAAATCCAAGAAATACAAAAAATACAAAACTTGTCAATAGTATCATAGTCTATTGCTACAATACTGATTTTTTTTCATCTCCAGCACAAATTTGTGAGATGCTCTTTTTAAATGTTTGACACTTTCACCGATTACACTATGTTCCACTTTGTACACTGCACTTTTATGATTATTGTTTACAATGTTTACAGTGTTTTTAGAGTACTTAGCTTGATACCTAATCCCTATTTCTGACTTTTAAAAATGGGTGATTACTGGTTTTTACTCTGGTGATTATGTTATCATATTTGGGCAGGGGTTATGTAACGTTACAGAATTGGCAATTTTCTTAACATTCTCTGCCTCCTAATTCTGTACCGTTACAATACCCCCCCAATGAAAGGTTTTATGTCAAAGCATAAAAACTCTCATTGCCTGTTTTAGGAGGATAGTGAGGACCAGTGAGGATATAGCGCCGCAACCCCCCTTAAATCTTTACTAAAATCATGGGTACTTACTGCCCTAGTCCAGTGGCTGTGGCTGCACCTATCCGACCTTACTGGACTTCTCTGCTCAAGATCCCAACACCATAAAATCAGACTGGCACATCACCACAGTATCGCCTGACTCTGAAACATTCAATTAAAATATCAATAACCGGCCTTCCATTACTCCATATCCCCAACTGATTCGTTTCCTCTTAGTCGTACTGGTTCATTGTTAGCAAAGTACTGGTTGACTTTTCTCAAAGTACTGGTTGCTTATTTAATTTGCTAAGGGCAATATAAACTTGCTATATACTTACATCGAATACATACAATTCCATACAAATTATATATTGGTAACTTTCTCACTTGACAAAACATTATTCCCCGCAAAAATTACAAATTGATTACATATAATACGAGTAAATAATAATCACCTTACTATAAAATACATGTTACGTACACAAGAATATATTATTACCAGCTTACACCGGCAGAATACAATAATCACCACAATTTTTTTTTTTAATATACACCCCCCAACCCCCTTTTTACCTTACCACTGTTACAATTGTGCAAATGACCTCACGGACAAGCCGATATCTGCCCACTCACACGCACTGACATCACATCAATGCCCTGGCTTGTAACAATGGCCAGCACCCATCCACACACACTATTACCCCCCCTGGACTGTAGCACCCAGTTGCTTCCACAAGGACTGATGCGGAAGGGGTGGACATTTTTTTCTTTTATCCCACCCCATCCTTGCTTCAGCGTTACAACAAAATTCAGTATTACATACCTACTAATCATGATTAATACACCCCTAATGGACTACCACCCCTATCTGGGTGAAAATAGCCCTGTTCCAAAAATTGGTAGATTCCCCCAAAAAATAACCCCCCAACTAAGTTTAACACACCACTGGGTTAACAAAACAAAACAAACCATAAGCCGGTTATAACAATTAAAATTTATGATTTACTATAATTAACTACTTTCACGGTCATGATCCGGTGAGGTCATGGCCGCACTTAAATGGGGAATCTACAGTTAAACATATAACATAGGTTGATTATTTATACCAGATTACATCATCCGTTGTATACACCACTTGTTTTACAAATACTACCTCAGCATCAACATAAACATTTCCTTCTGTGATTCAAATAGAGTTTACAAATCTGACCACTTTAGCTTCACTTTTCAATCTGAACAAATATTTTAATCGTTTTGTTTTAATCAGTTACTATTTATGTTACAATTCAAATCAAAATAAATTTAAATTCATTACTGACATTCACATTTTAAACTAATTTAATTCCAACTCAAATTTAATTTATTTTCCTCATTTTTTCAAAACAGTTTAAGTTTCTTTAATTACATTATATTCAAAATGATTCTACATTAATAAAATCCTCTCACATGAATTTTAACTACATTATAATCAAAACACTAAGTTACTTCATTATACTATTCACAAAAAGTTAACTCCATTTCATCACATCTTGTATTTATTTTATTTCATAATAAAATTCATCTATGGCAATTATTCATCAACATAAAAGGTTATTATTATCACCTCCATCATAACTGTAAACGTTAGTCACACAAAACAATATACCTGTTATCAGCATATCAGCTGAGATCCACTACCAAAATATCCACATCATCTTAACACAATACCTTTAACACAAGTAAATACAATACAAGTTTATTTACAAATTTTCATCATCCCGTTATCATTTACCACACTTCATTACCTAAATCAGCCAAATAATTGTACCATTGACTCAAATAATTAAATGTTCATTCACTATTTATCTAACCACCGTCATCGAAAATTAGTCTGATTTTCACATAACAATGTCCATTCTTATTTAAATTCATTATATTCCTATTGTTAATATAAGAACCATAAAAATTTGTTTTTTCCATTTTACCATAATAATAATTCCCAGGGTTCTCCCCATTATTATTTTATCATAAGCCGTGTCTACATCGGGTATGGTCAAGTCTCCTTCGGTATCGTTTGTCACAATTAAATGGTTTATATTTTCTTTACTATAGTCATCAATTGCTACTAATGCGCTAATTCTTATGACAGGTAAGCGTTTATCATCATTAGCGATATAATTATCCGTTTACTACTGCACTATTTACTTTATAAGGTAAATATTTAATGTTATTTATTCTCTCTACAAATTCTCTATAACCTTTCTTTACATTAAACACCTCTATCACTCTATTTCTCTCTTTATAATCACTTTCCCAACCCAGTTTCACATTTTCACTCCACTCAGAGGGCGGTACCACAAAATTATTTAAACACTATCTAGTCTTACCAGATACACTAAAAACCAAGGGACATAGTGAAGACCTTTTGTCTTCTACAACAACTATCGAGGAACTCTCGTCCTCCAAAAACACTAATGAAGTCTCTGCTTCACCAACATTACGGGAAAAATTTACCCTCTGTTCACACTCTACCCTATCTTCGTACTCCCTTTCTAACTCATAAACATTAAGTGCTACTCTGTTACTAACCCCAAATAATTTTCTACTCTCCTCATTATTTCTACTGTTTACCATATCATGCATAAATACCTCATTATCAACTACTTTGTTATTAGTATTACTCGCCATTATTTTACTCTTGTTAATTTTTTCCTCATCATAATTAACATTATTACTCACCTTGTCTACTGTCCCTTGTTTTGCATTTAAACTATCAGCTTTCTGATTATTACTTGTATTAACAGCACCTACCTTGTCGTTTTTTATCTCCACTGTACTTAAATTAACACTGTTGTTAGTAAAATTATCATCATGACTACCTCCACTATCATTATTCAATGTATCACTCTCTATCACCACATTTTCAATTATGTCACCATTATCCCGTATGATATTGTGATTATTATCACTTTTACTTACCTTATCATCCACTATTTGGTTATTTTTATTCTCCTTTAATTGATCTGTCTCTCTACCATTTTCAACCCCCACTACACTACCACTTTAACTATGTTACTTTCACTAACCCCTTCACTTACCGTCTTATCCATTACTTGATTGAAGTTACTCTCTTCCTTTTTATTTAGTTTATCAGTATCTCGTTTTCTTTCTTCAGTTTGTCCTCTTACCTCGTTAATTAATTTCTTATTATCATTAATAGTATCACGAAGCTCTATGAGTTCAGCGTATAATCCCGTTTTTTGTTCTCTCATTTGTCTCAGATCATCATTCAGTCTACGCCGATCATCATCAGTCATTCTATTCATAATACTCATAAACTCGTCCTCCCATGGTCTATCAAAGAAACTGACCTAGGTTTCTTTTGCCTCAGCCTTTCAAAATTATTTATATAATACCCCTTTAAAAAACTACAATAACTACAAATACCCACTACATAAAATCATCACTAATATATATTGTAATAAAACCAATTTAGTTAGTTTTATTTATAAATAAATATAACATTATTATTATTGATTTTATTTTTTATATATTTTCTTAATTTAATTTTTTAATTTACTTTAATTGGTTTTATTGTTTTATTGTCAGTGTTCAATTAATAGAAATACTGATTAATAACTGTGTATGCTCTGATGAAGAATTATTGGTTTTTTCATGTTAAATAGATTGTCTTGGCCACATCGATTGCATGTAGCGGCCGATTCAGTATCTGTACTTCTTCTTCTGCTCGTTCGTTCCTTCAGGAGTTCACGTTTAGCTTTTAATAATTAATGTAAATTAAACTACGACTCAAATAATCAATAAAACAATGTTTGAAACAATAATTAAGTTTATTAAGTTCAAAGTAATTATTTGAATTGCCGCGACTAACTGGAGTCGGATTCGAGACTAGTTTCCAAGTCGATTATTACATATATAAAAGTATTCAAGTTAAATTATTATAGTATAAGGGTTCTTTTAACTGTAGAAATAGTCAGGAAAGGCAAGAGAATTCAATACTTACAAATTATAAAAACTTATTCATTAAACAGACAAAATATAATAAAGTATAGTGTATAGTAAAGTTGATATTATTCGAACCAGCTGATGTCTCTGACGTCGCTTGTTCTCTCCCGTCAGCCTGTGCGAATTACAAGATGGCCGTCTTCATGAATCGTTCTGCGGTGTGAATTCAGCTACAAGATTTTCCTTCAAATAAATGTCTCCGTTGGTTAATTCCTCTTCAGTGATGTTGTTATTGGAATATCCACCAGTTGTAGTGTGTAGTTTATTCCTCCACTTAGTTTTTGTTCGTTAATAGGTGTGTTGTGCTAAATGGTTACTGCCAACCAATTGCTAGTTATATTAATTTAAATTTATTCTTCAATCTCGTTCATATGTAGTGACAGCTCTATTTAGTGGTGTTTAATTTAACTGTGTAATTCCCACGATTGGTTTAATTGTATTCGTGACTTTACTGTCTATGCTGTATTCATTTATAATTCCACAATATATCTCGGTTGGTGTTAGTTAAAAATTCCGTTCATATTTCTCTGCAATGTATTCTGACACGTCTGCCCTGTTTGGCTTTTAGCAATCAACTAACTATATTTGTTCCTTCCTATAGAAAATTCTATAAGATTTTGGTCTCATTTCTCATTGTTCACTATCAGCTGTTCCTATCAAAAAATTCAATCTTATATGAAAAAAAAATGACATTTTTATATTTAATTGGCTATAAATTATTTGTTTAATACTTTTATGTAATTCTAATTATATCACAATATTCCCGTTTTTATTTTATACAAGTTAATACTAAATTTGACCTATTTTGGTTTGAATTAAGCTTCTGAACCACGTTCTTTGATATTTGCTCTAGGCCTTATTTTGATTCACATAACTACCTATTAAATGGTTTACAATATGTTTTATGTTACAATTTTACTCGCACTTGATTACTAAATTAAACCCTTGTAATTTACTTTTTATATCTGGCTTACAACATTAATATCTATGCTAATTATATGCATAGATTAATTACTCATCAATTATTAATCTTGGAGATAATGATTGATTAGTTTTATAATTATGTAAATCTTTACTTTATATTGCCCCGCATTGTTGGAGCACCATATACAATGTTAATATGCTACGCGTTGGGCACCATATACAATGATAATAATTATGCAAATTTATTGTGTAATTAATTAATTCAATTATAAAGTTATTTTGCGTTTATGAAGGTGATATCTGTACGAACTTTGTTGAAATTTTTGAGTTAATGATGTGTTGATTTTATTGCTTTCATACATCTGTTATTATTTCATTGTAGTAATTTTACTGCATAAATTTATTGAATTATCTCTTTACTAAAGTCGTGATCAAAGTGTATCTAACTCCAAGTTTGGATGATCATCTACAATATAATTAGTGTAACATGTTGAGCTGCCGTACACAATGTTTACAAATTTATTCCTTTAAATAATTGCATGAATTATATTTAAGTTAATTTATATTCACAATCAAACTTATTACGTATGAAATTGCTTCTGACTTTAACTGTCTACCAAACTTCTAGTCTGTGTATCTTTGTAAGTAATTTAATTGATAATCGTTAAATTGAATCATAAATTATAGATTCTGTTTAGTGAAAGGTTAAGTTGCGAGTCAGGTTATACACAAATCAATAGAAAACTAACGAATCCTTTCTAACTTACGTTTATTAAAATCATATTTCATCCTTATCCATGTCATAACATAATCATATAATCAGAGCACTTACAAATCTTTTAAAGAACAATAAACTTTTATACCATATTTAAGTAATTAAAAGAACAAATTTAAATATTTAAGTGAACAATCAAATATAGACGCTTCCTCGTCCGTAATGACGTTACTAGCTAATAATGTGGTGTGCTCATAATTTGTATTAAGTAGTTTTATGTCAAAACACATTAAACATTTATATGCTTGAAGTAATCATTATTAACAGTACACATATTAAACATATACATAGCTAAAATCCTGTTCCTGCAACAGACACATCAAAACACATACATATTTACAATAAATATTAACAAGAATACATGTACGATATTCTATAACATAATAATCCCTACCTATGGATTCGTATCTATCTGACTCATATTTATATAATTTCTCAGGTCAGTGGTGTTTGAGAAATTAATAATTATGAGAAGAGATTAGTTTTGTACTTTACTCGTTCTGCCGTGATGTATCGCTCCCATGATGTATTCATGCGGGTCCCGTCGTTGATGGGTGACGTTAATCCATTTAGCACTCGTGATTGACACTACCGATTTCTATATGTACATCATTCGATAACACACTTCCGCACACTGCGACAGTCACTTTGAGCTCTCGATTATTATTACGATACAAGTCGTGGCATTGTACTTGTAATCGGTCGGTTATGTTTATTCGTGTGAGTCTATTTACGCGGTTCACAGTTTGATGCCGTATGCTACTAATAGTTTTCCATCTCGCACGATCACTCTTTTCAGCGCCTAGATTGTTTTCAAGTTCATTAGGCAATTATTCACACTTCTATTTACTTGACTTAACTACGAAACAGTGTAGTATCACTACTTTTATGTAATGGTTCAAGAATGTCACTGCAAAATGTTAGTACCTTTATGACGGTGTATTACATGGAATTTATAAAGATTGTTACTCGCGCTTCATTGCGAACACTACCGTCCCATTTTGGCATTCTAAGTCTTATTCACGCACTTCCATTTAGTCAGCATAACGTCTCTATCTGAATTATGAAAGATATCCGGGCTGTTTGGCCGTGGTCCCTGGTTTAAAACAAAACCAAACGTTTCTGCAGCTCCACTGGCTGCCATCATCAGTGGTATAAAATTTTCTGCACTTTGGGTGTCTACGTGCAGGCCCACAGTACTGTGGTATAGTCTATACAGTACTGTGGGCCTGCACGTAGACACCCAAAGTGCAGAAAATTTTATACCACTGATGATGGCATCCAGTGGAGCTGCCGAAACGTTTGGTTTTGTTTTAAACCAGGGACCACGGCCAAACAGCCCGGATATCTTTCATAATTCAAATGACATCGGCCGTGAAAGCCTAAGGAATAATTTAATGTCTCTATCGTCTCTACAGAAATACGTTATAACTTATACACTGCATTAAGTTTTCATAAACAACTATTATGAAACTGAGATACAAGTTCAAATAAACTGATCTAAAAATTGTAGTAAACTGAGCCGAAAATTTGAATAAAACTGAGTTAAAATTTGTAGTAAACTGAGTCAAAAATTTGAATGCACTGAGAGAAAAATTGGAATGAACTGAGGAGGCATCTCCCTGTGTATACAGTTTTTATTTCTTCCGATATTCCCACTCTTGTGTCTCTGACGATCGCTTCACTTTCCCACCAAATCATCTCTGATAGGCTTATTCCATGGACCTCCCTGTGTCCTCTTGTCTCCAGTCTGTATTCTGGCGAATTCTCCACCCAGTGCCGTTTGGAGAGGGTCGTTCATACACGAGATTCGCTCTCTGGTCTCTAGCTCCTCTCAGAACCATCCCCTTTAGAAGTTCCCTTCGGAATTCTCGTTCCTCATTGGCTGGTTGGCTTTTTCAACTTGAATTAGACGTAGTCCACGTGGACTCGACGAGTCACTGTCTTACGTCCGTTGCCCTGTTCCTGGAATCAGTGTTAAGGCCTTGTTTCAAAATCACATCTGCTACTTTTGGTGTAGCGTGTTGAATTCCCTCATTGTTGAGACGCTGACGACTTCCTTCGATGACTTACGGGTGGCATAACATCTGTGCTCTCCACAAGCGTCACTTAGTCGCCTGTCCCATTGTCCGTGCATCAACCATTGTCTTACTACTAGTCGCACACATGGTTTTGAACAATACTCTCACTGTTGGTTCTGTGTTTTTCTCGTTACTGGACAGATGTGAGGGTAGTCTTCTTTTGTCCTAATTGTGGAGTCAAGCATTCCCACGCATGGTCCAGTTCGCTGCAACATGTGCCGTACAGCTCATTGTTCGTGAATAGTTTTTAAGACGTCTTAATGGAAAGGAAAGGTTTGTTCCTTTCCGCCGCCCACCCTCGAACAAAGCTAACATGTGTCACTTTTGACAGGCTCTAATTGCTGGTGTACTTCTCTCGCAATACTCAAAAATTCAAAAAAAAATATTTGAAATAATAATCACATTACAGTGTCCCCAAATATGATTATGTCGTGCAGATTTAACGGAACAACTAAGTCATATTTCGCCCTTACTCGCGTACAATCACTAAGTGTATTGACCATCTCCCATTGGAACGAGTATAGTTGACCTATATCTTCCTTTCGCCTGACCTACTGTTGTTCTGAACCGTTTCCCCTTCTTTTTTTTTCACGTGAGTGTTTAATTTACTGCTTATCAAATCTAAATACGAATCCATTTACAAAGAATATTTCCATAATTGTGGAATGACTATACGCTCTAGTGCGTTCATAGATCTGTCTATACACATACATTACAGAAACAAATTGCAATTATTTTGTTTACAAGCTACCTTTTACTTGCATATACAATATAAACTATATAAACACTGGTAGTAATTTATTGCTTATGAATACTTCTAAAATTTTACATTATTACTTTCAAAATAATTCACGATTAAAAATTTTTTTTTTAAGACATCATATACTTACTTACTTACTTACTTACTTACTTATTCATCGTAATTCCTACCCTCTGGTACTTTGAATCTTAATTTTTGTTAAACACACGTATAATTATTTACAACAAATTAAATCGAATTTGTATAATTCTACAAGTCAAACTAACTTACTTTATATCCACTCTTTCTATGCTTAAAATACAATCTTAAGTACAATATGTAATTCTAACAATTTATTGCTGTAATTTTAATTCTGTTACGCAACTCAGTTGCTTATATCAGTCCTTCAAATCTTACCTTTTAATTTTCCTTACAATGGTATAACAAATATATCTGTTAATTAATTTACAATTTATACAATACATGAAATCAGACATTTTAAATTTATTACAAGTTTAAAATTTCACCTAGACAATTCTGAATGACTTAACTAGTAGATTGCATTCGCGCCTACTACCGTTATACTGCCGACCCTTGCCCGCTGAGCTTTTGTCACTTCACACTTCCTTCTTTGTTTATTTACTATTTCACATGATCCTCAACCTTACCCCTTCTTTTTCGCTTCTCCACAAACGCTTTCACTTCGCATGTATACTAATGCCGTGTTTCGCCATCGTTACTCTCCCCTTACGTAATACGGTTTCAATAGTCTTACATTGAATTTGCCGCGTGTTTTATTTTCGTCGCAACAATCAACCAGTACGTACGTAGCTTCGCCTACAACATCTTTAATCCTAAAAGGTCCTGTGTACAATTCACAAAACTTTTCGATTCTCCTTTGTATCGCATCGGATTGGTAATGTGTCCGTACCAATACTAATTCTCCTATCTGAAATTTCGTCACTTTGCTTGCTTCGTTTACGCGTTTTGCATGTCGCTCTCATTTTCGTTTGATCCTTACGAATATCTGGTGGCTATCCACTGTCTCTTCTTTCGTTTCACAGTTTCCCTTTATGAATTTCTCCCATACGCGATTCGGCTTTCTTCCGTGTTGTGCTTCATACGGTGTAACTTCTATTGTTTCATGGTAGACTTCGTTAATGCAACATTCTATAGTATTTATGAATTTTGACCATTTCGTATGTTGTTCCCCTACGAATATTCTAAATAGGTTTCCCAGTTGCCTATTTACGCGTTCGGCAAGGTTTGTCTGGGGGTTTCTTATCGCTGTATATTTAGGTATGATCCCAAGTTCATCCAGTCCTTTAATCCACTGTTTGGATGTGAATTGCGTACCGTTGTCAGTGAGTATTGCCTTCGGTTTTCCAAACTCATTTACGTATTGCCGGAGTCTACGAAGCGTAGCTACTGTTGTGGCTCTCCTGAGTGTATATAGTTTTACATACTTGGTCAAGTTATCTATAATGACTAGGATATACTTTACTCCTGCTGCTGCTGTTGGAAGAGGTCCATAAAAGTCGCCGCTAACTAATTCGCCTTTACTCGTTGGTATAATCGGTTTCATGCCCCCAAATAGGTTACGATTATTTGAGTCTTTACATTTTTGGCACTTATCACATGTTTTCACGTATGCCTGTACGCGCTTCGTCATTCGGTCGAAAGTGAAATGCTCCTGCAATAACTTTATGCATTTCTTACTGCCAACATGACCGTACATTGTGTGTATTTCTTCGATGAGTCTACCCGTAACGCTTTCCGGTACGTAGAGCTTCCATCGACCCTTACTTTTTCTATACAATTTATCATTACTACACTTATAAAACTTACATAACTCATTCTTACTACTCGTCGTCAAATCCTTCAATATCTGCTGTAACTTCTTATCTTCTGACTGGTACGTCTAAAAGTTCTTTAACATCATGTTTATCTCTTTACTCATTTTAATTATTGTATGGTTCATTTGGTATTCATAACTGTCGTCGATTGGGTCTTCCTTCATCATGTCTTCTGGGTAACGACTCAAGATGTCGGCAACGATATTCTCCTTCCCCTTACAGTGAATTATATCAAAGTTATATTCTTGAATACTAAGTATCCAGCGTGTGATCCTTGAGTTGTTTAAGTGACACTTACTCATGAAGATCAACGCCTTGTTATCCGTTATTATGGTCAACGGCTGTCCTAAAACGTAAATTCAGAATTTCTCCAGGCACCTAACTATGCTTAGTAGCTCTTTCTCCGTAGTAAAGTAGTTTCGTTCTGCTCCTTTGAACGCTTTACTAGTATATGCTACCACGCAGATGTATTTGTCGTCATCCAACTGGTATAATTGGCCTCCATATGCGAAATTACTCGCATCACACTGCAAAAAGTACCTCTTATTTACCTGTGGAAAACTTAATATAATAGTATCAATAAACAGGTCCTTGACCTTCTGGAAACACTGGTCAAGATCGGGCGTCCATTTAAATTTCTGACCCCTTTTAAGTAGACTTAACAAAGGTTGTGTGGTTTCTGCATATTTGCTCGTAAATTTGTTTTAAAAATTTGTAAGTCCCAGGAATCCCTTTAACTGCTTCTGATTCTTCGAGGTTGGGAACTTCCTGATTGCTGCTACTTTCTCCTCGGATGTTCGTATACCGTTAGTAGTAAGCTGATAACCTAGGTATGCTATTTCCTTGCAAAAAAATTTTGATTTCTCCAAATTTATTGTTAGGTTGGCTGCTAATAAATTCTCAAGTAATGCTTCAATATTTTCCAAATGTGTATGTACGTTAGTCGAATAGCAAAGACAATCGTCGATGTAGATGATCGTATTCTCTTTCACTCCCTCTATCAATGCCATATCCAAACCTCTCGTCAGGGCTGCGGAACTGGTACTTAGCCCAAATGGAGTTACGGTATACCTGTAACACTTTCCCTCATACAGAAATGCGGTGTAATCTCGGCATTGTTGTTTCAACAGAACTTGCCAGAAGCTACTCGTTAGGTCTATTGTTGATAAGTACTTCATGTTACTGCATCTCGCCAGGATTTCTTGAATCGGAGTTGGTCCTTCGTAGTCTGGAACAGTGACACTATTTATCCTCCTTGCGGCTAAACACAAACGTACATTCCCATCTTTCTTGATTACGGTGACCATCTGGTTGACGTATGGACTACTGCATCTTTCAATCACGCCATACCTTAGCATTTTGCTGATTTCGGCGTCCACCTTTTCCTTATACGCTATTGGGATTGGCCACCCGTGTTGGAAATATGGTGTTTTATCCGTCACTCTGAATTCATGTTCGTAGCAATCCATCCGTCCTGGACTTTCCCGAAATACATTCTTACACTTTACCAAGATCCTTCTAAGTTCCTCCCTCGTCGTCTCGTCCTCACATGTCACACTGTCGACCTTCTCATTGATCCTTCTCTCGATTCCGTCCCAGTCCTCTTCTATTAATTCCATATGTATGATTGGTAATCGCAGTTCCTGTTCGCCAGTCCTCCCTCCGAATTCGATGGTTCCCTTCTTCATATCGATCACACATCCCTCTTCCTTTAAAAAGCTAATACCTAATATGCAGTCCCTAATTAAATTTGGTATCACTAGGAAAACACAATATAATCTAACATCATCAATAAAAATTTCACACATAATTTGTTTCCGGATTAATTTAGACTTTTCGCCGACTGCACTAAGAATTAGTGTGTTGTTCATGCGGAGTTCTTCGTACGGATGCAGGTGTTGTTTATTCCTGTTAAACCATTCCTCTGATATCCCGTTAATGGCACTACCTGTGTCAAGCAAGGCAAGAACCGTAACATCACCATTAAATTTTATCTCTATCTCTGGACATTTAGAGATTCGTCTTTCTAGTTGTGTTTGTTCATCCAAGATTAACTCATGTCGTAAGTCAGGTAACAATACATCGGTCTCATACTGTTGTAGTGTGGGTCTACGAACGGCTATCACTTCATGTGACCCACTTAATTTTTTTTTTCTACTGCTCCACCACCCTTAGCGGCAGACGTGGAGGTGCTATTGTTTACGAATTCAATGGTATTTACTGCCGGCTTGTTACCGAATTGTTGGGGTTGTCGGTAGTTCCCACCTTCCCCCTTTCTATGTTGCCAGTGTGCTGGTTTTTGCTCCTTATTCACTTTGTGTACCGCGGTGTTTTGTTGACCTTGAGCCACTACTCTCGTGTCCCGTTCGTTCAACTTGTCTGGCTGCCGCACAAATCGATCATCTCTATTGTTTCTCTGCCGGATCATGGCATACTCGGAAATCAATGATTCAAGATTCTGTATCGTCCTTACATCTCGTGTAACACTTGCTATTTCTAATTCCCGCCCATAATGACGCATTATCTTTCTAATCAGTTGATAATCCGTGAGTGGCGGTGTAAGTTGTCTGCTTTCCAAGAGTTGTCGCTCCATGTATTGGACAGCGCTCATACTCCCACGCCAGTCAAAATTACCGTACTCCAGATTGTTTCGGACATCATCTTGCTTCTCCGGGCCCCAATACTTCTGTATAAATATTTCTTTAAACTCATCAAAGTTCTTTATCTGGTCACGTACGACGGGCCACCATATTGCTGCATCGGCTTCCAGATGTTTCCCTATCCACTTCACGTTATCCGATGGGTAGTACATTAGCTGATGTTCGGATAATTCCTTCAGAAACTCTATAGGAAAACGGTCTGTTCTGTTGTACTTGAGTTCGGAATTATTGTTTCCATTCGCTCTCGTGGCCGGTCCCATCTCAGTCTCCGCTATCTGTCGCTGCAATCTTCCTTGTCAACTTTTAATATGATTTATGTGGCTTCTCAACTCCTCATTTATTACGTCCTTTTCCTTCTCCGTTGTTGTGGTCTTCTGTTCTGCCGTGCTTTGGCGGTCGTCCACTTCAACTATCTTCTGTTTTAATACCTTGACGGCTTCTCCTTGCTCTTGTTGTTGTTGTGTAATGTTGTTCTGCATCTCTCTTCTCCATTCCTCGTTTCTATTGTTCGCCTCTTGGATTCGGTGATCTAATTTTTGATCGACCCGCTCGATTACCTTCTTCGTGTTGTTTATGGCTTCCTGCCACTCTTGATGGTCTTTCTCTCTCACTTCTTTATTCTCTCTTACCTGTTTCTTCAGTTCATTTTTCAACTCTTTTATTCCACTTTCACTCTTCTTTTGTAGATCGCTAATTTTCTCATCCCACTTCTTAGTGTAATCCTGTAAATCTAGTTTTATTCTGCTGATCTGTTCTTCATTGTGCCGTTTTAGCTCCTCCTGCATTTGTTTTTGTTCTCTACTTTGCTGTTCCAATTTCTCTGTAATTAAGTTTTGTTTTTTGTTTTGTTCTTCCTGCATCTTTTTCAGATCATCTCGCGTCTGTTGTTTAATTTCATTCTTTTGCTGGTCCATCTTCTCGGTCAGCTTCTCAAGTAGCATTTGTAGATTTAATTCGCCAGGTTGGGACACCTGTCCCCCCGCCCTTATTTCAGATTCACACGCGCTGACGTCGTCGCTGGGCGTCGCATTCTCCTCCCGTCCTTCTACGTTTAATTCGTTATTAATATCGAACTCTTGACTTTCGGAGTTATTAGTCGCCACTTTTGCTCTACTTCGTGTAATCATTCAGAGTTGTTTTACAAGTATTTGTTTTTATTCTAATGCTTATATTACACTTTATCAAACTGCTAGCTATTCTACTTTACCACTGCGTGCACTTAACCAGCTCGTTTAACAAGGATTATCCCCATTAATCGGCCATCAGGTTGGGCGCCATATACAACGTTAATATCTATGCTAATTATATGCATAGATTAATTACTCATCAATTATTAATCTTGGAGATAATGATTGATTAGTTTTATAATTATGTAAATCTTTACTTTATATTGCCCCGCATTGTTGGAGCACCATATACAACGTTAATATGCCACGTGTTGGGCACCATATACAATGATAATAATTATGCAAATTTATTGTGTAATTAATTAATTCAATTATAAAGTTATTTTGCATTTATGAAGGTGATATCTGTACGAACTTTGTTGAAATTTTTGAGTTAATGACGTGTTGATTTTATTGCTTTCATACATCTGTTGTTATTTCATTGTAGTAATTTTACTGCATAAATTTATTGAATTATCTCTTTACTAAAGTCGTGATCAAAGTGTATCTAACTCCAAGTTTGGATGATCATATACAATACAATTAGTGTCACATGTTGAGCTGCCGTACACAATGTTTACAAATTTATTCCTTTAAATAATTGCATGAATTATATTTAAGTTAATTTATATTCACAATCAAACTTATTACGTATGAAATTGCTTCTGACTTTAACTGTCTAACAAACTTCTAGTCTGTGTATCTTTGTAAGTAATTTAATTGATAATCGTTAAATTGAATCATAAATTATAGATTCTGTTTAGTGAAAGGTTAAGTTGCGAGTCAGGTTATACACAAATCAATAGAAAACTAACGAATCCTTTCTAACTTAAGTTTATTAAAATCATATTTCATCCTTATCCATGTCATAACATAATCATATAATCAGAGCACTTACAAATCTTTTAAAGAACAATAAACTTTTATACCATATTTAAGTAATTAAAAGAAAAATTTAAATATTTAAGTGAACAATCAAATATAGACGCTTCCTCGTCCGTAATGACGTTACTAGCTAATAATGTGGTGTGCTCATAATTTGTATTAAGTAGTTTTATGTCAAAACACATTAAACATTTATATGCTTGAAGTAATCATTATTAACAATACACATATTAAACATATACATAGCTAAAATCCTGTTCCTGCAACAGACACATCAAAACACATACATATTTACAATAAATATTAACAAGAATACATGTACGATATTCTATAACATAATAATCCCTACCTATGGATTCGTATCTATCTGACTCATATTTATATAATTTCTCAGGTGGTTTGGTTCTAAGTGCCAGGTCAGTGGTGTTTGATAAATTAATAATTATAAGAAGAGATTAGTTTTGTACTTTACTCATTCTGCCGTGATGTATCGCTCCCATGATGTATCCATGCGGGTCCCGTCGTTGATGGGTGACGTTAATCCATATAGCACTCGTGATTGAAACTACCGATTTCTATATGTACATCGTTCGATAACACACTTCCGCACACCGCGACAGTAACTTTGAGCTCTCGATTATTATTACGATACAAGTCGTGGCATTGCACTTGTAATCGGTCGGTTATGTTTATTCGCGTGAGTCTATTTACTCGGTTCACAGTTTGATGCCGTATGCTACTAATAGTTTTCCATCTCGCACGATCACTCTTTTCAGCGCCTAGATTGTTTTCAAGTTCATTAGGCAATTATTCACACTTCTATTTACTTGACTTAACTACGAAACAGTGTAGTATCACTACTTTTATGTAATGGTTCAAGAATGTCACTGCAAAATGTTAGTACCTTTATGACGGTGTATTACATGGAATTTATAAAGATTGTTACTCGCGCTTCATCGCGAACACTACCGTCCCATTTTGGCATTCTAAGTCTTATTCACGCACTTCCATTTAGTCAGCATAACGTCTCTATCTGAATTATGAAAGATATCCGGGCTGTTTGGCCGTGGTCCCTGGTTTAAAACAAAACCAAACGTTTCTGCAGCTCCACTGGCTGCCATCATCAGTGGTATAAAATTTTCTGCACTTTGGGTGTCTACGTGCAGGCCCACAGTACTGTGGTATAGACTATACCACAGTACTGTGGGCCTGCACGTAGACACCCAAAGTGCAGAAAATTTTATACCACTGATGATGGCAGCCAGTGGAGCTGCAGAAACGTTTGGTTTTGTTTTAAACCAGGGACCATGGCCAAACAGCCCGGATATCTTTCATAATTCAAATGACATCGGCCGTGAAAGCCTAAGGAATAATTTAATGTCTCTATCGTCTCTACAGAAATACGTTATAACTTATACACTGCATTAAGTTTTCATAAACAACTATTATGAAACTGAGATACAAGTTCAAATAAACTGATCTAAAAATTGTAGTAAACTGAGCCGAAAATTTGAATAAAACTGAGTTAAAATTTGTAGTAAACTGAGTCAAAAATTTGAATGCACTGAGAGAAAAATTGGAATGAACTGAGGAGGCATCTCCCTGTGTATACAGTTTTTATTTCTTCCGATATTCCCACTCTTGTGTCTCTGACGATCGCTTCACTTTCCCACCAAATCATCTCTGATAGGCTTATTCCATGGACCTCCCTGTGTCCTCTTGTCTCCAGTCTGTATTCTGGCGAATTCTCCACCCAGTGCCGTTTGGAGAGGGTCGTTCATACATGAGATTCGCTCTCTGGTCTCTAGCTCCTCTCAGAACCATCCCCTTTAGAAGTTCCCTTCGGAATTCTCGTTCCTCATTGGCTGGTTGGCTTTTTCAACTTGAATTAGACGTAGTCCACGTGGACTCGACGAGTCACTGTCTTACGTCCGTTGCCCTGTTCCTGGAATCAGTGTTAAGGCCTTGTTTCAAAATCACATCTGCTACTTTTGGTGTAGCGTGTTGAATTCCCTCATTGTTGAGACGCTGACGACTTCCTTCGATGACTTACGGGTGGTATAACATCTGTGCTCTCCACAAGCGTCACTTAGTCGCCTGTCCCATTGTCCGTGCATCAACCATTGTCTTACTACTAGTCGCACACATGGTTTTGAACAATACTCTCACTGTTGGTTCTGTATTTTTCTCGTTACTGGACAGATGTGAGGGTAGTCTTCTTTTGTCCTAATTGTGGAGTCAAGCATTCCCACGCATGGTCCAGTTCGCTGCAACATGTGCCGTACAGCTCATTGTTCGTGAATAGTTTTTACGACGTCTTAATGGAAAGGAAAGGTTTGTTCCTTTTCGCCGCCCACCCTCGAACAAAGCTAACATGTGTCACTTTTGACAGGCTCTAATTGCTGGTGTACTTCTCTCGCAATACTCAAAAATTCAAAAAAAAATATTTGAAATAATAATCACATTACAGTGTCCCCAAATATGATTATGTCGTGCAGATTTAACGGAACAACTAAGTCATATTTCGCCTTTACTCGCGTACAATCACTAAGTGTATTGACCATCTCCCATTGGAACGAGTATAGTTGACCTATATCTTCCTTTCGCCTGACCTACTGTTGTTCTGAACCGTTTCCCCTTCTTTTTTTTTCACGTGAGTGTTTAATTTACTGCTTATCAAATCTAAATACGAATCCATTTACAAAGAATATTTCCATAATTGTGGAATGACTATACGCTCTAGTGCGTTCATAGATCTGTCTATACACATACATTACAGAAACAAATTGCAATTATTTTGTTTACAAGCTACCTTTTACTTGCATATACAATATAAGCTATATAAACACTGGTAGTAATTTATTGCTTATGAATACTTCTAAAATTTTACATTATTACTTTCAAAATAATTCACGATTAAAAATTTTTTTTTTTTAAGACATCATATACTTACTTACTTACTTACTTACTTATTCATCATAATTCCTACCCTCTGGTACTTTGAATCTTAATTTTTGTTAAACACACGTATAATTATTTACAACAAATTAAATCGAATTTGTATAATTCTACAAGTCAAACTAACTTACTTTATATCCACTCTTTCTATGCTTAGAATACAATCTTAAGTACAATATGTAATTCTAACAATTTATTGCTGTTATTTTAATTCTGTTACGCAACTCAGTTGCTTATATCAGTCCTTCAAATCTTACCTTTTAATTTTCCTTACAATGGTATAACAAATATATCTGTTAATTAATTTACAATTTATACAATACATGAAATCAGACATTTTAAATTTATTACAAGTTTAAAATTTCACCTAGACAATTCTGAATGACTTAACTAGTAGATTGCATTCGCGCCTACTACCGTTATACTGCCGACCCTTGCCCGCTGAGCTTTTGTCACTTCACACTTCCTTCTTTGTTTATTTACTATTTCACATGATCCTCAACCTTACCCCTTCTTTTTCGCTTCTCCACAAACGCTTTCACTTCGCATGTATACTAATGCCGTGTTTCGCCATCGTTACTCTCCCCTTACGTAATACGGTTTCAATAGTCTTACATTGAATTTGCCGCGTGTTTTATTTTCGTCGCAACAATCAACCAGTACGTACGTAGCTTCGCCTACAACATCTTTAATCCTAAAAGGTCCTGTGTACAATTCACAAAACTTTTCGATTCTCCTTTGTATCGCATCGGATTGGTAATGTGTCCGTACCAATACTAATTCTCCTATCTGAAATTTCGTCACTTTGCTTGCTTCGTTTACGCGTTTTGCGTGTCGCTCTCATTTTCGTTTGATCCTTACGAATATCTGGTGGCTATCCACTGTCTCTTCTTTCGTTTCACAGTTTCCCTTTATGAATTTCTCCCATACGCGATTCGGCTTTCTTCCGTGTTGTGCTTCATACGGTGTAACTTCTATTGTTTCATGGTAGACTTCGTTAATGCAACATTCTATAGTATTTATGAATTTTGACCATTTCGTATGTTGTTCCCCTACGAATATTCTAAATAGGTTTCCCAGTTGCCTATTTACGCGTTCGGCAAGGTTTGTCTGGGGGTTTCTTATCGCTGTATATTTAGGTATGATCCCAAGTTCATCCAGTCCTTTAATCCACTGTTTGGATGTGAATTGCGTACCGTTGTCAGTGAGTATTGCCTTCGGTTTTCCAAACTCATTTACGTATTGCCGGAGTCTACGAAGCGTAGCTACTGTTGTGGCTCTCCTGAGTGTATATAGTTTTACATACTTGGTCAAGTTATCTATAATGACTAGGATATACTTTACTCCTGCTGCTGCTGTTGGAAGAGGTCCATAAAAGTCGCCGCTAACTAATTCGCCTTTACTCGTTGGTATAATCGGTTTCATGCCCCCAAATAGGTTACGATTATTTGAGTCTTTACATTTTTGGCACTTATCACATGTTTTCACGTATGCCTGTACGCGCTTCGTCATTCGGTCGAAAGTGAAATGCTCCTGCAATAACTTTATGCATTTCTTACTGCCAACATGACCGTACATTGTGTGTATTTCTTCGATGAGTCTACCCGTAACGCTTTCCGGTACGTAGAGCTTCCATCGACCCTTACTTTTTCTATACAATTTATCATTACTACACTTATAAAACTTACATAACTCATTCTTACTACTCGTCGTCAAATCCTTCAATATCTGCGTAACTTCTTATCTTCTGACTGGTACGTCTAAAAGTTCTTTAACATCATGTTTATCTCTTTACTCATTTTAATTATTTTATGGTTCATTTGGTATTCATAACTGTCGTCGATTGGGTCTTCCTTCGTCATGTCTTCTGGGTAACGACTCAAGATGTCGGCAACGATATTCTCCTTCCCCTTACAGTGAATTATATCAAAGTTATATTCTTGAATACTAAGTATCCAACGTGTGATCCTTGAGTTGTTTAAGTGACACTTACTCATGAAGATCAACGCCTTGTTATCCGTTATTATGGTCAACGGCTGTCCTAAAACGTAAATTCAGAATTTCTCCAGGCACCTAACTATGCTTAGTAGCTCTTTCTCCGTAGTAAAGTAGTTTCGTTCTGCTCCTTTGAACGCTTTACTAGTATATGCTACCACGCAGATGTATTTGTCGTCATCCAACTGGTATAATTGGCCTCCATATGCGAAATTACTCGCATCACACTGCAAAAAGTACCTCTTATTTACCTGTGGAAAACTTAATATAATAGTATCAATAAACAGGTCCTTGACCTTCTGGAAACACTGGTCAAGATCGGGCGTCCATTTAAATTTCTGACCCCTTTTAAGTAGACTTAACAAAGGTTGTGTGGTTTCTACATATTTGCTCGTAAATTTGTTTTAAAAATTTGTAAGTCCCAGGAATCCCTTTAACTGCTTCTGATTCTTCGAGGTTGGGAACTTCCTGATTGCTGCTACTTTCTCCTCGGATGTTCGTATACCGTTAGTAGTAAGCTGATAACCTAGGTATGCTATTTCCTTGCAAAAAAATTTTGATTTCTCCAAATTTATTGTTAGGTTGGCTGCTAATAAATTCTCAAGTAATGCTTCAATATTTTCCAAATGTGTATGTACGTTAGTCGAATAGCAAAGACAATCGTCGACGTAGATGATCGTATTCTCTTTCACTCCCTCTATCAATGCCATATCCAAACCTCTCGTCAGGGCTGCGGAACTGGTACTTAGCCCAAATGGAGTTACGGTATACCTGTAACACTTTCCCTCATACAGAAATGCGGTGTAATCTCGGCATTGTTGTTTCAACAGAACTTGCCAGAAGCTACTCGTTAGGTCTATTGTTGATAAGTACTTCATGTTACTGCATCTCGCCAGGATTTCTTGAATCGGAGTTGGTCCTTCGTAGTCTGGAACAGTGACACTATTTATCCTCCTTGCGGCTAAACACAAACGTACATTCCCATCTTTCTTGATTACGGTGACCATCTGGTTGACGTATGGACTACTGCATCTTTCAATCACGCCATACCTTAGCATTTTGCTGATTTCGGCGTCCACCTTTTCCTTATACGCTATTGGGATTGGCCACCCGTGTTGGAAATATGGTGTTTTATCCGTCACTCTGAATTCATGTTCGTAGCAATCCATCCGTCCTGGACTTTCCCGAAATACATTCTTACACTTTACCAAGATCCTTCTAAGTTCCTCCCTCGTCGTCTCGTCCTCACATGTCACACTGTCGACCTTCTCATTGATCCTTCTCTCGATTCCGTCCCAGTCCTCTTCTATTAATTCCATATGTATGATTGGTAATCGCAGTTCCTGTTCGCCAGTCCTCCCTCCGAATTCGATGGTTCCCTTCTTCATATCGATCACACATCCCTCTTCCTTTAAAAAGCTAATACCTAATATGCAGTCCCTAATTAAATTTGGTATCACTAGGAAAACACAATATAATCTAACATCATCAATAAAAATTTCACACATAATTTGTTTCCGGATTAATTTAGACTTTTCGCCGACTGCACTAAGAATTAGTGTGTTGTTCATGCGGAGTTCTTCGTACGGATGCAGGTGTTGTTTATTCCTGTTAAACCATTCCTCTGATATCCCGTTAATGGCACTACCTGTGTCAAGCAAGGCAAGAACCGTAACATCACCATTAAATTTTATCTCTATCTCTGGACATTTAGAGATTCGTCTTTCTAGTTGTGTTTGTTCATCCAAGATTAACTCATGTCGTAAGTCAGGTAACAATACATCGGTCTCATACTGTTGTAGTGTGGGTCTACGAACGGCTATCACTTCATGTGACCCACTTAATTTTTTTTTTCTACTGCTCCACCACCCTTAGCGGCAGACGTGGAGGTGCTATTGTTTACGAATTCAATGGTATTTACTGCCGGCTTGTTACCGAATTGTTGGGGTTGTCGGTAGTTCCCACCTTCCCCCTTTCTATGTTGCCAGTGTGCTGGTTTTTGCTCCTTATTCACTTTGTGTACCGCGGTGTTTTGTTGACCTTGAGCCACTACTCTCGTGTCCCGTTCGTTCAACTTGTCTGGCTGTCGCACAAATCGATCATCTCTATTGTTTCTCTGCCGGATCATGGCATACTCGGAAATCAATGATTCAAGATTCTGTATCGTCCTTACATCTCGTGTAACACTTGCTATTTCTAATTCCCGCCCATAATGACGCGTTATCTTTCTAATCAGTTGATAATCCGTGAGTGGCGGTGTAAGTTGTCTGCTTTCCAAGAGTTGTCGCTCCATGTATTGGACAGCGCTCATACTCCCACGCCAGTCAAAATTACCGTACTCCAGATTGTTTCGGACATCATCTTGCTTCTCCGGGCCCCAATACTTCAGTGTAAATATTTCTTTAAACTCATCAAAGTTCTTTATCTGGTCACGTACGACGCGCCACCATATTGCTGCATCGGCTTCCAGATGTTTCCCTATCCACTTCACGTTATCCGATGGGTAGTACATTAGCTGATGTTCGGATAATTCCTTCAGAAACTCTATAGGAAAACGGTCTGTTCTGTTGTACTTGAGTTCGGAATTATTGTTTCCATTCGCTCTCGTGGCCGGTCCCATCTCAGTCTCCGCTATCTGTCGCTGCAATCTTTCTTGTCCACTTTTAATATGATTTATGTGGCTTCTCAACTCCTCAATTATTACGTCCTTTTCCTTCTCCGTTGTTGTGGTCTTCTGTTCTGCAGTGCGTTGGCGGTCGTCCACTTCAACTATCTTCTGTTTAAATACCTTGACGGCTTCTCCTTGCTCTTGTTGTTGTGTAATGTTGTTCTGCATCTCTCTTCTCCATTCCTCGTTTCTATTGTTCGCCTCTTGGATTCGGTGATCTAATTTTTGATCGACCCGCTCGATTACCTTCTTCGTGTTGTTTATGGCTTCCTGCCACTCTTGATGGTCTTTCTCTCTCACTTCTTTATTCTCTCTTACCTGTTTCTTCAGTTCATTTTTCAACTCTTTTATTCCACTTTCACTCTTCTTTTGTAGATCGCTAATTTTCTCATCCCACTTCTTAGTGTAATCCTGTAAATCTAGTTTTATTCTGCTGATCTGTTCTTCATTGAACCGTTTTAACTCCTCCTGCATTTGTTTTTGTTCTCTACTTTGCTGTTCCAATTTCTCTGTAATTAAGTTTTGTTTTTCGTTTTGTTCTTCCTGCATCTTTTTCAGATCATCTCGCGTCTGTTGTTTAATTTCATTCTTTTGCTGGTCCATCTTCTCGGTCAGCTTCTCAAGTAGCATTTGTAGATTTAATTCGCCAGGTTGGGACACCTGTCCCCCCGCCCTTATTTCAGATTCACACGCGCTGACGTCGTCGCTGGGCGTCGCATTCTCCTCCCGTCCTTCTACGTTTAATTCGTTATTAATATCGAACTCTTGACTTTCGGAGTTATTAGTCGCCACTTTTGCTCGACTTCGTGTAATCATTCAGAGTTGTTTTACAAGTATTTGTTTTTATTCTAATGCTTATATTACACTTTATCAAACTGCTAGCTATTCTACTTTACCACTGCATGCACTTAACCAGCTCGTTTAACAAGGATTATCCCCATTAATCGGCCATCAGGTTGGGTGCCATATACAACGTTAATATCTATGCTAATTATATGCATAGATTAATTACTCATCAATTATTAATCTTGGAGATAATGATTGATTAGTTTTATAATTATGTAAATCTTTGCTTTATATTGCCCGCATTGTTGGAGCACCATATACAACGTTAATATGCCACGCATTGGGCACCATATACAATGATAATAATTATGCAAATTTATTGTGTAATTAATTAATTCAATTATAAAGTTATTTTGCGTTTATGAAGGTGATATCTGTACAAACTTTGTTGAAATTTTTGAGTTAATGACGTGTTGATTTTATTGCTTTCATACATCTGTTATTTCATTGTAGTAATTTTACTGCATAAATTTATTGAATTATCTCTTTACTAAAGTCGTGATCAAAGTGTATCTAACTCCAAGTTTGGATGATCATATACAATACAATTAGTGTCACATGTTGAGCTGCCGTACACAATGTTTACAAATTTATTCCTTTAAATAATTGCATGAATTATATTTAAGTTAATTTATATTCACAATCAAACTTATTACGTATGAAATTGCTTCTGACTTTAACTGTCTACCAAACTTCTAGTCTGTGTATCTTTGTAAGTAATTTAATTGATAATCGTTAAATTGAATCATAAATTATAGATTCTGTTTAGTGAAAGGTTAAGTTGCGAGTCAGGTTATACACAAATCAATAGAAAACTAACGAATCCTTTCTAACTTACGTTTATTAAAATCATATTTCATCCTTATCCATGTCATAACATAATCATATAATCAGAGCACTTACAAATCTTTTAAAGAACAATAAACTTTTATACCATATTTAAGTAATTAAAAGAAAAATTTAAATATTTAAGTGAACAATCAAATATAGACGCTTCCTCGTCCGTAATGACGTTACTAGCTAATAATGTGGTGTGCTCATAATTTGTATTAAGTAGTTTTATGTCAAAACACATTAAACATTTATATGCTTGAAGTAATCATTATTAACAGTACACATATTAAACATATACATAGCTAAAATCCTGTTCCTGCAACAGACACATCAAAACACATACATATTTACAATAAATATTAACAAGAATACATGTACGATATTCTATAACATAATAATCCCTACCTATGGATTCGTATCTATCTGACTCATATTTATATAATTTCTCAGGTGGTTTGGTTCTAAGTGTCAGGTCAGTGGTGTTTGATAAATTAATAATTATAAGAAGAGATTAGTTTTGTACTTTACTCATTCTGCCGTGATGTATCGCTCCCATGATGTATCCATGCGGGTCCCGTCGTTGATGGGTGACGTTAATCCATATAGCACTCGTGATTGACACTACCGATTTCTATATGTACATCGTTCGATAACACACTTCCGCACACCGCGACAGTAACTTTGAGCTCTCGATTATTATTACGATACAAGTCGTGGCATTGCACTTGTAATCGGTCGGTTATGTTTATTCGCGTGAGTCTATTTACTCGGTTCACAGTTTGATGCCGTATGCTACTAATAGTTTTCCATCTCGCACGATCACTCTTTTCAGCGCCTAGATTGTTTTCAAGTTCATTAGGCAATTATTCACACTTCTATTTACTTGACTTAACTACGAAACAGTGTAGTATCACTACTTTTATGTAATGGTTCAAGAATGTCACTGCAAAATGTTAGTACCTTTATGACGGTGTATTACATGGAATTTATAAAGATTGTTACTCGCGCTTCATCGCGAACACTACCGTCCCATTTTGGCATTCTAAGTCTTATTCACGCACTTCCATTTAGTCAGCATAACGTCTCTATCTGAATTATGAAAGATATCCGGGCTGTTTGGCCGTGGTCCCTGGTTTAAAACAAAACCAAACGTTTCTGCAGCTCCACTGGCTGCCATCATCAGTGGTATAAAATTTTCTGCACTTTGGGTGTCTACGTGCAGGCCCACAGTACTGTGGTACTGTGGGCCTGCACGTAGACACCCAAAGTGCAGAAAATTTTATACCACTGATGATGGCAGCCAGTGGAGCTGCAGAAACATTTGGTTTTGTTTTAAACCAGGGACCATGGCCAAACAGCCCGGATATCTTTCATAATTCAAATGACATCGGCCGTGAAAGCCTAAGGAATAATTTAATGTCTCTATCGTCTCTACAGAAATACGTTATAACTTATACACTGCATTAAGTTTTCATAAACAACTATTATGAAACTGAGATACAAGTTCAAATAAACCGATCTAAAAATTGTAGTAAACTGAGCCGAAAATTTGAATAAAACTGAGTTAAAATTTGTAGTAAACTGAGTCAAAAATTTGAATGCACTGAGAGAAAAATTGGAATGAACTGAGGAGGCATCTCCCTGTGTATGCAGTTTTTATTTCTTCCGATATTCCCACTCTTGTGTCTCTGACGATCGCTTCACTTTCCCACCAAATCATCTCTGATAGGCTTATTCCATGGACCTCCCTGTGTCCTCTTGTCTCCAGTCTGTATTCTGGCGAATTCTCCACCCAGTGCCGTTTGGAGAGGGTCGTTCATACACGAGATTCGCTCTCTGGTCTCTAGCTCCTCTCAGAACCATCCCCTTTAGAAGTTCCCTTCGGAATTCTCGTTCCTCATTGGCTGGTTGGCTTTTTCAACTTGAATTAGACGTAGTCCACGTGGACTCGACGAGTCGCTGTCTTACGTCCATTGCCCTGTTCCTGGAATCAGTGTTAAGGCCTTGTTTCAAAATCACATCTGCTACTTTTGGTGTAGCGTGTTGAATTCCCTCATTGTTGAGACGCTGACGACTTCCTTCGATGACTTACGGGTGGCATAACATCTGTGCTCTCCACAAGCGTCACTTAGTCGCCTGTCCCATTGTCCGTGCATCAACCATTGTCTTACTACTAGTCGCACACATGGTTTTGAACAATACTCTCACTGTTGGTTCTGTATTTTTCTCGTTACTGGACAGATGTGAGGGTAGTCTTCTTTTGTCCTAATTGTGGAGTCAAGCATTCCCACGCATGGTCCAGTTCGCTGCAACATGTGCCATACAGCTCATTGTTCATGAATAGTTTTTACAACGTCTTAATGGAAAGGAAAGGTTTGTTCCTTTTCGCCGCCCACCCTTGAACAAAGCTAACATGTGTCACTTTTGACAGGCTCTAATTGCTGGTGTACTTCTCTCGCAATACTCAAAAATTCAAAAAAAAATATTTGAAATAATAATCACATTACAGGCTATTATTCTAAACATTTAACAAATTATTTGCATTTTACTAGTCCTGGCTTTCTGCTTTTGGCATTTTCTTGTACAATCACCATTTAAGTCAAGTTTACATGCTGATTCTTTTAATCACTATTATAGGTTGTTGTTATCTTTAGGATAAAGTATTTGTTTTCTGAATGGGATAATTTACATTCATTTGGTCTAGGTTCTATTAATTTATATTCTCTGATTTGATTTATATGGTCAATGTTGAATTTGTCTTGGTCATCAATTTTCAATTTTCCTAGCAATGTTATTATTAATTCACCTTGTTAGTTTTATATTTTCTGATTCACTATTTATGGGTCATTTGAATTATTATTTTGCCTTTCCTTACTTCACAAAATTACAACATTAATTAACGTGATTCAAATACAATAAACTCTTACATACTAACATGTAGTATTTCCTACTATCAACATATTTTGTATGGTATACACAAAAAATAATAACACAAAATAATTATATAAATAAACATTAAAACTTTATATTAATGATTGTCTTTTGTTGTCCTTTTTTACAGCTGGTTTGGGGTGTTCCCCTCAATTACACACATATTTTATTTATAATTAATTTTACATTATTTATGATCCTTTGTATTGGATTCTCTTATTTAGTTAGTGGTTTTTTCTAAGTTGGTATAGCTAATATTAATTAAGTTCTTTTTAATTATTTGGTTTGCTGCTATAGAGTTTTCTATCTTTACAATAGGTGTTTGGGTATCTTGATATAATTTCATTTTAATTCATTTGTTATGGTCTGTTACTCCTTACAGTAGAGTACTATATCTTGAGAATTGTCCTTTTAATTTATTTGTCCAGGGCTGTTACTCCTTACTACTTCATACCTTACTGGGTCTACTAATTATTTTACTGAGATGATACTCCTACTATTTGTTTTTTAACACATTTTGGCTATAAATTGACTACCGTATATGTAATTTCTTTGAATCGATTTTTCTAGTTCTGTTAAGTCCTTTTATTGATGATTGTAATTACTTTTTTCTGTTACTTTTATTTAAGTTGATATTACTCCTTCCAGATGACTTCTTCCCTTCTTTTCCTATATGATCTTAATTTGTAGAATAAGGTAAAAACTTCGTTGTGCTACAAATTCCCCCCTGTAAAAGTGATTAGTTCAGCTCATACTTTTAGTGTGTGTGAACTAATTGCTTCTGTCATTCTTCTTTGTTATTTTCTTGGCTTTGTTTACCCTGATATACCTGCTTCTTTTGGTTGAGCTCTAAGTTGATATGTATTTTTCTGTTTTTACTTTTTATTTTACTCTTATGAGATAGTTCTTTTTAAACTGATTTATCTTTTTATTATTAAATATATATATATATATTTTCCCTTCTTATTTAGTGTTTCTTCATTTATATATTTACTCCCTAACATTCCCTAACATGTGAGCTGGAACAGTTCAGAGTGGCACATTTTCAGCTACATTCTCTGCTGACCATACTTCACCCATTTGAGCTCAGAGGAATTATCATCTCTGCTCAATCATAAAAAACTGGTGGAATTATCTACATCCAGTTATAATATATAAATATATTAGTCCATTTTGACTAGTAATAAATATACATAGAATCATCACTTCATAATTATTCAGATTATTTAATATTTCTATCCATATGGTTATCTTTACATTTTAAAGCTCTTTCTATATTATTTATCACTAGGTATATGGCATAATGTCTGGTTTTAATATCTTTTCCTTATCTGTTTTGGTTAATTGGTTCTCCTATTTATTCTTCTATGATTTTATTTTTGTTTTGGGGTTTCATCAACTTATAACATTGAAAATATATAAACTATTTGGATTCTTATTTACTTTTCACTTAAAAGTTCTGTAACATTTTTGTTTCGATAAGTATTTAATTTATATAGTTGTTTTGAGTAGTCACTGTTTAGCCTTCAGAGTTGTGATTAAAAAAAAAATTTCTTTTGTAAAATTATTTCATTCAATTTCTTTACCTATGTTGTACTTATTATTTTTTAAGCCTTTGATATCTTATTTAATTCCTTCTCTTTATTAACTGATCCAAAACACAGTCCTTTTGAAATATATTCTGTAAACTGTATTTATTTATTTTGGTATTGAGATAATTTGTTTATTTTCTTTTCTTATTTTATTTAAAATAATTTCCTTGATATATACTATAAGATGTCCTTATTTATTCTTAGAATTTAGATGGTTTATCTTATTTGATTCAACATAATTATTTTCTCTGATATTAACTGTAAGATGGTCTTACTCATTTTTGAATTTTGTTGTTATTTATTTAATTCAAAATATCTTCTTCTAGATGATCTGTAAGATGTTCTTACTCCTTTTAGAATTTTCATGTTTCTCTTTCATCAAAATATTTTTTTATTGATAATTGATTATAGGTACCTTTTATCTTTGGTGAATTAATCTCCTTCAACTCGTACGTGTTATTTTTATTATCCTTAGTAATCATGTATGGTCCCGTATACAACAGTAATAGTTTTTTAGTAATCCCTTCCATAGTACTGGGTAGTTCCCAATTTTTAAGGAACACCGTTTCTCCAATTTTGTATTTTAGTGCCTTTTTAATTGCTTTTTTATACTTGTTATTTCGCCTTTCCTGGTCCTCGGCTACTTTATTATAAAATCTTATCTGATCAAATTTCTATTCCTTGTGAGTCGGAAATTCAGCAATCTCTTGTATCGCTCGGGGGGGGGGGGGTTCCTCATGCTTTGCCGTATATGGTGTAATCCCTATAGCTGGATGATGTGCTAGATTGAGGAATTCTTCGGTGGCTAATAGGTATTCTTGCCATTTTTTCTGTTGATAGTGGCAGTATGTTCTAAGTATCCTACCTACCTCTCTCAACACTCTCTCTGCCGGATTACTGTTTGGGTGGTAAACAGATATTTTATAGGTCTTTATACCTAGCGCCAATAAAGTATCTCTCCATCTTTTACCTTTAAATTGGGTTCCGTGGTCGGTAATTATTGACATAGGTTTTCCTACCTCAGGAAGATATTGATTTGTAATTACTCCCAACACCTTTAAAGTGGTTGCTCGGTTCACAGGTATAATTTTATGAATTTAGTAAAATGATCCATCATTATTATGATATACTTATACCGATGGCGTCCGCCACTACGGGGAAATGGCCCGCATATATCTAAGAAAATCTTTTCCAATTTCTTCTGTGAGGTTATAGGTATCATCACACCCTCCTTCTTATCATTATTGGTTTTTACTAGCTGGCAAATAAAACAATTCTTGATATACCTCTTTACCTTCCGATTGATGTCCTTTATGTGACAATTTTCCTCCAATGCCTTTACTACCTTCATGGCTCCCATATGGCCGTATCGGATATTGTAGTCCATGATGATTTCTTTTTCAATATCAGTAGGGACTATTATCTTCCATATTTCCTCATCAAGAGATGGTTTTATAAACAACACATCATTATGGATACAGCAAAATTTTGTTATGGTGTCATCTTGATCGGCTAGACGTCTTTGAATACTGTTTAGCTTTGGGTCAGACTGCTGGTGTGTGCTGATGTTCCTACTATTTTTTCCAAATCGGACCTATCTCTGATAATATTGTAAACTTTCAGTATACTTTCCTTCTCACCCTCAAATGTTTGGTTTTCTAAATCCACCCGTGACAACACGTCGGCTACCACATTCTTGCTTCCTGGAATATATTCCCACTGTAGGTTATATTCTTGCAAGGCCAGTATCCACCTGGTCAGTCTACCGTGACTTAACTTACACCTTCTCAAGAACGATATTGATTTATGGTCTGTGCGGACGGTCACTGGATATCCCAAGATATAACTACAGAATTTTCCGCAAGCAAACACTACACTGAGCAATTCCTTTTCTGTGACATTGTAGTTTTTCTCACATTGGTTCAGTGTCCTGCTAGCGAAACTAATGACGAGATGATTGCCATTTTCATCCTCTTGGTATAAGGTCGTTGCCAGACTAATATTACTGGCATCGCAGTTCAAGAAAAAGGGCTTGTTAAAATTTGGGTGATGGAGTATTATTACTTCTAAAAACTTGTCTTTGATTGCCTGTAAAGTTTTGTCTTGCTCGTTACACCACCTCCATTTATTTTTAGCAGATAACTGGTATTGGATCTTGGCAGTTAACTCTGAATAATTACTTTGAAATTTTTGGTAATAATTACACATACCCAAAAAGGATTGTAATTGTTTCCGATTTTTAGGTTGAGGGAATTTCTGTATAGCGTATACTTTTTCTGAGGATGGGGATATTCCTTGGTTATTCAGATTGAATCCTAAAAACTAAACCTCCTTAGCTATAAGCTTGGATTTTTCTAATTTTAATGTAATATTATTATCGGCGAGTTTCTTCAATACATGCTCCACTCGGTTGCAATGTTCTTCCCAGTTGGCTGAGGTTATTAACAAATCATCAACTTATACCGTTGTAAACTGGAGCGCTTCTGGGCTGAGTATTTGGTCCATGCAGGCCACAAAGATGGCTACTGAATTTACTAAACCGAAGGGCACCTCTTAAATTGGTAATTGCGCCCTTCGAAGATAAATGCCATGTATTGACGACTTTGTGGGTGCAACTCCACTTGCCAATATCCGCACACGGTGTCCCATGTTGTAATAAATTTAGTACCATGAAATTTCTTTAGGATTTCTTCGATTTCTCCGGGCGAAGTTCGATCATTTACAATCATTTTGTTAATTTCTCGTGCGTCTAGACAGAGTCGGACCTTACCGTTTTTATTTTGAATAGCCACAATCGGACTGGTGAATGGTGACTGACTGCTTTCTATTATATCTCGGCTTATCATATTATTAATTTCAGTTCGGACCGATTCCTTCAGTGATTGCGCTATCGGGTAGGATTTATGGTTGAACTCCACTGGTTCTCTAAATCGGATCTTACATTGATAATTCTTGACTTTTCCTGGCTCATCAGAAAATACGGCACAATATTTCTCGTATATTCCTATTAAATGATTTATTTGTTTTTTAGTTAGTTTTTCCATCGTGTTTTCGCACTGGAAATTCCGTATCTCCTGTATTTTCTGCGTCCACAGTTTATCTTCAGTCTCCTGGTATACTAAGTTGCTGTATGATGACTTATCCTCTACATAATTCAATTCAATCTGTCGGTTGTGATCCGGTTGGGAATTTACTATTTCGTTATTCATTAAATCAGCTATTCATGTTGAATCTCCTGAAAACAATGACACCTTCTTTCTGCACAGATCAATAATAGCAGAGTTTCTTCTTAACAGGTCACAACCTATCAAGATATTAAATGGTAACCCGGCTGCAATGAGAAACACCATGTCCAAACTTACCCCTCTACTTGTAACATTCCAAGATACTTGTTTACGTATCGTTTTATTTTGCTGACCAGTGGCGCCTATAAGTACAACATTATTGATTGGTAATACCGGTAATGTTCGGTGACATTCTTGTTGTATACGGTCTAACTCTTTATTGCTAATTATCGAGACATTTGCTCCGGTGTCTATCATGATTTGCGCCGAAATACCTTCTACTTCCTGCCATTACGTATATTATTTCATTATTTTGATTATTAATTTGTATATCGTTTTCTTCTAACTAATCTGTTCTGATATCTTTAAGGTAATTATTGTAAATAATTGTAAATTTCTTATTTTCATTATGTTCATTTAACTCTCGTTCATACCCAGTAGATAGGAGCAGTGAAGGGTTGTGATTGTCTATCACCACCTCTCTAGTTTAAAGGTGGAGTATTATCACTAATTGGGCCGACTACAACATCGGTCTGTAAACCTTGAGCTGGTTCCTGTCGGTCCACGCGATCATCAAATTGCATTTCGTTCCTCGGTTGCCGATTTTGGTCCTCCATGCTGGAACTTCGTCTGTGTATATAATTCCCCTGATCATCCCCTTCATGGTTTACCTGTTGTACTCTGTATTCGTGGAAACTGTTCCTCCTTTGGTTTTGGTACCTCCGTTGACCACTGCCTACTGCTCTTATATAGTTCACTCTCGGTCGGTATGTCCTATTATTATAATTGCCACCTTGTTGGTAGTTTCTATTGTTATTTGGATAAGGGTAATTATTAGTTTGGTTTGAATTTCTCTGACTATTTCTGCTGTTTTCATTGTTATTATAATAAGTATTTCTATTGGATTGGTTGTTATCATTTCCACCATTATGGTTATTATTATTAATATTATTATTATTACTGTTCCGATTATTATTATTATAAGAATTATTATTCTGGTTCGAGGGGTTAAAATGATTGTTATTCACGTTATTTTGACTGTTATTCACATAGCTACTACTATTCCTCAATTCTGGTCTATCCGTTCTTCTTCTACTCTGTCGGTAATAGTCTTCATGCTCGTACATCTCGAGAAACTCCGTCATAGCTTGTATGGTCTTAATCTGACTACTCCTACATGCTCTAATTATATCCTCCTCGTAGTGATAGGACAGTTTGCTGACTAGACACTCCTCGGGTATTTGAGGCTCCAGGTGTTTGGCTATGCACACCTTTCCCAGGAAATATGAGGTCAAAGTGTTACCCCAATATGGGTTATATTTCCCATGACATATGTTGTCTCTTGCTATATTTTGCGTCGACTCTGACCAATACTTGGCCTTAAACAATCTCTTAAACATTTGGTAGTCAGTGATGTCATCTCTGATAGCCATCCACCAATGTTTTCAATTGAAAAAAATCTGGAAGATCTGGAGAAAAATGTAGTTATTTTATTTCTATTCCAATTTATTTCGCTACTAGCTGACCCGACAGACGTTGTCCTGTCCAAATTTCAATAAATTTGTTTGTGATCGTTTTATTTACATTTCGATTTCGATTGCAAGATCGATGTTCAAGTAAACAATTAAAACAAAGAAATGCTTTGTTTCCATTGGTTTGCTGTGACATCACCATTTCGTTGATTGAAATGCTTTATGATACACAACATTTTTTGTTTTGTTGTCTGGCGCGTAAACAAACAAAGCTGATGGTTTTCCGACATTTCCGACATATTTCGCTATACGTGCGCAAATGTCGTTTGACAGCTGATTGTCACATTGTGAATCAAGCCAATCGGTTACATAGTGACGAAAAATTGATTCAGTTGTTTATTTTCAGTTGAATTGTGATTCTGTTGTAAGTTCATCGCAATTGTTTCATGAAATGAATTAAGTTTCGTCGTTTTATCTCAAACAAATTTACAGATTTACCTACGAAATACGGTGAGTTTTGAAGTGACAAACGGTTATACAGTAACAACAAAGTGAATCAATTGTCCATTTTCAGTTGAATTGTGATTCTTCGCATCGCACATTGTGTCGCAATCGACACAATTGAATTGAATTGACACAATTTAATCGCATTGCAATGCCGCCAATAAGACGGAGCAATTTAGGTCGCAGAACTCGCAATGCTACAAACTAAACGAATTTTCGATCTAATCGAACTGCAGAGCAACGCGAAGAGCGAAGTGAAATTGAACGGAATCGATTATCACAAACACGTTCAGCACGTACACAAGAAGAAAGAGAAAATGCAAACGAAGATGATATGCATCGAATGAGACATCATCGGTCAGTAGAAACCAATCGCGCGATAATGAATTTGAATAATTGTGCAAGAAGACAAACAAATGTTGCGTTGAATACTCATAGCTGCATTCCGTTACAACGTGACAATTGATTACAGTGCAGACCAATCCGTTGCTATTGGATCGATGAGCGTTGTGTGCCCACATTGTAAGGCATTGAAATACAGAAATGAAACCCATGGATTGTGTTGCGCAAGTGGCAAAGTCAAATTGGCGCCATTGGTCCCGCCACCAGAACCATTGCGCTCATTGGTTTTTGGAACAGGAACAGATTCCACACATTTCCTGACACAAATCCAGAAATACAACAGTTGCTTCCAAATGACTTCATTTGGCGCAACAAATGTAGTGCGGGACAATTTCATGCCCACTTTCAAGGTAATTGCAACACAATCATCTTTCACACCATTCGACACTTCCACACAACATGATTATTCGACAACAACATTATTATATTATCTATATAAATAAAAATTAAATTCGTGCTGTACATAATATATAGCAGCCTATATATCGCTTCTTTAAGCTTTACAGATTCAAGGTCAAATATATCATCGAGCAGGTTCGCTATTGCCACCGCCGGATGCAGACTATAAATTTCTGCAGATTTATTTCATGGGCAATTCACCACAAGAAGTAGATAAGCGTTGTGCACACAACAGTTTGGTGAAAAGACCAATTGTGGAACAACTGCAAATTTTTTTTCATCAATACAATGAATTGATTGCATTGTTCAAAACCGCACTGGACCGCATGCCATCTGATAATCACAAAATTGTAATCAGAGCCGATAAGACGCCTGCGGGAGAACACGCAAGACGTTTCAATGCGCCAACAATTAATTGATGAAGTCGCCATTGTCGTCGTTGATGAAATCCCGTGATATCGTTCTACATCGGCGGAACGATCAGCTGCAGCGTGTGTACAAAACGCACCGATCATATGATGCGTTGCAATATCCTATCATATTTTGGCAAGGTGAAGACGGTTATCATTTCTCGATCAAGATGATAAATCCGCTTACAGGTGAATAGCAAATCTATATTTTTTCTAATAAGATTAATTCATTTAATTGACACAAAAATTCATTTACAGGCGCTGAAACGAACAAAAAAGTCAGTTCAATGAACTATTATTCATATCGACTGATGGTTCGTGAAAATGAGGACTTTCACATCTTGAAATGTCGGCGTCTATTTCACCAATATGCTGTCGATATGTACGTCAAAGTTGAAACTGAGCTATTGACATTCATCAGATTGAAGCAGACAAAACTCCGTTCCGAAGAGTATATTCACCTTCGAGATGCCATCAATGCTGACGGAAACGCACAGAATGTCGGACGAATGACGATTCTCCCAACAATGTACGTCGGAAGTCCGCAACGTATGCATGAATACAAGATGCCATGTCGTATGTTCGCCATTACGGCACACCAGATTTGTTCATCACATTCACGTGCAATCCGCAGTGGATAGAAATTCGGCAAGAGTTATTCCCTGGCCAATCACCCATCGATCGCCATGACATCACCGCGAGAGTCTTCAAACAGAAATTGAAATCACTGATAGATTTCATTGTGAAGCATCGCATGTTCGGCGAGACGCGCTGCTGGATGTATTCAGTGGAGTGGCAGAAACGCGGATTGCCACACGCACATATTCTCATTTGGTTGATTGAGAAGATAAGACCGAATGAAATCGATGATGTGATATCAGCGGAAATTCCCGATGAAGAAGAAGATCCAGGCTTGCATGAGGTTGTTACTAAGAACATGATTCATGGCCCCTGTGGAACATTAAATAACAATTCTCCGTGTATGGTCGACGGAAAATGTTCGAAGCGTTATCCACGGGCATTAGTAGCAGAAACAATTACCGGAAATGACGGTTATCCACTGTATCGTCGCCGATCGACTGCGGACAATGGAAGATCAACAATTGTCAAAGTGAATCAACAGGACATTGAAGTTGATAATCGTTGGATTGTTCCGTATTCGCCATTACTCTCGAAGACATTCAAAGCGCACATCAACGTCGAATCTTCCCATTCCGTGAAATCCATCAAATACGTCTGCAAGTATGTGACCAAAGGAAGTGACATGGCTGTGATTGGAGTTGGTGCGGAGAATTCCAACGATGAAGTCACTCAATATCAAATGGGCCGCTATGTTAGCAGTAACGAAGCAATTAGGCGCATTTTTCATTCGCCATTCATGAAAGACATCCCACTGTTGTTCACTTGGCCGTACATCTGGAAAATGGTCAAAGAGTATACTTCACTGCGGAGAACGCATTACAACGAGCTGATCGACCGCCATCTACAACATTGACCAGTTTTTTTGAAATGTGCCAGAATGATGACTTCGCCCGAACGCTGCTATACTCCGAAATGCCAAGATATTATACTTGGAATCAATCGTCAAAGAAATTTCAACGACGGAAACAAGGAAATCCAGTTCCAGGTTACCCACATGTATTTTCCACCGATGCATTAGGTCGCATTTACACAGTCCATCCAAGCAACGACGAGTGTTTCTATTTGCGTTTGCTATTAGTCAACGTTCGTGGCCCAACAATCCAACATCTACGAACTGTTAATGGTGAATTGTGTGGCACATATAGAGAAGCCTGTCAACGTTTGCGATTGCTAGAGAATGACACTCATTGGGATTACACCCTCGGAGATGCTGTGATTTCGTCAAATGCTCATCAAATACGAACATTGTTTTCGATAATTATCTCATCGAAACCGATTGATTTGTGGACCAAATACGAAGATGACATGTCTGATGATATTTTGCATCAGATGCGTACTAGAACATCAAATCCAGATTTGCAACTGAGCGAGGAAATTCACAACGAGGCATTGATATTAATTGAGGACATGTGCTTGATGATATCGAACAAGGTATTACCTCAAATAGGCATGACAGCGCCCAATCGTCCGATGCACGACGCATTTAATCAAGAGTTGAAACGCGAAAAACAATATGATTGCCATGCATTGAGAGAATCAGTTCGAACGAACGTTCCGCTGTTGAATCGGCAACAAAAATATGCGTACGACACTCTCATGAAAGTTGTGAACGATGGAACTGGAGGGATTTTCTTCTTGGGCGCTCCCGGTGGAACTGGGAAAACTTTTCTGATCGCATTGATTTTGGCAACGATTCGCTCGCAGAATGAAATTGCACTTGCACTTGCTTCATCAGGAATTGCAGCTACGTTGTTGGAAGGCAGTCGAACAGCTCATTCAGCACTCAAGTTGCCGTTGAATATGCAAATCAATGAAACTCCAACGTGCAACCTTTCGAAGAACTGTGCGATGGCCAAAGTTTTGCAGCAATGCAAATTGATCGTTTGGGATGAATGTACGATGGCGCATAAAAAGTCTTTGGAGGCATTAGACCGAACGATGCAAGATCTACGAAACAATCAAAACCGGTTTGGTGGTGCGATGATTCTGTTGGCAGGTGATTTTCGCCAAACATTGCCAGTAATTCCACGGTCAACGCCAGCCGATGAACTTAATGCATGTTTGAAGTCGTCCGTTTTGTGGAAACACGTCAAGACACTCAAATTAAGTATGAACATGCGTGTCGAGTTGCAGAACGACCAATCTGGAGAAGTATTTTCAAAACAATTGCTGGACATTGGCAATGGCAAAATCCCCGTTGACATTTCGACTGGCTGCATTACATTCCCCGTCGATTTTTGCCAGTTCACCGAATCAAAGACCGAACTCATCCGAAAGGTGTTCCCAAACATTGCTCAAAATTACAAAAATCATGTTTGGTTGAGCGAACGTGCTATATTGGCTGCGAAAAACATTGATGTCGACGAATTGAATTTCGACATTCAAAGTGAAATTGCTGGCGAATTGATGACGTACAAATCGGTGGATTCCGTTACTAGCCAAGATGATGTCGTCAACTATCCAACCGAATTTTTAAACTCGCTGGAATTGCCCGGATTGCCACCTCACAATCTCAAATTGAAAGTTGGATCGGTAATCATAATGTTGCGAAATATCAACCAACTAATTCTTTGTAATGGCACCCGGCTTGCGGTGAAGAAACTGATAAACAACGTCATCGAAGCAACAATTCTTAAAGGAAAGTACAAAGGAGAAGACGTTTTGACACCACGCATCCCAATGATTCCGACCGACATGCCATTCGACTTTAAACGCTGCAGTTTCCGGTGCGGCTTGCATTCGCAATGACAATAAACAAATCACAAGGGCACTCATTGAGTGTTTGCGGCATTAACCTTGAAAATCCATGCTTCTCGCATGGTCAATTGTATGTCGCCTGTTCCCGTGTCGGAAAATCATCAGCTTTGTTTGTTTACGTGCCAGACAACAAAACAAAAAATGTCGTGTATCATAAAGCATTGCAATGAACAATTTGATGTCACAGCAAACCAATCGAAACAAAGCATTTCTTTATTTGTTTATTTGAAAATCGATCTTGCAATCGAAATCGAAATGTAAATAAAACACCTTGAGATTCATTGTGATTTCAAATTTAATGGAAGAAAATAAATCATTTGGTTGACATGAAATTCTGACTTAATTCAATTGTGTCTGAAATATTGGAACAAAACCGCATGGTTCCAAGTCGATCACATTCCAGGCACATCACACATTTCCAGCATTTCAGCGGTGTACTGCCGATAGAATTCATCTCGCATGTAAAATTTCCCATTGGCATACTTCTGAATGTACTCCTCCTCAAATTGAATATCCATGGCCACAATCGTTAATAGATACAATGAACACTCAGAAATACGTTTTATTCTCATTTTTACTTTGTTTACACATTTCCAATAGCTTTTCACAAAATCACAAAACGATCACAAACAAATTTATTGAAATTTGGACAGGACAACGTCTGTCGGGTCATCTAATTTGTAATAAAACCAATTTAGTTAGTTTTATTTACAAATAAATATAATAAAATTTTTATTATTGACTTTATTTTTTATATATTTACTTACTTTAATTTTTTAATTTACTTTAATTGGTTTTATTGTTTTATTGTCAGTGTTCAATTAATAGAAATACTGATTAATAACTGTGTATGCTCTGATGAAGAATTATTGTTTTTTTTCACATTAAATAGATTGTCTTGGCCACATCGATTGCATGTAGCGGCCGATTCAGTATCTGTACTTCTTCTTCTGCTCGTTCGTTCCTTCAGGAGTTCACGTTTAGCTTTTAATAATTAATGTGAATTAAACTATGACTCAAATAATCAATAAAACAATGTTTGAAACAATAAGTTTATTAAGTTCAAAGTAATTATTTGAATTGCCGCGACTAACTGGAGTCAGATTCGAGACTAGTTTCCAAGTCGATTATTACATATATAAAAGTATTAAAGTTAAATTATTATAGTATAAGGGTTCTTTTAACTGTAGAAATAGTCAGGAAAGGCAAGAGAATTCAATACTTACAAATTATAAAACTTATTCATTAAACAGACAAAATATAATAAAGTATAATGTATAGTAAAGTTGATATTATTCGAACCAGCTGATGTCTCTGACGTCACTCGTTCTCTCCCGTCAGCCTGTGCGAATTACAAGATGGCCGTCTTCATGAATCGTTCTGCGGTGTGAATTCAGCTACAAGATTTTCCTTCAAATAAATGTCTCCGTTGGTTAATTCCTCTTCAGTGATGTTGTTATTGGAATATCCACCAGTTGTAGTGTGTAGTTTATTCCTCCACTTGGTTTTTGTTCGGTAATAGGTGTGTTGTGCTAAATGGTTACTGACAACCAATTGCTAGTTATATTAATTTAAATTTAGTCTTCAAACTCGTTCATATGTAGTGACAGCTCTATTTAGTGGTGTTTAATTTAACTGTGTAATTCCCACGATTGGTTTAATTGTATTCGTGACTTTACTGTCTATTCTGTATTCATTTATAATTCCACAATATATCTTGGTTGGTGTTAGTTAAAAATTCCGTTCATATTTCTCTGCAATGTATTCTGACACGTCTGTCCTGTTTGGCTTTTAACAATCAACTAACTATATTTGTTCCTTTCTATAAGATTTTGGTCTCATTTCTCATTGTTCACTATCAGCTGTTCCTATCAAAAAATTCAATCGTATAAAAAAAAATGACATTTTTTATTATGTTTAATTGGCTATAAATTATTTGTTTAATACTTTTATGTAATTCTAATTATATCACAATATTCCTGCTTTTATTTTATACAAGTTAATACTAAATTTGACCTATTTTGGTTTGAATTAAGCTTCTGAACCACATTCTTTGATATTTGCTCTAGGCCTTATTTTGATTCACATATATTACCTATTAAATGGTTTACAATATGTTTTATGTTACAGTTTTACTCACACTTGATTACTAATTAAACCCTTGTAATTTACTTTTTATATCTGGCTATTATTCTAAACATTTAACAAATTATTTGCATTTTACAAGTCCTGGCTTTCTGCTTTTGGCATTTTCTTGTACAATCACCATTTAAGTCAAGTTTACATGCTGATTCTTTTAATCACTATTATAGGTTGTTGTTATCTTTAGGATAAAGTATTTGTATTCTGAATGGGATAATTTACATTCATTTGGTCTAGGTTCTATTAATTTATATTCTCTGATTTGATTTATATGGTCAAAGTTGAATTTGTCTTGGTCATCAATTTTCAATTTTCCTAGCAATGTTATTATTAATTCACCTTGTTAGTTTTATATTTTCTGATTCACTATTTATGGGTCATTTGAATTATCATTTTGCCTTTCCTTACTTCACAAAATTACAACATTAATTAACATGATTCAAATACAATAAACTCTTACATACTAACATCTAGTATTTCCTACTATCAACATATTTTGTATGGTATACACAAAAAATAATAACACATAATAATTATATAAATAAACATTAAAACTTTATATTAATGATTGTCTTTTGTTGTCCTTTTTTACAACTGGTTTGGGGTGTTCCCCTCAATTACACACTTATTTTATTTATAATTAATTTTACATTATTTATAATTCTTTGTATTGGATTCTCTTATTTGGTTAGTGGTTTTTTCTAAGTTGGTATAGCTAATATTAATTAAGTTCTTTTTAATTATTTGGTTTGCTGCTATAGAGTTTTCTGTCTTTACAACAGGTTTTTGGGTATCTTGATATTATTTCATTTTAATTCATTTGTTATGGTCTGTTGTTACTCCTTACTACTCTATATCTTGAGAATTATCCTTTTAATTTATTTGTCCTGGGCTGTTACTTCTTACTACTTCATATCTTACTGGGTCTACTAATTATTTTACTGGGATGATACTCATACTATTTGTTTTTTAACACATTTTGGCTATAAATTGACTACCGTATATGTAATTTCTTTGAATCGATTTTTCTAGTTCTGTTAAGTCCTTTTATTGATAATTGTAATTACTTTTTTCTGTTACTTTTATTTAAGTTGATATTACTCCTTCCAGATGACTTCTTCCCTTCTATATATATGAATTTATATGATTCCCTTCTATATGATCTTAATTTGTAGAATAAGGTAAAAACTTCGTTGTGCTACTATATATGTAAACATACAATAGCGCTGCCAAAACATAACCTTATCACACATACTCAACATAAATCTATACAATAATTCAAATTTTACAAATACGCCATTACCAAATCCTACTTTCTGTGCCTCAAAATAGGTCTAATTCATATATTTATACGAATATCCTGGCAGCGGCGCCACTGTAATGGTATTAAACTTTCTACCATTATAATTTAATACAATAATATAATAATAATACTAAAACTCAAACTCACTGCTGCCAGAATATTACTTACCGTAATAATACTTTGAACTTACCTTTTAAACTGCCCAGGTCGCCAACATATTTTTTAGATGAATATGTAAACTTAAACACTCTTGCCCTTATAAAAACTATAATAATCCCGCTATCTGACTTCCCCTTACTTCAGAAAATTCCCCAGAACGTTAGACGAGGTTTTCAACACAGAATAGGAAATGGTAACAGGCGAAATGACTAAGCCTAACACATGTTTCTTTTTTAAAACAACTCTGATTTATTATATAATTGAATTTAACTTCTTTCTGTTATTTTTTCTTACTTTTATGAAATACTCTTAACCATTCTAAACATACAATTATGTGGCGAAACCAGTACTTTTCACACAAATTTTCTCACACTCACACTCTCTTACTATTTATTTCTGATAATCCCCCATTTATTTACTGAGCTCATTAATCTAAGTATTTTCTCTTCCCTTCAATCCAGGGTAGTTATTTTTACTATTGTACCTGTATGTTTTATCCACAGAATGCCGACCTTACTCACGACTCACTTACACTTCCGCTGGCACCAACACTGTTCTAATCCTTCACGTTCATTTAATTGTCATTGTTTTAACACCTCATTACCACTGCTTTACTACCTTTCTGTTAAAGTTGGGGTAGGCCACGCATACTCACCACTGTTTAACTAGTGGTGACGAACTGCTCTCCAACTGATGATATTAGCTTGTGTCAATTACAGGTTTTTACTGTAATTCACAGAGAGACTGAGTGGCCAGCGGTTATGTAATACGTCTAGCCGGGCTGTCTAGACATAAACAGTCTGCAATAACATTGTGTGCAGCTTTGTGAAAGCAGGGGTTCCCAAAAGGTTGTACTTTGTATGAATTGGCAATTTTCTTAACATTCTCTGCCTCCCAATTCTGTACTGTTACAAACTAAGCACCGCTGAATTCTCATATTTATACCCCACTGAGATTCCAGAATAAGCCATAATACGCATCAACACTAGAGCATAATTGCTTGCAGCCTTAAGCACAGCACACACAGACCGTTGAGTCTGGAACAATCTCGTTAACGCCTGTTAAGAATTACGTATGCACACAACATTACAGCTGGTTCTACTAGTATAGTCGAGAAACACGTAGAATGTTCTGTAATGTCATAACAATATTAATTATTTTTAATAATCATTAATAAAAGATAAGTTGTGAATGTAAGTGAAAACTATATTGCTTTTTAACATTTTTTTTTAAGTTACATGATTAATTTTACTTATGGTTTTATTGTCATTATCATTAGAATGTGCTTGTCCATTGTTAAAGAGAGCCTCTCCAGTGACTTCTCTTCAGAGTGTAAAGTTAATTAAAGTTTTATAAATACTACTTGCCAGAATTTTACCTACCGTCGATCTTTCCTTCGCAACTTACCTTTTCCAATACTTGAAGATTTTAGGGCCGCGAATATATTTTGAAGTGAAATATATAAACTTAACACTCTTCCCTTTATAAAAAACATTTGAAAAATTTTGCTACCTGACCTCCCTTAATTCAGAAGATTCCCAGACTCGTTAGACGAGTTTGCTTGCACAGAGTACTAGGAAATGGTGAACGGCGAAATAATTGTACTTAACACATTTTTGCTATTCAAACAAACTCTTTTATTTAATCAAATTTAAATTACTTTCTTTCTTTCTCTTTTCTTTATGAAATGTTATTTCCTCTTATCTCTATTATATAAAAATTTCTCTATGATATATTTATTTTTACAAACCAGTACTTTATTTTTTGTTTTCCCCCACACACTCTCACTCTCTTTACATTTAATTCTTTTACACCCCACTAAATTTGAGCTCTTTTATTTAAATAATCAGAAACCTTTTTGCCGACTTATTCACTGTACGTAACTGCACTCCCTATTCCAATTGTTCCACCACATTCTCGTTCACTTTCACTTTCGCCGCCGCTAATCACTGTTTTAATACTTCCACTTTAATGATTCTTTTTTTTTTAAGTCACTCTCACTCTCTCATATTCTTCTTTTACATTTTTACATGTTTCGGTAGACCTCGGCTACTGTATTCACTTCGGTCTACCGACATTCCGAGGCTGTGATTAAACTTACGACTCACTAGGTTTACTGTATGCTGCCGAGATGATGCTCTTCCTTGGGTGTAGCCGGCCACGTGGCCACAAACTCGAGTTCTTATTGGTTTGAAAATTCTGGAACCTTACAACGTACTGCAAAGCAGTCCAAATTGTCGCCACGAGGTAATTTTTTCGCAGCACAAATACGCTGTTTTTGACGACTCTCGCATTCCTATGTCCACAGTACCTGCCTCTGACTGGTACAGACTACGCCATAGCGTGTTCCATAAGAAAATTTTATACAGGTTGACTAAAAAATTATTACATAAAATGGTTTGCTAAAAATTATTAAAAATATCTGCTCCCCCTGATTTGTCCCGTAACAAGAGTTAATTTTATTCATTTCATTGTACTCTTTTTGGTTAACCAAATGTTTTGCCCACCACCATTTATTTTCTTAATTGTTCAAATGTTACTATCTATGCTACTTTACTTGTGTCCATATTCTTGTTTCTCCTAATTTTCCTAGCACAATCCTTTCCATGCTTCTCTGTCAAGTTTTACAGTTTTGTATCATTTACATATTCATTTCCATGTTTTAGCCTAAGTAATTACTGGGTTTACGATTAGTCCTAGAGTTATCATAAAACTAAAAGTGAATTATGATTTTGATGTTCATGCTGGTGTTTATAACTTTCATCTCTTTTCATTCAGTTTTTGTTTTTGTCCTGTGGCTGGAAAAGGTAACATTTAATATTACTAAGAAATTTTCTTGTTAACATGTACAAGACATTCTTAAATAAGCAAGGGTATTTTCTATCTCCTAAAACATTTATTTATCTCATAAATGTTAATGTGAAGATATTTGATTAGTTTTTTCACCAATACCAATTTTTGTTTTAGTTTCACCTAAAGAAAACAAGATTAATACTATTCTTAAAGTTTGCAATAATCGCATGGTGTGTACCACTTCTATGGGACCCACTGTCACAGTAAACCTGTCACCTCATATATCAGCAGAACAGTTAAGGTAACAATTTCAGCTAATAAAAATATAATATACAATCATTAATTCAATAAATTATATAACATAATTGTGTATTATGTATTAATATAAAATGTGTAATAATATATAAACTATTATGTATAATGTGTGTGTTGAATGAACATTAAGTGTACCGGTATCAGTTAAAAGTTATGTTTATGAAATATAAATTATGATTCGAATATTATGTACTTTGTGATTATCTAAATGAAGTTATATGTTCACTAGTACCAACTTGTAAAATGTAAGATGTAACTAGGTCATTGTAGTTAATGCGTGTGTACTCTGTGAGACCACAGCTTATACGTTTGTAATTTCTAATAAATCTAATTCATATTTAACTATTGCTCAGTTAATTGTCCACCACTACATATATTTTTAACAGGTTATGGGCCCAGGTGCACACAAAGAGCAATATTTATATGAAATTGAGCAGTGATAGTCCAAAACGTGTTTATGTGCAAATAGGTTATTCCGACCATGTGGTAAAAGTGAAAATTAACCTTAACGCCATAAACATGGAAAGTGAATCAATTCAGTGATAATTTAAAACGTGTTTACTTGCAAATAAAAAGGTTATTCCGACCGCGTGTGTAAAAATGAAAATTAACCTCAACGCCATAAACATGGAAAGTGAATTACTACGTATTAACAAGTTACAAGGTAGCAAGAACTGGTATGTATGGAAATTTCAGATTATAGTTATATTGAAATCCTACAGCTTATGGAATGTAGTCAAAGGTGTACAAGTTATGCCCACTATGTTAGATAATAATGCGTCTGTAGCCGAGAAAAAAGAATATGAAAAGAAGAAATCTGATTTCGAAAAGGCAGACAGGACAGCTCAGAGAGTAATTGTGACAACTCTGACTGAAAAAACCATGATTCATCTTGTGCTCTAGAAAATGCCAAAGAAATGTGGGAAAAACTTGTGTCTGTGTATGAGCAAAAATGCGAAGCATCTCTGCACATTCACTCATTTGTCAAGGATTTAGCTGATGATATGGCTACACACATTTCAAAGATTGAAGAGTTAGCCTATCAACTTGAAAGCATGGGTGAAACTGTTGATGACAAGATGATGATAGTGTCAAAAATTCTGCTTACATTGCCAAAGAGTTTTAGTCATTTTCTGTGTGCATGGGAGTCGACAGCTGAGGCTGATCGTATAAAAACGAACCTCATTAATAGATTAAGAGTTGAAGAAATGCGAGTGAATGATACTGAAAAGACTGAAAGCAAAGCTTTTGCATCAAAATCTCAATATAAAGGCAAAGGTGCAAAACAGGGTATGAATAAAAACAATTCTAATAATATGTCTAAACCAAAAGGCGATTGTTTTGTTTGTGGCAAGCCCGGCCATTGGGCTTGAAATTGTAGATTCAGAAAATACATTAATAAAAGTGATAAAAATGACACAAGCAAAGAACGTGATACAACACAAGGAACTGCACTTATAAGTGAGGCCTCAGCATCTATTTTACAAGGCTCTAAAAAGGTTGACATGTATAAAGATTCAGGTGCAACTGACCACATGACACATCATCGAGATTGGTTTGTAGATTATAAACCATTAAATCAAGAAATCTTGGTGCATATTGGAAATGGTGATTTTCTAAAAGCCTATGGAAAAGGCAATATAAACGTGAATACATTTGATGGTGAAAAATGGAATAAAAATCATTTAGCAGATGTATTTATACGTTCCAGATTTTAGTTACAATCTTTTCTCGAGTTGTGTTGCTTTAGACAAAGGTCTAAAACAAATTCCAGCTAATAAAGTGTGCAAATTTTTGAAAAATGGTCACATCGTAGCTATGGGGTTACGCAAAAGAAATAGTTTATTCGAGATGCAATTTGAAATTGAGCCTCCGAGAAAAAACCATGAAGAATTGAACACTAACTGTGCTAATATTGCAGATACTTTGGAAACATGGCATCAAAAACTAGTGCATCAAAACTATCCTAGAGTTAAAAAGGTACTTGAACATTTTGGTGTTAAAGTTAAAAACAACAACATATGTTTTTGTAATGCATGTGCAATTGGAAAAGCTCATCGCCTACCCTTTCCAATGAGTACTTCCGAAACCAATGCTATTCGTGAGATCATTCATGCAGATTTGTGTGGTCCAATGTCACAAAATTCTTTAGGTGGATCAAGATACTTTCTCCTCCTAAAAGATTATTTTTCTCATTATAGACATGTGTATTTTATTAATGCAAAGTGTGAAGCTCTTGCTTGCATGACTGACTTTGTTAAAAAAACAGAAAAACACTGTTCTAATGGGATAAAAATCATGAGAACTGACAACGGATTGGAATTTGACTGTGAAAATGTTTCCAAGTTGCTCAGTATTTAAAAGATCTACATATATTTGGAGAAAAGTGTACTCACACATTCCCAAGATCAAAAGGAAGAAGTGGTACGCTAAATCTGAAAAAGGATATTTTATTGGGTATGAAGACCATATCAAAGGATTTCGAGTTTGGTTTCCTCACAAAAAACAAGTAAATGTAGTACATGACGTCATTTTCACGAATACATTTGAAAGTGAAGAAGAAAATGATGAAAACAGGGAAGAATACACATCATTATACTTACCCGATGAAAAGAAAGATAAAGTTCCTGAAGTTGTTCAAAACAACTTTTTTGTTAAAGATCATGATATCGTTCAAAATGATATAACTTCTGAGGATCAAGTGCAATCTGAAATAGCTGGTACTGAGAATGACCAGACTACAAACTACAGAAGCAGACTGCGCCAATCATCGACAATCAAACCTCCAGCGAGATATGCTGATTATGTTAACATCGAGGACTGTTTTATTGCAGAAGGTACTGAACCTCTCAATTACCAAGAAGCTGTAAACAGTGATGATGCTGAAAACTGGAGTATTGCTATGAATGAAGAAATGGAATCTCTTCTTAAAAATCAAGTATGGGATCTAGTTGAACCACCACCTGGTGCCAATGTCATGGGAAATCGCTGGGTTTTCAAGATTAAAAAGGATCCAAATGGAAATATTCAAAGGTACAAGGCAAGACTAGTTGCCAAAGGCTTTGATCAAAAGGCTGGAATTGATTTCAAGGAAACTTTCAGTCCTGCAGTAAAATTCGGTTCAATTCAAATGATTTTATCTATTGCAGCAAAAGAAAAACTCAAACTGAAGCAGTTTGATATCAAAATGCTTTTCTAAATGGTGAGATTGAAGAGAATGTATATATGAAGCAACCAGAAGGTATTTCAAATGGAACAAATCAAGTCTGCAAGCTGCTTCGGAGCATATACAGACTCAAACAATCCTCCAGATGTTGGAACCAGAGGTTTGCCAAATTTCTAAAGAAGTACGGACTTCAATCTACCAAGGCTGATCCATGTATCTTCACTAGCACGAATAAAGATCGAAGGCTGATTTTAGCCATCTATATTGATGATGGACTAATTGTGGCTAAAAATCAAGACGATATCAACAATCTCATCCATGGGTTAAAAAAGGAATTTGAGGTTACTGATGATCAGGCAAATATGTTTCTTGGGTTGCAGATTGAAAGACTCCAGGATGGATCAATATTCCTCCATCAAACTGCATATGCAGAAAAGGTAATCGAAAGGCTTAGGATGCAGAATGCAGAATGCAAATCCAGTGACAATCCCTGCAGATCCTCATGAAGAGACATGCACTGATGCTCATAAAAATCTGAACACTGGAATAGTCGCTATGGCGATTTCTTTTGCACCCTTTGTGTTAACGTACAAGGAAATAACAAACGTATTGTTGAGTTCTAGATTGGAAATAACAAAAGTACTCACAAATAATAATATATTATTCATGGTTGCTGCAGGGGCCATGCCACTTTTCTCGTACTTCCACTTTGCTACTTTTCTCGTACTGAAGTACATACGACACATTAAAACGATATCACTTCCTAACTCCTGTACTTTGCGTTAGCGATATTGCATCGGTTAAAAGAGAGACATTACTTTTCTTGTGTCTGCCAAAAGATAAAAGTTAATGGTTGTATTAAAAGAGTCGTAAGCATAGGCGAACTTCAACAGCGTAGTTACACAGATACTCCAAAACAGAAGGTGTTGGAAGCTTGCTTTACCTATCAAATGGTACCAGGCCAGATTTGTCTTTTGCTGTTAATAAGGCAAGTCGCTATTTTCAAAAACCTACCAAGCTTCATTGGAATGCTGTGAAACGAATCCTCAGATACCTAAAGGGAACTCTGGACTACGTTCTAAAGTTCGAAGCAGATATTAATACACATTTGCAAGTCTATAGTGATGCAGACTTTGCTAGAGAAATTAAAACTCGCAAGTCTACTTCTGGATATTTAATCAAACTAGTATTGAGTGTACTTACCTGGAGTTCTCAACAACATGCCACAACAGCATTGTCTACAACCGATGCTGAATATATGGCAGCGTGCCAAGCTGTTAAAGACATAATGTGGCTAAGGAAACTTATGAACGACTTATGCATCTTGAAAAGCACAAAAATAACTCTGTACATGGACAATAAAAGTGCAATTCAACTGATCAAGAATCCAGTCTTTCACAAAAGGACTAAGCACATTGATGTCCAATACCATTATATAAGAGAAAAGTTTGAAGAGAAGGTCTTCAATCTAGAGTATGTCAACACCAAGGATCAGACAGCAGATATCCTCACCAAGCCACTTCCATGTCCAGTTTTTGAGTTACATTGGTCAATCATTTGTAAAAGTTTTAAATAATTTTTATGCAGAGACTTTTTATATATATTACATAAACAAGGGAAGTGTTGAATAAACATTAAGTGTATCAGTTAAAAGTTATGTTTATGAAATATAAATTATGATTCGAATATTATATACTTTGTGATTATCTAAATGAAGTTATATGTTCACTAGTGCCAACTTGTAAAACGTAAGATGTAACTAGGTCATTGTAGTTGTTAGTGCGTGTGTACTCTGTGAGAGCACAGCTTATACATTTGTAATTTCTAATAAATCTAATTCATATTTAACTATAGCTCAGTTAATTGTCCACCACTACATATATATTTTTAACATTGTGACAAACACACACATTTATTTATTTATTTATTTAATATGAAAAAACAATTTCTTTAGTGAGTATAAAGTTGTTTTATCTAATGCAGATAGAAGTAGGCATGTTTCGAACAAAATAATGTTGTGCTTGATGAATATATTATTTCTCTTACAATTATGATATTACTTCAAGAAGCTGTAGAGTTACAATCTACACACAAACCCACACAAAAAGATACAGCTCATGACAAAATAAGCTGAGCTGCCATAAGCTTGTCAGAGTTGAGGATGAAGGATGTGGGCGGAAGATGAAAATTGTAAATACATTTTTAAATGTCATTTTGAACTACTTCTGTTTAAAAATTTTTAATTTAAAGTAAAAATGTGTTAAAGTATATCTTACAGTGAACTGGCTTGTTAAATATATACATTAAAGGTAAACAATTCACAGGCTTTTCTGAGGTTACTATAACAGTGATAAACATAAATACTTATAATTATTAGGCCAAATGTATCAGTAAATAACAATGAGGAAAAGATTTATTGAGTGAGAAAAGATTTGTTTATCTTGTCCAATTTGAAGAGTTTCATGAGTTAATTATATATTTTTTGTTATTAAGTCAACCCATCTGTCTTTCAGAGTGGCATATAGAGGTTGATGATGGTGTTGTTTCCATCAGATCACACGACAATTTTTCTCCAAAGATTTTGCCATAAGTTCAGTTGTCACATTGTGATGTTTAATCCCACAAATATGTTTTTAAGCATTTTAAGTGTATAAACTGCATACTACTGCACTGTAATTTGAAGGCAAACCATGGAAACATGTGGGCCTTCATGACATACATTTTATAATATTTTCAATAGAAGAGTCTTAATTCTGTGAATTCATGTATTTTTACAGTATATATTTTAGAGTAGATGAATTCAAATTCATTTTACAAAAATGTGAAAGTCAAACAGTACTGAATAAGAACAGTTTAAGTTTTCCAAGACATCTGAAGGAATCATTGCCAAAAACATTCAGATTTTGTGCTGTCTTCAGGTGAAAAAAACTGGAGTTCCATTATTACATTCTGATATTTTATGTCAATTTCCATTTTAACAATGTCCAGATTTTTATAAGAGAGTCCAGATTATAATGGTCTATTTTCATATATTTAACATGTTTTCCTTAGAATCAAGTGTAACTTGAGTACATTTTATTTCAAAAAATGTTTCCACCTTATATAAAAAATCGTGTTTGAGATTATTGCAGATTCTGATTGTACTACACTCAAAACATGAAAAAAAGTTGTTTTTCGAAAAGTGTCTGTGTGTGTGTCTGTCTGTCTGTGTGTCTGTAGATTTTTTTTCTATGGCAAACGATAACAGCCGCAAATTCAAACAGAATCAAATAATTTTTTGCATACAGCCCTGATTTGTAGAGTACTCACGACCTATTGTTTTTGGTGAAGATCGGTTGAGGGAAAGGGATAGTTTACCTGCAACGGTTTTTTTTTATCAAGGGTATTACTTCCATATTCCTTAAGGAAATGGAAGTATGGTGATGGCAAAAAAAATCGTGTTCGAGATTATTGCAGATTCTGATTGTACTACACTCAAAACATGAAAAAAGTCGTTTTCCGAAAAGTGTCTGTGTGTCTATCTGTCTGTCTGTCTATGTGTAGATTTTTTTTCTATGGCAAACGATAACTGCCGCAAATTCAAACAGAATCAAATTTTTTTTGCATACAGACCTGATTTGTAGAGTACTCACGACCTACTGTTTTTGGTGAAGATCGGTTGAGGGAAAGGGGTAGTTTACCTGCAACGGTTTTTTTATCAAGGGAAATTTTTTTTTTTGCAAACGATAACAGCCGCAAATTCAAACAGAATCAAATTATGTTTCGCATACAGCCCTGAATTGTAGAGTTCTCAAGACCTATTGTTTTTGGTGAAGATCGGTTAAGGGAAAGGGGTAGTTTACCTGTAACGTTTTATGTTTTAACAAGGGCATTTCCTATGGCAAACGATAACAGCCGCAAATTCAAACAGAATCAAAAGATTATTTGCATACAGCCCTAAATTGTAGAGTTCTCAATACCTATTGTTTTTGGTGAAGATCGGTTGAGGGGAAGGGGTAGCTTACCTGCAACGTTTTTTTATCAAGCGTATTTTATATGGCAAACGATAACTGCCGCAAATTCAAACAGAATCAAATAATGTTTGCACACGTCCCTGAATTGTAGAGGTCTCAAGGACTTTCGATTTTGGTGAAGATCGGTTAAGGGTAAGGGTTAGTTTACCTGCAACATTTTACGTTTTAACAAGAGTAAAGTACTTGAAAATTCATTTAAATTTTTTAAACAATGGTAATTGTTAAAAATAAAATAATTTTGTTGCCAGGCAATAAAATTATAATTTTTTCATTTTAATGTAAATTATGTATGAGTTAATATCTTTATATATATAATTCTTCTGTACATATGTATGTCACTGAACTCCTCCATGTATAAAATAATATATCGTTCGTGGCAGGTAAGCATATCACAGTTATGTAATGTTTACGTTTCCATTTTATTATTATGCCTACAGCAATAAAAAGGCAGGTAAGACACACACACACACACACACACACACACACACACACACACACACACACACACACACACACACACACACACACACACACACACACACACACAATTCACGTTATTTCTGGCCTCACTCATGTTTATTTTCTTACATTTGCACGCTTTTTAAATGGAAAGTGCCGAAACCCACACTAACATAACACGTGCAAGCCGCAAAAATGGACATCAATTTGCTTCCTGTGGATCGCTGGGCAGTGTAACTGCACATGTTTACAGAGGAACGATTCATAGACAGACTTTTAGTCTTTAGGGAATGAACCCTCTGCAAGATGCTGAGGGTCCATGAGTGACTTCGGAGCGCTCCTTCTTTTTCGCGTGTTTGTTCTGTGAAACATACACTGTAGATTCGCAGCTTTACTCTAAGCAACGCTCAATAGGAAATGTTGAAAATTTTTGTCCATGGTGTACCCTCATTCACACTAAACCTGCTCTGATGTTTTAATTATGGACATCATAATATTAAAACTTTGGAAACTTGAGCACTACTTAATGGAGATCAATCATTAACTTATACAAGCCATTAATTTTATGCATATATTTTATATATTGTAATATAACCTAATTACTCTCCTTTAAGCCCCACTGTTGGGCTAGCCAATTTGTAATATAACTGGGTTTTCTCCAATTTTAAAGGTTTATAAAATATTTGAAAGGTAGTATTTGAAGTTAAAAGTGTGTTTACAATTGAAAATTAAAGTTACAAGTTATGATGAATCGAAAAAATTATAATTGTCTTAAAAGAACTCCTTTAAATAAAATAAAAATGATTGCAGTAATGTTGTTTGAACTATAACGTTGCTTAATTCAACAAATAAAGCGTACTAGCTGGTCGCTTGATGAAGGTAGCCATCGCGTTGATTCTGGCAGCGAAACTCCTCTTCCAGGTTGACAGTCGTCTAAGTACGTAAAGTCAAGTCACGTCTGGACAATAAAATTAATAAAATACACTTCCACGTACCTGGTCGTGATTCTGGAAGTTCGGAAGTTCACCTTTTTAACAAATTAATAAGCTGCCAAGACGGTTTACAAAACCAGCTTGCTTTACTTACAAGGTTAGGTTACCTTGTTTAATCATGGGCGCCACACAGGTTTATTTCGGGAAAATCCCGTGTAAAACCCATTAATAGAATCAAATAATTATTAATTCTCTTCTTTAAAAACTGAAATTGTGTTTATTGCCCTTATGGCAATTCAAATTCAACAACGTATGATTACTACTAAGAGTTACTTTGATTCTTTTGAATTAATTCTCTATTTACTTTTAGAAATAAATTAAGTCAAGTTATGCTGCTAATAACTGGGTTTTATTTGTACCCTTGATACTGAATTCAAACAAACATAATTAAGAAAATACATTGATATACAATTGAAATTGCTTCGTTCACTTACCCTATTATACTAGCTCAGAGCATGAACAACTGTTCTGGTTATGTCCAGATAAACTTTACTTTAAACATTAATTTTATTTATATCTCGGGTGTAAATTCTTTGAAACACAAGAAAGAATGCTCATGCCTACACAACAATTAATTATTTCATAAAACAATATTGACTAGTAAGGCCTTGTTGTTTACTAACAAAAATCAAACCTATTTATAGGTTAGGCGTTCGTCACGCTTGCTTAATTATTCACAAAAGTTATATAGTGAGACCACTTAAGACTAACATCATTCTTAAACAGGATTGACAAATCCACTAAATAAATTCAGTCATTGTGTAACACAGAAAATGTTTTGGTGTTATGCGTCAGTACAAATTTTGTTTACAAAAATATATCTTTTCTTTTATAAAATTGCTAAACTGCTATAATTGTTTTTATTATTTAGACAAAGCTTTTCGTCATTACTGACATCTTCAAGTCTTAAACAACGAGCTTTGTCTAAATAATAAAAACAATTATAGCAGTTTAGCAATTTTATAAAAGAAAAGTAAGGATGGCTGCTAATTTAAACAATAGGAAAAATATATCTGTTAGTGCACTCAGAGTAATGGAATAAATTGTCACGATGTTACCTCTTTATTTTAATCTTTTAGATTAAAATTTAATTAAACACTCCAGTGGTCGGATTGTAATGACCCTGGCTATACACTACACACGCACTTGAACAGAGAATATTTGTCCGCTTCTGACTAAAATGGACCTTTTATAATATTATTTAATTATTTTCTCCTGTTCGATATATCCCGCACTAAATAAAATAAATACTTCACATCAATGCACTGATTCTAGGTAGACTGTATTGTAGTTACTTTTTGTTGCCGAAATGATTCAATGGACGCACTAATACATGAAGCTATAAGTTAATAAAATTTTGATGGGACGAGCGACACCTTTCGCTCTCGATGATTGTCAAAAGTGTCTAACGGAAATTACCTGCATTCCGTTATATACCCCCTGTTTTGATAAGGCTTAGGCGATTGTTTCATTTAGTAAGCTATTTTCTGATTGGCTTAACCAGACGTTACGAAAATGACGCATTGTTTTCCAACTGTCACTAACCGTCTTTTTGCTGAAATGATTGACAGCTGTCGTTGTTGTTGTTATTAACAACCGAATTTTGTACTTTCTATTTACAAATGATGCTAACGCATGTCACGCACTTATTATAGTTGCGATCGTGGTTGTATCGCTATCAAATTAAAGTATATTTTTTACTCTTCAATTTGATATAGTTTGACACTGGTTTATTTACACTTTCACTGACATTTTTCAATAAATAATGTTCAGGTATATGGTTTAGCGCTGTCGTCTGCTAGCGACGCCGGCTATGATTCTCTCTTATCAACAAAGTATTTATGTTTCACATAGCGTTTTCACTTAAACGTCTGTGTTGGAACACTAACATATCCGTCTTTATGCTTATTTAGTGAATATAATTATTAAATCTTAACTTACTGATGTAATACATTGCTATGAACTATTCTTACTTCGTAATGACATTTTGTTTACACTACTTAGCTCTATGCTACTCATTAATGATTGCGTTATTACTTGTATAATACATTAACAATGCTTATTGCTACACTTGGTATAATAATTGTTCAGTGTATGTTATTTATACTAGTAGACCTTTCTACTTATCACCTTACTGACAATTGTTCGTTTTAGGCGTTGCCTAGGCATACCGTTTACATCGGATTTATGCCTTAATAATGTTCATTAGTTACATTTGGTACATTGATGAGGTAGCTTACTTATATAAGGTTCCCTCTTACAATTATTTTTACCTACTATAAGTACATTTGAGATTGTAATACAGTTTCAATTTTATATTGTGGCCATTGCTAATCTTAGTTATAGGCATTAATAGTTATTAGTCATTGTTGATTTATTCTCAGCCAAATACTGTTGCTGATATTATATTATTCGGGTCGTTATTTGATTATTTCTATTAACATGTGAAATTACATTCAAGTTATTCACTGACTCGCTTGACAGCTTAAAGTGATTCTAGCTTGTCCATTAGTTTGTGTCAGTTATAGTATTGGTTGTAGTGTCAAGCAGTGTTTTGTTTACTGCTTCTTGTGGCACTTCTTCTTCTTTCTTCTTCGATGGTCCTTCTCTTCTTCGCTACTTTCATCATTATATTATCTACTTACATTACCTTCATGTATTTATTAATTCTGTGGGTATATGTCTAGGTTATGTAACACTTGGTCATGTTACAATATATGTGTACAACATTATCGGCAACAAAGAAGTAGTTTTTGTTAAAATTCCTTCCCGGGATATTTGGCCGTAGTCCAATGTTTTCTACAAAACCAGACGTTTCGGCAATGCCATCGACTTCCATCATCAGTGAAAATCGAGTGCGATAACGTGAGGTGGTATACGTTAGTGACCACAGTACTGTGGTTAAGGCTGAAGCAGTAAGTAGAAAGAAGTATTTTCTATTGTAATATTTCATTTCGAAAATGATTTTAAATATAAATCTTAGAATATGGAAGTCATGTATGGTTCTCCATACCGATATTTTACTTCCATGTTCCTTAAGGAAATGGAAGTACTCGTATGGTGATGCCAAAAAAATCGTGTTTGAGATTATTGCAGAATATGATTGTACTACACTGAAAACATGAAAAAAGTCATTTTTCGAAATGTGTGTGTGTGTGTGTGTGTGTGTGTGTGTGTGTGTGTGTGTGTGTGTGTGTGTGTGTGTGTGTGTGTGTGTGTGTGTGTGTGTGTGTGTGTGTGTGTGTGTGTGTGTGTGTGTGTGTGTGTGTGTGTGTGTGTGTGTGTGTGTGTGTGTGTGTGTGTGTGTGTGTGTGTGTGTGTGTGTGTGATTTTTTTTATGGCAAACGATAACAGCCGCAAATTCAAACAGAATCAAATAATTTTTTGCATACAGTGCTGATTTGTAGAGTACTCGCGACCTTTTGTTTTTGGTGAAGATCGGTTGAGGGAAAGGGGTAGTTTACCTGCAACAGTTTTTTTTATCAAGGGTAATTTTGTTTGTTTGGCAAACGATAACAGCCGCAAATTCAAACAAAATCATATAATATTTTGCATGCAGCCCTGAATTGTAGAGTTCTCAAGACCTATCATTTTTGGTGAAGATCGGTTAAGGGAAAGGGGTAGTTTACCTGCAACGGTTTTTTATCAAGGGTAATTTTTTTCTATGGTAAACGATAACAGCCGCAAATTCAAACAGAATCAAATGATGTTTTGCATACAGCCCTGTATTGTAGAGTTCTCAATACCTATTGGTGTTGGTGAAGATTGGTTAAGGGGAAGGGGTAGTTTACCTGCAACGTTTTATGTTTTAAAAGGGTATTTTCTATGGCAACCGATAAGAGCCGCAAATTCAAACAGAATCAAATACGTTTTTGCATACAGCCCTGTTTTGTTGAGTACTAAAGACCTATTGTTTTTGGTGAAGATCGGTTAAGGGAAAGGGGTAGTTTACCTGACACGTTTTTTGTTTTATCAAGGGTATTTTATATGGCAAACGTTAACAGCCGCAAATTCAAACAGAATCATATAATATTTTGCATACAGCCCTGAAATGTAGAGTTCTCAAGACCTGTTGGTTTTGGTGAAGATCGGTTAAGGGAATAGGGTTGTTTACCAGCAACATTTTATGTTTTATCAAGGGTAATTTTTTTTTATGACGAACGATAACTGCCGTACATTAAAACAGAATCAACTACTCTTCTGCATACCTTTTTGAATTATACAGAACTCAAGGTCTGTTGATTTTGTTGAAGATCGGTTAAGGGAAAGGGGTAGTTTACCTGCAACATTTTATGTTTTAACAAAGGTATTTTTTCTATGACGAACGATAACTGCCGTAAATTCAAAGAGAATCAACTAATGTTTTGCATACAGTCCTGAATTGTAGAGTTCTCAAGACCTATTGTTTTTGGTGAAGATCGGTTAATGGAATAGGGTAGTTTACCAGCCCTAATAGGGTGTTTTATGTTTTATCAAGGGTGTTTTCTATGGCAAACGATAACAGCCGCAAATTCAAACAGAATCAAATAATTGTTTGCATACAGGCCTGAATTGTAGAGTACCCAAGACCTGTCGTTTTTGGTGAAGATCGGTTAAGGGAAAGGGGTAGTTTACCTGCAATGGTGTTTTATCAAGGGTAATTTTTTTCTATAGTAAACGATAACAGCCGCAAATTCAAACAGAATCAAATGATGTTTTGCATACTGCCCTGATTTGTTTATGACGAACGATAACTGCCGAAAATTCAAAGAGAATCAAATAAGTTTTTGCACACTTGCCTGATTTCTAGAGCACTCAAGGTTTGTTGATTTTGGTGAAGATCGGTTAAGGGAAAGGGGTAGTTTACCTGCAACATTTTAAGTTGTAACAAGAGAAATGTTTCCATGACGAACGATAACTGTCGCACATTCAAACAGAATCAAATATTTTTTTGCATGCATCCATGAATTGTAGAGGACTGAAGGTCTATTGATTTTGGAGAAGATCGGTTAAGAGAAAGGGGTAGTTTACCAGAAACATTTTATGATTTAACAAGAGTAAAGTACTTAATTTTTATAAATAAAGTATCCTGATAAGAAGCTCATAATAATCCACTGTAGAAACGCAGATGAAATATCTATAAATGAAGAGGTTAGGTGAACGGGGTGGGGGTAATTTTCTATTATTAAAAATTATAGTTGAACGGGGAGGGGAGAATTTTTTATACGTGTACTACGTTATCGGCTACAAAGAAGTAGTTTTTTGTTAAAATTGCTTCCCGGGCTGTTAAGCCGTAGTCCAATATTTTCTGTAAAATCAGACTTTTCGGCAGTGCCATCGACTGCCATCATCAGTGAAAATCGAGTGCGAAAACGTGAGGTGGTATACGTTAGTGACCACAGTACTGTGGTTAATGCTGAAGCAATAAGTAGAAAGATGTAGTTTCTATGGAAATATTTCATTTCGAATATGATTTTAAATATAAATCTTAGAACATGGAAGTCATGTATGGTTCTCCATACCGATTTTTTTATTTGGCAAACGATAACAGCTGCAAATTCAAACAGAATCAAATAATGTTTCGCATGCAGCCCTGAATTATGGAGTTCTCAAGACCTATTTTTTTTTTTGTGAAGATCGGTTAAGGGAAAGGGGTAGTTTACCTGCAACGTGTTATGTTTTAACAAGGGCATTTTCTATGGCAAATGATAACAGCCGCAAATTCAAACAGAATCAAATAATTTTTTGCATACACCCCTAAATTGTAGAATTCTCAAAACCTATTGTTTTTGGTGAAGAGCGGTTAAGGGAAAGGGGTAGTTTACCAGCAACATTTTACGTTTTAACAAGGGTAATTTTTTCTATGACGAATGATAACTGCCGCATATTCAAACAGAATCAAATAATTTTTTGCACACGTCACTGAATTGTAGAGAACTCAAGGCCTTTTGATTTTGGTGAAGATCGGATAATGGGAAGGGGTAGTTTAACCGCAACCTTTTACGTTTTAACAAGAGTAAAGTACTTGAAAAGTCATTTAAACTTTTTCAAACAATGGTAATTGTTAAAAATAAAATAATTTTGTTGCCAGGCAATAAAATTATAATTTTTTCATTTTAATGTAAATCATGTATGAGAGAAAATATATCGTTCGTGGCAGGCAAGCATATCTCAGTTATGTAATGTTTACGTTTCCATTTTATTTATATGACTACCGCAATAAAAAGGTAGGGAAGACACACACACACACACACACACACACACACACACACACACACACACAAAATTCGCATTATTTCTGGCCTCATTCATGTTTATTTTCTTACATTTGCACACTTTTTAAATGGAAAGTGCCGAAACCCATACCAACATAATGCGTGCAAGCCGAAAAAGTGTCCAGCGTGGATAGCGATTTGCTTCCTGTGGATCGCTGGGCAGTGTAACTGCACGTGTTTACAGAGGAACGATTCATAGACAGACTTTTCGTCTTTAGGGAATGAACCCTCTGCAAGATGCTGAGGATCCGTGAGTGACTTCGGAGCGCTCCTTCTTTTCCGCGTGTTTGTTCTGTGAAACGTACACTGTAGATTCGCAGCTTTACTCTAAGCAATGCTCAATAGGAAATGTTGAAAATTTTTGTCCACGGTGTACCCTCATACACACTAAACCTGCTCTGATGTTTTAATTATGGACATCATAATATTAAAACTTTGGAAACTTGAGCACTACTTAATGGAGATCAATCATTAACTTATACAAGCCATTAATTATATGCATATTTTTTATATGTATGTGTACAACGTTATCGGCAACAAATAAGTAGTTTTTGTTCAAATTCCTTCCCGGGATATTTGGCCGTAGTCCAATGTTTTCTACAAAACCAGACATTTCGGCAATGCCATCGACTTCCATCATCAGTGAAAATCGAGTGCAATAACGTGAGGTGGTATACGTTAGTGACCACAGTACTGTGGTTAAGGCTGAAGCAGTAAGTAGAAAGAAGTAGTTTCTATGGTAATATTTCATTTCAAAAATGATTTTAAATATAAATCTTAGAATATGGAAGTCATGTATGGTTCTCCGTACCGATATTTTACTTCCATGTTCCTTAAGGAAATGGAAGTACTCGTATGGTGATGGCAAAAAAAATCGTGTTTGAGATAATTGCAGATTCTGATTGTACTACACTCAAAACATGAAAAAAAGTCGTTTTTCGAAAAGTGTCTGTGTGTGTTTCTGTCTGTCTGTCTTTTGTAGATTTTTTTTTCTATGGCAAACAATAACAGCTGCAAATTCAAACAGAATCAAATAATTTTTTGCATACAGTCCTGATTTGTAGAGTACTCACAACCTATTGTTTTGGTGAAGATCGGTTGAGGGAAAGGGGTAGTTTACCAGCAACGTTTTACGTTTTAACAATGGTAATTTTTTCTATGACGAACGATAACTGCCGCATATTCAAACAGAATCAAATAATTTTTTGCATACGTCACTGAATTGTAGAGAACTCAAGGCCTTTTGATTTTGGTGAAGATCGACTAAGGGGAAGGGGTAATTTACCTGCAACCTTTTACGTTTTAACAAGAGTAAAGTACTTCAAAATTCATTTAAACTTTTTCAAACAATGGTAATTGTTAAAAATAAAATAATTTTGTTGCCAGGCAATAAAATTGTAATTTTTTCATTTTAATGTAAATTATGTATGACTTAATATACATGTATAAAATAATATATCATTCGTGGCAGGTAAGCATATCTCAGTTATGTAATGTTTACATTTCCATTTTATTATTATGACTACAGCAATAAAAAGGCAGAGAAGACACACACACAAAATTCGCGTTATTTCTGGCCTCACTCATGTTTATTTTCTTACATTTGCACGCTTTTTAAATCGAAAGTGCCGAAACCCACACCAACATAACGCGTGCAAGCCGAAAAAATGGACATCAATTTGCTTCCTGTGGATCGCTGGGCAGTGTAACTGCACGTGTTTACAGAGGAACGATTCATAGACAGACTTTTCGTCTTTAGGGAATGAACCCTCTGCAAGATGCTGAGGGTCCGTGAGAGACTTCGGAGCGCTCCTTCTTTTCCGCGTGTTTGTTCTGTGAAACGTACACTGTAGATTCGCAGCTTTACTCTAAGCAACGCTCAATAGGAAATGTTGAAAATTTTTGTCCACGGTGTACCCTCATACACACTAAACCTGCTCTGATGTTTTAGTTACGGACATCATAATATTAAAACTTTGGAAACTTGAGCACTACTGAATGGAGATCAATCATTAACTTATACAAGCCATTAATTTTATGCATATTTTTTATATGTATGTGTACAACGTTATCGGCAACAAAGAAGTAGTTTTTGTTAAAATTCCTTCCCGGGATATTTGGCCATAGTCCAATGTTTTCTACAAAACCAGACGTTTCGGCAATGCCATTGACTTCCATCATCAGTGAAAATCGAGTGCAATAACGTGAGGTGGTATACTAGGGTGACCAGATTTTTTATGACGTAAAACAGGACATTTCTGAAATATGGAAATAAAAAAACAGGACAAAACAGGACACGAGTTACAAAGAAAATGTGCTTCATATATGACTGCACTGCTTCACTAAGACAAAGAAAAACTACTTTTTACACATAAAAAGACATATATTTTAATAACCAACTTAAAAACATACTTATCATGGCACTGGATCATATTATAATTGATCAAGTTTTTTCAAGAATTATAAAATTATAATAATTCAAATATAAATATTCAAATTCTTAACAACTATAAAATTACATGGATGTGATTCATAGATATCAACAACCTGCTGAACATGAACTTGTGGCTTCTGAATCAGGAACATCACTATTAACTTTGTACTTATCACAAGACCTGATATCTCGCAAGAGCTTTGAATTACTTAATAACAGGTTGTAGAATTCCTTACAGCTAAGGTCTTGAAAATGAGTTTTTAAAATTACAATTGCTTGAATAGTTTTGGTAGTAAAACGGTTTCTTTCATCAATCCAAAGGGAGTTCACAATTGAAAAGACTCTTTCCACAACAGCATTTGTGCCTGGTACAGCCAGAGCAAAACTCACAACCACCTCTATGTTTTTACATGGAATGCCTATACTTTTAAATATGTGGAAGACATCACACCATTTCTTATCAATCTCCACATTAACTTTTTCCCATTCCTCAAATTTTCTGGATAAAACTTTGTTCACATGTCCCATCTCATCAAATAATTCATCTTCATGTACCTGAATTGTTGAACATGAATCTACTGTCTTAAGAATTTTCAGACTTTTTAAAACCTCATCCCAAGATACAGAATTTTTCAATGTTATCCAATGAAATGATTTCAGAGGCTGATATGGAGAGACCCACTTGTTTAAATAACTTAAAAAAGTGTCATAAAATAAATTGGTAATCGTTTCATATTTCGATTGGGTGAAAAGACCTTCATTTTCTAAGTTAATTAAAATTGAAGAAACAACTGAAGTTTGAAACTTACTACATTTCCTGTTATTGACTTTTTCTGTAAGCAATTCTAATTCTTCAGCTACTTCAGTGGCTGAAATGTTGGTTCTTTCCAACTTTTGGATTGAATTTGAAAACATTTTCAGTTGGCTTTGTATGAAATGAAGCCAAAGAAGTGACTGTGGGTTCTCAAAAATTGTTTTAGCAATGTAGGACACCTATGCTGAGACATGAAATAAGACTTTCGAGGTTCATAAATATCAATAACCCTTGTAACTCCTGGCAACAATGACAACCATCTAGTTTTAACACTACCCAGAACCTGCTTATATTCAGTAGCAACAAAATCACAAAATAATTTCAATTCCTCCACACGCACGGTATAAATGTGAAAATATTGAAATATTTTATTCACTACTGTTTCTATGTCGATAGGAAGAATGTCTGCACTTGTTTGTACACCATTGTGTACCACATGAGCTGCACAACCAATGACTTGAATATTCATTTTGAGCACACTGTTCAATTTAGAAAAAACGTTGTTTGTTCCGGCCCTCTTGTACCCACCAAAGTTAGTGTTACAGTTATCTGCACAAAACGCGATGATCTTGTCAACTAAATGATGTTTCTTTAAGATGTCCAGAACATGATTAGGTAATAATTCTGCTGTTTCTCCACCAACGTTCTGAAAACAGATTACTTTGCACTGAACACCTTTGGTAGGAATGAAATACCTAACTAGAATCGGCACTAATTTTAAGCTTCTGTGATTTGATGCATCAACCATCACAGACACATACTTAGCATCTTCAAGTTCTGATTGCACTTCATGCATTGCATACGGTGATAAAACGTTCACTAAAATCGACTCACACGTTGTCCTGGAACACATGAATTTCTTCTCAAATAGTTCTCTGATGATAAGAGATGTGCAGTCCATTGAACGGAAAGAATGGTTGTGTTTTGCAGTATGAAATGCAAACAGCCCTTCTTCAGCAGCGATACGTTTATCTTCCTCAGTTTGTAGTCCATTCCTACTTACAAAGGAAATTATACTACTGGAAGTTCTCGTGGAAACTGCCAACATGTGTTTCTTTTTCTTAATGTGCTGTGTAATATCGGCACGTCCTCCATGTTCAATGGAAAAAACTGAACGACATAAAGTACATTCTACCTTTGTAGATGTGGTGTTGTCCTTCAAGAAAGGAAACTCTTCTTTCAGGGTTTTGGAGAAAGTACACTTTTTTTCCCCATATTAATATGCACGTGTATCTCGAACCAAGCGAACAACAGACAATGGAGCAAGCTCGCCACGCCAAGCGTTAAAACTAACCAAACAAAAAAAGTTTACCTTGATTGCCTTACTCTCCCTTGACGCACTCTGGCGGAAACCAGAGATCATCGTTTCTTTTCGCGATTGCGTTCCCTTAAACATTCGAGACCCGTCTTGACCTCAGTAAGAAAGTTTAAACGAACGAGACCGAAATGACACAAAAACAAATAAAAACTCAAAACGAAGCGAAGATAAAAGATTAGGTTATCCGTTATTGCAAGTACGGAAAAACGGGACATTTGACGTCCCGTTAATAATTTGCCGGGACAACGGGACACATAATGAAAAAAAGGGACAATCCCGTTAAAAACGGGACGTCTGGTCACCCTATGGTATACGTTAGTGACCACAGTACTGTGGTTAAGGCTGAAGCAGTAAGTAGAAAGAAGTAGTTTCTATGGTAATATTTCATTTCAAAAATGATTTTAAATATAAATCTTAGAATATGGAAGTCAAGTATGGTTCTCCATACCGATATTTTACTTCCATGTTCCTTAAGGAAATGGAAGTACTCGTATGGTGATGGCAAAAAAAAATCGTGTTTGAGATTATTGCAGATTCTGATTGTACTATACTCAAAACATGAAAAAAAGTCGTTTTTCGAAAAGTGTCTGTGTGTGTTTCTGTCTGTCTGTCTTTTGTAGATTTTTTTCTATGGCAAACGATAACAGCCGCAAATTCAAACAGAATCAAATAATTTTTTGCATACAGTCCTGATTTGTAGAGTACTCACAACCTATTGTTTTGGTGAAGATCGGTTGAGGGAAAGGGGTAGTTTACCTGCAACTTTTTTTTTTATCAAGGTAATTTTTTTTCTATGGCAAACGATAACAGCCACAAATTCAAACAGAATCAAATGTTTTCCATACATCCCTGAATTGTAGAGATCTCAAGGCCTATTGATTTTGGTGAAGATCAGTTAAGGGGAAGGGGTAGTTTACCTGCAACCTTTTACGTTTTAAAACAGTAAAGTACTTGAAAATTCTTTTAAACTTTTTCAAACAATGGTAATTGTTAAAAATAAAATAATTTTGTTGCCAGGCAATAAAATTATAATTTTTAATTTTTTACTTCCATATTCCTTAAGGAAATGGAAGTATGGTGATGGCAAAAAAAATCGTGTTCGAGATTATTGCAGATTCTGATTGTACTACACTCAAAACATGAAAAAAAGTCGTTTTCCGAAAAGTGTCTGTGTGTCTTACTGTATGTCTGTCTGTCTGCCTGTCTATAGATTTTTACTTCCATATTCCTTAAGGAAATGGAAGTATGGTGATGGCAAAAAAAATCGTGTTCGAGATTTTTGCAGATTCTGATTGTACTACACTCAAAACATGAAAAAAATTCGTTTTCCGAAATGTGTGTGTGTGTGTGTGTGTGTGTGTGTGTGTGTGTGTGTGTGTGTGTGTGTGTGTGTGTGTGTGTGTGTGTGTGTGTGTGTGTGTGTGTGTGTGTGTAGATTTTTTTCTATGGCAAACGATAACAGCCGCAAATTCAAACAGAATCAAATAATTTTTTGCATACAACCCTGATTTGAAGAGTACTCACGACCTATTGTTTTTGGTGAAGATCGGTTGAGGGAAAGGGGTAGTTTACCAGCAACGTTTTTTTTTCAAGGGAAATTTTTTTTTTTTTTTGGCAAACGATAACAGCCGCAAATTCAAACAGAATCAAATAATGTTTCGCATACAGCCCTGAATGGTAGAGTTCTCAAGACCTATTGTTTTTGGTGAAGATCGGTTAAGGGAAAGGGGTAGTTTACCTGCAACGTTTTATGTTTTAACAAGGGTATTTTCTATGGCAAACTATAACAGCCGCAAATTCAAACAGAATCAAAAGATTATTTGCATGGAGCCCTAAATTGTTGAGTTCTCAAGACCTATTGTTTTTGGTGAAGATCGGTTAAGGGAGAGGGGTAGTTTACCTGCAACGTTTTTTTAACAAGGGTATTTTGTATGGCAAACGATAACAGCCGCAAATTCAAACAGAATCAAATAATTTTTTGCATACGGCCCTGAATTGTAGAGATCTCAAGGACTTTCGATTTTGGTGAAGATCGTTTAAGGGGAAGGGGTAGTTTACCTGCAACCTTTTACATTTTAACAACAGTAAAGTACTTGAAAATTCATTTAAACTTTTCCAAACAATGGTAATTGTTAAAAATAAAATAATTTTGTTGCCAGGCAATAAAATTATAATTTTTTCATTTTAATGTTGTATAATATCGAGACGTCTGCCTCGTTTAAGCCCCGCGATGGAAGCCACTTTGTATAATAACGGTTTACCTTTCCTGTTAATTACACTATGCAACATGATTTTCTATGTTTCTGTAGTCTTAGGTGTTCCTAAAGCATTTTTTTGCGCTGATTCCAGATCTGCAATCCGTTTCTTTCTATCACGTACAGTTTTTTTGCAAATCAAATGAACTCATCTTTTATTTACACGTAAGTTTCACAAGGGGAAATTTTATTGTGGGGGAGGGAAAGTTTATTTCGGTAAGAGGGATTAGTTGGTCACACTTGTTACACCCAGCTGGCTGTTAGGCGGGAAACAGTAGTTCATTGTTTACATGCTATAGTGCTGTGAGGTTATATTTGTGCTGTCATATATAGTTTGTGAACTTTCTGTAGAAATGAGTTCCCGGAAGTTTTTGAATAACCCAAACGTGTTCTGTTATATTTGTGGTAGCTACGTAATTGGTAAGCAAAGACAGGACATTAATAGTTTTGTGAGAAACGTGTATTACGCGTACTTCGGCATAAGGCTTGGTGATGAAGACAAAAGCTGGGCACCACACCCAGTATATACCATAGTATGTCGTACATGTGTTGAGGGACTGAGACTGTGGAAAAATGGTGCAAAAAAATCAATGCCTTTTGCAATCCCAATGGTTTGGAGGGAGCCACAAAATCATGTTAACGATTGCTATTTTTGTATGATTAAAATTCAAGGTCATAACGCAAAAAGTAAGAAGGATATACAATATCCGAACATTCCTTCGGCCTTACGACCAGTTACGCATTGTAATTCTCTCCCTATCCCAGTTCCACCTCCCGTTCTTGAAGATGTGCCACTGGCGAGCAGCTCAGAAAATGAAAGCGATAATGCTGATGATTACAACCCTGAAGAAGATTCTGCACCAAAATTATTCAGTCAAAATGAACTTAATAATATTACTCGTGACTTGAACCTGACAAAAGATGCCGCCCAATTGCTTGGGTCAAGATTGAATGCAAAAAATCTTCTACTACCCGGAGTTACGTTCTTTTGGTATAGGTCCAGAGAGAAGGAATTAATGAAATTCTTTAAAGAAGAAGACTCTCTGGTTTATTGTTGTGATATTGAGGGTTTATTGAATTTCTTTAACGTCACTTACAATCCAAGTGAGTGGAGGTTATTTATAGACTCGTCCAAAACTAGCCTCAAAGGTGTACTTTTACACAATGGAAATTTGTTTGGTTCAGTACCCATTGCACATTCAGTTCATCTCAAGGAGACGTATGTAAATCTCAAAGCTCTGCTAAAATACGTGAATTATGAAAAACATTCTTGGACAATTTGTGGGGATTTAAAAGTAGTAGGTATGTTACTTGGTCAACAATCCGGCTACACAAAAATGCCTTGTTTCATTTGTGAATGGGATAGTCGAGCCAGAGACAAACATTGGAAGAAGACAGACTGGCCCAAAAGAAAAACCCTCCAACCCGGTTCACAGAACATAATAAATGTACCACTTGTTCAACAAAGCAAGATACTATTACCTCCTCTGCACATCAAACTCGAATTAATGAAACAGTTCACTAAAGCTCTTCCAAAAGATGGTGACTGTTTCCAGTACTTTGTAACAAGATTTCCGAAAGTATCTTATGAGAAACTTAAAGAAGGGATCTTCGTGGGACCGCAGATAAGAAAGTTAATGAAAGACAATTTGTTTGAAAGTACAATGAATCCAGTGGAAAAAAGGGCCTGGGTTTCGTTTAAAGAAGTTGTTGTCAACTTTTTGGGCAACCACAGACATCCAGAGTAGAAAACCATGGTTAAAAGAATGTTGCAGAGTTTCATGAAATTAGGATGTAACATGAGTGTAAAGCTTCACTTCCTACACTCACATGTTGACTTTTTCCCTGCGAACCTCGCCGATGCCAGTGAAGAACAAGGCGAATGTTTCCACCAGGATATCAAGGACATGGAAAAGAGATACCAGGGAAGGTGGAATGCCAACATGATGGCCGACTACTGTTTTATGCTAAAAAGAGACGGCACTGGTGAAGGGAGACAATCACGGAAGAGAAGTTTCAACCCACATCAGAAAGATCTTGAAGCAGTGAATTCAGCGAAGAAGAGGAAATAATTGTCATATATGTGTTGTGTTTTCATAATAATTATAACATTTTTAAGTGAGTGTATACCATTGTCTACTGCACCGCCATGTGTTGTGATTTTATGCAGGATTGAAACATAAACAATTTTGAAATCACAATCAAATAATAATAATTTTCCCTGTTCACAAAATTCGATTTTTTAAAACTTCGAAATTGAATTGTATAAAAACCTTACGTGATACAGAAAAACTAAAACCAGATTTGAAATCAGCATGAAAAATACTTTTAAAATCACCTTACAGTCTTAAAACATCGTACCAAAAGTTTTAAAATGTTGCATAATGTTATTATTGAATAGTGTGTAGCGAACCGTTTTATACTTATTAGTCGACCTTTTTTCTCGCCGTTAGAAGTTCGTATTTCTCTCTCTTCTAGCTCCAGCGGTTGGTCGTCAATTTGTAATGGAGTCGTGTGTACGGCTACCGTTTTACTCTGCAAAATGTGAATAATGTACAATTTGTGTGTGATGGGTGTAACGTGTCTTCTCTATCCGTAGTTCAAATGCGTGCAACTTCCGCAGATTTCGTCCGTTGCGAACGTACGAATAACCAGGTCTTGATGTTCTTACCTGATGTTCACTAGGGGTATGAAAATCCCGGTGGCGCCAAATTGTTTTCTTAAAACAATTAAAATAAAGTTCAAAGGTGTATGACCAGCGCAGCTCAGGCGGTTTGAATAATTCAAATATTTCCGCCAGCTAGGTCCACTGGAGCGCACAGCAGTTCGATGCGTGGGCTGTGTAAATCGTTATTCGTCTGCTAAAACGTACATAAAATATTGTGCACCTCCTAATGAAATTATAACACCGTGGTTACACTCAATACTTACACATTTTTTATTAGTGATTGTTATTCATTTAATACAAATTATTCTAATACAAATGCTCCGGTTGTTTATATGAGACAATTACAGGGTTTGGCAAATCGATATTTGAATTGATAACCAGACGTTTAATAATGGTGTCTGTTGTAAATAGTACATCAGTTATTAATGTTTGTTTGTCACAGGTTCTTGAGGTTACGTTAAAAGGATTACAAATGTTTAAAACAATAAAAATACACACCCTTACATCAAGTAAACTTAACTAACATATTGTGTAGGTATAATTTGTTTAGCGTAGTGTAGTAAAAGTGTTTACAAGTTATGGATCATTAACAACAGTTTATATTGGTTAGTTTATAAATTGTCAGTGACTTAGTATTCTTTTTAATCTTTGAAAGTAATTAATTTCAGTTCAGTGAGATTTCGACCTTTAGTGAGAAATAATTAACGTGAGTTTATTTATATATTTTGGGTAATTTAATAGGTACTTATCACTTCCGTAGTTATGGCGAATTCATACGATCTGTTATTCATGGGTTATACTACAATCTTCTTTAATTTGCTTGGTTCAGGACATCAGTCATCTTTTCCAGTTTAATTGGTAGTAATTTATTTTCTTTTTTCGTTAATTTGGCCTCAACTTCAATAATATGGTTCCAGTCCTCGTCTTATGTCTTAGTATACACTTAGTAGTAACTTCTTCTGATATTTTCTATGTTTTAATTGACAATTTTGGTCACTCGAAAATTAGCGTCTATACCATTAAAGCGTCATGCATTCAGTAAAAAAATCTAACGGTATTTTTTCTTGTTACTCCACAGTTTCCATGGTAACGTAATTATTCTCCCTGGTCGATCTCAAAATAAACACATTGTTATCAAACTTTGAATTTTTTGTTTAATTTGAATAAATATTTTATAATGGCTATATTTACTTGGGGATAATTTCAATGGTTGTAATCTTTACATAGATGTTCCTATTTTCTTTCAAAGATTAGTTTGATATCTTACAAGATTGGTCTAAGCCATGTATTAATGTTTTAGTCCAAAATTGATAATACTATGTTAATACATAATTTACTTATTTCTAAGTTTTAATATAATTCTGCCATGTTCCCTTTCGTTACACATAATTATTATACTTTGCCTATTATTTCTTATAAAGGTATTGCTATTATTTTCTTTATAAATTCCTTACTTACTTAAAACATACTAACATATTACTGTAAAACTATTTCTTCTGGTATTTATTGCCTTAAACATTAAGCCAATAACTTCTTTCTTTAAATTAACAAATGAACAAATTTGGTGAGTGTTATACCTACACCATCTCTTTTATAACAGTAATCACCCTGGTGATTTTTATACTGAGATAATATTTTTTCTGTTTTTTACATTCACAATTATTCTGTGTCTTTCAGTCTAATATACTTAACTTAATTGCTCATTTAACATGTGCTTATGTTTTGGGTTTGTCACACTTGTTTAACTCTTTTTTCTTAAGATTATATGCTGTTTATTTTATTACACTTATCACTTCACTGTTCATCTTTGTCACTCCCTACCTATCTCTAATTACCCTTATATTTCTCACGATCTCACTATTATTACAAAGTTTTTGTATCTAATGAGTTCATGTCTCTTTTGTTAACTTCAGACTGTCACATATCATTTTATAATATTCAAACAACATGGTATTGTAAATACATCTTTCAAATAAAACATAACTTTGTATACATTGTCATTAAAGTGATAAAAATTGGTCTGAAATGTCATAATTAATAATAATAACAACAATTTAATAATGTTAAAATATATTGTGTTAATTGAAACATACTACATCTGTAGCAACAGCAATAATATTAGCAAATAAATAAACTCTCCAAAACCTTATACTTTCAAACACATAATGCTGAAATAACATACATACTGCTGAAATAATCCTAGTAAAAGTTCCAAAGTATATAGTAGGCTATACAATTTGTTCTCTGATTGAATCACGCACACATTTCTATTCCCTGTCTGTATGAGTGTAATTTTAAACATAACGGCTGACACATCACCTATAGATAAGGATATACATACAATCATATCTACACTTGGTTTTTTATGTATAACAATTGCTGAGATACTGTCATTTACAAGTTACCACTAATAAAAATTTAAACATAAATTATTAATAATAATAAAAAATTATGTTCTTTTAAAACAATCTTATGAGTTAATTGTTATGGCCATGTAATTTTTTTTTCTTTTTTCTTCACTGTCTTCTTGTCTCGCTTTACTTTGGTTAATATCTGGCCAATCTCTGGGGTTGGGTCAATGTCAGTTGTCTGTCAGTCTAGTTCGTATTTTCTTGTTTTGTAACCACCTTTGGTTGTATTCTTCTTCCTTCACTATTGATTATATTTACTACTTTCATTCTCGTTATCATTTATCTATCAAAATATATTGTTTCTTGGCATTTTTTACATACTTATTTATATCAAATGTGATCAGGGTTTGGCAATGTTATATAATGCCCTTCCACCAAAATTGATCATTTTATAAAACGTGAATTTAAGTTTGATGAAATTATCAATTGTATCGTATCAATTTTTTTTTTTTTTTCAAATTCTGCTTCTCATTCATTTTTTATAATTAATTCGGTATCTTTTATTTCCATTCTTCTTAGTCTTTTCTTAATTATTTTCTCACATTGCGAACTGGCTTATTGATTTTTTATTATAACTTATTCCCTATAAATCTTATTTTTCATCAAAACTACTCTTATACTGATATCAGGGGAACATCATCCCTGCTCAGTAAAATGATTGCTGGTTCATTCAACAGACAATCTCAATTAATAATTCTTAAATATAGTCAACTCGTGACTCAAAATAATAGTAATAATAATCATAATCATAATATTTGTTGGGAATCTTTTACTTTGATACTTCATTATTGCTCAGTTCGAGTCATATATTGTTTCATCTTTCTTTATAGATACTATTTGAAGCATTGTTTTTTATTGATACAATTCACATCTTTATTCATTTTTAATTACTCTTTGTTTCATCTCATCTCACATTATAACTCTTAGAATGTTGATTTCATTGATATTGTTTTGTGATCATTGGTTTGGGTAATTTTACTTCCCTTCTTTCTAAATAGTTGTGGAAGCTGATCATTTTGATTGATATATATATATTTTTTTTTTTTCATAATTTTTAAATATTATAGTAAGTTATGGCTTCTTACTAGTTAGGAATTTTTGTAGCTTATTCCTTCATAGTATGTCATGCTTTTCATGCCTCATTTTTTGGCTAAACATTATGGTAATTTAATCTTAATTTGTAGGAATGTTTTGTAACTACACTCCTCTATTGTTAATTTTTATTTAAATATTGTAGTAAGTTGGTTGCTCTTACTTTATATGAATGCCTTGTAACTTTTATCTCTCCATTTTTACTTGTTCTAAAATATTATCGAGATATTTGGGTAAGCTTTTCTTACATATCTTTTTTGATTTTTTACAATTTTTTATTCATCATAATGGTTTCTCTAATGCTTAGTGTAAGCTGTACTTACGAATGTTTTGGAATTTTGACATTCTTTAGAGATCTTTTCTTTATGACATTGGCAGACTTGTTTGTTTGTCACTTTATTTTATTTTTTTCTTTATTTAAAGTATTTTTGTTGGTTTTTTACTTTAAATTGTTTTTTACAGTTATTGTTGATTGTCATAATATTTCTTAATTGAGGCTTGATTGTATACCCCCTTTATTTTCTTGGTGACAGGGTGAGTGATCTCGTAAGTGTTATTGCCCTTGTCTTTTGTTATAGTGTATGGTCCCATATTCCAGTGTTTATCTGCATTTGGTTTATCCATTGTCCATGATCACACGAGTTTCCTCCGTTGTTCGGACTGCTCTGGTGTGCATCACTGTTTCTGTCTGTGTTATATATATCTCTTCTATCTGGTACAGCCACTCTTCTAATACCATGTGTTCTCTGGCATCAGTGCCTACCTCAATCACTTGATGATGTTGTTTACTACTCAACGAAGTTAATCGTACCTCCGTTATTGATCTTCTCACTGATATTGGTTTATTTGGTCTTTCTATCTCTGGTAATTTCCCTTTTCTTGTAGACTTTCTCAATTTGTCATACATTGTTTTGTTGTGTTCCTTTTCAACTTTGGATATCCTCCATTTAAAGATAGGTTTGCTGAAAGTTTTACTCGCTGGTTGATTGTTGACCCCTCCTAGAATCTCCTTCAGAGTTCTCCTGCACTCCATAACATTCATCATTTCCGTATGGTCATTAATTGGTCGATTAAACGTCTCAAGTAGTCCGTTCTTCATCATTTCCAATTCCTCTCTGGTATTGATTCGTTTTCTCTGATGTATTTTCTTAATCTTCTTAATTATCTGTTTTTTCTGTACTCCTCTACGGTTGGTTCCTTTGTGCTTACTCTTCTCTTTGTTTTCGTTACCTTTATTTTGATGTAACAATGTATTTGGGTCTTCTTGAATTTCTGTTTTTTCATTATTTCCTTCTGGAGTGGTGTTTATTGTTTCATTCACCTTCTTGAACCCGTTACCTAATGTCTCATTAAGTAGATCTATTTGGTAATTGGTTTCTTCCCCTTTCTTATTCATCTCCATTTTTGTCTGGTCGCTTTTTTCACGACGTTCTCTGAAAATTAGTCTTATTTGCTGCTTCATTTCTTCTTTATTTTTCTCGTGGTCCTCCTTCAGCTGTTCCTTCAATTCTTCCTTCAAATCTTCATTTCTTTGCTGAATTTCCTCCAGTAATCGTTGTTGTAGTGTTTCATTATTTTGGTTGACTGTTTTCCTCAATTCTTCCTTAGTGCTCACTATTTTTTCATTGATCTGTTTCAAATTGTCACTGGTTTCTTTCTTCATGCCGTCGAATTTATTGTTCATCTCCTTCAAACTCTCCTCATTCTTGTCGAATTTATTGTTCATCTCCTTCAAACTCTCCTCATTCTTGTCGAATTTATTGTTCATCTCCTTCAAACTCTCCTCATTCTTGTCGAATTTATTGTTCATCTCCTTCAAACTCTCCTCATTCTTGTCTAATTTTCCATTAATCAACTCCCATAATTTTTGTAAATCCATTCCTCCTCTGGCTTCCTCCCTATCTCCAGCCTGTGTTTCCATTTCTTCGTCTTGGCTTGGTTCTGTTGTGGTTATTACTGTCTCCACTTCTTCAATCGGTGTTCCTTCCTCTTCTTCCCCTCTGTTTTCTTCCATCTCCTTCTCCTTTGCCAATTTTTTCGACAATCCTCTGGTGTGCATATTGTAACCTTTCGTAATCGCCGCTAGAATTTATAGGGTTTAATTGTATAATTTCTTTATTATTCTAGCCCTACTAGTTGGCGCACCACTTTGTATAATATCGAGACGTCCGCCTCGTTTAAGCCCCGCGATGGAAGCCACTTTGTATAATAACGGTTTACCTTTCCTGTTAATTATTATTGAATAGTGTGTAGCGAACCGTTTTATACTTATTAGTCGACCTTTTTTCTCGCCGTTAGAAGTTCGTATTTCTCTCTCTTCTAGCTCCAGCGGTTGGTCATCAATTTGTAATGGAGTCGTGTGTACGGCTACCGTTTTACTCTGCAAAATGTGAATAATGTACAATTTGTGTGTGATGGTTGTAACGTGTCTTCTCTATCCGTAGTTCAAATGCGTGCAACTTCCGCAGATTTCGTCCGTTGCGAATGTACGAATAACCAGGTCTTGATGTTCTTACCTGATGTTCACTAGGGGTATGAAAATCCCGGTGGCGCCAAATTGTTTTCTTAAAACAATTAAAATAAAGTTCAAAGGTGTATGACCAGCGCAGCTCAGGCGGTTTGAATAATTCAAATATTTCCGCCAGCTAGGCCCACTGGAGCGCACAGCAGTTCGATGCGTGGGCTGTGTAAATCGTTATTCGTCTGCTAAAACGTACATAAAATATTGTGCACCTCCTAATGAAATTATAACACCGTGGTTACACTCAATACTTACACATTTTTTATTAGTGATTGTTATTCATTTAATACAAATTATTCTAATACAAATGCTCCGGTTGTTTATATGAGACAATTACAGGGTTTGACAAATCGATATTTGAATTGATAACCAGACGTTTAATAATGGTGTCTGTTGTAAATAGTACATCAGTTATTAATGTTTGTTTGTCACAGGTTCTTGAGGTTACGTTAAAAGGATTACAAATGTTTAAAACAATAAAAATACACACCCTTACATCAAGTAAACTTAACTAACATATTGTGTAGGTATAATTTGTTTAGCGCAGTGTAGTAAAAGTGTTTACAAGTTATGGATCATTAACAACAGTTTATATTGGTTAGTTTATAAATTGTCAGTGACTTAGTATTCTTTTTAATCTTTGAAAGTAATTAATTTCAGTTCAGTGAGATTTCGACCTTTAGTGAGAAATAATTAATGTGAGTTTATTTATATATTTTGGGTAATTTAATAGGTACTTATCACTTCCGTAGTTATGGCGAATTCATACGATCTGTTATTCATGGGTTATACTACAATCTTCTTTAATTTGCTTGGTTCAGGACATCAGTCATCTTTTCCAGTTTAATTGGTAGTAATTTATTTTCTTTTTTCGTTAATTTGGCCTCAACTTCAATAATATGGTTCCAGTCCTCGTCTTATGTCTTAGTATACACTTAGTAGTAACTTCTTCTGATATTTTCTATGTTTTAATTGACAATTTTGGTCACTCGAAAATTAGCGTCTATACCATTAAAGCGTCATGCATTCAGTAAAAAAATCTAACGGTATTTTTTCTTGTTACTCCACAGTTTCCATGGTAACGTAATTATTCTCCCTGGTCGATCTCAAAATAAACACATTGTTATCAAACTTTGAATTTTTTGTTTAATTTGAATAAATATTTTATAATGGCTATATTTACTTGGGGATAATTTCAATGGTTGTAATCTTTACATAGATGTTCCTATTTTCTTTCAAAGATTAGTTTGATATCTTACAAGATTGGTCTAAGCCATGTATTAATGTTTTAGTCCAAAATTGATAATACTATGTTAATACATAATTTACTTATTTCTAAGTTTTAATATAATTCTGCCATGTTCCCTTTCGTTACACATAATTATTATATTTTGCCTATTATTTCTTATAAAGGTATTGCTATTATTTTCTTTATAAATTCCTTACTTACTTAAAACATACTAACATATTACTGTAAAACTATTTCTTCTGGTACTTATTGCCTTAAACATTAAGCCAATAACTTCTTTCTTTAAATTAACAAATGAACAAATTTGGTGAGTGTTATACCTACACCATATCTTTTATAACAGTAATCACCCTGGTGATTTTTATACTGAGATAATATTTTTTCTGTTTTTTACATTCACAATTATTCTGTGTCTTTCAGTCTAATATACTTAACTTAATTGCTCATTTAACATGTGCTTATGTTTTGGGTTTGTCACACTTGTTTAACTCTTTTTTCTTAAGATTATATGCTGTTTATTTTATTACACTTATCACTTCACTGTTCATCTTTGTCACTCCCTACCTATCTCTAATTACCCTTATATTTCTCACGATCTCACTATTATTACAAAGTTTTTGTATCTAATGAGTTCATGTCTCTTTTGTTAACTTCAGACTGTCACATATCATTTTATAATATTCAAACAACATGGTATTGTAAATACATCTTTCAAATAAAACATAACTTTGTATACATTGTCATTAAAGTGATAAAAATTGGTCTGAAATGTCATAATTAATAATAATAACAACAATTTAATAATGTTAAAATATATTGTGTTAATTGAAACATACTACATCTGTAGCAACAGCAATAATATTAGCAAATAAATAAACTCTCCAAAACCTTATACTTTCAAACACATAATGCTGAAATAACATACATACTGCTGAAATAATCCTAGTAAAAGTTCCAAAGTATATAGTAGGCTATACAATTTGTTCTCTGATTGAATCACGCACACATTTCTATTCCCTGTCTGTATGAGTGTAATTTTAAACATAACGGCTGACACATCACCTATAGATAAGGATATACATACAATCATATCTACACTTGGTTTTTTATGTATAACAATTGCTGAGATACTGTCATTTACAAGTTACCACTAATAAAAATTTAAACATAAATTATTAATAATAATAAAAAATTATGTTCTTTTAAAACAATCTTATGAGTTAATTGTTATGGCCATGTAATTTTTTTTTCTTTTTTCTTCACTGTCTTCTTGTCTCGCTTTACTTTGGTTAATATCTGGCCAATCTCTGGGGTTGGGTCAATGTCAGTTGTCTGTCAGTCTAGTTCGTATTTTCTTGTTTTGTAACCACCTTTGGTTGTATTCTTCTTCCTTCACTATTGATTATATTTACTACTTTCATTCTCGTTATCATTTATCTATCAAAATATATTGTTTCTTGGCATTTTTTACATACTTATTTATATCAAATGTGATCAGGGTTTGGCAATGTTATAATGTAAATGATGTATGAGTTAATATACATGTATAAAATAATATATCATTCGTGGCAGGTAAGCAATCTCAGTTATGTAATGTTTACGTTTCCATTTTATTATTATGACTACAGCAATAAAAAGGCAGAGAAGACACACACACACACACACACACACAAACACACACACAAAATTCACGTTATTTCTGGCCTCACTCATGTTTATTTTCTTACATTTGCATGCTTTTTAAATCGAAAGTGCCTAAACCCACACCAACATAATGCGTGCAAGCCGAAAAAATGGACATCAATTTGCTTCCTGTGGATCGCTGGGCAGTGTAACTGCACGTGTTTACAGAGGAACGATTCATAGACAGACTTTTCGTCTTTAGGGAATGAACCCTCTGCAAGATGCTGAGGGTCCATGAGTGACTTCAGAGCGCTCCTTCTTTTTCGCGTGTTTGTTCTGTGAAACATACACTGTAGATTCGCAGCTTTACTCTAAGCAACGCTCAATAGGAAATGTTGAAAATTTTTGTCCACGGTGTACCCTCATACACACTAAACCTGCTCTGATGTTTTAATTACGGACATCATAATATTAAAACTTTGGAAACTTGAGCACTACTTAATGGAGATCAATCATTAACTTATACAAGCCATTAATTTTATGCATATTTTTTATATATTGTAACATAATTTATTACAAATATACTTAATATTTTATAATTATTAAGTTGATTTTATAATAACTGAAATCCCACTAGTGATCTCGCCAATTGGTAATTATTCCCAATTACAAAGAATAAATTAAATATAAATAATGTATGATAATAAAGTGTGATTTGTTGATAATAAAAATTTTTGTAAGTTATAAAATTTTACTTATATATATTTTTTTGTTTAATTAATTAATTCAATTAATTAATTGTGTGTGTGCTTTAATTACTTCCAATTAAATAGGTATGAATTTGTAGTTCGAAACTATTTGTTTCTATTAATAATTTAATTGTGTAGTTAGATCTGTTGATTCTCTCTGCTGACTTTGCTCTTCTTCTTCCTGTCAAATATTTATTTTATCACTGTAAATTATTTTTTTAGAAGAAAGAATAGCTAACATTCACTATACAAATAAATACAAACTCTTATAACTGAATAATGATGTTCATTTATTGACATTTAAAATTATGCGCCATTCAGGCTGCGCATGACCCAGGCATTGGTTGATATCTGCTCAAGTCAGTAGCGAACAAGATTGACAAAATATATTTTTACAAGATTAATTAATTAGGATTCTTTTAGCGACTTGAAATAGTCAGAGAGGGCAAGGAACAAGATACAATTCTTACAGCTATTTTTAAAATAAATCATTATGGCTGAAAAAACAATATTATTAGGTAAATTGTCAATTATTAAAAGTAACATCGAACCATTCGTCGAAATGACGTCACTGGCTTCAAGCAGGCTGTGTCCTGGACTCGTTCGGAAATTAAGTATGGCCGCCGTAACCTCGATTTTCTCTGCTATGCACTGCTGGTGCTGGTTGAGCTTCTCCCACAGAAATAAATGAGTATTCCCTTCTCTGCGAAATTGTAGTTGTCCTGGAATATAGTGTAGAGTGTTCTCCCTTCTCCTGCGATGTTGTTTCGTGATGGTTTACTGGTGAAGTGTCCGGTGTTCAATGCGTTGTATTCGTGTTCTGCTAATATGGGTTAAAATATTCTCAAAATGGCCGTTGATTTCTTGTGCTCGTGTTAGATAGTGTTATTGCTGTTGTTCTGAATTAGTTAGGTGTTAATTATTATCTGTTAGTGTTATTTTTATTTAGTTAACCTCTGTTACACTTTTCGAGGCTACACTCACAGTTTTGCACAAAATTATACTTTTTCGGTCTTCTGTTAGTAATTTCTCAACTGGTCATATTAACGATTAACAATAGACTAAACTCTGAAAGTCGTTGTTTTGGGGTAATTTATGATATGTCTTTTTCCTCTTTCCATTGTTTATTTATAAAAGTACATGTCTCAGATTTGGTTCATCCTCTAAATATACATAACAAGTTTTCCTATTTATTGCTGTAATTCAACTATTTCTTAATTTTACAAAAATCTAAATATTCAGCAATATTCTTAAATTAATTTTACATAATTGGATATATAGCTGGGTTTGTTTTAAGTTCATATAAGCTCAAAATTTACAATTTTTGATAATTATTGTAGGCCTCATATTTTGTACAAATTTAGTGTTTAAATGGTTTACAAGTGTTTTTCTGATAATATTTCCATGGAATAATATTAATCACTGTGATTATTTTTTGTTGTTCATAATTTTGTTGTTATAACACTTCAATATTGATTAATTTACTTTTTAGTCTGATTTGATTACGATTATAGGCCTAGTATTATTTATTTCCAAAAAAAGTTAATTTTCTTTCCTTTGTCATTCCATTCGTTATTATTTGTATCTTTACTAATTACATTTTCTTATTTTTGTGTTGTATGGACTGAATTCTATTCCCTATATTATGTAGTTTGATTCTCTGATAGATAGTTTTGGTTTACATTACTGGTCTGTTTTTCTAGAGTGGTGTATTAGCTAGTCTGCTTTGTACCTTTCATATGGTTTACAGTTTTAAATAAAATTATAACATTCCTATTTCCTACTTGCCTCTCTGCCTTACAAACTTCAAAATTAGTTAACATGATTTTAAATACAACAAAACATCTTATTATCTACTATTTTTCATATATTACCTAATTTTAACAAAAACATCTTATATCTATTATTTTTTACTGTATCATTCAATGATAACAAAATATCTTATGCCTATTATTTTTTATATATCATTTAACTATAATAGAAACATCTCATTACTAACAATACCTTCAGTCATTAACTGTCCTTTGTTTTTATGTTCTTTTTGTAACAAATTTAATTATACTAACACATCTTATTACTAATAATACTTTCAGTCATTAACTGTCTTTTGTATTTGTTTTTTCTGGTAACAACTTAACTGTGATAACAACATCTTATATCTATTATCACCTTATATCTAACATATTATCTGATTAACAATAAATAACAAACATTTTATTATTGGTTATACCCTCAGTTGTGAACTGTCCTCTGGTATTTATTGTCCTTCTCACAATTTACTTAACTGTAATTAAAAAAAAAAACATTTTATGGGTAATATTATTTCTTATATCTAATTTAAAAACTCTTATCACTAATGATGTTGTCAGCCCTTTTAAATAATTTTTATTTCCTACACTATTTTTTATTATAGTGTGTCACTTGTTATTCTCTACACTCACTGTAGTCTCTAACTTTTATTGTATTTATTATGGTATTTCACCTTATATTTCTTACACTAATGGTAGTCTTTTGTTTTTACACTATGGTAGTTTTTGGTTTGTTTCTACACTATTGGTAGTCCTTTGGTTGTTACATATAATACTTATATCTAGTTTACAACTCGGTTTTCATTGGATTGTATCTTGTAACTTGAGTTACGGGGTCTAAATATGTTGGTTTTAAATTTAGTTCAAAGGTATGTATTCCTTTATTAACATTTTTGGAATAGCTCTTCTTATTTCTAGGCTCTTTGTAGGAATCTTGACATATTTTGTCCTTTCTTCATTATTATATTAGTAAATTTCTTGTCTTGTGGTTGCTCTGCTTCTTGACCTTATAAATTTCCCTTATTAATATTGTTTTCACCTTTTTATCTCCTTTTTCTTTTCTTTCCTTTTTACTGCTTCCCCAATCTACTGGGTATACTGCTGGTTTATTGGGTTTTTACATAGTAAGTTATTTTGACCAATAGTTTTCTTTGTTATTGTTTATTCTTATTAACATTTTATTGACTTAATGTACAGTTTCTTTAGTTTAATCTTTAACCAATTCATTCTTCTCACTCACTATGGACCTTTTCTTCTTTATTTATGTTGCATTAAGTTAAAATTTTAATGTGATAATTTTGTTATGCTACAATATATGTGTACAACGTTATCGGCAACAAAGAAGTAGTTTTTGTTAAAATTCCTTCCCGGGATATTTGGCCGTAGTCCAATGTTTTCTACAAAACCAGATGTTTTGGCAATGCCATCGACTTCCATCATCAGTGAAAATCGAGTGCGATAACGTGAGGTGGTATACGTTAGTAACCACAGTACTGTGGTTAAGGCTGAAGCAGTAAGTAGAAAGAAGTAGTTTCTATGGTAATATTTCATTTCAAAAATGATTTTAAATATAAATCTTAGAATATGGAAGTCATGTATGGTTCTCCATACCGATATTTCATTTTAATGTAAATCATGTAAGAGAGAAAATATATCGTTCGTGTCAGGCAAGCATATCTCAATTGTTTATGTTTCCATTTTATTATTATGATTACTGAAATAAAAAGGCAGGTAAGACACACACACACACACACAAAATTCGCGTTATTTCTGGCCTCACTCATGTTTATTTTCTTACATTTGCATGCTTTTTAAATGGAAAGTGCCGAAACCCACACCAACATAACACGTGCAAGCCAAAAAAATGTCCAGCGTGGATAGCGATTTGCTTCCTGTGGATCGCTGGGCAGTGTAACTGCACGTGTTTACAGAGGAACGGTTCATAGACAGACTTTTCGTTTTTAGGGAATGAACCCTCTGCAAGATGCTGAGGGTCCATGAGTGACTTTGGAGTGTTCCTTCTTTTCCGCGTGTTTGTTCTGTGAAACGTGCACTGTAGATTCGCAGCTTTACTCTAAGCAACGCTCAATAGGAAATGTTGAAAATTTTTGTCCACAGTGTACCCTCATTCACACTAAACCTGCTCTGATGTTTTAATTACGGACATCATAATATTAAAACTTTGGAAACTTGAGCACTACTTAATGGAGATTAAACATTAACTTATACAAGCCATTAATTTTATGCATATTTTGTGTGTGTGCGTGCGTGCGTGCGTGCGTGCGTGCGTGTGTGTGTGTGTGTGTGTGTGTGTGTGTGTGTGTGTGTGTGTGTGTGTGTGTGTGTGTGTGTGTGTGTGTGTGTGTGTGTGTGTGTGTGTGTGTGTGTGTGTGCAACATTATCGGCAACAAAGAAGTAGTTTTTTGTTAAAATTCCTTCCCGGGCTGTTTGGCCGTAGTCCAATGTTTTCTACAAAACCAGACGTTTCGCCAATGTCATCGACTTCCATCATCAGTGAAAATCGAGTGCGATAATGTGAGGTGGTATACGTTAGTGACCACAGTACTGTGGTTAAGGCTGAAGCAGTAAGTAGAAAGAATTAGTTTCTATGGTAATATTTCATTTCGAAAATGATTTTAAATATAAATCTTAGAACATGTATGGTTCTCCATACCAATATTTGTGTATGTTCTGATGATGCCTTGTATTCTTCAAGTGCATGCATTGGCATTGATACACCGGTACTTCAAATCCAATATGATTTGATGTAATTTCTTAAGACCATTTAAAAGGCAAGGCAAAAAATAAAAGATTTTGACAGATACAACTTTACTATAGCCATGGATAATTAACATCCTATGAGGTCTGAATGTTTTGTGTTTGTTGTAGTTTGCTAGCAGAATTAAATGTCTTATTTAAAAAATGGAGAGGTTGGGGTTGTTGACATAGTACTAGCCTTCCCTTTACCTCTTCCGATTGTGTTAAGGAAGATTTTAATAAACAACAAAATTGGTCAAGTTCTGATTCAATTTTGAAATTAAACATGAATGCACTAATATATGAAGTTATTAAAACAGATATTTCACATATACTAAAACAGTTGTATAGCTGCATTGCACTGACAAAACAAAAAATAAAACTATGAAAAACAACATAAGTGAATTGCACAGCTTCACTGAATTATAGAGTAGTTATGTTCTCCTTGTTCCATGCATAAAATGAAATGCTTGGAGTTGACTCACTTCCTGTAATAAGGTAACACGTTTATGGTTAACATACACAGCAAAATTTTTTGTGAATTTGAAAACTATTTCTGTTTGATATAACCAGTGTTACTTTTTCTTCCAGAGCTATTGGGAAAGATCTGATGATGTATATGAGACAGAATCAGTTCAACGAAAGCCTGAGTTTAGCTGCAGCATCCCTAGGCACTTTAAGACTGCTTTCTGATCAGTCATCCTATATAAATATTTCTGATATTCTAATGAAAGCAGTTTCAGAAGAAATAACAATGACAACACAAAGGTAAAAAAAAACACATATCCATTCGTGTTATGAACAGTTGTCAGATTTTGTATTATTATTATTATTAATTTTACTGCTACTACTACGACTATTATTATTATGGTATGTATGATACTCAAATATTTACTGAACATAGCTTTTCTAGTTGGCTTTTGTTGTTGAATGTTGAATATAATTGTATAGCTTATTCATAATATTGATTCTAAGCACTGAGCAAACAAAAGTTGATCTCCACTATTTCTGCATCCACCGCTAAGGCAAAATGACATTCTTCAACTTTAAAAAGGGTGAAAACCTTTTTTTGACCTTTTTTAAATGTGACAGGTTCAGATTCACATTTCTTTGTAATCTCCTTGACATGCTTTCTGTTGAAATAATAGTATCCACTATTCCAGATTTTGACAAAAGGTCATATAGAATTTTGCACAGCAGAAAGTTTTGCAAGTGCAGTTAGTATACAGAAGGTGAAAAAAGGTTTGTCCAGCTTACATTTAGTGATCTTTCAAATCTTCAAAAGTTTGTTAACATACAAGAATAAACAATTGTCTGTTTATTTATTTATGTAAAGATAAAATGTATAATTGTTTTAAAGATCCACAAGACAGTGGATGAAAACAGAAATGATACAATCAAGAAACTGTGAAAGAAACTTAATTTTAAAACTTCTTTCTATGTTTTATTAATTTAGTTTCACAGAGAACATCCACTAATTTTATCTGTGAACCACCACTGAGTTAAACACTAAAATTTTACAGCATCCCATAAATACTGCGACTTGTCGTTTGGAAATCACTGTTTGAAATAGTATTGATTTTTAATTAATTATGTTAACTTAATTTTTTTTTATATTTATAATAATTTTATCAATATGAATGAGTTAGTTTGGTTGTATAGTTTTTTTAGTGTGTCTGGCACCACTGTGTCTGATCAGAATCAGAGTTTCAAATATTGTGTAAAACAATATTGTCTGTATTCTTTACTGTGACAGTTAAATAGGCATAGCTAGGCTTTTTGGCGCCCGGGGCAAGAAAATCATCGGCCGCCTCGACTTCACAATTAAAAGGGGACAAGAGCAAAAATGAAGGCCCATACAGTGAAGGACACTTAACTTATAGCTTGTTTACGAAAATGTGTACAAGTAGGGGTATTAAGAAGTTGTTGGTCCTATTATCGTTATTTCCAATCTGATGATGAGCTGAGAAGCTTGAAAGCGCTAATCAGAATAATTTTTCTATAGTGGTGTGCAACAGTGATCATTCTGTTTGTGATTATAACCACAAACACAACTTTCTTAATTAAATTTAAGAATATTTGTTAAGTAAAAATTATGAAATTACATATTATAAGTTTAATATTACCGGTATTCAGTTTGTAAACATTTATTAGTAACAAATGAATACTATAAAAAATGTAGTAGTATACAAAATTTATAACAAATATGTTCTAATAAACATGCAAATTCCTTGTAGGTCTAAAGCGCGTCGTCAAAACAATACCCTTAAAACAACATAAAGTTAAATAAAGAACTACATTAAAAGTAATAAAATAAATCACTTACCAATACAGGTTAATGGTTTCGTATTCTATTAATAAACACTTAATATTTATTGTTAATATTTAAAAAGATTTAAAATATAACTAAATAATGTTCTAAAATGTAACTTTCCCGGTATTAATTGCTGCAAAGTCGGTTATTAAATCACTATAATCTAAAGACAAAGCAATGTTGTTTTCAATTGAAAGTATAGCTAGATCTGATACCCTGTCCTGAAATATTATGGATCGTAGGTACGATTTAAAATCAATTTAAGTTTACTAAACGATATACTATTTTGAATGTTCACCATTTCTTTGTTCACTACTATAATAATTATTAGTATTGTTGGTACTTTCACTGTGACCTTACTTGTTGTATTTTCTCATACGTCGTTTCGGAGTGGTGTGCTCCTTCTTCAGTGAGTTTGGATACGGAATGCGCAAACTGTCGATAGTTTTATGTACAACGGTTTTTAGTTAACAGGTTGTGTGTGGGTGGAGGTGGAGAGGATTGGCGCTGGAGTTTGAATTGTGGTGTTGTTTATTACTGAGTCAAATAGTGTGTTTGATTTGAATTGTAATTGGTCATTGAGTATGTTGTTGGGTTGTGTTTTGTTGTGTTTGTATATTTCAAATTGTTTTGTGGTGTTAAGTTTACGACTTTTGGGTAGGAAGTGTAAAATTTCAAGGTTGTTTTTTATATTGGTGTAACTGTGGTTTTCTGTCAGGATGTGTGTGGCAAATGTGGATTGTATGTTATTATTGGTGATTGCTTTGGTGTGTTCATAAAATCTGGATGAAAAAGATCTTCCTGTCTGGCCTATGTTGTGACAGTACAAACCGGAGTCAAAATTATAAAAAGAGTAAATATTTTAACCATTTCAATTTTGGGGTGTAATCCAAGTAAAACAGCATGAAAATACTATGTAAGAAAACTGGGTGTGGATTGTAAACAAGTGAGTTGACGGCTATTTTTAGCTGTGCCAAGCCTGTAAACCTTTGTAATTTGACTGCCGTCACGAAAACGTCATGGTCCTAACCCTTGTTTATGTAACATTGGAATGCAGTCAGGCGTCGACTAGCCTTAAAAATTTGACAACGTGGAACGTTCAGCCAAGAGTGGGTATCACGTGACCCACGAATGTATTGGCCGCTCCGAGAACGAAATCGCTCTGTTTCGAACAACATCTTAAACCGGCCGGGTGTGCTTAATCAGTCGCCATCTTTCTGTTTCGAACAACATCTTAACCCGGACGGGTTTGTTAATCAAAGTCCATGGACAATATCAATTTTGGCGATTAACCAGTGAAAAGTATATAAAAAAAAGTATATAAACATTGATTAACTTTCTTCAAGTGTGCGATTCAATCATCACAAGTAACTAACAGTTTAAACAGTGTTCATGAATATTATAGAAGAAATCAGTGGAACTTGCAATGGTGCCTCATGATGGATAACCTTTCCAGATAAGTACAATAAGACCTAGGCAAACTACACTACCAGTCATGGCGATATGCTCAATAGAATTTCAAACCAGTCAAATAATGAGATCTCAAAAGTCACGGGGGGGGGGTTTAAAAGAATGAGAGTGAGCGTGAGTGTGAAATGCTGGTGAGTCTTCTTAAAAAATAAGAAAATGTAATTCTACCTATTATTAATTATGTATGTTCATTAGGGTGATTTGTGAATCACCAGAGATAGAGGGGCAAACCCCGTTAATGTTTTAATTGCAAATAAAATACTAAGTTTGTGACGATTTAAAGGCAATTCAAATAGCACAAATTCATTTTTTTTGTTCTTATAACAAGTGAGAGTATAATCCACCCTCCCTCTGTACCTAGATACCTGTATCAACTTGTAAAAATGCTAGTACGAACATGCAAAGTACAATGTTATTAAGCAAAAACTGATAATCCTTATATTTAAATAAAAGACGTAATAATAATAAATGAAATACCTAACTCCTAACTAAGAAAACGTAGGATAATTTATAGTAGTTAATTAATGGACAATTAATAATAATATAAGTACGAACTACTTTTCTCTCAGCGTGTAAACTGCGCCCGCTTCTTACTCCCTGCCGCTAAACTAACGCCAGTCGACCTAGAATCTCTGACATGTAAGCAGCTCGAAAATGTGTCGTGAAGTTAAACTTACGTTTATGTTGCTAAAACCAATTTAACAAGAAGTTAGTGATTCTCTTTTAATTAATCCACATGTAGCGAAAGCGAAATGAAGCTTAAAAACTAGTTATGTAGTTCAGATGTTGAGAAAATATTATTAATAAATAAAAACTTAGCCGACACATCTCTTTATGAAAAGCAAGTGGTAAGATATGTTCCATACCATGTAAAAGGTAACATCAGTGCTGTTTTAAAAAGAAAATTAAATGTGAAAAGTGAACACCAATGCCAGGAGAGAACTTACGACAACAACTGTACGAACTCCCAGTAGCAGAATCCCAGTGTCATGACCTAGACCACAAAACAGGAACAACCAAATAAATGGAGGATCCAGATGGACAACGAACTACATCGAGGAAGACCTACTGAAGAGGATCATCTCAACCGCCAGCCGCAGACTCACGTTATACTCAGGTGACACTAAACCATAACTTCTGTGCATACATTGTTTTTAACAACCTCAACAAAAGAACAGTAAGGTTTCTTGTAAAGATGTTAGATCACATAAATATTAGCATATTAATGTTTGTAGTTTCTGTAATGCTATAGTAATAACCTGATGATGCTTAAAGGTAAAGTTAATATAAAATTACATCAGACTATTCTTCAAATAGTTTGGATGATGTTAAAGTATGTTAGAATATTATAAAGTTAGAACCCGGATCCGTGGTAATCAAAGTAATACACAGCTGTATGATCTTTAGATACTAAGAGTAACAATTTAAAGAGTATTTGATGCAGAATCTATAAGAAGTTTCCTTTAAAAGTAAAGTAAAAACAAAAAGATGACCATTAAAGCTATTATGTTTATATCCGTAGTTAAGATACAATAACAAAGAGATGTTTTCACTAATATCCAGAGAGTGAATAAATTTATGTAACCTTGGACAAATTCCTGATATATACATTGTCATAATTTGTTGGTAAGTAATTTTTACTAACTACGGCAGCTAGTTTAATTAACAGCAAACAATTAAACTGGTTGCCTATGTTATAATCCCATAACAGGATTTTACGGTACTAAAATGCGCAACTCTGCTGATTTGTAAAAAAAAATAATAATAATTGTATGCATCGTGACGCATATAAAATGCGCCACTCTGCTAATTAATTAACAGTAACTTTGTAAATACATAAATTTATTCACTCTGAATTCGTGAACATATAAATAAATAGAGTTTTAATTATAAAATAATAATATTAGTATTAGGATATTGCCGTAATAAACAAGTTCCTTCTGGTAAAAATATTCCATTTTAAACCTGTCGTTATTTACAGGCTATTTCATGTTAGATACGTGTCGAGGAATGTACGCTCTCCACTATAAACAAAATAAGGTGTTTGAATGGCATTCCCAAGTGGACAACATAGACAGTCCTGAACAGGAAATAATCGTGTTCCGAATTGTCCGAAACCACCCTCCTTTGTTAACAACACACCCCAACGCAAACAATAAGACTCCCCAAACAGCTGATCTATTGTGTTATTGTAAACACAGTGAATTCTTCATGTGAAATTTCTTTCCACTATAAAAAGATATTATCACTTTGTCTCGACTGATAATTGCTAGAAGTACATAAAGTTGAATTGATTTGAGATAATTTTAATTTGATTAATTAGTATAAGATTCTTATTATCTATATATGTGTGTCTTTAAATGAATTCAAATTTTATAAGTGTTTAAAATAGAGGATATAAGATTTGTCGTACGCAATACTTAAATTATTTAAAAGTGATTACTACCACTACAATGGCTCAATTTAACCCCGACTTGTTGTTGAAGGACGAACTAAGCTATGAAGCTTTATTATGCGGTCTCCCATACACAAACATAACTGTTGCGGAGCTGCGCAAAACGTTACACGAAAATAGACCAGAGAAACCCTCACTGTTAAATCGTTTAAGTGTGTTAGACTTCGAAAGTGAAAAGGAAACATGCTATCATAAATATACGGAACTTACCTCAATCGCACAAACCCTGCGAGATGAAAAATCCCCCACAGTAATTTTAAGAACCACTCAAAGAATCAAACATCTGAGCCGCTGCATCACCAATTTGTTGAATTGGCCCAGTGACAAAGTTACTCCACCGGACGCGCAAAAATTTGCGGAAGAAGCATTACAACAATTACCCGAGATAATGCGCGAATTACGTAGAAGGTCCGAATCGTTTAGAATAGATGAGATCGAAGAAGCAATGATGAAACTAAATATTTCCCCCACCCTATCTCCTACTCAAGAACAGCAAACCGGTGCTGTAAAATTTCAGTTTCTGCAGGAATCTAATATAGAACCCGTTAAGGAACCGTTAACCGACAGACAAGTAAATATCCTACCCGTAAACATCACGTTACTTCCAAATGAACAAGAGAATATGACCCCCTACGATTTACCTCCTCACTTACAGACGAATCAATCTGCGGAAAAACCTAGAATGACGACTCAATTAAATCTAACTACTGAGCTTTATGGAAAAATAACTCACCCCGTAGAACGTATTTTATCTGAGATACCAGCCACTGATGGGCTGAATATTACGAAACTCCTAGATTTTATCAAGCACCTATTACAAATAAAGGATCTGCGACAACTAAGAGATGACCAAATTTTACAAGTAATTCTACCTAAATGTAGATCTCCTTTAAAAGATCGTGTGTTAGAATCACTAAGGTATAATCACCCTGTAGAAGAACTACATACCACCCTGATAAGACACTTCATCCCCACCGGTATCTACGAAGAATTAAAGCGGAACTCAGTACTTCATGTACAAGGAGCATACGAGAGATTAGCTCATTATATATCTGAAATAAGGGAATCGGCCTTATTACTACAAGTTAACTGGAGTGAACAACAGCTAGTAGACACTATCTTAGTAGGACTATCTCCCGAGGAGCAATCTCGCCTAGCACTCATGAAGAGACCAACCACCTTCACAGAACTAGAACTGTGTTGTATACATTCATCCAACGTCTGGTATTCAGACCAAAACAGACGCGTTGTTATGTCCCAGAATCAACTCAGTGATTAATTCCTACCTCTACCCATTGGGACTGATACTCGAACCTACCACGATAAGCGATTCGTAAGAACTTCTAAAACCCAAAGCTACCCCAATACTTCAAACTCTCTACAAAAACCCCGACAGCATGCGAGCGATGCCAATGAGGAAAGAAGATGTTATAACTGTGGAAAATCCGGACACATTAGCAAGAATTGTAAACAAAAGCGGTACCAACAGAAAACCGACCAGCCAAAAAACATGTGAAGCGGGAAGAACAAAAATCCTACGTCTTCCGCAGCATCAGAAGGAAAGGTATAAACACTAATCATCCTAAAGTAAAAATAAATATTAACAAACGTATAGACCCTTACATAACAAGATTTATTGACAAGTGCAACTCTATTGGTACATGCAAAACAAGTATATGCCAATTACCCTACATACAGATAGACCTTGGAGCAACGAATATCCTTGGTTTAATCGATTCAGGATCTACACATAGTATAATCAGTCAACAGCTAGCCAGCGTATTAGATAATCATAATCTTATTCGACGTAGCCAAAACGTGAACATAAAGTGTGCCACCGCGAATAAGTAAAACCTAAATACATCACGCAGTATTACTGTCAAATTAAAAATAAAGAATTTTACTTGGTATGTTCCACTACTCGTAGCTGAAGTACTAGGACAAAACTTAATACTAGGCACCGACTTTATAAGCAAAACTGGCTTAATCCTTGACATATACGCTAAACAATATTTCTTTAGGTTTGATTGTACTCGAAAATATCAGTTCGACTCCGAGCTAAATAACAGCGAGAATTGCGAAACATCGACTATTCAGTTAGAGCATCATGAATCTAGTTTGAGTCATTTAAAAGGAAATGAGCGACAAAGAATTCAGAAGTTAATAAGGGAATTTTCTACTGTACTCACACCCAAGTTAGGATTGACCAATTAATCGAATACAAAATAAATTAAAGTAATAAAAAAAATAAAAGTAAAGTAAAAACAAAAAGATGACCATTAAAGCTATTATGTTTATATCCGTAGTTAAGATACAATAATAAAGAGATGTTTTCGCTAATATCCAGAGAGTGAATAAATTTATGTAACCTTGGACAAATTCCTGATATATACATTGTCATAATTTGTTGGTAAGTAATTTTTACTAACTACGGCAGCTAGTTTAATTAACAGCAAACAATTAAACTGGTTCCCTATGTTATAATGTCTTAACAGGAGAGACGTTATAAGTTCAAGTTACAAAGACCACGTGTGTAGCGTAATTTATTGCGCAGCCTCGTCAATCTGCTTGCGACATCCAGTTCTCGTCTAAACAAATACTAGAATCTTCTGAGGCCAGGGAAATCAATTGTCAATAAAGCGTTAGTTAAAACCAAGTGGGAAATAGTTGCATATTATCTAGAAATATGCTGGCGACCCAAATGACGTGCTGATGAATTATAAGGTAAGTGAGCAGAGATCGATCGATCAGGTAGGTGGTATTTTGGGCGGGTAGATTTAAAATTTGTTAAAAGTCCCTTTACAAGTGGCGCTGCTGCCAGGAGTTTCATGTAAATTTTGCGCAAAATAGGCCTGAAAATTGGATGAACGGAAGCAGACTGAGAAATTGACGGAAGTTGAAATTGTAGGTTAAGACATCCGAAATAACACGTGGTCTAAAAAAAAAATTTTTTTTTTAGAAAAGAATAAACTCATGTTTATCTCAATAATTTTTAGTAAACAGTAAGTAACCAAAATAAGTTAAATATGGAAAATAATGATGAGGAAGTCAGATTGTCTGACTTAACCGTCAGTGACGTAATAGAAATGCAGTCAAATACTGTAGTAAATACAGAGAGCAGTGTAACTGAATCTAGAATAATGGATGATGTAATTCATTCAACGCCAGTCCAAATTAAAAATTCTGATGACCATAAGAATGTAATGAATATGTTGCAGTTGATATTAGAGCAACAAAGTATAAAGTTCAATGAACAAAATAGCAAGTTTGATGAACAGAATGCAAAGTTCGACTTTAAGGTCAATGAACTAAGTAGTAATTTTGATGAAGTAATTGTCAAATTAAATGAACAGAATGCAAAGTTCAGTGAAATAAGTAGTGATTGATATTAACTAAGTAAATACCAGATTCAATGGAGTAAAGAGTGATATAAACGAAATTAAAAAAAAGTTGTAATAACGTCATACAACAAATGAAAAATGACATAAATGAAATTAGAAAGAGAAAAGAAAGTAGAGAAAGTGAATTAAAACAGGTAAGAAATTTTGATAGTGAGATTAATAGTAATGATGACAAGTTAAGTGCAGATAAAAATAGAAATAACGAATGAATAGTTGACAAAGTAAGTAATGGTGTTAGTAACAGTGATAATTATAATGGGGAGATAATTACGAATAATAATCAAGTGATAGTTGACAAGGTAAGTGAGGTTAATTCAAGTGTGATGTTGAATAATAATAAAGATGTATTTGAAAATGGGGTATCTCAGAATGATACGGTGAATAATGGTAGTGGTGATGAGAGTATAAAGTTAGTAGAGGTCAGTAAGGGGGTGATAATAAGTGTTGATGAGTTGGAAAGAGAGTGGAGGGAGAATTTAGATGTAGAGGGGGCAGAGGGTAAATTTTCCCGGTGATGTATGTGAAGTAAAGGCTTCACATGTGTTTAGGGAGGACAAGAGTTCCTCAATAGGATATTTGGGAGACAATGGGTCTGCAAATAGTCCACTAAGTTGTTTTTGTGTATCTGGCCTGATGGTGTATTAATGTTGTTGTATTGCCCTCTGCGTGGAGTGAAAGTGTGAAATGGGGTTGGGAAAGCGATTTTGAGAGAGAGAGAGGGGGGAGAGAGAGTGAGAGGGGGTAGAAATATTTAAGGTGAATAGAGATTATGAAGAGTTAATACAGAGTTTTAATAGAGAGAGGGTTGATAAAATTAAAGACTTACCTTGTAGAGAAAATAGTACAGCAGTAGTAGATGAAAATCATATTGATGATAACAAGCACTTACCTGGTGATAGAATTAGTGTACTAGTAACTGCTGATTGCTATGATGATGAAATTATAAACTATGAAATTACGACAAAAAATACTAAGGGAGAATGGACCAAAAATACTGAAGTAGACATGATGTATGATTTAATAATAAGGAGTAGTCCTGTAGATTATTATGGTATAAAGAATAAAACAAAATTAAAGGGGTATTATATTACAAATGAGAATATAATGTATGTAAATAAAAATGAAAAGTGTTATGGTAAGATCAGATTTAATTTTGATGATGGCGGTTAGATATATAGTGAATGAACATTTAATTATTTTAGCAAATGGTATATACTTGGCTAACTTATGTAATGCGTAGTGGTAAACAATAACATATTAACACTTAACTAAAAATGAACTTTTTCATGTGAAAACTTACTGATTTTATTGGACAACTACAATAACATAATATGACGTAAATTGTATATAAATTTGTATTGGTGTTAAATGTAGTATGTATTGAGTTATATTGTTGGGATAAGGTATCAGAAGGTACATGCTGTTATGTACATTGTATTGTGTGGTTAATCATTGTTTGTAATTATTATGCAAATTCAGAGTTGAGATGTTTATGTTAATGTAATAATGGTAATGTTCATTTTGAGTGTTTATTATGTTTATCATGTGAAACATAAAGTGTTTAATTGAGTAGGATGTGTGTATAGGTGTAAAACATGTATTGTATGTTTTAACATCGATTTCCCAACTTTTGGGCGGTCACGGCTTCACCGAACCCTGAACGTGGATTTGGCTTACAACCAGCTATGGCCAGGCTTATTGTACCTTGACCATAGTTGGTTATTTTCTAAATTGGTGAACTTAGAAATTTAATGGGGGTGGAATCAGGGGAATCTAATCTAATATAACTTTGGAACAACGGCTATACACCTATGGAAGGGTGATAGACCGCTTAAGGGTTCGTAAATATTTATTTTAGTAGGATTACTGGTATCCTGGATACCAGTAATACTGAATTTTGTGTAACGCCGAAGCAAGGATGGGGGTGAAATAAAAGAAAAAATGTTTACCCCTTCCACCTCAGTCCTTGTGGAAGCAACTGGGCTCCAGTGGGGGGTAATAGTGAGTGTGGAAGGAGGAATTTAAAATGAAAAATAAAATAGAGATAGTGATAATTAAATCACAATAACGAGTAATAATAATAATGTTAAAATACACATATGGTTGACTGTACTTATACTATAGTATAATTTACTGTTTTTTGTATAACCAGGTTTTGTATTGTATAGTTAGCAGTAGTAAATGAACAATAAATCATTGAAATTGAGAGATAAAATAAGATGTTTAAATAAAAAAGTAATATGAAGTTGTTGTTTACTTAAATTCTGATTGGGATTAGTAAAATATTTTTAATTTGTAATAAGAAATTATAAGAATATGTTCATGTAAAATGTATGAATTAAAATATATCATGTTAGGTTAAAGACTTCTGTTAACATAGAATGTGTGTATTAGAAGTTAAGAAAAGCCAGTACTTCAAAAAAGGCTAACCAGTACGACTAAAAGGAAAACAAATCAGTTCAGGATCTGGAAAAGTGAAAGGCCTATTAGTAATGTTTTAAATTGATTGTTTCAGAATCTAGTGATACTGTGGTGGCGACCCTGTTCTGGCCGGTGCGTCAGGGCAGGGGCGTCTAGTACCTGCCTGGCTTTGCGGTGTTGGGATCTTGACAGGAAGTCCAGTAAAGTCATGCAAGTGCGCCCACAATCACTGGATCAGGGGGGTAAGTTATCCATGGTTTTAATAAAATTTAAGGGGGGTCAAGGCGCCATATCCAGACTGATCCTTTTAGGTTATGTCAACGAGAGTTTTTATGCTTCGGCATAAAACCTGTCGTTGAGGGGGTATTGTGACGGTACAAACTGGAGTCACCATTATAAAAAGGGTAAATATTTTAATCATTTCAATTTTGGGGTGTAATCCAAATAAAACAGCATGAAAATACGATGTAAGAAAACTGGGTGTGAATTGTAAACAAGTGAGTCGACGGCTATTTTTAGCTGTGCCAAGCCTGTAAACCTTTGTATTTCGACTGACGTCACGAAAACGTCACGGGCCTAACCCTTTGTTTGTGTGTGTTAGAGTTGTAGTATGTGAGTGTGATGTATTTGTTTTGTTGTGTGTTGTTTTTATTTTGTGGTTTGTTGTTTTTGTTTTGAATCTGCCTATGTAATTTGTGATCACAAAAATAATTACAGATAAAAATTACTTCACATACAATAACAAGATATACACTCAAACAGAGGGGCTCCCTATGGGCTCCCCCATCTCAAGTATACTAGCTGAAATATTTATACACCATATAGAACAAGAACATCTCATACATAACAACAAATATACCAATAAAATCATATATTGGCATAGATATGTAGATGACATAATATTATTATTCAGAGGTAATAAAAGACAAGTAGAACAATTCCACAAATACATCAACACGATACACCCCAAACTCAAATTTACCATAGAAATAGAAAAAGAAACTGCATAAACTTTCTAGACCTAACCATCACCAAAACAAACAATACACACACACATATAAAATCTACAGAAAACCAACCACAACTGACATGGTCATCCACAATACATCAAATCATCCAACACAACATAAACAGGCAGCCTTCAATCATATGCTACAAAGACTCACTAGAATACCAATGAATAAACAGGTCTATAAAGATGAACTTAACACCATAAAATACATAGCCCTACAAAATGGATACAACCAGGATTTAATAAACAAATTACATACTACAACTCTAACACACACAGAATCACCAACACTTTTAGAAAATACAACTACAAAATAGCATATAGAACCAACAACACCATCAAAAGGTACCTCAATGGCACAAACAAAAACACTGACATATACAACAAAACAGGAGTTTATAAATTAAAATGCAACGAATGCGAAAAATTCTACATAGGCCAGACAGGAAGATCTTTTTCATCCAGATTTTATGAACACACCAAAGCAATCACCAATAATAACATACAATCCACATTTGCCACACACATCCTGACAGAAAACCTGTTACTCTCTCTCTCCTATGGCGCTACAGCCCAAGTCGGGCCCTGGCCTCCACCAATCTCCACCTCCAATCCACTCTATCCACTGCAACCCTCCTCCAGTTTCTTATCCCCATGTCTCTCGTGTCCTCTGCAATGCCATCTTCCCACCTCTTCCTTGGTCTACCTCTAGGTCTTGTTCCCTCCCATGTACCCAGCAAAGCCCTCTTGTGGTTACTGCCATCCTCCATTCTCATAACATGTCCGGCCCAACGCAATCTTTGAATTCTTATAAATTTTGAGACTGGTATCTCTTTATATATTTGATACAGTTCGTTGTTGTATCTCAGTCTCCATGAGCCATTTTCTTGTATTGGGTATATAATGCGTCTGAGGATTTTCCTTTCAAAGGTGTCTACTATGTCGACTGTTTTCTGTGTGATTGTCCATGCCTCACACCCGTAGCATAACACCGGTATGATGACAGTCCTATATATTTTTATTTTTGTTTCCCTGTGCACATCCCCAGACCTAAATGATGGCAGCAATGCGAAGTACGCCTTGTTAGCCATGGTGGTCCTTCTTTGGATCTCCGGCTCCTCTGATCCAGCCTTTGCTAGATTCACTCCGAGATACGTGAAATTGTCCACCACTTCAATTGTGTCCTCCTCTATCTCGATGTTGTTATTAACCTGGTCCCTTCTTGTTTGGATAAGCATTTTTGTACATAATTGTTGTGGTCTCCAAGTTGCCTATATAATTAAATATTAGAATTACCTTGGTTCCTTCTTTGCAACTTCTTTGTGTTTTTTCCTTAATATACACTACGCGTTTCGGGACTTAAAGTCCCGAAACGCAAAGTATATTAAGGAAAAAACACAAAGAAGTTGCAAAGAAGGAACCAAGGTAATTCTAATATTTAAGCATTTTTGTTTTATCCATATTTATGGCTAGCCCAACTTCCTTGGCTTTGTTTTTAAGCTCTATAAATATTTCTTTAGCTGCCGTGATTCATCTTGACATGAAAACCACAGTTACACCAATATAAAAAACAACCTTGAAATTTTACACTTCCTACCCAAAAGTCGTAAACTTAACACCACAGAACAATTTGAAATATACAAACACAACCCAACAACATACTCAATGACCAATTACAATTCAAATCAAACACACTATTTGACTCAGTAATAAACAACACCACAACAATTCAAACTCCAGCGCCAATCCCCTCCACCTCCTGTTAACACACAACCTGTTAACTAAAAACCGTTATATATAAAACTACCGACAGTTTGTGCATTCTGTATCCAAACTCACTGAAGAAGGAGCACACCACTCCGAAACGACGTATGAGAAAATACAACAAGTAAGTTCACAGTGAAAGTACCAACAATACTAATAATTACTAAACGATCTTTCACAAGAAGACACAGACACTGGTAAAGTAAGAAAAATTTTTAAAGCTCTTGCTAATGTTTTGTTGGCTTCTAATCCCACTGAAAAAATGTATTGTAGCAGTCCCTTAGGTGTCAAGTCCATTTGTTCTCCGTTAACTTTTGCCCCTTTTAATAAAAGTATGACATCTTTCAAGTCACTGAACAATTTTTCACTGTTTCGGTCATATGGATACAGTTTTGCAAGCACTGTGCACTTAATATTGTTTTAGGAAAGCTGTTCCTTAAAATGTATAGCCCCATCATTTACGTATGCCTCAAATTTACAGAGGAACCCAAAACGTTTTTCTAACTCTTTAATGTTAGAGAAACGGCTTGAATTTTCAACTGATAGTTGTCCAAAATTTCTGTTAGAGACCATCGCATTTCTTGCCGAACAGTTAACGCAGAATCGTCTGCATACTCCCCTGGCATCGTGAGCTTCCTTCTTATCATTTTTGTGATACTGACACCCCATTTATTACATACCTGTTCTGCCTTAGTAATGACATTGTCACACAGTTCATTCCTTTAAACGTTTAATTTGTCCGTTAGCGTCTCCAGAAGTGTCAATGCTTGAATAAATCTTTATCCTTTGGTCTGCAAGATTTTCTGAATTTTGTCCATAGAAGAAAGAATATCTGTCCAGAAAAAGAGAAAGGTCACAAAATTAAAGTTTTCTATCGCATTAATTATTAATGCTGCATCTTCCCTTATATCGATTGTTTCAGTCAGTGTATCCCTCATTTTCTCCAGTGCAGCAATCACTTCATCCACCTGAGTGGATAGTGCTTTTACCGCATCTGCTTTTGAACTCCACCTGGTATCACAATGTCCTTTTAGTGTAATATTTATGAAGTCTTTAAGAACACTCCATCTATGAGTGGAACAGGAAAAGAAGGTGAATAGATGTTCTGCTGTCCCAAAAAATGTCATTGCCTAAACATTTACATGAGTTGCATGAACTCCAACAGTTTGCATGGATTCAAATATAAGATTCTCTTCTGAACTCCTGAATGGATACCAGCCATTGTTGCTTGATTGCCATACGACTGACCTCTGCAATCACTAAGATTCAATCCATCTCTCTCAGATTTACTTGTAACAGCTTGTGTGATCCCCTCCACTATTTTCACTTCTAAAGGAATAAAATCTATGAAGGCTTCCTTGATATCAACAGAGTTGCGTTTAATTTCAACAAATCTTATAATCTCAGACATTTGTTCTACATGTGCAGCAACTGATGTTGTGTCAAATATAATACTAAAGTACTTCACCTTCTTACATGCAGTAATAATATATTTGCGCAGTCTTTCTCCCAACAGGCTTATTATTTCATTCTGAATACTTGACAAAAAATGCGATATACACCCAGCTTTACGAGAGACTGAATCCAAATGAGATCTCATGACAGGGTCAAATTTAGCCAAGTATTTTAACAAAGCGAGAAAGTTTCCAGGATTTGGATCGTTAGTAATTGACTCTAGATGTCCTCTCAGTCCCAGACTCTCGAGGATTGCTTTCTATGTCTTAGCTGCTTTATTCATTTGTTCCTAAAATAGATTATCAATAAGTCCCCATCTGTTTAAAGAACATTCTAATTCCTTCCATTCCAAAAATGCAGAGCGATGAGCAGGACTATTTTCATGATCCTGAATACAGGGATTTAACTTTTGCCATGACAAAAACCAATTTTCACTATTGAAATGGCGTCTTTGATAGTTTTTGTTGAAATAAAGTGCAACAAAAGCAAAATAAAGACTTTTTAGATGGAGAAAAACACATCCAAATGCAATTTACCTTTTCGCTATTTTGCAAGGTTTTATCAAACTAATACATGTTTAAGGATCGTCCAGCTTCATCTTCAGGAAAATGGCTGTCCTTGTTCTGCAACAGACATGTTCCTCTATTCACCATTATGTCTTGGCAGGATTGAGATATCTCACTTGGCCAAACTTCTATATCTTGTAGAACAGCACCGAGAACACGGTCTACATTGTTGCTGTTGATGTGCTGTCCTTTATCACCTGTAATTTTAAGACTGCATGAGTTAACATCATCCATGGTACTAGAACCAACTGAATCTTGTAACTGTACTTTGACACTTTCACAGTTTAAAGTATTCATGTCATTAACTTTACTGTATTTATCAACAGCCTCAGCGCTAACAACATCCATTTTATGATCGCAAGTTAATTCCTTGTTAATTGTAATATTTTGACACTCATGGTTTGATTTTCCTTAAATAAAAGACTTCATAAACTCTTTGGAACTTGTAGCTCTTAATCTTTCTTCCCTCCTCTTCCGAAACTGGGCGCCACTGAGTTTACTTCGTTTCATATCAGCTTCAAATAAAATTAAAATAATACTAATTCAATAATAGTATTAGTATGATAACATACACGTGATGTGTTATAGATATACCTACAAGACGCACAAACCAAAAACAAAGTGCACACTCAAGATACTCATAAACAACTGATAATCAAAACAATCGCTGCGTCAAACTGGAAGAATTGCACATACGTAGCCCACGTAAAGTTTTTATGCATTTACAAATAATATATTTGTCTGTATATGAATAACAAGTATATTTATAAAAAGCTAATACTGTATGATTATCAGTTCTACTTTCTGGCACAACAACTCACTACAAAGTCGCAAAAAATATTGGAGACAACAAGTGAATACAAAGAGCACACATGAACACTGATAAAAAACTGTACTGAATAAACGTCTACTCAATCACTCGCACACAAGAGAACAAAACTCACTTAAACAGCATCCACTGTTTAGAAACACCGAGATAAGGAACCACATAGACTAAACATTGCATAGACCAACTAAGGCATAATGAACACGAAGAATGAAATACTGTATTGTACAGAGAGGGACGAAGAGCCTCTGTTACAGCATAATTTGTTATCATAATGAACTTTAATTACGATTCTTGAGTATAAATAGAATAATACGGTACTGTTTATCACTTATGACAATGGACAGGCTGGCTGGTTATGCTTCTTTTATGAAAGGAATAATCATATCAAACAAACAAGTTGTTTGTAGTTTTATAAACTGAAAACAATTTTTGTAAGTCTATGCTCACTTTGCCGCCCTCCTGGCTATGCCACCCGGGGTGGCTGCCCCCTTGCCCCCCTCCAGCTACACCTCTGCTGATAACACAAGTTGTTATGTTTGTGTCTTTGGTGCCTATTTGAATTTAACTTTTATAATTGATGTAAAGTTTAAACGTACACGTATTGTAAATGTAATAATTATAACAAAAATTCAATTTGCAAATACTTTGATTTATATAGCAACAAAAAAGAACCTAAATTGTACACACACAACAGAAGGATGGGTCAATTATACGGCAGTTGTATCTTACTAACAACAAAATGGTTTTTGTCAAGTCAGTTTCTTGTAATCCAGTAATAATCACTGCAAGCCAGTGTAACAATATATGTAGTGAACAAATATAACTAGATATCCATTGTCTCTGTAATTATCAAGACAGCAGCTGAGAAGGACTACTGCTGATATAACCACATCTATCTGGAAACTCCATAAAAAATAAGACAAAGTGAAAATTAAACTCCACCTCAGAAAAGTGAAGGAATTCATATTTTGAAATCCTTAAAATTTGCACAAAATATTTTGTGCTTACAGTTTGAATGAACTAAAGTGATTCCAATAGCACAGAATATTTAAAACATCAAAATGAAATCACTGAAAGCTTAGGTTCTTTGTGTCCCCCCTGAGATCATCCCCATTGGAGACCACATGCCAGTTTGAGAAATGCTGAATTATATGAATCCATAGATAGAAGAAAAGAACATTTGTTGAGTATTTTGTTTTATTATTTAATACAACAGTCATAATATACATGTATGTTGTGAACACCAGATATTCATAAGCATAAAGTACCGTACATGTTATATACGAGTGTTATTCAGAAAGTAAGTTCCAGTAGGGTATTAAAGGAAACTAAGAATATATTTACAAAACATTTTTATTGTTATTTGAAGTACATACCTTAAACTATGTTTCTATATAGTTTTTGTCATTTTTGAAACACTTTTTGTAGTGAGGCACCAGACGTTGTATACCTTCATCATAGAAATTTCCCACCTGTGATTTGAACCATGTATTAACAGCTTGTTTGACATTGTTGGCCACCAAGGAAGGATTTCTCATGCTTGAAAAGGTGATATTCACTTGGTGTAAGATCTGGGTTGTAAGGCGGATGAGCAAATTGTTGCCAGCCAAACTTTGTGAAGAGATGTTGTGTTCCAGTGGCAGTGTATGTAATGCCACGATTCATTACAATGCCCTGGGTAAGCATCCTATGTCACTTACTTTGGATAGGACTAAGCAAAAAAGTAGTATCCATATTGGTACCATTGAATCGCTCACTGCTTCTTCTCCATAAATATCGAAAATCTGACAGTGAATTTCAATTCTTTTAATGCCTTCGCATTCAGGAACCAAATGACATACTCACACACGGTGGGCGTCTCAAATTTCTTCAACATTATAAACATGTCCAATGAAGCTTACTCAGTGCACAGTTGTTTACAAATAGTGTTCTTGGCTTGCCAGTGAATCAACAAACTGGCCGTACATGTGCAACACCATGAGGGCATCGATACCACAACAATATTTAAATATCGGTATGGAGAACCATACATGACTTCCATATTCTAAGATTTATATTTAAAATCATTTTCAGCCAAACAGCCAGGCTGTGTGTTACCTGCTTTTTTATTGCTGTATTAAATGAAAAATATTATATTACATTAAAATGAAAAAATTATAATTTTATTGCCTGGCAACAAAATTATTTTATTTTTAACAATTACCATTGTTTCAAAAAGTTTAAATAAATTTTCAAGTACTTTACTCTTGTTAAAACGTAAAAGGTTGCAGGTAAACTACCCCTTCCCCTTAACCGATCTTCACCAAAATCGAAAGTCATTGAGACCTCTACAATTCAGGGACGTATGCAAAAAATTATTTGATTCTGTTTGAATTTGCGGCTGTTATCGTTTGCCATAGAAAATACGCTTGATAAAAAAACGTTGCAGGTAAACTACCCCTTCCCCTTAACCGATCTTCACCAAAAACAATAGGTCTTGAGTACTCTACAAATCAGGACTGTATGCAAAACATTATTTGATTCTGTTTGAATTTGCGGCTGTTATCGTTTGCCATAGAAAATACCCTTGTTAAAAAAACGTTGCAGGTAAACTACCCCTTTCCCTCAACCGATCTTCACCAAAAACAATAGGTCTTGAGAAATCTACAATTCAGGGCTGTATGCGAAACATTATTTGATTCTGTTTGAATTTGCGGCTGTTATCGTTTGCCAAAAAAAAAAAAAATTTCCCTTGATAAAAAAAACCGTTGCAGGTAAACTACCCCTTCCCCTCAACCGATCTTCACCAAAAACAATAGGTCGCGAGTACTCTACAAATCAGGGCTGTATGCAAAAAATTATTTGATTCTGTTTGAATTTGCGGCAGTTGTCGTTTGCCATAGAAAATACGCATGATAAAAAACGTTGCTGGTAAACTACCCCTTCCCCTCAACCGATCTTCACCAAAAACAATAGGTCTTGAGTACTCTACAAATCAGGGCTGTATGCAGAAAATTATTTGATTCTGTTTGAATTTGCGGCTGTTATCGTTTGCCATAGAAAATACCCTTGTTAAAAAAACGTTGTAGGTAAACTACCCCTTTCCCTTAACCGATCTTCACCAAAAACAAAAGGTATTGAGAACTCTACAATTTAGGGCTGTATGCAAATAATCTTTTCATTCTGTTTGAATTTGCGGCTGTTATCGTTTGCCATAGGAAATACCCTTGTTAAAACATAAAACGTTACAGGTAAACTACCCCTTTCCCTTAACCGATCTTCACTAAAAACAATAGGTCTTGAGAACTCTACAATTCAGGGCTGTATGCGAAACATTATTTGATTCTGTTTGAATTTGCGGCTGTTATCGTTTGCCAAACAAACAAAATTTCCCTTGCTAAAAAAAAACCGTTGCAGGTAAACTACCCCTTTCCCTCAACCGATCTTCACCAAAAACAATAGGTCGCGAGAACTCTGCAAAACCGGGCTGTATGCAAAAAATTATTTGATTCTGTTTGAATTTGCGGCAGTTATCGTTTGCCATAGAAAAAAAATCTACAGACAGACAGACACACAGACAGACAGACACACAGACAGACACACAGACACTTTTCGGAAAACGACTTTTTTTCATGTTTTGAGTGTAGTAGAATCAGAATCTGCAATAATCTCGAACACGATTTTTTTTGCCATCACCATACTTCCATTCCTTAAGGAATATGGAAGTAAAACAGAACTTACTTTCTGAATAGCCCTCGTATATTTTGGATATACCATACTGTGTAGTACACACAGAACCATATGCTTTCTACAATGTATGGCACATATATTTACATCTATCTTTGTGTACAGGTTACATGCACAAAATGGGCTAAATACTGCAATCTCCTTACTGGAATTTACAAACAATATATTGCCATTACTGCCACAGTCTGATTTACTGTTGACTGAAGTGGTGTTATTCAGAGACAAAGTTTTGGCAATGCTTAGGCAGAAACCAAGTAAGTAAATGTTTATATTAGTGATCACTGTATGGTGTCAAGTTTTGTAGCTACAGTCAGTCACTTAAAATTTTTATTTTTGTTAAACTAACATTCCTATGTAATATCATTTGTGGCAATATATTTTTACACTGAACTATAAGACTGTGTTTTGCAGCATATAGTGAACTAAGAAACAGTTTCACTAATAAAAACGTTATATAATTTCTTAATATAAAAATAAGTAAGCGTATTTCTAATAATGCAATGTACAAAATTTAAGGAAGACCTGGAAGAGCAGAATTTTTGGCTCCAGAACCGAGAGATGAAAGGAGAGCAAAAAGACAGACTTATATAGAAGACACTGGACATTCACTGTCTGCTGAAATGGTAATTAACTCATATAAGAGATAGAAGTGGGTCACCTTTTTATATAGTGATAAACTTTACAGTTTTGTAACATAACCTTTGTCAGTGAAAGTTTGTAGAATTTTGTAACAAAACACACACACACACAAAATGTTATTTTGCTAACTACAAACTATGTCAGTTATGATTCTCTTAGAACTGGTTTTTGTATTAAGCCATTATTTCTTCTTGGATTTCGTTGTCCATGACGTGTCCGTTACTTAACTAAATATCACTATTACATTAACGACTCGGAACACTAGGTTTTTTATAAGTAAAAGCATAAAGTTTTACCTTACAACCTGAACCGGTTTTCTCCTTTAAAAGGCTTCTTCAGAGGTACTTATAAAAAACCTAGTGTTCCGAGTCGTTAATGTAATAGTGATATTCCATTATTTCTATTACACTTTAATAAAAGTTGGTGTCAAAACAAATTAAAAATAAAGATATACCATTTTGCAGCTAATTGCTTACTGGTAGTAAGTTATTTCAATAATTTTGCAATTTTTCCCTAGATCCAGATTCTTGTAACCACTTCAGAAGCAGCAATACTAAATTTCAGCAGTGATGAGAAGTTGTATACAGAGAAACAGAAACTTTTACAAAATCTGGATGACTACGTTTCAAGCTTGTGCTCTTTACTTAAGGACAATAGAGTCACCTACATAAGTATGTTTTTTTTCTGTTTAGCTGCTTAGCAATAATTTAATATAAACATCACGTACAAGTACAAATAAATTTGTTGTGTTCTACAGGTAGTAAAGTAGTCAGCTTCAGTGTACAAAGTCTGAGTATCAGTGACAGTTACAAACAAATAGTCGCTCTGCCCTCCTGTCCAGCTGGATGTCAGCCATCTGCTAAGGTACAATTTCAAAAGATCCAAGTGTTTTCTATCGATAGTCCTTTCAACTCACTTCTGTCTCTTTGGATGAAACTGTAATGAGGTGATGATAAAATTCATAGGCATATGATGTATCATCATAATGATAAAAATTTGAATTCTTGTTTCTTCTAGACTTGAGCCTGGGAGGCCTTTCCTAACATTGTGGTTTGTGCCATATTAAAAGAAAAAAGATAATTCATGTAACACATAATAACATAATTCAAACAACATATGAATATGTGAGTACTTCGTGTGTGTGTGTGTGTGTGTGTGTGTGTGGGGGGGGGGTTTGTTATTAAACATCAGACATTGTTTGACAACAATTTAATAACTAATAGCATCCTTACTATACAACAGCCTGCTTATTATGTTCTCATAATTCATAAAATCACTGGCTATCAGAATCAACTATCAAGTCCATCCTCATTCAGTCTGCTCTCTTAAATCATACATATTTTGAACTTTTTCATATAACTTGTACTTGACTTAAATCTTTTTAAAATCATAGTAAATATTCCAAATGTTCTCAGTTAATTGCTTCCTTAGTATTATACGTTAAATATATTTCATCTACAAGAAAATAAAATAGTTACAGGGAGCACAAAGTATTCAGCGAGGTTAACCAACCAAGACAGTAATTTTTTTTTAAAGTTTTTCTTTAACTTATTGAAAGGTAAACTTTTTAATTTGTGAAAAGCAGTGGTGGCTGATAAGATTTTAGTAAGGTGGGACTGCTCTAGAATTTTCAACATATAGCATTATCATATATTAGTGAAATTTATATACTATTACTAAATGTCTTACCAGTATTGAAGCTGAGCTGTGACAAATCATTGATCCAATTATTTTAGGTGCTGCTGCTGCTACCATTGGTGTTTATACTTATGTTTAATTGTGATTCAAATCATAAAATACTACACATTAAAATTTAAACAAATTTTAATTTTTAATTTATACTTTAAAACTGCACACATTAAAATTTTATTTTTAAATGGAAATGCAATAGTGAGTTATGTTCTTAATTAAATTCAGGAATGTCATTGTTTCTTTCACAGTTATTTAAGGATGAAGTCCACTCTCCTTTCTTTGCAACTGGAAAACTTATTGATCACTTTACCATTAAAGTTGATAATATTTTCAGTAATTTCTTTTTCTATGCTTAACACTGCCAAAGCAGCAAGACAGTACTGTGCCATTGTCCTTATTAGAAAATTCTTAAATCTTCAATGATCAGTAGTAATGGGAGTAGTTACAATTATTTTGAGTAGAGTGAACACTTCTGTACTCTACAGAATCGAACACTGTATACAGGAATTAGTGATTCTTGTATCCAACATGATTTTGTACATTTTCATAAACCTTGTCTGTGAATTCTTGTCTCTCATACAAAACAGATACTTCACTTTTCAAAAGTTCTTTACACAAGAAACTTGATAGTTTCAACGGATTCGGGTAAAAAACTTATATTTTCTTTGGAGAGGGGAAAATTTAACTGTTTTGCTGGTAACAGATGTTTAGTAAAAGATAATATATCTTACATGATAAAAAATGGTGTCATAACACCTCTTTAGATGAGATATTTTGAATCCATGTTCTTTTTCTTCATGAGTGGAGTTTCTTCTTGTTGATCAGTAACAGAAGAAAGTCTATTTCTTTCTTGGATTTCGTTGTCCATGAAGTGTCCGTTACTTAACTAAATATCACTATTGTTTGACGACTCGGAACACTAAGTTTTTTATAAGTAAAATCATAAAGATTTACCTTACAGCCTTTACGATTTTACTTATAAAAAACTTAGTGTTCGAGTCGTCAAACAATAGTGATATTTAGTTAAGTAACTAAATGTGGACATGGACAACGAAATCCAAGAATTTAACTCAGCAAGACGAGCCACAGTCCAAGCGTACAAATACACAACTTTGAATGAAGGTTAGAAAGATTGTAGCTCACATAACATTCAACAAAACATGCATAAACAAATCATTAACACCTAAATATGCCCAAATCAAAATTAAACACAACAACCAGGCCGCCCGAATAACACAAAACATTGCACAAAGGACATCCATAAAAGAATCCATTAAACAACTATATAAGAAAAAAGACACCCTCAACCGTAAAGCACTAACACTACACCTACAAATCGCCAACACATACGGACACAGTTACATGACTGAACTAATACATCACACAAATGAATGGACAAAAAAAACAAATACATAACATACAGACAAAACACGACAGAAAAATAAAAAACCTGATACCAATCAACACAGATATAATTCCCTCGCACAAATTCTACTCACGTACAGTAAACCTCACGAATGTCACACTCACAAAAAACGAACAAACACTCCTTGATAAAAGGCTTAAAACATAACATACATTACAAACATAACAACCAAACACTAACAAAGCTCATAATTGACACAGAAACAAATATACAAAACACAGCACCAAAACATCAAGACACACTAAGACATAATATAAACAACATAATAGAAGTACATAAGACACCCGACAACAACAACCACAACTCAGAAATACACACAGCCATTAAACTGAGGGAAAAGGCACACAAACACAACATCACATTTGTAAAAGCAGACAAAGGCAACACGACTGTAATTATCCCCACAGACAACCTACACAAAAAAGTACAAAACTTCATGGAACAGAACAACATCACAGAACTAAATCATGACCCCACCGACAGATACCAAAACTCAGTAAAACAACTAGTCAACAAAGCCAAACACATAATGACACATAAACAAAAGCCCTACATGAAACAAATCCGACCATCAGCACATACCCTCCAAGCGCTTCCCAAAATCCATAAAGAAGACATTCCGATCCGCCCCATTATCAACTGCCATAATGCCCCTGCACACAAACTCGCAGAATATCTAGACAAAATTATTAGACAACACACACAAATCGACAACAACATTGCAGTAAAAAACAACACTGACCTAGTAACAAAAATAAAAGACATACACATCCCCCATAATGCCACATTAGCCTCCTTTGACATTAAAAACCTGTACAAAAACATCCCCATCTCTGAAACAGTCACCATCCTACAAAACAAACTCAAACAAAACAACACACCAGACGAACTTATAAAGGCTGTAAGGTAAATCTTTACGATTTTACTTATAAAAAACTTAGTGTTCTGAGTCATCAAACAATAGTGATATCTATTTCTTTCTTTCACAGTTACCTCAAGAAATGCATTTACTGCACTATACATACTATTGGTGTTGGCATTATGATGATTCATTGTTTATATAAAATATCCACATGAGGCATAACATGATGAAAAAAGTCATGTTTCTTCAACATATAGAGAATCCCTGTAGTTGCTTGCATAATGGAACGAATTCCATTGATTTCAAGTTTATCAAACCATTCTACTAGACTTTCCTTGTTTTCAAAAATGGTTTTAACTAACTGACTATTAACATCCCATCTTGTATTTGATACTCAATGTATTATTTGTTTAGAAACACTATCTAGCACAGCTAATCGTAAGGGTGACTTAAAAAAATGCAGGTATAGCAGCAAAACTACTGGGAAAAACATGAGCTTGGGAGTTCTGTGATGGTGACTTTTCCATAATTAAATTTCATTGATGTGCATAGCAGTACACAAAGTTTGCATGTTGTGCGACTGTTGAATAATTGTATGCATACTTCTCCTCAGCTATCATAAGTTTGGGTGATAAGTTTGTCAGTGTCACCATTCAGAACTACACTTATCTGTTCTAAAATGCATTCTGCTAATATTTCAGCATTTTGAACTTTTGGGTTAAAAAATTCTTAGAATCTTCATGCACAATCTTCATATGCTTAGATCATAATGAAAAACAGTTTTATTCTTTATAATTAGTAAAGTACAAGAATAAAGTATTTTATTCTTAGATGTAAATGTAAATGTACTCAACAATAGCTGTGCACTGTGTTCAGAGTGAAAAGAAATGGCCATGCCAACAAACTGTGGCAATGTTAGCAAAACAAATTAATGTTAACAGATACTAAATAACTATTAATGTCATTTGTGTTCCTAAATGTAATTGGTATTACTTTCTTTTTTAATTTATTTTATAGTATATACTGATATAAATTTGGGTGCCTCTAGGCATGGGTAACCTACAGCTCCTATGTGTGGTGCACATTTTGTACATACGGCAGCCCTGTGTGTGTGTGTGTGTGTGTGTGTGTGTGTGTGTGTGTGTGTGTGTGTGTGCGCGCGCATGTGTGTGTGTGTTCTGGATTTAGTGTTAGTTTTTGAAAAGTGTGTACTCAGTTGTTACAACACTAATTAATACTACTGCCATTCCACAATTTTATGTTATTGCTAAAATGTAAATATATTTTCCAGTTATATATGGACAAGAGTTTTTTGGTACACTACAAGGGAACAGACAGTGTATGCTTAGCTGGTTTTATCTTCCCTGCAGATTTTCTGACAGATGTTTACACAAAAGACAGAAACAAAGTTTTAAAAAGGTAACTTTCACAGGATCATAAAGTCGTTACTTTTGGTACAGTCAGTAATCTACCAATAATATTCTAAGTAAGACAATATATTAATATAAATATATTATTTCTTGACATTAAGTTGTGAAAGTTTTTTTGTTGGCTTCTCATAAACATATTAAACATTATGTTTTATTTGTTAATTATTTAATAATTTAATTATGTAAGTCTGTTTATTCATGTACAGTGATTAAAATATTCGTTTAAGTAGTAATACAGGTATCATAAGCTACTCCAGGAGTAACCACTAAAAAAAAATAAAACCATCTGCTCCCAGTATTATACAAATCTGACCTTGTAAAAGTATCCAACATTTGGTTGCAAAAAATAAGCTTACTTTTTGGTTTCCAATTGTAACCTTCTTTGAAGTAGACTCTCCTTGTGAATCCACACACTAAGCTCATCAGCATTCCTTTTGTGGAAATATGAAAGTCCCATTTTGGCAGTTGTGCCACTATACTATCAGCATACCAGTATATTATCTTACTGCTCTAAAATTCTTGGCATCTTCAGCTTAGAGAATAAACAGGAATCACAAAAATCTACGTCTAGAGTAGAGAACCTTCCTGAGAATTTAGTGTTTGACCAAGAAATTTTAAGTCAACCAACAACAGTAGTATCATGTTGCAGCTGCCAGGTGCATTACTCCCTCTTACAGCTATATCAAAAAGGCAAAGGAAAACCTTTTGATCTCAATCTTTTGTTAATAGTTTGGCCTTCTGATGCACATTTATGATAAAAAAATTCATAGTAATCATAAACTTGATCCTCACTAGTCTTGCTTTTCTGCTTTCTATGAACTTGTGAATGATGAAGGGGGGTTTTGAATGCAATTACTGAATTTTGTTTTCTGAGATCTGTCTTATTCCCAAGAGTCACTACCAGTGACTACAGTCTTGACAAAATCAGAAATATAAAATCAGGATCACTGTTGGTATATGCTAGTATTGTGTGGGCAATGCTCTTATTGATTTCATGAAAATAATATGATCACAAATTGTAAGGTCACTGTCTGTATATTTTTGAGTAACGTGTCAGAACCACTGCTAACCCCAATGTCAAAAAAACAGTTCTTTGAACAATCAACCAATTGTCATCTGTAATTAATGACATCTGGATTTCACCTTCCTGATGGCCTAACAGAATGATGGTCAATGTCAACCAGAGGTCAGTTATCTGTGCACAGTTAAAGCATTATTTAACTTGTGTTACCCCCATACCATTGTTAAGGACAGCTTGTAAATCAAAGTGTTTCAGCTTGTAAATCACCAATCTTCTGAAGCAGTAGTATTGTTCAACATGTTACACTGTTACACATAAATGAAAGTAACAAACACACACTACTACACACATCGAGTGCCAGCCAGCAGCAACTCAGTACTAGAAAACATCTAGCGCCCATAGTAATGTCTGTTCCAACGTATTTTCAACTATCATCCCTTGTACCTTACTTGATTCTAAAAAAAATTTTAAGATATTTTTCGAACTGATAACTAATATTCTCAGCAAACTATCTTCACCACTTTTCTCAGATTTTTTGTGCATTTGTTACTATTATTAATTACATCTGTATTAATATTTTTTAGGTTCAGCAGTGTTTATCAAATGAAAGTACTTACTACCTATCCTTCACCTGATAAATCACGTCAGCAGACTGTTCCTTATGTGAAGCTTGTTATTCCTTTGGTAAATTATACAACTATAGAAAACTTCAAGCTGAAGGTTTGTACCATTTTTAAAAAAGAAAGCAAAAAAAGTAAAAATAATAAAATAAAACAAAACAAATTTTTGTAATATAACTTTTCCACTCTATGTAATGTGGTTAAGTTGATTGTACCATGTCTGATGGGTGTGAAATAAGTGATTATTTGTAATAATTGTGGGCTTATTTGTAACTGCTGAGATTTATTGATTGTGAGGATGAGTTAATAATTATCCCAAAAGCAGCTACACACATTATTGTACTGAAAATAGAAAATTTCAAATTGTATTACTTTTTCAACAAAGTCTCCTTGCTTCAGCAAGAGCCAACTCTGCAGAGCTCTAAACAATAATGATTTTTAGCTAGCAACAAGTATGTATTCACTTCAGTGCTTGTTTTGGGACTCACTTGAACTAGTTTGTACAAGCCAAGTCTATTGCCAGTAATTTCATTGGCAGAACTATGAGTAATTTGTGAATGACTTTTTCACTTCATCAATAGTTATTTACATGTCCAACAGAAAGAATATTGTAAAGTACACATTAATTATTAATATGAAATGTTTTTCTTAAGAATATTAATATGGAATATTATTATAATTTATATTGAACAGTGTTGATTAGTATGATGGTGTAACATCATTATTCATAAAATACATGTACCATTATAACATTTATCGGTTTACTTTCTCCATTTGATTACTTTCATGTTTCAGTGCCATGTGTGGTTAGCAAATGAATGGTCTGACCAACAGTGTAAAACAGTTAAACACTCATCAGTAGATGTCGAATGTAAATGTCCTGCATACCAGTATTACAGGTATGAAAAAAGTGTCCTTTACATTTATGATGACACAGTGTCCTCTATTCTTTATTCGTAATCACTAACACATTAATAAATCTAGCAAGTTATACACAAGAAGGAAATTAATTCACATTTGATATAATACTTATTACAAAACACATAATTCATTTATTATAAAAATAATTGGACCCAAAACAACAGTAATTGTATACAATATCTAACAGTAAAGCCCATGAACTTACTGTAGTAGAATTGATCACTGAAAATTTATTTATATTAATTACTAACTGGACATTCAGGGAATGTAGCCTATCATGTGACAGTACAGAATAGGTACATGAAACAATTAGACATAAAATATCTTTACTTTTTGCAGCAACGCATAAGTCAGCATCATGACAGTGCACTGACATGGGAGACATTTTTAATTGAAAAAATTACTGTGTTGGAACATTCATTTTATTTAATGAATCCAATCCTGTTGATTTTGTCTTTTCTTGAACATAAGAGGAAACACTGCAAGACGCTCGTTTTGATGGCAATAATGACACAAACAGCAATAGGATGGCCATTCTGAAAGAGTTCTCACAAACCATTCCAAAGCTGCTTTAAAGGATGGTGACTTCATAAAGCATATTACTTTAAACATTGTTCCACGGTGATGTTCAGCAATATGTTGTGTACTTAAATTATCACAGCGAGTTCATGAAGTTTATTGTCAGATCTTGCACATATAATGCGTACATGGCTAGCAGTACACTCGAACAGATATATTTTACTACTAAGAAATGGAAGTGTAATTTTAGGATGTTAGTAGATTATGTGACTGACAGAGGTAGAACCATGATCAGGTCACCCAAAATATAATTTAAAAATATAACATATATAACCTTTTTTCACTTCTAGTAAAATTCTTAGTATTTATGTGTAACATAAATAAAGGCAAACTTGTGAAAATAATACTTACTGTATTTAACAGTCTGTTAATAACAAAATTAAATTATTCGGATCTCAGTACTTTTGGGCAACTAGCGGACCCGGCTATGCTTTGCTATTGCTAAATTTGAGTATAATATGAATTAAATAAATACAATTGAAGTTCGATATCAATTCATTTATTCAATTAAAATGACATGAATTGAATTGTTTGTGATAATTCATTTTTTGTTTTGTTTCATTGCTGTTTTGTTTTTGATATTGTTTTTTTTTTCTTCTTCAGCTTTAACGTCATCTGGATATTTTACGAAAACAATAAAATGTACAATATCAATTCAATATTAATTTTATTTGAATTAAATAAATTGAAATTAATGGATTATTTACCTTCAAGATCATTGCAATGCTCTTGGATATACGATGTTTTTGGTGATTCCATTTGGCGCATATACAAACAAATCGCTTGGTTTTCCTACACGGGAACATGCAACGTATAATTGACCATGAGAAAACATGGATTCTCCAAATTCAATCCACATACTTGCAACGATTGACCTTGTGATTTGTTTATCGTTATTGCAAAAGACATTTTAATTGGAAATTGCAATCGTTTGAATTGGAATGGCATATCTGTTGGAATCATTGGTATGTGTGGTAGCAGCACATCTTCTTCTTTGAATTTGCCAGTTAAAATTGTTGCTTCGATGACATTTTTTAACAATTTCTTGACTGCCAATCTGGTACCATTGCAAAGACGGGGTGGATCAATGTTTCTAAGAAGAATGATAGGAACACCAATCTTCAAATTTATGATGTGTGGTGGCAATCCAGCTAAATCAAGTGAATTCAAGAATTCAGTTGGATAATTTACTGCTTCATCTTGATTCATAACAGTATCTACTGATTTATAAGTATATGTTTCACCTGGTAACACATGTTGAATGATGATGTTAATAACATTTACATCCACGTTTTTTGCAGCTAATATTGCACGTTCACTTAACCATTGATGACTTTTGTAATGTTGTGTGATATCTTGAAATACGCATTGAATCAATTCTTCTTTTGAGTGTGTGATACTATAAAAATCGGTTGGTAATTTAATGCAGCCTGTTGATTCATCAATTGTAATTTTGCCATTTCCAATATCCAATAATTGTTTTGCAAAACGTTCTGCAGAAGCATCATTTTGCAATTGAACATGCATGTTTGTCGTCAATGTAAATTTATTAACGTGTCTCCACAAATTTGATGCTTTTAAACATGCATTCAGTTCATCAGCTGGTGTTGAATGTGGTATAACAGGTAATGTCTGATGAAAATCACCTGCTAATAATATTAGCGCACCACCGAATGGCTGTTCGTTTCCACATAAATCTTGCAATGTTCGATCCAATGCTTCCAACGATTTTTTATGCACCATTGTGCATTCATCCCATACAATTAACTTGCATTGTTGCAGTACTTTACCCATTCCTGATGTTTTTGAAATGTTACATGTTGGTGTTTCAATGTATTGCATATTCAATGGCAATTTAAGTGCTGAATGTGCTTTTCGACCACCACCCAATAGAGTTGCCGCAATTCCAGATGATGCGATTGCCAATGTAATATTATTTTGTGAATGTACAGTTGCCAATATCAATGAAATGAGAAATGTTTTTCCTGTGCCACCTGGTGCATCCAAGAAATACATTCCACCACTTTGATCATTTATTGCTCGCATTATCATATCATAAACTTGTTTTTGTTGTTGAAGTCATTTTTGAATATTTGATTGTACAAATATATTCAATTCATTGATGTCAAAGCATTGTTCGCGTTGTAATTCACTATCAAATATGTCATTTACCAACCGATTAGGTGATGTCATTCCCAGTTGTGCTAATCCTTTATTAACGATTGCCAAACATTTGTCTTCAATCAAAATCAATGCTTCGTTATACATTTCCGGTGTGAAGTGCATGTCGCGGTTTAAACATCTTATACGTAGTCGAAGCAGAATATCATCAGTCATAAAATCATTATATTTTTCCCATAATTCCTTTTAGATTTGATGGTAAACATGTAGATAATATGATTGCAAATAACGTATGTATTTGATTTGGATGAACAGAAATTGACGCATCAGCAAGTGAACTATCCCAATGTGCATCATTTTCAAGTAAATCCAATTTTTGACATGCTTCTTGATATGTTGCACACAAACGACCATCAACTGTTCTTAAATTTTGAAATGATGTTGGTCCACGAACGTTAACCAATAACAAACGCAAATAATAACATTCTGCATGATTTGGATGAACAGTATATAATCTTCCCAAAGCATCTGTTGAAAATAAATCTTGTTGATCTTCAACTGCTGTTAACTTCTTTTTTATGACATTATAATTGACTTACCTTTTATACTTCTCTCGTTAACATTTATACTTTTGTTTACATGCTGATTCGAGTAATCACCATGTTGTGTTGTTGCCAACATAATATATTTTAAGTTCGGGTCCAGGATTCTATCACGAGCTAGAAACGGAATGGTTATTGAGAAATAATCGACTCTGATATCATTTGGTAAAACTTGTGTTTTAATGGTCTGAATTTCTAAATATTTGAATAACAAAGAACAAGATGGAGTCTTCCTCCTCTGCCAAATGCGAATACAAAATGGCTGCGAAATATTTTCGCTACATCAGCCTTACGTATGATACATTTGCACAACATATATTTTAACTCCAATTTACTCTGGTTACCTATTTAAATGAATCTATACCATTACTGCAGTTTGAATTATTTCAATTATGAAGTTACATGAATCACGTAACGTTAACCAATGCTTGTGATTTTATATGTACCGGTACTTTATGTAACGTTACATAACCCAGTCCCAAAAATGATAACTTAATTACCCTACCATAAAGGTCAGAAATGGGTATAATATACCTAGCTCTAAATTACTTTATATCACCAAACATTATAAACTATATTTAATTGATATAAAGTGTAACAAGTGGGTTATAGTGTACCCAGTGAGTAAATAAGTGACTTTGAAGGGAGCATCTCACAGACTTGTACTGTAGATGTAGAAACAATTGATTATAATAGTAGACTGTGTTGCTACTAACCAGTTATGTGTTTTGTTTAAATATTGTATGATTTGTATTGTGTAGGCAACTAAAATTTAGTACCTAGGTTTAATTTTATATTTAATAGAATAATTATGTTTGAATATAAGATAACCCAGGGTTAAAAATAAAAGAGTTAAATATAAAATAATTATAAAAAATAAAATAATACTGTATGAGGAAAATGGCAGAAGAAAATAGTGCAGTGTAAGGATACTATAAGAAATTAATAAATAATATATAAATTCAATTAAAGGAAATAATAATATTAAAGACCTATATCTAAGGTTATAAGAAAATAAACGGAAAAACCTTATATAAATCAAATTAAATAATAAAACAAAGTTAAAAAGAATAATTTTTCTATAAATAAGAAATAAATTTATAATAATTAAAAACAGCCTATATACTCAAAAGTAGATAGAAGCACCAATAAAAAATGACATAAAAATTATTGGTTACTAAGAGTAACTGGATAACAAAATATGAATTAATTGTTAAAACGATTGGAAACCGTTCGGTTGAGAAAAAGTAATGTCACAAAAATTTTATTAAAACCATTTAAAACTTTCGGAAACCATGCCAAAATGGAATAAAAATTGACTCACAGTTACCACCTTATGTTCAAACTACTTCAGATATCAAATATAACATGCTTTACCCGATAAAAAAGTGAAATAACCAATTCCAAGATCTGGCCTAGCTGAACCTCACTTCAAGTTTTTTAGCGAGATTGTATCTTATGGACATTCAAGGAAATTACAAAACAACTAGAACTACAACACAAGAAACAGCTCCATTCAAGTAAAAACTGTGAAGTTATTTATCTATTACAAATATAAATACACAAAATTTATTTATTTCCACCTACCTTATATAATTGTTTTCTCTCGGGCCAACATCCGGTCACACGAACGTAGGATGCAAGCATGGTTTACGGGTTAAACAAATCACTTACGCAACTCATTTTTGAAGAGAATTAAATTAAAAATTTTGTTTATTAAACTTTTAAACCTTCATGTCAACTATTTCTCAAAATTTGAAAAAATGAAATACATACATAATATTTTTCTGTGATTCACTTCATGGCTACGCCAATGCAATTATAATCTTATTCTAGCATCTTACCTTATTTTAAAATACAGACAGCCCAGCCTGCTAGCGTTCACGCATTCACACTAATTTACATAAAACCCCCTTTTGAATTAATTATAAAAGTTTGTATTAGGCATGGTGCAATACCCTTGTCGGTAACTAGGGTATCTCTGAAGTAGTGGCGATTCGCTTACGAAATTTGTGTTATAAGTCCGAAAAAGTTTATAACTTCCTTGTCTGCTGATGAACTTCAACCGCCTTCACATTTTTCTAACATAAACGCACTTTTTACTTGAAACTCATAAATTTTGAAAGAGCCCCTTGGGGCAGATACCTGGCCAGGCACTGTCTCTAAGCTCACTCTCAACTAGATTGCGGTCTCACAAGGCGGCAAGCAATGCCTTCTATTTCATCGTCACTGCTGTGTCACATTTAACACACGTGGTTTTTTGTGTGTTTGACGTGGATGACATTTGGTAAGCACTGGTTGACGTCACAGTTATGGGCTGTACTTAGTTTCATTTCCGCCAGCATGGACCACGAGGCGAACAGAAATATAGTACTCAAGCCATTTTGCGTTCAACAATTCCGCGTCAGTCTGCGCACATGCTGGTGTAGTGCGTTTGGGCGCAGGTGTCACACAAACGTTAAGTTCTTAGAATCGACGTCTCGCACATTCTTTTGCCAATGTTTCACAACAGTTACGGCATACTGTTCCTTGGTCCGCACAATGCTTTTATTCAAACACGTGGACTGGCCACACAGATGGAAATTAATTTAGAATATTTTAATAAAAAATCCCCAAATTTAATAAAATAAAAATCTCAAAATTCGTCCCATTACAATACCCCCCCCCAAATGAGATATCTTCTGCCGAAACAGAAGAAATCTCATTGCTAAAACCCCTAAGAGGACCGGTGAGGATATGGTGCCAACAACCCCCTTTTTAGCTCTTATACTTCATGGGTAAACAACCCCCCTGGCTCGGCGACTATGGCCACATCTGAACGAAATCACTGGACTTCTCTGTGCGAGATCCCAACACCATAAAATCGAACAGACACGCACCACAGCGCACCTCACCTTCTAACATGCTACCCCAAAAATCCAAATCCCTGGTCTTATATCATGCCAGATCCTCAACCGATATGTTCCCCCTTATCATGCACACTGGGCTGCCTTTAGCAGTTACTGGGCTTGTACACACACTTGTAACTACCTCCTATCAAATCTTATCAAATTTAGGAGTTTCCTTTAAATTGAAACCAAATCTATATTACCATTAATCTCAAAAATCAACATACAAATCTTTTCTCTGAATTGAATAATTCTCTTCATTATTATTGATAATTAGAAAATAAATAAGTTGAACATTTATTAAAAACATGAATTTCCTTATCCTAACATATGATTAGACATATATCTTAAACAATACAATTCAATAAAAAACACGATTAATACACACAAACAATAATATGATCAAAATTCAAAACACCAATTAGAATGGCAGGCACAAAATCAAAATTTTTTTTCCAAAAAAAATTTAAATTTATTAAAATATCTTTCTTTCAATATTAAAATTATTTAAATTAATTAAGACACAAACTCGGCATTACTACATTACCAAAACAGGTCTCGTATAGAACATCACCCATCAGCTGATCAAACTGGGTTAAGTCAAGAACCTTGACCTACATAAGTTACATCAGAAAATACGTTGAACATCTTTAAAATTCTATCTTTAAACACCAAAACATAATAAAATAAAACATTTGAAATAACAAAGTATTATTATATTTAACAATAAAATTGATATTTAAATTACTCCAAATTATACCTTTTACAACTTTACATTACTCTCCAATTCTATTAAAATTGTCACTTGTTTCAATCAAAATTTTATACTGTTACTATAACTCTCTTTCTTTAACATTCTCCTTCTCCATTACTTTGGGTGATTTAATTATTTATACTAACTTGATTTACAACTTGATATGTATACATTTATAATCTTTACCTCTTTGACTCTCATATCACTAACAACTTTAACTAACATGACACCCATCTCTATCAAAACATCTATCAAACAATCTCTACACCCAACTTACTACTAAACTCAATCCGCATCATTCTCTCGTTATAAAAAAAATACTCTCTAACCCTTTGTACTTAGGATGTGTGTTCCTCCCCCCCCCCAAAAGCTCATTCCCTTAATCTGGTTCCTGGATTCTACCTAAGGCAACCCCTTCCGGCGCTAAATGGTCACTTCCCATCCCAACCCTTTTGTTGCGGACTCCTACCACCCCATCCCCTCTTACAAAATTACCATCCCCTAATTACCATTCTCATTACATCACTTCAATTACAACAAAATATCATCATTTACTTATTACATCAATATATCAATCATTACTCTCCATATATTCCCCATATCTACTGTGTCAGCATCCATACTTCTCAAATTCTACATTACATTAATTCACAACAATATTATTCATCTCTATTACCACTTTAAACTCAAGTTGGACTGATTTACCTGTCCTAACAAAATATTCATCACCCAAAATCTACCTTTTATTATTTTTTCACAAATCATTTAAAAATCTTAACTATATCAAATTATTTTAATCATTTAAAATAAAATCTTTAACATATTAAAAACATTATATTCAGGCATTGATTACCTTGGAAATTTGCAAACATTTATCAGTAACATTCTACAGCGGATCAGCTGATTTGCTTAGCAAGGCAAATGACCTTACTACAAACACATTTCAAAATCATACAAATTACATGAAATACATATTTTTATCAATCCTTATCTCTAACACAATAAAATAATACATTTATAAAACAGAATAAACAATATAATAAACATGTGAACACCTATTTATCAAAGCATAATACAAGCATTTAATTAGTGCAAAAATGAGTTATCATCTTTAAGTTATAAAATTTAAATTCGTTGCTCACCTGGGCAACCCCCCAACCACACACACTATTGTTTTTTCTGTTGGACTGTAGCGCCCATTGGCCTCCACAAGGACGGCATAGTTGGAGGAATTTCACATCTCCTTGTCCTTGCTTCAGCATTACATTTGAACGGTTTAGATATCAACATATCTTTGTTATATAGTTACACGCCCTTAATGCGGGTCTACCACCTGGCTCTGCTGTCCCTACTCGAACAGAATAGCAGCCGCTGTTCCATAATTTCCGGGATTTCCCCTAATTTCACCCCCCAATAATTTCTAGTATCAACCAATTTCAAGCCAGCTATGGTCAAGGGACTTAAATTATGGCCATAGCTGACCGCTAGCCAAAACCACGATTAGTGCTGGTAAGGCAGTAATCGCCCGAAAAGTCGGGGAAATCATCTTTACCTTCAGGCATGTTACACTCGTCATTACTCTGCACGGCAAGGCAGTCTATCATGGTACAATATACAATTGTACAAAAGGTGTGCCGTGCATTTTCGCCATTTCGGCCTCTGATGGGGGTAACACTCTCTATTACCCCCAACACTTTCCGCTATCTACTGTGGCACATGCCACCACAGCAATAGTACACTAATAGCTAAATAAAATAACTAAACTTTCTATAAAACATTATAATGTGAAATTTTCATTAACTCTTTTATCCATCATCATTTAAATCATTCGTCACTTTTTACAATTAGATTACTTAAAAAAGTTCAAATTTATTATTAACATTTATTTTACCTTACCTTTCAGTTATTATTATTTTTTAATTATAGTTTCTATTTAACACAATTATCTCAAATTATTTTCATTATTGAATCAAAATCTTTTCACACCTGTAAACATTTTATTATATCTGACTTGTATTATAAAATTTTATACTTACAGACTTACAGTACATTATTCACCTACTGACATAAACACAAAGTATACATACCATACACACGAATATCTCCACGTAACCTCTGAAACATTTAACAACAGTGTTATTTCATATCAAACAATTTAACATTTATTTATTAATTAATCATGATCAAATTCAAATCTCATAAATCAATTTAAACTTATTAGAAAAATTCAATTATATAACATTTAAATCAATCAAAATATTTCAAATTATTTTAATTAAACCAATTATTAAAACAACATTTTAATTACTTTCACCAATTACAATAATTACAATTCACTTATTATGTTCTTCCAAATTATTTTGGTTATTTACTTAGACTGCGAAATATTATTATTACTATCACAACAATTACCTACATACACCTTGTTTACCTAACATTTTACAATACACACAATTAAATTCACTAAACATTTATTTACAATTCTTCATCATTAATTATTCAGTTATATCACACTTCATTGTCCAAGGTTGCGAGGTCTGAACCATAAAACAAAATATTTAAAATTGTCCATTTATTGCTTTACTGTTTAGCCTCCATCGTCAAAAATTAGTCTGGGTTTCAAATAACAGTTTTCAATTATATTCACACACATATGGCTATCTTGTGTGTCATAACCATAAAATTTTAGTTCATTCATTTTACCATAATAATCATATACCAAGTCAACATTATGTATTTCTGTCCAGTCTCCATTAGTAATTATATTCAATATTGGGTCAGTTATTTTTTCATCATAAATTAAATTATTATTGTTTAAACACACTCCTAACCTTTCTTTCCACTCATCATAATCTCTCTTTAATTCATATAATTCTATCTCTCTATCAACACACAACTCTTTATCTAAATCTCTCTCATCATAACACCATCTCTCGCTTTCAACACCATTCCACACAGAGGGTACAAACTTATACAAAAAGGGGAAACAACTCAAATCTTCCAATAACACGGGACTCTTGCCCTTCAAAAACAACACTTGTGAACGGTTCATCATAAATATGGGGAAAATTTACCCTCTGCCACCATTCTACCTCTATACTATCTTTCCACTTTCTCTCTGACTCATAAACACACATTAACATTCCATTATTACATTCTACAACTTCATCAGTACTCTCACTATTTATTTTCAACGTATCACTCTCTGATACTACCTTTTCAAATACATTACCATTCTCAATATTATTTTTATTATTTTCTACATCATCATTATCATTTGTTAACTTATTCTCTAGTACCACATTTTTATACGTATCATTATAATTTTCATTTGTATTACTCTTGTTTGTATTCATCACATCCACTCCCATTCTCTCAATACTCTGTTCTAATTTATTCAAACTATTTTTAAACATTTCATGGGTATTTTCACAACGTCTATTAATCTCTTGAATATTATTTTTTAATTCATCATTCTGTTTTTTCAATTCATCAAATTTGTTATTCTGTACTTCTAATTTACAGTTAAAGTCACTTTTCATTTCCTTCAATGTTATATCCTTACTGTCAAAACGACAATTGATTACATTAAATTGTTGTTGTAAAAAACCATTATATCGTTATCAGACTTACTACATTTTGTTGAGGTCGGGGTCAATTGCACGCCCGAGTCTTCAGTTACATTGCTTTTATCTGTTAAATTTAACTCTACTTTATCTTGGCTCGCACTTGGAGTCGAATGTATCTCAAAATTACTCATGTTTGACTCATCAAAATTTTTGACACTAGTCGTTTTATTTATATTGCTTTCATTACCTGCCATTTTAAATTGTAAATTTACTGATTTTCTTAATTTACATATACTGCTCTTAGACTTACGTACCTTACATAATTGTTACGTACCGTTATTTAACCTTCAAACCATACTTGCATCTTATTTGTAGGTGTGGTTTTTATTTTAAATTTTTAATTTATAAAAACCGTCCCTTTCGGCTGCGCCAACTGTGAAGTTATTTATCTATTACAAATATAAATACACAAAATTTATTTATTTACACCTACCTTATATAATTGTTTTCTCTCGGGCCATTATCCGGTCACACGAACGTAGGATGCAAGCATGGTTTACGGGTTAAACAAATCACTTACGCAACTCATTTTTGAAGAGAATTAAATTAAAAATTTTTTTTATTAAACTTTTAAACCTTCATGTCAACTATTTCTCAAAATTTGAAAAAATGAAATACATACATAATATTTTTCTGTGATTCACTTCATGGCTACGCCAATGTAATTATAATCTTATTCTAGCATCTTACCTTATTTTAAAATACAGACAGCCCAGCCTGCTAGCGTTCACGCATTCACACTAATTTACATAAAACCCCCTTTTGAATTAATTATAAAAGGTTGTATTAGGCATGGTGCAATACCCTTGTCGGTAACTAGGGTATCTCTGAAGTAGTGGCGATTCGCTTACGAAATTTGTGTTATAAGTCCAAAAAAGTTTATAACTTCCTTGTCTGCCGTTGAACTTCAACCGCCTTCACATTTTTCTAACATAAACGCACTTTTTACTTGAAACTCATAAATTTTGAAAGAGCCCCTTGGGGCAGATACCTGGCCAGGCACCGTCTGTAAGAGAACTGGGGAGAGCGTCTCTAAGCTCACTCTCAACTAGATTGCGGTCTCACAAGGCGGCAAGCAATGCCTTCTATTTCATCGTCACTGCTGTGTCACATTCAACACACGTGGTTTTTTGTGTGTTTGACGTGGATGACATTTGGTAAGCACTTATGGGCTGTACTTAGTTTCATTTCCGCCAGCATGGACCACGAGGCGAACAGAAATATAGTACTCAAGCCATTTTGCGTCCAACAATTCCGCGTCAGTCTGCGCACATGCTGGTGTAGTGCGTTTGGGCGCAGGTGTCACACAAACGTTAAGTTCTTAGAATCGACGTCTCGCACATTCTTTTGCCAATGTTTCACAACAGTTACGGCGTACTGTTCCTTGGTCCGCACAATGCTTTTATTCAAACACGTGGACTGGCCACACAGATGGAAATTAATTTAGAATATTTTAATAAAAAATCCCCAAATTTAATAAAATAAAAATCCCTCAAAATTCGTCCCGTTACAATACTTCGAGGAAAGAGGTAATATAAACGTTATTAATCATTATTAACAACCAAGAAAACCTCATATCAAATCGTTGTGCAGTTACAGTATTTCGTAAATGATTCCATGTGTATAATAAAGAAATAATCTGCACTCTTGCGGACAAATCCGGAACTACATACTACGAAATAAACCTAAAAAATTCGAAATTTATTATTTTTATCTTGTAAAGCGTAGTATATAATTATTCATTTCTGACCGTCTCATAACACAAAGAACTTACCCTTAACCCTGGGGAAATTAATAAAATGAATTATATGTTGTTTAATGTCTAATCAAGGATAAAATTATAAAATCATAAAAAATATATTTTATGATAATTCAAATGTTTACCTAACTAAATCGATCCAATGTATTATTGACTGGAAAGATCGATTATAATATTTGTATACTGGAAGAAGAGGAAATCAGTGTATTATACAAATAAATACTCTGAATATGTTATGTTAAATAATCAAACGTGTATTCTTTATTGTAGAGGGTAGTTATTGTAGATTTTCAGTAAGCCAAGAAGAGGACTATCCACCGGGGAGCATTAACGAACAGTGGTGTTTGGTTAACCTAATATTTTGAGGTTGATGTCAAAATCAGCAGATCTTATAAACAGCGAAATTTTAAAAATAAGAAATTGTATAATCTGGGTGTAACAAAATTGTTCTTACTCTCTCTTCTAACTAAGATTAAACAACTTCCTTAATCTCTATCAAATCACACACACTCGATTTCTGTTTTGTTTGGTAAACTTCAAATCCGATTGATTTGAACATTAATAATTATAATTCATAAGTGATGATCGCAAAAAGATACTCTGACCGCTCCGAGATTTTCAAAAGACGGACGTCACACATTTTGCAGATTACGTTACAACACACACACACATGCTCCCACATAAACTAATTTAACGGTACATTTTACAAATTTTCTTGAGCTCAATTATTAAAAAGTGTTGGTGGTTTATTACTTATTGTGGGTTTGCTCCACGTTCTAGGCGCCAATATTACTTATTGGAGATTCGTGCTCCACGTTTGGATGCATCAATATCACTTATCTCTGCAACTGCACTACGTTGATGGCGACAAATATTACTTATCGTGGGTTTGCTCCACGTTCTAGGCGCCAATTACTATTAAAGCTCGTGACTAGGCCCACTTATTGGTGCGGCAAATATAACTTTTACGTGTATAATTTGTAAGTAATGAAGTTTATCTTATTTAATGTAATGATATTTGGTTTAAAAAGTATTAGATGCTGGGCGCCAGAGATGTTATGTGATCTCAGGGGGTTTTTTGAATAAAAACTCTGCAGTTAAGATGCTAATAACTTTTAATTATTACTAATTCTTTCAAGACAATATATATATATATATATATGTATATATTCAATGCCTTAATATTAACAAGATATTGACTTCTGACAACCATCAGATATATTTAATACAACTCTGAATTTCTCAATCCTAATTTACATTAATTAAATTGAGCATTTCTAAAGTCATAAAGGATAAAATCATATTACTAGCATCCAACTGCTCGTCGGTTCTTTTAGAATGAAAAGGGATGTTTAGGGATATAGACGATACGACTACATAGAATATTAGTTAATACATAAGTACAATGAAACCGTTACTTGTGTTCAGGATTATCCATTCCATCTGCCGACAATGCCTTGAGTGAACATATATCACAATTTCACTTCGCACCATACTTTGCTTTAATTCCATTCACAATTACTTTCATCGATTCTTTACACACATCGGAACTCTGATTTAATACTCCACTCGACTTTCGCGCACAAGACAAAATATACTGTGTTAGTAATTACTTCGAGTTCACTGGTTTAAATAAAACTGCTTCTTACTTGCTGTACGCACTGATTAAATGATTCACTCGCGATGAAGACTCCTCTCATGCTTGTCTTTGCCGTACAAACAACGACCGTCGCGTTCCTCGACCAACACGCACTCAAATACTTCAAGACTTAATAAAGTATTTTGATAGTTTCTTTAATTCATAACGAGATTCTAAAATACACGAATAGTTTTCTGTACACTCCGATATATTACTTTACATGTTGGTTAATCAAGCTAATATACTTTAACACTTTAAAAAACTTATTAAAACGAAGTTAAAATATACTAAGAGTGTCTTTAACACATACTAAGAGAAAAAGAAGACTAAAAAAACTTACTTAGCTGTACACGGGGTATTATTTATAGGGCTCACTATTTCTCTTTCCCCACCCGTTCTACTCAAATAATTCCGATAGGCTCATGACTGATTTCCTTGCCGGGAACTTTAAATTCGTCCATTCAGGAACCTTAAAAAACTCGCGCTCTAAAGTCACGCTTCTTCGCATTGGTGTTTAGTCTGGGGAACGCGGGAGTTTTGCCACGTGTCCGACTGCTACACCAAACGACGCGACTTTCACCAAAGTTTCTCTTTTTTTCATCGCCTGATCCGTTGTTTTGCCCAAGGTTGTCGTTCGTCAAAATCTAACGGGATTCAACAGTTTTATGATTTTTTGCGAACAAAGCATTTCCTTCTTTATGACTTTAGAAAGCTGTTTATTGTACAATGCGCTTTTATTCTGTTGCCGCCAGACTGTCGCCAACTTACAATATTTCTGTCAGACGTTATTTTGCCTCAATCTTTTTATCAGCACATTTAATTTGCTTAATAATAACTAAAAAACATACATTAAATGATTAATTACGTTAATTACATAATATAGTCTTACGTGATCTACATTCACGTTATATTTAGTCCCCCAAATTGATTTGATCATGATCGATATTCGAATTCAAGGCAAATCAATTTGTACGCCTCTGAAAGTGCTCAGTTTATTATTGACAAAGCTTGTTTACGTCTGAGGTTGTTGCCTTTTCAGTACAATAATGGTGTGCAACCCTCGGCTTTTGTGCACTTTCACTTCTTGTCTGGCGAGAGCTTGCCCCCTCCCTCTCAAACCAGTTTGTTTGCAGCTGTTTACAATTCATTTTGTTGTTTACAACTGCTGGCCTTACGTACATCACATGGCTTATTATTATGTAACTTACTACACATTGGTTTAAGTTTATTTACAATGTTTGTTATCAGTGTTGAGGAAATTTAAATTTATCAAAGTTTTGATATTTCTTTTCCCTTCTGACTGATCTTATTTACAATTTTACTGTTACTCGCGGTGGTACGGCTTCAACTGTCGCACGTTAAAAATTCCACGAATCGATCCTGGTTTATCCACCTCCGCCATTTCGTAAGTTGCATTTCCTTTTATTCCTTTTACAACGTACGGTCCCTCAAACAGTTCACAGAATTTCGCTGTGACTCTATTCAAAGCATCTGAAATTGGATGAGTCTTTATTAAAACTAAGTCTCCTACCTTGAATTTCACCTTATCGACGCCTTCATTGTTTTTCTTTGCTCGACGTTCACCCTTTCTTTTTAATCGTCGATATATTACCTCTCGGCAATCCTTAACGTCTTCCTTCATTAACTCTCGGTCCACATACACCTCCCATGCTCTTCTTGGCCTTCGACCCCATTGTGCCTGAAATGGTGTCATTTCAATCGTGTCGTGGTGAGTCTCATTGATACATTTTTCAATTAATTTAATATATTTGGCCCATTTGGTTTGGTGTCCATTAACCATCACTCTGAATATGTTACCTAATTGGCGGTTAACCCTTTCAGCAAGATTGGTACACGGGTTACGGATGGCAGTGTACTTGGGCTTGATTTCAAGTGCATTTAACTGTGTCACCCAAAATCTACTTGTAAACTGTGCTCCATTATCCGTCAATATAGCTCTCGGTTTTCCAATTTCTTGGATGTAATTTTTTAATTTATTAAGCGTAACAGCTGTAGTTGCTCTTTTCATCGGGTATAATTTCACAAACTTGGTGAAATTATCGACGATCACCAGAATATACCTCACACCACTGGTAGACGATATCAAAGGACCGTAATAATCCATGCTAATGAGTTCACATCTCTCCTTTGGCAGAACTGGTTTGGTCTGTCCCATGCATTTCTTGAAATGGTCTTTACATTTTTGACAGGTATCACATGTTTTAATTAACCTCTTAAGGTATTTGTAGAGATGATCGCCTGTAAAATGTTCCTTAAAGATCTCATAGCTTCTCCTCACACCGCAGTGTCCATACATTACGTGAATCTCCTTTAATAACGCTTGTCCAATTTCTTGTGTTACTACCAATTTCCACCTTCCGTTCTCCTTACGATATAATTTATTATTATATACTTGGTATATCTTACTGAGTTTGTCATTTTTATTGTTGTGTAACCGGTCGATGATATTATTTAGTTTAACGTTGTTCATTTGGTGTAATGTAATGTTTTTCAACTGATTTTTTAATGGTTTACCCAGTTTGATGTCAACTGCGTAAATTTCAGTCTCCTCGTCTCCATCTGGTATTATATTTTCTAGTACATCTTGAGGGTTTCGACTAAGTACATCCGCTACGATATTGTCAGTACCTTTGCAATGTACTATCTCAAAATCATACTCCTGGATAGCCAGTATCCATCGTGTAATTCGGGAACAATTTAACTGACATTTTTGAATAAATGTTAGTGCCTTGTTATCCGTGACAATGGTCAATGGTCGACCTAACACGTAAGTTCTAAATTTTTTCAAGCAATGGACTACGCTGAGCAGTTCTACTTCCGTAGTGAAATAATTTAATTCGGCACCTCTAAGCACACGACTGGTGAATGCAACGACCCCTATTTGCTCGTCTTCATCTATTTGATAAAGCTGACCCCCAATCGCATATTTACTCGCGTCAGTCTGCAGGTAAAATCTTTTATTTGGGTCAGGATGTCGTAGCATCACTGTGTCCACGAATAGTCTCTTGACCTCCTTAAAATTATTTTCTAACTCTTCTGTCCATTTAAACTTTATGCCTTTTTTTTAGTAACTGTAGCAGTGGTCTTGTTTTTTCTGCATATTGGCTTGTGAATTTGTTGTAAAAATTAGTTAGGCCAAGAAATCCCTTTAGTTGTTTTGGATTCTTTGGTCTAGGAAAATCCATAATAGCGGAGATTTTTTCTGTGGAAGCGCTGATACCTTTTGTAGACAGCTCATATCCCAGGTAACTAATTCTGTCTCGAAAGAATTTGGACTTCTTTAAGTTCACTGTGAGGTTCTCTCTTTTGAGGTTGTCTAACAACATGCGTAAGTGTTCCAGGTGTTCTTCAATGTTTTCTGATACACATAAACAATCGTCCACATATAGTATGGTAAATCTTTTTACTTCTTCTGTCAAAACTTTATCCAATCCGCGGGTCAGACTTGCTAAACTCGTCTTTAGCCCGAATGGTGTTACAGTGTACCTGTAGCATTTGCCTCTGTAGAGGAAGCCAGTGTAGTCCCGGGAATCTTCAGCAAGTGGGATCTGCCAGAAGCTGCTGGTGAGATCAATACTACTCATGACTTTCACTTTTCCGCAGCTCGCCAACACTTGATCAATTGGTATTGCTCCCTCATGATCCGGAACAGTGACCGCATTGATTCTTCTTGCGTCTAAACACAGTCGTACAGTCTGATCTTTCTTGACTACAGTCACCATTGGGTTTATATACGGACTGTTTGCTCGTTCTATTACACCGCATCTTTCCATCTTTTTAATCTCTTCTTCCACTGCATTTTTATATTTTAGTGGAACTGGCCACCCTTTTAAGCAATAAGGGGTTGTGTCAGTTACCTTTAACCTGTGTACATATTTGTTGATTCTACCTGGTTGCTCACGGAACACTTGTTGGTTAGAGTATAAAATGTTCTCCAATTCTTCTTTTGTTTTAGAATCGATACCGGTTGTTTCTTCAAGCTTCTCTTGAATCGTATTAGCAATCTTTTCTCCGTCTTCCTCGAGTTCTAATGCCATTATTTCCGCACTTACGGGTTCTTCACTGCTATTATGATTATTCTTGAAAGTAATTTTATTATCTGGAAGGTTAATCACACATCTACCTTCTTGCAATAAGTTAATTCCAATAATACACTCCCTGATTAAATTAGGGACAATTATAAACACAGCATCAGTCACATACTCTCCGATTCTTACTTCGAGCATTATCTGTTGGGTTATCTTATTCGATTTCTTCCCCACTGCTCCTTTAATAACTAAATTAGTAATTTTTAATATAGGTATATTGCCCATACGTTTTTTATTTTGCTGATACCACTCTGCAGACAACGCACAGATTTGGCTCCCCGTATCAAGTAGTGATATTATAGGTATACCATTGAGTTGTATCTCCATTTCAGGACATTTAGTTTTATTGATTTCTTGATATTCCGACTCCTCTTCCATCAGAGTGTCCCTAATATCAATAAAAGTAGTACTGATTATCTTACAATTATCGCCTAATTCTACCTTATCTCTAAAATAATTCTTAACTAGTTTTTTGACTGGGCAACATTCTTTGTATGTATGTTTGAACTACTTGCTACCTGCGAGGTCCCTTGAGTGCCGCTTGTTGACGCTAATGTATTCATTTGGGATTCGTATACCCGTTTCTGCGGTGCTCTTTCTCTCTCGTTTGCCTCAGCTGTTTTCTCTCCTTGTCGCCACGGTGCCTTGTGACGTGGGGGGTTACTCCGCTCTGTCCTATTTTCCGGCCAGTGATTAGCATTATTTACGTTCCTTTCCTGCTTGGGCTGAAACTGCATATTACCCTCGCCGTTCGTTCCATTCTTCTTTTGTCGCAAGGCTGCGAATTCCATTAACAGGTTTTGAAAGTCCGTAATGTTATTCACACCCCTCGTAATGCAGGCAACAGCAATGTCGTGACTGTAGTGGTGTGCTAGTTTTCGAATTAGGTGTAAGTCTGACATCGGCGGTATTAATTGCCGGTTCTGTAAGATACGCCTTTCCATATATTGCGTCATGCTTAACCCGCTCTCCGGGCGATATTTCCCAAATTCTAACTTATCACGGACGGACTCCTGGATCATTTGATTCCAGTACTTGGCTGTGAATGCGGTCTGAAATTGCTCAAAAGTGTTTACCTCATTACGTATCAGCTTCCACCATATGGCGGCTTCTCCGTCTAAGTGTCTTCCTATCCAGCTCACCTCTTCACCTGGGTAGTATTCACGGTGTATTTCTTCTAGCTCCTTCACAAACTCCATCGGATACTCTCCTTCTCCATTGAAGTTCACATTTTTAGTGTGTTCAATTATCACTCCTTGCTGCCTAGGTGTGCGTTCGATCTGGGCGATTTTATTGCGTACATCTTCCTTGATTTTACTTATCTTCCCGTCGATTGTAGAACAGCTATTTTCGTAACATTCTTTCAGTTGTTCTATCTGTTCTTCATTTTTCTTCTTGTGCGTAATCATTTTATTAGTTATGGCTCTAATGTCATATGCGACACTAGCTTGGTGTTGTTGAAGCGACTCTTCACACTTCTCCCAATGTTCTTTCGCTACTGATCGTACTATTTCCACCTCTTCTCTCACGACTTCTTTGACTTCTGTACGTAATTGTATTGCTGTTTCTCGGTTTTCATTTAGGATTTCTTGTATTTGTTGTGCTATCTGTGTTTTGTGTTCCTGTAGTTGTTGTGTATATCTTTGTTCCATGTTTCGTTCCATGTCATGTATTCGTTTTTCTATACATGTAATGTTTTCTGTTATTTGCTGGTTATTTTCTGCTAACTGTCGTGTGAAAGCTAGTTTGAGTTGTTCTGTATTCTCTTCATTTTTCTTAGTATTTTCATTTAATTTTTCTATCATGTTCTTTTCTAATTTTCGTGTGTTTTCTGTCAGTTTTTGTTCTATTCTGTTGATGTTTTCAGTCATTTGATGATTATTTTCTATTAATAATCGTTTAGTATTTTCTGTCATTTGTTGTGTAAATTGCTGTAGTAGCCTACTGATATCTATGTTTGTAGCTGTTTGTTGGGTTTCAGTCTGTGATTGTGTCTGTTCTGTTTCGGACCGTATATCATCGTTTTGTCGTCGTCCCCTGACGAAACCTCCGGGCTTTCACTTTCCGTGGCCTCTTCCCATTCTTTCTCTCCCATTTGATTGTTAATATCAAATTCAATGTCGGACCCACCGTTATTTTCGTTACTGTTAGCCATTCTACTATTTGTACTACTAACCAATTTAAATTTCCTTACTTTACTGCGAGTTAACATTTAATTTTCTACCATTTACTTATTTTAGCACATATCTTATTCTAATTGCTTATCGTCTATCCCGTTTCATTCTGCCGAGCTCATTTACATTCAAGCTCCACAAAGTTGGGCGACAATATTACTTATTGTGGGTTTGCTCCACGTTCTAGGCGCCAATATTACTTATTGGAGATTCGTGCTCCACGTTTGGATGTGTCAATATCACTTATCTCTGCAACTGCACTACGTTGATGGCGACAAATATTACTTATCGTGGGTTTGCTCCACGTTCTAGGCGCCAATTACTATTAAAGCTCGTGACTAGGCCCACTTATTGGTGCGGCAAATATAACTTTTACGTGTATAATTTGTAAGTAATTAAGTTTATCTTATTTAATGTAATGATATTTGGTTTAAAAAGTATTAGATGCTGGGCGCCAGAGATGTTATGTGATCTCAGGGGGTTTTTTGAATAAAAACTCTGCAGTTAAGATGCTAATAACTTTTAATTATTACTAAATCTTTCAAGACAATATATATATATATGTATATATTCAATGCCTTAATATTAACAAGATACTGACTTCTGACAACCATCAGATATATTTAATACAACTCTGAATTTCTCAATCCTAATTTACATTAATTAAATTGAGCATTTCTAAAGTCATAAAGGATAAAATCATATTACTAGCATCCAACTGCTCGTCGGTTCTTTTAGAATGAAAAGGGATGTTTAGGGATATAGACGATACGACTACATAGAATATTAGTTAATACATAAGTACAATGAAACCGTTACTTGTGTTCAGGATTATCCATTCCATCTGCCGACAATGCCTTGAGTGAACATATATCACAATTTCACTTCGCACCATACTTTGCTTTAATTCCATTCACAATTACTTTCATCGATTCTTTACACACATCGGAACTCTGATTTAATACTCCACTCGACTTTCGCGCACAAGACAAAATATACTGTGTTAGTAATTACTTCGAGTTCACTGGTTTAAATAAAACTGCTTCTTACTTGCTGTACGCACTGATTAAATGATTCACTCGCGATGAAGACTCCTCTCATGCTTGTCTTTGCCGTACAAACAACGACCGTCGCGTTCCTCGACCAACACGCACTCAAATACTTCAAGATTTAATAAAGTATTTTGATAGTTTCTTTAATTCATAACGAGATTCTAAAATACACGAATAGTTTTCTGTACACTCCGATATATTACTTTACATGTTGGTTAATCAAGCTAATATACTTTAACACTTTAAAAAACTTATTAAAACGAAGTTAAAATATACTAAGAGCGTCTTTAACACATACTAAGAGAAAAAGAAGACTAAAAAAACTTACTTAGCTGTACACGGGGTATTATTTATAGGGCTCACTATTTCTCTTTCCCCACCCGTTCTACTCAAATAATTCCGATAGGCTCATGACTGATTTCCTTGCCGGGAACTTTAAATTCGTCCATTCAGGAACCTTAAAAAACTCGCGCTCTAAAGTCACGCTTCTTTGCATTGGTGTTTAGTCTGGGGAACGCGGGAGTTTTGCCACGTGTCCGACTGCTACACCAAACGACGCGACTTTCACCAAAGTTTCTCTTTTTTTTATCGCCTGATCCGTTGTTTTGCCCAAGGTTGTCGTTCGTCAAAATCTAACGGGACTCAACAGTTTTATGATTTTTCGCGAACAAAGCATTTCCTTCTTTATGACTTTAGAAAGCTGTTTATTGTACAATGCGCTTTTATTCTGTTGCCGCCAGACTGTCGCCAACTTACAATATTTCTGTGAGACGTTATTTTGCCTCAATCTTTTTATCAGCACATTTAATTTGCTTAATAATAACTAAAAAACATACATTAAATGATTAATTACGTTAATTACATAATATAGGCTTACGTGATCTACATTCACGTTATATTTAGTCCCCCAAATTGATTTGATCATGATCGATATTCGAATTCAAGGCAAATCAATTTGTACGCCTCTGAAAGTGCTCAGTTTATTATTGACAAAGCTTGTTTACGTCTGAGGTTGTTGCCTTTTCAGTACAATAATGGTGTGCAACCCTCGGCTTTTGTGCACTTTCACTTCTTGTCTGGCGAGAGCTTGCCCCCTCCCTCTCAAACCAGTTTGTTTGCAGCTGTTTACAATTCATTTTGTTGTTTACAACTGCTGGCCTTACGTACATCACATGGCTTATTATTATGTAACTTACTACACATTGGTTTAAGTTTATTTACAATGTTTGTTATCAGTGTTGAGGAAATTTAAATTTATCAAAGTTTTGATATTTCTTTTCCCTTCTGACTGATCTTATTTACAATTTTACTGTTACTCGCGGTGGTACGGCTTCAACTGTCGCACGTTGAAAATTCCACGAATCGATCCTGGTTTATCCACCTCCGCCATTTCGTAAGTTGCATTTCCTTTTATTCCTTTTACAACGTACGGTCCCTCAAACAGTTCACAGAATTTCGCTGTGACTCTATTCAAAGCATCTGAAATTGGATGAGTCTTTATTAAAACTAAGTCTCCTACCTTGAATTTCACCTTATCGACGCCTTCATTGTTTTTCTTTGCTCGACGTTCACCCTTTCTTTTTAATCGTCGATATATTACCTCTCGGCAATCCTTAACGTCTTCCTTCATTAACTCTCGGTCCACATACACCTCCCATGCTCTTCTTGGCCTTCGACCCCATTGTGCCTGAAATGGTGTCATTTCAATCGTGTCGTGGTGAGTCTCATTGATACATTTTTCAATTAATTTAATATATTTGGCCCATTTGGTTTGGTGTCCGTTAACCATCACTCTGAATATGTTACCTAATTGGCGGTTAACCCTTTCAGCAAGATTGGTACACGGGTTACGGATGGCAGTGTACTTGGGCTTGATTTCAAGTGCATTTAACTGTGTCACCCAAAATCTACTTGTAAACTGTGCTCCATTATCCGTCAATATAGCTCTCGGTTTTCCAATTTCTTGGATGTAATTTTTTAATTTATTAAGCGTAACAGCTGTAGTTGCTCTTTTCATCGGGTATAATTTCACAAACTTGGTGAAATTATCGACGATCACCAGAATATACCTCACACCACTGGTAGACGATATCAAAGGACCGTAATAATCCATGCTAATGAGTTCACATCTCTCCTTTGGCAGAACTGGTTTGGTCTGTCCCATGCATTTCTTGAAATGGTCTTTACATTTTTGACAGGTATCACATGTTTTAATTAACCTCTTAAGGTATTTGTAGAGATGATCGCCTGTAAAATGTTCCTTAAAGATCTCATAGCTTCTCCTCACACCGCAGTGTCCATACATTACGTGAATCTCCTTTAATAACGCTTGTCCAATTTCTTGTGTTACTACCAATTTCCACCTTCCGTTCTCCTTACGATATAATTTATTATTATATACTTGGTATATCTTACTGAGTTTGTCATTTTTATTGTTGTGTAACCGGTCGATGATATTATTTAGTTTAACGTTGTTCATTTGGTGTAATGTAATGTTTTTCAACTGATTTTTTAATGGTTTACCCAGTTTGATGTCAACTGCGTAAATTTCAGTCTCCTCGTCTCCATCTGGTATTATATTTTCTAGTACATCTTGAGGGTTTCGACTAAGTACATCCGCTACGATATTGTCAGTACCTTTGCAATGTACTATCTCAAAATCATACTCCTGGATAGCCAGTATCCATCGTGTAATTCGGGAACAATTTAACTGACATTTTTGAATAAATGTTAGTGCCTTGTTATCCGTGACAATGGTCAATGGTCGACCTAACACGTAAGTTCTAAATTTTTTCAAGCAATGGACTACGCTGAGCAGTTCTACTTCCGTAGTGAAATAATTTAATTCGGCACCTCTAAGCACACGACTGGTGAATGCAACGACCCCTATTTGCTCGTCTTCATCTATTTGATAAAGCTGACCCCCAATCGCATATTTACTCGCGTCAGTCTGCAGGTAAAATCTTTTATTTGGGTCAGGATGTCGTAGCATCACTGTGTCCACGAATAGTCTCTTGACCTCCTTAAAATTATTTTCTAACTCTTCTGTCCATTTAAACTTTATGCCTTTTTTTTAGTAACTGTAGCAGTGGTCTTGTTTTTTCTGCATATTGGCTTGTGAATTTGTTGTAAAAATTAGTTAGGCCAAGAAATCCCTTTAGTTGTTTTGGATTCTTTGGTCTAGGAAAATCCATAATAGCGGAGATTTTTTCTGTGGAAGCGCTGATACCTTTTGTAGACAGCTCATATCCCAGGTAACTAATTCTGTCTCGAAAGAATTTGGACTTCTTTAAGTTCACTGTGAGGTTCTCTCTTTTGAGGTTGTCTAACAACATGCGTAAGTGTTCCAGGTGTTCTTCAATGTTTTCTGATACACATAAACAATCGTCCACATATAGTATGGTAAATCTTTTTACTTCTTCTGTCAAAACTTTATCCAATCCGCGGGTCAGACTTGCTAAACTCGTCTTTAGCCCGAATGGTGTTACAGTGTACCTGTAGCATTTGCCTCTGTAGAGGAAGCCAGTGTAGTCCCGGGAATCTTCAGCAAGTGGGATCTGCCAGAAGCTGCTGGTGAGATCAATACTACTCATGACTTTCACTTTTCCGCAGCTCGCCAACACTTGATCAATTGGTATTGCTCCCTCATGATCCGGAACAGTGACCGCATTGATTCTTCTTGCGTCTAAACACAGTCGTACAGTCTGATCTTTCTTGACTACAGTCACCATTGGGTTTATATACGGACTGTTTGCTCGTTCTATTACACCGCATCTTTCCATCTTTTTAATCTCTTCTTCCACTGCATTTTTATATTTTAGTGGAACTGGCCACCCTTTTAAGCAATAAGGGGTTGTGTCAGTTACCTTTAACCTGTGTACATATTTGTTGATTCTACCTGGTTGCTCACGGAACACTTGTTGGTTAGAGTATAAAATGTTCTCCAATTCTTCTTTTGTTTTAGAATCGATACCGGTTGTTTCTTCAAGCTTCTCTTGAATCGTATTAGCAATCTTTTCTCCGTCTTCCTCGAGTTCTAATGCCATTATTTCCGCACTTACGGGTTCTTCACTGCTATTATGATTATTCTTGAAAGTAATTTTATTATCTGGAAGGTTAATCACACATCTACCTTCTTGCAATAAGTTAATTCCAATAATACACTCCCTGATTAAATTAGGGACAATTATAAACACAGCATCAGTCACATACTCTCCGATTCTTACTTCGAGCATTATCTGTTGGGTTATCTTATTCGATTTCTTCCCCACTGCTCCTTTAATAACTAAATTAGTAATTTTTAATATAGGTATATTGCCCATACGTTTTTTATTTTGCTGATACCACTCTGCAGACAACGCACAGATTTGGCTCCCCGTATCAAGTAGTGATATTATAGGTATACCATTGAGTTGTATCTCCATTTCAGGACATTTAGTTTTATTGATTTCTTGATATTCCGACTCCTCTTCCATCAGAGTGTCCCTAATATCAATAAAAGTAGTACTGATTATCTTACAATTATCGCCTAATTCTACCTTATCTCTAAAATAATTCTTAACTAGTTTTTTGACTGGGCAACATTCTTTGTATGTATGTTTGAACTACTTGCTACCTGCGAGGTCCCTTGAGTGCCGCTTGTTGACGCTAATGTATTCATTTGGGATTCGTATACCCGTTTCTGCGGTGCTCTTTCTCTCTCGTTTGCCTCAGCTGTTTTCTCTCCTTGTCGCCACGGTGCCTTGTGACGTGGGGGGTTACTCCGCTCTGTCCTATTTTCCGGCCAGTGATTAGCATTATTTACGTTCCTTTCCTGCTTGGGCTGAAACTGCATATTACCCTCGCCGTTCGTTCCATTCTTCTTTTGTCGCAAGGCTGCGAATTCCATTAACAGGTTTTGAAAGTCCGTAATGTTATTCACACCCCTCGTAATGCAGGCAACAGCAATGTCGTGACTGTAGTGGTGTGCTAGTTTTCGAATTAGGTGTAAGTCTGACATCGGCGGTATTAATTGCCGGTTCTGTAAGATACGCCTTTCCATATATTGCGTCATGCTTAACCCGCTCTCCGGGCGATATTTCCCAAATTCTAACTTATCACGGACGGACTCCTGGATCATTTGATTCCAGTACTTGGCTGTGAATGCGGTCTGAAATTGCTCAAAAGTGTTTACCTCATTACGTATCAGCTTCCACCATATGGCGGCTTCTCCGTCTAAGTGTCTTCCTATCCAGCTCACCTCTTCACCTGGGTAGTATTCACGGTGTATTTCTTCTAGCTCCTTCACAAACTCCATCGGATACTCTCCTTCTCCATTGAAGTTCACATTTTTAGTGTGTTCAATTATCACTCCTTGCTGCCTAGGTGTGCGTTCGATCTGGGCGATTTTATTGCGTACATCTTCCTTGATTTTACTTATCTTCCCGTCGATTGTAGAACAGCTATTTTCGTAACATTCTTTCAGTTTGTGAAGTTACACACTTTTTGCACTTATATTTAATACCTTCCATTCTTCATAAAATAATACTTACCGCTGCCAGAATTTCACTTACCGTCATGTTCCCCATAAAACTTATCTTTTGAAAACTGCCCAAGGTCGCCACGATATTTTTCTAGAAGGTAAAATATCGAAAACTTCTATACTCTTGCCCTTATAAAAAATCCCGCGATCTGACTGTAATAAAATTTCAGAAAACCCCCGATTTCGTTAGACGAATTTTTTCCACAGAAATGAGGAAGTGGCAATGACGAAATAACTTAGACTAACACATTTTGGTTATGAGATACCACTATTTACTTACATGACTGGAATTCCTTACTACAAGCACAACCCAATAGATATTACAACACCTTTTGAATCCATTACATATAGCTTACCGTTTTATAATTAAGTATAAATGAAAATAACATCAAAATAACAGCCCAGCTTGCTCTCACACACACTCATACAATTGAATATATTCCCCCTTATTTGTGTTTTACGAAGTCTGTTTCTTTATCCGCGGTAACCCGGTTACCGACGCCGACCGAACACGTGTTTTCGTTTTCAGTTACATTGTTCGTTATTCCTTTAAATCTGCCACTGTCACTGCCCGGCAACTGTTTATAACTTAGTTCAATTCTTCGGGTCCCGGTCGGTCTTCTTGGATTAACTACATTTGGCGAAAACTCGACCAACCGGGCCCGACACAAAATGTATAGGCGTCTGTTACTGAATGCGGCTCTAGCTGACTGTATGGCGTCTCTGCTTAAAGTCGACCGTCACTGGGAACGTAACAGGTACATGTTGTCTTTGGAGGGAAGCTGGTTCTTTACTGCCACTATGTTTTCGTCGTCGTATACTGTTGATTTGCTGAGGCATATTCAGTTTATGCATGGACTATAGCTGGTATATGTGTGTGACCAGAGCTTAATATTGGACTTGGCTCTGGTGATGTCGCCAACAGTAGGCGGAGTTTAACGCTGTTTTCCGGTAGCCGGTCACTTGGAGCTACTAACTTTTCGTCCCATCGCCATGTTTGCCTCCACTTTGGTGTTTTCTCACGGCGTCATTGCCGAGCCCCGCCCGGCTGAGTTGCATACGGGCGTCGAAACACATGTACAGAGTTCTGCGAATTTTTAGGGTGGTAAATTCTTCACCGCATTACTCAACAACAACCTGCGTCTTATTGCTTTGTTTCCAACTGTTCTGTCTCTCAACACTGGTCTATTATACGGACAAATACGTTGCACAATAATGCAGCTTTACAATATTTTATCCAAACCCGCCCGAAAACGAAATAAATAAAATTATAGAATTGCCCCAAACGATTAAAATAAAACACCCAAAAATTGACCCGCTACAATACCCCCTCGATGAGAATTCTACTGTCCACGACAGAAGAAATCTCATCGATAACCCCGAAGAGGACCGGTGAGGAACTGGTGCCAACAACCCCCTGGTTCTTAATCTGCATGGGTACACTACCCCCCTGGCTCAGCGACTATGGACTCATCTGAACGAGATCACTGGACTTCTCCGTACGAGATCCCAACACCGAGACATCGAACAGACTCGCATCACAGCGCACCTCGCCTTCTAACATGCTACCCCCCAAAATCCTCAACCCCTGGCTAAAATTACTCCAGCTCCTCCGCCGATATGGATCCCCTTTTTGCAAGCTGGGCTGCCTTTAGCAAATACTGGGCTCACACATACTCACATTACATGATACATTGTGAAATTGAAAAATTACAAAATTCTTTAAAATTGACAACAGTTTTTTTTTTTTTTTTAAATTCAAAGTTAAAAAAAAAATGATATGCTCAAAAAAATTCTCTTCATTATTTTTTGTTTCCTTTAAAATGACTTGAATTAAGAGTTTTCTCTACTTGAACAAAGCCTTAACCTAACATGTCTTAGTCTAACAAATACAGTTCAATACAAGAAATCAGTAAACTAAACAATCAACAAAACAACAAAACATGGTAAATACACACATAATAAAACAATCATTATCTAAAATATTCATTTGCTGGCAGGTGAAAAATCAAGTTTTTTTTTTTTTTTTTTTCAAAAAAATCAAATTCCCCAAAAATTTTAAAATTCAAAAAAAAATTTACATTTTGTTTAAAGGTTTCATTTATATTTAGAAATTATTCAAAACTGGTTTAAAGTGATTAAGTAAACAAATAAAATTAATTCCCTACTATACAAGTTTAGTAGGTGTCTGACCTCATCAGCTGATCGTAACTAGGTCAAGTCCAAAACCCTTGACCTACATATGTTATGTATGCTTTCTGAAAATACACTGAACATCTGTAATATCCTATCTTGAAATACAAAACATGATAACATAAAATATTTAAAATTACAAAATATTATTATTAATGATCATCAACTTGACATTTAAATTATTTAAAATAAACACTTCTTGACTTTACATTATTTTCAATTCTATTAAAATTTCTGTCACTGGTTTCTAAAAAATAAACAATTGTATATTCTTTATCATGAATCTCTCTTTTTGCTTAACAGTTTAATTCTACAATACTGTGGGTGATGTAAATTATTTATTCTCATTTACTGTATTAGATCGGTATACATATATGAACTTTCTCTCTCTGACTCTAATATCAATCAACTTCAATTACCATGACACCCATCTCTACAAAAATATCTACTAATCAAGACACTCTAAACCCCAACTTATCATTGAACACAAATCGCTACCTTCTCTCTTTATATAAAAAAATACTCTCTAACCCTTTGTACATAGGATACGTGTTTCCCCTACCCAAAACTCAATTCCCTTATTTGGCCCCTGGATTTTACCTAAGGCGGCCCCTTCCCCACTAAAATCTATCCCAATTCCCGTCCCAACCCTTGTTGCGGACTCCTACATGACACTACCCCCTAATACAAAATTGCCATCCCCAAAAATCTCAATCTCATTACATTACTACAAATACACAAAATAACCTCATTAACTATAAAAACAACAATATATCACTCAAAATCTACATAAAGTCTCCATTACCACTGTGTCAACATTAATACTTCACCAACTCTGTTACATCTCATCAACTCAAAAACAACATTACATCATATTCATCTTTATCATTTCACATTCAACTTTTAATTCAATTTGGACAGGTCTACGTGTCCCATAAAACATTTATCACCCATGAGTTATCTTTTATTAATTTGCATAAATTATTGTTATTTTATTTCTCATATTCTTTTTATCCTTACTTCAAAATATCTGTAGTACATTAAACATTAATTACTTGGAACATTTACTAACCAATATACCAGTGACGTTATTGCTGATCAGTTGATCTCCTGACATAATGAAAATACATCTCACAATTGAATAAATTATATGAAATATACATATTTATTTATCATCAATCATTAATCATCCTTCATAACTTTCTACAATTAGATTACTTAAAATTTTCAAATTCCTTATTAATATTTATTTTTCATCATACCTCAGTTATTATTACCCTTTAAATCATTATCTCAAGTTATTTTCATTATTGAAGTTAAAATTCGTTCCATTAAGTTAAACATCGGTGTACATTTTATTATATTTGATTTGTATCATAAAAATTTTATACTTACAGTCCATAATTCATATACTGACATACATAACTATATACACCATACACCACTACTCCAAGTAACCTCTGAAACATTTAACAAAAAGTTATTTCAAATCAACAACTTATCAACTAATTACCAACTTCACTTCTCGTTAAACCATTTAAATTCATCAGAAAATTTAATTATATAATCTTTGAATTAATCAAAACATTTAAAACATTTCAAATTATTTTAATTAAATTAATTAAACATTTACAATTAGCCAATTAGTTTTCAAAATTAATTCGGTTATTTATTTAAATTGCAAATATTAATATTAGTATTACAACAATCATCTACACACATATTGTTTACTTAACATTCTACAATACACACAAATAAACTTATTAAACATTTATTTACAAATCTGCATCCTTATTTATTTAGTCATATCACACTTCAATGTTCCAAGGTTGCGAGGTCACAAAACCATAAAACATAATGTTTAATTGTCTTTTATTGCTTTACTATTTTAGCCTCCATCGTCAAAAATATACCTCACATATTTATATACTAAATGATTTTCATCTACATCCAAGTTATTATTATTATTTTTATCATAAACCATTACCTCTATGTCATTCATTTTCCCTTTTATTATTTCATAAGACTTGTCACTATTATTTGTTTTTATCCCGCCTCCGTGAATATTTGTTGTTACACCCAGGTAATTTATTTTCTCATCATATTCCTCCACTACAAGTACACTAATTCTTCCTACAGGTACACATTTATCATCAATATAATCATTGTCTACTACTACACAAGGTATGTCTACATTATTTATCATAACTCTCTTAATATCCATCTTCTCTATCAGCTCTACATAACCTCTATTTATTTTGAACCACTCTAACTCTTTCTCTCTCTCATAATCACTTTCATCACAATACCTGTCACAACACCACTGACCTACTTCACTCCATGCAAAGGGCACAACAAACTTACCATACCACTTCCTGGCTTTTCCAGGTTTACAAAAAATTAGGGGACTGCTTGAAGACACCTTGTCTTCCACATAATTAACGGAGGAAACTCTGTCCTCAAAAATCACTACTAGCGGAGTCCTTACTCCACTTACATCACGGAGAAAATTTGCCCTTTGCCACCCTAACCTTTCATCACACTCTCTCTCAATTTCATCAACACTCGCTAACATTTTGTTATTAAGTTCTACTTCACCACAAACTTCATCATCACTATTTGTTTTCACCACATCATTCTTAAATAGCTCGTTTTCAACTATTTTATCACTATTATTTATTAATTCATTTTTACAACTGTAACTTACCTTGTTAATTATTTCTTCGCTATTACCAAAGACATTATTACCACTTACCTGTGTTAACTCAACTTTTAATTGACATCTATCTCCCTCCCACTTCTCGTCTCGTTTTTTCAATTCCTTGTTGAATTCCTTGGTATTACTAACCATGTCATCTAACATTGCGTTTTGTTTATCCAAATGTTCATTAAACTTGTTACACATCATAATCATCATATTCATCATCTGTGTCTTATAATCAGATTCACTCATTTCATTGTTACTTACCTCATTGTCTGTCACCTGATCGACTTTATTTTTGTTAACTTGGTCTATCTCACTACCTTTATTTACCACCCTCACGCTCTCATCATTATCACTAGGCCTATTCTCTGTCTTATTCTCTACCACTATCTCTTCAACTATCTTACCTGTATCATTGGTCATCTCACTATGTTTATTAATTTCTGCGAATATTCCTTCCTCTTGTTCTTCCATTTGTGTTAACCTATCGTCTAAATCACCCCATTCCTCGTTTGTCATCTCCCCCACAACACCTCGAAATTCATTCTCCCATTCCTCCCACGCAAAGTCACTATCATTACTTTGTATTATAGACATGTTTAAAGTTCGTTTGTATAACACTTTTATATATAAAATTACTCTTTTTCTCTACTCACACCTAACACATTGTGAATCACAATAACATAAACCTAACCTACTTAATTATGTACGATAACATTTTTATACATTCGTCATTACCACATCCCAACTTCTGTGTATTAAAATAGGTCTAGTTCCTATAAAATTTATATACGAACATCCTGGCAGGGGCGTCGCTGTGAAGTTACTCACTTTTTACCCTGATATTTGATACATTCCACTCTTCATAAAATAATACTTACCGCTGCCAGAATTTCACTTACCGTCATGGTCCCCGTAAAACTTATCTTTTGAAAACTGCCCAAGGTCGCCACGATATTTTTTCTAGAAAGTAAAATATCGAAAACTTATACACTCTTGCCCTTATAAAAAATCCCGCGATCTGACTATAATAAAACTCCAGAAAACCCCCGATTTCGTTAGACGAATTTTTTCCACAGAAATGAGGAAGTGGCAATGACGAAATAACTTAGACTAACACATTTTGGTTATGAGATACCACTATTTACTTACATGACTGGAATTCCTTACTACAAGCACAACACAATAGATATTACAACACCTTTTGAATCCATTACATATAGCTTACCGTTTTATAATTAAGTATAAATGAAAATAACATCAAAATAACAGCCCAGCTTGCTCTCACACACACTCATACAATTGAATATATTCCCCCTTATTTGTGTTTTACGAAGTCTGTTTCTTTATCCGCGGTAACCCGGTTACCGACGCCGACCGAACACGTGTTTTCGTTTTCAGTTACATTGTTCGTTATTCCTTTAAATCTGCCACTGTCACTGCCCGGCAACTGTTTATAACTTAGTTCAATTCTTCGGGTCCCGGTCGGTCTTCTTGGATTAACTACATTTGGCGAAAACTCGACCAACCGGGCCCGACACAAAATGTATAGGCGTCTGTTACTGAATGCGGCTCTAGCTGACTGTATGGCGTCTCTGCTTAAAGTCGACCGTCACTGGTAACGTAACAGGTACATGTTCTCTTTGGAGGGAAGCTGGTTCTTTACTGCCACTATGTTTTCGTCGTCGTATACTGTTGATTTGCTGAGGCGTATTCAGTTTATGCATGGACTATAGCTGGTATATGTGTGTGACCAGAGCTTAATATTGGACTTGGCTCTGGTGATGTCGCCAACAGTAGGCGGAGTTTAACGCTGTTTTCCGGTAGCCGGTCACTTGGAGCTACTAACTTTTCGTCCCATCGCCATGTTTGCCTCCACTTTGGTGTTTTCTCACGGCGTCATTGCCGAGCCCCGCCCGGCTGAGTTGCATACGGGCGTCGAAACACATGTACAGAGTTCTGCGAATTTTTAGGGTGGTAAATTCTTCACCGCATTACTCAACAACAACCTGCGTCTTATTGCTTTGTTTCCAACTGTTCTGTCTCTCAACACTGGTCTATTATACGGACAAATACGTTGCACAATAATGCAGCTTTACAATATTTTATCCAAACCCGCCCGAAAACGAAATAAATAAAATTATAGAATTGCCCCAAACGATTAAAATAAAACACCCAAAAATTGACCCGCTACAAGTTGTTCTATCTGTTCTTCATTTTTCTTCTTGTGCGTAATCATTTTATTAGTTATGGCTCTAATGTCATATGCGACACTAGCTTGGTGTTGTTGAAGCGACTCTTCACACTTCTCCCAATGTTCTTTCGCTACTGATCGTACTATTTCCACCTCTTCTCTCACGACTTCTTTGACTTCTGTACGTAATTGTATTGCTGTTTCTCGGTTTTCATTTAGGATTTCTTGTATTTGTTGTGCTATCTGTGTTTTGTGTTCCTGTAGTTGTTGTGTATATCTTTGTTCCATGTTTCGTTCCATGTCATGTATTCGTTTTTCTATACATGTAATGTTTTCTGTTATTTGCTGGTTATTTTCTGCTAACTGTCGTGTGAAAGCTAGTTTGAGTTGTTCTGTATTCTCTTCATTTTTCTTAGTATTTTCATTTAATTTTTCTATCATGTTCTTTTCTAATTTTCGTGTGTTTTCTGTCAGTTTTTGTTCTATTCTGTTGATGTTTTCAGTCATTTGATGATTATTTTCTATTAATAATCGTTTAGTATTTTCTGTCATTTGTTGTGTAAATTGCTGTAGTAGCCTACTGATATCTATGTTTGTAGCTGTTTGTTGGGTTTCAGTCTGTGATTGATGTGATGTGATACTTATCGTGGGTTTGCTCCACGTTCTAGGCGCCAATTACTATTAAAGCTCGTGACTAGGCCCACTTATTGGTGCGGCAAATATAACTTTTATGTGTATAATTTGTAAGTAATTAAGTTTATCTTATTTAATGTAATGATATTTGGTTTAAAAAGTATTAGATGCTGGGCGCCAGAGATGTTATGTGATCTCAGGGGGTTTTTTGAATAAAAACTCTGCAGTTAAGATGCTAATAACTTTTAATTATTACTAATTCTTTCAAGACAATATATATATATGTATATATTCAATGCCTTAATATTAACAAGATATTGACTTCTGACAACCATCAGATATATTTAATACAACTCTGAATTTCTCAATCCTAATTTACATTAATTAAATTGAGCATTTCTAAAGTCATAAAGGATAAAATCATATTACTAGCATCCAACTGCTCGTCGGTTCTTTTAGAATGAAACGGGATGTTTAGGGATATAGACGATACGACTACATAGAATATTAGTTAATACATAAGTACAATGAAACCGTTACTTGTGTTCAGGATTATCCATTCCATCTGCCGACAATGCCTTGAGTGAACATATATCACAATTTCACTTCGCACCATACTTTGCTTTAATTCCATTCACAATTACTTTCATCGATTCTTTACACACATCGGAACTCTGATTTAATACTCCACTCGACTTTCGCGCACAAGACAAAATATACTGTGTTAGTAATTACTTCGAGTTCACTGGTTTAAATAAAACTGCTTCTTACTTGCTGTACGCACTGATTAAATGATTCACTCGCGATGAAGACTCCTCTCATGCTTGTCTTTGCCGTACAAACAACGACCGTCGCGTTCCTCGACCAACACGCACTCAAATACTTCAAGACTTAATAAAGTATTTTGATAGTTTCTTTAATTCATAACGAGATTCTAAAATACACGAATAGTTTTCTGTACACTCCGATATATTACTTTACATGTTGGTTAATCAAGCTAATATACTTTAACACTTTAAAAAACTTATTAAAACGAAGTTAAAATATACTAAGAGCGTCTTTAACACATACTAAGAGAAAAAGAAGACTAAAAAAACTTACTTAGCTGTACACGGGGTATTATTTATAGGGCTCACTATTTCTCTTTCCCCACCCGTTCTACTCAAATAATTCCGATAGGCTCATGACTGATTTCCTTGCCGGGAACTTTAAATTCGTCCATTCAGGAACCTTAAAAAACTCGCGCTCTAAAGTCACGCTTCTTCGCATTGGTGTTTAGTCTGGGGAACGCGGGAGTTTTGCCACGTGTCCGACTGCTACACCAAACGACGCGACTTTCACCAAAGTTTCTCTTTTTTTTATCGCCTGATCCGTTGTTTTGCCCAAGGTTGTCGTTCGTCAAAATCTAACGGGACTCAACAGTTTTATGATTTTTCGCGAACAAAGCATTTCCTTCTTTATGACTTTAGAAAGCTGTTTATTGTACAATGCGCTTTTATTCTGTTGCCGCCAGACTGTCGCCAACTTACAATATTTCTGTGAGACGTTATTTTGCCTCAATCTTTTTATCAGCACATTTAATTTGCTTAATAATAACTAAAAAACATACATTAAATGATTAATTACGTTAATTACATAATATAGGCTTACGTGATCTACATTCACGTTATATTTAGTCCCCCAAATTGATTTGATCATGATCGATATTCGAATTCAAGGCAAATCAATTTGTACGCCTCTGAAAGTGCTCAGTTTATTATTGACAAAGCTTGTTTACGTCTGAGGTTGTTGCCTTTTCAGTACAATAATGGTGTGCAACCCTCGGCTTTTGTGCACTTTCACTTCTTGTCTGGCGAGAGCTTGCCCCCTCCCTCTCAAACCAGTTTGTTTGCAGCTGTTTACAATTCATTTTGTTGTTTACAACTGCTGGCCTTACGTACATCACATGGCTTATTATTATGTAACTTACTACACATTGGTTTAAGTTTATTTACAATGTTTGTTATCAGTGTTGAGGAAATTTAAATTTATCAAAGTTTTGATATTTCTTTTCCCTTCTGACTGATCTTATTTACAATTTTACTGTTACTCGCGGTGGTACGGCTTCAACTGTCGCACGTTGAAAATTCCACGAATCGATCCTGGTTTATCCACCTCCGCCATTTCGTAAGTTGCATTTCCTTTTATTCCTTTTACAACGTACGGTCCCTCAAACAGTTCACAGAATTTCGCTGTGACTCTATTCAAAGCATCTGAAATTGGATGAGTCTTTATTAAAACTAAGTCTCCTACCTTGAATTTCACCTTATCGACGCCTTCATTGTTTTTCTTTGCTCGACGTTCACCCTTTCTTTTTAATCGTCGATATATTACCTCTCGGCAATCCTTAACGTCTTCCTTCATTAACTCTCGGTCCACATACACCTCCCATGCTCTTCTTGGCCTTCGACCCCATTGTGCCTGAAATGGTGTCATTTCAATCGTGTCGTGGTGAGTCTCATTGATACATTTTTCAATTAATTTAATATATTTGGCCCATTTGGTTTGGTGTCCGTTAACCATCACTCTGAATATGTTACCTAATTGGCGGTTAACCCTTTCAGCAAGATTGGTACACGGGTTACGGATGGCAGTGTACTTGGGCTTGATTTCAAGTGCATTTAACTGTGTCACCCAAAATCTACTTGTAAACTGTGCTCCATTATCCGTCAATATAGCTCGCGGTTTTCCAATTTCTTGGATGTAATTTTTTAATTTATTAAGCGTAACAGCTGTAGTTGCTCTTTTCATCGGGTATAATTTCACAAACTTGGTGAAATTATCGACGATCACCAGAATATACCTCACACCACTGGTAGACGATATCAAAGGACCGTAATAATCCATGCTAATGAGTTCACATCTCTCCTTTGGCAGAACTGGTTTGGTCTGTCCCATGCATTTCTTGAAATGGTCTTTACATTTTTGACAGGTATCACATGTTTTAATTAACCTCTTAAGGTATTTGTAGAGATGATCGCCTGTAAAATGTTCCTTAAAGATCTCATAGCTTCTCCTCACACCGCAGTGTCCATACATTACGTGAATCTCCTTTAATAACGCTTGTCCAATTTCTTGTGTTACTACCAATTTCCACCTTCCGTTCTCCTTACGACATAATTTATTATTATATACTTGGTATATCTTACTGAGTTTGTCATTTTTATTGTTGTGTAACCGGTCGATGATATTATTTAGTTTAACGTTGTTCATTTGGTGTAATGTAATGTTTTTCAACTGATTTTTTAATGGTTTACCCAGTTTGATGTCAACTGCGTAAATTTCAGTCTCCTCGTCTCCATCTGGTATTATATTTTCTAGTACATCTTGAGGGTTTCGACTAAGTACATCCGCTACGATATTGTCAGTACCTTTGCAATGTACTATCTCAAAATCATACTCCTGGATAGCCAGTATCCATCGTGTAATTCGGGAACAATTTAACTGACATTTTTGAATAAATGTTAGTGCCTTGTTATCCGTGACAATGGTCAATGGTCGACCTAACACGTAAGTTCTAAATTTTTTCAAGCAATGGACTACGCTGAGCAGTTCTACTTCCGTAGTGAAATAATTTAATTCGGCACCTCTAAGCACACGACTGGTGAATGCAACGACCCCTATTTGCTCGTCTTCATCTATTTGATAAAGCTGACCCCCAATCGCATATTTACTCGCGTCAGTCTGCAGGTAAAATCTTTTATTTGGGTCAGGATGTCGTAGCATCACTGTGTCCACGAATAGTCTCTTGACCTCCTTAAAATTATTTTCTAACTCTTCTGTCCATTTAAACTTTATGCCTTTTTTTAGTAACTGTAGCAGTGGTCTTGTTTTTTCTGCATATAGGCTTGTGAATTTGTTGTAAAAATTAGTTAGGCCAAGAAATCCCTTTAGTTGTTTTGGATTCTTTGGTCTAGGAAAATCCATAATAGCGGAGATTTTTTCTGTGGAAGCGCTGATACCTTTTGTAGACAGCTCATATCCCAGGTAACTAATTCTGTCTCGAAAGAATTTGGACTTCTTTAAGTTCACTGTGAGGTTCTCTCTTTTGAGGTTGTCTAACAACATGCGTAAGTGTTCCAGGTGTTCTTCAATGTTTTCTGATACACATAAACAATTGTCCACATATAGTATGGTAAATCTTTTTACTTCTTCTGTCAAAACTTTATCCAATCCACGGGTCAGACTTGCTAAACTCGTCTTTAGCCTGAATGGTGTTACAGTGTACCTGTAGCATTTGCCTCTGTAGAGGAAGCCAGTGTAGTCCCGGGAATCTTCAGCAAGTGGGATCTGCCAGAAGCTGCTGGTGAGATCAATACTACTCATGACTTTCACTTTTCCGCAGCTCGCCAACACTTGATCAATTGGTATTGCTCCCTCATGATCCGGAACAGTGACCGCATTGATTCTTCTTGCGTCTAAACACAGTCGTACAGTCTGATCTTTCTTGACTACAGTCACCATTGGGTTTATATACGGACTGTTTGCTCGTTCTATTACACCGCATCTTTCCATCTTTTTAATCTCTTCTTCCACTGCATTTTTATATTTTAGTGGAACTGGCCACCCTTTTAAGCAATAAGGGGTTGTGTCAGTTACCTTTAACCTGTGTACATATTTGTTGATTCTACCTGGTTGCTCACGGAACACTTGTTGGTTAGAGTATAAAATGTTCTCCAATTCTTCTTTTGTTTTAGAATCGATACCGGTTGTTTCTTCAAGCTTCTCTTGAATCGTATTAGCAATCTTTTCTCCGTCTTCCTCGAGTTCTAATGCCATTATTTCCGCACTTACGGGTTCTTCACTGCTATTATGATTATTCTTGAAAGTAATTTTATTATCTGGAAGGTTAATCATACATCTACCTTCTTGCAATAAGTTAATTTCAATAATACACTCCCTGATTAAATTAGGGACAATTATAAACACAGCATCAGTCACATACTCTCCGATTCTTACTTCGAGCATTATCTGTTGGGTTATCTTATTCGATTTCTTCCCCACTGCTCCTTTAATAACTAAATTAGTAATTTTTAATATAGGTATATTGCCCATACGTTTTTTATTTTGCTGATACCACTCCGCAGACAACGCACAGATTTGGCTCCCCGTATCAAGTAGTGATATTATAGGTATACCATTGAGTTGTATCTCCATTTCAGGACATTTAGTTTTATTGATTTCTTGATATTCCGACTCCTCTTCCATCAGAGTGTCACTAATATCAATAAAAGTAGTACTGATTATCTTACAATTATCGCCTAATTCTACCTTATCTCTAAAATAATTCTTAACTAGTTTTTTGACTGGGCAACATTCTTTGTATGTATGTTTGAACTACTTGCTACCTGCGAGGTCCCTTGAGTGCCGCTTGTTGACGCTACTGTATTCATTTGGGATTCGTATACCCGTTTCTGCGGTGCTCTTTCTCTCTCGTTTGCCTCAGCTGTTTTCTCTCCTTGTCGCCACGGTGCCTTGTGACGTGGGGGGTTACTCCGCTCTGTCCTATTTTCCGGCCAGTGATTAGCATTATTTACGTTCCTTTCCTGCTTGGGCTGAAACTGCATATTACCCTCGCCGTTCATTCCATTCTTCTTTTGTCGCAAGGCTGCGAATTCCATTAACAGGTTTTGAAAGTCCGTAATGTTATTCACACCCCTCGTAATGCAGGCAACAGCAATGTCGTGACTGTAGTGGTGTGCTAGTTTTCGAATTAGGTGTAAGTCTGACATCGGCGGTATTAATTGCCGGTTCTGTAAGATACGCCTTTCCATATATTGCATCATGCTTAACCCGCTCTCCGGGCGATATTTCCCAAATTCTAACTTATCACGGACGGACTCCTGGATCATTTGATTCCAGTACTTGGCTGTGAATGCGGTCTGAAATTGCTCAAAAGTGTTTACCTCATTACGTATCAGCTTCCACCATATGGCGGCTTCTCCGTCTAAGTGTCTTCCTATCCAGCTCACCTCTTCACCTGGGTAGTATTCACGGTGTATTTCTTCTAGCTCCTTCACAAACTCCATCGGATACTCTCCTTCTCCATTGAAGTTCACATTTTTAGTGTGTTCAATTATCACTCCTTGCTGCCTAGGTGTGCGTTCGATCTGGGCGATTTTATTGCGTACATCTTCCTTGATTTTACTTATCTTCCCGTCGATTGTAGAACAGCTATTTCGTAACATTCTTTCAGTTTGTGAAGTTACACACTTTTTGCACTTATATTTAATACCTTCCATTCTTCATAAAATAATACTTACCGCTGCCAGAATTTCACTTACCGTCATGTTCCCCGTAAAACTTATCTTTTGAAAACTGCCCAAGGTCGCCACGATATTTTTCTAGAAGGTAAAATATCGAAAACTTCTATACTCTTGCCCTTATAAAAAATCCCGCGATCTGACTGTAATAAAATTTCAGAAAACCCCCGATTTCGTTAGACGAATTTTTTCCACAGAAATGAGGAAGTGGCAATGACGAAATAACTTAGACTAACACATTTTGGTTATGAGATACCACTATTTACTTACATGACTGGAATTCCTTACTACAAGCACAACCCAATAGATATTACAACACCTTTTGAATCCATTACATATAGCTTACCATTTTATAATTAAGTATAAATGAAAATAACATCAAAATAACAGCCCAGCTTGCTCTCACACACACTCATACAATTGAATATATTCCCCCTTATTTGTGTTTTACGAAGTCTGTTTCTTTATCCGCGGTAACCCGGTTACCTACGCCGACCGAACACGTGTTTTCGTTTTCAGTTACATTGTTCGTTATTCCTTTAAATCTGCCACTGTCACTGCCCGGCAACTGTTTATAACTTAGTTCAATTCTTCGGGTCCCGGTCGGTCTTCTTGGATTAACTACATTTGGCGAAAACTCGACCAACCGGGCCCGACACAAAATGTATAGGCGTCTGTTACTGAATGCGGCTCTAGCTGACTGTATGGCGTCTCTGCTTAAAGTCGACCGTCACTGGGAACGTAACAGGTACATGTTGTCTTTGGAGGGAAGCTGGTTCTTTACTGCCACTATGTTTTCGTCGTCGTATACTGTTGATTTGCTGAGGCGTATTCAGTTTATGCATGGACTATAGCTGGTATATGTGTGTGACCAGAGCTTAATATTGGACTTGGCTCTGGTGATGTCGCCAACAGTAGGCGGAGTTTAACGCTGTTTTCCGGTAGCCGGTCACTTGGAGCTACTAACTTTTCGTCCCATCGCCATGTTTGCCTCCACTTTGGTGTTTTCTCACGGCGTCATTGCCGAGCCCCGCCCGGCTGAGTTGCATACGGGCGTCGAAACACATGTACAGAGTTCTGCGAATTTTTAGGGTGGTAAATTCTTCACCGCATTACTCAACAACAACCTGCGTCTTATTGCTTTGTTTCCAACTGTTCTGTCTCTCAACACTGGTCTATTATACGGACAAATACGTTGCACAATAATGCAGCTTTACAATATTTTATCCAAACCCGCCCGAAAACGAAATAAATAAAATTATAGAATTGCCCCAAACGATTAAAATAAAACACCCAAAAATTGACCCGCTACAATACCCCCTCGATGAGAATTCTACTGTCCACGACAGAAGAAATCTCATCGATAACCCCGAAGAGGACCGGTGAGGAACTGGTGCCAACAACCCCCTGGTTCTTAATCTGCATGGGTACACTACCCCCCTGGCTCAGCGACTATGGACTCATCTGAACGAGATCACTGGACTTCTCCGTACGAGATCCCAACACCGAGACATCGAACAGACTCGCACCACAGCGCACCTCGCCTTCTAACATGCTACCCCCCAAAATCCTCAACCCCTGGCTAAAATTACTCCAGCTCCTCCGCCGATATGGATCCCCTTTTTGCAAGCTGGGCTGCCTTTAGCAAATACTGGGCTCACACATACTCACATTACATGATACATTGTGAAATTGAAAAATTACAAAATTCTTTAAAATTGACAAAAGTTTTTTTTTTTTTAAAAACAAAGTTCAAAAAAAATGATATGCTCAAAAAAATTCTCTTCATTATTTTTTGTTTCCTTTAAAATGACTTGAATTAAGAGTTTTCTCTACTTGAACAAATCCTTAACCTAACATGTCTTAGTCTAACAAATACAGTTCAATACAAGAAATCAGTAAACTAAACAATCAACAAAACAACAAAACATGGTAAATACACACATAATAAAACAATCATTATCTAAAATATTCATTTGCTGGCAGGTGAAAAATCAAGTTTTTTTTTTTTTTTTCAAAAAAATCAAATTCCCCAAAAATTTTAAAATTCAAAAAAAAATTTACATTTTGTTTAAAGGTTTCATTTATATTTAGAAATTATTCAAAACTGGTTTAAAGTGATTAAGTAAACAAATAAAATTAATTCCCTACTATACAAGTTTAGTAGGTGTCTGACCTCATCAGCTGATCGTAACTAGGTCAAGTCCAAAACCCTTGACCTACATATGTTATGTATGCTTTCTGAAAATACACTGAACATCTGTAATATCCTATCTTGAAATACAAAACATGATAACATAAAATATTTAAAATTACAAAATATTAATATTAATGATCATCAACTTGAATTTAAATTATTTAAAATAAACACTTCTTGACTTTACATTATTTTCAATTCTATTAAAATTTCTGTCACTGGTTTCTAAAAAATAAACGATTGTATATTCTTTATCATGAATCTCTCTTTTTGCTTAACAGTTTAATTCTACAATACTGTGGGTGATGTAAATTATTTATTCTCATTTACTGTATTAGATCGGTATACATATATGAACTTTCTCTCTCTGACTCTAATATCAATCAACTTCAATTACCATGACACCCATCTCTACCAAAATATCTACTAATCAAGACACTCTAAACCCCAACTTATCATTGAACACAAATCGCTACCTTCTCTCTTTATATAAAAAAATACTCTCTAACCCTTTGTACATAGGATACGTGTTTCCCCTACCCAAAACTCAATTCCCTTATTTGGCCCCTGGATTTTACCTAAGGCGGCCCCTTCCCCACTAAAATCTATCCCAATTCCCGTCCCAACCCTTGTTGCGGACTCCTACATGACACTACCCCCTAATACAAAATTGCCATCCCCAAAAATCTCAATCTCATTACATTACTACAAATACACAAAATAACCTCATTAACTATAAAAACAACAATATATCACTCAAAATCTACATAAAGTCTCCATTACCACTGTGTCAACATTAATACTTCACCAACTCTGTTACATCTCATCAACTCAAAAAAAACATTACATCATATTCATCTTTATCATTTCACATTCAACTTTTAATTCAATTTGGACAGGTCTACGTGTCCCATAAAACATTTATCACCCATGAGTTATCTTTTATTAATTTGCATAAATTATTGTTATTTTATTTCTCATATTCTTTTTATCCTTACTTCAAAATATCTGTAGTACATTAAACATTAATTACTTGGAACATTTACTAACCAATATACCAGTGACGTTATTGCTGATCAGTTGATCTCCTGACATAATGAAAATACATCTCACAATTGAATAAATTATATGAAATATACATATTTATTTATCATCAATCATTAATCATCCTTCATAACTTTCTACAATTAGATTACTTAAAATTTTCAAATTCCTTATTAATATTTATTTTTCATCATACCTCAGTTATTATTACCCTTTAAATCATTATCTCAAGTTATTTTCATTATTGAAGTTAAAATTCGTTCCATTAAGTTAAACATCTGTGTACATTTTATTATATTTGATTTGTATCATAAAAATTTTATACTTACAGTCCATAATTCATATACTGACATACATAACTATATACACCATACACCACTACTCCAAGTAACCTCTGAAACATTTAACAAAAAGTTATTTCAAATCAACAACTTATCAACTAATTACCAACTTCACTTCTCGTTAAACCATTTAAATTCATCAGAAAATTTAATTATATAATCTTTGAATTAATCAAAACATTTAAAACATTTCAAATTATTTTAATTAAATTAATTAAACATTTACAATTAGCCAATTAGTTTTCAAAATTAATTCGGTTATTTATTTAAATTGCAAATATTAATATTAGTATTACAACAATCATCTACACACATATTGTTTACTTAACATTCTACAATACACACAAATAAACTTATTAAACATTTATTTACAAATCTGCATCCTTATTTATTTAGTCATATCACACTTCAATGTTCCAAGGTTGCGAGGTCACAAAACCATAAAACATAATGTTTAATTGTCTTTTATTGCTTTACTATTTTAGCCTCCATCGTCAAAAATATACCTCACATATTTATATACTAAATGATTTTCATCTACATCCAAGTTATTATTATTATTTTTATCATAAACCATTACCTCTATGTCATTCATTTTCCCTTTTATTATTTCATAAGACTTGTCACTATTATTTGTTTTTATCCCGCCTCCGTGAATATTTGTTGTTACACCCAGGTAATTTATTTTCTCATCATATTCCTCCACTACAAGTACACTAATTCTTCCTACAGGTACACATTTATCATCAATATAATCATTGTCGACTACTACACAAGGTATGTCTACATTATTTATCGTAACTCTCTTAATATCCATCTTCTCTATCAGCTCTACATAACCTCTATTTATTTTGAACCACTCTAACTCTTTCTCTCTCTCATAATCACTTTCATCACAATACCTGTCACAACACCACTGACCTACTTCACTCCATGCAAAGGGCACAACAAACTTACCATACCACTTCCTGGCTTTTCCAGGTTTACAAAAAATTAGGGGACTGCTTGAAGACACCTTGTCTTCCACATAATTAACGGAGGAAACTCTGTCCTCAAAAATCACTACTAGCGGAGTCCTTACTCCACTTACATCACGGAGAAAATTTGCCCTTTGCCACCCTAACCTTTCATCACACTCTCTCTCAATTTCATCAACACTCGCTAACATTTTGTTATTAAGTTCTACTTCACCACAAACTTCATCATCACTATTTGTTTTCACCACATCATTCTTAAATAGCTCGTTTTCAACTATTTTATCACTATTATTTATTAATTCATTTTTACAACTGTAACTTACCTTGTTAATTATTTCTTCGCTATTACCAAAGACATTATTACCACTTACCTGTGTTAACTCAACTTTTAATTGACATCTATCTCCCTCCCACTTCTCGTCTCGTTTTTTCAATTCCTTGTTGAATTCCTTGGTATTACTAACCATGTCATCTAACATTGCGTTTTGTTTATCCAAATGTTCATTAAACTTGTTACACATCATAATCATCATATTCATCATCTGTGTCTTATAATCAGATTCACTCATTTCATTGTTACTTACCTCATTGTCTGTCACCTGATCGACTTTATTTTTGTTAACTTGGTCTATCTCACTACCTTTATTTACCACCCTCACGCTCTCATCATTATCACTAGGCCTATTCTCTGTCTTATTCTCTACCACTATCTCTTCAACTATCTTACCTGTATCATTGGTCATCTCACTATGTTTATTAATTTCTGCGAATATTCCTTCCTCTTGTTCTTCCATTTGTGTTAACCTATCGTCTAAATCACCCCATTCCTCGTTTGTCATCTCCCCCACAACACCTCGAAATTCATTCTCCCATTCCTCCCACGCAAAGTCACTATCATTACTTTGTATTATAGACATGTTTAAAGTTCGTTTGTATAACACTTTTATATATAAAATTACTCTTTTTCTCTACTCACACCTAACACATTGTGAATCACAATAACATAAACCTAACCTACTTAATTATGTACGATAACATTTTTATACATTCGTCATTACCACATCCCAACTTCTGTGTATTAAAATAGGTCTAGTTCCTATAAAATTTATATACGAACATCCTGGCAGGGGCGTCGCTGTGAAGTTACTCACTTTTTACCCTGATATTTGATACATTCCACTCTTCATAAAATAATACTTACCGCTGCCAGAATTTCACTTACCGTCATGGTCCCCGTAAAACTTATCTTTTGAAAACTGCCCAAGGTCGCCACGATATTTTTTCTAGAAAGTAAAATATCGAAAACTTATACACTCTTGCCCTTATAAAAAATCCCGCGATCTGACTATAATAAAACTCCAGAAAACCCCCGATTTCGTTAGACGAATTTTTTCCACAGAAATGAGGAAGTGGCAATGACGAAATAACTTAGACTAACACATTTTGGTTATGAGATACCACTATTTACTTACATGACTGGAATTCCTTACTACAAGCACAACACAATAGATATTACAACACCTTTTGAATCCATTACATATAGCTTACCGTTTTATAATTAAGTATAAATGAAAATAACATCAAAATAACAGCCCAGCTTGCTCTCACACACACTCATACAATTGAATATATTCCCCCTTATTTGTGTTTTACGAAGTCTGTTTCTTTATCCGCGGTAACCCGGTTACCGACGCCGACCGAACACGTGTTTTCGTTTTCAGTTACATTGTTCGTTATTCCTTTAAATCTGCCACTGTCACTGCCCGGCAACTGTTTATAACTTAGTTCAATTCTTCGGGTCCCGGTCGGTCTTCTTGGATTAACTACATTTGGCGAAAACTCGACCAACCGGGCCCGACACAAAATGTATAGGCGTCTGTTACTGAATGCGGCTCTAGCTGACTGTATGGCGTCTCTGCTTAAAGTCGACCGTCACTGGGAACGTAACAGGTACATGTTCTCTTTGGAGGGAAGCTGGTTCTTTACTGCCACTATGTTTTCGTCGTCGTATACTGTTGATTTGCTGAGGCGTATTCAGTTTATGCATGGACTATAGCTGGTATATGTGTGTGACCAGAGCTTAATATTGGACTTGGCTCTGGTGATGTCGCCAACAGTAGGCGGAGTTTAACGCTGTTTTCCGGTAGCCGGTCACTTGGAGCTACTAACTTTTCGTCCCATCGCCATGTTTGCCTCCACTTTGGTGTTTTCTCACGGCGTCATTGCCGAGCCCCGCCCGGCTGAGTTGCATACGGGCGTCGAAACACATGTACAGAGTTCTGCGAATTTTTAGGGTGGTAAATTCTTCACCGCATTACTCAACAACAACCTGCGTCTTATTGCTTTGTTTCCAACTGTTCTGTCTCTCAACACTGGTCTATTATACGGACAAATACGTTGCACAATAATGCAGCTTTACAATATTTTATCCAAACCCGCCCGAAAACGAAATAAATAAAATTATAGAATTGCCCCAAACGATTAAAATAAAACACCCAAAAATTGACCCGCTACAAGTTGTTCTATCTGTTCTTCATTTTTCTTCTTGTGCGTAATCATTTTATTAGTTATGGCTCTAATGTCATATGCGACACTAGCTTGGTGTTGTTGAAGCGACTCTTCACACTTCTCCCAATGTTCTTTCGCTACTGATCGTACTATTTCCACCTCTTCTCTCACGACTTCTTTGACTTCTGTACGTAATTGTATTGCTGTTTCTCGGTTTTCATTTAGGATTTCTTGTATTTGTTGTGCTATCTGTGTTTTGTGTTCCTGTAGTTCTTGTGTATATCTTTGTTCCATGTTTCGTTCCATGTCATGTATTCGTTTTTCTATACATGTAATGTTTTCTGTTATTTGCTGGTTATTTTCTGCTAACTGTCGTGTGAAAGCTAGTTTGAGTTGTTCTGTATTCTCTTCATTTTTCTTAGTATTTTCATTTAATTTTTCTATCATGTTCTTTTCTAATTTTCGTGTGTTTTCTGTCAGTTTTTGTTCTATTCTGTTGATGTTTTCAGTCATTTGATGATTATTTTCTATTAATAATCGTTCAGTATTTTCTGTCATTTGTTGTGTAAATTGCTGTAGTAGCCTACTGATATCTATGTTTGTAGCTGTTTGTTGGTTTTCAGTCTGTGATTGTGTCTGTTCTGTTTCGGACCGTATATCATCGTTTTGTCGTCGTCCCCTGACGAAACCTCCGGGCTTTCACTTTCCGTGGCCTCTTCCCATTCTTTCTCTCCCATTTGATTGTTAATATCAAATTCAATGTCGGACCCACCGTTATTTTCGTTACTGTTAGCCATTCTACTATTTGTACTACTAACCAATTTAAATTTCCTTACTTTACTGCGAGTTAACATTTAATTTTCTACCATTTACTTATTTTAGCACATATCTTATTCTAATTGCTTATCGTCTATCCCGTTTCATTCTGCCGAGCTCATTTACATTCAAGCTCCACAAAGTTGGGCGACAATATTACTTATTGTGGGTTTGCTCCACGTTCTAGGCGCCAATATTACTTATTGGAGATTCGTGCTCCACGTTTGGATGTGTCAATATCACTTACCTCTGCAACTGCACTACGTTGATGGCGACAAATATTACTTATCGTGGGTTTGCTCCACGTTCTAGGCGCCAATTACTATTAAAGCTCGTGACTAGGCCCACTTATTGGTGCGGCAAATATAACTTTTACGTGTATAATTTGTAAGTAATTAAGTTTATCTTATTTAATGTAATGATATTTGGTTTAAAAGTATTAGATGCTGGGCGCCAGAGATGTTATGTGATCTCAGGGGGTTTTTGAATAAAAACTCTGCAGTTAAGATGCTAATAACTTTTAATTATTACTAATTCTTTCAAGACAATATATATATATGTATATATTCAATGCCTTAATATTAACAAGATATTGACTTCTGACAACCATCAGATATATTTAATACAACTCTGAATTTCTCAATCCTAATTTACATTAATTAAATTGAGCATTTCTAAAGTCATAAAGGATAAAATCATATTACTAGCATCCAACTGCTCGTCGGTTCTTTTAGAATGAAACGGGATGTTTAGGGATATAGACGATACGACTACATAGAATATTAGTTAATACATAAGTACAATGAAACCGTTACTTGTGTTCAGGATTATCCATTCCATCTGCCGACAATGCCTTGAGTGAACATATATCACAATTTCACTTCGCACCATACTTTGCTTTAATTCCATTCACAATTACTTTCATCGATTCTTTACACACATCGGAACTCTGATTTAATACTCCACTCGACTTTCGCGCACAAGACAAAATATACTGTGTTAGTAATTACTTCGAGTTCACTGGTTTAAATAAAACTGCTTCTTACTTGCTGTACGCACTGATTAAATGATTCACTCGCGATGAAGACTCCTCTCATGCTTGTCTTTGCCGTACAAACAACGACCGTCGCGTTCCTCGACCAACACGCACTCAAATACTTCAAGACTTAATAAAGTATTTTGATAGTTTCTTTAATTCATAACGAGATTCTAAAATACACGAATAGTTTTCTGTACACTCCGATATATTACTTTACATGTTGGTTAATCAAGCTAATATACTTTAACACTTTAAAAAACTTATTAAAACGAAGTTAAAATATACTAAGAGCGTCTTTAACACATACTAAGAGAAAAAGAAGACTAAAAAAACTTACTTAGCTGTACACGGGGTATTATTTATAGGGCTCACTATTTCTCTTTCCCCACCCGTTCTACTCAAATAATTCCGATAGGCTCATGACTGATTTCCTTGCCGGGAACTTTAAATTCGTCCATTCAGGAACCTTAAAAAACTCGCGCTCTAAAGTCACGCTTCTTCGCATTGGTGTTTAGTCTGGGGAACGCGGGAGTTTTGCCGCGTGTCCGACTGCTACACCAAACGACGCGACTTTCACCAAAGTTTCTCTTTTTTTTATCGCCTGATCCGTTGTTTTGCCCAAGGTTGTCGTTCGTCAAAATCTAACGGGACTCAACAGTTTTATGATTTTTCGCGAACAAAGCATTTCCTTCTTTATGACTTTAGAAAGCTGTTTATTGTACAATGCGCTTTTATTCTGTTGCCGCCATACTGTCGCCAACTTACAGTATTTCTGTGAGACGTTATTTTGCCTCAATCTTTCTATCAGCACATTTAATTTGCTTAATAATAACTAAAAAACATACATTAAATGATTAATTACGTTAATTACATAATATAGGCTTACGTGATCTACATTCACGTTATAGGTTTAAAATGTGAAAGGTTTACTTTCCTGCTGTGATGGATGAAGATCCAGTCAGGCGTTAATCATGTTCATGCTGGTGTTCTGCCGAATTATTATACTGTTCCTTTTTATTACCTGCACTCACTGTCTCTACATTTTATACTGATTGATTTAAATAGACTGAATTCACTTTTGTTACATTTTAGTTGTTACTTTTAAATACTTGCTGGCCAGCAATTTGTACAACGTGCAGTTTGCACGAAGTATACGAGTCGACTGAGAATGACAATATGGCGCTTATTCCCCAAGTGGAAAGGGTTGTCGCGTCATCGATTCTATTGTTCTTTGTGACGACATCTTGGTTTTTTAAGGTGCAGCGATTACGTCTGGCATTCTTTAGATGACGTATTTCAGGAGTGGCCTGTTGTTGTTGGCAGAATTGCTGTAGTTTCTCACGTACGCCATTGACCTTGGCACAAACCCTTCACTGATTTCTGCATTGTTTCACATGTTTTGAAAAACTTTACTCTCACACATACAAAATTTTAATTCATAATAAAATTATATCTGTTGCTTATCCAAAATCCCTACATGGACCTATTTGTACCGTTACACTGCTTTTCCTTGTTTGCGTCGTTGAAATTCTTTTTTTGATGCATTCCAAGTAAAATATGTTGGTATTTCAGAATATACCAATGTTTTGGCAAATGTATCAGTTTGGCATAATGAAAAAAATGCAGTTAATGTTGTTGGTGGTGGTCTTGCTGCTCTTTCTCGTACATTTTCTGTTGTAAAATAAACACGTTGCCCATTTTCGAGATGAACTGCCAAATGAACAACTGTTGGATGTCGTTGATGTATTGAAAATGACAAAATACGCCACACTGCTTCATTGCTACTAATATACCATCCCATTTGATACTGATTGATTTCATCAACAGATCCATTCTCACTTGATACTCCAAAAACAGCCATATCACTTCCTTTGTTGACATATTTGCAAATGTATTTGATGGATTTTACAGAATTGCAACATTCAACATTGATGTGTGCTTTGAACGTTTTTGATAGTAGTGGTGAATATGGCACAACCCAACGATTATCAGCTTCAGTGTCTTCGTTCCTGACTTTTAAAATTATCGATTTACCATTTTGATCGGTTAATCGACGACGATATTTTGGATAACCATCATTGCCAATTATAGTTTCTGGAAGCAATGCTCTTGGATAACGTTTTGTGCATTTTCCATCAGCCATACATGGTGAATTCATGTTGTGAACACCACATGGACCATGAATCATTTTTTGTGTGACAATTTCAAACAATTCAGGATCGACAGTTGAATCAGGAATTTCAGCTGAAATCACGTTATCAATCTCATTGGGTGTAATTTTATTGATCAACCAAATCAAAATGTGGGCATGCGGTAATCCTCTTTTTTGCCATTCAATGGAATACATCCAGCAATGTGTCTCTCCGAACACATGATGTTTAACAATGAAATCCATTAATGATTTCAATTTTTGCTTGAATACACGTGCAGTAATGTCATGACAATCTGCTGACGTTTGACCGGACAATAGATGTTCTTTGATCTCAGTCCATGTCGGATTACATGTGAATGTAATGAACAAATCTGGACGACCATATTGACGAACATATGACATTGCATCTTGTGAGTATTGATGCATGTGTCATGGACTGCCTGTATATGTTGCTGGTAATATTGTAAGTCTCCCAGTATCATTGACATTCCCATCATTGTTTATTGCATCACGCAAATGTATGTATTCTTCAAAATGTAGTTTTTTCTGATTCATGCGAATATATAACAAACGTTCAGTTTCAATCTTTGCATACATGTCAACAATGTATTGATGAAACAATTGATGACATTTTAAAATGTGATTTTCTTCATTATCATGAATCATCAATCTGTATGAATAGTAATTCATAGCACTGACTTTTTTGTTTGTTTCTTCACCTAGAATTAAAAAAGTGTTTAATTAATTATTTTTATTAATTAATTTATTATTAATTAATTAAATTTATTTATTACCATTTGCTGGATTTATCATTTTGATGTTAAAATGATATCCATCTGTAACGGTACAGAATTGTGAGCCACCCCAGTTTAATTTTATATTAATTTAAATCATCATTTTAAGCACTTTCCAAATTGCCAGACTTTCACCTGTGGGGAGCCCCAATGCAACATACATACAGTTAGCCAAAACAATTGCCAGACGTATTGCGTAACCGCCCAGCAGCAGGCTTGTGTGAAACCCAGTCTGCAGTTTGTCAGCAGAGAGAGTAGAAGTAAGCAGCATACAGTGCAGATAAAAATTACATAGTAGCCTCGGGTGTAAGATAGGCCGTAGTTAAGAGTTGGCCTATCTTTTAAAATACTAAAACTAGTATAAAAAACAGTATAACGCGCGGCCAGCCTACAACAATTTCTAAGTGCGAATAAAATTACGTCGGCCGACTTAAGCATAATGTATAATGTGGAACCAATAAAACAGTAAGGACCTTTAAACACAAACAGTAAACGTATTAAACGAGTACCGGAGTGCGTGAGATCGAAGCAAGTATTCAACACCAGTTCGCGCAACCAACCCTAGGAGTACGCTGCGTATGGGTAACTAGAAACATTTATTATGCATATTAAAACCAATGCCAACTAACCGGTGATTATTCGTTATAAAAGGAAAATATATAACACCAATACTTTGTACGATAGAGTTCTCTCAGGGGCGGAGTTTATTTAAAGATCAATGTAACAGAATGAGAGTGCGTGTGCTAATATAGAGGTTATACACTGGTTCATTTTCAATGTTTTAATTATTTAACAATATCACTTATAATAGTAGGCAAAATAAAACTCAATAGAGATAAGAAATAATTTCAACCAGTTGTACTATCGTTGAAAGATTGTAATAACGTAAAAGAAAGGCGAATTTTTGATAAATAAAAATAAGTATGTGTTTTAGACAGTATCACATGTGTTAACGTGATTATTGAACATATCAAATCCAAGTAATCCTTTCTGCAGCTGTTTTCGTCTGAAAGACTCTGGAATAAAACCCTAAGGTAAGAGTTAATTATAATTTAATTAATTGAGTAGTTACACATCTTCTCCTTCCCAGAACAATATTGGATATTGTAATGCATCGTAGGAGCGGTGAGTTTCTGCAACACGTTGAAGACGATCATTTTGACGATGAAGTACGATGTTGCGTGATTCAAATTGTTCTCCAACAATGACTATTGCCACTTCATCGATTGTTGGAGCATTAAATCTTCTTGCGTGTTGCCCAACAGGTGTTTTGTCAGCTTGAATCACAATTTTATGGTTATCGGATGGCATTTGTTCAATGGCTATTTTGAACAATTTAATCAATTCGTTGTGTTCATGAAATAAATTTTGCAACGACTCAACTTTTTCTCTTTTTGTGGCTTTGTTAATTCCACAACGTTGATTTACTTGCTCATTTGAATTTCCAATGAAATAAATTTGCAAAAATTTGTGTTCAGCATCCGGAAATGGTAACAAAGAGCCTGCTTTATGGTAGATTTGACCTTGACTCTTGAATGTTGGCATATAATTGTCAGTTATTACATTCGTTGCACCAAACGAAGTCATTTGAAAGCATGTATTATAATTTCGTATGTTATTCAAAAAAGCTTCGATTGTGTTGTAGTACCTGCAACCAATGAGAACAATGGCTCAGGTGGTGCATTCAATACTGGCAATTTAACTTTACCATTCGAACAACATATTCCAGGTGCTTCATATTTGAATTTTAATGGTTTGCAATGTGTGCAAACTTTATTCATACTTTCAACAACAACAACTGGATGCAAGTTATATTCAATTTCAGAATTATACTGAAATGCAATACGATCAAGTGTTACCAATTGATGCAACCGATTCATTTGCATGCGTAATCAATATTTTCACATTGTTCATTTCAATCAGCATATGACAAATTTTGTCTTAATTCTCTAATTCTTACTCGACTTGCTTCATTTCATGCTTCGTGTTGTTGTGATGATTCAGTAGCACGTGACTGTGACATATGTAATCTATTTCGTTCATTTTGTTGTGCTGTTTCTTCTTCCGTTTCATTTCTTCTTTCTTCTCTCATTCTCTTGGCTCTATTTGTGCGACGACCAATATTTTGTCGTTTTGGTGGCATTGTTATGCAACAACTAAACACTCCTGGCACTAAATTAACATTGTTAACACAACAGCGCTACCTATCAGATTTCATTCAAACCACTCTCTAAACACTCCTGGCACTAATAAGAACAAACTGTGAAATTTTCAGCGAAATCAGTCGAGTAGTTTTTGAGTCTATAGGGCACACAAATACAAACATTGCCTTTTATTTATATAGATAGTATTGTTCATTGTTAAATCAGTAATTAGTTCAATAACAAATTACTTTCTTGGTTGACAATCACATTTTATTGATATCTTAAATTAATACCAAGCATTTCGTCCATTCTGTGATGAAACATCCTAAGTGGTGAAGCGGTTCCTCAGCTCTACCACTGAGGATGCCATATCATAAAATGGATGAAACGTTTGGTATTAATAACTAAAAATAAAAATAAACCTCTGCTCAACAGTCCATAAAGGACCAAGACAAACTGCGTGGCTTTTGTGTTTAGTGGGATGGTTACATAGCTAGTGCAACAGGCCGCCAGCCACTAGTTGCGGTATTCACAGCCAGGAGGTGCCACTGTTATCTTATCAGTTTTCCTCATGATTCAGAGTGCATGTCATATGGACGCTCCCCCAGAAATTTAACCTGGGACCATGCGCAGATGAGGGTACTAATGATTATATCATTAAAATCTGGTTGTCAATCAAAAAAAAATTAAATTAAATTGTAATGATTCTCACCAATTCTACATCGGCCAGACGGGAAGATCTTTTTCTTCCAGATTTTCAGAACATTTAAAAGCCCTCACCACAAACTACATACATTCCACAATTGCCACACATTTACATAACGAAAACCACAGTTACACAAACATAGAACACAACATGGAAATATTGCACTACTTACCTAAAAGTAGAAAACTAAACACAGCTGAACAATTTGAAATAACAGATATCACAAACTACAACCAAACAACATATTAAATGAACAATTACATTATAAATCACATACACTATTCGATACACTGATCCAAACACACAATTTGAACCTCAGCGCCAATCCCTTCCCACCATCAACCCCCACCACACACACCTATAATCCATAACGGTTATTCTGTAATTGACATTCAGTATTACTCCCACTGAGGAAGAGGAACATCACCTCGAAACGTTTGGGGAAGTGACAACGAATAGTAAGTTCATACGTGAAAGTTTATATATATTAATAAAAAAAAAAAATGTTAAGAAAAGTTTCGACTATGCAAGTCTACAAATATATATATATATATATATATATATATATATTACTATAATATTTATGACTAAATATAGAAAGTGATTGAAATATATATATATATATATATATATATATATATATATATATAGTGATAAAAAAAACTTTATACGATATTTAATAGTTTATAAAATATTTAAAATGTAGTATTTGACGTTATTAAAAGTGTGTTTACAATCGCAAAAATTATAAGTGTCTTAAAAGAACTCCTTTAGATAAAAATAAAATAATTGCATTAATGTTGTTTGAACAATAACGTTGCTTAAATTTAAAAAATAAAGTGTACTAGCTGGTCGCTTGATGACGGTAACCGTCGTGTTGATACTAGCAGTGAAACTCCTCCTCCAGGTTGATAGTTGTCTAAGTACGTAAAGTCTAGTAATGTCTGGACAATAAAATTAATAAAATACACTTCCACGTACCTGTTCGTGATTCTGGAAGTTCAGAAGTTCACTTTTTCAATAAATTAATAAGCTGCCAAGACGGTTTACAAAACCAGCTTACTTTATCTACAAGGTTAGGTTACCTTGTTTAATAATGGGCGCCACACAGGTTTATTTTGGGAAAATCCCGTGTAAAACCCATTAATAGAATCAAATAATAATTTTAAAAAAACTGAAATTGTGTTTATTGCCCTTATGGCAATTCAATTCAACAATATATGATTGCAACTAAAAGTTGTTTTGATTATTCTGAATGAATTATTTATCTATTTTTAGAAATAAATTAAGTCAAGTTATGTTGCTAATAACTGGGTTTTATTTGTACCCTTGATAATGAATTCAAACAAACATAGTTAAGAAAATACGTTGATATACAATTGCAAATATTTTGTTACATACCCTATATGACTGGCTCAAACCATGAACAATAGTTCTGGTTAAGTCCAGATAAACTTTACTTTAAACATTAATATTATTTATATCTCGGGCGTAAGTTCTTTGAAACACAAGAAAGAATGCTCATGCCTACACAATAGCTAATTATTTTATAATACAATATCGACTAGTAATGCCTTGTAGTTTACTAATAAAAAATCGAACCTATTTTATAGGTTAGGCGTTCGTCACGCTTGCTTAATTATTCACAAAGTTATATAGTGAGACCACTTAAGACTAACATCATTCTTAAACAGGATTGACAAATCCATTAAATAAATTCAGACATGGTGTACTACAGAAAATGTTTTAGTGTTATGCGTCAGTACAGATTTTGTTTACAAAACATATATGTTAGTGCACTCAGTGTAATGGAATAAATTGTCACGCTGTTACCTCTGTATTTTAATCTTTCGATTAAAATTCAATTAAACACTTCAATGGTCGGATTGTAATGACCATTGTTATTCACTACACACACACTTGAACAGAGAATATTGGTCCGCTTCCGACTAAAAAGGACCTTATATGATACTATTTAATTAATTTCTCCTGTTCGATATGTTCCCGCACTAAATAAAATAATACTTCACTTCGATGCACTGATTCTATGTAGAGTATCTTGTAGTTACTTTTTGTTGTTGCCGAAATAATTCAATAGACACACTATTACAATGAAGCTATCAGTTAATAAAAATTTTGATGAGACGAGCGTACCTTCCGCTCTGGATGATCGTTAAAAGTGTCTAACGGTAATTAGCCGCATTCCTTTATATACCCTCTGTTTTGATAGGGCTTAGGCAATTGTTTTATTGAGTAAGCTATTTTCTGATTGGCTTAGCCAGGCGTTACGAAAGTGACGTATTGTTTTTCCAACTGTCACTAACGGTTTTTAACCGACTTTTCGCCAGAATGATTGACAGCCGTCGTTGTTGTTAGTGTTGATAAACAGATTTTTTACTTTTTTATTTACAAATGATGCTAACGCATGTCACGCACTTATTATAGTTGCGATCGGGGTCGTATCGCTATCAAATTAAAGGATATTTTTTCCTCTTCAATTTGATATAGTTTGACACTGGTTTATTTACACTTTCACTGACATTTTTTAATAAACAATGTTCAGGTAAATGGCTTCGCGCTGTCGTCTGCTAACAAAGCCGGCGATGACTCTCTCTTATCAATACATTGTTTGTGTTCCACATCGCATTTTTCACTTAAACGTCCGTGTGGGAACACTAATATATCCGTCTTTATACTTATTTAGTGAATATAATGATTAAACCTTAACTTATACATTGCTATGAACTATACTTACTCCCTATGACATTTTGTTTCACATTATTTTGCTCCATGCTATTAATTAATAATTGAACTATTACTTGTATAACATATTAACAATGCTTATCGCTATGTTTGGTATAAAGATTGTTCAGTGTATGTGGTTTACACTCATAGTACTTTCTACCAATCACCTTACTGATGATTGTTCGTTTTAGGCGTTGCCGAGGCATACCATTTGCATTGGATTTATGCCTTAATAATGTTTATTAGTTTACATTTCGGTACCTTGATGAGGTAGCTTACTTATATAAGGTTCCCTCTTACAAATATTTTTACTTATCATAAGCACATTTGAGACTGTAATACAGCTTCAATCTTATATTGTGGCCATAGCTAATCTTAGCCCTAGGCATTAATAGTTATTAGTCATAGTTGATTTATTCTCAGCCAAATGCTGATGCTGATATCACATTATTCGGATCCTTATTTAATTATTTTTATTAACATGTCAAATTCCATTCAAGTTATTCACTGACTCGCTTGACAGCTTAAAGTGAATTTAATTTGTCCATTAGTTTGTGTCAGTTATAGTATTGGTTGTAGTGTCAAGCAGTGTCTTGTTTACTGCTTCTCGTGGCACTTCTTCTTCTTTCTTCTTCAATGGTTCCTCTCTTCTTTGCTACTCTTATCATTATATTATCAACTTACATTACCGTCATGTATTTATTAAATCTATGGGCATATGTCTAGGTTATGTAACACCTGGTCATGTTACAATATATATTAATTTCTTGTAATTAAATGTTTTAATTTCACACAAATGTTTTTGACATATTGTATTTAGTTTTAGTTATGTTCTGACTACTTGTTTTTCCGGTAGAAGTAGAGATGTCTTTTTCAAGTTAGAGAACAGTGTATTTTGATAATATGCCAATATATTATAATTATTATAAACTAAATTATTCAATATCATGAATCATTAAATATTTCTACTTTACATCCTTATTTCTGTATTATCTGTTTGTAATAAAGAATCAGTTACAATTTAATATACCACTTTAAAACAGGTGGCCTACCGTTTCGGTTGTTCACAATCACTTAACTGATAAAACAAAGTTAAAATTTATGCAACAAAGTTGAAAAATAAATCAGGTAAAAACATTACTTGGGTTTGTTTTTTTTTCAGCATTTTTGCAGTTCCTGAAAATCTTGCAACAACAACAGAAATGACAATTAAAAGTACAGCTGATGTTGTTACAGCTCAACCTACAGAAGTATCAGTAACTGAACACACACTGAGTAATGAAAGTTTGGCTGCTCTACAAAATTGGGATCACATTTTACATGGTGTACACAGTATGGCTTTCAGGTGATATGATCAGAAAATTTACCCTATTTTATAAGATTTAGTCTAATTTACCAGTATTAGTCTTGGTGTTTGTTAATACAGTTGTGCAACATTACCAACATTTTATTGCACTTGGAAACAAATGTATTGAAGAATTTCTTCATCATAGACACTGATGGCAGATAATTTATATAAGCTGGTTCTGTCAAGAGTAAAATATTTCTTATAAGAAAACATACAAATATATAAGAATGAATTGAATAAATGAACACTTGGTATAGTCCTACAGATAATTTTTATTTTCCTGACAATTGTTTCACCAGTTCATGTTACAGATTTTAAATGTATGTTAGTTCAAATCCAACCTCTGAAGCACCGTAACTGGTCAAATAATTGTCAGAAAAATAAAAATTATTTGTAGAACTACACCATGTCTTTTATTTATTCAATTCAAGTATTAATAAAATGTCAAGCAACCATTCAATCAGTGTAATATAAGAATGGAATAAAATCAAACATGAATCTTTATGAAAGAATACTACATTTTTATAAGTGTCGAATAAAAATAAAACATTTCCATGTATTCTGTCCTGTGACTTCATTAATTTCAGTTTTACACACACACACACACACACACACACACACACACACACACACACACACACACACACACACACACATTGTCAGGAAAATTCTCACTCCACGGGAGGTTGTTAGAATGTTGAGAAAAGCACACACTTAATCTCTGTAATCAGTTCAGTTTTTTCTGTTAAAATTTTTTCCTTAAATGTAAAAATAAAAAGAACGTTATCATTCTCCAAGGAAACCAAGATTATTCTTAGATTTAAACAAGAATCATCTGGAGTGGTTTTTGTCAAGGAATTTGGAATACTCTCAGTCTCCCAGCAGTCTTCATGACATCAAATTTTTGTGTTATATGTGTCAAATATCAAACAAGTTACCTGTGTGATGAATTTACTTAATGTTTTAATGGAATTTCATGAAATTGAACAGTTTAAGTGATGAGATATACACTCAGTACATGAAAAACTGAAAAGAAAGTTACAAGAATGAGAAAAAGCAGTAACTCTATCTTATACTATTTAAATCCCAAGTGACTTATAGATGCTAATGAATAGTGGATTTTAAATAATTCTAAGTATTTGTGTATTTAAGTCTGTGTGCTGTGGTTAAGTGAGTCAAATTAAAATGGACACTGGCAAGTAAAAGTCAGGAGAATTAAAGACTTAAAATTTGAAGATAGGGATGGAATAATTTCTCGTCTAAGACTGTGGATTATTCTTTATTTAATTGAACTAACAAAATTGAACTTATTATCTTCTTTTTTTAGTACAGTTCAAATGGTATAATTACTCTTTTTAAAAATATGAATATTATTAAAAGTCAACGTTATTGAAATCCGTTCCCGGGCTGTTTGGCCGTGGTCCATTGTTTGCTGTGGCCCCTAAGAGGATTCCAGTGGAGGACATTATAGCCAATGTAGAAGCAGGAGTTCAGCGTCTTCCAAGAGATCAGGCGGATGAGATTATGATAGAGGCTTCTAGGATCCTGGTCAGGGCCAAACTGCAATGCTGCAATCTATCACTGGTGGAACTGCAGGCATTGAAGACCTTGAAGCGGGATGAGTCCATTATCATCTTACCGGCAGATAAGGGGAGTGTGATGTTAGTTATGAACACCGAGGGCTACCAAAGGAAGATCGGGGATCTGTTGGACCCAGAAATGTACAAGAAACTGTGAAGAGATACAACCATGGTGGTCATTAGAAGGACTGATTATATGATGAAGCTGTCTTCCTTGGCGCCTGACGTGAAGGCTGCCATCCAGTGTTCAGAAGCTCTTCCACCTAGGCTTTACAGGTTCTCCAAGATTCACAAACCAGAGGTTCCATGGAGACCCGTCGTCAGCACTATAGAGTTGCCAACTTATGATCTGGCGAAACATGTTACCGAGCTTTTCTGGCTGTATGTCGGGTGAACAGAGTCATATGTTTGAGATTCATTTCCATGAAAATCTCGGTGGGTTAGCTCGAAATTGCAACCAGGAGAGCTGATGGTGACTTTTGATGTGGTCTCACTGTTTACAATGGTGCCAGTAGAGGAAGTCCTTGGTCACTTACCAGACTTGTTATTTGTAAGCCTTAACCACAGTACTGTGGTCTCTAATGTGTAAACACCCTACGTTAGTGCAGCTCGGTTTTTACACTGATGATGGCAGTTGATGGTACTGCCGAAACATCTGTTTTTGAACAAAACAATGGATCATGGCCAAACAGCCCGGGAATTGATTTTAATAACATTGACTCCTGGCCATGTAAGCCTTCGAATTATTACAAATCATTTAAAACTAAAAATGTATTAATTTTATTTTAGGATTGATGAAGATTTTGATACACTAGTTGGACAGGACAGAAGAGAAGAAGGGCCTTTTATAGACAGTGTCAGAAATCAGTTGCAACAGAAGCTCAATGTATCTGAAAATTTAATCAAAGAGATTTCTGTAACTCCAGGTATTAGAGTAGTTTATTATGTAATCGTAATCACATAGTTTCGTATAACATACTACGAGGGCTGTCCAGAAAGTAACTTATGTTTTAGAATAAATAAATAAAAAAACGAGAGAAAAAATTTTTATTTACACAGTTGAAAATTACATTCTTAGACTATTTTTCCATATAGTCTCCATTCAAGTTCGAACATTTATCATAACGGTTTATGAGTTTTTGAAAGCCCTCATCATAAAAATCTGCCGCCTGGGATTTCAGCCATTCATTAACACCTGCCTTCAGCTCTTCATTGTCTTCAAAGCGCTGTGTTGCCAGCCACTTTTTCATATTGTTACGACATCACAGAACAATCTACGTGTTTATCGAATGTTCCAGATGAATCCAGTGGAATCGGTGTGGTGTAGATGATTCTTGACGCATTCACAAGATTTTTCTGGAAGCCGCCAGCCACGCGGACTGTGTCAAGGCCGCAATTAATTGCGCCGTACACACTGGCGCTAACACGCAGTTTGGAATCTTCTGGTCTGTGGGCACTGTATAAATATTAGGCGGCAGTGGCCTTAGTTTTCAGTTATAGTCACGATAAATTATAGTGCGGTCCAAGAGTTTATTGTCGGGCGATTACAAGTGATTATCGGGCGGGATAATTGTAATAAAATTGTGTTTAATATTAGTGGACAATTTATTGCGTGTGAACAATTCTTATTTGATTTGTTGTAAGAGACTGGTTGTTAATTACGAACTGTTTAACTATGAAAATTAAAGCTGGTGATTAGTGACTTAATTGGTGTCTTGTATTTTGTTTCCACTGTACCTATGATGATCAAGTAGACCGCCATAACAATATGCACGAACAAGTGATAATCGCTCGGTGCCAGATCAGGGCTGTATGGGGGATGACTGAAAATCTCCCACCCAAACTTTCCCAAAAGTTCTTGCGTTCGTGCTGCTGTGTGCGGTCGGGCGTTGTCATGGAACAACAATACCCCGGAGCTCAAATTACCGTGTTGCTTGTTTTGGATTGCTCTCCGCAGCTTTTTTAAGGTTTCACAGTAAACCTCGGAGTTGATTGTGGTACCCCGTTCCATAAACTCTACCATGAGAACCCCTTTTCTGTCCCAAAAAACTGTCATCATCATTTTGATAAATTACATGTTTATAATAAAACAATATTTAATGAACAGACATATTTTTTACATCTCTTACCTTGCCTCGGGTCCCAGACTCTTCACGTGAACTCGTACCTATAAGTGATTTAGGGTTACTTCATAATAATTACTCTCTTTTAGTATTTGTTAATAAACTCAACTCTTTTTATTAAACTTTCTTTCAAAATTTTTGGTATTCGTTTTTTACTGCTCCTTTTACTTTATTTTTTAAAATACAAAATATTGTTTCTTGCCTCCTTAGAAAAAACACATATTGAAAAAACAAACCAAAAGAACAACTCAAACTATAGTAACGTTATTTTCTAAGGCAACCCAGCTTGCTCATACACTCATTCATTCAGTTTATTTACCCCATAATTTTAATTTAGAGATCTTTTTTATTTTAATTTTTTATGATTTTAAAAAGTTTATATCTATATACAGTTACTTGATTGACTGCTCGGGTTGACCTCCTGCTACACTGATTGTCCGAATGATGTTCTCACTGTTGATTTAATTTGGTCATCACTGATGCTTTTAAAAGACACAGTTAGTCCATGTTAGATTATTGTTAATTTGCACTCACTTTCTAGTACTTTTACTAAATTTTCGGCCCGAGAGCCTTGGTGTTCGTCTGGCCAGACGAGAGTTGTGTAGTCGACTAACTGACACTACCCAAAGCGTCTCTAACTGCCACTTCCGCTACAGGTTCATCACCTTGCGCTATGATTCGTCAATACAATCACGTGATAGGTTAATTGGTTACATTTTAGTTTACTTCCGTTAGTACTTTGGGCTCGAGAGTACAAACAGCGGCACACACGCGTGCTCACCCTCACATTCCAATGTTATCATCGTCTCGTACTTGACTCTGCCTGGTACAGAGTTAAATACAGGGTGTTACATAAATCAAGTTCATGGAATAAATGGTGCCCAAACAGATTGGCCCCAAATTATTATAAAGTTAAAAATAGACCCTCCTCTTTATTCGCCCCATTACAATACCCCCCCCCAATGAGAGGTTTTCTGCCGAGACAGAAAAACTCTCATTGCTAAACCCTAAGAGGATCAGTGAGGATATGGTGCCAACAACCCCCCTTTCATTTCTTAACACATCATGGGTAAACTACCCCCCTAGCTCGGCGACCATGGCAGCACCTGAACGAGATTACTGGACTTCTCTGTTCGAGATCCCAACACCATAAAATCGGACAGGTACTCACCACAGTACCACCTTACCTTGTAACATTCTGAATAAAACTCCAAAACTGGCCTTATACCATACCAGATCCTCAACCAATATATCTCCCCTTACATACATACTGGGTTGCCTTTAGCAACTACTGGGTGCATACACATATTCATTACTAAATAAAAATAAAATATTATTATGTTTGATTATAATATGTTTGATTATAATGTTGTATTAATTATGATTAATTATGTTACTAAATTACACACTATCTGCACCTTAATTGTTATAATATAAAATTCAAATTTGGTTCCAACAATTAAATAAATTTACGTACCCTATCAAAAATTCAATTGGATGTTACTTTACACTATTTGATTCAATTAATTTAAACATAATTTTCAAAACTTAAAGTCTTTATGCATTTATTTTCTCTACAACTTCTCTTAATTTGCCAGTTAACTCTCCTGTTATACAAAATAAAATAAACAATTTGTCCCTATCCACTTATTCAAACACAGTTACACATGATTATAAAATACATCATATATCACCTGACACCTTCTCTACATATAGTGAACATAAAAAATTAAAATAGATTTCTTTACTGCAAAGAACAATTTTTTTTTTCACAAAAATTTAATTTCCAAAAAGAATTATTTTGTCAATAATATTTATTATTCAATCATTTAATTATATTGATTAAAAAAATCTACAAATCCATTATAAGGAACATACTACATATCTAACACCAGTCATCAGCTGATGTCTCATGGTCAGGTGAATGACCTTACCCTAGACACACTCCAAAAAAAATTATAAAGTGCATCACATGTTTACAATTCTTACACTCTAACATAGTATAACATTATAAAACATAATAAACAAAACATAATCAACACCTTCTCTCCTCGAATTCATCTTTTGCCAAATCAGTAAATTCGTCTATAAAATTATCATATGTAGCAAAACATTTAAATCAATTACTTCTGAACACATTATCTGCCTTTAGCATAGGATCTCTTGAATCAAAATAAAATCATTTAATTAGCTTATTAGCTCATTCAGTTTACGTCAGTTTAAGGTTTTCATTCGTTACTCCCCTGAGTAACCTCCTTACCACAACACTATGGCCCCCCTGGACTGTGGCGTCCAGTTGCTTCCACAAGAACGGAAGTTTTTTAGGGATAGACGCTGCCTACCCCGTTCTTGCTTCAGCGTTATATAAAAATTTGGAATTACTGATGTCCGAGGACACCAGTAATCCTACTATAATGATTCATACGCCCTTATCACGGCACTATCACCACCTTCGATGATAGCCGCTGTTCCATATTTCTGTAGATTCCCCTGATTTACCCCCCGGTTAATTTCCAAGTTATACCAATTTCACAGGCAACCAACTGTGGTCAGTTTACAATAATTCTGCCCACACCTGATTGTCATCCAAAACCATGGTCTGGGCTGGTAAGGCCGGGACCGCCCGAAAGTGAGGAATCTACTTAAAAGATATACAATTCGTTTACACTTACATGCTACTACAATTCACAAAAAGTAAACCGTTATATGTTTGGATATATTATCATTTCATTTAAAACCTCTGAGATTCATATACAATTTACCATTCAAACATTAAACATTTTATTTTATTTTATTTAAATCGCCCTATCAACTTCATATTTACATATGCTCAATTATTCACGTAAAATAAAAATACAGCTACTGTCATAGATCCAAAATTATAAACATTTTGAATTATATATTGATACTTATTTACTTAGAAACTAATTATTATCCTCATTGTTAATGAAGCTGTAATCGCCTGAAAAGGTGGGGATTTGTTGGTGCGTGGGAGGGGGAGGGCAGACATACTACGTGAATTCACGTTTCCCTTCTTCTAACAGTAGATTACATTACCTTGCACTAATTGCAATACCAGATTTACTCTCCTTCCCATTTATCCAAACCCGCCGTCTGCTCTTCCCCACCACCGCTCCAACAAAACACATCTTTTTTAAATACACTGAAACTTCTGTCATTTGCTAATTTTTTCATTTTGCAAATGGCACTAGTTAATTACTTCAAAACATTGCCCCACTTTAATTTTTATTTTAATACACTCTTAGGCAATGTTGGTACATGGTGTTGTGCACCTTTTTTATGCACCTTGAGTGTAAAAAATATTTTTTACCACGTACCTTAGGGTCCCCTCCCCGTTCAATAACATCGTTAAATTTCTACTTGTTACCAATTTTGTGGAGCCGGACCATCGTCGCTTTCACCACCCGAAGGAAGTTCCGCCAACCATGGTCCGCCTCCAAGGTGCCAATATCCACGGCCAGGATTGGTAAGTTCGTGACCGCCCGAAAATGGGGGAGAGTCCCTTCTGAAAACAAACAAAACATATTACAATTCAACTCCTATTTTGACCAATATAATTTCAAATTTGTAGCATTCTGTGTACCCACTATCTCCTGCGTTGTTTGGTTGTGTAGTACATAAGCATTATTCATCTTTATTTCTACTATTTCATAGGGCCCTTCATATAACAGGAAAAACTTTTTTATTTCTTTCTCTTGAGCACTAGATAAATCATGTCTCCTTACCAACACTAATTGTCCTACCTCGTACTTAGTCCACTTACCCTTTTCGTCATGTTGCCGTTTTCTCCTCTCCCCTTTTGTGAGTAGACTCTCGTTCGCTAGCTGGATTTTTACATTTCTGTCGATGGTCTGTTCTTCCAGTGGATACTCGAAAAGTTGTTCTAATATCCTAGGTGGTCTGGTTCCCTTTATTAGTTCATACGGTGTAAACCCTGTAGATTCGTGGGTAGTACTATTTAACCAGTCTTCTACCTTCTTCACGTACAATGGCCATTACGTTTGTTTGGCGTGACAATACGCCCGAAATATCCTACCGATTTCTCTCATCACCCGCTCTGCCTGGTTAGATTGTGGATGGTATACTGCCGTATGCTTGGGTGTGATGCCTTCCCAGCCAAGTGTCTGTCTCCATCTACCGCTGATGAATTGGGGTCCGTGATCGGATAAAATTATCTTCGGCTTACCTACGTTTATCATGTAATCTTTGGTGATCTTTTCACTCAGCACCCGGCTCGTAGCTCTCTTCATGCTGTACAACCTAACAAACTTAGAAAAAGTGTCCAAAACAACAAAAACATACACTACTCCACCTCTACCTTTGGGCAATGGCCCATACAAATCTACAGCCACTAAGTCAAATGGTTTTTCCACTTTAACATAATTAATCTCCCCTTCTACCCTATAATTCACTACTTTTGACCTCTGACACAAATCGCATACTCTTAACAACCTTCTAACTCGCCTCTCCATATTCTTAAAAACACAAGATTCTTTTAACACATTCGTACACTTTTTCGGCCCAAAATGCCCATATCTTACATAACAATCCAAAATAATTTTGTCTATTAACTCTTCAGGTACCACCAACCTCCAATCATGTTCACCCCCCTCTACTTTCTTGAATAGAATTCCCTGTTATACTTGGAAATGTGTATTATATTCCGACCCATCTACATCTGCTTCTAAACTAGAAATTATTTTACCCAATTTATTTTCTGATCTTTGTATATTTTTAATTTCCCTTAATTCCTCACCAAAAATTCTATCTTCCCTTGTTAACCGAAAAATCTCTATTTCCTTAAGATCCCTCCTGTCTTATTCCCTATGATATCTACCCTAGACAGAGTGTCTGGTACTTTGTTATCGGTCCCCTTGATATACTCCCATGAAAAGTGATATTCTTGTAATGCTAACACCCACCTGGTTAATCTGCTATGAGTCAATTTGCAAGTATTTAAAAACAATTGTCCAGTTGCCCAAGGTGTAAGTCCGGAACTTTCCTACGGCGAACACAATGCTTAGCAGTTCCTTTTCTGTACTTGTATAATTACGCTCGGCCGCCAAGAGAGATCTGCTGGCGAAGGCTATCGTGTGGTGTTCTTTGTCGCTATCCTCCTGATACAACTCCGCTCCCAAGGCGACATTACTGGCATAAGTCTGTAAATAAAAAGTTTTCAAAAAATCAGGGTAATTCATCGTTATCATATTCGAAAATTTGTCCTTTATCTCTTCGAATGTCTCCCTTTCCTTCTCTCCCCAATTCCATTGTTTATTTTTCTGTAGTACAGGACTTAATCTTGCGGTTGTCTGCACGTAGTTCTGGAATTTTCTATAAAAGTTACAAAGACCCAAAAAACTTTGTAGCTGCTTAATATTTTTGGGTTCAGGAAAACGCATAATAGCTTCTACCTTATCAGGGTTAGCTAGAATTCCTTCTGGAGTAATAATGAAACCTAAAAAGTGTATTTCTGTTTGTAGAAACTTGGATTTATACCAATTAACTGTTAGACCCCCTTGTTGTAATTTATCTAACACATATTCAAGATGTTCTAATCGTTCTGAAAATGTTCGTGATGCTATTAATATGTCATCAACATATACAGTTAAAAAATCCAAGTCTTTAGGCTGCAATATCATATCTAGACATTTTATGAAACTTGCTACACTAGTGTTGAGTCCAAATGGCAAACGTTTGAACTGATAATTCTTACCATTGAAGAGAAATGCAGTATATCTCCTGCTCTCTGCTGCTAGCAGAACTTGCCAGTATCCTGCTGTCAAATCTAAAGATGTCATATATTTGACTCCGCTGAATTTCTGAAAAATTTCATTAATGGGTTCCGGTGACTCCCTGTCAGGTATTATAATCTAGTTAATTTTTCTAGCGTCTAAACACAATCTTACCTTCCCATCCTTCTTAATTACTACCACTAATGGATTCGAGTATGGCGATATCGATCTCTCAATAATGTCTCCTTCCAACATTTTGTCCAACTCCTCTTGTACTGCTCTCCTCTTTGAAAACGGCACTGGATAACTCCTCTGCATGTAGGGTGAGTGTTCTCGAACCTTCAACTCGCACACATAGTTCCTGGCTTTTCCAGGTAACTCCGCAAACACCTCTCTAAAATGTTCCACAACTGCCCACAACACCTGTCGCTTGGGACTCCCTACAACTCCACCCTCATTAAAAAATCTATCCCCCCTATTTTCCCATACTCTGTCATCACTCACATACATCTCTCTCATTACTCACATACATCTCTCTCATCACTCACATACATCTCTCTCTCCTCTTTCTCTACACTTTCACTCTCTCGACATATATTCACTCTTGTTTCTATGTCTCCATTGCCTACTCGTTTATGTATTAATTTTATTCCCGTAACTTTAATCTCATTTGTCACCCTCTTAAAATTAACCCTGACTGGTTCACTCCCCTTATTAAATTCTACTATTCTCTTATTAAAATCTATTACTGCTTTATTTCTCTCCAAAAAATCATTTCCCAATATTATATCCAAACTCAGTCCCTTAACTACTAGAAAAGTATTTTCAAATTCTGTTTCATTAATGTATATATTTAATTGTACCTGTCTAGTAACCCTTTTACTCCACACCCCGGTTACCCCCACTACTGTTACACCCGCAACTGGTAATGACGGAATATGTTTATTTACCCCTTGTAATTCTACCATTACATTTTCTGAAATTACTGATATCTCACTTCCCGTATCTATTAATGTTTTAAAGTTCTTACCTTCTATGTTGACGATTACCTCTGTCAACCCAGTTTTGGTCTCCATCATTCCCGCATCGTCTTCCTCCAACAACTCCTTCGTCACATCCATTTGTATTACATTGTTCCTATATTCCTCAATTACCTGGACCCTGTCATCATCTGTGGACAATGGTGTGGTCCTGACTCCCATTGTCGGCCTCAGTTTTCCGTTCTGGCAGTGGTACTGCCCTGCTGATTTCCCTCTCGTCCCGGTTGCTGTTCCCCCAACTCCTTGATGCTACTCCACGGTCATCTCCTGTCCTCGGTGGTATATTGTTCTGCGCCGATGTAGTTCCACTCCGCTGTCCCGGTCTTGGTTTCTTACACCTGTAACACAAATTTCTGACGGCGTAGTTCTCTCCTGAGCATCCTGTACATTTCCAAACCCCATCTCTATTATGATTCTCTTGTCTATTATATGCATTTACTTGTTGTGACCCTCTTTGTGGTATATAATGACCTCTATTATTGGTACTGGATTGGTTAGGACTCCTACCTATTTTGCGGTCCCTAATGTTTTGCAATACATCTAACATGTTTTCTAGTTCGTTAATGTCTGCTATCTCTCTCGTCATTAGAGTAATTTGTACTTCTCTGGGCAAGTGTTTACTAACATGTCTAACAAATGATCGAAACGGCAACGGCGGTTCTAAGTACTTTGCCTCGTTGAATATTCTCATTACTTACATGGTGATGTTGTTGTTTATTCCCCCAAAACTCCCAGTCCCATGATTTTACTACGTAAAACTTCCTGATCCTCTTCGGACCAATATTTATTCCGGAACACGGACTCGAATTTTTCATAGCTACTCCACTCTGTATTATGTACTTCCACCCATATTTAGGAACTACCCTTAAAACACTTTAAAATCTTTAATAATTTTATTTCCCAACTACTGCTATTAAACTGGTTGAATTCCATTACCCTACTTAAAAACTGCATCGGGTGTACTCTACGATTCTCACTACAGAAAGTTTCAAGCTCTATTTCATTATTAACGTCTCGCGTAATTACTACTCGTTCGGTAATATTGTTTAACTTCTGGTTTATTGCTATACTGAACTCATCTTTAACACTACTAATGCTCTGCTCAATTGAATACAATTTCTTATCATTAATACATTCGGACTGAATGCTATTTTTGGTTATTATATTAACTGACTCTTGTAACGATTGTATTTCCGTTTTACAAGTATTTACAATTTCATTGATTTTAATGTCTGTTTACTTTTATATTCATCAATATTTTGATTCATTTTTTCAATCTTAACCACTAACTGCTATATTTATACTCAGTGTCAGTATTATATTTATTTATTTTAGATTCTACTTCATTGTTGTACTGATTTATTGTACTTACTAATTTTTGTTACTCTCGTTTATTTGTTTATCAATTCTTTCTGACATATTACTGTCTATCTCATTAATTTTAACATCTATATTCTTTATTGAACTATCTAGCTTAGTATCTAATTCGTTAAACTTATTGGCAAACTCTTCATTGATACTTTCACAACGCTTATTAATTTCATTAATATCGTTTTTTAATTCATTATTTTGCTTTTTTAATTCATTGAAATTCCCTTCACATTGTAATTTTTGTTCATGTATTTCGCTTTTTAACTCATGGAATTTAACATTCTGTTCATCGAACTTGCTATTAATTTTATTGAATTTAATATCAGAATCACTCTTTTGTTGGTTTTTGTGCATTTCGGGACCCATCGCACACAAAATTTATGGTAATCAAGCTTTATCGTGACAACTTCATGAAGCAAACTACATGAAATTTGAGGAAACTCATGTGATAGCTCTGTAATCGGAAAGTGGCGATTTTCACGAATTTTTTATTGATTTTCTCTACCAGTTTGTCAGTAAGAACACTCGGCTGGGCACTCCACTCATCATCATGCCCATTGGTGCGGCCATTTTTAAACATAAGACACCAATGCCTTACTCCTCCCTCACTCATAACATTGTTCCCATACACCTCACACAGTCGCCGATGAATGTCCACCGGTCTGCAGTTTCCTGCTTGCAGAAATCGTATTACTGAGCGCACTTCACAGCTCGTGGGATTTTCAATTGCAGCACTCATTTTAGAAATTATTAGTGAAGCACAGAAACAAAACACAGACCTATACCGGCCCCAGCAGGATGCGTACTGTGTCATGGCACCCAGTGTCACCAAAATGATGGCGCTAGCCCCACCCCATTGCCGTCCACACTGAAACGTAAGTTACTTTCTGGACAGCTCTCATATAATTATCAGTGACTGATAGATAATAATTAATGCAATAGGATATCAATTACCTGAATATCTGTAAAATGGATAACTGAATATTTAGATTACTTGTTTTAGAATCGAATCAGTTTCTGATAATTAAAAATCAAAATTATTTTTACAGTAGTTACTGCAGGTATCTAATGTCAGATTTTTCAGTTGCAATAGAATGTAATACAGATTTATTATTCTGTATATATCAAGACTGGTGGCACCTCTCATCAAAAACAAATCAGCAATTTCTTTTAAAAGACGTAAGTGATTGGTTATTGACATTAGGCCTACTACTGAGACGGACTCTTTGGATCAGTTTTTTTTTTTTTTTTTTTTTTAATAAGCAATGTTTCAGCTACACAACAAATTGGAAGCCGTCTTCAGACAAAAGCAAAAAACTAAAACATCACAAATAAGAGATAAACAATACTTTGTCGCACAACCAACAGAGAGTTAAAACACTAAAGTATTTACATAATATATAGTTAACTCTCAACAAAAATGTTTTAAAAATAAGTAAATAAAACTTACCAACAATGAAATCTATTAAGATCACACACACACACACACACACACACACACACACACACACACACTGAATACACAACACAAGACGCAAAAATTCACATGAACCCACACGCCTTGTCAAATGACCTTCAAGGTTAAGCACAAACTGTGACAGATGGCACTAAGTCACACCCCTTTATATAGTCAACCAGAATATAAACATCAAGTCTGTGGCACACAGTTACTACCATATAGTACTACTAGATGACCGGCAGACTTTGTCCTGCCTCTAAATTTTTTTTTTCATTTTGCTGAGGCCGAAAAAAATGATGTACCAATTTCTGGATCGTATTCAAATGAAAGGCGGTTAAATGATGCTGCTATTAATGCCCATCGTACTTGAATTCGTTGTCGTTCTGCTAATAGATGAAGGCCTCTGTTTTCATTAGTTAAACGTTGACGTGCCTGTCTGTGTTGTAATCTGTCTGCTTCTAAACGTTGACTGCGCTGCTCTCCACTTTCTTGCGCACGTGAACGTTAATTTAAATTCTTAATATTTTCATTCTCCTGCGAGTGTTGTTCCTCCATTCTTCTTTGTCGTCGTGCCTGCTTGTTTTGAGCATGTTGTGATTTTCGACCGATGTTTGCCCGCCCTCTTCTTGGCATTTTTCTATCACAAAATTTCACAAATGTATATATGAAAATAAAATGTTTTAATTGTAACAATTTTATAAATACATCACGTAGCATTGCGGTTATATTGAATTTCCTTTAATTGATTTGTTGTTTGCAGCACATTCCTAAACAAAATGTAAATAGAACCTACCATTGAGTTTATATTGAATTGCCGGTAATTGTTGTGTTGTTTGCAGCACATTCCTAAACAAAATGTAAATAGAGTATTATATTCACCACTAAACAAAATGTAAATACAGTATTATATTTACCACTGTGTTTTTTAATCACTGTTTTTCACCCCACCTCCCAACGTGGACCAAAACACCTATCCTATGTTGCTTCTCCCGTTGCATAAAATATTTCTGGCAAGTTGGTTGAAATCGGTCCTGCCGTTTTTCATATTTTCCATTTTTGACAACCCCCCCTCAAACCACCCATTTATTAAGCCCAAGACCCCAAAAATTTTCAATAGTGCATACATGCATGTAAAATTGTTACTTCCATCGAAATTCCCTTTAATTCGATACCCCATATGCTGTATTTTCATTTTTTCCAATTCCCCCCCTGGGCCAAACTGACACCCCCAACCGCCCAAAAATTTTCAATAGTGCATACATGCATGTAAAATTGTTACTTGCATGGAAATTCCCTTTAATTTTGTACCCCATATGCGGTATTTTCTTTTTTCCAATTTTACCCCCCCCCCTTTGGGCCAACCTCACACTCAGCACATGTAAACCTTACTCTGAACCTAATGAATATATGATGCAAATATGAGCTCTATCGGATAAGTGGTTCAAAAGTTTTAAGAACATGTGCAGACGTACACTGAATTTTTATATATAAAGATACTGACTTAAGCCTAAACAGGTGTCTACTCTGTAAGTGTACCAGAGACAAAAAAAAAGTTCCAGTGTGCGTGTGCTGGCTTGGCGGAGAAGATTCTCACCCCCACCATGTTTGTCAAAAAACCTTCAAGGCTGTGTAAGTGACCATAGTAACTGGCATTATGTTGTTCAGTTAGATATGTATACATAAAATAATTAGTGATTTGTTTTAATTTATGGGATTTCTTTACTCATTTCTTTCCAAATATATTTAGTTTTTGTTTAGTATTTTATTATAACAATTTGAACTCACAATGTGTGGTGTATTTTAGTTTATGTTTTTTTTTTTAAGAAATTGTATTACCACTGTTTCGCTGTTCTATTGTTACTATAGAATGTAAACAATTTTTTGTTTTTAATGGCATCGTGTCATCATCATCAGACACTAAGCTAGCTTCTCAGAGACCTCTAACAAGTCAGTCAGAGAAATTATTTTTAACGTGGAAAATATTTTTAAAGACAAAAAAAGGAATACAGTCTAGGTTATAATATTGCTGCCAATATAAGTGAAGCGACAGGAGTCTCTCAGTCTGCTGTGTACAAATTTTTTAAAGAAGAAAAGAATTATCTGCTTCTGGTTGTGAAAGAAATTTATTTTCTATTCCGAAAGGAAAATTGTAGACTCATTAAAAAAATTGAAGTGAACTCCTTCACAGAAATGTGTATGAATTTTATGCAGTCAGAAAAATCTCCTCCTCAATACAGAGGAAAATCTTGCCCTAAAATTTCTAAAGGATGATGATGTCATTGAATGTAAATAAGAATATTTGAGGCAACAACTTATAAAGTTAGGATTTAAATAGACTCAGTGCCAATCCAATACAAAGCTCCTGATAGAAAGAAGTGATATCATTGCTTGGAGATGAGAAGGTAAAAATATTGTTTACATTGTTCACATTCGGTATCTTCATGTTAGTAATCTCCTAAAGAGGTAGGTATAACAACAATTTTCATACTTTCTGAGAAAGCCAAATTTAAACAAGAATCATTTAGAGCAGTTCTTGTCTAGCAATATGGAATATTCTCAATCAGTTTTTTTGTGTTAGCCATCTTCATCACTCTAAATTTGTTGTATTCTATTCCTGAACTGCTGACAAATTATGCTGAACAAAGTTTTTCATTGCCACTGCAAATAATCCCATACACTCATATGTGTACTCTAAACCCTGTCACAAACATTCAAGCTACTGACCATGACTGTGTACTTCCTACTGGTTCAGCTCCAGTTGGCTGGCCACACCCCCTGAACCACTGTCAGTGTACCCCTTTCACTCTCTGTGTACCCCAGTTAGCCATGCCTGACTCTGTCAGCTTCCTCTATACTCACTAGGCATAGTTGTCACTCCTATACTTAAGTTTTCAAAATATAATAGAATACTGTTAATGATTTCGAGGTTCGGTCATTAATTATGAAAACTCAGTTTTGCGACGTTTCGAGATTTATTCTTCTCATAATCATGCCTACAACATTAAAATATAGTCTTACTACAATTATATTATTTGTAAGTGTGTATAGGTGTGTGTAAAGTCATACATTACTATAACTATTTACTTACATTAACTGTGAGATGAGCTACAGCAACCACATTACACTAAACACTTATCACTGTTCCATACTTATACACATATAACACATTACATTTGTATAGTGTTAGCGTTATGTAGTTATCTGACAGACTGCCAGCGATATAAAATTTTAATAGTACCTAACTAGAAAGTAGTTCAGTATTCCTATAATTATATAATACGGTCGATAATTAACATTCCTATAATAGAATACTTATTAATGACAAAAAACCAACTTAATTTTTATCACTCCATTTCTTTTAGTTTTCACTTTTAATGTTTCCAGTTCCTCATAAAACTTTTTTTTGTTATTTTGTATTTTCAATATTTCAACATTTTCTGTAGTATTTATAAATATTTGTGTCTCATTTCTATGAAATATCTAGCACACAGTGAGTTGTGGCCCTATCCTGTTTCACCCTCTGGCATGTTCTCTCAATCTAACATCAAACCTATGTCCTGTTTCACCCACATACACCTTATCAAAATCTTTACACTTTAATTTAGATGTACCACTTTTATATAATGTTAGTATTTCTTCAAGGTCAGTGTTGGTTTTCAATGCAGTCAAAAACCATTTTATCTTTTTTTTATCACTTGAAGTTTTCCTTAATAATTAAACTAAATTTTGTGCATGTGTGTACGATACCTTCATTAGTACAAGTTGTTATTTTATTATAGTACATTTTGAATTTATCTGACCATAGTTTAACAAGCAAAAAATTTTGTTTAAAAATCGCTGCTGCAAAAATCACTGAATCAAGCTGCCATACATTCTACCTTTACCATACAGAAAACAAATCTTTTTCTTTCTGTGTGAAAACAATTCAATAAACAATTTCTTTGAAGGAGATGAAGTGGTTACTTGGTTAATTACACCATTTTGTTCCTTTCTTTTTCTCATGAAAGTCTATATTTGTTTGGTTTTTATTTGCCTAAAATTAAAATTAGTGTATGGTATAAATTACAGGTGTTCTAAAATCATGAAGTCTAAATTGTCTAATCTAAAATGAACAGTCTGTTTATATGCTGTAAATATTTACCACACACAGTATTTGTATCTGTAAATTGGAGACCACACAATTATAGAAAAAAATTGTTTTTTATAAAATGTTTCTAACAAATATTATAATGGCTCCTTACTGTGCTACCAAAGTACTTTAGGAGCTAGCCAGAGTAGGTTGCTTTATGTGAGCTGTTCAGAACTCAAGGAAGATAAGTGTGCTTCCATGGCCTGTATTGATCTGGAGGCTGAAAAATGGTACCTTGATTTCATACCTGGAGATAAACATGAACAACCTAGACCACGGCCTAACTTCCCAGAAAATTGTGATAATGTATCTTGATTTTCTCATCTTCTAGTCAGCGATTGAAATAAAATGCGCGTATCACTGTCAACACCTTGTTTATTTACCAATAGCACACATAAAAATATGACACACCAAATATAATTTTTGATCCACAAGTGTGATATTCAACAACATACTTCTTCTTCTTGTTAGCGAGTTTCCAGCCCCGAAGCACCAATCTCTCGATGTCTCTTGTAAACTCTATGCGCCAGATGCCAGAGAAGTGGATTGATGGTTATTTTTGCCAGTGATAACTCCTCTTTTCCATGTTCCTTTACCAGTTCTTTAAGTCGGTATCTCTCTTCACACTGTCCAGTACAATTTAATAGGGTATGCTCAACGGTGTCCTCCTCTTCATTACACACCTTACACATTGGTGAATCGCTAAGGTGAAATCTATTTAGGTAGCTTTCCGTCACCAAATGCCCAGTTGTTAATCTCGCTCCAAATGTCTGACTTGATCTACTAATATTTCTGTATATACTAAGGACGTTTGGAATTTTCTGTATTTTGTGAGTTAGGGGCCAGTAGTTTCCTGATTCCAGTTCCTTGTCCATTGGCTTTTAAAAGTTTTATTGCTTTTTGCGACACAACTTTGAAACGACTGTACTGCTGGAGGTTTCGATCCAAGTGTAGATGCCATTTTAGCTAATTCATCAGCTGTCTCATTTCCAAATATGTCACAATGACCAGGGTTCCACTGAAAGGTGATAATTTTATTTTTCAGTAGTTGAAGTAGATGGAAAATTTCTTTAGCTCTGAAATAATAATCTGTAGGGTTATACTATATAATTGTTTGTAGTGCTGATTTTGAGTCTGTAAGAATACAGATCTTCATATATTCCAAGGATAGACAATGCTGTAGAGCAGTTGATATTGCCAGCAATTCAGTGTCCAATGAGGATACGGAGGATGAGGTGATGTAATATTTATCTCCAGTCTTAGGAACATAGTAGCCAGCACCTGACAGGCCCTCATTCAAGCACAGTGAACCAACCATCTGTATAGATGTGTAGGGGGTCATTGTAATTTTCTTCTATTGTACTTGCTACATCACTTGCTTCAAAAATTCTGGTGTCTCAGTCTTTGTAACGTCTCCCGGCAGAGAAATGAAAACATTTGGTGGAGACCATGCCCATGGCGCCATACAGTTCACAAAAGGTCTTTCTTCAGGAGTTAACTGATCCTGTCATTGGCATATTCTATATACTGTTTGGCTAAAGGATTGCTTATGTTTGTTTCCAGTAGAGACAATATGGTGAGAGGGATGGCTGATTGGAAAAGTTTGGTTCTTTAAAAATTTGATCCATATTCTTTTATCAGTTTTAATATTGAGTGGTTCCACATTCAGTTCTATTTCTAGAGCATTTTTTGGAGTAGTAAGGGGACATCCGAGACAGAGACGCAAGGCAGAGTTCTGAATCACATCCAGCTTTTTCTTGTGTGAAGGTGCTGCGCCTCCCCAGACCTCACAAGCATAAATACCATAGAGCATATTGATGTCATAGACCTTACAATGATAAGGAAGCAAGTTAACACCTAAGCATTCAAAGAATTTCGACGAAACCAAAACATTAAAGCATGATAATGTTTTTAGGCTTTTGAAACGTATAATACAGATTACGTTTGGTGGATTACATATAAATCATTTCCAAACCACAGACAATCACAAACAGAGCATGTAAAACCAAATTTATTCTCACTAAAATGTTTGCTAAACTCAATGTCAGCAGCGATTGTTTCTGTCTTGATGCGTTTACATATCAAATTTCTAGACTGTGGGGAATCGAAAGTGTGGAAGCGTCACGTTTTTCGATGACGTTTTTTGTGGAATGACCCCCAGCCTAAAAACATTATCATGTTAATAACTTTTGGCAGTATGTAAGATATATATAGTTGTCTCAACGTGACTGTATCTCCTCCCCAACATCTACCTGCCACTGCTTTCCCTTCAGGCTTTTATCTGTCACAGTTTCAATGTGTTTTTTTCCAAATAAGTTTCTCATCCAGAGTCACTCCCAAAATTTTTGGATGTAGGTTGTATTTAATATTTTTACCAAACAAGAGAATTTCGGGTTTATACCTTTAAGAGAGTACTTTGTAGTGAATGAGGTACATTTGGTTTTTTCAGAAGAGATCTCCATTTTTGAGCCCAGATTGATATTGATGTGATTGCTTTTTGTATTAATTGAGTAGCCAATTTTGGATCCGCTTCAACTGTCCAGACAGTCAGATCATCAGCGTACATGCTATATTTTACTTCAACTGGCAATAATTTTCCTATATCGTGCATCATTATGTTAAAAAGTGTAGGCCTCAGGACTGAACCCTGTGGAACTCCATTATTGATTTTGATCTCCTCAGATGTTCTATTATTTATCTTTGTTTTTATTGTTCAGTCCTGAAGAAAAGAATCTATGAATCTAAGCATTCTTCCTTTAATTCCTATTTTCATTGCTTGTAGTATTAAAGAAGCTGGAGGTATCTTGTCAAAGGCTGCTTCGAAGTCCACCATAACAGCAACTATAACCTTCTTGTTGTGAAAGCCCGCATAGATATCCTCTGTTAACCTGAGGATTGCATCCACAGTACTTTGGCCAGGTCTAAAACCAAATTGATTCTGATCCAACAAGTTGTTTTTTTCTAATCTCCACCTAAGTCTATTGTTTATAATTCTTTCTAATAATTTTCCTAAGCATGATGTGAGGGCAATTGGATGATATGAATTTGTACTCAGCTTCTGTTTTCCTGGTTTCAATAGTGGAATAATGATAGAAATTTTCCGCTCTCCCAGAAAATTTCCAGAGGTCCAAATGTGATTGAATAAATTTAAGATGTCTTGAGTGAATTCCTCTGTTAGGTGGCGCAACATCCCATTGTGAATATCATCTGGGTCAGCAGCAGTGTTCTTTAACTCCGAAACAGCTAGACAAAGTTCCCCACTGGTAACAGCAGCATCACTCTCATCTGCATGCAGAAATAGGTGGAACTTACTACATGAGTAGAACTGTTCTTCTTTTGAAAGAGTTTTGGGATACTTGGTCTTTACGCCTTCCTGATTTTTTGGCATATGTTCTATTGAAATGTTCTGAGATGGTTTTTTCATCCTGAAGAATATTACCTGCATCATCCTCAACACAGTTGATTGTGTGGTAGGTTTGACCAGAGATCGCTTTGAAATTCTTCAAAACAGTTGATCTGGGGTATTGGGATTTATTGTACCTACAAATCTTTTCCAACTTTCTCTTTTTGCACTAAGATTTTCACGTTTTGCAAGTGCATTTGCTCTGTTGTACTTGATTCTATTTTCAATATTATTTTGTTTTGCCAAGGCCTGCCTTGCCTTTTGTCTTTCTTTCCTTGCTCTAGCTGTTTCAGAGTTCCACCAAACATTCTTTGGTCTTCCCTGTTTTTGTTTAATTTTTGAGATGGCTTTAGTGCTGCTTCGATGATCACATTTATTAGTATCCCAACGTCTAGAGCAGAATGTGAATTTTTTTCTGACAGGTTCGGACCTGGTGAAGATTCATGTTTTGCAGCAATAAGTGAGTTGTCAAGTTCGCTTCGAAAAATGGGCCAGTCTGCTGATTTCAGCTTCCATTTAGTCTGTGGCACACTATTCCCAGATGTATCAATCCTATGAGAGATTTTGGTGAATATCGGCAGATAGTCACTTCCAAGGTCTTCTCCAATGAACCAGTCTGATATGTAGTGTAATAAGCTAGTGGACACTAAAGTCAAATCAATGGTGCTACCTTCCCCTGAGCTGGCTGAGAAATATGTCTTTTGCTTACTATTCTGTAGTATCATATTGTTTTTGCATATCCATTCATACATGATTCTTCCCCTAGTATTTGCAGGGCCATCATTCCATGCTGGGTGTTTGCTATTTAAGTCCCCAAGTATCAAAAAGTATTTGTTAGTTGGAATTAGTTCCTGTAAGTTTTCTTTAGATATGTTAACATATGGAGGGATATACACATTCACTATGGAAACCATAAGATTTTCGTGCAATTGCACAGTGGTTTGTATGAATTCCATACCTCCAAGTTCCCTCTTCGATACATTGGTGACAGGCAATGAGTTGTGTATGATGGTAGCAACTCCACCACCTTTTCTACCTGGACGTGACATATTGTAAATTGTATAGTTTCTAAACGTGGGCTGGAATTTCTCTTCTGCCTTGAGTGAGGATTTCTGGATACAAGCTACTTTGATTCCCTGTTCTTGAAGTTCTTGTTTAAGGTTATCAGCTTTGTTGGCCAAACTCCTCGCATTCCACTGAAACACTGTAACAGATCCAGTCTCCTTTTTGTTAGCTTCATATATATTGTGATTTTCATATCTTCTTTTGCTATGCTGCTGGTATGTTGTTCCCTGCGAGACATGATGTGTAGGTATTGTCTGACTCTTCAATCTATTTTTCAGTTTTTTTGCATCTTTGTAAGAGTGACACCATATCTCCACTCTCCTATAAATAGTTTTACCTCTCCTACGCATAATTTTTTGTCTATTGATAATTATTTTTTTCTTATATCCTGTACAGATTCGTCCTTAGTATTCCATATTATTACTTTAAGCCTATCTGGGCACATCCTTTTTTTGTATTTACATCTATTTTCGTTTACATTTTCATTTTCATTTTGGCTCTGAAAAGAGCCATTTTTATCTTTGGCTTTAGAATTGCACATAGTTAAGACGGGCTGCTATGTCGTTGTCGCAACAGACGATATTCAACAATTTTGATCATATGTGTAATAACAGAATATAAGAACATATGAATAATTACCCAGAATTGTTGTATTTTTTTTCTATACCATGTTTTTTCTTTAAATTAACTGTTAACTTGTGCAATATGTATTTAACTGTTAACGTTTACACCATTACAGGTAGTGTCACAATTACTCTAAGGCTGGATGACTCTAATGCACGTATTACTGAAGAAATTATACTCAACCTTGCTAGGCTGTTAAGCCATGGTGATTTACATTTACAAGGGAAAAACAGCACACAGTTGAACATTCCAGCACAGGGACTGGTGATTTTTCAGAAGCAAGGTATTCATTCAGTTTGTTATGTGCAATACTGAAAGAATCAAAATGATATGAAACCAGGTGTACTCCAACCTACTGTTGCAAATCACAGTACCTACTACCATACTGACATAAAAGGCAGCAAAAAAATAATTTTTATCGTGTTATGTGCATAACATGTGAAGGTTTCAGTTTTTAAAACCAACGTCAAAATGACATCTAAGACAGTTTAACAGTGAATGTTTTATTACTCAGAGAGACTGAAATGACTGACATTTACAGTACAATTTGTTTTTCTTTTTACATTTAAGATATTTACTTAATTTTTGAATTACAATTACTGTATTGATCAATTCAGTGTTAATGCAAGTTACCCAATATGAGAGCTGAAATTAAAGGTATAGCAAAATTCAAGTCAGTTTGGGTCTTTCATCCAGCTGCAATTCGAAATTCAAGTTAATAAATTCTTTGTGAATATTAAAGAACAAATAACTGTGCTGGTCCCAGAAAATGTAGTGTTCCTGAAAATAATGTTATGTAATGGAGGCAGCACAAAAATTGGTTACCAATAAGTAATTAAATAAGGAAGGCATTTTGGAGGCCCTAAAAAAGAAAGTACAAGGTAAAAGATATTATATTCATTATTTATGATGAGGAGTCTTACATTCATGTCAGTGTCTATTTTCACTGCTGTTATTGATGTTTCCCTATCAGAAAAATGAAACATGTTCTTTTCATACAAAGTTTGATTAGCTCATAGAATAGATGCTAATATGGACAACTTCAAGAATATATGTATAATCTACTTGCCCAACCATGATCTTGTTTGTTGATGTAAATATTCCAATATACAGCTGTTTTAAAGTTGGATTTCGTTGTCCATGACATGTCCGTTACTTAACTAAATATCACTATAATATTGACGACTCGGAACACTAAGTTTTTTATAAGTAAAAACGTAAAGTTTTACCTTACAGCCTAAACCGGCTTTCACCTATAGAAGGCTTCATCAGAGGCTGTAGTTAGTAGTGCTGTTCGTCTTGTTGTTGGCGACGAGATAGTGTTTCGAAAGATCGAAGCTGTGTGTGTGTGGTGAGATGTGTTCGAATAATGCGTGCGATTTGAATTGTGTCTGTTCGTTTAGGATGTCGTTTTTATTTGTTTTTGTGTGTTTGTATATTTCTAATTGTTCTAGAGTGTCTAGTTTTCGACCTTTTGTGTGTACGTGTAGTATGTTCATGTTATTGTCGATGTTTTTATATGTGTGGTTTGCTTCAATGAGGTGGTTTGCGAAGGTAGATTCTGTAGTGGTGTGGAGTGCTTTTGTGTGTTCAATGTATCTCTGTTTGAAGCTACGTCCTGTCTGGCCTATGTAGAATTTATTGCAATTTGAACAATTTAGTTTATATACACCGGGTAGATCGAATTTGTTTTGTGCTTTGGGCATGCGTTTTGATAGTGTGTGTTCTGTTTTGTTAGTAGTTTTGTAAGCGATTCTGTATCCTGCTTTTTTGAATTTGTGGGCAATTTTTTCTGTTTGTTTGTTGATGTATGTTAGTGTTATGAATTTGTTGTTTTCTGTCTTTGTCTGTTGTTTGTTTTGTGTTTTGTGTAGGAGTTTACTGACTATTGTTCTGTCATATGACAAAACAACTAGCACAAAACAAAATCGATCTACCCGGTGTATATAAACTAAATTGTTCAAATTGCAATAAATTCTACATAGGCCAGACAGGACGTAGCTTCAAACAGAGATACATTGAACACACAAAAGCACTCCACACCACTACAGAATCTACCTTCGCAAACCACCTCATTGAAGCAAACCACACATATAAAAACATCGACAATAACATGAACATACTACACGTACACACAAAAGGCCGAAAACTAGACACTCTAGAACAATTAGAAATATACAAACACACAAAAACAAATAACAACGACATCCTAAACGAACAGACACAATTCAAATCGCACGCATTATTCGAACACATCTCACCACACACACACAGCTTCGATCTTTCGAAACACTATCTCGTCACCAACAACAAGACGAACAGCGCTACTAACGACAGCCTCTGATGAAGCCTTCTGTAGGTGAAAGCCGGTTTAGGCTGTAAGGTAAAACTTTACGTTTTTACTTATAAAAAACTTAGTGTTCCGAGTCGTCAATATTATAGTGATATTTAGTTTTAAAGATATACAATAATTTTTTGTTCCAGTTATTACCATGTTATGCTGGTTTCTTGAGATTAGTATTAAATATGTTGGTTTAAAAATTGGTGTTTCGTGATTGCAGAAATGGTTCCAGTAGTTTCTTTTTGCAGTTTTTATTTAAACTGTACACTAAATAACACTAGAAAAGCACCTTGGTTGAACAGATTTTAAAATAAGTAATTTTTTGTTTGGAATAAGTTAAGATTTTCATTCAGCTATTGTGTATTGAATATAATTTTATATAACAAGTTAATTATTTGTTATTTTTAGTTAAAATAAGAAAAATATAATGTCACCTAAAACACAGTTTTTGTTTATTAACAGTTCTTAAATTGACATTATAGTTTCATCCGGAAGTGGTTAAAATGTTAAGAAATGTGATTGGCTCCCCATAAAAACTGTGTATTTATGCTTCATAAAAATAAGTTTTTTTAGTCCACAGTCCTGTTAAGTTCTTGTTTTCCCAAATCTAATTTTGTGATTTGGTCTTTGTGTAGAAAATAATGAAGGCATCCCAGTGGCTGTAAAAGCAATGGTCTGTCTTGCCATTCTTGTGTTCACAATTGTCTTCATGTTAGGAGCAGCGATCTTTATAAAGTACAATAGAGACAGGAACTTGCTACGTCTGTCAGAGGTAAGTTTATGATTTTTTTGTTAAAAAACTACTGTACATATAACTCTTAAGTGAATTATGGGGGAGGGGTGAATAAATGAATGACACATAAGTGTTATGTCCAAAAAAGGTTATCATTTGGTTCCCTTGGTTTTCCAAAAATTGACCTTCTTGTTTATATGTGTATACATACACATTCCAGTTTTTCCTACTCTGTACGTTACTTCTACATGTAGAAGTCATATTTATTACATTGTGAATCTTGTCAACAATATTTGTACGAAGAAGCTTAGAGCTGTGGCAAAGTTTGAAGACGTTATGAAACGAAGTTATTTCATTTTACAATTACACAAAAAATAGACAACAGTCTTAAGTGGAGGTTCTGTTTGATTGAGAAAGTGACAATCTGATTTTTCATTGTTCTCACACACACACACACACACACACACACACACACACACACACAACAGTAGCAAAGGTAATCCTATTGTTGAATACAAATCCACCGTATGGTATTGTCATTTTATATTTTTCTGGTTCCCCTCAAATCGTTATAAGTTTCTGTTTCTCCCTTTAGAGCACTGCCTTCCAACGGTAACTATTGATGACTGGTCTTTGCAATTTCAGGAATGCTGATTAAAATATACACCATGGCCTCTTTGAATAAAATGAATGGTTAAATAGTTGAATAAAATACCACCCTGTGTAACTCTGAATGGCATTTATAAAGTTTTCTTTATGGTAAACAAGTAATTAACATAAAAATAGTATTTCCCAACATAAAAGTAATAAAATTTGTAAATTACTACAAGTACATTACAACATATATTCACTCACATATTCAAATGTTATAACAAAGAAGTGATAGAACAGACAAAACAAAGAAGTGTAATCACTGTGATGTGTTGTCTGTAAAATCAAGAACAACCGATAGAGTCAGTCAATATTTTCACATCATCCCATGGCGTAGCTATATTGTTTGTTGTCTGGAACAAGGAAATCGTCACCCCTTCCTCCCTACACTTAACAGTAACAAAATATCATAAAAGGACCATCCGGTAAACCAAGAAATTAATAAATCCAACTTCATTGACCTTTGTATAAATATACCTCTAACCACCATTTTAAAAGTACAGTAAACTCTTGATTTAACAGACTTTAGATTTAACGGACAGAATTTGACAGACAAAAAGATTTTAAAAAATAAATCATTTTGAGACGAAAAAATCACGATTAAGTTTTTGAAGTCCATGGTTGTGATTTAAACGGCTATGGTTTTTGAAGGCTATGGTTGGCGGTAGAAGTACACTACATATGTTCCTATAGTATGAACCGTGCACGTGTTAAATAGAAAGTGTTAACGAGTTTATACTTGCGTCGTTACAGCAAGGTCCATTATTTTATCAGTGAATTACAGCATAAGTATGTCTGGCGTTAAGAAAAAACGTGTGAACTTGAGTATAAAGCTATAGCTTGAACTAATAAGTAAACTGGAAGGTGGCGCATCTGTTGCACATATTTGTGAACTGTATAGCGTAAAGAAACAAACCGTTTCAGACATTCGAAAGAATAAAGATAAACTTATTCAGTTTTCGCTAAAGTAGAGTGTTGATAGTTCGAAGAATGAGGGAGAAAGAAAACACATTTAATTAGCCAAACACAAACAATTAGAGGATGCTGTGTACAAATGGTTTATTCAACAACGTTCTAGTGGCGTCATTGTTCGTAGTGTGGAGTTGTGGGCTGCTGATAAACTGGCGAAACATATGGGCATCCAGTTTCAGGCAAGTGATGGGTGGCTTTGGCGTTTTCGTAAACGACATGGCATCACAAATAGATCAACATGTGGTGAAGCGCTGAGTGCAGACACTGAACAAGTTGAGCCTTTTCGTCAACATATAAAGGAAACGATCGAATCTGAGGGTCTCACTTTGTCTCAGGTCTAGAATGCTGATGAGACTGGTCTCTACTTTCTTGCTGTGCCTGAAAATACTCTGGTGCACAAACATGAAACTAGCACACCAGGCCGTAAACTGTACAAAGGAGCGCATTTACACCCTACTGTGTGCGAATGCTGATGGTTCACATCGACTTACTCCAGTCATAGTCGGAAACGGAAAGAAACCTCGTGCGATAAAGAACATAATGAACCAGTTGCCAGTCATTTATGAAAGAAAAAAATGCTTGGTTTACCTCCAGTATTTTGTGCCAGAAGTGCGACGTTTTCAAGAAGAGACTATGAAAATTCTATCGCATGCAGTGAATGCCATCTTACTACTGGACAATGCACCGGCCCATCCCAACGCCGAGAAGTTAGTTAACAACAATGGGAAAATAAAATCCATCTTCCTCCCTCCAAACACCACTTCAATTTTACAGCCAATGGCCCAAGGAGTCATTGTTGCCTACAAAAGGCTGTACAAGAAGAAGTTTCTTGAAGAGGTGATGGTTGTCTTGGAGGACGAACAAGACCGTGAAAACGACATGAGAGGAGCTAGAACGCTGCAAAATCTGCGTGCATACAACATCAAGTCCGCCACCTTTAATTTTGCTGCCACATGGAAGGAGATGAAGGAAACAACATTGGCTAATGGGTAGACACAGTTACTGAATAGGACTGAACCGGAGTACGATTTCAGAGGATTTGAAACATCCGATTTCTGCGAAACCATAAAGAAGGCTGGTGAAGAAGTAAACAAGAATGACATAGAACAGTGGCTAAACTTGGACGAGGGTGATCCAGGCTACCAAATCCTGAGTCAGGAAGAGATCGCGGAATCTGTTCTATACGACGATCAAGAAGATGGAGATGATGTTGATGATGATGATGAAGAAACATCTGTTACAAGAGGTCCTAAATTCTCAGCGATAAGAAACAGCATGGACGAAATTATCGCGTACATAGGGGAGTCTTCAGATCCGGAAGTGTGTACTTACTATGATCATTTTAGACAGTTTAGATCTTAATAATAAAGAAGCAACATTCTGGTGGAAAACAACTGACTCTTGATGCTTTTATCCAGCATAAATAAACAAAGGTGTGTACATAAAATATTTGCATGATATTAATAGTATTAAAATTTCAAATGTTATAGGCCTATTTTGATTTAAATATATCCTCAAAAAACAAAATTCGCTATTTAATGGACTTTCGATTTTATGGACACCCCTCAGCCCCAATTAGTCCGTTAAATCGAGGGTTTACTGTATGTATTTATTAAATCAACACTAAAAAATGTTAAAAAATCAGCACTCTTCTTGTCGTATATCAATAATGTAGAAGATACAAAACGAAATAAATATAAAAAAGTCAGTACATGAAAAATGCAGTAAACTAATAAATACAAATTCCACATGGGTCTCCGCCCATTTATTGAAGAGACATTTGTCACTGTTGAAGACTTGATGCTTACTGGGATGTGACTGTTAGCAAAATACTAACGTTGGAGAGCAGAAAATAGCCAATTCTGCATTTGTTGTCATAATGAACTGTGATGATATTTATATGTAAATATACTGTTTATGATGCAGGGTTGTGTGACAACAGGCAAGCTCACTATGCCACTTTTAGGAAGGAAATCAATCATGTATAAATTCATTTCAATAATTTTTCATACCATTATTAGTCTCCTAATTAGGTAATCAGTCTTTTTGAAGAAATGTCTGCAGTCTTATAAAAATAAAACAATATTTTAATTCCATGTTCCATAAGGAAATGGAAGTATGGTGATGGCAAAAAACCGTGTTCAAGATAACGACTGATTCTGATTGTACTACTCTCAAAACATGAAGAAAAGTCATTTTTCAAAAAGTGTGTGTGTAGAATGTTTTCTATGGCAAACGATAACTGCCGTAAATTCAAACAGAATCAAATAATTTTTTGCATATGTTCCTGAATTGTAGAGGACTCAAGGCCTATTGATTTTGGTGATTGGTTAAGGGGAAAGGGTAGTTTACCTGCAACGTTTTGTTTTAACAAGAGTAAAGTACTTAATTTTGATAAATAAAGTATCCTGAAAAGAAGGTCATAATACTACACTGTAGAAACGTAGATGAAATATCAATAAATAAAAAGGCTAGTGGGAGGGGATAATTTTTATTTATATGTCAAGTGTACTACATTATCGGCAACAAAGAAGTAGTTTGTTGTTAAAATTTCTTCCCGGGCTGTTTGGCCGTGGTCCAATGTTTTCTGCAAAACCAACGTTTCTGCAGTGTCATCGACTGCCATCATCAGTGAAAATCGAGTGTGCTAACTTGAGGTGGTACACATTAGTGACCACAGTACTGAGGTTAAGGTTGAAGAAAGAAATAGTTTCTATAGAAATATTTCATTTCGAAAATGATTTTAAATATACATCTTAGAACATGGAAGTCATGTATGGTTCTCCATACCGATATTTAGCGTTTTCGCTCACTGTGCTGCCCTCCAACCTATGGCATCCAAGACAGCTGCCCCTCTGGCCTCATTCTATACATACATCTGCATTTTACTTTGCAACAACCACTTCTTTAATAATAAGATTTTCTACTACCTCTACTTCATAGTCTGTCTTTTTCTGCTGTTGAAGTAACTCTTCAGAAACGTCTCCTGTGGTTGCTTTCTCCAGAAGAAACTGGTACTTCCTAGTGTATAGGTGTCTTCACAATAAACAGCTATTACCTTTTGAAACACCTCTTTTCTTGTCACAATAGTTGTTAATCTGCCTGTCCACTCTTCTTCTATTTTCATCTCTGCCACCATACCTTCAGCTTGTCTGAGCCTGATAGCTTCTTCCGTAGCTGTAATCACTACCTTATCAAACACAACATTTTTAGGATATTATCTTTAAAATCCATTGATGTTTTATAACCATTGATCAATATAAGAGGCCGGATGTTATATCCAGAATAGCCTCTTAGTATCTCCAACAAGAACTCTGTGGTCAAACTCAACTTCACCCAAGGATAAAAGTAACAGATTTTCAAATACTTTCACAGGTCTTCCAGTGGTATTCTGTAAAGTAAAAGAACGTCTACACGGAAAGTTCACTTCATACTAACGCACTCATATCAGTTGTTTTGAAGGTAGTTTTGCTTAAATGAATTGATTAACAGTCAAAAATGCGTCTGTCCTTCTGAAGTGTGGAAATAGTCTGTTATACAACTGCCTGTGTTCCTTCAGTTGGGACTGAAGAGAAACTTGGTATCCAACCTTCAAAGACCCAATTGACAAAACATAGTTGCAACATTAAATAATATTACATATTTACCAGCAAATTTATAAAATAAAAATGTGACTTATTTGTTCTTATTATTGCAGAGATCCAATAAATCTTCAACTCCAAAATATTTACGTGTACATTTTGAACAGTCTTTAGATGGGACCGAAACTACTCTGGCAAAGTTACAAGCACTATCGTCAAATGGATACACTGTACCATCATCAATGCTATGTGGTATATCCTTACATTATGTGTAATGTTCATATGATTATTTGAAACTATTCAAAAGTAAATACTAAATACAGATTTGTTGTTAGTACAGTACACGGAGTTAAATTACTGGGTTACAGTTTAGAGCAATGGAAAATTTCAGTGAATTTTCTAACGTAAAATAGACAGTGGTCAATAATCAGTTAGCATGAGTGTGTTATAAACACTAAAAATTAAAATAATGCTGTTTTTATTTTACTGATTACGATTAAAATAATAATTAAGATCACAATGACCTTACAGACCATAATCTGTTTTCACATACAGACATTTGCACACTTGTCACTAAGAATCAGAAACGTTCTCAAACAATTTAATATGTATTCACTGGAGAAGTTAGCAGAATTGATTCCAAACTGACCTTTATGTTTAATATTAATAAATGAATGTTTTATCAGATACACACATTATCTGTCTCATTATACATACAGATAGTTTATAAGAAGATTGAACTAATAAATTGTCTGAGATAATGTTCTGTTTATTAGGTGAAGAACTAGACTCTGGAATTTTTCTTATTCCAGACTCAGACAAGATGAGGACTGGAGAAGAAAAATCTATGTCATCAACTAAGGTTTGTTTAACTGTAAATATTACGTGCCTAACTTGACTGTGTATGCAGAGCTGTGTACTCTATGCTATCATGCTGTTTTTATCTTTTTTATACGTATACAGCTTTACCTCATTAAAAGGTATCATTAGTGAAAAAGTTAAATTTTCAATTAAATCTGCAGTCAGATATTTTACTTTATCCAAACTATTGTTGATATTATTAACTTATTTATTTATACATATTTATCTAAATATTACTTACTTAATATATTTACTTATATAACTTACTATATATTTATTTACCTGATACAAATTGTGTATTTTTAGGATTCCAGAGAACTTATCCTGAAAACTAGTCCTCTACCAGGAACACCTACAAGTTCATAAATATGTTCAGACTAGATGAGAAGAAATAATTATCTGCAGAGGAATTATTTTCAGTGCAGTGGTTTCTACAGTACAGTTAACTGTATTTATTTGTATTGTAACTTGCGAGACAATTATACAATGTAAACAAACCTTATTCTGTTATCAGAACTTTGCTTGCCGGGCTGTGGTCCAAGCTTGTACGATGCAAACGTTTTGAAGTATTACTCGTGAATTAAATGATTAAAATATTTAATCTGTGTCACCTACCTTTATTTGGACGTCAATTGAAACAAACTTAAATCCTGACATTTTTGTGCAAATTAACCGAAGTGTCGTCTAGTGTACTCAGCAGAGAAAAACAGGTCAATGCAAATAACAAATACATATTTATAATTTCATATAAAACATTATTTTATTTCATTTTACTCTGTCATTCTTGCTAAACTACCACATCAACAATTTCATCTTTCTCTACACTTTTTACTCTGAAAACAGATTCTGAAATATAGTTAAAAATAATTTTCCGAATTTAATTCCAATCAATATTGAGGCCATATCCTCATTTAACAAGTACAAACAAAATGTAATATTCTCTTCTATTATATTGAACACAGACTATTACTTAATTTATATTATATTATATTACTTAATTTATAACAAAGGCGTCCCAGCATCTTACCCATTCTCTCATTCAAACACATTTAAGTTTTATTTCCCCCATAACAAAGAGCTCTTTTAAATTAAATTTTTGTAATTGATTGAAGGTGATACATTTACGTCTTTAACGGCGTCACTGCTGCCCATGTGCTGCTCTCCGCATTTTCGTCACCATTTGTTCGAAAAATGTCACTGCTTTAATGTCGATGTCACTGAGATCGGTTAATGTTGCACTGTTTTATAGCTTCCGATTCCGTGTTTAATTCACATTTTATACTGGTAAAAAGATTTCTTCAGCTCGCGAGCCTTTATGTTGAACCGTGCGGTTCGATTACTGGAAGACAACAGACGCTGTTCTCCGCGCACACAGTGCTAAGGAATTTATTCGAACGTGCCATTTTGTGGGAATGTTGGCTGACGGTGCGCGCTCTTGTGCGTGTGAAATCGCACCCTAGTTGCTAACTTCACATTCCTGTGCCGGGCCGTGACAGTCTCGACGCTATAGGTGGTTCACAAATATATACTTGGTTGAATAAAATTGAAAAGATTCAATGTACAAATCCCCATCGGTTTGTACCGTTACAGTTTTGACCGTGCCTTCAATGCCCATCTTTGTGCAGAAGGGTGTTGAAGGCACAACCAAACCGTATGCATCCTACAATTTTGGACCACAGCCTTACAGCCCGGTAAGCCGAAGTTCTGATATCATTGATGCCGGCTGTGAAAGCACCAGACAGAATTTGAAACCTTATTTTGGTTGCCTCAAGAAATATTAAAGTACGCCTCAAGTTGCTGACTAAAGTATTGTTTCTCTAATGTGCCTTGTAAACTGTCCATATTTTATATATTAGTTTTTGCAAAACTGAGTTGCAAGAGGTCCACTTATAAAACATGTAAGTGAGGCTGAAATGCTGCATATCCACAGTTCCAGATAGTTAACAATATTGAAATGGAATATTCACTGTTATATACAGTATGTAGCTGTCATGAACCTCCTTTAACTCTATTGCTATTACTTGATAACACCGATCAGGTCAATATATTCTGAAGACAACAACAGAACATATCTCATATCCAGAGTTTGCATTATTTTGATCAATATTTACAGCAACTATTATACATAATGAAAGGTGGAGCAAACCACAATGTGCGATAGTAAAGAAGTCAGCTATTGGCCAAAGGTCGATCTTAAATGACAATATATTAAATGTCAAAGACTGTTTCCATTCTTTCAGTAGTGCATTAGCCAGATGTTTACAACATGACTGGCAGAGTACGTAGAAAATGATATCAACTACTTGGCCCCACTTTTTGATCTGTAGAGGATGATGCCAAATCTTGTGCATAGGTAATGAGATGGGAATGACTTGATGATGAACAAATGCCAGACCTTACCGGGAATCAAACTCTGAACCTCTTGGTCTAGAAGCCAGCGCCCCAACCACTAGACCAAACCGGTCGGTCAATATTTAATTTAAAATATTGTCTCAGGGGAATTTTACCCATATTTAAATATTTAAAAGTTTTTTTTTCTTTGCTGATGCAAATGAAGAATTTCGTCAAAAAAAGTATAAAATAAAATAAGTGTTTCACATTTTTAGTAACTTCTATACAATGAAGTACAGAAAGGAACAATATAATGCAGACCAAATGACCTAAGTATTGTAAAAGTAAAGTAAAAACATTTTTACTTTTTTTAGTAGAAAGGTGCCACTAATTCCCTTCCCTAGCAGTGAAGTTCACGAAGGCCCCTACGACTATTCTGTCTTTTTCTATTATAATCTTTTTTGTTTTTTTTTAAGAGGATGAATATTGTAACATTACAAAAGTAACAGTACCACAAAAACCCAAATTGAACATAAAGGCTAAGGTAATGAAGACAAACCGACGTATAGACTAGACAAAGTGTGACTAAAAAATACCCAATAGATAGGATAGTGAGTAGAATAATTTATGAAACTATACATAGGATAGAATGAAAACAATACAAAAATAACTTGTAAGGGAGATATGACAATGGAAAATACATGGGATCAAAAGAATCATAAGAAACAATTAAGTTTATAAAGTAAATGAGAAATAACATAACTCAACCACTATAAATAAAGAAGATAGTATCTACAAGATAAAGAGAAGAGAAAATAGAACTCCAAATTGAAGGAAAAATAAGTATTAAAATAACAGACAAGACATAATAATGACATGACAATGACAATAACTTAGACTTTAAATAAAAAGATACCCAACTAGATTAGGAGAGTGAATTAATAACCATATGATTATGAATTATAGGACAATGTATGATATAAAATAATAAGATTGTATCTTATTATTAAAATATCGGTATGGAGAACCATACATGACTTCCATATTTTAAGATTTATATTTAAAATCATTTTCGAAATGAAATATTACCATAGAAACTACTTCTTTCTACTTACTTCTTTCTACTGTGGTTACTAACGTATACCACCTCACGTTATCGCACTCGATTTTCACTGATGATGGAAGTCGATGGCATTGCCGAAACGTCTGGTTTTGTAGAAAACATTGGACTATGGCCAAATATCCCGGGAAGGAATTTTAACAAAAACTACTTCTTTGTTGCCGATAACGTTGTACACATATATATAAAAAATATGCATAAAATTAATGGCTTGTATAAGTTAATGATTGATCTCCATTAAGTAGTGCTCAAGTTTCCAAAGTTTTAATATTATGATGTCCGTAATTAAAACATCAGAGCAGGTTTAGTGTGTATGAGGGTACACCATGGACAAAAATTTTCAACATTTCCTATTGAGTGTTGCTTAGAGTAAAGCTGCGAATCTACAGCGTACGTTTCACAGAACAAACATGCGGAAAAGAAGGAGCGCTCCGAAGTCACTCATGGACCCTCAGCATCTTGCAGAGGGTTCATTCCCTAAAGACGAAAAGTCTGTCTATGAATCGTTCCTCTGTAAACACGTGCAGTTACACTGCCCAGCGATCCACAGGAAGCAAATCGCTATCCACGCTGGACAATTTTCGGCTTGCACGCGTTATGTTGGTATGGGTTTCGGCACTTTCCATTTAAAAAGTGTGCAAATGTAAGAAAATAAACATGAATGAGGCCAGAAATAACGCGAATTGTGTGTGTGTGTGAGTGTCTTCCCTGACTTTTTATTGCGGTAGTCATAATAATAAAATGGAAACGTAAACATTACATAACTGAGATATCCTTGCCTGCCACGAATGATATATTTTCTCTCATACATGATTTACATTAAATATCGGTATGGAGAACCATACATGACTTCCATATTCTAAGATTTATATTTAAAATCATTTTCGAAATGAAATATTACCTAAATATTCCCTAAAGACGAAAAGTCTGTCTATGAATCGTTCCTCTGTAAACACGTGCAGTTACACTGCCCAGCGATCCACAGGAAGGAAATCGCTATCCACGCTGGACACTTTTTCGGCTTGCATGCGTTATGTTGGTATGGGTTCGGCACTTTCCATGTAAAAACCGTGCAAATGTAAGAAAATAAACATGAATGAGGCCAAAAATAACGCGAACTGTGTGTGTGTGTGTGTGTGTGTGTGTGTGTGTGTGTGTGTGTCTGTGTGTGTGTGTGTGTGTGTGTGTGTGTGTGTGTGTGTGTGTGTGTTCCCTGCCTTTTCATTGCGGTAGTCATAATAATAAAATGGAAACGTAAACTATGTACTATAACTGAGAAAAAAATACATAAATGAAAAAACTATAATTTTATTGCCTGGCAACAAAATTATTTTATTTTTAACAATTACCATTGTTTGAAAAAGTTTAAATGAATTTTCAAGTACTTTACTCTTGTTAAAACGTAAAAGGTTGCAGGTAAACTACCCCTTCCCCTTAACCGATCTTCACCAAAATCAAAATTCCTAGAGTCCTCTACAATTCACTGACGTATGCAAAAAATTATTTGATTATGTTTGAATTTGCGGCTGTTATCGTTTGCCATAGAAAATACGCTTGATAAAAAAACGTTGCAGGTAAACTACCCCTTCCCCTCAACCGATCTTCACCAAAAACAATAGGTCTTGAGTACTCTACAAATCAGGGCTGTATGCAGAAAATTATTTGATTCTGTTTGAATTTGCGGCTGTTATCGTTTGCCATATAAAATACCCTTGTTAAAAAAATGTTGTAGGTAAACTACCCCTTTCCCTTAACCGATCTTCACCAAAAACAATAGGTCTTGAGAACTCTACAATTTAGGGCTGTATGCAAATAATCTTTTGATTCTGTTTGAATTTGCGGCTGTTATCATTTGCCATAGGAAATACCCTTGTTAAAACATAAAACTTTACAGGTAAACTACCCCTTTCCCTTAACCGATCTTCACCAAAAACAATAGGTCTTGAGAACTCTACAATTCAGGGCTGTACGCGAAACATTATTTGATTCTGTTTGAATTTGCGGCTGTTATCGTTTGCCAAAAAAAAAAAAAAATTCTCTTGATAAAAAAAAACCGTTGCAGGTAAACTACCCCTTTCCCTCAACCGATCTTCACCAAAAACAATAGGTCGTGAGTACTCTACAAATCAGGGCTGTATGCAAAAAATTATTTGATTCTGTTTGAATCTACAGACACACACACACACACAGACACTTTTCGGAAAACGACTTTTTTTCATGTTTTGAGTGTAGTAGAATCAGAATCTGCAATAATCTCGAACACGATTTTTTTTGCCATCACCATACTTCCATTCCTTAAGGAATATGGAAGTAAAATGAAAAAATTATAATTTTATTGCCTGGCAACAAAATTATTTTATTTTTAACAATTACCATTGTTTGAAAAAGATTAAATGAATTTTCAAGTACTTTACTATTGTTAAAACGTAAAAGGTTGCACGTAAACTACCCCTTCCCCCTAACCGATCTTCACCAAAATCAAAAGGCCTTGAGTTCTCTACAATTCAGGGACGTACGCAAAAAATTATTTGATTCTGTTTGAATTTGCGGCTGTTATCGTTTGCCATAGAAAATTACCCTTGATAAAAAAACGTTGCAGGTAAACTACCCCTTTCCCTCAACCGATCTTCACCAAAAACAATAGGTCGTGAATACTCTACAAATCAGGGCAGTACGCAAAAAATTATTTGATTCTGTTTGAATTTGCGGCAGTTATCGTTTGCCATAGAAAAAAAATCTACAGACAGACAGATAGACACACACACACACAGACACTTTTTGAAAAACGACTTTTTTTCATGTTTTGAGTGTAGTACAATCAGAATCTGCAATAATCTCGAACACGATTTTGTTTGCCATCACCATACTTCCATTTCCTTAAGGAATATGGAAGTAAAATTTCGGTATGGAGAACCATACATGACTTCCATGTTCTAGATTTATATTTAAAATCATATTCGAACTGAAATATTTCCATATAAACTACTTCTTTCTACTTATTGCTTTAGCCTCAACCACAGTACTGTGGTCACTAACGTATACCACCTCACGTTTTCGCACTCGATTTTCACTGAGATGGAAGTCGATAGCACTGCCGAAAAGTCTGGTTTTGGAGAAAACATTGGACTACGGCTAAACAGCCCGGGAAGGAATTTTAACAAAGACTTCTTTGTTGCCGATAACGTAGAACACATAAAAAATTCTCCCCTCCCCCTTCAACTATAATTTTCATTTATAGAAAATAACCCCCACCCCGTTCACCTAACTTCTTCATTTATAGATATTTCATCTACGTTTCTACAATGGATTATTATGAGCTTCTTATCAAGATACTTTATTTATCAAAATTAAGTACTTTACTCTTGTTAAAACATAAAACGTTGCAGGTAAACTACCCCTTTCTCTAAACCGATCTTCACCAAAATCAATAGACCTTCAGTCCTCTACAATGCAGGGATGCATGCAAAAAAATATTTGATTCTGTTTCAATTTGCAGCAGTTATCGTTCGTCATGAAAACATTTCTCTTATTACAACATAACATGTTTCCGGTAAACTACCCTTTCCCTTTACCGATCTTCACCAAAATCAACAGGCCTTGAGTTCTCTACAATTTAGGAACGTATGGAAAAAATTATTTGATTTTCTTTGAATTTACGGCAGTTATCGTTCGTCATAGAAAACATTACCCTTCTGAAAACATAAAAAGTTACAGGTAAACTACCCCTTTCTCTAAACCGATCTTCACCAAAATCAACAGACCTTCAGTCCTCTACAATTCAGGGCTGTATGCAAACAATTATTTGATTCTGTTTGAATGTGCGGCTCTTATCGTTTGCCGTAGTAAATACCCTTGTTAAAATATAAAACGTTGCAGGTAAACTACCCCTTTCCCTTAACCGATCTTCAACAAAATCAACAGCCCTTGAGTTCTGTATAACTCAGAAAGGTATGCAAAAGAGTAGTTGATTCTGTTTGAATTTACGGCAGTTATCGTTCGTCATATAAAAAATTAACCCTTGTTAAAACATATAATGTTGCAGGTAAACTACCCTACTCCCTTAACCGATCTACACTAAAACCAGCAGGTCTTGAGAACTCTACAATTCAGGGCTGTATGCAAAACATTATTTGATTCTGTTTGAATTTGCGGCTGTTATCGTTTGTCATAGAAAAAAATTACCCTTGATAAGAAAAACGTTGCAGGTAAACTACTCCTTCCCGTTAACCGATCTTCACCAAAAACAATAGGTCTTGAGTACTCTACAAATCAGATCGGTATGCAACAAATTATTTGATTTTGTTTGAATTTGCGACTCTTATCGTTTGCCATAGAAAATACCCTTTTAAAACATAAAACGTTGCAAGTAAGCTACCCCTTTCCCTTAACCGATCTTCACAAAAAACAATAGGTCCTGAGAACTCTACAATTCAGGGCTGTATGCAGAAAATTATTTGTTTCTGTTTGAATGTGCGGCTGTTATCGTTTGCCATAGAAAATACCCTTGTTAAAACATAAAACGTTGCAGGTAAACTACCCCTTTCCCTTATCCAATCTTCACCAAAAACAATAGGTCTTGAGACCTCTACAATTCAGGGCTGTATGCAAAAGAGTAGTTGATTCTGTTTTAAAAGACCATTACTATAACTAAATGAATATCAGAAATGACTGATTAATAATTAAAAATGTACTTAGAATAAGACAAACTAGATAATTGTAATCAGAATGATGAATAATATGATAGAGTCTAAAGTACTCATATTGCACATTAAAAAACCACAGATACACCAATTATAAGTGCATGTAAAAAGTACTCATACAACAAGTGATGAGAGGACTAACTATTGGTAAATAAACCAAACCATAATTATCAATAATAATAAACTGATAAGAATATATCTAATGAACAAGACCTGTGGCAATAAGATGCAAAGTTCATTAGCTGTAATAACCAGGGATTAAGAATGTCAAGCTGAGACAAAACATAAAACGTAATAGGAACTAAGATGTTTATTTAGTAATAAGATATTGGCATAATAACAGGGCATAATAACAGAGGTATAATGTAGCAATAAGGATAAATAAATAGAGGCCTAATTGTACAAGAACTCATATGATTTTAAATGATAATATACAAGAAAAAGGCAACTCTAGAGCAAATTTAAAGTAACCAAAAGTTGATAATGTTCTTTAGAATTAAGTATGAAATGTTATAAACCATTATGATACAAGCATTATATCAGAAGATGTAAAACTAACTCATAGTGCCCTAGGCCTCATGAAGCTTAGAAATAGATTTTGTGATTTATTCACAATTGAATGTTTTTAACATTAATTAATGACAACAAAGGACTTGGAATTCATTGTATCCAAATATCTCATAACAAGATGTTCATTAAATAACTATAGGACATATTTTAATAAAAAATATTGTATTAGAATATAAGAGAAATATTATCTTTGTAAATAGTAAACAGAATTATGCATTGTGAGATGTCTAAATACTGAGCAGGACAAATGCCAGATAATGGTAAAGCCAGATTGGAGTTCACAAGTAGCATAAAGAATAATTATCAATTGTAAAGTATTTTAACAGTTTTAGGTAAAAAGTTTGGTGTCAGTTTTATACTCTCAAACCCAAGAACCCACACTTTGAACAGAATTAAATAATTTTGACAACGCGGGGGTGATGATTTCATGATGGAATGCTCAACATTCCAACCAATCACAACGCCTAAATCGAGAATTCCTCCGGTAGCACAGATTGTAACAGCGAGAGAGACGCGCAAATTTTGGACAGTTCTTCACTAATTGTAAAGCGATACAGATGACCAGCTCCACGCTGAATTAATTCGCGAAGTAACCCATAATGCAGTGTGGTAACGAATGTAAACACGGGCAACCTAACCTTCAAGACGTATAGTGAATCAACATCGATTTCGAGTGTAGTGAAGTGGTGTATTAATACAGCAATGAATGCTAAATAAAGTATTAATAGTGAATATAAAAAATAAATAAAAGGAATTAAGGAAAGTATAGTGACCTTTATGAAAATAATACTTAATGAATTTCGTACATTATAAGATAATGCCAATCAAACTTATTAAACACTTGTAACTATTTGTTAACACTACACCACAAACAAACCATTTTTATTATAGCGCTTTCAACTTATTAATTGTTTTTTAATTGTAAATTGAGGTTACTTTATAGTCACCGGATAACCTCCAATTGTGACATCCATGTACTGTCGCACTTTATTGTATTAGGCTAAGAAATTTTTCAGTTTATATGTAAATCATGCTCCTGTAATAAGATGGGACATTGATAAGAGACAATAAGCATTGCGTATTTTGCAGTTCAAAGGACCTTTTTTGTATATAATTAACTTAAATAACTTTGTAAACAAAGACTATTTGTACAACACTGTGTCCAACCCTGGGATATGAGTTTCTGACCAAATAACAGATGGTTTCCAATAATGAAAACCTGATTAATTGTTGTTAAAAGGAGTTTACAATAACATCGAATGATAAATAAAAATTATTTAAACAACTTTCATGCAGCATAAATTCATTTTATTTAGTTATCAAGTTTTTCTGGTTATGAGTAAAGGTTATGTTTACATCTGGATCAGTGGTGGTACCCATGGCCCGCCGAATTGAAGTATTTCGAATCTTCAACGATCATCCATGACTATAACGTAATGAATACGGTTATCACGAATGAAGAATTAACAATCGAAGTAAGTAATTAGTGAGATAACCACATAATTAATTGTAATTACGCATCAAATAACGATTGATACGGGCGGTGTAATGCAACACGATTACAATTCAGCATGATCAGACTATTACCATTATTGACAACGTAATCTACTCATGCCATTATTGAGACTTGCAATTAATTAAACACATATTATCATACCGTTATTAGAACAACTTCGTTTATTTAACAATATTTACGAAAAAGTGAAAACAAGAGTTTTGATAAGTTTACATAATTTATTATTCCAGGTGAAATATTTTGAAAAAGTATACTTCGATATTTACAAAATTGTAATGATAATAACAACAGTAATAATAGTATAGTGAAAGGATCGTAAAATGAACAACAATTTTATAATTAAAACATTATTTGAATAAAAAAGGCAAAATCTTATTTGAATTTAAAATCTGAACATTTTTACTGAACTTAATGACTAAAAAATGATGTAAAAATACAAAAAAAAATTAATCTTGAACTGCACACAATAGTCATTAAAAAAATTAATTACATAATTAAACACATATCATAAAATGTCAAAATCAGAAAGCAATCAGTTTATGAAATCAAATATGTGAATTACACAAAAGGAAGGTAGAATCAACACAAAACATTTACGAAAACAAAGACTTAAGATAAAGTAAAATTTTTACAACTGAATAAATAATTTGTTCAGAAATATCAGATGATAAATTTAAATTGAATTAAATGGAAATTATTTTAAAATAATACAAGAAAATTATACACTAATTTTTAAAAATATGGTAAGATTTTCCTTTTGTAAAAGTCTTTTTATAATAAAAATTTAAGTCACAAAAGTCTTCAGTATCACTGTTTTCATTGACATTTGTTTCTTCAAGGTCATCAATATGAAATTCACTTTCATTTTCGTCATCAATATTAATCTCTTCACTATCAGTAATATTAATATTATAACCTGGCGTTTCACAATTCTGACACGTTAATCCTTGGCAATTTTTACACACAACTGCGCATTGCAATCCGGATTTTAGGCAGCGACAACGAAAAGTAGAACAGTCAGTCGTGCAGCCACAGGAAATTAAATTCAAAATTGAATTTTGAATGTAGTCAGTCGTGCAACTACATTAGCTGGTTCTAATGTAGTCTTAATGGGCTGCAAAAAATTATTTTTCCTTTCCCATCCACATTCATCTGGACTTTTATGGTTGCCTAGCCATTTCTGAATTTGGTAGTAAATTCTAAAGGAATGCTGAGCTGCAGCTGCTGAAGTTGGAAGTAACAGCACTAATTTGGCAGATGCCTTTTTGAGAGATTTCTGAAACATCTGAAATCTGTACTCGTCTAGTGTTTGACTTTCATCTTTCGAACCATACAGAATTAGAAATAATTTCTACTTCACTTTTATTTGAATTCACACTATTAAACACTGCTACAGCATTGTCCAAATTTCTGCCTTATTCTCCAATAGTTTCAGTAATTGTTTTTTACCTTTCCCATGAACTGGACTAGTCGTGTCACAACCACTAAAAGCAAGTGTTAGAAGCATGAAACTTTTGACATTTGTGAATTGTATTTGAAAATTTTGCGAGGAAAATAATTTTGCTTTAATTTTGCCGATATTTCGTTTCAAGAAAAATATATTTTTGTCTGCTGGACTTAAAGCTATCACAAGTACAAGCAAATCAGTATCTTGGCCAACAATTGTCACTTGCAAGTTCTGAGACCTCTGAATGGCAGTTTGCACAATCAGTGTATCTGCTTTGCCAGATGACTGTCGTACTTCAAACTTTTGTTCTTCAAATTTTTTTTCAACATTTCAACGAGTTGTTTTTTATTTTCACTATTAGCTTAACACTTTCCTTGGCTGACAGACAGGGGGGTTACTCCTGTTATGCTGAGCTGTGGACTGATGTTCGTGTATCGACGTTGCAGTTCAGATTTGTTTTGTACTGTCAGGATTATCATATCCATCGAAGACAATTACTGCAAACTTAAAAGTACGTGAAACATATTGCATACTTCTTTATATTTACTGCATTTTTTTAAAATTCCATTTCACTTTGTGCAACAAATACCCTCCATCTATTATGTACATGTCTGTCTTGTTCAGTAAATTTTCATCGATATTTTTAAACTCATCATATAAAGCATACTTGGTGGTTTTTTCATTTCAGTATTCGTAAAAAGAGACATTGGGTACGGTTGTAATGGTACAGGTAATACCGTCCAGGGATATTTTGTGAATGTGGGTAATTTTATTGGTAAATTTTATTGGGGAAAAGTTATTAGCATCAAGGTCGGCGATCTAGCGGAGGAAGACAGCTATTTTTAGCGAAACGAACTCTGAACTTTGTATTTTGAATCACGCTACACGACGTCATAAGCCGAGCCCAACATACGTCACGTAGGAATGCGAGTGTCCGCTAACTCGCCGGGACGGCGTCAGCGGTCTGTCTATGCTTGGTTTAATAAAGTCAGTCGCCAACCAACATCTAGTGACGACGGACGTAATTTTGGGTGGGCAGCCCGAGTGTAAAATTTAAGGTTGCCCGCCGAATAAACCCATTTGAAATTACACTCTTGTGCCGTACGGTCACAAAAAAAAGTTCTGCGGACAAATTTACGGGCGCGCCCAAATAAATTACGATGAAAGTGTGAAAGAAATCAGTTTTTATGTTTAAAACAGTATAAAGTGAACTAACAGTTTTGGATTAAATGGTGAAAAATACCATGAAAGTGTGTGGGACAATGCGGAGTCATCTGGACGATTCAGCTAAGTAACAAATGGGGGGTAGAACAAAATTTTAACAAGGGCCAACCAAAATTTCAACCTCATTCTTTTTTATTTTTTGATTACTAAAATGGAGACCTCCTAAGGGCATGGGGTGCGTGTGTGTGGGTAAAAAATTATCTCATAAATTTAAGAAGTGCTGGCTTGCGTCTCTTTATTGAGGATTTAAATTAAAGTTTTACTGATCAGTCTCTCTTGTGTTAATGATATATATATATATATATATATATATATATATATAATAAATAAATTATAATGATATATATTTAATAAATTTGATATATATATATCAAATTTATTAAATACTTTTGATTGGTTTCTATATTTTGTTTCATCAATGTATAATTATAAGTCGGGGAAGAGTTTAATATAGTAATGATAAAATAAAAAATAAAAGAGAATATCATGTGGAAACAAATAATCAATTTATTTACTTCAAAATAACCCAGGTCTGCTTCCAAATACATCTTCACGAACCTTGGCTTAACCTTGGGTAAGTACTTTTGACGACGTTGGTATCAATGATAGATGGCATCCGAAAGTAGACACAGGCCACAGCTGATTTGTTGGTAAACAAGTTAAATAAAAAGTAGGTAGGAAGGAACGTTACAATGGCGCGTCAAACAGGGATGTTTGCATAAATATTTATTTTATGTAAACGTGGGCCTGTTTTGGAGAGCAGAGCGGGTTATTGGAAGTAAATAAATACATTTTTTAGTTACGCCTAAATAGACGCATGTTGTAAGGTTAGAGGACATGATTTGTTTATATGTATTATAAATAAGAATTGAGTAATAAAAATAAATATAATGGAAAATAATAACGATGAGGTCAGCCTAACTGACGTTAGTAAAGAAAACCTGTCAGATACAGTAGTAAATGAAATAAGCCTAACAGAATCTGTAACAATGGAAGGTGCTACGATTCATTCAACGCCTATCCAAAATAAACAATCTGACAGTAATGATATAATGAATATGTTGCAATTAATTTTAGAGCAACAAAATGTAAAACTTAATGTAATAAATAGTCGTTTTGATGAAGTAAACACTAAATTGAATGAACAGAATACAAAAAATGAAAGCAATTTTAATGAAATTAGAAACAAAATAAAGCAAATTAATAAACGTTTTGAGAAAACCAATGAGACATTTGAAATTAAATTTAATGAGTTAGAACAAAGTATTGAGAGGATGGGAATGTGGAGAATAGATACAGACAAGTGTAGTATAAATGAAAATAACGAAGTAACAGACGACATTGGTGTCAATACGGGTGATAATTATAATGGTGATATGATGACGAATAATAATGAAGAAATAATTAACGAGGTAAGTGGTAATTATAATAATGAGTTAACAAGTAGTAGTGGTAAGATAGTTTAAAAAGGGGTATATAAGGGTGATACAGAAAAAATTAATAGTGATAATGGGAGTAGGGGGTAGTGAGGGAGTAGTAGTCAGTGTTCATGAGTTAGAAAAGGAGTACGAAGAGAGTTATTTTGTGGAAGTGGGGCAGAGGGTAAATTTTCCCCGGGTATATTGTGAAATAGTAGAGTTTTCACAGGTGTTTTTGGAGGGCAAGTGGTCCTCAATCGGAGACGAAAGGTCTCAAAATGATCCCTTAAGTTTTTGTAGTTGTCCTGGAAAAGCCAGGAGGTGTTTTTATGATTTTGTAGTGCACTCTCCATGGAGTGAGAGAAAACGTGAAATGGAAGTGGGAAGGTGATTTGGAGAATGAGAGAGAAACAGAATTATTCAAGTTGAGTAGAGATCACAAAGAGTTAGTAAAGAGAATAAGTATTGAGAGAGTTGAGAGAATTAAAAACTTACCTGTAGTCCAGTCAGGATCTGTAAAAAAAATGCTTTGGTTGACTGTACTCGTCGGAGCGCAAATTTTTATTGGAATGTCTCCTGAAGGATGCCTATAATGAGAATTTCGGTTTGCACCTGAAAAAAAAGTTGTGCTAACTCAGGAAAAATCGTAGAGTGAAAAAATAGACATTTTGGGTCCTGTTTTATGGCCTTTTCGTTCGAATATCTCGGTAAGTATCGTATCTACGTGGAAAATGAATAGAGGTTAATTTGTTCGCAATAAAATTTTCTATCGGAATATGCTTTTGTAATTTGGAAAAGTCAATTTTCCACGTCACAGGAGTGAAAATTCGCGAAAAAAGTCGAAAAAATGTCGCTTTGGAAAACTGCTTATCGGAAAATGAAGAAAATTCTTAATGCTTCTAATAATGTAGCTAGACTTTCTTCGGTATTTTCTCTACGTTGCCGAAGGGTGCAAGTTTTGAAAATGTTCACATGAAAAGTACTTGGAAAAACGAAGGCTTTTGTTCAAGAATGAGGCTCATAGCATTAATTGTTTACTAGTAAACATCGGTGAACTTTGACGGGCAATATCTCGGGAATGAATTAACGAATTTCAACTTTTTTTTTTTTGTAATAAAGCGTCTTGCTGAGTACTTTCATCCTGTAATTTTTGAATTTGATAGGTTGAAAATTCGCGAAAATATTCTATTTGTTTATAAGTAAAAAAATTAATTACAATTTCTAAAAATTCCCTAGGCTCTCCTAATTAACCGATTTGAATTTTTCAAAATGGGTTTAAAAGTTTGAATGCTCTTCTATGAGTAAAAAAATTAGCGATTCATACAAGACTGTATTTTTCAATCACCAATATTTTCAAATTTTTCAGATTTTCCGGAGAGAGCTAGATTGCAAAATTATTGTGCAAAAACGAAAAAAGATATCGTGTTTTTTCTTGTGCGATTGTTTTTGTTATAACTTAAAGTTTTTCTAGCTACATTATTAGAAGCATTAAGAGTTTCTTTATTTTCCGATAAACAGTTTTCCAAAGCGACATTTTTTCGACTTTTTTTTCGCGAATTTTCTCTCCTGTGACGCGGAAAATTGACTTTTCCAAATTACAAAAGCATATTCCGATAGGAAATTTTATTGCAAACAAATTAACTGCTATTCATTTTCCACGTAGATACGATACTTACCGAGATATTCGAACGAAAAGGCCATAAAACAGGACCCAAAATGTCTATTTTTTAACTCTACGATTTTTCCTGAGTTTAGCACAAGTTTTTTTTCTGGTGCAAACTGAAATTCTCATTATAGGCATCCTTCGGGAGACATTCCAATAAAAATTTGAGTTCCAACGGAAAAAAAGCAACCCAATACAGATCCCGACTGGACTACTGGTGGAGTAGATAATATTGACAATAAAAAGCACTTACCTTGGAGTAGGATTAGTGTACTTGATGTAGTAGATGAATATGATGATGAGATCATAACTTACCTGGGGATAATACTAAGGGCGACTTGAATATAACTGATGTTGAGAAGGTTTATGAGATAATAATAAGAAATAATCGTATAGATTATTATGGTATAATAAATAACACTGATTTAATGGGACATTGTATTAAAAATAAGAATATAATGCATGTAATTAAGAATGAAAATTGTTATGTGAAAATCAGACTAAATTTCTATGATGGTGGTTAGATATATAGTGAATGAACATTTAATTATTTTAGTTCATGGTAATTACTTGGCTAACTTATGTAATGAGGTATGGTAAACAATAAAATGATATGACGAAAATTGTAGATAAATTTGTATTGATGTTAAATGTATTTTGTTAAGGTTATGTACATTGTATTTTGTGTAATCGATTTATAGTTTTGATGTAGTTAAATGAAATAATGATATAACAAGTGGAATCTTTAATAGAAAATTGAAATTAAAGATGTAATGTTTGGAATTTTGATGCAAATTTAAAGGTGAGATGTTTATTTTAATGTAATAATGTTAATGTTCAATTTGAGTGTTTATTATGTTGTATTATGTCGATTATGAGAAGCATAAAGTGTCTAATTGAGTAGTATTAATTGTGTAGAGATATAAAACATGTGTAACGGGACGAACAATAGGGGGTTTATAATTTAAAGCTTTTCATGCTAACCATCTGCAGACAAACTTTGAGGTAACCTTTTTATTTAACCAGAGTGTATTTTTTGGTCACTGACTGTAGCTCCGTGTAAGGCACAGCACGGTACAAGAATGTTTATTGTCAGTAGGGTGCGCATTCATGCGTACGAGCGCACGTGTGCCGCTTTTCACAACGTGAAAGTCACGCTTAAGAATTCCTTCTCGCCATGTACGAGATGACGGAAACGCCGCGAGATGCTACCCGCCAATCACGAGCCAAGTTGCCGGGCGCAGAGGGACGCCTAGCCATTTTGAAAACTTCAGTCGACGAAAACCCTCAGACCGCGAGGTCAGAAAAATAGGGCTCGCGAGCAAAATATCAAGTCGGCCGACTACTAAAAAATGTTATTTTCAAGTATTTTAAAAACAGTAATGGAGTGTGAAATAAAAGGACGTTCAACAATCTTAACGTTAACAGTTTAAAACAGTACCGGAGTGTCTAGTGAGAGTAATAAACTTGATTTGGTGGCGAAAGGATTGGCTTCTACGAGGATGAGTAACTCTTAAACAATTTTATAACTTTTAAATGACATACCAATTAAACAGCTGTCTACTGAATTTTGATAAAGCTAGAAGAGCTATACTAATTGTAATGGGGATCTAAAGAAATAATGTGTGTGTGTGTGGGTGAAAGTTACATAAAGAATAAAAGCATTGGTTTGCGTTAATTAAATTTAAGATATAACTAATATAAATTGTATTTTCCATATGTGTTGTCCTTTTTACTATGTGAATTGATATAACTTCTTATAAAGAAGTGTAACTTTCTGAATAACCAATATGTTGTATTATGATTAAATCGTAATACGTGTAGAAGAGGGAGAAAAAATATTTTGTTTAAAATGGAAAGTAAATCAATATAATATGTGACTTAAAAATCAATGTATTTTGAATATGATAAATAAAACTAAATTAAGTTGAAAAACAACTAGACTCAAGTATTTATTTCAGATAACCTAATTTCTGTTCTCCAAATAAACGCTAACACGAACTCTGGGTTAACCTTCGTAAAAAAAGTGGTAAGTAATTAAGTTAAATAGTAAAGATTGTCTCAATGGCGCACGAACAAGGGACGTTTGCATAGAAATTTATTTTATGTACACGTGGGCCGGTTTTGGAGAACGGAAGGGGTGTTTGAAGTAAATAGATAAAAACCTTTTAGTTACGTCTGAATAGACGCAGGTTGTGTTATGCTTAAGTGAGTGATAAAATAATTTTTTTAGAGTTAAGTGTAAGATTTTTTATATGTAAGCTACGAGAATCGTTTGACTGAAAATAAGTAAATTAAAAAAAAAAATGGAAACTAATGAAAATAAGGTCAGTGTGACTGATATAACTTTCACGGGGGAGGCAGAAATTCACTCAGACCATAATGCAGTCAAAGAAAGTGTTTTAAATGAATCACATGATATGAATGATTCGGGAATGGAGACAACTCCAAGTATAACTAATGAAAATATTTTTTTGACAGTCTGTAGTAATTAATGAGGCGGGAGCAAAATCTACTCCTGTAGCGACTAAAATAAAAGAAAAAGAGTATTCAATGGATGATATGTTTAACCTTATGAAAGCAGTGTCTGAAAATATGGTAAGAAATAGTGATTTCAATGAAAAGTTCAAAGAACAAGACGTTAAAAGCGAAAGTAGATTCAATGAAATTAAGAGTAATTTTGATGAAAAGTTCGATAAGATAAATAATCGTTTTGATACAAACGAAAGTAATTTTAATGAAATTAGAAATGAAATAAAGCAAGTTAATAAACGTTTTGAGAAAACCAATGAAAAATACGAAAGTAAATTTGATGAATTAGAGAATTCAGTAAAGAATATAGATATTAAAATTAATGAAATAGATAATAGAATGACAGAAAAAATCGACAAACAAATATATGATATAACAGAGAATCTTGAAACTCAAATAAAAGAATATAAAGCTAATGCAACAAGTCAGATTGAAGAAATGAATAAAAATATTAAAAAATGTGAAGTTGATACTGATAGTGAACTTAGCGAAATAAATACTAGTTGTAAGACAGAAATACAGTTATTGCATGATACTGTGAAGACCATAAACCAAAATTGTATTCAGTCTGAATGTATTAACGATAGTAAATTCAATCTAATTGAACAAAATATAAATAATGTGAAAGATGAATTAAGCGGGGAAATAAATAAAAAATTAACTGGCGTTAGAGAGAGAATATTGATTACGCGAGATGTAAACAATGAAATAGAACTCGAATCATTTAGTTGCGAGAGTAGAGCGGTGCATCCGATGCAATTTTTAAATCGCAACAGGGAATTTAGTAGATTTAATAACAATAGTTGGGAGGTACAGTTATTGCGTATTATAAAATGTTTTAAAGGGAGTTCAGCAATATGGGCGGAGGCCCACAGAGTCGAATGGGAATGTTACGATCACTGAACGGGCATTACGGGGAAAATATTGGGCAGAGGAAGATCAAGAGATTTTAAGAAGTCGAATTATGGGCCCGGGTAATTTTGGTGGTCATATTAATAATGTTACCATTTATGTTACGAGATTGTATAATGAGGCTAAATACTTAAGAGCCTCCACTACCATTTAAATCTTTCGTGAGGCATATCAGTAAACACGTGCCCGGGAGGTACAAATTACACTGATGACCACAGAAATAAGTGATATTAACGAGCTTGAGAAAGTATTAGACATTTTTCAAAAGATAAGGGACAGGGAGATAGGTAGGCGTCAGAATCCGCCGGTGTCATGTACTAACAGGAATCATAACCAAGCGAGGGGGTATCCAACCGCATATAGGGGCACAAGGGGAGATAACAATAGCCATAGGAACGAGATGTGGCAGTGTCCGGAATGTGAGTATGAAAACTTTGCTACCAGAACAGTGTGTAACAAGGTGAGAGGTTGCCAACGGAACAACGTAGTATCCACCCAGCACAGTCAGCAACAACGAGGCAGCGATAGCAGCAGAGGAGGTGGAAATACAACAAGGGGTAGAGGCGGATATTCACAGGGCAGCACCACCGTACCACAGGGAAACTAGCAGGGACAGTGGATGAAAGGACCCAACCATTGTCAGCAGGTAGCAGTGGGGTCCAAGAGGAGTGCCATTACCGGAGCCATATCATCATCACCGACGTATCCAAGGAGTTGATGGAGGAGGAGGACACGGAGACAGGAAGACAGGAGATGGGGTTAACGGAAATAAAAATCAGTATCGAAGGTAAGGAAATTAAGACTTTAGTAGACACAGGGAGCGAGGTCTCCGTGATTTCGGAACATATATTAGACGAACTAAGGGAAACCAACAAAAACATTCCATCTTTGCCAGTTGCGGGGGTTAGCATTGTAGGTATTACCAGGGTTAGAAGTAAATGGGTAACCAAACAAGTACAGTTAAACATGATGATTAACGGGGGGTATTATGAAAACACATTTTTGGTGGTACGTGGTTTGAATTTGGAGGTCATTTTAGATAACGATTTTTTAATTAGGCATAGCGCGGTGATTGATTTTAAAAACTGGGTGTTAGAACTAAGTCATGAAATTAAACCAATCAGGGTCAGTTTTGAGAGGGTATTGGACACGGTGAAAATATCGGGAGTAAGGGTGGTACAGAACAGGGTTAGTGATAGAGGAACAGAAGTTAGAGTGAATGCATGTAGAGAGAGAGAGAGAATGATGAACAGGAAGAGCAAATATGGGAAGAGAGGGCACACAAGTTTTGTAGTGAGGGTGGCGTGGTAAGGAGTCCCCAATGTAGGGCGTTGTGGCGGGTCGTAGCGAGTTTTAAAGAGGTGTTTGCAGAGTTACCTGGTAGAGCCAGGAACTACGAATGTGAGTTAAAGGTAAGGGAACACGCACCCTACGTACAAAGAAGTTATCCAGTGCCATTTTCCAAAAGAATTAGGAAACATTTCAGGAAGAATTAGATAAAATGTTCGAGGGGGGTATAACCGAGAGATTGGTATCACCTTATTCAAACCCGTTAGTAGTGGTCATTAAAAAAGATGGTAGTGTGAGACTGTGTTTAGATGCCCATCATATCAATCAAATAATAATTCCTGACTGGGAGTCGCCAGAAGCGATCGATGAGATCTTTCAGAAGGTTAGTGGCTTGAAGTACATGACGTCATTGGACCTAACCGCAGGGTATTGGCAAGTCCTGTTAGCCTTGAATAGTCGTAAATATACAGCCTTTTTATTCAATGGAAAAAACTATCAATTCAAACGATTACCATTCGGACTGAACACCAGCGTGGCCAGTTTCATTAAATGTTTAGATGAGATTCTACAACCAAAAAACTTAGATTTTTTAACGATTTATGTAGATGATATATTAATAGCGTCGAGGACTTTTGAGGAACACGTAGAACATATAGAGTATGTTTTGAATAAATTGTATCAAGGGGGGTTGACAGTAAATTGGGAAAAGTCGAGTTTTTTGCAGAAAGAAATACATTTTTTAGGATTTATCATAATTTATCATAATCACACCTGAAGGCATACGAGCCAACCCAGACAAAGTAGAATCAATAATGAAATTCCCTGAACCGAAAAACATTAAACAACTGCAGAGCTTTTTAGGTTTATGCAACTTCTATCGAAAATTTCAGCGAAATTATGCACAAATCACCGCAAAGTTAAGCACAGTGTTGCAAAAAGGTAAACAGTGGAGATAGGGTGAAACGGAGAGGGACGCTTTCAACGAGATAAAAAACAAGTTTACAAAAATGATTATGATGAACCACCCTAATTTCGAACATAACTTTTATTTGCAGACAGACGCTAGCAACGTCGCCCTGGGTGCAGAACTCTACCAGGAAGAGGGAGATAAGGAGCATAAGACAATCGCTTTCGCCAGTCAAACCCTACTAGCGGCAGAGAGAAATTATACCACCACGGAGAAAGAGCTACTTAGCATAGTCTTCACCGTGAAGAAATTGCATACTTATCTGCTGGGGAGTTCCACAATCATCAAGACAGACCATAAGGCTCTATCTTTTCTGAATATGTGTAAACTGACACACAGTTGACTTACCAGGTGGGTGTTAGCTTTACAAGAATACAACTTTTCCTGGGAGCATATAAGGGGAGTAGAAAACAAAGTACCAGATACACTTTCAAGGGTTGACATTGAGGGTAATAAAATGGGGATAGATTTAAAAGAAATAGAGATATATAGATTAAGTAGGGAAGATAGGCTTTTTGGGGAGGAGCTGAAGGATATTAATAACATGCAGAGAGCAGATGTCAAATTGAATAAAATAATAACCAGTTTAGAGTCAAATTTAGATGAGTTTGGATATAGTCAACATTTTCAAGTTTATCAGGGGAGTCTGTTTAAGAAGGTAGAGGGGGGGAGAATGTGAGTGGAAATTAGTTGTACCGGAAGGGCTGACAGAGAAAATACTGTGGGACTGTCACTTAAGATATGGGCACTTTGGGGCAAAAAAATGCGTTAACATTTTAAAAGAATCATGTATATTTAAGAATATGGAAAAGCGTGTGAGGAAATTGATCCGGCGTTGTGATTTATGTCAAAAATCCAAGGTAGTTAACTATAGAGTAGAAGGTGAGTTGAATTTTATTAGAGTGGAACAACCTTTTGATTTGGTAGCAGTAGATTTGTATGGCCCGCTGCCCAAGGGTAGGTGAGGAGTAGCATATGTTTTTGTAATGTTGGACACTTTTTCAAATTTGTTGAAATTATACAGTGTGAAGAGAGCAACCAGTAAGGTTTTGAGCGAAAAGGTAACCCAGGACTATATGGTCAATGTGGGAAAACCCTAGATGATACTGTCGGATCATGGCCCACAATTCATCAGTGGTAAGTGGAGACAGACGCTAGGATGGGAAGGGATCATACCCAAGCACACAGCAGTGTACCATCCGCAGTCCAACCAAGCGGAGAGAGATCGGCAGAATTTTCAGAGCTTACTGTCATAATAAACACAGCGAGTGGCCACGGTACGTAAAGAGGGCGAAGATTGGCTTAACTGCACAACGCACGAATCTACCGGGTTTACGACTTATGAGCTAGTGAAAGGTACACGACCACAGAGGATTTTAGAACAACTGTTTGAGTATCCACGGGAAAATATTACCATGGATAGATGCGTCAAACTAAGATTAGCAAATGAAAGTTTGTTGACCAAAGGAGAGAAGCGACAACAGAGACATGATAGAAAGGGTAAGTGGATGAAATATGAATTAGGGCAGTTAGTACTAGTAAGAAGGCATGATTTGTCGAGTGCGCAAGATAAGGAAATAAAAAAGTTCTTTTTGTTGTATGAGGGACCATAGGAAGTGATAGAAATCAAGATGGATAACACATACGTTTTGCAGAACCAGGCGACACGAGAAATAGTGGGTACACATAACGCGACGAATTTAAAGCGATATTGGTCACAGTAAATATGAAATAAAATGTTATGAATTTTAATATGTATTATATGTTTTCAGAAGGAATCCTCCCCCATTTTCAGCTGGTCACGGCTTCACCATCCCTGACTGTGGATTTTGGCTGTTTGGGGGCGGACCATGGTTGGAGGTAACTTCCATCTGGTGGTGAAAACGACGATGGTCCTACTCCACAAATTGGTGCAAGTATTGTTGAATGGGGAGGGGACCCCTAAAGTTCGTGGATCGGAAAAAAAAGGGGCAATTATTCAATTATTCACGAACGAATAATGGTTTTATTTATCAGTAAAACAATCAAAATTAATATAAATAACAAGTGCGACTCGTTAGGAGTCATTTCATTACCGAGCAAGATTGTCAGTAATAAGTAACAGTTTTGCTAGGTAATGAAATACAAATAATTTTAAATGGCGGTCGAACCTATGATAGACTTTAGCTATGCTTAAAGAAGTAGTTGTAATTTAGATTTAAATTAGGAGTGTTAAGATGAGCAATTCGCGTTATAATGCACTTGTTATTTTGTAGCTGGAGAAAAGGGTTTGAAAATAAGAGAGAGAGTATGCGCGTGTGCCTAGATTAAATTCTATGGTAGATAGTATATAATAAACAAGAGATGACAGAACAGTGTCGGGAGGAAGTTAAAAATAAAATTGTAAATTAACCCAATGTTGTTTGTAGTCGCTAATGGCAATGATTCAAAAGAACATAGTGAAGCTATGGTGATACCATGGAACTGATAAATGGACAGTGAAAATTAAATGATATTTGTGAATTTTGTTTAAATATTAGTGATTTATTTTAATACTTGTGAATTTTACTTTTAATGCAAATTTTAATGGTAATTCTAATGTAACTACTAACCTTGCATGAGTACATCGGGATTGTAAAAGATATCTATATAATTTTAAACTTTAGAGGTGTATGTAATATTAAACTAAAGTGATTCCCCACCTTCGGGCGGTCACGGCCTCACCGAACCCTGACCGTGGATTTGGATTATTGGTAACAAGGTGTGGGTAGGCTTATTGTACCCTAACCATACTTATTATTTTCAAAATTGGTGACTTTAGAAATCAACCGGGGGGTAAATAAGGGGAATCACCATGACTATGGAACAGCGGCTATCCATCGAATGGGATGGTAGACCGTCTTAAGGGTATATAACTAAATTTTAGTAGGATTACTGGTGTCCTCGGACATCAGTAATGCCGAATGTTTTGTAACGCCGAAGCAAGAACGGTGTAGGCAGCATCTACACCCTAAAAAACTTCAGTTCTTGTGGAAGCAACTGGGCGCTACAGTCCAGCCATGGGGGGAAATAGAGAGTGTGGAAGGGAGGTGGCAACGTTACAAGCCATGAGGGAGAAACTTCATTTATGCGAGTTTGTGTAATTTCGGCTTGGATGAGGCCACTGGTCAAGAAGCCTAGCGCAGGGTTACACCAAATTGTAACGCAGGGTATCAGGGGTTAAGGGATTCATAAGGGGGGATATTAAGTAATGATGGAGAAGGAGGTCTTTAAATTGTTGATAAATAAGTTCTTACAAACTTTTATTTATCTTATAAATATGATAAGATTGATGTATTGTAATGGTGCTGGTGGAGTTTATGGTAATGTTTATTGTAATACTGCAGCAGTGGAGTAGATTGATTATTTTATGATAGTAATAAGTTTTTATTTTTTAATAATTGTCAGTATATAATTATGAATGTTTATAATGTAAATTAAATTCATTTAAAATATAGAAATTTTGGTAGTAAATTTGAAAGTTTGATTTAAAGGTTATGAAAGAAATGATGAATAAATGTTATTATGAAAGTAAATAAATACAAGATGAAATTAAACGGAGTAAAATTGTTACGAGGTAATTTACAGTGTTTGACTATGAGGTAATTAAAATTTATGTGAGAGGATTTAATTAATATAAAAGGTTTCAAGTAATGCAATTAAAGTAATTAATATAAAAGAGGGAAATAAGTGTAATAAATTTGAATAGTTTATTTTTTGACTTGAGATGGATAATAAATAGTAGTTTAGTAATGTTTATTTTGAATATAGGTTTTTTGTGAAATATAAATGTTTATTTGATTAGGAATGTAATAAATTGTAGTAAATAACAAATGTAATATGTTTATGGTAAGAATGTACGTATAGATGCAACCAGTGCTTCTTAATGCAAACCAGTACGAGCTAAGAGGAAACCAAGCCAGTTGGGGATATGGCATTGTAAAAAGACCAGTTATTGATTTTTTATTGAATGTTACAGAGTTTGGTGATACTGTGTCGAGTGCCTGTCTGACTTTGCGGTATTGGGATCTCGAGAGGGAAGTCCAGTAAGGTCATTCAGGTGCGGCCGCAGTCACCGAACTAGAGGGGTAAGTTACCCATGATTTTAGTAAGGATTTACGGGGGGTGGCACCATATCCTTGCTGGTCCTCTTAGGTTTTTTTTAGGCAATGAGTCTTTCTGTTTCAACAGAAAACCTCTCATTGGGGGGTATTGTAACGGGACGAACTAAAGGGGGTTTATAATTTAAAGCTTTTCATGTTAACCATACCATCCTCGCAGTTTAGAGCTAGAAAAGATATGTGTAATTCACTAGTACTAAGCTCTCAACTCTGCTTAATGGCGACTCTTAAAATTATCTCAGGGTATCCAAGAAATGATTATTAACACAATTAACTTGAATGACTGCTAATTTTAATGAACATCTTCATTAACATATTACAAATTGCGTACAATATTAATGATTAACAATATTGAAATTATACTTCTCATCAATTATCACTGAAAGTAGGTTCATAGACCAATTGAATTGCCAATAGTAATAGAGTTACAAAAGATACATGAATTAATATGATTTAAATGGAATAATCCTACTGTAGTCCCAAGCCACGTGTTTTGTAGTCCCAAGCCACGTGCTATGGGTTCCCCACTCTCTAGTATTCTAGCGGAGGTATACTTAAATTACTTTGAAAATTCTTTCTTGTTTGCAAACCCTACATATAATTACAATGTGGTGTTCTATGGTAGATATATCGACGACACTTTTATGGTGTATAAAGGCACAAATCGCCAAATTGACAAGCTCCACAATTACTTGAATGGCATTAACAACAAGATACAGTTTACTTTGGAGAATGAAGTTGGAGGTCGGTTACATTTTCTGGATTTGACAGTAACTAAGAATTTTGTTACTAAAAAAACTGTGTTTTAATATATTTAGGAAGCCCACGATGACTGACGCTGTCATACATGCCTCATCGTTCCACCCCATTTCACAGAAATTAGCTGCATTCCATAGCATGATACATCGCTTGTTGTCTATACCCCTTAGCATCGAGGATTATATCGAAGAGTTAAATACCATTAAAGTCATTGCGTTTAACAACAGGTACAATGGAAGAATAATAGATAATATTTTTAAAAAACAAAAGAAAAAGAAGAGTAACACTATTAAAAATGAAACTAAAGATATAAATAATAGAAATGAGAACCTCGAAACAAAGGCACGCAAGTACATTGCGGCACCTTATACGCATTTCATGCCGGGGATTTTTAAGTCAACCATTAATAAAATCAACAACATAGTCGTTTCCTATAAGACTAGTAATAACATCTTGAATAATCTCCGCACCCGTGAATGTACCAGTCTTGAAAATAAAACGGGTGTTTACAAGCTAGTCTGCAACGACTGTGAGGCTTTTTATGTGGGCCAGACGGGTCGAGGTTTTTTGAAAAGATTTTCTGAACATAGAACCCCTACACGAGTTTACAACTTCGACAATATCAAGTCAAATTTCGCCAAGCACCTCATAGACAACAGTCACAGTTACACGGATTTTAGCTCAAATTTAATACCCCTTCATTTCTGCAGTAAAGGGAGTTATTTGAACGCCCTTGAAGAATATGAAATTTACAAAGCATGCAATGACGCCAGTACCAAGCCACATGTGTTGAACGACCAATTACAGTATAAATCAAATATACTGTACGATACCGCTATGAGATATGGTCGAGATAAGGCTTAGATTACGTCAGTACGGCGCGTGTTGTCTTGCAAGGCACACCGAACATTTTTAAAGCGAATTTATGTACATAGTTTAATTGCCGTATTGTGTTTTTAATATTTTGACAAATGTCATTATTTATGACATAGATTGATTTTATAAGTTCTGATGATGGGGCAAGTGCCTTGAAACATGTAAACGCGGAAAAAACATCACGGAAAAAAGCCATAGACGGTGAGTACAGTGTATTTGGTTAATTAATATGAGTTTAATGTTTAATTTGGTTTACTTGTTGGTTGAATTCCTTTTGTTGGTGATGCCTTCCCTCGGAGTCTGCGGTCTTGGAGATTGCGTTCGTTGACGATTCGACGATCCTGTTGTTGACACTAACACTTTAATTACTTCGGTTTCACTTTAATTACCACTGTTCACACCTACTCACTGATTCAGCATGTAACTAGTGTATTCTACTACTTATTTGACACCTTAGTAACTATGTTATTAAGCTGAGTGCTCGCAATATCAGAAATTCATCCCGAATTCACTCCAACATTCCATAACTTCCGAATGCACGTGTTATATTATCGATACTATGAAGTTCGGTAATTATCACCAAGTTATATTATATTTATTCTAATAATTACTTTGATTTGGTATACTTCTCTCACTGTAATACCGGGTTTAATATTATTAAACGCACGACACGAATACTGTACTTATTAATTATCGCAAGTCTTAGTTATAAATTCTTAATACGCGGTGACGAGTTTGAATAGTTGTAATACTCTCCGTTGACTTTAGTTATGAAATTGTAATGTGCGATAACGAGTCTGATATTTGTAGTGTTCACCTTAGACTGCTGAAAATTTTCCCAACTACGTTTTTTATACCCTCGCAAACGTTACCCATACTCAATATTTACAAATCGCGTTCCCATTGGTTTCAAGTACCGCGATATTTGATTTCCTCCAACCCAACTAGCTAAATTCGCCCGCTCAAAAGTGACGCTTTCTTCCATTCGTCAAAAAACAGCGCGTAGTAAACTTATACCACGAAAGAAAAACGACGCTACTTAGAGTTCTCTCTCTCCACCCTCTCTTTCTAAATTCTAACGGTTCTGCATTGTCTGAACACTCAACTTTCTCTCAATTTCACTTAACTTTATTGCTTTTTTTAATACAATACATTTTATGATTTTACACCCTGTACGTGACTGGTTGTATAGTTTTCGCCCCGTCAGACAGGCACCTTGCCAAGGGTGTGTGTGCTTTGAAAACCACCGCTAAGCTTAGTTCTAACAGTACATCAATTCAACATTACTTGCATTTCTTATTCTAATAAACATTTAATAATCATGATTCTATATAAAACCAGCGTAAAATTGGATAGCATTCAATTTTTACGTTATAACCGTCTGCAGACAAACTTTGAGGTAACCTTTTTATTTAACCAGAGTGTATTTTTTGGTCACTGACTGTAGCTCCGTGTAAGGCACAGCACGGTACAAGAATGTTTATTATCAGTAGGGTGCGCATTCATGCGTACGAGCGCACGTGTGTGCCGCTTTTCACAACGTGAAAGTCACGTTTAAGAATTCCTTCTCGCCATGTACGAGATGACGGAAACGCCGCGAGATGCTACCCGCCAATCACGAGCCAAGTTGCCGGGCGCAGAGGGACGCCTAGCCATTTTGAAAACTTCAGTCGACGAAAACCCTCAGACCGCGAGGTCAGAAAAATAGTGCTCGCGAGCAAAATATCAAGTCGGCCGCCTACTAAAAAATGTTATTTTCAAGTATTTTAAAAACAGTAACGGAGTGTGAAATAAAAGGACGTTCAGCAATCTTAATGTTAACAGTTTAAAACAGTACCGGAGTGTCTAGTGAGAGTAATAAACTTGATTTGGTGGCGAAAGGATTGGCTTCTACGAGGATGAGTAACTCTTAAACAATTTTATAACTTTTAAATGACATACCAATTAAACAGCTGTCTACTAAATTTTGATAAAGCTGGAAGAGCTATACTAATTGTAATGGGGATCTAAAGAAATAATATGCGCGTGTGTGTGTGTGTGTGTGTGTGGGTGTGGGTGAAAGTTACATAAAGAATAAAAGCACTGGTTTGCCTTAATTAAATTTAAGATATAACTAATATAAATTGTATTTTCCATATGTGTTGTCCTATTTAGTATGTGAATTGATATAACTTCTTATAAAAGAAGTGTAACTTTCTGAATAACCAATATGTTGTATTATGATTAAATTGTCACACGTGTAGAAGAGGGAGAAAAAATATTTTGTTAAAAATGGAAAGTAAATCAATATATGTGAGTTAAATATCAATTTATTTTGAATATGATAAATAAAACTAAATTAAGTTGAAAAACAACTAGACTCAAGTATTTATTTCAGATAACCTAATTTCTGTTCTCCAAATAAACGCTTACACGAACTCTTAAGTAATTAAAAGTTAAAAAGTAGTTTGTCTCACATGTATTGTATGTTTTAAATGCGATTTCCCACATTTCGGGCGGTCCCGGCCTTACCAGCCCAGACTGTGGTTTTGGTTTACAATCAGCTATTACTGTACACTGTACACTGTTACTATGTTGCCTTTGAAATTGGTGTAACATAGAAATTTAATGGGGAACAAAAGGGGAATCTAAGAATTTTGTTTTTGGAACACGGCTACATACCTATGAGAAGGGTGGTAGACCGAATAGGGGCGTATCAATAAGTTTATTAGTAGGGGTACTAGTACCTTGAAGGTTATGTAACGCCACAGCAAGGATGGGGGTGAAATAAAAGAAAAAAATGTTCACCCCTTCCACCTCAGTCCTTGTGGAGGCACTGGGCGCTACAGTCCAGGGGGGGGGCAATAGTGTGTGTGAAAGGAGGAAGTTGGATGATTATTATTAATAGGATAAAATAAACCGGTTAAATGGAATTATGTTGATAAGATAGAATGTGTATGTGATCTTATGATGTAATTAAATGATTTTTGTGTTGTTTTGAAGAGTATTATGTAGATGATTAACAATTTTTGAGAAAAGGTATAAGTAGATAATTTGTGATGATGTAGTCGATTTAAATGTGTCTAAGAGGAATTTTAGTAATGAATTTAAATATTTTTGAGATGTGAATTGGGTAATGAAAGATATTTTTAATGGTGTAATGGGAAGTGGTTATTTAAAATTCTGATTGGAATCAGGGAAATATTTTGAATTTTGAATAAGAATTAATGAAAGAGGGGAATACCAAATGTTGGTATTAAAAAATTAAGATGTATCATGTTATATTAAGGATATATGTATGTTAGAAGTTAAGAAAAAACCAGTGCATCTTAACGCAAACCAGCATAGCTACGGGGAGACCAGATCAGTTCTGGATATGGTATAATGCAAGGCCATTTTTTAATATTTTGATTTGATGTTTCAGTGTCTGGTGATGCTGTGGCGGCGGTCCTGTGCTGGCCCATGCGTCAGAGCAGGGGCGTTAAGTGCCTGACTGGCCTTGCGGTGTTGGGATCTCGAGAGGGAAGTCCAGTAAGGTCATTCAGGTGTGGCCACAGTCACTGGACCAGGGGGGTAAGTTACCCATGAGTTTTAGTAAAATGTAAAGGGGTTATGGCGCCATATCTGGACTGATCCCTTTAGGAAGTATGTGAGTGTCAATGAGAGTTTTTATGCTTCAGCATAAAACCTCTCATTGAGGGGGTATTGTAACGGTACAGGTAATACCGTCCAGGGATATTTTGTGAATGTGGGTAATTTTATTGGGGAAAGTTATTAGCGTCAAGGTCGGCGATCTAGCGGAGGAAGACAGCTATTTTTAGCGAAACGAACTCTGAACTTTGTATTTTGAATCACGCTACACATCATAAGCCGAGCCCAACATACGTCACGTAGGAATGCGGGAGTGTCCCCTAACTCGCCGGGACGGCGTCAGCGGTCTGTCTACGCTTGGTTTAATAAAGTCAGTCGCCAACCAGCTTCTAGTGACAACAGACGTAATTTCGGGTGGGCAGCCTGAGTGTAAAATTTAAGGTTGCCTGCCGAATAAACCCAGTCGAAATTACACTCTTGTGCCGTACGGTCACAAAAAAAAGTTCTGCGCACAAATTATGGGCGCGCCCAAATAAATTACGATGAAAGTGTGAAAGAAATCAGTTTTTATGTTTAAACCAGTATAAAGTGAACTAACAGTTTTGGATTAAATGGTGAAAAATACGACGAAAGTGTGTGGGACAATGCGGAGTCATCTGGACGATTCAGCTAAGTAACAAATGGGGGGGGGTAGAACAAAATTTTAACAAGGGCCAACCAAAATTTCAACCTCATTCTTTTTTATTTTTTGATTACTAAAATGGAGATTTACTAAGGGCATGGGGTGCGTGTGTGTGGATAAAAAAATATCTCATAAATTTAAGAAGTGCTGGCTTGCGTCTCTTTATTGAGGATTTAAATTAAACTTTTACTGATCAGTCTCTCTTGTGTTAATGAGATATATATATATATTTCAATCACTTTCTGCTACAGTCCGTTTCTTGATGTATATAATACTTTAATATTTATAACTAAATTTACCTCAAGATATACTTTTTTCCCTATTAGGAACATGTTTCGAGAGTTCCTGTTCTCTCATCTTCAGCCTTCGCCATCTTGTTTCTGGTGAAGTATTTGTGTGTTGGCTGTTGGATGTTGAATGTAACATCCAACAGCCAACACAGAAATACTTCACCAGAAACAAGATGGCGAAGGCTGAAGATGAGAGAACAGGAACTCTCGAAACATGTTCCTAATAGGGAAAAAAGTATATCTTGAGTTAAATTTAGTTATAAATATTAAAGTTATATATATATTGTAACGTAACATACTTGAGGTTCCCCAACGTTACATAAAAGATTGAATGAAATATGGTCAAGGACCATACCCTGACTTAAGGTTGTTCAATAGTTCATGTGTTTGAGAAGTAACTCAAGTAAAAAGGGGTCAATGAATAATATTAAATGTAAAAGAGCCAGACCAATGAATGATTGGATGTAATGAAATGTTTGTTTTGTACTGTAACATGTTACGGTCTACAGAGTATTTATATTGTATGTTGAATATGTTAAAAATGAAATGATGTTGTTTGATAATAATACTTAATCAATAATTATGTTTATATTTATATTAGATTTGTTTTTATACAGCCCAGTATAGTTACCAATGTTAGGCACTATACTAAGTTGTCAGTATTGTATAAAATTGAAAAATACTGTTATTCTAATTAATGTTTATAAACTGGATCAGGAGTGTGACCAGTGTTTCAAGTCTAACAAGTAGTTCTGACAATTATGTCATAAATTAATAAAGGGTTCCAGAACCAGTTAATTAATATAAAAACAATTAACCACCAGTAAATTAAAATTCATGTAATTAACTATGTAACCAATAATTAATTGTACAGTAGGTCAGGTAAAAAAGAAAATTAAGTTAAAAAAACCAAATAATGTTATAATGGTTGTAAATGAATCTATAGGCCTAAATTCCATATTAGTGAAAGGAAATTAATACCTTTTTAGTAAACCCAGTCCAACGAAACTCTGGTAAAACATTTACTGTTTAGTAAGGAAGGTTAGGGGAGAATTTTATGTGATTCAAGATTAATCCAAGCATGGAGTATTTTATTGGAAAGGAGTAGTAATATTCTATAATGCCGGCTCAAGGATATATAGAAAACGTGGTTGTTAAGGCAACTGATATATAAGAAGTTGTTGATTTTGGAGGAGTTCGTGCTGATTGTTACAAGCTATTAGATTGAGATGGACCGATATGTTTAAAATATATGAATAAATATAAAGAAAATATATATCCAAATTGAAAAAGCATTTTTGCAAAACAATTATACTTGAATGTTAATGAATCATACAAATTAAATAACCCTCTAAATTATCAATGAATACAATAAAAGAGAATTGAAAGCATTTCACCTCATTCACTAAATAATTCCGCTGAATTTGGTATTAAACCATTTCATGCTATAAATCGAAGACCAGTAAAGAGTTAAAACCTGAATTAACGGGATTATTGGAAATACAGAAGACTCGGTTGGACGAAATAACTTTCATTGGCAGCAGAAGCTATCCTAATTCCAATTCACTGGGACCAAGACTTGTGAAGACCGCAAAAAAAGAATAGAAGCCAAAAGATCTCCTGAGGATTTACCAAGTACACACCATCATCAATTTTATTGAAAATCAGAGCAGTTCCACTGGAGGAAGACGAGATAACCCGCATTTTGGCCAAATACACTGTTGACAAACGTTCACCGCCAGCCGAAGTTTCGTCGGTTTGGTAAAAAACAACTTATTTTCATTCCATTGTAATTTAAGTAAATAATATTATTTTGTAAATTGAACAACCTTAATTATGCGTTTTACCTGGCCTTACTAATGGTTCAAAGAACTATACGAACCCTGGGATAAGAATTATTTGTCATTATTTTCAAGAGTATGTTTTTAGAGTTTGAATAATTAAGAATCGATATATGTTGGGATAGTCGATTGGATCGTCTTATTGTTTGTCTGAGACAACGTAACTTGTTAAATACCAGAGAAAAATAAATAAAGTACATTTGTTGTATGAGATAACGTTTTAGTCATTGCAGAGAAAATACTATATGTAGTTGGTGTAATAATTTATAAACAGATTGATACAAACACTCCGAATAACTAACCTATAAGTACACTTATTTCTGGTAACAGCGCTTAAAATTTGCAGCTGGTGGGATGGGAGATTGTTGAACTAACTGGTTTTTTAATACTAAATTTGAACGAAATTTTTATCATTGAGTGACTGGGTTGAAACAAATATCACTTCCATTCAGTAAATACTCCATATATATTGCTCATATTAAACAACTACTGAGAACTAAGTTAAGTCTATAGAATAATACCATTATAAATTCAGGAACATAATTCTAATTTTGTTGACTTAATAATCTATGTTCTGAGGGTTTCACCGGTCACAACCGAAAGGTATATTAGTTAATAACATATTAATTAAACCAGGTAACAGCATTTTAATTGTTACGAATCGCCACCGACAACGTATTACTTGGCATTTGTTACACAGGAGTCTCTTATAACTAATTACACCCATAGACAAGATTTCTTTACAATTTGACGTCTCCAGCTGGTATCATACACTATAACATACGTCCTCACATAATTAACAAGTAGTTCTCTACAAAATTGGTTACAACAGTGGGGTTTGAATAAGACGGACGTTTCACCGCTAGTACCCAACATACTTATTCCATAACAAATTGACGACTCCTACGAGGGGGACTGATCAAAGAAGGACTCACCATACGTAGTACTTTACAAATTGACGCTCACAACGTGGGGCATTATCATCATCATATCCTCTTAACATCATATCTAGTGTTTCTTTACAATATATACATATATATATATATATATATATATATTATAACAATATAAATGTGAATAGCGTTGTTGTTTTTGCAATGTAATGTTTTCTGTGTTTAATGAGCACCTACCTGCTGTCCGTTCTTGCGGATTCTTCCGACTATGGGCGTGTGGATTTTGGATTTGAATTCGCAAGTAGGTTAACTCGAGTGTACAACAACGAATCACTAATCTTGTTATAATTATTGTAAAGAGTTTTGTGAGTTTGGCAGGCTCCGTAGTACAGCAATAAAAATACAGTGTGGGGTAATAAAAATCGGGGTTTATTATACTAAACACACACAAGAATAAAAAAACTTACAGTTACAATAATTCTTACTAACTAAAACAGTAAATAAAATTTAGTATGATATTTTCTGAATGGTTAGTATTCTTCAGCAAAAGAGCTTATTATTTCAAATTGTATTAATTGTATTGTACTTAATTTCAAAGAAGTTAATTTTAAATAATTTAATTAATGAATTTAATTTAATTTGCAATTATGACTTTAAAATGATTTCAAATACTCTAAAATTCTTGTAAATATTCAGAAATAAACTAGCAGTGAATCTAGTTCAACTTGGCTTTATTTCAAGTGATTTGACTCTTGTATACTGCCGTATAAGCAATCAATTAATGCTCTAATAAGATTTGTATAGCGCTTTTCTTTTTATCTAATATCTAATTCTTAGCTAGGGCTTATTAGTTACTCATACATGCTATACAGATTATCACAATTGAATATTACTTATTAATTTAGAGTCTTTGATTTAATGGCAACTGAATTATTTGTTTTACAATGATTTAAAAAAAAGGAAAAATTGTTCTTTTGAGATGTGAATAATTTGATTTTGACTTCCCTGGTTCTGAAGAGGATGTAGAGATGCTCCGGGAATCCCTCGCTGTCCTGGTCCAATCTGCTAGAGACGACGATCTACTGAGCGTCCTGGATTTTGGCGATGAGTTCGGGAATCAGCAACACTCTGCTCCTTCTGCAACTGGTGATGGTTTTACGTCTGTAGTTTTAGCTGCTACAACTGCGTCAGGCTCCTCGTTTGATTCACATTCCACTTCGGCGTGTGTGTCTCGTCACGGGTTGTCGCTCTGCTCTCAGTTGTTCTGCTCGTACCACTGGATATAGACGGCCTCTTCTGTCGTACTCTTGAAGTAGTTTCTTGTAGTGTAGTTGATCTCTTGCGTGCGTACGCCAACAGTTAATGGATTGCGCGATACGCTTGTTTAATGATAAGAAAGAGTATCTTGAAGAGTCGCTATTATTACGAGTCGTTACAGTTGATCTGTTTGAGTAAGATGATCGTAATAATGCGTGTTGACACCTCGAGTCTTCTCAGATGTATCTTCACAAAATGTGTGTTACTGAAACGATTGAAGATGTACGTGTGTTCCTCTTGAGTACTGGCAGTGGAGTGTTCTATCAGCCGAAAAACTCCGCGTTCATTCCAATTTCTTTGAATGATTTGATTGGCTGACACACTCTCCCTTCTACTCAAATTTTGTGGTCACCCCATTCCGTGAGAATAAAACTGATTCCCACAGTCTGAGAATTTATATTATTTTTAATATTCTTAACACACCGGATTTTCATTGCCGGTGCGGACGTCCAGTCGCAATTTATATTGCGATTATCTTGGCTGCAAGCTAAGTTATGCTAATTCTAAAGTATACATTTGGTTTTAAATTCTTACAACAATGACATATTAAAAGCTCTTCTATGTAGCTCAATTACTAAGGAAGTTATTAACATAAAATCAATTATCTCCCTTAATGTTTAATTATATTAAATAAAATACGCACACCCTATTATTAATATTTCGGCAAACATTTTGGCTATTTTAGATTTTTCCTAAATTTACCGGTTTCCGAAATATTAATAATTGAAAGTTTGGGCGTGGCCCTGTTGGTTTATAGTGTGTTTGTGTTAGTAAGTGGCAGCTGGCATTGCCGTGTGGCTCTGTACAATGCGTTAAGATGGACGCTACATAATAAGAATTGAGTTTCAACGTTTTAAATTTGTTTAAACATTTATATAGTAACCCTTAACATATAACTCCAAATCAGCGAGATTTGGTGATACAGTATATATAAATATCAAATTTATTAAATACTTTTGATTGGTTTCTATATTTTGTTTCATCAATGTATAATTATAAGTCTTGGGGAAGAGTTTGAATGTAGTAATGATAAAATAAAAAATAAAAGAGAATATCGTGTGGAAACAAATAATCAATTTATTTACTTCAAAATAACCAAGGTCTGCTTCCAAATACGTCTTCACGAACCTTGGTTTAACCTTGGGTAAGTACTTTTGACGACGTTGGTATCAATGAAAGATGGCGTCCGAAAGTAGACATAGGCCACAGCTGATTTGTTGGTAAACAAGTTAAATAAAAAGTAAGTAGGAAAGAACGTTACACGGTGCAATTTCAAATTTAAAATACTCTGATATATCATCACTTGGTTCTGTGCACAAAAGAATTCTTTGGTAGAGAATTAAAGGATCTATAGTAATATGGTTTTCACATACCGTTATAGAGGAATTAACAGCACTCGGAGGACGTACTCTGTTTTCATGTTTTATGACAATGTCCTTATACAATTTCCCAGACAATTTTTTCATATCGTTTTCACCAATTTCCCTTGATTTATGACAATTAATAGCATCATTTCCAATAATTTCAGTACCAAGTGACGTAATGATTTGCGTTTTTGAAAACGGATCATGATTAATAAGCCAATCATACAATTTATTGACATGTGAATCATTTCTTGCAATTCAAGTTTCTCTTAACTCAACATGTTGTTCAGATGTGAAAAATGTAGTGCTGCAAAAATTTTCCAAGTTCTTGACAAACATCCGAAAATGCTGATTTGGTAGTGATATATGAATTTAATATTTTCTCTGTGAATCCTCGGTGAACAACGCCACATTGGACTTTAAATTCTCGATTTGCTGTCCGTTCTATGACCTTATCGGTTGCTAGGAATGCGTGAAGGAGGAAACTCGTTTATATAATAGGTCAGTCATAGTCGTAGGGGCCTTCGTGACCTTCACTGCTAGGAAAGGGAATTAGTGGCACCTTTCTACTAAAAAAAGTAAAAATGTTTTTACTTTACTTTTACAATACGTAGGTCATTTGGCCTGCATTATACAGTTCCTTTCTGTACTTCATTGTACAGAAGTTACTAAAAATGTGAAACACTTATTTTATTTTATACTTTTTTTGACGAAATTCTTCATTTGCATCAGCAAAGAAAAAAAAACATTTTTAAATATTTCAATATGGGTAAAATTGCCCTGAGACAATATTTTAAATTAAATATTGACCGACCGGTTTGGTCTAGTGGTTGGGGCGCTGGCTTCTAGACCAAGAGGTTCAGAGTTTGATTCCCGGTAAGGTCTGGCATCTGTTCATCATCAAGACATTCCCATCTCATTACCTAAGCACAAGCTTTGGCTAATGTAGGAATCATCCTCTCAAAAAAAAAAAAAAACGATCATTCACATGCAATACACACAATATACAAAAAAATACAGTATACTCCAAGTTTTAAACGTGGCCTATTCCAACAACCTTCAACGTACAGGAATATGGCACCCACCAAATTATAGGGAATTTCATAAGCTACAACTTTTATTTGAAACATTTTATGATAAAATACTTCGTTTTCAAGTTATATGCGAAAAATCGTTTTTTCACCCCTTTCAACACCTGTAAAATCACCCCTGGACAAATTTAAGTTTCATATAACTTATTGGTTTCATTATTGGACTCATTGGTTTCATATAACTTATGGCTCAACAACCACATGTACAGAAAACTAGCTTTTATCTAATTTTTTCCTTTAAAGTCAAATTATTTGACTATTTTTCCTGGGCTAGTATCCCACTTGCTTCTTGCCACTAATATTTAGAACAATAATATTCCATGTTTTGTTCTTTACAAATGTACACCTTATGTTAAACTGATTTTACAAGAAAGTATGTATTGTAATATTAAACTTTGTATACCAAAATGTGTGATCTCTTTTGCATCAAAAATCCCAATACTGATAAAGTAGATATTTACATTTTCCAGTTTGATGGAACAGAGGAAGTAAATCTGTTTTTTGATTTAATGATGTTTCTCCCCTGTTCTCTCTTGGCCGACTTAGATTTGGTTTTTGCCAATTAGATATTCATGGCATCGGCTTTTTGGATTTGTACACCTTTGATTTTTGTGAAACATGTGCAATCATGGTTTTCTAATTTTACTAATACAAGTAAAACTAAGACTTTCTTTAGTTTAAATTAAACAATGGAACAGTTATAAATTACTCATTAGAATATCATCACTTTTATGATTATATGATTCTAATCATAAACTGTATATGCTGTTTGTTCTTCGCAAACTTTAATGCTGTTTCCTTTAAAGTACTAATTGTTTCTAAGAGCAAGATTTTGGGCACTTTCGTCTTTGGGTTTTTTTGCAATTTAAGGTGGGATAAAAATTATTCAATTGTGCTCAAATTACAAGCTTACTTCTTGTCAGTGGACTGTAAATAATTTTAGACTACAAAAAATGTTTTTTACTATACAGATTTCCTACTTAAAAAATTCAAAATACTGTAACTATGATGCAATTCCAAATGCACAGTTGGTGTTATATATTTTATTAGCAAATACTAAGTTTCTTCTGAAACTATATTTTGCATCACTATATTTGAACCCTTCACATGTTTGTGGTGATAATCTGCATCTTCAGAGGTTTGAATAATTGTTAATAAAATATATATGTATACTACTTCCTTTCTTAGTTCAATCCTGATGTAAACAAACCCACGCTGTGGCAAATCTGAAACGCTATTGGTCAGGAGTGTTGACACTGTTCACACAGTAATGTATTATGCCCATGTGCAGAATGTCTGAATAGTCATGTGAGATTTATCTTACCACTTAAATCGGGGCATGTTGTTTTAAGACTTCCTCCGTATCACTGTATTCTGAATCCTACTGAACTAATATGGAGCCAGTTGAAAGGTTATGTTGCCCGTCACAACACAATATATATAAGCTGCCTGATATAAAATAATTGAGAAGGAGTTAAATGAACAGCGACGGACAAGTGGCGTCATTGTTTCGATCAAATAATCAAGGAAGAAGATGAGCTCTGGGAACTGGCCCACATTACCAACGTCATTGCGGACAGTCTTATCAATAATAATGCTGACTCAAGTGATGATACAAGTTCCGACACAATGTTATTTATAGTTAACATATCAGTTCCGACGACTTATTTACAGTTAACATAGAATATTACACTAACATATGTGGTTTTTATATTTCAACTTTGTTATTTTTGTTCAAAAATGCTTAATTTGAATTATTTGCCATTGTACAGAGATATATTCATTTGTTTATTAGTACTGTTCGAAAATCAAGTTAAGTTTCCGCTTATAATAAATACGCCATTGACAACCTAACACTGGTTTTTCATAAAATATCTTTATTTCTATTCATTCTACTAAAAGTACTATTTTTTTGCCAATTGAAAATATAGCATTATAATATAATATAGCATTTGGCTTCAACTAAATAGTTTGTATTATTGGTCAATGAAGTAAATAATACACATAAACTTTCAACTTTATATATTACTTTTGCCATAGTGTCCATTTGTTATTTGTATTTCTATTGTGTTATTTCCAAATAAATAGGTGACGGCAGAGGCGTAGCTAGGGGGGAGCCAATGGGGCAGGCGGCATAGCCAGGAAGGCGGCAAAGTGAGCATAAACTTTATTCAAGACAATGGGAGTAAGCTTTCTTCAAGTTTAATGGGAATGAGCTTTATTCAAGCATTGACACTTCTGGAGACGCTAACGGAGAAATTAAAAGTTTGGAGGAATAGCTGTGTGACAATGTCATTACTAAGACAGAGCAGGTATGTAATAAATTGGGTGTCAGTATCACAAAAATGATAAGAAGGAAGCACACGATGCCAGGGGAGTATGCACACGACTCTACATTAACCGTTCGGCAAGAAATGCGACGTTCTCTAATAGAAATTTTGGACAAACTGTCAGTTGAAATTTCAAGCCGTTTCTCTAACATAAAAGAGTTAGAAAAATGCTGTAGGTTCCTACGTAAATTTGAGGCGTACATAAATGATGGGGATATACATTTTAAGGAACACCTTCCCAAATCAATATTAAGTGCACAGTGCTTACAAAACTGTATCCACATGACCTAAACAGTGAAGAATTGTTCAGTGACTTGTAAGATGTCATATTTTTATTAAAAAGGGCAAACGTTTATGGAGAACAAATAGACTTTACACCTCAGGGACTGCTACAATACTTTTCTTCAATGGGATTAGAAGCCAGCAAAACACTAGAAACAGCTTTAAAAATTGTTTCTTACTTTACCAGTGTCTGTGTCTTCTTGTGAAAGAAAAATTGATTAAATCGTACCTATGATCAACAATATCTGAGGATAGGGTATCAAATCTAGCGATACTTTCAATTGGAAACGACATTGCTTCCTCTTTAGATTATAGTGATTTAATAACCGACTTTGCAGCAATTAAGACCAGGAAAGTTACATTTTAAATTGTTTTGTTTTAAATATTTATTAAATAATAAAATAAATATTAAGTGTTTATTAATAGAAGATGGAGCCATTAACATGTAATGGTAAGTGATTTATTTTATTACTTTTAATGTAGTTTTTTTGTTTAACTTTATGTTGCTTTAGGTTACTGTTTTGACAATGTGGTTTAGACCTACAAGAAAGTTGCATGTTTACTAGAACATTTTTTTTATAAATTTTTTATATTACTACATTTTTTAGTCTACATTTGTTACTAATAAATGTATACAAACTGAATACCGGTAATATTATAGTATGTAATTTCTTAATTTTGACTTAACAAATATTCTTAAGCCATTTTCTGGACGTGGTTTCAGATAAAAATCTACACATTTGCATTTATTAAGTAATTTGTTCACTGGATGGGCCTTCATTTTTGCTCTTTTCTCCCCTTTTAATTGTGAAGGTGAAGCGGGGCAATCTCCTTGCCCCGGGCGCCACACAAAAATGATAGGCTCCTTTGATGATCTCCTTGCTAGGCTTAACACAAAAAGCCTAGCTACCCCACTAGGTGGCGGTATATTGTTTTTATTTGGGAAATGTCCCAACATATTTTATAACACAGTAACTGCCATTATGGCAGTTTAATGAAAATATTTCACTTCACACAGGATATGTCAATAATCTGAGACTTCCATTTTTCTGTTATTATACACAACTGTTTCAGTTTTCATGTTATCATATCACATATCAAAATTTTACACATTTGGATTACTGCTAAAAAGTGATAGTTATATTGTTAATGGTACCTTTTGCTCCATGACGTTCTGTAGTAGGTCTACCAAACCGGTTGAGAGCTGGATTTACGTGCTATATACTTATGACAACTTATCTAATCGAAAGTAAATATAACTAAGTTACAATTTACTTTCATATCATCACAATTAGAATTAAAAAAACATGTATGTTAAATGTATACACAAATTACCTGAAGATGAACTTGATTGTTTGTTTTATGCTCCATAAGCTGTCTGAAAATTTGTAAACTCCTTACAAGATTCAAAAACTACCGAGCTGCTGGGCCATGGTCGATTGCTTGTAGATAGAGACACACGTGCAAACTCTTTAATCATGCCTCAATCTCTCCTTATCCCCATCTCCGCCACCTTAGCACAAAGGCCCACCACCACATAAACTCAAGACACCCTCACACCTTGCTCTATGACCCCCATAAGCCTTCTTCTGGCCACTGCACTGTCCTTGACCAACCATCCCTCCTGCCAACGCCATATCTGTGCTAGAGCATGGTGACAGATAGATCGGAACCAGCTCTTGCCCTAAGCGTGCCCAGCGCCACCTTTTGTGAGCAACTGGCATTGGCATTTGGCAGCCTCTTGCAACTTTTTTTGGGCTGATGGACATTCTTTGACCCATTGTGGCTGCACAAATCTTGCTTTCCCCATTGAAAGGTCTCCCTGACCATCTCAAGAGCAGACTACACTACTGTGCCAAAGCATGACACAGAAGCTGTGATGGATCAGAAGCTGCGCTTTCTTTAGGTTGCCTTTCATGACTCACTCCTTCCCTTCTATTCTCTCCCACAGTCTGGCATCGTCTTATGGCAGCCTTTTGTGACTTTACCTAGGCCATTGTACATGGTTTGGTCCATTGTAGGTGAGCTAATAAAAAAGGAAGATCACATTCCCACATGTGCAGGTTCGCTACTCAGAGTACAGAGTAACAAGCAGTCATCGGGCTTGCCTCAAACAACTGTAACTGTGACTGGATTTACACATCAAGAACTGTAACGAAGTCTGTGTGTGTGTGCGCGCGCGCGCGCGCGTGTGTGTGTGCATGTGTTATTTATATATACACATACGTTCCTCTGAGCAGCCATGCTGTAAATGACTTGCAACAGCTTACCTAAAAAATCTTAAATTAACAATAATAAACTTAAACTTTTTCAAACAGTTTATTGTAGTGATAACATACTTCAAATAATTTCATAAATAAAACTGAATAACCTTTTTTAATAAAAGACGGCAAGTCCAACATATTTACAATATATACTAAATCGGTGCCCCAATATATTCATATCAGATTAGTATGTAATGCTAACGTACATTATATGTAACACTTTTTATTGGACTCAAATTTAAACAAAACTATTTTTAGAATATCTGTTTATTAATTACTTATTATTACAAATTATGGAAACATTAACTGTGTAAACAATATGTATTCACTTCTACATACAAAATAGAAAGAGCAATTATTATTATTCTCCTGAATGCTAGCTGACAAGTTACCACCTCAGTTTTAACATTTACAATATTAAGCATTTACTTGACATTCAAGAAAACTTTTTTAAAAAGTTTTCATCAATATTTACTGTCCGTTTTCACCACTAGTAACCGTCCATTTCACTAAATGTCGAATTCCGAGTTTGATTATTATAAATTATATTTTACAAAATTCACTATCAATTTTATAAAATGTTTATGGCCTGTTTTGTGAAGTTCATTTTATAGTTAAAAATTTATTTAATCAAAACATAATTTGAGAGATACAAAAATTGAGAATAGATTCAGTCTTCTACATCATCATCATCTTCTTCACCTGCAGAGCCATTCATATTGTTTTCATCATCACCTGCACCATCGCCACCATCTTCTTCTTCGTCATCATCACCGGCAACCTCAGCATTTTCAGCTTCAGCCCTTTCCATTTGTCTGGCAAGTTCAGCTTCATCTGTGGCTGTAACCACCTTGGGCTGAAACCAATAAAATTGTAATAAATCAATGTTGTTATTACTTTAAAGAGGCAGATACCATACGTAAAACTTAAAACTAAACCAAACACCAGATACCATACGTAAAACTTAAAACTAAACCAAACACATTATTAGGAATGTGTCCGGTACAACAGTCCTTAGTTTTACCAGTTAACAATACCACTTGACAATAGAACCACACCAGCACCAATGTGCCCTATCGTACGAGGGCAGTCTGAAAAGTTCTCGGCCTCGACCATAGGCAGCAGCACTATTGCGAATTTTTATTTCTTAAGTTGGTACTACATCTATTGTTAGCATGTGTATGCAATTTCTGGTCATTCTACCAAATAATGTGTATTATATAGCCCTTTGAAACAGAAGTGTTGTCTGTATTCCTTAAAATGGAGAAAACAGTATCATGTGGTCATAAAGTTCTTTGTGAAAGAAGGCTTAACACCATGCAAAAATTTATTCAAAGTTCGTTAAAGTATATGGGGACTCTTCTCCTTCACTTTCAACAGTTAAAAAAATTGGCTGCCGAGTTTAAATGTGGTTGTACCAGCCTCAAAGCCAATCCACATGAAGGACGTCCAAAAACAGCAACAACTTCGGGAACTATCGAAAAAGTGCATAATATGGTTTTGGACGATAGCTAAATTAAAATGCATGGAATTGCTGAGATATAGGCATTTCAAAAGAAGTGTCAGACATATTTTACATGAGGAATTGCAAATGAAAAAGCTTTGTGCTAGGTTGTTGCCACGCTTGCTCACAGCAGATCAAAAACGCATGCGCATGAAAATATCTAAATAATGCTTGGAGCATTTTAATAAGAACAAAGCAGATTTTGTGCGTCGATTTATTATGATGGATGAAACTTGGATTCGCCACTACACACCAGAGTCCAAACAACAGTCAAAGCAGTGGACAGAAGCTGGTTGTTCAGTACCAAAGAAGGCAAAATCAATTCCATCAGCAGAAAAAGTCATGGTGTCAGTGTTTTGGGACACTGAAGGTGTTTTGTACTTCAGGTAATATTATTCCAACCTTTTATCAAAACTAGACAAAAAAATTTGTGAAAAAAGACCTGGTTTGCAGAAGAAAAAATCATTTTTCACAAAGACATTGCACCTCCCCACAAAAGTGTTTTGGCAATGGGAAAATTAAGAGATTTCTGCTATAAATTGTTGAAAGATTCTCCCTGTTCCCCAGATTTGGCTCCCTTGGACTTCCATCTTTTCCTAAAACTCAAATTCTTTCTTGCTAGTCAGTGTTTTCATCAGATCAAGAGGTGATTTCAACTGTAGAGGAGTACTTGGCAGATCTTCACAAAACCATTTCAGGGACAGGATAGTAGCATTGGAACATAGCTGGAATAAATGTGTTATGCTAAAAGAAGATTATACTGAAAAATAAACATATTTTTGAAATTATAAATTTGTTTTCATTGTTAGGCCGAGAACTTTTCAGACCGCCCTCGTAGTTCACATTAGCAATGTCATGTTAGTCAATGATGATGGCACCCATCGTACCGATCTTGCCACATTAAACTGATTACTTGACTTACAGAAGTAAACCTATAATGTTGAATTCTAATTGAGTCCTTTTATAATGCCTTTTTTTTTTAATGGTTTCTTCATCACCTTAGATGTAAACCATAAAATGTTTACAATTATACTGAAAATATTTCACAGTAGTAATGAAAGGTCCATAACGCAACTAGTAGTTTTCTATACTTGGAAAGTTTCACATTCTTTTAGATTTGCTTCACAAAAGTTGCTTCCCTTAGATTGTCCTACATAAAGCAAGAAAGTTATCTCTTCCTACAACTGCCTGTTCAAAAGAATCAATGTTTATATCATCCCAAAATAATTCCCAAATCTGTTGAGTGCTTGCCGAAGCCGCTCTGTTTGTGTGTTCACTGGTTCACATCTTATTTTTACAGTATGGTGTGTGTGTGTGTGTGTGTGTGTGTGTGTGTGTGTGTGTGTGTGTGTGTGTGTGTGTGTGTGTGTGTGTGTGTGTGTGTGTGTGTGTGTGTGTGTGTGTGTGTGTGTGTGTGTGATGTACTTTCACTTTAATAGCAGTTTTAATACATAAATACATAACTTTTTATTTTATATTAATACAACTTTTAGTATATAAATAGAAATTTTTTTTAACAAAGCATTTATAAACATTTTTAAAAATGTTTAAAGCCACTACTGTAGACTACAACAACGGTAAATAACAGAGAAGTACAGTGTGATAAAAACTCGAATTCAGAAGATTTAAAAAAGCAATAAAACAAAAGTGGTTCAAAAATGATAACAAAAAAATAGTAACATCTAACAAGTTTTGCTGTTTATGTTTTACGTACTACTATGAGATGTTTTTCAGTTGCCTTTTTAAAGTGTTTTACTGTATCTGTTTTAATATCTTTGAGTAATTATGTTTACTGAGTATTTAAACAAAATGTGGAAACTTAAAAAACCCAAAACATGAACACGTAAGTCATGAGTGATCGAGACCGTTTTTTCAGCCACGTTTTACGTATTTATTGTATAGTTTGTTTTTCATGTGTTTTTTACTGTGGTCGTTTTATTATTTTTAAGTAACTATGTCCAATAAGTATTTGACTGAAGCATAAAAAGCGTTGAATTCTATCCACAACAAAGTTAATTTACTGTCAAAGTTTTGCAACATCACTGCAGGCAAACTTACGTACTTTAATGTAATTTATTGAATATCATTTTTAATTGTATTATAATATGACACATTCTGACTATAAATAAAAATATCTGGACTTTTTTTATTTTCAACATGCACAATGGTGAAATGTGTCTTGAGGTTACAGAAATTATAGTTGCCACCTGCAAGGTTAATAAAAAATTACAATTATAAGAACATTTTATAATGCTGATTAAACGTATATTTTAAATGGGCAATTACCTACACAGTAACTGACATTCAAAGGCTAAAAAGTACATGTAAGTACTAAAAACTTAATGATCATATTATTCTCAGTGCACTAGACAAAAAATTCTAATAAATAATTTCTAATGTCCAAGATTTTAAAAAGTCATTATACTCGAGTTAAATGTAGAATGGTACACACACTAAAATGCTGGATGACTGCCATTATTTCCACTGATTAGACTGAAAAATTTAATTTGAAAACAAAAACACACACGTCAGTGCTGCCAATTTTTGACAGTACTTCATGCCACCCTAAGAGGTCATCGAGTTTATTTATTTATTGCTGTTATCTGCCAATACAAACTGTAAATCACAATCTTTTAATCTGGGAATAATTCAACCATTCAAAGTCCAGTGTTGGCTTCACATGGACTCCCTGTTGGTTTGACTACTCTCCTTACCAATTTAGTAACAAATGTTGAACTCAATTCAGAAAATTTCTTTGGCAGTAGTAGTGAAATACATAAAGGATACACGAATGATAATTAAAAAATGTATAAGTTAATATTGTCAGTAATATAAGGCACAAATGTAGAAAGTGTAAACACAATTAAAAATGAATTCCCATGTGACGATTTAATTGATAATAAAATATCCGGTAGTAGATTTAAGTAGTAGACATAAGAAAGAGTTTTGTGTTTTAAAATGTAGATATTAAGTGTGAATTTTATGCAATGAAAAAGGTAGTGTGTAAGAAAATATATACGTATATTGTATTGTAGAGAAGAAATAAATGTGTGTAACTCTTGCCCATAACAATGTGAGAGAAAAGGAAAAAGGAGAAGAGAAATTCCACACATTGACGCCAAGCATACTCCAAGTCCCCACTTTTGAATTTTCCTTACTAAAATTCCTAATGTGGATTTCAAGCGGCGGAGTATGTGACGATTTAATTGATAATAAAATATTTAATAAAAATAAATTGAAAAGGCAATTAAGTATTTTTAAATCGCACAATTAAACCTAATACCCCTGTACTAACCCAGAATAAGTATGAGATTTAAATGGCCAAATCTAACTAAACAAGTAATAAAAAATCGTATTGTAAAAAGCTAATAATATCACAGTTAACCCTTTAGTGAATCATCATGCGTTGACCTGTTTAATTCCGGACACAACGTGCTTAGCGAACCGTCTGTAACTTAGAAATGTCTGAAAATCGTAATGTAAGTAATTAATAATTTGAAGGCACGAGTAGTAGTTAAAATAATTCCTGTAAATTAAATAAGTATAAATAATTTGTTTCATCTTGTTATAATAATGTATATTTAAATAAAAGTAGGAACTATATTATCGCGGAGTACTCGCTCCGCTTCGTTGTAATGTACCAGTCGTATCAAGTTAAGAGTTACTATGCCGCCGTCAGACAGTACACACCTCCGAGCGAGAGCTCTTCAGAAATGTGTTAATTAAATTTAAATATAACGGTTAGCTACCACTACAAAACGTGGGGAGCTAGTATTTTTTAAATATATAAGATGTAGAAAAGTTTGTTTAAGAAATGTAATGATTTAAAGAAAATTAACAACACGTAAAGAAGGTGACGTCTCTACCTAAGATGTAAACTCTCGTACAACTCTACTTGTGAATATGTGACCTGCACAAACTGCACGTATGGACGTCTACAACCCATACGACGCTGACCAGGACCGACGTGGATCAACCCAACTTTAACCAGCATTACTTTAATCTCCTCACTGATACAACTGTAAAATATTCGCCAGAGACACACGACCCAGATGACTACGCCGACTACCAGAATTCCGAAGAGTCACACCCCAGGACGAGGACAGCAAAGCTTATTTTAAAGGTGACTCGATAGCTTGGCTATCGAGAATTAATTACATTTGAGACATAACTTTATAGATGAAAGAGACTTTTCAAAGACTATAATTTTCTTTAAGCAATAAATGAAACCAAAGAAATGTAAACTGTAGTATTGAAAATCATACGTTGTAACGTTAATATGGAAATGTTAATTATAATCCCTTTAGTAAATAACACCATTCTTCAAATGGTTAATGTAATCATGCAAGCTCCTAGAGGAGCATAGTATAACTCACACGTCTTTACAATATTTAAAGTTAACCCGGATCCGAGGTAAAATTACATGATCAATATGATCCCTTGTTATACAGAAAACCCTTCTGAATTTTTAGTATAAATAATTATGTTATGGGATCTTTTCAAATAATTTGTTAATAAAGAGATGTCATCTTATTACACATTGAAGTGAGTGCATAAATCAGTAAAATACCTTCCCCTTGTGTCCTAATAAATAGCGCAAATACTATTGTTATTTGTGTTGAGTTTAATTTCAGTTCGTTACAACGTAGGCAGCCTGTATAATTGGCGAGTGTCAATTATGATGGGTTCCCTGGATTTGTAACGTAGCCCCAATGTTACAAAAATGCGCAACTCTACTTTGCTTTGCTTTGCTGTTGTTTTGCTTTAGTGTAAATAATAATTAATTGTGTATTGTGTGTTGCTGTATTGTAAAAATAATTGTGTACAGTGTCACAAGAAGGCGCTGTTGTTTTATATAAAAGTTGTAAGCTAACAAAAATACGTCAATCTGATAATTAACAATAATTGTTACGTAGTAAAATAGATAACTCTCTGCACTCGTTATCTGATCTATGCACTCAGTTACTGTATTTCATGTAATATTAATTTTCATTAAATTAATTTTATAAATAAATTCACCTTATGAATTTATTTTGTACAGAATTAATCATTATCTTGCATATGATGTAATTTGTTTAAGATACGCAAAATAACACAGACTATCATTGTATGACGCCAATGCAAGTACGTACATTTTAGTGCTTGTCAAACTGTTCAGTCTTTAACAGGTTTATATTGTGACAATTCAAGACCTGTAGTTTCCTGAATATGCCTGCATAGAATGTAAGTGTATGTCTGTCGTCACGGTAAAAACAAAATAAGTATAAACTCCTGTGTAAAGTAGACCCGGTTAATTACGTGTAAAGAAATTCGTAACTTAATTTTGTTACAAAAAATTAAAAATAATTTGAAAAATTAATGGTGGAAAGTAAGACAATTAATTACCAAACTCAGACTGTTATAACCATAATACACCTGTAACTTGTACAGCGTGTTTCATTGAATTAGATTCACTCCTTAGTCCGACTGGCCTCTCCAGTTGAAACCGGTCGAGAAAGATAGGCTGAGCTATTGTTATAGAGAACAATACGTGTGCGTAATCCGCGCGTTCCCACGCATACAACTACCCTGTCATTGTTTACTAAATAAACGAGGGTGACCTACATTTCAGCAAACAGCTGATCGTTGATTTTACATTGAAGTATGTGTGTGGAATTTTTGTCTCTCCCTTAGAAGAGAAATTATTCTCTTGTGAACAATGCAAATGATTTACCCAAGAGAGAACTTGTCTATGTAATAAGTGTATAGTGTAGTAAAATCAATTTTAAGTACTTTTAATGTGTTAGAAATAAGATAAAAATGGCACAATTTAATCCGGATTTACTATTAAAGGACGAGCTGTCTTATGAAGCTCTTTTGCATGGTCTACCCCATGCGAATGTAACAGTCGCGGAATTGCGTAAGTCAATACGCGAAAGTGGATTTGATACACCCGCGCAATTAAGCAACCTAAGCGGACTCGATTATGAGAGCGAGAGAGAAATTTGTAATGCCAAGTATAGCGAGCTAACCTTATTGTCTCAAACCCTCCAAGACGAGAAATCTCCGGCGATAATACTGCGGACTACTCAAAGAATAGAGCATTTAACCCGGCGAATGAAAAACTTATTGATCTGGCCTAATCTTACAGAAATACTTCCTGAAGTCCAAAATTTTGCTGATGAAGCTTTACGTCGATTACCCACTATTATCAATGAGTTAAGAAGAAAATCCGACTCGTTCCGAATGGATGAAATTGAGAAGTCCTTGAAGAAACTACACATCTCCCCAGTTCAATCCCCTACGACAGATCACCCTCCACCCAACACGGATCGCGACTCACCCACCGTATCGCAAATACAACCTACTCACGAGCAATACCCTGATAGAGATTTAAATGCCCCGACTATATTTGAAGCCCCTCCTCCCAATCGTTTCCAGATTCGCCCCGAAACGCACGAATTGACAACCCCGAATGCATCATATCGTTCTCCTAAAGCGATGCCACACTTAAACTATAACGCAGACCTCTATGGAAAAATCACTCATCCCGTGGAGAAACTTTTAACTGAAATCCCATACACTGATGGATTAAATGTCACCAAACTACTGAATTTCATCAAATATCTCCTGCAGATAAAAGATCTACAGCAGCTGAATGACTGGCAAATTTTGCAAGTTCTCCTACCGAAATGTAAACCCCCGTTAAAGAATCGTGTGATAGAATCATTAAGCTCTACCCTTCCAGTAGAAGACCTGCATACCTCAATAATAAAATATTTTATTCCCACCGGAATTTATGAAGAACTTAAAAGAAAAACCGTACTACGAGTACAAGGAAATCACGAGAGATTGACCCATTACATCTCAGACATCAGGCAGTCATCTCGACTACTACAAGTAGATTGGAATGAGAGACAGATGGTCGACACCATTTTAGTAGGATTGTCACCAGAAGAAAGATCTCGTTTAGCTTTGATAAATCGACCTAACACCTTTGCTGATCTAGAACAATGCAGTATCCATTCTTCGAATGTATGGTACTCAGATCAGAATAGACATGCGATGAAATCAACCGAAGTGAATAGAAATGAATTGCAACCCCTAGTGCCCGATATAACAACCCCGCATGAAAGGCGAGTATTCAATAGACCTCACAATTTGCGCAGCCCTGGTAAGTCAAATGAAACACCACCTAAAACGGAAACTAGGTACCCTCCTCGTAATAAGCACATGTGTTATAATTGCGGTAAATATGGACACATAAGTAAAAACTGTAACAGCAAGCAATACGAACGTAAACACCCTAATCCAAAAAACATGTAAGGCAGGGAGACCCGAAATCCTGTGTCTTCCGCAGCAACTTGAGATCCGGTGAACCTAAAGAAATGTACAATAAAAAAAAAAAAGGGAAGGAAAAGAAGCTCTAAAGAAATAGATCCCTACATTAGAAAGTTTATTGAAAAATGTAACGCGATAACTAAATGTAACTGGACAAAAAGTCTATTACCCTTAGTACAAGTTGACCTAGGTGTTACCTCCACTATCGCATTAATCGATTCGGGATCTACCAGAACCTTAATCAGTCAAAAGTTAGCAGATAAATTATTCGAACACAACCTAGTAAAACAGAGTCAGGCGGTGAATATAAAATGTGCTACCGCCAATAAAGGGAATATAATAATAAAACTTAGCATTACCATTAAAGTTAAAATCAAGAACCTAACGTGGTTTTTTACTATGTTAGTATGTAATGAATTAGGAATCGACTTAATATTGGGAGCAGACTTTATCAGTAAGACGGGAATGATTCTTGACATCTATGAGCAGAAATATTATTTTCGATTCGACCGTACACGGAAGTATAATTTTGATTGTAATACTGACAAACAAGAAAGAACAAGATCATCAACTGCACACGTAGTACACCAAGAGTCTGAATTATCTCATCTAGAAAGTAGAGATAGACTGAGAATGCAGAAATTAATAAAAGAATTTTCCTCAGTTCTTACACCTAAGCTAGGACTTACGAAACTAATAGAATATAAGATCAATCTGAGCGATCAGAAAGTAATACGCCTACCCCCATACAAGTTGTCGCCTCCCAAGATGGAAGTGATGAGAAACCATATCAACAAGTTGTTAGAACAAGGAGTCATTGAACCCTCTACGTCTCCATATTCATCACCCTCCTTTTTAGTACCAAAAGGTCACGATAAACATAGACTAGTTGTGGACTACCGGTAATTAAACAAACGAATAGAATTTGAATCTATCCCGCTTCCAGACGTCCATAGTGCTTTTCATTACTTCACAAAAGCGAAAGTCTTTACGGTAATGGATCTGAATCAAACTTTTCACCAAATACCCCTTTCGGAAGAATCCAAACGTTTAACCGCGTTTGCCATTCCTTTTAACCTGTACCAATTTACTAGAGTACCCTTTGGAATATCTCAAGGAAGTTCCGTATGTAGTAGATTATTAGAAAGAACATTTCATGATATTAAATTTAAATATGTGTACCACTACTTGGACGACATCGTTATCTATAGCGAATCAATGGAACAACATCTTAAACACCTACGTGAAGTATTATCTCGGTTACAAAAAGCAGGATTAACAGTTAACCCCAAAAAAGTAAATTTTGCAGTCCCACAATTTTCATTCTTAGGTCACATCGTGAAAGCAAATGGAAAAGTAAGCATTGACCCCGAGCGAACCCGCGCCATCAGAGAATTTTCACCCCCGCGAGATGCAAAAGTTATCGCCCGATTTTTGGGAATGGTAAATTATTTCCACAAGTATATTCCCCATCTTGCCGAAATAGCAGCACCGCTGAATTCCTTAAGAAAGAAGGGAGTGAAGTTTGAATGGAGCGCACAACACCAAAATGCGTTTGAACAACTCAAAGAAAGCATCATATCTCCACCAGTATTGCAACTAGCAGATTTCACAAAACCTTTCGTAGTGCAGACCGACAGTTCTAGTGTAGCGTTAGGTGCAGTCATCTATCAAGAGATAGAAAACAGTAGACTACCTATTAGTTACGCATCACGAACCTTGAGCGACCAAGAAAGAAAATATTCCGCATATGAATTGGAATGTTTAGCCATTGTTTTTGCGTTTGAGAAGTTTAAACCCTTTCTAGAACATAAAGAATTCCTTTTGGAAACTGATAATCAAGCATTATCTTGGTTACTGAATCACCCTAAACAGTTAGGACGTATTGGAAGATAGGTATTGAGATTAAACTGCTACAAATTTAAAGTGCAGCATATTAAAGGTACACAAAACGTAGTCGCTGATACCCTGTCGCGTATGTTCCAGTCGCCCACAAATACTCCCGGAAACAAGGAGAATCCGGAAACAGCCCTTGCTAACGTCGTAATTTCTGAATTTACCCTTGCCTTTACCAACATTGCTCTATATCAACAACAAGACCCTCTTCTGAAACCGATTATAGAACAACTTGAGCAAGGTATTAAATCCGAGAAATACGTATTAAGTAAGAGTATACTATGCCACAAAATAAGAAATGGAAAGGAACTAAGAATAATCGCCCCAGATATGATTAAGCCCATGCTGATGGAGTACTTCCATTCATCTACCATTGGAACCCATATGGGAATCAATAAAACCATACAACGCATTCGAAAAGAATATCATTGGAACAATATGAACAGCGAAATAGCTAGTTTCGTAAAAAAGTGTAATTTATGCGCTCTCAGTAAACCGGCAAGAAACAGTCAGGTAAGCCAATTCATTTCAGAAATCCCTAAGACCCCTTTCTCTAAACTTTATTTAGACTTTTCAGGTCCCTACCCATGATCTAAATCAGGTAATACTATGTTACTCATCTGTGTAGATTCGTTCACCAAATTTGTTTGGATGTATCCCATGCGGCGAGCATTAGCGTCGACGACTGTAAAAATATTACAGGAAATATTATTTAAAGATTATGGTACACCTGTACGTATAGTGTCAGATAACGGACCACAATTTAAGGCGAAAGAATTTAAGAATATGTGTTTCAAGTTAGGCATAGACCATATTACCACTACGGAGTATCGACCGCAAGGCAATATTGCTGAAAGGTATCTACGAAACCTCAAATCTGCATTAATCGCCTACCATGCGAACGATCATACGTCTTGGGACCAGAACCTATCCTGGATACAATACGCCTTTAATTCAGCTTATCACGAAGGACACAAGTCGACCCCGTTTGAGTTACTGTATAAATACAAACCAAACCACCCCTTGTCCACTAAATGGAAAATACACGACTTGCTACCTCCGCAAATAAAGGATAAGCAGATTAAGCAAATATGGAATAAAGCTCGCGCTAATTTAAGAGCGAACCTAGAGAAATCCAGAAAATACCACAAAAGAAACGTTCATAACACTAACAATTTAGTTAAGTACCAAGTCGGTGACTTAGTAATGTACAAGACACACCCGACTAGTAGTGCAATTGATAAGACCACCTCTAAACTATCATACCGATGGTGTGGTCCTTACCAAATCCAGAAGTACTTAACTCCAGTTACAGTAGCCCTGTACGAACCTGCGACTCGAGAATATGTACGGAGAACACATATTTCGCAGATAAAATTGTATAAGAAGAAAAGAGGAAATAGCATAGCCAAAAATAGAAAAGGTAATACTAGGTAGACAAGTTATCTTATACTTAAGTAACCATGCTAAGTGTTAATCGTAGAATTTGGAAATGAGGCCTGATCAACCTGAGATCCAGTTCAGTGAAAGATAAGCAAATGAGTACTCAATGACCACTAAACTGAGCTCTAAATAACAAAATATTTAGAAAATTACTCTATGAAGAGAGTAACTAAAACCCAAAGAAAAAACCGGTAGTAGATTTAAGTAGTAGACATAAGAAAGAGTTTTGTGTTTTAAAATGTAGATATTAAGTGTGAATTTTATGTAATAAAAAAGGTAGTTTGTAAGAAAATATATACGTATATTGTATTGTAGAGAAGAAATAAATGTGTATAACTCTTGCCCATAACAATGTGAGAGAAAAGGAAAAAGGAGAAGAGAAATTCCACACATTGACGCCAAGCATACTCCAAGTTCCCACTTTTGAATTTTCCTTACTAAAATTCCTAATGTGGATTTTAAGAGGCGGAGTATGTGACGATTTAATTGATAATAAAATATTTAATAAAAATAAACTGAAAAGGCAATTAAGTATTTTCAAATCGCACAATTAAACCTAATACCCCTGTACTAACCCAGAATAAGTATGAGATTTAAATGGCCAAATCTAACTAAACAAGTAATAAAAAAATCGTATTGTAAAAAGCTAATAATATCACAGTTAACCCTTTAGTGAATCATCATGCGTTGACCTGTTTAATTCCGGACACAACGTGCTTAGCGAACCGTCTGTAACTTAGAAATGTCTGAAAATCGTAATGTAAGTAATTAATAATTTGAAGGCACGAGTAGTAGTTAAAATAATTCCTGTAAATTAAATAAGTATAAATAATTTGTTTCATCTTGTTATAATAATGTATATTTAAATAAAAGTAGGAACTATATTATCGCGGAGTACTCGCTCCGCTTCGTTGTAATGTACCAGTCGTATCAAGTTAAGAGTTACTATGCCGCCGTCAGACAGTACACACCTCCGAGCGAGAGCTCTTCAGAAATGTGTTAATTAAATTTAAATATAACGGTTAGCTACCACTACAAAACGTGGGGAGCTAGTATTTTTTAAATATATAAGATGTAGAAAAGTTTGTTTAAGAAATGTAATGATTTAAAGAAAATTAACAACACGTAAAGAAGGTGACGTCTCTACTTAAGATGTAAACTCTCGTACAACTCTACTTGCGAATATGTGACCTGCACAAACTGCACATATGGACGTCTACAACCCATACGACGCTGACCAGGACCGACGTGGATCAACCCAACTTTAACCAGCATTACTTCAATCTCCTCACTGATACAACTGTAAAATATTCGCCAGAGACACACGACCCAGATGACTACGCCGACTACCAGAATTCTGAAGAGTCACACCCCAGGACGAGGACAGCAAAGCTTATTTTAAAGGTGACTCGATAGCTTGGCTATCGAGAATTAATTACATTTGAGACATAACTTTATAGATGAAAGAGACTTTTCAAAGACTATAATTTTCTTTAAGCAATAAATGAAACCAAAGAAATGTAAACTGTAGTATTGAAAATCATACGTTGTAACGTTAATATGGAAATGTTAATTATAATCCCTTTAGTAAATAACACCATTCTTCAAATGGTTAATGTAATCATGCAAGCTCCTAGAGGAGCATAGTATAACTCACACGTCTTTACAATATTTAAAGTTAACCCGGATCCGAGGTAAAATTACATGATCAATATGATCCCTTGTTATACAGAAAACCCTTCTGAATTTTTAGTATAAATAATTATGTTATGGGATCTTTTCAAATAATTTGTTAATAAAGAGATGTCATCTTATTACACATTGAAGTGAGTGCATAAATCAGTAAAATACCTTCCCCTTGTGTCCTAATAAATAGGGTAAATACTATTGTTATTTGTGTTGAGTTTAATTTCAGTTCGTTACAACGTAGGCAGCCTGTATAATTGGCGAGTGTCAATTATGATGGGTTCCCTGGATTTGTAACGTTACAAAAATGCGCCACTCTGCTTTGCTTTGCTTTGCTGTTGTTTTGCTTTACTTTGCTTTGCTTTAGTGTAAATAATAATTAATTGTGTATTGTGTTGTTGCTGTATTGTAAAAATAATTGTGTACAGAGTGTCACAAGAAGGCCCTGTTGTTTTATATAAAAGTTGTAAGCATCGTGACGCTAACAAAAATATGTCACTCTGATAATTAACAATAATTGTTACGTAGTAAAATAGATAACTCTCTGCACTCGTTATCTGATCTATGCACTCAGTTACTGTATTTCATGTAATATTAATTTTCATTAAATTAATTTCATAAATAAATTCACCTTATGAATTTATTTTATACAGGATTAATCATTATCTTGCATATGATGTAATTTGTTTAAGATACGCAAAATAATACAGACTATCATTGTATGACGCCAATGCAAGTACGTACATGAATTTTAGTGCTTGTCAAACTGTTCAGTCTTTAACAGGTTTATATTGTGACAATTCAAGACCTGCAGTTTCCTGAATATGCCTGCATAGAATGTAAGTGTATGTCTGTCGTCACGGTAAAAACAAAATAAGTATAAACTCCTGTGTAAAGTAGACCCGGTTAATTACGTGTAAAGAAATTCGTAACTTAATTTTGTTACAAAAAATTAAAAATAATTTGAAAAATTAATGGTGGAAAGTAAGACAATTAATTACCAAACTCAGACTGTTATAACCATAATACACCTGTAACTTGTAAAGCGTGTTTCATTGAATTAGATTCACCCCTTAGTCCGACTGGCCTCTCCAGTTGAAACTGGTCGAGAAAGATAGGCTGAGCTATTGTTATAGAGAACAATACGTGTGCGTAATCCGCGCGTTCCCACGCATACAACTACCCTATCATTGTTTACTAAATAAACGAGGGTGACCTACATTCCAGCAAACAGCTGATCGTTGATTTTACATTGAAGTATGTGTGTGGAATTTTTGTCTCTCCCTTAGAAGAGAAATTATTCTCTTGTGAACAATGCAAATGATTTACCCAAGAGAGAACTTGTCTATGTAATAAGTGTATAGTGTAGTAAAATCAATTTTAAGTACTTTTAATGTGTTAGAAATAAGATAAAAATGGCACAATTTAATCCGGATTTACTATTAAAGGACGAGCTGTCTTATGAAGCTCTTTTGCATGGTCTACCCCATGCGAATGTAACAGTCGCGGAATTGCGTAAGTCAATATGCGAAAGTGGATTTGATACACCCGCGCAATTAAGCAACCTAAGCGGACTCGATTATGAGAGCGAGAGAGAAATTTGTAATGCCAAGTATAGCGAGCTAACCTTATTGTCTCAAACCCTCCAAGACGAGAAATCTCCGGCGATAATATTGCGGACTACTCAAAGAATAGAGCATTTAACCCGGCGAATGAAAAATTTATTGATCTGGCCTAATCTTACAGAAATACTTCCTGAAGTCCAAAATTTTGCTGATGAAGCTTTACGTCGATTACCCACTATTATCAATGAGTTAAGAAGAAAATCCGACTCGTTCCGAATGGATGAAATTGAGAAGTCCTTGAAGAAACTACACATCTCCCCAGTTCAATCCCCTACGACAGATCACCCTCCACCCAACACGGATCGCGACTCACCCGCCGTATCGCAAATACAACCTACTCACGAGCAATACCCTGATAGAGATTTAAATGCCCCGACTATATTTGAAGCCCCTCCACCCAATCGTTTCCAGATTCGCCCCAAAACGCACGAATTGATAACCCCGAATGCAACATATCGTCCTCCTAAATCGATGCCACACTTAAACTATAACGCAGACCTCTATGGAAAAATCGTTCATCCCGTGGAGAAACTTTTAACTGAAATCCCATACACTGATGGATTAAATGTCACCAAACTACTGAATTTCATCAAATATCTCCTGCAGATAAAAGATCTACAGCAGCTGAATGACTGGCAAACTTTGCAAGTTCTCCTACCGAAATGTAAACCCCCGTTAAAGAATTGTGTGATAGAATCATTAAGCTCTACCCTTCCAGTAGAAGACCTGCATACCTCAATAATAAAATATTCTATTCCCACCGCAATTTATGAAGAACTTAAAAGAAAGACCGTACTACGAGTACAAGGAAATCACGAGAGATTGGCCCATTACATCTCAGACATCAGGGAGTCATCTCGACTACTACAAGTAGATTGGAATGAGAGACAGATGGTCGACACCATTTTAGTAGGATTGTCACCAGAAGAAAGATCTCGTTTAGCTTTGATAAATCGACCTAACACCTTTGCTGATCTAGAACAATGCAGTATCCATTCTTCGAATGTATGGTACTCAGATCAGAATAGACATGCGATGAAATCAACCGAAGTGAATAGAAATGAATTGCAACCCCTAGTGCCCGATATAACAACCCCGCATGAAAGGCGAGTATTCAATAGACCTCACAATTTGCGCAGCCCTGGTAAGTCAAATGAAACACCACCTAAAACGGAAACTAGGTACCCTCCTCGTAATAAGCACATGTGTTATAATTGCGGTAAATATGGACACATAAGTAAAAACTGTAACAGCAAGCAATACGAACGTAAACACCCTAATCCAAAAAACATGTAAGGCAGGGAGACCCGAAATCCTGTGTCTTCCGCAGCAACTTGAGATCCGGTGTGTATAAATAGTTTGTTTATACATCCCTGTTCGGGCGCCATTTGTATAAAAACAAACTCTTTTATACATTTAATTCACTTATACTTACCATTTTTCCTAAGGGTCCCCCCCAGAGTTCTATAAGCGAGATCAGAAACAGTGCGAGGTTACGAAATAATTATTCTGACACATTTTAAATGAAGAGAATTTACATTTTAATTTCATTTTTAAATCATTTAAATTTCAACAATTTTACCATACTTTCGCATATAAAGTGACTTTGTAATTATTTCTTCTTTATCTTGTGGTTCGTTACATTAGTACCACTCCTATGCTATCTTATTCTATTGGCTTACCTTATATTCATATATACATACAGACAGAGCCCAGCCTGCATATTTAACACTCACTCAAACACACACAATTTATTTAAACCCTTAACATTTTAAAAACCTCTCCCTGCCGGCACGCGTTTATAACTTGAGCACTTAATTTTTTCATTTTGTATTTAGTCGTGTCCGAAAATAGTTTATATGAGTTCTTCTTTGTTGTTGTTCTTTGTTGTATCAGATTAGCCGCACTTCATTTTATTTACTGCACTGAATTTTAATTTAGAAAAGTTTTATTTTCTGAGCCCTGTTTAACGGACTGCCTGCGCAGTCGAAAGTCGGCAAAGGACTGCCAGCGTCTCTCTGCTCCCCACTCCTTGATTTTAGTCAAGACGACAGACATCAATGCCTTACAGTTAGTCGTCACAGTTTCGTCCTATGCTATGCATGTAGTTGTGGAATGACGATAGCAGACGAATTCAACTAGGCACTGGCTAATGTCACAAAAGGGCCATGATTTCCTGCCGCCCAAACGCACATTGCTGAATTACCTCTGCTCAAGCCATCTTACTTTAAACCAAACTCGGCGTCCTGGCAGAGCGCGCACCCGCGTAGTGGCGTGCGTGCCTTGCCACACATGTACAGAGTTCTGCGAATTTTTAGGGTGGCGCGAATTCTTTGCAGCATTCCGCGACAACAACTGCGTCTTACTGCTTTGTTCCAAACTGTTCTACTGGCCATGATTTCTGTAGTAATGGACATAACATTGCACAATAATTTTAGAAATCCCGCACAAAATGAAAGAAATAAAAGATATAAATGCCCCATACTGTTAAAAATAAAATGACCCAAAAATGACCCGCTACAATACCCCCTCGATGAGAATTCTGCTGTCCACAACAGAAGAAATCTCATCGATAAAACCCGAAGAGGACCGGTGAGGAACTAGTGCCAACAACCCCCTTGTTCTTAGTCTGCATGGGTACACGACCCCCCTGGCTCAGCGACCATGGACTCACCTGAACGAGATCACTGGACTTCTCCGTAAGAGATCCCAACACCGAGAAATCGAGCAGACTCGTACCACGGCGCACCTCGCCTTTTAACATGCTACCCCCAAAATCCTCAATCCCTGGCTTAAATTATTCCAGATCCTCTACCGATATGTTTCCCCCTTGTATGCAAGCTGGGCTGCCTTTAGCAGATACTGGGCTCACACACACTCACATTACATATTACACTTTGACAAATTGTAAAATTGAAAATTATAAAATTCCTTAAGATTGACAAAAAATTCAAAAAAATTCAAAATTCAAAATAATATTTTATCAAAAAAATTCTCTTCCTTGTTTTTTCTGTTTTTATTTCAAACTAAGCTAAATTAACCATTTCTTATGGCTAAAACATCCTTAACTTAACAGGTGAATACTTAGATTCTAACAATACCATGCAATACAAGAAATCAATAAAATAAACATGTTAAATACACACATAATAAAATACTCATTACTCAAAAATATTTACTCGCTGGCAGGCGAAAAATCAAGTTTTTTTTTTTTTTCAAAAAAATTAAAATTTTCAAAAATTTTAAAATTCAAAAAAAATTTATATTTATTAAAATGTTTCCTTCATATGCAAAATTATTTAATTATTGGTTCGAATTAATTAAACAAACAAATAAAATTGACTTCCTACTATACAAGCTTAGTAGGTGTATGACCTCATCAGCTGATCGAAACTAGGTCAAGTCCAAGACCCTTGACCTACATATGTTATGCACAACTTCTGTCTGAAAATACATACAATATCTGTAACAATCTAATTTGAAACACAAAACAATAAAATAAAACATTTAAAATAAACAAAATATTAATATAATTAATAAGCAAATTGACCTTTACATAATAATAAAATAAACAATTCTTAACTTTACATTATTTTCAACTCTATCAAGATTCTGCCACTGTGTAGCGGGTCATTTTTGGGTGTTTTTATTTTAACGGTTTGGGGCATTATTATATATTTTTATTTACTTCGTTTTCGGGCGGACTGGTATAATAAATTTGAAAAAACTGTAATTGTATTGTGCAACGTATAATAGTCAGTGTAACAGAACAGTGAAACAAAGCAATAAGGCGCAGTTGTTGTTGAGGAATGCGGCAGAGCCTTTGCACCTCCACCAAAATTCTAAGAACTCTGTAAATGTGTGTCAACGCTCAAGCGCAACTACACCCGCACGCGCTCAAAGGACGCTCTAACAAAAAACTCAAGATGGCCAGAGCGTAAAAAATATTCATCGTCTTCTCTAAAACCTCCCGGAAGTCGCATGAAACTCCGCCTACTGTTGGTGACATCAGCGGAACCAAGTCCAATATCGGCCTCTGGACACACACATATACCAGCTATAATCTATGCATAAACTGGATAGGCCGCAGCAAGTCAACTGTATACGGCGACTAAAACCCGGTGGCATTGAATTGCCGCTTCCGCCAGTTCAACCAAGCACATGCAGCAGTTCGTCCCAAGGAGTACCGGCCGGTGCATCTCGAAGGGGTTAGCTCTTCTCAAAATTTAAAAAAAATGCGGCAGTAAAAGTGAATCAATCTTTTTAAAACAGTGGCAGTGATGCGGGAATAACTACAGAACAACAACATCCATATTTGTTATTTTTTTGTTTATTTTTCGGGACGATTACAAACTTAACACGGGGCGGCCACGAGGTCACGGAGGAACGCGTTGCAGGCGGGGATTTTATATAATGCATTATATTAATCAATTAGGGTAACGGGGGTTGTTTTTAAGAATGTGAGAGTGTGTGAGCAGCTGGGCTATCTTCTTAGACGTAAGTAATATTATGTAAGGCTATTAAATAAGATGTATAAACAAGAGTTACCCAACATGTAAGACAATTTATTTGGAAAACAAAGTTATAAAATCGCACTATTTGATTATTAAACAAAATTAATTTCTCTTCCAAAATGTATTGTGTAAATTATTCACGTAACCTTGAAAATTGCGCGTGTATCCCAAAGTACGTATGAGACCCTGGACCCAAGAACTCGCAAACGGTAAGTGTAAGTTTTTTTATTATAGTATGGTTTACTAAGCTATTTAAATGGTGATAAATAGGTAATTTCACAACTGGTTTTAAAAATGAAAAAATTATATCTTTGTTATAAATCTCTTTCTTTATTTAACAATCGTATTCTTCATTACTGTGGGTGATGTAAATTATCTATTCTCATTTAATGTATTACTTGATCTGTATACACATATAATTGACATTGCTATTATTACATTAAAATAACCCAATCACATTTAACCTTGGTAAAAATCTACATACCCTACAAATTATAAACATTACATTTTAATTTCAACTGAACTGTTATTAATTAACCATCAATTATTTATCATTTGATTCTATGCAATTCAAATTTATTATTAACCTTCCTGTTACATTATATTTCTGAGTACCTTTCTACTATGAATTTTCTATCTAACTCTTCACATTTCAATCATTGCTTAATCTGGGTGACACCTGTATTCTCTATACTTTCACTTGAATAGACATTTTAATATTACTCCCTTTCTTACTAACAACCACTATTAACAACTTATGACACCAATCTCTCATTTATAAATACCTTTCACTAATTCCACTTACCCCTGGCACCGCTCATCGTTGTACTAGGATGTGTGTTCCCTACCTGGCTATACCCATACGAGCCAATGCCCCTCCAAAATATCGGCAAACACTCACGCGAACTACTCTATTCCCGCCACAACGCCGCACGTTGCTCACACCTTATCACCTCATCCTTACTACAAAATATCATCAACAAATATGTTTATATCTCATTCACATTACTCATCTCTACATATAATCGCTAACCACTGTGTCCCTAAAATATCTAACACTATCTCTGTGTGTTCCCTGTATTTCAAAATTCTTATTCCCTTTAACTCCCATTGACTTTAATTCTACTTAACTCACCTGTCTGATTTCATTATCACCCAAACCCTTTTTACAACATTTCACCTTTATATAACACTAGAAAATTCATCACTTCTCCCCTTATAATAACATACCTAAATTTGAACACATTATCTATTTAATCATCTACCAATCATTATAGAATCTTAATTTCATAAAATCATTTAACTTCATTCTCAAACTTTCTTTTATATGACCTTAATTAAGTAATTATTTTTCAATTATTTAACAGTTCACAATTATTTTCATCGCTTAATTAGTCTGTCAAATTTTATAATTATTATTAATCTATATTGGTCAATTGCAAATTCAATTTAATTGATAATTAATGTTATCACTTTCTACTATACATACCTTGTTTACATAACATATAGTACACTATAATGTAGTACACAAATACACTTAACATAATGACATTAATACATAAAAAAATATATATATAGTCCAATTTATTATTTGTTATCACTACCCACAAATCGTTCCATAAGACAATGCACTTCAAAACCACATTATTCATATCATTAAATGTTCATGAACAATAAACAATACACAATTACCCCATATCGTCAAATAATAGTCTAATCTTATGACTATACCAGTCATTTACAATTACATACATAATCTCATGATTATAAACATAATGATTACCTGTCTTGTCATATTCTTCTACAATATCGTTTGAATTAATATGATTATTCCATATTATTCCCTCATATACCTGGTCACGCTCGAGTATGGTCCTGTCGCCGTTATCATATTCTGTTAAAATCAGGTGAGTTATATTATCATCCTCTACTGCTATCTCAGTTTCACTATACGGTAAGTACTCATTCTTTTTATTATTTCTCTCTATGTCTAACCTTTCTGCGAATTCTTCATAATTTCTCTTTACTTTAAATACCTCTATTTCTCTCTTTCTCTCTCTCTCAAAACATTTCTCACCATCATACCAAGCTACACACACTCTCTCAAAATATGCAGGGGACATTAACTTATCATTACGGCACCACCTATGAAGTGCACAAAAAACCCAGGGAAATTTATTTACAGACATATCGTCTTCCAAATACTCACGTGAAGCCATTCCTTCACCCCCCACTACAACATTACGGGAAAAATCTACCCCCTGCATCCCCTCTACCTGTAAATTCTTTATACTTTCTCTCTCTAATTCATCACACACAAACATCTTATCAACTTCTACTCTTTCTACAATTACGTTATCACTCTCAACATCTACACCATCATTTTCTAACACCACATTTTTATTTGTATTATCATTGTTATTACTTGTCAACTCATTATTTAAATTATCATTTCCACCCCTACTTACCCTGTCACCTTTGTTCGATTTTAATTTGTTTATTACTTTCTCATTTTCCAATTCTATTTCGCCTAGCCGCGTCTCTAGATCACTCAATTTCTTATCATAAATACAGCCTTGTTCTTGAATTTCTTTTTTCAATTCATTCCAATCATTTTTCTGTTCATTAAAAAGTGCTTGCATCATTTTTATTATTTCGTTATTATCTGCCATTTTAAAATTTTGTTTAAATATTTCTATTTCTTTTCAAAAAAAATGTTTTCGTATAATAAATATTACACATTCATATTATATCTAAACTTATTGTAAAATTTTCTACCACGTGTAGTTACAACATAACCTTATTTTACGTATTTTGTATTCTTTCGATACCCACTCTGTTTCTGAAATTTGGCTTATTTATATAATTATTTTATATAATGTCGTTGTTCGGGCCGCCATTTGTATAAAAACAAACTATTTATACATTTAATTCACTTGTACTTACCGTTATTCCTAAGGGTCCCCCCAGAGTTCTATAAGCGAGATCAGAAACAGTGCGAGGTTACGAAATAATTATTCTGACACATTTTAAATGAAGAGAATTTACATTTTAATTTTATTTTTAAATCATTTAAATTTCAATAAATTTTACCATACTTTCGCATATAAAGTGACTTCGTAATTATTTCTTCTTTATCTTGTGGTTCGTTACATTAGTACCACTCCTATGCTATCTTATTCTATTGGCTTACCTTATATTCATATATACATACAGACAGAGCCCAGCCTGCATATTTAAACACTCACTCAAACAGAATATTATTTAAACCCTTAACATTTTAAAAACCTCTCCCTGCCGGCACGCGTTTATAACTTGAGCACTTAATTTCTTCATTTTGTATTTAGTCGTGTCCGAAAATAGTTTATATGGGTTCTTCTTTGTTGTTGTTCTTGGTTGTATCAGATTAGCCGCACTTCATTTTATTTACTGCACTGAATTTTAATTTAGAAAAGTTTTATTTTCTGAGCCCTGTTTAACGGACTGCCTGCGCAGTCGAAAGTCGGCAAAGGACTGCCAGCGTCTCTCTGCTCCCCACTCCTTGATGATTTTAGTCAAGACGAAGGACATCAATGCCTTACAGTTAGTCGTCACAGTTTCGTCCTATGCTATGCATGTAGTTTTGGAATGACGATAGCAGACGAATTCAACTAGGCACTGGCTAATGTCACAAAAGGGCCATGATTTCCTGCCGCCCAAACGCACATTGCTGAATTACCTCTGCTCAAGCCATCTTGCTTTAAACCAAACTCGGCGTCCTGGCAGAGCGCGCACCCGCGTAGTGGCGTGCGTGCCTTGCCACACATGTACAGAGTTCTGCGAATTTTTAGGGTGGCGCAAATTCTTTGCAGCATTCCACGACAACAACTGCGTCTTACTGCTTTGTTCCAAACTGTTCTACTGGCCATGATTTCTGTGGTAATGGACATAACGTTGCACAATAATTTTAGAAATTATTGGTAACTGGCAGTCTGTTACCAAAGCTGAAGAAGGCGGATACTAAGCCGAAACGCGTACAATAAAATAGTAAGTTTTTCACATGAAAAAAGTTCATTTTTAGTTAAGTGAAATAAAAGATATAAATGCCCCATACTGTTAAAAATAAAATGACCCAAAAATGACCCGCTACAGGTGAACCTAAAGAAATGTACAATAATAAAAAAAAAAGGGAAGGAAAAGAAGCTCTAAAGAAATAGATCCCTACGTTAGAAAGTTTATTGAAAAATTTAACGCGATAACTAAATGTAACTGGACAAAAAGTCTATTACCCTTAGTACAAGTTGACCTAGGTGTTACCTCCACTATCGCATTAATCGATTCAGGATCTACCAGAACCTTAATCAGTCAAAAGTTAGCAGATAAATTATTCGAACACAACCTAGTAAAACAGAGTCAGGCGGTGAATATAAAATGTGCTACCGCCAATAAAGGGAATATAATAATAAAACTTAGCATTACCATTAAAGTTAAAATCAAGAACCTAACGTGGTTTTTTACTATGTTAGTATGTAATGAATTAGGAACCGACTTAATATTGGGAGCAGACTTTATCAGTAAGACGGGAATGATTCTTGACATCTATGAGCAGAAATATTATTTTCGATTCGACCGTACACGGAAGTATAATTTTGATTGTAATACTGACAAACAAGAAAGAACAAGATCATCAACTGCATACGTAGTACACCAAGAGTCTGAATTATCTCATCTAGAAAGTAGAGATAGACTGAGAATGCAGAAATTAATAAAAGAATTTTCCTCAGTTCTTACACCTAAGCTAGGACTTACGAAACTAATAGAATATAAGATCAATCTGAGCGATCAGAAAGTAATACGCCTACCCCCATACAAGTTGTCGCCTCCCAAGATGGAAGTGATGAGAAACCATATCAACAAGTTGTTAGAACAAGGAGTCATTGAACCCTCTACGTCTCCATATTCATCACCCTCCTTTTTAGTACCAAAAGGTCACGATAAACATAGACTAGTTGTGGACTACCGGTAATTAAACAAACGAATAGAATTTGAATCTATCCCGCTTCCAGACATCCATAGTGCTTTTCATTACTTCACAAAAGCGAAAGTCTTTACGGTAATGGATCTGAATCAAAATTTTCACCAAATACCCCTTTCGGAAGAATCCAAATGTTTAACCGCGTTTGCCATTCCTTTTAACCTGTACCAATTTACTAGAGTACCCTTTGGAATATCTGAAGGAAGTTCCGTATGTAGTAGATTATTAGAAAGAACATTTCATGATATTAAATTTAAATATGTGTACCACTACTTGGACGACATCGTTATCTATAGCGAATCAATGGAACAACATCTTAAACACCTACGTGAAGTGTTATCTCGGTTACAAAAAGCAGGATTAACAGTTAACCCCAAAAAAGTAAATTTTGCAGTCCCACAATTTTCATTCTTAGGTCACATCGTGAAAGCAAATGGAAAAGTAAGCATTGACCCCGAGCGAACCCGCGCCATCAGAGAATTTTCACCCCCGCGAGATGCAAAAGGTATAGCCCGATTTTTGGGAATGGTAAATTATTTCCACAAGTATATTCCCCATCTTGCCAAAATAGCAGCACCGCTGAATTCCTTAAGAAAGAAGGGAGCGAAGTTTGAATGGAGCGCACAACACCAAAATGCATTTGAACAACTCAAAGAAAGCATCATATCTCCACCAGTATTGCAACTAGCAGATTTCACAAAACCTTTCGTAGTGCAGACCGACAGTTCTAGTGTAGCGTTAGGTGCAGTCATCTATCAAGAGATAGAAAACAGTAGACTACCTATTAGTTATGCATCGCGAACCTTGAGCGACCAAGAAAGAAAATATTCCGCATATGAATTGGAATGTTTAGCCATTGTTTTTGCGTTTGAAAAGTTTAAACCCTTTCTAGAACATAAAGAATTCCTTTTGGAAACTGATAATCAAGCATTATCTTGGTTACTGAATCACCCTAAACAGTTAGGACGTATTGGAAGATGGGTATTGAGATTAAACTGCTACAAATTTAAAGTGCAGCATATTAAAGGTACACAAAACGTAGTCGCTGATACCCTGTCACGTATGTTCCAGTCGCCCACAAATACTCCCGGAAACAAGGAGAATCCGGAAACAGCCCTTCCTAACGCTGTAATTACTGAATTTCCCCTTCCCTTTACCAACATTGCTCTATATCAACAACAAGACCCTCTTCTGAAACCGATTATAGAACAACTTGAGCAAGGTATTAAATCCGAGAAATACGTATTAAGTAAGAGTATACTATGCCACAAAATAAGAAATGGAAAGGAACTAAGAATAATCGCCCCAGATATGATTAAGCCCATGCTGATGGAGTACTTCCATTCATCTACCATTGGAACCCATATGGGAATCAATAAAACCATACATCGCATTCGAAAAGAATATCATTGGAACAATATGAACAGCGAAATAGCTAGTTTCGTAAAAAAGATTAATTTATGCGCTCTCAGTAAACTGGCAAGAAACAGTCAGGTAAGCCAATTCATTTCAGAAATCCCTAAGACCCCTTTCTCTAAACTTTATTTAGACTTTTCAAGTCCCTACCCATGATCTAAATCAGGTAATACTATGTTACTCATCTGTGTAGATTCGTTCACCAAATTTGTTTGGATGTATCCCATGCGGCGAGCATTAGCGTCGACGACTGTAAAAATATTACAGGAAAGATTATTTAAAGATTATGGTACACCTGTATGTATAGTGTCAGATAACGGACCACAATTTAAGGCGAAAGAATTTAAGAATATGTGTTTCAAGTTAGGCATAGACCATATTACCACTACGGAGTATCGACCGCAAGGCAATATTGCTGAAAGGTATCTACGAAACCTCAAATCTGCATTAATCGCCTACCATGCGAACGATCATACGTCTTGGGACCAGAACCTATCCTGGATACAATATGCCTTTAATTCAGCTTATCACGAAGGACACAAGTCGACCCCGTTTGAGTTACTGTATAAATACAAACCAAACCACCCCTTGTCCACTAAATGGAAAATACACGACTTGCTACCTCCGCAAATAAAGGATAAGCAGATTAAGCAAATATGGAATAAAGCTCGCGCTAATTTAAGAGCGAACCTAGAGAAATCCAGAAAATACCACAAAAGAAACGTTCATAACACTAACAATTTAGTTAAGTACCAAGTCGGTGACTTAGTAATGTACAAGACACACCCAACTAGTAGTGCAATTGATAAGACCACCTCTAAACTATCATACCGATGGTGTGGTCCTTACCAAATCCAGAAGTACTTAACTCCAGTTACAGTAGCCCTGTACGAACCTGCGACTCGAGAATATGTACGGAGAACACATATTTCGCAGATAAAATTGTATAAGAAGAAAAGAGGAAATAGCATAGCCAAAAATAGAAAAGGTAATACTAGGTAGACAAGTTATCTTATACCTCAGTAACCATGCTAAGTGTTAATCGTAGAATTTGGAAATGAGGCCTGATCAACCTGAGATCCAGTTCAGCGAAAGATAAGCAAATGAGTACTCAATGACCACTAAACTGAGCTCTAAATAACAAAATATTTAGAAAATTACTCTATGAAGAGAGTAACTAAAACCCAAAGAAAAAACCGGTAGTAGATTTAAGTAGTAGACATAAGAAAGAGTTTTGTGTTTTAAAATGTAGATATTAAGTGTGAATTTTATGTAATGAAAAAGGTAGTTTGTAAGAAAATATATACGTATATTGTATTGTAGAGAAGAAATAAATGTGTATAACTCTTGCCCATAACAATGTGAGAGAAAAGGAAAAAGGAGAAGAGAAATTCCACACATTGACGCCAAGCATACTCCAAGTCCCCACTTTTGAATTTTCCTTACTAAAATTCCTAATGTGGATTTTAAGCGGCGGAGTATGTGACGATTTAATTGGTAATAAAATATTTAATAAAAATAAATTGAAAAGACAATTAAGTATTTTTAAATCGCACAATTAAACCTAATACCCCTGTACTAACCCAGAATAAGTATGAGATTTAAATGGCCAAATCTAACTAAACAAGTAATAAAAAAATCGTATTGTAAAAAGCTAATAATATCACAGTTAACCCTTTAGTGAATCATCATGCGTTGACCTGTTTAATTCCGGACACAACGTGCTTAGCGAACCGTCTGTAACTTAGAAATGTCTGAAAATCGTAATGTAAGTAATTAATAATTTGAAGGCACGAGTAGTAGTTAAAATAATTCCTGTAAATTAAATAAGTATAAATAATTTGTTTCATCTTGTTATAATAATGTATATTTAAATAAAAGTAGGAACTATATTATCGCGGAGTACTCGCTCCGCTTCGTTGTAATGTACCAGTCGTATCAAGTTAAGAGTTACTATGCCGCCGTCAGACAGTACACACCTCCGAGCGAGAGCTCTTCAGAAATGTGTTAATTAAATTTAAATATAACGGTTAGCTACCACTACAAAACGTGGGGAGCTAGTATTTTTTAAATATATAAGATGTAGAAAAGTTTGTTTAAGAAATGTAATGATTTAAAGAAAATTAACAACACGTAAAGAAGGTGACGTCTCTACTTAAGATGTAAACTCTCGTACAACTCTACTTGTGAATATGTGACCTGCACAAACTGCACATATGGACGTCTACAACCCATACGACGCTGACCAGGACCGACGTGGATCAACCCAACTTTAACCAGCATTACTTCAGTCTCCTCACTGATACAACTGTAAAATATTCGCCAGAGACACACGACCCAGATGACTACGCCGACTACCAGAATTCCGAAGAGTCACACCCCAGGACGAGGACAGCAAAGCTTATTTTAAAGGTGACTCGATAGCTTGGCTATCGAGAATTAATTACATTTGAGACATAACTTTATAGATGAAAGCGACTTTTCAAAGACTATAATTTTCTTTAAGCAATAAATGAAACCAAAGAAATGTAAACTGTAGTATTGAAAATCATACGTTGTAACGTTAATATGGAAATGTTAATTATAATCCCTTTAGTAAATAACACCATTCTTCAAATGGTTAATGTAATCATGCAAGCTCCTAGAGGAGCATAGTATAACTCACACGTCTTTACAATATTTAAAGTTAACCCGGATCCGAGGTAAAATTACATGATCACTATGATCCCTTGTTATACAGAAAACCCTTCTGAATTTTTAGTATAAATAATTATGTTATGGGATCTTTTCAAATAATTTGTTAATAAAGAGATGTCATCTTATTACACATTGAAGTGAGTGCATAAATCAGTAAAATACCTTCCCCTTGTGTCCTAATAAATAGCGTAAATACTATTGTTATTTGTGTTGAGTTTAATTTCAGTTCGTTACAACGTAGGCAGCCTGTATAATTGGCGAGTGTCAATTATGATGGGTTCCCTGCATTTGTAACGTAGCCACAACGTTACACCCAGAGCTAGGTCAACAAGTAATGTAAATATTGATACAAGATTTAATGAAGGCAGAGTTTGTGAAGATAAAAATGATTGGGGAAAGTGATTCTAGAAATGCATGCCAATTACTTCAAAACAAGTGGAAGAAACTTATATAAAAGATGAAGGTGAAAAAACTCTACTGTTCCTTTGAATTAGGAAGTCTAAATTTCACGATCAAGATTGAAACGATGTCTTAATCTAAAAAATAATAAGATGGTTGATGTACTTTGTGAAGTCCTAACTATTTTAGGAAAAGAAGTGTTTGACCAGAAAATGAAATAAAGCAATAAAATGAAATAAAGATGTTTCAGAATGAAAAAAATTAAATAATATTTCAACACATTTTATACAAGTATAAAGTATTATCATTTTTATCACTACCACCATTAGTCATGTTTTTGAAGGGTTGTGTCTGCCTTAGGGAAATTGCATAGCAACTTAACAAAATCTGTGAAAATTGTGTGTGTGTGTGTTTTACACTGAAATGAAAATCATACTAGACAAGTCTTTTATTATACTTCTTAGAGGATAATAAATTCAATTTACACCTATAAGTTGGGTATGGCATATGCAAAAGACTTAGACATAAAGTTTTCATTAAAAAAATCTTAAACTACCAGTAGCCATATCTTATAAAAACTACTGGAACCAAATAAAAAAAAATATTCTCTGTTTACCGCCATCTGTATCTGGAATACACCACCATTTTCTGTGATCTGCTTCTGGATAGCATCTATTGCAGTTTGTAATGCTTTCAGTCCATCTGCTTTCTCAGGTGTCGCTGTAGTCATAACTACAACAAATCCATGTGATGACTAGATATATACATTAAACTGTGAATTATAATTAATTTTTTCTTATTTTATTCTCTGTTAACAGCATATAAAGTTAACAGTTTATAAACAATTATATATTTTAATAGTTTTAATAACCTACTCAGAATTACTGGTTTTTAGTATCTTCTAATACTTTCTTTATTCTCTTAATGGAAAACACTAAAAAAAAATGTTTTAATTTATTGTGTATCTGCTTTGATGTAAATTGTAATATCAGATATGAATCAGTGGCATATGTTGTAGTGGAGTACAAAAAAGTGTCTACTACCAAATTTGAAGATATTGCACTGTTATCTAAATAATTGTCAATGTGCGTCAGTTTTGATATATAAGTTCAATCTTATGTAGTCCTTGTTTTTAAAATTAGAGATTGTTTTTAACTGACATTTTAAAATTAATTCACAATGTACTGTTACGCTGATGAAGTAAATAGTACATGTCATTCTGTGTGGCAGAGTTGCGTGGCATTCGGGATTCTAGACTGTCTCTGACCCTTCCAGACATTTATTCAACTACTCTACCAGCACCACATTCAACTCCACACCTGCTATCTTGCTACACTGCAAGGCACCAGAAGTGTTGTAACGTTACATATAATCAACCCAATACCAACATAAAACAAACTGATTATAAACAATCCAAATCAAAATAAACAACAAAATGGGAACATTAAAAAAGAACATAGGACGAATAGTGACTAATGTAAGGGAATAAAAGAAATTGTTAATAAAGACAACGTTGACCCAAATACCCAATAGATCAGACAGTGAGAAGAAGACAGAAACCCATAACCAGAAGAGATTTATTAAGGTTGATAATAGAATCAGTGCAACTAGGGGAAACAAAATGAATTCAATTACAAGAAGAAATAAATAATGACAAGAATAAAATAAATCATGAGAATCAAATTATTGATAATGATAGAGAAAACAGAAGCGATTTAAATGCTGAATTAAAACCCTAGGCTATGACTTGACACTGACATCAAACTATTAATAAACTAACTTCAATGACTTGACAAAATAACCAGAACTCAAAGATAAAACAATGATGGTAGAAAAAATAAAGGGGAGAGTGAATATAAGAATTGTAAATGTAAAAATTAAGAATGTATAAAGATAACAACTAAATGATGTTCAAAAGACTAGTTCAATATCTAAGGTAGATATAAAATCATAAGAGAAAACTAATAGTCAACAATAATGTTGAGATAGTCACAAAAAAGAAACATATAACTATAAATAATAAAACTTAGCATTAATACATACTGTATAAGAAATTCAGTGCAATATGTAAAAAACAAAATCTAAGGTTCAACCATTGTTATGAATCCAGGTGGATACACATAACCTAAACTAACCAGCAAGTTTCAATTAGAATTGCCCGAAACAATAACAAGAATGCTCTTAAACTAGAGTGTATTATGGTATAAGCAAACTAGAGACTATAAGGAGCATTCCATTAACAAAAATAATTATATAGAAGGACTTGTGTACATAAGAAATGTAAAATAACATGCTCAAGCGGTACAGCATAGTGTTGGCACCTTGAACAATAAAAATAACACATAAAATGATAATAAAAGAAAAGGGACTAATATCATTATGATAACTGAGATGTAATACTACTAATGTAAGGCAACTCAATAATTCTTGCCATAAATTTAATACTAATGATGTAAATTATATGTAACTTATATGTGAAACTAGATGCAGGAAGTATTAGTATTTACCAACAAATGTCAAAATAGCAGAGCAGAACAAAACACTACCAAACCTTAGCATTACTATAATAAACAATTATACAAACTAGATGTAATCAAAAGAGGAAGATGCAATGTAAAATAAGAAAAAATGTAACACTCAAGAATACTGAATGATAGGCTGAGGGAAAATGTAAATAAATTAAAATAAGAGAATACTAGCTAATACTGAGGTAATCAGAAGTTGTGATGATTAGTTCAGTATAGATAGGGCACAGCAAATATGGTTTAGAAACCAATCTATATCTATATAAGCCAAATACCACTGACTGACTCACTGATCACGATATCTCTGAAACCACTGAATGGATATCAATGAAACTTTGAACATAGCTTCATCATAGGTTTTAGGTGCTCACTAATAAACGGTTTTAAAAACTTTCACTCCTAAGGGGCAAACCCCCCCCCCCATTGTATGTATGTATCTATGTATGTATGTTCCAAATCTCCTCCTAAACCACTGGACCGATGTCAACCAAACTTGGCACAAATATTTTACGCGACGGGAGAACCAACATAGGATAGGTGTTTTTTCGATGGGGTCCTTTGGGGGGTTCTTTGGGGTCTTCCACATCTCCTCCTAAACCACTGGACCGACTTCAACCAAACTTGGCACAAATATTTTACGCAACGGGAGAACCAACATAGGGTAGGTGTTTTTTCAATACGATCCTTCGGGGGGTCCTTTGGGGGTCTTCCACATCTCCTAAACCACTGGACCAATTTCAACCAAACTTGGCACACATATTTTACGCAACGGGAGAACCAACACAGGACAAGTGTTTTTTCGATACGATCCTTTGGGGGGTCCTTTGGGGTCTTCCACATCTCCTAAACCACTGGACTGATTTCAACCAAACTTGGCACAAATATTTTACCCAATGGGAGAACCAACATAGGACAGGTGTTTTTTTCGATACGATCCTCTGGGGGGTCCTTTAGGTCTTAAAAATCTATTAGATCTGGTTACTATGGCAACCCAATAGAATAGATTCTGGTTACCATAGCATCGGTGGAAGTCTCCCGCGTAGGAAGTAGCGCGGGAGTCGTCTGACGGGCCTTCCCCGGAGTCCATCCACGGAACCCGGGGAGTCTTAGGTCGGATCCCACGAAAGACGTCGGGGCCAGAGTCCACGGTTCTTATAAATAAAGATATAGGTTATGATATCAAAGGTGGTGTATGCAAAGTGGTGAGAAAATACAATGAAAGAGGTCACTTATTGCCTGGAAGATAAAATCTTTGTCGGGCTTTAAATATGACAGTAATACTGACTACAACAATGACAAGATTTTATCTATTGGTGATTTTATACAGTGTAAATGGTGTAATGCTAAAAAGTGGAAAGAGGAAAGTCCTGGGTTATGTTGTAGCAACGGAAAAGTCCACCTTCCTCTCATTAAAGAACTACCAGAACCTCTCCACAGCCTTCTGAGGGAAGACTGTTTCTCTCATGGCCAGTTGTACGTTGCCTGTTCAAGAGTTAGCACTCCTGACAGTCTGGTTATTCTTCGTCCAGAAGGAAAAACTAAAAACTTTGTGTACAAAGAAGTTCTTTAATGATCCGTTGATTAGTTCTTCATTACAAGTTCATAAATTGAAGAAAAATCTGAAATGTTTTCATACTCAACACAACTTCATATAACAAAAATGTTTAATGTTTATTTTAAATAAAATATATAAGAGGTTTTAATTATTTATTTATAAGAAACCTACTTTAATTGAACTTTATTAATTAAATAAGATTTTCATTACGTACAACGTATAACCCAAATACCACTGACTGACTCACTGATCACGATATCTCTGAAACCACTGAATGGATATCAATGAAACTTTGAACATAGCTTCATCATAGGTCTTAGGTGCTCACTAAGAAACGGTTTTAAAAACTTTCACTCCTAAGGGGCAAAAAACCAAATACGGAAATTTATCGCGGGAATTGCATACTTGGTAAATGAAGTGGTTGATATCTCAGTTTACTGGAAACCCCGAATACATTTAGTCCTGAGTTTTTAATCATTGTTTTAAATTGAAAAAAACTTCGTTGTTTTCAGGTTCTTATAGTCGAGAAAATTTCAAAGTTCAATTAATTAATAAATGTATGTCCTTTTTTTCTCGGAAACGGCTCTAACGATTTTCCCAAAATAAATAATAAATAACTGTTGCTTATGAATGTAAATAAACACACTAAGAGTTGAGAATTTGTACAATCTATCTAATCCTATACTATTAAGCGAGCAATAATTGTATTGAACGATTTTCTCGAAAGTTGGTACTTAAGGGTATTTTGATACCAGAAATCGATTGGACTCGGTCACATTTTCCGCAAAATTCGTTTAACCCTTTAATGGGCTATGGGAAGTATACTTCCCAGTGTATTTTTGAAGTGAAAACTTCTATAGACACGTTGGGCGATTTTTTGGATGGGTAAAATCTTATGAGTTCGCATCACCGACATGCTAATGTTAACAGTATGACTCTGTAGCTATAAGTATGACGTGTTGCGCGTGGCCAGCAGTGAAAGTATAGATTATACTTGTGTGTAATACTATTATTTATACTATTTAACACACTTTTATCGTTTACGTACTTTATTTTGGAGTTTCTTACACTGCCGAATTTGCTATCGCGTGTTCGATCCCTAGCGCGATTTTGGCTTTCCATATTAACAATTAACGCAATACTTATGATCTATTGTAACATTAGTGTTGTGTATATGTATATAAGTAAAGTTAAATTGTCTACGTGGAAAGTTTAATGTGTGTATACTGTGCATTGTTTAAATTGTGTTTTAGTTTGATCATTATTTTAAATGTTCAAATGTAGGAACACTGTGCAGTACAAAAGTGAGTACTAAATATGTTAATATTGTAACGTAACAGAGTTGAGGTCCCCAACGTTACATAAAAAATTGAATGAAACATGGTCTAGGACCATACCCTGAAATAAGGTTGCTCAGTAGTTAATGCATCTGAGAAGTACCTCAAGTCAAAAGAGGCAATAATTAATGTTAAATATAAAAAAAAAACCATACCAATTAATAATTAAATATAATAAATTATGCTTGTTTTATACTGTAACATGTTAATGTTTACAGAATATTTATGTTATGTTTTGAGTATGGTAAGAAAACTGATGTTGTTTAATAGATAAGGAATACTTCATCAATAATTATGTTTGTATTTATGTTAGATTTGTCTTTAGACAATCAAGTATCCTAACCTGTGTCAGGCATTATACTAAGTTTTAAGTATTGTCTAAATTTGAATAATGCTGTTGTTTTAATTAATGTTTGTAAATTTGACCAGGAGGGCAATCAGTGTTCAATGTTTGACAAGTAGTTCTAATAATTACATTATAAACTAAGGAAGGGTTCCATGACCAGTTAATTAGTATAATAAAGTAAACACCAGGAAATTAAAATCAATGTAATTAACCATTAACCAATAATTAATTGTACAGTAGGTCAGGTAAAAGAAAATTAAGTTAAAAAACCAAATAATGTTATAACGGTTGTAAGAAAACCTATAGGCCTAAATTCCATATTTGTGAAAGGAAATTAATACCTTTTTAAGAAGTCCAGTCCAATGAAACTATGGTAAAACATTTACTGTTTAAGAAGGAAGGTTAGGCGAGAATTTTAGGTAATTTAATATTAATCCAAGCATGGAGTATTTTATTGAAAAAGAGTAGGAATATTCTATAATTCTCTAGGATATCTAGTTTCACCCAATGACAGGAAAAAATGGTTGTTAAGGCAACTGAAATGTACATGAGTTGTTGATATTGAATCATTCGTTCTGATTGTTACAAGCTATTAAGTTGAGATGGACAGATACATTAAAAAAAAAAATGAATGATAATTTCTGAAGGAAATATAAATCAAAATTAAAAAACCCTCATTGAAACCTATTTCTATCATAATACTAAGGAGTATAAAACTAAATAGAATTCCAAATTATAATTGAATACATGTAAAAAGAGTTGAAAACCCCTCACCTCATTCACCAGGATAATTTCACTGGATTCGTTATTAAAACGATTTCCACTATAACCGGAAGATCAGTTAAGAGAATTTGAATACGAAACTAATGGAATTATTGAAAAGACATACGAGGATCTCGTCTTGCAGAGTTAACCTTCATAAACAGAAGAAGTTGGGATACTAATTTCATTCCACCGGGACCGACAATTATCAAGATCATAGGAGAAGAACAGCAGCCAGAAGAATTCCTGAGAGCTTCCCAGTACACTCCACAATCAAGTTTATTAAAGGCCAGAACACTTTTACTGGAGAAAGATGAGTTAAGCTGAGTCTTGTCAACTGTTTATAGACGTCCACGGCCAATCGGAGTTTTCATCGACTTGGTAAAAAACAACCTATTTTAAATTCAATATATATTTAGAGTTAATAATTTTGTTTTGTAATACTTGAGTAACCTTAATTATGCATTTTACCTGGCCTTACTAATGGTTCCAAGAACTTTACGAACCCTAGGATAAGAACTATTTATTATTATTTTTCATTTGTATAAGTCTATAGAATTTGATTAATTGATAATCGATATATTTTTGTGTGATCGATTTGATTATATTATTATTTTTGAGATAACGTGGACTGTGAATTAATAGAGAAAATTAATAAAGTATCTTTATTGTATGAGATAACGTTTGAAGTTATTGCAGAATAAATACTATACGTAGTGGTTGGAATAATTTACAAAAAGGTTGATTCAAACTCGATGAACAACTAACCTATAAGTACGCTTATTACAAGTAACAGCGCTAAACGTTTGCATCTGGTGGAACGGGAGATTGCTGAACTAGCTTGTGTTTAGTACAAAATTTGAATAGAATTTTCTAACATCGAGTGACTAGGGTTGACAAAAATACCCATTACATTCAGTCAATACTCTATACATATCGCTAATATTACCCAACCACTGAAAACTAAGTTAAATCTATATTGTAGTATGGTTATAAATTAAAGGAACATAATTATATTTTGTTTGCCTAATAATATATTTTCAGGAGGTTTCCTCGGTCACAACCGAAAGATATATTCATTAATAACACATTTTTTAAACCAGGTAACAACATTTTTAATTGTTACAAATTGCCACCTGCAACGTATTACTTGACGTTTGATACACGGGAGTCTCACATAAGTAAATAAAACACCATAAACGTTTTATTTAAATATTTTTATATAGAAAAATGAATAACATAAACAAAGCATGTATTTTCAAATATTTCCAATATTCGTATCAATATTTCCGTTTAAAAATTTGATATTATTTATTTTTTATTTTTGATATTTGACCTCTGCCATACATCATCCAATGAGTATTTCATAGTGGCTTAGGAGTTATCTTACTAGCGTAAAATGTATATAATTGTTGCTCGGAGTGCCGATAGATGTGAAAACCAGACTGATGTTAAAGATTTTAATTTACAAAAAATTTTAATTTTTGATACTACAATAATTTGAATATCCAAAAAAACCACTGTTATTTCATAGTTTTAAGTTTTCACTTCTGTCGGCAGTCCTCAATGACTGCCTATTTTATTTTCTACAGGCAGTTATATTCATACCAAGGTGAGTGTTAATATTTTTACTTGTTAATTATGCAATTATTTGGTTATTCTTTTTCTTAAGGTATAATGGAACACATATCCATCGATGGTGTAGTGGTGCCTCATCGAATAGTTCCCATGACAGGTGATGGATCATGTTTCTTTTACTCATTATCATGGCTCATGTACGATACTGACTCACAAGCTAATGATTTGCGGGCCACTGTCGTGCAACACATTTCCAACAACTGGCGACGGTTCAAGCCCTTTACTATGATGCCGTGTGGGACCATAAATTACAGAACTAAGACACAATACCAATCTCATATGTCTCTTCGCACCACATACGCTACTTGCAGTGAAATCATGGCTGCTGGTGAACTTTACCCATATGTTATTCAAGTATATCGAGATGGCACATTGATCATGAGATTTGGGGGGCCCGACGAAGGGAAGCCAGTTATAAGAATGAAGTGTTCAGGCCCCAAGATGTCGGCACACTTTGAGCCAATCATTCCAGTAGATGAAATGCCAACACCTTATGACCAACAATCGTCCCTAATGCAGATGCCGCCTACATTACTTCCGGTAGAGGTACTGTTACCAACAACTGCTTCTCACAGCCCTCCTCCAGTGCCTGACGAAGTAACAGAACCAGAAACCCAGGACCACTCTCATGAAAGTGAAGTAGCCCCTCCCTGTACAAAGCGACGAGGAAGGAAACGTTGTGCCAGGTTCAGTGACTCCAGCAAAAGAAAAAGGCACAGAGAAGCTGTCAAAAAGTATTCAGAGAATAATCCTGAAGTAAATAGAAAGGCATTTAGAAAGTACAATGAAAAAAACCCTGAAGTTCATATCACAGCAGTTAAAAACTATAATAAAATAAATCCTGAAGTACACCGAGCATCTGTTTCCAAATACACAGAAAAACATCCACAAGTAAACAGAGAAGCGGTGAGAAAATACAATGAAAAGAGGTCACTTATTCCCTGGAAGATAAAATCTTTGTCGGGCTTAAAATATGACTGTAATACTGACTACAACAATGACAAGATTTTATCTATTGGTGATTTTATACAGTGTAAATGGTGTAATGCTAAAAAGTGGAAAGAGGAAAGTCCTGGGTTATGTTGTAGCAATGGAAAAGTCCACCTTCCTCTCATTAAAGAACTACCAGAACCTCTCCACAGCCTTCTCACAAGTGAACAGCCAGAGTCTGAACACTTTTTGGTACACATAAGAAAATATAATGGTTGTTTCCAAATGACATCTTTCGGAGCCAAAGAAATAAAAGAAGGGAACTTCACACCAACTTTTAAAGTACAAGGTCAAGTCTACCACAGGATAGGGAGTTTGTTGTCTTCACCTCCAAACAATCCCTCATTTTTACAAATATATTTCCTTGGAGACGACGAAAAGGAGACAAACACTAGATGTAACAATTTTCCAAACGTAAAGCCTTGGTTAGTTGCCAAACTTCAAAAAGTGCTTCACAACACAATTCTTACATAAACGATTTCAAAACAGCATTGGAAAGTGTTCCAAAAGGCCAGGAGTTCAAAGTAGTAATACATGCAGACAGAAAGCCCGTAGATGGACATAGGGGTCAGTTCAATGCACCCACAACAAACGAGGTGGCTTTAGTGATCGTAGGCCAGGAGTTTGCAAAGAGGGACATCATTCTCCACAGCAGAGACTCTAAGTTACAGCGCATAAGTGAAACTCATCGATCTTATGACGCTTTGCAGTATCCACTTATGTTCTGTCGTGGGGAAGATGGTTACTCCATTGCCATTACACAGTGCAAACCCAAACACTAAAGCCCCTCTAAAAAAAACTGTTTCAGCTTCAGAATTTTACTCATTTTGCATAATGGAGAGAGATGGCCAGCAAAATTATTTGTTACTTTATCGCAGTCTCCTGAATCAATTTTTGGTTGACATGTATGCCAAAATTGAGACAGAAAGACTCAACTTCGTAAGGAACAATCAGAGTAAGCTGCGGACCGAAAACTATGTGCATCTGCGGGACTCCATGTGCAAAAATGATGGGCGAGCCAATAATATAGGCAAAATGGTTGTTTTACCTTCCAGCTTTACAGGTGGACCCCGTTACATGCACGAGCGGACTCAGGACGCCATGACATATGTACGCAAGTACGGCCGTCCTGATCTGTTCATCACATTTACATGTAACCCTAAATGGACCGAAATACAAGAAGCATTAAGTGCACGACAAAGGCCTCAAGACAGACACGATATTATTGCCAGAATATTTCACCTCAAAGTAAAGAAAATGATGCATGTCTTGACAAAAGGCAATGTTTTCGGTCCAACAAGGTGTTACATGTTAACTGTGGAATGGCAAAAAAGAGGTTTACCGCACGTGCACATACTGCTCTGGCTGCAGGATAGGATCATGCCCCATCAAATCAACAGTGTGATAAGTGCAGAGATCCCTGATCCTGAAGTCGATCCTGCCCTTCATGACATTGTTAAGTCCACAATGATTCATGGCCCTTGTGGAAATGTTAACAGAAACTCGCCCTGCATGGTAAACGGCCAATGCACCAAGAGATATCCATGGCCTTTAGCAACACAAACTCAAACTGCGGATGACGGTTACCCCCAGTATCGCCGACGGTCTCCTGCCGATGGTGGTTTCTCAGTCAACATTAAAGGAGTTGATCTAGACAACCAATGGGTGGTACCGTACAATCCTGTTCTTTCCCGCTCTATCTTAGCCCACATAAATGTTGAACTGTGCAACTCCGTCAAGTCGATAAAGTATATTTGTAAATATGTGAACAAAGGCAGTGATCAGGCAGCGTTTAGGTTGGAGAATGAGTGGGATGAAGTTTCTAAGTACGAATCAGGTCGCTACATCAGCACTTCCGAAGCGGCTTGGCGTATTTTCTGTTTACCTATTCATGAAAGGTTCCCACCAGTAGTGCAGTTAGCAGTCCACCTTGAGAATGGCCAGAGGGTATTTTTCACTTCCGACAATCTTCTGGACAAAATCCAACATCCACCAAAAACCACATTAACAGCATTTTTCGAACTCTGCAAAACCGATTCCTTTGCCAGAGGCCTTCTTTACTGTGAGGTCCCAACATACTATGTCTGGAAAAATAACCAGTTTTGCAGAAGAAAGCAAGGAAAAGGCGTTCCAGGACATCCAGGAGTAAAAAAAGATCATGTACTTGGGAGGGTATATACTGTACATCCTAACAATGTCGAGTGTTTCTATCTGCGTCTCCTGCTACATGAGATTCGAGGACCAACGTGTTTCAATGATCTTAAAAAGGTATCTGGTATAGTTCATCCTATGTACCAGTCTGCCTGTAGAGCATTAGGGTTGTTGGAAGACGACATGCAATGGGACCTAACCCTGCAAGAAGCTTCCGTTTCAGATTCGCCTCACAAAATCCGAGAGCTGTTTGCTGTAATATTGGTGTTTGCCAAGTTGCAGATCCCTTAGTACTTTGGGAAAAACACAAAGAAAGTCTATCAGAGGACATAAGAAGGCAGATTGAGATTGAAAGTCATGGTTTAGAGATTGAACTTTGCAAGGACACAGTTTATAATAAATGCTTACTATGTCTTGAAAATATGATCTTTTCTATGTCAAACCAATCTCTCCAAGACTTCGGTTTACCTCCACCAACTCAAGACACAAACATTATTATAGTCAATCGCGAGTACCTGAAAGAGCTCTCCTACAATACAGTTCAGCTTTCTGATATGGTTGCTGAGAACTTTCCTAAACTTAATGCGGATCAGAAGAACGCTTACAATGAGCTCATTGCCAACATTAATGATGGACTCGGTCAGCTGTTTTTTTTTCGACGCACCTGGTGGCACTGGAAAAACGTTCCTACTAAACCTACTTCTTGCCAGTGTTAGGAAAGACAGAAAGATTGCCATCTCTGTGGCTTCTTCAGGTATAGCAGCTACATTGCTGGATGGAGGTAAAACAGCTCACTCTGCCTTTAAACTGCCTCTGAATTTAAACATCTCCCAGACTCCACTCTGCAACATTTCAAAACAAAGTGACAGCCAAGGTCTTGAAAGAGTGCAAGTTGATAGTTTGGGATGAATGCACCATGGCTCACAAACGAGGGATAGAAGCCCTAGACAGAACTTTACAGGACATTCGTAGCAGTAAAAACCTGATGGGTGGAATAACAGTACTACTGGCCGGAGACTTTAGACAGACTTTACCTGTTGTGCCTCGGGGGGACACGAGCAGATGAAGTTAAAGCCTGCCTGAAGTCGTCTTACCTCTGGCCCAAAGTTCAAGTTCGTTCCTTAAGAGTAAACATGCGGGTGCATCTTAAAGGTGATTTTAAAGCGGAAGAGTTTTCAAGCTTACTGTTACAGATTGGTGATGGAAAGTTAAAAGAGGAAGATGGAAAAGTTAACATTCCAAACAACCTATGTGAAGTTGTAAAATACCTTAAGACTTTGACAGATAAAATATAAAATATACCCAGACTTAATGAATATAAGTGACTCATCTTGGCTCAAAGAAAGAGCTATTCTAACCCCAAGAAATGAGACAGCAGCAATCATTAACAACTTATTGTTAGAAAAACTTCCAGCCAATGTTGTAAAATATCAGTCGGTAGATTCCGTAGTAGAGGTAGAAGACGCTGTGCATTATCCGGTAGAGTTCCTCCACACGCTCAACCCTCCAGGAATACCCCCACATAACCTTCACCTAAAAGTTGGGCCTCCCATTATGCTGCTGCGGAACTTAATACCACCGAAACTTTGCAACGGTACCAGACTGCAGGTAAAATCTTTACATAAGAACGTTGTTGAGGCAACTATATTCACTGGCTGTGGTTCTAGAGAAACAGTTTTCATACCACACATTCCTTTGATCCTGTCAGACTACCATTTTCAGTTTAAAAGACTACAATTTCCCATCAAAGTCTGTTTTGCAATGACAATCAACAAAGCCCAAGGACAGTCTTTGAAAATGGCTGGCGTAGATCTGAGGGAAGACTGTTTCTCTCATGGGCAGTTGTACGATGCCTGTTCAAGAGTTAGCACTCCTTACAGTCTGGTATTCTTCAGCCAGAAGGAAAAACTAAAAACTCTGTGTACAAAGAAGTTCTTTAATGGTCCGATGATTAGTTCTTCATTACAAGTTCATAAATTGAAGAAAAATCTGAAATGTTTTTATACTCAAGACAATTCATATAACAAAAATGTATAATGTTTATTTTAAATAAAATACATAAGAGGTTTTAATTATTTATTTATAAGAAACCTACTTTAATTGAACTTTATTAATTAAATAAGATTTTCATTACGTACAACGTGAAACTCCGTAGCGAAGCACGGGTATTTTGCTAGTACTAACATAAAATGAATAAAAATAATTGGCAATGCCATAGACCAGGTGTCTAGCCAAAAGAAATAGAATTGTCATGGATAATAATTAAGTAATTATGTAAAATACTACTGTGCAATAATTATAAGATATCACAGAGAACAAAAGTGAGTAATAATAATACATTAGATGTAAGAATTATTATTATTATAAGAAAGGGATAGACATTGTAAAAAATATTGAGGTAGGCCTAAACTACCATAGACGATTTTTAACAAATTGCCACCTTAAACTTTAATGAGAAGGGGTAATAACTGATAAGGAAGTAGTAATGATAAAGTCTATCAAAAGTGAAAATAACAAATAAAATAAAATAGAAAATAAGATATGTAAATAGATAATAAAAAATAGTAATAAGTTTATTTTGTTAATCATTACCAGAGTTATATGGTGTGGGTAACCGAAATACTCGTGTTAACAAGACAAACGCAATGGGAGTGTAAGATAATATTTTAAAAGATTGAAAGTAAGACGGCTTTCGCACTTGATAATTTAATAGCCTCTGGTGAGCTCAAAGCAGCAGCATGCAGAATTGCTAATCAGACATAAATAATATAAAAATGACTTACCGTATCTCACGACTGGGTTGATCCTGACACTCAAGGCAGGATAGACTGGTTGGGAAAAGGATGGGTGAAATGCACGGATTTCTACCTGCCGAGGAGGGCCCGACTCGTGGATGATGACTCTAAGATGGCTGGCGTACGACAGGAGCTAAAAGTTCACGTGCATGTATGAGCTCTACAAAAGCCATAGTGCCAACCTCGGAAAATGAAAAGAATGACCGGTTCGATCCAAAATATCGAACACCGGCCCCCGTTGACCGCAATGGGTCAACCACCAACTACACCAAAAGACATGGCCAAAAATGCAGTACAAAAATTTGGCTTTTGGTGAACAGGAACATTCTCTGAAAATTACCCTCCAACCTAGGAGGGGGTCACACGCAAACACAAGAAAATACAAACATACAGAAAACATGCAATGAATCAGAAAACCATGCCGAATAACTCCGCCGCGGGCACATCGACCAGGCGAGCAATCCGAAAGGTTCGGGTAGAGCAGACAAAACCCAATAACATACAATAAACAATGGCCCAGCCAAACACAATGTAAAACTCAGCAAATCAACTTAGTTAGTTCCCTAGTTTCTACATTTTTTTCCTTTTTTATTTATTTTTTTTATTTTTTGTTGTTGTTGTTCCCTTTATCCCCCCCTTTTTTTCCTTTTTTTTTTACTTATTTTTGTTGTTGTTGATTTGTTGAGCATCCATAACTCCCAATGAACTGGCACAACGCCATGCCAGAAACATTCCACAATGTAAAATTCACTGCGGACAACAGCTGGAAGGAATCACCTGGGAAATCCCAGCAAAGTGTCCAGTAAGTCCACAACAATCATTGAAACTAATTCTGCTCACCCGAAAAAACAAGATAAACCCTATTAAGAAGATATGGGCAACCGGTATAATTTAGGTCACCCCCACCTCTAAGGGCCACGACGACAAGTGCTCAAACAATTCCACCCGGGGCTCCTGAATGAGAAACGAAGAGACCTTGGTCTCCAAGGCAACATCTTGCACGTCGTGATTCGGGCGATAATTAATAGGGGGCCAGCGCAGAGCATCAAGCTTTAACCAATCTGGCCCTGACCACCACAATGTCGACGACCGGAGGCTGGAGAGTGACGTGCCTCTAGAAGCTAAATCAGCGGGGTTAGAAACACCATGAACATGACGCCAAGATTTAGTATCGGTCCACTTGGTAATGGCAGCCACCCGATTAGCACTAAATGTCTTCAATTTAAAAATAGGCATATTCAGCCAATCCAAGACAATCGTCGAGTCCGTCCATAAGAAAACTTGACTCAATTGAATACATGATGAGAATAAGCCAACATAATGACGAACAACTTTGGCTAAAAGATAAGCTCCCAACAACTCCAAACGTGGGATTGATAAAGTTTTAAGAGGTGCCACTTTAGTTTTAGACGACACCAACGAAACCACCGGAGGACCAGAGTCAGTATAAATGGACAGATAGAGGACGGCCGCGTAACCCAACTGGGAAGCATCACAGAAACCATGCAATATTACCCTTTCAATATGTCCACCTTTAGGGAAGAATGGCCGGGAAATAGTAATTACTGGAAGATGATTCAAAGAGGACAGGAATTGACTCCAATAATCATTTAAGTCATCACTTAGAGGAGCATCCCAGTCGAAGCCCTCAGCCCAGAGTTTTTGGAAAAAAGCCTTGGCCCTGAAAATCACTGGCGAAAGCCAACCACATGGGTCAAATAATTGTGCCATCTGAGATAACACGGCACGTTTGGTAAATTGAACCTGAGCATTGCTGCAACAGGCCAAAGGAGGAAAGGAGAAGCAATCGGTAAAATGGTCCCAACTTAAACCCAGAATATCCTTATCCTTAGCAACGACGGAATCACTTGGAGCGGATGATTCAGGTAGGCAGTCGAGTTGATTAGTGCACCATTTTTTCAAATTGAACCCTCCTGAAGACAACAACAGAATTAATTCCCGTTGTAGTTTGCAAAGCTCTGATTTTGAATCAGCGCCAGCAGCAATATCATCCACAAAAATATTACGGCTAAGTACCGCCGCTCCCGCAGGAAAATTAACTGCCTCATCCTGAGCCAGCCGTTGCAAGGTTCGCAACGCCTGAAAAGGGGCGCAAGCCAGCCCGTAAGTGACGGTACGCAAAGCGAAACCCCTTAGTGGGGCGGTAACCTCCTCACGCCATAAAATACACAGGTACGCCGAGTCATCAGGATGCATAGCAATTTGGCGGTACATCTGTTCGATGTCGCACGTAAAAACATGGCTAAACCGCCGAAACAAAGTCAAAACGTCGGACAGTAAGGTCTGCAACTTAGGGCCGACACATAACACATCATTTAAGGAAATCCCAGAGGACGTCTTCATACTGGCGTCAAACACCACCCTTATTTTTGAAGTATCACCTCTAACTTTAAAGATACCATGATGAGGGATGAAATATTTTGGAAAATTGGGGTCAGACACCAATGACATATGCCCCTGAGCGACATAATCCGTTATAAATTGTACATACTGGCTCTTAAACTGACTGTTCGCCGCAAATTTCCTTTCTAACGCAAAAAACCGAGACATGGCTCCCTTAAGGGAATTTCCCAAAATGTGAGAAGAGTTTTTGAAGAACGGCAAGCGCACCTGGTAACGACCCGACAGCAACCGACTTGTTGACTCCATGTAAAACCTTTCAGCAAAGTGATCCTCTTCAGATAATTGGTGGGGTACAGCTGGAGGCTCTTCGACCTCCCAAAAACGATGAACTTGCTCAAGTAGGTTTGGTATATCCGTAGATAACGTTGTGACGGAAGGATAAAAGTGGTGGAAATGACAGTGAAGCTGATGTGCAGATACTAGATCCAAAGGAAGGCCAGGGAGACCGCTAGCACAAGTCAATGCACAATTAAGTGAAATGGGGGCTCTACCCATAATCACAAACCCAAAACGTGTCCTAACTGCAACAGGCAAACCTGCACCCAAAGGAATAGTCTCTCCCATAAGAATAGCCGCTACAATATCGGCTCCAAACAGCGCATCAATTGGGGCTGCTACATCGAAGGTAGGGTCAGCTAACAAAAGATCTTTTGTAGCCTGCTTAACTTCAGGCAACACCTGGAACCTAGGTGAGTCCGACGAGATCTTAGAAAGAATTATAAAGGCATGGTTAGATGCCACAACCTCGCGTTTTAAAGTTTCCAAGGACAGATGGCACACCTTTTTTGCTTTGGTGGCAATATCACCTACCCCATTGACACTTACCGAAGCGTCAAAACAAGCACATTTTAAGCGAGATACACATGCTTCAGTGATGAAAGAAGCATGGGACGCGCTATCCAGGATGGCCCTAACTACAATATAACCACCATTCGGAGACGACAAGACTGCTAGACAAGTGGCTAACAGAACCCCTGCAGGATGGGGCAGAGACACGGTCAGAGTAGTGCTCGACAGATCAACAAGCGATGACTCCGCTGCCTTAAGTTCAGCTGTGTCAGAAATCTGTGAACGAGACAGAGACGGACGGGCACTTTTGAAATGAAGTAAAGTGTGGTGGTACTTAGAGCCACACGTTTTGCACCTATTTTTGCACCAGCCCGAATGTTTATGTTGGAGGCACGAAAGACAACATTTTTTATTTTTAAGACTCTGAAATCGTGCCCTAGGGTCCTTACTCAGCCACGCCGGACACTTGAGAAGCAAATGGGTCCGGGAATCACAATGAAGGCAACGTGAACCAGATGCATCCCATTGCGTAACCTCCGCAGATAATGTAGACACAGCAAGAGGAGTAGCCTTAGAAAAGGAAACCTTCTGGGTTTTCTGGTGGCTAGTGCTAGGAAGAGCAGGTAAAGCCGATTCCAAAGATGCCTGTTCTTTCTGTTCTGCCATAGCGGTTAAAAATGTCATAATTTCTGTTAGGGCAGGAAGATTCTCTTCGTCCGTAACAGACGCCTCAAAACGTTCACGCAATGATAGATCCAGCCTAGACAATACAAAAGACGCATATATTGCTTGATATATATCAGCAATGTTTAGAGCTGACAATGCTGAAAAGTTAGCATTGAAGCTGTCCACCAACTTTCTAATAGATGCAGCTGATCGCATAGAAGCGGCTGGTAACTGAAGCAGATTGGTACAATAAATCCGAGCGGCCAAACGAGGATTGTGATAACGACTTTTAAGAGTTGACAGTGCAAGTGAATAACTATCATCAACTATGGGAAGCGCGGCAACCTTCTCATAAGCCTCACCCTTATAACGATAAGAAATGATTAGGAGTGAGTACGTCCTTCTTCAAGCCCCGCGATGGAAGCCAATTTATAACGAAAAGAAAGGGTGTTGTTAAAATGTTTGTGTTGTAAAATGTCGGGCGTTACCTCCGCGCACTTTTGTTACTTACTCTGTTGACTGACTCCTCTGCAGTGATGTAGTCCTGTAACACAACATAACACTATGCTTTTTGTGGGCGCCACTTGGAAACATTTGTTCCAAGAAAAAAATGTGATTGATAAAATTTTTAAATCTACGAAAAAATTTAAACAAGTCAGTTTAGCTTGGAAAAATCAGTTAAGTTTAATGGTTCTTTAAAAACAAACAAATCGTCTGAAGGACTAACATTCATAGAAAAAAATTATAAAATTGCAGAGAAAAAATTTTACAAGTTATTATTATTGACAATTTTTTTTATATATCCAATCAAGTATCGGCTAGTATAATTCAGATTTTGACTCAGTTGAAAAGCATGAGTTTAATATGTGAAAAATCTTTACTCTCAGGACGTGACTCCTTTGAACTACCAAGACATATCAATTAGATGCCTTACAAGAAAAAACTAAGTGATTTGAAGGTGTATGTGTGGCGTGTAAAGTACAACTGTGTGATAAATGTAACCAGGTAACAAATGACTTTAATTTTGGTAACTCACGTTCCAATGGTCGTTTATTCTCGCACTGGACACTTCCTTCGGGTAGTTTCTCAATCTCGCCTCTTCGGGTGTACACTGAATCTATTTAAAGTCAAATTTTGCGATCATTACTTTTTCCGCACTTTTTGTCAAAACGTTTGGCAGCAGAATCTCGTTCAAACGCCGCCGCTACGAATCATCTGTTTAGCGTTGATTCAGAAATCTGCCACCGCAGCGCTGATTCCCATGCAGTGTCGAGGAAGGCTTTGTGTATTGTAAGTTTACGTTCGGGGAAATTATTGTCACGTTAGTCAGTCAATGCGAACACAGCAGAATTCGTTCTCTATTTAAATGTTTGGTCCCTCCTGGGCCGTCGACGTTCTGGCTGCGTGATTTCTATTAAAATTTGCCGTATCGCTGCTCTATTTCAGCGATACGTTTGGCGAAAATTCTCGTTGAGGTTAAGTCAGTCGGTTATGTCTATGTACGGGAAAAGCCTTCCTGCCGTGTCTTGTCGATTTCTCGCCTCTTCGGTTTCGCCTTAGCTGCGTTGATCAGTGTTGTGTGAGATACATCAGTTCTGGAGTTCAAGTTTCAAGTGTTTTTGGGTCGAATTTGGTCTCTCTTTTATACTAATTCAGGATGACTGTTTTCATCGACTTCCGGTATATTTGTGTAAAAATTCTTTCTAGATTGTTCGAGAATAAACGAAATGGAATGTCATAGAACAATTTTCACTTCCGTAGAAGCTTTTAGAACGAATTTCTTATTCTTCATACAAAGGATATTTCAAAATTTACACTGGTATTTATCAAACAGTTTTACATTAGTACTCACAATTTGCATGCCATTAATACATTTAGATTCCCTGTTTTTAACTGAATCTAGCGATACTAAATATGATTGGTATCTAATTAACTTAAATCTAATAAACAATACAATATACAACCCTCACCTTGAGTTGTTGTCATTGAAAACTCAATTTTTATAACAAAAATTGTTGTGGAGTTACAAAGTTCCTTCCACAAGCTGAACATCTAATACTATTACTTTCCTACAACAAAATAAACAAATTTTAACATAAATAAAACACAAATAAATACAATTTTATATGGCCTCTGCTCATGGCCTAGATTCTTGTCAGTTTTCTAATACAATGATTAGTCTTTTTCTTTAATATATGTATTATTTCACCACTGTACACACAGAGTTTATTATTTTGTCTATCTTTTGTGATACCTGGTTACTCTGTACATATATTATATTTATCACAAGATGACATAGCATCATTGATTGGTCTTGAGATGTCATTTTTTATGGTGTGACAAATCTCACTCTAATTAGTTAAATTCTTTTAGAATTGACTTTACTTTCAACTGAGTTTGTTTCTTATTAAGGTATACTGATGTATTGTACCTTTCTATCTTATTTTTGTTAGTATTATGTAAGTATTTAGCCAGATATGATTATTTTTGTACTGGATAATTGGTTCCAGCCATACATGGTATAAGTAAATATTTTGCTAACTTGACTATTACAATGTTAAAGTTGGTCAGGTATATTAGTATAGTTGCTTTATATCATATTACAGCTTTCTAATACAGTTTGGTTGCATTTTGGCAACATTAAATTCATAAATTATACAATATTAGATGCCTATTACATGTTTTTAGTTAACACTGTTTTTGGCTATTTTGACTGCTTTTTATTCATTTGACAGCTTCCTTTATTTATGATAAATTGTTCACTATTGTCTGCTTGACAATTACATATAGTTTTTATTTAAATCTGATAATAATTGATTTTTTCATGAAATCTTGGTGTATGGTCTCAAATCCAACACATTAATATTTTTTGTCATAACAAATATATCATTTTTATTCTAACTTAAACTCTTTCTAATAATGTATTTAAATCATTTAATACATTTATTTTATTTACATCACATAATATAATAATGGATCATGTCCATTTATTCACGGAAAATAGTTTTTAATACACTATTCATAGTTATAAAACTTAATAATTATTGACTTCATTTTGGTCGATTCTGACATTATTTCTCTCTCTTATAGTGTCTTATGGTTTTTTCACTCTTATTCACTTTAATAATATATATGGGGTTTTGTCTTAGTCATAGTTTGGTCATTTTTTCAAGTTGATAGAAATAATTATTATACAAAATTACACAATTTTTGGGACTACTTGGGTTCGATACTGTTCACCTCACTTTCCTCTTATGCTAACTTACTATATAAATGATTTCCTTTTATGGAACGTTCTGTGACGTTACATATGCCTCTCCCGTTAAAGTTGATAATTTTGGAAAAACATATCTTTGGTTTTGATGAAATTATCATCTCTATATTAACCCTTTATTAGCTTCTTTATATCTCATTCTTTTATCTTATAATTAAATTCCTGTACTACTCCTTTAATATATTAATCCAACTCAATATTCCTAGTTCGTTCTTTGTCGTATCACCTATTCCTTTCCTTTTTACCTTGATGTTATATAATTAATCTTTGATATAATTCCCTATCAATTCCCTAACTTACATAGAGGGTTGGGAGTCAGTGTGGCTCGCTATGGCATACATTCTCTGTCCCGTCCTGTCTATAACTACTGAAATCAGAGGCAACACATCCCTGTTCAGAAAATAATAATTGCACCTTTGCAACAAATAATAATAATAATAAAAATAATAAAAAAATACAATATTCAAAGATCATAGGCTCCTACACATAAATTCCCTTTCTTAAACTCTTCTGATTAATTCACAATTATATTAATATATCGTTCTCCGCAGGTTAAAATTATCGTTTAAAATCATTCAATGTTAATAGCTATATTCATATTCATCATTACCTCCTTATGTAACACACTGTTTTCCCTTTTTTTTTTTTTCATTTATCATTTCCGTTTAAATATCAAATATATATGACAGTATTTCTCCTTCTTTTCTCCTTTACTAAGTGTCCATCTCGTAATGTTCATTTATTATAATCTCTCTCCTTCTCTAAGTACGGGTAAGCTGGTAAATATACGTTGACATGGCTATTGAAAATAAATCTATATTTTATATATATCTTTATGCCTTTGGTGTAAGGTGTCCTTCTCGTAATATTTATTAATAATAATCATAATACAATAATATTTATATTTATTTAATAATCTCTACCTCCTTTCTAATTATGGCTAAGTTAAAAAATTCACGTTAACATGTTTAGTCAAGGTACCTTCTCTATGATGCTGTATTTGACTTTGGTTTTTGGTCATGGTACTTGGTTACTGATTGAGTATTTGACTTGCGATTTTTTTTTTTTTTTTTTTTTTTTTAACCATGGTACTTTTTTAACGAAGTCTGGTTATACGTACCTTTTACCTTGTTCCTAATAGTGTCAGTTACCTCGTAGGTATTGTTTTCATGTTTGATAATATTTGGGTTATATTTGTCAGTTTGTGTTAATTACGTTGATTATTTCAACCCCTTTTGGTTGTGTTCCTTATATTATGTCATTATTTATCATTCCCATTCCTTTTTAATTCCTTCTCTTTTCAATATTCGACCTTCGATGTTTATCACCTCTACTCCTTCAAATGCCTGGTCTATGACATTTATTCTGGATGATTAATCCATGGCATTACCATCTCATCACATGTTTGGGCCATAATTTTTCTGCATAGCGGAATTCCTCCTCTCTCTCACTTTCATTTTGGGGATCATTATCTGGTTCTCGGCCAGTTTCTGCCAATACATGGTTTACATAAAATACTCGGGGTTTTTCGTCATTACTTGCCTGATTATGCTGTAATGAAAAACCCGGATTTTCGTGAACTGTTACCCGATTCTCATTATTATTTTGATTAGCGTTTGGCTCTTGTTGGTTGTTACTTTCGTTTCGGGGTGGTTCGCTACTCCTACCCTCTGAAAACTGCTGACGGTTATTCGCCGTATCACCCTGGCTACCTGGCGCCTGTTGAGTCATATACCCGTAACTTGGTAAATTGGGTGGATATGGTCGTCGATTATCGGCCATCATATAATTTACCTGGGGCCTATATTCATTTTGGTTTCTCCTATCGCCTCCTCCTTGGTTTCCCCCGTTGCGATAACCATTACGTTGACCATAATTACTTCCTCTATAATTATTCCCGCGATAACCGTTTCCCTGGTGGAAGTTCCTACCGTAGTTATTCCCGGTGTAATTACCTCTGTTTGGTCCCGGATAGTTGCGGTTAATTGGGCCCTGAGTGTTATCATTTCGGCCATTTGGTGGGATATTATTACTCTGATTATTGGTGTTTAGATTATTACCGTTCCCACCTCCATTCCGGTTTGGTCCGTTATTATTGTTGTTGTACTCTACCTTACGATTGGGGGGTTGGTAATCCTGGAACCTTCCTGTGGATTCGCAATTTTCCAATAATTTGGCCAGATCGGCTATTTTGCTAATCTGTTGGTATAATTGGGCATCCTTGATACCATAGCTGTAATGTCCAGCTAACTGCCTTACCAAACATTCTTCTGGGATCAGCGGTATCAACTTCCGTGCTAAACATACCTTTCCCAGGAAATAAGACGTCGGGGACTGTCCATAGGACGCGTCGTATTTGCCATAGAAAATGTCCATTCTTACCCTGTTTTGTGCGGTCTCTGACCAATACTTTTCCTTAAACTGGCGTTTAAACTCTGCTAAATTCGTTATTTCGGGTTGTACCGCTATCCACCAGTTATCCTGAGTATTTTTAAACGTCTCGTCAAGCATCTCTCTTATCCTGTCCCACCTTGTTTCTCTATTTCTCCCAATAACCTCCTCCATTCTTTCCAAAAATTCCATTGGGTTTCGTCGATAGTCCTGGAAGTTGATTACTTCCCTGTTTTCACCATGACACGTATGAGTGTTTAGTATTGGTGTGTCTCTCAGCGCCTCTAATCTTTCCTGCAGGTTTTTCTCTCTCTGGTCTATTTCCAGTATACTATTTTTGTTAGTCTTTATTTGTTCGTCCAGCCTGTTAGCGATATCATATGTTTCCTGCCTCCTCTCGCTAACGTCTTTCTGGACTTCTCCCACCTCCTGCATGATGGCGTCTTGGTTCTGCCTTACCTTGTTTTCAAGATTTCTAACATCTTGTTTGGTCTCTACTGTTTGTTCCTCTATTTTTTCGAAACGTGTATTGTTTCCCTCCTGTAACCTTTCTAACTGTTTCTCCATGTTTTCGACCTTCCTGTCACTATCGATTTTATTATCATTGATCGTCTTGTTTACTATTTCGTACTTTATGCTAATTTCTTTTTTCAGGGACTCTATACTTTTTTTATTCTCCTCCTGAAATAGCTCTAGTTTTTTCCCATTGTCATTTATTTTCTCGGTTATATTCTCCCTTAAAGATTCTATGTTTTTGTTATTATCCTCCTTCAGGGATTTTATTATTTCCTCCTTATCTTCCTGTCTGTTTTTATTATTATTCTCCTTCAGGGATTCTATACTTTTGTTCATATTTTCTTCCATTTTTTGGAACATTTGCTCATTACTTTTTTTATTCCCCTCCTTATCCTCCTGTCTGTTTTTATTCATTTCTTGGAGCATCGCCATCATCATCATTATATTTGTGTCAACGCTCCCTGTTATTTTTTCTGGTTCGGGTTTCTCTGTTTGTTCTACCATCTGTATGGGTTCTTCTCCCGTTTGTTCTTCTAATTCGTCTGCCGTTTGTACCGGTCTTTCCATTTCTAGTGTGGGCGGTTCTAATTCCGTTTCCTCGACCTGTACTGCCTCTCCGTCTTCCACACTTAACTCGGGTTCCACAGTCTTCTTCACCTTTTTTCCCTTTGGTTGCGGCATTTTAATATGTTGGTAGTTGCCGGGCTTGTTCCGTCTTTTTCAAGCCTCACTAGTTGGGCTGCCAATTTATAACGATAAGAAATGATTAGGAGTGAGTACGTCCTTCTTCAAGCCCCGCGATGGAAGCCAATTTATAACGAAAAGAAAGGGTGTTGTTTAAATGTTTGTGTTGTAAAATGTCGGGCGTTACCTCCGCGCACTTTTGTTACTTACTCTGTTGACTGGATCCTCTGCAGTGATGTAGTAACACACAACTTAACACTATGCTTAACACTATCCTGTAACACAACTTAACACTATGCTTTTTGTGGGCGCCACTTGGAAACGTTTGTTCCAAGAAAAAAATGTGATTGATAAAATTTTTAAATCTACGAAAAAATTTAAACAAGTCAGTTTAGCTTGGAAAAATCAGTTAAGTTTAATGGTTCTTTAAAAACAAACAAATCGTCTGAAGGACTAACATTCATAGAAAAAAATTATAAAATTGCAGAGAAAAAATGTTATAAGTTATTATTATTGACAATTTTTTTTTATATATCCAATCAAGTATCGGCTAGTATAATTCAGATTTTGACTCAGTTGAAAAGCATGAGTTTAATATGTGAAAAATCTTTACTCTCAGGACGTGACTCCTTTGAACTACCAAGACATATCAATTAGATGCCTTACAAGAAAAAACTAAGTGATTTGAAGGTGTATGTGTGGCGTGTAAAGTACAACTGTGTGATAAATGTAACCAGGTAACAAATGACTTTAATTTTGGTAACTCACGTTCCAATGGTCGTTTATTCTCGCACTGGACACTTCCTTCGGGTAGTTTCTCAATCTCGCCTCTTCGGGTGTACACTGAATCTATTTAAAGTCAAATTTTGCGATCATTACTTTTTCCGCACTTTTTGTCAAAACGTTTGGCAGTAGAATCTCGTTCAAACGCCGCCGCTACGAATCATCTGTTTAGCGTTGATTCAGAAATCTGCCACCGCAGCGCTGATTCCTATGCAGTGTCGAGGAAGGCTTTGTGTATTGTAAGTTTACGTTCGGGGAAATTATTGTCACGTTAGTCAGTCAATGCGAACACAGCAGAATTCGTTCTCTATTTAAATGTTTGGTCCCTCCTGGGCCGTCGATGTTCTGGCTGCGTGATTTCTATTAAAATTTGCCGTATCGTTGCTCTATTTCAGCGATACATTTGGCGAAAATTCTCGTTGAGGTTAAGTCAGTCAGTTATGTCTATGTACGGGAAAAGCCTTCCTGCCATGTCTTGTCGATTTCTCGCCTCTTCGGTTTCGCCTTAGCTGCGTTGATCAGTGTTGTGTGAGATGCTTGTCTGGAGTTCAAGTTTCAAGTGTTTTTGGGTCGAATTTGGTCTCTCTTTTATACTAATTCAGGATGACTGTTTTCATCGACTTCCGGTATATTTGTGTAAAAATTCTTTCTAGATTGTTCGAGAATAAACGAAATGGAATGTCATAGAACAATTTTCACTTCCGTAGAAGCTTTTAGAACGAATTTCTTATTCTTCATACAAAGGATATTTCAAAATTTACACTGGTATTTATCAAACAGTTTTACATTAGTACTCACAATTTGTATGCCATTAATACATTTAGATTCCCTGTTTTTAACTGAATCTAGCGATACTAAATATGATTGGTATCTAATTAACTTAAATCTAATAAACAATACAATATACAACCCTCACCTTGAGTTGTTGTCATTGAAAACTCAATTTTTATAACAAAAATTGTTGTGGAGTTACAAAGTTCCTTCCACAAGCTGAACATCTAATACTATTACTTTCCTACAACAAAATAAACAAATTTTAACATAAATAAAACACAAATAAATACAATTTTATATGGCCTCTGCTCATGGCCTAGATTCTTGTCAGTTTTCTAATACAATGATTAGTCTTTTTCTTTAATATATGTATTATTTCACCACTGTACACACAGAGTTTATTATTTTGTCTATCTTTTGTGATACCTGGTTACTCTGTACATATATTATATTTATCACAAGATGACATAGCATCATTGATTGGTCTTGAGATGTCATTTTTTATGGTGTGACAAATCTCACTCTAATTAGTTAAATTCTTTTAGAATTGACTTTACTTTCAACTGAGTTTGTTTCTTATTAAGGTATACTGATGTATCGTACCTTTCTATCTTATTTTTGTTAGTATTATGTAAGTATTTAGCCAGATATGATTATTTTTGTACTGGATAATTGGTTCCAGCCATACATGGTATAAGTAAATATTTTGCTAACTTGACTATTACAATGTTAAAGTTGGTCAGGTATATTAGTATAGTTGCTTTATATCATATTACAGCTTTCTAATACAGTTTGGTTGCATTTTGGCAACATTAAATTCATAAATTATACAATATTAGATGCCTATTACATGTTTTTAGTTAACACTGTTTTTGGCTATTTTGACTGCTTTTTATTCATTTGACAGCTTCCTTTATTTATGATAAATTGTTCACTATTGTCTGCTTGACAATTACATATAGTTTTTATTTAAATCTGATAATAATTGATTTTTTCATGAAATCGGTGTATGGTCTCAAATCCAACACATTACTATTTTTTGTCATAACAAATATATCATTTTTATTCTAACTTAAACTCTTTCTAATAATATATTTAAATCATTTAATACATTTATTTTATTTACATCACATAATATAATAATGGATCATGTCCATTTATTCACGGAAAATAGTTTTTAATACACTATTCATAGTTATAAAACTTAATAATTATTGACTTCATTTTGGTCGATTCTGACATTATTTCTCTCTCTTATAGTGTCTTATGGTTTTTTCACTCTTATTCACTTTAATAATATATATGGGGTTTTGTCTTAGTCATAGTTTGGTCGTTTTTTCAAGTTGATAGAAATAATTATTATACAAAATTACACAATTTTTAGGACTACTTGGGTTCGATACTGTTCACCTCACTTTCCTCTTATGCTAACTTACTATATAAATGATTTCCTTTTATGGAACGTTCTGTGACGTTACACCCTTAAGATGAGTCAGTAAATATAACAATTTTTGCTTCGGAGTGAGGGCAGGACTTTCGTGGCCTGGCCTGGCCATCAAAACAAGGTAACGAAAGCTTCGGCAACTCATGAACAAGCACACCTGGGTGCCCACCACTTGCCGATGAAAATCGACCGGAACCAACCGGTATCTCTGGTTTTGTTAGTTTGGACGCTAAAATGCTACCCCGGACATAAATATCCTTAATTTGAGCTACCACCGCAAAAATGTGGTCCTCGTCCAATCCCTGGGGCAATGACTCGGCCGATAGGTAAGGATCGACCTTACCTAGAAGGTCCTGATATTCTTCGGACAACCTGGAGGCCAAAATACCGGCTTCATGTTGATCCACGGCTCTCAATTGCGGCAACCCTTCCAACTTATTTATCAAATGCTGCAACGCAAGTATTCCCACCGAAGTGGTCCGGTCAAAAGCTGCCAACGACAATTTAGCAGGCATATTGAATTAAAAAATATCGCGCAACCGACAACCACCCTTAATAAGAGAATTAGAAACTGAACAATAATCACGCACCGACTTAGCCTAACAGTGCTCGAGATAACTAGGCGTCTCACACAACTACTTTGCATAAACAATACCGAGCAAGATAAATACAAAAGTAAATTAGTGCACGGCAAAATACAACTTACACAATCCAACAGGCAAATAATGCCAAACACAATAAATTAAACACGCAACAAATTGATTTACACAGCGCAAAAGCACAACAACAAAAACACAAGTTACACAAGATTACAGCACATACGGTGCAAAATAATGGTACACAAAAGTGCACCCAAAAACAAACATGTATAATACCAAATAGAATAAATACACACAAAACACAGCAAAGTACAATGTACAACAATTCACCAGTTACCGAACCAAACACAAATAACTGGGACACCTTAAATGCCAAAATTGATGGTCAACGCATCGTGTATGGACAGGATATCGCATATGCAAAATATAAATCGCACCTAAAGGTAATAGTCATGCCAAAAAATTAAATTAAATACAAAGGCAGGCTACTCCGAAATCCGGATAACCTAAAACCGTTCCCTTTACGCCTGACAGTCACAAACACGTAGCGCACAATTTCACGTGGGACGCAAACCGTAACAGGACGGAAACAAACTTTACCAGACTTGACCCAGTAATTAAACGACTACCCCAAAAAACAAGGTGCAAAATTTTGACACAAAATCTGCCCACCTGGCGATGCACACACGACGACACTGCTGACCACAAGCTACAGCCATAAACGCAAACTCGTAGTTCACATGCGTGCGTATTATACCAACATGCTTCCGTGCGATAGCATGCAAATGACAAACATTCATGAAATTTAAAAATTAACGGCATGCAAAACAACCACGAGCAGGCACAAAAACGAAACGGCACGGCACGTTGGTAATTAAAATAAAAATCACGCAGCCAAAACTGACTTATAACCCAATTACTGAAACTCAACCCACCAGCAGCATCATGCACAAAATTACGAAGCACGTGCTCCCAGTCGTGACGGCAAAATATTTAATTGAAAAGCTAGCAACCTCATGAATCCTCTGGTAGTAAATAGATGTAAGATAATATTTTAAAAGATTGAAAGTAAGACGGCTTTCACACTTGATAATTTAATAGCCTCTGGTGAGCTCAAAGCAGCAGCATGCAGAATTGCTAATCAGACATAAATAATATAAAAATGACTTACCGTATCTCACGACTGGGTTGATCCTGACACTCAAGGCAGGATAGACTGGTTGGGAAAAGGATGGGTGAAATGCACGGATTTCTACCTGCCGAGGAGGGCCCGACTCGTGGATGATGACTCTAAGATGGCTGGCGTACGACAGGAGCTAAAAGTTCACGTGCATGTATGAGCTCTACAAAAGCCATAGTGCCAACCTCGGAAAATGAAAAGAATGACCGGTTCGATCCGAAATATTGAACAGGGAGTAATGAAAAAATGATTAGTGTACTTATAAATGAATAATTTAAATTATAAGGAATTAATTATGTACAATCCCGTGGGTGTACAATTGGGAACCGAATTTTGATAATCTCAAACCCAGCGAGATGACGCCAAGAACGCGTCTATTTTGCTGAATAATACCGAAAGTACACGGAAACTGTAAAAACTGACCAATCACAGGTCATTGTTAATTATTAGGTACCAGATTTTGACACAGGTAAGATCATCAGTTCATCTCGAGATGCTGACGAGGGATCCACGCAGGTCACTGCAACCAACAATGCAGAATTGATAACCGACAGCTGATCAAAAGCGTCTTAACCTCAAAACACGAAGTTGAGGTTAGGTCGGATGTAAACAGAGTGAAAGTATTTTTATATCAGTGATCTCATCCGGAGTACGTGGGCATAGGCAGTGAATGATTAGAGTTATTAAATATGATTAAAATTCAATAAAGAATTTTAATAGTGATACTACAAGAAACGACATCAAACGCAATCAAATATATTGCAACTTACCGTCTGTGACTTTCTGTTGCAAATATTTATTCCTTTTAAATGTCAAATGCAAGTATAAGTGATGATTACTAAATATTCAAATAGTAATAAAATGTTCGATGACGCTATTAGCGAAATTGATTAACAGTACTATATCAATTAGTAATGTTCAACCCTATTAGTGAGGAATATCCAAATACCTGTAAATTTTGTGTTATCCAATCTAAGGAAGCAGATAATGAATCTTGTTACTAAATTGCATTCCTAACCGTATTGTACGGATATTTTAATGTTGTTAAAGAGCTATTAATAATTTAAAGTTGACTGATTAATGTTCCAATGAAACTAGTGTTAACCTCAAATATCAACAAAAAATCACATGTTCACTTTTTATGTTATTTGTTAAGAAATTGTAATAATGTTATCACTCTCCTACTACTAAATAATGATAGTAGCGCATTGCTTTAGTTTTGTTTGTATCTTGCAGGCTCAAAGAACCTACTTTATTTAATAAATAATTCAACCAAATTCTTAGCGTCCAAGGTGGCGAACAGTTTGAGTCAGACTTGTAACCCTGAGATATGATAATTTTAAAGAGTCTATCAGTAAACCTGAATTAAAGGAAAGATAAATAATATTATTGTAAGTAAACCATAATTCAAAAATGAAAAATGAGTTCGAAGAATAAAAATAATTTATAGGCCTACTCCATCCAAGAGTTTTGACTAATTATTTCGTTAGACTAAGACGTTACAGCTTAGGTGGACAGCACCAACGGTTGGCAGCAGTGGTGGTGGTAACAAGTGGGTTTAAATAATTTTAAACTTTCTGACCATCAATACCAATCAGCTTTGCTATTAGAGCACCACTCCAAGTAAGTAACTGTATAATCGATCACTTCTATTTTCAGTGAGAAGGCACATAAATAGGTTTGTCTTAGCAACGAGAGACGTCACGAATCCAATACGAACTCATTGAACCCGAACAGAAACGAAACTAATTATTTTATTTAACCAATATTCAAAAGCATTAACAATTTATAACATCTTTAACGGATATATACCCGTCATATTATAAATTGGCGAACAACGTTTGAGGCTTTAACTAGATAAAAGATTTCGACCTAATTAACTATAAATAAACCAGAAATATTAAATAACCTAATTTTAGCAACAACTACAATACAAAAAGAACAACATAAAATCAAGGCATAAATACAGTAGTAGAAAAGAGGCGGAGACCTCGTGCTATAACAGTGTACATACTGGATTTCAGAGCAGCCTAGGTCAGTTTAGTCCTGGTGATATTCAAGTGTGGATCAGAGTATTGTGGCGAAGTGGTCATTGTAATAATTAGTGCGGAACTGTAACATAGTGACATTTATATTTGTACGTTGGACAAATTTCACTTGAATAATTCTTAAGAACGCTTGATTTATAACCATTGTTTGTGTCTAATTACAATCTGTAATTAGTGACTTCATTCGTGTCAGTAGCAGGATAGAACTTTAACAATGGAAACAGATGACACTTTGTAGAACAGTAGTGTACATTGCAATTAATTTTCAAACAAGGATACCAGTCAGATGATGGAAGCTTTCCAAGCACTGTACTGCAAACTCAGGAACAACAAAAAGTAGAACACAAACAAGAAGCAGAGAAATGACAGGATGAAAACAACAATTGGTCATGCTTTAGGACTTGAAAATGGTGGAAACACTGAAAGGCCTCGTCCAGAACATGACAAGTAGCAGTTTAGCAAGTAAACAAGACAAAGTTGGAATTACAGAGACTGCTAATTCAAATAACAAGATGAACCATGAAAACAACAAGAAGCAGAAAGACACAAAGAGACAAACATAAACGTGAAGCAGAAGAACCAAAGGAACGACAAAAAGCATTCTTGCTTAAGTCGGAAGAACAACATATGCAGGAGTCAGAGGACATCAAAATGATTATGCAACAGCAAAAAGAGTTGCCAGAGCATACTACTGCAGAACTGGGTATACTATGAGGTGAGTGTAATAACCAAATTACTAGAACAGATCATGTAGAAGAATCGATGTCTACAAAAATATCTGAAGCAGAGTTGATTGAACCAATTGTGAAAGTTTCAACTATAAAAGTCAACTGCAAACATAGAAGCAAATTAAAAGTCAAGCAGTTAATGAAAATACAGCCATGCATTTCTAAACAAATGGATTAAGAGACAGTGCCAATCGTAAAGACGGAAAAAGACATAGAAAATAAGACAACTGAGAGAGTCACTTTGCCTGCAGCTGGGACAGTTCAGTCAAGGCCCCAACATTTGATAGAAGTACTCACTGGATGACATACTTCAGCAATTTCACTCGTTCTTATTTTAAAAGGACATGCCACAGAGCTACTACAGAAAGTGCCACCTGATAGCCAGAACATCTTATGCCAAATTGATTAAAGCTCTATAATTACGGTACGGTGATAAACATTTGCTTAATTACATAAACCTGAGGTTTTTAATGTAGATGGACTACAAGGAATGACATGGTTCACTAACCAGTTAATCATGCCTGCTTTCTTGTTGATAATGTTAGGGGTGGATTTATGAATAAATCCACATTAGGGAGGTTCTAATGAATAAATAAATGTGTGTGTATGTGTGTGCATGAACATGTGTGCATGCACATGATGATTCTATTAAATTATATATCAGACTGATTATACTACTCAAATTCTGTCTAAGGCTTTCACAGCTGGCATCAATGTTGTTAAAATTATGGCTTGCTGGGCAATAAATCCGTGGTCCAAAGTTGTTAGCAAATGTTTCGACCATACCTTCGATGGCCATCTTCAGTGCAGAAGGCTGCAACACACTGACTGAGGTTTCGTAGTCAGTGACCACAGTACTGCAGTTAAGGCTATAGTGGTCCTAAGAATGCTACCCATACTTATAAACTTTTGGAGTCCCCACGAAGATGTCTGACGACACCACCAACCAATAAGAAGAAGCCAAATTTTTGGTTATGTATAACTGCCCTTTCTATAGAAATCATAGAAGACGCTCTAGACTGATCCATTTCATTTTGAAAATCAGTAAACATAGCAATAAATAAAACAAAAACTAAATGGTAAGTCTTTGACATGAAATTATAGTTTTTAAAAGTACAGAGAAAATAATGCAAGCCAAGCCAACAGAGAGCCTTATCATACAAAATTGAGACCTAATTGTGTGCTGATGCATGTAGACTAAGATCACATGCTGGTGGCACAAAATAGTTGATTCATGTCTAGCAAATCTACCTATTGCTACCAGTGGTATTCAATAAATAGTACACTTTATTGTGTATAGTACCCCTTTTATAAATTAAAGTAAAAATATCGGTATGGAGAACCATACATGACTTCCATGTTCTAAGATTTATATTTAAAATAATTTTTGAAATTAAATATTCCCATAGAAACTACTTCTTTCTTCAGCCTTAATCACAGTACTGTGGTCACTAAACGTATACCACCTCGCGTTAGCGCAATCGATTTTCACTGATGATGGCAGTTGATTGCACTGCCAAAACATCTGGTTTTGCAGAAAACATTAGACCACTGCCAAACACCCCGGGAAGGAATTTTAACAACAAACTACTTCTTTGTTGCCGATAACATAGTACACATAAAAAATTATCCCCTCCCCCTTCAACTATCATTTTAATTCATAGAAAATTAACCCCTCCCCTTCAACTACCCTTTTCAGTTATAGATATTTCATTACCTTTCTACAGTGGATTATTACGACCTTCTTTTCAGGATACTTTATTTATCAAAATTAAGTATTTTACTCTTGTTAAAACATAAAACGTTGCAGGTAAACTACCCTTTCCCCTTAACCGATCTTCACCAAAATCAATAGGCCTTGAGTTCTCTACAACTCAGACCATATGCAACAAATTATTTGATTCTGTTTGTATTTATGGCAGTTATTGTTTGCCATAGAAAAAATTCTACACACAGACACACTAACAGACATTTTTCAGAAAATTACTTTTCTTCATGTTTTGAGGGTAGTACAATCAGAATCAGCCCTTATCTTGAACACGATTTTTTTCGTGATCACCATACTTTCATTTTCTTACGGAACATGGAAGTAAAAATTTTTAAATAGTAAATACAAATTACAAACTGCAGTTTTCCAAATAAAGTGTAAATTAAATATGTACAGTATTCTGTATCAATTTAAATCAATATGCCAATCCTTAAATTATGATCTTTCTATTATACTTACCATATAATGGAGGTGCAATGAGATTAATTTTAATTGGAAGGTCTTCTGTAGAACACGCAAGACCTTCCCGAAGAGCAGCTTTAACAGCATCAATACCTTCATACCCATAACACGCTACTTCAATGTCAGCGCGTATCTTTACTGCTTGAGATGTTAACTTGCATTTGATATTGTTCATTAACACTTCCTTTGTATTCTCATCTAATCCGCACTCATTTAATATTGATGGATCCCTATAGAAAATGATACACAATAACATTCAAACATACTTTTACAATTAAAACTTAATAATAAATGTTTTTTTTCTTGAGCTGTTTAAAAATTTATCCACCTTTTTCAAAACAACATTCCACCAAACAAATAATATCAAATCAAGAAACAAGAACTTATTGAACATGAAAGTAGGCCTATATATTACATTTTAAATATATTTACATATTAAAAAGAATTAGCCTACTTCACATATGGTAAAAATAATAAGCTGAAAAAAATAAGTAAATACTGGAAAATTTTATTGAAACATCAAGATAAGGTTGTAAATACCTTTATCATTGTGTCTAAAGGAATCAAAGAGAAAATGTAATCGTGTAATGAAATGCACAAATTACAGTACACAATATATAATTTTTTATTCAATAACAGTTCTTATGTGTTAAAGGTCATCACGTCCTCTCTACTGCCATGTTAGGCTACAGTTCCTCTCTATTGGATTTCTGTAACAGGATAGTATTTCTTCTGTACCAAACAATGGTAACTTATGGATGATATTAGAATATAAGCAAATGTAAGTTCTGCTTATTAGAATCAAATTGGGACTTCTGAAATCGATTCAATTATATAGCTAATTCAACAAAGCAGAGACAATAACATAAAATATTATGGTCTGAAGTATGAAAATTTGATTCAATAGAACAGGTGGTTTGATTAAGCAGATTTACTGTGTCTGTTTCTGAAACTTCCACGATGAAGACAGAACAGACACTTTATTAAGTAATATCATATTTTACTTGTAGTTTGATTTGACTTGAAATACTAAACTGACAAATCTACCTTAAATATAAAGTATAAATGTAGTATATTCTATCAAACTGATTTTCCAGTTCTTGCAATGATAAGGAGAACAACATATACTATGCTACTTACAAAACCGCCTGCTTGAAGAAATCATATGCTGAAGCTTTCTTCTTCATCCGTTCCTCAAAGAACCAAGCTGTTTTCTCATACAACTCTTCAAGTTGTTCATTTGACTCATAATTGAGTAGTTCAGCAACATGCCTTAAAATTGAATTAACTGCTTTTGCTTTAGCAAATCGTTCTGTACATTTCTCGACATCTTCAGGGGATACACGTCTTTTACTCAAATCTATATAACCTGTTATAAAAAAAAGAGTAAAACAAACTTAAATTTTTTAATTTATGAGTCCACTACTTGTGAAGTATTCAACTAATCTAACAACGTACCTTTTTCTTTGTCAACTCTAATGACAACAACAGGCTCAGTTTTTCCAACCCTAATCAATTTATTTATAGATCTTATACGCCTTCTTGACAATTCAGACAGAAGTATCATTCCTTCAATATTATTATATTCTAATAAATGTACATATGCACCCATTTCTGCTATACTTCTTACATTCACCATGACTACATCTTCAACTTCTGGATACTTTTCTTTATAAAACCGACACGAAAGCGGCATGATGCCTATAAAAAAAAATAGAAGACAACAAATATTATTTACTGTAAAGTACATCTCGTGTATTTTTAATTTTTATTATTGTAATATCTAATTTTCTATATACAATTACAATATAAATTAAATCCATACCTTACTGTTGTAGTTATTTTTTTAGAGCTTCCACATCAAATCTTTTGCAAAAATAACTGTATTATGTGTAAGTAATTACACATTACATATTATTTATAACTGATACACATACACTACACTTTGAATTTTTATCATATTTGAATACACTTCTCTTGAATTCAAAATAAAAAAAATCGGCGGGGGCTGTGTCAGAGCCACGGCCGCAAATCTTCAGAGCATAGAATACATCTGTGTGCTTTAGGGTTGCTAATGTGTTATGAATAAAATGAACAAACACATATTTACTTTTAAAAAGAACAAAATTTTATTTGCAAAATCATCACACAAGTTAATTAGTTGGTTCAAGCAAGACTTTATTTATAATGGGCCTATGATAGGAGAAGTAGCTGATATAAGGTAAGATATCAACGCTGATGTTTCTGGTGAAAGTCAAATCGATGGTGGTGTTACCCAGCATAGTCGGTGGCATCATCAGAAATACATATAAACATACATTTTATAATCGCTTAAGACAATTACAAAATATACAGACGTATCTGTATAAAAAATTACAAAATATATCAATACAATCGCATAGTAAAAACATTAAAAACTGCAGGAACGGATAAAGGTATAGTTCCGATGCCGCTAAATATCATTTGTTTATTTACTTGTTACTATGGTAATTAATTCTGGTCTCCATGGTGTTGACTCGACTTCAGTATTTATTTCCTTGTCTTTTAAGCGTTGTCGGTAAATCCTCTGAGGTTCGGCATTAGTCATTTTGGGTTTTTTGAATTCCCCATGATTTTCTCTACTCTTCTGTATGCGTTTACGATACTTTTTAGCACGTTTAGCATCCATATACTGTGACATTTTGTCCGAACACACGATTTTTACAACTTGAATTACGATTATTCAAACCTCTTAATAATATCACCGCTATTACGGTACACTATGTAGATAGTACTCGATGAGACAATTTTAACGACACCTCACTCAACGTTCTATCGCATCGGAAACCGGAGAAATACTAATTTTAGTGCGCACCAAGTGGCGCAAAACATTTCTATTTCTCCCCCCCCCCGCTCACCCCACACTGGATGATGCAATAGCCCGCTTATATTGTGCTATTTATTATCTTTGTTCCTTTATCTGTCGAATGGTACCTCATATAAGCTTGAATCTTTTGTCGTTTAGATAATATTTCAATTTCAAACGTGACGTGAAAACGTAACACTCGATTTTCTGGTTGGGGGCGCCTATTGCTGGCCTGAAAGGTAAGACGTATTCTACGTCAATAATGGACACGCATTCATGAAAATCATATTCACCAATTTATCAATTATCAAAGTTTAAACACTAAGGTAGTATTACCCCCCCCCCCCCGCCATCTATTGAATGGACACTAATGTAGAAGGTCCGTCCTTCCTGGTGAAATGCCTAATGGTCTCACCTTCAGAGCTTCCCAATGTCATAATTACAAACAGAACTCAGCAGACATGCTGTTCACAATAATTTGGAATTCATTTTTGTATTTTTCAAGTATCATTCTGTTTATCTCTCAGTGGAATCATAACTTTATGGAACACAGTCCACTAACTACAGCAATAACATAGTAAACAGTGCAATACAGGCCAACAACTGACAGACAGTAGTAATAATTCAGGCACAAAATATAAGTCATTTTCTTTGTAAATGTCAACAGTAAAAATTATTTTATTTGCTATACTTTGAACATCAAAAGAAACATTAACCAAGTACCGAAAAAACTGGAAGTGTGTGAAACATATTGTATACAAATATTATTTTATTAATATTCTCGATAAAACCACCACAACAAATAAAATTGTCACAAGTACACTCATTAGCCAACATAACAAACATAATCAAACCTACATGATAAATGTTTGAGTAACTAGAAAGTTATATTTTAACCATAAATGAACACAATCTGTCACTGACATTGTCGGAAAAAATGAGACTTCACACAAACCTTGTAATCATATTATATGCAATTGGCTGGCCTTCATAACATAGGTTTTTCGCCCACATTAAAATAATAAATTTATATTTATTCACACTCAAAAATTTTACTGAGTACCAAATTATTTCTCTCTCATGAAACTGACACTACAGTACCTTATCAAATACTATTTCTTTAAAAAACTTCTATTCTGATCGTTATGACTTCAACTGGTTCAAGTTTTTAAGCTTAAATAAGCTTATAAAGTTAATACAACATACGTATTATTCACTAAACATTCTGCAATATGTTGTACTTAAAGCATGACAATTTATAGGTTAGGACTATATTAGGACTGCAATAGTAAATCAACAGTCTTAATGACAAAATATAAACGTTACCTTTTAAAAATTATACTAATTTCGGTACTAAACAAACTTTTTGTTTTTGTTGATGTCTATTCTTTATTCCTAATTTTACATAAATTAACCTCTCAATACGTTAACAAACTGGCTGACGCAAGAACCGCAAATGGAGGAGTGGCAACACTGAAAACTTAAATTTCTCTCTTGAGTTAATCCATTAATCAGTACGAACACAAACTATTACTATTGGTGTAAGAATATTACAAACTGTTTTTTTTTTCGCTTTAACTCCCTCTAATATTAGTTGCAATTTGATAGTTACATAACATTCTTGGACGGAACAAGAATTGAACGTATATATAATCGTTTATTAAAACGTAATTTCCGTTACTTTAGCTCAAATAGTTGTTTTTACATATTAGTAATAATTATTTTTAATTGGAGAATGTTCTTATCTGGCGTTACAGCCTTTAGTGGGCTTTAGCCTCCTCAACAATACTCCTCCATGCTTACCTATTCTTCACCCTCCAATTCCCATGCTAGCAAGATCTTCTATTACACTGTACAACCATCTCGTCCTTGGCCTGCCTCTACGCCTAGTAGTTTCTATTCTTCTTTTCAGCATACTATCCACATGTCCCAGCCAATGCAACCTCTGTGATTTGATGAATTTCACTATGGAAACCATGTAGTAGAGCCTGCAGTTCATTGTTATTGTGCATTCTCCAACCGCCTTCTTTTCTTACCAAGCCATAAATTTTATACAATATTTTGCCCTCAAATGATTTTAAAGCACTTTTGTCATTCCCTGTCAAAGTCCACACCTCAGATCCACATGTATCAACTGGTCACACAAGAGAATAATATACTTTAGGTTTTATACCTCTTGTAACACAATTGTTTTTAAAGATTAATATAGATTATTAAACTTTCACTTGTGAAACTTGCTTTGTTTCCTCCCGTACGCGTTTCGGCATTGTGTGCACCTTCGTCAACGGTGTGAGACAGACTGCCAGTAACTTGTAACGGTTTTAGTTGGTAGGTTGAGTGGGGGTGGTGTTTGTATATTTCATATTGTTCTGCTGTGTTAAATTTACGACTTTTAGGTAAGTAGTGTAATATCTCAAGATTAGCATCTATGTTGGTGTAGCTGTGGTTTTTTGTGCGTATGTGTGTGGCGAACGCGGAATGTATGTTGTTGCTGGATAGAGCTTTTATGTGTTCAGAGTAATGTGATGAAAAAGATCTTCCCGTCTGGCCTAACGTCTTTTTAAAGATGTTAATATTTGCAACATAAGCTCTAGTTCCTACTCGTATCCTTTCTCTTATACTCATCCTAATGTTATTATCATTTGATACCAAGGCACCCAGATAACTAAAGCAGGACACTCCTTTGAAACACTTACCATTCACATTGAAATCTCTAGGAGCCCTTCTGGTCTCTGAGTTGAACAATATTTTGTATTGTTTTCATTTACAACAAGACCAATTTTCAGTGCTTCTCCTTCCATTAATGCACACGTTTTTGAGGATATCAATGTTTCTTGCTACTATTGCAATGTCGTCCACATGTGCACATATTTGAATACAATTCCATAATTGATCTCATACAGTATTTACAACAAACTACTTAGCAAATCATTGGAAATGCTGCTCTTTCACACCTTATCTTGACTGAAATCAGAATTTAAATATTTTATACTAATCAGAGTTGTTTCTGCTAACAAAAATGTAAACAAGCGTTCATAATATTACATAATGTAGGAAAGTTGTAATGCAGCATTAAAGACAGCCTCAACATGTGGTATTAAAAAGTTAATACTTTTCTTCTGAAAATGAAAATTCCTTCTATGAAATGTGCATCATACAGTGCAATATATGCACTTATATTAATTACATTTATTATAATTAAAATATACATACTTTATGAATCTGTATAAAACAATTTATATTTGTGTATAAATAATTATATATAAGAATGTTTGATCTTAAATAAATATACTAAATTGTGCAAAGGTATGTTTATATACTTTGTTCATATTTCATTGATAATAAGAATCACAAGATTTAAAATCTGAATTTTGTTATGTGTTTTTATCTTATTATGATAGTTATTAGTATTAAAAATATGTACAATCTCAATTAAGTGTAGAATATAAATTGTACAACAATTTGTACAGCACTATTAATTTTAATACACACGTATACTCTTTAACTGAATTTTAATATAGTAAAAACCCTGTCAAGACGTCCCTGCTTATTACGCTATCCTGTATAAAATACCCTATTTATAGCACTCAAATCACACTTAAGATACTCTTTTTGAAACATATTTTTATGTGTTTACATGGTATTTTATATATATTTTATACGTTTTCATATAAAAATATGTTTACGTGGTATAACTGAGAGCTGCCTTCCTAGTACACATTTCATAGTTTAGTTGACGGATATCAAAAATTATATACTGATGATACACATTGTCATGATGTTTGCTACTTTACTGACGTGTTATCAGTGTTTCTGCTCACTTCTCATGGACTGAGGCATGTTATTAAATTTCAAATTGGTCAGTTTCCAGTCGTGTTCGGTGTAATACAGTCTTGTGTTGCTGTAGTAAAGTGGTTGCGACTGTGATTAGAGTGAGTATTAAACAGAAAGCACTCTCTGTGCTGGATATAATGGAAACTGTAAGAAAGAATGATGGAACACTACACAATTTGCTGATTCATTAGGAACCCAGTTGTCAACATTAAGAACAATAATAAAGGATCAAGGCTCAATCGCTGTAACTGCAATTTCCTCCTGGTGGATGTAATAGGAGGAAAGTCAAATGTGGAGTCACAAGAACATTTTGATTGACTGGTTTTATCAGGCTCAAAGTGCAACTGTAACTATAAATAAATGTACCTATATTTTATACCTATAATTGAATCACTGTAGATGTGTAAAACAGCATATAAATTAAACTTTGAATTTTCTGCCTCACCAGATTTCCGGAGAGTCAGTGTCAGTGAAAGTAATACTAGTGAATGGCAACATGAAGTGGTATCTAATCTTAAAAGTCGTGATACAAACCCCATTAAGTTTTCAATGCCGATGAATGTGGCTTGTTTTTAAGAGTATGCCACACAAATAGTATATTTTTAAATTAGAAAAATGTCATAGGGAAAGTTACAAAGGATAGCGTAACAGCACACATTACTGTAAATTCTGATGTTTCTGAAAAACTGCCTTCAGGTGTGGTGGGAAAGTCGACTAACCCACAATGATTTAAAAATGTAAAAAACTTCCCATGGGTCTGTAAGAGCCAAGGACATGCATGGCTGACCAAAAATTTGTTTTTGTCACACGATTAAAGGATTTGGACAGCACAATGATGAAAACCAGATGCAAGATTCTGTTGTTCGTAGACAAGTGTCCTGGTCACCCTAAGAGTGAGGTCCTCAAAAACACAAGAGTTCATCTTTTAACTTCCACAAGCAAACTTTAGTCTACACACCAGGCGAAAATAAATTTGCATTCCAGCATTTGTATTGCAAGTGAATCATACTGCATTACCTTTGAGGTCCTTTGATGAGCATTTTATGGGGGTTTTATTGTATTTAGTTTTCTTCTCAAAGTGCCATCTTCTCCTAGAAGTTGGTAAAGGCCATTGCATTTTTTTTTTTGTTTACAATAACTGATTGAAATTGCGTTCAAGTGATTCTCATAAGTTTTTGTCGCTACAAAATTGTTCATCTGTCAAGATTTTCCATTTCATGATTAACCTCAGTTCAAATTTGCCTACAGTATTCTGGTTTTTGTTATTTAATGATTTCTTCCTTTTTTTTACCGATATATTTAAGTACTTCTATATTTGACATTCTACTGATATATACATAATATTCTTAAACATTTTTCTTTAAGATATATGTGGTTTTGTCTTACATCTTAAACATCGTACTTAGTGTATAAAATATATAATACTTATAATACTGAAATTTCAGATTTAAGAGTTCTGCTGATATCTTGAAACAAAAATTAACTGTTTTTTCTTGAATCTTAATGTACATGTCTCACTCTTGTACAAAGTAAAACTAAGGAATAAAATCCCTAAACTGATATGACTTACTGAAGCGTTATTTTGGTCATTTTGCTGTTACATCAACAGTTCATTCAATATCTAAAATTCATTAGCTAACAAAACAGTAGAAGTGGCCATTATATATCTGAAATGTGAAATATAATAAGATCTTGAAGAATAAACAATTCAGATGGGATTAAGTAAGAAAAAAACACACGACAAAACTAGTAACCAAACCTATTAAAGAAAAAAAAAAATTGAATTACTGCACAACCAGACTAACTGACATGAATATGTATAAAGGACTGGCCACGTTAATAATAGAGGTAGGATGAGTAAAACTAAAATTATTGTGTATAAAAAGAAATTATTGTGTATTATCCAGTACAACATATTTAATATATTACCACTGTTCAATGTCATGAAACTGTAGGACCAATGTTGTGTGTTCTGTGAATCTGCAGAGCCTGCGAGAGATGGTGGCTAAGTTAGGCTATAATAGTTCAACTGTGGTACAAAGTCTTTAATAAATTTGTTTTTTAGTTTTCATAATGTTCAAAGATTTTTTTTCATATTGTAGGCCCCATATATTTTAGGGTAATGCTCAAAAGTATATTCAAATTCTTATATCATTCTATACAGTATATTTATCTTTGTTAATTTTGGAACAATTTAGTTTCTTTTCAAGAGAGGTATGATTATTTTCTTTTTGTGTAATTCATTTAAAACTATTTACAACTTTTTGTAGACAAGTACTATTATGATCAAATATATGATATACATGTAAGCCGGCTACGCACTAACCATCCCCGCTGACGGGCAGCAAGTCAAAAACGACAGTGCGTAGCTTTGACATTCATCCGCACGTTGTGTATTTTTTGAAGGATGTGCACGACAAAAAATGAGTCCAGCAAGACCATCAGCTCAAGCCACATGACATGCAGATGAATCGTGTGTAGTGTTGACGGATGTCAAGGAATCGTGCATGCTTGATCATGCGTACGCTTGCTGTCTATCAAATCGTCATTTTCAAGAAAGTACAGTACATGTTTTTAGAGCACATTCGTTTAATAAATGTTTACTGTTTAATTTTACATTACATTCATTCTTTAGTTTAAATTTTATAAGTAACGATTCAGATAAAATTTCTGTTAAATATTTAGTTTAGTTTATTCTTTGTTTACATAACACATTGGCAGTTATTATTTTAAATACTGTTATTATTAATTTGTTTTAATTACAATTCATAACAGACCGTGAAATAACATCGAAATTTTTTATCCAATATTTCTTTTTCCTTTTTTTGTGACCACAAACTGAATGTAATAATAAAACAACACCCATTTTTTGATGTCTTGATAAAACAGGTGGCATGATTTTCAACAAATTTAATTATCAGAACAATTTTTTAATTTTAATACAGAAAAAAATCAATAAAATGATTTTTACAAAACACAATGAGAACTAAAGAATGTCTGGCACTCTGGAGGAGTTGCACGACAGTGTGGTGCGCACATCCGTCACCGTCGTCGGGCATGCTGGACAGCGGCGATGGATAGTGCGTAGCCGGCTATACACAAATATATGATCAAAATATTTCTAAAAATGTTGGAATATTCAGGAGTGTTGTTAGGATGTTGAGTGAGTCACCTATCTGACGTTTTTTTTGCAGGAGTTAGAAATATTAGTTATGCTACTGCAAATGTGTACAACTATTTTAACTGTGTATCAGCTGATAAGTACAAGTGCATGCGCACATAATTACAAACATTTAACAGAATTACCAAAATTATTAACAGATTAACAAAAACGTGGCCAATATTACAGAACACTGCATAACTACTGTACTTTTTCAACATTTCTTTACATAGTATTACAAATGCACAATTAATACATTTTTAAACATAATTACACAAATCTGCACAATATTTTTCACAATCACCAGATATCTTTTGATGCTATTCGGCTAACTACCGAAGACAGAAGACTTGAAATAATTAGTTCATCGTCTTTAATTTTGTAAGTAGTTTTGATTAAATTTTCATCAGTAAAATTCTTCAGATACGACATATCTTTCTCTTCTCCGTCAATTTCTGCAAGCACTTTATCAATATTATTGTTGTCACTATTAAAAACAGCTACAATAAACTGAGTGTCAGTCTCTTCGACGCCAAACTTTGCTAGTGAGGGGGCAATGCTTCTTGAAAACGATAAATTATATAGAACTTCAGTGTATAATGTTTTTGAACTACATTTATTTGCGTGTTCACTTACTACAGCTTTATTCGCAGCTACAACTATTTGAAACGGATCTAGAATTAAAGAAGGTTTCATTATACAACACTCAATTGTACCAGCTATAACCTTATTTCTCACATCCTTTGTGTTCTTGACATTACACACTAGCGCTAAAGAAATCTCCCTTCCGTAGTCTAAATTATATGTCTCACGTTTTATTACTGACGACATATTAAAAAATTCGTGTTTTAAAGATAACACAATCTAAAAATAGTAACATACAAATTTCGCTCGTTTCACGCACTCTAGTTTGTATATTAACTGAATTCCGCGTGTTTACTCTGTTTACAGCTGTCGAGTGGTCAGTGTTGTCAACAAGAGTAAGTAAAATTACTCGTACAGATATTAAGAATTCCCAATTTCAACCAAAAATACCCTCCGCGGGTACTCTTGTATGTACGGTATGTAAAGGCCCCTCACACCTTCCAATCCAATCCGATCCGATGTCCAAAATTTAGGATGAAAATAGCAATTGTATAGTGTGTAGGACGATCGTCCTTACAACAAAGTTGGAATCCGATTTAGGAAGATCGGGCGGTCCTCGCCATCCGACTAGCCGATTTAGGATAGATCCCCTCCATCTTCCATCCAAGATTGTATAGTGTGTAGCGCAGTCGGGCGTCGGTTCCGATTAGTTGTTTCTTTTGTTTTCAGCGGACTGCAAGTGAAGTTGTTGAACATGTTTTTCATTTTGTTTTGAGTATATAGTGAGTAAAATGGCTGAAGACGAATGTAGAAATATTTTATTGAACTCGCAAAATGGTATTACCTTTTTCTATGAACGGCTTTACCATTCTCAGCAATTCCATAAAACATTGTTCATTCATTCGTAAAAAAATTCGGAAATCGTCTGAGTTCAATTGCTTCAACAATATCGAATGGGTAAATTTCTTTCTTTCCTTTAACCACTTTTTTTGCCCAAAATTTCCTTTCTGGTGGGGGCTTTTGGAGGATCAACAGTGTTGTAAGAGCAACCCCGATTTTTTGATTTTTCGACAAAAACGGTGCCATTACGAGGGTGTGACCAGGTCGGGAATCTCAATGGTACTGACTAAAATGACGAGATCGGAGAAAGAAATTGGACAGTATGGATAGAGATCTCCTTTCCTAAATTGGAGATCCGATAAGATTGGATTGGAAGTGTGTAGGGGCCTTAAAATTTTTTTTACAAGCTACTGCATATTAAATGTTTCACACGTATTAATTCACTTTCAAAATAATAATTATTCTGTATATAATTATTATATGTATTGTTGGCTCATTCATACCCAAAGTACCATTTTTAGGGTAGGCCTATCATTTAATAACAAAATGAGGTTTACGCACTTGAGGAATGTTTCCCAAACTTTTGTTTTTTATATTTTCAAAAATAATTTTTTCACCATCCTCTCGGAAAAATTCTACCTTTATCTCAAAATAAGATTGAAAGCATAATTTTTTTTAATTTAATTTAAATATAATCTAGTAGAGTGTGTTATTTTTGATTCCAAAAATCTAGTATAAAAATAAAACCTATTTTAATTTGAAAATATAATAAATTTAATTCAGAAAAACTAAATTATTATATTTGTTAAAACAAAATAGTAAAGAAAAAGGAGTTCCATTATTGGTAATATATTAAAATTTAACAATACTGTGACACTGACACGATGATGCCAGTGTAGAGAGTATCAGCTGTTCATCGATTTCGAGAAGGCGTTTGACAGGGAGAATCGGAGCTAACTATGGGCAATAATGGCAAGGAAAGGGGGCCCAATCCCACAACATCTAATTAGAGCTATACAGAGTCTTTCTATGGAGAATAAAATCTTAATTGAAGCAGGGAGACCAAGAACAGGTCCTAGAGTTAGCCTGATCAATTGCGGAGTAAGACAAGGGTGTCCATTATCACCTTCTCTTTTTAATTTATGTACTGACGGTGCCATTCAAAACTGGCAGATGGGTCTTCCGGAGCATTTTATAATTGGCCACTCTGCAATTGACACTTTGTTGTTTGCGGACGATCAGGCTATTCTCAGAAAACAGGTTGCAATGGTATATAGGCCTACATTTGTTAAATCGAATCTGCAAAGACTTTGGATTACAAATATCCACGCTTAAGACCAAGGTGATGGCTCTTCATGGAACTGATCCCATACGGGCAAACATTGTTATAGATGGTACTGTCCTGGAACAAGTCAGCAATTTTGAATACAGTGCATCTTATAACACAAGCAACAACGTTGTGAATAAGTTGCATAAGAACAACCTTATGTGCGGGACCATCAGGCAAACTGTTAAGTCAGCAAGTAAAGAAACACACCTAAAATTCTACAAGGTGATGGCCCTTCCTATACTTCTTTATGGGTCTGAGAATTGGATTTTAACGAAGGGCCAGGCCAGTCGTATCCAAGCGGCTGAAATGAGACTTATCAGGCACGGTATACTCTCCATGATCGTAAAAGAAACACAGATATACGGCAGCAACTGAATATTATGACTATCGGCTGAATTGGTGGGACCATCTTTGCCGAATGGATGACTGCCGCATCCCCAAACAACTATGGAACTATAAGCCGAAGGGACGGAAAGATGTGGGACGTCCGAGGAAGCGTTGGAGAGACCAGCTCTAGATTTTGGCTGTTTGAGACTGGAACAAACCATCCTTGATTTAATCCTTGCAGATGATGATGATGACAGCAGCATATCAATTGAATGCAAATTATTTTTCGAACTATTTAGTTGTAGCTGTAAAACTGGGTTGGTATTTTCTTTTTTCATTTGTTAATGGACAATAAGAAATAAGTCTAAATCCTTATCAGTAAAAATATCCATATATTTTTTGTCTATAATATTTTTGTATACTCGAAGTTTACATGTTTTTAGAACTAACCGCCTTTAGATTTTGTTCATATGACAATAAAACAGTAAAGCTTCATTTATACGTTTTTCAGGGGACTTCGAAGAAAAAACGGATAGGCCTAAGTGTGAAAAATGTATAAGTGAAATAGAAGACTAATAGTATAATTAAATGGTATGGTACGGTACTGAATAAAAATTACTTGTAATTTACAAATTGGAATAAAACAACATAAACTTATAAAACACATCAGATGTATAGAGAAAAACTACACAGACATAATTAATCTTTCCCCTCAAGGATCCATTATCTTCGCCTGAATTTTTTTTCTTTCCTGCGGCTACAGAATAAACTATGCCTTCAAATCTTCACAACCGTGTCATAATTTTGTCCGCGATACATTACGGCGCGTTACAAAGCGTTTAATTGTCTCTAGAGCATCAATTCTCTCTAGAACCAACGACGTCACTAAAACATAAGCAGGTCTGTGTTGGTTCGTCGTCGTCGTCGTCTTCTTCGATCATTTCCTGTTGAATGCCATTAGCAATCTCCTATATGGTCATCCGATATGGTTTTCGCCATATTGACATATTCGTCAAATGACGTACGACCTTCTAATTTGGCCCATTCCTCATCATCAACGGGAACATCACAACTATCTTCATTATTCCCGAATCCGGCTTTGTGACAACAGTTGCAGACAGTGAGTTGCGGTAGGGGAAGTGGGGCAAGATGGGGTAGCGGGGTAAAACGGGGTACTGAAGCTCCTGGCTCAGGAGGTGCTTCTATCTTGCGGAAAAGTAGCAAAATAGTTGTAGTGAGAGATAAAGAAACGACGTTGAGCACAACGGCCACTTTGCTCGCGTTGTTTGCAGTGTGTGGATGTTTTAGTCTAAAGTTAGTGATTTTTGCTCTGGCCTTATTTTGTTGGCTCATATTTGAACGTGTGTTTTTGTAGGTAAGTAGTATTCTACAGAACATATTTCTTATCATATTAGTGAAAAAGGTAGTTTATAAGGATATTTTTACAGTGGTTGAATTTTATCTTCCTCAAAACCTAACCCTGGCCAGTCAGTAAACATGCTAAATGGTGTCAGTGGGGCAAGACAAGGCATTTTAGGAGGGGCAAGACGGGGTAGTACCCCATCTTGCCCCACTCGTATTTCATCAATTGTTTTATTCTTTTCAGATTTAATGAGATGGTGAGACACTACCAAAGGAAGTCGGATCGGGGGAGATGGTCACCAGAATCTATGAAAGGTGCAATTGATTCCATTATTAGCTGAGAAATGGGCTATAAGAAGGGAGCCAGAATATTTAATGTTCCACAGTCTACTCTTGAAAGAAAAGTGAAAAAACCAAAGAACTGCCGCTGGACAGTTTCTGCTTCCGAAAATATTTATCAAAATCAACAAAACCCAATATTAGTTCAACCCTTGGGACCTATTCAAACTGATTTCTCTTTGGAAGAAGAGGACCTTCTTGTTAACTACATTTTAAAAATGGAAGAAAGGCTGTTTGCCTAACTTCGTATGACCTCAGGCTCTTAGCATATCAGTGGGCTGAAAAATTGAGGAAACATCATAGCTTTAATAAAGGTAAAAAAATAGCCGGCAAAGATTGGCTAAGTGGATTTAAATCTCGCCACCCCCAACTGACACTTAGAAAACCAGAAGCCACAAGTGCGGCTAGAGCAGCTGCTTTTAACAAAGTGAATTTTGGGAAGTTTTTTGATCTTTTGACCCGAGTTGTGGACGAAAACAAACTAACCCCAGACAGGATATACAATTGTGATGAGACTGGCGTGTCAGTAGTCCCAAAGCACAGATCTAAAATACTCTCACTGAAGGGCAGAAAGCAAGTTGGCTTCCTGACATCTGCTGAGAGAGGCAATACGATCACCACTGAAGTTTGTTTCAGTGCTGCCGGAGCATACATGCCTCCCCTTTTTGTATTTCCTCGCGTCCGTGGAAATGATCTGCTTATGAACAATTGTCCCCCAGGAGCATGGGCTGAATACCATTCAAGTGGTTGGATGCAGTCGGAAATATTTGTGTCCTGGTTCAAGAAATTTGTGGCATGGAGTTGAGCAAGTAAAGGTTCACCAGTTTTACTTCTGCTTGACGGACACTTCACACACACACAAAAAACATGGCTTTAATTGATTATGCGAGAGACAATGGTGTCATTATGTTATGCTTTCCGCCACATTGTACTCACCGTTTACGGCCCCTTGATGTGAGTTTCATGAAACCTTTGAGTGTCTTTTACGATCAAGAGGTAGCTACTTGGCTTCGGTCAAACCCTGGTCGTGTCGTTACACAGTTCCAAATAGCAAAACTTTATGGAAACGCCTTTGTGAGAGCAGCGACAATGACAACTGCAATTAATGGTTTCCGTAAGACAGTGTTTGACCACTCAATCCAGCTGTTTTTGGTGAACATGACTTTGCACCGTCTGAAACTACAGACAGAGAACTTGAGCCTATTGCCGACCAAGGTCCCGAGCCTGTTGCCGTACAAGATCCAGAGTCTACTGCCGACCAAGGTCCTGAGCCTGTTGCTGTACAAGATCCTGAACCTGTTGCCATCCTAGGTCCCGACCCTGCCGCTGACCAAGGTTCACTCATATGTGTTACCCCAAACTCTCAACTTTTCAAGGTTTTGTCAAAGCCGTCCTGTTCTCCTGAGGACATTTTACCAATACCCAGTTGCAGTGAGATCCGAATTAACAAGAAGCCTCAAAAACACGGAAAAACTGCGGTAATAACTGAATACTCTTATAAAAATGAATTACAAAGTGAGATTAATGTGAAAGCTGAAAAAGAACAACAAAAGATAGAAAAGTCTAAGAAGAGGGAAGAAAACAGAATGATTCAAGAGAAAAAAATAAAGAAAAGCAAAGTTAAGGTAAACTTGGAAAAGAGTTTTGACTTTGCACCATCAACTACCAAACAGAAAAAGGTTGACCAGTCAAACCATAAAATTGAGAAAGTGAAGAAAACTAGACCTAAAACAAGGCCTCCGCTCAAAAGGAAAAGATCTGATTCTTCATCATCGTCCGAGACTTCTGATGCCGAATGCCTGTATTGTGGATATTAATATTCACAATCAAATGAAGGATGGATTAAGTGTTGGCAATGCCAGAAATGGGCTCATTGTTCGTGTTCAGGGGAGGAGGACGAAGACAATGAAGCTGTTCATCTTTGTGATATATGTAAAGACTAACCCCACCTTACCCCATGTGTGTTCCCATTTTGCTCTGCCTGGTGGGGCAAGATGAAGTTTTTGACTTATATAACTACAAAATTTGTGTTTAATTTCATTTTGAAAATATAATGTTGATTTCAATTTTATAAATACTATATAACATTGTACTAATAAAGACATACTTTTCAGATTCAATTGTGTTTTTTTTATTCTCTACAGCTGTTTTTTTGTTAAGTGCCCTGTCTTGCCCCACTCTCCCCTACTCTGTGTCATGAAGCTGCGATGTAATGCATTTGCTGTTAGAAGAGAGTAAAGCGTTACGAATTTGTTCAAAAATGTAATTTTAATATGCCTATACTGTAATTTCTTTATGTAAACCTATGCTTATAAGTAATTTTACATGTGGATTACCCCATTGTCTGTACCTGGTATACACAGAAATCAAATGTAAGTTTCAGAGTAATGACAGAAAATCACGGTAGAAAATACAGGGTCATGGTAAAAGAATGCTAGGATTTAAAAAATCCCCTACTCCTCTCCTGGTATAAACATTTTAATCTTTCTGAACTACTGATATTTTTTTCATTTCAATCTATTCATCACTTATAAACAGTAGCCTACGTATTTGAAATATCGGCAGAACATCGCGTAGAATCATATTGTACAGTATTGCTTTCACTAGTTACAAGTTATAAAAATCATGGGTAAATCTTGCCTGCAAAATGTGAATTTTCAATTCATCTTTCTTCTCAATGTGTACACAGTGGCATGACATGCTGTACCAGCATTCTGCTATGATGAAATTTAAAATTGCAGATTATTCCCAGGTACAGCGGTTGCAGTTTGTTTGTTCAATTTTCAGGAAAATTCTCACGTTCTTTAGGTGTGATGTATCAGGAGGATTGTGCATCTGTCTACAAACAGGAGGATTTTTCGACACTTTGCTCTCATTTTTGCATCGACGCCTCGCAACCAGTCTTCACTTTTGTCGCTATGCACAACTTATTGTTGTTAGCATATTTTGTAGGGAGCGTTGCAACATTTTTAAAAGACCGTTGCAACATTTTAAAATTTCTCTACAGTTAGGGGAAGTAGTTTTTCACTTCCATCACTGTTTGGGCACAACAACATTGTTACATGTTGTTTACTCCGCTTCCCATCATGACAGTTGTCCTCTTCGAATGTCATTTTGCCGCCAGGTAGTAAATTAAAAAAGAAGCCTGTGTCATCGGTATTGAACATGTCTTTGGGAGCATACTGAGACGTTAGTTCCCTCAAACGGGTTTCTTTCCACGCACACACTGTATTAACGTCTACACTCTTACTCTCACCACACACACTTTTGCTGCCAATGTCATGCCTTATCTTAAATTTATGTAGCCAGCCGATCGATGCATAAAAATCATCGACACCGAACCTGGCTGCCAGTTCATTTGCTTTTTCGCAAAGCTCTGACCCGCTGGTAGGAATTCCTTCTGCCCTGTGCTGCTGGAATCACTGTAACACTCTACCAGTTTTGAAACCATTAGTCAATTTTACTACGGCCCCGGGTTTCAAAACGGCCAAAAAACTCGTCACACTAATTAAAGATAACATCTTTCTCAAAAACAACCATATTATCGTCAACAATATTGATTTCATAAATAAAGTCAACGACATAAAATTACAAGCCAGTTACAAACTAGCCTCCTTTGACATCATCAATTTATACACAAATATACCCGTGAACCAAACTTTAGATATTTTGAATGACAATCTTCATGATACTAACAAATTGGACACACAACTCATTAAAGAACTAATTATCATACTAAGACTCATCCTTCAGCAAAACTATTTTACTTTCAACGGTAATTATTATATTCAAACAGACGGTCTGGCCATGGGTTCACCGTTATCCGGCCTGTTGGCTGATATATATCTTGACTTTTATGAGAACAATTATATCCTTAACAATAATATCTTCGCCAATAATATTATCTTTTATGGCCGATATGTTGATGATACTTTTCTAATTTTTAACGGTACTTTACGCCAAATCAGTAATCTTAAAAATCATATGAATACCGTTACCCACAATATTCAATTTACTATGGAAACTGAAACCAATAATGAACTCAACTTTCTTGATCTTACTGTCACCAGGCAACTTAACAGCTTAAACTTTAAAATTTACAGAAAACCTACCACCACAAATGTGACCATACATGCAGACTCACACCACCCCTTCTCTCAAAAATTAGCGGCCTACAACAGTTTTATTCACAGACTTTTGATGATCCCCCTAAATAATGATGATTTCGAGTGTGAACTCAACATAATTAAACACATAGCTCTGGCCAACGGATATGAATCCCAAATGATCGACAATATTCTTAGAAAACACAAATCCCGTCGTTCCAAACAGACACATGATATTACACCTAACAACAAATACATCACAACAACATACACTGAGTTGATGCCCAAGATCCTTACATCCACTTTAAATAAATTAGGTTATACTGTCATTTTTAAAACAAATAACCGTCTACGGAACTTAGTTCGCCCAGTCATTCAAACAACAATTGAATCCAAAACTGGTATTTACAAACTTATATGTGACGATTGTGACCGATTTTATATCGGCCAAACGGGTAGACCGTTCATCAAAAGATTCCGCGAACACAAACCACAAAGCCATTTTAACAGGGGTAATTTTTCCATAGATAATATTAAATCCAACTTTACAAGGCATCTGATTTCATGTAATCATTCTTATACAAATTTCAACAATAATTTCATACCCCTACATTATTGTGCCAAAGGCCGTTATATGGATGCGCTTGAAGAATTCGAGATATATAGAGGTCATAATAACCCAGATGTGTGTGACGACATACTTAATGATAAACTTAACTTCAGGTCCAACCCACTGTATGATACCGCGCTGCGATCGATTACAGATAATAATAGATAACAGGTTCCATTGACGCAGTTCAGGCATGCTACACGCGGTGCACCGTGTTCGTGTAATAGAACACCTTTATATGTTTTAAATATTTTTGTATTTATTTATTATGTGGTTGTTTTATTGTGGATTTTTTATTTTTTAACGAGCTCCTCTTGGAGTGATGGTCTGAGGATGGGCCACATGGCCTGAAACGCGTAACCAAAACAAATTACGCTTGACGTCACTGGACGGAAATTAAGGTAAATTATATATAATAAGAATTACTGTAAATTTTTATTAAAAGTGAACAGTGGTAATTATTTCCTTATTCTAAAATATAGAAACATACTTTCAATTTCGTGGCTGCCACATATCAGAAAGTGATAGTGTAGGTATACTAACATGTGAATTTAGCATTATAATGAATGACATTACGTTATGACACAGTGCACACTAAAACCTTAATGCAAGTTTAACGTTTTTGAAGTTGTAATAAGGAAAATATATTAACAAATGTTTGCGACATTCATTTGTGCCTTAACATCTTATATTTGTGTATTTTCCAACAGACTAAGTTGTAAATATGTTATTGCGCTATTATGTCAGTTTAGTATGCCTACTTAATTACTGAGGCTGAATTTTGAAAGAAATAAACATAATTAAAGAGAAAACATGTACTGTCCTACTGTGCAAACAGTTTTAAACATTTTAAACGTATCGGAATTATTAATTATTCAAAAATATTTCTTACGTTGTAAGCACGATTGAACTCTTAGTTGAAAGCAAAAAAAATTGTTTATTGCAATATAGGTTGTTACTATGAAAACAAAATAATTATTATTGTTAATGGTTTTCTATTACTGACTGTTGTTTTTTACATTAATATTGTTTCGTCTGTGAATACTGTTTCTAAAAAAAAAAATAAAAACTGTATAGAAAGTCTTAAAGAATATATTAATAGAAACAAAGATGAAAAATAAAATTCTAGGTCAAGCAGTGGCGGCTGGTGGTTGAAAAATTTGGGGGTTGCAGATGGGTTGGATGGAATAAAATTGTTTTATTCTCTGACTAGAAAATGCCCAAATCTCCTCCCCTCCAAACAATACACAAGGAAAGCAAAATACTGCAATTTTAGTGTCACACCCAAGTAACCACGAATATTTATTGTATGAATCATTTTTAAATTTACGATTAAATATTCTGTTAGCTGATTTTACATTTTGATTAAAATTTGAAAGGTCTGGTGTAGGCCTACCTACTATCTTAATTTCAATTTTATCCTCAATAGGACCTAAACTGAATGCTGTTTTTGATCAGTTTTTTGACAGAATTCATTGTGTCCTACCAGTTAAATATAATAAATATCTTACACTATGACACCTTAATCCTTTATATGTACTATTATGTACATTTGACGATGGATTGGATTGACTCTAACAATGAACTTACAAATTCCAAACTGGCGCACCATGTGTTATTTACCAACAAACAGTCTGGTGACGCAGTGACGTACAAGCAGGGTTTGCAGTCCCTAATCACACCAAGCGAGCCTATACCGCTGTAACAGGAACAACCAAGTCTAGCCAGCCAGAGCACTACACCATTTGTAATTTTATTTACTATTTACACTTTTTATTTACTTTGCTTCTTTACAAAACTCAGCTGTACATCTATTTACTTGGACGCCATCTTGAAATACTGCCAACTGTATAATTTCTTACCTGGTCCAGGATTCAGTTAGACGAACTGGTGAACAGCATTAGGTTATTTAAAGAAAACAGATTTATTACTTGCATACACTTCTTGATCTCTTTTATTCTGCATTTAAATTTAAAATAATTTTAATTACAAAAAGACAATTTAACTTTATTTGATTCCCATCATAAACAAAAATATCCCTTCTCCCTCTCTTATGTCTGATACGATTTTTTAACGATAAAACAATAACAATGATTACATGATTACATACATTGATAGTACCTAAGTTTAAAATAGAAATAATTAAAACACAGAATTAAATTCATTCTCCGCAAACCAGCGCTTCTTTTATAATTTTCATTCACACGCACACTCGTACATATCCCTTGCCCTTATGAGATCTCAAATAAAATTGGAATACATGATTTTTGAAATTTGCTTAAAGCCTTTTTGAATTTTGTTTTACCCCTCCCCAGTGTTACTTAGCTGAATTTTAGTCCAGAAGTGGCCAAGCCTTTTCATCCATGCACATTGAGTCGACTATTCCGTATTTCACTGAGTGTATATATTTACAATAAGAAAAAAACTGTTAATCCGTTCTAATCATTGTTTAAATTTTGTTGATACACATTTTACACTTTTAATAGGCGGTGGACAAGTGGTTTTAGCCGGCAGGCGCCCTCAAATTCAACACTCGGGCCACCCACCCGAAATTATGTCTGTCGTCACTAGATGTTGGTTGGCGACCGACTTTATATGCCAAGCGCAGACTGCTGACGCCGTCCTGGCGAGTTAGCAGACACTCCCGCATTCCTACGTAACGTATTTTGGGCTCGGCTAATGACGTCGTGTAGCGTGACTTCAAAATGCAAAGTTCAAAGTTCGGTTGGTTAAAAATAACTGCCTTCCGCTGTTAAATCGTTGACCTTGACTCCGAATCGTGTATATTGTTTTTTACCCAATACACTTTATAAATAAAATCTCTATACATTTTCAATATTTCTCTGGGTGATTTTACCTGTACACATTGTATTTCCCCATATACAAAGCGCGTCACAGTTGGTGCATACACCGCGGCAAGAGCGTGTACGGTTTTTAGTATTGCTCTGCGCTTTTCAAATGGCAAATTATTAATTACGATGATTTAGCTTCAAAACATTATTATTAGTTAATGTTTTATTCATTATTCTATAATTTAAAATACAGTTCGGGAATTATTGGTGGTTGTACAACCATCCAACCTAAGTACGGACCACCACTGAGGTCAAGGACTTGAGATGATGTCAGGAAGCCAAGATACTGTATGGCAAATATCTAAGGACAAACAGATTAAGGACATTGTCATAATATGAAGACCTGCAGATTATCCAAACTAGTAACTGGTAGCATAATGCATGAAAAAACGAGAGAGAGAGAGAGAGAGAGAGAGAGAGAGAGAGAGAGAGAGAGAGAGAGAGAGAGAGAGAGAGAGAGAGAGAGAGAGAAGGAAAATGTGAACGAAGAGGATTATGGTGCATGTAAAGATTTTAGAGAAGTGTGTTATTTAATTAATAGACTTGATTGTCCAGTCTTGAATCTGACATTCTTTCTAAGTGTTCTTTCCACCGTTGCGTATAATTTTTTAGTCTTTCACTCAAGTTAAAAACTTGTAATTCTTCTCATCATCTTCTCATAGCCTCTTCAGCTGGTGCAATCAGTGTCCTCTAATATCTGGCTTACATCTCCAGCCTCGACCTGCCATTGGCATTCCTACCCTCCATCTTGAGTAGGCTGTTATGCCTCAGGAGGTGTCCTGTCCAGGTAACTCCTCTTTCTTGAAACGTTTCCCACAGACAGGACACGACTTTGTATCTGCCGTCCTCTTCAATGCTTCCTCGTTCGCTACTTTGTCCACCCAGGGCATTTTTAGCATTCGCTTTTAACAGCAAACCTCTTATGGTTTGAGCATGTCTTATGGATAGCAGATGAACATGAAGAATTTTAGAATGGAATCCTAAGAGGAAGAGAGAAGGAAGATAAGAAGACCAACACGTAGATGGAGGAATGATATTGAAGACATGATGGTAGCAGGAAACATAGGCTGTAGACCTATGTTAAAATAAAAAAGACTGGAAGCTGAGCATGGAGATGAATGATGGCCGTAATAATCCATTCGTCAGTCAACAAAAACTGATAATGCAATGCAACCAGTATGTTTTACTTATATAATTGTGTATGTGTGTGTGTGTGTGTGTGTGTGTGTGTGTGTGTGAGCACAAATCTAAATGTGATATTTACAAATCTAAACAAGTTTATTATGGAAACTATACACACTTTAGAACACTATATACTATAGGCCTACACTGTGAACATACATAAATCAGAATTAACTCAATTAATATGTCATTAAAAATTACAGTTATATTTGTCCTTGGTCCAGCTTGAGAAAAATGTTGCCAGTACCTCCTATTTGTCCTCATCATTTTCTTGTTCAACTTGTATTTCTTCCATGATATCCTCACAGTCTGAATGTTGTCAATCATTTGAAGTTTTGGGGTTTTTGGTGTTGTGGTGTAATGTGTTACTGTATTGTGTATGGGACTATTTTTATTAGAAATGGTGGAACTGCATGGTTGAGAATTTAAACTTTGTAACTCACTCAATCTTGCATGTGCCATACTGCATACATTTCTTGTTATGCCTCCACTGTTTTCTGAATGGACAATTTACGTAACTGGATCACAACTTGTTGGCCAAAAAGTGCATATTCATTTGCCAAAAAACTACTTCAGACATATTTTAAACTGTCTATTGCATCTTTAAGATGACTGTGCATTCTAGTTGTTTTCCTATTCTGGAGATTGTTAATACATTTTTTTAAGGTGTTGGCATCTGCTGATGATGAGGGAGTCCTCCTCATGTTCAACAATATCACTAGTTAAACTTAACACTTTTGCATATAAGTAATTTTGCAATTGTCCAACCCCTATGTCTAATCAGTTTTAACACTTTTTGACTGATGGTGTAATCCACAGTATACTTATGATTAAGGCAAAATGTATATATTATTGTAAATTCATGTATTCTCTAAACTACTGTATACAAATGAATATTATTTTAGAAAAAAAATTCTGTGTTAATTTATAAAAGGTATGTTTTAGCAAAAAGAAAAGTTAAAATTTTACTTTAATAATATAATACACTATATTGTTTAAAACTATTTCTATTGCTCTATAATATTGTTTTATATTATTATTACATAAAATAAATGTAACAGATTAATTACACTCATTAAAAAGTTTTGGATGTGACATGTTTTCAAATACTTGTCAACTAACAGACAGTGGGACATCTGGCAGCATATCACATGTACTCCAAGCTATTTCATTACTATCCATTCTTGGCCTCTTTTTTCTGTTGTTATTTGGTGTTTCATGTTCTGTTTCATCATTGGCTTGTTCAGAACCTGAGACAAGAAAATAACTTGTTTTAGGCCAAGTTTTTATAATAACAACAAAGTAAATAAATTGAAGAGGTTAGAAAATTATAAACAAATTACTTCGATTTCGTTGTCCATGACATGTCCGTTACTTAACTAAATATAATTAATTCACTACCAACTCGGAACACAAAGTTTTTTATAGGTAAAAACGTAAAAGTTTTATCTTATAGCCTGAACTGGTATTCACTTTTAATACTTCTGAAGAAGCTTTTTAAAAGCAAAAACCGGATCAGGCTATAAGGTAAAACTTTTATGTTTTTACCTATAAAAAACTTCGTGTTCCGAGTCGGTAGTGAATTAATTATATTTACAAATTACTTCCTTGATACATCATTATTATCACAATCAGGAAAATTTCCTGTATCACTATCACTTTCTGAAAAGTGTTCTACACTACTTTCTGAACAAATACTACACTATAACTGTTTATTAGCATGGCAAGTATTTTAGTGTTCACTAAAATCTCACGTTCACTCAAATAATGTTTGCTTTCTGGCTCAATATTGACAGTAACACTGATCACACTCAACTATGAAAACACGTGGCAGAAAACGGAAGCATACGGTTGCAAAAAATAATATTGCTACGATCTAGTAGCAGAATTGTAAACTAGAAATATCCTACTTCCAACAACAGTTGACAGACAGCAAGAATGTCCCAATTTTCGTTATTTAAAACAACGTTATGTTGAAAGCCACACATGTATGGCACTCAACAAATCTTGGCAACTTCGAAACCAGTACATGTATGAAACACCACAAAAGTGTTAAATTCTGAAAATAAAATAGAAAGTAATTAATTTTTTGTATATACTTAATTTCAGTCATTTATTTTAGTTTTTATTCCAATTCTTCTTAATAATTCATCAAAGCTTTTAACTGACATTCTTGTATAATTAAAAAATTTGTCTTCGTGTTGACGAAGTTCACAAAAAAAAATGTACTAAACATGCCTTTTACAGAACAAGTTTCTAAAATAGGATGTACCCAGAATTTCCTTTTCTTCCGTTTCACTGATTGATTATACAAATACACAATAGCAGCTATCACATCGACAACCATCTTGTGATTGATATGCGGCCAGTACCAGGCTGTCTGAACCTTCCAGCTACACTTCTGGTCATGATGGTAATGGCCACAACCAGCCATTGGTCATGGTCGTAGCCGCAGTAGTGCGCCATTACCCTAACTGTTATGATTTAGTGTCACCTTGTGACCAAGTCTTTAGAGAGGTGGTACTGAACATTTGACTGTTTACACATGGTACTATATGCATCTAACTAAGAGTATGAATCTACAAGAGAATTTAGTGGGTTGGGCACCTCAATCAACCTTTACTAACAGCCAGCCATTGGTCATGGTCGTAGCCGCAGTAGTGCGCCATTACCCTAATTGTTATGATTTAGTGTCACCTTGTGACCAAGGCTTTAGAGAGGTGGTACTGAACATTTGACTGTTCACACATGGTACTATATGCATCTAACTAAGAGTATGAATCTACAAGAGAATTTAGCCAGGTTGGGCACTTCAATCAACCTTTACTAACAGCAGAACAGAATTTAAAATCATGTAGATAATATATCTACTTTACCTTTTCTTATCTATTATCATAAGAATTCTAGTGAAAGTCTACCCAATACTGTAATTGGGGTGTGCATTTCAACAAACTGAACATGTAAATTCCACTACCAACTAATGTGTGTGGTTCACGCACACATTTCACTATGTTGATAATATTTTCACTGTCAATACATTTAACAGTATTAGAACAAAAATGTAATTGAGTCAGTGTCCATTGAAATGTAGTTACCGATTTATGATAATCCTTTTATAATTTCAAAAAATTGTTAAATTGATTCATTCTGGACTATCTTGAAGTTTGCCATATATGTACATTTTTTTTTATTTGCAAGTAATGATTTTGAATTTCTTTCAGACTTCAATGACTGTAGAACTCCGATAATCCTTTAAGAGTTCCTTGTTGATAGTCAGGTTTTTCGTTATGTAATCAGAATGCTAAACTAATTCTTGCTAACTTATTATATAAAATGGCTTTAACAAAATAGTGTATAAATAAATTATTTAACTTAACATTTTCATTGTACAGTGAAACCTTGATATACCGTAACGCTCTTCTGCGGACCAACCAACAGTGCTTTATATCGAGGGTCGCTTTATATAAAGGTTTCAAGTTTAACTTGAGAAATGTAAAGAAATTTCTAAAAAAAAATAGGGAATGAAAATATGAAAAAAAGAAGAAAAAATTTGTCAACATTTATTCAGTATTGTTTAATTACAATAAATAAACAGTGTACAGAGAATAGCAAAGTGTCTTTGAGCTTTATTCCACAGACTGTAGAAGAGGACGGCTTTGAGATACTTTAAAAAGTTAAGATTGGGTGGGTAAAAAAATACACGTGATTTGATGTGAAACATAAAACATATATGATGATGTGATTTACCGCAACTGATTGTGCCGCCCATGTTGCATTGCCCGGCACTGGATAATGGAACAAATGAAGGGTGTCATGACTTCCAAAATTCCTTTCTGTCTGCTGGCAAAAAAAGTGTTACATCAAGGGTGGATACCAAAACTGGGGCACAAGTTTATTTTATATTGTTTATATGGGGAATTTACCGGGACCATGAAATATGAGGTTATATCAAGGGTCACTTTATATCGAAGTTCCATTGTATTTAAATGGCCTTGAATTTTCAGACAGGGTGTCAGAAATGTGGTTCATAGTTTTTTTCTTCTATTTATTCAAGTCTTAATAAATGTTTAATGTATTCTACAAGATATAATCATAGTTTTTCAAAACCTCTTGTAATATTATTTCAATTGATAAAATCACTAGAATTTATTGATCTTTTCTTTGCACTGATTGAGCAAGTACAACAAACAAAACTGCTTTTGTAATTTGCTTACTACAAAAGCATTACTAATTCTATATTTCTGGTTGTTCTAAACTTTTACTTAAAAGTAAATTTAAAAAGTTTTGCAAACATGATTTAATAAAGTTTAATATAAAACTCGTCTTCTAAAACTTACAACATCCCTTTCATCAACATTTATCTACTTAGAAAATTAAGTTTCTCTTGAATTGCATACAACATTATTTGTTGAGTTTCATCTCAGCCCTCTACATATCTGTTATAGATTATGGGCTTACAGGGACACTTTTTAAACACATCATCCCTGTTCTGTTCTTTGTGACCTTAAATGTTATGTTTAAATTACCGGTAAATTACTTATTCTTTGCTTTATACAAGTCACTCACTGAAACATATGAGTCATTGCAGAACTGCCTCTGCATATTGCAGTGGGGATTTTATTTGCATATGGAATGTATCAGAGAATAAATCATATGATAGCATATAAAGACATTGTATAAATAAGTAGAGATTGCAGGTTTGAACATTATAAATTAGTTGATAAGGAATAATGTGAAAAATGTTAGTTTTAAGTATTTTTAGGTTTATATAACAACTTTAAGTGCTGTGAAATGGTGCGTATGGATGCTTAGCTACACGTGTAGTGCATGTGTGCGAAGGTACGTAATTATTTTACGGGTATTTTGTTATCCATAACGTGTCCATTAATTAACTAAATATAATTAAATCACTACCGACTCAGAACACAAAGTTTTTTATGGGTAAGAACATACAAGTTTTACCTTATAGCCTGAACCAGTTTCGCTTTTAAAAAGGCTCCAGCCAGTAGTGATTTAATTATATTTAGTATTTTATGGGATATTCAAAAGACACAAACATATTGGATTTCATTACCAGTGAAGTATCCACAGATATGACTATTTTAGCACTAAACGTAACCAAAGGGCTAAAAAAGTTGTTTGATTCTTTAAATGCCTTTTACTGATAATATATTGCATAAAATATTGGTGGAAGTATTGCCAAAAAGAATGTTTTTAGACAAACTAAAGGAGCTTGAACCTGACTTTCTAGCAAACAGAAAAGTTTAAAGTGAACCTGATAAAAAAGTGAAAGTTACTACTTTGTTTTCTCCATACTGAATATATAATATCTGACTTGAGGGGAAAATTAAGTGCTGTTGCATCTATTTGTGAATTATTCTCCCCAAATGGTGAACCACACTAATCTTGGCAGATAAGTATAATTATTTGTGAATGTACAAATATTTGTCCATAAATTTAGTGTAGACAACTGTGGTATTTTAACAACTGTATACAGTGAATAATTTAGGAATAAAGTATAACAATAATATTTATAGGATAAAGTAAATGTATTATTCTGTCATTAAATAGGTTTGATGTGTTATCTCGATTATCTTTTCCTGTAGAGACAGATCATAGTAACTGTGTATCCCTTTACCTTATTTTCACAAGCACTTAAAATGCTTTTTCAGTTTTGAAATGAAGTTGTATTAAAAAAAAAAAAAATCAGAGATGGAGATGAAAATAGTTATTAGCTGACTTAAATACTGACACAATTTTTGAAGAATCAATTTCTGAGCAAGTTCATCATGACGAATATCATTATACAGTTGACTTATCAAGTCAACAATTTTGAAAGACAACTGGCCACATATTAACTTCAATATTTTTTTTTATTCTACAGCACTATAGTCCAAATTGCATCTTGCCCTCCTATAGTTTTTGCCTCAATATTTGTTTGTAAATGTTTGTTTGCCACTCCCGTCCAAATTTCGATGTGCAGAATGTTTCAAGTGTTTGCAGTTGCAGTATCTTTCTAGCGTTTCTGAGGTTTTCCTACCATTTTTTTGCATACAAATGTTATAGGACTAAATATCACTATTACAAATGTTATAGGACCTTTTTAGTAGCCTATATTTTCTCATTCCAATCGCATGTCCTGACTAGTTCATTTTCATATCTTAATAAATTCTGATAGCGGTACTTCCCTGAATAGTGTATTTCATCATTGTATCTTATTCTCCATTATCTTGAACTAAGTATTTTTCAAAGCACCTTCCTCTCAAAAATATTGAGTTTGTTTACCAGTCTGTGTTAGAACCCATACCTCAGTAGGATAACATATTATCAAACGATTATTTTTATAGCCCCTTAACACTTTATTTTATTGGACTGCAATATGCAGAAAATTGCAAAGTAAGCTGTATTTGCATATGGTATTCTTCCCCAAATCTCTACAGCTTCTCTACCATCTTTACAAAGTTCATCTTGCATCTTGCATAAATTACTCAACTGTTTTAATTCTGTCTTCCACAGTGTTTTTCAGGTTCTATTTGTTCTAGTCCATGTTAGTGCTTTTATATTTTCAAGTGCTGATTTCTATATATCCTCTAACTTGACTTTTTAGTTATGTCAAGTTATATTCTGTTATGTTCAATTACCGACCAACTCAATGTTATAGTTGTCTGTACAAGCAGCCATGTGGATTGTTTTCATTATTACCTTTGAATTATTTTAATATGTCTTTTCTAATTCTGAATGAAATTATTTTCTGCTCAACGTTAGGGTTGAGGTGAAATAAATAAAATAGAATATCCATCAAGAAACAACAATGACTTAAAACAATTTTTAAGTTAAAAAAAAATTAATTCTAATTGGCGTTTATCGTTTTTTTTATACACAGATTATGTGTAATTATAAATAGTTTTTTTTTTTATATAGCTTCCCGCTATTTTCTCGTATCTGAGTTAGTTAATGATCCTTTACAGAAGTTCAGGGTCCACCTCAAAATACGGTAGTTCTTTTTATTTGTGAGTCCAGAAACATTAGGAAAATAAAAGCTAATGGTCTACTTTTCCATATTATGTAAAACAGTCATGTATTTTTCTATGTACGTTTCTTGTTCAACTACAGTTGTTTTTATTATTATGTTGAGTTCATTATGTCAAGTGTTTCAGTACACACGTTTTAATGCATGCATGTAATTTTCGCTTGTGTATTCAGCTATTCAGATCAAAGACGCGGATATATATTTTAACATTACATATCAACTGGTGAATATAGAAAGCTTTTTAATTAAATTAATGAATAGATTAGATTTCACTTGCTTTTGTAATTGTAAACATACGATTTGAATTTAACTCAAAATATTTTGTTGGCAACCTTTCAGTGTACTGTCATAAAACTCGTTAATTCTCTATGGATGTTGAGTGTAGTTTGAGGTTGTACTTCTGTGCGTGAGTGTAGTGTCTGTAGTAGAAATAATGGCTGTTTTAGGTTCATCTTTTACGGCTTTTTAAATAGTTATGTCGAAAGACGTTTCAATTGAATCATATATTTTTAATATTTAATTTTAATTAATTCGTTGTTGTCGACGTCTGTATCTTCCTTTTTTTGGTAAGTGTTACTGCAAATACTTTTGTTTGGGCTACAATGTGGTCAATAACCTCCTGTTGCCAACTGTTTAGTAGCGTTCATCCACAAAACGAGTGGAAAGTGTTTGGTTAAACTTATTATGTATGCGTTGTATTTTTGCTGTTTGAAGTAGTATATTAGTCGAATATTCTCTGTTGTGTGTCTTTGAAATTTCGGTAAAATTTCAGCTGTCGATTGTTTAAGACAGCGGAGTAAACACTTTACAGTAATTTTAATTTAACTTCGGATTTAACGATACACGATAATTAGTAGACGTGTTTATGAAATAGTTTGTTATGCGATAATACTTTGGTTTAGCAGTTACATTAGGTGGCTCAATTCTCGACACTGAAATTGATATAGATTGTTCTCGAGGCATATGTACGTTTGCCCTTGTAGTATCTTGGACTGTGTAAACATGTTTGTCAACAGCACTTTCAGTTGGCAGATGGTAAATGTGAAAACTAATTTACAATTTTTGCATATAATAGATCACATTTTCCCATTTCTGATAGCATCAGTAAGCATTTAGCTTTCCTATACTTGTTATTATTGACCATGCGTTGGGTATCAAGGGCTTCTGTAAGGAATACTGACTGGTAAAAAAAAGTTTTTTTTTAACATTAGCAGTGTATTAGTATTCCAGGTATACCGTATTCCATTACCCACAAACTTAATGTTAATGCAAACATAAATAACCAAAAACTTTCGTCAAAGTTTTAGAAAAATAAATGACATAAAACCATGGTATCATTGTTTTTAATTAAAATTTTGACGCAAATTAAATAATTAACATATACTTTTGCCAGCACTAATAATGGTCAGTAGATTATATTGTTGCTTCATGCAGAGAACCAGTGGAGCCACATTTCTTTGGAAATCATAATTTGCTGCGAAATGTCGTACACATGGCATTGACAGAACAGACTTGTTAGCAGACTCATTACCAGTGTTACAGGAAATTTTCTTGTAAACATACGAGAATTTTATAAAAGAATTAAATCTATGTACAAAAAACTGCATCCTTAGTTTATACTTTATATAAATGTAAACACATAAATGTTGGCTGTTATAACAGGTAATAGCACAAGAACAGATTTATCCTTCTATCATTGACAACTCCATCAGTCAATTATTGCTCCGATAGAGAAATTTTTTAAAAGAATTAGTTATTTTACAACCTGCATAATGTAAAAATAACAATAGTAGTAGCATATTAAAAAAAATCACACCTTTACACTAAAGTAAACACAGTGTAATGCAACCTGCAGATTAGATGTAGATGAACCATAGAATGCACGTAGCAGAAAGTTAATTTTGTCACAGCTACTGTACGTATGTAAGATAAAATGATAAAAGATAATTTTTTATATAGGCCTATTCTTTTTTATATGGTACCTTTAGGCTATATAAAAAAAAGAATATATAAAAATTAAAAATTGAATTATAGGTACCATTAATAAAAAACAATAAGTGTAAGTATAAAATACATCACAGTATCATTAGATAAAAGATAGTAATAAGGGTTTAAAAAGCAATCCAGTAAACTTCTGCACATAGACATTAAAACAAACTTAGTAAACTGGCAGTTTTGAAGTGGCAAAAGTAGAAAATATATGTATACACATTTAACAGACATGCAGCCTTCTGACGAAGGTATATGTTTGGTGGTCAAGTGGTTAAGTATGCCTACTACGTAAAATTTATATCCAGTAAGACTGTGTTTTGAATGAACCCTTTGGACCAGGTTTGTGTCACTACATATAACAGTGTGTTTGATGACACTAATTTTTTTACATGGCAGTTAACATTTTATCTTAAATTCTGTATGTACATAACTTTTACAGTATGGAGAAACATCATTTATGTTTGCTGACAGATGTACTTGATGAGCCAGGAGTGCTATCCATGTCTAATTTGTAATCTTTAAAACATCACACAGTCTTTATAATTCTTATAAAAATTTTACTGTACCAAAAAGGATTAAAATTTGTACCTTTGAAGTTTCTAACACTGCCATTTATAAATATGTAAATTACAGTGCACAGAGATGCAGTGAGAGGCTTAACGTGGTGTAAAGAAAAATGAAAATGTCAAGAAATAAAATGACGATACTAGTAAAAGTATAGTCATACCAGTTGGTAAATAATTAGGCTAATTAATTAGTCATGTGAGTACAAACATTTTTAATTGTAGTATACTATAACCATCTTGCAAGTACAAAATCATGTTAATGTTGGTAGTTGGGTGGTGGTTAAGGACGGATCAGATTTTTATCCTAGTTTTTCAGGTTATGTCCTCTTAGAGAGTAGGAAAAATATATTACTCGAATCATTATGTAGCCAGCAGTGTATCCAACTTCAAAGTGCAGTGATATTCATAGTAAAGTAATTTATTCAACAACAACTTAAAACAGTTTTTTGGTTGCTATTTGAATCTTATACAGATGTGCCTATTGTACACATTTTTTGATATGGATTTAATAATATTCCATTTCTTTTTAATTTAGTGCTTTATTGACACATTGAAAAGAAATTAACATCTTGACAAGTGGCCATTATTCTATTCATATATGTAGACTAAGACTGAATGTGGCATTCAAAATACTGTTTACAAGCCCTCCATATCTTCTACAATTACATATTAGTGTAATTTCGAAAGTTTGTTTATTGAGGGCCTCTAGTGCATGTGCTGAAAATATTTACAGACATGTACTCGCTAAGATGAAGTTTTAAAAAATCGGTATGGAGAACCATACATGACTTCCATGTCCTAAAATTTATATTTAAAATCATTTAAATATTAATTAAATAAGTTAATGCTTGAGTTCTGAAGAAATTACGTATCAGCTAAAATGGTACCACAATGTCAGGTGGATTAAGACTATCCTCAACCTTCGTGAGGAAGGACTGTACTTTTTGATAAAATGTCTGTAGGTCGAATGAAGAGCTAGGGGCCGAGGTAGCTGCGATCTGATTCCTGTAATGAAATTGGACTCTCGCTGCGAGATGTCTATAGTGTTATCAAAGTCTTTCCTGTCAATACTATACTAGTCATTTTTCTTTTTTAAAATCGAGTCTTGATTTCTTTCTTTCCATTTGCCTTCTGATTTCCTGAAAGACTATTCTGTTCACCTGTATAATTATAAATTTCTCAGCAAAACATTTCTTCCTTAATACGTTTGTGTCTCCTGTTTAACACCCACCATTCTGATTCATGTCATAATGCTATATTCCACACAATCTAGTAAATAACTAGCCATCAGGGAGGTCAAAATATTTTCAAGGAGGGGCAAACAATTTTCCAAAGGGGAAAAATATATATTTTTCATACATACACACATGCACATATTAGTTTATAATTCTCATATCATAATAGAAATAAGTACACAGATTGTATTAATTGCTTTAATACAACAACACTGCCCAGCGATCCACAGGAAGCAAATCGATGTCCATCTTTTCGGCTTGCACACGTTGTGTTGGTGTGTGTTTCGGCACTTTCCATTTAAAAAGCGTGCAAACATGAGTGAGGCCAGAAATAATGCGAATTTTGTATGTGTGTGTGTGTCCTGCCGGCCTATTTATTGCAGTAATCACAATAATAAAAGTTTGGAAAAGTAAACATTACATAATTGAGATATGCTTGCCTGCCAGGAACGATATATTTTCACTCATAATAATAATAATAATAATGGCTTCCATGTGTACCACCGAAGTAGCTTAGGAGTAGGCAGGGTAGGCTGCCTTATGTGAGCTGTACAGCATACAAGGAAGGCAGTGTGGCCAGCACTGCGCTTCAGCCGCCCATTATTATCTCCAGGATGTTATCCCAGGTACTCATTTTCAACAGGCTGAGTCGATCTGGGGGCTGAAAAAACGCACCTTTTTATGGTGCGGGCCTGGGAATTGAACCTCTAGATTAGTAGCCAGGTGCCATACCCACTGGTCTACTGAGCCACCATATTTTCACTCATATGTGATTTAAATTAAAATGAAAAATACAGAATTTTGTTAAAGTGAAATGAAATGTTTCCATAAAAACTACTTCTTTGTTGTCAATAACGTAGTACACATATAAAACTTATAAAAATTTACCTCCTCCATCATCAACTACCATTTTAATTAATAAAAAAATTACCCCCTCCCCCTTCAACTACCCTTTTCATTTATAGATATTTCATCTACCTTTCTACAGTGGATTATTATGACCTTCTTTTCAGGATACTTTATTTAACAAAATTAAGCACTTTACTCTTGTTAAAACGTAAAACGTTGCAAGTAAACTACCCCTTTCCCTTAAGCGAGCTTCACCAAAAACAATAGGCCTTGAGTCCTCTACAATTCAGGGCTGTATGCAAAAAATTATTTGATTCTGTTTGAATTTGCAGCTGTTATCGTTTGCCATAGAATAAATTCTACACACAGTCACACACACAGACACTTACTTACTTACTTCTTCCTACAGGCGTCCAGCTTCAACTGTAGCCGATAGCTCGATGTCCATGGTAGATGATAGAAGCGAGAGCCCAGTACTTCTTATTGCTCATGCTTTCTTGCCATCCCGACACTTGCATCCTTAAGATATCCCTTGCGGCAATCGGGTAATGACATTTTATAAGTATATGTTCAAGATTTTCCTCTCCGTCTTCACACAATAAGCATTGTGGTGTATCCGTGAGATTGAATCTAAAGAGATATTCTTGGGTAACGATATGGCCGGTACGTGCCCTCGCAGCAAAAGCAGCTATCGGACGCGCGACTCCCTTGTAGATGTCTTCCTTGGCCGGCATAGGTTGTATTTGGTATAAATTGTGACCTGTGGTTGCTGATTTCCAACTGTCCTCCCAAGAGCTCCTGAAGTGTCGGTCACTTGAGCTTCTCCACTGCAGCTGGGAGAACTTCTTTAGGTTAGTTGGATACATTGTGCACGCTTCCCTTGCGATCCCATCTGCTATTTCATTTCCGGGGACTCCACAGTGGGATGGAACCCATTGAAGGGTGATCATTTTTCCTTCGTTGTGTAGCTGGAGGAATAGTTTCCTTATTTCATTAATACGAAAGAAGTATGCACTCGTGCCAGATTTTGATAGCGCTTCTAATGATGATTTGGAGTCAGTCAAGATACAGATGAGCTTTTGCTCAATGGAAAGACAGCAGGTTAATGCCGCGTTTATAGCCAATAATTCGGCGTCCATACTGGACTGTGCGTTAGCCGGAATATAGTACTGTTCGCCATTACTCTGGTTGAAATACCCTGCACCTGACCTCCCGCTTTCGATGTCCACTGATCCATCTGTGAAGATCTTCATATGATTTTTATACTGCTCGTCAATCATCTCTAGTGTTTCTGCTCTAAGTATATCTGGATGACTCATTTTGACAACTTTGTGTGGAAGATCCACGATCGCTTTTATTCCCGGCCAGCTATGTGGCGGTTCATCATACACAGGTGGAATTTGCTCTGGCACATTATGCGATAACGTTGTCGACAGTATGTTCGTTTGATAGTTGAACGAATTTTTAATGCTTATCTGATTGGCACATAAGTTGTATAATGGGTGAGTTATTGGTAATGTATTGACTTTCAAAAGTTTTGTCCACATTTGTCTTCTAATGTACATTTCGATCGGCTCAACACCTAAGTCAACTTGCATAGCAGCTGTCGCAGTGGTTTTTGTACAACCCAGGCAAAGACGTAGTGCCGCTGATTGGATCGCCTGAATTTTATTTATGTGGGTTTTTGCAGCTGAACCCCAAACTTCACAACAGTAAACAGCCTTCGACCTCACGAATGCAAGATAAAACATTTTCAGCGTTGATGTGTCAGCGCCCCAGTTGCGACTGGCTACCGCTTTCAATGCGTTCAATCTTGGTGTACATGCCTTTATTACATATTCCACGTGTGCTGACCACCGAAGTTTTGGATCAAGAACCATCCCCAACAGTTTTGGATTTCTGTTATACTGAAGTATTTTGCCTTGAAGGGTAAGGAGAGGCACATAGTTTGCGACCCTATTACGTCTGGTGAAAATTGCGCATTCAGTTTTCTGGGTTGAAATCTTTAAAGACCATTTTTGACACCACCTGCTTATAACATTGAGGGCTAGCTGAATGGATTCCATTGCTTTCACGTGGTTGGTATCCGTCGCCCAAATGGTTTTATCATCTGCAAAAGTAACACTGTGTACATCAGGTGGAAGTTCATTCGAGATATCTTGTAAGGCAATGTTGAAGACGACGGACAGATTATTCCGCCCTGTGGTATTCCATTCTCTATTCTATGGCTCAAAGAGTTTTTGTTATTTACTACAGTTTATATTTGGCGGTTTTCAAGAAATTTTATGATGAACTGCAATAATTTTCCCCTAATCCCAATTTTCATACACTGTAGGATGACTGTGGCATGTGGTATTTTGTCGAATGCGGCTTCAAAGTCAATCGTGACCGCAACCGTGAACTTCTTGCATTCAAAGCCTTCGTAAACTTTATTTGTGAAGTATAGCAGGGCGTCCGTGGTACATCGTTGAGGCCGAAATCCAAACTGATACTTGTCTAAAAGGTTTTGAGACTCCAACCTCCAAGTCAACCTTTTGTTGACTAGGAACTCCATTAATTTCCCAAAACAAGAAGTTAATGAGATGGGTCTGTAGGAGGCCAATTTTAATTCGTCCTTTCCAGGTTTTAATAAGGGAATAACTCTGGCCGTTTTCCATTTTTGAGGGATTTCGCCTGTCTTCCAGATATCGTTAAATAGGTGCAAGATCTTCGTCAACATTTCGGGGGGGGGGGGGGGAAAGTTACTCAACATTTCGTTGTGGATGTTGTCCGAACCTGGAGCTGAGCATTTAAGCTTTCCCACACTATCTGTTAGCTCCGCCAGCGTGAAAGGGACGTCATCGGGGTCCGCGCACCTATAGAGATGTTCCATTCGGCAAGACAGGAATTGCTCATCCCGGCTTAACTGTTTTGGCCATGAAATCTTGCGACCCAACCTATCCGAGAGGAATTTGCTGAAGGCTTCCGCTTTTAAATCATCGTCCAGGAGGAGATTCCCGTTTGGTTGACTAATTGCATTATCCTTTTTGAGGATTCTCCATTTGTTGCTCTGAACTTTTTCCATACTGTACTCGAAGGGGTGTTTGTGTTCATGGAGCTGACGAACTCCCTCCACGACCCTCGCTTAGACTCAAGAATAGCTTTGCGGAGCATAGCATTGCATTTGTTGAACTAACTTTGGTTTACAGCTATTCTTGTTTTCTTCCATTTTTTCTGAGCGTTATTACGCGCTCTTCTTAGCTCCTGAAGCTCGTTCCACCAGCTATTCATGTACTTGTGCTTGGCTTTTCGTGACTGTTTTGGGATACTTTTGTTGGCTGCGTTAATGATAATTGTTTCTATTTCCTCCAACGTAGCTATGTCTTCAGTTGGAATTTTTGTTGTTTCATCTTTGAAGGAATCCCAGTCCGCTTTCTTCATTTTATACCTGGTGTGTACTGTGGTGTTATTCCTTATCTGAGTGTTTCCCGCGTAGAGTTCCAGGAAGTGGTCGCTACCAAGATCTTGTCCCACATGCCAGCTTACAACCTTCCCCCACATACCTGGAGTGACTATCGATAAATCCAGGGTACTGAGTGTACCTGTTGAGGCGGATTGGAACGTGGCTGTGTGATTTTTATTCAGTAGAATTTGGTTGCTTCCTAACAGCCATTCATAGAGGATCTTTCCATTTCCATTTGATGAGCCACTGTTCCAAGTGTGATGTTTGCTGTTGAAGTCACCGAGAATTACTGTTTTCTCTTCCATCGGCAGCAACGTCAGTAGGTCTTTTTTCCGTAGTCCTTGCCCAGGTACATACACATTGTAGAGTGTGAAAGCCTCATTATTGCTAATTCTAATCCTCAGTTTTGCAACTTCCATTTCGGGGGTTATATCACCCTCAATACGCTCTACAGTCAGTGATTCATGGATTAGCGTCACTAAGCCTCCACCACTACGGTTTTCTCTCGATGCGTGGTACATTTTGAAGCCACGAAATTTCGGGTGGTAAGTTTCGATTTGTGGTAATGAAGCTTCTTGTATACATGCAATTTTCACTCTTTTCTCTTCCAAGATTTTTCTCAGCTCATCAGATTTATTTCGGAGCGACCTCGCATTCCAGTGCAAGATAATAATACCGTTCACTGTTTGTGATGTCATGTTGTTATTCCTCTTTAATTTCAGTTTCCTTTCTCTAAATGTTGTATCCAAAGATACATGCCCATTTTCATGTTTAGCTTTCATTTTAATTTCGCACATTAAAGTGTTTGCGAATGTTCTTGTCGGGCACCAAATTTCGTATTTTTTGAAAGCCCCCACACCTCTCTCTTTCATTATGAGATCTTTGTCAATTCTGTATTTCAGCCGCATTGCTCTAATGCTTTGTCCTTTCAAATTCCATAATAAAACCTTAAGTCGGTCAGGATGTTCTCGTCTCACCGATGGTGAGACACGTCGAGAATCCTGAAAAGGACTGTTTGAGAGGCTCGTTTTGTTATTCGCTTTGTTCATGGGACTTTCACAAGGAAAGCTAATGCTGATGTTCAGTTCACTGTAAACAGCTATCCAGGGGCAGGACGACACACACACACACACACACACACACACACACACACACACACACACACACACACACACACACACACACACACACACACACACACACACACACACACACACACACACACACACACACACACACACACACACACACACACACACACACACACACACACACACACACACACTCTCTCTCTCTCTCTCTCTCTCTCTCTCTCTCTCTCTCTCTCTCTCTCTCTCTCTCTCTCTCTCTCTCTCTCTCTCTCTCTCTCTCTCTCTTCAAAAAATGACTTTTTCATGTTTTGATGGTAGTACAATCAGAATCTGCCGTTATCTCGAACACGATTTTTTTCGCCATGACTATCCTTCCATTTCCTTATGGAACATGGAAGTAAAATGTATGTTCAAAACATTTAATATTATCATCATCTGCAGAAGGTGGGAAAAAATTTGTAACAGTTTTATGGTATCATTTATTTATATTTTAATACAAGAAGTCATCTTTATTGTTCCATGACTTTATTAAATTTTTATATATCTGTTAATACAATTCTTATGTTTCTACATTTACCTTCTTCATTACAACAAAATAAATAGCAAATAATGAGTTTTTTTATTCATAGTATTTTATTTTAAAAAATCTACCCCTCCCTGCCTTCAAAGGATATCGTGGCTCTGCCCTGATAAGATATATCAGATAATAACATTTGCTCACCAGAAGCAACTGTTTGTTGGTGTCACAGTAATGTGTACAATGTTTGTAACTTCATGTAATCATATACTGATTTGATGTGTTTGATGTGCATACACGGTGTAAATATATATGCTATCAAAATAAATTATAGTAACCAACAAGATTTTGTCTTCACATTAAGCACAATCTAAGGCTAAAGGCTAAGACCAGAGTAAAATTATTTTTAATTGCTAAGCAGTGGCGGCTCGTACAGGGAGGGCAAAAGGGCGCAGCCCTCCCACTAAATTTGCAAATTAAACTTGTCAATAATATAACTATAATGTGTAGTATCTTGTGAAAGATATATTTGGTATATTTGGGCCGGACTAATAGCGATCACCCGATGTTTTCGGAATGGTCCCGCAGCCGGACGCTTTCACTGTCGCCCTCCCTGCATAGGCGGGTCTTGTGGAGAGCGGGGAAAGAGGACGTGTACACATGTCTGTGCTTTTAAATCAGCAGGAGCCATTATAGGAGGGGCTCTGCCCGCTGTCTGATTTCGCGGCTCTTTTCATAGAGAACCGGAGCGTTGTTCAAAACTTCTCTGTTGCTGTTTAAGAGCATATATTTTCTCTTGTGTTTTATATAGTTTTGATTGTGTTCTTGTTGTATTTTTGTGTAAACATAATGTTCTAATAATTTATTCTTTATTAGGCAGTGTATTCTGTGTAAGATAGTGTTTTTGTCGAACCTTGTGTATATAAACGTGTAACTTATTCTGTGTAGGCCTGAGCCTGTGTGTTCTGTGCCTATTTGTTAGAAACAAATAGGGTAGGGAACAAATATATTTTATTTAGCAATGCATGCATTTAATAATATAATTTATTTAGTATTTAAGTTTAGGAACGTGAACTGCTTAGGGTTATAAATAATTTCAGTTTCAAACACTGTTTAAATATTGGTAGTTTGCAAGGTAGGTTTTTGATATTAACAATACTTTTAGTAGTAAAGCAAAAGGTTCAATTTTACAATTATTTCATGATAATAGCAATAATTTAGTTTCTACTGATGACTTTTGTTACATATGGGTCCAAAAAAATTTTGCCCCTCCCATCAAAAACATTACCAGCCGCCACTGTTGCTAAGTGAATATTTATGATAACAGATGACTCATTAATACAATGAGGGTTGTTTAAAATTGTTATTCAGACTAGGTTTTTAGTCCTATTATGTTGTCAACAAATTGTTTGAGGGAATATTGAAATCAATATATGATGTTAAGAAGGAAACAAATAATTTATAGAAATAGATTTGCTGTTTTATCAAGTTTTGGGCTAAAGTGTGATGCTCAGTATTAAATATAGACACATGAGCCTTTCATAAGTTGTTCATTTTGTACATATTTTAGAATGTACCTTAATGGTAAGACTTGTACTCATGATACGAAAATTAAATTATGAAATTAAGAAAAAGAAATAGTAAATAAGAACAAGAAAAAGCGTAACTAATAAATTTAGTCTCTGGCATCTGTTTGAAACCACAGAAGTAAAATAATTTATTGTGAAAATATCACAATGTAATGTGCCTTGAGAGTATCGTCAAGACAAGTCAATAACATTCCATTTGTCTATAGTCTTAATAACTATAGCAACACACAGCTACTTCTGTGTGCCACAGTCCTTCTTGGGCTTGTGGCATGTGTCAACAATTATTCTATTCAACCTGTATCCTACGGAATCTGAAATGGCCCTATGTATGGAAGATGCAGATGGGTTTATCAAATTTTTTATGATATTTTCATATTTTTGTTCTCTTATAGAGCACAAGAACACACACACACACACACACACACACACACACACACACACACACACACACACACACACACACACACACACACACACACACACACACACACACACACACACACACACACACACACACACACACACACACACACACACACACACACACACACACACACACACACACACACACACACACACACACACACACACACACACACACACACACACACACACACACACACACACACACACACACACACACACACACACACACACACCTGCCCATACTAAATGAAAATTTACTATTTGTATATCTACAACTAAATATAAATTTAGGTTATTGTAAATGCTTAGTTGGAAATAAGATCATGACAGCAGTATATCATTAACATACTGGAAAAGAATAAAGGTTAACGTACCATAAACTGATAAAATACTGCTAGAGTAATTATAAATTGTGCTGTATTTGTTGTTATCTTTAGATCATTGTGCATGGTTTTGTTTTCATATTGCAAAGAAGTGTGTTGAATGCAGCATTCAAGTTACAAACAATATAATATATTTTCAGTTTTGGTGAGTTATTGATCAGATTATATTCATGGTTTTTCAGATTGACTAGCAGACAGTTAGTTCTTTACATTAACTTTACTGACCTTACGTTCGATTTCTCAGTAACATGTGAAATTTGTAGAATTAAGAAAACATACTATAATTGTTATAGAGAAATCATATATACAATAAATGTATTATACATACATAATACATATACACATCTATGTCCGTGGTAATTTTCTCCATCACATACTCATTGTGAATGACATTTTGTATTTGATATTTTTGTCAAATTGTAAAATTTTAATAATTTTATTTCTTTTTTTTTAGCTGAAGAAAGTATGCAGAAATGTCAAGTGGAGACAGACCAACGGGTTCGCAGCCAGGCACTAAGAAGCGGTCTATTGATGACATAATTGATCATATGACTGCAGACTTGCAAAGTTACGAGGGACAGTATATACTGTTGGGTTCACCGCCCAACTCACAGCATGTTTGGTCCCAGTATTCTGCGCAAGCTGGACAGCAGGTACCTGTGCAGAACCCAATTTTTGTGCAGCACCCATATGACATTCAAGAAAGGAAGCTTCAAGATTTCACAAGCCAACATGGTTTGTTCTATCCAAATCCTCCGAGAGTCAGAGATGGATCTGGTGAGATGATTGGTATGGTCGATGTAGGTGGAGGAAACTATGTTAATGTTGTATTCAACCCTACAAACACGTCAAACAATATACATCACTATATACCTACTCAGATGCATCATGCTGATACAAATGTTAATTATACACATTATCCACAGTCGCAGCCACAGCAGCAGCAAGTAAATGCCAATCAACCTTCTGGTCACCACAATTATGGATTATTTAACAATGAAAATTGTGGACAGAGAAATCGGCAGTTGATAGAAAACCTTGTTGGAAATTGGGCCCCCAACCAGAGTGGAACATATAGTCCCTTTGGAAGTGTGGTTCAGAATCAATCGAATATGAAAGAAGACACTGGAAACTTGAATACAACTCAGCAACCTGTTCAAGGGAGAAAACAAAGGATAGTGGCAGAAGTTCGACCTATGAGACCTACTTATTCAGATGTACTGGCTAAGTCTGCGCCTCCCTTTAGTTCCTCTTCATCTTCAGCAAAAGCATCACCAGCAAATGGGGGTGGTAACACGACACCTAAAATGGAAGGAAAGAAGCAGATCTCAAAAGGAGGAAAAGTTGGAGGTGGGAAAGAAATTGCTGTTATATGTGTATATATTTTTTATCATTGTTTAGTATAAAAAGTATATTTTGAAATTATCCAGCATCCTAGTAATTGTACCTTTTGTCATATCGTCATTTTATATCTTAAGGGGTATGTTTAGGATTGTCAGTATTACTTTTTCTTTTCTAAAGAGACATCTTTTTATTATCTCTATAAGTGTGTACAGAAGAAAATTGTATTATTTTGAGTGGGGGAGCGCCATGTTGAATAGTTAGCTTATGTACTTTGGAATATAAAGCAAAATATAATTGGTTGTGTAATTAATAACAACTGTATGAAACATAAATATTGATTCATTGTGATTATTATTATAAAAATTCATATTGATTATTGTTACATGTAAAATAAAAATTTTCCAATGGAAACAATTTCAAGACTGTGAATTGTTATTGAACTTTGGAATTTAAATAAATCAGTAGAATCCCAATTATCTGAACTATCTGATGGTACTTCCCTGTTCAAAACAGTGAAATAATTTTGCAATCCGTACTTGTGTTTTAAACTTTCTTTAAAAAAAAATCATTCAGAGTTTGTTTTTCTACAGTGTTTTCTTGTTTCATTGCAGCATTGTCCCTTATTCAAAATATTGACGTGTGGGATATCAATAGTGTGGGATTGCTATTCAGTGTGCAATAGTACCATGTAAGTGGTACTTACTTCATTTGTACATGATATCTTATGTGTAGTCCTCATCATTGTAATCTTCACTGTCACTTTTTTGTTCTGATATTATTTTAACATCAGTAACTGATCTCATCAGTAACATCAACTGTTGATCTAAGCAGTATGGACTTTCTTGTGATATTTACATGAAAAAACAGTATGGCACATGTATGCAATCATGACACATTGAAAATAGATTATGTAGTTGATGAAGGAAGAGCGAGTTGGATTCTCAGTTTCATACCATCTCTCTCCCACTGTGGGTTTGGTAGAAATAAAGTATTTAAATCTCGATATCGTTTCATGACAAAAAACCTTTAAGAATTATATGAAAAGTATGTTACAATATATGTTTACCTTCAATAGTAGAAATTCGGATAATCAGGGTTCTACTGTATGAAAATACATGCAACATAAAATTTATAAAAGTTATTTTTAAAGTTAATACTTCATTGTGGTGTTTTAAAAATTATCCCAGTACATAGAAAGTACTAAAAGAATCAAAGTTTTGTACTTATGTCCAAATAAATTGCACAGTTGCTCAGGCATGTTTTTTTCTGTGATTCATTAGTAGTATTAATAATACCAAATTTTTAGTGTGGATCATCTGTGTTGTTCTAGCAGATTTTCAGGATAAGGATTGCTGTTTTGTTGTGTATCTTTTTCACATTTGATGTGTTAATTGTTATGTATTTTGAGACTTTAACTAGATTGTTTTTTCATCAGTTATTATGATGTTGGATAGCATGGCATAGATTATATTTTACTGATATTTGCTAAATTTAGTTTACTTCTTAACTAATAAAAGTATGTTGGAAACAAAGTGTGTGTGTGTGTGTGTGTGTGTGTGTGTGTGTGTGTGTGTGCACGCATGCATGCATGCATGTACATAGTTGATTTTCAGTTTAGTTCTCTGTTGGTGTTTTTGGTTATAAGTTGGTTAAATACAGTATAAGTAATGGATGGTGCTACTCTTTTTAAGTTTTTCGTACTGATGGTTTGTGTGTTAATAATAATAGCTTCTTTTTTTACTGCGTAGTAGTCTAGGAGTTAGGGTAGCCTGGCTTATGTGAGCCATTGGGCATACATGGAAGAGAGTGTGGCCAGCTCTACACTTCAGCCACCCACTAACCCATTATTACCCCAGCATGTTATCCCAGGGATTCATTTCTACATGCTGAGTCGACGGGGGTTGAAAAATGCACCTTGATTATATAGAGTGCCTGACAGTTGAATCCAGTACATGTAGATTAGTAGCCAGGTGCCATATCCATTGTCTGCTAAGCCCCATATTAATATTGTTGATAATATACTAACTATATCCATGCAGTTTGCTGCACCCAAAAATGAATAATACCTCTTTCATCTGAATTTTATTTTTACTCGAATTAGAAGTTTATTTACACTAAATTCAAGATCTGTTATAAACAGTGTTAGCGGTGTGTCCATTTTCAGTGAAAACATAAATTTTGGTAAGCATACACCCTTGGAAATGCAATGTACAATTGCCCATGTGAAAAACAAGGAGTTTATAGATGAACTTCAGCAGCTTGCATGGTTTGTCCTTGAGATTTATTAATGGACATAGCAAATGCTAGTTTTATAGAAAACTGCAAGCATTTGAATTGAAATGGTAAAGTTGTAGAAACAACAGGAATCCTTGGTATAATTATTTCTTGACCACAAAAATACCCTGTTAATATCATAACCTGGCATAAGAATGAAGTATCTTAGAAAGAATCTTAAAGTATATAACCTGCCCACATAAAAAAATCTTGGCCAGTTATCCTTCCCTCCACTTAGAAAAAATCCTGGGCATGTTACTGGTGTAGAAAATAAAATGGTTGTGTTTAACTGTAACAGTGGGAATTTGGGAATGTATGTCATCAGACCGGCCAGTGTATGGGGTTGTTTGGTAAGGCCATGCAAAAATAATGAAAATAGTTTTTTGAAATTGTTTAATCACCTTTCAAATTGATATACTTGGCCTCAATGATTTTCAAGCTTCTATATCCCATCCATAAAGTAAGACTTGTCTCAAACTCAGCAAAATAGGCCTTTGTTTCGGTGATGTCTTCAAAATTCGATACAAATTTTTTCCCTCCAAGAAACATTGTTATGATGGAAAAGAAGTTTTTGTACTAAATATGGTATTTTTGTTTTTATTTCACTGAACAAGTAAAGATTATACCTTTATTTATTCTATGTAATCAGTAAAGATTATACCTCAGGCATCAAAAAACAATTGCCATAACTTTTCCTGCTGATGGAGTTATTTTCTTTTTTTTTGTGCAGGTGTGCTTTGACCCACAGTTTTGACTTTCTCATTTCTTTTTTGCTGATAGTAATGTATCTGTGTTTCATCCATTGTTATGAAACTATGCAGAAATTCTTATGGGTTTTCATTGAAAAAGCTCAACATTTTGTTTTGGAAATTAACATGTTCTTGTTTTTGATCAAAGGTTGGTAAACTCGGCACCCGCATTGTCAACAGTTTTCTTACATCCAAATATTCATGCAAAGTACCTGCTCTGATGTGATGCCAGCAGCGTCCAAAATGTCGTGCACTTTTAATCTTCTATCCCTCATCACTATATAGTGAATTTTTTGCCTTTAATTGTGCATTTAAAGAAAGTCAGCTGTGCAAATGCCAGCAAAGTGCAATTAATGAACAATAATTCATGTACAGGATCTACAGCCAACTATGTAGGGCCTGTGTAAAAGGAATGTTTGTTAGCGATAAAATACAATGAGTCATAGGAAATGAGTGAATCATTACAACTGTACAAAACTCAACAGTAAAGTATTATCAGTAACATCGACCTGTGAGTAGTATGTACATTAATCATTTCGTAGGCCTACTTGTTATTAAAGTTCAGTACAGTTGAGTAATGGCCGGCAACTTTAATGACAGCAGTGTGCGCTCTGCCATGTTTTTTGTCATTACAACCAGTCATTGCATTCGGTTTCCCAACTACGGCAATTTTTCATGTTGCACTGAATCGACTATCATAAAATAATGTGACTATAACAAATGTATTTGAATTTTTCAAAGTATTGATTTCTGAAGTTGAGTTTCATTAATTGATTTTTTTGGATAATTGACATTCTGCGGTACCTATATCCTAAAATTTTTACAAATACGAATATGTGCTCTTGGGCACCTGTGGTTCATATGTGTAAGTTTTGGTCATAATCTATGTACACCGTGGTCTTTGAGGTGGATTTTGTCTTTCTTGTGAAGAATGTGTTATGTATGTGCTTTCCTAATACAGTAGACTCTCAACTATCCGACCTAATGTGGCGGTCGGCCGGGTCGGATAGCAAAAAAGTCGGATACACCGGAGCCGTAGGCATACCAGCCTCTGTAAGGTCAATGACCGCCACCCTATTGCGTTGAATGTACTTGTTGCTATTTGGATGCGTACGTCATATCAGTTTGTCCTTATAAATGACGTACAGTAATAAATGAATTAGAAAGAAATGAAATAAGAATTCGCAACTACAGTATCTTTCACAAAACCTTTATTTGAAGGACGAAACAAAATGTGTAGTTAACAATAAGTTTTTAGTTGTTAATATAAATCAAATTATAATAACCTAAAACTATGTACTGTATAATGAAAGAACAAGTGAAACTTACATTGTCTAAGGTTTGAAAAAGTCTGTAATTGAGACCTGCTACTTTCCTCGCATTAATTTCCTCGCCGCTATATCCTTCCACTTACGTAAACATATGATGTCTGCTGGTGTTGCTTCTTCTTGCTGGCCAATGTATTCCACTGCCGTCTCGATCGCCTTCAGGCCTTCGGAGTGGGTTATACGATCGGAGGGTTCATCACCTTGTTTCTCTTCAATCGGCTGTTCATTTAATACCATTGCTACAATATCTTCGTCTGCAATTTCTTCGATTTCATCCTTTGCCAACCATTCTGTGATGTCTTCCAATGAAGCTTCCTCACATCTGGGAACTTTTTCTAACAGCGATACAAGCGCAGTGTTATCAGTTGCATTTTCCACATCACATTGCTGTTCTACCTCTTCCCACTTATCACTGGCTCTGTGATCCAGCAAAATTTTCCACGATCGCACAAGTGTTAAAGATGGAATTTCATCCCATTCCTCGGACACCCATCTGATGACGTCAAGCATGTCTACTGCCTGTAGTGCCGTCGCAACTTCTGTATTATCAATTGTTGCGATGATATAGCTTAGTAGCCTACGTCGATATTTCTTTTTCAAAGCTTGGAGCACTCCCTGATCCATTGGCTGACATATAGATGTAACATTTGCAGGCAAGAACAAAGCTTTTATGTCTCCATCTTTTAATTGGTCATTTGCTGTATGTGAAGGAGCGTTATCCAAAACTAGGATTGCTTTCCTTGTTAAATTGTTTTCAGCTAAATGTTTTTCAACTTGTGGCACAAATTCCTGTTCAAACCAATTTTTGAAAATTTCTCCATTCATCCACGCCTTTTTTTGATGGGTATAATGCAGGGGCAAACAACTTAAATCTTTAAGATTTTTAAAAGCCCTAGGCTTGCGAGATTTTTCAATCAAGGTCAGTCTCAACTTGTGGTTTCCGGTTGCGTTACTACAAGCTAAAACTGTAACGCGGTCCTTGCTCTTCTTGAAGCCTGGTGTGGCCTTTTCCTGTTTAGACACTAGTGTTTTAGACGGCAACATACGGTAATTCAAACCCGTCTCATCACAGTTGTACACTTGTTTTCCGGAAATACCTTCCTTATCAAGCAGGTCAAAAAAGTGTTTTTTAAAGTCAGGGACAGCGTCCTTATTAGCAGACAATGCTTCACCACTAATCGTCATCTGACGAACACCAAAACGTTTCTTCCAGCGATCAAGCCACCCGTCACTGGCAGTAAACTCACCGTCTCCTTCGATCTGTTTTTTAAACTGAATTGCTTTTTCTTGGAGCAAGGGGCCTGAAACCGTCAATCCTTTCCCCCTCACATTTTCATACCACAGATATAAAGCCTCTTCAACGTCCACATGTTTTCCTTTTTGCATAGTTTTTCTAACTTTCACGCCACTGCCACTTGCTTGCTTAGAACACCATTTTTCAATCTCTGCGCGATTTCTTCGCCAATCACCCACAGTAGTTTTTCCAACTCCTAACTCCAGTGCAATTTTGTTTACCGACTCGCCAGAATCCATTCTTTTTATTGCTTATAGTTTTTCTTCCAAAGTTACTACCACTTTCTTTCGTTTGTCACCCATATTTCACTTAAAAATAAAAGCCACCAACAATACTGTATACACACTTTATAACAAATTAACAATCCACGAACGACTGAACCGCACGGACTGACTTCTGGATACAGACTGACTGATGCACCTGTTACACACTCAAGTAGAAACACGAAACTTTCCTATCACAACATGACTCAATTGGCGTACTGTATTGGTAACTGGTGATTCACGCGTAAGCGCATTCACCCGCGTGGCGGGATGGCTCACATGACATTTGAAGGCGCTAGTAATCAGATCGGAAATACTGCATACGTACCATACTCAAAAAATACCTTTTTTTTTTTTTTTTTTTTTGAGTAGAGCGGGTCGGATAGGCCGGAGGTCGAATAGTCGGGAGTCGGATACCCGAGAGTCTACTGTATTGATCACTTCAGAAATTATTTTTGTTTTGATTTCATGTATAGAAAAAGTACAGTCACTGAAGCCGAAAAAAAAAATAGAAATTTCAAATTAAGTGGCTTCTACGAGATTTTTTGCATAGAGCTAGATAAAAAGGTAAGAAGAATTTAAAAAAAGTTTACAAAAATTCAGTCGCAGGTTTTCGAAAAAAGGGAGGGGGAAGGTACAAAAAATTCATTTTTCATGATTATCTTAAAAAATATTAAATTTATGAGAAAAATACAAAAGACCAAATAGAAAGAGCATAAAATTCTGCATAAAAAATGTTATTCACATTTTTTTTGTCGGGGCGGTAATTTTAGTAGAAAAATTAATTCAAAGTTGGCCAAATTTTTCACAAGGTGGATTTTCACATAAAATACATGTTTATTTAATAGACTTGCAATTTTTTCAGGAATATAAGTTTAAAAACTCATTATTATTAATTTAGGTATATATTATTATGTATAATTATTTACTTATTTATGATGCAGTATAATAAAAATGTTATTAAAAAATTCACTTTATAAATATATTCAAAAATAGTTTTTCTTCCAATCATTGAAGATTTTGACAATAAAATAACTTTTAAAACACATTTCTTATTTATACAAATTATAAATTATTTACTTATAACTTATTATGATTTACAAAATTATTAAAATATCGTTTTTTCTTAGATTTTTCAGAATTTTTCACAATTATCAAGGTGGAAAATAACTTTTTAGTACATGTATTATTGTGATAATTTCAAAAAATAAACACTACACGTGCTCCGAAATAAAATAACAGTCGATCCGGCAATGGTTTACACACTAACACTTACAACGTACAAGCTTGTGTGTCGGCTCATTGCGCATCTGTATGGCGCATGTGCCAGCTGTCCTCGCTCTCCCTAAAATTCTTCAACTTTCAGGGTCTGTTCTTTTTATGCCTATGCACGGATATAAATTCTCACTGTATAAAAACTAACTATTTATACATTTATTTCAATTTATTTCACTTGTTCGTACTTACCCATATTTCGATCTTTCTCGGGTCCCAAGGTTCTTTATAAGCGAGATCAGAAACAGTGTGAGGTTACAAAATAATTATTCTGACACATTTTGAATGAAGAGAATTTACATTTTAATTTTATTTTAAATCATTTAAATTTCAACAAATTTTACCATACTTTCGCATATAAAGTGACTTCGTAATAATTTCTTCTTTATCTTGTGGTTCGTTACATTAGTACCGCTCCTATGCTATCTTATTCTATTGGCTTACCTTATATTCATATAGACATACAGACAGAGCCCAGCCTGCATATTTAAACACTCACTCAAACACACACAAAATTTATTTACCCCTTAAACATTTTATAATAAAATTCCCCCCTCGCCGGCCACGCGGTCTCCGCGCACACTCATTGTTCCGGTAAAACTTCTTATTATTGTCCGAAAATTGCACAGTTACGTTCTTTACTCTTTTGACTGGACCGCGGTCACACCAAATTTTTCTACTATTGCACTGGATGTCGGTTTAAAAAATTTTGTTTCTGAGCCCGGTTTGTCGGGCGGCCTGCGCAGGCGAGAGTCGACAAAAGACTGCCAGCGTCTCTCTGTTCCCCACTCCTTGAGCCTTTTAGTTGAGACGACGGACATCAATGCCTTACAGTTAGTCGTCACAGTTTCGTCCTATTTAAACCATGCTTTTGGTGTGGTGTTTGTTCGTATACGATCTTGGTGTGGCACTGGCTAACGTCACGAGCTGGGCGGTCCTTAAGTTTTGCATCCGCCGTTACATGACCATGTGCTCGTATAGTTTCTTGCTTTTAGCCATTTTGAGTTTCACAAACGCGTGGGTCAGCACCCATGCTTGGTTGACGCATAGGTGCGCACTGCCACACTCTCGCATAGTTCTTGGAAAAACTAGGGTGGTAAATTCTTCGCTTACTGATTGCACAACGCTATTTCGTCTTGCCTTTGTTCCAAACTGTTCCTTACACTCAGCACGTGGCCTGTTATAGTGGAATTAACTTGCACAATAATTTGAAACCCCGAAAAATAAAATAAAATGAAATACCCCATATTTTTGACACGTTACATCACTATGTAGAAGAGAAACATCAAATATTGTAGTTTTACGTAAAATAGTTACATTTTAATATTTTTTTTTTAGTTTTCAACTATTAATATTAATACACGCAATGGACATATTTTTACATTTATTAATAAAAGTTACATTTATTTAAATTTAACTAAATTTTTACAATTCTTTACACCACAGTCTTATAGAAGACACTTTGACCAATACTTGTTGGTAATTTTGTTAAAAAATATTTATTTTGAAAATTTCTGTAGAAATTTTAAGTTAAGAAAATGATGTACGAGGTTTGTTCAAATAAAGACAGGACTTTTGAAATAGCGCTCCGATCAGTGTACGGAGCGTGTTCCGACATGTGGTGCCGCCTAGCGGCCACCGTCGGCAACTTAACCCCGATCGTTGCGTCGTTCTACTCGTGTTAGTTGGCGGCATAAAACTGTCGAAGTGAACACGTGCATTCACCGTTCTGCGAAGTAAAGATGAAAGATTTTATGGAGCAGCGCGTTTGTGTGAAATTTTGCTGCAAGACCGACAAAACTTTTACTGAAACATGGGCTTTGCTTCAGCAAGCCTATAAGGAAGACTGTATGAGCCGTTCGCAGTGTCACGAGTGGTTTAAACGTTTTAAATCGGGCAGAACATCGATTGAGGAAAAGCCAAGATCGGGACGACCTTCGACGTCAACAAACGATGAAAACATCGATGCTGTTCATTCCGTGATTCGTGCAAATCGTCGTTTGACTGTGCGAGAGGTTGCTGAGGAAGTCGGCATCAGCATCAGGTCGTGCCACGAAATTTTGACCGTAAAACTTGGCATGCATCGCGTCTCTGCAAAACTCGTGCCACGTCTGTTGACCGACGACCAGAAGGAGAACCGTGTCAAGATCAGCCAAGAGCTGCTTAATCGTGCCAGTACCAACAAAAACTTCATAGGAACCATCATAACAGGGGACGAAACATGGGTTTATGGCTACGACATCGAAACCAAGGCGCAATCGTCACAATGGATTGGAAAAATGTCGCCCCGACCGAAAAAAGCACGCACGAGTCGGTGAAACTTGAAGTTGATGTTGATTATTTTTTTTGATTATCGAGGAGTAGTCCACCACGAATTCGTGCCACAGGGTCAGACTGTTAACAAGGAGTTCTACGTACAAGTTTTAAGGCGTTTGAGGGAAGATGTGCGCCGGAAGAGGCCTGAGCTGTGGAAAAACAAGAGCTGGGTGTTGCATCACGACAACGTGCCAAGCCACTCGTCTCTGCTAGTCAGCCAATTTTTGGCCGGTAACGAAATAGCCGTCCTTCCTCACACTCCATACTCTCCAGACTTGGCCCCCGCGGACTTTTTCCTGTTTCCAAAATTGAAAACCACCCTGAAAGGACGTCGTTTTCAAAGTGTTGACGAGATTCAACAGAATTCGCAGAGACAACTACGCACCATCTCACAAAACGAGTTCCAGGGAGCATTCCAACAGTGGCAGAAATGATGGGAGTGGTGTGTTGCAAGCAGGGGGGAGTACTTTGAAGGGGACAAACATTTGTAATGTTGTAATTACAGTAATAAAGTTTGTATGACAAAAGTCCGGTCTTTTTTTGAGCAAACCTCGTATACTTGCGAACTCAAAAAAATGATAAATTTTAAAACTCGCTCATTTTATGGCAATAAATCAATACTAATTATTATTATTTTTTTCGAAGACCTATAGTCTCTATGTAAAGTTCATATTGTGAAATTTTTTTTAATGTAAATACATTTGTAATAAATTGTTAATATGTTTATGCATTAGTTTAAAAAAAAAATACAAAAAGTTATTACTTTATTTTAAGTATTTATTAATAATTTAATTATTTTCTTTTCATTTTACGTAAAAGTACAAACATTTAGCTTTAAAATGCTTTATGATTTTTGTCTCTACGACTATTATAATGGATTTTATTAAGATTTGTATGTTGCAATGTCAGAAAAAATTAGCCTTCCTGCTCATTGGGGTGGACTCCGACAATCAATTTTGTTTCTAATATTTCAATTCCATTTTTCTCACAAAGTATTGGCCTGACAAAAAAATTATAAATAGCCTTTTTGTAGAGAATTTAATGCTCTTTAATTTTTGTAATTTGTCTTTTTTTCATAAATTTGTTTATTTTTCAAGATAATTGAAAAAAAAACTAGTTTTTTGTACCTTCCCCCAACTTTTTTTCGAAAAACTGCGATGGAATTTATGTAAACTTTTTTTTAAATTGTTTCTCACTCTTTTATCTAGCCTTATGCAAAAAATCTCGTAGAAGCCACTTAATTTGAATTTTTTTCCTTCAGTGACTGTACTAAAATGTAATTCATGTATAAGGAGCACCCCTGTTTGTGATGAGAAACAGTTGAAAAAATTTATTAACATGTACAAATGTATTATATACAATATATACATCTATTGTTTGATTATTAAATATACTGTGCAGAAGTATATTTTATATAAAATAATAAATAAAATGTACTTTCCATACCTATTTATTTGTAAACACAAAACAGAAATGTTAAATAGTACAAAATTTTAAATAACTTAAAACTTACACAAGTCGTAGTTTTTGTATAGTTTAAGTTTTTAATTTTTCACTCGCACATAACACCTGCATTTATTAATATTCTTCATCTGTTTCTGGAGAAGACAATATTGTAATACTCTCTTCTTCTGATGTACTGTCATCCCACATAATATAATCTTTGGTACCATCCAGCTTGTCAGAAATACCACATTTCTTAAAGCTTTTTATAACTGTTTCACATTTTACTGCTTTCCAGGTATTTATAATCTAGTCTATTGCGAGTGAGGATTATTAACTATCTAAAGTCTCAATTATGGATGTTAATCCACCAGGAATCACTGCCAACACTGGTTTTGTTTCTTGAAACCTTGCTTTTACTTGGTCCGTCAAATGCGCTTTGAAGCTGTCCATAACTAACAAGTGTTTATTCTTTAAGAGAGCACCTGGCCTTTGGTTCCAAACTATCAATCCAGTCTAAAACAAGCTTTTCTTCCATGGACCCCTTTCTCCTGACCACGAATGGTTACATCACTTGGAAATATTTCTTTAGACAAAGTTTTTTGCTTTAGAACCACTTGTGTCAATCAGCTGTAAACGAGAGCATAACCATGTAACTTTGTCTGCCGTGTCCTGTTGGTCTGACTGGCACAGATCTCGCACGTTTTTCATCATTACTCTTGACCACTGGCATATCTAAAAAAAACAGGACAATGGTCTGCATTCCCAGTTTGAGACAAGTCAAAATTGTTCGTATACCTCATTTATACAATTAATCGATGAAACTTGATAATTTTATTTTTGTACTCTGCACGTAAACATTCAGCCAGAGTAGTTCTTCAAATCGAAAGAAGGGTGTTTGCGAAGAAACCGTACACACCAACTAAGACTGGCATGAAATTGTGTCTTATCTATTTCAAGATGTTGAGCGATTATTATAGCTTGAATCTATACCCTTTTAAAAACTCGACTAGATGTTTTTCTATTTCTGAAAACTTAATTATTTTTTTACGATGGTAAAAATGCCGATTACTAGTAGTAACACTTAATTTTTTCCAGTTTTGTTAGTTTTATTAGCAGCCATCTTAACACCAACTGTGTCACTACTTATTGCCACACTTCTAAATACTTCGTTCTTTATGAAGGCTTTCGGCGTCTCCCACCATCTTCAGATCTTAAATGACGTTTAAGTTGGTCTTAATATTTTTGTGTTCGTTTTTTCCATTCGCGAATATTAGATTCCGCTACATCAAATTTACGATGCGTTGCGTTTACCATCTTCTCTTGCGAATTTTATTACAGATAATTTAAACTGAGCCATATAAGACAAGCAATATGTTCTTCCACTCACTGTGAATATACAATCTGTTTTGAGAACTTCTGCTTGTTGGGCTGGAAGGCCATGGTCCAAGGTTGTTTGGTGCAAACGTTTTGGCCGTGTCTTCGATGGCCATCTTCATTGCAGAAGGCTGCAAAAGACTGTGGCCTTAGCCACAGTTCAGTGGTCACTGACTACGAAACCTTTGTCAGTGGTTTACAATCTTCTGCACTGAAGATGGCCGTCGAAGACACGACTGAAACGTTTGCACCAAACAACAACTTTGGGCCACGGCCTTACAGCCTGGCAAGGCGAAGTGCTTATAACATTAATGCCGGCCGTGAAAGCCTCAGATACAATCTGTTTCTTCATAATACACTCAAGTAATGAACTACCGTGTAAGCAACAGGCTAACAACAACACAAAGTACAGTAACAGGAAGCTACAACAGAGTACCATTATAAATCTATGACGTTAACAAATACTTGGTGTAACAGGGATGAGAACTGCGAACCAAATTGCCAGGAACTTTCATTTTACTATTACTAGACTCGAACCTACCAATTTTAAACAATGTTACTAACTCTGCTATGCGCAGTCTGACCACATATGTGCAGATCTACAATTTAGCATGTAAATTATTCGTGAATAATATAATGGGCACTCACATTTTTGGAAAGAAAATTTGTGGAAAAAAGTGTGCCATTATACACAAGAAAATGCGGTAATTTTTTCTGGACCACTTGGAATGGATTGACACAGATATATGTAATATGTTTCATAAATGTTTTTGAAATTTTGTGTCTGTTTTTTTTTTTTAAAGAAAAAGTATAACACTAAACATTAATCAAAAAAGTCATCCATTTTCCATAGTAAATAAAATTATAATATGGCGTGTAAATAATGGCATAAGTAATATTGGGTAACATTCTTTGTAATTCATTTTATGTCACCACTTGACGTTTCTTGCAGTAATTATATAAATTTGTGATGTTATTCAATTTCTTTCTTCTGCAAGTAGTATAATTCGTATATTCTTTTTATACGAATATATGAATATACGAATTATACTACTTACAGAAGAAAGAAATTGAATAACATCAGAAATTTATATATATTGTTACAACACAAATAAGCCAACCCAATACCAGGGATGAACAAAACAATATTGAATCTAAAATAATACTTCATGTTAAATAAAAATGATTAATTTAAATAAAATATAAAAACTATGACTCGACAAACGAAGACTTTGACCTAACCCAAGTGATTGACCCAACAAAAGGAAACAAATGAACAAGGGATCCACGAAGAATAAACAAGAATGTAACCAAACCAAAGGAAAAAAGGAAAAAATCCAAAACCCAAACAAAAATGAAACAAGTTCATGGAATTAAACGACCCAATGTAACACGTCGAAATGTACCCAAAGGAGAGGATGGAAAGACCAAAGTATTAACCAAATACGATGAAAATGAAGAAGGAGGGAAATAGATAGAAATGAAAACCAATAATGAAACACAAACAAGTAATAAAGCATAGGAGAAGGAGAAATAAAGCACTCAAGAATAATATTGGACCCAAACCAATAATTATCCCATGAGAAAGGAAAAAGTAACTGTTATTACCCATTAATGGACAAAATGATCTAGGGAAGAAACCCTATTAAACAGGGTAAAGATTAAAATGATAAAGAAGCAAACTAAACCCCAATTGAGAATTAGATGTAAAAATAGTATTGTAAGAATATAAAATTGTTAATAGTATTAAGGATATATTGTAATGAAAGAGAAATAAGTATAGGGATTACCCACTAAAAAACACATAGTATAAACAGTGATACAGTGCAACAGTGTATGTGTAAAAACCCCAAAGTGAAGTGATAAGGAAGGTACGCTAATTAAATTATAATTAACTATAGATAATTTAAAAGTGAAGGTGAGGTATAAATGGGAATAGTGTAAGATATAGAATATAACTATTATAAGAAATAGTGAATAATAAAGAAAATAGACACTTAATAAATCTGTGAAAAACACTAAAGGTTTAAAAGTGGAAAAATAACAGTGAATAAATATATGGTGAAAAATAGTATTAAGTATGAATTGTAGAATAAGATATACTGAACACTGGAAAGTGATGATGACATTATTATTTAAGAAAAGATGTCTAATAGATTTAAGTTTAATTGTAACCGATAGTAATTAAAAGGGAGGATCCCAGGAAAGAATAAATTGAAGGTGTTGACATAGAGAGAATGTAAAGATTGTTTAAAAATTAAGAAATTAGAGACAAATCAAAGACACCCATGTTATAAGGGATAGTTATAAATTTCATAAAAGTGATGTTGTTTATCACAATAAAAATAATATGTATTGTAAACAAAAAATTAGCAAATAATAATAAGTTGGAAGGAAGTGATGATATTTCTCACTCAAAATAATAACTCTAATAACTTATAAAGAATTGTTCGTTTTAATGTTATGAATAGGATATGGCTGAAAGAAACTTGCAGCCCATAAGCCTAATTGTTATGTTTTAAATATTAAGATAGAGAAAGCAATATTGACATGTAATCAAAACACCAACAGACTCAAAATACAACACAACCAATAATAATAACAAAGTAAAGCCCATTAGGCTGAAACGAAATGTGATTTAAATGAAATAAGTCAAATACCATAATGGCTACTCAGGCCTATGAAAGGGCATAACTGTCAGAACCAAACAACTAAAAATTATGACAAATTAACAAAGAAATTAGCAAACCTGAGGTGAAGGATTCACCAAGAATAAATTGTAAATCATTTGTAAAACAAAATATTATAATAAGCATTCGTACACAAAAAGAAATGTAATTAACAAGCATTAACATAATTGTAAAAACATAAAATCTAAAATTACCCAAACTTGTGGGGTATCAAAATAATCTATGAAAGGAAATAAATACTATAGTGACAATATTTAATAACCAGGAAGGAAGATAGAGGAAAAACAGCAATCAGAAGATATACGAAGAATTCGAATTTTGATAACAATACATCATCTCAAAATCAACCAATCAAAATCATGCAGTTGCCATGGAAACGGCAGTTGAAGACTGAATTACCATTGAATACCGTTAGACAGGAAGCGTCATTAAGAGAATACAGAAGCCAATGTTGGGAAGAACGTTTTTCTGTTAAAATAATGTAAAAAAAGTAATTAAAGTTCCTAACCATGATAGCATAAGAAGCAGACGACCATTTATAGCAGTCAACTCGAGATCCAAGGCAATTAAACGGAAAATTACCCGAAAAGAACATCCAGATACATTATGAAAAAGACGCCCAACCCATTGAAGCCCCAAAATTAATGAAAACCGAACTTAGTGCAGCCAAATCCTACCCGACCAAACGAACGAAGACACCAAGTCATGCTGAGGTGTTAAGTACAATTAAATTACTTATTTTCCAAAACCCTAATCACTCTGAATTTTACTAAAGGTAAATTAATCTCACTATAAACAAATATTTCTCTTTCACAGATTTTTTAAGTAAAATAAAACTTGCTAAAAACTTGTTAACGTTAAATATAACCTATTAGTTAAACACGAACTTACAAAACACATTTACGACACCACAGAACAGATTGTAACATCACACATTATTATTTATGTACACGTAGAGTAAGGTAATATATTTTTATTGTAACCATAGGAATTCTTTAGCTCATAGTCACAAGAATCCACGATTTTGGAAACAAAAATAATTGTAATACTTCAAGGTACACAGCCATACGAAAAATAATTGTTTCCTTGATCGATTCGTCAAGCCCAGAGGACAAGAGTCTAATGTAATCAGTCGGTGCAAATTTATCATTATATAATTGTCAATGTGAACATTTTAATTATCACCTATTAAAAATAACTATTACAGGGAGTAACCGTCGTTATTATTTCATAGGGAGTGCTTTATATATTACTAGTGTTTAGTTAAGAATAGATTTGACGAGAAGCGAACAAGTTGTCATTTGCGCAGCAGCAGCGACAATTTAGACGGCTGTGCGAGCGGGAATTATTTGAATGCCCCGACCGTCACCGCTGATAACTCATCAGACAATAATTTTAGTTGTTTTATATAACGACTTGGCGCCACCTGGGATTAACACACCCGTATAAGCAACAGGTAAGGTTACTGCCGTGTTATACAGGTGATTACCGCAGCGCTACGGACATCGTTAGCCACGAACATTAATGTAACGACCCCGGTGCGAGACGAACGCACTCATCATTATTACGCATACAAAATTGGTGTACATTTTACAGGTACGCACCAGTTAGACAGAAATAATATCATTACAGATTGACGCATACAACGTGAGGCTTAAATGAAGACGGACGACCTCAATTAGATCGTTACAATATATATATATTGTAACGTCATATATATATTGTAACGTCTCTCGCTGAGCTCACCCAAATAAACTCTCTTAGTCGTTATTCCCAACGCCTGTATGTCATCTTGTAACGTCTCTCGCTGAGCTTAAGTCTCGAGTAATTTACATCTATTTGTTATTTTTCAGAACGCTCGCTTAATTAAGAGTCACAGAATTTGTTATTTTTATGTTATATGCTTTCAAAATCGAAGGGGTGTGATTATGCAAAGATTTCGAAGGTATACTCTTCTTCTGCAGTATTTACCTTGATGTTTCACAGCTAGGTCGCAGGCTTTGGTAGTTGATTGAGTGTGGATAAGCACGTGAATATCGTTATACAATTGTAATACAAGTAAAGAGTACAGATGATTTAGTATTGGTTGTGAAATTAGTACGACTTTGTTAATAAAATCATATTCATTTTGTTTATTATTTAAAAAATTCAAATTATATTATTAATTATTGTGTGGGTTAATTACTATTGGAACCCTTATATTCGATACGAATATAATATAATTATAACGTGGTTATTCTAAGATATATTATACACAAACATAAGACATATATGACCTAGAATATTTACACAGACATATAATACATAACACATATATTATTATAATACGTGATTAACACGTACAAAATTGAATATTCATCTTGTCTTAGCAAGTGTGGTTTTTATTATATACCACTTAATTAAAAACTTAATTAATTAAACATTTATTAAAAATACTAATAGAGACCATTCTATTACTTTAATTAATTATATTACTAATGTCTCAATTAATTAACAATCTTCAATTTAAGTAACTCTCATACTTGAATTTAATTATCTAATAAAATATAAAAATATAATAAAATATGGTTCTATACTGACCATTTATGTATGAGATTAATAAATTTATATTCTCTGTTATCAATTATTATTCTTTGAACATTTATTGATTATTCATTATGAAAAATAAAATATAATAAAGTTTATGTAAACATGTATATGGAATCTAGAGCCTTCTTTCGATAGACCTCAGGGTCATTTATAATATTAAATAAATGTCCGACTTCACCTGCATATTTCTGCAACCATTTAACTGTGTCGTTACCGTCATCTGGACTCTCGAGTTTTTGGATCCTCTTCGGTATCATGTTCTCTGTCTCTGCGTCATTGAAATTACTCTCTCCGTCTACTGGATGCTGAGTTCTGACGTGGACCTCTGGTCGTGATGATGTACGGCTGGATGTAGCTGCATGTGGCTGTCCCTGCATCCTCTAGTATTTTGCTCTGGTTCCTCTTCTCTCCTCGTCTTGTCCTTCGTGGATGTCTCGAAGTTCTACGTGGACTTCTTGAAGTTCATCGACGTTACGACTCCTCGTAGATTACGATATTATAGTCTTTTAAACAAATCGTGTATCACCAATACTTTCACCGACGTACTGCCGGTTCCATTGCACTTCAAGTTACGTAATACAGTTTAAAACATTACTTAACTTTATAAAATTCGCAGTTGCGAGAGGCGTGGATTTCACGTACTGTCTGTTGATGATCTGAAAGCATGTGTCGCTCGCTGGGGTTTTATACTCCTGCCGTCGTTCCATTCCAGTTGGAAACTGTTTGGACAAAAACTGTTTGAACAGGTCCGCACGTCGATTTAATTGCTAATTACAACCTACGCGTCTTTCTATGAAGCGCACACTTTTTTATAAATATTATTTTACTAATCGTTAGGTACATTATTAAACTTAACCTATGCAAATTATGAACATTAAGGTGTGTAAACTATGGAAGTTATGGCAAAATTTCTCACGGTGGCTGAACAGTTTCCACGATCATAGACCACTGAATGTCTAATTGTAGCGCCAGGCGCCAGCTTCATTTTTACATATGTCTCTGATTCGTGTGACTTCTGGTTTTTGTTCAGTACTTAAAAAACTGTGTAAAATTTTCCACAATCGTTGTATAATTCAACTTGTTCTTCATTTACACTCTAACACTAACACACACACGCAGACTGATACACACGCGGCTGCCTGTCACTATGACGTCACCCTTGCCAGTTGGCGCGTGTTTCTTTCTGCCCTTCGCTGCGTTTAAAAACCAACTAGGCTTTTAATTCCATATGCAGGCTCACTTACAAATATTTATTTATTTAAAATTACTTAATACGTTTATTTCTTTTATTATCTCTTATACCTAACGCTTAATTATTACATTATTTTTACTGTTTACATCTTTTACATCTCATACGTGCGTTCGTATGTTATCATACCTCAGTCAGGGGTTGATACATATACTTATGCTAAACGTATCGTTGCATAAATTCCCCTGCTGGGTAAAATAAAATTTGAATTTTATTCAAATTTTATTTCTTTGCTCAGAAATTATTCATTTTATTTTTTTTTATTACCACTCACACTTAGTGGTTATAAGGGTTCTTAAAATTTTTTCACTCTTTCCCTGGGTGGATTACGTCCCTCCCATGGATTATAAGTTTACTTTTTATTTCTTTATCCATAGAATGTACGGAATGCTGATGCATGGTTCTTTCCAATAGTTTTTCTTCTTGTCGGATCGTAGACGATAAAGGTACATCGTACTTTCCTTCTTTGTAATAAGTAGGGTCCCTCGTACAGTCTGAATAGTTTCTTTGCTGTATTGTCGATTCGTTTTCCTACTGGATTGCTTCTTAGTAGCACTCTCCTTCATGGAATGTGATGAGTTTGTGCGTTCTGTTGAACCTCTTGATCCTCTTCTCTCCAAGTTTTTCCATCCTCTTCTTCGCATTGTCATACTTGTGAATCAATGGACAGGTTTTGGTATGGAGGTTTATCAATGTTTTTCGACCAGAATCTATTAAGTTTTTTATTATTTGTTTCCAGTTCCACCGGTGTATATCCCGTAGCTTCACTGTATGTAGCATTTATAGCTTGTTCAAAAAATATGTACTCTGCCCATCGGATATGTTGTTCATTACAGTAAATGCGTAAATGTTTTCCTAACTCTTTATTTACCCTTTCAGCAACGTTTCCTTGTGGGTGTCTTATTGACGTTAACACTGGTTGTATGCCATGCTGCTTTAGCGTTTCTGCCCATGCTTTATTTTGGAATTGTTTACCTTGGTCACTCAAAATCCTTTTGATTTGACCATACTTCGAATGTATTTGCGTAGTATGACATTCAGTACACTTTTAGTGGTGGGTCTTCGAATAGTGTAGAATCGAATTGCCTTGGTGAACACATCTATACATACAAGTATGTGTTTTGTACCCCCTTGAATAGCTCTCGGAAATGGGCCCAGTAAATCCACTGCTAATAATTCTCCCTTTTCCTGTGTCTTGATATTTTGCATATCTACGTAGATGTGAAGATTCGGTTGTCGTGCTGTTTGACATTCGTAGCATCCTTTTAAGATTGGTTTTATTCTTCTAAACATATTATTCAAAATGAAGTCTTCCTTTAAAGCTAAATGACATTTTAAAGCAGACGCATGTGCTAAACTTTGATGACATGGTATAATTAGTGTTTTTAGCATCTCTGGTGATAGGACTATTTTCCAATCATAATTGACGAGTTTGTACAATATACTATTTTTTATTGTATATCTACTAGATATGGTGGTAACTTCATGTGACTTATTTGAAGATCTTTGTTTTGTTCATTTGCTATATTGTTTAACAAATATTTAACTCTATCATCTGTTTGATATGTAATGTTTAATATTCTAACATCGTTCCACTTAGCTTCATGAGTTTCTTGTGTCTCTTGCGGTGGATAATGACTTAGTGTGTCGGCAATTATATTATCCGAGCCTTTACAATTTTTATTGTGAATGAATACTCTTGTATGGCCAGTATCCATGTCATTAGTCGTGCATTTGTTGCTTTACAACTTAATAAAAATGAAAGCGCTTGATGATCCGTGTGTATCTCAAAGTGTGTTCCATACACATAATAATGAAACTGCTTCAAGGCGTATACTATCGCTAAGATTTCCTTTTCTGACGTACAGTAGTGTTTTTCTGCTCCTTTGAAGACTCGACTGGCGTATGCGATGACTTGTAGCTCTCCGTGTTTATCCTCTTGATACAGGACACTCCCTACTGCATAGTCACTGGAATCTGCGTAGATTATAAATTGTCCTTCCCGTCGTGGGTGATGCAGCATAATGTTATGTAGAAATACATTTTTCACTTCACGGAACGCTTCTTCATGATGTACCTCCCATTTCCATTTGCTTTCTTTTCTAGTGAGTTCTAGAAGTGGTTGGATTTTCTCCGCATATAATGATGAAAAACGTCGGTAGTATCCCATGAGTCCTAGGAATGCTCTTAACCCTTTTATGTTCTTGGGTCTTGGGAACTCCGTTATACTCTTTAGCTTGCAAGGGTCTGTTTGTATTCCCTTGTCAGATATTATGTGACCTAAGAATTTTATTGAAGTTTTAATAAATTCGCACTTCTCTAACTTCAGAGAGAGATTAGCGTCTCTGAACTTTTGAAATATAGTGTTCAGATACTGAAGGTGTTCTTCCAACGTTGTTGAGATTACAAGGATGTCGTCCACGAAGATCATGGTATATGGTTCCACCTCTGGCCCTAGTGCATTTTCCAAACACTTTACAATTGCTGCGAGGCTTGTACTCAATCCAAAGGGTACTACTCGATGTTGGTAGCTTTTGTTCTTTACAGGAATGCGGTGTATTTGCGATCTTGTTTACGAATGGAAATTTGCCAAAACGACGAAGTCAAGTCTAACTTGGTTAGATATTTTGCTCCTTGACATTTGTTAAATAATTCTTCAATATTCGGTGCACAATCAAAATCCTTTTCGACGACACTATTTAGCTTCCGCATGTCTAAACACAGTCCACAGTCTTATTTCGTCCGTCTTCTTTTTGACGACAACGAGAGGATTGATGAAGCTACTGTTGGACCGCTCTATTACGCCATTATCCAACATTCTTCTGATTTCCTCGTCGACTGGTTCCGCATATTTCATGGGAATCGGATATGTCCTCCGTACGAACTTAGTAGGATCGGTGACCTGAATCTGGTGTTCATAAGCATTCGTAATTGTAGGCACGTCGCTAAATATATCTTGATATTCCTGTATCAAATCTTCTATTTACTCTATTCCTTCGTGTTGATTGTCCTCTTGCGTACTGATGTCACTTGCAGCATGTTTTACAGCTGGTCTGGAGATGACGATTGGTTCCTGTTCCTCTTCCAAGTTGTTCTGACTTTCTTCAAATTTAATTACGTAGAGTCCTCCCTCAACTTTGCATGTCATTGAATTGTTTTCTAAATTAATAACTGCTCCTAATTTATTTAATACGTCGATACCTATGATACAATCATATGTAAGCTTATCTACTACTATCATAGGAATATCACATTCAAGTTTATTACACTTAAAATTAACATTACGTGCGTTCGTATGTTATCATACCTCAGTCAGGGGTTGATACATATACTTATGCTAAACGTATCGTTGCAATATGTATATATAAAATGGATTTCTACGGCCTAGGCCGCTTCTCCGTCCCTAGTTTCCATTCTATTCTATTATAGCACATGTCTTCTTCCAGGCCTCTAAGTTTCATAGCTTCATCTACACCCTCTCGCCAACTTCTTTGTGGCCTTCATCTTTTCTTCCTCTCATATAGTATCCACTCTAAAGTTCTCTTGGGCCACTTGGTTTCGTCCATTCTTTTTGTGTGTTCAAACCATACTAGTTGTTTTTTTTTCAATCTTTTCCACTATGTTCTTCGTCATGTTCATACTCTGTCTAATTGTTTCATTTCCGACTCTTTCCAGTTTTGATTTTCTACAACTGCGTCTTAAATAATCCATTTCGGTAGTTAAGAGTTTTTTCGGTTTTTCCTTGTCATATCCCTTGTTTCGGCTCCATATGTGACTATACTTAGGAAGATGCTCTTATACAGTCTCTTTTTTTGTGTCTCTTGTGATTGATTTATCCCAGAAAACAGCGTTCAATGATCCTATTACTTTTTCCACCTTGTTTAATCGTTCTTTTATTTCATCGCTGCTATTTCCTTGTTTATTAAGTGTAACTCCAAATATTTACACGTGCTAACTCCTTTTATGGTGATATTTCCTAAATCGAGATTATCTTGAGCATCATTACCGACTATTATGTACTCAGATTTATTCATGTTTATCACGAGACCTGCGAGCTGGTATTCTTCTTGTAATTTCCATATCATGTAACTAAGATCATCCGGATCCTCTGCTACTACAACTTGATCATCAGCGAAATATAAGCTAAACAGTTTTTCCTCTCCCACTTGCAGCTCCATTCCTCTAACTTTTGTTGACCATTATAAAAATAAATTTAGAACTTACTAACACAGTAGTATTCTGTAAAGAACTGAAGAAAAATGCAATTGTATTCAAGCACATTACAAATGTAAAGGTCCCTGCCTATTGAGCTGCCGTGTGGTCAACTAACCAGTTTTGACCACATGACCGTCTTCTGTATGTAAATTATAAAACTATATATTTGGCAGGGAATGTCCAGATTTAGTATCGATCAAGTTGTAGAAAGCAATTTTTACTGAAATATAAAATTGTTAGGATTCTCATTAGCATTTGAATAACAGATGATGATTATAAAATTTGGAGTTAATGTAATGTTTTTATGGTATTTATGATTTATAAATGCTACTTGGAATAAATGAAATAACCACCTATTACAGGGTCATGAATAGAATTATTAGTAGATTGATGTTATCACTTTAACAAGTTCCAACTAAAGAAGTAAACATACTTTGAAAATCTATTGTTTGTTGTAATGCTGATTCAAACAATGTTATCAGTTAGCTGCTTGTACTGAGAATTAAATGTTTATTTCTAGCCCTAGTTTGTCAAAGCAATAGAGATACCATTGAGCAGACAGTAAACTGTTATTTCTCCACTTCTCACCCTATATTCATATGCTGCTGTAACCACATTAGCTCAGAAATGTGTACACTACACATCTCGCTTTTAGTACACATTTGGCTTGAATTCCGTGTATCTGTTATAAAAGTTCTAAATTTGTTTATACATTACGTATTGTGATTTTGATTTTTTGTTCGTTTGTAAGTGTAATACAATGTCAGTATCTCAGATGAGTTGTTGTGGCCATAGCAGAGAAGAGTACATCTTACAAATAAGAAAATGTGTACAGTTCATTATACAGATTTTATTGGAAGTATAGTAATACAGATACTGTTTGTAATTTTCAGATTGAAGATTGATTTTCAACAGGTCTTCATTCAGATCTGTCAACTATTTGTCTATGTGGTTTGATATAAACAATCTTTTATATGTGTCGTAACCTTTTTGGGTCTGCAAACTACTATACATTCTGTTGTGATTTAAGTGATTGGTCATGCTGTTAAACATTTCCTACCATATATAGGACTCTTAACCCTTTGGGGACCAGGATATAGGCCTGACAGTCATTCCTGAACAGTCATCTGCGCTGACCCATTGCATGAATCACCCCCACTTTAGATAGCTAAGTTATCTAAAGAGAAGAGAGAGGTGATGACGCTATAACGTTCACTGTCTCACTTCCATATTATTTCCCTCTCTGTCACACACATGCTTCTGTTGTTCTCGCCAGTCTTGTTGCAGCCGATGTTCATGCTATGAAACACTCCACAAAACTATTCTGCACATGTGTAAAGTGAATGAAAATTTTCTTGGCCTCGCAACGAGGTGTTTGTCTACTGTGCATCGAGACCTGAGTGTTCAATTTACATCGTCCTGCCTCTACAAGACTGTTGTGTGCATGTGCAAAATAAATGAAAATTTTGTTAGCCTCGCCTTGAGATTTCTTGTTATGAACATCGGTGTAGTCAACATTTGAACATTATTCTCTCTCTCTCTCTCTCCCCCCCTGTGTGTGTGTGTGTGTGTGTGTGTGTGTTTAGTCCTGAATTGTCTGCTGTTTAGACGCACTACCAGCTATTATTGCAGTGGAATGGAATGTTTATCTGTAGTTTGTAATATCTCTGCAGTTTATCATACAGGGATGACTTCTTCGTATTAGCTTACTTGCAAAAATCTTTTAATCCTAGATAACAAACATCTATTTCAAGAAGAAGAAAAATCATATTATTTTAATACAGTATTTTAGGGAATAATACCGTATCTATTCAGAACATCTTTTAACCCCACCAGTATTACAACCCTTAAAAGTAACAGACGAATAACAGAGACATCATTTATATTTTACGGCAAAACAACCTTTTATTGTAAATAAAGGGAAAAGTTGAAAGTTATAACATGCGAATTTCAATATTTTAATAAGTTTTCCGTTTTAATGTTGTACTTCATTTTATTACTCAAAACGAAAATGTGCACGCTTACACATACACGTATACGTTTCATATCATAATAGAACTAATATTCTACCATTGTTTCTGTACTGTTTGTTTTATACGTATTAATTTTTATTGTAAAGATACGCAAGACGTTAATAAAAAACCTTCAGACGCACTCAAGTGTGTGCGAAAACTAGCATGAATAGTTTGGTTTTTTAAAAAGCTTAATTCTTAATTTTGATTCAGTTGGTGTATAGTGACCCTCATATGTTTATCCAACTTTTCTTAGAAAAAGACTGAGTTTCATGCCGTTGCTAGTCGAGTTTGAAGGAGGAGTATCCATTTTAATAAATCGCATTATTTGGTACCAAATTATGGTATACCAAATTTAATAAATACCAAATTATGAAAATAGGTAATTATAGAATTAAACTACCAATAGAAATTAAACGACAAAATTAAATAACAATTAAAATGAACTGTAAAACAATGACATAATTAATAATGAACTGAGATAATAATAACAAAAGCAAGACTGAGGTAGTATGTAATACAGTAATTAACAATGTAACTAAAAAATGACACGCATGTTGGCAATACCTTAGCTTGTGTAGCAGCTGATTCTCCATTACCCTCCTGCCATTCACAAACTGAATGGCTCGTCCATGAAGAAATTGGTTTCTGCGCATATGCCTTTAGCTTTCAATTTTGCTATACATGCAAAAAGACCCAGGCTGGTTTTGCTGTTTTTGTAGTGACGGTGGTTTTTCTTTATCCTTTTCTATGTGTGATACGTACTGGAGTATAAATGGTGTTTTTTGTTTTTTAAGGCACAAGTTGGTGATCCAGAATATAGTAATATATTAATTACTTTCTATAGGAAAATATTAATATATTACAATACTACTGTGGCGTGTGGGCGATAAAATTGTATTCAACTTATTCCTCATCTGACAGAAAAAATCTTTGGCACATCAAACTGCCATAGTTTATTCCCCTTTACATTGGTCTGTTTGCAAAAAATTAACACTCTGGAACAGAAACAAAAATAATTACATAAATTTATGTGCTATATGCGGGAAAATATATGCTAATTTTGTAAGTTCTGTAGGTGTATATACATTTCATCGAAGCTAGAAACTAAACTAATGTGGTCACTTATTTTTAAACATTAATAAAGATTAAGCTTTTGTAAGTATATTTGAAGTTACTTTCGTAAGTTTTAAATTGTATAAATTATTTTTAGTAATTTCAAAAAGTCGATGAACTCTCCAATTATTCCTTCGGCTTGAATGAAAAACTTTTACTTAACATCACGAAGTTTCAAACCAAATGTTTTACCTAAGGTCCATTGAAAGACACTGATATAATTACTATTAGATACTTTATTAGTAATTACTATTATAATACATTAAAAATTTAAAACTATAACCTAACATGTCAACAGAGTCTATAGTGCAAAATGTTAACATTCACGCAACACCAATTTTTAACACATTTTTTGAAAATACACACAAATATTTTAACATAAAAACTTCTAAAACTACACCAAATAAACGTAGAAAAATAGTAAAAACAACATAAACGTAACCAACTCCCACACAGATACCAACACACACACACACACACACACACACACACACACACACACACACACACACACACACACACACACACACACACACACACACACACACACACACACACACACACACACACACACACACACACACACACACACACACACACACACACACACACACAGCCATTTCAAATCATGTCAATGCAAAAATAAAATATCACTGGCTGATTGTTCAGTTGTAAACTTTTTTAGAAATGTTTTACAGCGTTAAGTCAATCCTCTCTCCTTTATTTGTTCTTCCTCTTCTGCTCGAGAAATTCTTAATTTTCTTTTATATTGTTCAAATTTAATTGATTTGCAGCTTCTTCTTATTGATGAAGTGCTCTGCCACTTTGGTGGAATGTGCACCTCGACTTATACTGGTTGCATCCTGAAAGCTAGAACTGGTTTTTGTATATCCAGTATTATACGAGGGCAAATTGAAAAGTAAGTTACACCCCATCTATAAAAAAAAAAATACATACATTAAAAAAAAAATGTTTTTATTGAACAAATAAGTTTAAACATTTATCTATTTTTCAACATAGCTGCCAAGTTTTTCCAAACACTTTTCATATTGTGTGACCAGTTTCTCGATTCCACGTTCGTAAAAATTTTGTCCAGTTTGTTTTAACCACTTTGAGACTGTTTCTTGCACTTCATCGTCTGTAGCGAAACGCTGGCCCCCCAGGTCTTGTTTAAGAGGACCAAAAAGGTGATAGTTGCAGGGTGCCAGGTCGGGGCTGTAAGGGGGATGGCGCCACACTTCCCACTTGAATTTTTGCAGCAACTCTTGCGTCACACCAGCTGTATGGGGGGTAGCATTGTCTTGAAGAAAAACAACTCCATCACTCAATTTCCAGGCCTTCGATCTTTAATCGCTTTTCGTAACTTTTTTAACGTATCACAGTACGATGCGGCATTGATTGTTGTTCCTTGGGGCGTAAACTCACTATACACAACGCCTTCGGAATTGAAAAAGACCGTTAGCATAACCTTTCGAACCGCTGGAATTGTTTTGGCTGTGGCGAATTCTTGTGTCTCCATTCGTTTGATGTCCATTTTGTCTCGGGAGTGTAATGGTGCACCCAGCTCTCATCTCCTGTGATGATTCTGCTCAAAAACTGTGGACCATCCGTCGAATAACACTGGAGAAACGACAGCGCAGCCTCAAAACGATGATTTTTGTACGTGTCGCTTAACACGCGCGGCACCCAGCGCGCGCACACCTTACGATAACCCAGCTGATCATGAATAAGCACAGATGCACTACCGTAGGTGATGTTCAGTTCACTTGCAATCTCTTTAATTTTAACGCGGCGGTTGGCAAGAATGATTTCATTCACGCGCCCCGCGTTGTCGCTAGTGTTCACAGTTGAAGGCTGCCCGATGCGCGGACCGTCGGTCATGTTCGTTCTTCCATCTTCGAACATCTGGCACCATTTCGCGATCATGGGCCGAGACATCGCATTCTGACCATAAACCTCGACAATTTGCTGATGAATTTCACTCCGATTATAATGTTTTACCCACAAAAATCGGACGACGGAGCGCTTTAACGTTAGACGACACCTCTATACGACGCGCCATACTCACACGGTGACTACTCGCATACTAAACCAGCTACAGTGCTGCCGCTTGGGGAGTGGGGAGACAACAATATGGACAGTGTTACCACCAAGGGAAATTTTTTTATCTCTTTTAGTACAGGAACGCGGCTAGGGTGTAACTTACTTTTCGATTTATCCTCGTATATACTTATTGCTTCATAAACCCCCGAATTCTAACTTTACTTTTGATATAAATGTAGTCTTTGGACACTAAGACCGTATGACATTATTCAGTGCCTCATTGGCATTCTGTGTTTTTCCAGCTAGACACTTATTCAACAAAGAGTCTGAGGATAATCTTTGGTATAATGGCATCATTTTTCTCACATTTTGTTCTGACAATGAGGTTTTGACAACTGTTATGTATGACTCAGGTGTGATTTTTTTGGTTTTTGCTCTTTGGTACAAGCACTAAGAATTTACTCCAGTAGAGCATGATGCGGTTTCTCGTCAGGGGACATACGATGTTGGAGGGTGGCATAAATTGACTTCTTCATTTCTTTTACATTACCAAGATTTTGGGTAATACCATTGCAGTAATAGGCAGTAAGTATTTTTATTACTGGCTCCGTCAACTGTCCACGTCCTCTGCCTCCGATTGGAGTTTCAGTACCAACATTAGTTTCTACTAATTTCTAAGGCCAGTGCCCAGTCTCTCAGCAACATGATTCAAGCATTCTATTTTTCACCTTGAATGTGTGCATATAAATTGAGTTCATTTATGTGTGCATATATTTTGCAGTCACTGTCTGCAACCATTGATGTGTACCAGAAACCTAAAGATTCGGAGCGACACCTAATTCTTTCTGGTGCTGTTACTTCTATTCCAGGTGATGAACCATTATAATTGCAGTGACATGAAGATTTATGGTCTCTGAACCACTTATCAAATGTTTCAGTATCACCTTTTGTTTTGACTTTCATCATATCGCAGTTCCTACAATACTTTGACAAAATTTCAAAATCAATAACCAATCTGGTCATTACTTTAATACAAATGCCCATGCCATATTTTTATGTGAATCCTCTTTTGTTCCAAGTGCCATAAAATGTTACAGTAATGTCTGTAACACTTTTCCCTTCTCTTATAAAAATCACCATAACATTCATCAGGTACTTCATTCAGTGCCTGTAAAAGCGTTTTATTTACTTCTTCCCTATACTAGTCACACAGCGCATAATGTAAATATGCCCAGCGTATGAAGTAAACAATGACAGTTTCATGTTTAGTCCAATACTAAATAATTGAGGAAAAGCCTTCACAACTCTCCGATTTACATCGAATGTGCCTCTTGTCGATTCCTTTTTCGACATTCGCTCTGAAGGCTGGGACGCAGATTCAGAGTCACAATTTGTACAACATACAGACAGTGTGTGTGTGCGTGCATATCCTTTTAGGTTGTTCAATTTTACCCCAAGTGTCTCTTGTAGGCAGTTTTTACAAGGGAGTGTTGATAAGAAATTGGTTAAATTGTTTTTATCTACTAAGATGTACTCCGTGTTGCTACTGTCTATGTTTATTTGTGGGTTATAACTATTATAAAGGGCAAAGCCTGTAGGCTTACCAGGTTTTTCATTCCCAACAGTTTGATCTTCATCCATGTCACACTTACCAAACAAATTTTGTTCTTGAACAATTTCACACACATTATCTTCATTCACAGCGCTGCTAACACATTGTTCCTCAGCCTTTCATTGTGTGAAACCTACCTTCTCTTTATTTTCACTTTATTTGTTGCACTGCATAACTGTTTACTTGACTACCCATTTTTAACATGATAATGTTTTTAGGGTGGGGGTCATTCCACAAAAATCGTCATCGAAAAACGTAACGCTTCCACACTTTCGATTCCCCACAGTCTAGAAATTTAATATGTAAACTCGTCAAGACAGAAATAATCGCTGCTGACATTGAGTTTAGCAAACATTTTAGTGAGAATAAATTTGGTTTTACATGCTCTGTTTGTGATCGTCTGTGGTTTGGTGGTTTGGTTTGTCTTTATTACTAAAAACATGAACAGAAGACATACATAACCTCAAAAGACCACACAAAGCAGACTAAAACCAAGTAACAATCAGCTGATGCATAGAGAACAGATATAACTAAGTAATATCAGCTGACACAGAGAACAATTTTCTTTAGTCTTATAAGACGTTTATCACTAAATATCGGGGTTTTTTTTTTCTTCTAATTTTATGATATGGATATATTTTCTTTAATACATGTAAAATCTAAAAATAAAATAAAAATTTTTATTTTATTTTTTTTAAATTGCCAATTTTCAGACTAGAAATCCACTTAAGAAAATATTAGGAAATCCACAAAACAATCCAGTTAGATTTAGATTACATTTTAATCAAGAAATTACATTGATTGGGCAATATAACAATTTTGTCATATAAATAATTATTGCAGATTCTCCTTATAAAAAATATACTAATTATAACAATGATGTTTTATAATTGTAAAACATTTAAAACATTCTTATAATTATTTTACGTAATTTTGTATAAATTTATAAAACTGTGGCCAGTAATAATTTGTAGGAAAGTGTGATGGCAGGAATTTAACCTGTCACCAACAGTAATTATATATTATTTTAAAGTTTTTCTGTACATGTTTTGGTATATGTAATATAATGCAAAATATATGTATGTATTAATGACAGGTGGTAATGGTGGTATTACAAAGAATGTGAACACCTCATGCCTGAAACGACAGCATTCATCTGGAAGTGAAGAACATGGAAAATCTGGTGTTGGTGTAAGAAGATGGATATCATTGGATGATCTCGCACCTCAGCAAACATGTGAGGAACAATCATACATAGAGTATGACACATACAATGAAGAAAGTGTTCCAAATAATTCTGAATATTATATGCATTCTGGCAACAATAACAGCAACAACAATAACAACAACAACAACAACAACAACAATAATAATCATAATAACAACAACAGTAATGAAGGGAAGAAAGAGAAAAAACAGAAGAAGAAAACTGTGAAGCAGCCAGGTACGTCTGCTTTTTTTTAATTGTAAGCTTGAAACTATTTTCTGTAAACTGTTTTGAATATTATTGTCTCGGTCATTCCAAATCAAATCATCCAGCCAGAACAAAATTTTTCACCCCACCCTCTCAAATTTTCATGAAATTTTTTTTACAGCATCTATGGACAAATATAACAACCCGTATTTTTCATTTTGCCAAATTCGCTTTAGTTTTTTTAATGAGTTTTTGAAAAAAAAGTCCATTTTTAGCCGATTGTTAGTCGCGGCGCGAGATCTAAAGAGCACTTTTCAATAAAAACTCTACTTGTATGGTTATTATTTAATATTAAGTTATGAAACTCACAATACTTACTTGAAATTTCACAAGGATTCCAAATATAAAGTCAAAAATAACATTTAGACTCATATAAACTTGTTTTTCCACTTCAAAGTTAGCAATTGTGAATTTTTTTCTCCGTGCAGGCTTTTATGTAAATGTTTATAACTTTTTTCTGTCTGGTCCCATGAGGCAGAAAAAGGTCCCATGAGGCAGAAAAAGGTCTCATTTGAAAGAGGATGAAATGTAATATAATAGCATAAAATAAAAGTCATGGGTATTTAATGACATCATTTTATAATTTAAGTACAAAGTTTATATTTGATATTTCATTGAAATATTTTGCATAGTACCCTATCTTGTGTGGCCAATGAGAATGTTAAATTTCCACTTTGGATACGGTTTGTAAACATATCCTTAGTACTTTGTTATCAAAATTTTTTACTGTAATTGCCATTAGTACAGAAAAAGTAGGGAGTCATTCAATTTTTTGTTGTTTTGTTTTTAGCTACTGAGGAAAAGTTTGAAGCGCTGAATAATCACAAAGTGAGCGGAAATTGCCGTACTGGAAATAAACGGCCATTGCATATAAATAACAATTTGCAAGGAAAAGATACAGCTGAAAAAAACTCTACTAAGAATACTGCAAAGAATATAAGAGTTACACAAGATGAAACGAAGAAAGGTAGCACTGCCTAATTTATAAATAAATTAAGTTGTTAAGTAGTTCAAAAAAGTAGACAACTTGACTTCCATTTAGTAGTTTTTAGATCTTTTACTAAATACTACTTGTAAAATGAAAGTTTCTTTTTCGACTTATAGGATATTATTTTTCGTCTCTTACTGCTAGGAAGAGACGAAGAAAAGAGTTACTCTTTTACTTAATTAGAATTACTTTTTAATGATATGGAAACTGTTTTTTCTTAGAGATAAACTTGAAAGTTGTTATTATATGTTCTGTTTCATTTGACATTGTTAGGTGTAAACACATCTTTTAATGGAAGTGGAAATAAAATGAATTTGAACAGCAGTGAAGACAAAGGAATAAATGTTTCACGAATATCTCGGGGTGTAGGAAACAGTTCGGCTTTAGGCAGTAAAAGAGGCCAGAGGTCTTCAAAGAAAAAAGATGGGCAAGCATGCTTTGGTGAGTGACATTTGCAGATATTCAGTAAAGATAATTATTGTTACTATATTTTAAAGGAACTCAATAGGTGTCCTTCAAAATTGTCAAATTAAGGCAAGAGAGTGCCAAAAGATTGGTAATTAATTTCAGTCTTTCAGTGTATAGTCTTAAGTGTATAGACTATTTCATAATCGTTTTGCAAATGAGGAAATATTGTTAGTTATGAATATGGTACAAAAATGTGGTTCTTGAGCTAATAGGAATTGAAACTCTGAAAAGTTTTCATGCAACAAAACTGTGTTCAGTTTGCCATAATATGTAGTGAAGTTAATTAATAATAATAAATAATTTAAATTATGTGAAGGTTGGAGCACATTATACAGACTTAATTTTGGGAGCACATTTTGAGAAATAGGGTAATCAGTTATGTCTTGTCCTACTGACACTCAAACATTGTGTGTGAGGTGGTAGTCAACATTTAACAAAGTTAAAGCGTTTTTGTGGATTCCCTCTTATATTTGTATTGGCTTCAGTTGTAGGTAGTAAACCCGTAGTAAAAATTGTATATCCAACTTACCTGTAGTTGTGTTAAACCCAGGTATGTTTGATCACATGCCAATTGTGTGCAAGCCAATCCACTTATGAAATTCTCAGATGTTCTTTTTGTAGTCCAAACTATAATATGTTTTATTACTTAATGTGCACAGCATACACGGTTGCATAGGTTTTCACTTATCTTTGAGATATATGTAACTGTGAGACTTGGTGTACTTTCGTTGCTTTCATGTCCATTTAGCTGACCAAGAAAGTTTATTTTACAACCAGATGTTTAAATTCCAACAATTATGTGGGCACTGAAAAGTGGTAAATAAAGTAATTGGGAGAGCAATATAAAAATCTTAGCCATGCAAGGTTAAAAACCACACTTCTTTTTACCATAACGATAAATAAAAAAATGTTATTTGGTCTAAATTAGTGCCAAAGTTAACAAAAAAATATACACAATACAGTTTACTTAATCTAATCAGGAATAATTAGACACAGATTATCAGATCAGATTACTAATCAGAGCACAAATTGACAAGCTAATCTTAACACAAGCTGATCCAAAGTATACATTTCTTTCCTAGTGTTTCTGGAGAAGCATTGGTCCTCAAATCTGTAAATATATGTCCTATGTGCATGCATAAATTGCATGCATACTGTCTTAACATTTGAACACAGCACCCACAATACCTTGACACAACACTGACAAATTCACTATGGTCTTTGTTGGTGCTTATCAAGAACATTGACAATCTCAACTAACTTTTTCACGATGTAACTAAAACTTTACGTTGGTTTTGTAATAATTAATAGTTAGTGTTATTCTGTAAGTCGTTCTCTCTTCCTATAGTATATGTGTGAGTGTCGAGTGTTGTCTCGCTCGTTGGGTTCGTGGTTTAGTATGTATGTAAGATTAAAGTTATTAATAATTTCAATGAATTCTGTCACTGTTATCTGCGTGTAGCAAGTCGAATTGTACCTTCTCTTACCATTTACGGGTAAACCGTATCTCTCACCGTTTGATTTGAATGTTGCCGCCTCGCCACCTGATTGGCGCACGCCTTTTTTGCAGTGTCGACTTGGCTAACGTCTTGTTTTGATGTTTTCACTTCAATAAATTTTAGTTATTATCTTAATTTACTCGAATCAAACATACAGTGTTGCAGAATGAGAATATTTATTGACACTTTAGTAGGTTTCAATTATTTTGTAATACATTAATTTTATTTTTAGCACCGGCTATTACACTTGTTGGTATGCTCAGTTCCAGTGTTTTGTATACACAAACCGTCTTGACGGTAACGTTAGTTTACAATTAAAATGTTTTTACTCAGGGGTGTTAATAAGTCCTTTTGGCTACAGAAATATTTGACTACGGCTAAAACACACAAATTTATAACAATCCTTAATACTAGGTACACAAAAAATTAATATCTTAACACATTTGAGTAAGTAATTATCAATGAGATTTAGTAAAAAATTTTGGTTAGGATTTGTCTATTAGAAATGTTAGTTAATTATTTATCGTATTTTGATTTTAATAATTATCAACTGATTAAAGTTCAAATAGTGATATTACCAATGCTTCAGTTCTAAATCAGAATAGTGATCAGTGAAGTGAAATTGTTATTTATTATTTTGATCAAAAAATTTGGAATTCGTTTAATGGGATTATTGTTTATACTCATCAATTTTCCGCTGAAGCTCCTGCGATGCCGTCTTCTTCTTCCGGATAGATCCAGTCGTCTTCTATTCTTCAGAATTTCATTTACATCGTCCAGACGGTTTTTCTCGTAGACTTCGGCCTTGTACTCCGTCTGTGATCGTCCGTCTTCTTGAGTTGATGTCGGTCCTTATGATCTTCCTTCGGGATTCGTCGTCATCTATTCTTCGCGGCGTCTTCTTGGCTTCCTTGATTAATTACGGTTTGTGGATAAATTTAATAAACAATATGTTATCCAGGATTCCCTGTGCTGTTATCATACTCTTCTTTTTGTTTGATTTTAGTTAAAATTCACTCATTTGGAATAAAATTTTGTGGTGAGAGCTACTCAATCCGCTCTCGGCGTCGGTCAATAATGGACTAGCAAAAATCTAACGGTTTTTTGGCAATAAATTTCCGGTTGCTATGGTTACCTAATAAATTTTGCTAATTCTCATTGGTCATTAATTTAAGTCATTGTTATGTTTTAACGTCTTATTTTAGCTTAATTTCACAAAATATCTTCAAATGAAGACTTCTATCTTATACTAATAGCTAGATTTATTACATAAGTACCATTGTTCATAATTTTTTATAAGGGTCATTTTGATATCCCTCATGGTCACTTTTGAGTAGCTAATTACATTTTTATTATTTTTCATATTTGTATTTTATATATATTTTATTCAAAATAGGCTGTTATTCATACCTTTTGGTATTAGGAATACTCACTTAATTTGTTTAACCATTTGGTATACTCTGCTTTAATATTGGACTATTATTTGTTCTCAAATCTACTAAATTCTTATTTAACAGTTAGGCCTAGAGCCTAGATTTTGCTATATTACTATCTAACATTTCTTAGTAACTTATTACCTTTACATTTGGTATTTCTAACATAATTTTTTAAACAAAACAAGCAATAAACATTGGTGTTCCTAACTCCACCTCTTATTATAGTAATAAACATTTTCTTAACAGGTTTAAGCCTGAAATAACTTGTAACTACTTTTCTGCTCCCTTCTACTGTCTGGTTCAATTAACAATTCATTACATTATATTGGTTCTTCTAAAACAGTAACAACATCCTTATTATACTAACATTAATTTACACTTTGCACAATATATACTATTCCTCCATTCCTTCACTAGAAAAAGTGTCTATTGTTCTTGTTTGTCCTTCATTCCCATGCCGTAAATACTATCTTATCTCGTATAATCCTTATTACCTATGGCTTACTTTAATTACATCATAATAAGTTCCTCTTACTTACTAATACAAAGTTTATCTCTGGTCTTCCTGTTATTCTAACACAGTTTATTAATTAGAATACCTTTTGAAGTTTACCAACTACACTTTTTCCTTCATAGAAGGTTTTTGACTTTTACACTTTCACTCACTATGTGCAACATGCTCTCACTACATGTTACCACTTTAATTTAAATATACTCCTTCTTTCACTCACTTAACTATTCACTGGGTTGCTTTTGATGTTAGTATTATCATGGGGTTACTGACTACATTTGTTTATTTTATTTCCCTTCACAAATGATCACTTTTTGTAATTGGCTGTGGCCTTGATTTGCCTTAGGTATGTTTACTAATTCTGATTATATTCATCACTATTTATTAGGGTGTGTGTAATATTAATTCCCTAACTTATACTTATAAACACATTCCTTCATCAATAAAATATATATAACATTATTATCTTTCATTAACATTATTAACCTAAGTAAATCTCATCTACACTCTAATTACATTGGTTCATTTGTTAACCTACAGACTAATGGTCATTATTCGGGATTTACAATATTCATTCTTAATGTCTTGATTACCTTTAGTTCTTAGCTTCTTCTTCATTGTGCCGTGGTTCCTTTTGGTATTTATCCGATCTATTGTGTCAGGTCATTGTCAGTTTATCAGTCATTTGTCATTTGGGTTATTGGGTTATTGATCTTTGAATTTATAAGTCTTTGCCTCTTATACTTGTCTTCAGCTTTTTATTTTATAGTTAAATATCATTGGATCTTCACTACCTTATGTCATGTTACATAATGCATCGCCACCAAAATTGATTATTTCGAAACAAAGATTATTATATTTTTTTCTGAAATCATCAATATAGTTCATTTTATCAATTTGTTATTATTCAGGAATTCATCCATCGCTACTTTCTTCTTCATTCATTTTTATTAAGTCATGGTTCATAATATGGTATTTGGTATTATTTTCCTTCTTTATTATTCCCTTTTATGTTCTATTTCCCTAAAATTTTTCTTCTCTCCCCTTCATATAAATTGGTACTAGCCAGAGGGCACGTGTGGCTCTATTACTCTGCTATCCATTTATACACATTTTGAGTTCAGAGGCCTTGCCTATCTGCTCAATAACATAAATAATTGTTGGACGTGTCTCAACATAAAATCATCACATAATAATATTCATAATAATTATAATAATAGTCATTCATTTCCGATTCACATAATATCAATATAATAAAACACTTTTGGGGATTAATTATTCTCTCTTTTATACATCTCATGACTTTTTCATCTCAGTGACTTATTTGGATTCCTTCGTTTAAGTTTATGGCGATATTTAATAGGCATTTTGTATTGTTTCATTAGTTTATTTTATATGGTAGTGATTTTATTTGTCATCACTTTATTGCTCATTTATTTTTAAAATTAACATTGTAGCTGGTTTCTGGCTCACTTATATATTTTCATTGATTGTTCAGTTAATATGTCAGTGTTATTTTTTATTCGACTGTCTTGTCTTTTCTTTTGGTGAAACATTAATTTTTATTATTCCCTTTTGTGATAGGGGTAGTTAATGATGTTATGTAGCGTCATCATTATTTGTGTAACATTTTATTATTTTATATCAATTTTTTATGATACTTTATTATACATATTTTTCAAAATTACATGGGATTACACACTTTGTTTCACTTTTGGTCGTAAGTTTGGCCTTACTTTGTTTTGAATTTAGCTTATCTTTCTTCTAAATTCCCTTTCATTCATATAATAGTTTCAATCAAATACTTATTGTAAGTTGTGCTTACATTTATTTTGAATTTTGATAATTGTTACTTTCAAAATTCTCTTTAACTTTCTGACACTGGTTCATAATATTTTTTCAAAGAAGACTGGTTGTAAGTCCCTTTTATTTTCTTAGTTGTTATCTCACTTATGACATAGGTATTGTTTTGGTTGTCTTTTACTATGAGATAGGGCCCATTGTACAATAATAGCAATTTCTTTGTGATTCCCTCTCTGGAACTTGGTAACTCTCGGTTCCGTATAAGCACTTTTTCTCCTTCATGATATCGGATTGCTCTCGGTTGAATTCTATGATACTTAGCTTTTTTCTTTTCTATTTGCTCCGCTATCTTGCTATATAATCTAGCGTTATCGAACTGGTATACTGGATTGGTGGGGAAATTGACAAGTTCTTCTATGGCTCGAGGTGGTGGTTTTCCGTACATGATGGTGTAAGGGGTATCGTTAATGGATTCGTGATAGGCGAGATTTATGAAATTTTCTGTGGCTTCGAGGTATTCACTCCACTTACGTTGCTGATCGTGGCAGTATGTACGAAGAATCCTCCCCACTTCACGGAGCACTCTTTCCGCTGGGTTGCTGTTCGGGTGGTAAATTGAAGTCTTGTATGTTCGGATGCCCAGATCCATTAATGTGTCTTTCCATCGTCTTCCTCGGAATTGAGTACCATGGTCAGTGATAATATTCGTGGGACTCCCCACCTCTGTAATGTACCTTTGTGTGATAATGTTCAATACTTTGGTTGTAGTAGCACGGTTGATCGGGTATAATTTTATAAATTTTGAGTAATGGTCCATGATAATGACTATGAATTTGTGCTGCTTTCTACCTCCACTTCGTGGCATAGGTCCACATATGTCTAAGAAGACTCGTTCCATTTTATTAGTAGAGGTTATTGGTTGCATTACCCCTTCCTTCCTGTCGTTGTTGCATTTAACAAGTTGACATATGTGACAGTTTCTTATGGTCTTCCTTACCCTCCGGTTAATGTCTTTCAGATAGGTTTGCTCTTCTAATGCTTTTGTCACCTTCAGTGCTCCCATGTGTCCGTACCTGAGGTGGTATTCCATTATGATCTCAGCTGCGTTTCTTTAGGTATTATCAGTTTCCACGTATTCTGGTTGGGTTTAGTTTTAACAAATAAAATATCTTCATGTAAGCAATAGAAATGTGTGGCTTTTTCTTCTTGTTGGTTTAGCCTCTCTCGAATTTGATTTAATTTCTTATCCTCTTTCTGGTGTTGTTTCACTTTATTCACTATCACTTCTAGGTTGGCACTACTTTTCATAATGTTAAATACCTTTACTATGGTCTCCTTCTCTCCATCGAAGGTTTGCTGTTCTGTATTAATTCGAGATAGCACATCAGCTGCTGTGTTTTTACTGCCCGGGATATACTCCCAGTTGATGTGATATTCTTGGAGAGCAAGAATCCATCTGGCTAAGCGACCATGGCTGAGCTTGCAGTTCTTCAAGAAGGAAATAGACTTATGGTCGGTGCGCACGGTGATGGGATATCCAAGAATGTAAGTTCAAAATTTTCCACAAGAAAAGACCACACTCAACAGTTCTTTTTCGGTTACATGATAATTGCGCTCACACTGGTTTAATGTTCGGCTGGCGAAACTTATTACTTGGTAGTTTCCATCCTTGTCCTCTTGGTAAAGCACCGATCCCAAGCTAATGTCGCTTGCGTCGCAGTTCATGTAAAAGGGTCTATTGAAATCGGGGTGGTTTAACATGATTGTGTCGAGGAAGTGTTTTTTAATAGTGTTGAAGATCATTTCCTGTTCTGGGCCCCACATCCACTTGGTTTTGGATGACAGTTGTGGTGATAGTTTAGTAGTCAGCTCAGAATAATTTTGCTGAAATTTTCTGTAGTAGTTACAGATGCCCAGGAACGACTGTAACTGTTTCTTATTTTTAGGGGTAGGGAAATGTTGAATGGCATCTACTTTGTCGATTGATGGTGTTATTCCTTGTCGTGACAGGTTGAATCCAAGGAATTGGACTTCTGCTGCTATAGCTTAGACTTCTCTAATTTTAATGTTACATTGTTGATAGATAATTTTTCTAGTACTCTCTCTACTCTCATACAGTGCTCCTCCCAAGTGGATGAAGTGATCTGCAGATCATCGACGTATACAGTTGTATAGTTCATAGTTTCAGGACCCAGTATCTGGTCCATGCAGCGTACAAATATTGCTACCGAGTTTACCAGCCCAAAAGGTAGTCGCTTGAACTGGTAGCCTTCAAATATGAACGCTACGTATTTTCTACTGGCTGGGTGCAATTCTACTTGCCAGTACCCGCAAACTGTATCCCAGGTACTGATAAATTGAGTCCCATGAAACTTTTTGAGGATCTCCTCAATTTCACCAGGAGATGTCCTGTCGTTGATTAGTATTTTATTTATTTCTCGGGCGTCGAGACACAGGCGTACCCTTCCATCCTTTTTAGTAACAGCTACTATAGGACTGGTGTACTGCGAACAACTATATTCAATTATATCTTCTTCCAGCATTTTACTAATTTCTGTGCGCACTGCTTCCTTTGCTGCATACGCTATGGGGTAGGATTTTTTATTAAAATTAGCCACTTCTTTGAATTTCAACTCGCACTGATACCCCCGTACCTTTCCTGGGTGGTCGGAAAATACATGTCGGTATTTGTTGTAAATTCTTATTAATTTCTCCACCTCTTGATCCGTTAATGGATTCCCGTCTTGGGTCCCTCGAAACTGTCGGATTTCCTCCAATTTCCGATTCCATAGAATGTCATTGTTTAGTTGACTGTCTGGCTTCACTTCCCACCTCCGGTCTGGTGAATCACAAATTGTTCTTATGTTATATATTGTACTGATTGGTATGACCCCTTTGCTGCCAGTTAATTCGGCTACCCATTCTCTGTCTTCATATTTCATGGTTACCTTTGATAGTTTCATATCGATAACTGCAGAGTACTTTCTCAGTATATCACAACCAATTAGAATTTCGAATGGTAAGTTATGAGCAATTAAAAATATCATAGGCAGTGTCTCACCATTACTTATGACTTCTAGAGACACTTGTCTCTTAATGGTTTTGTTCTGCCGTCCAGTGGCCCCAATTAAAACAATGTTACTTACTGGTAACGTGGGTAAGCTGATCTTACTCTCTTTTTGAATTTTTTCATACATGTTTATATCAATTAAAGACACGTTTGCACCTGTGTCAATCATAAATTTTACATTTACATTATATACCTTGGCGGTAATATAGGCAATTTCGTTATCCGGGTGCTTGATTAATGTGGAATTTTCTTCCATTAGCTCCTCTCGGATATTTTTCAGATAATGGTTCTGAATTATTATTATTGTGTCGTCATTAGTCTCGTTTGTCTGTCTAATTAGTAACCCAATAGATCGGATCAGTGACGGGTCCTGTGGTATTCTCACTGCCGCTGCTCGTTTAAATGTTGGGCGTTGCCTTCGGCGCGGTCGTCTGATCTGATGGGGTGATTATCCTCAGTGTTTTGCCTTCTCTCGATCGAGTGGTCATTGCGAGTTATTTGTTCTCGACTCCTTCTGTTTTCTTCAGCACTCCGACTCCTCGGTCTTCTATAACCACGTCTCCCGTCGTTTCTATTCTCTGCATTTATATAGTTCACCCGTCGCCTGTATGTTTGATTCGGTATTGACTGGTTATTATTGTGGTATTGGTTATTGGGCCTGTTATAACCGCCTCCATTTTGGTTATTTCCCCTGTTGTAAGAATGGTTTGGATTGTTATTGTTGTTGGGGTAATTCTGGTTATAGTTTCTCGAGTAATTATTGTTGTTATTATTGTTATTAAAACCCCGATAATTATTGGGGTTGGCTGGCGGATGATTGGCCGGTATGTGGTTTCCTTGCGGCCCACTTGGTTGATTTCTGTTATCGTAATTTCTGTAGTTTGGTGTGTTCTTTTGTCGGTTTAACACATAATGTTTCTCCCGCTCATATTCCCCTAATAACGCGGCCATCTCATGAATCATCTTGATTTGTCCACTCAAACGGCTCTTTGTGATTTCCCCTGTCGTAGTGGTATGCCAACTGTGTCACCAGGCACTCTTCAGGGATGTTACGTTCGAGGTTCCTCGCTATGCTTACCTTACCTAAAAAGTAAGCGGTTGGGGACTGTCCCAGATAAGGGTCGAATTGGCCGTTGCTGATGTTATTTCTTACCACGTGCTGTGTCGCCTACGACCAGTATTTGTCCTTGAATAACTTTTTAAACTCACTGAAATTATTTATATCTGGTCTCACAGCCGTCCACCAATTGTCGTGAACTTCTTTGAACATGTCGTCGATCATGCCCTTGATTACTGTCCACCGTGTCTCCCTGGTTCGGGCTAAGTTCTCCTCTACTCGTTCTATGAACTCAATTGGGTTGCGTTTATAATTTTTAAAGTTTATCGTTTCTCTATTTTCGCTACATGATATATGTGAGCTCATGATTGGTCGATCCTTCAATGCATTGATCTCTTCCTGTAGGCGTAGTTCTCTTGCCCTAAATTCAGCTATTTTCCCTTCTTGGGCGGTTGTGGTGTCCTTCACTTCACTCACTGATGCATCCAATCTGCTATAGTTCTCTTCGACTCTGGTCTGTATTTGTTCTAATTTGTTGTTGGTTTCTTTTTGGAGTCCTTCAACCCTCCTCCTACCTTCGCCTGCCTTCCACTTCATTCACCTTGATCAAAATTTCTTCTCGGACTTCCATCACTACTTCGCTGGTTTTCTCTATCTTCTCTTCCGTTTCCATTTCAGTTTGTTTCAGTTCTTCTCTGTATTCCGTCAACTGTTGCTGCAATGTATCCTGGTTGTATTCAATTTTGTCGTTCAACGTTTCAATGTCCTCCTTCATGAGTCTCAAGGTTTCACTGGTTTTCTCATTACTTCTCTATATCTTTTCACTGATCATTTATCTTTGTTTTTCATGATTAGAATAAACAAGAATTAACATCCATGTAATTTCATTAAAATGTTTTTAAAGGAATAATTTGCAGTAAAGAGTTGTTTGAAATTTAGAATTGAATGAGAACGTAAAAAAAAAAAATAAAATTTAATAAAATGAATTAGTAGCGTAACAATGTTTTAAGTTAATTATTACGCCACATTACCAGCACCTATCCAGTATGAAAGATTTCGCCTAACGAACCTGGCAGAAAGTGTAATTTAAAGGTTTCGATTTTGAACCATAAAAAATCGTGGCGACCAAAAAATAGTTGGGGATCTTCTGAGCGCAGTAAGTCAGAGTGGCGTGTGTTAAAGGTAGGTAAAAAGAGTAGACGATAACAACATACATACTAAACCACGAACCCAACGAGCGAGTCAACAAACGCTCGACACTCACACATATACTATAGGAAGAGAGAACGACTTACAGAATAACACTAACTATTAATTATTACAAAACCAACGTAAAGTTTTAGTTACAAAGTGGCGCGCCAACTAGTAGGGCTAGAGTAACCAAAAAATCATACCCTTAAACTTTACAAATTCTAGTGGCGACTACAGAAATGGAACCGGCAAAGCACGATACGAGATACCAGGCAATGATACGCAAAAAGGAGGTGGAAGAGGAAGCAAGGAGATTAGAAAAGGAGGTCGAGAAAGACGTCAGAATGGAGGAAAGGGAGATAACTTCGGTAGAAGATGTAGAAGAATTATTAACTCCTACGGAAATAGATAAACCCGCACCACAGGAGAACCTGACCTTACAGGACATGATACGGTTAATGGGCGATTTCAGTAAAACAATAAAAGAAGACAATGAAACAACATTAACACAAGAATTAAAATGAAATAACGAAGAATTGAATAAGAAGTTTGAGTTAATTAATGAAAATTTCAAGAAACAGGATGAAAAACTGGACAGCACTAAGGAAGATTTAAGGCGGACCATTAATGGAAATAACGAAAAATTACGACAGGAGATGAAGGAAGAGAATAAATTGATCAGTGAAAAGATATAGAGAAGTAATGAGAAAACCAGTGAAACCTTGAGACTCATGAAGGAGGACATTGAAACGTTGAACGACAAAATTGAATACAACCAGGATACATTGCAGCAACAGTTGACGCATTCAGAGGCATTACTCTTCTCTGTCTGAGAAAAAAATAAACATTGCACCTGGCAATAGTTGCACTATCACAACTCAAAAAATATAACACATATCATTCATATTCAATAATATAATATTTTCTATATAATATTCAAGGTATCAGAGGTTTTCATTTATATCACATTTCCATCTTTATACTTGTTAACATACTTTCTTTCTTACAGGTAATTATTTCTTTTTAGACTTGACATTCTTAGCTATGCTTTTATCAGCTATATTGTTACTTTTTATACTAGTTGACAATTTGTTTTGGTTCACTTGAGTATTCTTAAGATTATACACTTATTTTGCTGCTTATATACTTATGCAGTTGGTTTTCATATCTAGAGTTTATAATATTTTATTTTCACAATAGTTCATTAAGCTTTTCTTAATAATTTATATTCATCCTGGATTATCAGGGCGTACAATGCTCGTATACTAAATGGTTTTTTTTTTTTTTTTTTTTTTTTTTATGTTCTCTGACATATCTGGTGATGTACAATATTTGATAATTAATAAACATTTTTCTCTCTTCATTCCATTATAACAATAGCTATCTTTACAATTAACTCACTTTGTTATTCTTCTTCTCTACTCCTTCAAGTGATGGTGGTTTTCACTTATTCTGGACGATTTTATATAATATACAATATTCTATAATTACAATTTCATGTGACAATATAACAACATGCTAATATCTAATTTTATAGACATTCTTGGGGTTACATGGTTCGTTTTATAAACATTTTTTCTCTTTCCTTACACTTTCCATAATAATATCCTTCTTTTATTTTACACACTTTGTTATTCTGCCTCTCTACTCCTTCAAAGGTTAGTTGGGTGAACCTTTATTCTGGATGATTTTAATTAATATTTTAGTTTTATGAGAGGTACACAATAATCATTTTATAAACATTAAGTTACATATAATATTCATTTGGATAAACACATTTTTTCTAAGTATAGTATATTAATTTTAGTTATATGCCACTACTGGTTCTTTATGACATAATAGATGTCTTTTTTCTTATTAAATCATTTAGTTGGCATTACATAATTTTCTATCCTTTGGTGTGATAGATCTAGTTCTTTTTCACAAGTAACAAATAATTTGGCTTATATCTTAATCCTACACACTTTTGTAACTCAATAGGGCAAATTGATTAGTTATAGTCAATTAGTTACCTTCAATAAGTTGGAGCTTAATATGTGATTCTGTTAAACCTTAAATGAGTTTGTTTATAGTAATTATTTTTTGAACATATATATTTTTTGTTTATACCCTAAACATTCGGGTGATAATTGTCACCTACTACTACATATAATCTGTTCTTAAGAGTAATCATTTTTTAATAGTTGATATACATGGGGTTATTTGTGCCTTTCCACTCTATTTCTAATATTACATGTTCGGGATATCTGACATATGTTCAGTACTAGTAGTTTTGGAGATACCTTCCTATCAAGCGGTTCTTCCACTTGGCGGCTACCAGATAGTCATTGGCTCCCCGTTTCCTTGCCTTCTTCCTCTCATCATCTTTGGTATCCCTGTGTCCATTGTACTCTGGGCCTTGGCTATTATTGATGTCTGGCCCTTCTTCTAATCCGGGTTGACCTCCGTTCATTTCCTGGTTGGATTCTTCCATCGCTTGGTCCCTCTTCTTCCGCATTTCCCTTATTCTTTGGGCGTACCCTTCAATGAGCTGGTCCAGTTGTTCTTGATAATTTTCCTTCTTCCTGTGAAGCTTCTTTCTTCTAGGAGTATTCACCTTAAATACCTCATTGTTTATAGCCTTCTCCGTCATAACATAGTCACTGGCATGTAACGTTGTCTTAATCGTTCCGTCATCTGGATTATTAATTAAATAGTTTAATGGTCGGTCATTCGTTAAGGAATCAATTGACCTTGTTTGGTGTATTTCATTTGTTGGTATATTTAATTTAATTGGATTCTTATTTAATTTTTTACCCATGGTTTTATGGTGATTTACTTTTAATATTTTTATGAAGTCCTGTTTATACTTCTTACCGTTGATTCTTGCTCTATGACGAATAATTGGGTGGTCCACGAAGTTAATTAATCCATTCCTAGTCATCTCTAATATTTCCTTTGTAACCCTCGTCTTCTCAGGGCGTATTATCCCTTTTATTTTCGCCTCCTTTTCTTCCGTTTTCTTAATTATTTTGTTCCTTTCTTTATGGATTTTAATTTTCGAATTCACTAGTTCGGTGGTTTTATTTCTGGGTAATTTTCTTGTCTCCACTTGCTCCTCAATTCTTTCTCGATTAGCGACAGTCAAATTTCTTACTGCATCTACAGATGTACTTACCTCTTCACAGCGCTCACCTACGTCTATCCTTACCCATTTTATCTCATCTTGGTTCACTCTTTTCAAGGACTCTATTCGGGCTTCAGTCATCTCCTCCATGGTATCGAGCCTCCCGTCGACCTCTTCTCTTGTTTGTTTTAAGTCCTGGTCGTGTTGTTCGCACCTTTTGTTTACTTCTACGATTTCTTCCCTCACAACGGCAATCTCCACGTCTATTCTCGTGTTAATTTTCTCATTTCCTTCTTCCATCCTCCTGCTAATTTCAATCAAGGTGGTGTTCAATTCTTCTTTGATGGCTCGACTGTTATCATCTATTTTACTGTTCAGCGTGTCCATGGATTTATGGGTACTGTCAATCTTTTTATTCAGGTCTTCCCTCATTGACTGTATATTTTTATTTAATAACTCGATGTTCCTTTGATTCTCTTCCCGGGATCTCCTACCATCTTCCCTTAAAGTTCGACTATCTTTCTTTAATGCTTCCAGATTTTTGTTATTCTTGAGACTATCTTCCTTTAATGATTCCATCATTCTCCTCATCCATTCTTGGAATGCTGTTTCTCCTGATTGCGTGACTCCCTCGGCGTCTCTGGGTTGATGGTCGACCCTCGCTTCCATTTCCGGTTCTATCTGGGGTGTTTCTTCAGTACGAGTTTCGATATTATTGATGGTAATGATTTCCATTTCGTGTACGGGTTGTGCTTCATAATCCTCTGTATCTCGTTGTATTTCTCCTACCCGACTGTCCTTATATCTCGTATCATATTGGTGGGTGTGCGGCATGTTAATTCTTTCATGTCTACCGGGCTGATATAAAATATAAAAAATATTTTTATTTAATATTTTTTAAGCCACACTAGTTGGTGCGCCAATTTGTAAGTAAACGAAAAAAGGTTCTGATTTATTTGAGGTTGTTAAAAGCCACACGGTGTAATCTTGTAATAAAATAAAATACGGTGTGTAATTCAATTTGTAATAAAATAAAAGTGTTGCTGTTGTTATTTAAAATTATGTTTGTGTTTAAAATATTAAAGGTCTTGTTTAAAAAAAGTTCAATTATGTGTGAAATATTCTTTTGAAATATATCAAAGTTTGAAATAGTTGTTTCTAATTGAAGGTTACTAATGTAGTAAAGTAATTTAAAATGTAACATTCGAGGTTACTCACAGTGTGTTTACAATGGTGTAATTATACTTGTTTGAAAAGAATTCCCTTATATGAAACAAATAAAATAGTTGGGTTGATAATAATTATATGCTAAATTTGCTTAATTTGAAATGTAAAGTACAATAGTTGGTTGCTTGATGATGATGATCGTCTGGTTGATACTGGCTGTAAAACTTCTCCTCCAGGTTGCTGATAGTCTAAGTACGTTACGTCTCGTAATGTCTGGACAATATAGATAACAAAATATACTTTCACGTACCTGGTCGTGTTTTCTAGAAGTTCACTAAGCTGCCAACTCAGTTTACAAACACCAACTCACTTTAGTAGCAAGGTTAGATTGCCTTGTTTGCTAGTTAGTGGGTGCCACACGGATTTATTTTGGGAAAATCCCGTGTAAAACCCACAAATAGAATCACTGAATGATTAAAAAATTTAAAATAATTGTGTATCACCTTTATGGCAATGCTATTCCAAAATATTAAAACACAACTGAAGGTTGTTTGAGTTTTCTAAATAAAATATTTAATTATCATATAGAAATAAATCAAATCGAGTGATGCTGTTAATAATGGGTTTTATTTACACCCTTATAGAGAATTCAAAAACAAATATAATGAAAACATACAAGGTTGTACAATTATAAATCAGTTATTATATGCCTCATACGGCTTGCTCAGAACATGAATTATAAATCTGGCTAAATCCAGATGTTGTTTATTTTTAACATTAAAATTATGAAAATCTCAGATGTGAATTCTTTGAGACACGAAAAAGAAAATTATGCCTACACAATATCTAATGATTTGCTGATAAAATATTGATTGATAATGTTTTGAGGTTACTTTCATTAAGTAAACAAATAAAAATGACCTGTTGATAGGTCGTGCGTTCGTCAACGCTTGCTTTTTGATTTACAAAATTTATCATGTGAGAACACTTATAACTAACATACAGCTTAATTCATAATAACAAATTCATATAATAAATTGAGACATGGTGTAATCTTGAAATGTTTCTGTGTTTTGCGTCAGTACAGATCAGTGTAGAAAAATTGTACAGGTTATGGCGCTCGGATAAAAAATGAATAATGATTGCACTGTTACCTTTTGGTTTTAATTATTTAATTAAAACTCATTTACCACTTCGGTAATCGGATTATAGTGATTACCGGTTTTTGCACTACACACGCACAAGAACAGAATATTGCGATCCTCTTCTGACTTAATGGATCATGAATGATAATAATTAATTACTTTCTGTTCATTATTTCCCGCACTAAATTGAAATAATACTGCACATAATCACTGTTGTTTTCTGTAGATTAACTTGAAGTAGTTGTTTCTTGGTGTTGAACTATTTATTTCGATGTATTATGTAGATGACGCTAATAGTTATTAAAAATGTAGAGATAGCGAGCACACGTCCTGTGCTGTATGAAGTTGGTCTGTGTCTGTCTTAAATTGGTTGCTTCCTTCTTATATACCCCGCTCGTTGATCGGCGTTAGGTAAAAATGTTAATTACTAACTAATTTTGTGATTGGTCCTAGCAGGTGTGACGAGTATGACGTATTTTTATTTTGGCCGTTAAAAACGGTTTCCAACCGCCAAACTCTGAAATGATTGACAGCTTGTCGTTGTTGTTGTTATTCGCATACAGATTTCTGATGCTTTTTTGGTAAATGATGCTAACATCTTTCCCGCACTTAATACAGTTGCGATTGGGTCGATATCATCATCAAATTAAAGATCATTTTTTCTTCTTTAATTTGATATCACTCGATATCGAATTAATTTCACTTTGACCGACATTGTTATAAAATCAATGTTCGGGTACACCATTTTCACTGTCGTCTGCTTTTTCTGAATCGCCGATTTTACACTTTGGTTAATATTGTTTGTGTTCACATATCATTTTATTATTCAAATGTTTATGTGGGAACACCATTAACTCTGTACTGACATTTTTTCTGAACATTATGAGTACACCTAAACTTTATACACTGTAATGAACGATCCTAATTACTATGACATTTCGTTTTATGCTAACTCGTTCTATTCTACTACTTAACAATTGAATTATGATTAAATATATCATTTTAATAATGTTTTTTGTTATGTCAGAGCATAACAATTGTTCTGTGTACTTTAATTTACACTTACGTTACCTCCCAATAATCAATTCACTGACTAATGCTTGGTCTAGGCGTTGTTAAGACATATCACTCATATTGGAATTTTGCCTTAACAACACTTATTGGTTCTCAATTCGGTAATTTGTTGAGGTACTTTACTTGTATAAGATTCCCTCACACAGATGGTTTTTCTTTCTCATCAGTATTTTTGAGATTGAAATATATCTTTGTTCTCACTATGTAGCCATTGCTAATTTTAGTTTTGGCATTCATAATTTACTAGTCATGGTCAAATTTATTATCAGCAAAATGCTAATTCTGATTTCACAGTATTCAGATGCTTATTGATTCACTTTTTTATTTACATATAATATTCGGTTTACATTAACTACTGACTTGATTGACAGCTTAATGTAAATTTACTCTGTCCATCAGTTTGTGTTAGTCTTTGTCTGGTTGTAGTGTCAAACAGTATTTGGGTTTACTGTTTCATGTGGTACTTCTGCTTCATTCTTCTTTCTTGATTTCTCCTTTCTTGGTTATTCTTACTACTATATTCCCTATTTACATTGTTGTTTTGTCCTTATAAAATCTGATAACATACATTTAGGTTAGGTAACATTTTGTTATGTTACAATATGTATATTATTTACTGCATTTGAATGTAACATATGTTTGTGTTTTCAGGAAACAACGTACAAATTGTATTTTGTTATTATGTGTTTTTTTATTATGTATGTATTTGCAGGATATAGCAACTTACTTAAATAACAAGTATAATAAATAAGTAATTATTTTATATTTAATCTTGTGTTCATTATTAAAATTTAACCTTGATTATTAATTTAGTACATTCTAAGCATTTCACAAAGAGTCTCAAAAGTTATGCTAAGTATCAATGGACACAACAAACTCGACCATTGAAACGTCCGATTAACAGACTCATAAATCATATTTATTTAACAACTGTGTTGAGTCTAATCTGACAAGTATGAACTACTTTTATATATGTATTAAAGTTAATGTCCATCATAACTCTTTTTAATTAATACACGAAGTTAATGAGATACAATTTACTAATTCACATTTGGATAGTCCAATAATACTTACAATTAGCATAATTACGCTCAACATAAATGGTACGGCAACCCTAATTACTTAATTAATTGCCACCCGTTTATGACACTAAATGCTGATCGTCTATGATATTTATGCAGCACTGGCTGACGTCACAGGATAGGCGTGACTTAAATTTTGTATCCGTCACCTTAGTAAAGGAGGCGAACAGAAATTATTCACTTGGCCATCTTTGCGGTTCCCTACCGCGTGGGTCCGCGCGCCTGGTTGTGTGATGCATATGGGCGCGCTGTCACACACTCACAAAGTTCTTGGAAATTAAGGCTGGGTGAATTCTTAGTTACCGATTGCACAACGTGATATTACGTCACCTTTGTTAGAAACTGTTCTTACCACACGTGGTCTAAAGATTAAAGTTATTAATAATTTCAATGAATTCTGTCACTGTTATCTGCGTGTAGCAAGTCGAATTTATACCTTCTCTTACCATTTACGGGTAAACCGTATCTCTCACCGTTTGATTTGAATGTTGCCGCCTCGCCACCTGATTGGCGCACGCCTTTCTGCAGTGTCGACTTGGCTAACGTCTTGTTTTGATGTTTTTACTTCAATAAATTTTAGTTATTATCTTAATTTACTCGAATCAAACATACAGTGTTGCAGAATGAGAATATTTATTGACACTGTATAATAACGGTTTACCTTTCCTGTTAATTATTATTGAATAGTGTGTAGCGAACCGTTTTATACTTATTAGTCGACCTTTTTTCTCGCCGTTAGAAGTTCGTATTTCTCTCTCTTCTAGCTCCAGCGGTTGGTCATCAATTTGTAATGTAGTCGTGTGTACGGCTACCGTTTTACTCTGAAAAATGTGAATAATGTACAATTTGTGTGTGATGGGTGTAACGTGTCTTCTCTGTCCGTAGTTCAAATGCGTGCAACTTCTGCAGATTTCGTCCGTTGCGAACGTACGAATAACCAGGTCTTGATGTTCTTACCTGATGTTCACTAGGGGTATGAAAATCCCGGTGGCGCCAAATTGTTTTCTTAAAACAATTAAAATAAAGTTCAAAGGTGTATGACCAGCGCAGCTCAGGCGGTTTGAATAATTCAAATATTTCCGCCAGCTAGGGCCACTGGAGCGCACAGCAGTTCGATGCGTGGGCTGTGTAAATCGTTAGTCGTCTGCTAAAATGTACATAAAATATTGTGCACCTCCTAATGAAATTATAACACCGTGGTTACACTCAATACTTACACATTTTTTATTAGTGATTGTTATTCATTTAATACAAATTATTCTAATACAAATGCTTCGGTTGTTTATATGAGACAATTACAGGGTTTGACAAACCGATATTTGAATTGATAACCAGACGTTTAATAATGGCGTCTGTTGTAAATAGTACATCAGTTATTAATGTTTGTTTGTCATAGGTTCTTTGTAGCGGGTCGTTTTTGGTTACATCTTGAGGTTACGTTAAAACGATTACAAATGTTTAAAACAATAAAAATACACACCCTTACATCAAGTAAACTTAACTAACATATTGTGTAGGTATAATTTGTTTAGCGCAGTGTAGTAAAAGTGTTTACAAGTTATGGATCATTAACAACAGTTTATATTGGTTAGTTTATAAATTGTCAGCGACTTAGTATTCTTTTTAATCTTTGAAAGTAATTAATTTCAGTTCAGTGAGATTTCGACCTTTAGTGAGAAATAATTAACGTGAGTTTATTTATATATTTTGGGTAATTTAATAGGTACTTATCACTTCCGTAGTTATGGCGAATTCATACGATCTGTTATTCATGGGTTATACTACAATCTTCTTTAATTTGCTTGGTTCAGGACATCAGGCATCTTTTCCAGTTTAATTGGTAGTAATTTATTTTCTTTTTTCGTTAATTTGGCCTCAACTTCAATAATATGGTTCGAGTATTATTGTCTTACGTCTTGGTATACACTTAGTAGTAACTTCTTCTGATATTTTCTATGTTTTAATTGACAATTTTGGTCACTCGAAAATTAGCGTCTATACCATTAAAGCGTCATGCATTCAGTAAAAAAATCTAACGGTATTTTTTGCTTGTTACTCCACAGTTTCCATGGTAACGTAATTATTCTCCTTGGTTGATCTCAAAATAAACACATTGTTATCAAATTTTGAATTTTTTGTTTAATTTGAATAAATATTTTATAATGGCTATATTTACTTGGGGATAATTTCAATGGTTGTAATCTTTACATAGATGTTCCTATTTTCTTTCAAAAATTAGTTTGATATCTTACAAGATTGGTCTAAGCCATGTATTAATGTTTTAGTCCAAAATTGATAATACTATGTTAATACATAATTTACTTATTTCTAAGTTTTAATATAATTCTGCCATGTTCCCTTTCGTTACACATAATTATTATATTTTGCCTATTATTTCTTATAAAGGTATTGCTATTATTTTCTTTATAAATTCCTTACTTATTTAAAACATACTAACATATTACTGTAAAACTATTTCTTCTGGTATTTATTGCCTTAAACATTAAGCCAATAACTTCTTTCTTTAAATTAACAAATGAACAAGTTTGGTGAGTGTTATACCTACACCCTCTCTTTTATAACAGTAATCACCCTGGTGATTTTTATACTGAGATAATATTTTTTCTGTTTTTTACATTCACAATTATTCTGTGTCTTTCAGTCTAATATACTTAACTTAATTGCTCATTTAACATGTGCTTATGTTTTGGGTTTGTCACACTTGTTTAACTCTTTTTTTCTTAAGATTATATGCTGTTTATTTTATTACACTTATCACTTCACTGTTCATCTTTGTCACTCCCTACCTATCTCTAATTACCCTTATATTTCTCACGATCTCACTATTATTACAAAGTTTTTGTATCTAATGAGTTCATGTCTCTTTTGTTAACTTCAGACTGTCACATATCATTTTATAATATTCAAACAACATGGTATTGTAAATACATCTTTCAAATAAAACATAATTTTGTATACATTGTCATTAAAGTGATAAAAATTGGTCTGAAATGTCATAATTAATAATAATAACAACAATTTAATAATGTTAAAATATATTGTGTTAATTGAAACATACTACATCTGTAGCAACAGCAATAATATTAGCGAATAAATAAACTCTCCAAAACCTTATACTTTCAAACACATAATGCTGAAATAACATACATACTGCTGAAATAATCCTAGTAAAAGTTCCAAAGTATATAGTAGGCTATACAATTTGTTCTCTGATTGAATCACGCACACATTTCTATTCCCTGTCTGTATGAGTGTAATTTTAAACATAACAGCTGACACATCACCTATAGATAAGGATATACATACAATCATATCTACACATGGTTTTTTATGTATAACAATTGCTGAGATACTGTCATTTACAAGTTACCACTAATAAAAATTTAAACATAAATTATTAATAATAATAAAAAATTATGCTCTTTTAAAACAATCTTATGAGTTAATTGTTATGGCCATGTAATTTTTTTTTCTTTTTTCTTCACTGTCTTCTTGTCTCGCTTTACTTTGGTTAATATCTGGCCAATCTCTGGGGTTGGGTCAATGTCAGTTGTCTGTCAGTCTAGTTCGTATTTTCTTGTTTTGTAACCACCTTTGGTTGTATTCTTCTTCCTTCACTATTGATTATATTTACTACTTTCATTCTCGTTATCATTTATCTATCAAAATATATTGTTTCTCGGCATTTTTTACATACTTATTTATATCAAATGTGATCAGGGTTTGGCAATGTTATATAATGCCCTTCCACCAAAATTGATCATTTTATAAAACGTGAATTTAAGTTTGATGAAATTATCAATTGTATCGTATCAAAAATTTTTTTTTTTTTTTTTCAAATTCTCCTGCTTCTCATTCATTTTTTATAATTAATTCTGTATCTTTTAATTCCATTCTTCTTAGTTTTTTCTTCATTATCTTCTCATATTGCGAACTGGCTTATTGATTTTTTATTATAACTTATTCCCTATAAATCTTATTTTCCATCAAAACTACTCTTATACTGATATCAGGGGAACATCATCCCTGCTCAGTAAAATGATTGCTGGTTCATTCAACAGACAATCTCAATTAATAATTCTTAAATATAGTCAACTCGTGACTCAAAATAATAATAATAATAATCATAATCATAATATTTGTTGGGAATCTTTTACTTTTATACTTCATTATTGCTCAGTTCGAATCATATATTGTTTCATCTTTCTTTATAGATACTATTTGAAGCATTGTTTTTTATTGATACAATTCACATTTTTATTCATTTTTAATTACTCTTTGTTTCATCTCATCTCACATTATGACTCTTAGAATGTTGATTTCATTTATATTGTTTTGTGATCATTGGTTTGGGTAATTTTACTTCCCCTCTTTCTAAATAGTTGTGGAAGCTGATCATTTTGATTGATATATTTTTTTTTTTTTTTTTTTTCATAATTTTTAAATATCATAGTAAGTTATGGCTTCTTACTAGTTAGGAATTTTTTGTAGCTTATTCCTTTACAGTATGTTATGCTTTTTATGCCTCATTTTTTGGCTAAATATTATGGTAATTTAACCTTATTTTGTAGGAATGTTTTGTAAATACACTCCTCTATTGTTAATTTTTATTTAAATATTGTTGTAATTTGGTTGCTCTTACTTTGTATGAATGCCTTGTAACCTTTATCTCTCCATTTTTACTTGTTCTAAAATATTATCGAGATATTTGGGTAAGCTTTTCTTACATATCTTTTTTGATTTTTTACAATTTTTTATTCATCATAATGGTTTCTCTAATGCTTAGTGTAAGCTGTACTTACGAATGTTTTGGAATTTTGACATTCTTTAGAGATCTTTTCTTTATGACATTGGCAGACTTGTTTGTTTGTCACTTTATTTATTTTTTCTTTATTTAAAGTATTTTTGTTGGTTTTTTACTTTAAATTGTTTTTTACAGTTTTTGTTGATTGTCATAATATTTCTTAATTGAGGCTTGATTGTATACCCCCTTTATTTTCTTGGTGACAGGGTGAGTGATCTCGTAAGTGTTATTGCCCTTGTCTTTTGTTATAGTGTATGGTCCCACATTCCAGTGTTTATCTGCATTTGGTTTATCCATTGTCCATGATTACACGAGTTTCCTCCTTTGTTCGGACTGCTCTGGTGTGCATCACTGTTTCTCTCTGTGTTATATATGTCTCTTCTATCTGGTACAGCCACTCTTCTAATACCATGTGTTCTCTGGCATCAGTGCCTACCTCAATCACTTGATGATGTTGTTTACTACTCAACGAAGTTAATCGTACCTCCGTTATTGATCTTCTCACTGATATTGGTTTATTTGGTATTTCTATCTCTGGTAATTTCCCTTTTCTTGTAGACTTTCTCAATTTGTCATACATTGTTTTGTTGTGTTCCTTTTCAACTTTGGATATCCTCCATTTAAAGATAGGTTTGCTGAAAGTTTTACTCGCTGGTTGATCGTTGATCCCTCCTAGAATTTCCTTCAGAGTTCTCCTGCACTCCATAACATTCATCATTTCCGTATGGTCATTAATTGGTCGATTAAACGTCTCAAGTAGTCCGTTCTTCATCATTTCCAATTCCTCTCTGGTATTGATTCGTTTTCTCTGATGTATTTTCTTAGTCTTCTTAATTATCTGTTTTTTCTGTACTCCTCTACGGTTGGTTCCTTTGTGCTTACTCTTCTCTTTGTTTTCGTTACCTTTATTTTGATGTAACAATGTATTTGGGTCTTCTTGAATTTCTGTTTTTTCATTATTTCCTTCTGGAGTGGTGTTTATTGTTTCATTCACCTTCTTGAACCCATTACCTAATGTCTCATTAAGTAGATCTATTTGGTAATTGGTTTCTTCCCCTTTCTTATTCATCTCCATTTTTGTCTGGTTGCTTTCTTCACGACGTTCTCTGAAAATTAGTCTTATTTGCTGCTTCATTTCTTCTTTATTTTTCTCGTGGTCCTCCTTCAGCTGTTCCTTCAATTCTTCCTTTAATTCTTCGTTTCTTTGCTGAATTTCCTCCGGCAATCGTTGTTGTAGTGTTTCATTATTTTGGTTGACTGTTTTCCTCAATTCGTCCTTAGTACTCACTATTTTTTCATTGATCTGTTTCAAATTGTCACTGGTTTCTTTCTTCATGCCGTCGAATTTATTGTTCATCTCCTTCAAGCTCTCCTCATTCTTGTCTAATTTTCCATTAATCAACTCCCATAATTTTTGTAAATCCATTCCTCCTCTGGCTTCCTCCCTATCTCCAGCCTGTGTTTCCATTTCTTCGTCTTGGCTTGGTTCTGTTGTGGTTATTACTGTCTCCACTTCTTCAATCGGTGTTCCTTCCTCTTCTTCCCCTCTGTTTTCTTCCATCTCCTTCTCCTTTGCCAATTTTTTCGACAATCCTCTGGTGTGCATATTGTAACCTTTCGTAATCGCCGCTAGAATTTCGTATTTCTCTCTCTTCTAGCTCCACCGGTTGGTCGCCAATTTGTAATATAGTCGTGCGTACAGCTACCGTTTTACTCTGCAAAATGTGAATAATGTATCATTTGTGTGTGATGGGTGTAACGTGTCTTCTCTATCCGTAGTTCAAATGCGTGCAACTTCCGCAGATTTCGTCCGTTGCGAACGTACGAATAACCAGGTCTTGATGTTCTTACCTGATGTTCACTAGGGGTATGAAAATCCCGGTGGCGCCAAATTGTTTTCTTAAAACAATTAAAATAAAGTTCAAAGGTGTATGACCAGCGCAGCTCAGGCGGTTTGAATAATTCAAATATTTCCGCCAGCTAGGCCCACTGGAGCGCACAGCAGTTCGATGCGTGGGCTGTGTAAATCGTTAGTCGTCTGCTAAAATGTACATAAAATATTGTGCACCTCCTAATGAAATTATAATACCGTGGTTACACTCAATACTTACACATTTTTTATTAGTGATTGTTATTCATTTAATACAAATTATTCTAATACAAATGCTCCGGTTGTTTATATGAGACAATTACAGGGTTTGACAAATCGATATTTGAATTGATAACCAGACGTTTAATAATGGCGTCTGTTGTAAATAGTACATCAGTTATTAATGTTTGTTTGTCATAGGTTCTTGAGGTTACGTTAAAAGGATTACAAATGTTTAAAACAATAAAAATACACACCCTTACATCAAGTAAACTTAACTAACATATTGTGTAGGTATAATTTGTTTAGCGCAGTGTAGTAAAAGTGTTTACAAGTTATGGATCATTAACAACAGTTTATATTGGTTAGTTTATAAATTGTCAGTGACTTAGTATTCTTTTTAATCTTTGAAAGTAATTAATTTCAGTTCAGTGAGATTTCGACCTTTAGTGAGAAATAATTAACGTGAGTTTATTTATATATTTTGGGTAATTTAATAGGTACTTATCACTTCCGTAGTTATGGCGAATTCATATGATCTGTTATTCATGGGTTATACTACAATCTTCTTTAATTTGCTTGGTTCAGGACATCAGGCATCTTTTCCAGTTTAATTGGTAGTAATTTATTTTCTTTTTTCGTTAATTTGGCCTCAACTTCAATAATATGGTTCCAGTCTTATTGTCTTACGTCTTGGTATACACTTAGTAGTAACTTCTTCTGATATTTTCTATGTTTTAATTGACAATTTTGGTCACTCGAAAATTAGCGTCTATACCATTAAAGCGTCATGCATTCAGTAAAAAAATCTAACGGTATTTTTTGCTTGTTACTCCACAGTTTCCATGGTAACGTAATTATTCTCCTTGGTTGATCTCAAAATAAACACATTGTTATCAAATTTTGAATTTTTTGTTTAATTTGAATAAATATTTTATAATGGCTATATTTACTTGGGGATAATTTCAATGGTTGTAATCTTTACATAGATGTTCCTATTTTCTTTCAAAGATTAGTTTGATATCTTACAAGATTGGTCTAAGCCATGTATTAATGTTTTAGTCCAAAATTGATAATACTATGTTAATACATAATTTACTTATTTCTAAGTTTTAATATAATTCTGCCATGTTCCCTTTTGTTACACATAATTATTATATTTTGCCTATTATTTCTTATAAAGGTATTGCTATTATTTTCTTTATAAATTCCTTACTTACTTAAAACATACTAACATATTACTGTAAAACTATTTCTTCTGGTATTTATTGCCTTAAGCATTAAGCCAATAATTTCTTTCTTTAAATTAACAAATGAACAAATTTGGTGAGTGTTATACCTACACCCTCTCTTTTATAACAGTAATCACCCTGGTGATTTTTATACTGAGATAATATTTTTTCTGTTTTTTACATTCACAATTATTCTGTGTCTTTCAGTCTAATATACTTAACTTAATTGCTCATTTAACATGTGCTTATGTTTTGGGTTTGTCACACTTGTTTAACTCTTTTTTTCTTAAGATTATATGCTGTTTATTTTATTACACTTATCACTTCACTGTTCATCTTTGTCACTCCCTACCTATCTCTAATTACCCTTATATTTCTCACGATCTCACTATTATTACAAAGTTTTTGTATCTAATGAGTTCATGTCTCTTTTGTTAACTTCAGACTGTCACATATCATTTTATAATATTCAAACAACATGGTATTGTAAATACATCTTTCAAATAAAACATAATTTTGTATACATTGTCATTAAAGTGATAAAAATTGGTCTGAAATGTCATAATTAATAATAATAACAACAATTTAATAATGTTAAAATATATTGTGTTAATTGAAACATACTACATCTGTAGCAACAGCAATAATATTAGCGAATAAATAAACTCTCCAAAACCTTATACTTTCAAACACATAATGCTGAAATAACATACATACTGCTGAAATAATCCTAGTAAAAGTTCCAAAGTATATAGTAGGCTATACAATTTGTTCTCTGATTGAATCACGCACACATTTCTATTCCCTGTCTGTATGAGTGTAATTTTAAACATAACAGCTGACACATCACCTATAGATAAGGATATACATACAATCATATCTACACATGGTTTTTTATGTATAACAGTTGCTGAGATACTGTCATTTACAAGTTACCACTAATAAAAATTTAAACATAAATTATTAATAATAATAAAAAATTATGCTCTTTTAAAACAATCTTATGAGTTAATTGTTATGGCCATGTAATTTTTTTTTCTTTTTTCTTCACTGTCTTCTTGTCTCGCTTTACTTTGGTTAATATCTGGCCAATCTCTGGGGTTGGGTCAATGTCAGTTGTCTGTCAGTCTAGTTCGTATTTTCTTGTTTTGTAACCACCTTTGGTTGTATTCTTCTTCCTTCACTATTGATTATATTTACTACTTTCATTCTCGTTATCATTTATCTATCAAAATATATTGTTTCTTGGCATTTTTTACATACTTATTTATATCAAATGTGATCAGGGTTTGGCAATGTTATAACACTTTAGTAGGTTTCAATTATTTTGTAATACATTAATTTTATTTTTAGCACCGGCTATTACACTTGTTCAGTTGGTATGCTCAGTTCCAGTGTTTTGTATACACAAACCGTCTTGACGGTAACGTTAGTTTACAATTAAAATGTTTTTACTCAGGGGTGTTAATAAGTCCTTTTGGCTACAGAAATATTTGACTACGGCTAAAACACACAAATTTATAACAATCCTTATAACTAGGTACACAAAAAATTAATATCTTAACACATTTGAGTAAGTAATTATCAATGAGATTTAGTAAAAATTTTTGGTTAGGATTTGTCTATTAGAAATGTTAGTTAATTATTTATCGTATTTTGATTTTAATAATTATCAACTGATTAAAGTTCAAATAGTGATATTACCAATGCATTCAGTTCTAAATCAGAATAGTGATCAGTGAAGTGAAATTGTTATTTATTATTTTGATCATAAAATTTGGAATTCGGTTAATGGGATTATTTTTTATACTCATCAATTTTCCGCTGAAGCTCCTGCAATGCCGTCTTCTTCTTCCTGATAGATCCAGTCGTCTTCTATTCTTCAGAATTTCATTTACCTCGTCCAGACGGTTTTTCTCGTAGACTTCGGCCTCGTACTCCGTCTGTGATCGTCCGTCTTCTTGAGTTGATGTCGGTCCTTATGATCTTCCTTCGGGATTCGTCATCATCTATTCTTCGCGGCGTCTTCTTGGCTTCCTTGATTAATTACGGTTTGTGGATAAATTTAATAAACAATATGTTATCCAGGATTCCCTGGGCTGTTATCATACTCTTCTTTTTGTTTGATTTTAGTTAAAATTCACTCATTTGGAATAAAATTTTGTGGTGAGAGCTACTCAGTCCGCTCTCGGCGTTGGTCAATAATGGACTAGCGAAAATCTAACGGTTTTTTGGCAATAAATTTCCGGTTGCTATGGTTACCTAATAAATTATGCTAATTCTCATTCGTCATTAATTTAAGTCATTGTTATGTTTTAACGTCTTATTTTAGTTTAATTTCACAAAATATCTTCAAATGAAGACTTCTATCTTATACTAATAGCTAGATTTATTACATAAGTACCATTGTTCATAATTTTTTATAAGGGTCATTTTGATATCCCTCATGGTCACTTTTGAGTAGCTAATTACATTTTTATTATTTTTCATATTTGTATTTTATATATATTTTATTCAAAATAGGCTGTTATTCATACCTTTTGGTATTAGGAATACTCACTTAATTTGTTTAACCATTTGGTATACTCTGCTTTAATATTGGACTATTATTTGTTCTCAAATCTACTAAATTCTTATTTAACAGTTAGGCCTAGAGCCTAGATTTTGCTATATTACTATCTGACATTTCTTAGTAACTTATTACCTTTACATTTGGTATTTCTAACATAATTTTTTAAACAAAACAAGCAATAAACATTGGTGTTCCTAACTCCACCTCTTATTATAGTAATAAACATTTTCTTAACAGGTTTAAGCCTGAAATAACTTGTAACTACTTTTCTGCTCCCTTCTACTATCTGGTTCAATTAACAATTCATTACATTATGTTGGTTCTTTTAAAACAGTAACAACATCCTTATTATACTAACATTAATTTACACTTTGCACAATATATACTATTCCTCCATTCCTTCACTAGAAAAAGTGTCTATTGTTCTTGTTTGTCCTTCATTCCCATGCCTTAAATACTATCTTATCCTATAATCCTTATTACCTATGGCTTACTTTAATTACATCATAATAAGTTCCTCTTACTTACTAATACAAAGTTTATCTCTGGCCTTCCTGTTATTCTAACACAGTTTATTAATTAGAATACTTTTTGAAGTTTACCAACTACACTTTTTCCTTCATAGAAGGTTTTTGACTTTTACACTTTCACTCACTATGTGCAACATGCTCTCACTACATGTTACCACTTTAATTTAAATATACTCCTTCTTTCACTCACTTAACTATTCACTGGGTTGCTTTTGATGTTAGTATTATCATGGGGTTATTGACTACAATTGTTTATTTTATTTCCCTTCACAAATGATCACTTTTTGTAATTGACTGTGGCCTTGATTTGCCTTAGGTATGTTTACTAATTCTGATTATACTCATCACTATTTATTAGGGTGTGTGTAATATTAATTCCCTAACTTATACTTATAAACACATTCCTTCATCAATAAAATATATATAACATTATTATCTTTCATTAACATTATTAACCTAAGTAAATCTCATCTACACTCTAATTACATTGGTTCATTTGTTAACCTACAGACTAATGGTCATTATTCGGGATTTACAATATTCATTCTTAATGTCTTGATTACCTTTAGTTCTTAGCTTCTTCTTCATTGTGCCGTGGTTCCTTTTGGTATTTATCCGATCTATTGTGTCAGGTCATTGTCAGTTTATCAGTCATTTGTCATTTGGGTTATTGGGTTATTGATCTTTGAATTTATAAGTCTTTGCCTCTTATACTTGTCTTCAGCTTTTTATTTTATAGTTAAATATCATTGGATCTTCACTACCTTATGTCATGTTACAACGGTTAACTTTTTTTTTTAAATTGGATGTATTAATATATAGCAGAAAAATAGCATTTGATTATCAAGATGCTGTGGAAATTGAACTATAGTTGCCAACTGCATCATTCGTTTTCATTTTCATTAATTCCTCTGGTGCTACAGCCCACGATGAGCTTTGGCCTCCCTGACTAGTCCCCTCCAAACACCTCGGTCCTCCAGCCTCCGCCTCCAATCTCCGATACCCATCCTCCTGAGGCCATCTTCTACATCCTGTAGCCACCTTCTTCTAGCTCTTCTTTTCCTTCTTTGCCCATCTATTGTCCCTTTAAGAATTGCTTTGGGCATTCTGTTGTCTTCCATGCGCATCACACGTCCCAACCAGCTGATCCTCATAGACTTGATGAACCTTACTGTGTCCTCGCCATTTATCAATTCTTCCAATTCTTTATTGATCCATATGTGCCATTCTTCACCTTCTTTCACTGGCCCAAAGATTTTTATTAGAATTCATTCTTCAAAGAGTCTTAAATTATGTACGTCACTGTTAAGTAGTGTCCAGGTCTCCGCAGTGTACATCACAACTGGTCTTTGCCAACTGCATCACAAATCCTTTAGTATGTTAACAATTTTTTACATCGAATGGTTTGCCCGTGTTTGTGGTAAACACTTGAATAGTTTCTGATAACATCACCTTAGTCAGTTTAGTTTCACAGAGAGCCCCAAACAGCTTCACAAACACCTGCTTGATCTCCTTCTCTGTTGCAGTTTTGAGTTTGCTAAGGGCAACACTTGTTTGAATGCCAGTTAATTTTTTGCTGATCAACCAGAAATTGTTGAGTAGATCAATAATTCTGCACTGTAAGTTGTGGGCAAAGGGTTATGATGACCCCCTCTAAATGTATGATGACTCCAAATGATCTACCATTACACCCTTTAGGAATGCTGCACTGGCAGTGACATTAAAATATTTTTTTCCTCCAGTTCTGAGAAAAATCGTGTAGCTTGTCTTTCATCTATGGCTTTACAAAAGTCTGCCAAGTCTTGCACACACTCGCCAACATAAAGAGCAGATTGTACCAGGAATTACATGCCATCAATACCAGAGATAGGAAAATTGTGTCTTTGAATTGTCACTCATATAATGCTCTTTCAAAAAGGAAAAATAACCCGTTTTTCCTAGTATTGAGGAAGAGCATTTTTGTATTTGTGTCTAAGTGTAAGTAGCTGTTTAGATGACCACATGGTAATGATGTGCCGTACTTTGTTCGGCGCTCCGTTATAAAATGCTAAGTTCGGTGGTAGGCGCATATATCATTCCACTTTTTAAAACTCCCGCGTAGTGCACTGCCATGTAGGGTGCATCGTTCCCGTGTGTTGCGTGCTACGTCTGATTGCGACGACGACAATTATGTTGGCCATGCGCCAGCTGTTTTTGCTGTTACCTGAAAATAAGAAGCGAGTTTACGTGGGCACAATTCGCCATAGATTCTGTCTCATTTCTCTATCGACCTTCTCAGAGAAATCTTCTCTGGTTACTACTGACGGCGCCTGCATCATTCTGCTTGATTGAAGCTGTACTATGGAAAAATAATTTAAAGCCAGCTCCAGGTGCTCGGCCAATGGCGAGATGGGTGTCGGCGTTGGCCTAAGATCTGCCAACCCCTGGTGCAGAGAAACTACTTAAGCGTCGAGACGCCGTCAGTCGGGACAGAAATGTCAACTCTTACAGAAATTCTGCCCCCAGAAATCATTCGTTGCTACTACTGCTCAACCTAGACTTGGCCTCCTACTACATTGGACAATTCAGGTGTGATCCATCTCAATTTATTTAACACCATCATCTACCACAACATGGTGCATCTGCAGACACACTCAAAAACAGACTTATAAAATCTGCTCAGAACTTGTTTAAAATCTGCAAACACATGTTAGGTTTCGTGCCTGCATGCTCGGACACTGTACATAGATAAACACCTTATGTATATTTAAAAAACTCTCATACTATGTAAGGGATTACACATATACAAGTACTTAGATGAACAGTGTATTGTAAGTTAGATGGGTAGTCTTGTGTTGTTGTGTTCTCTTCTGGGCATTTCGAGTAGCTCTCTCTCTGCCTTTATTATACACCCATCTCGTCGCAACGCTAGAGCACTGGGGCCACTCGAAGGACGTTGAGTACTCGAGTTTTTTCTGTTTTTGTAAGTTGTGTTGGTGTTAGGTATTGTGTTAAGATTTATGTTTTCTTGTTGTGTATTGTGCATTGTGTAATTCTGGCGGCAGTATGCTATCAGAGATTGCCCCACCCCATTTCCGGCGTTCTCCAGCAATTTCCGGTGTTGGACGGAGTAGATGAGGACAAGTTGCTGGTCTTCTTGGACCTGGTCCTGCAGTTGTCAGATTTCCCGTGGGTGACCGTTGGGGACCTCTTGTCCCTTATATATCCGTATTGCCGGGGTTCATTGGCAGGGCTGGTCACCAACACTGCGTCGGGGCGGCAGTGTCGACGCTTTCCATGGGGAAGTGTTAGACTTCTTCATACCCCATCGACGACGTGAACAGCTGAAGTTTAAGTTATTCTATCGCCTACAGGCCAACGGAGAGGCGTTGGGGGACTTCGTGCACGATATACGGAAAGCTGCCCGGGTATTAAGGTTGGGGTTGCCCGAGACGGAAGTAATACAGGTAATACGAGAAGGGCTGACTCCCCAAGAGAGATCCCGGCTGGTCTTTGCAGATCCTCCACGTTGTTTTGCGGACGTGGACCGGTGGTGAGCGCATGCCAGAAGGGTCCAGGCGAATGATGAGTCCCGGGGAAGAGCTGCTAAAGATGTCCAATGCTCAAGTGAATTATTAGGAAGAGCTAAAAAGGACAAACAGGGTGGTTGGTGGAGAACACAGGAAACGGTAAGAAAAACTGAATATTCTGGAAGTAATGGGGGCTACAGGGGGTGGCAAGTGAGAAGACGGTAACAACAGTTACAGCAGAGAAAAGAAATAAGTATGAAATTAACAGGGGAAGAAGAAGTTATATTAGGGAACCAACAGCGGCCAGTAGGGAGCCTGTAGCAAGGCGTTATTCCTATTTGGAGAGAAAGGAAACTTTAAACGTTCCAGATGAATTGCAAGGGCCTAATAGAGTTGTGGATGAAGAAAGTGAAGAGAAGGAAGAAGAGGGGAATTACTTCGGTGGATCAACACAAGACAACAAGAACACGTCTGTTAATACGGAGCTAGAGGACTCAGAGGTGACATTACAGTTGAATCCAGATGCCGTAGAATTTGTTTCGGTATCTCCATCTCGGTCCATGAGGGATCCAGATCCTGTAACAGCATCATCGCCTACGCAGGGATATGAGAAGTCACTTGATGGTGTAGCTTTACCATCGCCAGTAGAATTTAATTTAGACATTGCACATGGACCTGGACAGCTGGATTCCAGGGTGGGAAATGTTGAGGACGTTGTAGTTGCTGAGAGTGGTGAAGGAGAGGAATCGAAGGAAGAGGCAGAAGAGCAGTCTGCAGATGCTGCACAGGGAAGTATAGTTATAGGTGTTAGGGAGACTGAAGAGTCTGAGTTTGCGGATGGACACGGGGATGTCCATGCTGGAAGTGTGGTTGAAGGAGATGAGGTAGAAGTTGAGGAGGAATTTGGTGGCAGCGTTGTGGAGTGTGCGAGTGAGAATGATGTAGTGTGTGAAGATGTGCAGACGCCTTCTGTATGTAGTGCGGACGATTCCAAAGAACGGAAAGAAGTTTCATGTGGACCAGATGAGCAACTAGAGGATGAAGATTTGCAGTATTCTGATGGTGGTAGTGGACGTGATGGCGATGATGTTGATGATGAAAGTGTTGATGAAAATGAGATTGGAGAAGAGGTTGGTGAAGAAGTTTGTGAGGGAGCTGGTGGCAAGGTCCGAAAAGAAATTGGTGAGGAGCTGGGAGGAGATGCTGTTGAAGATGGATCAGATGAGCAACTGGAAGATGGTGAGGAGGTGCAGTGTCATGAGGTTGATTTGGATTATGGGGACGAAGAAGGGGGACTTGTAGAAGAGGAGGAAGAGGATAAGGAAGAACGAATAGAGGAAGAAAAGGAAGGGTTGGAAGAAAGAGAAGCAGGGGAGGCAGAAGCAGAGTATTTAAATGTTGAGGATAATCCAAAGCGGAGTGAAAGTAGTGATGTAAGTTGCCTTGATTCTGATTCAGAAGAAACAAATCAGTACAGCTCAACACGAGATAATTTCTCAGAGAGTGATGTTCGGAAGGAACAAGTACCGAAAGTCCGTCATAGAAAGGTGAGAAGAAGCGATTGTTGGGTAGCGGGTAGATGTTCCCCACAGTCCCAGTGGTGTTCGTCTACTTCAGGGTTGCGCCCCTGCCCACACGAGCCTTGGTTTCCTCCATTCATCCTTATTTCCAGATGGAGCCATGTCATTACCCTTAGTCCTACCTTAAAAAAAAAAAAAAAAAAAAAAAAAGTAGAGAGTTTGGCCTTAGATTGTGGTCTCTTGGAGATCATCAGTTTCCCCTGTTTGGAGAAGTTATGATGGAGTGATAGTGTGGTGTTGTTTCGTTGTTCATTGCTGTAGATTGATTATTGATTATTGTAGGGTCCGAGCTATGCCGCATTCCCCGGTTGATTTACCTGCTGTTTTTTTTTTTTGTTATAGTGTTGTTGAACTGTTAAGTATCTTTGAAGTTTCAGTTTGTTTGAATATTCTTTGGTTAGCTCCCCCCCTCGACCTTGTTGGAATAGTAAGATTGAAGTTGAGGAAGTAGAAATGGGATTGATGTTCGCGTGCCCTCTGCGCGGTCTTCTCTGCCGTGTTAATCGGGTCCGTCCCCCCTAGTGTGGGGAGGTGGGCCAGTCATGTGTCAAGGATTGTTGATGCCTTGTGTTGTTGCATATGGCTGGTCGGTCCACGAGGTGGACGGTTGTTGAAGTGGTACTCACATATCAAGGTCAGTAGTACCTTGTTGGCCTTCGAGCATGAATATGTGAGTAGCAGTAGATGTAGGTGGTGGTCACCAGAGAGGGTGACGTGTTGGGGCGGTCCCGTGACGTTGGCATGGCGGAGAGGGCTCGCATGGGGATGGTCGCAGTGTGGTGGAGATTTTCAGTCCTGGGAAGGGGGGATGGAAGTGTCAATATTCCTGGAGGGCAAAGGGAGTTTTAACGGTTATTTGGTCCTGGGTCTCAGTTGTTGAGTTTAGGGGGGCCTTGGTGGTCAGTACTCAGAGCCGGATCCTGCGATTCTTGTCTTTCTCCTTTTCTTTTCTGTTCCTTATCTCTGCATGCGGACCAGGGCCCGGCGAACGTGCAGGACGCACACTTACACTTACTCATTGAGGCACACACACAGGTATAACTTACACTCCTTCCTTCTGCTTCTTTCGTTTTCCCTGAGACACTGAACCCACCCAGAGCGCATAGATGTCTGAGGTTTCCCAGGAGTCCCACAGCAATCATGGTAGAGAATATGTTTAGATTTTTTGGGGCAACCATGTTGCCCTTTTGGGGTGAGGGTGTGCCGTACTTTGTTCAGCGCTCCATTATAAAATGCTAAGTTCGGTGGTAGGTGCATATATCATTCCACTTTTTAAAACTCGCGCATAGTGCACTGCCATGCATGGTGCATCGTTCCCGTGTGTTGCGTGCTACGTCTGATTGTGACGACGAAAATTATGTTGGCCATGCGGCAGCTGTTTTTGCTGTTACCTGAAAATAAGAAGCGAGTTTACGTGGGCACAATTCGCCATAGATTCTGTCTCATTTCTCTATCGACCTTCTCAGAGAAATCTTCTCTGGTTACTACTGACGGCGCCTGCATTATTCTGCCTGATTGAAGCTGTACTATGGAAAAATAATTTAAAGCCAGCTCCAGGTGCTCAGCCAATGGCGAGATGGGTGTCGGCGTTGGCCTAAGATCTGCCAACCCCTGGTGCAGAGAAACTACTTAAGCGTCGAGACGCCGTCAGTCGGGACAGAGATGTCAACTCTTACAGAAATTCTGTCCCCAGAAATCATTCGTTGCAACTACTGCTCAACCTAGATTTGGCCTCCTACTACATTGGACAATTCAGGTGTGATCCATCTCAATTTATTTAACACCATCATCTACCACAACACGGTGCATCTGCAGACACACTCAAAAACAGACTTATAAAATCCGCTCAGAACTTATTTAAAATCTGCAAACACATGTTAGGTTTCGTGCCTGCATGCTCGGACACTGTACATAGATAAACACCTTATGTATATTTAAAAAACTCTCATACTATGTAAGGGATTACACATATACAAGTACTTAGATGAACAGCTCTGAGTTCCCTTATTTATCGTGTTCAATGTATCAGAGTGTTGGTTGTGGCCTGCTTAATCATGTACTTCCATGTGGGCATAATGCAGGACTGGGGTGTTTTAATTTCATGCCATTATTGAGGCCTTAATAGTAATTATGGCTATTTCCCTGAGTTGTTGATCCAGACTGCACGAATCGTGTATTAAAATTACAAATTAAGTTATCTTGTAATGTGGGGGCAAATCAGTGGCTTTGGGTTGTATGAATTTTCATTTTTATGGTGACACAAGTTTCTGAATTGTAAGTTGGGTATAGTTGCAAAGTCTATTAGATGATGGGTTATAGCGAGAAGGTTGATGTGGGAATTGGGGTGTGTGTTATATGTGTGTGTAGTACATGTTTATGTGTAATTCTTAATATAAAAAAAAGAGAATAATCTAATGTTAATGATGTATAGCACATGTGCTATCAGGACTGTCGACAGAACTAGTAATTCTAGGCTACATGGAATCAAATACTATATATTGAATCAAATAGCATGTATCAGAGATCAAATATCCAGTGTTTTACATTAACTATCATATATTGAATTTCATAGATCAAATAATATATATATACAGTAGAGTCCCGGTTATCCGCCATAAACGGGCTGGCGGAAGGGCGGATAAGCTGGAATGGTGGATAATAGGGAGAGTTAAATAAAACGCAAATTTATCATAAAATACGTTGTAATTTTGTAAATATAATTAATAAACATCACGTTTTACAACAAATCAATAGAGAAAACAATACAGTACTGTACAATTATATTACAAAATTATAGTAAAACATTTTAGAGAACACGCAACAATATTAAAGTTATACACTTACAAAAAAAGAGAAAACAATTACGCCTACTTTAGTACTTCACGCTTCAAGTTTAAGAATTCAGTAAATTTTAACAAGAAAAATTTACTAAAAGTAAATATAGAATCAGACTAATGTGTACGTAATAAAATTGACTTACACTGTCAGAAATGTTGGAAGTGAGAGTTCAGTTCATGATGAGTGAAAAAAATTAGTGATCTTCGACTGCCTCCCTGATGATTCCCGATTCTTTGCTGCCAAGTCTCGCCATCTTTGGAGCATCATTATGTCGACAACCCTGGATTCCTCTTGCTGCTCAACGTACTGAATGGCTGCTTCAAGAGCTTTAACCCCTTCTTTGTGTGTGATCTTTTGGGGCTCAACAGTTTCAGAGTCTTGATCTTCAACAACATCATCGCTATTAACAAGTGTTACAATTTCTTCGTCAGTTATTTCATATTGGTTGTCTCCTGAAAGCCAATTCCTTATTTCATCCAACGATGCATCCTCACATCCAGGGATACGTTGCACCGAGGGCAAATACTTTCATGAAGTTCATCCAGCATGCTTTCAGCCATATTTTCGTCCTTGCCCAACAGCTTATGCCACGACTTCGCAATTGTTTGTGCCCCGACGTCGGCCCAGGCCCTTGCGACCAAATAAGCGACATCCTTCAAATTTATACTTTTCAACTTCTTAATCAAGTTTTGCCCATCTTCAATTTCTTGTATGACTGTCGACAGAAGCTTTCTTCGATAGTTTCGTTTAAGTGTTTCCAAAACACCCTGGTCCATAGGCTGACAAATGGCAGTCACATTTGGTGGCAAAAACATAGTCTGTATGTCCCCATCTCTAAGTTCGTCTGGATCAGGGTGAGTTGGGGCATTGTCTAGCAGTAAAACTGCTTTTCTGGGTAGGTTGTTGTCTTTTAAAAACTTCTCTGTAGAAGGAACAAACTCTTTAAAAAACCATTCCTTAAAAATTTCACTAGTCATCCATGCACTTTTTTGATTGAAATATTTTACTGGAAGAGCATGTTTTGAAATGGTTTTAAAAGCCCTAGGGTTTTTGGACTTTCCAATCATTGCCAGGTCCATTTTATGGTTTGCTGTGGCATTACTGCATGCTAAAATAGTCACTCTCTCTTTACTACGTTTATAGCCAGGGGCTGCAGCTTCAGTTCTAGCTGCAAGGCTCTTACTCGGTAACATTTTGAAATTAAGGCCTGTTTCATCACAATTAAATACTTGATCTCTTGTTAAGCTTTCGGTTTCAACAAAGTCTTGAAATTTTTTCTTAAACTGCTCCATTTCTTGAAAGTTTGATGACAGTTTCTCGCCGCAAATATTCAACTGACGGATTCCATAACGCTTCTTCCATCTATCAAGCCAGCCAACGCTTGCTGTAAAATCTGCATCACCTTCGTTAAATTCTTTTTGAAACTGCAACGCCTTTTCTTTTAAGATAGGTCCCGAAATAGGCACCCCTTTCTCCCTGAACTGTGTAAACCAAATGTACAACGCTTCGCTAACTTTTTCATAATCACTATTTTTCATAGTTTTTCTATCTTTAAAAGCAGTCTCAGTAACTTGTGAGGAACACCATTTTTCTAATTCTAATCGTCTCTTCTTCCAATCTCCAACAGTGCGATGACCGACGCCGTAGTGGTCAGCCACCTTCTGCAGCGTTTCCCCTTTATCCAGTCTTTTTAATGCCTCAAGCTTGTCTTTTATTGATAAAACAATTTTCTTCCTTTTCGTAGCCATAATCGCAACACTATTAACAAGACTACACTACGACACTTTCACCAAAACTGCACTAGTCGCTCACGGACACACCGCGTAAAAATAGCCTCACTGCTCACTACAGCACACAACAAGAAACTGCAGTCTACTAAGTGATGAGCATGTGAGCGATAGCGTTGGATGTTGGGGGTGGGGTGGGGTGAATGACATATGAGTCACAGCTAGGCTATAATAGGCGATGGGCAGTAGGCCAAATTCCTGTGGTACAGTCAGGAGCAATCACAAAGAGAGCACGTACACTCACGCCCGCAAACTATTGGCACACTATTTTTGTTGCAGTAATTAAAGAAAATATTTTTTACGTTTACTTTTTTTACGCCACTTGGGCGGTGGATAACACGGAACGGCGGATAATCGAAGGGCGGATAACCGAGACTCTACTGTACATGTCAAATACCTTTTATCAATTATCAAATATCGAATGTTAGATGTTAATATCAAATTTCTATCCTTGAGTTGCATTTATTTTTTTACTAGCCACTGCATTAAGCATTCATGCCTAAACCTATGGTGTTTTACAATAATTGTGCAGGCATAATGATTATATATATATATATTGTAACATGACATAAGGTAGTGAAGATACAATGATAATTAATTATAAAACAAAGAAGCTGAAGACAAAAATAAAAGGCAAGAACTTACAAACTCAGAGATTAATAACTTAATAACCTAATGACAAATGACTGATAAACTGACGATGACTTGACACAATAGATCGGATAAATACAAAAAGAACAATGGAACAAGGAAGAAGGAACCAAGAACTAAATGTAATCAAGAAATTGATAATGAACATTGTAATTCCCTAATAATGACCATTAAAATGTATGTTAACAAATGCACTAATGTAATTAGAGTATAGATGAGATGTACCTAGGGTAACAATGACAAATAAGAAAGATAGTAATGTTATGTATATTTTATTAATGAAGGAATGTACTCATAAATATAAGATAGGGAATTAATAATACACACACCCTAATGAATAGTGATAAATATAATCAAAACTAGTAAACAGTACCCTGAGGCAAATAAAGGCCACAGGTAATAACCAAAAGTGATCATTAGTGAAGGGAAAATAAAATAAATACTTATAACCAGTAACCCCATGATGATATTAACATAAATAAACAACCCAGTGAATAATACCAAGTGAGTGGAAGAAAGAGTATATTAATACAAAAGTGGTGACATGTAGTGATAGCATGTTGCATATAATAAGTGAAAGTGAATAAATCAAAAACCTTCTATGAAGGAAAAAGTGTAGTGTGTGAACTTAAAAAAGTATTTTAGTCAGTATACTGTATTAGAATAACTGGAAGACCTGTGATAAACTTTGTACTAGCAAGTAAGAGGAACTCATTATAATGTGATTAAGTTAAGTAATAGTTAATAAGAATTATAAAATAATTTAAACATTTTTCTTGCCTCCAGAAACGATTAAGACTATAAAATAGGTTAATTACCTTCTGTCAACGTTTCTTAAAATCCTTTTAGGATGACTCGAGTTTCGACACCATTTGGTGTCATCATCAGATCGGAATATGAATTAAGTTAAAACATTTTGATGCATATACATCTCGTTAGATATTAAAAAATTTAAAAAAACAACACATAACATTATATAAATAATAAATAAACTATATCACAATAAAATAACAATACAACAATAAAATATAAAACCACGCGGCCGCAAACGAACCTGTACAGGAACGCCCCCACGGTAAGACTAATCATAGACAAACAAGAACAAGGTAGGGCAAACAAGAACAATAGACACTTTTTTCTAGTGAAGGAATGAGGGAATAGAATAGATTGTGTAAAGTATAGTTTAATAGTAGTATAATAAAAGTGTTATTATTGTTTAAAAAACCAATATAATGTAATGAATCATCAGTTGAACCAGATAGTAATAAGGAACAGAAAGGTAGTTAGAAGTTTTATTTCAGGCTTGAACCTGTCAAGAAAATGTTTATTATTATAATAAGAGGTGTAGTTAGAAACACCAATGTTTATTACTTGTTTCTGTTGAAAATTGTTTTAAAGTACCAAATATAAAGGTAAGAAGTTACAAAGAAATTTAAATAGTAGTATAGTAAAATCTAGGCTCTAGGCCTAACTGTTAATGAAGAATTTTGTAAATTTGAGAACAAATAATAGCCCAATATCAAAGCAGAATATACTAAATGTTTAAACAAGTTAAGTAGGTATACCTAATAGCAAAATGTATAAATAACATCCAGTTTTAGATAAAATATATATAAAATATAAATAAGGAAAATAACAAAAAATGTGATTAGCTACCCAAAAGTAACCATGAGGGGTATCAAAATGATCCTTATCAAAAATTATGAACAATGGTATTCATGTAATAAACCTAGCTACTAATATAAGAAAGAAATCTTAATTTGAAGATATTTTGTAGATTTAAACTAAAATAAGACGTTAGAATATAACAAGGACTTAAATTAACGACCAATGAGAATTAGCATAATTTATTAGGTAACCATAGCAACCGAAATTTATTGCCAAAAAACCGTTGAATTTTTATTAATCCATTATTGACCGACGCCGAGAGCGGATGTATGCAGCTCTCAAGCCAAATTTTATCAAAAATAAGTGAATTTTGACTGAGATCGTAAGAAAAGAAGATAGTAATAGCAGTCCAGGGAACACCTGATAATACATTTATTATTAAAATTTTCACAAACCAAAATTATCCGTGGAAATCAAGAAGACTTCTGGAATCATAGCTGACGACTCATCCCGAAGGAAGACCAGAGGTGACCTACTTCAAACCAAGAAGACGGACGATTGCAGAACGAGTACGAAGCCGAACTTTATGGAAAAACCCGTCTGAACGAGATTGACGAATATCCGAAGAATAGAAGACGACCAGATCCATCCGGAAGAAGCAGACGAGCATCGTGGAAGCCCCAGCGAGAATCGATGAGTATAAAAAACTAATCTCACTATAACGAATTCCCAATTTTTCTATCCATAATAACAAATCACAATTTTCACTTCACTGGTTACTATTTTGAACAAGAACCGAAAGTATTTATAATATCACTATTATTGAACTTTAATCAATTGATAATTATTTAAACTGAGCTATAATAAATAGTTAATAAACATAACGTGTTGACAAAATCCTAACCAAAAATTTTACTCACTCTCATTGATGATTACTTACTTGAATGTATTAAAATATTAAATATTGTGTACCTAGTTTTAAGAATTATTATAAATTTGTGCATTTTAGCCGTAATCCAATACTTCTGTAGCCAAAAGGACTTATTAACACCGCCTGGGTAAAACATTTTATTGTAAACCAACGGTACTCGCCAAGCGGCGTGTACATGACACATTTGAACTGAGCATGCCAACTGAGCAACTGTAAAAGCCGGTGCTAAGATAAAATAATGTACTACTAACTAACTGAAAACTATTGAAGTGTTAATAAATATTATTATTCTGCAACGCTGTATGTTTGATTCGTACAAATTAAGATAATACATAGAAAATTATTGAAGTGAAAACAACAACCATCACAGTTAGCGAAGTCGACACTGAAAGACGGCGTGCGCCAATCAGGTGGCGAGGCGGCAATATTCAAACCAAATGCCGAGCGATATGGTTTGCCCGTAAATGGTAAGAAAAGGTACAACTCGACTCGCTACATGCAATTAACATTGACAGAAATTATTGAACTTATTAAAAACATCAATCATACACCTCTACTATACCACGAACCCAACGAGCGAGTTAAAAAACGCTCGACACGCACACGTTTACTATACGAGTAATAGAACGAGTTACAGAAACACTAATTACACTAAACAAACCCCACATAAAAGATTTATTACAAAGTGGCGCCCAACGTGGGGCTAGGATAACTAAAAAACCATACCAGTAAACTTTACAGATTCTAGCGGCGACTACAGAAATGGAACCGGCAAAGCACGATACGAGATACCAGACTAAGATATGCGAGAAGGAGGCGGAAAAGGGAGACAAGAGATCAGAAAAGGAGATCGAGGAAGACGTCAGAAGGGAGGAAAAGGAAATAACTTCGGTGGAAGATGTGGAAGAAATATTAGACCCGGCCACACCAACTAGAACCACCGAAGAAACAAAGATGGACAGATTGATGGAAATGTTCCAACAAATGGAAGAACGAAGAAAGGAGGATAATAAAGAAAACAATGAAAAACTAGACAAGAAATTTGAGTCAATTAATAACAACTTCAAGAAACAGGATGGACAAAAATAAAGAGGAGTTGAAAAAGGAGATGAATGAAAAACTAGACAAAAAATTCGAGTCATTAAATGAAACCCTGACACAGAAAATGAAGGAGGAGAATTAATTTGAGCAGTGAAAAAATAGAGAGAAGTAATGAGAAAACCAGCGAAACATTGAGACTAATGAAGGAAGATATCGAAACGCTGAACAATAAAATCGATAGTAACAGTGAAACTATACAGCGACAATTAATAGCGTATCGTAAAGAAGTAAAGCAGACAAAAATGGAGATGAATCAGAGATGGGAAGAAACAAATTACAAAACCGATCAGATCAAGGAAACATTAAATAATGGTTTCAAGAAGGTGAATGAAACACTGGACAGAGTTTCTGAAGATATTAAAGAAACAGTAAATGAAAACAAGGAACCATTAGACCAGAAGGTAGAAGAGAGCAAGAAGGAAACAGAATTAAAAGAAGACAAAAACGTACTGTTATCTACAAATAAAAATAACAGCCACAAGGAGGATATCCAAACTATGAAAATGAAGAAAGTAAGACAGATACATCCAAGGAAACTCATAAATACCAGAGAAGAATTGGAGATGATGAAGAATGGACTACTTGAGATGTTTAATGTACCAATTAACGACCAGAATGAAATAATGAATTTTAGAAATAACAGCAGCAACTTACTAGAACCTTTAGAAAGGAATCACTACAAAACAGAGTGTAACAGAATAAGAATGAGAAGACACTTAATAGACAGGCGCAATCCAATATCAACAATAGCATCTACGATGGAAATAACATCGACCTATTTGTTGTATAAACAAAATGATGAAATGATGTAGATAGCAAAGGAAACAAGTGAAAATGTTATGACAGAAACATTTAAATACAAAATAATAGCAAGAGAATGGACAAGAAAAGAAGTCATTCTGAAGACGACAGCAATCCGAACAGGAGCAACTCATATAATCATGGACCATGGCTAAACCAAGTGCGGAGAAACACTGAGAAATGGGACTGATTTTAAGTAGACCGACCATGCGAACCAATTAATGTATAAATAAAAAATATTATGAGACAGTGTCAGAAAGTTAAAAAGAATTTGGAGAGTACCAATTATCTAAATTCAAAAATTAAAGTAAGCACAACTTACAATAAGTATTTGATTGAAATTATTATATGAATGAAAGGGAATTTAGAAGAAAGATTAGCTAAATTCAAAACAAAGTAAGTACAAACTTACAACCAAGTGTGAAACAAAATGTGTAAACCCATGTAATTTTGAAAAAATGAATATATAATGAAATGTCATAAAAAATTGATATAAAATAATAAAATGTTACACAAATAATGATGACGCTACATAACATCATTAACTAACCCTATCACAAAAGGGAATAATAAAGAATTAACGTTTCACAAAAGAAAAGACAAGACAATCAAATAAAAAATGACAATGACATATTAACTGAACAATCAATGATGAAAAAATATAAGTGAGCCAGAAACCAGCTACAATGTTAATATTGAATATAAATGAAAAATAAAGTGATAACAATTAAAATCACTACCATATGAAGTAAGCTGATGAAACAATGCAAAATGTCAATTAAATATCGCCATAAGCTTAGAAAAAGGAATCCAAATAAGCCACTGAGATGAAAAAGTCATGAGATGTATAAAAGAGAGAATAATTAATCCCAAAAGTGTTTTATTGTATTGATATTATATGAGTCGAAAACAGACGACTATTATTATGATTATTATGAATATTATTATGTGATGATTTTATGTTGAGATACGTCCAACAATTATTTATGTTATTGAGCAGATAGGCAAGGCCTCTGAACTCAAAATGTGTATAAATGGATAGGAGAGTAATAGAGCCACACGTGCCCTCTGGCTAGTACCAATTTATATGAATGGGAGAGAAGAAAAATTTTAGGGAAATAGAACATACAAGGGAATAATAAAGAAAGAAAATAATACCAAATACCATATTATGAACCATGACTTAATAAAAATGAATAAAGAAAAAGTAGCGATTGAGGAATTCCTGAATAATAACAACTTGATAAGATGAACTATATTGATGATTTCAGAAAAAATATACTGATCTTTGTTTCGAAATAATCAATTTTGGTGGCGATGCATTATGTAACATGACATAAGGTAGTGAAGATAAAATGATAATTAATTATAAAACAAAGAAGCTGAAGACAAGAATAAAAGGCAAGAACTTACAAACTCGGAGATTAATAACTTAATAACCTAATGACAAATGACTGATAAACTGACGATGACTTGACACAATAGATCGGATAAATACAAAAAGAACAATGGAACAAGGAAGAAGGAACCAAGAACTAAATGTAATAAAGAAATTGATAATGAACATTGTAATTCCCTAATAATGACCATTAAAATGTATGTTAACAAATGCACTAATGTAATTAGAGTATAGATGAGATGTACCTAGGGTAACAATGACAAATAAGAAAGATAGTAATGTTATGTATATTTTATTAGTGAAGGAATGTACTCATAAATATAAGATAGGGAATTAATAATACACACCCTAATGAATAGTGATAAATATAATCAAAACTAGTAAACAATACCCTGAGGCAAATAAAGGCCACAGGTAATAACCAAAAGTGATCATTAGTGAAGGGAAAATAAAATAAATACTTATAACCAGTAACCCCATGATGATATTAACATAAATAAACAACCCAGTGAATAATACCAAGTGAGTGGAAGAAAGAGTATATTAATACAAAAGTGGTGACATGTAGTGATAGCATGTTGCATATAATAAGTGAAAGTGAATAAATCAAAAACCTTCTATGAAGGAAAAAGTGTAGTGTGTGAACTTAAAAAAGTATTTTAGTCAGTATACTGTATTAGAATAACTGGAAGACCTGTGATAAACTTTGTACTAGCAAGTAAGAGGAACTCATTATAATGTGATTAAGTTAAGCAATAGTTAATAAGAATTTTAAATAAGGTAGAAATTAAGTCATTGGAATGAACGGCAAACAAGAACAATAGACACTTTTTTCTAGTGAAGGAATGAGGGAATAGAATAGATTGTGTAAAGTATAGTTTAATAGTAGTATAATAAAAGTGTTATTATTGTTTAAAAAACCAATATAATGTAATGAATCATCAGTTGAACCAGATAGTAATAAGGAACAGAAAGGTAGTTAGAAGTTTTATTTCAGGCTTGAACCTGTCAAGAAAATGTTTATTATTATAATAAGAGGTGTAGTTAGAAACACCAATGTATATTACTTGTTTCTGTTGAAAATTGTTTTAAAGTACCAAATATAAAGGTAAAAAGTTACAAAGAAATGTTAGATAGTAGTATAGTAAAATCTAGGCTCTAGGCCTAACTGTTAATGAAGAATTTTGTAAATTTGAGAACAAATAATAGCCCAATATCAAAGCAGAATATACCAAATGTTTAAACAAGTTAAGTTTAGGTATTAGGTATACCTAATAGCAAAATGTATAAATAACATCCAGTTTTAGATAAAATATATATAAAATATAAATAAGGAAAATAACAAAAAATGTGATTAGCTACCCAAAAGTAACCATGAGGGGTATCAAAATGATCCTTATCAAAAATTATGAACAATGGTATTCATGTAATAAACCTAGCTACTAATTTTTTTTTGGCAGGGCAGGTGAAAATCTCTATAGACACACTGGAGCCCCGTAGCTCCAGGTAGTGTGGGACTCTAACCCACTAAAAACACCTCCCTTTGCAACAACTGAGCGAACCCAACAAGTTGCTTTTCTTTAATATTACAGTCACTGTTTATGGGGTAGAAGCCCACTGGCTGTTCCCCAGATTGAGATTATTGCCTTTCTCTCTTTTAGAGTTTTACAGATTTAAATGCACTAGTGTGTCACCAAATCTTGGGGCTTCAATCTTTTAAGCCTTCTTAACGTGTGCGGAACTTCTTCCACCACGCAAAGCATTTCAGGATTTATATGAGTCTGAATTCTCCTGTCATGGTTAACTGCATATTTTGTTACGATTTCACTGACATATTCTACTTTGAGATCTTTGTGCAGATTGTCATTCCTAATATACCAGGGGGCATCAACGATACTCCTAAGTACTTTGTTTTGAAAAGTTTGGATCATTTGAATGTTAGATTTCTTGGTGCATCCCCAGAGTTGTACACCATAAGTCCACACAGGTCTCAGCACTTGTTTATACAACAGCAATTTGTTTTCAACTGTTAGTTGTGAATTCCTACCTAACAGCCAGTACAATTTCCTGAATTTTATGTTGAGTTCCTCTTTCTTTTTTTTTCACATGCTCCTTCCATTTAAGTTTTGCATCCAGAGTCATACCCAAATACTTAGCAGTGTTAGAGTATGGCACTTCTTGTTCATTAATGTAGATCTTTTGTATTTCTATTTTTCTGTTGGTAAAATTGGTGTGTATTGATTTCGTTTCATGAAGTTTGATCCTCCAGCGTCGAGTCCAATCCCATACCTCTGCGATTGAAGTTTTCAGTTTATTGGCCGCTGTCTCGGCATCATTACCTACCGCCAGAACAGTAGTATCATCCGCAAAAGTCGCAACGGTTGTTTCCTCACTGTTTGGTAAATCTCTCATGTATAACAAATACAAAATTGGACCCAATACGCTTCCTTGGGGAACTCCCGCGGATATTTTCTTTAAAGTTGAATATTCATCCTCATGCTTCACCCTAAAGTATCTTTCTGAGATGTAAAACTTTAGTATCAGATAGAATTCCTCTGGGAGATCCCTATGTAACTTGTACTCAAGCCCATGATGCCAGACCTTATCAAAAGCTTGCGCTACATCCAGGAAGACGGCTGATGTCGTTCACTTTCAGGGGGGAAGCGTTGCTGCGCGCAGGCAACGTTTCTAAGGTGGCGGAAAGTAGCCCTTTGAGTTGTTTCCAGATGGCGGCTAGTGCCATCTACATCTACATCTACATCTCTAGTGCTTCCTACATCCAGGAAGACGGCTGAGCAAATGTTCTTTCCTTCAAGAGCCTTTTCAATAACATGGGTGATTCTTTGTACCTGGTCAATAGTGGAATGCTTTTCTCTCAATCCGAATTGATGATCCGGCAACAGGGTTCAAGCTACTAATATAAGAAAGAAATCTTAATTTGAAGATATTTTGTAGATTTAAACTAAAATAAGACGTTAGAATATAACAAGGACTTAAATTAACGACCAATGAGAATTAGCATAATTTATTAGGTAACCATAGCAACCGAAATTTATTGCCAAAAAACCGTTGAATTTTTATTAATCCATTATTGACCGACGCCGAGGGCGGATGTATGCAGCTCTCAACCCAAATTTTATCATAAATAAGTGAATTTTGACTGAGATCGTAAGAAAAGAAGATAGTAATAGCAGTCCAGGGAACACCTGATAATACATTTATTATTAAAATTTTCACAAACCAAAATTATCCGTGGAAATCAAGAAGACTTCTGGAATCATAGCTGACGACTCATCCCGAAGGAAGACCAGAGGTGACCTACTTCAAACCAAGAAGACGGACGATTGCAGAACGAGTACGAAGCCGAACTTTATGGAAAAACCCGTCTGAACGAGATTGACGAATATCCGAAGAATAGAAGACGACCAGATCCATCCGGAAGAAGCAGACGAGCATCGTGGAAGCCCCAGCGAGAATCGATGAGTATAAAAAACTAATCTCACTAAAACGAATTCCCAATTTTTCTATCCATAATAACAAATCACAATTTTCACTTCACTGGTTACTATTTTGAACAAGAACCGAAAGTATTTATAATATCACTATTATTGAACTTTAATCAATTGATAATTATTTAAACTGAGCTATAATAAATAGTTAATAAACATAACGTGTTGACAAAATCCTAACCAAAAATTTTACTCACTCTCATTGATGATTATTTACTTGAATGTATTAAAATATTAAATATTGTGTACCTAGTTTTAAGAATTATTATAAATTTGTGCATTTTAGCCGTAATCCAATACTTCTGTAGCCAAAAGGACTTATTAACACCCCCTGGGTAAAACATTTTATTGTAAACCAACGGTACTCGCCAAGCGGCGTGTACATGACACATTTGAACTGAGCATGCCAACTGAGCAACTGTAAAAGCCGGTGCTAAGATAAAATAATGTACTACTAACTAACTGAAAACTATTGAAGTGTTAATAAATATTATTATTCTGCAACGCTGTATGTTTGATTCGTACAAATTAAGATAATACATAGAAAATTATTGAAGTGAAAACAACAACCATCACAGTTAGCGAAGTCGACACTGAAAGACGGCGTGCGCCAATCAGGTGGCGAGGCGGCAATATTCAAACCAAATGCCGAGAGATACGGTTCGCCCGTAAATGGTAAGAAAATGTAGCGGGGCATTTTTGGGCATACCTGGGGTAATGACAGAATTTGTATTTTTTTTTGTTCATAAAGAATAATTAACATAATTGGCAATAGGGACAGAAATTATAGACTTGGGTAAATTTGTTATGTGGAAGCGATCGCAACGTGGCAGCATTGACTGTGACAATTATTTAATGATATTGTGTGGACAGTTTTAATAACAGCCAACAACTGTACCAAGGTCAACAAATGACGAACACAAAACCAGTAAACAAGTTACACAACCAGACATCAGGCGATGTGTTGCGTCAGCAACTTACATAACAACTGTGTGTCATCGGTTCGTCAGAGCCTATCCTGGGTGTGTCACGCCAGCAACATTGTGACACAACAGAACAAAGTCAGTCGGAAATTAACATCTCAGCGGACCAGACGCAAAATAAACTGTCGCGTCTGCCCGGCTCTCGCCGGTTTTCGGGCGAAGTTATTCTGTGTTCGCCGACGCGCCCGCATACGATAAAATGTGATCTTAAATTCAAATTAATAACTTTTAATAGCCATGAAGTAAAATGAAGTGACAGTTTTTGGTGATATATACAAAATTATAAGCAATAGAATTGTGCGGGGTGGACGGAATTACGTAAGGAGGCTGGACTGGGTCGAATCGCTAAAGAATGGCAAGATAAGTAACCGACATGGGGTAAAACCCAAGAAATTGTCAAAATTGTAAAACCTTTTAATTTTAAAAAGAAATGGCAGCCTAAAATATCTATACATAAATTAAACTAAATATGAGATCTCTAAAATAACTTGGTATGTGTGTTGCGTGTGTACGGGAGAATGTAACTATATTAAGAAGTCTGGTTTGCGTTTTCTTTAAAAGATTATTTTAATTTAATATCTTGATTCATATAAGGTTTATATAATATTTCAATGTTGTTTTATTCTTTTTTACACTAAAAGTTTTTTTTCTTTACTTTAAAAGTTTCTTTCTTTCAAATTTATTTTATGTGCGTTTCTTTTTGATTTGAGAAATGTTAATAAATTTTAATTAATGTGTAAACGTATAAAGTTTCTTTGTTTGTTTAAACAACCATTCTGATCTCCTGTTCGCCTAAAAAGAACCCTCATATATTTTTTCTTTGTACGTAGTTGGTAACAAAGATGGCGCCCGACAGTAAACAGTGAATACAGTAACCGTAGAATCAGTTTAACCATGTTTTGATATATTTTTTAATATCAAGATATTGAAGAGTATCAATGGCGCCCGAACAGGGACGATTTATATAATATAATTATATAAATATAGGCCTACGGGGAGAACAGAATGGTTGTTGAGGTAAAAAAAATAAAAATTTTTTTTTTCCCTCGTACGTAAATTAGACGTAAGAGGTTATGTTTAATATGGGTGAGTAGAATATTTTTCAATAATTATATGTTACGGATAATAAGATTATATAAAGAAATATATATAAAAAATTTTTTAAGAAAAATGGCAGACAATCATGAAACTGTCAGCGTCACTGACAGTGTAGATGAAAGCCAGATAAGCATAACTGAATCTCAAATCATGCATGAAGGTGTTCACTCAACACCAGTCATGAACAAAACGGCTGAAGATAATGATTTAATCAAGATGATGAAATTGCTGTTTAATGAACAGAAAAACGAAATCAATGAAAAGTTCGATATTCAAAAGAATAGTTTTGAGGAGTTAAAACATCAGAATAACGAGTTGAAACGTGAGATACAAGAAATTAATAAACATTTAGAAAGCACTAACGAAACAATAAGAAACAGTTTAAATAAATTAGAACGGAATGTTGAGAAATTAGGTGACCATGTTTTAAATATGAAAAAATGTAAAAATGACGAAATAGTAGACGATTCTGAGAGTATAGTGGGGGTGAAGAATAATGTAGAAGCAAATGAGGAAAATATAATAACAAATAGTTCTGATGAAGTTTTAGAATGCGATAATGAAATGTTAATGAGTGTTTATGAAGTAGAGAGAGAGTGGAAGAATAATGTAGTAATTAAATGGGGACAGAGGGCAAATTTTCCCCTTATTGTTTATAATGATGATGATGATTTAATGTTGTTTTTTCAGGGCAAGAGACCCTTATTGTTAAATGAATTAATGTTGTATAATGTTGTACCCTCTGTCCGTAATAATGGTGAGAATGTGATGTGGTGCTATGAAGAAAGAGAGTTATATATTGAGAATGAAATAGAACTATATAAGTTAGAAAGAGATTATAATGAATTGAGAAAAATACTAGAAGGGGTGATGATGAATCATGTGAAATACGTATCTGTTGAAAGAGAGATAGAAAATAATTTTGATAATATCTTACCTAACTATGATGACTTACCTGACGTAGTAGTTGAGGAATACAAAAATGAGAAAACGATTTACCTGACGTTAACAAATAACACTGATACAGACTGGACAATTCTAACTTATGGTAACAAGATTTATAGTGGTACAATGGATGAAATAGAGTTGATAGATTATTATGATAGTAATGATTATCATAATTTGTGTGTTGATAAAAATGATGAATGTTACAAATACATTAGATATATATATGACGATGGTGGGTGAGCTAAAAGATCAGTGTTGGGACATTTTAAATATTGTAAAATTTTGGTAATGACCTTGCTAATTTGGACATCTGAAGTGAGATACACTTGAACAGTTTTGACGCATATTTTGTAAATAATATTGAATTCATTTGTGTGTATTGTGAAATGTTAGATAAGTAATGTGTATATGTTTTGGAAAATGTTGTGTTAATAATAATAATATTATTAATATTTTAGCACTCTAATTAAATAACAAAATAATTATGAAGACAATAGTTAATGATTTGTAGAAGTTTGATAATAATTGAAGTATGTTATTTTAATAATCAATTGAAGTAAATAATTTGAGATGTTTAGATATTGTGATTGAATGTTATGTGTTTGAATTTTATAAGGTAATTAAATTGTGTGATGAGATTTTAATTTAATAATCATGAATAAATAAATAAATGTTAAATGGTTTATTTGGTGGAATTTTGTGGAACATAATGATTAAAAATATATGTTAATAATAAATTCTAAGGAATTTTTGAAAATCTGATTGCAACACAGGATAAATAAATAATGATGATAAATAAAAACAGTTAATGAAAAATTTTAAATAATAATGTTTATAAATTTTTATATAAATTAGTTAAAAGAGAATTGTTAGTTCAATGTATATTTGTGTATTATGTTATGTAATGTTTTATACAAGTGTGTGTGTGGCTGGGAGGTTATCCAAGGGGATAACGTATTAAAAATTTGATATATTTTAATTAATAATGATGATTTGCTACTCAATAATTTTGTTTGAATTTAAAAAATAGATGCACTAAATACTTCTTATATTGTGTTATTATGTCTTATTGTGTTGATTGCATTAGTATGTTAGGAATAAGTATTATAAAAATATAATAATATGTTTTCAATGTGTTTATAGATTTTAAAATAAAATGAAAAATAGTTGTAATAAGTAAAATTTTCAATAGGTTGTAAAAGATAGAAGTGGGTGATAGTAATTGTTTGAATAAAATGTTTGAACCAGTTCAAGTTGAATTTTGTGGGACATAGATCTGTCCAAATCGAAGTAAGAGTTAAAGTAATAGTGGAAATGAAAATAATGCAATATTGTTTTGAGTTAATGTATGTTATAGAATTTTGAGAAGTATAAGTGGAGACACAGTAGAAATGGAGAATTTATGTAGAGTCTTGAGTGATATATTGTTGTTTATTTGTTGATGTTAATTTGTTGTAATTGTAGTGAGGTTATGAGATTGAGATTTTTTGGGGATGGCAATTTTGTAGTAGTGGTAGTGTAATGTGGGAGTCCGCAACATAAGGGTTGGGACGGGATTTGGTATAGTTTTAGTGGGAAGGGGCCGCCTTAGGTAAAAATCCAGGTGCCAGAGAACGGGAATTGAGCTTTTTTGGGGGGGGGGGGGAAACACGTATCCTATGTACAAAGGGTTAGAGAGTATTTTTTTTTATAAGAGTAGAAGGTGGTGATTGGAGTTAAAGTAGTAAGTAGTTAGAGGTAGAGAAGGGTTAGTAAAATTTGGATAGAGGGGTGTCATACTAGTTAGAGATTTTGTAAGGGAACGTTAGAGTAATAAAAGGGGTAAGATTATGAGTAAATGCCAAGTGGATAAAGTGAATTATAATGAATAACGTAGAATCACCCAAAGTAATGAAATGGAATAATGATGGCCATAATTGAAAAAAAAAAAAAAAAATAAAAAAAAAAATAAAATAAATTTTTGTAATTTTGAGAATAGAATTAATAAGAGTAAAGCAAGTTTAAAAGTAATTTTTTGATTTTATATGCCAATTTAATGATGTAAAGTGTGTAACATTTTAATTGTAAGTTGTTTATTTTAAAATGAATTATTAATGTACTATGTTTTCTTATGTTAGGTTATGTTAGGTATTCTGATATATACATGTTAGCGATAAATGAAAAACAAAACCAGTGCTTCTTAGCGCAAACCAGCACCGCTAGGGGGGAACAGATCAGTTGGGGATATGGTGTTGTATAAGGCCACTATTTAATATTTTGATTTGTTGTTTCAGTGTTTGGTGATGCTGTGGCGGCGGACCTGAGCTGGCCTGCGCGTCAGAGCAGGGGCGTTGAGTATCTGTCTGACTCTACGGTGTTGGGATCTCGAGAGAGAAGTCCAGTATTGTCATGCAGATGCGGTCACAGTCACCGGACCAAGGGTGAGTTGATTATTCTTTTGTGTAAACCATACAGGGGGTTGTGGCGACATATCCTGGCTGATCCCTTTAGCAAGTATGAATGTGTCAATGAGATTTTTTATGCTTCGGCATAAAATATCTCATTGAGGGGGTATTGTAGCGGGGCATTTTTGGGCATACCTGGGGTAATGACAGAATTTGTATTTTTTTTTGTTCATAAAGAATAATTAACATAATTGGCAATAGGGACAGAAATTATAGACTTGGGTAAATTTGTTATGTGGAAGCGATCGCAACGTGGCAGCATTGACTGTGACAATTATTTAATGATATTGTGTGGACAGTTTTAATAACAGCCAACAACTGTACCAAGGTCAACAAATGACGAACACGAAACCAGTAAACAAGTTACACAACCAGACATCAGGCGATGTGTTGCGTCAGCAACTTACATAACAACTGTGTGTCATCGGTTCGTCAGAGCCTATCCTGGGTGTGTCACGCCAGCAACATTGTGACACAACAGAACAAAGTCAGTCGGAAATTAACATCTCAGCGGACCAGACGCAAAATAAACTGTCGCGTCTGCCCGGCTCTCGCCGGTTTTCGGGCGAAGTTATTCTGTGTTCGCCGATGCGCCCGCATACGATAAAATGTGATCTTAAATTCAAATTAATAACTTTTAATAGCCATGAAGTAAAATGAAGTGACAGTTTTTGGTGATATATACAAAATTATAAGCAATAGAATTGTGCGGGGTGGACGGAATTACGTAAGGAGGCTGGACTGGGTCGAATCGCTAAAGAATGGCAAGATAAGTAACCGACATGGGGTAAAACCCAAGAAATTGTCAAAATTGTAAAACCTTTTAATTTTAAAAAGAAATGGCAGCCTAAAATATCTATACATAAATTAAACTAAATATGAGATCTCTAAAATAACTTGGTATGTGTGTTGCGTGTGTACGGGAGAATGTAACTATATTAAGAAGTCTGGTTTGCGTTTTCTTTAAAAGATTATTTTAATTTAATATCTTGATTCATATAAGGTTTATATAATATTTCAATGTTGTTTTATTCTTTTTTACACTAAAAGTTTTTTTTCTTTACTTTAAAAGTTTCTTTCTTTCAAATTTATTTTATGTGCGTTTCTTTTTGATTTGAGAAATGTTAATAAATTTTAATTAATGTGTAAACGTATAAAGTTTCTTTGTTTGTTTAAACAACCATTCTGATCTCCTGTTCGCCTAAAAAGAACCCTCATATATTTTTTCTTTGTACGTAGTTGGTAACAAAGATGGCGCCCGACAGTAAACAGTGAATACAGTAACCGTAGAATCAGTTTAACCATGTTTTGATATATTTTTTAATATCAAGATATTGAAGAGTATCAAAAAGGTACAACTCGACTCGCTACATGCAATTAACATTGACAGAAATTATTGAACTTATTAAAAACATCAATCATACACCTCTACTATACCACGAACCCAACGAGCGAGTTAAAAAACGCTCGACACGCACACATTTACTATACGAGTAATAGAACGAGTTACAGAAACACTAATTACACTAAACAAACCCCACATAAAAGATTTATTACAATATATCTACATACATAACTTCTAATAGTGATGACTGTCATATGCAGAGCAATAAATTTTGGTGATGAAAAAAAATTCTTGCTTACATTCACATGATGCTTAGGATATCCGTGTATCAAGGATATACATATATATATTTGTAATTTAATAGTACTCAGTGGCATTTATAGAATTGTATCTTATTCACGCTTATTATATTATGTACAGACTGAACATCAAATAAATATAAATTTGTTACTGTTAATAGAGTTGCTTATTTGCAAGTCCTGACATCCAACCAGTGGACATGTCTGAAATTGTGGCTTGGGTCTTTGCACACTTTAGGCTTCCTCTAGGTTCATTACCTAGTTTTAAATATTATGTCTCTCCCCTTTAAAAAAAATAAAATAAAATAAAAAAAAATAATTCATAAAATACTTAATAAAATAAAAGGGGGGTTTTAATGATGATGTTCAGTTTGTTAATGACGATGAGCACTGAGTATGTACCATTGTACTATACATTTCACGTTCGGGCATACAAAGTTATGTATCTTGTTGAATCGGTTATAATTGCCAAACACCATAAAATATTTCAAGTTTCTGGAACATTATCACTACCCCTTTGAACATTCTGTGACATTTCCTTAGCCTACTAACCCTGCCCTACCAACAAAGATTTTGTGTTCAGTGGTACAGGAGAGTACCTGTAACAGAATTATGAATACAATTGGGGCCATTTCTGTTGGTGGTCTCTTCACGAATTAAAATTTGTTGGACCTTAACTCACACTATTATGTTGTCTTCCCTTTGCTTTCAACATTAAGCATATGTCGAGGATATGTTGCTCTGCAAGTATCTGGTGTGGGAATATCTCCAGTTCCTGTAACTATTTAGGAATCAGTGTTCTAGGAATTTTTCATTGCTAACCTTTTTAAAAAAGAAATGGGTAAAATATAGAAGACAAAAACAGGCCACCTAACTGTTCTAAAACCTAAAACTATTGTCTCTCTCCTCTAGTTCTCCATAGCGATGATCAGAGATGCTCGTTCTGTAGATTGCAGTCACTGTGTTGATTATTGTAACAGCATGTATTGATCTTTTTTTGATTTTGTAATTTTAAAGAATCCATATTCAAATAATAGTATCACTTTCATATTAACAAATTTTCTTCACTAAACTGATCATAATTTAGGTGAACAATTATGTTAAACTTTTTAAAGTACTGTAGCATTGCACGTTTCATTTTTGAAAGAGCGAATTTATAATTTATAATTATTTTTGTTTCTCAAGGTAATCTCCCTTAAGGTGAATATATTTATGCCAGTGATGCTCCAACACTATTATCTCATCCCTGAAGTAGTTTTCTGTAAGTGTGGGGAGCACTTCTGTACAGCTGCAGTCATTTGTTGGTTCATGAAAAACTATGACCACCAAGGAAGGGTTTGAGTCTTGGAAGTCGGAGGGAGCCTATTCTGGAGAATAGGGTGTATGTTCTGTGACGGGAGGCAAACGTCCGCTCCCCGGAACCAGTCACGAACACCTGGCGGTGCGTGACACCTGACGAACAGCGAGCCAATCAGGGGTCAGCAGCCGAGATGTGACATCTGATGTGTTCGGAGCGAGCGAATCAGCGATCCCGGTCAGGGCATAAAAACAGCGCCGTTAGAATTTTTTGCGCACTTCATTGCCACGACACTTCATCGCCGCCACCCCATCGGACGCACTTCATCTCTTCTCCTCTCTTGGACGACATCGACGCGGAGCCAGCCGGAAGGAACAGCCAAAGAGTAGAATGGACGTTCGTACATTCTTCGCACTCCTGTACCGCGCCAGCAATGGACGTCGCTGGGCCGGCAGCGGACTCGACGCAACCGATGCCAAAATAAGAAGAGGACTGCAGTACACCATGAACAGCGGGCGCAGCCGTCGAACATCTAAGCGTGGCTCCGGCGGAACATCCATCACAGCGTTTTCGCCACACAGCCCTTTTTAGGGTCACCAAAAACACTAAGAGTCGTACGATTGGCGCCATTTGTCATGCGACAAGCCTTTTGTCTGGTGACAGTTCCAGCAATACAGAGTTCAGATCCATTAATTTTACCATTGTCAAAACACGTTTATGGACAGGTGCATTGTCTTGATATAAAACGATCTTCTACAAACCAGGTTTTTCATTCTACAACCTTTGAACATTCTGTGACATTTCCTTAGCCTACTAACCCTGCCCTACCAACAAAGATTTTGTGTTCAGTGGTACAGGAGAGTACCTGTAACAGAATTATGAATACAATTGGGGCCATTTCTGTTGGTGGTCTCTTCACGAATTAAAATTTGTTGGACCTTAACTCACACTATTATGTTGTCTTCCCTTTGCTTTCAACATTAAGCATATGTCGAGGATATGTTGCTCTGCAAGTATCTGGTGTGGGAATATCTCCAGTTCCTGTAACTATTTAGGAATCAGTGTTCTAGGAATTTTTCATTGCTAACCTTTTTAAAAAAGAAATGGGTAAAATATAGAAGACAAAAACAGGCCACCTAACTGTTCTAAAACCTAAAACTATTGTCTCTCTCCTCTAGTTCTCCATAGCGATGATCAGAGATGCTCGTTCTGTAGATTGCAGTCACTGTGTTGATTATTGTAACAGCATGTATTGATCTTTTTTTGATTTTGTAATTTTAAAGAATCCATATTCAAATAATAGTATCACTTTAATATTAACAAATTTTCTTCACTAAACTGATCATAATTTAGGTGAACAATTATGTTAAACTTTTTAAAGTACTGTAGCATTGCACGTTTCATTTTTGAAAGAGCGAATTTATAATTTATAATTATTTTTGTTTCTCAAGGTAATCTCCCTTAAGGTGAATATATTTATGCCAGTGATGCTCCAACACTATTATCTCATCCCTGAAGTAGTTTTCTGTAAGTGTGGGGAGCACTTCTGTACAGCTGCAGTCATTTGTTGGTTCATGAAAAACTATGACCACCAAGGAAGGGTTTGAGTCTTGGAAGTCGGAGGGAGCCTATTCTGGAGAATAGGGTGTATGTTCTGTGACGGGAGGCAAACGTCCGCTCCCCGGAACCAGTCACGAACACCTGGCGGTGCGTGACACCTGACGAACAGCGAGCCAATCAGGGGTCAGCAGCCGAGATGTGACATCTGATGTGTTCGGAGCGAGCGAATCAGCGATCCCGGTCAGGGCATAAAAACAGCGCCGTTAGAATTTTTTGCGCACTTCATTGCCACGACACTTCATCGCCGCCACCCCATCGGATGCACTTCATCTCTTCTCCTCTCTTGGACGACATCGACGCGGAGCCAGCCGGAAGGAACAGCCAAAGAGTAGAATGGACGTTCGTACATTCTTCGCACTCCTGTACCGCGCCAGCAATGGACGTCGCTGGGCCGGCAGCGGACTCGACGCAACCGATGCCAAAATAAGAAGAGGACTGCAGTACACCATGAACAGCGGGCGCAGCCGTCGAACATCTAAGCGTGGCTCGGGCGGAACATCCATCACAGCGTTTTCGCCACACAGCCCTTTTTAGGGTCACCAAAAACACTAAGAGTCGTACGATTGGCGCCATTTGTCATGCGACAAGCCTTTTGTCTGGTGACAGTTCCAGCAATACAGAGTTCAGATCCATTAATTTTACCATTGTCAAAACACGTTTATGGACAGGTGCATTGTCTTGATATAAAACGATCTTCTACAAACCAGGTTTTTCAGGTTTTTTCGTGTAGTTAGTTTAAATGGTTAGAATAGTATTCTCTGGTTATTGTTTTCCTTTTTTTCTAGATAATACATAAAATCCCTTTAGCATTTCAAAAGACTGATACCATAACCTTTCCTGCTGATTGATCCTTCCATTTTTTTTGGCTCTTAACAACTGGGATTTAATAAATAAATATATTTACCTTTTCCTGTCTCGTGACCACAAGTATTAACGCAATGATATTATTTACGCGTTTCGATACTATGTATCGTCATCAGAATATTAAAATATAATCACTCAAAGAGGTCGTTAAAATTTAAAACATTAAAATCACAATATCGAAACCAAATAAGTATTTATACGATGCGAGTGCGCACTCGACGAAAGCCAGCCGGACACTCAGTCGAGTGACATAGTGTCCGGCCGGCTTTCGTCGAGTGCGCACTCGCTTCGTATAAATACTTATTTGGTTTCGATATTGTGATTTTAATGTTTTAAATTTTAACGACCTCTTTGAGTGATTATATTTTAATATTCTGATGACGATACATAGTATCGAAACGCGTAAATAATATCATTGCGTTAATACTTGTGGTCACGAGACAGGAAAAGGTAAATATATTTATTTATTATTTGTCATTATAAGTGACCTGGATGCCGACAGACATGTTATTCAAACTGGGATTTGTCCATTCTGGTGATATGACTATTGTCTTGATTCTATGTTTTGACTGCTGTTTTGATACTGGTTTCTAATGGTGGATCCAAGTCTCATCTGTAATTTTAAATTGATGCATAAAATCATTTTTATTTATTTTTTTTAAATGCTCCAAACATTTTACATACTTTCATACACATGCATTTTTGATCTGCTGTGAGGAAGCTCACCACCCATCTTGCTCAGTGAAAAGTGTTATTTTGCAATCACAGTATTATTTTCAAAGTACTTCCTCTTGTTTGGACATTGACAATTCATTGTCAGCAGCACCTATATAATATGCATTATTGTATACAGGGTTCTATTGCAAAATAATACACTATTTTGGTTTTATAACGTCAGTGACTGTATTGTTCTGAATACAAGCCACATCTGAATGTAAGCTGCATCCCAGAAGATACGGTAGGTTAAAGATTAAAAATTTGACAAAAAATGTAAAGTCACTGTTTGAATCAAAATTACTAACTTTTATTAAAATGATGAAAGAAATAGGTAAAGTAGATTATTGTTACCATAATTTTTATTACTTATTTACTGTTTATAAAAATTATACTTTTGTATTAACTTATTTTATAATAGTGTACAGCAGTTTATATTGTGCACTTTTTATTTTCATACCTTATTCACGTCACTGTCTGCATTTCACTGTCACTAGTCCTCGAGACGGTCACTTTGTCCTCTTTATGAATGACATTGTCTTCTATTCCATCCATGCAGTTTGATATGCGCCATTTTTCTAAACCACAAACTGATTTCTGGAGGGACGCCTTCCTACATACTCTTGATCCAGTTGCCAAGTTCTGTTACAGATATTTTTTCGTATTTTTGCTGTAGGAGTCAAAGAATTATATCCTGCCACTAAATAATTGTATAAATGCCACAGGTTATCTTTTTAAGGTTTATTTGTGTGCGCTGACTTGCCATTTCTCAAGGAATGACAGCGATATAAGTGTTCATTTCTTCATAAAGAAGTTGTTTATATTTTATCCATAGTGTGACCACAAAATGAATTTAGCACTAACAAACTGCATTGTTTTAATAATGAGCCTGGCTGTTTATTCCGTACACATTTTAACTAATCTACCTTAAGATCATTTGTTATCCAACCTTTTTTGTGACAGCAAAAATTATACCCAATGGTAATTCTCTTATGGCATAGTTTTCCAATTTAATATTACACAAGGTGGAATATTTCTTCCATTGGCTAATGCAGCAACTGTTACAGTGACAAGTAATTTTTCATCTCCTGTAGTATGTACTGTTACAGATTTGGTTCCCTTTTGATCCACCGTAAAGTTGGATATCATGTCAGTAAATACGGGCTTTTCATCAGTGTTTTCCATGTGTTCTATTGGATACTTATGGTTCTTGCATAAGTTAGTGATAAACTGCTGATACTGGAGTTTTTCTTCATAATCACATAGTAGTTTTGGTGCAGGTAATATACATTGTGTAAGTGCAAATCCATTTCGCCGCATCATTCGTCTTATCCACCCGAAGCTGGGTTTGAAACCAGAGACATTCAGTTCTTCTGCAATCTCTAAATCTTATAATTTTAAAACATATCTGGTGACAGGGAGTCCTTGACCTCTTAAAAGCCTTATGTATTCACAGAAGCAGGACTATACTGCTACAAAACATCCAACGTGAGGTCCAGTGAATGCTCGTTGGGTAGTATTTGCACTTAAGAGCAATTCTTTTTGTTTTCTCCATCGTCGAATACAGGATTCACCAATATAGAATTTTCTTGCCGCTTCACGATTGCAAGTTTTGTTTCTGCATTTTGTATCACAAAATAATTGGCATTGTACGTATTATGTTTATATTTTGTAATTTTATTTGACTGAGTCCTTTCATCTCCACAGTATCACTCATACTACAAACGCACTACAAAATCACTGAATTACCGAGTGTAGACAAAGTACAGATATACAGTGTTGTCACTGTTACAACAGAAAAGCACACGGCTTGCTGTTAGAAACATATGGCTGCAGTCGTAAATCATAATGCTAGAGTTAACAACGGTCAGCCTAACTGCTGTTGCTTAGGCAGTAAACAACTCATAGATACAAGAAGCGTTTGTTCCACCAGAAGTCAGGTATAACTTTGAATTTTGTTACCATGCGAATGTAAGCCACAGGCCAAACTAGCGACTATGTTTTTAGGGGAAAAGTGTAGCTTATATTCAGACCAATATGGTATATTATTTCAGATATAATATAGTACAGGACTAGACACACGCGCATGCGCGCGTGCGCGCACACACACACACACATACACATTTATATGAACATGGAAACGCCATGTTTTTTATATTTATATTATTTCCATACAATATATGAAATTCATTTCATCGTGTTTCAAGTATTTCTCGAGTTAATAATATGTTTTTTGACTGTTCAGTTTTGTGTTAATTATATTTACAAGCTCTTCAGGTTTAAGTTGAAATTGTTTTTCAGTTGTGTTATGTTTAAATTGAACTGTTTATTAATTTATATTTTGTGTTGGCGCGTATACATCCCATTACTAATGATTGTGTTTGTAAATAGGCCTTATCTGCAAGAGGTGGCAAGAGCACATGTCTCATTATGGTTTAGTCTTCCTGACATGGTTCATACATTTGCTGTGGGACGTTCTAGCTATGTCTGCTCGACTTTTGATCCATATGTAAGTAACATTTGCACTTACTTAATGCAGGAGGTTTTCCTGTAAATCAAGTTAGTTATAATGTGAATTGTATTGTCTATGGGGGGAATAATACGTGTACCAGTTCATATGTGTATGAATTTTACTTACTACATGTTGTCCTTTGCTAGGTGTGCTGTAACATGGGAAACTAGTCTAGTCTGGTTGATGTGGCTGAGATGTCGTATTTGTGGTATAGTATTTTGGTCGACTAATGATAGGTGGTGGAATTTTTGGAGTCGACAGGGTTCGCAGCCCACTAAACCTCCGGAACCTGTATTACATGGTGGACTGACTAATAATATTTCACTTCCTGCGACGGGAGATGAAGCAATGAAAAGACTGTTAGCATGTAAAGGGAAAGATCCATATAGGTAATGAATTAGTATTATATTAAACTTCCATATAGAGTGTAGATAAAAAACACATGACAATATATATGAAATGTTATCTGTTCATAATTTCCATTGATTAATGTTATATTTTTGATTAACTACTTTTTCAATGTACACTAAAAACTTGTTTATCCGAATTTGATTATACCATGCCCGTTTCGGATAAACGAAATTTCGGATAAATCAAAACTTCTATTTAAATAATAATACATATGTAAGCACAGTAACTTTATTGAATAATAATAATTTAAAAGTTACTTACAGTGAATATGACACAATACACTACAAAAGGGCACTGCACTGTAAATTATAGTTTCTACAGTACTGGAACAGTCCTACTGCTTGTTCGTACAGTAATCAATCATAGTTTTTTGCCTAAGCTTTGAAGCTCATTTGCTGGCTGCCTGATCTCGAAGTCATTTCATTGTTAGAAGTTCTGCAGGGGAAGTTTCGTCTTGTCACCACTTCAAATACAACAGTAGCTCTTCAAACAGTGATATTGTTTCTGTTCTTTGCGGTTGTCAGACCGCTGTTTTTTTTTTTTATTATTACCGTACAGTTTATACTGTAGTCGCATTACAGCTGTTTATTAACATAGGATTGTTTTATGTGAACTGTTGCTACTGTGTCACCTTCGGCTTCTAAAAGGAAGCAAAATGTACTGTTATAATATATAACAGTATACAGTACTTTATGTTTACAATATATGAACATAATACTTTATTTTCGAAAATCCGAACAAATCGATAATTCGGAGTACCCCTTATCCCAATTAGTTCTGATTATTGACTTTCTTCTTTATATCACGTAGAATCGCTTGTCTACGCTATTAAATATAGATTATAGTGACAGGAAAATGCTTTTATGTATTTTTAAAATTTACTAAAAATTCTTTTGGATAAATTCGGATTTTCGGATAAACGCGATTCGGATAAACGAGTTTTTAGTATACTTATTTTCAAACCAGCAAGTTATTTTTTTCATTTAAATATTCTGGAAAAATGGAAAGAAGTAGTAGGGTTTTGATAAGAATGTTTTGCAAAACACAGGAGAAAGCGAATGTATCGTAAAAATATTTGGGAATGGCTAAGTCATTATACTGTAAAGATGAACGTAAATAAACTGGAAGAAACTGAAGAAGTTATTACTGTAGCCAGGTGTTTAACCAGTGGAATACATAGGGCTTACAATAGTAAAAAGTAGAGTAAAAACCAAGAAAAAATTGAAACTGTAAAACTAAGCATTGAAGAAGTCTTTGTTATAAAATTTAACAAATTGGAAAAGTTATGGGAACACAAATTTTTTTGTGTTAGTGAAATGAAACAGGATACTTTAAGTTAGAGTGTTAATTTTATTATCATAATGTAGTTATTCCTCTTATGTGAAACACACACGTATTCATACAGTAAACTTCTGATTATCTGCAGAATCGGGTGGCGCAATCGCCGCGGATAACTGAATTTTATGGATAATCCACAATGTGTATAAAAAAGGGCAGAAAGCAATGAAAAATGTTTATTAACCTTAGCTGTTTATTTAGTGTAAAGCAATACAGTAAAACCCCGTTAAGATGCTCATCAAGGCACCTTGTGAAAACTGTGTATTAAGCGGGATATTACCAAATAAGAATACAGTAAACCCTCGATTTAACGGACTAATTGGGGCTGAGGGGTGTCCGTTAAATCGAAAGTCCGTTAAATCCCAAATTTTGTTTTTTGAGGATATATTTAAATCAAATAGGCTTATAACACTTGAAATTTTAATACTATTAATATCATGCAAATACCATATTGTTCCGAATACAAGCTGCACTTTTTCTCCTAAAAACATGGTCGCTAATTTGGCCTGCGGCTTGCATTCGCGCACTAACGAAATTCGAAGTTATACCTGATTTCTGACGGGACGAACGCTTTTGGTATCTATGAGTTGTTTACTGCGTAAGCTACAGCAATTTGCCTGGCTGTTGTTAACACTGGCATTATGATTTATGACGCAACCGTACGTTTTAACAGCAAACTGAACAATGAATAGGAAGAAAAGTGTACGTACCTGCGCATGCGTGCGTGCTCGGACCCTTCCGTAGGCGGCAAGACAAAGGATGAGTAGAGGGGGTGTGAGTAACATGTTTCTAAATAACGGGTAAACTGCCAGTGTGGTTTTCTATTGTAACAGCGACAACACCGCTTATCTGTATTTTAATACGTACTATTAATATCATGCAAATACAGTGTTATGTACACACCTTTATTTATACTGGATAAAAGCATCAAGAGTCAGTTGTTTTCCACTAGAATGTTGCTTCTTTATTATTAAAGATCTAAACTGTCTAAAATGGTCATAATAAGCACACACTTCCGGATCTGAAGACTCCCCAATGTACGCGATAATTTCGTCCATGCTGTTTCTTATCGCTGATAATTTAGGGCCTCCTGTAACAGATGTTTCTTCATCGTCATCATCTCCATCTTCTTGATCGTCGTGTAGAACAGATTCCGCGATCTCTTCCTGACTCAGGATTTGGTAGCCTGGATCACCCTCGTCCAAGTTTAGCCACTTTTCTATGTCATTCTCGTTTACGTCTTCACCAGCCTTCTTTACGGTTTCACAGAAATCGGATGTTTCAAATCCTCTGAAATCGTAGTCCGGTTCAGTCCCATTCAGTAACTGTGTCCACCCATTAGCCAATGTTGTTTCCTTCATCTCCTTCCATGCGGCAGCAAAATTAAAGATGGCGGACTTGATGTTGTATGCACGCAGATTTTGCAGCGTTCTAGCTCCTCTCGTGTCGTTTTCATGGTCTTGTTCGTCCTCCAAGACGACCATCACCTCTTTAAGAAACTTCTTCTTGTACAGCCTTTTGCAGGCAACAATGACTCCTTGGTCCATTGGCTGTAAAATTGAAGTGGTGTTTGGAGGGAGGAAGACGCATTTTATTTTTCCGTCGTTGCTAACTAACTTCTCGGAGTTGCGATGGGCCGGTGCATTGTCCAGTAGTAAGACGGCTTTCACAGCATGCGATGGAATTTTCATAGTCTCTTCTTGAAAACGTCGCACTTCTGGCACAAAATGATTAAAAAACCAGTCTGAAAAAATACTGAAGGTAAACCAAGCATTTTTTGAACTTTCATAAATGACTGGCAACTGGTTCATTATGTTCTTTATCGCACGAGGTTTCTTTGCGTTTCCGACTATGACTGGAGTAAGTCGATGCAAACCATCAGCATTCGCACACAGTAGAGCAGAAAGCCGCTCCTTGTTGAGTTTACGGCCTGGTGTGCTAGTTTCATGTTTGTGTGCCAGAGTATTTTCAGGCACAGCACGAAAGTAGAGACCAGTCTCATCAGCATTGTAGACCTGAGACAAAATGAGACCCTCAGATTCGATCGTTTCCTTTATATGTTGACGAAAAGCCTCAACTTGTTCAGTGTCTGCACTCAGCGCTTCACCACATATTGATCTATTTGTGATGCCATGCCGTTTACGAAAACGCCAAAGCCACCCATCAGTCGCCTGAAATTGGATACCAATATGTTTCGCCAGTTTATCAGCAGCAGCCCGCAACTCGACACTACGAACAACGACGCCACTAGAACGTTGTTGAATAAACCACTTGTACACAGCATCCTCTAATTGTTTGTGTTTGGCTAATTTAATGTGTTTTCTTTCTCCCTCATTCTTCGAACTATCAACACTGTACTTTAGCGAAAACTGAATAAGTTTATCTTTATTCTTTCGAATGTCTGAAACGGTTTGTTTCTTTACACCGTACACTTCACAAACATGTGCAACAGACGCGCCACCTTCAAGTTTACTTATTAGTTCAAGCTTTTGCTTTATACTCAAGTTCACACGTTTTTTCGTAACGCCAGACATACTTATGCTGTAATTCACTAATAAAGTAATGGACCTTGCTGTAACAACGCAAGTATAAACTCGTTAAGACTCTCTATTTAACACGTGCAAGGTTCGTACTATAGAAACACATGTAGCGTACACGCTGTGTTCTCTGAATAAACTGATGCGACGCTGTACGAATGTGAACTGCGCGTGCATACGAATTATCACGAAAATAGCCGAATATTCAAGAGTGAAAATGCGTTGCTATGGTTATGAACTACCACCAAATTTAAATCACAACCATGGACTTCAGAAACTTAATCGTGATTTTTTCGTGTCAAAATTTTTTTTTAACATGATAATGTTTTTAGGCTGGGGGTCATTCCACAAAATGCGTGATGCAAAATGTGTAACGTCATCGAAAAATGTAACGCTCCAAGTGATGTTAGTAATAAATAAATTTGGTCACAGTGAAATAAGATGCATATCAGTGTATATTGTTCAGTGTTAGTCGTCGTGATGTCTTCCACTGAACGTGTGTAATGCCTGCGTCAATGACAACGCAAAGACGGGGATCGTGAAGAATTAAATGAATTCTTATCTCCGTTCTCATCAAATACAATTGGAGATGAGAAAATTTGCGTGTTTCAAAACAAGAAACGAAAGAATGCTGCGATAGCCAAGCAACATCGCCAGAACAGGAGAGTCTGCAGTTTATGCACATTATACGTTTCAAAAGCCTAAAAACATTTTCATGCTTTTTTTTCCTGTTAAATTCTGTCCGTTAAATCCGAAGTCCGTTAAATCGAGGTCCGTTAAATCGAGGGTTTACTGTATATTCATACTGAAACTGTGTAACTAATAATCATGTTTTCTATCCAGTTTAAATACTAATTCACATGAACTGACATTTTGTCAGAAAATTACTAATGAATAGGTAATTATGTGTTTTATCGGTATATCATCGACATTGAGTATTTCTGTATTTACTAGCTATATATGTACAAACGTTATATAGGCCAATAAGAAATCCGAGTGAACGTCTCCACCGTTTTCATGCCCAGCAGGGATTAGATTCAAGAATGAATTACCACAAACGTATGCATTAAAAGAAAACAAAATCAATTACAATTTCACATGACCCAATAAGGTGTAAGCTTGTGATAAATGACAGAATAATAGAACAAGTAATGCAGTAATGCAGATAGACTACTTAGGAACAAGGCTTACAAGTAACAATAGGGCAGATGAAGAAATAGAACATCAGTTGATGAAAACAAGAAGAATTGCTGATGCATGAATAACCTTATGTGGAATAATAAATACCTCACACAAGAAGCAAAAACTAGAGGTTTCCAAAAGCATGATACGTCCAGTAATATCGTATGCATCAGAGACCAAGGTAGATACAGCAACAACTCAAAATGACAAACTATAGAAATGACTGTATTACGTAGGGTACTAGGAAAGTCAAGGTATGATAGGTTGCCAAACAATAGTATAAGAGAAACGTGTAATGTAACAGATATTAATTCTTGGATTGCAGAAAGAAGAAGGATATGGAATGAACACATCAAGAATGGATGACACAAGGCTAGTGAAAAAGGTAAGCGATAGCCAAACCAAACACCAAGAGGAGCATTGTGGTTGGCCAAGGAAGAGGTGGAGTGACAGCATGTAGGGTCATTGTTATAGAACAGGACCGAGTCCTAACAAGAAAGATAGAGAAGAAGAAGAAGAAGTGTGCATAAAAAAATGTCAGAAAAATAGATGTCAGTGAACTCACCGATGACCTGTTGGCAAATATCACAGGTGGCATTCAACGTCAGCATCCAATTTTTCACATCTGTTAACTAAGTAGTAGGTTAAAACTTTCAATTACTGTATACTGTGTAAATATAAAAACAAACATACTGAGAAAATTAAATGTTCCCGCAGTAGCAGTAAAGTACATATGCCCGGATGACTATGGTAGCCAACTGCCTACTGGCAAACAATACTGTATAACAAAATTGAAAGTTAAGGACATGGAAAAGCGCGAAGCACTTACGGTCAGAGGGGGAAAGGCGATGTGGAGGGAGTCGCTGTGAGGTGTGAGAAGAGAATTGTCGCTATCAGCGATGGTGCAGCCAACCTATGAACATTATTTCTAATAGTAACAATAACTCGCGACTGTTAAGGTTTGTTTGTAAATGTATCACCACAAATCTCTACTGCACCCTCGTGTGTATGTGTGTGTGTGTGTGTGTGTGTGTGTGTGTGTGTGTGTGTGTGTGTGTGTGTGTGTGTGTGTGTGTATGTGTGTGTGTGCACGTGCGTGCTCAAATTTTGCGTAAAAATAAAATTAAACAATACTGAAATGAAATAAATTTCATAGATATTGAACATCGCATGTGTAAATTTATTTACTATTTTACTTTTTACACAAAATCAGCTGTTTTTTGTATCTGCTTATTCGGACGACATCTTGACAGTTACCAACCTACTTACCGTGGTCCAAAGTTAATTCAGGGTTCGTGAAGATGTATTTGGAAGACAGAACAAGGTTATTTCAGTAAACAGATTGATTATTTGCATTCACATAATAGTCTCTTTTATTCTTAATTGCGTCACTCCTACATTAAACTTTCCCTTAATACTTTTAATTATACAGTCACGAAACAAGATATAAAAACTAATAAAGAGTAATTAATAAATTTGATATTTTTTTTATATATATCAACACAAGAAAGACTGATCAGGAAAACATTAATTTAAATCATCAATAAAGGAAACGGAAACCAGCACTTCTTAAATTTATTACATAATTTTCACCCCCCCACACACACACACACACGCACCCATCAGGCCTTTATGAGATCTCCTTTTTAATAATGCAAATATTTCTTTCTGTAAAACTCTCAATATGGTATTTGATTTTATATTATTTTATTTTATTTTATTGAAAAACATTTGTTTGCCCCTGCTCTGTTACTTATCTGATGATCGTCCAGATGACTCCACATTGTCCCACACACTTTCACCGTATTTTTCACTGACTCTACTTTTGAAGACGTTAACTTTTATGTCATTTGATTATGTTAAGATTGATTGTTGTTACATTTTAAAACGTTTTAAGTGGTGGGCCCACCTAAAAAACTCATCCACGGACTTTTGCGGCCGTACAGTACAAGAGTATGAATTCAACTGGGGCGAGCAAAGTTGGTGAAAATTCTTAGTTGGAGGGGCAGTCACGGGATCTCGTCCTCTTGTTTCTTCTCAGCCACGCATGCAAAATTTAAGGCATGGCTGAACCCAACACACATTCCAGAGTTAGATCATCGAAGGTGCGGCCCATGATGTCATGTGGCCTGATTCCAAATGCACAAAGTTCAAAGATCAAATCGCTAAAAATAGATGTCTTCCACCGCTCGACTGCCGATTCTGTAGCTAATTTACAGAGTAACTTTTCCCCAATAAAATTCACAATAAAATCATTAATATTCAAAATACGTCCTTGGACTGTATTATCTGTACCGTTACAATACACCCCCTCAATGAGAGATTTTATGCCGAAGCATAAAAAACTCTCATTGACACTCACATACTTCCTAAGAGGATCAGCCCAGATATGGCGCCATAACCCTCTTTACATTTTACTAAAACTCATGGGTAACTTACCCCCCCCCCCCCCCCTTGTCCAGTAACTGCGGCCGCACCTGAATGACCTTACTGGACTTCTCCCCCGAGATCCCAACACTGCAAGGCCAGTCAGGCACTTGATGCCCCTGCTCTGACGCGTGGGCCAGCATAGGACCGCCGCCACAGTATCACCAGACACTGAAACATCAAATCAAATACATCAAATAATGGCCTTACATTATACCATATCGAGACCAGATCTGGTCTCCCCTTAGCTGTGCTGGTTTGCGTTAAAGAAGCACTGGTTTTTTCTTAACTTCTAATACACATTTTATGTCAACAGACTCCTTAACTTCAACATTTTATATGACCATCTCCTTATTGTGTCTTATCCCCAATTCAAAATATATTTCTGATTCCAATCAGAATTTAAATAACCACTTCCCATTACTCTTTCACTTAAATCTTTCATTACAGTCCTACCTTACAATGCTTTATTTTTCTTATTTACTTATCACTACTAACTCTAAACAATATAAAACCTTGTTACCAAAAAATCAAAATGAAAACGACATCATTAATACAGTCAATCAAATGTATTTCATACTATTACCGTGATTACTTAATCACTCTCCTCTATCTTATTATCTCTTTACTCCTCCACATCATTTTATAATATCCCCCCTAACCCCGTTACAATTTGGTAAATAACCTCACGGGTAAACTGTGCAAGGCATCTACACATTTGCATAAATGCTATATTTGTGCCCCTGGCTTGTAACGGCCAGCTCCTTTCCACACACTTTATTGACTTTTATGTTGGACTGTAGCGCCCATTTGCTTCCACAAGAACTGAAATGTTTATGGTGTAAACGCTGCTTACACCGTTCTTGCTTCGGCGTTATAAAAAAATTCGGCATTACTGGTATCCCAGGATACCAGTAATCCTACTAAAAATTAGTCACATGCCCTTAAACGGTCTACCATCCCATTTGATGGTAGCCGCTGTTCCCTACTACTACTACTCTCCAGCACTACAGACCATGGTGAGCCTTGGCCTCCGCTACGACCCGTCTCCACTCATCTCTGTCCACTGCCTTCAGTCTCCAGTTCCTAATGCCCATCTTTCTTAGATCTTCTTCCACATCCTGCTGCCATCTTCTTCGAGGCCTTCCTCTTCTTCTTTTGCCCAGTATCGTTCCACTTAATATAGTTTTGGGCATCCTCGTAACATTCATACGGAATACGTGTCCCAGCCATCTAATTCTAGTTCTTTCAAAAATTCTTAGTGCACTTATATCCTTATTTACAAGAGTCCATGTCTCGGATGCATAAGTAACAACAGGTCTGATCAGTGTTTTATATAACATCAATTTGGTTCTTGGAGTTAGAAGCTTTGATTTCAGTAATGATTGGTTTGCATAGTAGGCTCTATTGCCGGTTATGATTGTATTTACTATTTCGCTGCTCACTTGGTTTTCATTATTCAGAATAACACCTAGGTACTTAAATTCTGTAACTCCTTGGAAACAGTAATGGCCTGTGTGAAGGTCTAGCAGTTCTCTATTTTCCTTCGCAGACACTTTCATGTATTTTGTTTTAGCCTCATTGACTTCCAAACCAATCCTGCTCACTTCCCTCTCTATTTCAATAAAGGTGTCTTTTAATACATTTTTGTTCCTGGCTACCAGCACAATATCATCCGCATATGCTCCTAGTTGCCTCGTCCTTTTGAAGATGTGTCCTCTGAAGTCTATCTTGTTTATAGCATAGTGTAGTGCCAAGTTAAAGAGGGTCACAGATAATGCATCACCCTGCTTTACTCCAGTACCAACCGTAAAATCTCGGCTTTTGTTTCTTCCCAGAACTACTTTTCCCCTGAAATCGTTCAGACTGAGCAGTACCAGTCTTACAATCTTTTGAGGTACTCCCAATTCTTCCAATGCTATTCGCAACATTATTCGATTTACACTATCGAAGGCTTGCCTGAAATCTATAAACAGTATATGGATGTCAATACCATATTCGATACATCTTTCGAGTGACTGCCTCATGACGAAAATTTGATCGACTGTGCTCCGGTCGGCTCTAAATCCACTTTGATGTTCACTTAGGATTTCCTCTGCATATACATTTAGCCTATCAAGGAGAATCATGGACAATATCTTATAGACACAGCTTAGCAGTGTTATGCCCCTGTAATTGCTGCATACAGTTTTATCTCCTTTTTTAAAAACTGGGCATAGTACTCCAGTCTTCCAGTCATTTGGCATTGTCTCTTCCTCCCATACACTACATACTATATCATGAATTTGTGCAGTTAGTGCTCCACCGCCTTTTTTGATCAGTTCAGGGCTAAGCTGATCTTCGCCAGGCGCTTTCCCGTTCTTTAGTCGATTAATTGCTCTTCTCACTTCCTCAACTGAGGGAGTTTCTACATATGGTTCTGGACCTATTCTTACATTCTCTTCTACAGTCTCCATTGTGTCAGGCTTATTTAATATTTCTTCAAAATATTCAGCCCATCTGTTGAGGATCAGCCTGTCTTCTGCTATTAGTTTTCCATCTTTGTCTTTGCAGATATTTAGCTTTGGTTGGTAACTTCTGTTTATACTTCTTACCTCATTATACAGGTTTTTTGTTTTCTTCTGTTCTGATAATTCCTCTATTTTGCGCACCTTCTCCTTCATGTATTCTCTTTTTTTCTTCTTACATAAATGGTTTGCCTCGCGTCTGCTAGCTCTATATCGGTCACTATTCTGTCTAGTGTTTCTCTCCAACATTTTCCTTCTGTATTCATTCTTTCTTTGTATAGCTTCTCTGCACTCGTCATCAAACCATTCGGACTGTTTTCTCCTTTTCACACCTACTATCTCTCTAGCCGCCTCTATAACAGCTTCTTTCATGTTTGCCCACTTTTCTTCAATATTATTGATTTCCTTATCAAGTTTGTTAGCTATCATTAGTTGGTATTGACCACAACACTGACCATCTTTAAGTTTATCGACATCCCATTTCATTCTTTTCTCTCCTTTATCTTTTTGGATCATAGCTAGCTTTTCTCTGACCACTGCTCTCACCAGATAGTGATCAGTATCACAGTTTGGACCTCTCATTGCTCTAGTGTCTACTACAGAGGTTGCATGTCTTTTTCTAACAAGAACATGATCAATTTGATTCATTAGATCAGTCCCAGGGGCTCTCCATGTCCCTAAGTGGATTCTTTTATGATCAAAACTGGTGCTTTTTATGATCATTCCGCACGCTGTAGCGAACTCTGCAAGCATTCTTCCATTGTCACTGGATTCATTGTGCAGGGAGAATTTCCCAGCAACGCCCTTCAGAAAATTCTCTTTTCCAATCTTAACATTAAAGTCCCCCAGAATGATAACTAAGTCGTATTTTGGGACTGCTCCATACACTCTTGTTAATTTTCCATAAAATTCCTCCTTCTCTTCATCTGATTTATCCTCAGTTGGTGCATGTACTGATATGAGTGTTATATTTCTGAAATGGCCTTTCATTCTTAGCTTGCATATTCTATCAGATATTGGTTCAATTCCAATTACCCTGTCAGATATTTTCTTGTTCATTATGAACCCAGTCCCAAACTGACCTGTTCTTGCTGTAGGTCCACTGTAAATGAACTTGAAATCTCTTTTCTCGATCACTCCTTGTCCTTGCCATCTAATCTCTTGTAAGGCAATAATATCCAAATGAAATCTGTTCATTTCATCAGCAACTTCCCTCATCTTTCCATGGTATCCACGTTCCAATGATCAATTTATGCTTCCATTTGTCATCTTTTTTTCTTATCTTAATCCAATGATTCGTGATGTTTGCTTCTCCTAATACTGTCCCACCCCGGAGATCCGAATGGGGGACTGTTAGCCGCTGTTCCCTAGTTATGTTGATTTCCCCTGATCCCCCCCCCGGTTAATTTCTAAGTTACACCAATTCCAAAGGCAACCAACTATGGTCAGTGTACAATAAGTCTTCCCATAGCTGGTTGTCAGCCAAAACCACGGTATATCCACAGTTATTGAACATGATTTATGCCTTAAATCTATACATCATTACATCATTTTTCAAAACAAAAATTACACATAATACATCACCATATATTGGTCAACTCAACTCTGACCTAAAACAACATTTATAAACGTTACAGTATAAGCGTCCATCTTCGATTACACATTCCCATAGTCGCACTAGAGCTTCACCATGTCTTTATAACACATCATAAATAACTGGTTTAAATTAACAGTTTGATTTTAATTTACCATTTTTATTCTGTCTGCACAGAACACGAGTCTGTTAACATTCATATGTTAACATTTCCAAGTACATATTATAAACAGAGCCAAAAATTCAGTTTTTTTTTTATTATTATTAAACAACTATTTATTATAGAATTTACTATAGGCACATATACATACTCCCTCTCTCTACTCTCACACAATTCCTTTAAGCTACAAAATAGTAAGTATTATGATAACACAAATTGGTCACTCTACAATTGATAATTATTACTAATCTAATTCTAAATTATGACTTACTTCTTTAAACGAAGCTAAATGTTCGGACGTCATCGTTAAAGTTATTTGTATGTCATTACCTAGCAGAATAGTTGCTCATTACTGACAATTCTGTTGGGAAATGAAATAACTCCTAACGAGTCACACTTGTTTATTTACAATAATTTCTGTGCTAAACAAAATAAAACAAGTATTAGTTCGTGGAGTATGCCAAAATTAAATTTTGTTTTGTTTTTTCATCCACGAACCTTAGGGGTCCCCCTCCCCGTTCTTAAAAGCAAAACTAAATTTCTACTTGCACCAATTTGTGGAGGAGGACCATCGTTGTTTACCCCCTGTTTGAGGTCACCTCCAACCATGGTCCGCCCCCAAAAAGCCAAAATCCACAGTCAGGGATGGTGAAGCCGTGACCGCCTGAAAATGGGGGAGGGTCCCTTCTGAAAACATACAAACACCTTTTAACTCATTTATTTAATTCCACATTTATTGTGACCAATATAACTTCAAATTTGTTGCGTTATGATTACCTACTATCTCTCGCGTTACCGGGTTTTGCATTATTCATCTTTATCTCTATTATTTCGTATGGTCCTTTGTATAATAGAAAAAATTTCTTAATTTTCTTATCTTGAGCACTCAACAAATCGTGTCGCCTCACCAATACTAACTGCCCCACCTCTTACTTGGTCCACTTACCCTTTGTATCATGTCTACGCTTTCGCTGCTCTCCCTTCGTCAATAAATTCTCATTCGCTAACCTAAGTTTAATGCACCTATCAATGACCATACCTTCCGGTGGATACTCAAACAGTTGTTCCAAAATCCTCTGTGGGCGTACCCCCTTCACCAATTCATAAGGTGTGAATCCGGTAGACTCATGTGTTGTGCAGTTCAACCAATCCTCAATTTTCTTCATGTACCTCGGCCACTCACTATGTTTGTTATGGCAATATGCTCTAAATATTCTGCCGATTTCTCTCATTACTCTCTCTACTTGATTGGATTGTGGATGATACACTGCTGTGTGCCTTCCCAGCCCAGAGTCTGCTGCCACTTGTAACAGTACAAAAAGGCCTGTTTTCATAATTATGGGATTAAGGGATTTCGTATTGTATTTTTATTATATTTATGAATGTCAACCATGGTTAGGTCAGTTTTACCCATGTCCAAAGAAACAACGCATATTCAACAAGAGTGGAATGATTCCAAGGTCACCGGCTGACGTGCGGAATAGAGTGCATTCGATGGTGGTAGTAACTAACACAGACTCTCAATATAAAATCTCATTGGACAGCAATGTGTGTCGTCATTAATAAATGATAATGACGTATCAACAATAACGTATAAAACAAGGCGTTGGCCGTAGAAACAAAAGACGGTGACGTCATATATACTACTACATATGCAGATTTTGCGTATAACCCGTTCTCAGTCTGCATTACCAACTCAGAGCGTACACACGTTCAATTGTGTGCTGGTCAATTATTGCCAGCAGAGGTGTTGAAAACTTTGTAAAAATGTAATCTCATTAGAACATACATGTAGAGTCAGTGCACAGTTATAAAATGAAGTAAGCAAAATTTAGTGAAACCAAAAGAAAACAGACAGATCAAAGATCGGCCGAACATCCGCCGCCAATCATGGAAAACGTCTGAGGAACACCATCACCACTACAATTCAGGGAAGTCCTAGCATTCAAAATTCTAAATAGTAATATGAGCTCAGAAATATTATTAATCCGATATGTAATCACAATCAATGTATGAGATGTGCGAATGAGAGAGTGAGAGTAAATGGTTGCCGGTATTTAAAAAACAATAATCTGAGGCGTTGGTTCGTGTTATGCATATATTTTATTTAATGAGTATAACGAAATAAATAGATTTGAATTGAATACTGCAGTTTTAAAATACATTTGAGTGAAAGATTAAAATCCAGAATAAAGCAAATGCTATATAGAGGTTAAAGCATGGTAAAGAGGCGGAAGTCATGAAGCCGCCATTTTGCTAATTGTTTAGATGAGAGATGACTCCAATTGTTCATAACATTTAAATATTGAAAATAAAAATAAATCGTAAGTTGTTTAACTACATGTTGTGCAAATGGTTATTTTGAAAACCCGGCTACCTCTGCCTTTCGCTTAACGAAGCCTTGGACCCTAAAGATATAACTAATGCTGATAATAAAACCACATGTTTACACCGGATGTATGGTGAGTATTGCTTTATTTACAATTAAAAACAAAAATAGTTTATCATATTTGTATAATGTTTGAGAGTTAACAGATGTCGCCCAGAACTAGGGACTTATTATTTGTATTGTTTTTTAACAGATGGCGCCCTGAACATGGACTTTATATAAAAAGTTACATTATATAAATAAGCCAAAGAGCAGAGGCAGACGGGTAGCGAAATATTCGTAACACAAAAGAAACATAGGTTAACAGTATAGGTTATGTTATTGTTTGAATGAAGTACAGAACAACTACTAAAAATAAAATTTATTGTTAATACGATCAAAATGGCAAATAATAACGAAACAAGTATAACAGAATTGGAAATAATGGGTGAAAGTGTTCACTCGACACCAGTCCCAACAAAAAGAGTTGAGGAAAACGATATGATAAAAATGATAAGATTACTTTTTGATGAAAAATTTAACGAACAGAGTATTAAGTTTGATGAACAAAACACAAAATTAGACAATTTTAATAATAAATTAAACCAGTTTGATGAACAATTTAATGATATCAAAAAAGAGATTAAGAAACAAAATTGTAATATTGACAAAAGATTAAATGAGATACATGCACGGTTAGACGAGATAGAATTAGAAAATAAGAAAGTAATAGACAAATTAGATATGAACAAAGATGACAAGGTAAGTGGGGGAGAAAATTATGATAATAAAAATAAAAGTATGATATTAGAAAATGATTATGTAAACAGGGGTAGTGATAATGAGATTTTATGGGGAATAGAATATGATAATGATGGAATGATAGTGTGTGTTGAAGGGTTAAAGAGAGTGCGTAAAGAAAGTATAATTGTAGGGGGATTGCAGGGGGTAGATTCTTAATGGTGTATTTGGGGGTCATGTACATGTGTTGAGGAAGGACGAGAGTGCCTTCGATGTATATTTGGGAGACATATGGTCTACAAATAAAGTTGTCCTTGGTTTTTTTAGTGCACTTCACAGGTTGTTAAGTTTCTCATATATTGTAATACAAATACTTCTTAATACTGAGTGTATGATAGTTAATATTTATGTAATTTGCATAATAAATCTTATCACCGGAATAACACGTGTTTAGCTCAGTTACATGCATTAGGATTTTGGTCCAGAATTGCGTTAAGCAGACAGCGGCAGAGGTCGTTGGGTATAGAAATAACATAACGCATTAGATAACTGTAACGAATTTTGATTTTATTTCAGCATATACGTGGTAAATTAATATAAGCATAACCCCTGTTAATGATTCGAATTTCAAAATGACGGCTATAATATTCCGCCCTTGACCTTACTCAAGGTTAATTGTGTACACTTTATGATTCTATGTAAATGACTTCTTTTATATATGTGATTATCATCATTGAACAAAATTTTAGTTTTGATTTCTTTAATACTTTACTCTTAATACTGATTAAACATGATCACAAACCAACACCTCATTTTAATATTGGGTTGATCAACACCAGGTTACACACTCGCTTCCTCTCTCTCCCTCTCTCACTTGAATTTAAACAAATTTTATAGAAATTGAGCTCATTTTTCTAATTTTTGAATTTAGGTAATGAAATGTAGGGCTTTCCTGAATAGACGTGGTGTAGCTCCCTCCTCAGCGGCTCCATGCGGTTGGCAGGCGTTCGTCCAGTTTGATGGTATTCATTTTTCACTGACTCTTCTTTTAATACATGTTTTGCAAAGTTCACTGATTCTAGTAAATGCTAGTGTTTACTGTGGTATTGATTAAATCATTTTAAGCAGTAAATGTTACATTTTGATGGCAGAACACTGCCCACTACTGTTAGAGCGTATATGCTCTCTGAGTTACTTTTGAAGACTGAGACTGGGTTAGACGTAATTGTTATGTAAGTGGTCATGCATCTGACGTCATTGTCTATTGTTTTCCAACCACTGCCTTGGTTAATACGTAATGGTTTTATATCGTCATTGTGTTTTTGGTGACGATTCGTTACAATGGACCAATAGAAAGTCAGTATTGTCAATTTTTAGCGCCTGAAACGGCCATTATCGTTGTTTCACTTCACTCGTACGCCGCTGACCTTGGATCGGCTCCCCTCTGGTGAATTGGCGTATTACTGGGACTTGTGTCAAAACTAACTTGCCCTGGTTAGACTTCATGATTATAATAAAATTTACAATAAAAATATCCTTACATACCATTATTCTGGTATGGCTAATTCTGTACTGTTACAAAACCCCCTCAATGAAAGGTTTGGTGTCGAGACACAAAAACTTTCATTGACTCATTCATACTTTTCTAAAAGGATCAGTTCAGATATGTGCCACAACCCCCTGTAGTGTTAATAATAAAAAAAAAATCTCAATCACTTACCCTTGGTCCTATAGTGTCGATCGTACCCGTCTGACCTTACTGGACTTCTCCTGAGAGATCCCTACACCATAAGGCCATGAGGCACTGCACGCTCCTGTTCTGACGCTCCGGCCAGCTCAGGACCGCGGTCACAACACCATAAAAACTCTGAAACATTCAATACAAAATTTCAAATAGTGGTCTTATTCATTTACATATCCGCAACTGATATGTTTCCTCTTAGATGCATTGGTTTGTGATTTGAGGCGTTGGTTTCATTTATTTATAAAATACCAAATAACACAACAAAATATAACAAGATTTACGATAGATCCTCCGTCTACTTGACAACACTCCTACATATTTGTATCAATTGCTCTGACTCCCGTCAATATTAAATTGCCTCTTTCATCATAAAATTATTACTCTTCTACTAAACACAACATAATTTTTTTTTTTTTCAAACCACAACTATTATTTTTACTCATTTATTTCAATTAATATCAGTATATTTATCTAGCATGGCAGCATTTTTAACTATCTAAATTTCTTTACTCATTTCTTTACTTTAATCTTACTCCTTTTTAACAGAATCATTTTTTTTCAGAGACTTGTTACTCTAACACAAAATTTAATGTTATCATGGTCACTACCCTTATAGTAGTCTCCTAACCACACACACTATCATCAACATAATAAAACACAATAAAACATTATACATCATAAGCATTAAACACTAACATTGAACAATTCACATTAAACAATTTACATTTACACAACTTGTAGCAGAATTTTATAACATTTTTTATTATCAACTCGCTATTCAACTTTTAATATTAACATTCATTTAGATTCTATACAACAAATTTTCAAATTTATCATCAATCCCTCTGTTACATTACCTTTCTACCATAAATTATCCTTTTCTAACCTTTCATCCTTATTTAGTTTGGGTGACTCTCAATTATTCACGATTTTCTCTATCTTATTTTGGCATTGTCAATCTAACCTTACTACCCCTCTTTTTTCTACTAACAACCGCTTCTAACCATTAATATAATATGACACCAATATCTCTATAATAACCCCCTTCACAAATCCCATTTAAAACCTCTGGCACTGCTCATTTTGTCTTTTATATAAGGATGTATGTTACTTAACTGGCCCTATCCATTCATAACCATTTGCCCTCCACCAATATCGGCAAACACTCTAATCCAAAATTGCTCCGCCTGCCACAACGCTGCACGCTGGTCCCTTGCCACGTCGCTCGTTGATCACTCCTTAACACCGGATCCTTATTACAAAATATCATCAATAACAACTATAAAATTACCATTCACATTACTCACCTCTACATATAATCGCTAACCACTGTGTCCCTAAAATATCTAACACCTCTTTATATATTATCAGCATCTCAACACTTTATTTTCCCTAACTCCCATTAACTTTATTTAACTAACTCCAATGCCCTTATTTATCACTATTACCCAAACTCTTTACAACATTTCATCTTAATATACCACTAGAAAATTCATCACTTACCTACTAACAACAATACCTCTCCATATCCAAATATATAATCATTTACTACCCTTTAGAATCTGAATCCCATAATATCATTTCAAAATCATTATTAAACTTCCTTCAATTATTTAAAATTCTACAATACATGTTTACATAAAAAATACATAAAATACACAACAGCAAAGTACACAAATACATTGACATTAATAGACACAAAAATATACAATCCACATAATCATTAAATCATTTACCAAAATCAGTCATAAACAGTCCATCCTGAAAAACACTGGTCACATAATTAAATGTTCATAACACAATAAGAACAGCTAACCTCCATCGTCAAATAAGAATCGAATCTTAAAACTATATACATGGTTTAATATTGAATGTCTTATATTATTACAATCAATATACATACTATTCAAATTTCTATAATTTTCCACAATCTCATATAACTCATGATCGGGTATGGTCATGTCGCCTTTGGTATAGTCTGTTACAGCCAGGTATTTTGTAAAGTTATCTTTCTCAACATCATCTCCCACTGCTGCTACATCAGCTTCAACCCAAGGTAAGTACTTACTACATTTATTATATATCATCTCTCCTCCTAACCTTCCCATAAACTCTTCATAATCTCTGCTTATCTTAAAAATTTCTACCTCCCTCTTTCTCTCACAATATCTCTCACTTTCAAAACATCTCTCTCTTTTAAAATATCTCTCATAATAACTCTCCCAATAACACTTCTCTCTCTCAATATATCTCTCTTTACACCCACTCTTTAAACCTTCAAAGCACACTATCATTCCCTTATTATTATATTCTATTCCCCATAAAATTTCATTATTACTACTCCTGTTTACACAATCATTTTCCAATATCATACTTTTATTTATATTATCATAATTTTCTACCCCACTTACCTTGTCATCTTTGTTCAATTAAAATTTGTTTAATTCTAATTTTTTCTTTTCTAATTCTATTTTTTCTAACTTTGTACCTATTTCATTTAATCTCTCATCAAATCTACAGCTCTGTTTTTTAATTTTTTTTTGATATCACTCAATTGTACATCGAATTGATCAAATTTGACACTCTGCTCATTGAAAAGCAGTTTCATCATTTTTATTATGTCATTTTCTTCCATTCTGTTGTTTACTATAGGCGTTGAGTTCGCCTGTGGCGTGCTCAACATCAGTGATTCTGTGTTTGTATTTTCTACGTTAATGCTTTCGTTATCTGCCATTTTATCGTACTGATGGTACTAAACTTTGTTTTATTTGTTGTGTACGTCTTTTTATACTATAGATAATCTCTATAGATAACCTCTCTTTTATGTTTATTTCTTTACCCTTCCACCTCTGCTTTTCTGCTTATTTACATATTTTTATTTATATATAAAGTCCCTGTTCGGGCGCCATCTGTTAAGTTTCTCATATATTGTAATACAAATACTTCTTAATACTGAATGTATGATAGTTAATATTTATGTAATTTGCATAATAAATCTTATCACCGGAATAACACGTGTTTAGCTCAGTTACATGCATTAGGCTTTTGGTCCAGAATTGCGTTAAGCAGACAGCGGCAGAGGTCGTTGGGTATAGAAATAACATAACGCATTAGATAACTGTAACGAATTTTGATTTTATTTCAGCATATACGTGGTAAATTAATATAAGCATAACCCTTGTTAATGATTCGAATTTCAAAATGGCGGCTATAATATTCCGCCCTTGACCTTACTCAAGGTTAATTGTGTACACTTTATGATTCTATGTAAATGACTTCTTTTATATATGTGATTATCATCATTGAACAAAATTTTAGTTTTGATTTCTTTAATACTTTACTCTAGGGTGACCAGATTTTTTATGACGTAAAACAGGACATTTCTGAAATATGAAAATGAAAAAACAGGACAAAACAGGACACGAGTTACAAAGAAAATGTGCTTCATATATGACTGCACTGCTTCACTAAGACAAATAAAAACTACTTTTTACACATAAAAAGACATATATTTTAATAACCAACTTAAAAACATACTTATCATGGCACTGGATCATATTATAATTGATCAAGTTTTTTCAAGAATTATAAAATTATAATTATTCAAATATAAATATTAAAATTCTTAACAACTATAAAATTACATGGATGTGATTCATAGATATCAACAAACTGCTGAACATGAACTTGTGGCTTCTGAATCAGGAACATCACTATTAACTTTGTACTTATCACAAGACCTGATATCTCGCAAGAGCTTTGAATTACTTAATAGCAGGTTATAGAATTCCTTACAGCTAAGGTCTTGAAAATGAGTTTTTAAAATTACAATTGCTTGAATAGTTTTGGTAGTAAAACGGTTTCTTTCATCAATCCAAAGGGAGTTCACAATTGAAAAGACTCTTTCCACAACAGCATTTGTGCCTGGTACAGCCAGAGCAAAACTCACAACCACCTCTATGTTTTTACATGGAATGCCTATACTTTTAAGTATGTGGAAGACATCACACCATTTCTTATCAATCTCCACATTAACTTTTTCCCACTCCTCAAATTTTCTGGATAAAACTTTGTTCACATGTCCTATCTCATCAAATAATTCATCTTCATGTACCTGAATTGTTGAACATGAATCTACTGTCTTAAGAATTTTCAGACTTTTTAAAACCTCATCCCAAGATACAGAATTTTTCAATGTTATCCAATGAAATGATTTCAGAGGCTGATATGGAGAGACCCACTTGTTTAAATAACTTAAAAAAGTGTCATAAAATAAATTGGTAATCGTTTCATATTTCGATTGGATGAAAAGACCTTCATTTTCTAAGTTAATTAAAATTGAAGAAACAACTGAAGTTTGAAACTTACTACATTTCCTGTTATTGACTTTTTCTGTAAGCAATTCTAATTCTTCAGCTACTTCATTGGCTGAAATGTTGGTTCTTTCCAACTTTTGGATTGAATTTGAAAACATTTTCAGTTGCTTTGTATGAAATGAAGCCAAAGAAGTGACTGTGGGTTCTCAAAAAATTGTTTTAGCAATGTAGGACACCTATCCTAAGACATGAAATAAGACTTTAGAGGTTCATAAATATCAATAACCCTTGTAACTCCTGGCAACAATGACAACCATCTAGTTTTAACACTGCCCAGAATCTGCTTATAATCAGTAGCAACAAAATCACAAAATAATTTCAATTCCTCCACACGCACGGTATAAATTTGAAAATATTGAAATATTTTATTCACTACTGTTTCTATGTCGATAGGAAGAATATCTGCACTTGTTTGTACACCATTGTGTACCACATGAGCTGCACAACCAATGCCTTGAATTTTCATTTTGAGCACACTGTTCAATTTAGAAAAAACGTTTGTTCTGGCCCTCTTGTACCCACCAAAGTTAGTGTTACAGTTATCTGCACAAAACGCGATGATCTTGTCAACTAAATGATGTTTCTTTAAGATGTCCAGAACATGATTAGCTAATAATTCTGCTGTTTCTCCACCAATGTTCTGAAAACAGATTACTTTACACTGAACACCTTTGGTAGGAATGAAATACCTAACTAGAATCGGCACTAATTTTAAGCTTTTGTGATTTGATGCATCAACCATCACAGACACATACTTAGCATCTTCAAGTTTTGATTGCACTTCACGCATTGCATACGGTGATAAAACGTTCACTAAAATCGACTTGCACTTTGTCCTGGAACACGTGAATTTCTTCTCAAATAGTTCTCTGATGATAAGAGATGTGCAGTCCACTGAACGGAAAGAATGGTTGTGTTTTGCAGTATGAAATGCAAACAGCCCTTCTTCAGCAGCGATACGTTTATCTTACTCAGTTTGTAGTCCATTCCTGCTTACAAAGGAAGTTATACTACTGGAAGTTCTCGCGGAAACTGCCAACATGTGTTTCTTTTTCTTAATGTGCTGTGTAATATCGGCACGTCTTCCATGTTCAATGGAAAAAACTGAACGACATAAAGTACATTCTACCTTTGTAGATGTGGTGTCGTCCTTCAAGAAAGGAAACTCTTCTTTCAGGGTTTTGGAGAAAGTACACTTTCTTTTCCCCACATTAATATGCACATGTATCTCGAACCAAGCGAACAACAGACAATGGAGCAAGCTCGCCACGCCAAGCGTTAAAACTAACCAAACAAAAAAAGTTTACCTTGATTGCCTCACTCTCCCTTGATGCACTCTGGCGGAAACCAGAGATCATCATTTCTTTTCGCAATTGCGTTCCCTTAACCATTCGAGACCCATCTTGACCTCAGTAAGAAAGTTTAAACGAACGAGACCAAAATGACACAAAAACAAATAAAAACTCAAAACGAAGCGAAGATAAAAGATTAGGTTATCCGTTATTGCAAGTACGGAAAAACGGGACATTTTACGTCCCATTAATAATTTGCCGGGACAACGGGACACGTAATGAAAAAAAGGGACAATCCCGTTAAAAACGGGACGTCTGGCACCCTACTTTACTCTTAATACTGATTAAACATGATCACAAACCAACACCTCATTTTAATATTGGGTTGATCAACACCAGGTTACACACTCGCTTCCTCTCTCTCCCTCTCTCACTTGAATTTAAACAAATTTTATAGAAATTGAGCTCATTTTTCTAATTTTTGAATTTAGGTAATGAAATGTAGGGCTTTCCTGAATAGACGTGGTGTAGCTCCCTCCTCAGCGGCTCCATGCGGTTGGCAGGCGTTCGTCCAGTTTGATGGTATTTATTTTTCACTGACTCTACTTTTAATACATGTTTTGCAAAGTTCACTGATTCTAGTAAATGCTAGTGTTTACTGTGGTATTGATTAAATCATTTTAAGCAGTAAATGTTACATTTTGATGGCAGAACACTGCCCACTACTGTTAGAGCGTATATGCTCTCTGAGTTACTTTTGAAGACTGAGACTGGGTTAGACGTAATTGTTATGTAAGTGGTCGTGCATCTGACGTCATTGTCTATTGTTTTCCAACCACTGCCTTGGTTAATACGTAATGGTTTTATATCGTCATTGTGTTTTTGGTGACGATTCGTTACAATGGACCAATAGAAAGTCAGTATTGTCAACTTTTAGCGCCTGAAACGGCCATTATCGTTGTTTCACTTCACTCGTACGCCGCTGACCTTGGATCGGCTCCCCTCTGGTGAATTGGTGTATTACTGGGACTTGTGTCAAAACTAACTTGCCCTGGTTAGACTTCATGATTATAATAAAATTTACAATAAAAATATCCCTACATACCATTATTCTGGTATGGCTAATTCTGTACTGTTACAAGGTGGTGCAGTAATTGTGAATTAGTGTCCCCTGCAAATATTGAAAGAGAGAATGTAGCTTGGTGTGGTAAAGAGAGATATATTAAAAGAGAGAGATATTTTGAAAGTGAGAGGTATTGTGAGAGAAAAAGGGAAATAGAGATTTTTAAGATAAGTAGAGACTATGAAGAATTTATGGAAAGGCTAGGAGGAGAGATGATATATAATAAATATAGTAAATACTTGCCTTGTAATAAAACTGAAGTAGTAGGAGATAAGGGAAATAATGATTTTATAAATTACCTAATTATGACTAAATATACAGGAGGTGACAGGACAATGACCAATCATGACAGATTAAATGAGTTTGAGGATAATGATGAACATTTGAATGGTATATGTATTTATGATGTTAGTATAAGAGAGTCAATATTAAGCAATGTATATAGTGTAATAGAACCTTTGTGTGGGGTGTATTTACTAGTTTTAATTAGTGTTTCTGTAAGCTGTTCTATTTTCGTATAGTAAATGTGTGCGTGTCGAGCGTTTGTTAACTCGCTCGTTGGGTTCGTGGTATAGTACGGGTGTATAACTGATGTTATTAATAAGTTCGATAAATTCTGTCACTGTTATTTGCGTGTAGCAAGTCGAATTGTACCTTCTCTTACCATTTACGGGTAAACCATATCTCTCGGCGTTTGGTTTGAATATTGCCGCCTCGCCACCTGATTGGCGCACGCCTTTCTTCAGTGTCGACTTCGCTAACGTCTTGTTTTGATGTTTTCACTTCAATAAATTTTTATTTATTATCTTAATTTGCTCGAATCAAACATACAGTGTTGCAGAATAATAATATTTATTAACACTTTGATAGTTTTCAGTTAGTTAGAAGTACATTATTTTATTTTAGCACCGGCTTTTACAGTTGCTCAGTTGGCATGCTCAGTTTCAATGTGTCAGGTACACGCCGCTTGGTGAATACTGTTTGTTTACAATAAAATATTTTACTCAGGGGTGTTAATAAGTCCTTTTGGCTACAGAAGTATTGGACTACTGCTAAAATACACAAATTTATAATAATTCTTAATACTAGGTACACAAAAATTAATATTTTAATACATTCGAGTAAGTAATCATCAATGAGATTTAGTAAAATTTTTGGTTATGATTTGTCAATTAGTTATGTTTGTTAACTATTTATTATAGCTCAGTTTAAATAATTATCAATTGATTAAAGTTCAAATAGTGATATTATAAATACCTTCAGTTCTAAATCAGAATAGTGATCAGTGAAGTGAAAATTGTGGTTTGTTATTTTTGACAGAAAAATTTGGAATTCGTTTTAATGGGATTATTGTTTATACTCATCAATTTTTGATGGAGCTTCCGCGATGTCATCTGCTTCTTCCGGATGGATCCAGTCGTCTTCTATTCTTTGGAATCTCATTAATCTCGTCCAGACGTTTTTCTTTTCCGTACAGTTCGGCTTCGTACTCGTTCTGCGATCGTCCGTCTTCTTGGGTTGAAGTAGGTCCCTATGGTCTTCCTTCGGGATGAGTCGTCAGCTATTCTTCAAGACGTCTTCTTAACTTCCTCGGGTAATTATGGTTTGTGAAAAAATTTAATAAATAATATATCATCAGGTATTCCCTGGACTGCTATTACCATCTTCCTTTCCTTTGATTTTAGTCAAAATTCACTTATTTGGGATAGAATTTGGAGTGAGAGCTACATCAATCCGCCCTCGGCGTCGGTCAATAATGGACTAGAGAAAATCCAACGGTTTTTTGGCAATAAATTTCGGTTGCTATGGTTACCTAATAAATTATGCTAATTCTCATTGGTCATTAATTTATGTCATTGTTATATTTTAACGTCTTATTTTAGTTTAATTTTACAAAATATCTTCAAATGAAGATTTCTTCCTTACACTAATAGCTAGGTTTATTACATGAATACCATTGTTCATAATTTTTGATAAGGGTCATTTTGATACCCCTCATGGTCACTTTTGAGTAGCTAATTACATTTTTGTTATTTTTCTTATTTATATTTTATATATATTTTAGTCAAAATTGGCTGTTATTTATACATTTTGGTATTAGGAATACCCACTTAATTTGTTTAAACATTTGGTATACTCTGCTTTGATATTGGACTATTATTTGTTCTCAACTTTACAAAATTCTTTATTAACAGTTAGGCCTAGAGCCTAGATTTTACTATACTACTATCTAACATTTCTTAGTAACTTCTTACCTTTATATTTGGTATTTTTAAAACAATTTTTTAACAGAAACAAGTAATAAACATTGGTGTTCCTAACTACACCTCTTATTATAACAATAAACAGTTTCCTTGATAGGTTCAAGCCTGAAATAACTTCTAACTACCTTTCTGTTCCCTTCTACTATCTGGTTCAATTAATAATTCATTACATTATATTGGTTCTTTTTTAAACAATAATAACATCCTTATTATACTAACATTAAACTATACCTTACACAATATATACTATTCCCCCATTCCTTCACTAGAAAAAAGTGTCTATCGTTCTTGTTTGCCCTTCATTCCAATGACTTAATTTCTATCTTATCCTATAATCCTTATTACCTATGGCTTACCTTAATCACATTATAATGAGTTCCTCTTACTTACTAGTACAAAGTTTATCACTGGTCTTCCTGTTATTCTAATACAGTTTACTAACTAGAATACTTTTTGAAGTTCACCAACTACACTTTTTCCTTCATAGAAGGTTTTTGACTTATACACTTTCACTTACTATGTGCAACATGCTATCACTACATGTCACCACTTTATATTAATATACTCCTTCTTCCACTCACTTGATTATTCACTGGGTTGTTTATTGATGTTAATATCATCATGGGGTTACTGGTTATAATTGTTTATTTTATTTTCCCTTCACTAATGATCACTTTTGGTAATTAACTGTGGCCTTTATTTGCCTTAGGGTATGTTTACTAGTTTTGATTATATTTATCACTATTTATTAGGGTGTGTGTATTATTAATTCCCTAACTTATATTTATAAACACATTCCTTCATCAATAAAATATACATAACGTTACTATTTTTCTTATTTGTCATTGTTACCCTAGGTAAATCTCATCTATACTCTAATTACATTAGTTCATTTGTCAACATACATTTTAATGGTCATTATTAGGGATTTACAATGTTCATTCTTAATGTCTAGATTACATTTAGTTCTTAGCTTCTTCTTCATTGTTCCGTGGTTCCTTTTGTATTTATCCGATCTATTGTGTCAGGTCATTGTCAGTTTATCAGTCATTTGTCATTTGGGTTATTGGGTTATTAATCTCTGAGTTTATAAGTTCTTGCCTTTTATTCTTGTCTTCAGCTTCTTTAATTTATAGTTAATTATCATGGATCTTCACTACCTTATGTCATGTTACAATAGATATAAGATAAGATTATTGTTTGACGATGGAGGGTAGATATTTTATTGTGTTTATGAACATTTAATTATGTGGACAGTGTTTTTCAAGATGGACTGCTTTCTGACTGATTTTTGGTAAATGATAAATGATAATGTGGATTGTATATTTTTTGTGTATTAATGTCAATGTATTTGTGTATTTTGCTGTTGTGTATTTTTTGTGTAAACCATGTACTGAAGAATTTTAAATATTAAAGAATAAGTAATTAGGAGGATGATTTTGAATAATTATGAGATTTAGATTATAATGAATAATAAATGATTACGCAGGTAATATATTTGGATATTGAGAGGTATTGTTATTAGTAGATAAGTGATGAATTTTCTAGTGGTATATTAAGGTGAAATGTTGTAAAGAGGTTTGGGGATAGTGATAAATAGAGGCATTGGAGTTAGTTAAATAGAGTTAATGGGAGTTAGTGAAAATAAGAATGTTGAGATACAGATAATATATAAAGAGGTGTTAGATATTTTTTTAGGGACACAGTAGTTAGTGATTATATGTAGAGAGGTGAGTAAGGTGAATGGTATATATATTTGTTGATGATGATATTTTGTAGTAAGGATCCGGTGTAAGGAGTGATCAGCGTGCGACGTGACAAGAGACCAGCGTGCAGCGTTGTGGCAGGCGGAGCAATTTTGAGTTAGAGTATTTGCCGATATTTGGTGGAGGGCAAATGGTTAGGAATGGATATGGCCAGGTAGGGAACACACATCCTAGTACAAAAAACGAGCGGTGCCAGAGGATTTAAATGGGATTTGTGAAGGGGGTTATTATGGAGATAGTGGTGTCATAATATGTTAATGGTTGGTAGTAACGGTTGTTAGTAGAGAAAAGGGGTAGTAAGGTGAGAGAGAAAATAGTGAATAATAGAGAGTCACCCAAACTAATAAGGATAAAAGGGTTAGAAAAGGAAAATTCATAGCAGGAAGGTAATGTAACTGAAAGGTGAATAATAAATTTGAAATTTTATAGAATCTAATGATATAATAAAAGTTAATAGAGAGTTGAAGTCGTAATGTCTTATAAAGTTTTATACAAGTTATGTAAATGTAAATTATGTAAGGTAAATTTAACAATGTTAATGTTTGATGTTCCATGTTTTATTATATTTTATTGTTATTAGTAGTAACGATAACACAATATTAAATTTTAAAGAAATGATAGTGGTATTGGTGTTGGTCGTTAAGTCTATAATGATGATTCTGTTGTAAAGAAAAATAAGTGTAAAGAAGTTGAGTAAAGAAAATATAAAGAGTTTTGAAGTATTTGCCGTAATGGGTATATATGTTGATTTTATATGAAGTAAATTAATAAAGATAGTGGTTGTTGCTTGTAAAATTATAATTTGTTTTATGTTTAAGATAAGAATACTTTTTTTTCTTGGAGTAAAGAGAGTAAATGTAGTTGACTGGAGTCAGAGGATTTGTTAAAAAATACAGGAGTGTTGAAAAATGGAAGGATTTGTCTGTCTTAAATCTTGTCTTTTGTTATTTGAAAACTTATGAATTAAGAAAACCAACGCCTCAAAACACAAACCAATGCATCTAAGAGGAGACATATCAGTTGCGGATATGGAGATAGATAAGGTCACTATTTTAAAATTTTGTATTGCATGTTTCAGAGTTTTGTGGTGTTGTGACCGCGGTCCTGAGCTGGCCGGTGCGTCAGAGCAGGAGCGTTCAGTGCCTCATGGCCTTATGGTGTTGGGATCTCTCCTGAGAAGTCCAGTAAGGTCAGACAGGTACGATCAGCATCATTGGACCAAGGGTAAGTGATTGTATTTCTTTTATATTAACATTATACAGGGGGTTGTGGCAACATATCTGAACTGGTCCTTCTAGAAACGTGTGAATGAGTCAATGAAAGTTTTTATGTTTCGACATAAAACCTTTCATTGAGGGGGTTTTGTAACAGTACAAAAAGGCCTGTTGTCATAATTATGGGATTAAGGGATTTCGTATTGTATTTTTATTATATTTATGAATGTCAACCATGGTTAGGTCAGTTTTACCCATGTCCAAAGAAACAACGCATATTCAACAAGAGTGGAATGATTCCAGGGTCACCGGCTGACGTGCGGAATAGAGTGCATTCGATGGTGGTAGTAACTAACACAGACTCTCAATATAAAATCTCATTGGACAGCAATGTGTGTCGTCATTAATAAATGATAATGACGTATCAACAATAACGTATAAAACAAGGCGTTGGCCGTAGAAACAAAAGACGGTGACGTCATATATACTACTACATACGCAGATTTATTATAGGGGCATCTCTCTACTTAATACAGCATATAAGGTATTGTCCAACATCATATTTTCTAGGCTGCTTCCCTACGCTGAGGAAAACATAAAAGAATATCAGTGTGGATTCACTAGGAATAGGTCAACAACAGACCAAATGTTTACACTAAGGCAAATCCTGGAAAAAACGTTGGAATATGGAGTGCCCACTCACCATCTCTTTGTGGATTTCCAGTCGGCATATGATTCAATCAACCGGAAAATGCTATATAGAGCTATGAAGGAGTTGCATATACCATCTAAGTTGGTGCGTATGGTTGGAGTAGTTATGTCCAATTCTAAGTGCCAAATCAGAATACAATCAAATCTATCTAACTCCTTAAAAACATTGAATGGGTTGAAACAAGGAGATGCCTTAGCGTGTCTATTGTTCAACATAGCTCTAGAAAAGGTCATCAGGGATTCAGGAATTCAAACTAGCGGACACATATTTCACAAGGAGGTACAGCTTCTGGCCTATGCCGATGACATTGACGTCATAAGTAGGTCTGAATCTGGCTTAAAGGAAGCCTTTCAGGAACTGGAGTTGTCCGCTAAGGCTATGGGCTTGGTTATAAACCAAAGCAAAACCAAATATATGGTTGTAGGTGCCAACACTCATGCCCTGTCCCTGCGCATTAACGATTATGAATTTGAAAAGGTTCAGGGTTTTCCATATCTCGGGTCATATGTGGACTCTGGAAATGACTCCTCTAGAGATATTGAAAGACGAATATTATCTGCTAATAGGTGTTACTACGGACTGGTGAAACATTTTAAATCAAAATTAATAACTAAAGATACAAAAGCCTCCCTATACAAGACCTTGATTAGACCAGTCCTGATGTATGGCTCGGAATGCTGGGTGTTAAAAAAACTAGATGAGCAGAGACTATCCGTTTTTGAGAGGAGGGTACTGAGGAGAATCTATGGCCCTGTGAGGGAAAACAACATTTGGAGGCGACTGCATAATCGAGAGTTGTACGAAAGGTTTAAAGATCTTCCGATTGTGCAACTCATACAAATTAACAGATTGCGTTGGGCTGGTCATGTGCAGAGAATGGCGGAGGATAGAATTCCAAAAAGAGTGATGAATTATTTGCCGATGGGAAGGAGAAGGAAGGGAAGACCGCGTACAAGATGGCTGGACCAGGTTGGTAAGGAGGCAGTGAGGCTGGGTGCAGCAAACTGGTGGACATTGGCTGGGAGTAGAGACCAGTGGGGAAGATTTCTTTTGGAGGCCAGGGCCTGGACTGGGCTGTAGCGCCAAGGATGTATGTATGTATGTATGTATGTACATACGCAGATTTTGCGTATAACCCGTTCTCAGTCTGCATTACCAACTCAGAGCGTACACACGTTCAATTGTGTGCTGGTCAATTATTGCCAGCAGAGGTGTTGAAAACTTTGTAAAAATGTAATCTCATTAGAACATACATGTAGAGTCAGTGCACAGTTATAAAATGAAGTAAGCAAAATTTAGTGAAACCAAAAGAAAACAGACAGATCACAAAGTTCGGCCGAACATCCGCCGCCAATCATGGAAAACGTCTGAGGAACGCCATCACCACTACAATTCAGGGAAGTCCTAGCATTCAAAATTCTAAATAGTAATATGAGCTCAGAAATATTATTAATCCGATATGTAATCACAATCAATGTATGAGATGTGCGAATGAGAGTGTGAGAGTAAATGGTTGCCGGCATTTAAAAAACAATAATCTGAGGCGTTGGTTCGTGTTATGCATATATTTTATTTAATGAGTATAACGAAATAAATAGATTTGAATTGAATACTGCAGTTTTAAAATACATTTGAGTGAAAGATTAAAATCCAGAATAAAGCAAATGCTATATAGAGGTTAAAGCATGGTAAAGAGGCGGAAGTCATGAAGCCGCCATTTTGCTAATTGTTTAGATGAGAGATGACTCCAATTGTTCATAACATTTAAATATTGAAAATAAAAATAAATCGTAAGTTGTTTAACTACATGTTGTGCAAATGGTTATTTCGAAAACCCGGCTACCTCTGCCTTTCGCTTAACGAAGCCTTGGACCCTAAAGATATAACTAATGCTGATAATAAAACCACATGTTTACACCGGATGTATGGTGAGTATTTTTTTCTTTACAATTGAAAACATAAAAATTAACTCATTACAGAAAGTGAAAGGTGTGAGAGTTAACACACTTGCCACTGATGAATTGAGGTCCGTGATCGGAAAGTATTATTTTCAGTTTTCCCACGTTGACCATGTAATCCCTCGTTATTTTTTCACTGAAAACCTTACTGGTCGCTCTCTTGACGCTATATAATTTTACAAACTTTGAAAAAGTATTTAACACTACAAAAACATATATCACTCCTCCCCTACCCTTTGGTAACGGGCCATACAAATCCACTGCCACTAAGTCAAAAGGTCTTTCCACTTTAATAAAATTTAACTCCCCTTCTAATCGATAGTTGACTACCTTGGACTTTTGACATGAATCACACCCCCGGAGTAATTTCCTTACCCGTCTTTCCATATTCTTAAATAGGCATGACTCTTTTAATATATTTACACATTTCTTTGCCCCCAAATGCCCATATATACAGTGACAATCCCACACTATTTTCTCTATTAACCCTTCCGGTATAACTAATTTCCAGTCATGTTCTCTCCCCTCTACCTTCTTAAACAAACTCCCCTGATAAACCTGAAAATACTGTCTGTATCCAAAATCATCTAAATTTGACTCTAAACCAGTAATTATTTTGTTTAACTTAACGTCGGATCTTTGCATATTTTTTGTCTTTTAACTCCTCCCCAAAAAGTCTTATCTTCCCTACTTAGTCTATAAATTTCTATTTCCTTTAGGTCTCCCCCCGTTCTATTCCCCTCCATGTCGACTCGTGATAGTGTATCTGGTATTTTGTTTTCCACCCCCTTAATATATTCCCAGGAGAAGTTATATTCCTGTAGGGCTCGTACCCACCTTGTAAGTCGACTATGGGTCAGCTTGCACGTATTCAGGAAAGATAGCACCTTGTGGTCTGTTCAGATAATGGTAGAAATCCCTAGCAGATAGGTGCGGAACTTCTTCATGGCGAATACTATACTCAGCAGTTCCTTTTCCGTTGTGGTATAATTCCGTTCAGCAGCTAGCAATGTCCGACTGGCGAAAGCGATGGTGCAATGCTCCTTGTCTTCATACTCCTGGTAATGTTCAGCGCCCAGGGCGACATTGCTAGCGTCCATCTGCAAGTAAAATGTTTTTTCAAAATTAGGGTGGTTCATCATTATCATCACCGAGAATTTTTCCTTTATTTCGTTAAATGTATCCCGTTCTGCTTCTCCCCACTTCCATTGCTTGTTCTTTTGCAATACCGCACTCAACCTTGACGTTATCTCTGCATAATTTTGCTGGGACTTTCTGTAGAAATTACATTACCCAAGAAAACTTGTAATTGTTTGATATTTTTGGGCTCGGGGAATTTTTTATTGACTCTACCTTTTCTGGGTTGGCTTGTATTCCTTCCGGTGTAATGATAAATCCTAAAAAATGTATCTCCTTTTGTAAAAACTTAGATTTTTCCCAGTTTACAGTCAATCCCCCTTTATACAATCTCTCTAATACATATTCTAAATGTTCTATATGTTCAAGAAACGTTCGTGATGCTATTAATATATCGTCTACATATATAGTTAAGAAGTCTAAATTATTTGGCTGTAAAATCCTATCCAGGCATTTTATGAAACTGGCTACACTGGTGTTGAGTCCGAACGGTAACCGTTTGAATTGATAATTTCTACCATTGAATAGAAATGCCTTGTACTTCCTACTGTTCAATGCTAATGGGACTTGCCAATACCCTGCGGTTAGATCTAATGATGTCATATATCTCATGCCACTAAATTTTTGAAAAATCTCCTCTATAACTTTGGGCGACTCCCGGTCAGGGTTTATTATTTGATTTATTCGACGGGCATCTAAACAGTCTTACCCTACCATCTTTTTTAATAGCTACTACCAACCGATGAGAATATGGTGATACCGACCTCTCGATTATATTCCCCTCTAATATTTTATCTAATTCTATCTGAATGGCTCTTCTCTTGGAATATGGCACCGGATAACTTCTTTGTACGTAGGGTGTGTGTTCCCTCACTTTTAACTCACATTCGTAGTTCCTGGCTCTTCCAGGTAACTCGGCAAACACTTCTCTAAAACTCTCCATGACCCGCCACAACGCCTTACGTTGGGGACTTCCTACAACGCCACCCTCACTACAAAACTTATGTGCCCTCTCTTCCCATATCTGTTCTTCACTTTCCCCACCCACTCTCTCTCTCTCTCTCTCTCTCTCTCTCTCTCTCTCTCTCTCTCTCTCGCTCTCGCTCTCGCTCTCGCTCTCGCTCTCTCTCTCTCTCTCTCTCTCTCTCTCTCTCTCTCTCTCTCTCTCTCTCTCTCCATACATTCACACCAATTTCTGTAATGCCTACTTTAGTCACCCCAGCAACGGGCAAAGATGGAATGTTTTTGTTTCTTTTAATTCGTTGAGTATATGTTCCGAGATAACAGAGACTTCACTCCCGGTATCTATTAAAGTTTTTATTTCCTTACCTTCGATACTGATCCTTACTTAGGTTAATCCTGTCTCTGGTCTTACTGTCTTGGTGTCGTTCTCCTCCATCAATTCCTTGGATAGATCGGTGCGGATGATTTTACTCCGATAGCTGTCGTTGCCTTGGACCCCGCAGTCATCCATCGACAATGGCTGGGCCCCGTTCTCCATTGTCTTCTTTAGTTTTCCGTCTGCGCAGCTGCACCACCTTGTGTGTATCCACCCCTACTTCTGTTGATATTTCCATTGCTTCTTGGTGCTCCACCGCGACCATCTCGCTGCTGTGTGTTGCTCTGCAGTGGCGTCGTCCCGTTCCGCTCACCATGCTTCGCATTCCTACATCTATAACAAAAATTTCTTGAAGCATAATTCTCACCTTGGCATCCCGTACATTTCCACATCTAGTTTTGGTTATGGGTTTCTCCTCTTATACCCCCATATCCGGTTGGTGACCCCTCTGCTGTGTATAATTCCCACTATTGTTTGTTTCCGGTGGGTTAGGGCGCCTCCCCACCTCACGGTCCCTAATACTTTGGAATATGTCCAATATATGTTCTAATTCGCTTATATTTGCTACCTCCCTTGTCATCAAAGTAATCTGTACCTCGCGTGGTAAGTGCTTACTAATATGCCTCACAAACGATCTGAATGGTAAGGGTGGTTCGAGGTACTTCGCTTCACTGAAAATTCTCATCACATATATAGTTACATTATTGCAATATGTCCCAAAATTACCCGCTCCCATTATTCTACTTCGCAATCCCTCCTGGTCCTCTTCTGACCAATATTTATTTCTGAAAGCTTGTTCAAATTTGTCGTAACTCCCCCACTCGGTTCTATGTACCTCCGCCCATATTGCGGAACTCCCCTGGAAACACTTGATAATTTTAATTAACTATACCTCCCAGCTACTATTATTAAATCGGTTAAATTCCCTTACTCTATTAAGAAACTGCATAGGGTGTACACCCCGATTATCACAACTGAAAGAGTCTAGTTCAATGTCGTTACTTGCATCACGAGTATACACTACTCGTTCCGCAATGTTATTTATTTTTTGGCTCATTGCCACCTGCAGCTCGTCCTTAACCTCAACAATATTTTGTTCCATTAACTTAACTTTATTATCCTGCATGCTTTTGAGCTGAAGGTTATGTTTAATCATAAACCCCATGCTCTCTTGTGTTGACTGTATTTCCTGTTTACATTTATTTTCTACTTTACTGATCTTACATTTAATGTTATCATGGTTTTCATTGATTTTACTTTCACATTTGTTTTCTATTTCTATACATTGTTCTCTAACTTGTGCTTCTATTTTAACTGCTTATGTTTTCGTTTACGTCATTTATTTTACTTTCAAAATTTTCATTCATTTCGTGAATCTGCTCATTGAATTTGTTATTTACTGATTCTATTATCTGTTCTTTCGTATTATTGCAACGTTCGTTAAACTCACTGATACGCTTATTAATATTGACATTTTGTTGTTTTATTTTGTCTCTGAATGTCATTAAAAGTGCTTTCATTTTTTGTATTTTGTTCATTTTAATTTATCATTCAGTTCATTCATTTTAGTGTTTATGTTGTTGAAATTACTCTCGGTTTTAATATTTTATTCTTTCAATTCATTGAATCTACTTTCGTTTTTAACATCTTGTGCTTTATTCTGTTTTTTCAATTCGCTTAACTGCTTTTGTAAAAAACTCATTACGTCATTATCAAATTTACTATTATATTTGGTTGAGGTTGGGGTTGACTGAACGCTTGAGCCGTCTACAATAGCTGATTCAGTTAAACTGGGTTCTTTGAACTGGTTCACTGGAGTCGAATGAACTCCCGGTTCCCCCATACCAGCTGACTCGCTCACTTCAACCTCAATCTCTTTATTATCCTTCTTTCAAATTGTTTAACTTATATAAACTAGTCACAAAATACAATATTCTAGTTACACACACGACATAATTATAAAATTCTGTTAACCTAACTTTATAACATGTCTATTTGTATTTTAATCATTTACCTCAAATAATCCGTTCTGCCTTCCAACACAGGCCTACGTTTACATAAATAAAATTTTATGCAAACGTTCCTGTTCGCAGCACCATTGTAAATTTATTTACTATTTTACTTTTTACACAAAATCAGCTGTTTTTTGCGTCTACTTATTCGGACGCCATCTTGACAGTTGCCAACCTACTTACCATGGTCCAAAGTTAATTCAGGGTTCATGAAGACATATTTGGAAGACAGAACAAGGTTATTTCAGTAAACAAATTGATTATTTGCATTCACATAATAGTCTCTTTTATTCTTAATTGCGTCACTCCTACATTAAACTTTCCCTTAATACTTTTAATTATACAGTCATGAAACAAGATATAAAAACTAATCAAGAGTAATTAATAAATTTGATTTTTTTTTATATATATCATTAACACAAGAAAGACTGATCAGGAAAACATTAATTTAAATCATCAATAAAGGAAACGGATACCAGCACTTCTTAAATGTATTACATAATTTTCACCCCCCCACACACACACACACACACACACCCACCCATCAGGCCTTTATGAGATCTCCTTTTTAATAATGCAAATATTTCTTTCTGTAAAACTCAATATGGTATTTGATTTTATATTATATTATTATTATTTTATTGAAAAACATTAGTTTGCCCCTGCTCTGTTACTTATCTGATGATCGTCCAGATGACTCTACTTTTGAAGACGTTAACTTTTATGTCATTTGATTATGTTAAGATTGATTGTTTTTACATTTTAAAACGTTTTAAGCGATGGGCCCACCTAAAAAACTCTTCCGCGGACTTTTGCGGCCGTACGGCACAAGAGTATGAATTCAACTGGGGCAAGCAAAGTTGGTGAAAATTCTTAGTTGGAAGGGCGGTCATGTGATCTCGTCCTCTTGTTTCTTCTCTGCCACGCATGCAAAATTTAAGGCATGGCTGAACCCGACAGACATTCCAGAGTTAGATCATCGAAGGTGCAGCCCATGACGTCATGTGGCCTGTTTCCAAATGCACAAAGTTGAAAGATCAAATCGCTAAAAATAGATGTCTTCCACTGCTCGACTGCCGATTCTGTAGCTAATTTACAGAGTAACTTTTCCCCAATAAAATTCACAGTAAAATCATTAATATTCAAAATATGTCCTTGGACTGTATTATCTGTACCGTTACACATGTAATAACTTCAACTTTTCTCTTTATTTACAGTAAAACGTTATTTGCTAGCTGGTAAAACATAAATAATCTCAATTCTCATTCATCTGTTTCTTTTACCGGTTGTAACACTTTTAGCGTTAACAGATTTTAAAAGATATTCTTTTCCTAAAATTCTGTATTGAAATTCTAAGCTTTTTACTTCTAGAAACAGTTTCTTGTTGTCCAGGATTAAAAAGATTCTTGGAATTAAATTAATACGAAGAACGCGTTCCTTTATGTAATGATAAACTCTAGAGATAGTCGAGTGTAATTAAGGAGTGGAAATGTACAGTCGAGTGTAAGTGTACAGTTTGCAAATTCCATTGCGATAAGAACGGTCAGGGAGGCTGTAGTTTTTTATGTCTCAGTGTTAACTCTCACCCTTTTAAAGAATATTTTTTGTGATGTTAATTGTAAAATTAACCTGTACTCACCATGCAGTTCACTACAGCTTCCGGTTCGCCACGTGGCTCTATTGCCAACATTAGTTATCTTATTTGGGTCCAAGGTATCGTTGAACGAGAGGTAGAAACAGTTGGGATTGTCGAAATAAAGATTCGTACACATGTACAGTATATACGACAGAACACTAGTTTTAATATTTCTCTGTATATTATGAACAACGTTACAAAAGGCTAAAATCAAAATGGAGTCATACTTAACAAGATAGCGGCTTTGCAGTTCCGCTACACTAATCATTAATTACCTTCATTACTTCCCTTTGATATGTAATTAGACATAAAAAATAAACATTTTATACTGCAGTTGTGATTTTAATTACTCACTTAGTTTCGTGTGAAATTTTTAACAATACATAAACCAATGCCTCGGTTTGATTACTGCCGGCATTCTCTTTCACTCTCTCTCTCTCTCTCTCTCTCTCACGCTCTCTCATTACATATTTTATTATCGGTACATTCAATTTTGTTTGTTATTATTTCAAGCTCGATTTTTATAAGAGGCTATTACTATAAATTTTGACTTTCCTGAAATGTTGCGAGTGTTGCGGTTCAGACGTTCTCCATGGCAGGCCCGGTGTTTGGTGTACTTAGCTGGTCGGTGTACTCTCTAGTTTTTATTGTCTGTCTTTTGCACTGAATTTACATGATGTTAATGATTACTTTGATAACACTGTCTACTTGTAGTTACATTTTATTGATTCAAAAAACACTTTAGCTGGTAAATTTACGCCAGTGAAATTTTAGTGTATTAACGCCATGGCGATATTCTGCAGACTGGGACGCCATACTTGCATAATTTTTCATAGGTGGAAGGGATTACCTCGTTATCGTCTATTGTCTTAAGCGGACGACGCCATTGTTATGCATCACAATTGTTATGTTTTTCATTATTTATGACGTTCAACAGTGCTTTTTAACTGGCTTGGTACAAATATGCGTGTAGAGTCGCACGTATGCCATGACCTTGGAGTCGAGTTGTACTGATGAAACTGCGTCTTGGGTAACTCATTTGGGAAAGTTAACCTAACCCTTTTACCTATATTAAAATACAATAAATTTATCCTCTCTGTACCAATGAATATTAAGACGGACTTTTGTACCGTCACAAAACCCCCTCAATGAGAAGTTTTATGTCAAAACATAAAAACTCTCATTGACTCATTCACACTTTCTAAAAGGATCAGGCCAGATATGGCGCGACAACCCCCTGTAGTTTTTTACATGAAGAAGAAATACAATAACTTACCCTTGGTCCAATGATGATGACCGTACCTGCCTGACCTTACTGGACTTCTCAAGTGAGATCCCAACACCGCAAGGCCATTAGGCACTTAACGCTCCTGCTCTGACACGCAGGCCAGCTCAGGACCGCCATCACAACATCACCAAACTCTGAAACATTGAATACAAAATTTAAAATAGTGGCCTTATATATTTCCATATCCGGAACTGATATGTCTCCCCTTAGCTACATTGGTTTATGTTCAACGAGGCACTGGTTTTCTTAATTATTAATTTTTTCAAATAACAAATAAGATTTAAGACAGGATGCCTTCTCCTTTTACATTACTATCTTTACCAAGACTGGACTCCAGTCAACACTACTTTACTCCTTTTACCACAAGAAAATATATACTAATACTATGATCATAACACGTAAAACAAATTTTTAAATTTTCAAAAGCAACAACAACTATCTATTTCTATCCTATAAAATTCAAAACATAACCTTTATCATGGCAAACCAACTAACTTTTAAAATTTTGCCTATCAGCTTTACGGATTTCAATATTTCTTTACCACAGAATCAGAACTATATATATTTTTTCAATACCGGTACCATTATTAACATCATTTACTTAATACTTTATGTTTGTTGCCGTTGCTACACCTGTAGCAACCTCCTAACCACTCACTCTATTACCATAAAACGTAGTAAAACATTGAACATTAAACATTAACATTGTTACATTTGACTGAATAATTCACATTTATATAATTTGCATAAAAATTGATACACCTTACTACTTGAACTTTCTATTTATTCTTAACAATTCTTTTATGTCAACTTTTAATTATTTAACATTTATTGTATCATTAGCTTCTATAAAAATTTCAAATTTATTGTTAACCTTCATGTTACATGCCTTTCATTGATTGTTACATTCCTACTATGAATTTTCTCTATCTAACCTTTTCATCAATTAATTTGGGTGACTCCATTATTCACTATTACTTGATTTATTATATTGGCATTAATATCTATAGCCGTATTCACCTTCTACTAACAACCACTACTAACAACCAGATTTACAATATTATGACACCAATCTCTCCATAATAACCCCCTTCACTGATTCCACTTAAATCATTTTCCTCTTTAAATAAAATAACTAATACCCTCATTGTACTAGGATGTGTGTTCCCAACCTGGCAATATACACGTTCATAACCTTTTGCTCTCCACCAAATATCGGCAAACGCTCTTACCCTTCTCTAATTACGGGAACTGCCCAACGACGCACGTTGACCATACCTTACCACCTCATCCTCATCTACAAAATATCACCATCAACTATTTAATCTCCATTTACATTATTCATCTTCTCTACATATAATCACTCTCCCTACTGTGTCCCTAAAATATCTAACACCCTCTTTGTGTATTACGGATATTTCAAAATTCTTATTCTCTCTAACTCCCATTAAAATTAACTTGGCTAACTCACATGCCTTATTTATCATTATCACCCAAACCTTTTTACAACCTTTCACCTTAATATGATCCCTGAAAATTCATCACTTATCTTACAATAATAATACAACTCAGTACGTGAACATATTTATGTTTACTCATTTACTATTCTTTATATAATCTAAATCTCATAAAACCATTTAAATTCACTGTCAAATCTTTTTTATACAACAATAATTAATCTTCCATTATTTAACTCATTACTTAAAATCTAACAATTAATCTCCTCCTTTATCTAGTCAAAACAAAAAAAATTTTACAATTATTATTAAATCAACTAAACTATGACTTCCTGTTACATACATGTTTTACATAAAAATACATATAATACACAACATAAAGAATACATCAATACCTGGACATTAATACACCAAAGTATATACAATACAGCTCATTACTCTTTATCATTGACCATAAATCAGTTCATTAAACAATCCATTTTAAAAAACACTGTCCACATATATAAATGTTCATAACACAATAAACACTTTATCCTCCATCATCGAACAACAATCTAATCTTAGGTATACATAACTTATTTATTATTGGATACCTTATATTATTATTATGAATGTACAAATTATTCAATTTTTTATAATTTTCCATAATCTCATATAATTTGTCATGATCGGTTATTGTCCTGTCACCTTCAGTATTATCTGTCACCCTCCGGTAAGTTATATTATCATCGTTTATAACATCATCTCTAATAACAGCATCTTTAATCCAAGGTAAGTATTCATTATAATTATACATCATCTCTTCTCCTAACCTTTCCACAAACTCTTCATACTTTCTATCTATCTTAATAATCTCTATTTCTCTCCCTCTCTCTCTCTCCTCACAGTACCTCTCTCTCTCAAAATATTTCTCACCATAACACCAATCTACACACTCTCCCAATATATGCAGGGGACACTAACTCATAATTACTGCACCACCTATGAAGTGCACCAAAAATCCAGGGAAATCTATTTGCAGACTTTTTGTCTTCCAAATACTCACGTGAAGCCATTTCTTCACCCCCAACTACAACATTAAGGGAAAAATTTACCCCCTGCAACCCCTTTACCTATAAATTCTCTCTATACTTTCTCTCTTAACTCAACACACACTAACATTCCATCCTTATCATATTCTACTCTCTCTAAAATTTCATTATCACTATCAATATTCACCCAATTATTTTCTAACACCATATTTTTACTTCTTTTATTATAATGCTCACCCCTACTTACCTTATCGTCTTTATTTTCATCTAATTTATTTGTTTCTCTACTATTCTCTACCCCCATTTTACTCTCAGAATTGTAATTAACATCATTATCATCACTATTCACTATTTATTTTCTAACGTTACCACTTCCACTAGTTTACTTTCACTAACCCCTTCACTTACCTTGTTACTCTGTTTATTAGTGTCATCACTATCTTCGTTCAAGAAAGCGTATAATCCCATTTTTTGTTCTCTCATGTGTTTCAGCTCATTATTGCATTTACTCCACTCATCATCAGTCATTCCTCTCAAAACCCTTTCAAACTCGTGCATGAATTCCGTATAATTCCATAACTCCCTTGATCCACTTACTTTATTTTCACGTGCCTCGGCCATGTTCATTTGGCTTTCATTTACATTGAGGCTGATATTTTCACTATTGCTTGCCATTTTACAGAGAAAAATATTTCCGTGTGTTTTTAAACTGTTGCTTTTTATCTTAACTTAACCTAACAATAACAACATAACCTACAATTGTAATGCACTATTTACGTGTTATGCTATATTATTTCGGTACCCACTCTGTTTCTGCACTCTGGCTCATTTATATAAAAAATAATTTTTTATATAAAGTCCCTGTTCTGGGCTGCCATTTGTTAACTCTCACCCTTTTAAAGAATATTTTTTGTGATGTTAATTGTAAAATTAACCTGTACTTGTAACGTGTCAAAATTTGGGTCATTTTATTTCCTACCATATGGGGTATTCGTCTTTTTATTTATTTCATTTTGGGTGGGAGTTTATAAATTTACTGTGATAGTTTATTTCCTGGCGAACGTTATTTTCATTATCACAGAACACATGGCAAGTGAAACAGTGTTGGAACAAAGCAGAGACGCAGTTACTGTATTGTGTAACTCGACAAAGGAATTCGTACCCCCTTCGAACTTCTCAGAACTCTGTATATGTGTGTCGATGCACGCGCGCCACTACTCAAACGGGCGCTCGGGGGACGCGGTCAGCCCGAAAACCAAGATGGCTAGAGAACAAAATTATTCATCGTCTCCTTAGCGGTCCTCAGGAAATGCTGCTAAGGACCGCCCACTTTAATGACGTCAGCCAGTGCCTAGCTGAAATCGTCTGCTATCTTAACTTCAAAAAACTACATGCATAGCATGGGACGAAGCTTCGGCGACGAAGATCAAGGCAGTGCTGTCCGTAGAAAGTATGAGATCACCTCAGCAATACCTGCTACGTTATCGGCCCCAGTCTGCTAACTGAACTCCACGGCGCCGGGATGAGCAAAGTAGGCTCGTCACGAAAAATTTTAATTTAACAGTAGAAAATGGAACAACAGTGAAAAGTTTATGTGACCGCGGTCAATCCAACGAATAGTACCGAGCAAAATGTTTGGCGAGCAATAAAAACCAAGATATTTTACAAAACGAGTGCGCGCGCGAACCACGTGCCGGCGGTTTACGTGTAAGGGCTGATGGGGCTTATTATAAAATGTTAAGGGATAAATAAATTTTCTGTGTGTATGCGTGAGTGAGCAAAGCTGGGCTGTTTGTGTTTGTGTTTGTGTGATCTAATTAAGGTAAGTCCATAGCATAAGTAAGTACAAGTAGTATTCATGTACCGAATCAAACAAAAGAGGAAATTAGTAAGAAGTTATGTAATACGCAAAAGCATGATAAAATGTGTTTTCTAATTTGAATTTTAATGATTTGAGAAAATTAAAATCTTAATTCTCTTCATAAACAATGTGTTGTGCAAATCATTCACACAACCTTAAGAAATTACGCCTGTATCCTAACGTACGTATGACGCAACCCTGAAGCCGAGGTTACTGAGTGATGGTAAGTAGAAGTTTCTTCACTTTTATTTTGCATTTTTATTATGTATTAATATAGAACATCTCAATGGCGCCACGAACTGGAATGAATTTAATAATATGAAATTCCATACCTACAAGTAAGATACAGGCGTAATTTAGAGGTTAGAGTGAAAATACGTAAAGTTACGTAAAATAATACTTGTTCAGATAATAAATAAATTACATATATAAAAGTATAACAATGGAAAATACAGAGAACGGAGTCGATTTGTCCGACTCGACTGTGATAAGCGAAACAGCTGAATTTGACGAATCAGCTGTGATGAATAGTCTTGAAATACATTCAACACCGAATGTAGGTCAAGACGACAAAACTATGAATGCAAGTAACACAAATGAAAAAGATAACACAGAGGATTCAGGGATTCAAGCAACCCCGACCTCAACAAAGTACAATAAGGTGGATAATGATATGTTGAGTATTATACTTAATCAATTAGAAAAAATGAATAATAAATTATTAGAAAAAATGAGTAATAAATTTGATAGTCGTTTTGACAGTAATGACATAAAATTGGACAGACAAAGTAGGGATATTAATGAGTTGAAATATGAGATTCAAGAAATGAATAAACATGTTGAAAATAAGAACGAAATAATAAGAGCTAGTTTAAATAAATTAGAACAGAGTGTGGAGAGAATGGAAGTAGTTGCAATGAATACAGAGAAAAATAAAACAAATGAAAATTGTAATGACAAATGTAAAAATATGATACCAGAGAAAGAGTTAATAAATGATAACAATAATGTTGAAAATAATGAGAATAATGGTGATGTATTTGAAGAATTAGTATCGGAGACGGATACGGTAAAAATAAAGAATGAGAGTACTGATGAGTTGGTGGAAGGTAGTGATGATGAGATGTTAATGTGTGTTAATGAGTTAGAGAGAGAGTGGAAAAATAATGTTGTTGTAGAGTGGGGACAGAGGGCAAATTTTCTCTTTATTATTTATGATGTTTATGATGCTTTATTGTGTTCACAAGTGTTGTTGTTGACGGGCAAGAGGTGTTTATTTTTGTTGAGTAATTGTGTACCCTCTGTCCGGAATAATTGTGAGAGTGTGACGTGGTGTTATGAAGAGAGAGAGGTCAGTAGAGAATGGTATGTAACAGAATTGTATAATTTGAATAGAAAGTATGACGAATGGAAAGAAAGTTTAAAAGTATATTTGAATGATAATGACTATAATGACTTGACAAAAGTAATTAACCCGATCATGCATGTATTTACCGATGGAGATGTAACAAAAATGCCTAACGTTGACTGGTTTAATGAGTATTTGAATAAGATGACTGAAGTTAGTTTGTATGGTTATAACACACAAAACAGTGATTTGTATGTTAATGAGATTGAAAAATGTTATATAACACCAAGACTTATCTGGGACGATGGAGGTTAAACTATAAAACAATAAAGGACAGTTAAATATTTTTGTTTTATGGGTTTTGATTTAGCTGATTTGAACATTGAAATAGGATAACTGAATAAATAATGAATCGGATTTGTAAATAAATATGTAGTGAATCCAATTGTATGTGTTGTGGTTAAGTGAACAGTGTGTGTAGGTAATTAATTGTTGTAATAATAATATTTGCAATTTAAAGCAATATCAGAATTAATCTTGGAAAACAGTAATTGAATAATAATAGTTGTTGATGGTAACGAATTTTGTATTGTTAATAATTAAATAAATTAAAGCAATTTGATACATGTTAAATATTTTGATTGATTATTTGAATGTTAATTAATTAAATTTTTTTGATGAATATAAATTATTGTACGAGATGGAAATTTGGTGATTAAAGGATAAATTGTTTGATTTAACTAATATTTTGTGTTAAATGTTTCAGAGGTGAGGTGAAAGTATTGTGGTGTGGGGATTATGTTTTGTATATATCATGTTAACTGAACTGTAAGTATAAAAATTTTATAATCATGTATAATAAAAAATGTTTACAGGTAACTAAGATTTTAATTCAATAGTGAGATTATTTGAAATAATTTTGTTCAATAAAAATGATAATTAAAAAAGTTTAATAATAATTAAAAGATGATATATACTAATGATTTGTAATGAATTTTGAAAATTTTAAGAAAGTCAAATGGTAGAAAGTGATGAATGAGTTAAATGTTTATTGATGAAAAGATTATATTTATTTAATGTATATAAAAACTTTATTAGTTAGTTATTAAGTTGCTATTGCGGGGGTGGCCTGTGCCCTCATAGATAGCGAAATGGGTTGGGGGTAACAGAGAGTGTTACCTCCATCGGAGGCCAAAATGGCGAAAATGTGCGACACACTTTTTTCGTGTAGATTAAAATTTACACACTGATAGACGACCGTGTCGCACATACTAGTGATGAATGTAACAGGCAGTGAAATGCAAGTTAGATTTCCCCGACTTTTCGGGCGATTACTGCCTTAGCAGCACTAATCGTGGATTTGGCTAGCGGCCAGCTATGGTCATATCAAGTCCCTTGACCATAGCTGACTTGAAATTGGTATATATTAGAAATTCAATGGGGGGTGACAATTAGGGGAAATCTCCCGGTACTATGGAACAGCGGCTGCCACTCTGCCCGCTTGGGGGCAGCAAAGCCAGGTGGTAGACCCGCATTAAGGGCGTTTAAATATATAAAAAAGGTATGTTGATACCTGAACCTTTTAAAATGTAACAGCGGAAGCAAAGACACGGAGAGGTAAAACTACTCCAAAATGTGCCGTCTTTGCAGAAGCGAAAGGGTGATACAGTCCTCCATAATTTGAAATAGTGTGTGTGGTTGGAGGTGGCTCAGATGAGCTACGAATTTAAATTTTACAACATAAAAAATTTTTTTAATTCAAATTTTGATCCAATAAAATTGCTTGTGCTCTGTTAAGTAACTAGCTGCTCAGACATTTAATATAAGGTGTTCATTACATGCTTTTAAATGTATTATTTTATTGTTGTACGTTAGATATAGGTGTTGATAAAATATGTGTTTTCATTATATGTGTGTACTTTAAACTAAGCCAATGATTAAACGTCTGGCAGGCGGGTAACACAAAATGATCAGAATCAGAAAAAGGGGAAACAATGAGGTGAGAAGTGAGTATAAATAAAAATATATATTTCATGTAATTTGTTCAATTTTGAGAGGTGTTCTCATTATGTTAGTAAGATCAGCTGATCAGCAATAACAGGTCACTGGTAAAATGGTTTATAAATGTTCCAAGTAATTAATGTTCAAGGTAATGTTTTAATGTATTACAGATGTTTTAAAGTAATGATAAAAATAATTTGATAAAGTGAGAAGTAAAGTAATGATTTATGCCAGTTAACAAGAGATAGTTTTGGGTGATGAATATTTTATGGGACATGTAGATCTGTCCAAGTTGAAGTCAAAGTTAAAGAAATAGTAGAGATGAAGATAATGTAATGTTGTTTTTGAGTTAATATATGTTATAGAGTTTTGAGAAGTATTGATGTTGACACAGTAGTAATGGAGAATATATGTAGAATTTTGAGTGATATATTGTTGTTTATAATTGATGTTGTTATTTTGTTGTAGTTGTAGGAAGGTAATGAGATTGAGATTTTGGGGATGGCAATTTTGTAGTAGGGGGTAGTGTAATGTGGGAGTCCGCAACATAATAATAAGTTGGGACGGGATAGTATCGATTTTAGTGAGAAGGGGCCGCCTTAGGTAGAATCCAGGGGCCAAATAAGGGAAATTGAGTTTTTTTGGGGGGGAAACACGTATCCTAAGTACAAAGGGTTAGAGAGTATTTTTTATATATATATATATATATATATAGAGAAGTTGGCGAATTGAGTTTAATGATAGGTTGGGGTTAGAGAGTGTTTTGGTAGATGTTTTGATAGAGATGGGTGTCATGGGAGTTGAAGTTGATGAATACTAGAGGCAAAGAGGTAAAGATTATATATGTATACAGATCAAGTAGTACAATAAATGAGAATAAATAATTTACATCACCCACAGTAGTGTAGAATACGATTGTTAAAGAAAGAGAGAGATTTATAATAAAGATATGAAATTTTAATTTACAACCAGTGACAGAATTTTGATAGAATTTGGAAATCATGTAGAACTAAGAATTGTTTATTTTGAATAATTTAAATGGCAATTTGCTTATTATTTATAATAATATTTTGTTGTTTTAAATATTTTATTTTATTATGTTTTGTGTTTCAAGTTAGGATGTTACAGATGTTGGATGTATTTTCAGATAACTTGTAAATAACATGTGGGTCAAGGTTGTGGACTTGACCTAGTTTCGATCAGCTGATGAGGTCATACACCCACTAAGCTTGTATAGTAGGAAGTCAATTTAATTTGTTTATTCGATCAATTTAAACCCAATTTTAAACAATGTCTAAATATAAAGGAAACATTTAAATAAAATTTGATTTTTTTCTTGAATTTTAAAAAATTGGAAATTTTAATTTTTGAAAAAAAAAAGAAAAGAAAATCTTGATTTTTCGCCTGCCAGCGAATGAATATTTTAAGTATTGGTTATTTTATTATTTGTGTGTTAACCGTGTTTATTTTATTGATTTATTTTGTATTGCCTTGTATTGTTAGACTCTAAGTGATTACATGTTAGGTTAAGGATATGTTCAATTAGAAGAAATGTTTAACTTAAGTCATTTAAAAAAAAACAGAAAATAATGAAGAGAATATTTTAGACTTTATTCAAATTTATGAATTAATTTTATCTGAAAACAACGTGTTGTAATTTAAAGAATTTCTAAAAAAAAATTTTGCAATTTTATAATCTATAATGTCAGTGTGTAATGTGAGAGTGTGTGAGCCCAGCATCTGCTAAAGGCAGCCCAGCTTGCATACAAGGGGAAACATATCGGTGGAGGATCTGGCATAATCTAAGCCAGGGATTGAGGATTTTTGGGGGTAGCATGTTAGGAGGTGAGGTGCGCTGTGGTAATTGTCTGTTCAATTTTTCGGTGTTGGGATCTCTTATGGAGAAGTCCAGTGATCTCGTTCAGATGAGTCCATAGTCGCCAAGCCAGGGGGGTCGTGTACCCATGAGGAGTAGGAACGAGGGGGTTGTTGGCACCAGTTCCTCACCGGTCCTCTTCGGGGTTTATCAATGAGATTTCTTCTGTTTTGGACAGCAGAATTCTCATTGAGGGAGTATTGTAACGTGTCAAAATTTGGGTCATTTTATTTCCTACCGTATGGGGTATTCGTCTTTTTATTTATTTCATTTTGGGTGGGAGTTTATAAATTTATTGTGATAGTTTTATTTCCCGGCGAACGTTATTTTCATTATCACAGAACACATGGCAAGTGAAACAGTGTTGGAACAAAGCAGAGACGCAGTTACTGTATTGTGTAACTCGACAAAGGATTTCGTACTCCCTTCGAACTTCTCAGAACTCTGTATATGTGTGTCGATGCACGCGCGCCACTACTCAAACGGGCGCTCGGGGGACGCGGTCAGCCCGAAAACCAAGATGGCTAGAGAACAAAATTATTCATCGTCTTCTTAGCGGTCCTCAGGAAATGCTGCTAAGGACCGCCCACTTTAATGACGTCAGCCAGTGCCTAGCTGAAATCGTCTGCTATCTTAACTTCAAAAAACTACATGCATAGCATGGGACGAAGCTTCGGCGACGAAGATCAAGGCAGTGCTTTCCATAGAAAGTATGAGATCACCTCAGCAATACCTGCTATGTTATCGGCCCCAGTCTGCTAACTGAACTCCACGGCGCCGGGATGAGCAAAGTAGGCTCGTCACGAAAAATTTTAATTTAACAGTAGAAAATGGAACAACAGTGAAAAGTTTATGTGACCGCGTTCAATCCAACGAATAGTACCGAGCAAAATGTTTGGCGAGCAATAAAAACCAAGATATTTTACAAAACGATGAGTGCGCGCGTGAACCACGTGCCGGCGGTTTACTTGTAAGGGCTGATGGGGCTTATTATAAAATGTTAAGGGATAAATAAATTTTCTGTGTGTATGCGTGAGTGAGCAAAGCTGGGCTGTTTGTGTTTGTGTGATCTAATTAAGGTAAGACCATAGCATAAGTAATTACAAGTAGTATTCATGTACCGAATCAAACAAAAGAGGAAATTAGTAAGAAGTTATGTAATACGCAAAAGCATGATAAAATGTGTTTTCTAATTTGAATTTTAATGATTTGAGAAAATTAAAATCTTAATTCTCTTCATAAACAATGTGTTGTGCAAATCATTCACACAACCTTAAGAAATTACGCCTGTATCCTAACGTACGTATGACGCAACCCTGAAGCCGAGGTTACTGAGTGATGGTAAGTAGAAGTTTCTTCACTTTTATTTTGCATTTTTATTATGTATTAATATAGAACATCTCATACTCACCATGCGGTTCACTACAGCTTCCGGTTCGCCACGTGGCTCTATCGCCAACATTAGTTAACTTATTTGGGTCCAAGGTATCGTTGAACGAGAGGCAGAAACAGTTGGGATTGTCGAAATAAAGATTCGTACACATGTACAGTATATACGACAGAACACTAGTTTTAATATTTCTCTGTATATTATGAACAACGTTACAAAAGGCTAAAATCAAAATGGAGTCATACTTAACAAGATAGCGGCTTTGCAGTTCCGCTACACTAATCATTAATTACCTTCATTACTTCCCTTTGATATGTAATTAGACATAAAAAATAAACATTTTATACTGCAGTTGTGATTTTAATTACTCACTTAGTTTCGTGTGAAATTTTTAACAATACATAAACCAATGCCTCGGTTTGATTACTGCCGGCATTCTCTTTCACTCTCTCTCTCTCTCTCTCTCTCTCTCTCTCTCTCTCTCTCTCTCACGCTCTCTCATTACACATTTTATTATCGGTACATTTAATTTTGTTTGTTATTATTTCAAGCTCGATTTTTTATAAGAGGATATTACTATAAATTTTGATTTTCCTGAAATGTTGCGAGTGTTGTGGTTCAGACGTTCTCCATGGCAGGCCCGGTGTTTGGTGTACTTAGCTGGTCGGTGTACTCTCTAGTTTTTATTGTCTGTCCTTTGCACTGAATTTACTTGATGTTAATGATTACTTTGATAACACTGTCTACTTGTAGTTACATTTTATTGATTCAAAAAACACTTTAGCTGGTAAACTTATGCCAGCGAAATTTTAGCGTGTTAACGCCATGGCGATATTCTGCAGACTGGGATGCCATACTTGCATAATTTTTCGTAGGTGGAAGGGATTACCTCGTTATCGTCTATTGTCTTAAGCGGACGATGCCATTGTTATGCATCACAATTGTTATGTTTTTCATTATTTATGACGTTCAACAGTGCTTTTTTAACTGGCTTGGTACAAATATGCGTGTAGAGTCGCATGTACGCCGTGACCTTGGAGTCGAGTTGTACTGGTGAAACTGCGTCTTGGGTAACTCATTTGGGAAAGTTAACCTAACCCTTTTACCTATATTAAAATACAATAAATTTATCCTCTCTGTACCAATGAATATTAAGACGGACTTTTGTACCGTCACATCAGCAGTACTCAATGACAGAACAAACAACACTCAAATATGTTTTTAAAACATTCTGATATGTAACACCAACAAATTCCGAAACGTTTACTGTTCCAATTGTATTTATTGATAGACTTATTTCACTTGTGTTTGTAAACGTAGATAAATACAATTACAGTATTATTATTATTATTGTTATTATTATTATTTGATTTATGTCGGAAACAATAAATGTATAATTCGGTTTTTAAGCCAGCTGTGTGAACACACACACACACACACACACACACACACACATTAAAACAAATGCAAGACTGATATAGAACATAACACAGTAACTAACAATGTACTGGTAACTAAAACATTACACGCAAGTTGGCAATACCTGCATTTGCATACCAGCTGATTATCCATGACCCTCCCGCCATTCACAATTTCAAAGTGGACTCGTCCATCCATAAATTGGTTTCTGCGCATATGCCCTTAACTTTCAATTTGACTGTACCCATTGGTGAGCGGTGACACACTCTGTCCTCGGACATACCTTTACATAATTTAAATAATTTTGATACAGTGTTGCTTACTGTAGTTAATGTAGTGTATTTAAGATTAGTGGAAGGGAAGCTTTATTATTCAGCTGAAACGAATTTCAGCTTATTAACAATAAATCCACTGGAGTTCTTGCAGGTAATCAGGAATTTACTCTGTGTGTGTGTGTGTGTGTGTGTGTTCGTATGTGTGTGTGTTTCATTATAACACAGTACTTATTTTTTTAAAAATTCTATAATTCAGAAATTTTCATTAACTTATACTGAAATAAGTGTTGATTAGATGGAATTATATTGTATGTTTTAATTCTAAAATGAATTAACACTGAACTCTTCACTGAAATGAATTTGTTTACTGTTTTTAGTAAACAAATTAAAATTACTAGAAAAGATAAAAGCTATTTAGAATTAATATTAGGCAATTACCTGTATTAACTCCCGTCTTGTGACTTATTTGGTTTTTTCTTAAAACGACGCGTTTCGAGAATAAATTCTCATCATCAGGTTTAAAAATACTATAAAAACATCAAAATCACCCAAAAGGGGTCGTCAACTAGTTAAAACACACAAAACACAAAAAACACCACTCATAATTTAACACCGACACAGTCCCGGCACAGTTCGATGCGCATCGTCTCGTTGCCAACGACCAACTGTTGCACTTTGTCTTACATGACCGTTATCATTGCCCGCTGACCTATCGATATCGATGGCCGGGACTAGTTGGTCGTTGGCAATGAGACGATGCGCATCGGACTGTGCCGGGACTGTGTCGGTGTTAAATTATGTGTGGTGTTTTTTATGTTTTGTGTGTTTTAACTAGTTGACGACCCCTTTTGGGTGATTTTGATGTTTTTATAGTATTTTTAAACCTGATGATGAGAATTTATTCTCGAAACGCATCGTTTTTAGAAAAAACCAAATAAGTCACAAGACGGAAGTTAATACAGGTAATTGCCTAATATTAATTCTAAATAGTTAGTAACGTGACTTGGAGACAATTAAAACAAAATGAAAACAAAATGAAAGATAAAAGAATTGGGGTACCATCTTGTGTGTACATTAAATGTTGAGACTTTCTGATTTGATTGTCATATGGTAATGTTAAAATCTCCAAACACACAAGTATCATAAATACTGTTGTCCAGACAGTTATTAGTAGTTATAATTAATGTTATGTTGCAGTATATTAGGGGTGACAAGCAACTGTACAGATGACGACATAAAAAAATATTATAAGAGACAGGCTGTATTAGTGCATCCAGACAAGAATTCTCAACCTGGTGCTGAAGAAGCTTTCAAAATACTTGTACATGCATTTGAATTGATAGGTGAACCGGTAAGATACACTTAAAATGTAATTAATTCTTATATATAGGTAATTAAAAAAAAAAAAATTGGTATCAGTTAATCCCCTGTGTACAGGTGACTAGTTTGCGTTTTACCCTTGTGGCAAGCCATTTGTACTAAAACCTGCCATTAGGTGGTGTACTGTATTGTGCATATTGTTATGTTCAATAGTATGAACAACATCTTATCTTTCTAATTTTCATTATTTTGTGTGTACAGTAATGTGGATAATTTTTCTAAAAATTTACAATTTTTGAATTATTTTCAGTTTTGTCAAGAAGTAAGAAAATAAATTTCTTAATACAATATTTTAATATATACAATTTTGTGGTATCAAGTATGTAATTGGAAAATCTAATATCAAAGTAGATAAGGGACAAGGTAAATGTTTACAGATATATACAAAATATATTATTACTGTTTTTTTAACACTTTCAACACAACTGATTTTCCTGTGTTATTCCATGATGAACCACCATTTTTAGCAATACTTCAACAAATTGTAATATATTTTGACAAAATAGTACTTATCAACTGTAAGCTCCTTCTGTGCAGGTTTTACAAATATTCTTAGTAGTCTCATCATATGGACATAAGTTTTAACAAATTAGATTTAAACATATTCTTTCATCACCAAAAAACAATGTTTTAAAATATTCATTATGTAAACTTATGGTGATTATGTTTACACTCTAATAGCTAATTTAGTTAGTCAGCATAAAAAACATGGATAACAGTAAAATTCTGAACAATTTTTGTCAGTTGGCACTATTACAGTAGATTCTCGTTAAAACAGGAAGAGCTGGCTGAATATCATTACCAGTTCAGTCCGTATCAACATCAGTGTCACACTTTCCTCACCTTTGCAGCATAGGTTCTTCTTGTGATGTATCTTGATGCAAGAAAAACCTATTTGCATTCTGTTCTTCCTTTCTGAGGCAATGTCGGCAATCTTGCGTACACGGTCTTTGGGATAAGCCATCTGCATTACCATTCACATGCCCCCACCGATGTTGTACCTTGAAGTTGTATTCTTGCAAAAAGCCACCGTGCTAACTGCCTTCCGGATTTTTAAACCTCAAGAGCCATGCGAGTGCAGCATGGTCAGTATGCATTGAAAACTCCCTCCCATACAGATATTGTAACGTTACATAACCCGGTCCCAATAAATTAAATCATGTAAGAAAATAAAGGTCAGAAATGGGTAACCTATAACTAGCTCTAAATTAAAATATATCACTAAACATTATAAACAATTCGAGTGATATACAGTGACAAGTGAGTTATAGTGTACCCATTGAGGTAAAAAGTGAAAGTGAAGGTAACTTATTACAGAATTGTGCTGTAGGTTTGGGAATTATAAAACTATGAGAGTAGACTATAATGCTACTAACTGATTTTGTATTTTATTAATTTATTGTAATATTTATATTGTGTAGACAACCAATTGTTATACGTAAGTTAATGTTATATTTTTTCAAATATTTGTGTTAGAATATAAGATAACCCAGGGTTCGTTTTAAAAAACATAAAAATTTAAATATAAAAGGATAATAAAAAATTAAAATAATACTATGAGGGAAATGGCAACAGGAAGTAGTGCAGTGTAGGAATACTATGAGAGACTAAATAAATAATATATATAAATTTATTTAAAGCTAATAAAATTATCAAATACTTATATACAAGGTCATAAGAAAATGAACAAAAACTTATTATGTAAACCAAATTGATAAAGAAACCGGAATGGAAAAGAATTATTTTTCGGTAAATAAAATATAAATTTATAATAATTACAAACTGCCTGTATAATAAAAATACTATGGGTTACTAAGAGTGACGAGAATAACAAGTATTGTTAATAATAAAAATTGGGAATAAAACCATAGAGTTGAAAAAATGATGCTACTACAATTATAATAAAAATAACCTTTCTGGAACTTTGGAGGAGTGAAAATTAGTACAGAATTAAAAAGAAACATGACCACTATATAATCATACATGATTTATCAAAATTAAATGGTTATACTCCTTAATAAACAGTGAAAGAAAACCTGATGATGATTCAACCTGGTTTCGCCATAGTTCAAATTGACGATAGAATATGAGCCAGACGGTAAAGAAATTATAACTCAAGACGGACCTCACCAGAGAAAAAGCTTCATTCCAGTAAGAACCATACGAAGAGAGGTAATATAAACATTTCGTTTAATAGTTCAAGAAGAAAACGCATTCCGAACGTTGATATAGAACACGAAACTAGTCATTTAATCACATGTTTTTTAAAGTAAACAAAAGCACGCTGCTCTCTTACGGCCATTCCTGGAACTACATACTAAACGAAAAATAAACAAATTTATTTAATATTTTTTCGGTATTTGTAAAGCTTAGTAATTATCCATTTCTGACCATCTCATAACAAAAAGAACTTACCCTGAACCCTGGGGAATTATTAAGAATTATATATTAATTGATGTTTTTGAAAATAGTGTAAAATTTGGTAAACAAAACCATATATGTTTTTCTCTTTAGACAATTCCATGTTTACTCTATGAAGTCGAGATTATGTTTTATTTAAGGAAAGATCAATTGTGATACTTGTATTTTGGTGGCAGGAAACAAAAAACCAATAATATAAATAAATAATATTATTGAAAAATGATATTGAATAATAAAGTGTGTTATACTTTGTGTAGTGGGTAGTCGTAATAGATTTCAGCACAAAAACAGAAGAGATCAACACATCGGATCAGATTTTGCTATAGTGTAGGCTGGTTAAACTAGGTGTGGAAACTTGTCTCACAATCAGCTGATTTAAATCACAGCGAACAATTTGAAAAAATCAGAAATCGTCGAAACCGAGTGTAAATAATCGGTACTTACTCTCTCTTCCTCATAAGGCTGAACAACTTCCCTCCTTGACCCCAAATCACACACTCTCGATTTCTGTTTAGATTGAGTAACATTAAAAAATACTTTATTTATTTTTTTAAAAAAAACTTCAGTTATTATAATTCATAAGTGGCGACTGCGGAGAGGCGGAAACTTTAATATCTCAAACCGCTACGTTACAGAATTGGCGCATAACAACATTGGGAGCTTAATTAAATAAGACGAACACCCAATAAGCCACATACAAAGTTTTCGCTATTAACTCTCCTATATCAACAAAAGCAGTACGTTACAGAATTGGCGCCCATCGCGGGGCTTGAACAACAGCGATCAGACCTTTTACGTTACAGAATTGGTGCTCAACGTAAAAGGGCGGTAATTAGAAAAGAATTTTGAAATTTAATAAAAATATATACCAAAAAATCTAATTATCGTTGGCAGTTATGAGAAAACAAGAAATGCATAATACCCGAGGCAAATCGAAGAAGAGGGCAGAAGAAAAGGAGATTGAAGAAGGTGGACAGGAACAAGAAATAGAATTAGTCACGGACAGTGAAATGAACCAACAGACAGGCGATAAAGAAGAAACCGAAGTAGTTATGGATACGGAAAAGGAAATAGTGGAAGAGGATGCCCAAGGGGACCAACCAGACAAAGCGGTAGCCAGAGAAGAACCTAATTGGCAAGACATGATGAAATTTATGGCAGAACAATTTAAGGAACAGAATAAACAAACTAATGAACAATTTAGAAAACAGGAGGCAAACTTGAGACAAACCAATGAGGAAAATAAGGAGAATTTTAAGAAGCAGGAGGAACAAAATAGACAGACCAATGAGAAAATAGATAGCATTCAGGAAAGTTTAGTCAAACAACTAAATGAAAAAATAGAAACCATTCATGGAAATATCAAACAAACCATGAATGAACAATACCATAAACTGAAAGAAACTGTTGAAGGACAAAGAGAAGAGATGAATGCAAAATTTGAAGAGAATAAAGAAAGTTTAAAGTGGATTGAGGGTAAGATGGAGAAGTTCAATAAGGAGATATGGGAAACTTTCGGAGAGAAGTTTGAAAATGTTAATACGCATATCCAGAAAGCAGATACATACAAGGAGGAGACAAATAAACAAATGGACCATAGTGTCAAGAATTTGGATGAAACATCAGACAGCACTTCAGAAGGTATTAAAGTAAGTCCGAATACAGAAGAGAGTAGGAAGGAAATAGAAATTACAGAATACCAAGGTGTAATGCCATCTGAAAATAAAAATAGCCACAACAAAAAGGATGTTCAAACCATGGAAAAGAAGACCAAGAAAATAATAAAAACATGTAGAAAGAGAATAATAAATACCAAGGAAGAATGGGAGATGATTACGGGTGGATTAATTATTGTATTCAACCTTCCAGTTAATGAACAGAGGGAGTTAATTAAGTTTACATCCCAGTTAAATGTGTCAACGATGGAAGTGTATCAGACAATATCAGTCATATCTTCAAGACGGAATATAACCTTCAAATATTTGGTAAATAATCCAGAGGTAAAAGGGAATGAAATGAGATTAAATATGAGCAAATATGTTATGTTAGAGGAGGTACAATACTTATTAGTTAAAAAGGAACGAACTGTGACGGAAAACGGTGACTTCTATGAAGACTTGGTATCAGCTGAGTTACGATGCCAGGTGAAAGAGAGGTATATAACAAATACCAAAATCATTATGAATACCCCAGTAATCCGAGTAAAGGGAGTACCTGAATTAATGGACCATGGTTAAACTAAACAATAACCAACCAGAAAAAAGGGGACTGATTTTCTGAAAACCGACCCAGCAACCCATTGAATAGCGGAAGAAAACCCCAAAATTCTAAAAAACTATGTAAGGACATCTTACTCAAGTTATTTTGAAACCATATAATTTAAAATGAAGAAAGTAAATACCCCAAAATTCTAAAAGCATGTAAGGACAACTTACTAAATATTTCGAAACAATATAATTTAAAATAAAAAGACAAAACACCAAGGAAATGTAAGAACGGATTATATAATTTAATTATAAATAACTGATTTAAACTGAAATAATAGGAAAAAGTAATATTTTTAATGGTAACAAACAGAAGAAAAATTAAATGAACAAAAACAATTGATGGTAATGTGCTCAGATAAGAAGAATAAAGAATAATTTAATGACTCCAATGAAACTGAAGGAGGATGATAATTAATACAATAATTAGAATTTCTCGGAATTGAAGATTATATAAGAAGAAATGATACGGAGAAATATGTCACAAGAAGTAAAGTCAAAAGAATTTTAACATAAGGCCTATCAATAATGTTATATGCTATTAGTTAATGGAAAAGAAGAAGGAATCAAGGAGAAGAAGAAATATAAAAATAAATGCAAACAGCTACAGTATGAAGAATCCCAAAAGTGTTTAGTACTAGTCGCTAATTGACTACTACTTATAAGTTTTTTATTTTTATGTATTGACCGTAGAAATGTTCCGGCAATAATTTTTATGAGCAGGGATGATGTTCTCCTGGTCTCAGAAGGTGTAAGGATGGACAGCGGAGTTATGGACCCAGAAGTGGCCACCCGACTGGTACCACCGCACAAGATAGGGAAAAATGTTAGGGAAATTGAATATTTAAGGGATAATAATTATAAAATAGCTGAAAAGAGTGATATTAGATTCCAGAAGTATAAATGAAGAAAATAGAAGGAAGATAGCAGACCGAAGCTTAATTGATAAAGCGAATTTATAGAAGTAAATAGAAATGAGTGTTAAAACAAGTTTAATATAATTAGTGTGACCAGTCCTTATAAAATAAAATGTGGAAGTACCACTACCCAGAGAAATAAATAATTGATGAATTTGCCTCCAAGAGAGAGAGAGTAGAGTAAGATAACAGCAATTACCACCAGTCTGAATTACCAGTCAGTTTACAACCAGTTTGAAATGAAACACTATTATGAAGATAAACCCAAGACTATTAGGAGAATGGAAACAATCAACAATTTATTTTAATAAACAAGTTAAACTAACATAAATTTGTTCTAGTGGGGGGGCTTTATGTAACGTTACATAACTCGGGCCCAATAAATTATATCATGTAAGAAAATAAAGGTCAGAAATGGGTAACCTATAACTAGCTCTAAATTAAAGTATATCACTAAACATTATAAACAATTCGAGTGATATACGTTGACAAGTGAGTTATAGTGTACCCATTGAAGTAAAAAGTGAAAGTGAAGGTAACTTATTACAGAATTGTGCTGTAGGTTTGGGAATTATAAAACTATGAGAGTAGACTATAATGCTACTAACTGATTTTGTATTTTATTAATTTATTGTAATATTTATATTGTGTAGACAACCAATTGTTATACGTAAGTTAATGTTATATTTTTTCAAATATTTGTGTTAGAATATAAGATAACCCAGGGTTCGTTTTAAAAAATATAAAAATTTAAATATAAAAGGATAATAAAAAATTAAAATAATACTATGAGGGAAATGGCAACAGGAAGTAGTGCAGTGTAGGAATACTATGAGAGACTAAATAAATAATATATATAAATTTATTTAAAGCTAATAAAATTATCAAATACTTATATACAAGGTCATAAGAAAATGAACAAAAACTTATTATGTAAACCAAATTGATAAAGAAACCGGAATGGAAAAGAATTATTTTTCGGTAAATAAAATATAAATTTATAATAATTACAAACTGCCTGTATAATAAAAATACTATGGGTTACTAAGAGTGACGAGAATAACAAGTATTGTTAATAATAAAAATTGGGAATAAAACCATAGAGTTGAAAAAATGATGCTACTACAATTATAATAAAAATAACCTTTCTGGAACTTTGGAGGAGTGAAAATTAGTACAGAATTAAAAAGCAACATGACCACTATATAATCATACATGATTTATCAAAATTAAATGGTTATACTCCTTAATAAACAGTGAAAGAAAACCTGATGATGATTCAACCTGGTTTCGCCATAGTTCAAGTTGACGATAGAATATGAGCCAGACGGTAAAGAAATTATAACTCAAGACGGACCTCACCAGAGAAAAAGCTTCATTCCAGTAAGAACCATACGAAGAGAGGTAATATAAACATTTCGTTTAATAGTTCAAGAAGAAAACGCATTCCGATCGTTGATATAGAACACGAAACTAGTCATTTAATCACGTTTTTTAAAGTAAACAAAAGCACGCTGCTCTCTTACGGCCATTCCTGGAACTACATACTAAACGAAAAATAAACAAATTTATTTAATATTTTTTCGGTATTTGTAAAGCTTAGTAATTATCCATTTCTGACCATCTCATAACAAAGAGAACTTACCCTGAACCCTGGGGAATTATTAAGAATTATATATTAATTGATGTTTTTGAAAATAGTGTAAAATTTGGTAAACAAAACCATATATGTTTTTCTCTTTAGACAATTCCATGTTTACTCTATGAAGTCGAGATTATGTTTTATTTAAGGAAAGATCAATTGTGATACTTGTATTTTGGTGGCAGGAAACAAAAAACCAATAATATAAATAAATAATATTATTGAAAAATGATATTGAATAATAAAGTGTGTTATACTTTGTGTAGTGGGTAGTCGTAATAGATTTCAGCACAAAAACAGAAGAGATCAACACATCGGATCAGATTTTGCTATAGTGTAGGCTGGTTAAACTAGGTGTGGAAACTTGTCTCACAATCAGCTGATTTAAATCACAGTGAACAATTTGAAAAAATCAGAAATCGTTGAAACCGAGTGTAAATAATCGGTACTTACTCTCTCTTCCTCATAAGGCTGAACAACTTCCCTCCTTGACCCCAAATCACACACTCTCGATTTCTGTTTAGATTGAGTAACATTAAAAAATACTTTATTTATTTTTTTAAAAAAAACTTCAGTTATTATAATTCATAAGTGGCGACTGCGGAGAGGCGGAAACTTTAATATCTCAAACCGCTACGTTACAGAATTGGCGCATAACAACATTGGGAGCTTAATTAAATAAGACGAACACCCAATAAGCCACATACAAAGTTTTCGCTATTAACTCTCCTATATCAACAAAAGCAGTACGTTACAGAATTGGCGCCCATCGCGGGGCTTGAACAACAGCGATCAGACCTTTTACGTTACAGAATTGGCGCTCAACGTAAAAGGGCGGTAATTAGAAAAGAATTTTGAAATTTAATAAAAATATATACCAAAAAATCTAATTATCGTTGGCAGTTATGAGAAAACAAGAAATGCATAATACCCGAGGCAAATCGAAGAAGAGGGCAGAAGAAAAGGAGATTGAAGAAGGTGGACAGGAACAAGAAATAGAATTAGTCACGGACAGTGAAATGAACCAACAGACAGGCGATAAAGAAGAAACCGAAGTAGTTATGGATACGGAAAAGGAAATAGTGGAAGAGGATGCCCAAGGGGACCAACCAGACAAAGCGGTAGCCAGAGAAGAACCTAATTGGCAAGACATGATGAAATTTATGGCAGAACAATTTAAGGAACAGAATAAACAAACTAATGAACAATTTAGAAAACAGGAGGCAAACTTGAGACAAACCAATGAGGAAAATAAGGAGAATTTTAAGAAGCAGGAGGAACAAAATAGACAGACCAATGAGAAAATAGATAGCATTCAGGAAAGTTTAGTCAAACAACTAAATGAAAAAATAGAAACCATTCATGGAAATATCAAACAAACCATGAATGAACAATACCATAAACTGAAAGAAACTGTTGAAGGACAAAGAGAAGAGATGAATGCAAAATTTGAAGAGAATAAAGAAAGTTTAAAGTGGATTGAGGGTAAGATGGAGAAGTTCAATAAGGAGATATGGGAAACTTTCGGAGAGAAGTTTGAAAATGTTAATACGCATATCCAGAAAGCAGATACATACAAGGAGGAGACAAATAAACAAATGGACCATAGTGTCAAGAATTTGGATGAAACATCAGACAGCACTTCAGAAGGTATTAAAGTAAGTCCGAATACAGAAGAGAGTAGGAAGGAAATAGAAATTACAGAATACCAAGGTGTAATGCCATCTGAAAATAAAAATAGCCACAACAAAAAGGATGTTCAAACCATGGAAAAGAAGACCAAGAAAATAATAAAAACATGTAGAAAGAGAATAATAAATACCAAGGAAGAATGGGAGATGATTACGGGTGGATTAATTATTGTATTCAACCTTCCAGTTAATGAACAGAGGGAGTTAATTAAGTTTACATCCCAGTTAAATGTGTCAACGATGGAAGTGTATCAGACAATATCAGTCATATCTTCAAGACGGAATATAACCTTCAAATATTTGGTAAATAATCCAGAGGTAAAAGGGAATGAAATGAGATTAAATATGAGCAAATATGTTATGTTAGAGGAGGTACAATACTTATTAGTTAAAAAGGAACGAACTGTGACGGAAAACGGTGACTTCTATGAAGACTTGGTATCAGCTGAGTTACGATGCCAGGTGAAAGAGAGGTATATAACAAATACCAAAATCATTATGAATACCCCAGTAATCCGAGTAAAGGGAGTACCTGAATTAATGGACCATGGTTAAACTAAACAATAACCAACCAGAAAAAAGGGGACTGATTTTCTGAAAACCGACCCAGCAACCCATTGAATAGCGGAAGAAAACCCCAAAATTCTAAAAAACTATGTAAGGACATCTTACTCAAGTTATTTTGAAACCATATAATTTAAAATGAAGAAAGTAAATACCCCAAAATTCTAAAAGCATGTAAGGACAACTTACTAAATATTTCGAAACAATATAATTTAAAATAAAAAGACAAAACACCAAGGAAATGTAAGAACGGATTATATAATTTAATTATAAATAACTGATTTAAACTGAAATAATAGGAAAAAGTAATATTTTTAATGGTAACAAACAGAAGAAAAATTAAATGAACAAAAACAATTGATGGTAATGTGCTCAGATAAGAAGAATAAAGAATAATTTAATGACTCCAATGAAACTGAAGGAGGATGATAATTAATACAATAATTAGAATTTCTCGGAATTGAAGATTATATAAGAAGAAATGATACGGAGAAATATGTCACAAGAAGTAAAGTCAAAAGAATTTTAACATAAGGCCTATCAATAATGTTATATGCTATTAGTTAATGGAAAAGAAGAAGGAATCAAGGAGAAGAAGAAATATAAAAATAAATGCAAACAGCTACAGTATGAAGAATCCCAAAAGTGTTTAGTACTAGTCGCTAATTGACTACTACTTATAAGTTTTTTATTTTTATGTATTGACCGTAGAAATGTTCCGGCAATAATTTTTATGAGCAGGGATGATGTTCTCCTGGTCTCAGAAGGTGTAAGGATGGACAGCGGAGTTATGGACCCAAAAGTGGCCACCCGACTGGTACCACCACACAAGATAGGGAAAAATGTTAGGGAAATTGAATATTTAAGGGATAATAATTATAAAATAGCTGAAAAGAGTGATATTAGATTCCAGAAGTATAAATGAAGAAAATAGAAGGAAGATAGCAGACCGAAGCTTAATTGATAAAGCGAATTTATAGAAGTAAATAGAAATGAGTGTTAAAACAAGTTTAATATAATTAGTGTGACCAGTCCTTATAAAATAAAATGTGGAAGTACCACTACCCAGAGAAATAAATAATTGATGAATTTGCCTCCAAGAGAGAGAGAGTAGAGTAAGATAACAGCAATTACCACCAGTCTGAATTACCAGTCAGTTTACAACCAGTTTGAAATGAAACACTATTATGAAGATAAAGCCAAGACTATTAGGAGAATGGAAACAAACAACAATTTATTTTAATAAACAAGTTAAACTAAAATAAATTTGTTCTAGTGGGGGGGGGCTTTATGTAACGTTACATAACCCTGGCCCAATAAATTATATCATGTAAGAAAATAAAGGTCAGAAATGGGTAACCTATAACTAGCTCTAAATTAAAGTATATCACTAAACATTATAAACAATTCGAGTGATATACGGTGACAAGTGAGTTATAGTGTACCCATTGAAGTAAAAAGTGAAAGTGAAGGTAACTTATTACAGAATTGTGCTGTAGGTTTGGGAATTATAAAACTATGAGAGTAGACTATAATGCTACTAACTGATTTTGTATTTTATTAATTTATTGTAATATTTATATTGTGTAGACAACCAATTGTTATACGTAAGTTAATGTTATATTTTTTCAAATATTTGTGTTAGAATATAAGATAACCCAGGGTTCGTTTTAAAAAACATAAAAATTTAAATATAAAAGGATAATAAAAAATTAAAATAATACTATGAGGGAAATGGCAACAGGAAGTAGTGCAGTGTAGGAATACTATGAGAGACTAAATAAATAATATATATAAATTTATTTAAAGATAATAAAATTATCAAATACTTATATACAAGGTCATAAGAAAATGAACAAAAACTTATTATGTAAACCAAATTGATAAAGAAACCGGAATGGAAAAGAATTATTTTTCGGTAAATAAAATATAAATTTATAATAATTACAAACTGCCTGTATAATAAAAATACTATGGGTTACTAAGAGTGACGAGAATAACAAGTATTGTTAATAATAAAAATTGGGAATAAAACCATAGAGTTGAAAAAATGATGCTACTACAATTATAATAAAAATAACCTTTCTGGAACTTTGGAGGAGTGAAAATTAGTACAGAATTAAAAAGAAACATGACCACTATATAATCATACATGATTTATCAAAATTAAATGGTTATACTCCTTAATAAACAGTGAAAGAAAACCTGATGATGATTCAACCTGGTTTCGCCATAGTTCAAGTTGACGATAGAATATGAGCCAGACGGTAAAGAAATTATAACTCAAGACGGACCTCACCAGAGAAAAAGCTTCATTCCAGTAAGAACCATACGAAGAGAGGTAATATAAACATTTCGTTTAATAGTTCAAGAAGAAAACGCATTCCGAACGTTGATATAGAACACGAAACTAGTCATTTAATCACATGTTTTTTAAAGTAAACAAAAGCACGCTGCTCTCTTACGGCCATTCCTGGAACTACATACTAAACGAAAAATAAACAAATTTATTTAATATTTTTTCGGTATTTGTAAAGCTTAGTAATTATCCATTTCTGACCATCTCATAACAAAAAGAACTTACCCTGAACCCTGGGGAATTATTAAGAATTATATATTAATTGATGTTTTTGAAAATAGTGTAAAATTTGGTAAACAAAACCATATATGTTTTTCTCTTTAGACAATTCCATGTTTACTCTATGAAGTCGAGATTATGTTTTATTTAAGGAAAGATCAATTGTGATACTTGTATTTTGGTGGCAGGAAACAAAAAACCAATAATATAAATAAATAATATTATTGAAAAATGATATTGAATAATAAAGTGTGTTATACTTTGTGTAGTGGGTAGTCGTAATAGATTTCAGCACAAAAACAGAAGAGATCAACACATCGGATCAGATTTTGCTATAGTGTAGGCTGGTTAAACTAGGTGTGGAAACTTGTCTCACAATCAGCTGATTTAAATCACAGTGAACAATTTGAAAAAATCAGAAATCGTTGAAACCGAGTGTAAATAATCGGTACTTACTCTCTCTTCCTCATAAGGCTGAACAACTTCCCTCCTTGACCCCAAATCACACACTCTCGATTTCTGTTTAGATTGAGTAACATTAAAAAATACTTTATTTATTTTTTAAAAAAAAACTTCAGTTATTATAATTCATAAGTGGCGACTGCGGAGAGGCGGAAACTTTAATATCTCAAACCGCTACGTTACAGAATTGGCGCATAACAACATTGGGAGCTTAATTAAATAAGACGAACACCCAATAAGCCACATACAAAGTTTTCGCTATTAACTCTCCTATATCAACAAAAGCAGTACGTTACAGAATTGGCGCCCATCGCGGGGCTTGAACAACAGCGATCAGACCTTTTACGTTACAGAATTGGCGCTCAACGTAAAAGGGCGGTAATTAGAAAAGAATTTTGAAATTTAATAAAAATATATACCAAAAAATCTAATTATCGTTGGCAGTTATGAGAAAACAAGAAATGCATAATACCCGAGGCAAATCGAAGAAGAGGGCAGAAGAAAAGGAGATTGAAGAAGGTGGACAGGAACAAGAAATAGAATTAGTCACGGACAGTGAAATGGACCAACAGACAGGCGATAAAGAAGAAACCGAAGTAGTTATGGATACGGAAAAGGAAATAGTGGAAGAGGATGCCCAAGGGGACCAACCAGACAAAGCGGTAGCCAGAGAAGAACCTAATTGGCAAGACATGATGAAATTTATGGCAGAACAATTTAAGGAACAGAATAAACAAACTAATGAACAATTTAGAAAACAGGAGGCAAACTTGAGACAAACCAATGAGGAAAATAAGGAGAATTTTAAGAAGCAGGAGGAACAAAATAGACAGACCAATGAGAAAATAGATAGCATTCAGGAAAGTTTAGTCAAACAACTAAATGAAAAAATAGAAACCATTCATGGAAATATCAAACAAACCATGAATGAACAATACCATAAACTGAAAGAAACTGTTGAAGGACAAAGAGAAGAGATGAATTCAAAATTTGAAGAGAATAAAGAAAGTTTAAAGCGGATTGAGGGTAAGATGGAGAAGTTCAATAAGGAGATATGGGAAACTTTCGGAGAGAAGTTTGAAAATGTTAATACGCATATCCAGAAAGCAGATACATACAAGGAGGAGACAAATAAACAAATGGACCATAGTGTCAAGAATTTGGATGAAACATCAGACAGCACTTCAGAAGGTATTAAAGTAAGTCCGAATACAGAAGAGAGTAGGAAGGAAATAGAAATTACAGAATACCAAGGTGTAATGCCATCTGAAAATAAAAATAGCCACAACAAAAAGGATGTTCAAACCATGGAAAAGAAGACCAAGAAAATAATAAAAACATGTAGAAAGAGAATAATAAATACCAAGGAAGAATGGGAGATGATTACGGGTGGATTAATTAATGTATTCAACCTTCCAGTTAATGAACAGAGGGAGTTAATTAAGTTTACATCCCAGTTAAATGTGTCAACGATGGAAGTGTATCAGACAATATCGGTCATATCTTCAAGGCGGAATATAACCTTCAAATATTTGGTAAATAATCCAGAGGTAAAAGGGAATGAAATGAGATTAAATATGAGCAAATATGTTATGTTAGAGGAGGTACAATACTTATTAGTTAAAAAGGAACGAACTGTGACGGAAAACGGTGACTTTTATGAAGACTTGGTATCAGCTGAGTTACGATGCCAGGTGAAAGAGAGGTATATAACAAATACCAAAATCATTATGAATACCCCAGTAATCCGAGTAAAGGGAGTACCTGAATTAATGGACCATGGTTAAACTAAACAATAACCAACCAGAAAAAAGGGGACTGATTTTCTGAAAACCGACCCAGCAACCCATTGAATAGCGGAAGAAAACCCCAAAATTCTAAAAAACTATGTAAGGACATCTTACTCAAGTTATTTTGAAACCATATAATTTAAAATGAAGAAAGTAAATACCCCAAAATTCTAAAAGCATGTAAGGACAACTTACTAAATATTTCGAAACAATATAATTTAAAATAAAAAGACAAAACACCAAGGAAATGTAAGAACGGATTATATAATTTAATTATAAATAACTGATTTAAACTGAAATAATAGGAAAAAGTAATATTTTTAATGGTAACAAACAGAAGAAAAATTAAATGAACAAAAACAATTGATGGTAATGTGCTCAGATAAGAAGAATAAAGAATAATTTAATGACTCCAATGAAACTGAAGGAGGATGATAATTAATACAATAATTAGAATTTCTCGGAATTGAAGATTATATAAGAAGAAATGATACGGAGAAATATGTCACAAGAAGTAAAGTCAAAAGAATTTTAACATAAGGCCTATCAATAATGTTATATGCTATTAGTTAATGGAAAAGAAGAAGGAATCAAGGAGAAGAAGAAATATAAAAATAAATGCAAACAGCTACAGTATGAAGAATCCCAAAAGTGTTTAGTACTAGTCGCTAATTGACTACTACTTATAAGTTTTTTATTTTTATGTATTGACCGTAGAAATGTTCCGGCAATAATTTTTATGAGCAGGGATGATGTTCTCCTGGTCTCAGAAGGTGTAAGGATGGACAGCGGAGTTATGGACCCAAAAGTGGCCACCCGACTGGTACCACCACACAAGATAGGGAAAAATGTTAGGGAAATTGAATATTTAAGGGATAATAATTATAAAATAGCTGAAAAGAGTGATATTAGATTCCAGAAGTATAAATGAAGAAAATAGAAGGAAGATAGCAGACCGAAGCTTAATTGATAAAGCGAATTTATAGAAGTAAATAGAAATGAGTGTTAAAACAAGTTTAATATAATTAGTGTGACCAGTCCTTATAAAATAAAATGTGGAAGTACCACTACCCAGAGAAATAAATAATTGATGAATTTGCCTCCAAGAGAGAGAGAGTAGAGTAAGATAACAGCAATTACCACCAGTCTGAATTACCAGTCAGTTTACAACCAGTTTGAAATGAAACACTATTATGAAGATAAAGCCAAGACTATTAGGAGAATGGAAACAAACAACAATTTATTTTAATAAACAAGTTAAACTAAAATAAATTTGTTCTAGTGGGGGGGGGCTTTATGTAACGTTACATAACCCTGGCCCAATAAATTATATCATGTAAGAAAATAAAGGTCAGAAATGGGTAACCTATAACTAGCTCTAAATTAAAGTATATCACTAAACATTATAAACAATTCGAGTGATATACGGTGACAAGTGAGTTATAGTGTACCCATTGAAGTAAAAAGTGAAAGTGAAGGTAACTTATTACAGAATTGTGCTGTAGGTTTGGGAATTATAAAACTATGAGAGTAGACTATAATGCTACTAACTGATTTTGTATTTTATTAATTTATTGTAATATTTATATTGTGTAGACAACCAATTGTTATACGTAAGTTAATGTTATATTTTTTCAAATATTTGTGTTAGAATATAAGATAACCCAGGGTTCGTTTTAAAAAACATAAAAATTTAAATATAAAAGGATAATAAAAAATTAAAATAATACTATGAGGGAAATGGCAACAGGAAGTAGTGCAGTGTAGGAATACTATGAGAGACTAAATAAATAATATATATAAATTTATTTAAAGATAATAAAATTATCAAATACTTATATACAAGGTCATAAGAAAATGAACAAAAACTTATTATGTAAACCAAATTGATAAAGAAACCGGAATGGAAAAGAATTATTTTTCGGTAAATAAAATATAAATTTATAATAATTACAAACTGCCTGTATAATAAAAATACTATGGGTTACTAAGAGTGACGAGAATAACAAGTATTGTTAATAATAAAAATTGGGAATAAAACCATAGAGTTGAAAAAATGATGCTACTACAATTATAATAAAAATAACCTTTATGGAACTTTGGAGGAGTGAAAATTAGTACAGAATTAAAAAGAAACATGACCACTATATAATCATACATGATTTATCAAAATTAAATGGTTATACTCCTTAATAAACAGTGAAAGAAAACCTGATGATGATTCAACCTGGTTTCGCCATAGTTCAAGTTGACGATAGAATATGAGCCAGACGGTAAAGAAATTATAACTCAAGACGGACCTCACCAGAGAAAAAGCTTCATTCCAGTAAGAACCATACGAAGAGAGGTAATATAAACATTTCGTTTAATAGTTCAAGAAGAAAACGCATTCCGAACGTTGATATAGAACACGAAACTAGTCATTTAATCACATGTTTTTTAAAGTAAACAAAAGCACGCTGCTCTCTTACGGCCATTCCTGGAACTACATACTAAACGAAAAATAAACAAATTTATTTAATATTTTTTCGGTATTTGTAAAGCTTAGTAATTATCCATTTCTGACCATCTCATAACAAAAAGAACTTACCCTGAACCCTGGGGAATTATTAAGAATTATATATTAATTGATGTTTTTGAAAATAGTGTAAAATTTGGTAAACAAAACCATATATGTTTTTCTCTTTAGACAATTCCATGTTTACTCTATGAAGTCGAGATTATGTTTTATTTAAGGAAAGATCAATTGTGATACTTGTATTTTGGTGGCAGGAAACAAAAAACCAATAATATAAATAAATAATATTATTGAAAAATGATATTGAATAATAAAGTGTGTTATACTTTGTGTAGTGGGTAGTCGTAATAGATTTCAGCACAAAAACAGAAGAGATCAACACATCGGATCAGATTTTGCTATAGTGTAGGCTGGTTAAACTAGGTGTGGAAACTTGTCTCACAATCAGCTGATTTAAATCACAGTGAACAATTTGAAAAAATCAGAAATCGTTGAAACCGAGTGTAAATAATCGGTACTTACTCTCTCTTCCTCATAAGGCTGAACAACTTCCCTCCTTGACCCCAAATCACACACTCTCGATTTCTGTTTAGATTGAGTAACATTAAAAAATACTTTATTTATTTTTTAAAAAAAAACTTCAGTTATTATAATTCATAAGTGGCGACTGCGGAGAGGCGGAAACTTTAATATCTCAAACCGCTACGTTACAGAATTGGCGCATAACAACATTGGGAGCTTAATTAAATAAGACGAACACCCAATAAGCCACATACAAAGTTTTCGCTATTAACTCTCCTATATCAACAAAAGCAGTACGTTACAGAATTGGCGCCCATCGCGGGGCTTGAACAACAGCGATCAGACCTTTTACGTTACAGAATTGGCGCTCAACGTAAAAGGGCGGTAATTAGAAAAGAATTTTGAAATTTAATAAAAATATATACCAAAAAATCTAATTATCGTTGGCAGTTATGAGAAAACAAGAAATGCATAATACCCGAGGCAAATCGAAGAAGAGGGCAGAAGAAAAGGAGATTGAAGAAGGTGGACAGGAACAAGAAATAGAATTAGTCACGGACAGTGAAATGGACCAACAGACAGGCGATAAAGAAGAAACCGAAGTAGTTATGGATACGGAAAAGGAAATAGTGGAAGAGGATGCCCAAGGGGACCAACCAGACAAAGCGGTAGCCAGAGAAGAACCTAATTGGCAAGACATGATGAAATTTATGGCAGAACAATTTAAGGAACAGAATAAACAAACTAATGAACAATTTAGAAAACAGGAGGCAAACTTGAGACAAACCAATGAGGAAAATAAGGAGAATTTTAAGAAGCAGGAGGAACAAAATAGACAGACCAATGAGAAAATAGATAGCATTCAGGAAAGTTTAGTCAAACAACTAAATGAAAAAATAGAAACCATTCATGGAAATATCAAACAAACCATGAATGAACAATACCATAAACTGAAAGAAACTGTTGAAGGACAAAGAGAAGAGATGAATTCAAAATTTGAAGAGAATAAAGAAAGTTTAAAGCGGATTGAGGGTAAGATGGAGAAGTTCAATAAGGAGATATGGGAAACTTTCGGAGAGAAGTTTGAAAATGTTAATACGCATATCCAGAAAGCAGATACATACAAGGAGGAGACAAATAAACAAATGGACCATAGTGTCAAGAATTTGGATGAAACATCAGACAGCACTTCAGAAGGTATTAAAGTAAGTCCGAATACAGAAGAGAGTAGGAAGGAAATAGAAATTACAGAATACCAAGGTGTAATGCCATCTGAAAATAAAAATAGCCACAACAAAAAGGATGTTCAAACCATGGAAAAGAAGACCAAGAAAATAATAAAAACATGTAGAAAGAGAATAATAAATACCAAGGAAGAATGGGAGATGATTACGGGTGGATTAATTAATGTATTCAACCTTCCAGTTAATGAACAGAGGGAGTTAATTAAGTTTACATCCCAGTTAAATGTGTCAACGATGGAAGTGTATCAGACAATATCGGTCATATCTTCAAGGCGGAATATAACCTTCAAATATTTGGTAAATAATCCAGAGGTAAAAGGGAATGAAATGAGATTAAATATGAGCAAATATGTTATGTTAGAGGAGGTACAATACTTATTAGTTAAAAAGGAACGAACTGTGACGGAAAACGGTGACTTTTATGAAGACTTGGTATCAGCTGAGTTACGATGCCAGGTGAAAGAGAGGTATATAACAAATACCAAAATCATTATGAATACCCCAGTAATCCGAGTAAAGGGAGTACCTGAATTAATGGACCATGGTTAAACTAAACAATAACCAACCAGAAAAAAGGGGACTGATTTTCTGAAAACCGACCCAGCAACCCATTGAATAGCGGAAGAAAACCCCAAAATTCTAAAAAACTATGTAAGGACATCTTACTCAAGTTATTTTGAAACCATATAATTTAAAATGAAGAAAGTAAATACCCCAAAATTCTAAAAGCATGTAAGGACAACTTACTAAATATTTCGAAACAATATAATTTAAAATAAAAAGACAAAACACCAAGGAAATGTAAGAACGGATTATATAATTTAATTATAAATAACTGATTTAAACTGAAATAATAGGAAAAAGTAATATTTTTAATGGTAACAAACAGAAGAAAAATTAAATGAACAAAAACAATTGATGGTAATGTGCTCAGATAAGAAGAATAAAGAATAATTTAATGACTCCAATGAAACTGAAGGAGGATGATAATTAATACAATAATTAGAATTTCTCGGAATTGAAGATTATATAAGAAGAAATGATACGGAGAAATATGTCACAAGAAGTAAAGTCAAAAGAATTTTAACATAAGGCCTATCAATAATGTTATATGCTATTAGTTAATGGAAAAGAAGAAGGAATCAAGGAGAAGAAGAAATATAAAAATAAATGCAAACAGCTACAGTATGAAGAATCCCAAAAGTGTTTAGTACTAGTCGCTAATTGACTACTACTTATAAGTTTTTTATTTTTATGTATTGACCGTAGAAATGTTCCGGCAATAATTTTTATGAGCAGGGATGATGTTCTCCTGGTCTCAGAAGGTGTAAGGATGGACAGCGGAGTTATGGACCCAAAAGTGGCCACCCGACTGGTACCACCACACAAGATAGGGAAAAATGTTAGGGAAATTGAATATTTAAGGGATAATAATTATAAAATAGCTGAAAAGAGTGATATTAGATTCCAGAAGTATAAATGAAGAAAATAGAAGGAAGATAGCAGACCGAAGCTTAATTGATAAAGCGAATTTATAGAAGTAAATAGAAATGAGTGTTAAAACAAGTTTAATATAATTAGTGTGACCAGTCCTTATAAAATAAAATGTGGAAGTACCACTACCCAGAGAAATAAATAATTGATGAATTTGCCTCCAAGAGAGAGAGAGTAGAGTAAGATAACAGCAATTACCACCAGTCTGAATTACCAGTCAGTTTACAACCAGTTTGAAATGAAACACTATTATGAAGATAAAGCCAAGACTATTAGGAGAATGGAAACAAACAACAATTTATTTTAATAAACAAGTTAAACTAAAATAAATTTGTTCTAGTGGGGGGGGGCTTTATGTAACGTTACATAACCCTGGCCCAATAAATTATATCATGTAAGAAAATAAAGGTCAGAAATGGGTAACCTATAACTAGCTCTAAATTAAAGTATATCACTAAACATTATAAACAATTCGAGTGATATACGGTGACAAGTGAGTTATAGTGTACCCATTGAAGTAAAAAGTGAAAGTGAAGGTAACTTATTACAGAATTGTGCTGTAGGTTTGGGAATTATAAAACTATGAGAGTAGACTATAATGCTACTAACTGATTTTGTATTTTATTAATTTATTGTAATATTTATATTGTGTAGACAACCAATTGTTATACGTAAGTTAATGTTATATTTTTTCAAATATTTGTGTTAGAATATAAGATAACCCAGGGTTCGTTTTAAAAAACATAAAAATTTAAATATAAAAGGATAATAAAAAATTAAAATAATACTATGAGGGAAATGGCAACAGGAAGTAGTGCAGTGTAGGAATACTATGAGAGACTAAATAAATAATATATATAAATTTATTTAAAGATAATAAAATTATCAAATACTTATATACAAGGTCATAAGAAAATGAACAAAAACTTATTATGTAAACCAAATTGATAAAGAAACCGGAATGGAAAAGAATTATTTTTCGGTAAATAAAATATAAATTTATAATAATTACAAACTGCCTGTATAATAAAAATACTATGGGTTACTAAGAGTGACGAGAATAACAAGTATTGTTAATAATAAAAATTGGGAATAAAACCATAGAGTTGAAAAAATGATGCTACTACAATTATAATAAAAATAACCTTTCTGGAACTTTGGAGGAGTGAAAATTAGTACAGAATTAAAAAGAAACATGACCACTATATAATCATACATGATTTATCAAAATTAAATGGTTATACTCCTTAATAAACAGTGAAAGAAAACCTGATGATGATTCAACCTGGTTTCGCCATAGTTCAAGTTGACGATAGAATATGAGCCAGACGGTAAAGAAATTATAACTCAAGACGGACCTCACCAGAGAAAAAGCTTCATTCCAGTAAGAACCATACGAAGAGAGGTAATATAAACATTTCGTTTAATAGTTCAAGAAGAAAACGCATTCCGAACGTTGATATAGAACACGAAACTAGTCATTTAATCACATGTTTTTTAAAGTAAACAAAAGCACGCTGCTCTCTTACGGCCATTCCTGGAACTACATACTAAACGAAAAATAAACAAATTTATTTAATATTTTTTCGGTATTTGTAAAGCTTAGTAATTATCCATTTCTGACCATCTCATAACAAAAAGAACTTACCCTGAACCCTGGGGAATTATTAAGAATTATATATTAATTGATGTTTTTGAAAATAGTGTAAAATTTGGTAAACAAAACCATATATGTTTTTCTCTTTAGACAATTCCATGTTTACTCTATGAAGTCGAGATTATGTTTTATTTAAGGAAAGATCAATTGTGATACTTGTATTTTGGTGGCAGGAAACAAAAAACCAATAATATAAATAAATAATATTATTGAAAAATGATATTGAATAATAAAGTGTGTTATACTTTTTGTAGTGGGTAGTTGTAATAGATTTCAGCACAAAAACAGAAGAGATCAACACATCGGATCAGATTTTGCTATAGTGTAGGCTGGTTAAACTAGGTGTGGAAACTTGTCTCACAATCAGTTGATTTAAATCACAGCGAACAATTTGAAAAAATCAGAAATCGTCGAAACCGAGTGTAAATAATTGGTACTTACTCTCTTCCTCATAAGGCTGAACAACTTCCCTCCTTGACCCCAAATCACACACTCTCGATTTCTGTTTAGATTGAGTAACATTAAAAAATACTTAATTTATTTTTTTAAAAAAAACTTCAGTTATTATAATTCATAAGTGGCGACTGCGGAGAGGCGGAAACTTTAATATCTCAAACCGCTACGTTACAGAATTGGCGCATAACAACATTGGGAGCTTAATTAAATAAGACGAACACCCAATAAGCCACATACAAAGTTTTCGCTATTAACTCTCCTATATCAACAAAAGCAGTACGTTACAATATTTATGGAAGTGTTCCAAATCTCGGACAGTAGCCAGCAACTCTCTCCATGTAATGCAATAATTTCTCTCTGCTTGCCGCTTGCTGTAATATGCTATTACTCATTCTTCAGAATTGTGCACTTGAGACAAAACTGCTCCTAAACCAGTATTGCTTGCATTCATGTCTATGCTGTACTTACCTTCAGAACTGGGAAAGTAAGATTTGGCTGTGACCATAATGCGATTTTTAAAGTCCTGAATGCTTGATGACACTCTCTTGATCACTCAAATTTTCATTTAGTCTTTTACAAAATGTTTGTAACATGAACATAACCCCAGGGAACACCTAAAATAGTGCCTACTCTTTGGAACTGGCTAGTCTCTCACTTTGACTTACTTTATTGAAATCATACTAACACGAGGTGCCGAGATCAGTTGGTCCAAATACTGTACTTCCTTCTGGAATAGAGAACACTTCTTCAGGCTCAGCTTTAGCTGGGGATCGTGAATTCTAGTTGAAACCTCCTTAAGGTTTTCCAAATAGTCCTTAAAACTATGGTTTTTCTGATAACTATGACATTGTCTAAATAAACAAGGCATGTTTTCCATGTCAGATCTTCCTTGGAGGACCAGGTCCATCAGTCTCTCTAATGGTGCTGGTGCAGTGCAGAGTCAAAATGGCATGACTTTAAACTGGAAGAGGCCACGTGGGGCAAATGAAACTGTCTTTTCTGTCTTCTTGATGAAGACCCACTTGGCAATATGTGCTCTACAGGTCCAATTTAGAAAACCACTAAGCTCCAGACAGTGTATTGAGTGTATCATTGATGGGAGGTACTGGACAGCAATCTTTCTTTGTCATGTTGTTCAGCTTCCGGTATTCTACACAGAAACATAACCCACCATCCTTCCATACCAGCACTTCCAGAGAAGACTAAGCACTTGACAAAGGCTTGATATTTCCCCTATCAACATGTCCTGTACTAACCAAGAGATTCCCTCCTGCTTAGCTAACGGAGGTTTTCAAGGAGGTTGTCGTATTGACATTGGATTCCCTGTATTGTTGCGATGTTGTCCAAGAGAGGTTCTTATCAATGACTGGCCCCGCACTGCAAAAACATCTTAAAATTGATTGTAAAACTGTCCAAGTTCTCTTACCTCACCACTTGAGAGATTGTCAGAAGATCTGTTCAACAATTTCTCAAGTTCCTGTAGTAATTTTGAAGTGTCTGAAGCACTGGGTCTCTGTTGTGTCATTCCGGCTACCCAGGCCACGGGAAAAATTTTACCTAGGTGTGTATTGCATTGTAGAGTGACAACGTGGTCCAGAATATTTGCCACGCTAATGGATACATTTCCAGTTTCATCTGGGTTTTACTAAACTTCTGGCAGTTAGTATGCCTGGTGTGCTGACTACATATATGTTCGAATATAGAGCAATGGTTCTCACTGGAGTTTGGTGTCACACATGCGCGCGCACACACACACACACAATCTATACATGTTTCAAGGATTATTAGTATGGACATACATAGTTTTATAGTGGATATTTTGTTGAATATTTTTTCAATTTAAATTATAAGATTCTAACAAATGCCTGTGAAAACTATAACAGACTGTATTAAACATTACACAACAGTTAAAATAGTTTAAAGTAATTACAAGAGATGTCATGTTATAGGAAAGAAGAAGTGCGTATGACAGATGCGTTGCCGAAACACATCAGGTTGAACAGGCGTGGAGTGAATTAAGCAAGTTATTATCACAGCTTCATCACAAGATGGAGTATGCAGCAAATACAATCAGGTATAGTAGCCATGTATACAAATGTATACATTTGCAAGACTTTGGTGCAATAAAGTGTTCTTAGAAGTGGTAGCATGGTAGTAAAATGACATTGAAATCCATGTAGATGCAGTGTTGCCATAATTAGTATTCATCAGCTGTAAACTATCACCTTCAGTGAAGCCAACCAATGTGTCATTGTCAACCACTGTTGGTAAAGGTGTTTAAGTGGAGTCAGTATCTTTTTAGGACAAAAAAATGGAAAAAATATTTCTCTTAGAAAATTCTCAATTTCTTCTTCTTTAAGAAAATATATAGTTTTATATGCTTTAATGGTCATTTCGATGTTAAAAATTTAATAAATTAAAAGAAATGCGCCCTATTTAACACACTATCGAAAGTTTTTATTTTATGCACAATAAAACCACTTCAGTAACCATTGAACATATTATTTTTTGTTTTAGTATGTTTAGGTTGGTAACACTAATTGTAAATTTCACAGCTGTTTTATTGAGGTTAAAATCATATATATTATTTCTGTTGTCAACATCCCTTTTTCTCAACTAAATACAAAGCCTACAGCGATTAATAAGGTATCAGTGGATAGGATTTTTTACCGACTTCTGACATAGCATACTCAGTTTATGTTAAAACACATTGTTTGTTTAAAATTTAAGTTAAAAGGTTAGGTTAGGTTGTCTTACCTGTTGCTTGGACAGGAATAGCGGCCAATTTATTGCCGGGTGGCAGAACTTCTCACTCCCTATTCAAATTACCTGTACCTATCCTTGACACTTCAGTGGCTATCAGGCCATATTCAAAACAAGCCGACCTACTTCGAAGAGCATCATTGATAATTTGGGATGAAGTTTCAGTGGTTCCCAAACACGCCCTAGGAATTGTTGATCGACTCCGAGATATTTCCAACGTAAACACACTTCAGAGGAAAAACAATAGTTTTCGGTGGCGACTTCAGGCAGGTACTTTCTGTTGTCAGGCACGGAAACAGAACGACCATAATAGAAGAAAACACAACAATCACCACTGTGGCGAACAATACAGAAACGAAAACTGACGCAAAATATGAGAACAGACGATCCAGAATTCAGCAATTGGCTGCTGGAGTTAGGAAACGGAGAACTCGAAGTGAAACACAATGTTTCACCGAACACAGTCAAGATTCCTAAGACATTCTACTGCGACGAAAACAAGATAATTGTGAAAGTGTTCCCAACTGGCAGCATTAATGCCAACAATGTCAACGACTTTATCAACACAGCCATATTATGCCCGAAAAATGAAGACGGTACAAAAATCAACGAACACATTGTGCAAAACAATGTAGAAGGAGATTGCAAAGTTTACTACAGTTGTGATTCCATACAATCCGACGAGGGGACTGACAACCAATTGTATCCTCTAGAATTCTTAAATAGTTTAAACCCATTAGGCTTGCCAACACATAAATTAATTTTGAAGAAAAACACTATTGTCATGTTGATCAGAAATTAAATGCTAAACAGGGCTTAATCAATGGGGCAAGAAAGGTGCTCCTCATGCACCTCCATGAATACACTGTCACTGCTCGGTTAATTGACTCTGGAAAAACTGTTGTCATACCCGAATTAACCTCACCCCATCCGACCCAACCATGCCTTTCCAAATGACCAGAAGACAGTTCCCACTGAAAGTTGCCTTTGCAATGACTATCAATAAGTCTCAGGGACAAACGCTTCAAAGAGCTGGATTATACTTGCCAAATGCTGTATTTACTCATGGACAACTCTATGTAGCCTTTTCAAGAGTCATTAACTCTAACAATATTTGTGTATCAATTACCGAAAATGATAAACAAAACATTCAAGATGATTGCATTCTGACATCAAATATTGTATACAAAGAGGTATTGTAAATTGTAAATAGGTTCACATTACAAAAAATTCAAGATGATTGCATTCTGACGTCAAATATTGTATACAAAGAGGTATTGTAAATTGTAAATACGTTCACATTAATAAACTCTCTTTTGCTATTTTGTGTATACACTTCGCTGAATATTTAATTTCAACAACCCAACAAAAGACTAAATCTTTTTTTTTTTGGAGGGGGGAGGGGAAGGTTCAATGTGCGAAAGTTTCGCATGGGTTTACTGGTAACACTATAATAGATATTGTAATGCGACACAATAGTAGCCCTAACCCAAAGCTTAAAACCGCTCAATTCAGTAGGTAGAATCACCAATACTATCCAAATAAACCAAATAAAAATGAACAACCCTTAGTTACAGAAAAAAGACTGTACAATATAAATAATAAGAGAAAAAAATACAATGCAAATAATATAAAATAACTAATTAAAATGTATTATAGTAAGTATAAAATATACATACAAACCTTTGTGTAAATAAGTGAATGTGAAGGAGTGGGGAATAAAGTTAATGATCCCTAGTATTATTCAAATATGTTATAAATACAATAAGTGTCAGTGAAGTCGTGACAGCATAAGTGCGAGTTAATTACTTTAAAAAAAAAAGGAAAACCCATAAATAACACCAATAGTGTATTGTGGTGAAGGGTTTCATCTCAGTTTGAGATGTTAGTGAAGGCTTTGGTGTAGGTAGTTGTATTTGTCTTCTACACCAAAACCTATAGTTATTAAACATTTATAAACTACAGTGTAAGTTAGTTTAAGCCTATTGGCAAAGTAAGAAAATTGTGTACTAGAAACCAGGACCTACGAACAATAATCTATTCATTAGCCAGTAATGCTTGATAAGGTTGATAGGATGGAAGAATGGTACACCAAGTAGTTTATAATTATTTGTCAATTTATAAATGTAGAATTTGGCCATGAAGGCAATACCTCGAAAGTAACATGTTAAAAGATTTTGTTCTAATTATATTATTTGTTAATTTATGATTGTAAACTTATCCATGTAAACACTACTTTAAGTAATAAGTCAAAAGATTTCATTTTTAACTATTGTGAAAACATGTTAAGGGTCAAGACTCATGTAATAAGATGTAACTCAGGAAAAAGGGTTCAAAACCAAAAACCTAGGTAATAATAAATGTTATTTAGAATATATTAATGAAATGCTATTGATGGCCTAGGCCACAAGTTCCATACAAAGGAAATAATGTCAGAAATGAGTAGATTAGTAAACCAATGTGATAAAACAGGAAAGGGACAAAATTTATATGATGAAGCTAATTGTTTTAACAGTATTATTACATATTAGATTAAGGAATTGTAAAGTGATATAACAAATGTATAATTAAAGTATAGGCCCAACATTAGAATTTTTGTAAGGTGGAAAACCACCCTTTATAATTAACCAATGTAAGTAAATGAAGTAGCAAAATGTTCATAATGACATAAAGAAAAGCATGATGTAATTTAAATTTAAGAAAACTTAAAGCTGAAAAAGGAGTATTTTTCTTATAGGCAGATGAACATTTAAATCTTGTAAACTGACCACGTGACCTTATGAACTCTCTGTTTTGACCAATCACAGGCCAGTATTGTGAGGGCATGGAACCGTTGAATAGTAAGGCAGGGATATAGAATTATTAGTATTGTATTGTTAACTATTGCAGAGAGCAGATGAGCTCTAATGAAGAAGTTTTAATTAAATAATAGTAATGTTTTTTGGACCGTTGGCGATAAAAAATTATAACTAATAGAAGCTATAAATACTGTGGAAGATTAGAAGACGAAAATATTTAAATTAAAACAACAAATAAATGCAGAACCTTTGAAAATCCTGATTGCCTACCATGAACACACTTTCATAACACCTGTGAGTGACGCCAACTTTAACTATTAACCACACTACAGGTACGATGACACAACACTACCGTAGACACTATCTACACTTACAGAAAAACACCAGTGATCATTTATTGAAGAATAATCTTAAAAAACTAAAACTCTGAACACTGAAACATTTATTTTAAAATAATTTGTAACAGCATGTGGCCAAACGTTTTCAGCGTCCATCTTGCCAATAGAGTCTGGTTGCCATAGCAACTAATAATAACGAAATATAGTATTAAGATTTTAAAATTTTACTTACCTTTGTAATGTATTGTATTTTTGTATGTATTTTCTGAATTCAGTGACAGCCTCAAAGAACCCTTAAACCCTGAGAATTGATATATTATTATAAATAATTTGTTTATTGAAACTTTTCAATGTAAAAGTTGAATTGAGCGCTAGAGTCAACCCGACCAATATTTGTTTCGACAAGTCGACTGTTCATTTTCTCTAAATAACGTAAACAAAAATAAACATTGTTATTTGGACTCAAAGGAGTTGTCATTGTAGATAATTTGAAGGTTTACAGGACAATTAATTCAACAAGAGAGTGAGCAGCGAACGGACCGAAGCATTTGGAAAAAGAACGGGGCGCTCGAGGACGCTATCGATTGCGGCAACAAGTCCGTATGTGACATAAGTGGGATCAATTTACACTAAACTAAACTCACTTCAAAATAAATAAATAAACCAAAAAACGAATACACAAAGAAGCTGTTCGGTAACAATATATAATATATAAAATTGTTTGCATAGCATTGGCAACCAAATTAATTGTCACGTTGATTGTGATTATGAACAGGAATTTATTTTATTGTGATTCTGTACTGTGTTACTTATGAGTAATATAATATTTGTAATATAAATTAAAGTGTGGTGTCTGATAAGCATAATTAATAAATAAGAACAAAATGAGTTTACACCTATTCTGTAACAACATAATGATTAAAGGTAGTAATTAATACAGACTCTGTTAATTTGAGTTTTAAAAATTTGTTATAAAAATTATGAAAACAGAGTCTATATAGTTTTTTACCAGAACTGTTCTTTTCAGTGCATGTTGTGATCCTATCTTTACTAAGATATATGCAATGTTGGTCTGAAAGGGACAGTCAAAATTTATAACCGCTTCGACCTTTGTTAAAAAGAAAAAACAAATTGTATATAAAATAAATAACATGCACACTGCATCGTCTTGTTACTTGCTAATGATATTACTTTTTCAGCTTTATTAACACAGCAGTTGGGTTTGTGTGTGAACGGACAGAACAGTTTTGTGTGTTTCATAAAAAAAACCTTGCAAGGTGTCAGACTAATATAGGGCTACAACTTGTTATCATGCCTTTTGTTTTGTTTATCTCCAGCTGTAATTCTGACCTCTGCTAAGAGATGCCTAAATTGCTGCTATCCCCTTAGTCTCAGGATGTGGTGGTAGACGTTTGCAAATCTTGTGTATGGACAAATCTTGCGTAAACAGCTGTGTCTCGTAGCAGAAATAAGAACTTTAGCTACTTAACCAAAGAAAGTTTCTTATTTGTTAAGCCAATATTTTTCATTCTCAGCTTACATGTTGAGGATGTGAAACCTAACCTCGAATACTATTTTGAAGAATTGTATCAATAAGCAAGACTCATAATTATTGTAGGTAATGAGTTGCCTTTTCCTTAATCTTTAATTTCAATATATCTTTGTGTATATGTATGCTGCAATGATAAATAAAAAATAATAAATTATTAGAACTGTATTATGTGGTTGACAATCTGCTGGTAGAAAAACTGATTGCAAAAAGTGGTGATGTGGTGTTACGATTAATTTTTGTGCGTTATGCAGGTGTACTAACTGTGGCAAAAGGCATAAAAGGGTAGCAATGCAGAGACCTTGTTATGCTGCAAGATTCTGTGCGCAGTGCAAGATTCATCATGCAGCCCGCGAGGTATTTTTGTTTTACATTATAGCTTTTTGTATAGATTTAGCTTAACACACAAAAACTGTACAGTGAGTTTACGATTTAAGTTAAGCTGTACCAGAATATTGGAGTTCAAACATAAATTGGTAAATTTGTAGACTATATTGAAGAAGACAGAGAGAAAGGCAGAGAAGAGGGAAGAGAGAGAGCAAGTTTTGCACTGCTCCTCTGGTGTGTAGCAGTTGTAAAATGTACAGGCCAGGGCTCCACAAGCTGTATTTTCCTGCTTGTGCTCGCTGTAATTTATGGCAAGAAAATAGACTCAATGTTGGTAAATGGAAGTGGCTCCATGAGCTGTAAGTTAGAGCGGCAGTAAGAATCACGGTACAACTACCAAGATCGTACTTCCGCTGTATAGAACATGTTCCATTTTTCTGCGACAGTTTGCCGCTGGTACCTGGCTCCATGCGCTGTAGTTTACTGCCGCTACACTTTTGTCTTTCCAATCCAGTATTCACTTATTTCCAGTTGCATTTTTATGATTTGTTTCTTTTGTTTTTTCCACTTTGTTGGATCTGCCAGTAGTAGCATAATTTTTGAAATGGAGTTAGATAGTGAACAAATCATTGTAGTCATAGGGAAATATTCACAATTATGGTCGAGGCATATTGTCAGCCAATTAAGTGTAACTTAAATCTTTTTATTAACTATAATTATTAAACAATTAATAAAACGATTAAATAATTAAATTGAAACCAAAATTATAAGAATTACTACAACTATTTCATTAAATTTAATTTTTATACACCTATCTATGCAGTGTGCAGTATGATTACTGCTCGTGGAGCCAAGCACCTGGGAATGGTGGCTGCGAATTAGCGCTTCTAAGCATTGTAATAATACAGCTTGTGGAGTCACCTCTTTTTTTACAGCAAAATCTAGCCGTAAAGTGTCACTTGTACCAGCTGTGTAATTTACAGCTTATAGAGCCGCGCCCTAACCCAGGTACTCATATAGCACAGGAACTACTACCCACAATTTTTTCTTGTATAATTTTAGTCGTTGTACTGGGATGCTAATTATTGTTAGCATTGAGTAAGAATAAAAACAGGTTAATGCTGAGGATTGATATTTGAAGAGATGATTTGTATTCCTGGTGTACAAAATTTATTGATAACAAGACAAAACGCTTCTGTTGATTGGTTTGTACAATTATGTTTTATATGGTGTATTTTGTTTTTTATTGTAGGGTGATATATGGGCTGAAAGTTGGATGCTGGGTTTCTTGTGGCACTACTTTGCATGTATGGAGGGTGCAGTGTACGACATAACAGAATGGTAAGATTTTATGGTATAATCATTTTTACTTTTGTTTTTAGAATACAAACTATAAACTTTTTTGTTCTCTTGTAATTTCAAATAAGTGTATATCTGATAATATCCACTGTATGCAAAATTGTATGTGTATTTTCCTGGTGTTTCAGGGCAGCATGTCAGGCAGACAATCTCAAGCATTTAAAAGCCAACAGCCATGCTGTACAATACCGAATAGTTCTTGGCAAACAATCAACACATTACAGGAATAAAGATAATTACAAGTAAGGAGTTTAAGCATTTTCACTTGACCCTTTTAACATTTATTATCAGTGTTTAAAATACAAACCTTGTTTTCATGTAATATGGAAATTAGATGACATCATGAATCCATTAATACTGCTAATCTAGGCTAATTAGGCTTATTCAGCAGTTGAAGTGGTTTTATTATTTATCATGGGTACTTGTTTTTTTTCTTTTTATGTGTAATGATAAGACCAATTGATCAATACTATTGTATCAAGTTTTCCCCCATAGGCTTGGTGATATTCAAGTTAAAAGAGTTCATAAGATGCAGCTGGATTTCATGATGCTATAGAGTCATACAAATTAAAGAATGGTTTCATCAGTTGGGTAAACTTGTTATTAGTGATCAGCAGAGTTTCACGAACTTTTTTAGCCCACAACACAGTACAAATAAATAGTCAGAAGCTGTGGCATACTATCTCCGTCTACATACCGACACCCCTCACCATCAGTACCTTTCCATGATGGCTTTGAAATCACACGGCAGCGTTATATACATTAATAATGAATGTTACTTACTTACCTCGGTACTACTTGTAGTTTTCCAGTTATGTCAGTGGACTTTCTCAACTGCAACTCAAATTTATCAACAAACTTAGATTTTTGTGACTTATAAAATTACAAAAAGCCATTGAAACACATCTTCTCACATACATTTTATTTGCAATTTCTTAACTTACAAAATAATGAAAATATAAAAATATTACAAGATTAAAGTTTGTTCTGTGTTAAGTAAGTTTTGTAGTAGTCTTTCTGCTTCCAAATTTTATGCGATACATGGGATTGGTGTTTTTTCATTAGGTCCTTGTTCCAGTCGAGTAGTGGACAAAGACACTCTCATGTGTTAGAAGTTGAGATTGATTTTTTAATTTTATTTGGTTCATTGTGAAAAACACTGAGTCACAAATATAAAGGCCGTATTACATTTATCAGAAAGCAGCGCTGCAAAATGATTGTGTTTGACCCTATTACACTTAACATCTTTCTGCGCTGCTTTCTGATCATCGAAGCAAAGGAGGGGAGACGTTTTAAGGGAGTTCATCTTTTTTATTACCACATCACGGGTTTGTCAACTTCATTAAATTTTTCTATTAATTCTGTCCACGCTTTCTCTTTGGCTACATGGTCCAAATATTCGGAACTTTTAACTTCCACAGGCACAAGTTTTTTATAAATTTCAATTATTTCACTTATTAGCTCTTTTGAATATACTCGAAGATCTGCCATATCTTACATAAAACGAAATAAAATTTTTCAGTAATCTTCATTGTGTTAATATTTAATTGCTACTGTTGAGTTGGTTATGTGAATGCGCAGGAAGGCAGTTGGCGGAGGCGCATGCGTAGTACGTAATCTGTTCGCTGCTTTCTGACGGACCTATTACATTTGTCATCTTTCTGTTCAGTCTATCCGATAATATCAAACAAGTTGGATATGCGAGCTGCAATCTGACGAGGTCTTTCTGATGGGTTTGCTGTATTACATTTACAAAGTAATAACGTGATACAGGTTGTTTCATGATATTTAAACGCATGAAGACATTGGGTGAACCCGTTGGACACCTAGATGCTTCGGACCTCCCTACATATTGTCAGAATTATTGTACATATTGTATTACATTTGTCAGAATGCAGCACTGCTTTCTGCGATCAGATTGCAGCGATGCTTTCTGCGATCAGATTGCACCACTGCTTTCTGATAAATGTAATACGGCCTTAAGATGTAGAAAAGGGAGGGAGCTTTTTTTTTTTGTTGAGTTAGACATGTTATTATATTTTTTTTATTATTTTTCCAAAATTTCACAGCACACTAGAGTGCTGTTTGAGAAACACTGGTGATCAGTATTCTGATAAACCTCTGCTACTACACTTTTCAAAACACTTTCTCAGGCCTTCCAATAGCTGTGAAAGCTGGTTATAAGAAGGAATCCAGATATCATTGTTACTGGCATTTAAAACCAAAATCCACACCATCATATGACTGACTTAAGAAGTAGTTTTTGACATAATAAATTAATTTAATTTATTATTTATTTTTATTTTTTTAATTTAATTTAATTTATTTGTAGTTTTTGATGTTGGCAACAGTAGAGGCTGTACATATGTCATGTCATTTTTAAGAATAACTTGGGTTTGCATATAATGGACACGATATTTATTATTGGGTGATCTCAAAGACTGCGGCCGTACCAGAATGTGCCAATAAATCATACTTATTCTATGCAGAGCGTGGTCATTGGTGACAAGTTGTGGATATATAGATATAACCTAGCCACCAGCATTCAATTATCATTGTAGAGTATTGTTCCTGTGGTCAAAGAAAGCAAGGCCAGTAAGGCCCAAAGTCATAGTGATGCTGATTCTTTTTTCTGACACGGATATGTATTTGAAGTACGAGGGCTATCCAGAAAGTAACAGACGTTTTGACCGACCGCGGCGGTGGGCGGGGATAGAGCCGCCATCTTGGTGTCGGAACGTTCCTACACTCAGTACGCAACCAGCTGTGGTAGCGTGCGGTCTGTGCCCCTCTTACTTTGCTCTCTGTGACGTGTTAAAATGTGCGCTGCAATAGAAAATCCCGCCACTTGTGAGGTGCGTTCTGTGATTAGGTTTTTGTTCGCAAAAAATCACAAACCAATTGAAATTTATCGCCAAGTTTGTGATGTGTACGGAAAAGGAATAATGAATGAAAGCCGAGTGAGGCAATGGTGCATTGATTTTAAAAATGGCCGTACCAATGTTCACGATGAGGACCGCAGTGGTAGACCTAGCCATGTGACTGATGAACTGGTGATGAAAATCAACGACAAAATTCGTGAAGATCGTCGTTTCACGATTACGGAACTTTCGAAACAATTTCCCCAAATTTCACGGAGTTTGGTGCATGAAATTGTGGCGGAAAAGCTTGGTTACCACAAATTTTGTGCTAGGTGGATTCCGAAAATCCTAACGGAAGACCACAAAAAAGAAAGTCAGCAAGAAAGATCATGGCTACTGTGTTTTGGGACTCTGAAGGAGTGATTCTCGTTGATTTTCTTGAACGTGGCACAACAATTAACTCAGAGAGGTATTGTGAAACACTGAGAAAGTTAAGGCGCGCGATACAAAACAAGTGTCGGGGAAAACTTAGTGCGAAGATTTTGTTTTTTCACGACAACGCACGTCCACACACGGCCAATCGTACCCGAGAGCTCTTCGATAGTTTTGGATGGGAGGTGTTCGATCATCCACCATACAGCCCGGATTTGGCGCCGAGCGACTATCACCTCTTCCCAGCGATGAAGACATGGCTCGCTACACAACGCTTTGATACTGACGCCGAACTGCATGCCGGTGTAAACCAGTGGTTGAAATCGCAGGCGGCAGATTTCTACAGAGACGGTATTGAAAAACTTGTGCCACGGTATGATAAGTGCCTTAATTTGAATGGCGATTATGTAGAAAAATAGCTTAAGAGTGTACCTTTCAAATGTATATAATAAAATTTTGTTTTTTCATTTTGTAAATTTTTTATTTCAAAACGTCTGTTACTTTCTGGATAGCCCTCGTATATACCAGAAGGTGAACTGTTAACAGGAGAATTTTTTTAAAAAGGTTTCCATTGTCTTTTATGTTTGGTACAAGAGACAGTAGCCGTGAGCAAATCATAGAGTATGGAAATTTTATAACACTAACTATTTATTAAGTGGTCACTAGTGGTAACTATACAATAGTGGTAACTATTTATTAATTAACTTTGTAATTAATAAATAAAGTAAATTACTTAATAAATATATAACTTATAGCCAAATAATTTATTAAAATTAAGTTACAGGTAGTAAGTACACTATTGCTGTCTCGGTTTACAGAGTACAGTTAAATTTCTTGTCTAAAGAGGACATATCTTAATATATAATATTGTAAAATGTGGATTATTCAAATTGCCATATTAAAAAAATTCTTACATTTTGATGTTTATTGTTAGTAATCGGTATCTACAATTTTTAAACTTGTATTGCCAATACATAATCAGTTTGTTCTTGGCGAGGCCTTTCATGTCTCCACCATTCTCATGTCTTATTCTTCAACCCTGTACTTTACAGAAAGGATTTGAGAGTGTTGGAGACCCAAAAGGCCTTGACAAGAATAAAGTAATTAGCAGGTTGGCTAATCAAAAATTTATGTCAAAAAATATGATATATGTTTAGAAAATTGAAAGAAGAGTATGAAAAATGGGATCTAAACATAAACACTACTAAAACAGAATATCTGAAAATAGGAGACATGCAAGAAGAAGACCAAGATCTGCAAATCCATAGAATTGGAAATTGTAGCGAATTCAAATATTTGGGAAGCATTATTTCAGAAAATGGAACAACAAAAAATGACATAAAAAATAGGATACAACAGGTAAAAAAGGCTATTCGTTTGCTAAACTCGTTACTTTGGTCGAACAAAATGAAACTTCAAACTAAACTGACAATCTACACAACTATTGTGGAGCCCATTTTAACTTATGGCTGCGAATGCTGGCAACTTTCAGATAAAGAGAAAAATATGATAGAAACTGTGGAAATGGACTTCTTAAGAAGAGCGTGTAATATTTCTAGATTGCAGCATGTTAGAAACGAAGATATAAGAAGGAAAACAGGGCGCGTATTTACAACAGCAGAAAGAATAGAATCCAGACAGTTGCTATGGTATGGTCACGTAATGAGGATGGAGGAGAAGCGATGGCCAAAGAAAGCCACAAAACAGGCAAAGAAAAGGAAGACTGACAACACAATGGAGAACAGGAATTAGGAAAAGCATGAGAGATTGAGCTATTGAAGATGATGGCTGGAAGGATAGGGAGAAATGGCGATTGAAATGTGGGATGCGGCATAGACTGTAGGACCCCCGCTAATAAAAAAATATATATGATATGGCCAACAGATCTACAACTAAATTATTTATTATTTGTTTATAAATCTGTGGCCATAATCTTAAACGTTGCAACTCGAAGAGCACTGTAATCTAAACGTGGTTGCTCTCTGAAAGTTATAAATGCAATTTAACACTGAAATAGATATATGTTGCGAATGAAAACTTGATTGTGAATGTTGAGTTGATCATATCAGGTTACATTTATATGGCTAAAGTAAACATAAAATTTAAATATTATGGCTTTATTAATATTTTGACTATCAGAAAGCCATTATGGTAGTTAGGGACAGCTCATTTGTACTAAATTGTGAATAATTCATCATACTGTGAAATATTTACTGAATTTATAGTTTCTTTGGTTAAGGAGAGTCTCTGTAACAAAGTTTTGATATCTAAAAGCATTATATTGTGACTACTAATAATACAAAATAATTTAAACTAATAGTGCTTTGTTTGTATTCTGTAGTTGAAAGACAAATAACATGCCTCTCTGTTATAGTGTTCACTCGTACTGCTTAAATGAATTTTAAATTTAATAATTTTATAGTTATTTTAATCGTTTATGACGTTAGTATAGATTAAGGGCAGATTTTGTTTTTTTTTACATGTGTAGCTATTTCATTTTTATGGAATACATCGATATGGTTATTTTAATAATTAAAAGAACACAATGCTTATTGCTGAAGTTTCTACCACCAGTTTTTCTATAATGTTTTAGCATTTTAAATACTAATGCCACAAAGTGTATCAGTTTATAGTATTAAATTATGAGAAAATTGCAAGTTACTTGAAACTTTTATCAAAGAAAATTAACGAATTAACTTGTGCCATAAGTGTTACTAAAACAGTTGGTGCAGGAATTAATTTTTTTTCGAGTTCACGTAGAAATGTTTTTTGCTTGGTTGGTTGAAATGGAATTTGCGCTTTCACAAAGGAGTATACTTACTTATTTTTGAATTGTGTTGCAGTGAGCCAGATCTGGAAGAATTTCTGAACAATTTGTATTCACAGTCTGGCACAAACATGAATACATCTGGAGGAAGTGACAGTAACACTGCACGACAGCGTCGTAAAGGAAAACGTAAGAAGTGAACTGACTGTTGAAACAGCTGGTCTGTTTTTCTTCATGGATCCAACGAAAATGTATTTGGTTGAAATTTATTTCATAAAAATGTGTGTGTTTATTATTATTACAACTCTACAAAAATATATGAGGACCAAGCTTTTGCCTTTCAGTCAATAATGCAGATATATAAGTGTATATTCCATATGTGACACCTTTGTCAGATATTAGGGCCTTAAATACAACAATGAAATATTTATATAAACGTACGCTGACAACTAAATCTATATTTATGTTGTTCACAGTTGTTCTGTCGTATTTATTCAGAAATCATTTTTAACGTATCTGACATTCAGATGTGGACTTTATTTGAAAATGAATGAAGTAAGCTGTTTAAGGTTATTTATCTTAAAATATTTAATTCTGTATATCATGTGCATATTTTTTTAATTTTATTTACAATTTTTTTATTTATGTAAAGACTGCATTTTTGTAATTCTTGTCTAAGAAGCATTGCATTCATTAACAAACAAACAAATGGCAATTACACCTATTGTATAAGAAAAGGTAATTAATGTAAAAACTGTGAATTATCATTTTTTATTTTTTTAAACTATTGCATTTACTTAGTTGCTAGGTACATATGTTGGGAGAAATTGAATCTGATATTTGTGAGATTATACATTTTAAGCATTGATACTGAAATGTGTCTTCAGAATGTTATTAATAAGAATTGTGAGTAAATTTCATAACCATCAGGTATTGATTTTATATTATTATTTAAGACCCAGTAACTACTGAAAAAAATCTTACGCAAGTAATAACTTGTAACTTGGCTTGAGTGGTAACTTATAAATAATACAAGAACAAGTAAGCTTATACTGCTTCATAACCATTGGTTGTAATTTTATTTTGGAGAATCAAATAAGGAAGGGAACAATGATAAAAGTAAGTTGTTGAGAAAGAAAGTTGCTATTTTTTCATTGATATTGTCTTCATTCATATGGCAAGAATTTCAGAATAAACAACTTAAGAAATAAAAACCTTAATACATTTTAGAATTGTTTTCTTTCCCTTTATCATATCCTTGTGACTCAATAGTGCTGTCACGTGGTTAAAGCGGTTAAAGCATCATGGCTTTACTTGTAAAGTTAAACACCATATGCATGAAGCAAAACAAACACTGGATAGATGAACGCATAACGGCTTGCTGGTTGGAGACCATCTCTAATCTTGGAAATGTAGACAGAAGGGCAATGGTTCATTTTGATTTGATTTCCTCTTTATATAACCAACTTTCCATACATGGCAGTGATACATTAAAGTTAATAATTCAACTTAGCAGTACTATGGGAATAGTTTCAGTAGTGTTGGAAGATTATCGTCGTCTACAGAAGGTTGTATTTTGCTGCAAAAATATTTCATTCCATTTTTAGCATTAAGGTCGAGATAAACAGTTTTTAAAATGCTTAAGTCAAGACATTACATGTTGCTTACTGTGCCAAAATGAGATTAAAGAGATAACAACAAACAACTGATACTAGTAACTGTGTGAAGCCACTAACTAACCATAAGTAAGAGCAGCCAGCAGCTGTGTGGAGCAGCCCACTCATACAGCCTACTTATTGTGTGTCAGAAAGTATAGAATAACTAGACAAACTGACAGGTGAACTGTAAAACAAGGTATGTAATCACTTAAATGAAAAGAAACTCAATATTGATAAATGAACATAAGCTTTCACAACAGGTGTTTATATTATCACATTCTCCGGGCTGTTAGGTCGTGGTCTAGGTTATTCATCTTTATCTCCAGACATTTCATCTATACCGATGACGGACATCTTCATTGGTGCGCGGGAACACAGATCACAACATCAGCAAATGAAATGAACAGTCCCATGGGAACACAGATTACAACCACCCTGGAATGAATACAAAGACAAACTAGCAGAAAAGTATATATTGGCACCACAAAACACAGCATCAATACCTGCTTAGGTAACACAAGCACCAGTGATGTCTGGGCCAAACACAGAAGTCTGCTATGGCGGAATATGCGCTTTCTAATGACAACCATACAGTTTTGTTTGGAGAGACAGGTTGTGATCTCGACTCGCTGGTACTTTGCTTGGTTGTAGAGAGAGGCAGTTGAAATAAGGAAGAGGAGTCTTTAGCGCTCAGTAAATATTGGATACCAGCATTGAAGCATGGTGAACTAAACAAGCCAATCAGAAAAGGAGAGCTATGTGATTGGCCAAAAAGTGACCAACCACCAGCCTTGAAAAACGTGTAAAGTGCCTTAACAGGACAGAACAGTCTTTGTATTCATTCACAGGTGGTTGTAATCTGTTTTTTCGGTGGGACTGTTAGTATTCATTCGTGAGTCTTGAGATCTGTGTTTTAAAATAAGTGTGCTGTCAACCTCACAGAATGTTGTATCACTGGAAGTTGTACAAAAATGCATATTTCATAACGTCTTTTATTTAAGAGTTTTGTTATTTGTTTCATTTCCCTGATGGTTGGTTGTGTTTAAGTTATAACAGTTTGTCACATTATTAACTGGAAATAGCATTAGTATTTTATTTCTTTAAAAGAAGTGTCCACAAATGTTCGGCTACTTTTGGCTGATAACAGCACATTAGTGAAATGGTTAATAGCAGACAATCAGCTACATGAAATTGTTGCTACAAAAAGCTAGGTAAGAAAAGCTACAAAGAAAAATACTGTTAGACCAGTTTTTGTGTTGTTTTTCATTGTTTTGCACTAAAAAAATTGAAAATTATTTCCATACTGTATAATAATGTTTTTAATATGTCTTTTATTTTTTGAAGTAAAATAATTTTTTAGATCATCTTTTTCCCTACATATGCAGTTTTATCAAACTTTAAATGAAAATTTGTCTAATTTGCTTTACAGCTATTAAAAAAAGAAGCATAACAGCATAACTGCCAATATCCCCAAACGGCACATTACAAAAACTCACATAGAACTTAAATTACAATAATGTAGTCAGGGACATAGCCAGGGGGAAGGTCTGGAGGGGGCCCAGACCCTTCCTTCGAATGAAAGCCATTATAATACTGTAAAACCTGTCATTAGCGACCATCCTTGGGTATCCGTAAGATGTGGCCGCTCAGAGAGGTTGCCGTTTAATAAAGGGGTTGGCGGGGATAGTAACAATACAGTATATTAAATATGGATGATCAGCTATATCATTTTATTATGTACTTGCAGTTACATTCCTATTTACAGTATGTTTGCAGTGAAAATACTAACATTACAACAGATTCGTAAAGATTATACTTTGAAAATAGTCTTTTAAAGTGGTTGGTTTGGCTGTACCGTTTTCTTGTAAATAGCATAATTTTGATCAAATAGTAAAGTTTACTGCACTGTTCCACAGCATTCTCCCCAAATTGCTTATCGAGAGTAACGCAGATAACTTTGATCCACTTCTTTTAAACTCATTGGCGGTTCTATAATTTCTTTTCTTCTTCTTCATCCAGTACATCATCACCCCATTCTGCAGGAAGCAGAAACATTACTGTATTGTAAAAGTCTATGTCCTGGAAGATTATAAAGTTTTTAATTGTTCATTTCGTAAACTATTGTCTGTAAATACAAACATTTTTCTGACTTAAACTCTAAAATTGTAGCAAGAGTCTGAAGTGCTTGTGAAACTTCATGTAATAGTTGCGGCTACAGATCAGTGTCACTAATTGGAATGCCACATTTTGTATAACACTTATTAATGGTGGTACTTTCAACCTTATTCCAGGCTGTCTTGATCCAGGACAATGCCTTGAAGACAGTGATTTTCTTTGCCAAGTCAAATGCTGAATTGCTGTCATCCATATGAGACTCAATGGACTGAATAACTCTTTTTCGATAAAGAAATTAAATGTCAGAATTATTCCTTGGTCCAGTGGCTGAAGATAAGCTGTTGTGTGTGGTGGAATAAATAAAGGTCTGATATAGGACAGTGATGAAACTGGATGAAATGTTGCATTATCCAACAATAACATTACGCGGTAATTATTGTTTTGAATTTTTTATTAAAGTCTTGAACCAGTCTTAAAAAATGCTGGACATCGTCCACACTTTTTTGTTAGCATACCAAGTAATGCTCACTAATTTTGCCTCCAAATTCTTGAACGATTGCCTCCTCAGTTTTAATGATTTTCAGATAAGTAATGGTTGCTCTTTTTCCCAGCAGCACTACAACATAACACAATCGTTAGTCTTTTTTAGCCATTTGTCTACCTTTACATGGTTCATTTTGTAGTGTTCATGATCTATTTGGTATACCGTACAATATAATCCAGTCTCATCAACTTTGTAAATATCACTTAATTCATATTCTGCCAGACTTGGCAACCCGTCTGTGTTTCCAGTCATTGACTTCATTAACCGATACATCTGAACTTTCATCCAAATTGTTTTGAATGATATGTTGTACCTCTTGGTAAAACACTCCAGCCACTCATTTCTTGCTAAACAGTTTTTGACTTTAATTTCAGTAGCAGTTTCGCACTCCTCCCAAAAACATACTTCCACTAACTGCGAGTTTTTTTGTACGAGCACATTTAAACGACTCGTAAAGAATTTCATTTAGTTGTCCACATTTTGATTCACAGATTTATTTTATTCCCCGTTTCATATTAGATCCCCACTCTTATTAAATTTTGTCTTTATTTTTTCTTACAGTGTTAAATTGTGTGTTTTGCATTTAAAAACTACGGCAAGATTCATTCCTGAAATACCCTTATCACTTTTATACATAAGACTTCGCTTAGCTTCTAGATTGAAACACACTCTTCCTTTGTTACACATTTTTGGCACCCTGTTAACTAGACTTCGAATTATGAGAACACTTGTTAAGCACACACAGATTGTTTATGTCAATTTAACCTTATAACCGTTTTAATGCTCAGAACATTCATGTATAACTTACTGCATATACTAATGTTTCAATGTTATGGAAATCTCAACATTGTATTGTCTACAAATAACATTTTGTAAATTTAAAAGTACGCAGGTGCACATGGCTAGGTCGTTTCAATGGGTCAGGTATAAACTATTGCGACAATACAAGCATATGCTGTAATGCGCATATATGAAATAAAATAAATATTTAAATTAATTTTAATAATATGTAATAGATGAGCAGGTGTGAAATTGGAAGCTGGCTTATAGACAGGAATCAACAGGAAACATCACGCGATTACCGCTGAGAGCGTGTACACAAGTAAATAAACGGTGTGCGTGAAGCCTGTTCGAACCTGAAAGTTTGCAATCTCACCCCAAATGATTGCTAGATTAAGATTTTATTTAATTTTAAGCAAACCATGAATATTCGAAAGAGTGTAAAGACTTCTAAAAATGTGTAAAAATCATACACATGTGCAGTGCGAATTCTATGTAATTCTGACAATCAGTGCGAATTCTGTGCGATTTTTAAAGCATAGTAATTACAATAATGATGCGATCATTATGATAATTACATATCATATGTGTAATTAAATTAGACAATATTAGATCACCTTAAAATCCGCATTAAAAATTGTGATTGGCGAAAAAGTGCGAATATGTGAAATGAGAAGAGAGTGGGGGCACAGACGCTGTGGACAGTTTTTGACATGCATATTCCTGAGCCATCAGGTGTGGTTTTCTTGGTGAATATAAATATGAGCCCAGGAGAGCCAAACTCTCTCTTCAATTAGTCTTCAGTCGTGGCGGTACGCTATGTCCGTCAGTGACGAGAATTGTTAATTACTCTTCAAACAGTCTTCAGTCGTGGTGGTACGCTATGTCCGTCAGAGACGCGAATTTTTAATTACTTCAGACAGAGTTAGACGCTATGTCTAACATCGACAAGATTTTTATATTATAAACTAAAGTATTACGGAAAATGTTTTATTTCAAGTAGTAATAAAAAAAGTACCGTAACTAAAATCATCGGACGTCTACAAACAGTCTACAACTACAAACATCAACTCTAGACAGATGGTGAGAGAACATCAAGCAGAGGAATGATACGCAGAGCAATAGAGATGGTTTAAATAGCAACAGCAGCCGATCCAGAGCAACACATCATTCCATTCTACAGCCAGCCGATGGGACCATAAAGAACGAGAGATGGGAGGACGACCAGTGGAACCGGAGAACGCAAGAGGACATCCAGAAGGAGAAGACCGACGGACCACTGGAGGACATGGGACAAACTGCAGAATTGAGGTGACGAAAAACCAATTTGTAATAATAAAAGAATAAAGACATTAATAAAAACATTTTAAATTGAAGAATAACTATGTAGATATAGATAAGAGAATGTAATTTACTTGTAATCAGAATTTTTCTTAATTATATTTTCTTTAATGATGAACAGTCAATTTAAAAATATTTAATCCTTGCTTGGAGAAGTAACAATTGATTTAATAAATTAAATTTTTGTATAGAATAATAAGGTAAATATTACCAATTATAAAGCACACATTCAGACTGAGTAGTCGAGAATTTATAATATGACTAAGAAATGTTTTACATAGAATTAATAATATAAGACATAAGATATAAAATATATTTTTATGATGAATGTACGGCAACCAAAGAACAATCGAAACAATAGATAATGAAGTTCTTATGGCGAAGTAATTATTATTATTATTATCTTATAATTTTTATTTTTATGTTGTTTGTTTGAATCAATAAATGCAAACATATTACGATTCCTAAAAGGACTACTCTTGTTATAATTACACCTGAACTCCAATTATACATACACGTTGTTAGTAATGTTATATAAAGTGTACGAGTTAAATGAGTGTTAACATTTCACAAATTAGATTAAATTAAATTATCAGTTTGTGTTGTGTCACATTTTGTCGCCCATGAACGTGGAGCACGACACGCCTACATTTAATAAATAAATGTATGCTCTCTGGTTAAATGTGTGCATAAGATTTATGTATAATAAGTGATGTTTATTAATGAATATTTTTTATATGTGTTTATTTTGTTGTGTGTATTGTATTGTAATAACGCAAACGGCTCCCACCCCAACAAACAGGTGTAATTGTAATATAAGTAGATAAAAATAAATAAATAATAATAATTACACAATAAATAAATAAAAGCTTACATACGGTTCACTAATAATAAATTAAAAATAAATTTAAATATAAATGTTCAACATGGTACAACCAGGAAGTTTGAATCAAGAGGATATAGAATCAACAGTAGACATGACCTGGATTGATGAAATATTTAATAGTAAACCAAAGAAACTAGAATATACAGAAGAGACGGCCTGGATCCATGAAATATTTGATGGTAAACCAAAGAAACTAGAATATACAGAAGAGACGGCCTGGATCCATGAAATATTTGATAGGAAACCAAAGACTAAAAATTGCAGAAAATTTAAATGAAGTAAAACAAATAGAAAAGTTTAAAACTGATAAGGCACCATTAGGTGAAAAAGTAATAGAATATAATACAATACTAAGAGAAGGAGCAAAAGTAGATCAAGATATCGTAATTAAGACTGCGCACTTAGTATCAACGGATATCGATTCTAATACGCATATAGCGGCAGTAGAAAATACAAGTAAAACTATGATAGATAAACAAACCATAATAATTGAAAATATGAAAGAAAGTACGTTCGTAATTAATAACGATAATTCTAAAGAAATAATTAACATTAAGGAAGAAAGAAAAATAAAGATTAAGAAATCATACCTTATTGATAGAAATATCCAAGTTGCAAGTTACACACACAGCGATACATCACATAAGATTAAAACACATGTGAAACACAAAAGGCACCACATTTACGACGAGAAAAAAAACTGTAACAAGAAACGTAGTAATAAATCATCTATACGAAACACTACGCAAACTTGTGATAATTATAATGTTAAGTATACACACGAGAAGTATAAAGCGAACGTTAATTATAATGACAGTAATCACAATTATAATTATAAACACTACAGTGATTATTATTATACCACAAGACGAAGTGTGAAGAAGCGAACATCTCTTTATGTAGGGTACACACAGACTAACAAGCAATGCGTTCAACAAGAGGGGTGCAGCAGTGAGAATGAGAGAGCGAAGCGTTTGTAAAGAGAGAAAGAGGGGAAATTCTGTGTGGCCGACAAGCAGGATGACATTTTTACCCTATAAACAGGTGAGTTATGCAGTCATGCAGGGTTACACATTACAATGGAATGTTGACACGAGGGTAAGAGCAATTAGAGCTACAAAGGTACAATGAATTTCCTGTATACGACAAACAATTGTTAGCTTTAACTTGGAGAAGGGTGGAAATCAAACGACACCACACTCAATGCTCTATTGGAATGAATAATTATTTTTAAATGAAAAATAATATTGCTGATTATTAAAAAGAATAGGAGCTAAATAATAAGATAAAAGGTTAATTAAGAAATGTTATTGTTAAGATTGAGACAATTCAATTTCTATCAATTGTTAATATAATCGAGTCCCTAGTTCGGGGCCATTGATACAATTCAATTTATTTCAATTAATAAAATATATTAAATTTATGCAAACTTCATTTCCATCTTACCTTCCGGCTCTCCTCCAAGGTCCTACAGACGAAACCAGTTGCAGAAGGATTATTTGAGTTGAGCGGTAAAAATATAATAACACAGTTTATGCTAAAACAAATTGCTTCTGGTTTATTATACAAATTAATTACTTCGTCTCACTTTGATGACAATTAAGTTTCTTATTTGTTTTCTGGTATATTAAAATACTCGTTGAATTAGTAACATATAACATCAAACAATTTAACAAAATGAATATTTCTTGCTTAACTAGCCTATGACAAACTATTTGTATTTTTTAATGAACCAGTACGTATTTTATCCACACACTCACACACATTCATTCTTTGACTTTGCGATATTTCTCACAAACCCCACTTTGCGATCTCATGATTTAGGAAAACGTCTGTAAATATAAATGTTAATATAGTTAAAATTTCTGAATTGATAATATGGTACTCATCCTGGTTGTTGCTCTGCTCCAACTGGTGATGCACGTGTTTTATCCCTGACTTCGAAAGTCAATTGATGTTCATTAAAGTAATTTTGTCTTTGGACTGATATTAAGTTTTACTGGTTACTAAAACCACGTTTTTCACTTTTAATAATTGTGTCGGCCGACGTAACTTTTGCTCGAGCACTACTCGGGTTTTTTAGTTAGTTGACCGCTTTCTTTGTTCACACTTTACTAGTTGTTTTACTGGGTAGGCCGATTATAGTATTTTCAGCCTATCTTGCACCCGAGGCCACCATTAACTTGAAGACGACTAATGTGCTACTGTCTGATGCAACCTGGGGTGACAATGTGTTTTTCTGTGATTCACAAAGAGACTGAGCTGGCAATCTGTTGCGTAATACGTCTGACTGGGCAGACTCCAGACATCAAACATAAACAGTCTGCAATAACATTGTATGTTTTGCTGGTTACTAGGGGTACCCCTTAGGTGAATACTGACTGCATTGGGATTACAATTGATTTAAATTATTATTTTTTTAACACACATTTCCGTACCATTACTATACCCCCCCCCCCCCCAATGAGAGGTTTTATGCCGAAGCATAAAAACTCTAATTGCCTATAACCTAAGAGGATCAGTGAAGATATGGCGCCGCAACCCCCCTTAGTTCCTACTAAAATCATGGGTACTTACCCATCATGGGTATAATCATGGGTATGGGTACCCCTAGTCCTGTGGCTGTGGCTGCACGCATCCGACCTTACTGGACTTCTCTGCTCGAGATCCCAACACCATAAAATCAGATAGGCACCCACCACAGTATCACCTGACTCTGAAACATTCAAGCAAAATATCAATAAATCGACTTCCATCATTCCATATCCCCAACTGATTTGTTTCCTCTTAAGTCGTACTGGTTCATTATTGTCAAAGTACTGATTCAATATTTTATAAAGTACTGGTTTTTCCTTTAATTGGTAATATACATATGTCTACCTAGTAATATGAACTTACTGTCTACTTACATTTATTTACTTTGAATACATAAGAAGCACATACCAGTTGTATATTGGTAATTTTCTCCCCTAACAAAACACGGTTCCCCGCCAAAAGTACAAGTAGATTACATAGAATACAAATAAATCATAACACCAACATTAAATCAACCTTCTGTTTACCTTTCATTATCACTTTTACTTTACTCTTCTGTTAAAACTTCAGTTATTATTGCCTTATTATTCAATACACAATTACATAAGCAGGATACAACATGATAAGCATTCCAAATAAACATTACCACCTTATTCACTACAAGTCAAAAATAAATTATTCCAACTTTTTAGATAGTCCATCTGTTAAATTAATTAATTCAACTTCAATAATTATTAAGTCCGTACTCATACACTATCACAATGATTTCAACTCATCATTGACATGTTACATTGGTTTCAATCAACCCTATACCTGGCCTTCATAAAATACAATATCCACATGGCCATATAAACTTACGGTATACTTACATCTAAATCATATGAATTTCATACAAATACATGTTCACAATACACTATTACCCATCCAAAATAACACATTGATTATACAGAATACCAGTAAATCATAACTATGAAGTACAGATTCTACACTCAAGAATAACTTATCCTTGACTCCTGAAACAAAATTTTTTTTTTCCAACCCCCCTTCAAATCACTTAACCCCTGATACCCGTTACAATTTACTGTGTTCTGCACTAAGCTTCTTGACCATCGCCGGCCTCATCCTAGCCATAAACCACATCTCCCTCGTGGCCTGTAACTTGGTCACCCCCCATCCACACTCACTATTACCCCCCCTGGACTTTAGCGCCCAGTTGCTTCCACAAGGACTGATGCGGAAGGGGTGGACATTTATTCCACCCCCATCCTTGCTTCGGCGTTACAATAAAACTTCAGTAACATACTTACTAACACTGATTGATACGCCCCTAATGGACTACCACCCCTATCTGGGTGAAAATAGCCCTGTTCCAAAATTTGGTAGATTCCCCTAAAAATACCCCCCCCCCAACTAATTTTAACAAACCACCGGGTTGACAAAACAAAAACAAACCACAAGCCGGTTATAACAATTAGAATTTATGATTTGCTATAATTGACTACTTTCACGGTCATGATCTGGTGAGGTCATGGCCGCACTTAGGTGGGGAATCTACAGTTAAACATAAAACATAGAGTGACTATTTATACAGGTTTACATCAACAGTTGTATGTACATGTTATATGTGTGAATAAATGTACAGTTACACGGTTATTAAATATAATAAAAAGATTTATTATACAGCTACAATAGTGAATACATCGTGAGCGTGTTGCTCTTATGGCGATCGCCCTGTGACTCACTCACATGCCCTGCTATACATATGTCATGGCGTATCCCCACTCTTATAACTTATGGTACTACTCACAACATCTCCCCTTTTCTAGTTTTTCAAAATTAAATTACAATATTATTACATAACATTTATTAAACATACATAACCTTTTAGGTACTCTGGTTTCTTTATCATACGACCTGATCTAGTCGTAATTACTGGAGCATCATTCGCAGTCACATTAACAATAGGATTATTATTACAGATATTATTTGCATTATTCATATTATTATTTACAGTATTTGTATTGTTCGAAACTCTTCTTTGCGTGGGCTCTTCAAATGGTATACTAAACTATATTGGATTTCATTAAATTGTGTGCCTTTGGATAGATTTTTTCGATTACGTGTTACAATAGTATTTTGCTCTGTTTTTACTTTATAAGATCTAGGATTCTGATGTTTTTCAATAATAATACCACTTTGATAAGGTAAGGTTTCCTTTCCTTCATCATGAATTTTAACTTTATCTCCCACATTAAATTCTGTAAGAGCTTTCGAACCTTTATTATAATAGAACTTTTGTTTATTTTGACGTTCTTGCAAAATAGTACTAAATTTATTTTACTCTACTTTGCCTTTATTTGAATTTGGTATTATGTTTCTTACTTTCCTACCATACATTAATTCCGCTGGCGTAATGCCACTATTATCAATAGGCATATTTCTTAATTGTAATAGAGCCATTTCTTTATCCTTTCCTTCCTGAATAATTTTTTTCAAAATATGTTTGAGAGTCTGTATATGTCTCTCTGCTAAACCATTTGACTGGTGATGTTTTGGAGTAGTTATCACATGTTTAAAACCCCATTGATCTGAAAATTTTTTAAATTTAAAACTCGTGTATTGAGTACCTGAATCTGAATATAAAACTTTAGGTACCCCATATCGTGCAAAAAACTCCTTTAAAGACTATAGTAGACTCTGCGCTTAAATCACTTAAACGTTGCAAATCAACGAATTTACTAAACGTATCTACTACAATTATAAACCTTTTACCAAGTAAATAAAAAAATATCAGAAGCTACAATTTCCCAAGGATTTTTAGGTATTGGTTTTTCAATCATTGGTTCTTTACTATTATCCCTTTGATAACTACAACAAATATCATAATTGCTTACCAAGTCATCAATTTGCTTCGACATGCCTGGCCAAAACAATGTTTTTCTAGCTAACATTTTGCATTTTTCACTACCAAAATGAGCATAATGTATTTTAGCAAGCATTACTTTTCTCATGGATTTTGGTACAACTATACAAGTATTTTTCAACAATAAACCCTTACACTCTGAAAGTTCTTCTTTGAAAGAAAAATATGGTTTGACAGTTTCAGAAACGGATGATTTGTTTACAGGCCATCTATCTTTTACATATTTTAGAACTTCTTGCTGTTCTTTATCGTTGCTAGTTTCATTTTTTAATTCATTCATTCTTATATCAGATACACTAAGACTTTTCTCAACCATCATAACATATGCTTTAATTTTTTCTTCATCAGAGGACTCTGTAGTTTGCAAATACATTCTGCTCAAATGATCAGCCAGTAATAATTTTTTACCTCGTACATACTTAAGTTCTAAATCAAAATTATGTAAACTTATTCTCATCCATTGTAATCTTGGAGGGATTTTATTCATTGGTTTTTTAAAGATCGAGATCAGTGGATTATGGTCAGTCTCTACGACAAATTTTGACCAAACAAATATTGATTGAATTTATGACAACCAAAAACAATTGCTAAACACTCTTTTTCAATTTGACAGTACATTACTTCAGTCTCTGTTAAAGCACGGGAACCATATGCCACTGGTCTTCCATCTTGTATCAATACACATCCAAGTCCCTCACTGGAAGCATCTACACTCAATGTTATGGGTTTATTTATCTCAAAATGCGTTAAAACTGGAGGTTTACATAACGCCTCTTTAAGCTTTAAAAATGACGTTTGCTGTGCAGTACTCCACACAAATGGCACATCTTTCTTTGTTAGTTGTCTTAAACTACTAGTTAATTGTGCAGCATTTGGTATAAACTTTGATACATAATTTATTGTTCCTAAGAATGTTAGTAATTCTCTTTTATTTTTTGGTATTTGCATTTTTTCAATTGCCTCAACTTTTTCTGTAGCAATTTCAATTCTATCTGCGGAAAGTATATGACCTAAATATTTAACTTTCGTTACAATAAAAGCACTTTTATCTGCATTAAATTTAATACCATATTCTCTGGCTCTTTTAAAAACTTTATCCATAATTTTTAATAATTGGTCTTTAGTCTCAGCCCAAATTAACATATCATCAGCATATATGCCTACATTTTCAATATCTTCAAAAATTTGATTAAAAACTCTATAAAATACTTCAGGACTAGAGCTTATACCGTAAGGCATTCTGTAAAAATAATATCTCCCAAATGGAGTATTAAAAGTAGTTAACTCTTTACTATCTTCTGACAATTCAACTTGCCAGAATGCTTTATTTGCATCCAACTTTGTAAAATATTTTGCGTTTTTTACCTTTGCTGCAATCTCATCAATTGTAGGAAGCTGAATATATTCTCTTTTTATGCAAGAATTTAAATATTGTGGGTCCAAACAAATTCTTATTGACCCATCTGTTTTACCAACAACTACTAATGAATTTACAAAATCTGTTGTTTTTTTAATTTTCGATATAATACCAACAGCTTCCATTCTATTTATTTCATATTTCAATTTATTAATCAATTTAAAAGGAACATGTCTACACGGTTCTACTTTACCTACACTTCCTTCTTTTAATTCTATTTTATATTGAAAATCTTTTATTCTACCATAACCATTAAAAACATCTGCGTATTTCTTTATAGTATCATTAGCTGTGTTTACTGAAAAAGCATTTAAAATGTCAACATATATAGCTTTGTCTCCAGGCTGGACTCTTTGTATCAAATTAAAATCAATGGAACTCTTTAAACCTAAAATAGGTACACTTTTACCATCAAAAATTTCAAACTCTACTCGTTCAATATTGCCTACTTTGCAATTTAAGCTTACTTTACTAATAGTTTTCATTTTTTCTTGACTATAATTTTTCAAAATTACATTAGATTTCAGGCATTCAGTTATATTCAATTTTCTACATAAGTCAATAGGTATTATATTACATTGAGCTCCACTGTCAATTTTAAAAGCAACTGTTTTCTTAGAATCTAAAATATTTACATGTTGTATCCATTCGTCTCGTGCACTGATATCCATTCGTCCACACTAATCCAGTCACAAAAAAATTCATCAAAATACTCACATTCAGCCTCAGACGCCACATTTACAACTTTTATTGAACGCTTATTTTTACACATTTTTGCAAAATGTCCTGTCTTACCACAGTTTATACAGTCCTTCATAAATGCTGGACAATTCTTAAAACGATGATTGTATCCGCACCGTTGGCATGCGGTCACCTGTTGTCTTGAAGCGCCCGGCTCTCGTGTCGTAGAAGATGATGATGATGATGATGATGATGATGTCATCTTTGTCTGTTGAACTCTGCTCATGTTGTTGCCTTCGTCACCGTCATGAGTCTTGGAATTGCCGCTACTCAGCTGTTTTTTTATGCTAGCAACTTCCTTTGTAGGCTCGAGTTTTTTAACATGTTGTTCCGATAATTCACCACTTTTACAAATTTTAACAGTTTTTACTAACGTTAACTCACTTTCACGTAATAACCTATCTTTGACTCGTTTGTCTAAAATGCCGGCAACAATGCGATCTCTTATCAAACGCTCTCTCAAAGTACTAAAATTACAATCCGCACTTAATTTCTTCAATTCAGTCAAATATGCATCAAACGACTCACCAGGCTCCTGATTTCTCGTGAAAAACATGTGCGAACTAACACTCATTTTTGATAGGCACAAAGTGCTCTTCAAATTTCTGCAGTACTGTATCGTAACTGTTTTTTTCATCGTCGGTTAATCCCAACGTATTATACACGTCTACACATTCTTCACCTATGCAATGCAAAAATACGGCCACTTGTACATCATCGGCCATTTTATTAGTACCTGATGCAATATGATATATTTCGAAAAGCTGTTTCCACTTTGTCCATCCTTCAGTAGTTAACTTTTGTAAACAACTTGGTGGTTTCAAGCCCGTTAATGACGTAGACGTGGTTGTAAACGTCATTGTCGTTCCTGTACCTGCAGCAGTAGTAGACATTTTCACAATTACACTACGCAACTCACACACTGTATTCAAACTGAATAATTCCACTATATATTTTATGCACTTTAGTTCTTCAAAGCCGCAGTGCCATGTTATATGTGTGAATAAATGTACAGTTACACGGATATTAAATATAATAAAAAGATTTATTATACAGCTACAATAGTGAATACATCGTGAGCGTGTTGCTCTTACGGCGATCGCCCTGTGACTCACTCACATACCCCGCTATACATATGTCATGGTGTATCCCCACTCTTATAACTTATGGTACTACTCACAACAGTACATCTTGTTTTACAAACACTGTAACGGTACAGAATTGTATGAAAAACAATGTTTTGAATCAAGCGTATTTCCTATGTAGCCAGGGTCCACCTTTTTAGAACCTCGAGTTAGTCAACCACGTATGCAGTGTTATTACAAAACAAAACGCCTGTGTTTTGTCTCTGCACTCAAACAGTCCAGACAGATTATGCAACAACATACAGTTTTGTGGCAGGCGTGAATCACAGAAGAAAATATCGTCAAGTCATGTATTTCACCAGGCTGCAAAATGTTGCCAAACTCTATGCCTGTCTTATTGCGCCTTTTAAAAAGCACCAATTGGAGCGCAGACGGGTGATCACGTGACCAGACTGAATTCCGTGCATTACCGCCTTAGCGCAGTAATGAGTTAGTTGTACTGGAACTCATGGCCCTGCGGCTAGCCAATTAACCATCCCAGTGCTCGAGCAAAAGTTACGTCGGCCGACAAAAAAATTATATTGTCAAGTGAGTTTAAAAAGACAGTGGAGTATGTGATCCTAACCATTCAATAACAGTGTCAAACTTAAACAGTGGAAACAAATTCACGGTGGGTCAACCAAAAGGTGCGAATTCGTCACAATAGTGCAACAGCGGAGAGCATCCCTCGTTAAGTATCGACTGACTTTCCATTATAAAATCATTTAAAATTTATTGAAGTATAATTCATCCTAGCTAAATGGTTAAACAAGATTAATTAATAAGAGATCTCTAAGGGAAAGGGGTTTTTATAAAATAGAGTAAAGGGGGGAAAAGATATAAAAGGAGTACTGGTTCATTAAATAGAATTCATTAAATAGAAGTCATTATAGTTAGTTAAGAAATAGTTAAGGAAAGGTTTTTTTTTATGTATACTTGTTTTTGATTGATAATTATTTGTAATTTATTGGTAACAGCAAGAAAAGGTAGAGTCATAAACAATACAATAACCTGTTGTATTATGAGTGCATAAAGTAAAGATAATGATATGAGTGCTTAATAAAAAAGAAAGATAATTTGTTAGAATTCGAAAATTTTGTGTTAGCGTAATTATTTCGCAAATCAAATCCAGATAATCCTTTCTGCAGATGTGTTCGTCTGTAAAACCCTGGAGAAGAACCCTAATGTAAGAGTTTATTAATTTGAAGTAATTTATATCGTTTCACTGGCGCCCGGAACAGTTGAACGATTTGTGTGATTTATTTAAATTGCACAGATCAGGCCTAATTAAGCTGCAGAACGGGTTATTTGGGATTGAGGGCGATTGTGTAGTTTACTAAGCATAAGTGTATAAGTAAAAAATAATATAAAAATGGAAAACAATAGTGATAAAGTCAACAATATTGATTTAACTAGTACTAGTACTGAAAATCAAGTAAACACAATAGTAACCGAAACGGTAGTAAACGAAATAAGCCTAACTGAGTCCGTGACAATGGAAGGCGCTAGGATTCATTCAACGCCTATCCAAAATAAGCAGTCTGATAGTAACGAGATAATGAATATGATGCAATCACTTTTGGCAAAGCAAAGTGCAATGTTAGAGGTAAATTTTAATGCAATAAATAATCGCTTAGACAATAGTGAGGAAAAATTTGAGACTAAATTCGATGTAATAAGTAGTGATATAAACAAATGTTTTGACATAAACGAGACCAAATTAAATAAACGCTTTGACACAAATGATGCTAAATTTGAACAATACAAAGAACAGAATATGAAATTTGAGAATAGCATAAACGTAAAGCTTGACGAATTAACTAATTCACGAAATACGTAGTGAAACGAAAAGAAAAACAGATGAGTTAAGAGAGAGTGTGTGTGTGTGTGGTAGACGGTAAAACAAACATGTTAGAATCTAACCAAAAAGAACTTGGACAACAAATAATTACAGTAAATGACAAATTAGAAAGCTTTGTAAGTAAAGCGGGTAATAAATTCGAGGGCATGGAGAGTGAGATGCAGTGCATAACTAACACTATACGCGTCATAGATAACCGTAGTAGTGAATTAGAATCATAAGTAGCGGTAGTTAAAAATGTTAGAGATGAGATAGAAAATATTTGTAAAACAGATATTCAATCAATCCAAGAAACAGTAAATGTTATTGAGAGTGTAAATCACAATAAGTTTGTGTCTATTGAACAGAGCATTATTAAAGTAAAAGATGAATTGAATATGGCAATCGGCCAGAAAATAAATAATGTTATGGAAAGGGTAATTATGACCCGTGATCTAAGTAGTGAAGTCGAGCTAGAATCGTTTAATGGTGACAGTAGGGGGGTACACCCAATGTAATTTTTAAACAGAGTAAAAGAATATAATCAGTTTTGTAATAGTAATTGGGAGGTTAAGTTGTTAAAAATAATGAAATGCTTCAAAGGGAGTTCTGCTGTGTGGGCAGAAGTACATAAAGTAGAATGGGGAGATTATCCAAGTTTTGAGAGTGCCTTCCAAAGCAAATACTGGTTGGAGGAGGACCAAGAGGGGTTACGTAGTAAGATTATGGGAAAAGGTAATTTTGGGGCCCAGGGGGATAATGTGACCCTGTACGTAATGCGGTCATATAATGAGGTGAAATATTTAGAGCCCCCGTTATCGTTCTGATCGTTTGTACGGTACATAAGTAAACACTTGCCGAGAGAAATTCAGATCAATTTAATGACGCGGGAAGTGGAAGATATCAATGAACTTGAGCAGATACTAGATATTATCCAAAAATTAGAGAACGAGAGACGGGTCGGCGTCCGATTTCGCCCGCACCATATATAAACGAAAGACATTATCAGCCCAGGGGGACATCAACCCATTATAGAGGGACGAGGGGAGGTAATAATAATAATAGCAATAGATGCGAGGACTTGTGGTGTGTAGAGTGTCATTGTGAGAACTATGGCAGCAGAACGACCTGTTATAGGTGCCATAAAGAGAGGAATTGTCAACGAAACAACACCGAGCATAACCAAAACAATCAACTGCAGAGAGGAGAGAGCAGCAACCGAGGAGCACCGGGAAGTAGTGGAACGGCAAGCAGAGGCCGTGATGGGTATACTCCAGGCCGTGCAACCACTCAGACGGAAAACTAGCAAGGACAGTGGGTGAAGGGACCCCACCATTGTCGACAAAGGACTGCGGGGCCCAAGACAACAACGGCTACCTAAGTAACATTATCCGAACCGACCTGTCCAAGGAACTGATGGAGGAGGATGACACGGAGGCAGCAAGATTGGAGACCGGATTGACCGAGGTAAGAATCCAAATTGAAGGTAAGGAAATAAAAACTTTAGTAGACACAGGTAGTGAAATTTCTGTTATTTCCGAAAACATATTAGAGGGTCTGCAAGAAACAAACAAAAATATCCAATTTTTGCCAGTCGCGGAGGTGACCATTGTAGGTATTACCGGGGTTAGGAGTAAAAGGGTCACTAAACAGGTACATTTGAATATGATAATTAACGGAGTAGGGTATGATAATACATTTTTAGTAGTACGGGGGTTAAATTTGGAGGTTATTCTGGGGAATGACTTTTTGATAAAGCACAAGGCGATAATTGATTTTCAGAAGTGGTTGTTAGTACTTAATAATGAAGGTAAACCAGTTGAGATTAGTTTTGAGCGGGTAGTAGACAAAGTGAGAATTTCAGGAGTTAAGATGATATTAAATCGGGCTAGTAAAGTAGAAACGGAAGTTAATGCGCGTGTATGTAGAGAGGGAGAGTTAGGGGGTAATATAAATAAACGAATTTGTGAGGATAGAGCGGTGAAATTCTGTAGTGGGGGGGTGACATAGGGAGTTCTCAACGTAAAGCGTTGTGGCGGGTAATAGAGTGTTTTCGAGAAGTGTTTGCCGACATACCTGGGAGGGCAAGAAATTATGAATGTGAATTAAAAGTAAGGGAACATGCACCCTATGTACAAAGAAGCTATCCGGTGCCATATTTAAAGAGAAGAGCGGTTCACGTTGAATTAGACAAAATGTTAGAAGGGGATATAATAGAGAGATCAGTATCACCGTATTCTAACCCGTTAGTAGTAGTCATTAAAAAAGACGGTCGAGTCAGATTATGTTTAGACGCCCGCAAGATTAGTCAAATAATTATCCCGGACCGGGAATCACCCGAAGCAATAAATGAAATATTTCAAAAATTCAGTGGAGTTAAATACATGACCTCATTAGATTTAACCGCGGGGTACTGGCAAGTCCTGTTAGCATGTGAAAGTAGGAAATATACAGCATTCCTTTTTAATGGAAAGAATTACCAATTTAAACGGTTGCTTTTCGGGCTGAATACCAGTGTGGCCAGCTTTATAAAATGTCTAGATGAAATCTTACAGCCACAGAATTTAGATTTTTTAACCATTTATGTAGATGATATATTGATAGCCTCACGCACCTTTTCAGAACATGTGGAACATTTAGAGTACGTATTAGATAGATTGCGTAAAGGGGGGTTGACTGTCAACTGGGAGAAATCTAAATTCTTACAGAAAGAGATACATTTTTTAGGTTTCATAATAACACCAGAAGGGATAAAAGCCAACCCAGAGAAGGTAGAATCAATTTTAAAATTTCCGGAACCTAGAAATATTAAGCAATTGCAAAGTTTTTTGGGGTTATGCAATTTTTATAGAAAATTTCAGAAAAATTATGCCCATATAACTTCAAAGTTGAGTGCAGTGTTACAAAAGAATAAGCAGTGGGGATGGGGAAAAAAAGAACGAGATGCGTTTAACGAGATAAAGGACCATTTTATGAACATGATCATGATGAATCACCCTAACTTTGAACGCACATTTTATTTACAGACGGACGCCAGTAATATCACTCTAGGTGCTGAGCTGTACCAGGAGGATGACAACAAGGAACACCACACGATCGCTTTCGCCAGCTGGACGCTGTTAGCTGCTGAAAGAAACTACACAACAACCGAGAAGGAATTATTAAGCATTGTCTTTGCCGTGAAGAAATTCCGAACATATCTGTTGGGAAATTCTACTATCATCCGGACTGACCACAAGGCATTATCTTTTTTAAACACCTGTAAGTTGACACACAGCAGAATAACCAGGTGGGTGTTAGCGTTACAAGAGTGTAATTTTACTTGGGAGTATATAAAAGGGGTGGAAAACAAGATACCTGACACTTTATCCAGGGTAGATACAGAGGGAATGAGAACAGGGAGGGACTTAAAAGAAATAGAAATCTTTAGACTTAGTAGGGAAGATAGACTGTTTGGGGAGGAATTGAAAGATATTAATAGCATGCAACGGGCAGATATTAAATTGAATAAAATAATAACTAGCTTAGAGTCCGAGTCAGATGAATTAGGGTATAGCCGATATTTTCAGATCTATCAAGGGAGTTTGTTTAAGAAAGTAGAGGGGGAAGAGCGTGAGTGGAGGTTAGTTATACCGGAAGGGTTGGTAGATAAGATAATATGGGACTGTCATTTTCGGTATGGGCATTTCGGTGCTAGGAAATGTGTAAATGTATTGAAAGAATCATGTTTATTTAAAAATATGGAACGGAGGGTTAGAACTTCACTCCGGGGGTGCGATTTGTGTCAAAAGTCAAAAGTAGTTAATTGCCGATTAGAGGGAGAAATGAGGTGCATTAAAGTCGAAAAGCCTTTTGATTTAGTTGCGGTGGATTTGTTTGGCCCTCTACCAAAGGGAAGGGGAGGCGTAATGTACATTTTTGTGGTATTAGATAGATTCACTAAATTTGTAAGATTATATAGTGTAAAAAGGGCAACCAGTAAAGTATTAAGTGAAAAAATAACAAAGGATTATATGATTAAAACTGGAAAACCCAAAATAATACTATCTGATCATGGCCCCCAATTTGTTAGCAGCATATGGCGACAAACTTTGGGTTGGGAAGGCATCATACCTAAACACACGGTGGTATACCATCCTCAGTCGAACCAAGCTGAAAGGGTCATGCGAGAATTAGGGAGAATTTTTCGGGCGTATTGCCTTGCTAAGCACAGTGAATGGCAGCATATGTGGGGAGAATTGAAGAATGGTTAAATTGTACCACCCATGAATCAACGGGGTTCACACCATACAAGTTAGTCAAGGGAACACATCCACCTAGGATTCTGGAACAGCTGTTCAACTTTCCACTGGAGAGCAACACCCGAGATCTGGAAGTAAAACTTAAAATCGCCAATGAAAATTTGTTAACTAAGGGAGAAAGAAGAAAACGGCTTCATGATGCTAAAGGTAAGTGGACTAAGTACGAGGTAGGTCAGTTGGTATTAGTGAGAAGACACGATTTATCAAGTGCACAAGATAAAGAGATTAAAAAATTCTTTTTGTTGTATGAAGGACCGTATGAAGTAGCTGCAATTAAAATGGATAACGCATACGTTTTATGAAATCAAGTGACGCGGGAGATAGTAGGTACCCATAACGCCACCAATTAAAAAAAGTATTGGTTAAAATAAAATAATAAAATAAATCTTGTATTTGTATATAAACTATATAACTGTAAAATTAGGAATTTTGCATAAAACAGTAACTGGTAGCGGGTAGATGTTCCCCACAGTCCCAGTGGGGTTCGTCTACTTCAGGGACGCGCCCCTGCCCACGCGAGCCTTGGTTTTCTCCATTTATCCTTATTTTCGGAGGGAGCCTTGTCCTTACCTTTAGTCCTAGCTCTTGACCTTTCAATGATCCTTGTCCTTTTTCATCTTCCCTATCTTCCAAACCCTCCCCGTAGAAAAACATAAAAATAGGTACATAAATTTGGCACACCTTTTCGGACCTTTGATTGCCTTAATTATAAAGTATAATACATTAAGGTAATCCTCAAATAAAAAAACTGGTGTTATTTGCAGATTGTGAACTCATCCCTTAACATGAGGGTAGTAAAGAAGTTTTGTGGCTGAGGTAACGAATCGAAATAATAAATTTCCGTATAGTCCAACTGGATAATGGTATATAAGGATGGGGTCGTAAATTGGGTGGTTGGGGTTTGTTTTTTTGTATATATATTCGAAAAAGGGGACATATAAGAAATTTAGTGCGGCAAAAAGGGTTTTGGTTACATTCATTCATGTAGGGGTTCTGTTTGTTTTCAATCGCATCCCTGTATACTATTATCCTGTACACATAATACATAATCTATTTACGGGTAGTTAGAGAAAAAATAATTTGTGGAAAAAAATTCTAAAATGAAACATACAACCATCTAACCAAAAGGTTAAATTATTATTTTGTGGTACTTGCTATGTTAGGTTATGAGTAGAGATAAATGGTATTTACAATGTGATTATGGAGGAAGTTAAGGAGAGATTTGAAACAAATGATGTAATGCTTGTAAAAGGAGAAACTAAACTTTAAACTAACTAGAATTATTTTGAAAAAGGAAATTAAAATAATTGAAATTGTTTTGAACATATGAAGAGACTAAACTAAATTGGAGGTGGCTTTGGATTAACTTAAAAGTGTGAATGATAGTGATGCGTTTAACTTTATTTTGATTTGAGTTTTAACTGTAATGATAAATTAAATAAAAACTGATGAAAGTTGAAGGAAATTTTTGGGTAAAAATAATCAAAAATGTTTCGGCTGAGATAGTGTTTGTAAAGTAAGATGTGCACACAACTGTTATTGTAACCCTTTATAAATATCATTCTATGTTTTATGTTTAACTGTAGATTCCCCACCTAAGTGCGGTCATGACCTCACCGGATCATGACCGTGAAAGTAGTTAATTGTGACAAATCATAAATTTTACTTGTTATAACCAGCTTGTGGTTTGTTTTTGTTTTGTTATCCCGGTGGTTTGTTAGATTTAGTAGGGGGGTTATTTTTAGGGGAACTACCAAATTTTGGAACAGGGCTATTTTCACCCATATAGGGGTGGTAGTCCATTAGGGGCATATCAATCAATATTAGTAAGTATATTATACTGAATTTTTGATTGTAACGCCGAAGCAAGGATGGGGGTGGAATAAAAGAAAAAAGTCCACCCCTTCCGCATCAGTCCTTGTGGAAGCAACTGGGCGCTACAGTCCAGGGAGGGAAATAGTGAGTGTGGATGGGGGTGACTCAGTTACAGGTCACGAGGGAGATGTGGTTTAGTGGTTTACGGCTAGGATGAGGCCGGCGATGGTCAAGAAGCCTAGTGCTGAACACAGTAAAATGTAACGGGTATCAGGGGTTAAGGGATTTAAAGGGGGGTAGAAAAAAAAAAAATATATATATATATATAGTAGTTAAGGATAAAGATTCTTGAGGATATAACTTGTATTTCTTAGTTATAATTGTTGTGATTTAATGCTATTTTGTATAATCAATGCGTTATTTTGGATGGGTAATATTGTACTGGGAACATTATTTAATTTGTCTGGAGTGCATATGTACTAAGGCTAGGATACTGTAAACGTATATTGCTCTGTTAACATTGTATCTTCTAGGGTTAAGCTATATTGTTGAGTGAAACCAATGTAACTTGTTGAAGATGAGTCGAAATCATTGTGATAGTGTATGCGTATGGGCTTGATGATTAAATTTGAATTAATCAATGTAACCGATGGACAATTTAGAAGTGATATCACAATGTAGTCAAATGCATTTATATTTTGTGATAAACATGAACCAGTACTTTGCAATTAATGAACCAGTACGGCTAAGAGGAAACAAATCAGTTGTGGATATGGTATAATGAAAGGCCTTTTTGTTAATTTTTGAATTGGATGTTTCAGAGTCAGGTGATACTGTGGCGGGTATCTGCCCGATCTTATGGTGTTGGGATCTCGTACCGAGAAGTCCAGTAAGGTCGGATGGATGCGGCCACAGTCGCCGGACTAGGGGGGTAAGTACCCATGATTTTAGTAAGGACTAAAGGGGGGTTGCGGCGCCATGTCTTCACTGATCCTCTTAGGTTTTAGGCAATGAGAGTTTTTATGCTTCGGCACAAAACCTCTCATTGGGGAGGGGTATTGTAACGGTACAGAATTGTATGAAAAACAATGTTTTGAATCAAGCGTATTTCCTATGTAGCCAGGGTCCACCTTTTTAGAACCTCGAGTTAGTCAACCACGTATGCAGTGTTATTACAAAACAAAACGCCTGTGTTTTGTCTCCGCACTCAAACAGTCCAGACAGATTATGCAACAACATACAGTTTTGTGGCAGCCGTGAATCACGGAAGAAAATAACATCAAGTCATGTATTTCACCAGGCTGCAAAATGTTGCCAAACTCTATGCCTGTCTTATTGCGCCTTTTAAAAAGCACCAATTGGAGCGCAGACTGGTGATCACGTGACCAGACTGAATTCCGTGCATTACCGCCTTAGCGCAGTAATGAGTTAGTTCTACTGCAACTCATGGCCGCGCGGCTAGCCAATTAACCATCCCAGTGCGCGAGCAAAAGTTATGTCGGCTGACGAAAAAATTATATTGTCAAGTGAGTTTAAAATGACAGTGGAGTATGTGATCCTAACCATTCAATAACAGTGTCAAACTTAAACAGTGAAAACAAATTCACGGTGGGTCAACCAAAAGGAGCGAATTCGTCACAATAGTGCAACAGCGGAGAGCATCCCTCATTAAGTATAGACTGACTTTCCATTATAAAATCATTTAAAATTTATTGAAGTATAATTCATCCTAGCTAAATGGTTAAACAAGATTAATTAATAAAAGATCTCTAAGGGAAAGGGGTTTTTATAAAATAGAGTAAAGGGGGGAAAAGATATAAAAGGAGTACTGGTTCATTAAATAGAATTCATTAAATAGAAGTCATTATAGTTAATTCAGAAATAGTTAAGGAGTAGCAGAATGAACTTGAACGGGTGCGCACCCAAATCCGCGTACGGTTCATATGCATATCTTGACATTTTAACTTTTTAACGATCTCGTATGAGTGACTGTTTTAACTTTTAATATCTGATGATGGAGTATATGCTCCGAAACGCGTCATAGACAAAGCATAGGAAATCACACGGCGGATAATTAAGGTAATTAATTTATTAATTAGTTGAGGACAGTTTTTTTTTTATGTATACTTGTTTTTGATTGATAATTATTTGTAATTTATTGGTAACAGCAAGAAAAGGTAGAGTCATAAACAATACAATAACCTGTTGTATTATGAGTGCATAAAGTAAAGATAATGATATGAGTGCTTAATAAAAAAGAAAGATAATCTTGTGTTAGTGTAATTATTTCCCAAATCAAATCCAGATAATCCATTCTGCAGCTGTGTTCATCTGTAAAACCCTGGAGAAGAATTTTAAGGTAAGAGTTTATTAATTTGAAGTAATTTATATCGTTTCAACACTATCTCAGCCTAGATATTTTTGATTATATTCACACAAAAATTTCCTTCAGTTTTCAGTCCTTCAATTTTCAGTTTATATAAATCTTTTAGTGTTGACATGTTAATCAATTACTATTTATGTTCCAATTCACATCAAAATTTAAATCAAAATTAATTTGACTTCATTAATAAAATTCACATTTTTTAATTGGCTTCATTTCAACTCAAATCAAAACAATTTCTTTAGTTACATTATTTAAAACACTTTTAATTTAAACACACAATTCAAAATAAAATTCCTTATTACCTCCTGTTAATTATTTATTAAAATAAAATGTTATTATTCTTATTATTATACCATTCATCCTTACTACCAACATGTTTTACACAAGCTATAGTCTACATTCCAACAATACAACCTTGACACAATATGTTTAACACCAACACATTTATTTACAAATTTTTGTCATATCATTTCTTAGTTACCACACTTCATTACCTAAATAAGCCAAGTAATTACCGTAAACTCAAATAATTAAATGTTCATTCATGATTTATCTAACCCCCGTCATCGAAAATTAATCGGATACCCACATAATATTTTTCATTTTTATGGACATACATCATATGGCTATAATTTGTGTTGTAACCATAAAAATTTGTTTTTTCCATTGTACCATAATAATAATGCTCAGGGTTACCCCCCATTATTATTTTATCATAATCCATGTCTACATCATTATTTTTTGTCCAGTCTCCGTTAGTATTTATTGTTATACCCAGGTGAGTTACGTCATTATCACAATTGTCTGGTACTACGAGTACACTACTTCTCCCAACAGGTAAATGTTTATCATCAATATTGATATCATAATCATTGTTTGCTACTGCACAAGGTAAGACTACATTATTTATCATAATTCTCTTAATATTCATCTTCTCTATCAACTCTCCATAACCTCTATTTAGCTTAATCCACTCTAACTCTCTCTCTCTCTCATAATCACTGTCACCACCCAATTTCACATTCTCACTCTACACAGAGGGCAATACCACAAAATTATTTAAACACCATCTGGCCGTACCAGATATACACAAAAATCTATTTTGACCATTTGCCGACCCATTGTCGTCCAAATGTCCTAGTGAGGATCTCTTATCCCCATAAACAACTTGTCAAATCTCTGCTTCACATTTAACCCCATATAAACTTGCCCCCTGTTCACCCTCTTCATTTAAACTATCTCTATACTCCCTTTCTAACTCATTATGATCACTCAATCCTCTACCCTCAACTAATTTTCTACTCTCAATATCACTACCACTATTACTCAATATATCACTATTATTTTTATTCAATAATATTTCCTCATTATTTATTTTAACACCACCACTTACCTTGTCTACTGCCACTTGTGTGACGCTTAAACTACCACCATTATCATTTATATTTCCGTTATTTTCACACCTTGTTTATATTTTCATTAGCGCTTAGCTTACCATCATAATTACCGTTTTCTGTCACCCCTACACTCTCAGTATTATAACCGTTGTTTACTTGTTTTGTTGAGTCTATCAACTTATCCCATTTTTCGTCACTTTCGTCAAACCGTTTAATTAATTTAGTCTCATTTGTGTCAAAACGACTATTTATGTCGCTACTTATTTCATCGAATTTAATATCAAATTTTTCATCACTATTATCTAAACGATTATTTAAGGCATTAAACTTGGTATCATTCATGTCAAAACGATTATTTATTACATTAAAGTTTACCTCCAACATTGCATTTTGCTTTGCCAAAAGTGATTGCATCATATTCATTATATCGTTACTATCAATTGTTTATTTTGGATAGGCGTTGAATGAATCCTAGCGCCTTCCATTGTTACTGACTCGTTTAGGCTTATTTCGTTTACTACCTTTTCGGTTACTTATGTACTTACTTGATTTTCAGTACTGGTACTAGTTAAGTCGTCAATGCTGTTGACTTTATCACTATTGTTTTCCATTTTTATATGATTGTTTACTTATACACTTATGCTTACTAAACTATACAACCGCCCTCACTCTCAAATAACCGTTTCTGCAACTAGAATTAGGTCTGGTTTGTGTAATAAATTACAATCACCGTCACTGTTCGGGGGCCATTGAGACAATTCAATTTCTATCAATTGTTAATATAATCGAGTCCCCAGTTCAGGGCCATTGATACAATTCAATTTATTTCAATTAATAAAATATATTAAATTTATGCAAACTTCGTTTTCATCTTACCTTTGGGCTCTCCTCCAAGGTCCTACAGACGAAACCAGTTGCAGAAGTATTATTTGATAATTTAATTACCTTGTATCCGTCAAAAACAAAATAAAATGGATTATTTGAGTTGAGCGGTAAAAATATAATTACACAGTTTATGCTAAAACAAATTGCTTCTGGTTTATTATGCAAACTAATTACTTCGTCTCACTTTGATGACAATTAAGTTTCTTATTTGTTTTATGGTATATTAAAATACTCGTTGAATTAGTAACATATAACATCAAACAATTTAACAAAATGAATATTTCTTGCTTAACTAGCCTGACAAACTATTTGTATTTTTTAATGAACCAGTACGTATTTTATCCACACGCTCACACACATTCATTCTTTGACTTTGCGATATTTCTCACAAACCTCACTTTGCGATCTCATGATTTAGGAAAACGTCTGTAAATATAAATGTTAATGTAGTTAAAATTTCTGAATTGATAATATGGTACTCATCCTGGTTGTTGCTCTGCTCCAACTGGTGATGCACGTGTTTTATTCCTGACTTCGAAAGTCAATTGATGTTCATTAAAGTAATTTTGTCTTTTGACTGGTATTAAGTTTTACTGGTTACTAAAACCTCGTTTTTCAGATTTAATAATTGTGTCGGCCGACGTAACTTTTGCTCGAGCACTACTCGGGTTTTTTAGTTAGTTGACCGCTTTCTTTGTTCACACTTTACTAGTTGTTTTACTGGGTAGGCCGATTATAGTATTTTCGGCCTACCTTGCACCCGAGGCCACCATTAACTTGAAGACGACTGTAATGTGCTACTGTCTGATGCAACCTGGGGTGACAATGTGTTTTTCTGTGATTCACAAAGACTGAGCTGGCAATCTGTTGCATAATACGTCTGACTGGGCAGACTCCAGACATCAAACATAAACAGTCTGCAATAACATTGTATGTTTTGCTGGTTACTAGGGGTACCCCTTAGGTGAATACTGACTGCATTGGGATTACAATTGATTTAAATTATTATTTTTTAACACACATTTCCGTACCGTTACAAGGTTATGATTGCAAATAAAAAGAATGTTATGCTAAATAAAAATAAGAAATAGAAAGAATGTTGTGTTTGTAAGAAATGGTAAGGAATGTTAATGTGTTAAAAGTATGTTAAAAAATGGTAAGGAATGTTATTAGCGATGTTGTTATTAATATGAAGAAGGGTTAGAAATGAGAAATAAATGTTATAATTGTCAGAACGGCTGATCAAGCTAGATCTTCATACCTTAGTGGAAATGCAAGGACACAGAAGAAAGCGATAGTGAAAAGTCAAAATGGCAGAGACTACTTAGAATTAAGGACTACGAGTAAAATATCGATATGTTTTCTAAGGCAGTTCATCTGTAACCGATCATGCGACACACTACAAAGCTAAAAGAGTATTCTGTTATGGAAATGTATTTCAGGTAAGAATGAAGAAAATTATGAGCGATCAGAAAGGTAAGGTTAAAGAAATGTAATAAAGGGTAATGAAAGTTAATGTATTATATAAGTAATGTAAGAAATGTTAAGAAAGATAATGAATGTTCATGTAAGAAAAAAGTAAAGAAGGGTAAGAATGTATGATTAAGATAATGTAAAATTACAGATTGAAGAATGGCATAACATGTTAAGATGCAGAATGTTTACCAGTGCAAGGATGCAAATTCATGTAGGAAGTTCTACACGTAAAAAATAAATAGGTCAATGGGACCAGATTAAAGGAGAACAATGGAAAGAGCTTACGCATTGTTAGCAACAGTTGTAGAGGGGGAGAAGGGAACATTACTTGCTATATCCTCCAACTAAGGGAAATTGAACAATTAATATTCATTATCATTGATAGTAGTGTATAAATACAAATAAAAATAAGTTATATGAAATATAAAAATATAATGTGTCTAATGATAGAAAAAAAAATTGTAATAAATAAATTTATTAAAATTTTTTACCAAGCAGAGGAATAATGCAACAATACAAGCATATGCTGTAATGCGCATATATGAAATAAAATAAATATTTAAATTAATTTTAATAATATGTAATAGATGAGCAGATGTGAAATTGGAAGCTGGCTTATAGACAGGAATCAACAGGAAACATCACGCGATTACCGCTGAGAGCATGTATGCAAGTAAATAGAGGGTGTGCGTGAAGCCTGTTCGAGCCTGAAAGTTTGCAATATCACCCCAAATAAATGCTAGATTAAGATTTTATTTAATTTTAAGCAAACCATGAATATTAGAAAGAGTGTAAAGACTTCTAAATATGTGTAAAAATCATACACGTGTGCAGTGCGAATTCTATGTAATTCTGACAATCAGTGCGAATTATGTGCGATTTTTAAAGCATAGTAATTACAATAATGATGCGATCATTATGATAATTACATATCGTATGTGTAATTAAATTAGACAATATTAGATCACCTTGAAATCCGCATTAAACATTGCGATTGGCGAAAAAGTGCGAATATGTGAAATGAGAAGAGAGTGGGGGCACAGACGCTGCGGACAGTTTTTGACATGCATATTCCTGAGCCAACAGGTGTGGTTTTCTTGGTGAATATAAATACAAGCCCAGGAGAGCCAAACTCTCTCTTCAATCAGTCTTCAGTCGTGGCGGTACGCTATGTCTGTCAGCGACACGAATTTTTAATTACTTCAGACAGAGTTAGACGCTATGTCTAACATCGACAAGATTTTTATATTATAAACTGTAAAGTATTATGGAAAATGTTTTATTTCAAGTAGTAATAAAAAAAAGTACCGTAACTAAAATCGTCGGACGTCTACAAACTGTCTACAACTACGGACATCAACTCTAGACAGATGGCGAGAGAACATCAAGCAGAGGAATGATAATCAGAGCAATAGAGATGGTTTAAATAGCAACAGCAGCCGATCCAGAGCAACACGTCATTCCATTCTACGGCCAGCCGATGGAACCATAAAGAACGAGAGATGGGAGGACGACCAGTGGAACCGGAGAACGCAAGAGGACATCCAGAAGGAGAAGACCGACGGACCACTGGAGGACATGGGACAATCTGCAGAATTGAGGTGACGAAAAACCAATTTGTAATAATAAAAGAATAAAGACATTGAAAGACATTAATAAAAACATTTTAAATTAAAGAATAACTATGTAGATATAGATAAGAGAATGTAATTTACTTGTAATCAGAATTTTCTTTAATGATATTTTCTTTAATGATGAACAGTCAATTTAAAAATATTTAATCCTTGCTTGGAGAAGTAACAATTGATTTAATAAATTAAATTTTTGTATAGAATAATAAGGTAAATATTACCAATTATAAAGCATACATTCAGACTGAGTAGTCGAGAATTTATAATATGACTAAGAAATGTTTTACGTAGAATTAATAATATAAGACATAAGATATAAAATATATTTTTATGATGAATGTACGGCAACCAAAGAACAATCGAAACAATAGATAATGAAGTTCTTATGGCGAAGTAATTATTATTATTATCTTATAATTTTTATTTTTATGTTGTTTGTTTGAATCAATAAATGCAAACATATTACGATTCCTAAAAGGACTACTCTTATTATAATTACACCTGAACTCCAATTATACATACACGTTGTTAGTAATGTTATATAAAGTGTATGAGTTAAATGAGTGTTAACATTTCACAAATTAGATTAAATTAAATTATCAATTTGTGTTGTTGTGTCACACTATACTTGAGTATTCTTAGTAATCTGTATTGTCAAACTATTTTGTCTGCTGTATTGTATTCAGTATGACTGAACATCTGATAGGTGATCGTTTAAGCAAGTGAACGAACCCGTTATGTGCTGACCACTGGCCATGGGAGGAGGTGACCATTTAATGGAGGGGAAATTTACATTGATCTTATGAAAAATAAAATCCGTTCCTCAGAAAAGTGTCCGTTCATTCTGGTGACCTCTGAATAAAGGTGGCCATTAGGTCAGGTTTCACTGTATGTACGGTTAAACAGTCAGTATCGTTCATAGAAAGCTGGGCTTCAGGATGATCACACTTACATTATGTTATTTTACAATAGGCCTATAGAGTGCCATTAAGCAAACTTTGTTTTCAAGAAGCACAATTTAGAAACATAAGGTTGTTTAACTTTATGATATCTTTTTGACTTTATGGTTGTTAAAATAATGATTTAACGTGCTTTATCAGACGTTCTTTATGGAATGAAACATTCAGTAATGGGTATTCATATCTTTTATTCCATGCCTCCTACCCAATCTGAATACCCCCCCCCCCCACCACAACAAAATCTGCGTTCCTAATTTTAGTATTATTTTCACTGTACACGATATGAGAATATTATGTAGGTCTGTATTACTTAACACTTTGGATACACAGGACTTTTCCTGTAGTTCATAACTTTTTCTGAGAAGATTCACTAGCATATTTATACTGAAACTTGAAACGTATATATCGGGTGGCCCATAAGTCAGTTGGCACTAGCAGTATGTAGACGCTTGATTGACTAGCATAGTAGTTACTTGACTTGACTAGAGCAGTAGTTCCCATAATTCAGTTGAGATTTGAGGTTATGAGGTTAGGTTGATGTTGATGTGTATGCTGTTGTTAGTGCTTGTTTGTTGTTCGTGTTGTTTGCGAGACAATGAATAGAAAACTATCTACAGAGCAGCGTGTTTTTGTACTGCAGATGTGGTGGAAACAGGATCATAATTACAGCGATGTTGTTGAGATATTTGTGGAACGTTTTCCAAACATCGCACCTCAATCTAGAGAAGGTATTCGTAAACTGAATAAGAGATTTGAACAGACTGGAATGGTAGCGGAACTTCCTCGATCAGGTAGGCCAAAAACAGTTACAACAGAAGAAAATTTAAATATCTTTGCACAATGTTTTGTGCAGTCACCAACGAAATCAACACGAAAAGCGTCCAATGAGTATGGAATAACTCGAACAAGCCTGCAAAGGATGCAGAAAACATTGAAGTTGAGACCATATAAGCCCACTTTACTCCAAGGCCTAAATGAAGATGATCCTTATAGGCGTACACAGTGGCGCACCCAGGATTTTTTTTTGGGGGTGTGGGGGGGTTAAAAATTTAGAAACAAGGTGCACAATTTTGGTTTTCCTCATTCTTTTCTTTACAAGGAGGCTTTTTCCTGGAGAAACAAAAATACGCACCTTATAAGGAGCCAATGTCGCAAGAACAGGTAAAAATTAACTTTGCTTCATAGAATTTCACACATGTACGTTCCACCTATACTGCTGCAAAGGCCCTTCTTACACATACTGCACGTGTAAGAGTCATACACACAATGTTTGTAAGAATTATGAGTTAAAATCATGTTAAGCACTGCTTACTAATTTGCATATGCTTATTGAATAATTTAAATTACTTAATCAGTAGACGCCGACTTTATTGAAATAATAATACTTGTACAATAATATAGTTAAAATAATCAGACATAAAGCAGTTGCGCACTTTGTAGTGGGGATAAGGCGGGAAGAATGTTATACACGTGGTAGAAAAAGGCCTTTTGAAAATATAAGCCTTCTCCCTGAACGACGAATCTACGTACGGAGGTTTTGATTTTGATTTCTATTTTGACACTACTAAACAGTACATATGGACGTTTTGTAAGACGAAACAAGTATAGATACAACAGAGGTACCATAGAAAGATTTCACAGAAATAGAAAATGTTTAACATTTAGTAGGCCTACTGCAATTATTTTGTAAACAGTGATTTGGCATGTTGTGTCTATTGCGTCTTTCTCCAGATCTTCTAGTCGAGCCTATACATTAACAAACATTGTATATTTTGAAGTACATAATAGTATGTGTACATGTTATGATTTAGGAAATTAACCGATCTTCACCAAAATCAACAGACCTTGAGTAGGCTACTTACAACTTCAGGAACATATGCAAAAAATTATTTGATTCTCTTTGAATATGCGGCAGTTATCATTCGTCATAAAAATAAAATTACCCTTTTAAAACATAAAACGTTGCAGGTAAACTACCCTTTTCTCGTAACCAATCTTCACCAAAATCAACAGGGCATGAGTACTCTATAATTCAGGAAGGTGTGCAAAAAAGTATTTGATTCTGTTTGAATTTTCGGCAGTTATCGTTCATCATAGAAAAAATTACCCTTGTTAAAACATAAAATGTTGCAGGTAAACTACCCCTTTCCCTTAACCAACCTTCACCAAAATCAATAGGCCTTCAGTCCTCTACAATTCAGGGATGCATGGAAAACATTATTTGATTCTGTTTGAATGTGCGGCAGTTATCGTTCATCACAGAAAAAATTACCTTAGTTAAAACATAAAATGTGGCAGGTAAACTACCTCTTTCCCTTAACCGATCTTCACCAAAAACAGTAGGTCTTGAGAACTCTACTACTCAGGGCTGTATGCGAAACATTATTTGATTCTGTTTGAAGCTGCGGCTGATATCGTTTGCCATAGAAAAAAAATTACCCTTGTTAAAACATACAACGTTGCAGGTAAACTACCCCTTTACCTGAACCGATCTTCACCAAAAACAATAGGTCTTGAGTACTCTACAAATCAGGGCTGTATGCAAAACATTATTTGATTCTGTTTGAATTTGCGGCTGTCATCGTTTGCCATAGAAAAAAAATCTACAGACACACAGACACTTTTCGAAAAATGACTTTTTCATGTTTTGAGGGTAGTACAATCAGAATCTGCAATAATCTCGACCACGATTTTTTTTGCAATCAGCATACTTCCATTTCCTTAAGGCACATGGAAAGGAAACGCTCCTTTTTTCCTTAAGGCCTTTTTCTACCATGTGTATAACATTCTTCCCACCTTATCCCTTGGAAAGGAACATGGAATTAAAAACGTAGTAATATCGGTAAAAATGAGCCTCTGACGAAGCTGACGAAAACTAGTTCAAGCTACAAGATGAAAGTTTAACATATGTACTAATAAAAAATTAGTGTTTCGAGTCGGTAGTTATATACTTATAATTAGTTAATCAACGGACACGTCATGGACAACAAAATCCAGGAATATAGTTAACATTACCCTGGCAACTTGTTTGAATAAGTAACATCAATAACAGGCACGAATGTGAAATGACTGTGTGTATTTTAAAAAAAACAACAGATGTAAACTGTCTATATTGAACAGGAGAGACAATATTAATGAGAAAATTATACCAAAACTGTTTAAGTAATAGCATATACAATTTAATTACAACCAATTACAAATATTTAGCTCAATTCTTCCTTCCCACTAATGTTTCCTTCGCTGTTATTATAACTCAAATCATCTTCACTGCTGCTATCACGTTATTTATTAATTTTGAAACGAACTGTTACATTATACACTCTTTGGTCTGATCTCACATAATTCCTTTTCAATTTTCATGACATAGTCACAACTTGATGTGCAATCTATGAAAGAAATACACTCAAATTCCTTTTTTGCTAAGTTTCTAACACTGTCTATAGAAAATACACGTTTTTTTAGCACGCTTCTTCACGATTGCCTAAAGGTAGAAGTCGTAAAATGTAATGTCCATGGTTTGCCAAAACAGTGGTTATTATAAGAGTTCTGTATGTTGGTTTACTTTGTTTAATTAGTGAATAGAACTCAGGTTAAGATAAATGGACTAAAGAAATCCCATTATTCACTAACCAGTTAATAGTGTTTGTCTTTTTGTTAATGATGTTGCAGGTGGATTTATTTATTCATTGAAATTTTCAGCCACATTTGTCGATGAAAATGTGCCAAAATCAATAGGAAACGTTTAATAGAATAACACAATGGAAAGTTAAGAGGAAATATATAAGAAAATTACAGCAATTCAGAGAAGAACGGCGCCTACCCACGTTTTTTTAAACTGACGTTGAATTCAGTTTCGTCTATGTAAACTATAGGCCACTGTTCTTCTCTGAATTTCGGTAATGGTCTTATATATTTTCTCCTAACTTTCTAATGAGTTATTCTATTAAAAGCTTCTATTGGTTTTGGCACGTTTTCATCGAAATCTCATTTGACGAATAATGTGGCTCAGACTAGATGCACTACCATTATAATTAATTTATCTCTTAAAAATTGTTTAAAGAATGTTTACTTTGAATGTTTGTGTTTCCCCTTCTATGAATTGGTATTCGTAAATAATTAATCGAATAGTACACTTGTCAAAATCGTCTAAATCAGTTTTTATTTCCTTTGTTGAGCATTTTTTATGGGAAGTACTGAAAGATTTTATGTCAGCCGTATCCGCGGATGCTTCTTTAATAATTCTAAAAACACTACTTAGAGACACACCGCATGCCTGAGCGACCTTTACTGCAACTTTCTTTCTGATATTCCCTTATCTTCCAATTTAATAAACTTGTACACATTATACATTATTTTCCGACTCTATGTATGACTTTCCTTTGCACTGAAATTGACAGGCCACCCAGATTGGTCCAGTTCACTCTCCAAAACCGGAAAATACAGCAATAAACTAAACGCTACACTTTTGATGAAAACTGGTGTTTTTTGAAAAGTACTAAGACGATTACATATAATGCGCCGTTGGCAAAAGAACAGTTTATTCACGTCTGGTATACTTACCTATGCTGAATTTTAGTTTATCATTTAGTAATAGTAAAAATGTTACTTTGTAAGAATATAGTAATTAACATATAAAGAAGATACTATAATTATTATGTTCTTACTGTTTGTACATACGTTGATTACAAAATTTTTTCCAGATTTTTGGAGGGGGTTCTAACCCCCAAAACCCCCCCGGTTGCGCCACTGGGCGTACAGAATTCTGCGAATGGTACGCAATACGACAAGAAGCCGATCCACAATTTTACAAAACCATTCTTTGGAGTGATGAGGCTACTTTTAAGCTGAATGGTACAGTGAATAGGCACAATTGTGTTTACTGGTATACTGCGAATCCACATATGGTGATAGAGACAGAGTTAAATGCTCCGGGGGTTACTGTTTGGGCAGGGATCTTTGCCGGTGGGATCATTGGAGCCTACTTTTTTAATGGTACAGTGACTGCTGAAAGTTACCTACAAATGCTTCACGAAGTGCTGATGGAACTAGAAAACAGTCCACTTTTTGAACACCTGCAGCCAATTCGAGAAAAGTTAATATGGCAACAAGATGGGGCACCCCCTCGCTATGGACTGATTGTGAGAGACTTTTTGAATGCAACGGTCGATGAATGGATTGGCAGATGGGGTCATGTTGAATGGCCTCCACGTTCTCCTGATCTTATCCCGATGGACTTCTCGGTCTGGGGTATATTAAATAATGCAGTGTACTCAGTGAAGATTCGTTATGTGGAACAATTGAAGGAAGGCATTCAATCTGAATTTGAACACCTACAGTCCCTGAATATTTCTGACATAATTTGTGCTTCAGTGCTTCGAAGATGTCATATTTGGACAGAAAAGGATGGAGGCCACTTTGAGCATTTCTTGTAGGTCATGAGAACTATGCTATTAGCTATCTGTATCTGTATCCCTGCTGCAGCTCTACAATAAAAGTGCTATTTGCAATTTTGCCATCTGACTTATGGGCCATTCTGTATATCATTTAAATTTCAATTCTTTATTTTTAAATTGACAAACAAATTCACAATAATTTGATGGTTAACATTTTGTAATTAATTTTAAAAAATGAATTTTTTACATACAAAAAAAGTGTTGCATCACTTTGTATTTATAAATATTACATAAAATCTAAAAAACAAATTAAAATTAATTGTGTCTCAACTAGCCACCAGACAAATAGTCACCAGCCAACATTGTGATATATATAAGATATTTATTAATAATAACTTCATAATTTTCTGTAGGAAAATTTAACAATAATTTCCCACGGAAAGGGTGTGAAAACATATTCCTATTTGCAAAAAAAAGGAACATAAAGAAGAAAAATGTTCCGATGTGAATTTTTTCTGTGAACTAAATACGTGAGAGATTATGTTCCTTTGTCACACAGCTTCCAGGCTTTACGTAATTAACTTTCTACACACACAAATAGACATGTTCTCAGAAAGTGCAGGCAATGTATCCAAAGTGTTAATTTGATTTAAATTAGGAAAAGTTTTTGGATCTCAAGAGGGTTCACTTAAAGTTATTACACCTGTTTGCAACAGCCAACAAGTGTTAAGCATTTTATTGGTTTGTCAGTAGCAGATACAGAGTGGAATTTCTGGGTCACTGAGAAGATTTGTGAAGCATTTATGAAAATTTGTCACATCTGTTAATGACTGAGACACTTTATCATATACAAAAACTTAGTCATATACAAATATAAGAAGAGAAAAGAATTCAGTAATTTCCTCTATTGAAAGTTTTATTACAGTTTTAACTACTTTTAAACAATGGGTTTTAAATATGTTTACAACTAAGCTGATCAGAAAAAGTAACTTTCTCTCAATAGGAATTGAATAAGTTCTTCTAAGATTTTGGGTGGTGAACTTTGTCTCTGGGATTGTGTTCTGATCAGACACATGGATTAGTTTGTTCTTTTTATAGGAAGCTATAAAGCTATATATATTTGTTCTAAAGCTATAGGAAGATGTTCCAAGTGGCTATTTAGTGAATATTTAATTTTAACTCTGACTGAATATTCATTCTGTCACTCTGCATCATCTTGTAACTTTGTCAACATGTCATTTATCTTGACTACTTGCTAGTGAAATTGGGGAGCCAGTGTTTTTTCACTCAAATATTTATTTGGAAAAAAGTACTTTCTTAGCATCATTAGACACTGTAACATGAAAGTAAGTGGTTTATTTCTGTTTAGAAATTAATTTGTAATTAAAACATTGAGTTCTTAATCCAATTAAATTCTTCCAGCCTGGAGAAGGTGTCGACCTACTCTGGTTTCTAAAGCCTCAAATACATTGTGAAGTTAAATTTACATTATGTAAATTTAAATTTAAAATATATTCTCAGAGAAGGCTGAACCTCTGAAGAAGCTTTTTAAAAGTGAAAACCGGTTCAGGCTATAAGGTAAAACTTTTACTTTTTTTACCCATAAAAAACTTTGTGTTCCGAGTCAGTAGTGAAATAATTATATTTAGTTAAGAACAGACACGTCATGGACAATGAAATCCGAGAATAAAATTTAATTTTAGTTTCTGGTCTAACTTTATTTTTTAGTGTTCTTTGAATTGTCCCACAGATGGGTCTAAATTTACTCAACTTGTTCTCTACATCTCTGTCTAGACCATTATTACAAAATATTACATACTGGACATTGGAAATCCTGTATCTGCTCAAACGGCAGTCCACACTACTTCAAACAGTACTCCTGTACCTGCTTCAAACAGTAACGTAGGTCGTCCACTGGAACTGTAGTCGGCCGACTAACTGGACGGACGTAGATGCCCATAATGAACGACTGATCCCAAAACTAGTGAAAGCACTGAATGGCGTCAATTACATCAGACTTAGTTGCTCGAATTCGGGTGACCTAGCGACCGATCCCATTGGAATGGGATTTTTCACGTTAGTCAGATGACTAGCTTGCTTTGAGTGCATTGTGGTTTTTATCAGTTTTATAAATTTGCATTAATTTTTACAGCTTTCAATAACGTTATGGACACTGATAAACTTATTAGCTTAGTTATTGAGCACATTCCACTATGGGATATGTGAGGCAAGGGTTACCATTGTCGTAACATTAAAAAAAAACTATATAGTTAACGGATATTCCAAAAAATACATATCACGCACATGCGAATGTCATGTTAAACACAGATATATTTTAAATTTTCAGTCAGAAGAAGCACAACAGAGGTAAAAATGGTTCTTGGATTTCGTTGTTCATGACGTGTCTGTTACTTAACTAAATATCACTATAATATTGACGACTCGGAACACTAAGTTTTTTATAAGTAAAAACGTAAAGTTTTTCTACATAGGCCAGACAGGACGTAGCTTCAAACAGAGATACATTGAACACACAAAAGCACTCCACACCACTACAGAATCTACCTTCGCAAACCACCTCATTGAAGCAAACCACACGTATAAAAACATCGACAATAACATGAACATACTACACGTACACACAAAAGGCCGAAAACTAGACACTCTAGAACAATTAGAAATATACAATCACACAAAAACAAATAAAAATGACATCCTAAACGAACAGACACAATTCAAATCGCACGCATTATTCGAACACATCTCACCACACACACACAGCTTCGATCTTTCGAAAAACTATCTCGTCGCCAACAACAAGACGAACAGCGCTACTTACGACAGCCTCTGATGAAGCCTTCTATAGGTGAAAGCCGGTTTAGGCTGTAAGGTAAAACTTTACGTTTTTACTTATAAAAAACTTAGTGTTCCGAGTTGTCAATATTATAGTGATATTTAGTAAAAATGGTAACTGAGAACCATTAGATTAAACGTCTGACCAGTTAGTCACCCGACTACGGTTCCAGTGGACGACTGGCCTAATCCTGTACCACTACATTTGTACGCACTGGATAGCAGCCATGTAATGCCATCACTTTGGTTTACAGCAGGGAAATTCTCATGTTATACTCCTAACTCATTCAGTGCAGTTGAAATACAGCTCATTGTAAGTCATATTCTGGTTTTTGCAGAATAACTTGATCATCTGTGAAGAGCATAGTATTCACAGAAACATCCTTATTTAACTTTATCCCCTCATGAACGTCTCTGCATTTTTTAATCAGATCATCTATATATATTAAATAATGTTGATAGTAGACTGCAACCCTGTTGAATCCTTAATTTGTAAATACTTTTTCTGGCTCTCTGCTGTCCATGCATGCCAATCAGACACTGTACTCAGTATAATACTTTTACTGACATTTATTAAATGTTTTGGGTAGCCTTGTTTCATCATTATTTGTTTCACCACATCAGTCTCGATTGACTTTATCTAACGCTTTCTCATAGTTGATGAAGTCTAGATGTGTCTGTAGGTTAAATTCTGTTCTTTTTATTATCTGTTTTGATGAAAAAAACATTGTCAGAGTAGGATTTCCCTTTTCTAAAACCAGCCTGAACATCTGACAATAAAACAACCAAAGTAGACTGTAACCACTTATGTATTACTCTCCTATAGCCAGAGTTTAATAGGCTCATATCTCTGTAATTAGAGCTAGAACTTCTGTCTCCTTTTTAAAAAGCGATACTATCTTTGAATACTTCAGTCTTCAGGGATGAGGTAAAATTTCCACCATACACTTAACAAATGCGGTATTCTAAGCTTTGAAAGCAAACCACTGTATTTAAGTAACTTGGAATTCATACCAAATTCTGTCCGCTTTCCAATTTTTCAACTTGTCAAGCCATCATTTAATCATTTTCCTCCAACATAATTTCATCAATGCCATCCAGAACTTCTGACACACCATTTCCTCTGCATCAGTTGTATCATAACTTTTCACCCAGCATCTTTTACCAATAACATTTATGTTGGCAACATCCCATTCTGATTTGTTACTATGTCTCGTAAATTTAAAAGCTACCATTTGCCAACCATATATATCATTTTAAATTGTGCTAATAAATAATTCCCATGATTTCTCAACTGCTCACTTACCTGTATTTCTCTTCAACACATAAATTTGTCTATCCTCAGTTCTGGTTGACTGCAAAAACTTATTACAGGCTCTTTGTTTTTTATCAATGTCTTATGATCTCTTATCACAAATTTCCAGACCACATTTGTATGTAGATTTATGTGTCTTCCCTAGCAGTTCATCTGCCGCTTTAAAAATCACACTTCTGATATTTTCCCATTCTTGATTAACTACATTGCTAGTGGCTTAGAGTTGTATATAATTATTTAAACGCTGTCCTGTCTGAATGCTGTTATTAGTCTAACACTATCCTTCTGCAAAAGATAAATTTCAAAAATGTCTCTTTTACATGACTCCTAATCTTTCTTGGCTTCCTCCATCTTGCCAGAGATACCACATAGTGTTGAGAACTCAGATCATATATCCATGCACTCGTGTGCCTCTAACTTTATCTGCTACTGTTCTATTTACAATAACATAGTCAATAATAGATCCAAAACTCAGATATATTTGTGTGTATCCCTTTTCTGAATGAAAAAATTGAATTTAGAAAAATCCTTCAGCCAATGTTCATACTGAATTCTCTTAACTGAATTAGCTATTTTTTTTTGTTCTGTAATAGTTGGTGTTTAAAATAAAGTCTTCAAGCAAAATTGAGGTAACTTTGTTTCACCTGTAATTGGGTAAACTAACCACAGTCTAATTTTAATAGAATATGCTTTGTTTGTAAGTTAGATATTTCACTGCAGAAAGCACTCTCTGGATAGTTGACCATAAAGAGAAAGAAAGATAAGATAGCGGGGGGGGGGGCTAATAAAGCAGATAATAAACTTTGCTTTATTATCATTACGTTTTATTATTTTTAAATCATCATTATTAACAACTTGACTTTGTTCTAGGTTGGTTCGAATCTAAGAACAAGAATTGGAATGCCTGTTTACTGCACTGAGGAACTTGAAGAGTGCTTAGAACTGACAAGAAATAGACTTTTTCCCATTGCAAGTCTTAGAATATGTAGACTGAAGAGCAAAAGAAGGGAAACAGGAAAGCTACTAGTTTTTTCTAAGTTAGAAGAAAACATTTATATCATAAATAATTTTGGTTTAGCGCCACGCTAGGAACAGAACACTTCCAAATAATTGACTCTCTTATATTGGAATCGGCAAGAAGACAAGCGGACACCACATGACAGCAACACATAAAGAAATTCACAAAACTGTTAGAGAAGAAAACATCAGCAGAACACAACACAAGGAAAGCAAACTGTACCGGTGTTTGCATAACCCGGCAATTGAAGGTATAATAAATTTTGGTTAATAATAATATCGGGTATTAATGTCGGTTAGAGCGCCGATATCTGGACGGCACTGTTAGACAGCCCGCGCCATCTCGCAGCGTGGTCTGTTGTCCGTTATGTTGCTGATGTAACGTCCAGTTCGACGCAGACTTTGAAGGAATCAACAAGCTCCCGACCTTGGACAGTTAATGGGGTAATTTTCTTCTCGTCCTGATGGCAGGCTAATTTTTCGAGACTTCCCGGTGAGTGAATTACAGTAGGCTATAAAATGATTGAATAATAAGGTAATAATTAAACTTAAATATATTCACCCGAATGCGAGAGTAGAATGTACGTGATGCGATCGGACGGGTGTGTGTATTGTAAGAGAATTAATTGACGTTTCAGTATATACAGCCAGTAATTCTTTTAATTATTGTACAATAATCACTGTAAATCATTTGTTAAATTGCTGTATAGAATTATAACTAAAGCCAGTACGTATAGACAGAGTTGAATCGTGTGGGTTATGTATGTACACTGTAACATAACAAAATTATCACACTAAACATTTGAATTAATGTTACATAAATAAAAGAAAAAGTTCCATAGTGAGTGAGAAGAATAAATTGTTTAAGGATTACCCTAGAAACTGTATAATTAAGTCTATAAAATGTGAATAAAAATGGAAAATAATAAAGAAAACCATTAATTAAAATAACCTACTATGAAAAAACCAGTTAAACCAGCAGTATACCCAGTAGATTGGGGAAGCAGTACAAAAAGGGAAGGACCATAAAAAAGGAAATAATCTGTCATGAAACCATTTTAATAAGGAAACTACTAATGTGATATTTGAAGAAGGGACAAAACATATCAAGATTCCAACAAAGAGACCAGAAACAGGAAGAGATATGCCAAAACAAAATGTTAGTCATATAATAAATACCATGAGACAAAATTGAAACCGATATAGGTAAACCCCAAACAAGTTACAAGATACAATACTATAAAACACAAATTGTATATTAGTTGTAAGTGTAATGTGTTAAAAAATATGTCAAAAGAGACTACCATAGTGTAGAACTCACTAAAAAGACTACCAGAGTGTAGAATCCAATAAAGTGAAGTGAGATAACAAAATTAAGAAACTACAGAGTGTATAGTGAGAAACATAGTTAAAAAATCTATGAAAAAATCTTCAATGAAGTTTAAGTATTATAAAAAGACTACCATGAGTGTAGAATAATAATAATAAAACCATTGGAATGAAAGACAGTCTAAGGACTGACAACATTACCAGTAATAAGAGTTTTTTAAATTAGATATAAGAAAAACTATTACATATAAAATGTTTTCTTTAATTATAGCTAAGTAAATGGTGAGAAGGACAAAAATACCAAAGGACAGTTCATAACTGAAGGTATGACTAATATTAAGATGTTTTTTATTTATTATTAATTAGATAATATTTTAGATGTAAGGTGTAAATAGATACACGATGTTTTTTAATCACAGTTAAAGTGTTTTCAAAAGAATCATAAATACACAAGATAGTTAGTGACTGACAGTGTTACTAGTAATAGGAGTTTTTTTTATTTTTTTTAATTAAATTATGTCTATGATAAGCTATTTTGTTATCATTTGATGATACAGTAAAAAATAATAGGAATAAGATGTTTTTGTTAAAATTAGGTGATATATGGAAAATAGTTGATAATAAGATGTTTTTGTTAAAATTAGGCATAAGATGTTCATGTTATGGTTCAATGATGTTATTAGTATAAAGAAAGTTTAGTAGATACAAGATATTCTATTGTATTTAAAATCATGTCATTTAATTTTCCATTGTGTAAGTCAGAGAGGCAAGTAGGGCATAAAAATGTAATAATTTTATTCAAAACAGTAAACCATGTATAATGTACAAACAGACCAGCCAAGACACCATTGTAGTAAACACAGAATGGTCTATAAACAAAAAATTATCTATCAAAGAATTAATCTATGTAATAGGAATAGAATTCAATACATACAATACAGAAATTGAAAATATAATTAATACAGATACAGTTAATAGCAAATAGAATGACAAAAGAAAGAAAATTAACTTCTTTTGGAAACAGTCAAAAATAGGCTTATGATAGTAATCAAATCAGACTAAACAGCAAATTAATCAATATTGAAATGTTTTAATAACCAAATTATTAACAACAAAGTAATTACGGAGTTATTAGGTGTATTCCAGGGAAATATTATACCGAAAAAACAAATAAAAACCTTTAAAACACTGAATTTGTACAAAATATGGGGCATACAATCATTATGTAAAATTGTAATTTTTGGGCTTAAATGAGTTTGAAACAAACCCAGCTATATATCGAAAGATGTAAAACTAAATAATCAATATTACTGAATAGTTAGATTCATGTAAAATTAAGAAATATTTGAAATACAGTAAAAAATAAGAAAACTTGTTATGTATAGTTAGATAGTGAAACAAGTCTTAGACAGATATTTTATAATTAAACAATATGAAGAGGAAAAAGACATACCACAAATTGCCCTAAAACGACGACGTTGCGTCTATTAGTCTATTGTTAATCGCAAAGCTGAACAGTTGAAAAATGTGTTAGTGGAGTATTGAAAACCAAATAATTTGTATTAAAACCAAGTGTGGTTATGTGGCGTGTAACGGAGATGAACTAACAAGTGAAATAACCTTATCTATCAATGTCTAACAATTTTTGGAACGAATTCACAGAAAACGAACACACATAATTGAACACCACACTACACAAGAGATCCATCCAGAATTCGACATCGCAGACGACGAGGGGACATTCAACACGATATTTTGGACCAACACCACTTCGCAGAAAAGGGAACATCGTTTTATTTCTGTGGGAGAAGATCTTCAATTCCAACGGCATCATAGCAGTTAAAATCGAGCAGACGGCGGCCATTGCTGAATTTCTATAAAGACGATCAGCCAGTGCTTCCTGGAGAGGAGTGACGTCATTTCTTCGACTTGGTTCGAAATTTAAATAATTTCTTTCTAATTGACAATTGTAATAATAATTCTGTTCTATTTCAGATATTAACATTTAGTTTAAGAATACCTGTTAAATGTATCTTGTTCCTTGCCCTCTGACCATTTCGACTCGTTAAAAGAACCATAAATTTAAACTTGTAAAAAATATATTTGTTGATTTTTCTCACTGCCGACTGTGGCAAATATTCGCCAGTGCCTGGGACATGCGCAGTTTGACTGGCGCACAATTTTGAATGAATAAACGCAAATCATTATTCAGTTACCAGCATTGTATTATTTCTACCATTAATGTTATTATTATTTTTTATTAAGCAAAAACATAATTCACATTGAGAGAATAGATATAGAAGGAAATTACAAACTCAACTTATTAATTAATTAAATTAAATCATTCCATCAAACTCGATACAAGAACAAGAAAAAATATTTGCACCATTTTTAAAGTTTGATGTATTTGTTATTTATCAATCCAACACACCTAGTTATAACATATTCTTATCATCAATGTTTCTATATTCTATTTATTATTACATTTGAAATTATATTACAATTTGACTAGCCTAACAGTGGGGCTAAAAGAAGAGCACAATACCTTTGTTATCACCAAAGATACACACACAATATCTCTCTATATATTTCAATTATATTTATATTTTAATTTTTGTTTGTAATATATTTATATTACAAATTGGCGTCCAACTTAAGGGGCTTTAAATAGGAGATAATAGTGTTATAAAATAAGGACGAGTGTCCAATTTCCTATTTTTAGCTTGGCAGCGGTCAATAGGTCAGAAGAGGGAGCGAGATGCACAGGAGAGCTACATCAAGAAAAAGGGCTATGGAGGCCGAGCAGGAGATAAACATGGAGGATAAAGAAGCGACACCAGTGGAAGATGTGGAGTCAATGTTACCGCCAGCAGAACCAAATAAGCCGGCACCACAGAAGGAACAGCCGGAGAAATCCACCGCAAAGGAAGATACAAAATTTGATCAAATGATGGAGATGTTACTCCGAGAATTTAAAACAACGAAGGAAGAATTAAAGGAAGAGTTGAGTAATAAAATCGGAGATACCAACAAGAAAATCGAAGAAAATAGTAAGGAAATGAAGAGTGATAACCTACGATTGAAGGAGGAATTAAGAGAAAGCAGCAAGAAGATGGAGGAGAATAGTAAGAAGATGGAGGAGAATAGTAAGCAGATGGAGGAGAATAGTAGGAAGATGGAGGAGGAAATGAAGAATGATAACCAACGATTGAAGGAAGAGTTGGGCAATAAAATTGGAGATACTAGCAAGAAGATAGAAGAGAAGATGGAAGAAAATATTCAGAAAATTGAGGAAAGAATGGAGGAAATAAAGACTGACAATAAACAGTCGAAAGAGGAATTAACCCAGATAAGCCAAAAACTGGAAGAAACTAACAAGAGGATGGAAGAAACAAATCAGAAAATGGAAAGTAATAGTCAGCAATTGAGAGAAGAATTGAAGGAGACGAACCAAGAAAACATGAACCGGTTAGACGGAAGGATGGAAATATTGAAGGAAGAATTGAGCCAGAAGATAGCTGAAAACAATGAGACAATCAGCAAGAAACTAGAAGAGGAAATAACGGTAATCGAACAAAGGGTTACCAGAGCTGACGAAAAATGGAGTCAAACCGAACAAGAAGTACGGAGTATCAGGACAGAAATAAATACGAAGGTTAACACCATTGAAGAAACGACTAGGAAGACGTTGGAGGAAAAACTAAAGGAAACACGGGAAGACTGGGAGCGAGTGCAGGACCGATTCACAGAAAAATGTGACGGCATAGAAGCTGCTGTGACCAGTATCAACAGTCAGGTACGACAGAACCAGACAGATATAGACCTATTCCATAGTCGACCGACAACCATTACCAGTTGTCCCAACAGTGAAAATCGTGAAGGGATTAACTTCAGGTTTTATAAAAATAAACCCATGGAGTTCCTGGCAAGAATCGAGGAATACTTTGCCAAACACAGAGGTAATCGCTGGAGGGAGAATAAAGAGGTGCTTGACGAATCGTTCAAGGAGATAGCAGACAATTGGTGGATGGCGATAAGAGACGAGGTGACCGACTATCAACAATTCAGAAGGCTATTCAAAGCCAAATATTGGTCTGAATCAACGCAAAATATCGCCAGAGACGGGATATGTCATGGGAAGTACAACCCATATGGAAACCAAACTTTAACGGCGTACTTTTTGGGAAAGGTGTGCGTGGCCAAACATCTAGAGCCCCGAATACCGGAAGAATGCCTGGTCAGCAAACTCTCATACCACTACGAGGAGGATATTATCAGAGCCAGACGAAACAGTCAAATAAAGACGGTGCAAGCCATGACCGAGCTTTTAGAAATGTACGAGCACGAAGACTATTACCGTCAAAGTCGCAGGAGATATGAAAAGCAGGAACCGAGGAGTAACAACAATAATTTGAATAATAATAATAATCGGCAGAATGTGGGTAATAATAACAATTATAATTCCGCAAATCGGAATAATGCCGAGTACAATTATAACCCCAGAAATAACAATAATTTGCCCCGTTTTAACAACAATAATAATAATAGTAATATTCCTCGCATAAATAATAATAACAACAACCACAACAATAATAATAATAATAATAATAGCCGTCCACAAAATAACAACGGTTATTATAATAATAATAGTAACTATGTTCCAAATGGTCAGAGGAACCCCAACCTTTCTAATAATAATAATTATCATGGTAATTATAACCGAAATTACCCAAATGGAGGTAACCACAATTACAGGACATATCGACCTAATGTTAATTACGTCCGAGCAGAAGGCAGTGGACACAGGAGGTACCAGCCTCAAAGAAGGAGCCGATACTACGAGTACGAGACCTTCCAAGGAAGTCAGGGAAGTAATAGGTACAGAGAGTACGAGCCCAGACGTAGTTCCAGCTTGGATAATCAGCGAAGACTACCTGTAACAGAAGCCCAACCAGACGATCGAGCAGAACCAAACGAAACAGCCTCAGGACTTCAAGCTGACGCTTCCAACGGTCTAACCCGTAATGAAGCGGAACATTTAAACGAACGAAGGCAGTAATAAACCCCAATAACCCTTTACTGCTCCAATCTGCTGGGTTTAACCAAGTAGGTATGAATTTGAAGAAAAACAGAAAAAATTTTACCATAATATATAGCAACTATTTAAAGGATATCCGTAAGGACCTATTAGAAGAAAGTGAGCTTAATATTAACAATAATGATAATGAAATAATATACATAATCGCAGAAATTGAAGGTATTTCTGTTCCTATAATGATAGACACTGGAGCCAATGTCTCCATAATAAATCGAAATGAATTGGACCGGATACAGCAGGAATGCCACAAAAACTTACCGGTACTACCTATTAATAATATTGTACTTGTAGGAGCTACCGGCCGACAGAACAAGACCATAAGAAAGCAGGTATCCCTCAATGTCAAAAGTCAGGGCATTAGAGTGGATATGATATTTCTTGTCGCAGCCGGATTACCTTTCAACATAATGATAGGATGCGACATATTGCGCCGAAACTCAGCAATTATCGACTTGTGCCGAGGAAAGGTATCACTCTTTACCGAAGGTTCAACCTGGATAGCCAATTTAACTGATAACAAGACTTTAGACTCCAGACAACTTCTCGACCACCAAAATAAGGTGAATTACTTATCCAACCACTCAACAAACAACAAGCCAGTACATCAGGATTCGGAGGAAGACCTATGGCAACAAAAGATCCAAGAGATACGTAACTTCCAGTGCCACAATACTAACGAGCAATTAAAGGAAGACCAGCTGAATCAATTGGTAGAAATATATGAGAAATATCGGACTGTATTTTCTGACGAACCTGGAAAGATCCGGAACTACCAATGTTCCATACGATTCAGAGAACCGGTAGAATTTAACCGAAAGTCGTACCCAATAGCACAATCTTTGAAAGAAGCCGTACGATCAGAGATCCAGAATATGATCCGTAGGGATATCATCGAGAGCAGTCAATCGCCATACACTAGCCCAATTGTGGCCATACAAAAGAAAAATGGGAAGGTAAGGCTTTGCCTTGACGCTCGTGAGATAAATAAGATGATAATAAACGATCGTACCTCACCTGGCGAAATTGATGAAATTTTGAAGAGGTTCCACGGAACACGATTCATTACCACTTGGGATACGGTATGCGGCTATTGGCAAGTGGAGTTGCACCCAGCAAGCCGGCAATACATGGCGTTCATCTTCGAATGGCGCAATTATCAGTTTAAGAGGTTGCCCTTTGGGTTGGTGAATTCAGTAGCTGTTTTTGTCGCCTGTATGGATCATATACTAGGACCAGAAGCGCTCCAATTCACGACTGTCTATGTTGATGATCTCCTAATAACATCAACCAACTGGGAGGAACACTGTTATCGTGTGGAGTATGTCTTGAAGAAGCTTGCTGAAAATAATGTCACCCTTAAACTGGACAAGTCCAAGCTTATAGCTAAAGAAGTACAATTCCTGGGTTTCCAACTAAACAGTCAAGGAATAACACCATCAACAGAAAAGGTAGACGCCATACAACGATTCCCTACACCAAAAAACAGAAGGCAACTACAATCATTTTTGGGCCTGTGTAACTATTATAGGAAGTTCCAGAATAATTATTCCGAACTAACAGCCCAGTTTCAGTACCAGTTATCGTCCAAGAATAAATGGCGATGGGGTCAAGAACAAGACGAAACCTTCAAATCAATTAAAGAGAAATTTTTAGATGCAGTAATGCTCAACCATCCAGATTTTAACCGACCCTTCTTTCTAAACTGTGACGCTAGTAACATTAGCTTGGGTTCAACACTGTACCAAGAAGATGAAAGTGGAAACCATCTAGTAGTGAGCTTTGCTAGCAGAACCCTTAACCAGTGTGAAAAGAACTATAATGTGACGGAAAAAGAACTGCTAAGTGTAGTCTTTGCCTGTGGGAAGTTTCGGACGTATATCCTCGGATATCCAGTGACCGTCCGAACAGATCACAAGTCAATATCATTTCTAAGAAGATGCAAATTAAGCCATGGTAGATTGACCAGATGGGTACTCGCCCTGCAGGAATACGATATACAGTGGGAGTATGTTCCTGGAAGTAAAAATGTAGTAGCCGACGTATTGTCGAGAGTGAATCTGGAAGAACAAACATTCGAAGGCGAAAAGGAGAGCATTTTGAAAATCTATAACATTATTAAGGACAGATCCGATTTAGAGAAGATAGTGCAGGACATCAGCAAACACCAGCAGTCCGATCCGAAGTTAAACTCTATTAAACTTCGTCTCTCCAACCAAGATGACACAATAAACAAATTTTATTGTATACATAATGGGATTTTATTCATCAAGACATCCCTTGATGAAGAAATATGGAAGATCATGATCCCTACTACAATCGAAAAGGATATCATCCTGGACTATCACCTACGATACGGTCACATGGGAGCCATGAAGGTGATCAAGGCAATAGAAGAGAATTGTCACATAAAAAGTATCAATAGAAAAACTAGAAACTACCTCAAAACCTGTCTGATATGTCAATTGGTGAAAACCAACAATGAAAGAAAGGAAGGTATGATGATACCAATTACCTCACAAGCCAAACTGGAAAAGGTCTTTCTGGACATATGCGGTCCATTTCCCCGCAGTGGCGGACGCCATCGATACAAGTATATTGTTATTATGATGGATCATTTTACAAAATTTACAAAACTATACCCTGTGAACAGAGCCACCACTCTGAAGACTCTAGGAATAATAACAAATCATTACATTCCAGAGGTAGGAAGCCCGACATCCATAATCACCGACCATGGAACGCAATTTAAGGGTTGGCGGTGGAGAAACACTCTGAATACATTGGGCATTAAGACATACAAGACGTCTGTCTACCACCCCAGCAGCAATCCAGCGGAGAGGGTACTGCGAGAGGTCGGAAGAATATTACGGACTTATTGCTATAACCAACAAAAGAAGTGGCAAGAATATTTATTAGCTACGGAAGAATTCCTTAATTTGTCATATCACACCGCTATTGGTACCACGCCATACACGGCAATGTATGAAAAACCGCCTCCGAGAGAAATACAAGACATAATAGAGTTCCCCAGGAGTCAAGAATACAAATTCAATCGAATCAGATTCTACAATAAATTGGCAGAAGACCAGGAAAGGCGCAAGAACAAATATCAAAAGGCTGTTAAGAAAATAATAAGATATGAAGTCGGAGAAAAGGTACTGCTAAAAAACAGGGAATTACCCAGTACGTTGGAAGGCATTACCAAAAAGTTGTTACTGCTGTATACCGGCCCATACCTGATTATTAAAAACAATAACAACAATACGTATGTACTAAAGGATATCATTTCGAATAAAGTAAAAGGAACTTATAATCAGTTATCCATTAAAAAATATTTGGAGGACTCATAGTTGTGAGTTAAAACTATTATGAAGAAATTGTGAATTTTGAAAAATAAATTACAAAATTCAAAAATTAGTAAGTACAACTTACACCAAATATCAGAAAGAATATTGTGAACGAAATAAGAATTTTGATAAATAGATAATTACAAAATTCAAAAATCAGTAAGTACAACTTACAACAAAACATTTGAAGGATTATTGTGAATAAATAAAAAGAATTTTGAACATAATAAGCTTCAAAATTCAAAAGCAATAGTAGGTACAAGCTACACAAATATTCAAAGACTATTATGCAAGTAAAAAGAATTTGGATGGAGATAATAATTGTCCAAATTCAAAATAATTAGTAAGTACCACTTACACAAACATTCAAAGACTATTATGAATGAAAAAAGAATTTTGAGGAATAATAATTTCAAAATTCAAAACGATAATAAGTACAACTTATACCAAAATATTTTAAAACAACTATGAATAAGAAAGAATGTAGTTGAATAAAAATGTCTAAAATTAAAAAACATTAAACTCATATTATTACTCATACAAATGGTGAGAAATAACTCTGAAATATGAAAAAAGATTTTGTAAGAAAGAGATACAAAATTCTAAGAGAGAAAGGAAACCAGAATGTCATATGACTTAATCGAACAAATTAACCAAACTCACAAAGAAAATAATTTAATAAAAATGGAACAATGAAGAAGGACCAGCTCACTAAAGACCAAATAGTGAGACCAAAAAACAAAAAAAAAACCTGATACTAATAATGATAATGCTGTTACAACAACCACTGTTATAGTGAAAGTGATAAAGAATTAATTCATGTTATACCATGAGCAATAAAAGTAACTCAATGGATACCAGATGGTAGAAAGAGTAAATATAAATACTACTTACTATGTAAACATGATGAAATGTATATGATACCACAAAGAATTAATTCATGTTATACCATGAGCAATAAAAGTAACTCAATGGATACCAGATGGTAGAAAGAGTAAATATAAATACTACTTACTATGTAAACATGATGAAATGTATATGATACCACATACCTAAACCACCTAATATGGAATAAGCTTTAAGAGAGAAGAAGAGTCAAGTGTGTAAAAGTATTAATTAATATAACGTATTATGAAGTGAAGAATCTAAAGATGTTTATTTTAGTCAAAAATGACTACTTTTACTGTTTATTTATTTTTATGACTGGATGTAGAAAATGCCATCAGTCTTATGTGTTGAGCAGAGATGATAATACCTCTGGACTCAATTGAAGTATTGGACAGCAGGGATTGAAGCCAAAAGTGCCACTCTGAACTGTTCCAATTAATTTGTTAGGGAATGTTAGGGAGTAAACATACTGGTGAGGAAGCACCAAATAAGAAGGAATATAAAATGATAATGTTATACACAAGATTGAAGACCACTTATCAATGAAAAAAAAAAAGAGAAACTAATGAAGGAGATACACATCATCTGAGAGGAAGCAATGGTGGAAAAAGAAGGTATATAAAGTGAAAACATGTAATCACGGAGAAAATGTAAATACAAAAGAATTAGTAGTAATTATTTCATCCATACAGAGTATGATCTGAACTAATCACTTTTACAGGAGAGCATATGTAACATAACAAAATTATCACACTAAACATTTGAATTAATGTTACATAAATAAAAGAAAAAGTTCCATAGTGAGTGAGAAGAATAAATTGTTTAAGGATTACCCTAGAAACTGTATAATTAAGTCTATAAAATGTGAATAAAAATGGAAAATAATAAAGAAAACCATTAATTAAAATAACCTACTATGAAAAAACCAGTTAAACCAGCAGTATACCCAGTAGATTGGGGAAGCAGTACAAAAAGGGAAGGACCATAAAAAAGGAAATAATCTGTCATGAAACCATTTTAATAAGGAAACTACTAATGTGATATTTGAAGAAGGGACAAAACATATCAAGATTCCAACAAAGAGACCAGAAACAGGAAGAGATATGCCAAAACAAAATGTTAGTCATATAATAAATACCATGAGACAAAATTGAAACCGATATAGGTAAACCCCAAACAAGTTACAAGATACAATACTATAAAACACAAATTGTATATTAGTTGTAAGTGTAATATGTTAAAAAATATGTCAAAAGAGACTACCATAGTGTAGAACTCACTAAAAAGACTACCAGAGTGTAGAATCCAATAAAGTGAAGTGAGATAACAAAATTAAGAAACTACAGAGTGTATAGTGAGAAACATAGTTAAAAAATCTATGAAAAAATCTTCAATGAAGTTTAAGTATTATAAAAAGACTACCATGAGTGTAGAATAATAATAATAAAACCATTGGAATGAAAGACAGTCTAAGGACTGACAACATTACCAGTAATAAGAGTTTTTTAAATTAGATATAAGAAAAACTATTACATATAAAATGTTTTCTTTAATTATAGCTAAGTAAATGGTGAGAAGGACAAAAATACCAAAGGACAGTTCATAACTGAAGGTATGACTAATATTAAGATGTTTGTTATTTATTATTAATTAGATAATATTTTAGATGTAAGGTGTAAATAGATACACGATGTTTTTTAATCACAGTTAAAGTGTTTTCAAAAGAATCATAAATACACAAGATAGTTAGTGACTGACAGTGTTACTAGTAATAGGAGTTTTTTTATTTTTTTTAATTAAATTATGTCTAGGATAAGCTATTTTGTTATCATTTGATGATACAGTAAAAAATAATAGGAATAAGATGTTTTTGTTAAAATTAGGTGATATATGGAAAATAGTTGATAATAAGATGTTTTTGTTAAAATTAGGCATAAGATGTTCATGTTATGGTTCAATGATGTTATTAGTATAAAGAAAGTTTAGTAGATACAAGATATTCTATTGTATTTAAAATCATGTCATTTAATTTTCCATTGTGTAAGTCAGAGAGGCAAGTAGGGCATAAAAATGTAATAATTTTATTCAAAACAGTAAACCATGTATAATGTACAAACAGACCAGCCAAGACACCATTGTAGTAAACACAGAATGGTCTATAAACAAAAAATTATCTATCAAAGAATTAATCTATGTAATAGGAATAGAATTCAATACATACAATACAGAAATTGAAAATATAATTAATACAGATACAGTTAATAGCAAATAGAATGACAAAAGAAAGAAAATTAACTTCTTTTGGAAACAGTCAAAAATAGGCTTATGATAGTAATCAAATCAGACTAAACAGCAAATTAATCAATATTGAAATGTTTTAATAACCAAATTATTAACAACAAAGTAATTACGGAGTTATTAGGTGTATTCCAGGGAAATATTATACCGAAAAAACAAATAAAAACCTTTAAAACACTGAATTTGTACAAAATATGGGGCATACAATCATTATGTAAAATTGTAATTTTTGGGCTTAAATGAGTTTGAAACAAACCCAGCTATATATCGAAAGATGTAAAACTAAATAATCAATATTACTGAATAGTTAGATTCATGTAAAATTAAGAAATATTTGAAATACAGTAAAAAATAAGAAAACTTGTTATGTATAGTTAGATAGTGAAACAAGTCTTAGACAGATATTTTATAATTAAACAATATGAAGAGGAAAAAGACATACCACAAATTGCCCTAAAACGACGACGTTGCGTCTATTAGTCTATTGTTAATCGCAAAGCTGAACAGTTGAAAAATGTGTTAGTGGAGTATTGAAAACCAAATAATTTGTATTAAAACCAAGTGTGGTTATGTGGCGTGTAACGGAGATGAACTAACAAGTGAAATAACCTTATCTATCAATGTCTAACACTTCACAAGTTTCCAAAAACACAGTATAACACCATAAAACTCAACACCAGAAATCGACAGCCATTTTGAACAATTTTTGGAACGAATTCACAGAAAACGAACACACATAATTGAACACCACACTACACAAGAGATCCATCCAGAATTCGACATCGCAGACGACGAGGGGACATTCAACACGATATTTTGGACCAACACCACTTCGCAGAAAAGGGAACATCGTTTTATTTCTGTGGGAGAAGATCTTCAATTCCAACGGCATCATAGCAGTTAAAATCGAGCAGACGGCGGCCATTGCTGAATTTCTATAAAGACGATCAGCCAGTGCTTCCTGGAGAGGAGTGACGTCATTTCTTCGACTTGGTTCGAAATTTAAATAATTTCTTTCTAATTGACAATTGTAATAATAATTCTGTTCTATTTCAGATATTAACATTTAGTTTAAGAATACCTGTTAAATGTATCTTGTTCCTTGCCCTCTGACCATTTCGACTCGTTTAAAGAACCATAAATTTAAACTTGTAAAAAATATATTTGTTGATTTTTCTCACTGCCGACTGGCAAATATTCGCCAGTGCCTGGGACATGCGCAGTTTGACTGGCGCACAATTTTGAATGAATAAACGCAAATCATTATTCAGTTACCAGCATTGTTTTATTTCTACCATTAATGTTATTATTATTTTTTATTAAGCAAAAACATAATTCACATTGAGAGAATAGATATAGAAGGAAATTACAAACTCAACTAATTAATTAATTATTAATTAATTAAATTAAATCATTCCATCAAACTCGATACAAGAACAAGAAAAAATATTTGCACCATTTTTAAAGTTTGATGTATTTGTTATTTATCAATCCAACACACCTAGTTATAACATATTCTTATCATCAATGTTTCTATATTCTATTTATTATTACATTTGAAATTATATTACAATTTGACTAGCCTAACAGTGGGGCTAAAAGAAGAGCACAATACCTTTGTTATCACCAAAGATACACACACAATATCTCTCTATATATTTCAATTATATTTTTATTCTTATTTTTATTTGTAATATATTTATATTACAACACGCACTGGACCGGAAGAGTGTTTTTTTTAATTATGGCAGTTGAAAATGAATTGTGAGACCACCCTTAGATGAAACACTATAAATCTTTTAATTGTGTGTAACTATAAGTGCCTTTAGTGTGGTCATTTTCTGACAAATTACGATATTTGTGTTGCCACGTGGTGAGGCCAACCTGTTTGATTATGTCGGCACTTGTTAAATCTAGTGCGAGTGACTCTGTACTATACACATTTTAATATTTTTTTAGTGAGTTCATGATCACCTTGTAGACTTAATTACTCCTCAGGCAATTTTCAAAAAAAAATAAAAATAAAAACTTTTATGCATTTATCTTGAGTTGGTCGGAGGTCCCATTCTGAGGTTATTACCTTTGGCTAGGGTGCATATTTTAGTGAACAGTATTTCTAATTCTTTGTGAATCCTCAGGGTTCTCGCACCCAGATGGAGATTTGGCCTCAGCTGGTGTACTGACGCCTTCACCAGTCATGAACCATCCAACACTCACCTGTTCAGAGGAGGGAGCCTGCTGACCAACTGTAAGATGCAACTCTACTCATGCAATTGAGGTGATATAAACTTTTATTACTTTTCGTTGGCCTGGCCCGCCGCTCATCCGTGTTACAAATTGTTTTCTTTTTTAACCATGTGCTTACGCCGCTAGACAGTCCGATCAAGTGTGTGTCAACAGGACATTCATTATGAACATTGTTTGAACTATTATAAAGTTATTCCATAACTCTAATGTACTATTCGTGTAATTGTGTGCTGCACTGGGGGAGCGTGCCAGAGCTAATTTTGGCTTTCTTCATAATTTTTTTTTGCAAAGGCCTTAGAGTTAGTATACTTACAATCTAAATTTAAGTCAGGTGTTTATTGGTTCTGAACCGATTGGTTCAGGACGGGGTTCAAATTTTATTATTATTTTTTTTTAACATTTAAGGGCTGGGGGTTTCGTTTTTCAGGCTGTTTTCAGGGGTAAAAGTTACAGGTTTTTTTTTGGCACAAGTTAGGCACACGTTGATACAGTTTTATGCAGGCCGGATACCTGTCTGGCCTGGTCTGGCACACTTCCACAGCTGCCAGAATACAACATGCTGTTATTTTAAAATTATTTATACACAGATGTCTGACATTAAAATTTTTTTTTTCTGGGATGAATTAATATGGGCTTATGGAAACTGATTTGTTAACATGTTGACACTACTTATTTATCAAGCTTATTGTTATACTTGTCACTCAGGGGAATTGTAATTTACACATGCATGTAATGAATTATGGAGCAAGAATAAAAATTGTTATTGTTGATTAACAACCGAGTTTAATTGCAAGTCCCGTCATACTGGACCCAGCGCATTTTTGGCTTCTCTAGGCTCTTGCCTAGTTTTAAATAACTAGTGGCCTCTCTTTCAAAAAAAAAAAAAAAAAAAAAAAAGATTTAGTTTTTTTTTTATAAAATGCACAAAGTGGAAAGAGGGGTTACAAATGGTAGCAGAGCGGGGATTCTAGGGTTGAACCCTTGGGTTATTGGGTGTGACGGGGCTTGCAAACTCGGAAATACTATACTATTGTCATGCTATCGTTCTTTAGGTGTATGCCCATGTATGCTATGTTAGGTTGCTTAACTTGTGAGTCTGATCGCACCACTGGGCGGGTATTCGTGGTCGGAAAATTTGAGATGTTGAACTGCCGGGAGGTCTCAAGCATTGCCTGGGTGATAGAATATTGGTAAGTTGAGGTCAAAGTATAGCGTGTGGCATTAGCGGGATGCGGTATGGCCCGATCGGAAGTCGGTACCATCACCGACTTAATTCCTGTGTTGCGAGGTTTCAGAATTATGATTACTAGTTTGTGTTTGCTAGTTAGGTGTTGGTGAGACGTGTGTGTCGGATGGGTGTTTGGTGTTATGTATGTTAGGTATTTGTTGGTTGTTGCTTGTTTCCTTCTGTGGTGTTAATATGGTGGTTCAGAAGTAGGCCAGGTCTCCGCAGCGCTAGAGAACCCGGGGGTCGCTCAAAGGAAGGATAGTACTTGAGTTTTTTCTGTTTTTGTGACTATGTTTTGTAAGTCATGTTTATGTTAGGTGTTTCGTGGGAATTTATGTTTTGTTGTTGTGCATTGTGAATTGTGCAATTCTGGCGGCAGTATGCTATCAGAAGTTGCCCCATCCCATTTCAGGCGTTCTCCAGAAATTTCCGGTGGTGAATGGATTTGATGAGGACCAGCTGCTGGTTTTCTTGGACCTGGTGCTGCAGTTGGCAGATTTCCCGGGGGTGTCCGATGGGGAGGTCTTGTCTCTTATATACCCGTATTGCCGGGGTCCGTTGGCTGAGCTGGTCACCAACACTCTGCGTCGGGGTGACAGTGTTGATGCTTTCCATGGGGAGGTGTTGAACTTCTTCCTACCCATTCGACGACGTGCCCAGCTTTAGTTTGAGTTATTCTATCGCCTACAGGCCAACGGAGAGGCGTTAGGGGACTTCGTGCATGATATACGGAAAGCTGCCCGGGTGTTAAGGTTGGGGTTGCCCGAGACAGAAGTTATACAAGCAATTCTGGAAGGACTGAATCCCCAAGAGAGATCTCGTGTGATATTCGCGGACCGTCCACGTTGTTTTGCGGACCTTGAACGGCTGTGTGTGGTTTCAAGAACGGTCCAGGAGGTTGACGAGTCACAGGGAAGAGCTGCTACAGATGTCCAATACTCCAGTGGTTTGTTAGGAAGATCTAAAAAGGACAAACATGGTGGTTGGAGGAGAACACAAGAGACTGCCAGAAAGCCTGAATATTCCGGAAGTAATGGAGGCTACAAAGGGGTGGCAAGTGAGAAGATGGTAACAACAGCTACAGCACCGAAAACAAAGAAGTATGAAATTAACAGGGGAAGAAGAAATTATGTTAGGGAACAAACATCGGCAAGTAGGGAGCCTGTAGCAAGGCGTTATTCCTATTCGGAGAAAAAGGAAACTTTAAAGGTTCCAGAGGAATTACCAGTGCCTAATAGAGTTGACGATGAAGAAGGTGAAGTGGAAGAGAAAAAGGGGAATAACTTCGGTGGATCGATACGAGACGACAAGAAAACGTCTGTTGATACTGAGTTACAGGACTCGAAGAGGACGTCATGGTTGAATCCGGATGCCGCAGAATTTGTTCCGGTATCTCCATGTCGGTTCGTGACGGATCCAGATCCGGTAATATCGCCATCGCCTACGCCGGGATATGAGAAGTCACTTGATGGTGTAGCTTTACCATCGCCAGTAGAAATTAATTTAGTCATTGCACATGAACCTGGACAGCTGGATTCCAGGGTGGAAAATGTTGAGGACGTTGTAGTTGCTGAGAGTGGTGAAGGAGAGGAATCGAAGCAAGAGTCAGAAGAGCGGTCTGCAGATGCTGCGGAGGCGAATATAGTTGTAAGTGTTAGGCAGACTGAAGAGTCTGAGTTTGCAGATGGACAAGGGAATGTCCAGGCTGCAAGTGTTTCTGAGGTTGCGGATGGACAAGGGGATGTCCATGCCACAAGTGAGGCAGAAGTTGAGGAGGAATTTGGTGGCAGCGTTGTGGAGTGTGCGAGTGAGAATGATGTAGTGTGTGAAGATGTGCAGACGCCTTCTGTAAGTAGTGTTGAGGATTCCGAAGAACGGAAAGAAGTTTCAGGTGGACCAGGTGAGCAACTAGAGGAGGACGAGGATGTGCAGTGTTCTGATGGTGGAAGTGGATGTGATGGCGATGATGTTGATGATAAATGTGTTGGGGAAAACGAGATCGGAGAAGAGTTTAGTCAAGAAATTCGTGAAGGAGCTGGCGATGAGTGTGATGAAGAAATTGGTGAGGAGCTGAGGGAAGATGCGGTTGAAGATGGATCAGAGGAGCAACTGGAAGATGCTGAGGAGGTGCAGTGTCAGGAGGTTGATTTGGATTATGGGGATGAAAAAGGGGAAATTGTAGAAGAGCAGGAAGAGAAGGAAGGATTGGAAGAAAGACAAGTAGAGGAGTTAGATGATGAGCATAATCCAAAGCGGAGTCAAAGTAGTGAGGTAAGTTGCCTTGATTCTGATTCAGAAGAAACCAGTCAGTACAGCTCAACGTGAGATAGTTTCTCAGAGAGTGGTGTCCGAAAGGAACAAGTACCTAAAGTCCGTCATAGAAAGGTAAGAAGAAGCGGTTAATGGGTAGCGGGTAGATGTTCCCCACAGTCCCAGTGCTGTTCGTCTACTTCAGGGTTGCGCCCCTGCCCACGCGAGCCTTGGTTTTCTCCAGTCATTCTCCTTTTCGGAGGGAACCATGTCCTTACCCTTAGTCCTAGCTATTGACCTTTTAATGATCCTTGCCCCGTTTCATCTTCCCAATTTTCCTACCCCTCCCCTTTGGAAAAAAAAACAAAAACTATCAATAAGGAGTTAGAGAGCCTTGCTGAGAGTGCATCTTAGATCGTGGTCTTGGAATTCTGGAGATCGTCAGTTTCCCCTGTTCTAAAAGTAAGATGGAGAAGTCATGTGCTGTTGTTTCATTGTTTATTTTAATTGAATTTGTTTATTGATCGTTGTAGGATCCGAGCCATGCCGCATTCACCGGTTGTTTCCCGGGTGTTTTTTGTTGAGAGAGAGGGTTGTATATATTGTGTATCGATGTCGGCAGAGAAGTGAAACCCCCCTTGCTAGTCATGGTGTGTGAACAAAAAGGTTAAGTAAAAGTAGAGATGGATGTTCGCGTGCCCTTGATGCGGTCCTCTCTGTCTGGCTAAGCGGGGCCGTCCGCCCTTGTGTAGGGATGTGGGCCAGCCATATGGCAAGGATGGAGATGCCTTGTTGGTGCATGTGGCTGGTCGGTCCAAGAGATGGACGAGAGGTAGTACGGTCACTCACATACCAAGGTGGGTGATACCTTGTTTGGTCTTCGGATCTTCGGTATGTGAGTGGGACCGGTGGAAGTAGGTGATGGTCACCGGAGAGGGTGACGTGTTGGGGCGGTCCCGTGGGGTTGGCATGGCGGAGAGGGTTGCATGGGGATGGCCGCAGTTGTGAGGTTTCCCTGTTCTCCTGAGAGCAAGGGCCACTAGGATCACCTTGGAAGGGAGTACACTGCAGGGTACCCTCCCGAGTTCAAGTGTGGGGCAACCAGGTTGTCCTTTTGGGGTGGGGGTGTGCCGGTGTTTGCATAACCCGGCAATTGAAGGTATAATAAATTTTGGTTAATAATAATATCGGGTATTAATGTCGGTTAGAGCGCCGATATCTGGACGGCACTGTTAGACAGCCCGCGCCATCTCGCAGCGCGGTCTGTTGTCCGTTACGTTGCTGATGTAACGTCCAGTTCGACACAGACTTTGAAGGAATCAACAAGCTCCCGACCTTGGACAGTTAATGGGGTAATTTTCTTCTCGTCCTGATGGCAGGCTAATTTTTCGAGACTTCCCGGTGAGTGAATTACAGTAGGCTATAAAATGATTGAATAATAAGGTAATAATTTTACTTAAATATATTCACCCGAATGCGAGAGTAGAATGTACGTGATGCGATCGGACGGGTGTGTGTATTGTAAGAGAATTAATTGACGTTTCAGTATATACAGCCAGTAATTCTTTTAATTATTGTACAATAATCACTGTAAACCATTTGTTAAATTGCTGTATAGAATTATAACTAAAGCCAGTACGTATAGACAGAGTTGAATCGTGTGGGTTATGTATGCACACGCACTGGACCGGAAGAGTGTTTTTTTTTAATTATGGCAGTTGAAAATGAATTGTGAGACCACCCTTAGATGAAACACTATAAATCTTTTAATTGTGTGTAACTATAAGTGCCTTTAGTGTGGTCATTTTCTGACAAATTACGATATTTGTGTTGCCACGTGGTGAGGCCAACCTGTTTGATTATGTCGGCACTTGTTAAATCTAGTGCGAGTGACTCTGTACTATACACATTTTAATATTTTTTTTTAGTGAGTTCATGATCACCTTGTAGACTTAATTACTCCTCAGGCAATTTTCAAAAAAAAAAAATAAAAATAAAAACTTTTATCCATTTATCTTGAGTTGGTCGGAGGTCCCGTTCTGAGGTTATTACCTTTGGCTAGGGTGCATATTTTAGTGAACAGTATTTCTAATTCTTTGTGAATCCTCAGGGTTCTCGCACCCAGACGGAGATTTGGCCTCAGCTGGTGTACTGACGCCTTCACCAGTCATGAACCATCCAACACTCACCTGTTCTGAGGAGGGAGCCTGCTGACCAACTGTAAGATGCAACTCTACTCATGCAATTGAGGTGATATAAACTTTTATTATTTTTCGTTGGCCTGGCCCGCCGCTCATCCGTGTTACAAATTGTTTTCTTTTTTAACCATGTGCTTACGCCGCTAGACAGTCCGATCAAGTGTGTGTCAACAGGACATTCATTATGAACATTGTTTGAACTATTATAAAGTTATTCCATAACTCTAATGTACTATTCGTGTAATTGTGTGCTGCACTGGGGGAGCGTGCCAGAGCTCATTTTGGCTTTCTTCATAATTTTTTTTTGCAAAGGCCTTAGAGTTAGTATACTTACAATCTAAATTTAAGTCAGGTGTTTATTGGTTCTGAACCGATTGGTTCAGGACGGGGTTCAAATTTTATTATTATTTTTTTTAACATTTAAGGGCTGGGGGTTTCGTTTTTCAGGCTGTTTTCAGGGGTAAAATTTACAGGTTTTTTTTTGGCACAAGTTAGGCACACGTTGATACAGTTTTATGCAGGCCGGATACCTGTCTGGCCTGGTCTGGCACACTTCCACAGCTGCCAGAATACAACATGCTGTTATTTTAAAATTATTTATACACAGATATCTGACATTAAAAAAATTTTTTTTTCTGTGGGCATATACTAATAATTTTGAGATTGTAAAATCATACTGATGCTACTGATTATTGTAACTTAGGTTCTGACTTGCTTGCTGGACCTGTCTGTTGAATTAAATCATTATCATTAAAGAACGAATTCCTGATACATGGATGCATCTATATTTGTAACACAAGAATTAACATTTTGGAAAATTATGCCAATTGTTTAAACTTAGGTGATAAGGGTTTTTACCACTTGTATGCAGTTCAAGGAAACTTAAAGATTTTCATATACTTTTAATGTGCAATTTCTTAGATGTTATAAATTCATATGGGCTGCCAGGGCACTATCATCTTGCAGTTAGTAGTCATTATTATCCTTTCAGTTTTAAAATATTTTTTGGGGGGTTTCATTTTAATGGAGTAAAGGGGTGGTTTTAATTGATTTAATCCCAACTGTGGCTGGAAGTTTAAATTTTATGATTGCAGTTTTGGGGCTTATAGAATATACAGCCTGTCTGCCAGGTCGAACATGAGTTTATTGTGATGATATTATGGGTTATGTGTCTCTATGTTTCGATTTGTGATGTTAGTGTTAAGTGTTATTTAAGGGGGGGAAATTTATATAATTTATAGGATGTTGCCCGATATATGTTGTTTATTTATATAATTTAAGGAACCAAATTGATATATGTATATAGGGGATGAATTAATATGGGCTTATGGAAACTGATTTGTTAACATGTTGACACTACTTATTTATCAAGCTTATTGTTATACTTGTCACTCAGGGGAATTGTAATTTACACATGCATGTAATGAATTATGGGGCAAGAATAAAAATTGTTATTGTTGATTAACAACCGAGTTTAATTGCAAGTCCCGTCATACTGGACCCAGCACATTTTTGGCTTCTCTAGGCTCTTGCCTAGTTTTAAATAACTAGTGGCCTCTCTTTCAAAAAAAAAAAAAAAAAGGATTTAGTTTTTTTTTTTTTTATAAAAGGCACAAAGTGGAAAGAGGGGTTACAAAACAAGAAAATAATTCACAACTTAATGGACATGGATGCAGACGCAGAAAAGCTCTTTCAAAAGCATTCAACTTTGCAGTCACCTCAAGAATTCCGAAAGAAGATATGATGCCAAGTGAAATCAGCTGTTACGGCACAGAAGGAGACTAAAGCTGAAATAATTTGCCAAGAGGTAGCGAGAGTACTGAGACATGCCACACCACCAAAATAGAACATCTCACATGAGGAAATTAAGACCCTGAGAGCACTCAGAGATAATAAGGACATAGTAGTACTCCTAGCTGACAAAGAAAATGCCACAGTTATAATGTACACACAGGACTGCTATTCCAAGATGGAACACCTACACAAAAAAGACACGATACCCCACAACATACTTAGAGAAAAAGACATGATCACTCATCCTCAATGCACTGATGGAGGAAGAAACAAAAAATGCCTGATTCCTTTCAAGAAGTCTTCACGCACACCAAAGTTATACAGACTACCTAAAATCCACAAAGCAGACATCCCACTTCAACTGATAGTAAGCGCTATAGGTTCTCCCACACAAAATCTAGTCGTGTTCTTAGCCAAATACTTCCAACCATTAGCCAAAAAATGGATTCATATATAAAAAACTCATTTAACAGAATGACTTGGATTTTGCCATCTCTTCTTCAGTAGCCTAGTCAGCTTTGATGTAATCTCACTATTATAATCAAACGCTTGCTTTTTGTTGTTATTTAAAATTATTATGTTTATTTGTTTATAGTAATTGTACTAAAATAATAGTTAAATTCCGTTTAAAGCCACACGGGTTGTCTAATCTATTTGTAATAAAATGAAAACGCGTGTGTTTACAATTAACTTGAAGTAAAATAAAAGAGTGGTTGTTGTTTAAATTTAAATTCGTGGTTAAAATATTAAAAGTCTCATTAAAACAAAATTCCTCTATGGGTGAAGTGTTCTTTTGAGATAACTCAATGTTGAGAATGGTTAATTCTACTTGAAGGTGACTAATGTAGTAAAGTATCTTACCATACAACATTCAAAGTTACTCACAGTGTTTACAATGGTTTAATTATACTTGTTTTTTAAAGAATTCCCTTGTATTAAATAAATAAATAATGAAGTTAATTATATTTAAATGTTAGATTAACTTAAATTAAAACATGAAGTATGGCAGTTGATTGCTTGATAGTAGATCTCGTCTGGTTGAAACTGGTAGTAGAAACTTCTTCTGATTACAGGTAGTCTGAGTAAGTCAAGTCCCGTAAAGTCTGGACAATATTATAAACAAACATGTACTTTTACGTACCTGATTGCGTTTACTTGAAGTTCACTAAACTGTCAACTCAGCTTACATTCATCAACTCCCTTTGGTTGCAAGGTTATGTCACCTTGTTTATTAAATTAGTGGGCGCCACACGGATTTATTCGGGGAAAATCCCGTGTAAAACCCATACATAAAAATTATTAGATGAAAAGAAAATTTAAAATAGTTGAGTACCACTTTTTGGCAATGCTATTCCAATATGTCAAACACAACAGAAGGTTGTTTAAGTTTATTAAATGAAACTATTTAATTATTCAAAAAAAATAAATCAAATCAGGTGATGCTGTTAATAATGGGTTTATTTGCACCCTTATAGTGAATTAAAAAAAATACACATAATGTAAACATACAAAGTTGTACAATAAAAGTTAGTTATTATATGCCTCATACGGCTTGCTCAGAACAGGAGTTATAAATCTAGTTAAGTCCAGATATTATTTATTTTAATATAAAATTATTACAATTATTAATGTTATTATTACTATTATTGTTATTATTATTATCTCAGTTGTGAATTCTTTGAGACACGAAAGAAAACAATTATGCCTACACAGTATCCAATGATACAATTGATCAACAAAGTTTTAGGTTACTTTTACCAAGTAATTGAAAAAAAAACGATCTATTGAAAGATCGTGCGTTTCATCAACGCTTGCTTTTTTAATGACAATCTTTATCAATTGAGAGCCCTTACAACTAACATATAGCTTACTTACTAATAACAAAATTTGAATAATAAATCGAAACGTGGTGTAATCTTAAATACTGTTTTTGTGTTTTGCGTCAGTACAGGTTATGGTAGCAAAAATACAAGTTATTGCACTCAGATCAAGATTAATAATAATTGCACTTTTACCTTTAGAGTTTTAATTATTTAATTAAAACCTTTTATCACTTAAGTAATCGGATTATAGTGATTACTTTGTTTCGGCACTAATTCGCACAAGAACAGAATAATGCGATCCTCTTCTGATTAAAATGGATCGTGAATAATGACAATAAATTATTTTCTGTTCGTCATTCCCGCACAAATTAAAATAAACTGCACTTAAACACTGTCATTGGTTGATGATGAACTTGAAGTAAAATTTCTTGTCGTTAAACTATTGGTTCTGGAGTACAAGGTAACTGACGCTATGTGTTATAAAGAAAAACGTAGCGGAGACGAGCGTACGTCTGTTCTGCTCGCTAGTTAGTAAAGGTCTTCCTCCAAAATTCGCTGGTTTGTCTTTATATACCCTTCTCTTGGATCGGGCTTAGGTAAAATTATTATTTAATAACTAATTTTCTTATTGGTCCAGACAGGTGAGACGAGGATGACGTATCACTTTTTGGCGGTTGATAACGGTTTTTCTAACTGTCAAATGTTGAGATGATTGACAGGTCGCTTCTGTTGTCATTGTTGTTATTATTCGTATTCAGATTCCTGATGTACATTTAGAAAATGATGCTAACAGTTGTAATACGCTTAATACCGTCACGATTGAGTTGATATTATTATCAAATTAAAGATTGTTTTGTTTCCCTTAAATTGATATCACTCGATCTCGAATTACTTTCACTTTAACCGACATTGTTAGAAAATCAATGTTCGGGTACACTATTCTTACTGTCGTCTGCTCTTTATGAGTCGCCGATTTTACACTTTTGGTTAACCTTGCTCGTATCCACATAACATTTTATTAATCAAATGTTTATGTGCGGACACCATTAATACTGTACTGACGTTTTTTTCACTGAACTTTACTTGTACACCTTAATTCTATACATAGTAATAAATGATCCTACTGACTATGACATTTCGTTCACCGTTAGTTTGTTTTAAGCTACTATTTACAATTAAAATTATGGCTAAATCTATCGTTCTAATAACATTTTTCGTTATGTCAATGCATAACCATAGTTCTTGTGCATTTTAGTTTGCACTGGTGATAATTATTGATAGTCATTTTATTGACTAATGTTTGGTCTAAGTTTGTTAAGTGTATCGCCTACACTGAAATTTGGCCTTAATAATGCCTATTGGTTCTCAATTCGGTAAATTATGGAGACATCTTATTTGTATAAGATTCTCTTATATAAATAGCTCTCTTTTCTGACAGGTATATTTGATGCAGAAATACATCTTAGTTCCTACAATATAGCCATTGTTAACATCGGTTTTGGCATTCATTATCTACTGTTCATTGTCACATTTATTATCAGAAAAATGCTGATTTTGCTTTCACAGTATTTAATTGCTCATTCGTTTGTTTTTTGTTTATAAATGACATTCGGTTTACATTAACCATTTACTGAATTGACAGTTGAATTTACATTTATTCTGTCCATTAGTTCGTTTTAGTCTCAGTCTAGTTGTAGTGTCAAACAGCTATTGGGTTACTGTTTCACATGGCACTTCTGCTTTATTCTTCTCTCTTGGTTTCTTCTTTCTTGTTTATTTTGACTATTCTATACCTATTTAGATGGTTATTCTGTTTTTATGAAATCTGATAACATACACTTAGGTTAGGTGACATCTTGTGATGTTACATATACACCCTCTTTAAAATTGATCATTTGAAAAATTTATATTTTGTAAAATTATCAATTCATGTCAGTTTCTTAGTATACTTCAATAAAATTTTCTCTTGTATTCCTAGATTTTTTAAACATATTATTGGTGTATTACTCTAGGTTGGCTTTTTATACAATAGTACAATTCTTAATTTACTAGTAATTTCAAGCTGCTTACTCTCTAAATCATTTAACTATAATTGATCTTGTTTCTCAAGTTAATTATTCCCTGTTTTATTTACATTCTACTTTCTCGCTACATATCTTTGCATTCGTGATCATTTGGGTGGTTATTATAATTTATACCTCACAGATTCTTTCATAATATTCCTTGATATAATAAAACAATATAATTCCCTAACTGTAGTAGAGGTTTTGGAATCAGGGTGGCTCACTATGGCTAACATCCTCTGCCGTTCCTCCCTACACATTCTTAGATTCAGAGGCATTACTCTTCTCTGTCTGAGTAAAAATAAACATTGCACCTGGCAATAGTTGCACTATCACAACTCAAAAAAAATATCACATATCATTCATATTCAATAATATAATATATTCACTATAATATACAAGGTATCAGAGGTTTTCATTTAGATCACATTTCTATCTTTATACTTGCTAACATACTTTCTTTCTTACAGGTAATTACTTCTTTTAGACTTGATGTTTTTTAGCTATGCTTTTATCAGCTATATAGTTACTTATGTACTAGTTAACAATTTGTTGTGGTTCATTTAAATATTTTTAAGATTATACACTTGTTTTGATGCTTATAGTACTTATGCATTTGTTTGTTCTATCTAGAGTTCACAATATATTTCTGTTTTCACTATGGTTCATTAAATCTTTCTTAACGAGTTATATTCCTCCTGAATTATCAGGCTTACATTGTTTGTATACTAAATGGTTTTTTCTTTTTTTCTGATGTTCTCTGACATATTCTTATGATGTATCATATTTGATAATTGACAAACATTGTTCTTTCCTTTCATTTCATTATAACAATAGTTATTCTTACAATTAATACTCTTTGTTATTTTTCTTCTCTACTCCTTCAAGTGATGGTGGTTTTCACTTATTCTGGATGATTTTATACACTATATACTATGCTGTAATTACAATTTCATTTAACAATATACTAATATCTATTTCATAGACATTCTTGGGGTTTTCATGGTTTGTTTCACAAATATTAATTTTTCTTTCCTTACATTCCATAATAATGTCCTTCTTTTTATTTTACACACTTTGTTATACTGCCTCTCTACTCCTTCAAAGGTTAGTTGGGTGAACCTTTATTCTGGACGATTTTAATTTAACATTTGAGTTTTATGAGAGGTATACTATAATCATTTTATAAACATTAGGTCATATAGAATATTCATCTGGATACATGTTTTTCTCTAGGTATAGTACAGTAATTGTATTTTCTTATTAAATCATTTGATTGACCTTATCTAATATTCTATCCCCTGGGGTAATAGGTCTGGTACATTTTCATCATTAACAAATGGTTTGGTTTACATCTTAAATCTATACACCTTTGTAACTTGATAAGGCAGATTGACTAGTTATAGCTAACCAGTCACCTTCAACATATTGTAGTTTAACAACAAATGAGTTTGTTTATAGTAGTGATTTTTTCCAATATATATATTTTACTTTTTTATAACATAAACGTATGGGTGAGGAATGCTGCTTCCTATTGCATATTATCCCTCCTTAATATTAATCATTGCTTACTCGTCGATATTCATGGGGTTATTTGTGCTCTTCCACTCTATTGGGTCTATAATTGGTATTGTATTCTGGCGTCTTGGGATGTGCTGGGTCGGCTGCCATCTCCGGGTCTGAACTCTCTAGAGCTGCCTGCTCGGTTGTGCATTATTGTAAAGCCAGGCCTCTCACAGACTGGTACCCAATCTCCTTCGTCATCATTATTTGTGGTGTTTGGCGGCAGTCGGGTATCAGGTCTCCCTGGGTCAGACTGGTCATTGGCTTGTATAAAATTCACTTGTGGCCTGTAGTCGCTATTGCGGTTGTCACCCTCAATACTACTACTCCTCCATCGTCCTCCTCTCATGCTTCCTCTTTCTCCATTGTGGCTGTCTCTACGTGGGTATCGTCGCCTTCTATCGGGGTTGTAATTAGCTTGTACATAATTTGCTCGTCGATGTTGCGACGGTTGGTTATTCCCGCCTTGGTTTGGTGGTCGATTAGTATTGTTATTAAAATTGGGTCGCCGGTTATTGTTATTATTATTGTTATTCGGGTTATTTGGCCTATTATTATTGTTGTTGTTATTAGCGTTATTATAATTTTGGTTTATCGGACCGTTGTTATTATTAAAATTATTTTGAGAATTTCGAGGGTAGTTATTATTATTATTATTCGTATTGCCGCCTGTGGTATTGAACTGGTCATTTCGTCGACGACTCCTCCGGTAATACCCCTCGTGTTCCTGATCTTCGAGCAGCGCTGACATAGCTGCTATTGTCTTAATCTGTCCCCACTGACGTGCTTTTGCGACACCCTCTTCAAAGTGATAGGACAATTTTGTGACAAGACATTCCTCCGGTATCTTTGTTTCTAGGTTTCTTGCAAGACATACTTGACCTAAGAAATACGAAGTCATGGTCCCTCCTCGGTTCGCATCATATCTTCCGTGGCATATATGGTCTCGTACGATATTTTGCGTCGCCTCGGACCAGTATTTTGCGCGGAATTGAGTTTTAAATTCATCATAGCTGTGAACCTCGTGGCGTGTTGCGGTCCACCAATTGTCGTAGATTTCTTTAAAGTATTCATCGATTAAATTTTTTATGTTATTCCATCTAGTTTCTCTAATCCGCGCCAAGTGTTCCTCCACACGTGCTAAAAATTCAATGGGATTACGACGATAGTTTCTAAAATTGATAGCGTCGCGGTTATCATTCGGTATTAAGTATTGACCTGGTATCGGACGGTTGCGGATAATCTCAATCTCCTCCCGCATTTGTACTATTTCTTGTTGTTTAAGTTCTTCAATCCTCTCTCGATTTGCGACCGTTAAATTCCTCACTGCATCTACAGAGGTACTCACTTCTTCGCAGCGCTCACTTACGTCTAACCTTACCCTTTTAATCTCCTCTTGATTTGTCCTTTTTAAAGACTCTATCCTGGCTTCAGTCACCTCCTCCATGGTATTGAATCTCCCGTCGACCTCTTCTCTGGTTCGCTGCAAGTCCTGGTCGTGTTGTTCACACCTTTTATTTACTTCGACAATTTCCTCCCTTACAACGGCAATCTCCACGTCGATTCTGGTGTTTATTTTATCGCTGCCTTCTTCCATTCTCCTGCTAATTTCAATTAAGGTGGTGTTCAATTCTTCTCGAATGGCTTGACGGTTATCGTCAATTTTACTGTTCAGTGCGTCCATAGACTTATGAGTATTGTCTATCCTTTTATTTAGGTCCTCCTTCAGCGATTCCACATTTTTACTAAGCGATTCCAGGTTTCTATTTAAGTCCCGATGGTCCTCCCTTATCGACTCTATATTTCTATTTAACACCTCGACATTCCTTTGATTTTCTTCCCGGGATTTCTGACCCTCTTCCCTTAAAGTTCGATTATCTTCCTTCAATGCTTCCATATTTTTGTTTATCGATCGACTATCTTCCTTAACCTGTCCGAATTGTTCCATCATCATTCTCATCATGTGATCCCATCTTGTCTCTTCAGTCGGCTTGTTTGGTTGTGGGAGTTCTTCAGGCCGTCTGGGTTGGTTGTCAACAGTCACTTCTATCTCTGGTTCTACGTGAGGTGTTTCGTCGTTGCTGGTTTCAACATTATTGATTGTAATAACTTCCATCTCGTCTGTGGGTTGCTCTTCGTATGTATCTACATCCCGTTGCATTTCTCCTACCCTACTGTCCTTATATCTTGTATCGTACTGGTGGGTGTGCGGCATGTTAATTTTTTCGTGTCTACCGGGCTAATATAAAATATAAAAATATATTTATTTAATATTTTTTAAGCTACACTAGTTGGTGCGCCAATTTATAATCAACCGAATAACTTGTGTGTGTTTCGTGGTTACTTCTGCCACACGTTGGATGCGTCAATTTATAATCAACCGCTTGCTTTTTGTTGTTATTTAAAATTATTATGTTTATTTGTTTATAGTAATTGTACTAAAATAATAGTTAAATTCCGTTTAAAGCCACACGGGTTGTCTAATCTATTTGTAATAAAATGAAAACGCGTGTGTTTACAATTAACTTGAAGTAAAATAAAAGAGTGGTTGTTGTTTAAATTTAAATTCGTGGTTAAAATATTAAAAGTCTCATTAAAACAAAATTCCTCTATGGGTGAAGTGTTCTTTTGAGATAACTCAATGTTGAGAATGGTTAATTCTACTTGAAGGTGACTAATGTAGTAAAGTATCTTACCATACAACATTCAAAGTTACTCACAGTGTTTACAATGGTTTAATTATACTTGTTTTTTAAAGAATTCCCTTGTATTAAATAAATAAATAATGAAGTTAATTATATTTAAATGTTAGATTAACTTAAATTAAAACATGAAGTATGGCAGTTGATTGCTTGATAGTAGATCTCGTCTGGTTGAAACTGGTAGTAGAAACTTCTTCTGATTACAGGTAGTCTGAGTAAGTCAAGTCCCGTAAAGTCTGGACAATATTATAAACAAACATGTACTTTTACGTACCTGATTGCGTTTACTTGAAGTTCACTAAACTGTCAACTCAGCTTACATTCATCAACTCCCTTTGGTTGCAAGGTTATGTCACCTTGTTTATTAAATTAGTGGGCGCCACACGGATTTATTCGGGGAAAATCCCGTGTAAAACCCATACATAAAAATTATTAGATGAAAAGAAAATTTAAAATAGTTGAGTACCACTTTTTGGCAATGCTATTCCAATATGTCAAACACAACAGAAGGTTGTTTAAGTTTATTAAATGAAACTATTTAATTATTCAAAAAAAATAAATCAAATCAGGTGATGCTGTTAATAATGGGTTTATTTGCACCCTTATAGTGAATTAAAAAAAATACACATAATGTAAACATACAAAGTTGTACAATAAAAGTTAGTTATTATATGCCTCATACGGCTTGCTCAGAACAGGAGTTATAAATCTGGTTAAGTCCAGATATTATTTATTTTAATATAAAATTATTACAATTATTAATGTTATTATTACTATTATTGTTATTATTATTATCTCAGTTGTGAATTCTTTGAGACACGAAAGAAAACAATTATGCCTACACAGTATCCAATGATACAATTGATCAACAAAGTTTTAGGTTACTTTTACCAAGTAATTGAAAAAAAAAACGATCTATTGAAAGATCGTGCGTTTCATCAACGCTTGCTTTTTTAATGACAATCTTTATCAATTGAGAGCCCTTACAACTAACATATAGCTTACTTACTAATAACAAAATTTGAATAATAAATCGAAACGTGGTGTAATCTTAAATACTGTTTTTGTGTTTTGCGTCAGTACAGGTTATGGTAGCAAAAATACAAGTTATTGCACTCAGATCAAGATTAATAATAATTGCACTTTTACCTTCAGAGTTTTAATTATTTAATTAAAACCTTTTATCACTTAAGTAATCGGATTATAGTGATTACTTTGTTTCGGCACTAATTCGCACAAGAACAGAATAATGCGATCCTCTTCTGATTAAAATGGATCGTGAATAATGACAATAAATTATTTTCTGTTCGTCATTCCCGCACAAATTAAAATAAACTGCACTTAAACACTGTCATTGGTTGATGATGAACTTGAAGTAAAATTTCTTGTCGTTAAACTATTGGTTCTGGAGTACAAGGTAACTGACGCTATGTGTTATAAAGAAAAACGTAGCGGAGACGAGCGTACGTCTGTTCTGCTCGCTAGTTAGTAAAGGTCTTCCTCCAAAATTCGCTGGTTTGTCTTTATATACCCTTCTCTTGGATCGGGCTTAGGTAAAATTATTATTTAATAACTAATTTTCTTATTGGTCCAGACAGGTGAGACGAGGATGACGTATCACTTTTTGGCGGTTGATAACGGTTTTTCTAACTGTCAAATGTTGAGATGATTGACAGGTCGCTTCTGTTGTCATTGTTGTTATTATTCGTATTCAGATTCCTGATGTACATTTAGAAAATGATGCTAACAGTTGTAATACGCTTAATACCGTCACGATTGAGTTGATATTATTATCAAATTAAAGATTGTTTTGTTTCCCTTAAATTGATATCACTCGATCTCGAATTACTTTCACTTTAACCGACATTGTTAGAAAATCAATGTTCGGGTACACTATTCTTACTGTCGTCTGCTCTTTATGAGTCGCCGATTTTACACTTTTGGTTAACCTTGCTCGTATCCACATAACATTTTATTAATCAAATGTTTATGTGCGGACACCATTAATACTGTACTGACGTTTTTTTCACTGAACTTTACTTGTACACCTTAATTCTATACATAGTAATAAATGATCCTACTGACTATGACATTTCGTTCACCATTAGTTTGTTTTAAGCTACTATTTACAATTAAAATTATGGCTAAATCTATCGTTTTAATAACATTTTTCGTTATGTCAATGCATAACCATAGTTCTTGTGCATTTTAGTTTGCACTGGTGATAATTATTGATAGTCATTTTATTGACTAATGTTTGGTCTAAGTTTGTTAAGTGTATCGCCTACACTGAAATTTGGCCTTAATAATGCCTATTGGTTCTCAATTCGGTAAATTATGGAGACATCTTATTTGTATAATATTCTCTTATATAAATAGCTCTCTTTTCTGACAGGTATATTTGATGCAGAAATACATCTTAGTTCCTACAATATAGCCATTGTTAACATCGGTTTTGGCATTCATTATCTACTGTTCATTGTCACATTTATTATCAGAAAAATGCTGATTTTGCTTTCACAGTATTTAATTGCTCATTCGTTTGTTTTTTGTTTATAAATGACATTCGGTTTACATTAACCATTTACTGAATTGACAGTTGAATTTACATTTATTCTGTCCATTAGTTCGTTTTAGTCTCAGTCTAGTTGTAGTGTCAAACAGCTATTGGGTTACTGTTTCACATGGCACTTCTGCTTTATTCTTCTCTCTTGGTTTCTTCTTTCTTGTTTATTTTGACTATTCTATACCTATTTAGATGGTTATTCTGTTTTTATGAAATCTGATAACATACACTTAGGTTAGGTGACATCTTGTGATGTTACACTATTCACTATCATACCGACCTTAGAAGCACTCCAGACAATACAAGCTACATACAGATCGGCGTGCACATCATGGAACTAACAAAGCACTGTCTGACCTCCACCTACTTTACATCCAATAACCACTACTACAGGCAAATAGAAGGAGCATCAATGTGCTTACTGTTATCACTGGTCATTGCAAACCTCTTCATGGACAACCTCAAGAGAAAGGCATTAAGCACAGCACAGTTAAAACTTTCCTTTTGGATTAGATACATCGATGACTGCTTCATAACCTGGGCACACAGAAAGGCCACATTAACAGAGTTCCTGATGCATATAAACAGCATCCACTTGAAAATAGAGTTCACTGTAGAAGTGGAGACAGACAACAGCATTCCATTCCTTAACCTTTTTCATAAAGAAGAAAGATGGTCACCTCAGTTTTTCCTCATACATAAAACTCACATATACAAACAGATAGACAGTCCCATCACCATCCAGTGCAATTGGTAGTGAAGACACTTATACACACAAAGCCCTACATCTACCGAACGAGAAACATAGGAAATGAGAGCTGAACACTTTGAAACAGATGCTGTTTTTTAATGGATAAAATCCATCTGATTTTAACAGCGCCATCAAACAAAAAAGAAGAAAAACAAGACACAACCTTGGCTTCCGCAAAGTGTGCCAGAGGAGTACATCAGCACTTTAACATTACCATATATATATATATATTGTAACATCACAAGATGTCACCTAACCTAAGTGTATGTTATCAGATTTCATAAAAACAGAATAACCATGTAAATAGGTATAGAATAGTCAAAATAAACAAGAAAGAAGAAACCAAGAGAGAAGAATAAAGCAGAAGTGCCATGTGAAACAGTAACCCAATAGCTGTTTGACACTACAACTAGACTGAGACTAAAACGAACTAATGGACAGAATAAATGTAAATTCAACTGTCAATTCAGTAAATGGTTAATGTAAACCGAATGTCATTTATAAACAAAAAACAAACGAATGAGCAATTAAATACTGTGAAAGCAAAATCAGCATTTTTCTGATAATAAATGTGACAATGAACAGTAGATAATGAATGGCAAAACCGATGTTAACAATGGCTATATTGTAGGAACTAAGATGTATTTCTGCATCAAATATACCTGTCAGAAAAGAGAGCTATTTATATAAGAGAATCTTATACAAATAAGATGTCTCCATAATTTACCGAATTGAGAACCAATAGGCATTATTAAGGCCAAATTTCAGTGTAGGCGATACACTTAACAAACTTAGACCAAACATTAGTCAATAAAATGACTATCAATAATTATCACCAGTGCAAACTAAAATGCACAAGAACTATGGTTATGCATTGACATAACGAAAAATGTTATTAAAATGATAGATTTAGCCATAATTTTAATTGTAAATAGTAGCTTAAAACGAACTAACGGTGAACGAAATGTCATAGTCAGTAGGATCATTTATTACTATGTATAGAATTAAGGTGTACAAGTAAAGTTCAGTGAAAAAAACGTCAGTACAGTATTAATGGTGTCCGCACATAAACATTTGATTAATAGAATGTTATGTGGATACGAGCAAGGTTAACCAAAAGTGTAAAATCGGCGACTCATAAAGAGCAGACGACAGTAAGAATAGTGTACCCGAACATTGATTTTCTAACAATGTCGGTTAAAGTGAAAGTAATTCGAGATCGAGTGATATCAATTTAAAGGAAACAAAACAATCTTTAATTTGATAATAATATCAACTCAATCGTGACGGTATTAAGCGTATTACAACTGTTAGCATCATTTTCTAAATGTACATCAGGAATCTGAGTACAAATAATAATAACAATGACAACAGTAGCGACCTGTCAATCATCTCAACATTTGACAGTTAGAAAAACCGTTATCAACCGCCAAAAAGTGATACGTCATCCTCGTCTCACCTGTCTGGACCAATAAGAAAATTAGTTATTAAATAATAATTTTACCTAAGCCCGATCCAAGAGAAGGGTATATAAAGACAAACCAGCGAATTTTGGAGGAAGACCTTTACTAACTAGCGAGCAGAACAGACGTACGCTCGTCTCCGCTACGTTTTTCTTTATAACACATAGCGTCAGTTACCTTGTACTCCAGAACCAATAGTTTAACGACAAGAAATTTTACTTCAAGTTCATCATCAACCAATGACAGTGTTTAAGTGCAGTTTATTTTAATTTGTGCGGGAATGACGAACAGAAAATAATTTATTGTCATTATTCACGATCCATTTTAATCAGAAGAGGATCGCATTATTCTGTTCTTGTGCGAATTAGTGCCGAAACAAAGTAATCAATATAATCCGATTACTTAAGTGATAAAAGGTTTTAATTAAATAATTAAAACTCTGAAGGTAAAAGCGCAATTATTATTAATCTTGATCTGAGTGCAATAACTTGTATTTTTGCTACCATAACCTGTACTGACGCAAAACACAAAAACAGTATTTAAGATTACACCACGTTTCGATTTATTATTCAAATTTTGTTATTAGTAAGTAAGCTATATGTTAGTTGTAAGGGCTCTCAATTGATAAAGATTGTCATTAAAAAAGCAAGCGTTGATGAAACGCACGATCTTTCAATAGATCGTTTTTTTTTTCAATTACTTGGTAAAAGTAACCTAAAACTTTGTTGATCAATTGTATCATTGGATACTGTGTAGGCATAATTGTTTTCTTTCGTGTCTCAAAGAATTCACAACTGAGATAATAATAATAACAATAATAGTAATAATAATATTAATAATTGTAATAATTTTATATTAAAATAAATAATATCTGGACTTAACCAGATTTATAATTCATGTTCTGAGCAAGCCGTATGAGGCATCTAATAACTAACTTTTATTGTACAACTTTGTATGTTTACATTATGTGTATTTTTTTGAATTCTCTATAAGGGTGCAAATAAACCCATTATTAACAGCATCACCTGATTTGATTTATTTTTTTTGAATAATTAAATAGTTTCATTTAATAAACTTAAACAACCTTCTGTTGTGTTTGACATATTGGAATAGCATTGCCAAAAAGCGGTACTCAACTATTTTAAATTTTCTTTTCATCTAGTAATTTTTATGTATGGGTTTTACACGGGATTTTCCCTGAATAAATCCGTGTGGCGCCCACTAATTTAATAAACAAGGTGACATAACCTTGCAACCAAAGGGAGTTGATGAATGTAAGCTGAGTTGACAGTTTAGTGAACTTCAAGTAAACGCAATCAGGTACGTAAAAGTATATGTTTGTTTATAATATTGTCCAGACTTTACGGGACTTGACTTACTCAGACTACCTGTAATCAGAAGAAGTTTCTACTACAAGTTTCAACCAGACGAGATCTACTATCAAGCAATCAACTGCCATACTTCATGTTTTAATTTAAGTTAATCTAACATTTAAATATAATCAACTTCATTATTTTTTGTTTAATACAAGGGAATTCTTTTAAAAAGAAACAAGTGTATTTAAACCATTGTAAACACTGTGAGTAACTTGAATGTTGTATGGGAAAATACTTTACTACATTGGTCACCTTCAAGTAGAAATAACCATTCTCAACATTGAGTTATCTCAAAGGAACACTTCACCCATAGATGAATTTTGTTTTAATGAGACTTTTAATATTTTAACCACGAATTTAAATTTAAACAACAACTACTCTTTTATTTTGTTTCAAGTTAACTTAACCGTAACGTAAATTTGATAATAATAATAAATAATAAAACCCCTGATCGCAATACGTTATAAATTGACGCATACAACGCGGGGCATTAACATTAAATAACAACCCCTAATAAGAGTTTGATTATAAATTGGCGCACCAACTAGTGTGGCTTAAAAAATATTAAATAAATATATTTTTATATTTTATATTAGCCCGGTAGACACGAAAAAATTAACATGCCGCACACCCATCAGTACAATACAAGATATAAGGACAGTAGGGTAGGAGAGATGCAACGGGATGTAGATACATACGAAGAGCAACCCACAGACGAGATGGAAGTTATTACAATCAATAATGTCGAAACTAGTACCGACGAAGTGCCTCGTGTAGAACCGGAGATGGAAATGATTGTCAGCGACCAACCAGGCAGACCATCCGAAGAGACGAGATGGGATCACATGATGAGAATGATGATGGAACAATTCGGACAGGTTAAGGAAGATAGTCGAACTTTAAGGAAAGAAAATCAAAGGAATATCGAGGTATTAAGTAAAAATATAGAGTCGATAAAGGAGGACCATCGGGACTTAAATAGAAACCTGGAATCGCTTAGTAAAAATGTGGAATCGCTGAAGGAAGACCTAAATAAAAGGATAGACAATACTCATAAGTCTATGGACGCGCTGAACGATAAAATCGACAATAACAGCCAGGCCATTAGAGAAGAATTGAACACCACCTTAATGAAAATTAGCCAAAAAATGGATGACATGAATAACCGGAAGTGGGGAGAAGAACGGAAGGTATCCGAAGACAAAAACATGGAACAAATGAGTCCAGAGCCGGAGAATAATGAAGAAGGAAAGGACGATGACAACTCAGAGATAGGAGAAGTATCAAATGATGACCCATGGAAGAATTAAGTCTACAATTCGAAGACACTGATGAACAAACTGAGAATAAAGAAGACTCGAAAGCATTGGTGCCTGAGGATACACACCATAGGAATGAAGGGAACATTCAGCATAAAGAAACTATCATTAAAAATGTAAGGAACAAGATAATAAAGAAAACAGGAGAGAAAGAGACAAAGATAAAGAGAATAATACGCTCTAAGAAGACGAGGATTACGAGGGAAATATTAGAAATGACCAGGAGTGGATTGATTAACTTCGTGGACAACCCAATTATTAGTCATAGAGCAAGAACCAACGGTAAGAAGTGTAAACCAGACTTCATAAAGATATTAAAAATAAATCACCATACAACCGTGGGTAAAAAATTAAATGAGAATCCGATTAAATTAAATATACCACCAAATAAAATACACCAAACAAAATCAATCGATTCCTTAATGAATAACCAATCATTAAACCATTTAATTAGTGACCCAGATGACGGAACGATTAAGACCACGTTACATGCCATTAACTATGTTATGACGGAGAAGATTATAAACAACAAGGTATTTAAAGTGAATACTCCTAGAAGAAAGAAGCTTCACAGGGAGAAGGAAAATGATCAAGAACGACTGGACCAGCTTATTGAAAGGTACGCCCAAAGAATAAGGGAAATGCGGAAGAAGAGGGACCAAGCGATGGAAGAGTCCAACCAGGAGAACAAAGGTCAACCCGGATTAGAAGAAGGGCTAGATATCAATAATAGCCGAGGCCCAGAGTACAATGGGTACAGTAATACCAAAGGTGATGAGAGGAAGAAGGCAAGGAAACGGGGAGCCAATGACTATCTGGTAGCCGCCAAGTGGAAGAACCGCTTGATAGTAAGGTATCTCCAAAACCACTAGTACGGAACATATGTCAGATACCCCAATTATAGACCCAATAGAGTGGAAGAGCACAAATAACCCCATGAATATCGACGAGTAAGCAATGATTAATATTAAGGAGGGATAATATGCAATAGGAAGCAACATTCCTCACCCATACGTTTATGTTATAAAAAAGTAAAATATATATATTGGAAAAAACCACTACTATAAACAAACTCATTTGTTGTTAAACTACCAAAAATGTTGAAGGTAACTAATTAGCTATAACTAGTCAATCTGCCTTATCAAGTTACAAAGGTGTATAGATTTAAGATGTAAACCAAACCATTTGTTAATGATGAAAATGTACCAGACCTATTACCCCAGGGGATAGAATATTAGATAAGGTCAATCAAATGATTTAATAAGAAAATACAATTACTGTACTATACCTAGAGAAAAACATGTATCCAGATGAATATTCTATATGACCTAATGTTTATAAAATGATTATAGTATACCTCTCGTAAAACTCAAATGTTAAATTAAAATCGTCCAGAATAAAGGTTCACCCAACTAACCTTTGAAGGAGTAGAGAGGCAGTATAACAAAGTGTGTAAAATAAAAAGAAGGACATTATTATGGAATGTAAGGAAAGAAAAAATAATATTTGTGAAACAAACCATGAAAACCCCAAGAATGTCTATGAAATAGATATTAGTATATTGTTAAATGAAATTGTAATTACAGCATAGTATATAGTGTATAAAATCATCCAGAATAAGTGAAAACCACCATCACTTGAAGGAGTAGAGAAGAAAAATAACAAAGAGTATTAATTGTAAGAATAACTATTGTTATAATGAAATGAAAGGAAAGAACAATGTTTGTCAATTATCAAATATGATACATCATAAGAATATGTCAGAGAACATCAGAAAAAAAAAGAAAAAACCATTTAGTATACAAACAATGTAAGCCTGATAATTCAGGATGAATATAACTCGTTAAGAAAGATTTAATGGACTATGGTGAAAACAGAAATATATTGTGAACTCTAGATAGAACAAACAAATGCATAAGTACTATAAGCATCAAAACAAGTGTATAATCTTAAAAATATTTAAATGAACCACAACAAATTGTTAACTAGTACATAAGTAACTATATAGCTGATAAAAGCATAGCTAAAAAACATCAAGTCTAAAAGAAGTAATTACCTGTAAGAAAGAAAGTATGTTAGCAAGTATAAAGATAGAAATGTGATCTAAATGAAAACCTCTGATACCTTGTATATTATAGTGAATATATTATATTATTGAATATGAATGATATGTGATATTTTTTTTGAGTTGTGATAGTGCAACTATTGCCAGGTGCAATGTTTATTTTTACTCAGACAGAGAAGAGTAATGCCTCTGAATCTGAGAATGTGTAGGGAGGAACGGCAGAGGATGTTAGCCATAGTGAGCCACCCTGATTCCAAAACCTCTACTACAGTTAGGGAATTATATTGTTTTATTATATCAAGGAATATTATGAAAGAATCTGTGAGGTATAAATTATAATAACCACCCAAATGATCACGAATGCAAAGATATGTAGTGAGAAAGTAGAATGTAAATAAAACAGGGAATAATTAACTTGAGAAACAAGATCAATTATAGTTAAATGATTTAGAGAGTAAGCAGCTTGAAATTACTAGTAAATTAAGAATTGTACTATTGTATAAAAAGCCAACCTAGAGTAATACACCAATAATATGTTTAAAAAATTTAGGAATACAAGAGAAAATTTTATTGAAGTATACTAAGAAACTGACATGAATTGATAATTTTACAAAATATAAATTTTTCAAATGATCAATTTTAAAGAGGGTGTATATGTAACATCACAAGATGTCACCTAACCTAAGTGTATGTTATCAGATTTCATAAAAACAGAATACCCATCTAAATAGGTATAGAATAGTCAAAATAAACAAGAAAGAAGAAACCAAGAGAGAAGAATAAAGCAGAAGTGCCATGTGAAACAGTAACCCAATAGCTGTTTGACACTACAACTAGACTGAGACTAAAACGAACTAATGGACAGAATAAATGTAAATTCAACTGTCAATTCAGTAAATGGTTAATGTAAACCGAATGTCATTTATAAACAAAAAACAAACGAATGAGCAATTAAATACTGTGAAAGCAAAATCAGCATTTTTCTGATAATAAATGTGACAATGAACAGTAGATAATGAATGCCAAAACCGATGTTAACAATGGCTATATTGTAGGAACTAAGATGTATTTCTGCATCAAATATACCTGTCAGAAAAGAGAGCTATTTATATAAGAGAATCTTATACAAATAAGATGTCTCCATAATTTACCGAATTGAGAACCAATAGGCATTATTAAGGCCAAATTTCAGTGTAGGCGATACACTTAACAAACTTAGACCAAACATTAGTCAATAAAATGACTATCAATAATTATCACCAGTGCAAACTAAAATGCACAAGAACTATGGTTATGCATTGACATAACGAAAAATGTTATTAAAACGATAGATTTAGCCATAATTTTAATTGTAAATAGTAGCTTAAAACAAACTAACGGTGAACGAAATGTCATAGTCAGTAGGATCATTTATTACTATGTATAGAATTAAGGTGTACAAGTAAAGTTCAGTGAAAAAAACGTCAGTACAGTATTAATGGTGTCCGCACATAAACATTTGATTAATAGAATGTTATGTGGATACGAGCAAGGTTAACCAAAAGTGTAAAATCGGCGACTCATAAAGAGCAGACGACAGTAAGAATAGTGTACCCGAACATTGATTTTCTAACAATGTCGGTTAAAGTGAAAGTAATTCGAGATCGGGTGATATCAATTTAAAGGAAACAAAACAATCTTTAATTTGATAATAATATCAACTCAATCGTGACGGTATTAAGCGTATTACAACTGTTAGCATCATTTTCTAAATGTACATCAGGAATCTGAGTACAAATAATAATAACAATGACAACAGAAGCGACCTGTCAATCATCTCAACATTTGACAGTTAGAAAAACCGTTATCAACCGCCAAAAAGTGATACGTCATCCTCGTCTCACCTGTCTGGACCAATAAGAAAATTAGTTATTAAATAATAATTTTACCTAAGCCCGATCCAAGAGAAGGGTATATAAAGACAAACCAGCGAATTTTGAAAGAAGACCTTTACTAACTAGCGAGCAGAACAGACGTACGCTCGTCTCCGCTACGTTTTTCTTTATAACACATAGCGTCAGTTACCTTGTACTCCGGAACCAATAGTTAACGACAAGAAATTTTACTTCAAGTTCATCATCAACCAACGACAGTGTTTAAGTGCAGTTTATTTTAATTTGTGCGGGAATGACGAACAGAAAATAATTTATTGTCATTATTCACGATCCATTTTAATCAGAAGAGGATCGCATTATTCTGTTCTTGTGCGAATTAGTGCCGAAACAAAGTAATCAATATAATCCGATTACTTAAGTGATAAAAGGTTTTAATTAAATAATTAAAACTCTGAAGGTAAAAGCGCAATTATTATTAATCTTGATCTGAGTGCAATAACTTGTATTTTTGCTACCATAACCTGTACTGACGCAAAACACAAAAACAGTATTTAAGATTACACCACGTTTCGATTTATTATTCAAATTTTGTTATTAGTAAGTAAGCTATATGTTAGTTGTAAGGGCTCTCAATTGATAAAGATTGTCATTAAAAAAGCAAGCATTGATGAAACGCACGATCTTTCAATAGATCGTTTTTTTTTTTCAATTACTTGGTAAAAGTAACCTAAAACTTTGTTGATCAATTGTATCATTGGATACTGTGTAGGCATAATTGTTTTCTTTCGTGTCTCAAAGAATTCACAACTGAGATAATAATAATAACAATAATAGTAATAATAATATTAATAATTGTAATAATTTTATATTAAAATAAATAATATCTGGACTTAACCAGATTTATAATTCATGTTCTGAGCAAGCCGTATGAGGCATCTAATAACTAACTTTTATTGTACAACTTTGTATGTTTACATTATGTGTATTTTTTTGAATTCACTATAAGGGTGCAAATAAACCCATTATTAACAGCATCACCTGATTTGATTTATTTTTTTTGAATAATTAAATAGTTTCATTTAATAAACTTAAACAACCTTCTGTTGTGTTTGACATATTGGAATAGCATTGCCAAAAAGCGGTACTCAACTATTTTAAATTTTCTTTTCATCTAGTAATTTTTATGTATGGGTTTTACACGGGATTTTCCCTGAATAAATCCGTGTGGCGCCCACTAATTTAATAAACAAGGTGACATAACCTTGCAACCAAAGGGAGTTGATGAATGTAAGCTGAGTTGACAGTTTAGTGAACTTCAAGTAAACGCAATCAGGTACGTAAAAGTATATGTTTGTTTATAATATTGTCCAGACTTTACGGGACTTGACTTACTCAGACTACCTGTAATCAGAAGAAGTTTCTACTACAAGTTTCAACCAGACGAGATCTACTATCAAGCAATCAACTGCCATACTTCATGTTTTAATTTAAGTTAATCTAACATTTAAATATAATCAACTTCATTATTTTTTGTTTAATACAAGGGAATTCTTTTAAAAAGAAACAAGTGTATTTAAACCATTGTAAACACTGTGAGTAACTTGAATGTTGTATGGGAAAATACTTTACTACATTGGTCACCTTCAAGTAGAAATAACCATTCTCAACATTGAGTTATCTCAAAGGAACACTTCACCCATAGATGAATTTTGTTTTAATGAGACTTTTAATATTTTAACCACGAATTTAAATTTAAACAACAACTACTCTTTTATTTTGTTTCAAGTTAACTTAACCGTAACGTAAATTTGATAATAATAATAAATAATAAAACCCCTAATCGCAATACGTTATAAATTGACGCATACAACGCGGGGCATTAACATTAAATAACAACCCCTAATAAGAGTTTGATTATAAATTGGCGCACCAACTAGTGTGGCTTAAAAAATATTAAATAAATATATTTTTATATTTTATATTAGCCCGGTAGACACGAAAAAATTAACATGCCGCACACCCATCAGTACAATACAAGATATAAGGACAGTAGGGTAGGAGAGATGCAACGGGATGTAGATACATACGAAGAGCAACCCACAGACGAGATGGAAGTTATTACAATCAATAATGTCGAAACTAGTACCGACGAAGTGCCTCGTGTAGAACCGGAGATGGAAATGATTGTCAGCGACCAACCAGGCAGACCATCCGAAGAGACGAGATGGGATCACATGATGAGAATGATGATGGAACAATTCGGACAGGTTAAGGAAGATAGTCGAACTTTAAGGAAAGAAAATCAAAGGAATATCGAGGTATTAAGTAAAAATATAGAGTCGATAAAGGAGGACCATCGGGACTTAAATAGAAACCTGGAATCGCTTAGTAAAAATGTGGAATCGCTGAAGGAAGACCTAAATAAAAGGATAGACAATACTCATAAGTCTATGGACGCGCTGAACGATAAAATCGACAATAACAGCCAGGCCATTAGAGAAGAATTGAACACCACCTTAATGAAAATTAGCCAAAAAATGGATGACATGAATAACCGGAAGTGGGGAGAAGAACGGAAGGTATCCGAAGACAAAAACATGGAACAAATGAGTCCAGAGCCGGAGAATAATGAAGAAGGAAAGGACGATGACAACTCAGAGATAGGAGAAGTATCAAATGATGAATCCATGGAAGAATTAAGTCTACAATTCGAAGACACTGATGAACAAACTGAGAATAAAGAAGACTCGAAAGCATTGGTGCCTGAGGATACACACCATAGGAATGAAGGGAACATTCAGCATAAAGAAACTATCATTAAAAATGTAAGGAACAAGATAATAAAGAAAACAGGAGAGAAAGAGACAAAGATAAAGAGAATAATACGCTCTAAGAAGACGAGGATTACGAGGGAAATATTAGAAATGACCAGGAGTGGATTGATTAACTTCGTGGACAACCCAATTATTAGTCATAGAGCAAGAACCAACGGTAAGAAGTATAAACCAGACTTCATAAAGATATTAAAAATAAATCACCATACAACCGTGGGTAAAAAATTAAATGAGAATCCGATTAAATTAAATATACCACCAAATAAAATACACCAAACAAAATCAATCGATTCCTTAATGAATAACCAATCATTAAACCATTTAATTAGTGACCCAGATGACGGAACGATTAAGACCACGTTACATGCCATTAACTATGTTATGAAGGAGAAGATTATAAACAACAAGGTATTTAAAGTGAATACTCCTAGAAGAAAGAATCTTCACAGGGAGAAGGAAAATGATCAAGAACGACTGGACCAGCTTATTGAAAGGTACGCCCAAAGAATAAGGGAAATGCGGAAGAAGAGGGACCAAGCGATGGAAGAGTCCAACCAGGAGAACAAAGGTCAACCCGGATTAGAAGAAGGGCTAGATATCAATAATAGCCGAGGCCCAGAGTACAATGGGTACAGTAATACCAAAGGTGATGAGAGGAAGAAGGCAAGGAAACGGGGAGCCAATGACTATCTGGTAGCCGCCAAGTGGAAGAACCGCTTGATAGTAAGGTATCTCCAAAACCACTAGTACGGAACATATGTCAGATACCCCAATTATAGACCCAATAGAGTGGAAGAGCACAAATAACCCCATGAATATCGACGAGTAAGCAATGATTAATATTAAGGAGGGATAATATGCAATAGGAAGCAACATTCCTCACCCATACGTTTATGTTATAAAAAAGTAAAATATATATATTGGAAAAAACCACTACTATAAACAAACTCATTTGTTGTTAAACTACCAAAAATGTTGAAGGTAACTAATTAGCTATAACTAGTCAATCCGCCTTATCAAGTTACAAAAGTGTGTAGATTTAAGATGTAAACCAAACCATTTGTTAATGATGAAAATGTACCAGACCTATTACCCCAGGGGATAGAATATTAGATAAGGTCAATAAAATGATTTAATAAGAAAATACAATTACTGTACTATACCTAGAGAAAAACATGTATCCAGATGAATATTCTATATGACCTAATGTTTATAAAATGATTATAGTATACCTCTCGTAAAACTCAAATGTTAAATTAAAATCGTCCAGAATAAAGGTTCACCCAACTAACCTTTGAAGGAGTAGAGAGGCAGTATAACAAAGTGTGTAAAATAAAAAGAAGGACATTATTATGGAATGTAAGGAAAGAAAAAATAATATTTGTGAAACAAACCATGAAAATCCCAAGAATGTCTATGAAATAGATATTAGTATATTGTTAAATGAAATTGTAATTACAGCATAGTATATAGTGTATAAAATCATCCAGAATAAGTGAAAACCACCATCACTTGAAGGAGTAGAGAAGAAAAATAACAAAGAGTATTAATTGTAAGAATAACTATTGTTATAATGAAATGAAAGGAAAGAACAATGTTTGTCAATTATCAAATATGATACATCATAAGAATATGTCAGAGAACATCAGAAAAAAAAGAAAAAACCATTTAGTATACAAACAATGTAAGCCTGATAATTCAGGATGAATATAACTCGTTAAGAAAGATTTAATGGACTATGGTGAAAACAGAAATATATTGTGAACTCTAGATAGAACAAACAAATGCATAAGTACTATAAGCATCAAAACAAGTGTATAATCTTAAAAATATGTAAATGAACCACAACAAATTGTTAACTAGTACATAAGTAACTATATAGCTGATAAAAGCATAGCTAAAAAACATCAAGTCTAAAAGAAGTAATTACCTGTAAGAAAGAAAGTATGTTAGCAAGTATAAAGATAGAAATGTGATCTAAATGAAAACCTCTGATACCTTGTATATTATAGTGAATATATTATATTATTGAATATGAATGATATGTGATATTTTTTTTGAGTTGTGATAGTGCAACTATTGCCAGGTGCAATGTTTATTTTTACTCAGACAGAGAAGAGTAATGCCTCTGAATCTGAGAATGTGTAGGGAGGAACGGCAGAGGATGTTAGCCATAGTGAGCCACCCTGATTCCAAAACCTCTACTACAGTTAGGGAATTATATTGTTTTATTATATCAAGGAATATTATGAAAGAATCTGTGAGGTATAAATTATAATAACCACCCAAATGATCACGAATGCAAAGATATGTAGCGAGAAAGTAGAATGTAAATAAAACAGGGAATAATTAACTTGAGAAACAAGATCAATTATAGTTAAATGATTTAGAGAGTAAGCAGCTTGAAATTACTAGTAAATTAAGAATTGTACTATTGTATAAAAAGCCAACCTAGAGTAATACACCAATAATATGTTTAAAAAATCTAGGAATACAAGAGACAATTTTATTGAAGTATACTAAGAAACTGACATGAATTGATAATTTTACAAAATATAAATTTTTCAAATGATCAATTTTAAAGAGGGTGTATATGTAACATCACAAGATGTCACCTAACCTAAGTGTATGTTATCAGATTTCATAAAAACAGAATAACCATGTAAATAGGTATAGAATAGTCAAAATAAACAAGAAAGAAGAAACCAAGAGAGAAGAATAAAGCAGAAGTGCCATGTGAAACAGTAACCCAATAGCTGTTTGACACTACAACTAGACTGAGACTAAAACGAACTAATGGACAGAATAAATGTAAATTCAACTGTCAATTCAGTAAATGGTTAATGTAAACCGAATGTCATTTATAAACAAAAAACAAACGAATGAGCAATTAAATACTGTGAAAGCAAAATCAGCATTTTTCTGATAATAAATGTGACAATGAACAGTAGATAATGAATGCCAAAACCGATGTTAACAATGGCTATATTGTAGGAACTAAGATGTATTTCTGCATCAAATATACCTGTCAGAAAAGAGAGCTATTTATATAAGAGAATCTTATACAAATAAGATGTCTCCATAATTTACCGAATTGAGAACCAATAGGCATTATTAAGGCCAAATTTCAGTGTAGGCGATACACTTAACAAACTTAGACCAAACATTAGTCAATAAAATGACTATCAATAATTATCACCAGTGCAAACTAAAATGCACAAGAACTATGGTTATGCATTGACATAACGAAAAATGTTATTAAAACGATAGATTTAGCCATAATTTTAATTGTAAATAGTAGCTTAAAACAAACTAACGGTGAACGAAATGTCATAGTCAGTAGGATCATTTATTACTATGTATAGAATTAAGGTGTACAAGTAAAGTTCAGTGAAAAAAACGTCAGTACAGTATTAATGGTGTCCGCACATAAACATTTGATTAATAGAATGTTATGTGGATACGAGCAAGGTTAACCAAAAGTGTAAAATCGGCGACTCATAAAGAGCAGACGACAGTAAGAATAGTGTACCCGAACATTGATTTTCTAACAATGTCGGTTAAAGTGAAAGTAATTCGAGATCGAGTGATATCAATTTAAAGGAAACAAAACAATCTTTAATTTGATAATAATATCAACTCAATCGTGACGGTATTAAGCGTATTACAACTGTTAGCATCATTTTCTAAATGTACATCAGGAATCTGAGTACAAATAATAATAACAATGACAACAGAAGCGACCTGTCAATCATCTCAACATTTGACAGTTAGAAAAACCGTTATCAACCGCCATAAAGTGATACGTCATCCTCGTCTCACCTGTCTGGACCAATAAGAAAATTAGTTATTAAATAATAATTTTACCTAAGCCCGATCCAAGAGAAGGGTATATAAAGACAAACCAGCGAATTTTGAAAGAAGACCTTTACTAACTAGCGAGCAGAACAGACGTACGCTCGTCTCCGCTACGTTTTTCTTTATAACACATAGCGTCAGTTACCTTGTACTCCGGAACCAATAATTAACGACAAGAAATTTTACTTCAAGTTCATCATCAACCAACGACAGTGTTTAAGTGCAGTTTATTTTAATTTGTGCGGGAATGACGAACAGAAAATAATTTATTGTCATTATTCACGATCCATTTTAATCAGAAGAGGATCGCATTATTCTGTTCTTGTGCGAATTAGTGCCGAAACAAAGTAATCAATATAATCCGATTACTTAAGTGATAAAAGGTTTTAATTAAATAATTAAAACTCTGAAGGTAAAAGTGCAATTATTATTAATCTTGATCTGAGTGCAATAACTTGTATTTTTGCTACCATAACCTGTACTGACGCAAAACACAAAAACAGTATTTAAGATTACACCACGTTTCGATTTATTATTCAAATTTTGTTATTAGTAAGTAAGCTATATGTTAGTTGTAAGGGCTCTCAATTGATAAAGATTGTCATTAAAAACGCAAGCGTTGATGAAACGCACGATCTTTCAATAGATCGTTTTTTTTTTCAATTACTTGGTAAAAGTAACCTAAAACTTTGTTGATCAATTGTACCATTGGATACTGTGTAGGCATAATTGTTTTCTTTCGTGTCTCAAAGAATTCACAACTGAGATAATAATAATAACAATAATAGTAATAATAACATTAATAATTGTAATAATTTTATATTAAAATAAATAATATCTGGACTTAACCAGATTTATAATTCATGTTCTGAGCAAGCCGTATGAGGCATCTAATAACTAACTTTTATTGTACAACTTTGTATGTTTACATTATGTGTATTTTTTTGAATTCACTATAAGGGTGCAAATAAACCCATTATTAACAGCATCACCTGATTTGATTTATTTTTTTTGAATAATTAAATAGTTTCATTTAATAAACTTAAACAACCTTCTGTTGTGTTTGACATATTGGAATAGCATTGCCAAAAAGCGGTACTCAACTATTTTAAATTTTCTTTTCATCTAGTAATTTTTATGTATGGGTTTTACACGGGATTTTCCCTGAATAAATCCGTGTGGCGCCCACTAATTTAATAAACAAGGTGACATAACCTTGCAACCAAAGGGAGTTGATGAATGTAAGCTGAGTTGACAGTTTAGTGAACTTCAAGTAAACGCAATCAGGTACGTAAAAGTATATGTTTGTTTATAATATTGTCCAGACTTTACGGGACTTGACTTACTCAGACTACCTGTAATCAGAAGAAGTTTCTACTACCAGTTTCAATCAGACGAGATCTACTATCAAGCAATCAACTGCCATACTTCATGTTTTAATTTAAGTTAATCTAACATTTAAATATAATCAACTTCATTATTTTTTGTTTAATACAAGGGAATTCTTTTAAAAAGAAACAAGTGTATTTAAACCATTGTAAACACTGTGAGTAACTTGAATGTTGTATGGGAAAATACTTTACTACATTGGTCACCTTCAAGTAGAAATAACCATTCTCAACATTGAGTTATCTCAAAGGAACACTTCACCCATAGATGAATTTTGTTTTAATGAGACTTTTAATATTTTAACCACGAATTTAAATTTAAACAACAACCACTCTTTTATTTTACTTCAAGTTAATTGTAAACACACGCGTTTTCGTTTTATTACAAATAGATTAGACAACCCGTGTGGCTTTAAACGGAATTTAACTATTATTTTAGTACAATTACTATAAACAAATAAACATAATAATTTTAAATAACAACGTGTAGCAAGCGTTTGATTATAATATACATATATATATATATTGCAACGTATTTATGTGTGTGAATTTTTATATGTACTTTAATTTGTATAGCCCCACGTTCTTTGGGAGCCAAATATGCAACAACACATATACATAAACACATATACATATACACAAATTTTGCGTGACCGGTCTCACGTTCAAGATTGACAAATTATGTAACAATATAATATTTAAATGGGTTTCAGGTGTATCTGCAATAAGAACTCTATGTAACTTGTAACGGTATTTCAAATTTATTTGATATTATTAAAAATTGTGCACATGGCACTGACTTCGATTTAAAACATTTGTTATTAAATGTTATTCTGCCGTAAGGCTTATACTATATACATCCTTACTGACTAAATATTCTATTCTACTAATTATTGTATTAAAGAAAAATCTCATTTTCAGACTACTCAGTCAATTAATGTGTTTCAAAATATCAATATTTAAATCTCTTTTTATATATTGTAATGTACTCAAAATATTAATAGTTATTGAATTTATCTTTTGTTTCTCAGTACTGTTTTCTCAAATACTAATTGTTTTCATTTAAATGCTTTGTAATCATTTTATATCATATTAATTTGAGCTCTTGTTACGTTAATCGTATTTCTAAAACATCTATGATTTTAATTCTACTTTACAAGGAACATTGCTCTTACTTTTAAATAAAATAGAAATGTCTTTAATTGTCTTTGAGTTCTTTGTATGATTAAGATATAAATAAGTTGTTTATCACCTTATTGTCGTCAATAATACTCGATCATTTTGCTCCATCTGTAGTCGTCCTCGTCTCGCACTCCAGCGTCGGCTGTCTCTCTTCTCCTCTTGTCCAGCATCGGCTGTCTCTCTTCTCCTCTTTCCAGCGTCGTATCTCTCTCTGGAACTCTCCTCTTGTCCAGCGTCGTATCACTTCATCTTGTCTCGCACTCCAGCGTCATATCACTCTCTGGAACTCTCCTCGTGCTGTTTCTGACGTCAATGGATCTTCTTATGTAATTCTTCTTATGTACTGCTGTTATTATTTTAAAATGATTGTCTTTACAACTTAGTTACATAGTTGTATGTAACTGGAAAATTTGAACTATTTACCAAAAAAATAAATACGCCGTGCGGACGGGCATAAGCTCCTGCTGCACCGTGGATGATTTAAGAAAGAGAACCACTGTAGTTTGCATGTCCTATTTATACCCATGTCTTGGTCGACACCCTGCAGTGGTACGAAATCGACATGTCAGAAACTGTCTCTGGATTCAGTTCCCCCACTCTTTGTCAAATTCGCTATTTCTTATATTTCTGCGAATTGCAGAGTCCTGTAAGTATACTATTATACTTATCTTATAACTATTTTTACAACACATGTTCACTGTAATTTTGGACATTGCAACTTAACCCTTTCGATTTGTACACAGTTATTTCACTATTACACTCGTACGGTTTGGCACTTTCGCGTGGTTTTCGTACACAGTATTTAGTAAATTTTATTACATTTTATTGTGGTTTTGGATTTTAATTCTTAATTATAGTTTATGAACAATTACAGAAAAACAGTAATTGTGCAATTATTCATCTTGGGGTGGCAAACTCGCCTGCATAGACCTGCGTTCACACACACTAGCAAAATACTGGTGTACACACTTTCAGTTACATTTGTGTGTGTGTGCACGTCGATTCAGGTCGAAACACCTGTTCATATTTTTGTCTGAGCCAAGCTTGCAATCCCTGACATGCTTATTTCTAATATATTATTAATTATTTACAGTTTATTAGGTAAATTTAAATTTTTATATTCAATGCTCAGTACATCACTTATTTGTACTGTTGCATTATTCCTCTGCTTGGTAACAAAAAAAAATTTAATAAATTTATTTATTATAATTTTTTTATTTATTTATTTTATTATTATATTTGCAAAAAAAAATGTAACAACTAATAAAGAATAATATTCATCATTTCACCCTTAATTGGAGTGTATACAAATGTCTTACCTCCCCTCTTCGTACGCTCACTGCTCGTGACCTTGTAGTAGGGTGGCTTTAACAAACAGCTGATCTGGCTGGTTTCATTGACCTTGTCGTTTTCATGTGTAGAACTTCTTAAATGACGTTGTGTGGAATTTACCAATTTCTTTCTTCTGTATCTCATCATATACGATGAAAGTGTGTTGTCCTACTCGCTGTCTTAACGTATACGGTCCATTATAAAGTCTGAAGAATTTCTTCGCTGTATTATCACTCCGTTTTCCCACTGGATTTGCTTTGAGTAGTATACTTTCTCCCACGTTGAATTGTTGTAACTTGTGAGTTAGATTAAATCTCTCTATTCTCTTGTTACCTCTTTCTCTTATCCGTTGCTTTGCGTCTTCAATTTTCACACTTATTGGTACAGGTACATTTTGGTTATTAGGTTTGTTTATATACTTAGTCCAAAATCTGTTTGGCTTCTTATCTTCTTCTAATTCCATGGGAGTGTATCCTGTTGCTTCACTATAATTTTCGTTAATGGCTTTTTCAAGAAATGGTAAATATTCTGCCCATTTATTGTGTTGATCATGGCAATATATTCGTAAATATTTACCTATTTCTTTGTTAACTCTCTCAGCAAGGTTTCCTTGAGGATGTCTTATGGATGTGAGTACAGGTTGTATTCCATTTTCCCTTAACGTCCTCTCCCATTTTTCACTTTGGAATTGTACACCTTGATCACTGGGTATCTTCTTCATTTTTCCATATAACGGAATATATTTCTGCAGTAGTATCTTTAGAACAACTTTGGTTGTGGGTCGCATAATTGGGTACAGTCGGACTGCCTTGGAAAACACATCGATACATACCAATATGTGCTTCACACCTCGACTTGATCGCGGTAGTGGTCCCAGAAAATCCACTGCAATTAGCTCTCCTTTGTTCTCCTTCTGTATACTCTGCATTCCTACATATGTGTGTAAATTCGGTCCTTTCCCCTTTTGACACTCATAACACTTCTTTACCTCCTTCTTTATCTTTCGATACATATTATTAATCGTAAAATCTTCTCGTAGACTCAAATAACATTTCAGAGCAGCAGCATGTGCTAAACTCTCATGTGCTGGTTGAATTAATTTTTGTAGCATGTCATTCGTTAGTACTATCTTCCAGTCTTGTCTTACTAACCTGAAAAGAATTCCATTAAGTACCTTATAATGATTTGGTAGCTGTTCTTGGTCCTTCATCTCCCTTATCGTCACGTCCAAATTTTGTTGATGTGCTAAGTTTTTCAGCATTTGTTTTACTTCATCATTCTCTTTGAATTTAATTGATAACAATCGTACTTCTTTCTTTTCGCTCACATAAACTTCTTCACATTCTTCTTTGATGTATCGGCTTAGTGTATCCGCTATAATATTGTCTTTACCTTTACAGTATTTAATGGTGAATGAGTATTCACTAATGGCTAAAATCCATCTTAATAATCGGGCATTTGTTACTTTGCATTTCAATAGAAATGATAATGCTTGGTGGTCAGTATGTATCTCAAAATGAGTACCATAAACATAATATCTGAATTGCTTAAGAGCGTATACTATAGCAAGTATTTCTTTTTCTGATGTTGAGTAGTGTTTTTCAGCTCCTTTGAAGACTCTACTGGCGTAGGCAATAACTCGGTGCTCTCCCATAGTATCTTGTTGATTACACTTCCTACTGCGTAGTCACTAGCATCGGAGTATATTACGAATTTTCCTTCTCGTTGAGGATGATGTAACATAATATTTTCGATGAACAACTCTTTCACTTGGTTAACGGCATCTTGATGTTTCTTCTCCCACTTCCATTTTTTTTCTTTTTCCTTCGTCAGCTCTAGAAGCGGTTGCGTATATCTTGCATATAACGGTGAGAATCTTCTGTAGTATCCTGTGGGTCCTAAGAATGCTCTTAACTCTTTGAGATTTCCGGGTATAGGGAAATTAGTTATGCTGGAAATTTTGATAGGATCGGGTTGAATACCAGAGGATGAAATAATGTGACCTAGGAATTGGATAGAGGTTTTGATAAATTCACATTTGTCTAGGTTAAGGGATATGTTCGCTTGCCTAAACTTGTGGAGTATCGTGCTTAGATGTTTTATATGTTCATCTAACATTTTAGATACAACTAAGATATCATCTACAAATATCATGGTGTAGGGTTCCACTTTAGGTAATAGGGCTCTTTCTAGACACTTTACGATGGCTGCCAAACTCGTGCTTAATCCGAAGGGTACTACCCTGTGTTGGTAGCATTTATTTTTATACAGGAAAGCAGTGTACTTTATATTCTCTTCACGAATTGGAATCTGCCAGAAACTTGAGCGTAAATCTAGCTTCGTCAGATATCTTGCTCCTTCACAGTTAGTAAATAATTCGTCCGCAGTTGGAGCACAGTCATACTCCTTTAATACAATGCTGTTCAGCTCCCTCATGTCAAGGCATAGACGTATCTCACCATTTTTCTTCTTCACTACCACTAGAGGATTCAGGAAGTTGCTGTTCGATCGCTCTATGACTCCACTTTCGATCATACGCCGAATTTCTAGTTCAACCTCTTCCTCATATCGCATTGGGATTGGGTATGTCTTCCTAATGACTTTTGTAGGGTCTGATACAACTATAGAGTGCTCGTATACTGTCGTCTGCATCGGTACTTCACTAAATACATCAATATATTCTTCTATTAATTTGTGCAGTTTCTCTTTTTCCTGTGTCGTCATCCCTTCATCTACCGCATTCACATGTCGAGTTGGACCATATTGTATTTGTGGCTTGTACAAAGTAATAGGTGTTTCACTTACCTTGCACTCTTCTTCCTCGCTGTTCATGTTTAATTCATATTGAACATCTTTATAATTACACACAATTATATCATCATTAATATTAATCTTAGCATTTATTGTATTTAGTATATCGATACCTAAAATTCCATCATAAATCAATTTATGCATAATTATCATGGGGTGTTCTAATTCTAGATTTTTATATGTTAGAGTTACATATGCTTGTTGTTTAACTCTTTCTTTTTTATTGGTAGCTGTTGTAATATTTAAATTATTTACGGGCAAAATTGCAGTATTTTTAAAATATTTCTTGTTGCGTTGAACCCATGCAGCGTTAAGAACTGACAGCTGGCTGCCAGTATCAACTAGCATCCGTATTTTACACCTGTTTATGTTCACAGTCACAATAGGGCATTGTGTTTGCTGCGCATCTTGCTTTATATCCTGTTCAGTGCTTAATAAGTCCTCCCTAATATCGCAGGGGTATATGTTGTTTATTTTTTAATTTTGCTTCTGTTTATTCAGTCATTGTGACGCCTTTGATGTAGACGGTCAGCTGTGGAATCTTACTGTCTCTGTCTCATTCATTCCTTGGCTTTCTCTCTTCAATTTTTTTTTTGTTGTACCCTCGTGCTGCGGCAACGCGTTTGTCAGCTGGTTTTGAAAACTGTTTACGATTGGATGACCATACAACGTCTCCTTGTCGTCTAGCTGTATTATTTTGTTCAGTCTCTTTAGCTGTGCGTGTTGTAGTGTTGTACATTGGTGGCGAATAATTTATTTTATAATTATCACGGTGCGGTGTAGTGTTTTGTATTGCTTTTTTGTCATCTCTGTGATAATTATGGTGGTGATTTGCGTGTTTTTGTTCCCAGTATTGTGTGTTCTTACCTTTATTGATATTCTCCGACTGTGTTACAAGGATTAAAAATTCTTCTATGGTTTTAATCCCTTGTGTATAAACTGCTAATTGGATATCTCGCTGAAAATGGTAAGATAATTTTGAAACAATTTCATATTCTGAGAATTTAGGTTTGAGATGCTTTACACATTCTATTTGCGTAATTGTGTATTGTTCAATACTCTGCTGTCCTTGTGCCTTGAACTTTCCATATTCGAGTTGATCCCGTACTTGTCGTTGGTATGTAGATTCCAGTATCGGTTCTCGAATGCCTCACGAAACTGCTGATATGTACTAACGTTATCTCTAATAATAGAGTACCATTGGCTGGCTGAATCTCTAAGATATCGCGTGACGAAGTCTATCTTCTCGTCGTCATTTATTGCACTCCCAATTTTTTCTATTTCCTTCTCTACTCTTGCTAGGAATTCCATACTGTTCTCCCCTTTACCACCTGAGAACTTAAGTCTGCTCCTTTCTTCCGTTGGTGTAGGAAATATGGTCATTTGGTTCTGTCGTCTTCTTAACTCACTTCGTAGCTGGTTCATTTCCTCTTGAATTTCTTCTTTCATATGTGATACGTCTCCCGAACGGTCTTTCGTAGTTTCTTCAATTTTATTCTCAATAACTACAGTACGTGTTTCTATTTCTCTAAGTTTACTGGTATTTACTTGGGATACATTATTAATAGTTTGGATTTTATCATCCTGTTCTCGCGTTATAGTAGTTAAAGTATCGTTTATTTGTTTATGTGTTTCTTTTAAATCTTTTCTCCACTCGAGACGTAATTCTTTTTGTTTATTTTCAATCCGTACAACTTGTTCATGTAAGGCTTGTTTAAAATTATTCTCTAGAGTATCAATACATATGTTGGTGTCACTAATTTTTTCGGTTAACTGCGCATTACTGTCAATTATACTTTGTTTTATTTCAAGATTATCAATTTTTAACTCTTCTAGACTCTCTGTAATTTTTATGGTGTCCTGTCTAAAATTTTCGGACTGTAGCTCTAATTTATTTTCTTAACTTTCTGTTTGTTTTGTATTTATTTCATCTATTTTTCTTATTTGTTTGACATCCTCCTCTTTCAACTCCTCTTTAAATTTTTCGGCTTGTTTTATGACTAATTCGTCCATCATGGCGAGTATCGAATTTTTAAATGCTTCTAAATTCAACCCTCCTGGTTCTGCCATGTTGAATAATTATTAAAATATTTATTTAGTAGTAATTCTTTAACAATTATTATTGATAACCGTTCCCTAATTATTTATTTATTTCTTTATTTTTATTAATAGTTATTATTAATACTCATTACAGTTACACCTGTTACATAGACAAATAATATTATTCGTGGGCGCCAGCTGTGTGATTACACAACAATTAACATTACATTCAATTCTGTTTAATATAAATAATAATTACATATTATACATTTTTTATTTAACACACTCTTTATATTTTAGAGCAACCATTTAGCTACATAAAAAATTTTAATAGTTAAATGATGGGGATAGGGCCATACGTTCATGGGCTACAATTTATGTAACAAAAAATTTTTGTACATAAATTTAGGCATGTCGTGCCCCACGTCCAGGGCGACAAATTATATGCAACGTATTTATGTGTGTGAATTTTTATATGTACTTTAATTTGTATAGCCCCACGTTCTTTGGGAGCCAAATATGCAACAACACATATACATAAACACAAATACATATACACAAATTTAGCGTGACCGGTCTCACGTTCAAGATTGACAAATTATGTAACAATATAACATTTAAATTGGGTTTCAGGTGTATCTGCAATAAGAACTCTATGTAACTTGTAACGGTATTTCAAATTTATTTGATATTATTAAAAATTGTGCACATGGCACTGACTTCGATTTAAAACATTCGTTATTAAATGTTATTCTGCCGTAAGGCTTATACTATATACATCCTTACTGACTAAATATTCTATTCTACTAATTATTGTATTAAAGAAAAATCTCATTTTCAGACTTTTAATTCTACTTTACAAGGAACATTGCTCTTACTTTTAAATAAAATAGAAATGTCTTTAATTGTCTTTGAGTTCTTTGTATGATTAAGATATAAATAAGTTGTTTATCACCTTATTGTCGTCAATCATACTCGATCATTTTGCTCCATCTGTAGTCGTCCTCGTCTCGCACTCCAGCGTCGGCTGTCTCTCTTCTCCTCTTGTCCAGCATCGGCTGTCTCTCTTCTCCTCTTTCCAGCGTCGTATCTCTCTCTGGAACTCTCCTCTTGTCCAGCGTCGTATCTCTCTCTGGAACTCTCCTCTTGTCCAGCGTCGTATCTCTCTCTGGAACTCTCCTCTTGTCCAGCGTCGTATCACTTCATCTTGTCTCGCCTCGCACTCCAGCGTCATATCACTCTCTGTAACTCTCCTCGTGCTGTTTCTGACATCAATGGATCTTCTTATGTAATTCTTCTTATGTACTGCTGTTATTATTTAAAAATGATTGTCTTTACAACTTAGTTACATAGTTGTATGTAACTGGAAAATTTGAACTATTTACCAAAAAAATAAATACGCCGTGCGGACGGGCATAAGCTCCCGCTGCACCGTGGATGATTTAAGAAAGAGAACCACTGTAGCTTGCGTGTCCTATTTATACCCATGTCTGTCTTGGTCGACACCCTGCAGTGGTACGAAATCGACATGTCAGAAACTGTCTCTGGATTCAGTTCCCCCACTCTTTGTCAAATTCGCTATTTCTTATGATTCTGCGAATTGCAGAGTCCTGTAAGTATACTATTATACTTATCTTATAACTATTTTTACAACACATGTTCACTGTAATTTTGGACATTGCAACTTAACCCTTTCGATTTGTACACAGTTATTTCACTATTACACTCGTACGGTGTGGCACTTTCGCGTGGTTTTCGTACAAAGTATTTAGTAAATTTTATTACATTTTATTGTGGTTTTGGATTTTAATTCTTAATTATAGTTTATGAACAATTACAGAAAAACAGTAATTGTGCAATTATTCATCTTGGGCTGGCAAACTCGCCTGCATAGACCTGCGTTCACACACACTAGCAAAATACTGGTGTACACACTTTCAGTTACATTTGTGTGTGTGTGCACGTCGATTCAGGTCGAAACACCTGTTCATATTTTTGTCTGAGCCAAGCTTGCAATCCCTGACATGCTTATTTCTAATATATTATTAATTATTTACAGTTTATTAGGTAAATTTAAATTTTTATATTCAATGCTCAGTACATCACTTATTTGTACTGTCGCAATATATATATATAGCGACAGTACAATCATATGCTGTACTGTGCATTTAATAGATAAAATAAATATTTAAATTACATTTATAAATATTGTAGCGCAACAAAAATGATAGCATTTATGCTACATAAAAGAAGATTCACAGATTGATAAATAAATTGATACATAATCCCATAATAGAACAGAGACCCAATTATGACAATTATGGTCATAGACAAAATAAATAAGAATGCAAGGTAGTGTTGAATAGAATAAACGAACCTGTAAAATAAATAATAGCTAATGATATATGTTTAATAAAAAACAAAACAGAAAAATGAAATAATGACTTAATTCATGATAATAACAGATAAGAATTTTGTATTAAAAAAGTATTATATTATGACAAAAATGTTATGATAAAGTTTATGTGATGTTATATCAAATATGTGTTGAGTTCATGAAAAATAATGAAACAAATAGTGTTATTCAATGGCTGTCATAGAATGAAGTGTGAGGCAGTTAACCAATGTTCATAAGTTCGAATTTTGTTATATGTGATCGAGAGATCAAGATAAATTTGTTATTAGATGTAGAAAAATAATTGTTTATACAAATGTTAATAATTAAGTTTTGATTGTATGTACGAATTTATATAAAAGGGACTATAGATGCCTAACAGACATAACCACAGGTAGATCAATTTACAATAAAAGGCCTAACAGCCAAAAATACTAAATAAACACTTATAACTTAAAGGTTAGATACATCAATTAATAATAATTAATAAATACACTATGAAGAGCTAGAAAGAAGAAAAAAGATTAAGTTAATAATAATATTTAATAAAATTTATACAAATTATAATAATACCATAATGCCATAATATCGATTGGTAAAAAATAATATCGAAGGTGGATTAAATATAATAAAAAAGGAAAAAAAACGGAATTATATCAAAAAACCAGTAGAAGATGTGTATAAAATAATAAACCAGCTATCGGTAAATTTACATTCCGATAGGACAGCAAATTGACAAAGAATAGACAAAAAAATATATGAAAGAAACACTATATAGTCAAACATGTGGAAGCGGAAATTAATATAGGTTGCTAGGGAAAAATTTAAGAAGAATGTTGTTGATTTTATAAAAATAACAAGAATTGCTTTTGTAAAAACTGAACGTGATGATTTAAAAAACCCAAGAAGAATATATTGAATCGTAATATTCGAAGACAAGAGATACGATTATAAAGAAGATAAAATTCTAATAATAATACTTACATCTATCACTAACACAGATTAATAAAATAACGATATATTATGAAATAATAATCGAGAACAAATAACCAAATCCTACAAGAAGAAACTTGGACTGTCCCATGTCCGAAGGGAATTGATGGAAAATTAATCAAATATAAAGAATTAATAGTAACGCAACTTATAATATTCACAACACCAGAAATTATAACCTTGCAAATACACGGAACAACACTAACTGCTTCAACCGAAGGAAGAACCTATTTGGATCCTGGCGGTGTAGAAGAAACATCAATCGGGCCGTAAAACAATTCAGAAGCTGTATTCCGAAGTGGACAGGACAAGAATTACTTTTATTAGACTGAAGAAAGAAAACTGTGCTTCATAATTGACCAGAACAACGAATTTAGCGATCAACTGCCAACGTGATTTGTTTCGTTAGAGACTGGTAAAGTTATATTATATTAATCATACTAAATACACAACACATAATTTTTGTAAATCTTGCATTCTTAGTATGTATTTTTAGTCTTCCCCACAGTTACAAGAACCTTCACACCCTGAAATAAATAAAATACGAATCAAATATAATATATAACCAAATATAAACAAAGGATTAAATAGTCAACAATCGATACCTGAATCTATAGTCCCAACATACATTAATTAGAATATATCCGAGTTAATGTGAATTGAATACACAAATAAAGAACCTTTATATATTTGTTACACCTTGTTATTTGGAGTATGGTTTAGTGAACTGGAACAAAAGTAACTGAATAAGTAGAGAATAAATAGTTAATATAAACATCGAATAACCTACAAGTTTCGTTGAGCCGATACTACAGCGCTTATAGCGGAATTATCTGACACCAAAGAGGGAGCGTAAAAATATAAAATCAGACAGAACTCTCTTCAAGGCATAATAGGGTTGGATGAAATTGTAGAATAAATCTTAAGTTATTTAAGTTCTAGGCACACTAACACTGATAATTATTAAATAGTTAAGTTAACATTAATTGAGTACATCCATATATTCCACAACTCCAAATATTTCCGAGAATTTATACAATTAAATTAATACAACACAATTGACAAATACAACAGTGGGAATTTAGACCGTACGTATCCGATCTAGTACAAATTGGCTTCCATCGCGGGACTTGAACAGTAGCGGACACACCGGGGTTAGTACAAATTGGCGCCCAACGTGGGGCTTAAGTTAAGTAACTGTAACCATATTAATATTACTTAACCAGAGCAGGCAACTGTGGGAGAGTAAACATGCATACCAGAGGTAGATCAAGGATTAGGGCAGGAGAAACGGAGAAGGAAATAGATGAACAAGAACAGGAAATAGAACTAATAACAGACAGTGAAATGGAACAACAAACAGACGAAATAACGGAAACTGAAATAATGGCAGACAAGGAAAGGGAAGTAATCGAAGAAGTTGCCCAAGGGGATCAACCAGATAAGCCCAACCAAAAGGAAGACTTGAGTATACAGGAAATGCTTAAACTACTATTAGAAAAATCAAAGAGACTAGAGGAAAAATTAGATAAAACAAATGAGGAAATTAAAGAAACCTCAAAACAAATGAAGGAAGACATCCTACAAATACATGAAGAGAATTTAAGGCAGATCAATGAAAAAATTGAGAATCTTCATGTGACAATTAACCAGAAGGTGGACCAAAATAATGAGGAAAGAAAATTAGAAATAGCCAAAACAAATGAAGAGTTAGAAAAAACTAACGAAACAATAGTACAGGTTCGTGAAGAATTACAGAATAAAATTAATGACACAAAAATTGAGAATAAAACATTGGTCGAAGAAATCCAACAGGAAACTGTCGAAAAATGTGAGCAAATTAAAAACGAAGTACATCAGGTACGGGAAGAGAATAAGGAAGGTATTAAGCAAGTACAGACAGATATGGGCGAATGACTCGAAAGGGTCTATGGCAATTTAAATAATATGGAAGGTCAAATCAATACCAATAAAAATAAAATAGAAGAGATTAGTAGGCGTGAATTACAATTACAGGAGGAAGTAGATTCATGGCGGGATAGGACATGCCAAAATAGTCATACAAATAACCATGAGAACAGAGAATCGATTACTTTTCGTAATTATAAGCGCAATCCTATGGAATTTTTAAAGAGATTGGAAGAAGTGATCATAAGAAATAGAGAGAGTCGCTGGAGTATTATACGAAGCATGATTGATGAAACATTTAAAGATACTTATGATAATTGGTGGACAGCGGTGCGCCCGGATATACTGGACATGACTGAGTTCAAAAAACAATTTAAGGAGAAGTATTGGTCGGAATCGACCCAGAACATGATTAGGAATAATTTGAGTAACGGTCGATACGAAACAAATGTAGGCCAGTCCCTTACTTCATACTTTTTAGGAAAAGTATGTATGGCGCGGAACTTAGAACCCCGAATTCCCGAAGAATGTTTGGTAATACAACTATCCTATCATTACGAGGAAGGGATAAAAAATGCGCGTATGTGTAGTCAAATCAAAACGATTCCAGCCATGGCCAAATTCTTGGAGAATTATGAGCACGAGAACCAATACCAAAGAAATAGAATGCTAAATCATAAATATCAGAAGTATGATAATAACGCGCCACCAGCCAATTCTCATAATAACGATCGCAATCGACCTGCGCATAACGTGAATACTAATAGAACACAAAATGAAAACACGAATAATAACTCCAGAAACTATAATTATCGTGGCAATAACAATTACAATTATCGTGATAGTCGCAATAATAGAGGAGATGGGGACAGAATGCTAAATCATAAATATCAGAAGTATGATAATAACGCGCCACCAGCCAATTCTCATAATAACGATCGCAATCGACCTGCGCATAACGTGAATACTAATAGAACACAAAATGAAAACACGAATAATAACTCCAGAAACTATAATTATCGTGGCAATAACAATTACAATTATCGTGATAGTCGCAATAATAGAGGAGATGGGGACAGACGACCCAATAATTATAGACATAACGTCAATTATATTTACTCCAGACCCCAAGGTAATCAGCGACGATACTACCCAAGGAGTCACCGATATGACAACCATTATGACCAATCTCGGCATGAAGACAACTACCCACATGATGGAAATTATAGGATAGCAGAACATAATACGGAGGATCGCACGGAAACAGTACAAAACCAACACAGTAATCAGAATGAAAATAGAGAAGAGGGAGTAAGCCCTCATTTAAACTAATAGAGGCAGTGAAAATTAATGAATACCCGTCACTGAACCGTAATCTTGGGGAACAACGCTTAATAAATAAAATTAAGTGTAATCATAAAATAACCATAATTAATAACCACTATTTAAAGAATATCAGGGAAGATTTGTTAGAAGAGGATCAGAAACATGTAAACAGTAATAGTAATAACGAAATCATATATATATCAGCAAAATTCTAAAAGACAGTAAGACCAACTTACAAAAAATTATTTGAAATAACTATTATATATAAAACGAATTTAGTAAGAAACAAAAATTACTAAATCCAAAAGAAATATAATGAATAAATTCTAAAATGAAGTAAGGACAACTTATTACCTTATATTTGAACAACTTCTGGATTAACAAAAAAGAAAAAGAATTTATATAAATGAATAAATTCTAAAATGAAGTAAGGACAACTTATTACCTTATATTTGAACAACTTCTGGATTAACAAAAAAGAAAAAGAATTTATATAAATGAATAAATTCTAAAATGAAGTAAGAACAACTTATTACCAATCTTGAAGAAAAATACTTGGAATTTAAAAATAATTTGAGGTGAATACTACCACTAAATTCTGAAATACAATAAGAACAACGTATTATCGATTTTGAAGAAAACAAGAATTATTGTTAAATGTTTATAAAGAAATAATGTGTATAATGAATAACAAACCCCGAGATTACAGAATAAAACGATAATTATTATTATGTGTATAAAGAAATAATGTGTATAATGAATAACAAACCCCAAGATTACAGAAGAAAACGATAATTATGATTATTATGTGTATAAAGAAATAGTGTGAATAATGAAGAATGAACCCCAAGATAAAAGTTATTACCTCAAACCTACTTATCCAAAATAAAGAAGAAAAAAAAAAATCATATGACCTAAAATACATACTACATTGCCACATGATGGAACAATCTCAGTAAACGATTGAATGTAACTAATATAATGTTAAAGAAGACAAGAAGGAAAGAGTATTTATGAACATAATTCATTAAAAAATAAACAGCCAAAATAGTGAAATACGATAAGAAGAAGAATAATTAAGTATAAGGAATATATTTAGTAAAAAATACAATTATAATGATCAACGCACAACAACTGATTAAAAAATATTGAGATCAGAGAAAAAAAAACGAAGAAGATACTTAACATTACAATCTCAACAAAAATGAAAACAAAAATGATTACAATTGATAACTGTCAAAGTCAATATTAACGAATGTTTAAGGAATTAAAATGGAACTGCGAAATATGAAGAATAGTAATGAAAAAATATAAATGCAACAAAGAAAAAATCTTGTCCCAAATATTTATTATTAAATGATTAAAGAGATTATTAGAAGATTATTATTATATTTTATAGCTGACTGTAGATGAATTCCAGCAGTACTATATTAAGATGTAGTGTGGGCAGCAGAGTATGAAGCCAAACAGTGCCCCTCTGAACTGTACCAACGCATGTGTTAGGGATTGTTAGGGAAATTAAATATTTAAGGAATATTAGAGTAGTTGCAAAAATAAATTCAGTTTCCAAAGGAATAGGACGAAGAAAACAGAAAGAAGCGTATTGACAGAAGAATAATTGAAAAATGCAGTGATTATAGTAATTATAAATAGGAGAGATGTAAAACTAATGTATCAGTGAATAGTGTAGCCAGTTACCAACAAATAATGTGTACAGAAAAAAAAAATATATCAAGAATCAAGAATGTTAAATAAAATGATGAAATGTTATTAAATAAAAAGGTACTAGTACTAGTCTAATGAAGTTACATTGAGAAGACCATCGTCAACCATTAACAATGAAATTAAGAAAAGGCATGTGAAAAAGGCAAGTTTATTTGACCTAAACTTCATTCAGGTAAACTAAACTTTTTTAGGAGGGGAAGCATATGTAGCGCAACAAAAATGATAGCATTTATGCTACATAAAAGAAGATTCACAGATTGATAAATAAATTGATACATAATCCCATAATAGAACAGAGACCCAATTATGACAATTATAGTCATAGACAAAATAAATAAGAATGCAAGGTAGTGTTGAATAGAATAAACGAACCTGTAAAATAAATAATAGCTAATGATATATGTTTAATAAAAAACAAAACAGAAAAATGAAATAATGACTTAATTCATGATAATAACAGATAAGAATTTTGTATTAAAAAAGTATTATATTATGACAAAAATGTTATGATAAAGTTTATGTGATGTTATATCAAATATGTGTTGAGTTCATGAAAAATAATGAAACAAATAGTGTTATTCAATGACTGTCATAGAATGAAGTGTGAGGCAGTTAACCAATGTTCATAAGTTCGAATTTTGTTATATGTGATCGAGAGATCAAGATAAATTTGTTATTAGATGTAGAAAAATAATTGTTTATACAAATGTTAATAATTAAGTTTTGATTGTATGTACGAATTTATATAAAAGGGACTATAGATGCCTAACAGACATAACCACAGGTAGATCAATTTACAATAAAAGGCCTAACAGCCAAAAATACTAAATAAACACTTATAACTTAAAGGTTAGATACATCAATTAATAATAATTAATAAATACACTATGAAGAGCTAGAAAGAAGAAAAAACATTAAGTTAATAATAATATTTAATAAAATTTATACAAATTATAATAATACCATAATGCCATAATATCGATTGGTAAAAAATAATATCGAAGGTGGATTAAATATAATAAAAAAGGAAAAAAAACGGAATTATATCAAAAAACCAGTAGAAGATGTGTATAAAATAATAAACCAGCTATCGGTAAATTTACATTCCGATAGGACAGCAAATTGACAAAGAATAGACAAAAAAATATATGAAAGAAACACTATATAGTCAAACATGTGGAAGCGGAAATTAATATAGGTTGCTAGGGAAACATTTAAGAAGAATGTTGTTGATTTTATAAAAATAACAAGAATTGCTTTTGTAAAAACTGAACGTGATGATTTAAAAAACCCAAGAAGAATATATTGAATCGTAATATTCGAAGACAAGAGATACGATTATAAAGAAGATAAAATTCTAATAATAATACTTACATCTATCACTAACACAGATTAATAAAATAACGATATATTATGAAATAATAATCGAGAACAAATAACCAAATCCTACAAGAAGAAACTTGGACTGTCCCATGTCCGAAGGGAATTGATGGAAAATTAATCAAATATAAAGAATTAATAGTAACGCAACTTATAATATTCACAACACCAGAAATTATAACCTTGCAAATACACGGAACAACACTAACTGCTTCAACCGAAGGAAGAACCTATTTGGATCCTGGCGGTGTAGAAGAAACATCAATCGGGCCGTAAAACAATTCAGAAGCTGTATTCCGAAGTGGACAGGACAAGAATTACTTTTATTAGACTGAAGAAAGAAAACTGTGCTTCATAATTGACCAGAACAACGAATTTAGCGATCAACTGCCAACGTGATTTGTTTCGTTAGAGACTGGTAAAGTTATATTATATTAATCATACTAAATACACAACACATAATTTTTGTAAATCTTGCATTCTTAGTATGTATTTTTAGTCTTCCCCACAGTTACAAGAACCTTCACACCCTAAAATAAATAAAATACGAATCAAATATAATATATAACCAAATATAAACAAAGGATTAAATAGTCAACAATCGATACCTGAATCTATAGTCCCAACATACATTAATTAGAATATATCCGAGTTAATGTGAATTGAATACACAAATAAAGAACCTTTATATATTTGTTACACCTTGTTATTTGGAGTATGGTTTAGTGAACTGGAACAAAAGTAACTGAATAAGTAGAGAATAAATAGTTAATATAAACATCGAATAACCTACAAGTTTCGTTGAGCCGATACTACAGCGCTTATAGCGGAATTATCTGACACCAAAGAGGGAGCGTAAAAATATAAAATCAGACAGAACTCTCTTCAAGGCATAATAGGGTTGGATGAAATTGTAGAATAAATCTTAAGTTATTTAAGTTCTAGGCACACTAACACTGATAATTATTAAATAGTTAAGTTAACATTAATTGAGTACATCCATATATTCCACAACTCCAAATATTTCCGAGAATTTATACAATTAAATTAATACAACACAATTGACAAATACAACAGTGGGAATTTAGACCGTACGTATCCGATCTAGTACAAATTGGCTTCCATCGCGGGACTTGAACAGTAGCGGACACACCGGGGTTAGTACAATATGTAATAAATAAGCAGGTATGATATTGAAAGCTGAGTTTATGTTAAAAATACGGAATGGGGCACATGACTGTCGCTGAGAGTGTGTACAGTAGTAAGTGATGTGTGTGAGTGAGGTCAGTTCGAGCATGAAAATTTGCTATCTCACCCTGAATAATTGTCAAATTACAGTTTTTATTTAATTATAAGAAAACCATAGATGGTAGAAAAGATTCAAAGACTCCAAAATATGTATAAAATTATTACGCATGTGTAGTGAGAAAACGGTGTGAAAAGGACGCGCAGTGCGAATTCAGTGCAATTTTAAGTGTGTAGTAATTACACGGATTATTCTATTACTATGGTAATTACGTTGGACATGTATAATTAAATCATCCATCCTTAGAGCACCCTGTAGTCCACATTAGACTTTACCATTGGCAGAAACGTGCGAAAATATGAAATTGGACGAGAGTGGGAGGACTGACGCCACTGAACAATTTCAAACTGGCAGAATTCTGTCCCAACAGGTGCTGTACAATGCTCGAATTATAAATTGGGCACGAGAGAAGCCAGCCCTTCTTCTCAATCAGTCTTCAGTAGCGGCGGGACGCTCTGTCCATTGGCGATGCGAGTTTTTAAATTTTGTTAATTGAACAGTAGATGCGGACGGACGCTATGTTCGTCATAAGTCCAAAACAGTAACTCTTAATCTGTTTCCGAATACGAATATAGAACATACTTTACGAATGTGCATTAGGTCCGTCAGTCAAGACAAGCTACTGTGTTACATCATGCAGAGGAACGCTATGCTGAACAATAGAGGGGTCTGCTAGAACGACAGCAGCTGGTGCAGAGCAACCTCTCACACTATCCTACATCAACCAGATGGGACCATGATAGACGAGTAACTGGAGGACGACGAGTGGAACCTAGAGACGTGCATGGAATTCCGATCAGAAGAGGACATACGGATCAACAAAGGACATGAGTGTGAGCTACAAAATCGAGGTGACAGATAATCCATTTATAAATTTTAAATGAGAGACCAAAGACATTTAAAAGACATTTTGAAATTTAAACATGAATAAGAGTTTTATGTAAAATGTAGATAAAGAGGTTCAGAGAATTTGATTTAAATTTATTAAAATATTTTCTTTGATGTTTAATGATTAATTTAGTCAATTTCAATTTTATTTTAAAGTTTGTAAAGCAATCAATGATTACTAAGTATGCAATACATAAATTAACGTAGTTGAAAGTTATTAAAAAAAAAAGAAAAACAAAACCAATAAAAAAAGAAATGAAACTGCAGTAAAGCACACTGTCAGACTGAGCAGTCGAGTTTTAATATTGACAAATAAGTATTTAGAATATAACTTTGTTACTGTAGAATATAAGATTTATTTAATGTTAAATGTACTGCAACATTTGAACGTTTCAAGCGAACAATAATGAATATTTATGGCGAAGTAGTTGAGATTTTTAAACACACTTGTGGTTTATAAATAAAATTATGAAAACTCGTTACAATTAAAACAATGACTACTCTTATTACCATTACACCCAACCTCCATTAATTGGTACACTTTACCAGTAATGTTATATAAATTTTGGCACTCCACAATTTAAATTACATTTAAATTTGTAAATTGTAGTGTTATATAAATATTGGTGCTCCAAAAGCGTGGGGCTCCTCAAACACAAATAAATTTGGAATTTGTGTTGTAATATATTGCAACGTTACAACATTTCAAAAGTTGCATAATATTATATTGTATGTATACAAATTTTTGTTCGTAAATTTAGGCATCTCGTGCCTCATGTCTAGGGCGACAAATTTTTATATAACGTGACAATTTGGCAAATTTAATTTAATTTAAATTTGTGGAGTCCCTCGATCTTGGAGCACCAAATTTAAACAACATTACATATACATAAATAGGCGTGAACGGTCTCACATTCAAGATTGACAAATTCTTTAAACATATAACATTTAAATAGGGGGTCAGTTGTATCTGCAATAAGAACTCTACGGAACTTGAAACAGTAATTAAAATTTATTTGATACTATAAAAAAATATGTGCGCATGGCACTGACTTCGATTTAAAAAAAATTAGTTATTATTTGTTATAATGCCGTAAGGCTTAAGATATATACATCCTTACTAACTAAACATTCTATGCTAATAAATAGTATATAAAAGAAAAATCTCATTTTTAGACTACTCAGTCTATTAATATGTTTCAAAATCAATTTTTAAATCTTTTTTTTATATATGGTACGTACTCAAAAGATTAATAGTTATTACTTCTCAGTATTGTTTTCTCAAATACTAATTGTTTTTATTTATATTCTTTGTAATCATTTTATATCCTATTAATTTGATCTCTTGTTACGTTACTCGTATTTCTAAAACTTCTATGATTTTTAACTCTACTATACAAGAAATATTACTCTTATTTTTAAATAAAATATTAATGTCTTTAACTGTCTTTGTATACTGTGTATGATTAAGATATGAATAAGTTGTCTATCACCTTATTGTCGTCAATCATACTCGATCATTTTTTTTCCATCGGTGTTCATCTTCGTCTCGCCTCCAGCGTCGGCTGTCTCTCTTCTCCTCTTGTCCAGCATCGGCTGTCTCTCACTCTCCTCTTGTCCAGCATCGGCTGTCTCTCACTCTCTCGTCCTCTCCTCTTGTCCAGCGTCGTATCGCTATGGAACTGCTTCTCTTGTCCAGCATCGTATCGCTATAGAACTTCTTCTCTTGTCCAGCGTCGTATCGCTATGGAACTTCTTCTCTTGTCCAGCGTCGTATCGCTATGGAACTTCTTCTCTTGTCCAGCGTCGTATCGCTATGGAACTTCTTCAGTAGTGCTGTTATTAATTACAATGTTTGTCTTATAGCTTGGTTACGTATTTGTACATAACTGGCAATTTAAACTGTTTATAAAAATATTAATAAATATGCCGTGCTGACGGGCATAAGCTCCCACTGCATCGTGGGTGATTCAAGAAAGAGAACCACTGAAGCTTGTGTGTCCTATTTATACCCATGTCTTGGTCGACACCCTTCAGTGATACAAAATCGACATGTTAGAAACTGTCTTTGGCGTCAGTTCCCCCACTCTTTGTCAAATTCACTATTTTTTATATTTCTGCGAATTGCAGAGTCCTGTAAGTATTTTTTTTATACTTATCTTATAACTAATTTTACAACACATGTTCATTGTAAATTTGGACATTGCAACTTAACCCTTTTGATTTGTACACAGTTATTTCACTATTGCACTTGTACGGTGTGTCACTTTCGCGTGGTTTTCGCACACAGTATTTATTAAATTTATTTACATTTTATGGTGCTTTTGGATTTTAATTCTTAATTCTAGTTTATGAATAATTACGGAAAAACAGTCATTGTGCAATTATTCATACTGGGGTGGGAAACTTGCCTGCAGAGACCTGTGTTCACACACACTAGCAAAATACTGGTGTACACACTTTCAGTTACATTTGTGTGTGTGTGCACGTTGATTCAGGTCGAAACACCTGTTCATATTTTTGTCTGAGTCAAGCTTGCAATCCATAACATGCTTATTTCTAATATATTATTAATTATTTACAGTTTATTAAGTAAATTTAAATTTTTATAATTCATGCTCAGTACATCACTTATTTGTACTGTCGCAATATATATATATATATATATATATATATATATATATATATATATATACAACAGTACAACTATTAACGGTACTGTGCATTGCCAAAATAAATAAAATAAATAATAAAAATAAATAAATATGAATTAATAAACATGATTCAGATTGCATAAGCTGGATCGTAGTTGAAAATAGGGAGCGCAGAATTCATGCATGGACATGCATTTTCAACACACCTGTCGCTAGCATTGTGTACACGCGTATTTTGTTTGTGTGTGTGAAGCCTGTTCGTTCCTGAAATGTAACCAACCCTTTTCAAGTAGAATAGTTGTATGTTTTATTTTAATAATAAGAAAACTATGTACGATAGGGTAAAACAAAAGACACCAAAGTGTATAGAAATTAAAGGTGAATAAAGTGTTAAAAGACCATACCGATGTGACGAAAGGTGCAATTACTATATGTAAAAAATGAATAGTTCTTTTTGTGATTAACATAAAGAAGTGTAATTTACGTATAGTAAACATATAAAAATTAGTGATCGATTGAGCATCGAGTGATGTGAGACAAACTTCATAATTTGCAAAGATAGGCGAAAATTGTGAATTGAACCAGAGTGGGAGAAGTGACGCTTCGACAGAATCTGACAGGTTAAATATTGTTCAGACATGAGTTTTTGCACGACCTGACTATAAATACCAGGTCGCGCTAATAATGTTTCTTCTTCTCGATTCAACTGTTGCCACAGGAGGCTATGTCAGTCGACGACGCTAATTCACGTCTATAGTAAGAGTCACAGGATAAACTAGATGTCCAACCAGAGCAGCAGAGTACATACGATGAGGTCTGTGGACACACCGGCAGCATATGATGTGAGGCGAGACGACTATTAAACAATATATTGCAACTCTACTTATATGCGTTGTTGTTGTGTTGTGTTGTGTATGAGTACCTACCTGCTGTCCGATCTTGCGGTTTCTTCCGACTAGGGCGTGTGGATTTTGGATTTGAATTTCACAAGTTTGTAATCTCAAATTTATGGCAACAACACACAAAATAAGTTACTTTAAAGGGGAAGAGTTTTGTGAGACTGGTAGGCTTTGTCGTACAACAATAAAACAATACAATGTGAGGTAATAAAACGTTGTTTATTACTCCAATAACACACAAGAATAAAAGGGTTATATTATCAATTATCCTTACAGTCTAAACAATGAATCGATCTTGACTAATGTTCTGCAATTGGTTGATAATTGAAAAGAAGTTAAACTCGTTATTTGACAAGTTAATTTCAAGTAAAATTTAATTAATTAATTTATTTAATTTAATTAAATTGCTTTAAATAAATTGGATTCAAATGTTAATAAAAAAATAAAATATAAAAACTCTGAAGTTAATTTGAATATTTTCCAAAAATAAATTAGGCGTGACAGTCTAGTTCACGTCATTTCATTTTCTAGTGATTTGACTCTGTTATACTGCAGTATGAACTAATAATTAATTTGTTTGTTAAGATTTGTATAGCGCTTTTGTATTATTTCTATTGATTCTTAACTACAGCTTACTAATGACTTAGACTGCTATACAGATTATCACAATGAATTTATTCTTATTTACTAGAGTCTTTGATTTTTGTATGGCACCTGAATTGTTTAAATTACAATGCTTTTAATTGAAAAATCAAAAAAATTTGATGTTGAAAAATAAATAAGTTGATTTTGCTTTCCTGTTATTGAAGTGGATGGTAGAGTTGCTCCAAATTGTCCCTCGCTGTCCTGGTCCATTCTGCTAGAGATAGTGATCTGCTTAGAGCGTCCTGGATTCGGTCGTTGAGTTCAGAATTCGGCAACACTCTCCTCTCCTGCTGTTTGTTGAAGATTTTAACGTCTGCGGCTTTCTGCTGGAACTGGTTTATGTCCCTCGTCGATTCGCACGTCGCACGTCAGCGTGTGTGTGTGTGTGTGTGTGTGTTTCGTTCGAGTGGTAGCTCAGATCGTCAGCTGGTTCACCAATGATTTAGACGGCCTCTCTGTCATATTCTTGAAGTCTGGTCTTATAGTCTGGTGGATCTCTTGCGTGCTTATGACCACAGCTTGTAGTACACAATAAGCTTGTTTGTTGTAATGAAGAGTATCTCGACTTGACGCAATAATTACGAGTTGTACAGTTGATCTGTATTTACTATGTTCGTAATTATGTGTGTTGACCACGTAGAGTCTTCTGATGAATCTTCACAACTATGGTTACGAGACGATCGAAGAATTACGTCTTTACTTCGCAAGTACTGGCAGAAGAGTGATGGTTCAGCCCCAAAACACCGCGCTGGTCGGGATTTCGTCAAATGATTTGGTTGGCTGACACACTCTCCCTACTACACCAAATTTGAATTCCCTTGGTCCGTGAGAATGAAGTTAGTTTCCCACAGACGGAGAATTAATATTATTACTAATATTATTAACTCGGCGGAACTAAATTGTCGGTCCGGATTTCCTGTGATAGTTTTATTTTGCAATATCTTGGTTGCAAACCAAGTTGTGCTAAATCTAAAATATACAATCTGTTGGAAATTATGATATTCATAACATATTAAAAGCTCATTAATGTAGCTCTATTTTTACAGAAGTTATTCACATTAATTAATTAACTCTTTTATTTGTTAATTATATTGCGTAAAATTTGCACACGTTATTATTAATATTTCAGCAAACATTTTGGCTATCTTGGATTTCGCCTTAATTTATTAGTTTCCGAGATATTAATAATTAACAGTTTGGGTGTGGCTATTCATTCTACAGCGAGCTGATTACGTAACGGCCACGTGTGCGTCGTTTTACAAAGCATTATTTTCATCGCTACTACATACAAATGGAGTTTTGACTATTACAATTTATTTAAACATGATTCTAGTATAGAGTTGACATATAACTCCAAATAATTGATATTTGGTGCTGTTATATACTCCCCTGCTCATTTAAAACAAAAAATGAGTGTAAAAATTACAATTATTTTTTGTTTTAATTATTATAAACATACTTTGTAATCATTATACTTGCTACTTATACATTGTATTACTTTTTTAAAAAACACATACACAGGTGTTAATGTTTTTCCATATATACAATTTAATCCTAATTACATCCTATTAATAATATTATAAATGAAATTATTGTGTAATTAAATGTTTTCAGAACGGGTAGTATCTAATCGCAGCGTTTAAGAGGGTTTGTTTGTCAACAGCTGGCACGCGCGCGTAGGAATGTGCTGACGTTTGTTTACAGTCGTTATCGCACCGCGTGGCGCTAATTGCTTGACCTACATTCAAACCGTCGGCCGGTAGTTATCATGTGATGTAACTATTTCCTGCCCGTGCATTTGTTTCGCCCTTGCATTCATACGCATGTTAGTTACCGCGTATTCTTTATACACAATCTATCTACAATCATTATTAATAATATAAAACACAGTTAATTTATTTTAATTATTATATAATTAAATTATTATTAATTCTAAATATTATTTATTTTTAAAGTCCTATTATTTCGTACCGACGCGCCTTGGAATTTCGTGCTACTCATAGTATTTTCTTAAAGAGCTCGCATGATATTTACCTACCGTTTTTGTTCGGTCGAGCGTCGTAACGATAAATGTGTGAGGCGTGAGTTGCTGAGCCAAAAGATACGGACCGTTATATAAACAAAAAAACTGCGGCTACATTTATGTCTCTCCGGCCCACGGGGTTCGCCTTGAGAAGCACTTTCTCTCCTACTACAAAGTTAGTCAGTTTATGAGCGGTATTGAATTTGTCCGCCATTTTTCGCCCTTTTTCAACTATTCTGTCCTTCACAAGCTGATTTTTACACTGCACCGGCAGAGGTAGATTATATGTCTTTGGCCTGCTTAAATAATTATTCCAAAATCTCTCTGGCTTTGTTCCAGAGTCTAACTCTGCTGGTGTGTATTCAGTGGTGTCGTGATAATTTTCGTTTATCGCCGTTTCAAAGAATGATAGGAATTCGGGCCATTTGCTTTGTTCCTTATAGCAATATATACGGAACATTTTTCCGATTTCCCGATTCACCCTTTCGGCGAGGTTGCCCTGTGGTCGTCGTATCGAGGTGAGGATTGCTTTAATACCATTACGTTCCAGGGTTGCTGCCCAGTGTTTATTTTGGAATTGCTTTCCCTGGTCGCTAAGCACGCTCCTTATCGGTCCATGTTGTGGAATGTACTTGTTAAGTATAATGTTTAAAACGGATTTTGTGGTGGGTCTAGGGATCGCGTAAAGGCTAACTTTTTTAGTGAATACATCGACACAAACTACAATGTGTTTTAAGTTTCTGGTAGCCTTGGTTAGTGGTCCCAGAAAGTCGGTGGCGATCATCTGTCCCTTACCTTCCATTATCACATTTGCCATGGGAACGTAAGTGTGCAAATTTGGTGCTTTCGCAGTTTGACACGGATGACATGTTTTTAACAATTTCCTTACTCTACGATACATGTTTGTAATTGTAAAATCCTCCTGTAATATTTTTACACATTTTATTGGAGATGCGTGTGCCATTTTTACATGTAATGAGTGTGTTACACACGCAAGCATAGCGGGAGATAATACCACCTTCCATTCGCCCTGTAACAATTTATACAATATATTGTCTTGTATTAGATAATGCGGATTTGGGTGAGCTGCTATCATTTGCTTTTTAGCAAGGAGTGCGAGGTCATTGTCCTGCTCGCGTCCTATGTTTTGTAGCATATTGGTAGCTTCAGGCGCGACAGTGTATTGCATATTTAATACCCTCAACTCGTCGTCAGCTGCTTCGTATACCTCCTCCTTTTCTACGGGCGGATATCTGCTTAAGGTGTCTGCTGTGGTATTCTCTGCTCCTTTGCAGTATTTAATAGTAAAAGAATACTCTTGAATAGCTAACACCCATCGTGTTAGTCGGGAATTTGCTAGTCGGCATTTCAATATAAAGGATAACGCCTGATTATCTGTATGGATCTCGAAATGGGTACCATATAGGTAGTGTCTGAATTTTCTGAGAGCGTTTATTATGGCGAGTATTTCCTTCTCAGAAGTACAATAGTGCAACTCAGCGCCTTTGAGCGTTCTATTAGCGTATGCCACAACATGAAGACTACCTTGTTCGTCTTCCTGGTGCAACACGGCGCCGATAGCATACTCGCTAGCGTCAGTATACATTACGTACTTCCTGCCCTGCTGTGGATGGAACAATTGTAAATTAGTTTGGAACAGGCCCTTAACCCTCTCAAACACATCGTTCTGTTCAGAACCCCATTTCCACTTTATATTTTTGCATACCAACTGTAGCAAGGGGACTGTATATTCGGCGTATTTGCTGGTGAATTTCCTGTAGTATCCCGTGAGTCCAAGGAATGCTCGTAGTGCTTTGAGGTTCTTGGGCACCGGGAACTCCACAATACTCCTGAGCTTCTCTGGGTCCGTACTGATGCCTGTAGCTGAGATTATATGTCCCAGGAACTTCATTCGAGACTTTACGAACTCGCACTTGTGTAGTTTGAGCTTGATGTTGGCTAACCTCAGCTTCTGGAAGACGCTCCTCAGATGCTCGAAGTGTTCTTCCAACGTGCGGGATATCACGAGGATGTCATCGACGAATATTACAGTGTAAGGGTCTACCTCAGGTCCTAGAGCTCTCTCGAGGCATCTTACAATAGCAGCGAGACTCGTGCTAAGGCCAAAAGGTACCACCTTGTGCTGGTAGCATTTGTTATTAAAAATAAATGCTGTATACTTACGATCTTGCTCGCACAGCGGGACCTGCCAGAAGCTTGCTGTTAGATCTAGCTTCGTGAGGTACCTGGCTCCTTCACATTTTATGAAGAGGTCCTCCGCTGTTGGTGCGCAGTCAAACTCTTTTTCTACCAGACTATTTAAATTCCTCATATCCAGGCAGAGTCGGATTTCTCCAGTCTTCTTGCGGACGACTAGCAGTGGGTTGAGGAAGCTGCTATTCGATCTTTCTATAATATCTTCCTCCAACATCCGCTGTATCTCCTGCTGGACCTCGGCCTGGTACTTTATAGGTACCTGGTAGATTCTCCTTATGAACTTCTCCGGCTCTATGAGGTGGATCCTATGTTCATAAACCGACGAGATTGAGTGCTCTTCACTGAAGATATCGCTGAACTCTTCTTGCAGCGACGACAATCTCCGTTCAGTTTGGGAATCTAGGGTTGTTTCCCCCTGTTCACCATTTTTATAATGAACTACGTGTTTTGGTGGCCGTGTAATTTTAATTGGGTCACCATGGTTTTGTGTGTGTGTGTGTGTGTGTGTGTGTTCAATTTGAACGTGTAACTAACATTGTCAATAGTACATTTTAATAAGTGTTCACTGGTGTTAATTTCCGCACGTATTTGCTCTAACACATCTACCCCCAATAACACATCACATATTAAATTGTTTATACCTACCACACACACTTCAAATTGCACTTTTTCTAGCATAATAGTTAGATAGTATTGAGTGTCAATTTTTTCTTTGGTATCGGTAGCGGTTCGTATATAAAATTGATTTATTGGAAGTGATGGGGCCGTACGAAAATACTTTTTGTTCGCACACAGGAATCTTTCACTGACGCCGGAAACAACGCTGCCGGTGTCCAACAAAATTTGTGTGGGAACGCCGTTGACAAAGGCGTGCAATACCGGACACGCCGCGCTCACTGACCTTTGTTGCGCGGGACCGGATTCTAGCAACGGATCCCTGACGTCCGGTGGGAACACATTATTAACGGGCACACAAGTTACATAATTAAAAGTACACTTTTCACACAATTCTTACAATTAGCATGCTTACATTTACATATTTTTGGCGGGTTTATAGCGCGTCCTTGCTGGATGCGCATTTTGGCACGTTTTTTGTAGATTGGTAATTTTTTGATTTATTGTTAGGGTCGTTATTGCTTTGGGTGTCACTGTCTTTTGCAGTTGTATCGGCTTTCGCTATTTCGACTGTTTGAATTGCTCTAATCGGGGCCCCGTCGTTGCCCTTGCCTTGCCCCTTTGGTCTACCGACATTTTGTTTACCCTTGTATTCAAAGGTTTTATTTGGCGGTTTTGACGGTGTTTGGGGTGGAGTGGAACTTGTACTTGGTCTCTGATCAGGTTGCTGATGATATTGTACCCGCGTATTCTGACCTTCGTTATTTCAGCGAAACTCAGGGTTATACCGCCACCCGCCCAAATCAAAAACTGTCTCGCTTTGGGACACTAGAATGAGCAGTTCATCGACCGTGCGTATACCCTGCGTAAACACAGCTACTCTTATATTGTGATTAAAATGATAAGCTAGTTTCGTGACTATGTCAATCTCTGAAAATGCTGGGGTTAAATGCTTCGCGCGCTCGACCTGCTGGATGATATAATTTTCTGCGGTAATACCCATTTTCCTTTCAAAGCGGCCATACTCTAGTTCACTGCGTAAAAGTCTTTGAGTATGCGAATTCCAGTATCGGCTTTCAAATTTTTGTTTGAACTCCGCGTATGTGGACACTCTATCGCGTACAATGTTATACCATTTACGCGCCGAATCACGCATCGCGTTTACTACCCACTGTATTTTATCTTGATCTTCGAGTCTTGAACCTAACCTTGCCATTTCACTTTCACAGGCTAACAAAAATTCAATAGGGTTTTCGTTATTTTCTCCTGTAAAATACACACGATTTTTCTCATCGACAGGGCCTTGTACTAAAATATTAGGAGCGGATCTCCTGCGTACCTCTTGTCGTACTTTCAAAATCTCGTCGCTAAGTGTTTGTAATACACTCTCTTTATTAGAGTCTATGTTAGATCTCGTCTCTACAATTGAAGCGTCTAGTCTATTTACTTGGCGTTGCATTTCTGTCTCGTCAGCTTGAATCTTTATCTCGAGCGAGTCGACTTTTTTCGCGACGTCTGCTGTTTGTTTCTCGCACCTGCTAATATGTTCTTTGAACCGGCCCTCCATACGCGTGACTTGTTCGATAAACGATTTTTGCATTGTGGTCTCAAAAACCTTAAACCGTTCATTTATTTTCGTATCAACTGTATGTACTTTTTCACCGATTTCAGCGACTTTAGCGGTTAACTCTTTATTACTCTCTTTAATTTCTTTATTGCTTTCCGCGATTTCGGTGACTCTAGCGTCTAAACTTTTCGCTCTTTCCTCGATTTTCGCGGTCGTTTGTTTATTACATTGTTTAATTTCCGTATTTATGTCGGCGTTGCTATTTTCTAATGCCTCGGTTAAGCTGACTCTTTGCGCCTCAATCTTGGACGTTAACTCTGCGTTATTCATTTCAGCATTGGCTGTTATTTGTTCAAATTTCGCGTTCATATTTTCCGTTAAAACGCGTTTCATTTCCGCGTTAGCTTGTTTCATTTCCGCGTTCACTTGCTGTATTTGTTTAAGTATTTTATCCATATCCATTTTAAATACACAACAATTTCAAATGTAGAACAATTTCAAATACACAGTAATTTCACTGCTGTACCACTACCTATCACAAACTCTTCTTAGGGGATTGTTCAGTTGGACGCCAGCTGTTTTAAGAGTTGAAACAGCAAACTTTGTTTTAACGTGAAAATTAAATTTAAATTGAATTTAATTAATTTAATTTAATTTAATCGCGCCCCATGTTCCGGGCAAGCCATATGCAACTCTACTTATATGCGTTGTTGTTGTGTTGTGTTGTGTATGAGTACCTACCTGCTGTCCGATCTTGCGGTTTCTTCCGACTAAGGCGTGTGGATTTTGGATTTGAATTTCGCAAGTTTGTAATCTCAAATTTATGGCAACAACACACAAAATAAGTTACTTTAAAGGGGAAGAGTTTTGTGAGACTGGTAGGCTTTGTCGTACAACAATAAAACAATGCAATGTGGGGTAATAAAACGTTGTTTATTACTTCAATAACACACAAGAATGAAAGGGTTATATTATCAATTATCCTTACAGTCTAAACAATGAATCGATCTTGACTAATGTTCTGCAATTGGTTGATAATTGAAAAGAAGTTAAACTCGTTATTTGACAAGTTAATTTCAAGTAAAATTTAATTAATTAATTTATTTAATTTAATTAAATTGCTTTAAATAAATTGGATTCAAATGTTAATAAAAAATAAAATATAAAAACTCTGAAGTTAATTTGAATATTTTCCAAAAATAAACTAGGCGTGACAGTCTAGTTCACGTCATTTCATTTTCTAGTGATTTGACTCTGTTATACTGCAGTATGAACTAATAATTAATTTGTTTGTTAAGATTTGTATAGCGCTTTTGTATTATTTCTATTGATTCTTAACTACAGCTTACTAATGACTTAGACTGCTATACAGATTATCACAATGAATTTATTCTTATTTACTAGAGTCTTTGATTTTTGTATGGCACCTGAATTGTTTAAATTACAATGCTTTTAATTGAAAAATCAAAAAAATTTGATGTTGAAAAATAAATAAGTTGATTTTGCTTTCCTGTTATTGAAGTGGATGGTAGAGTTGCTCCAAATTGTCCCTCGCTGTCCTGGTCCATTCTGCTAGAGATAGTGATCTGCTTAGAGCGTCCTGGATTCGGTCGTTGAGTTCAGAATTCGGCAACACTCTCCTCTCCTGCTGTTTGTTGAAGATTTTAACGTCTGCGGCTTTCTGCTGGAACTGGTTTATGTCCCTCGTCGATTCGCACGTCGCACGTCAGCGTGTGTGTGTGTGTGTGTGTGTGTGTGTGTGTTTCGTTCGAGTGGTAGCTCAGATCGTCAGCTGGTTCACCAATGATTTAGACGGCCTCTCTGTCGTATTCTTGAAGTCTGGTCTTATAGTCTGGTGGATCTCTTGCGTGCTTATGACCACAGCTTGTAGTACACAATAAGCTTGTTTGTTGTAATGAAGAGTATCTCGACTTGACGCAATAATTACGAGTTGTACAGTTGATCTGTATTTACTATGTTCGTAATTATGTGTGTTGACCACGTAGAGTCTTCTGATGAATCTTCACAACTATGGTTACGAGACGATCGAAGAATTACGTCTTTACTTCGCAAGTACTGGCAGAAGAGTGATGGTTCAGCCCCAAAACACCGCGCTGGTCGGGATTTCGTCAAATGATTTGATTGGCTGACACACTCTCCCTACTACACCAAATTTGAATTCCCTTGGTCCGTGAGAATGAAGTTAGTTTCCCACAGACGGAGAATTAATATTATTAACTCGGCGGAACTAAATTGTCGGTCCGGATTTCCTGTGATAGTTTTATTTTGCAATATCTTGGTTGCAAACCAAGTTGTGCTAAATCTAAAATATACAATCTGTTGGAAATTATTATATTCATAACATATTAAAAGCTCATTAATGTAGCTCTATTTTTACAGAAGTTATTCACATTAATTAATTAACTCTTTTATTTGTTAATTATATTGCGTAAAATTTGCACACGTTATTATTAATATTTCGGCAAACATTTTGGCTATCTTGGATTTCGCCTTAATTTATTAGTTTCTGAGATATTAATAATTAACAGTTAGGGTGTGGCTATTCATTCTACAGCGAGCTGATTACGTAACGGCCACGTGTGCGTCGTTTTACAAAGCATTATTTTCATCGCTACTACATACAAATGGAGTTTTGACTATTACAATTTATTTAAACATGATTCTAGTATAGAGTTGACATATAACTCCAAATAATTGATATTTGGTGCTGTTATAATATGCAGTGGAACATGACCAGAGGACCAGAAGGACACGGAGAACACGACCAGAGGACCAGAAGGACACGGAGAACATGACCAGAAGGACATGGAGGACACGACCAGAGGACCAAAGGAGGACGTATGGATGATTAACCATGTCAAACGAGGTGATAAAAAACCATTTTAATTATAGACATTGAAAACACTAATTAAAGGTGGAATGAAAGACATACAACCAGTATTAAAATAAATAAATTGTACATAAATGTAAAAGCAGAATAAAAGTTAGAATAATATTTCTTGCATTAAAGTTAGTAATTGAGAGTAACGTAAATGATAAGAGAAATATTTAATTTTTGAATTAACGTAATTAGTAAAGTCTTGTTGATAAAGGGGAATGCATTTGCAGTAGAAAGTTAAAACAGATTAATATAAAAGAAATTTGAATACAAGTAATGAAGCAAATTAATCAGCAATTGAATAAAAGATGAGCACACAATGAGTAAGCCGAGAGCAAAATAAATATTTAATTAATTAAAATTAGATATTAAGATTTATGTATAACTTATGTATATAAGTTGTTAGCAATAAGTTGTGTACGAAAGATTCGCACAAACGGTATAATAATGAGTCAATATTTAATATGCGAAATGAAAGATTTTGTTTAATAAATAAATAATGGAACAATTTTAAACTTAAATAATCTATCATCTTCTTATTACAATTACACCCATGAATTCAATACATTATATAAATGCAAATTGTGTTGTTATATAATTTTGTCTCCCAAAAGCGTGGGGCTACACAATTTAAATTACATTTAAATTGGTAATTTGTATTGTTATAGAAAATTTTGTCGCCCAAGAACGTGTGGCATGATCTCGACCATTTGACTATTTAAATTTTTTTTGTAGTTAAATGGTTGCTCTAAAAGTAAATGTGTGTTAAATGGAAAATATATTATATGTGATAATAATTATTTATATTAAACATTGATTGTATGTTAATTGTTGTGTATTAAGACACAACTGGCGCTCAATGAAATAATATCATTTTAAAGGTGTAATTGTAATATTAAGAATAATAATAATAATTAATAATAATAATATTTTTAAAATATTTTAAATAAATAAAAGTAGTAATTCGGTTCCATAATAATAATATTCTAAAACATAATAAATAATAAATAATACGACATGGCAGGACCAGGAAGCTTAGATATGGAAGCGCTTCAAACTATGATGTGTGCTTTGGGTAGATGAATTAAGCACAAAACAGACAGAAAATCTGACAGCAAATTTAAATGAGGTAAGACGAGACCATGTCCAGCTGAAGGACGAATTAAATAAAAATATAAATAAGCAAACATAGGATTTAAAAGGAAATTTAAATAATACAATAAGCAAAGTGAAACAAAGTATAGCTGATAGTAATAAACTGTTAGTAGAAAGAATTGACGACACTAATACGCGCATAGCGGCAGTAGAAACTACAATTGAAACAATGTTATGTGAACAAACCATAATCATTGAAAGTAAGAGAAAACAGACGTTCATAATTGAGGATGATAATTCTAGTGAGATAATTAACACTAGGGAAGAATATAAAGTAGAATGTAAACAAACATACCTTAGTGATAGGAATATCCAATTCACTGTGCAAACTCAGAGTAAAGCAACTAAAACAGTAACATGTTGGAAAAACAACATTTGCGGCGAGAATACGCACAGTAAGTATCGAGTGAACATTAATTATAATGACAATAATCACAATTATAATTATAAAAACTACGGTGATTATTATTATAAGCCACAAACAAAAAACAATCAGCTGTTTATGTAGGCCTCAAGCAAACTATTGCTACGGAATGCGACCGTTATGAGAGAAAGAGGGGAGATTCCGTTTGGACAAGAGGGAGAATAAAGTTTTCAACCTATAAACAGGTAGATCACAAGGTAAGTACGCGCTATAACGAGACAGGAATGCAAGACGGAAATGGTACACAGCGGCGACTATGCTACACAGGAACAATGTATTTCCTGTCTACGATGAACTATTGTGTAGTCTAAACTAGGGTGAATTAAACCGCACTTAATGCCCTCATGTAAATAATTATGTTGAAAATATTACTGTATTAATTATTAATAAGATAAGGAATTATATAATAAGGAATAATAAGAGGTTAAGAATAAGAGGTAAATAGAAAAAAAATTGCAATCTCCACGGAGATATAATATAAAGAAGGCTTATATGATAACATGAAATTTTAGAAAAAGTGCGTAAGAAAAAGAATACTACAAAAGAGTATAATTAAGAGCAATTACCAGCAATAGGAAGTATACCACTATTCTCTTCAGACTGGTAAACCAAGATTGGAAGGTAGTAGTATCAAATGAAGTGTTGCATAATTAATAAAAACCCATACTTGAAAGCATAGAATATGCATCAGCTTTGAAAATGTTATTTATGTCTGTGAGAAGATTTCAACTATTAATAATATGTTTAAGAGAGTTAAAAAAGAGAAATGAATGTTATGATTGTTAGACGGCTGATCAAGCGAAAACTTCATACCTTAGTGAAAATGCAAGGACACAGAAGAAAGCAAGTGGAAGTTGAAGGGCAGAGACTACTTAGAAGTACTACGATTAAAACATTGAGCGAGTTAAGCACATAATAGTCTGGATATAGACGTGTTTCTAAGGCAGTTCATCTGTATCTGATGATGCGGCCCACAAAAAAGCTAAAAAAATATTCTGTTACAGAAGTGTATTTCAGCACATCATAAGAATGAAGAAAATTATGAGTGATCAGAAAGGAAATGTAAGAGTGAAGATTGGAATAAAACGTTAAGAGAAGATGGAATTCAACCCATACTCACAGATAAATGACGATGCAAGAAGGAGAGAAGTTGGTAAGTAATCATGCTAGCTCTTTGAGAAAATTCCATTCATAAATAACTGGGTCACTAGAACGATCAAAGTGGAACAACGACTAAAGCGGATGTACCGAAACACCACAGCGACTGTACCTACAACTTACTTACTTCTTACTTCTTGGAGCGGACTTCCAGGGTGGTCCGATGTCCATGGTCCATGGTATACCACAGCACCGAGTGCCCAAAAGCGCTTGTTCCTGAGAATCTGGTCCAGGCCACAATTCTCACCCATCACAGCCCTCAGGGTCTCCCTGGCTGGATTCTGTACAGAGCATCTGAGTAGAATGTGCTCAAGAGTTTCCTCCTCCGTCTGGCATCTCTCACAGGTTGGGGAATCTCTCAAGTTGAATCAGTGCAGGTAATGTCCGGTGACAATGTGGCCAATTCTGGCCCTTGCTACAAAAGTAGCCGTGGCTCTTGCCACGTCGCGGTATAAGGAAGGGTCTGCAGGTTCTTTCTGGAGTTGAAATAGTTGTCTCCCTGTCACTCCTGTGCACCAGCGCTTTGTCCATTCCTTTTTTATCCGAGCAGCCGCAGCTTTCTTGCATCTTGCCAGCAGGTATTGGGGGTGTTTGACTGGTCCCATGTTTGCAACTTCTTTTGCTATCTGGTCCGCTTTTTCGTTTCCATCCACCCCGCAATGGGCCGGTGTCCATTGGAATACAATGTGTTTTCCTTTGAACTTTAGAGACATAGAAGCGCCCTCAATTCCTTGATGTGGAAGTAATAGTCACTTAGGCCTGTCTGTGACAAAGCTTCCATGGCTGATTTTGAGTCTGTGAGAATACATATCTCTCTGTCTTCAATCTGTAGACAGCTCACCAAGGCCGTATCCAACGCCAATAGCTCGGCATCCATACTTGATGCTGCATTTGCTGGGACATAGAAGCACTCGCCGGTCTTTTGGTTATAGTATCCTGCTCCTGATGTACTTTTGCCACTGTCCACGGATCCATCAGTGTATATTTTCACAAAGCTGTGATACTGGGTATTGAGCATTTCCATGGTTTCCCTTTGAAGAGCTTCTGGGTGGTCAGCCTTGGTCATTTTAGTTGGTAAGTCAAGTTTAACTTCTGCTTCTATCATCCCCCAAGGTGGTTCATTGAAGTATGCAGTAATGGTTTCTGGGGTCTCGTTGGGCATGTCTCGTGAAAGAAGATCCACTCTTTTACTGAATGCTTGCATAATGGTCGTCGCTGCCAACGAGTAGATTGGATGGGTTGGTGGAAGGGTTTGGTTTTTGAGATGTTTGTTCCATATTTGCTTTTTAATATACAAGTCTATTGGTTCAATGCCGAGCTCTATTTCCATAGCTGTAATGTGTGAGGGACAAACGATTAGGATTTAAAAGAATATAACAAATGGGAGTAGACTTGGGGCAGCCAAGGCAAATTCTTAAAGCTGCTGATTGGATGAGCTGTAGCTTGTTAATGTGTGTAGCTGCGGTAGAGCCCCATATCTCTCAGCATTAGGTCATTTTGGATCTGACAAAGGACAAATAAAATGTTCTCAAGGATACAGTGTCGCCCCCCCACTCTCGACTGGCTACAGTTTTTATAGCATTTAGTCGTTTGCTGCATTGTTCCATGACATGTTCTATGTGATCTTCCCAGCGAAGTTTTTTATCCAAGTGGACTCCAAGTAATTTGGGGTATTTGTTCAGTCGCAGGGCCCTGTTGTCAATTGTAAGGTGCGGGATGAAGCTTGCCTGGATGTTGCGTCTTGAGAAAAATGCGCATTCTGTTTTTGTTGATGATATCTTTAAGGACCATTTTGCACACCACTTGGCAACTTGATTTAAAGCTAGTTGCATCCGTTCATTTGCTCTTTCTGGATCTTTGTCTGTAGTAAAGAGCTTTACATCATCCGCGAATATTACACAAAGTACTTCAGGTGGTAGCACTTTGTTTATATCATAAAGTGCGATATTGAACAGAGTAGGGCTAATTAACGCACCCTGAACTATGCCGTTTTCGACTTTAGTGCAGCTCGATTCCAGCCCATTCACTGAGGTCTTGATCAGACGATTTTTCAAAAAGTTTGCCAAAAACTTCAACATTTGGCCCCTTATTCCCAGCCTCATGCAGTGCAGTAGGATGGTGGAATGAGGAGTTTTGTCAAAAGCAGACTCGAAATCTATTAGGACTGTTATTCTTGATTTCTGCCTTTGGAAGCCCTCATAGATTTTGTTTTTCAATGGTAATGCCACAAACGCAGGGGGGTGAGCTGGTTGGTCCTTGTCCTGCCCCTGGATAGCTGCTTGTCAGTGAACCAAATGCCAGCAGTTGCTTTCCTTGAGGAAGCCCTGTAGAATGCCACTGTACCTACAAGGGAGGGGAAATATTTGCTCAAAACCTCCAAATAAGGGTAAAATTGAAAAATCGCATACTCATTATTAGTCGCACATAAAATAAATAAATGTGTTGATAAATAAAAACGATACCATATTATTGTCTAATAAAAAGGCAGAAAAAACAAAATATTTTAATTTGGTATTACAAATGTTTTTTTCACCAAGCAGGGAAATAATGCAACAGTACAACCATTAACGGTACTGTGCATTGCCAAAATAAATAAAATAAATAATAAAAATAAATAAATATGAATTAATAAACATGATTCAGATGCATAAGCTGGAGTGTAGTTAAAAATAGGGAGCGCAGAATTCATGCATGGACATGCACCTTCGACACACCTGTCGCTAGCGTTGTGTACGCGTATTTTGTGTGTGTGTGTGTGAAGCCTGCCCATTCCTGAAATGTAACCAACCCTTTTCAAGTAAAATAGTTGTATGTATTATTTTAATTATAAGAAAACTATGAACGATAGGGTAAAACAAAAGACACCAAAGTGTATAGAAATTAAAGGTGAATAAAATATTAAAAGACCGTACCGATGTGAATAAAGGTGCAATTACTATACGTAAAAACTGAATAGCTCTTTTTGTGATTAACATAAAGAAGTGTAATTTACGTATAGTAAACATATAAAAATTAGTGATCGATTGAGCATCGAGTGATGTGAGACAAACTTCGTAATTTGCGAAAATAGGTGAAAATTGTGAATTGAACCAGAGTGGGAGAAGTGACGCTTCGACAGAATCTGACAGGTTAAATATTGTTCAGACATGAGTTTTTGCACGACCTGACTATAAATACCAGGTCGCGCTAATAAAGTTTCTTCTTCTCGATTCAACCGTTGCCACAGGAGGCTATGTCAGTCGACGACGCTAATTCACATCTATAGTAAGAGTCACAGGACAAACTAGATGTCCAACCAGAGCAGCAGAGTACATACGTTGAGGTCTATGGACACACCGGCAGCATATGATGTGAGGCGAGACGACTATTAAACAATATATGCAGTGGAACACGACCAGAGGACCAGAAGGACACGGAGAACACGACCAGAGGACCAAAGGAGGACGTACAGATGATTAACCACATCAAACGAGGTGATAAAAAACCATTAATTATAGACATTGAAAGACATTAATTAAAGTTGGAATGAAAGACATTCAACCAGTATTAAAATAAATAAATTGTACATAAATGTAAAAGCAGAATAAAAGTTAGAATAATATTTCTTGTATTAAAGTTAGTAATTGAGAGTAACGTAAATGATAAGAGAAATATTTAATTTTTGAATTAACGTAATTAGTAAAGTCTTGTTGATAAAGGAGAATGCATATGCAGTAGAAAGTTAAAACAGATTAATATAAAAGAAATTTGAATTCAAGTAAACTCATTATTGAAGCAAATTAATCAGCAATTGAAAAAAGATGAACACACAATGAGTAAGCCGAGAGCAAAATAAATATTTAATTAATTAAAATTAGATAATAAGATTTATGTATAACTTGTGTATGTAATTTGTTAGCAATAGGTTGTGTACGAAAGATTCGCACAAACGATATAATAATGAGTCAATATTTAATATGCGAAATGAAAGATTTTGTTTAATAAATAAATAATGGAACAATTTTAAACTTAAATAACGTATCTTCTTATTACGATTACACCCATGAATTCAATACATTATATAAATGCAAATTGTGTTGTTATATAATTTTGTCTCCCAAAAGCGTGGGGCTACACAATTTAAATTACATTTAAATTGGTAATTTGTATTGTTATAATATGGATTGTGAAAATGGATATAATAAAAACACTGTAAACAAAATAGAAAATAAAATCAAGTATAAAATAAAAACTGAACAATTAAGAATATTAATCAAAATGAATAAAACAAAAATAATAACAACAATAGAAAATTGGCCATATTCACATACATAAATAATAAAATGACAAAGCTAACAAAACTGTTTAAGAACACAGACATTAAAATAGCGTACAAAACTAACAAAAATAATCTACAAAAACTAAATAACCTACAAAACAAAGGTAATACAACAACCAATGGTATATAAAAAATTGAATTCCAAGATTACAATAAATGTTACATAGGACAATCAAAAAAACAACTGAAAAAACATTATTTTGAACACCTAAATGCATACAAAAAACCAGAAATATACAAATCTAATTTGGCCACACATGCAATAAACACTCGACATGAATTCCCAAACATAACCAACATGACACTAATAAAACACATACCCACATAAAGGCACCATAATGAACATTTGGGAAAATTTACAAATATACAAACATAAAACACAAAACAGACTAATACCTGAACAAATACAAATCAATACAAAACATGACACAATTTTCAAAGCACGCAACATCGAAAATACACAAAATACTAATACATACACCACAATCACACACAATAATACCACTTTAAAATACCAGAGACCAACAAGAAACCACAATAACGACCAGCCAACACACAATACTTCACCAGACGCAAAATCACAAAGGCTGAGGATGAGAACACAATGGTTCTCGAAACATGTTCCTAATAAGGAAAGAAATATCTTGAGGTAAATTCATTATAAAAATTAAATATAATATACATATATTAACGATTCATAAAGCCGACCCATCAGATCGTTATATGAAAGTGTCATACTGTGCGAGTATAGCGGCGTAAGCAAGAGAGAGAGGGTATAATCACAGCTATCTCTGTCTAACATCGCCACTGCTACGAATGTTGCCGGCACAGACATGAATTTTTATTCAATTATTTTTATTAGTTAAAACTGCAATATCTTCAAAACTAATAAATATACAGCAATTCTGAAACCTGCATAGTGTTCAGCAATTAAAACTCTATAAGTAGCCAAAATATCAACCAAAATAATTAACATTTATAGAAGTTATACAGAAGAAGAACGCCAAGAGAAATAACTAGAGAATTAGGCTAGGTACGAATTAGGTGTTTTCACACACTTACAGAGAAAGACCTAAGCAATAATATTCTGTGGTCAGATCTGTGAAATCACGTTTGCAAATACCCATAATCAAACGATTTGCAAACAGAGGAAGTATGAAATTAGCCAGTAATTCTCTACCATCTCAAACCTGTTAAGGGGCGTTTGGTCGACTTGTTCGATATTGTTTCAAATGGAAAACGCATGATGTATTTGGAACAACCAATCACAAAGCTGTATTCAGAAGAGACGCCAACTCAGACTTGGGGAATCGAGCACTCTTCTTTCGAACATTAAATAGGCAAGACATATGTTAGATACGAGCTAGATTTCACAAACCACGCAAAGTTTATTTAAATAACAGTTCGAGAAGTGGTCCACAGTAGCAGAGGAACTATTAAAGTTCATTAATAAATACTCTCGCTGTGTAACAACCAATTAATTAAAAAAATAATTAATTACATAATTAATTAATTGTGAAGTGACCTGTGCACCAGAGTAGCTACAGCATCTGTAAGCGCCCAGGGTCATTGGTCAACGTCATTGGTCAACATCATTTCTTCTGAGCCGAACCATTAAAAGGAGGATCTCTACGGATTCCTATCTACGGTTGACGCATCAATCAGTAAGAAATATATTCATTGATCAATGAAATAAGTAACAAAATAAATAATAAAATCAATAAACAATTTTAAAAGACACTTAGTAAACTCATATTTGTATTTAAATAGTAAGATTAGTAATAACGTAATGTAGGAGTGTTGAATGGAGAGTGAGGTGTAGTATTGAACGTGCAAATTATTGCAGACCTGTTCTTTAGCACTGGTTTGGGAGATATAAATTTTCCTAAATAAACCAGATAAGAACAATTGGTCGTTTGGACGTTTTAATCTTCACTTTTCACGCACATTCATTAATAATAAGAGTTAGGTTAGCAATAAGTCCTTAACTTAGCTTTGAAAGAACATTAATAAAATAACATTTAATTGTTAATTAAACAAACTTCAACAAATTTTAAAGTGTTATTTGTAACGATTCCCCTTGAATTCCACACTCACTGAACGAATCCTGAGATAGTGTGTCTCTATGCTCTGAGCTAAGCTGAATCCGTGTCATTTGTATCTGGGATTTGTTCTGGTGCCCAGGTAAAGTAAAAAAGTCATGGGTAAGTAACATTTTTCTATTATTATTTATACAGAGTAGAGTAATAGTGAAAGAAAAGGTCTTTATATAATTTGTCGCTGCAACTAAGAGGCATATGTAAATTGACAAATATAATATATAAAGAGAAGGAGTTATATAAATTTGGTGCCGCAACTAAATGGGCACGATTAAACTCACAAATTTATGTATAAATAAATAAGTTATATATAAATTTGGCTGTGCAACTATTAGGCCCGAGTAAACTCGATTGAAACGAGATTAACCCAAGTGACTAGTTTGAATTGTAATAATATTTATTTTGAAACGAAGTGGAATTTAAGGTTACAAATAACTGTTGAAGGGTTAAATACTAAAATAAAATTTGTTAAATAATAATAACAATAAAAAATGGCTAAATCACAAGCAGTAGATATGGCAGCAATTGAACAGATGTTTAAGCAGTTGACCACTAAAATGGATGAAACTAATAGTAAACTCGGTTCCCCAGGTCCACTTGTCTTTAACTTGGCAGTTAAATAAGAGTAGTTATTTTAAAATTTCCGGTAGTAGTTGGAAATACCTAGGAAGGATTGCAACTGCTTCTTATTTTTAGATGTGGGGAATTTCTGGATGGTTTCTAACTTTTCTTGGGACGGAGATATTCCCTGCTCTGTTAGGTTAAATCGCAGGAATTTTACTTCTTCTGGTATGAACTTAGATTTATCTAGCTTCAGAGTTACGTTGTTGTTGGAGAGTTTATTCAACACTTGTTCTATTCGTGCACAGTGTTTGTCCCAGTCCGATGATGTTATCAGTAGGTCGTCCACATATATTGTTGTGAACTGCAGAGCCTATTGACCTAGTGTGCCGGTTTGCCTGTGAACCGGTGTGCGTATAAGAAAATTTAATATATAAAAATATAATTATTCCTGGCAGACGCGAAATTGTTGCGGCGTCAATAATTAAATTGTTGGCTGTGTCTTAATTCAACGGCGTAAATTTGTTATAACGTGGGGGGCTGTTGTACATGCCCGCGCATTCTGGTGGGGAGAATTTGCGTAATTTGGTCTCGGCGCCAACATGTAGAGAGTTACGGAGTCTAGCTTTGCCTGCCGCCTGTCCGACAGTGTTGAAGTTTTTTTTTAATTGTCTTGTTTCGCTTTCGCTATGACTAGATAATCTCGCCAAGATCTGCGGGCCCCTGCGTTAGTCGAGGATCCGGCCCAGGCATGTCCATCTGCTCCTGAACTTACCAAAAGGCTCTCGGCTTGACCTGTCGGAGGGAACGGCAAGATCACCATGCCCCAGCAAAATCCCATAACCTAGCCGTTAGACTCACTGACCACTGAACACCTGGAAATCCACTTCATTTAAATAAGGTGATATTTAATCAGTTTTATTCTTATTTGGTCTACATAGAAGCCACCTATTTGTGCAGTTAACAATCAATAAAACTCGTATCGTATTTTGTTACACACCATGACATTTTTTCATCTTCATGACGTTTAATTGGGCCCCGGTCCAACGGGGCATAATTTGTGCGCAGATTTTGGGGACTTTATGTATAGAGTGTACTTACATTCGACATTAAGTGTAAGCCTGGGGGCTGGCATGTGTCCGAGGCTCCTTAAATTTCATGCACTCATTTTCTTACTCGGATACTGTAAGGGGGGGTTGTTTAAGTATTTGGGGACCGGAATTTCAGATATGTAGGTGGGTGCGGTTGGTGACAGGATGGGCCTGACTGACTGGTCTCGTTCAGTTAATTCCTGTTCTGTTATCTATGGTAATTACGGTTTTAATACATATTTAAATTAGGTTTTGGGTCATATAAGGGTTGGAAGTTTTTTTATTAAGTTTCAGTCCGGTCCCCTCATTAGACCTTGGGTAGGCAGGTTTTGCATGCAGATATATGCAGGCCCCATGCACATGTTAATGTATGTCCAGTCATGCTTAGGAACATGTCGGCTGCCGGGTCAAACCAGATTTTCTAAAAAATTGATAAATTATAAGGTCACAAAATTCATACATACTGTTCATGTCACATAAAGGTTGTAACTTGTAGTTTTTAAATTATTATTGTCAAACCAGATTTTCTTTAAAATTTATAAATTATAATGTCACAAATTCATACAGACTGTTCATGTCACATAAAGGTTGTAGCTTGTTTTTTTTTTTAGAATTATTGTCAATTCAGATTTCATCAAAAAACTTGTAAATTATAATTTCACTAAGTTTATACAGACGGTTCAAGGGCGTTTAGAGTTGTAACTTGCATTCTGGCCAACCCAGATTCTTGTGGTGGGGGGGGCACTATATGTATGTATACGGATATATATGTATTGTAAATATCACTATAATATTGACGCCTCGGAACACTAAGTTTTTTATAAGTAAAAACGTAAAGTTTTACCTTACAGCCTAAACCGGCTTTCACCTATAGAAGGCTTCATCAGAGCCTCTGATGAAGCCTTCTATAGGTGAAAGCCGGTTTAGGCTGTAAGGTAAAACTTTACGTTTTTACTTATAAAAAACTTAGTGTTCCGAGTCGTCAATATTATAGTGATATTTAGTTAAGCAACGGACACGTCATGGACAACGAAATCCAAGTATGTATTGTAGTTTGACATTTCCATATGATATATATAGAGAAAAAGATATATAGGCGGGTGGCAAGGCTTTCATGTTATAATGTTGTTTGTTATTTGTATTTGTGATATTGAACAGTTGTCTGTGATATGTATATATGTTTATGTGTATTTATGTTGAATCATGTAATGAAAAGGGCATTGAAAAATTGAGGGGGTGAGTTGAATTATAGATGATGTTATGACTTCGGGGCATTATATATATATATTTAAGTGAATTGTGATGGGGAATATTTGAAGTGGAATTGATATGTACGTATGCATACAAAATATGATCCCAGAAATTTTCTCAAATTATGTAAAGGAAATATTTTCAAGAGATAATAAAAATTGTTATTGTTGTTCAACAGCAGAGTTTAATTGCAAGTCCCGTCTCACTGGACCTAGTGCCTTTTTGCTTCTCTAGACCTCCTGTCTAGTTTTTTTAAATAACTCGTAGCCTTTCCTTAAAAAAAAAATCTATAAAAAACTAAATAAAAAATAAGGAGGGGTTACAATTGGTAGCAGAGCGTGGTTTTATCTAGGGTTAAACCCTTGGGTCCTTTGGGTGTGATGGGGCTTGCAAACTCAGAAAAAATTTGGGGCAAAATGAAAATTAGAAAATTTACAAGAGATCAATATATATACATGTGTTGTGTTATGTTCGACGCTTTATTAACTGTATGGACGTGTAATTGTCAGCCTGTTGGTATTTGTAAACTTGGTGCCGCCATGAGGTGTGTATTTTCGGTGCGAAATTTTTTTGTGACTTGAATTAACGCAGATCTGGGGCGCTGTGGTGGGAAGTGGATTTCGTGTTTTTTTTTTTTATTTTCGAATAATAGCGAGTGCGTTTATAGGGATGCGGTATGGCCCGATCGGAAGTCGGTCTCATCAGGGGTACGGGAGCCGAGGTCATTGTTATAAGTTTTGGAAAATTTGATGTTGTTCGTTGGTTGGCAAATCTGTTTTTGTGAAATGTGATGTTGCAATAGGTGTTATGTGTGTCGTTGAGCAGGTCTTGTGTTAGTGTAAGAATTGCTTTTCTTCTTGTGTGGTGTTGACAGGAGCCAGTTCAGGATAGTGGTCGGGTCCTCGCAACGCTAGGGGGCCCGCAGGTCGCTCGAAGGAAGTTGAGTACTCGAGTTTTTTCCTGTTTTTGTAAGTTATGTTGGTGTTAGGTATTGTGTTAAGATTTATGTTTTATTGTTGTGTGTTGTGAATTCTGCAATTCTGGCGGCGGTATGCTATCAGAGATTGCCCCACCCTATTTCCAGAGTTCTCCAGAAACTTCCAGTGGTGGATGGAGTAGATAAGGACAAGTTGCTGGTTTTCTTGGACCTGGTCCTGCAGTTGGCAGCTTTCCCGGGGGTGTCCGATGGGGACCTCTTGTCCCTTATATACCCGTATTGCCGGGGTTCATTGGCCGGGCTGGTCACCAACACTCTGCGTCGGGGTGGCAGTATTGACGCTTTCTATGAGGAGGTGTTGGACTTCTTCATACCTCATCGACGACGTGACCAGCTGAAGTTTAAGTTATTCTATCGTCTACAGGCCAACGGAGAGGCGTTAGGGGATTTCATGCACGATATACGTAAAGCTGCCCGGCTATTAAGGTTGGGGTTGCCCGAGACCGAAGTAATACAGGTAATACGAGAAGGGCTGACTCCCCAAGAGAGATCCCGGCTGGTCTTCGCAGATCCTCCACGTTGTTTTGCGGACCTGGACCGGTGGTGTGCACATGTCAGAAGGGTCCAGGCGAATGATGAGTCCCGGGGAAGAGCTGCTAAAGATGTCCAATACTCAAGTGGTTTATTAGGAAGAGCTAAAGAGGACAAACATGGGGGTTGGTGGAGAACACAAGAAACTGTAAAGAAAACTGAATACTCTGGAAGTAATGGAGGCTACAATGGGGTGGCAAGTGAGAAGACGGTAACAACAGTTACAGCAGAGAAAAGAAATAAGTATGAAATTAACAGGGGAAGAAGAAGTTATACTAGGGAACAAACATTGGCAAGTAGGGACCCTGTAGCAAGTCTTTATTCCTATTTGGAGAGAAAGGAAACTTTAAACATTCCAGATGAATTGCAAGTGCCTAATAGAGTTGTGGATGAAGAAGGTGAAGAGAAAGAAGAAGAGCGGAATAACTTCTGTGGATCAATACAAGACAATAAGAATACGCTGGTTAAAACTGAAGTAGAGGACTCAGGTAGGACGTCACAGTGGAATCCGGATGCCGCAGAATTTGTTCCGGTATCTCCATCTCGGTTCATGGTGGATCCAGATCCTGTAATTTCATCATCGCCTATGCAGGGATATGAGAAGGCACTTGATAGTGTAGCTTTACCATCGCGAGTAGAAGTTGACATAGACATTGCACATGGACCTGGACAGCTGGATTCCAGGGGGGGGATGTTGAGGACGTTGTAGTTGCTGAGAGTGGTGAAGGAGAGGAATCGAAGGAAGAGGCAGAAGAGTGGTCTGCAGATGCTGCACAGGGAAGTATAGTTATAGGTGTTAGGGAGACTGAAGAGTCTGAGTTTGCGGATGGACACGGGGATGTCCATGCTGCAAAAGTTTCTGAGGTTGCGGATGGATACGGGGATGTCCATGCCGCAAGTGTGGTTGAAGGAGATGAGGTAGAAGTTGAGGAGGAATTTGGTGGCAGCATTGTGAAGTGTGCGAGTGAGAATGATGTAGTGTGTGAAGATGTGCAGACGCCTTCTGTAAGTAGTGCTGAGGATTCTGAGGATCGGAAAGAAGTTTCGGTTGGACCAGAGGAGCAACTAGAGAATGATGAAGGTGTGCAGTGTTCAGATGGTGGTAGCGGACGTGATGGCGATGATGTTGAAGATGAATGTGTTGATGAAAATGAGATTGCAGAAGAGGTTGGTGAAGAAGTTTGTGAAGGAGCTGATGACGAGGCCAGTGAAGAGATTGGTAAGGAGCTGGGTGAAGATGCTGTCGAAGATGGATCAGATAAGCAACTGGAAGAGGGTGAGGATGCGCAGTGTTGTGATGGTGATTTGGATTATGGGGACGAAGAAGTGGAAATTGTGGATAAGGAAGAAGGAACAGAGGAAGAAAGAGAAGCAGAGGAGTTAGATGATGAGGATAATCCAAAGCGGAGTGAAAGTAGTGATGTAAGTTGCCTTGATCCTGATTCCGAAGAAATGAATCAGTACAGCTCAACACGAGATAATTTCTTGGAGAGTGGTGTCCGGAAGGAACGAGGACATAAAGTCCGTCATAGAAAGGTGAGAAGAAGTGGGTAACGGGTAGCGGGTAGATGTTCCCCACAGTCCCAGTGGTGTTCGTCTACTTCAGGGTTGCGCCCCTCCCTACGCGAGCCTTGGTTTTCTCCACTCATCCTTATTCTCGGAGGGAACCATGTCCTTACCCTTGGTCCTCACTCTTGACCTTTAATGATCCTTGCCCCTTTTCATCTTCCTGATTTTCCTACCCCTCCCCATTGAAAAACATAAAATAAAAAAAAATAGAGAAAGGAAAAAAGAGAGAAAAAAAAGGAGTTAGAGAGTTTGCCGAGAGTGTACCCTTGGATTGTGGTCTCCTGAAGATCATCAGTTCCCCGTTTTGAGAGGTTATGATGGAGTGATAGTGTGGTGTTGTTTCGTTGTTCATTGTTGTAGATTGATTGTTGATTGTTGTAGGGTCCGAGCCATGCCGCATTCCCCGGTTGATTTCCTTGGTGTTTCTTTTCCGTTGAGAGAGAGAGAGAGTTGTGTAGACGGTGCAGTAGAGAAGTTACCCCCTCTAGTTATGGTGTATTCGAACGAGTAAATGATGGGATTGATGTTCGCGTGCCCTCGATGCGGTCTTCTCTATCTGGCTAATCGGGGCCGTCCGCCCTAGTGTAGGGATGTGGGCCAGCCATATGGCAAGGATGGTGATGCCTTGTGTTTGTGCATGTGGCTGGTCGGTCCAAGAGGTGGACGAGAGGTGTAGTACGGTCACTCACATACCAAGGTTACTGATACCTTGTTTGGTCTTCGGACGGGTATGTGAGTGGCACCAGTAGAGGTAGGGGGTGGTCACCAGAGAGGGTGACGTGTTGGGGCAGTCCTGTGGGGTTGGCATGACGGAGAGGGCTCGCATGGGGATGGTCGCGGTGGCTTGAGATTTCTCTGTTCTCCTGAGGGCGGCCACTGATAAGATTTCCTGGTCTTTTGTGTTTAGAAGACAATATTGGGGTACACTGCAGGGTACACCTAAGTTCAAGTGTGAGGCAACCAGGTTGCCCTTTTGGGGTGGGGGTGTGCCGGTTTGCCTGTGAACCAGCGCGCGTATAAGAAAATTTAATATATAAAAAAATAATTATTCATGGCAGACACGAAATTGTTGCGGCGTCAATAATTAAATTGTTGGCTGTGTCTTAATTCAACAGCGTAAATTTGTTATACCATGGGGGCTGTTGTACATGCCCGCGCATTCTGGTGGGGAAATTTGCGTAATTCGGTCTCGGCGCCGACATGTAGAGAGTTACGGAGTCTAGCTTTGCCTGCCACCCCGGGTATAGCTGCGCCTGTCCGACAGTGTTGAAGTTTTTTTTTAATTGTCTTATTTCGCTTTCGCTATGACTAGATAATCTCGCCAAGATCTGCGGGCCCCTGCGCCAGTCGAGGATCCGGCCCAGGCATGTCCATCTGCTCCTGAGCTTACCAAAAGGCTCTCGGCTTCACCTGTTGGAGGGAACGGCAAGATCACCATGCCCCAGCAAAATCCCATAACCTAGCCGTTAGACTCACTGACCACTGAACACCTGGAAATCCACTTCATTTAAATAAGGTGATATTTAATCAGTTTTATTCTTATTTGGTCTACATAGAAGCCACCTATTTGTGCAGTTAACAATCAATAAAACTCGTATCGTATTTTGTTACACACCATGACATTTTTTCATCTTCATGACGTTTAATTGGGCCCCGGTCCAACGGGGCATAATTTGTGCGCGGATTTTGGGGACTTTATGTACAGAGTGTACTTACATTCGACATTAAGTGTAAGCCCGGGGGCTGGCATGTGTCCGAGGCTCCTTAAATTTCATGCACTCATTTTCTTACTCGGATACTGTAAGGGGGGGTTCTTTAAGTATTTGGGGACCGGAATTTCAGATATGTAGGTGGGTGCGGTTGGTGACAGGATGGGCCTGACCAACTGGTCACGTTCAGTTAATTCCTGTTCTGTTATCTATGGTAATTACGGTTTTAATACATATTTAAATTAGGTTTTGGGTCATATAAGGGTTGGAAATTTTTTTATTAAGTTTCAGTCCGGTCCCCTCATTAGACCTTGGGTAGGCAGGTTTTGCATGCAGATATATGCAGGCCCCATGCACATGTTAATGTATGTCCAGTCATGCTTAGGAACATGTCGGCTGCCGGGTCAAACCAGATTTTCTAAAAAATTGATAAGTTATAAGGTCACAAAATTCATACATACTGTTCATGTCACATAAAGGTTGTAACTTGTAGTTTTTAAATTATTATTGTCAAACCAGATTTTCTTAAAAATTTATAAATTATAATGTCACAAATTCATACAGACTGTTCATGTCATATAAAGGTTGTAGCTTGTTTTTTTTTTTTAGAATTATTATTGTCAATTCAGATTTTCTCAAATAACTTGTAAATTATAATTTCACTAAGTTTATACAGACAGTTCAAGGGCGTTTAGAGTTGTAACTTGCATTCTGGCCAACCCAGATTCTTGTGGTGAGGGGGGGCACTATATGTATGTATACGGATATATATGTATTGTAGTTTGACATTTCCATATGATATATATAGAGAAAAAGATATATAGGCGGGTGGCAAGGCTTTCATGTTATAATGTTGTTTGTTATTTATATTTGTGATATTGAACATTTGTCTGTGATATGTATATTGTAATGGTACATATCTTCACCTAACCATAATGAAGAAGACATGACCAGATAATTTATTTAGTAATTAACACTAGAATAAAAAGGGATGGATTAGAATAGAAGAATGGGTGAATCAGAATAATAAAACGATCAGACATATCAAGGTAGTCAGAACAGTAACTTATATTAATTCTTAGTAGTAACAAACAAGTCAAAATGGTAAATACCGAAACAAGACGATTTAACCCGAATAGCCCAATAGATGGTAAGTGAGAGAGTAGAACTAGCCCCAAAGGACCAAGAACAACCTAATAATGACAACTACAAATAGAATAGAAATAGCCATCGCACCAACATAAGTGTATGACAAAAGAAAATGAACTAAGAAAGAACACCGAACTTGTATTAAAACAAAGAAAATTGTATATCATATTAATAATTGTAAGGACAGAGATACTAGAGATACTAATTATTAAGTACTTAAAATATAGAAGGGCACAGTAACCACAAACAGATAGAGTAAACTATGACAAATCACATTAACACAATACTAACATATTGTAACATAACAAAATTATCACACTAAACATTTGAATTAATGTTACATAAATAAAAGAAAAAGTTCCATAGTGAGTGAGAAGAATAAATTGTTTAAGGATTACACTAGAAACTGTATAATTAAGTCTATAAAATGTGAATAAAAATGGAAAATAATACAGAAAACCATTAATTAAAATAACCTACTATGTAAAAACCAGTTAAACCAGCAGTATACCCAGTAGATTGGGGAAGCAGTACAAAAAGGGAAGGACCATAAAAAAGGAAATAATCTGTCATGAAACCATTTTAATAAGGAAACTACTAATGTGATATTTGAAGAAGGGACAAAACATATCAAGATTCCCACAAAGAGACCAGAAACAGGAAGAGATATGCCAAAACAAAATGTTAGTCATATAATAAATACCATGAGACAAAATTGAAACCGATATAGGTAAAACCCAAACAAGTTACAAGATACAATACTATAAAACACAAATTGTATATTAGTTGTAAGTGTAATATGTTAAAAAATATGTCAAAAGAGACTACCATAGTGTAGAACTTACTGAAAAGACTACCATGGTGTAGAATCCAATAAAGTGAAGTGAGATAACAAAAATAAGAAACTACAGTGTGTATAGTGAGAAACATAGTTAAAAAATCTATGAAAAAATCTTCAATGAAGTGTAAATATTATAAAAAGACTACCATGAGTGTAGAATAATAATAATAAAACCATTGGAATGAAAGACAGTCTAAGGACTGACAACATTACCAGTAATAAGAGTTTTTAAATTAGATATAAGAAAAACTATTACATATGAAATGTTTTCTTTAATTATAGCTAAGTAAATGGTGAGAAGGACAAAAATACCAAAGGACAGTTCATAACTGAAGGTATGACTAATATTAAGATGTTTGCTATTTATTATTAATTAGATAATATTTTAGATGTAAGGTGTAAATAGATACACGATGTTTTTTAATCACAGTTAAAGTGTTTTCAAAAGAATCATAAATACACACACAAGACAGTTAGTGACTGACAGTGTTACTAGTAATAGGAGTTTTTTATTTTTTTTTTAAATTAAATTATGTCTAGGATAAGCTATTTTGTTATCATTTGATGATACAGTAAAAAATAATAGGAATAAAATGTTTTTGTTAAAATTAGGTGATATATGGAAAATAGTTGATAATAAGATGTTTTTGTTAAAATTAGGCATAAGATGTTCATGTTATGGTTCAATGATGTTATTAGTATAAAGAAAGTTTAGTAGATACAAGATATTCTATTGTATTTAAAATCATGTCATTTAATTTTCCATTGCGTAAGTCAGAGAGGCAAGTAGGGCATAAAAATGTAATAATTTTATTCAAAACAGTAAACCATGTATAATGTACAAACAGACCAGCCAAGACACCATTGTAGTAAACACAGACTGGCCTATAAACCAAAAAATTATCTATCAAAGAATTAATCTATGTAATAGGAATAGAATTCAATACATACAATACAGAAATTGAAAATATAATTAATGCAGATACAGTTAATAGCAAATAGAATGACAAAAGAAAGGAAATTAACTTCTTTTGGAAACAATCAATAATAGGCTTATGATAGTAATCAAATCAGACTAAACAGCAAATTAATCAATATTGAAATGTTTTAATAACCAAATTATTAACAACAAAGTAATTACGGAGTTATTAAGTATATTCCATAGAAAGATTATAGCGAAAAACCAAATAAAAACCTTTAAAACACTGAATTTGTACAAAATATGGGGCATACAATCATTATGTAAAATTGTAATTTTTGGGCTTAAATGAGTTTGAAACAAACCCAGCTATATATCAAAAGATGTAAAATTAAATAATCAATATTACTGAATAGTTAGATTCATGTAAAATTAAGAAATATTTGAAATACAGTAAAAAATAAGAAAACTTGTTATGTATAGTTAGATAGTGAAACAAGTCTTAGACAGATATTTTATAATTAAACAATATGAAGAGGAAAAAGACATACCACAAATTGCCATAAAACGACGACGTTGCGTCTATTAGTCTATTGTTAATCGCAAAGCTGAACAGTTGAAAAATGTGTTAGTGGAGTATTGAAAACCAAATAATTTGTATTAAAACCAAGTGTGGTTATGTGGCGTGTAACGGAGATGAACTAACAAGTGAAATAACCTTATCTATCAATGTCTAACACTTCACAAGTTTCCAAAAACACAGTATAACACCATAAAACTCAACACCAGAAATCGACAGCCATTTTGAACAATTTTTGGAACGAATTCACAGAAAACGAACACATATTTGAACACCACACTACACAAGAGATCCATCCAGAATTCGACATCGCAGACGACGAGGGGACATTCAACACTATATTTTTGACCAACACCACTTCGCAGAAAAGGGAACATCGTTTTATTTCTGTGGGAGAAGATCTTCAATTCCAACGGCATCATAGCAGTTAAAATCGAGCAGACGGCGGCCATTGCTGAATTTCTATAAAGACGATCAGCCAGTGCTTCCTGGAGAGGAGTGACGTCATTTCTTCGACTTGGTTCGAAATTTAAATAATTTCTTTCTAATTGACAATTGTAATAATAATTCTGTTCTATTTCAGATATTAACATTTAGTTTAAGAATACCTGTTAAATGTATCTTGTTCCTTGCCCTCTGACCATTTCGACTCGTTAAAAGAACCATAAATTTAACTTGTAAAAAATATATTTGTTGATTTTTCTCATTGCCGACTGTGGCAAATATTAGCCAGTGCCTGGGACATGCGCAGTTTGACTGGCGCACAATTTTGAATGAATAAACGCAAATCATTATTCAGTTACCAGCATCGTTTTTATTTCTACCATTAATGTTATTATTATTTTTTATTAAGCAAAAACATAATTCACATGGAGAGAATAGATATAGAAGGAAATTACAAACTCAAATAATTAATTAATATTTAATTAATTAAATTAAATCATTCCATCAAACTCGATACAAGAACAAGAAAAAATATTTGCACAATTTTTAAAGTTTGATGTATTTGTTATTTATTAATCAAACACACCTAGTTATAACATATTCTTATCATCAATATTTCTATATTTTATTTATTATTACATTTGAAATTATATTACAATTTGACTAGCCTAACAGTGGGGCTAAAGGAAGAGCACAATACCCTTGTTATCAAAAAATACACACACAATATCTCTATATATTTCAATTATATTTTTATTTAATTTTTATATTTGTAATATAATTATATTACAAATTGGCGCCCAACGTGGGGCTTTAAATAGGAGGTAATAGAGTTGTAAAATAAGGACGATTGTCCAATTTCCTATTTTTAGCTTGGCAGCGATCAATAGGTCAGAAGAGGGAGCGAGATGCACAGGAGAGCTACATCAAGAAAAAGGGCTATGGAGGCCGAGCAGGAAATAAACATGGAGGATAAAGAAGCGACACCAGTGGAAGATGTGGAGTTAATGTTACCGCCAGCAGAACCAAATAAGCCTGCACCACAGAAGGAACAACCGGAGAAATCCACCGCAAAGGAAGATACAAAATTTGATCAAATGATGGAGATGTTACTCCGAGAATTTAAAACGACAAAGGAAGAGTTGGGTAATAAGATGGAGGAGAATAGTAAGAAGATGGAGGAGAAGATGGAAGAAAATAGTAAGAAGCTGGAAAACGATAACCAACAATTGAAAGAAGAGTTGGGTAATAAAATCGGAGACACCAACAAGAAAATCGAAGAAAATAGTAAGAAGATGGAGGAGAAGATGGAAGAAAATAGTAAGAAGCTGGAAAATGATAACCAACAATTGAAGGAGGAATTAAGTAATAAAATTGGAGATACCAGTAAGAAGATGGAGGAGAAGGTGGACGAAATAAAAAACGAAAATAAATTACTAATGGAGGAAAATATTAAGAAGATCGAGGAGAAGATGGAGGAAAATATCCAGAAGATGGAGGAGAGAATGGAGGAAATAAAAACTGACAATAAACAATCGAAGGAGGAATTGACCCAGATAAGCCAGAAACTGGAAGAAACCAATAAAAAGATGGAGAATAATAGTCAGCAATTGAGAGAAGAATTGAAGGAGACGAACCAAGAGAACATGAACCGGTTAGACGGAAGAATGGAAATATTGAAGGAAGAATTGATCCAGAAGATAGCTGAAAACAATGAGACAATCAGCAAGAAGGTAGAAGAGGAAATAACGGTAATCGAACAAAGGGTTACCAGAGCTGACGAAAAATGGAGTCAAACTGAACGGGAAGTACAGATTATCAAGACCGAAATAAATACGAAGGTTAACAACATTGAAGAAACGACTAGGAAAACGTTGGAGGAAAAACTAAAGGAAACACGGGAAGACTGGGAGCGAGTGCAGGACCGATTCACAGAAAAATGTGACGGCATAGAAGCTGCTGTGACCAGTATCAACAGTCAGGTACGACAGAACCAGACAGATATAGACCTATTCCATAGTCGACCGACAACCATTACCAGTTGCCCCAACAATGAAAATCGTGAAGGGATTAACTTCAGGTTTTATAAAAATAAACCCATGGAATTCCTAGCAAGAATCGAGGAATACTTTGCCAAACACAGAGGTAATCGCTGGAGGGAGAATAAAGAGGTGCTTGACGAATCGTTCAAGGAAATAGCAGACAATTGGTGGATGGCGATAAGAGACGAGGTGACCGACTATCAACAATTCAGAAGGCTATTCAAAGCCAAATATTGGTCTGAATCAACGCAAAATATCGCCAGAGACGGGATATGTCATGGGAAGTACAACCCGTATGGAAACCAAACTTTAACGGCGTACTTTTTGGGAAAGGTGTGCGTGGCCAAACATCTAGAGCCCCGAATACCGGAAGAATGCCTGGTCAGCAAACTCTCATACCACTATGAGGAGGATATTATCAGAGCCAGACGAAACAGTCAAATAAAGACGGTGCAAGCCATGACCGAGCTTTTAGAAATGTACGAGCACGAAGACTATTACCGTCAAAGTCGCAGGAGATATGAAAAGCAGGAACCAAGGAGTAACAACAATAATTTGAATAACAATAATAATCGGCAGAATGTGGGTAATAATAATAATTATAATTCCGCAAATCGGAATAATGCCGAATATAATTATAACCCCAGAAATAACAATAATTTGTCCCATTTTAACAACAATAATAATAATAGTAATATTCCTCGCATAAATAATAATAACAACAACCACAACAATAATAATAATAATAATAATAGCCGTCCACAAAATAACAACGGTTATTATTATAATAATAATAGTAACTACGTTCCAAATGGTCAGAGGAACCCCAACCTTTCTAATAATAATAATTATCATGGTAATTATAACCGGAATTACCCAAATGGAGGTAATAACCACAATTACAGGACATATCGACCTAATGTTAACTACATCCGAGCAGAAGGCAGTGGACACAGGAGGTACCAGCCTCAACGAAGGAGCCGATACTACGAGTACGAGACCTTCCAAGGAAGTCAGGGAAGTAATAGGTACAGAGAGTACGAGCCCAGACGTAGTTCCAGCCTGGATAATCAGCGAAGACTACCTGTAACAGAAGCCCAACCAGACGATCGAGCAGAACCAATCGAAGCCGTCTCAGGACTTCAAGCTGACGCTTCCAACGGCCTAATCCGTAATGAAGCGGAACATTTAAACGAACGGAGGCAGTAATAAAATCCAATGACCCTTTACTGCTCCAATCTGCTGGGTTTAACCAAGTAGGTATGAATTTGAAGAAAAACAGAAAAAATTTTACCATAATATACAGCAATTATTTAAAGGATATCCGTAAGGACCTATTAGAAGAAAGTGAGCTTAATATTAAAAATAATGATAATGAAATAATATACATAATCGCAGAAATTGAAGGTATTTCTGTTCCTATAATGATAGACACTGGAGCCAATGTCTCCATAATAAATCGAAATGAGTTGGACCGGATACAGCAGGAATGCCACAAAAACTTACCGGTACTACCTATTAATAATATTGTACTTGTAGGAGCTACCGGCCGACAGAACAAGACCATAAGAAAGCAGGTATCCCTCAATGTCAAAAGTCAGGGCATTAGTGTGGATATGATATTTCTTGTTGCAGCCGGATTACCTTTCAACATAATGATAGGATGCGACATATTGCGCCGAAACTCAGCAATTATCGACTTGTGCCGAGGAAAGGTATCACTCTTTGCTGAAGGTCCAACCTGGATAGCCAATTTAACTGATAACAAGACTTTAGACTCCAGACAACTTCTCGACCACCAAAATAAGGTGAATTACTTATCCAACCACTCAACAAACAACAAGCCAGTACATCAGGATTCGGAGGAAGACCTATGGCAACAAAAGATTCAAGAGATACTTAACTTCCAGTGCCACAATACTAACGAGCAATTAAAGGAAAACCAGCTGAATCAATTGGTAGAAATATATGAGAAATATCGAGCTGTATTTTCTGACGAACCTGGAAAGATCCGGAACTACCAATGTTCCATACGATTCAGGGAACCGGTAGAATTTAACCGAAAGTCGTACCCAATAGCACAATCTTTGAAAGAAGCCGTACGATCAGAGATCCAGAATATGATCCGTAGGGATATCATCGAGAGCAGTCAATCGCCATACACAAGCCCAATTGTGGCCATACAAAAGAAAAATGGGAAAGTAAGACTGTGCCTTGACGCTCATGAGATAAACAAAATGATAATAAATGATCGTACCTCACCTGGCAAAATTGATGAAATTTTGAAGAGGTTCCACGGAACACGATTCATTACCACCTGGGATACGGTATGCGGCTATTGGCAAGTGGAGTTGCACCCAGCAAGCCGACAATACATGGCGTTCATCTTCGAAGGGCGCAATTATCAGTTTAAGAGGTTGCCCTTCGGGTTGGTGAATTCAGTAGCTGTTTTTGTCGCCTGTATGGATCATATACTAGGACCAGAAGCACTCCAATTCACGACTGTCTATGTTGATGATCTCCTAATAACATCAACCAACTGGGAGGAACACTGTTATCGTGTGGAGTATGTCTTGAAGAAGCTTGCTGAAAATAATGTCACCCTTAAACTGGACAAGTGCAAGCTTATAGCTAAAGAAGTTCAATTCCTGGGTTTCCAGCTAAACAGTCAAGGAATAACACCATCAACAGAAAAGGTAGACGCCATACAACGATTCCCTACACCAAAAAACAGAAGGCAACTACAATCATTTTTGGGCCTATGTAACTATTATAGGAAGTTCCAGAATAATTATTCCAAACTAACAGCACAGTTTCAGTACCAGTTATCGTCCAAGAATAAATGGCGATGGGGTCAAGAACAAGACGAAACCTTCAAATCAATTAAAGAGAAATTTTTAGATGCAGTAATGCTCAACCATCCAGATTTTAACCGACCCTTCTTTCTAAACTGTGACGCTAGTAACATTAGCTTGGGTTCAACACTGTACCAAGAAGATGAAAGTGGAAACCATCTAGTAGTGAGCTTTGCTAGCAGAACCCTTAACCAGTGTGAAAAGAACTATAATGTGACGGAAAAAGAACTGCTAAGTGTAGTCTTTGCCTGCGGGAAGTTTCGGACATATATCCTCGGATATCCAGTGACCGTCCGAACAGATCACAAGTCAATATCATTTCTAAGAAGATGCAAATTAAGCCATGGTAGATTGACCAGATGGGTACTCGCCCTACAGGAATACGATATACAGTGGAAGTATGTTCCTGGAAGTAAAAATGTAGTAGCCGACGTATTGTCAAGAGTGAATCTGGAAGAACAAACATTCGAAGGCGAAAAGGAGAGCATTTTGAAAATCTATAACATCATTAAGGACAGATCCGATTTAGAGAAGATAGTGCGGGACATCAGCAAACACCAGCAGTCCGATCCGAAGTTAAACTCTATTAAACTTCATCTCTCCAACCAAGATGACACAATAAACAAATTTTATTGTATACATAATGGGATTTTATTCATCAAGACATCCCTTGATGAAGAAATATGGAAAATCATGATCCCTACTACAATCGAAAAGGATATCATCCTGGACTATCACCTACGATACGGTCACATGGGAGCCATGAAGGTGATCAAGGCAATAGGAGAGAATTGTCACATAAAAAGTATCAATAGAAAAACGAGAAACTACCTTAAAACCTGTCTGATATGTCAATTGGTGAAAACCAACAATGAGAGAAAGGAAGGTATGATGATACCAATTACCTCACAAGCCAAACTGGAAAAGGTCTTTCTGGACATATGTGGTCCATTTCCCCGCAGTGGCGGATGCCATCGATACAAGTATATTGTTATTATGATGGATCATTTTACAAAATTTACAAAACTATACCCTGTGAACAGAGCCACCACTCTGAAGACTCTAGGAATAATAACAAATCATTACATTCCAGAGGTAGGAAGCCCGACATCCATAATCACCGACCATGGAACGCAATTTAAGGGTTGGCGGTGGAGAAACACTCTGAATACATTGGGCATTAAGACATACAAGACGTCTGTCTACCACCCCAGCAGCAATCCAGCGGAGAGGGTACTGCGAGAGGTCGGAAGAATATTACGGACTTATTGCTATAATCAACAAAAGAAATGGCAAGAATATTTATTAGCTACGGAAGAATTCCTTAATTTGTCATATCACTCCGCTATAGGTACCACGCCATACACGGCAATGTATGAAAAACCGCCTCCGAGAGAAATACAAGACATAATAGAGTTCCCCAGGAGTCAAGAATACAAATTCAATCGAATCAGATTCTACAATAAATTGGCTGAAGACCAGGAAAGGCGCAAGAACAAATATCAAAAGGCTGTTAAGAAAATAATAAGCTATGAAGTCGGAGAAAAGGTACTGCTAAAAAACAGGGAATTACCCAGTACTTTGGAAGGCATTACCAAAAAGTTATTACTGCTGTATACCGGCCCATACCTGATTGTTAAAAACAATAATAACAATACGTATGTACTAAAGGATATCATTTTGAATAAAGTAAAAGGAACTTATAATCAGTTATCCATTAAAAAATATTTGGAGGACTCATAATTATGAGTTAAAACCATTATGAAGAAATTGTGAATTTTGATAAAAATAATAATTACCAAATTCCAAAAATCAGTAAGCACAACTTACACCAAATATCTGAAAGAATATTGTGAACAAAATAAGAATTTTGATAAATAAATATTTTCAAAATTCAAAAATGAGTAAGTACAACTTACACCAAGTATCTGAAAGAATATAGTGAATGAAATAAGAATTTTGATAAGAATAAAAAATTACAAAATTCAAAAATCAGTAAGGACAACTTACACCAAATATCAGAAAGAATATTGTGAATGAAAAAAGAATTTTGCTAAATAGATAATTACAAAATTCAAAAATCAGTAAGTACAACTTACAACAAAACATTTGAAGGATTATTGTGAATAAATAAAAAGAATTTTGAACATAATAAGCTTCAAAATTCAAAAGCAATAGTAGGTACAAGCTACACAAATATTCAAAGACTATTATGCAAGTAAAAAGAATTTGGAGGGAGATAATAATTGTCCAAATTCAAAATAATTAGTAAGTACCACTTACACAAACATTCAAAGACTATTATGAATGAAAAAAGAATTTTGAGGAATAATAATTTCAAAATTCAAAACAATAATAAGTACAACTTATACCAAAATATTTGAAAAACAACTATGAATAAGAAAGAATGTAGTTGAATAAAAATGTCTAAAATTAAAAAACATTAAACTCACATCATTACTCATACAAATGATGAGAAATAACTCTGAAATATGAAAAAAGATTTTGTAAGAAAGAGATACAAAATTCTAAAGGAGAAAGGAAACCAGAATGTCATATGACTTAATCGAACAAATTAACCAAACTCACACAGAAAGTAATTTAATAAAAATGGAACAATGAAGAAGGACCAGCTCACTAAAGACCAAATAGTGAGACCAAAAAAAAAAAAAAAAAAAAAAAACCTGATACTAATAATGATAATGCTGTTACAACAACCACTGTTATAGTGAAAGTGATAAAGAATTAATTCATGTTATACCATGAGCAATAAAAATAACTCAATGGATACCAGATGGTAGAAAGAGTAAATATAAATACTACTTACTATGTAAACATGATAAAATGTATATTATACCACATACCTAAACCACCTAATATGGAATAAGCTTTAAGAGAGAAGAAGAGTCAAGTGTATAAAAGTATTAATTAATATAACGTATTATGAAGTGAAGAATCTAAAGATGTTTATTTTAGTCAAAAATGACTACTTTTACTGTTTATTTATTTTTATGACTGGATGTAGAAAATGCCATCAGTCTTATGTGTTGAGCAGAGATGATAATACCTCTGGACTCAATTGAAGTATTGGACAGCAGGGATTGAAGCCAAAAGTGCCACTCTGAACTGTTCCAATTAATTTGTTAGGGAATGTTAGGGAGTAAACATACTGGTGAGGAAGCACCAAATAAGAAGGAATATAAAATGATAATGTTATACACAAGATTGAAGACCACTTATCAATGAAAAAAAAAAAAAAGAAACTAATGAAGGAGATACACATCAGCTGAGAGGAAGCAATGGTGGAAAGAGAAGGTATATAAAGTGAAAACATGTAATCACGGAGAAAATGTAAATACAAAAGAATTAGTAGTAATTATTTCATCCATACAGAGTATGATCTGAACTAATCACTTTTACAGGAGAGCATATGTAACATAACAAAATTATCACACTAAACATTTGAATTAATGTTACATAAATAAAAGAAAAAGTTCCATAGTGAGTGAGAAGAATAAATTGTTTAAGGATTACACTAGAAACTGTATAATTAAGTCTATAAAATGTGAATAAAAATGGAAAATAATACAGAAAACCATTAATTAAAATAACCTACTATGTAAAAACCAGTTAAACCAGCAGTATACCCAGTAGATTGGGGAAGCAGTACAAAAAGGGAAGGACCATAAAAAAGGAAATAATCTGTCATGAAACCATTTTAATAAGGAAACTACTAATGTGATATTTGAAGAAGGGACAAAACATATCAAGATTCCCACAAAGAGACCAGAAACAGGAAGAGATATGCCAAAACAAAATGTTAGTCATATAATAAATACCATGAGACAAAATTGAAACCGATATAGGTAAAACCCAAACAAGTTACAAGATACAATACTATAAAACACAAATTGTATATTAGTTGTAAGTGTAATATGTTAAGAAATATGTCAAAAGAGACTACCATAGTGTAGAACTCACTGAAAAGACTACCATGGTGTAGAATCCAATAAAGTGAAGTGAGATAACAAAAATAAGAAACTACAGTGTGTATAGTGAGAAACATAGTTAAAAAAATCTATGAAAAAATCTTCAATGAAGTGTAAATATTATAAAAAGACTACCATGAGTGTAGAATAATAATAATAAAACCATTGGAATGAAAGACAGTCTAAGGACTGACAACATTACCAGTAATAAGAGTTTTTAAATTAGATATAAGAAAAACTATTACATATGAAATGTTTTCTTTAATTATAGCTAAGTAAATGGTGAGAAGGACAAAAATACCAAAGGACAGTTCATAACTGAAGGTATGACTAATATTAAGATGTTTGTTATTTATTATTAATTAGATAATATTTTAGATGTAAGGTGTAAATAGATACACGATGTTTTTTAATCACAGTTAAAGTGTTTTCAAAAGAATCATAAATACACAAGATAGTTAGTGACTGACAGTGTTACTAGTAATAGGAGTTTTTTATTTTTTTTTTTAATTAAATTATGTCTAGGTTAAGCTATTTTGTTATCATTTGATGATACAGTAAAAAATAATAGGAATAAAATGTTTTTGTTAAAATTAGGTGATATATGGAAAATAGTTGATAATAAGATGTTTTTGTTAAAATTAGGCATAAGATGTTCATGTTATGGTTCAATGATGTTATTAGTATAAAGAAAGTTTAGTAGATACAAGATATTCTATTGTATTTAAAATCATGTCATTTAATTTTCCATTGTGTAAGTCAGAGAGGCAAGTAGGGCATAAAAATGTAATAATTTTATTCAAAACAGTAAACCATGTATAATGTACAAACAGACCAGCCAAGACACCATTGTAGTAAACACAGACTGGCCTATAAACCAAAAAATTATCTATCAAAGAATTAATCTATGTAATAGGAATAGAATTCAATACATACAATACAGAAATTGAAAATATAATTAATGCAGATACAGTTAATAGCAAATAGAATGACAAAAGAAAGGAAATTAACTTCTTTTGGAAACAATCAATAATAGGCTTATGATAGTAATCAAATCAGACTAAACAGCAAATTAATCAATATTGAAATGTTTTAATAACCAAATTATTAACAACAAAGTAATTACGGAGTTATTAAGTATATTCCATAGAAAGATTATAGCGAAAAACCAAATAAAAACCTTTAAAACACTGAATTTGTACAAAATATGGGGCATACAATCATTATGTAAAATTGTAATTTTTGGGCTTAAATGAGTTTGAAACAAACCCAGCTATATATCAAAAGATGTAAAATTAAATAATCAATATTACTGAATAGTTAGATTCATGTAAAATTAAGAAATATTTGAAATACAGTAAAAAATAAGAAAACTTGTTATGTATAGTTAGATAGTGAAACAAGTCTTAGACAGATATTTTATAATTAAACAATATGAAGAGGAAAAAGACATACCACAAATTGCCATAAAACGACGACGTTGCGTCTATTAGTCTATTGTTAATCGCAAAGCTGAACAGTTGAAAAATGTGTTAGTGGAGTATTGAAAACCAAATAATTTGTATTAAAACCAAGTGTGGTTATGTGGCGTGTAACGGAGATGAACTAACAAGTGAAATAACCTTATCTATCAATGTCTAACACTTCACAAGTTTCCAAAAACACAGTATAACACCATAAAACTCAACACCAGAAATCGACAGCCATTTTGAACAATTTTTGGAACGAATTCACAGAAAACGAACACATATTTGAACACCACACTACACAAGAGATCCATCCAGAATTCGACATCGCAGACGACGAGGGGACATTCAACACTATATTTTGGACCAACACCACTTCGCAGAAAAGGGAACATCGTTTTATTTCTGTGGGAGAAGATCTTCAATTCCAACGGCATCATAGCAGTTAAAATCGAGCAGACGGCGGCCATTGCTGAATTTCTATAAAGACGATCAGCCAGTGCTTCCTGGAGAGGAGTGACGTCATTTCTTCGACTTGGTTCGAAATTTAAATAATTTCTTTCTAATTGACAATTGTAATAATAATTCTGTTCTATTTCAGATATTAACATTTAGTTTAAGAATACCTGTTAAACGTACCTTGTTCCTTGCCCTCTGACCATTTCGACTCGTTAAAAGAACCATAAATTTAACTTGTAAAAAATATATTTGTTGATTTTTCTCACTGCCGACTGTGGCAAATATTAGCCAGTGCCTGGGACATGCGCAGTTTGACTGGCGCACAATTTTGAATGAATAAACGCAAATCATTATTCAGTTACCAGCATCGTTTTTATTTCTACCATTAATGTTATTATTATTTTTTATTAAGCAAAAACATAATTCACATGGAGAGAATAGATATAGAAGGAAATTACAAACTCAACTAATTAATTAATATTTAATTAATTAAATTAAATCATTCCATCAAACTCGATACAAGAACAAGAAAAAATATTTGCACAATTTTTAAAGTTTGATGTATTTGTTATTTATTAATCAAACACACCTAGTTATAACATATTCTTATCATCAATATTTCTATATTTTATTTATTATTACATTTGAAATTATATTACAATTTGACTAGCCTAACAGTGGGGCTAAAGGAAGAGCACAATACCCTTGTTATCAAAAAATACACACACAATATCTCTATATATTTCAATTATATTTTTATTTAATTTTTATATTTGTAATATAATTATATTACAATATTTGTGATACAATAAACCAACATGAACTTGTTAATATTATGATTAAACCTTGTAAAGTGAGAGGTAGAGAGTTAGAGAAATAGTGAACGTAGTAAAGTGAGAAAGAGAATTTAAAGTTAGGTAATACCCACTAGTAACACTTAAATTAAACATATAAATTGCAAAGTGATAGTGTGAAAACCCCAAATTAAATAGAACCCTATTGATAGGGATTGACACCAAATAATCAGTGTTAAAACCATTAGTAAAGAGTTAAGAGTGATCGTAGACCATCAGTGAGTGGTAAAATAATAAGTGAAGGCTGATAATGGCTAGTCACAGAAAGGACTGTGACACTTAATAGCAATTATCCAGTGAACACAAGTGTATTAATAACAAAATGAAACAAAGTGTAACAGACTAGATAATAAATAGGTTTAAGATAATAGTAGTACTTACTACTTGTCACATTTTAGTTTGCAAGTCTTAATGTTAGTGAATAAGTTGTTAATTAGTATTGTTACTAATGTATTCAAGAACGAAGGACTATCAGTGTGTTAATACACCAAAATATATGATGTTATTCACAGAAATAAGAATCCAATATCATTAATTTAAAATGATACATTCAAGAATATCTTTCATGACAAACTGATAATAATAAAAACAAGATATTAACATTAGATAATAAACATTTCTTGAAAATTCAGTTATGGCTTAATGTCATTTAGAGTTAGTCATAACAATATACCATTGTATTAATAATTAATTCATGTTTATGTCTTTATTTTTTATGTCAAGTAATAATTATAATTTACCAAAGAGTATGGGGAGATGAAGAGTATGAGTGGATAATATGTTTCAAATAATTATGTTTAAATGGATAAGAATTGTGTTTTAATGACTAAGGTTTATGTTCAAATAATTATGTTTAAATGATAAGAATTATAGCTATGAGAACAGTTAGAACCATTAGATGTTATGTTATATGTTATAAGAAATAAGATTTAAAAACCATCAGACACCAGTAAACAAGAAACAAACCATACATTCAAACACAATGACACCAAAAATGAATTATCACAGTAGACAAGTTAATATAGGGAAACAATAAAACAATACACAATTACAAGAACCTACTTAAACATTGAATAAATGAACAAAAATCTTGTATTCAACCAATCATAACCCATTACAAGGAAAATAGTCAATTGCTGTTTAAGCCTATGCAAATTCCCAACTGTCAACTACCAAAAAACTTCAATTTATAGAATTAAACACTGACATTAGGAGGACTAAACCACATAAACAATGAAATACAAATAGACAATCATTATAAGACAGAAAAATTATGATAATAATGTAAATTGAGAAAACAGTATAATTAAATAAGATTCACAAAACTGTCAAAATGTTGATACCTAAGTGAACACTATAATATTGGATGTCAAATTAATCCTTGAGCAAAAATATGAACAGTGGTGATAATATTTACTACTAAAAAGGGAGTACTGAAGATTAGTTACATTTAGAAGATCTGTAACCAGTTTAAATAAAAATTCAAATAATAATTAACCAATTTCAGCCAATCAAAAAACTTTGAGTAACCATGACAACAACCGAATATTGACAAAATTCAGTTAGGAACAATGACTTTATGTAGTGACGCCAAACTGAAGAGACGCCACGCGACGAAGGGCCCAAATTTTCATTAGAAAAAGCGTATAAGTGCCCGTAATTTGGAGAAGGAATAGCAGTACATCAGATGAGAGGCCTTTACAACTAATACATACCAAGGACCAGCCCGAAATTAACCCAGATGACCGGAAAATACTAGTAATCCAACCTGAAGAAGATGACAACCCAATTTTGAGCCCAAGATCAGAAGTAGGAAGAATCTACATTGACACATTACATCATATGGACGAATGACTATGCCCATCATAACTACTAACATTGAGTATTGCTGAAGTTATTTGATTATTAACATAAAACAAATTCTCTTTCCAAAATTTTTAACTATAAAATAAAACTCTCACTATAACTGAATATTTTCAAGGATTAATAAACTAAAGAAATAACTTTGTAAACATTGAATGAACACATGATAACCTATGTTACACAACGACACTGTCACACTTCAACACCACAAGATTCAATTTATAACAAACCTTGTATAATTTTAATGATCACAAACTTTTAATTATATGTTCTAATTTTGTTATCTTGTTATGTAAACCTCTGTTTCGTACTTAAAAGAACCCATTTGGCAGCTTTATTTTGTGAAATAATAACCAACATATCAATTGTAAACTTGCACTGTCAACCCAGCGCTACGCTGAGCGAGAGATTATATTGCCGAGGCTAAAACCTTTATTATAACAGTCATTATTTTCATGAAGCTTTAATACTAAGCAAAAGTATAATAAAAAAGTGCATACTGATAACAAACTGTCCAGTATTTATTTGTAGAATATATTATGTATGTTTTGTTTGCTAGCAGTGGGTCGACATAACCAACATTAATTCAAGTTGGCAACACGTGTTCCCCCATTCACACGAGAATCAGTCACAAGCCAGACAGCGAACTATTCGAATGTACGATAACAAAAAAATCACATACTACACAAATATTATAATACAAGTAACACAATATACACACGACAAGAAGATTGACATTTCTAACAATATATGTTTATATTTATTTATGTTGAATCATGTAATGAAAAGGGCATTGAAAAATTGAGGGGGTGAGTTGAATTATAGATGATGTTATGACTTCGGGGCATTATATATATTTAAGTGAATTGTGATGGGGAATATTTGAAGTGGAATTGATATATACGTATGGATACAAAATATGATCCCAGAAATTTTCTCAATTTATGTAAAGGAAATATTTTCAAGAGATAATAAAAATTGTTATTGTTGTTCAACAGCAGAGTTTAATTGCAAGTCCCGTCTCACTGGACCTAGCGCCTTTTTGCTTTTCTAGACCTCCTGCCTAGTTTTTTTAAATAACTCGTAGCCTCTCCTTAAAAAAAAATCTATAAAAAACTAAATTAAAAATAAGGAGGGGTTACACTAGGACTTGGTCCATGCACTTTACAAACACTGAGACGGAGTTGATGAGGCCGAAAGGTAACCTCTTAAACTGATAATTCCTCCCGTCGAAGATAAACGCCATATTCTGTCTACTGAGTGGGTGCAGCTCCACCTGCCAGTACCCACATACTGATGTATGTACTGATGTATGTACTGATGTATTTTATACCGTGGAACTTTTTCAAAATCTCTTCAATTTCCCCCGGCGAAGTTCGGTCGTTAATAATCATTTTATTGATTTCCCGGGCGTCTAAACAGATCCGGACTTTACCACTCTTTTTGGGTGTAGCTACGATAGGATTTGTGTATGGAGATTGGCTATAGTCAATGATGTCTTCCTCCATCATTCTATTTATCTCTGCTCTGACTTCGTTGTTAAGGGAGTATGCAATGGGGTAGGATTTTCTATGAAAGTCTACTGGTTCTCAGAAATTAATTTTACATTGATATCCCTTGACCTTGCCTGGAGTATTGGAGAAAATGTGTTGGTATTTATTATATATTTTTATTAGATTTTCAACTTGTGGTTTGGTTATTTCCTGTTTTGGTCGGTTTCTTTGGAATATTCTTATTTCTTCGAGTTTCTTCTCCCATAGTTCCCTATTGTCCTCTTCATCATTCACAATTTTGGATGGTTCATGTGTTCTGCAATAATAATTTTTTAAGCCTGGGTCCTGATTCAATGCTGTTGGTGTAGGGTTGCAGTTGATTATTTTTGCTGTCCATATTCCTCTTTCAGAGGTTAACAACCCTTGTTGTAGGTTGATTACTGCTGAGTGTTGTCGTAACACGTCGCACCCTATGAGCATATTGAATGGTAGTCCACTCGCTAACAGGAAAACAATAGGTATTGTTAAGTTTTGGCTGTTCAATTCTAGTGAGACTTGTTTCCTTACTGTTTTGTTTTGTTTACCAGTCACCCCAATTATGATGATGTTATTGATCGGCAATGTGGGTATTGGTAAGTTGGAGTTAGCTTGGATTCGCTCTAGCTCTGTCTGGTTTATCAGGGAGATGTTTGAACCCGTGTCAATCATGATGATGGTTATTGTTCCGTTTATTGTGGTCTGTACGTGAACTACTTCACTGTTAATTCTTGGCAGCTGGTTGTCCTCTTCTTCCAGGAGTTCTTCTCGTATATCTTTTAGGTAATTATTGGATACGATTGTTATTATTTTGTGATGGTTTCATTGCGTCATTTGTTTTAGCAACCCAAGTGATTGGTCATGTGAAGGGCGTTTTTTGGTTCTCACTGACCTCGTTAGTTTAAATCTTGTTGCACATTGTTGGCCCGATTATTGGACTGATTCGTCGCTGTTTCATCTATGGGCTCCGGCCGAACGCTCAGGCTGTTCCCTGACGCTTCTGTAGTCCTATTTTCTTGAAATGGATTATTATTTGAGGTCGTTGTATTATACCAGGAGTTTGCTGGTGTGTTTGGGCAGTACCTCCTCTGGTTTGGCTGACTCCTCCCATTAATGAAGTTGACCTGACATCGATCATCTCTGTTTTGATTATTCCCGGTTCCCCTATTATACTGGTAATTCGGGTTATAGTTATTGCCGTAGTAATTGCTATTATTGGGGTGGCCACTAGGACGTTGGTTTGGTCCCGTTCCCTGGTAATTGTTGTTGTTGGTGGAGTTGTTATTTGGGTCGTTCCTGTTATACGGTTGGTTACCTGGATTGTAATTTGGTTGGTTTCCCCGATACTGGTTGCCGTTGACATTCCGGTTTATGTTATTCCGGTTGTTATTTTGGGGGTTGTTATTCGATGGGTTGTGGTTCGGCGTGTTCTGATTCTCACTCCATCTGTTGTATCTCAGATTGATCATGCTATTCCTTTTATATTGGCCGTCATTCTCGTGGTCCTCCAATAAGCTCGCCATTCCTTGGATAGTTTTTATTTGGCCCTGTCTCCTGGCTTTTTGTACCGCATCCTCATAATGGTATCCCAACTGTATCACCAATGATTCCTCCGGTATCCTCGGTTCTAAATTTCTGGCTAAGCACACCTTACCTAGAAAGTACGAAGTGAGGGTGTGTCCCGCTTGCGGTTCGTACCTCCCGTTGCTTATATCATTTCTGACCACGTTCTGGGTTGATTCTGACCAATATTTATCTTGGAACTGCGATTTGAATTCTTGGGTGCTGTTTATCTCTGGTCTGGAGGCCGTCCACCAATTGTCGTGGGTGTCCCTGAACATCTCATCAATTAGGCTTCTCACCGTTGTCCATCTCGTTTCCCTGTTCTTTTCAATTAGTTCCTCCACTCTTTTGAGGAATTCCATAGGGTTATGCCGGTAGCTGCGAAAGTTTATTATCTCCCGCTTCTCGCTGGTTATAATATGGGTGTTGTTGCAGTGTTTCTCTCTAAGTGCGTCCAGCTCTTCTTGCATTTGTCTTTCCCTTTGGCTAATTCCCTGGATCTTCTCCTTGTTTTCTTGGATCTGTCCATCTACTTTGTTGAGGTTGGTATATACCCTTTCCACCCATTCACTTACATCTGTCTGTATTTCCTTGTGTTTTTCTTCAAGCTTTTTTAGCACCTCCTGTTTATTTTTTGTGCATTCTATGGTTGTTATTTGATGAAGTTCCTCAAATCTATTTTTTCCTTCTTCCTCGACGTTGCTTATTTTGTTGACTAGCTCCTCCTGGACTTGTACTATGGTTTCATTCATCTCGGTTATGGTTTGTTTTATTTCTTCCCGGCATTCTACCAACTGTTGTCTCAACTCGTCTTTGGTCTTCTCGTTATCTTCCTTCAATTGTCGTTGGAGTGTTTCACCATTATTCTCTATCTTATTATTCAGTATTTCCAGATCTTTCTTGATCTGTCTCTTTAACTCCTCACTCTTCTCTTCTAAGATCTCTTGGTTTCTCTTCAAGGCTTCATGGTTACTTTCCATCTTACTATTCAGAAGTTCTGTGTCTTCCTTGAGTTGTTTCTTTAAGTTTTCACTTAAAATCTCATGTTGTCTTGTTGAATTTTCATTAATTTTTTCCTCCATTTGGTCTATTTTTTCAATAGTTTCTTCCTTCTGCTTCTTAAAATTGTCATTCATATTATTCATTAATTCCATGATTTTTAGTAGGTTCGGGTCTCCTCTAACTTCTCCCTTGTCACCCGCCTGTTGTTGCATTTCTTTGTCTTGGGTTGTTTCCTCCGGTTGGTTGTAGACTATTACTTCTACTTCCGGTGTTGGTTGGGTTGGGTTTCCTGGTTGGTTCCCTTGGGCATCCTCTTCGATCATTTCCTCAATCATTTCTTCAATCATTTCCATTTCTTCTTCGTCGGTACCCTCAGTTCCTTTCTTAGATTTTCCCCTGGTGATCATGGAATGTTTCATAATTTTTTGTAACCGCCGCTAGTCTTTAATTCTTGGCCCACATTGGGCGCCAATTTGTAAGTATATGCTTTGTATGTGCTCTGTATAATGTGTGTATCGTGTGTTCGCCTCACACGTTATAGTCGTTACTTTATGTTTACGCTGACGATGTCCCAAGCGATCTCTCGATTTACCAGCACTCGCGAGTGGAAACCTTACCTGTTCTTTAGTATGTGTTCGTAAATCCCGGGTGGCGCCAAATTGTTTAATCTGAAAACAATTAAAAAATAGGACTATCAAGCGTTCGTTCTATGATGGTATGGTGAATTCAAATTACTCCCGCCACGTGCAGGCTGATTAATATAGTCCGCAGAGTTTCCGACGTCTAGCGCTTACCGCCACTGTCGCTCGTCTCTAATGTACACAAATCATATAATACAATTTCCTATGAAATAAAGAACAGTGGTTACAACTCTGTACTAGTTTATTAAATTGTGATTAGTTGTTATTTAATATTATACAAAATTATAATGTTGATTTTAAACAAATTTGCTCCGGCAGTAAAAGACAATTATATCTCAAGGTAGGCGAAATCGATTCTGAACGAATTATTTAGACATGGCATCTACTGAATGTTTATTCTTAATTTCGTTCATGAATCTGGATTCTTGTGGTTTACGAAAAAATATCAATTTGATTACAATAAAGTACACTACTTTACATTACTGGTACTTATATACTATAAGATGTAATTACAATTTGTTCCTGAAGTGTTAAAAAGTGTATTTCAAAAGTTCGTAATTTTATACAGGTTATTTTCTAGTTTCATATAAGTTTAGTGTTTTATTTTTAATTAATCCTTGAAAGAAATTAGATCATCAGTTTATAGTGAGAGTTAAAAGTGTTGTGAGAAAAAGTTAAAAAGAATTTATTCCATAAAATCGGGTAACTCAGCAATACTTATCAAATCTGTTGACTTAGGGTGAAGCGTTATTCAGTTCGAATTAGGTTGGGTTCTCTTCAGTCATCAATCTTCCTTCATGTATGAATTTAACTATGCCTGGCGTCTTTTTCGTATAAGTTGGTCGAAATTATTAATTTTGTATTTAATAAATTGGTCTTTGGACTCAGTAGGATGGACTAGTTCTTCATCATCTTCTTACTTGTTCAGGTTATTAAATTTGGTTTACTTTTTATTTTTTAAATTAAAATTTGAGTCATTTACGGCTTGGCGTCTATTCATCTTGAGCTTCAATAATGGACTAACTGTTTCTAACGGTATAATAATAAATAACGTTTGGTTGTTATGGCAACAGATTGACTCTCATTGGCTATACTCATCTTAAGCCCATTGTTATGATTTTTGAATTTTTATTCAAAATGACTAAATATCTTCTGATTGCTATTATTCTTCTGTCTTCTTATCTATGTATGAGATATTATCACAACTGCTCGTATTTTCTTTCAAAGATCATTTTGACATCCCTCAAAGCTGGGTTTGCTTATGTATTAATGTTTTGACAATAACGTTCATATTATGTAACTACATTTCTTTCTTATTTTATGTCCCTAATTTAACTTTTACGTCTTAATATGATCCACTAATTATCATTAACTAGTTACATGCCTTGGATTTCCTAATATAATAGTTAATTTCTTACATTTTGTTGTTTTAGGTTTTATACAGTTAGGCATTTCATAGGCCTAGGTAGTAGTAGTAATTGGCTATATTTTTTTATTTTATATAAATTACATATTATTTTACCTTTATACATGTTTTGTTTTGTGTTACAAATGATTGGTTTACTTTTTGAATTGATTTGGGTCTGTTTTATAATAATTGTTTGTTTTCATTATTTTACCAAATCATGGCCTGTCTATTACCTTCTAACTGGCTTGTCCAGTATTATTAAGTTCATAAGAATTTATCTCTTTACTTTATAACTTGTCTATTATTTACTCTTATCTATAAAATATAACACAACATATAGGCTTATGGTCTGTATAATTCTTTCAGCCATATTCCTACTCATAAACTTAATCAAACAAATCTTTTAATAGTTACTATGCTAATCTTGTTTATATTTTGTTTATTCTTATTTATTTTTTGGTGACAAACATCATCACACCATTTACTTTATCTAACTAATTATCCCTTTGAACATAGGATGTTTTACTTATTTTTCTTTTCTAATCTATACTAGCTAACCATGGTAACACTATTACTTTGACTCTTCATGGGATTTTTTCCCTGAATACCATTGTATTCCTAATCTACAATTACTCTTAATCCTAATAACAACAATATTCTTATTTACTAGCACTTTTCACCATTAAACAGTAGTGTTTATCACTGGTTTTTAGGTGTCTATACCATCAATATGGTTTCTATTTATTTTGGGGGTTTACACTGGCACTTTGCACTTTTTTATAGTATTTAAGTGTTACTAGTGGGTATTCCCTAACATTAAATTCTCTTTCTCACTTAATCATGTTCACTATCTATCTATCTCTCACTTCATAATGGTTAGTTATACTGTTAACAAGTTTCATATCATTATAGAGTTATTTATAACATTTAATCTCTATTTCCTTGGTTAGTGTACTTTGTTTGTCTTTACTTTATTGGATTTTAATAGTTATCATTTACAATGATTATTTAGTTGATACTAATAATTATCATTTACATTTATTATTTAGTTGATACTAATAATTATCATTTGATTTTACTATTTCTCATTTCCTTTCCTTTATGATTTGTTTGTGTCTTTCTATATCTTCTCATTTGATTTCATTTATATTTTGTTTGGTTCCCTTTCATTTACCTTCTCATTTGATTTCATTTTATTGAGTCAATCACTTGGGTTGGGTCATAGTCAGTGGCGGATTTCTAAATAGACTAGCTAGGCTATAGCCTACGGCGGCAAATTTTCGAAGGCGGAAATTTTTTCTGCGGCCACTAAAAACGGAGTATCAACTTCGCCGAATTTCTTATCTATCTACTCGGTTCTCGGTAATGGGCCGCACGGCGGCAGCGCCTCTCTCTCCTTGTTTCGAGATTCACCGCAGAGCGGGAGCACACACGGCAGCAAAAGACAGCGCCAGCCGCCATCTTCTGCAGTATCGTTCGCAGTTTTTAAATTTAAATAAAGACCCTCTGTTCCGACAAGTCTGCACATGATATAAAGGTTAAGGTGCTGCGCCACCAGAATTATGCGCGTAAGATGCCGAGCCTTTAAGAATGTACGTAAAATGCCGCACGTGTAAACATATTTATAAAGTATTTTTTGTTTGATACTGATATGTGTTTAATTATAATATTTAAGAGAATAATTTCTATTCTGTATTTTCTACAATCATGGTGTTATTTGATCATGACCTCAATGAGTCATATTTTCATTTTGTAGAAGCGAGTTCGCTCGTAAATCTTGTAAATGACTCTTTCGGAAATGCACATATTTTATTACTTTTCTTAAAATTATATCACATGTTTAGAGACCGACTCAAATGTTTTCTCGAATGTTTTCATTTTCATTTATGTTTGCTATACGTATATGTATTAGTATGTGTAAATTACGTAGAACCTTTGTGTATAATGCGACCCTTTGTCTTAAAACTTTGCGATCGACTTCTAAATTTTGGAAAGAGTCGTCACTTCTGGTTGAGACTCGGGATCGAGCGGACGTCTCTGAACTCTCAGCTAGAGCATACATCAGTTTGAATAAAACAGTTATACGTTTAATTTTTTCATTTCTTTCTTTTATAGGAAATTCAGTTGCATTGTATTAATTTAGAGTGCAACATAGTGCACATCATCGCACACCCTCGAATCTACATGTTATAATACGACTCTTGTACCCGTAGTATCTTAATGGTATAATAATTTGCCCGTGTTATTCCTTGTATATGTTAATTTGTAATAAATAGTTGTAAATAGTGTATCAGTTGATCGTGGAATATTTATGTTGTGTGTTTACGAATGTGATTCAAATATATAAGTAAAAGAATTGAATTATTCTGCCTTGGGTTCTGAATCAGAATTATAATTATTCCAGTTCAGTAGTTAGAACTCCAAAAATCAATTCAAAATAGCGGTCGAGTCATCCCAAATAATTTTCAAGTCATCTTCGATATTAGGCTTTAACCTATTATTTGAGGTTAATCTTGGTTTTTGCAGTTTGCGTACTTCCAATGACTCCCCGAATTCTTCTTATCCTTGTTAATTATAAAATAAATGCTGATAATATATTACGTTCCTGAAATAATAACGCATGGATATGATTTAATAACATAATGGTTTAATCTCTGTAATATAGGTTCAAATTATTGGAAAATTCCATTCGATACATACGGTTGTCACAATCGATATTTATCTCAGGATTTACTAATTAAATAATGTTAATATATTTCGTGGGAATTCTTGTGGCTGCTACGAAAAGTTCCTTTACATGATAATTAATAATATAGAGTACCTTTACAAACAATCTATTACTTATAATCTAAAAAATTACAAAAATTATATATTAAGTAACATACAAGTTTGACGAGATTCAATGCTTCGTAAAAAGCATGTAGGTTAGAGTGACGTCAACCTCATGGCTACCATTGTCCGTCTCAGAAAATAATGAAGTTTATTAATGTGTACAATAAATGTTTTCCTTGTAATCACTGTTTCGTCAGATATTGAATTTGTTTTCACTTTAAAATGTTTACTAGTGATTAGTGTTGGTGTAAATTGGTATATTGTCTAGTGGTTGTTCCTTGTTGGATAAAAATATTGTCAAATTATACTTTACACATCTAGACGATATTGCCGAAAGTTTTCTGGTTTATTCTGGATAATTTCTTGATTGTGTGTATTACTGGTTCATGAAAATTGTAGTGGAGGGATTATTTATTTTCGATGATGGTCATTCAGATCTTCTTTCACAAACGGGTTATATATTTTTATTTTAATTACACCTCGACACGCACTATTAAACTGTTCTTCATCACAATTAACAATTAAGTGTTATTTCTTCTTTTTTAGCCACCGAACTCATACAAACTTCTTAAATTCTTGGATTTCGTTGTCCATGACGTGTCCGTTACTTAACTAAATATCACTATAATATTGACGACTCGGAACACTAAGTTTTTTATAAGTAAAAACGTAAAGTTTTACCTTACACAGCCTAAACCGGCTTTCACCTATAGAAGGCTTCATCAGAGGCTGTCGTTAGTAGCGCTGTTCGTCTTGTTGCTGGCGACGAGATAGTGTTTCGAAAGATCGAAGCTGTGTGTGTGTGGTGAGATGTGTTCGAATAATGCGTGCGATTTGAATTGTGTCTGTTCGTTTAGGATGTCGTTTTTATTTGTTTTTGTGTGTTTGTATATTTCTAATTGTTCTAGAGTGTCTAGTTTTCGGCCTTTTGTGTGTACGTGTAGTATGTTCATGTTATTGTCGATGTTTTTATATGTGTGGTTTGCTTCAATGAGGTGGTTTGCGAAGGTAGATTCTGTAGTGGTGTGGAGTGCTTTGTGTGTTCAATGTATCTCTGTTTGGGCATGAGTCACACACTATCAAAATGCATGCCCAAAGCACAAAACAAATTCGATCTACCCGGTGTATATAAACTAAATTGTTCAAATTGCAATAAATTCTACATAGGCCAGACAGGACGTAGCTTCAAACAGAGATACATTGAACACACAAAAGCACTCCACACCACTACAGAATCTACCTTCGCAAACCACCTCATTGAAGCAAACCACACATATAAAAACATCGACAACAACATGAACATACTACACGTACACACAAAAGGCCGAAAACTAGACGCTCTAGAACAATTAGAAATATACAAACACACAAAAACAAATAAAAACAACATCCTAAACGAACAGACACAATTCAAATCGCACGCATTATTCGAACACATCTCACCACACACACACAGCTTCGATCTTTCGAAACACTATCTCGTCGCCAACAACAAGACGAACAGCGCTACTAACGACAGCCTCTGATGAAGCCTTCTATAGGTGAAAGCCGGTTTACGCTGTAAGGTAAAACTTTACGTTTTTACTTATAAAAAACTTAATGTTCCGAGTCGTCAATATTATAGTGATATTTAAACTTCTTAAATTTTGATTAGCCATTTATGTACAGGTTAAATGTTATATGATCGATTCCCATTAATTACTTTACATTTTTGTAAATTACCTTTAATAGATAATTTTATTATTATACTCTAATGATACATGCAATGTTTAAATGATGATTAATTATAAACAATTTGATACTAAACATGCCTCAGTTTATAACTGTAAAACCTTATTAATTTGAATTTCTATGATATGTGGTGGAACAATTTGTTATGGTTGATTGTAATTTCTACTTTGACTACCTGAGATAAATATATTTACATAAATTAACTGGTGACATAAAATCTTATAACATACAACAAAACTCTTAATAATAATAATTGTTTTTGACAACTTTAATTATTTCATACTTTTAAACTATTGCTGTATGATAATAATAAAACACTTTTTATAAATAATAAATAGCACACTGTTTAACTATAGTTTGTGGCACTATTTATTATTATATCACTCATCACTGTAAAGGTTTGTGTCCCTTTTTCTATCCTTAATTATAGGCCTATACAATTTTGTTAATACAATTTTAATTTATGAATAGGTACTCTTTATTGGGTTTGGTTGTGTTATTCAGGGTAAATTATTTAGGCCTACTAGGTTTTATTATTTAACTTGTTGTCTGTTTACTGCCCTATTCTACTGGGTTATTTCTGGGTTTCTTGATAATATTAAATAAGTCAAACCAACTAGGTTTCCTTTAATTTGCTATCAATTATTATTTCTTGGTTCCTCTCTGGATCGGATTTCACTATTATTTACTATTCTTTTTGTAACATTTTGTTTCGTTACAAATTGCCTCCTTTCAGAAGTAATTATTTCTGAACCCTTCATTAGGTGTGAGGACATAATTACTTATGTTATTTTTCCTTTTCTTCCTCATGATATTTTTTCATGGATTGTTGATTATAATTGCCCTTGATCTTCTTTGAAATGGGGTCGGTTAATTCGTACGTGTTGTTGTTTTTTGTTATGGTGTAGGGTCCAACGTATAGTAATAATAATTTCTTTGATATCCCTTCTAGAGTGCTAGGCAACTCCCTGTTCTTTAACAAAACTTTCTCTCCTACTTCATATTTAATTATTTTACCCTTTATTTTCTGGTATTTATTTCTGCGTTTTTCCAGATTTTCCATCACCTGATTATAGAATTTTAATTTATTAAATTGGTACGGTGGAGACTTAGGAAATTTAATAAATTCTTGGATCTCTCTGGGTGGTTGTTTTTCATACATGGCAGTGTATGGAGTGCAATTTATAGATGGATGATAAGCCAAGTTTAAAAAATCTTCTGTGGATGATAAGTAATCAGGCCACTTCCTTTGTTGTTGATGACAATAGGTTCTTAAGATTCTACCAACCTCTCTCAGTATTCTTTCTGATGGATTGCTACTGGGGTGGTATATGAAGGTCTTATAGATTTTGATGTTCAGTTCTAACAATGTGTTCTTCCATTTTCTGCCTTGAAATTGTGTATCATGGTCGGTAACTATTGAAACAGGTATTCCTATTTTTGGAATGTATTGAGTAGTTATTACTTCAAGAATTTTCTGCGTAGTTGCTCGACTGATTGGATACAATTTCGTGAATCTGGTGAAGTGGTCCATAATGATTATAATGTATTTATACCGGCTTCTACCTTCACTCCTAGGAAATGGTCCACATATGTCAATGAATAATTTTTTCAATTTTTGTTCTGACGATATAGGTATCATTACACCTTCCCTTCGTTCATTATTAATTTTGACCAATTGGCAGATATGACAGGGTTTTATATAATTTTGTACCTTCCTGTGTATGTTCTTAATATAACAATTCTCCTCCAATGCTTTCACTACCTTTACTGCACCCATATGTCTGTATCTTATGTGATATTCCAACACTAGTTCTTTCTCCATGATTCTGGGAATGATTACTTTCCAGTCTTCTTGGTTCAATGTATTTTTTATAAATAAAATTCCTTCTTGTTCACAATAGAATTGGTTTATTGAAGAGTTTTGGTTCGCCATACGTTCCTTGATTTTTATTAATTTTGAGTCTAATAACTGATTAGCTTTGATATTTTGTAAAATGCCTCCAAATCAGATCTACTTTTGAGAATGTTGTACACCTTGATAATCCTTTCCTTCTCACCCTCAAATGTCTGGGTGTCCAGGTTTATTCGAGATAACACGTCTGCTATCACGTTTTGACTCCCTGGAATATATTCCCATTTGATATTATACTCCTGCAAGGCGAGTATCCACCTTGTAAGCCTTCCATGACTCAGCTTACAACTTCTTAAAAATGAGATGGACTTATGATCTGTTCTGACAGTTACAGGATATCCCAAAATGTACGTTCGGAATTTACTACAAGCAAAGACTATGCTTAATAGTTCCTTTTCAGTAACATTATACCTTCTCTCACAGTGGTTTAACACACGACTGGCAAAACTGATGACTAAATGGTTTCCTTCTTTGTCTTCTTGGTACAATACCGTCCCAAGACTGACATCACTTGCGTCACAGTTCAAAAAGAATGGGTGATCAAAATTTGGATGATGAAGGATTACTGTCTCTAAGAATTTATCCTTTATCTGTTGGAATATAGCATCCTGTTCATGTCCCCATATCCACTTGTTTTTGGAAGACAGCTGTTCCTGAAATTTAGATGTCAATGCGGAATAATTGTGTTGGAACTTCCGGTAGTAATTAGACAGTCCTAAGAAGGATTGGAGTTGCCTCTTATTCTTTGGTTGTGGGAACTTCTGGATTGCAGTAACCTTTTCTTGTGATGGGGAAATACCTTGTTCAGTCAAATTGAAACCTAAAAATTGAACCTCCTTCGCTATTAATTGGGATTTTTCGAGCTTTAGTGTTATGTCGTTCTCTGCTAACTTACTCAATACATATTCCACCCTGTGACAATGTTCCTCCCAGTTGGATGAGGTAATCAACAGGTCGTCTACATAAACTGTGGTGAATTGTAGCGCTTCCTGACCTGGTCCATACATCGTACAAAAATTGCTACCGAATTAACTAATCCAAATGGCAATCTCTTAAACTGGTAGTTTCTACCCTCGAAAATAAAAGCCATATATTTTCGACTCATCGGGTGCAACTCCACCTGCCAGTAACCACAAACTGTGTCCCAGGTACTGATAAATTTTGTACCATGAAATTTCTTTAGAATGTCTTCTATTTCTCCTGGTGACGTGCGATCATTTACTATATGCTTATTTATTTCTCGGGCATCCAAGCAAAGTCGAACCTGCCCGTTCTTCTTCTGAATTGCTACTATTGGGCTAGTATATGGTGATTCGCTATGCTCAATTATATCATTTAACAACATTTTATTAATTTCAGCTCTAACCGCCTCCTTCAATGAATATGGTATAGGATAGGATTTTCTGTGGAATTCTGCTGGTTCTTTAAATTGTATTCTACACTGATAGTTTTTTACTTTTCCTGGTTTTTCTGAAAATACATGTTTATACTTCTTATATATTATAATGAGATCTTCTACTTGTTTTACTGTCAAATTATTTATGCCTTGGTGTCTAAACTCTCTTATCTCCTGTAATTTACTGTTACACAGGTCTTCATTTGTCATATTATAGATTATCTTTCTGCATTGGGTGTCATTCTTTAAAAAATTTAATTCCCTAACTTGGTGATGGGTACGGTTCAGAGGGGCACCATCGCTTCCTATTAACTCTGCCGTCCACATAACACCTTCTGAGTTCAAGGACACCTTCTCCTTGCTCAAATCAATAATGGCTGAATATTTCCTCAGCATATCGCATCCGATTAATAATTCGAATGGTAGGCCGATTGCGACCAAACATATAATATTAATTGTAACACCTTTGCTTTCTATTTCCAATGACACTTGTTTTCTCACTGTTTTATTTTGACGCCCAGTGGCACCTATTAAAATAACATTATTGACAGGTAAGGTAGGTATTATATTTTTACTTTGTTTCTGTATTCTCTCCAGTTCAGCGTCGTTAATAAGTGATAAATTTGCACCAGTATCTATCATTATTCGTGTAGGAATTCCTTCAATTTGAGCGATTATGTATAAAATTTCATTATGCTGGTTGATTCTACTTGTCACCGTTTCCTCCAACAGTTCTTCTCGAAGATTTTTCAAATAATAATTGTAAATAATAGTAAGATTTTGACTATCCGTCCTTAAACTTTGGTTTTTGTTATACTTCAAAATTCTTTTATTTTCCATAATTAGCTTTTCATAATTAGTTGGTAGTAATTTGTTATTACTATGTTTTTGAATTTGGTGGTTTTTGTACCCAGTAGTTAGTAGCAGTAAGGGGTCGCGAGGGTTTATTACTGCCTCACTCCGTTTAAATTAAGGCTATCATGATTATTTTCCGGGCATGACTGTTGATTTGCCTGGAATGGTGTGCTGGTTCCTGGTTGTTCAACCTCTCGGTTGTCTAATTGTTCACTTCCCCTTGATTCTCGGAAGTCCTCCTGGCTTCTACTTCTTACTCGGTTATAATGGTGACTCATCCCTCTGGGATTTCCTCTTTGATCATAACTGTTATTAAAACTGTTCCTCCGAGGTTGATGGTATCTCCAGTAATCCCCTTCTTCTGCACTAATATAATTTATTCTTGGTCTGTACGGACAATTATTATTATAATTACCCTGGTTATTATTATTGGTATTAACTCCTGAGTTACTCCTAAAATTATTATAATTTTGGTTTGTTCGGTAGTTATTATAATTATTATTAATCCTATTACCCGGATGGTAATTTTGATTGGGCCTGTTGTTACTATCATTGCTAATTAGATTTCGATTGAAGTTTGTTGGTTGGTTATTATTTGGAGTAAAATTTTGGTTGGAACTACGATCGTTGCCATTAAAGTTATAACTATTCCGGTTATTCATGTTATTATAGTGATTAGGATTCATACCATGGTTATTATTTCTTGAACCGCACTGATCAGTTCGTTGTCTGCTTCTTTTGTAGTAACCCTCGTGTTCATAATTTTCTAATAAGTCAGCCATTGCATGGACCGTTTTAATCTGGCTTCCCAGGCGTGCTCTGGCAATTCCTGTGTCATAATGGTATGCCATTTTAGTTACTAGGGATTCTTCTGGTATTCTTGGCTCTAGGTGTCTCGCCAAACACACCTTTCCCCAGAAGTAAGTAGTTGGAGACGTACCTCTATTTCCATCATATCTTCCCTGACAAATGTTGTCCCTTATAATATTTTGTATAGCTTCGGACCAATATTTTTCTTTAAACAGTTTTTTAAATTGAGCGTAGTCCACTATCTCATTCCTGGTTGCTGTCCACCAGTTGTCCGTAATCTCCCAAAAATGCTCATCCAACATCTCTCTAATCGAGCTCCAGATAGTTATTCGATGTTTATTAAAATGTTCCTCGATTCTGGCCAGGAATTCCATGGGGTTTCTATGATAATTTTTGAAATTAATCCCTTCTCTGGTTTCGTTTGTGGAAACATGAGTAATATTATTTGGTCTGGTTCTAATTAACTCAATTTCTTCTTGATTTTGGCGTACTTGACCAGTTAAATTATTCACCGTAGTGTTAATATTATCACACCTTTCTCCGGTTTGCTTCTGTAAATTTACTAAATTTTCTTGTTCCTTTTGTATTCCTTCTATTTGAATACGACTATTTTCTTGGACCTGGTCTATTCTGGTTTTATCACTGCTTTATTTTGTATAATGGTTTCGTTAGCTTTTCTTAATCTTTCATTAATGTCAGCTGTTTCTTGCTTCCTTTCCCATCGATTTTGTCCATCTTATGGTTAATTGTATCATGGACCTGTTCAATCCTCCCATTAATTCTTCTTAAATTCTCTTCATTGATTTGCCGGAATTCTTCCTTCATTTGGTTATTATTGTCACTTATAGTTTGCCTTAAGGTTTCATTAGTACTTTCTTTAATACTATCAATTTTTTCATTGGTTTGTCTATTGCTTTCCTTAATGCTGTTTAACTTTGACTTGTAAAAAAAAAATTTTTTTTTTGAAATTTTTTTTTTTCTAAAGAGGGGCCACATGATAATTAAAACTAGGCCAAAGCCTAGAGAAGCCAAAAATGCGCTGGATCCAGTGAGACGGGACTTGCAATTAAAACTCACAAAATTAACAACCAATAAATCTTTTTATTATAACTTAAGTCATTATCTCCTTCGAAATTGTTACTTACAAAAATCAATGAATATAACATTTAGATTCTCTGCTTAAAAAAAATTATTTGAAATTAATAAATATAAAATCTATATTTTCTGCTTTAAAAAATGTCATTTGAAAATCAATTTATATAAAATCTAGGTTTTATATTCTCCTTGTAGCCCTATATCTAACCCCCCCCCAAAATACACACAAATACATATATAACCCCCAAAAATACACACGAATATACAATACATATACATGTTCCACAACACAGGACAATTATAACATCTTTCATTAAATCTTGCCACACCCTTTTCCACGCCATGAGGTACATAATTAACAATCTATAAATATCCATATTAGGTTATAATACCTAATATGTGTATAACATATTATATTTGTATAACAGATTATGTATGTAACACCAGTGGCCCCAGGACATACTAAATTCAAGAGTTGGCATAGTGCCTGATACTATTATAAAGTGCTGCCACATTGAGCACTTAGACTTGGAGTAATTATAATTAGAATACAGTGAACACCCCAGTGATCATAATTAATTAAAGAATTTAAATATTGATAAATTTTGTTAAGTATTGAAAACAGTAACTTGTCATAAGCCTTATAACCCTTTTAAAAGTAAGTTGGCCCAAAGGCCGACATGTTCCTAGGCAAGATAGTGCATAACTCAACCTGTCCCAAGAGCATGTTCAAGTCTGCATGAAAATGCACCTATACAGGATTAAACTGGTGACCCGACTTAACTACCAAAGAAACTTCTATCCCTATATGATCCAAACTGAATTTAAAAATGAGAAATTAAAGCATAAAATGAAAACTAAATTTAACCAGTGAAATTACATGTTGATTGAATGAATTAGTAGCACTAATGAAACCCTTATACTGAAAATGAGAAGAAAATTTCCACGCCTGAATGGGAAGCAGCCACAGATACATGCCAACCTATGGGCTCACATTTTATACAACAGATTTACAAAATGTACAAAAGATTCCCCCCAAGTCCACGCACTATTCTGTCCCGTTAACCGGGGACCCAATTAAAATGTTTAAAGCTTAAGTCATTGGTGTAGAGTGACTCTATGTCCACTGGTTCTAGTGGGTTACATCACACTGTGTAAAAAATAATTGGTTTGTTGTCACCTTATTAATTCCATGGGTGTGAAGCGGTGGTCTTCTGGTCTACATGTTAGGGTGTTGGTGGCTTATCCTCGCTATTCTCCTCCGGCAGATGAAGTTGAGAGAGAGTCTAGATGTTAATTGTTCAGGATGGAGCTGTTCCTCATCTTGCAGCGAGGGACCCTAGTCATACAACATATTATCAGTGATAAGTTCTCAAAACTAATTCCCCCAGAAACCTCGCACGCACCAAAATCCATATATAATATTAACACAGCTTTAGGGCTACTTAAAATGATAGTTTTACACACTTTGCAACGGTTATATGGCCACCTGGCCCTATCTTGAAAACATTTAGTTTTGTTAAATTTCATATTCTAAACTTTACCCCTGTGGGTTAACATAATTCAATTACGGTTATATAATTATTCAGTTTGTTATACAATTAATAAAATTTACACATAGGCTTATTTGCCACGTGGTGTGAGAGGTTACCTGATTACAATCATTTCTGTACTTATTAAACAAATACCTTTTTGCATTTACATTATTCTCAATTCTGGTGCCTTAGTTAAGACTTCTGAAATTAATATAGTATTACTATAATTACCAATAAAAGTTACATTTAAATTACGCATTTCACAAGTCACCACGTGGCGTGAGGTTAACTGAATTTACTCAATGTGGGCTTATTAAACAATTTTTTCTTTCGTATTACTTTAAATTGATGTATATAATCATATTGGCGTAACTTACCGCAGATCTGTATTTGTTTAGCCTGCCATAGGTAGAAGATGGTGCAACAAAAGCTCCTTTCTGTCGGAGGAAGAATGCAGGCGAAGCGAACAGATGGGCGACCAGCGAGAGAGAATTTTTAGAACGTAATTCCAACTATAGTTTGCCCGCAATCAGTATCGAGCACCAGAGTGCAGCACCGATCAAGCGCAGCTTGATTATCACAGCTGCAGATTGTATGCGTATTTCTACCGCTAAATACAGTACCGTATTTTACGTCCTTTGGCGTTAAATGCCGAATACGCGCCGAATCTATCTTAGACTCGGCACAGCTGTCTATTTTGTCATTCATTATTTTATTATTCTCTTCGAATTTGTCATTAATTTGCCTCAAGTTCTCATTCATTTGTCTGTTGTTTTCATCTGTATTCCTGTTAATACTGTCTATTTTCTCGTTAATCTCTTCCTTCATACCGTCTATTTTCTCGTTTGTTTGTCTGTTATCTTCCTTGATACTATCAATTTTTTCATTTGTTTGTTGGTTATCTTCCTTGATGCTATCAAATTTTTCGTTTGTTTGCTTGTTTTGTTCCTCCATTTGTTTTAATAAGTTTTGACTCAAAATTTCATTTTGTTTCTTTGAGTTTTCAGTGAATTCTTCCTTGATGTTCTTCAAATCTTCCTTCATTTCTTCCTTCTGCTTCTTAGAGTCTTCTTTAATTAATTCCCATAGTTGTTGTAAATCCAGGCCTCCTCTGGCTTCCTCTCTTACTACCGTTTCCACATCCTCCACCGATGTTACTTCTTTCTCTTCCATCCTGACTTCCTTCTCTGCCTCCTTCGTCCGTCTCAGTTATGACGCCCTTTTATGCATCTTTATTATTTTTTGGAACTTATAGCAGTCGCCAGCTAAAAATTAGGAAATTAATTTGCTTGTTTCAATCTCTTCACCTAATATTCCCTAATTTCAGCCTCACTAGTTGGTGCGCCAATTTATAATACGACTCTTGTACCCGTAGTATCTTAATGGTATAATAATTTGCCCGTGTTATTCCTTGTATATGTTAATTTGTAATAAATAGTTGTAAATAGTGTATCAGTTGATCGTGGAATATTTATGTTGTGTGTTTACGAATGTGATTCAAATATATAAGTAAAAGAATTGAATTATTCTGCCTTGGGTTCTGAATCAGAATTATAATTATTCCAGTTCAGTAGTTAGAACTCCAAAAATCAATTCAAAATAGCGGTCGAGTCATCCCAAATAATTTTCAAGTCACCTTCGATATTAGGCTTTAACCTATTATTTGAGGTTAATCTTGGTTTTTGCAGTTTGCGTACTTCCAATGACTCCCCGAATTCTTCTTATCCTTGTTAATTATAAAATAAATGCTGATAATATATTACGTTCCTGAAATAATAACGCATGGATATGATTTAATAACATAATGGTTTAATCTCTGTAATATAGGTTCAAATTATTGGAAAATTCCATTCGATACATACGGTTGTCACAATCGATATTTATCTCAGGATTTACTAATTAAATAATGTTAATATATTTCGTGGGAATTCTTGTGGCTGCTACGAAAAGTTCCTTTACATGATAATTAATAATATAGAGTACCTTTACAAACAATCTATTACTTATAATCTAAAAAATTACAAAAATTATATATTAAGTAACATACAAGTTTGACGAGATTCAATGCTTCGTAAAAAGCATGTAGGTTAGAGTGACGTCAACCTCATGGCTACCATTGTCCGTCTCAGAAAATAATGAAGTTTATTAATGTGTACAATAAATGTTTTCCTTGTAATCACTGTTTCGTTCAGATATTGAATTTGTTTTCACTTTAAAATGTTTACTAGTGATTAGTGTTAGTGTAAATTGGTATATTGTCTAGTGGTTGTTCCTTGTTGGATAAAAATATTGTCAAATTATACTTTACACATCTAGACGATATCGCCGAAAGTTTTCTGGTTTATTCTGGATAATTTCTTGATTGTGTGTATTACTGGTTCATGAAAATTGTAGTGAAGGGATTATTTATCTTTGATGATGGTCATTCAGATCTTCTTTCACAAACGGGTTATATATTTTTATTTTAATTACATCTCGACATGCACTATTAAACTGTTCTTCATCACAATTAACAATTAAGTGTTATTTCTTCTTTTTTAGCCACCGAACTCATACAAACTTCTTAAATTTTGATTGGCCATTTATGTACAGGTTAAATGTTATATGATCGATTCCCATTAATTACTTTACATTTTTGTAAATTACCTTTAATAGATAATTTTATTATTATACTCTAATGATACATGCAATGTTTAAATGATGATTAATTATATAATTATAAACAATTTGATACTAAACATGCCTCAGTTTATAACTGTAAAACCTTATTAATTTGAATTTCTATGTAATGTGGTGGAACAATTTGTTATGGTTGATTGTAATTTCTACTTTGACTACCTGAGATAAATATATTTACATAAATTAACTGGTGACATAAAATCTTATAACATACAACAAAACTCTTAATAATAAATATCACTATAATATTGACGACTCGGAACACAAAGTTTTTTATAAGTAAAAACGTAAAGTTTTACCTTACAGCCTAAACCGGCTTTCACCTATAGAAGGCTTCATCAGAGGCTGTCGTTAGTAGTGCTGCTCGTCTTGTTGTTGGCGACGAGATAGTGTTATGAAAGATTGAAGCTGTGTGTGTGTGGTGAGATGTGTTCGAATAATGCGTGCGATTTGAATTGTGTCTGTTCGTTTAGGATGTCGTTTTTATTTGTTTTTGTGTGTTTGTATATTTCTAATTGTTCTAGAGTGTCTAGTTTTCGGCCTTTTGTGTGTACGTGTAGTATGTTCATGTTATTGTCGATGTTTTTATATGTGTGGTTTGCTTCAATGAGGTGGTTTGCGAAGGTAGATTCTGTAGTGGTGTGGAGTGCTTTTGTGTGTTCAATGTATCTCTGTTTGAAACTACGTCCTGTCTGGCCTATGTAGAATTTACTGCAATTTGAACAATTTAGTTTATATACACCGGGTAGATCGAATTTGTTTTGTGCTTTGGGCATGCGTTTTGATAGTGTGTGTTCTGTTTTGTTAGTAGTTTTGTAAGCGATTCTGTATCCTGCTTTTTTGAATTTGTGGGCAATTTTTTCTCTGTTTGTTTGTTGATGTATGTTAGTGTTATGAATTTGTTGTTTTCTGTCTTTGTCTGTTGTTTGTTTTGTGTTTTGTGTAGGAGTTTACTGACTATTGTTCTGTCATAACCGTTAGATTCTGCTAGATATTTTATCGTGTTTAGTTCGTCTTTGTAGTCTATTTCATCTAAGGGGATGTTGTTAAGTCTATGTATCATGGTTCTAAAAGCAGCTAGTTTGTGTTGTATTGGGTGATTGGAGGTGTTGTGTATTAGTGTGTCATGGACAACGAAATCCAAGAATCTTAATAATAATAATTGTTTTTGACAACTTTAATTATTTCATACTTTTAAACTATTGTCTGTATGATAATAATAAAACACTTTTTATAAATAATAAATAGCACACTGTTTAACTATAGTTTGTGCCACTATTTATTATTATATCACTCATCACTGTAAAGGTTTGTGTCCCTTTTTCTATCCTTAATTATAGGCCTATACAATTTTGTTAATACAATTTTAATTTATAAATAGGTACTCTTTATTGGGTTTGGTTGTGTTATTCAGGGTAAATTATTTAGGCCTACTAGGTTTTATTATTTAACTTGTTGTCTGTTTACTGCCCTATTCTACTGGGTTATTTCTGGGTTTCTTGATAATATTAAATAAGTCAAACCAACTAGGTTTCCTTTAATTTGCTATCAATTATTATTTCTTGGTTCCTCTCTGGATCGGATTTCACTATTATTTACTATTCTTTTTGTAACATTTTGTTTCGTTACAATGTGCAATTCAAAAGTACAGTGTACAGTGATCCATAATATAAATAGTGTCTACTACAGGCCAATTATTTAATTGATTATTTGAGATCGGACTTGTAAGTGCATCTAATTTGCTTATTTTTCATTTTAAATAATAACGAATAAAGTGTTGATTCGAAAGATATTTTGCACATTTATACATTAATCCTTTTCTACCAAAATACATGAAATTATTGCCCTTCAAAATTATATTATAATAATTAGAAATAATTTTTGCCGCAGTTTTTTGTAGTATTTTTTATTATCAAATTTCTTTTATTCATCTCAAGTTATTGTAAGAGCGTATTTTCTTCGGAAAAACTGTTTCATTAGGGGCAATTCTTTCTATGTTGAAAGTTGATAGGTTTTCTTATTTACATAGTTCTATGTGATTATCATTGATAATTTATCAACCTATGTTCATATATCAGAGTTCAACTAGAATCATAGAAATGTCCAAATACATTCAAAACACACTATAATTTTATTGTTTATGGTTTGTTTTCTTTCTTAATTCTTTCTTTTATTTTACTACCTTATAGATCTAATATGTACAAATGGCAGATGATAGAAAGCGTTTAGGTGGATGGGAATACAAAAAAAAGTCAGAGGAGAAACAAAGAAAACAAAAGGAAATCTTGGAGAGAACTACAAAAATTGATTCCTTCTTCACCAAGAGTGTTCCACAACCACCAATTGAAGAATTCGAAGATAATGTACCCAGTACATCAAAGGAGACGAGTATTCTTTCGGCCTTGTGTGAAGATGAAGATGCTACAGAAAACCATGATGAACGAGAGGAGGAGAAAGATCAACCAATATTGTCGTTATTATCGTCTCAATCTTTTAAATTTGACAAAGACCCTGCAAAGTGGATTGTTAATGATGAACTCATAGATTTTGTTGCACGAAATGGCTACTCTCAAAATGCAGATTCTGATTTTCAGAATTCAAGACGAGTCTACAAAGATCAAACACGTCTTTTGATTTCAGCAATCTTCAAAAGAGAGCTTCAGAATGGTGAAGTTTCAAACCGACAATGGATAATCTATTCTGAAATAAATGGTAGTATTTACTGTGGGCCTTGTCGTTTATTATCCAAAGCGGGTACATCCTTTTGGACAGATAAAGGAGTCAATGATTGGAAAAACTTGAAACAATGCATAGAACAGCACGAACGATCTATAAATCACAAAAATTCTGTGGTTGCTCTCAGGGCAAGGGTTTCCAATAAGAATTTAAGCAATATACAAAATGCAGAGATTGCTCAAGAAAAACATTATTGGACGGAAGTTTTACAATGCGTTGTCATCATCGTAAGTCGTGGTCTTCCGTTGAGAGGTTCTGATGAAGTTCTTGGATCATGTCACAATGGAAACTTTTTAATGACAGTGGAACTATTGGCCGAATTTGGTCCATTCTTGAAGGAACATCTATAGAATTATGGGAGACCGGGTAGCGGTAAAACATATTATCTTTCGTCTACGACGTATGAAGAAGTGGTACATATAATGGCTCAGAAGTGCAGAGAAGTTATATCTGCCAATGTAAGGGCAGCTAAATATTTCTCCATAATTGTGGATTCAGCACCTGACACCTCACATGTAGATCAGTTATCGATTGTCATGAGATATGTCCAAGAATGTGGAACACCAACAGAGGTATTCCTAACATTCGTACCAAATACTGGACATAAATCCGAGGAATTGTACACTGCTATAACTAACACCTTGGCATCTCTTGATATTAATTTAGACAATTGTAGAGGCCAGTCGTACGATAATGCTGCGAACATGTCAGGAGCCTATACCGGTCTCCAAGCAAGAATTAAGAATGCAAACAAATTTGCTGAATTTATACCCTGTTCAGCCCATTCTCTGAATCTAGTTGGAACTTCGGCGGCTAGTTGTTGTAATGAATCTACAAATTATTTTACATTTCTGCAACAAATCTACAACTTCTTTTCGGCATCCACGATGCGTTGGGAGAAACTGAAGAAGAACGATGTACAAATAACACCAAAGAGTCTGTCGTCCACGAGATGGTCATGCAGAGATGATGCCTGCAAGGGTTTATTGAAGTCTTGGAAAGATATTCACGATACTCTGAAATCAATCTCAAATGACAGTTCAGAGAAGGCCATTACGAAGGCAGAAGCAGCAGGATTAATCAAGAGAATGACCAGATTTGAAACTGCGTTTATGACTGTTTTTTGGAGTAGTATTCTGAATCGCATCAATGTAGTCAGTAAAAAACTACAACAGGAAGACGCAGATATTGGATTGGTCATCGATTTGTACAAATCCTTAATTTCATTTATTTCATCTTCCCGTGAGAACTTCACAATCTATGAAGAGGAGGCCAAGGTGCCGATTGGTAAGCAGAACTACACTGCAAGCGAAAAGCGTACCAGAAAGAGAAAGCGACATTTCGATGAAACCGATGATGAAGAAGTTCTGTTCGGTGCTAAGGATGATTTCAAAATAAATGTATTCCTTACAATTGTGGATCGATTAATCTTGGAATTGGACCATCGAAAATGTGCGTACGACAGTGTTCGAAATTTTCTACGATCTCTTTAAATTTTGCGAACTCTCTGTTGGAGAAATAAGCAGTGAAGCGTTAAAATTATGTGAAGTTTATTCACAGGATATTTCAGAAGATCTAGTTGAAGAGATCTTGCACCTCAAAGAGTATTTGGCACTAGAAGACAAAAAACATGATAATATCAACAATATGTGCAACTGGATTAGAGATCGGAATCTGCTTGATATTTTTCCTAATATCGATATAGTTTTAAGAATTTACAAATCAATGGCAGTAAGCAATTGTTCTTCGGGACGTTCGTTCTCATGCTTGAAACGAATTAAAACATACTTACGCTCAAGTATGACCGAAAGCAGATTGAACGATTTAGCAGTTTTATCAACTGAATCTGACACTGCGAATTCGATTTCATTTGACGATGTGATTAAAATTATCGTTGAGAATAAATTCAGACGAAAAGTGTAATGCGAGCGAAAGGAAAGGTGATTTTTATTTAGTTGAATATCTATAATATGTAAATATGTTATAATATATGATTTTTTATATTCTGTTGGAATGAAGTTTTTGTTGCATTTTATGTGATTCAAATAATCGTTTGTATAACTTTCGTATTCATTATTTTATTACCTATTTTTACTTTATATATATTGTAACGGTACATAACCCGGTCCCAATAAAGTAAATTATGAGAATAAAAGTCAGAAATGGGTAGAACTAAAGCTCGCTCAAAATTTAATTATATCACTCCACATAATAAACAATTCGAGTGGGATATAGTGCGAAGTGAGTTCTAGTGTACCCATTGAGGTGGAAAACCAAAGTGAAATTAATGTATTACTAAACTGTGCTGTATGTTTTGGATAGGATAAAACTATGGAAGTAGTATGTAATAATACTAATCGATTTTTGTGATTTTATTTATTTATTGTAATTTATATTGTATGAACCACAATTTGTTATACCCCAGTTAATATTATATTGTTTCAAATAATTATGTTGGATTGTAAGAAAACCCAGGGTTTAATTTTAAAGGACATAAAAATTTTAACTACCAAAGATAATATAAAATTAAAATAATCCTAGGAAGGAAAGGACAACAGGAAGTAGTACCGGGTATGAACACTATTCGAGACTAAATAAATAATATATAAATTTATTTAATGATAATAAAATGATAAAATATTTATATACAATGTCATAAAAAAAAATTAACCAAAACATATTATGTGAATTAAATTAATAAATAAACCGGAATGGAAGTGAATTATTTTTCCATAAATAAAAATATAAATTTATAATAATCACAAACTGCCTACATAATAAAAATACTATGTGTTACTAAGAGTGATGGAAAATAACAAGTATTGTTAATAAGAAAAAAAAATTTTTGAACTGAACCAGAGAGTTGAAGAATCGATGCGACAAAAATTATAAAAAAATAACCTTTTTTGGACGTTGGAGGAGGCGAAATTCACGCAAGAGTAATAAACAAAGTGAATACTAACTAATCATACCTGAAGAATCCAAATTAAATGGTGATATACATTAAAAACCAGTGGATGAAAACAGTCTGAGGATCCAATATAGTTCGGCCTACTTCTAGTAGACAATCAGAAAATATTCGAAATGAAAAGGAAATAATAACGCAAGACGTACCTCATCACAGAATAAAACTTCAATCCAGTAAGGACAACACGGAGCGAGGTAATATAAACATTTTTCGTGATAAATCCAGAAGAAAACTCGTTTTTTAACAGTGAAATAGAACAAAAATATTCATTTTATCATATGTTTCTTTCAAAAGTAAACAAATACATGCTGCTCTCTAACGGCAATTCCGGAAACTACGTAACATGTGAAAAATAAACAAAATTATTTATAAATTTTTGATATTTGTAAAGCGTAGCAATTAGCCATTTCTGACACTCTCATAACACAAAGAATTCACCCTGAACCCTGGGGAATTAATAAGAATTATGTAATAACTGATGTATTTTATTATAGCGTAATATTGGTTAAATAACAACATATATGTTTTGTTCTTTAGACAGATCTATGTTTACTCGGTAAAATCGAGATGAGGTTTTCTTTTTAAAAAGATTAATTGTGATACCTATACTTTGGTGGCTGGAGACAAAAGTCAATAATCAATAAAGCAATATTATTGAAAATTAATATTGAATTATAACGTGTTATAATTTATTGTAGTGGGTAGTTAATGAAAATTTCAGCACAACATACAGAAGGAATCGTCACAACAGAGGGGCAATAATGATACTTACTCTCTCTTTTGCATAAGGCTGAACAAATTACCTCCTTGACCCCAAATCACACACTCTCGATTTCTTTTAGATTGAGTAAAACAAGATAAACAAAATCCTTTATTTATACCGCTTAAAACGTCAGTTAGTATAATTCAAAAGTGACGCATACTGCGTGAGGCATATAATAACACTTCCATAACACATCACGAAAACAGCGGTACGTTACAGATTTGGCGAACCCAACATTTGGGGCTTGACTCAGACTGACGTTTCGCTAAATAACGCCTCGTGAAAAAGTAGTACGTTACAGAATTGACGCGTACAACGTGGTGCAGGATTTAACTATACAACACCTCACGAAAAAAGCGGTACGTTACAGAATTGGCGCCCAACGTGGGGCAGGATTTAACTATACAACCCCTCACATCAAAAAGCAGGACGTTACAAATTGGCGCTCAACGTAAAAGGGCGGTAATTAGAAAAGAATTTTGATATTTAATAAAAATATATATCAAAAAATCTAATTATCGTTGGCTGTTATGAGAAAACAAGAAATGCCTAATACCCGAGGAAAATCGAAGAAGAGGGCAGAAGAAAAGGAGACTGAAGAAGGTGGACAGGAACAAGAAATAGAATTAGTCACGGACAGTGAAATGGACCAACAGACAGGTGATACAGAAGAAGCCGAAGTAGTTATGGATACGGAAACGGAAATAATTGAAGAGGATGCCCAAGGGGACCAACCAGAAAAAGCGGAAGCCAGAAGAGAACCAGATTGGCAAGAAATGATGAGGATGATGATGGAAAAAATTGATAGCATTAAGGAAATCAATAAACAAACCATGGATGAGAACTCAAGGAAACAAAATGAAACCTTGAGCGAGAAATTTGATAAGATAGATGAGAATTTTAAGAAACAGGAGGAAAACTTAAAACAAACCATGAATGAACAATACCATGAACTGAAGGAAGCGGTTGAAGGGCAAAGAGAAGAGATGAATGCAAAATTTGAAGAGAATAATGAGAATTTAAAACAAATTGAGGGTAAGATGGAGAATTTCAATAAAGAATTAAGAGAAAATCTAGAAGGTAAAATTGAACTGGTCAATAATACGTTAAGCCAAAGAGTAGAGGCATATAAGGAAGAGGCAGAGAAGAAATTAGTAGAAACTAACAAAAGATTAGATACAACTGAAGAGAAGATGGAACTAATTAAAATTGGAATTGAGGCAAGAATGGAAAAAGAAGAACAAGATAACCAAGTTCGTGTAATGGCCATACGACAAGAAAATAATGACCAGTTAGATAGCATTAAAAGCAGTCTAAACTGTAAATTTTCAGAGTTTCATAAAACTGTAGAGAATGTAAAAAATCAATGTGATAGCCAAGCAGAGAAATTAGATAGTTTGCAACAAATACAAACCAATTTTCAATGTGATGTAGATAGAATAAGTGCTAGATCTGCATGCAGCAGTCATCATGTTTATCCAGACAATAAGGAAAGTGTAAACTTTCGGGATTATCGCAGAAACCCACTTGAATTTTTAGGGAGAGTAGATGAAATTTTGAACAGATCAAAGGAGAATCGATGGAATATGATAAAAGGTCTACTAGACGAATCGTTCAAAAATATCAATGATAATTGGTGGACAGCAATTTGGAACGAGGTGTGTGATTATGAGGGTTTCAAGACTATGTTCAAACTTAAGTACTGGTCCGAATCAGTACAAAACATTATTAGGGACGATATCTGTCATGGTAGGTATGACCGTACAGTGGGACAAACACCTACTGCTTACTTTTTAGGGAAGGTGTGTATCGCCAAGTATCTAGACCCTAAGATACCTGAAGAGTGTCTAGTGACCAAAATGGCTTATCATTTTGAAGAAAAGATCATCAGTGCACGCTTGAGTGGACAAATCAAAACTATTGGAGGCATGGAAACGCTGCTAGAAAATTATGAACAGGAATCTTATTATAGGAGAAGTAGATGGAGGTCAGGGAATACCGAGGAGCGGAAGAATGAACCACCAAGAGAGAATCGGCCCAGAGTTAATTATGTACATGCTAATAACAATTATTACAGTAATAGTTACCAAGGAAGACGTCCGTATTTTAACCAGAGACAAAATTATGATCGAAGAGATGAGAGAAACAACTACAACAGACAACAATGGAATGATCATGACGAATATAGGAGGTCCAGAAGTGGAGATAGAAATAGGGACATACCCTCAGGAGATCCACCAAATGACAATCAGAGAACTAATCAAGTCCAAGTAAATTATCTAATGGCTGATGAGAGGGATTCGAGGAGACCCGATGAACAGCCACAAAGAAAAGTGGACAAACGAGTTGACCATGGGAAAAATCAAGGGTCTAATCCTGGTCCCAGTAATAAAGATGAGAGGCTATATACATACGATAATATTGAAATATATGGTAGTGATCTGCAATGGGGCAATCCAATAGCGAATTTTATTGACAAGTTTAATCAACAGAATCCACGGGAAAAATATACGAGTGGATCAATCCGTGTTGTGAATGATACTGAAAACGGTTAAACTAATGTAAAATGAAGAAACAAAAACCCCAAAATTCAAAAAGTGTGTAAGTACAACTTACTTAAGATATTTTGCAACCATTAGAATTAATAAAAAGTGTGTAAGTACAACTTACTTAAGATATTTCGAAACCATATAATTTAAAATAAAAAGACAAACCACTAAGAAAATGTAAGAACAGATTATATAATTTAATTATAAATAACTGATTTAAACTGAAATAATAGGAAAAATAATATTTTATGGTAACAAACTGAAGAATAAATAAATAAACAATTAATGGTAATGTGCTCAGATAAGAAGGTACAATAAGAAGAATAACGAATAATTTAATGACTCCAATGAAACTGAAGGAGGATGATAATTAATACAACAAAAATTTGAATTTCTCGGAATTGAAGATTATATAAGAAGAAATGATACGGAGAAATATGTCACAAGAAGTAAAGTCAGAAGAATTTTAACATAAGGCCTATCAATGATGTTATATGCTATTAGTCAATGGAAAAGAAGAAGGAATCCAGGAGAAGAAGAAATATATAAATAAATACAAACAGCTACAGTATGAAGAATCCCAAAAGTGTTTGGTACTAGTCGCTAATTGACTACTACTTATAATTTTTTTATTTTTATGTATTGACCGTAGAAATGTTCCGGCAATAATTTTTATGAGCAGGGATGATGTTCCCCTGGTCTCAGAAGGTGTAAGGATGGACAGCGGTGTATGGACCCAGAGTGGCCACCCGACTGGAACCACCGCACAAGATAGGGAAAATGTTAGGGAAATTGAATATTTAAGGGATAATAATTATAAAATAGCTGAAAAGAGTGATATTAGATTCCAGATGTATAAATGAAGAAAATAGAAGGAAGATAGCAGACAGAAGCTTAATTGATAAAGCGAGTATATAAAAGTAAATATAAATGAGTGTTGAAACAATTTTAATATGATTAGTGTGACCAGTCCTTATCAAATAAAATGTGGAAGTACCACTAACCCCGAGAAATAATTGATGAATTTGCCTCCAAGAGAGAGAGAGTTAAGTAAGAAAACGACAATTACCACAAGTCTGAATTACCAGAGTTTATAATCAGTCAGCAATGAAACATTATTATGAAAACAAAGTCAAGACCATTAGGAGACTTGAACCAATTAACAATTTATTTCTATCAACGAGTTGAACTAAAATAAATTTGTTCTAGTGGGGGGGCTTTATGTAACGGTACATAACCCGGTCCCAATAAAGTAAATTATGAGAATAAAAGTCAGAAATGGGTAGAACTAAAGCTCGCTCAAAATTTAATTATATCACTCCACATAATAAACAATTCGAGTGGGATATAGTGCGAAGTGAGTTCTAGTGTACCCATTGAGGTGGAAAACCAAAGTGAAATTAATGTATTACTAAACTGTGCTGTATGTTTTGGATAGGATAAAACTATGGAAGTAGTATGTAATAATACTAATCGATTTTTGTGATTTTATTTATTTATTGTAATTTATATTGTATGAACCACAATTTGTTATACCCCAGTTAATATTATATTGTTTCAAATAATTATGTTGGATTGTAAGAAAACCCAGGGTTTAATTTTAAAGGACATAAAAATTTTAACTACCAAAGATAATATAAAATTAAAATAATCCTAGGAAGGAAAGGACAACAGGAAGTAGTACCGGGTATGAACACTATTCGAGACTAAATAAATAATATATAAATTTATTTAATGATAATAAAATGATAAAATATTTATATACAATGTCATAAAAAAAAATTAACCAAAACATATTATGTGAATTAAATTAATAAATAAACCGGAATGGAAGTGAATTATTTTTCCATAAATAAAAATATAAATTTATAATAATCACAAACTGCCTACATAATAAAAATACTATGTGTTACTAAGAGTGATGGAAAATAACAAGTATTGTTAATAAGAAAAAAAAATTTTTGAACTGAACCAGAGAGTTGAAGAATCGATGCGACAAAAATTATAAAAAAATAACCTTTTTTGGACGTTGGAGGAGGCGAAATTCACGCAAGAGTAATAAACAAAGTGAATACTAACTAATCATACCTGAAGAATCCAAATTAAATGGTGATATACATTAAAAACCAGTGGATGAAAACAGTCTGAGGATCCAATATAGTTCGGCCTACTTCTAGTAGACAATCAGAAAATATTCGAAATGAAAAGGAAATAATAACGCAAGACGTACCTCATCACAGAATAAAACTTCAATCCAGTAAGGACAACACGGAGCGAGGTAATATAAACATTTTTCGTAATAAATCCAGAAGAAAACTCGTTTTTTAACAGTGAAATAGAACAAAAATATTCATTTTATCATATGTTTCTTTCAAAAGTAAACAAATACATGCTGCTCTCTAACGGCAATTCCGGAAACTACGTAACATGTGAAAAATAAACAAAATTATTTATAAATTTTTGATATTTGTAAAGCGTAGCAATTAGCCATTTCTGACACTCTCATAACACAAAGAATTCACCCTGAACCCTGGGGAATTAATAAGAATTATGTAATAACTGATGTATTTTATTATAGCGTAATATTGGTTAAATAACAACATATATGTTTTGTTCTTTAGACAGATCTATGTTTACTCGGTAAAATCGAGATGAGGTTTTCTTTTTAAAAAGATTAATTGTGATACCTATACTTTGGTGGCTGGAGACAAAAGTCAATAATCAATAAAGCAATATTATTGAAAATTAATATTGAATTATAACGTGTTATAATTTATTGTAGTGGGTAGTTAATGAAAATTTCAGCACAACATACAGAAGGAATCGTCACAACAGAGGGGCAATAATGATACTTACTCTCTCTTCTGCATAAGGCTGAACAAATTACCTCCTTGACCCCAAATCACACACTCTCGATTTCTTTTAGATTGAGTAAAACAAGATAAACAAAATCCTTTATTTATACCGCTTAAAACGTCAGTTAGTATAATTCAAAAGTGACGCATACTGCGTGAGGCATATAATAACACTTCCATAACACATCACGAAAACAGCGGTACGTTACAGATTTGGCGAACCCAACATTTGGGGCTTGACTCAGACTGACGTTTCGCTAAATAACGCCTCGTGAAAAAGTAGTACGTTACAGAATTGACGCGCACAACGTGGTGCAGGATTTAACTATACAACACCTCACGAAAAAAGCGGTACGTTACAATATTGAAAACTTTCTCAAGTGAAACTTACTTGTCTGTTTTGTATGTAGAACGCGTTTCGGCATCGTGTTCGCCTTCTTCAGCTTTGCGACAGGCTGCCAGTACCTATTAACGTTTGTTGGTTGGAAGTATAGTGGGGGTGGTGTATAGAGGAAGGGGGTTGGCGCGGGGATCCGAATTATTGTTTGTTCTGTGTATAACTGTGTCGAACAGTGTCTGTGATTTATATTGCAATTGGTCGTTTAGTATGTTGTTTGGTTGTGTTGTGTGGTGTTTGTATATTTCATACTGTTCAGCTGTGTTGAGTTTTCGCCCTTTGGGTAAGAGGTGTAATATTTCAAGATTAGTATCTATGTTGGTGTAGCTATGGTTATGTGTGTGTATGTGTGTGGCAAACGCAGAATGTATATTGTTGTTGGAAAGGGCCTTTAAGTGTTCAGAGTAACGGGATGAAAAAGATCTTCCCGTCTGGCCTATGTAGAAACTATTGCAGTTATTACAATTTAATTTGTAGACCCCTGTTCTATTGTATTTGTCTATGTCCTTGTTTGTATCGTTGATGTGTTTTTTGATGGTATTGTTGGTGTGAATGCTATTTTGTAATTGTGTTTTCTGAATGTGTTGGCAAGTTTGTGTGTGCTGGAGTTATGGTATGTGAGTGTGATGTATTTCTTGTGTTGTGTGTTATTGGTATTTTGTGTTTTGTTATTTTTGTTTTTGATGCGTTTGTGTAGTTTGTTTATTAAATTGGGGTTGTAACCATTTTTCATTGCTATGTATTTGATTGTGTTGAGTTCGTCAGTATAATCTTGTTTACTTAAGGGTATTTTGGTTAGTCTATGGAGCATATGGTTGAAGGCTGCATGTTTATGTTGTGTTGGGTGGTTTGATGTGTTGTGTATAACCATGTCAGTTGTGGTAGGTTTCCTGTATATTTTGTACGTGTGTGTATTGTTAGTTTTGTTAATTGTCAGGTCAAGAAAATTTATACTATTGTTTTGTTCAATTTCCAAAGTAAATTTTAATTTGTGGTGTATTGTGTTTATGTATTTATGGAAGTTTTCAACTTGTCTTATGTTGCCTTTGAATAAAAGTAGTATGTCATCAACATACCTGTGCCAGTAAATGATCTTGTTGGTGTATTTGTTGTTTTTTATTATGTGGTTCTATTCTATGTTGTGTATATATATTTCTGCCAGTATTCCTGATATGGGGGAACCCATCGGGAGACCGTCTGTTTGTGTGTATATCTTGTTGCTGTATGTAAAGTAATTTTGCTCAGTTATTATTTTGGTAAGTGTGATGATCTCTTGTATGTGTGTTTCAGGTGTGTTGTTTTGTCTGAGTAAATATTCTAGTGTTAGTATGGTTTCTTGAACTGGGACATTGGTGTATAGATTGGTGATATCAAAAGATGCTAGTGTTGAGTTGTGTGGGATGTGGATGTGTTCAATTTTCTTGACTAGGTCGCTGTTGTTTTTGATAGATGTGTTGTTACTGAGATTAATGTTTTCTCTGATTATTTTGTCTAAGTGTTTGGCGATTTGTCCCAGTTCAAGAAACCATACTAACACTAGAAAATTGTGTGTTTCTTGAACTGGGACAAATCGCCAAACACTTAGACAAAATAATCAGAGAAAACATTAATCTCAGTAACAACACATCTATCAAAAACAACATCGACCTAGTCAAGAAAATTGAACACATCCACATCCCACACAACTCAACACTAGCATCTTTTGATATCACCAATCTATACACCAATGTCCCAGTTCAAGAAACCATACTAACACTAGAATATTTACTCAGACAAAACAACACACCTGAAACACACATACAAGAGATCATCACACTTACCAAAATAATAACTGAGCAAAATTACTTTACATACAGCAACAAGATATACACACAAACAGACGGTCTCCCGATGGGTTCCCCCATATCAGGAATACTGGCAGAAATATATATACACAACATAGAATAGAAGCACATAATAAACAACAACAAATACACCAACAAGATCATTTACTGGCACAGGTATGTTGATGACATACTACTTTTATTCAAAGGCAACATAAGACAAGTTGAAAACTTCCATAAATACATAAACACAATACACCACAAATTAAAATTTACTTTGGAAATTGAACAAAACAATAGTATAAATTTTCTTGACCTGACAATTAACAAAACTAACAATACACACACGTACAAAATATACAGGAAACCTACCACAACTGACATGGTTATACACAACACATCAAACCACCCAACACAACATAAACATGCAGCCTTCAACCATATGCTCCATAGACTAACCAAAATACCCTTAAGTAAACAAGATTATACTGACGAACTCAACACAATCAAATACATAGCAATGAAAAACGGTTACAACCCCAATTTAATAAACAAACTACACAAACGCATCAAAAACAAAAATAACAAAACACAAAATACCAATAACACACAACACAAGAAATACATCACACTCACATACCATAACTCCAGCACACACAAACTTGCCAACACATTCAGAAAACACAATTACAAAATAGCATTCACACCAACAATACCATCAAAAAACACATCAACGATACAAACAAGGACATAGACAAATACAATAGAACAGGGGTCTACAAATTAAATTGTAATAACTGCAATAGTTTCTACATAGGCCAGACGGGAAGATCTTTTTCATCCCGTTACTCTGAACACTTAAAGGCCCTTTCCAACAACAATATACATTCTGCGTTTGCCACACACATACACACACATAACCATAGCTACACCAACATAGATACTAATCTTGAAATATTACACCTCTTACCCAAAGGGCGAAAACTCAACACAGCTGAACAGTATGAAATATACAAACACCACACAACACAACCAAACAACATACTAAACGACCAATTGCAATATAAATCACAGACACTGTTCGACACAGTTATACACAGAACAAACAATAATTCGGATCCCCGCGCCAACCCCCTTCCCCTATACACCACCCCCACTATACCTTCCAACCAACAAACGTTACTAGGTACTGGCAGTCTGTCGCAAAGCTGAAGAAGGCGAACACGATGCCGAAACGCGTTCTACATACAAAACAGACAAGTAAGTTTCACTTGAGAAAGTTTTCAATATATATAAAGTGTAGTGCAGTGAAAGAAGATGATGAACAAACAAGACACCTATTTTTAGTTTTGTAAGAAATATAGCATAGGCGGCGATTTAGTTCAGCCTATAGGCGGCACATTTGTAAATCCGCCCCTGGTCATAGTTGTTTGTCGCGTCATAGTCGTTTTATTTTCATTAGTTTAAACATTTAATATAGTTGATCCATAGTTTTTTCCCTGGTATTGAGGTGGCTTGTTTGTGTTGTAAACTATAAAAAGAAAATCTATTTAACAATTCCAGCTTATCATTACTAATTTACAGTGGTTTGACCTTTTGTTAACTATGATTGACAATAATTTTAATGTTTAACATTTTCCTAGGTTATATTGTTTCTTTAGTACCTTGTTTTATTCTTTTACAATTATTATTTGTCCTGTTGGTTTAATACCTTACTTTTAATTACAAATTTTCTCTGTTATTTTATTACATTGGATTAAAATGCTTATTATACCCTTATTCTTGTACTTCATTAACAAACTTTATAAACAATTTAACTTAATGTCATGCTTCCATGATTGATATTCTAATAAACCTTCAATAGTTAAATTAACTTTTAACAAACATAAAAAACTGTTTAACATATCATAACATTAATTCTTTTTTTTCCAGTTTAACATCATTAGTTATTTAATCAACCATAAAATACTAGTATTGGCATATTACTTGGTACACTGCTTTAACTTTGCCAATATTATTGGTTTTGTTGATTTGATACCTTCTGATTAATTACCTAAGTTTACACTTTATTGCATTTTTGTAACATTATTTATAAAAAATAAAAGATATACCATTATATTGGCTTATTTTCATGCCCACCTGGCTATGATTCTAATGAACATTTGAACAACTAAACTACTTTTCATTTAAACTATACTACGGTTTGACACATAGTAATAATATTTCCTTCCAGCCCATTTTGCTGTGTTTAATTAATTGATCATTGTTTGTATTATAATTAATGGTTGCCCTTTCCCTTGAATATAGTCATATTTCAATAAGTCTAAGGAATCAGTAACTTAAACAAGTATTATTAACATTGTTAACCATATACTTAGTATATGGTTATAAAACATTTAGTTTATTATGGGTTTATAAAACACTTTGTTATGGGTTTTCCTACATATTTGTTGTGTTTTCATGGTAATGATTATTCATCTCACTTGAACACTGGCACTAATCTTCCCAGTCCTGTCTGAGTGACTAATACTTATTATCATTCACTGGTTTCCACTTTTTATCCTGCTATTTTCTCTCATCAATTTCACTCTTATTATTTAATCTTATATACATTATTTTCTTATAAAATATGGTACATTTGTTCATTTACTGAATGCATTGTACTTCATGGTTTATTATTATGCTTTTGTTTATATTTATTTTTATGGTTTTTGTTGTTGGGTTTTTACATTAATTTAGTTCCCCCATTCTGTTACACATTATGGTCATTATTGACAGTGATTCACTATTCCAGTCTAAGGGGTTTTGGGTATTGTCAACATTTTAGTCAGTTTGTCTGTATTTGTAAATTGTTTTAAGAGTATGGAACGTTCTGTTATGTTACAATATGTAGGGGACAACAGACATAATAGGGAGAATTCTCAAGAAACATCATATCTGGACAACGATCAACATGCACACCAAAAAAAAATCAACGCCTTTCTACAAAATCCAAAGGACCACATACACTTAGAGGGACAAGGTGCGTACCAAATACCATATAAAAACTGTGACCAATTATATGTTGGCCACTCTGGAAGAAATATCCATCAACATGTCCGTGAACATGAATTGTCAGTAGCAAACCAAGAAGACAACACATCCCTGATGAAACACACCAAAGAAACAGGACACACTTTCGATTTCAAAAATACAAATATCTTGGAATGTGCTAACAGTAAGAAAATCAGACAGTATAAGGAAGACATCAAGATTGACCGGATAGGGGAGGTAATGGTCACTGAAAGAAATGAATATACTAAATTAGCAACAGCTTGGAAATTCCTAACCGACAGTTCTCAAATTAACAGACAACATAGACAACACACTCACCCCCACAATCAAATCCTTCGACGGCAAAATCACAAAGGAAGCAAAATATAAAACACACACCGTACCTAAATCAACATCAGTACACATAGAAAATGTTCCAGGATTATGAAATGAAAAGTCGGCAATATAAAAATCACACACACACACACACACGCGCGCGCGCACACACATAAAGTCCTTTTTTTAAAATAATTCTTAGTGTTGTGAAAGGGAGGAGTTTGCTCCTTAGGTATCCTGGTTTCCATTTTGATGTGTTGATTCGAAAGTTGCAGCAGTTTTAATAAGCACAGCCGTAGGTAAAGTGTCACTGATGCAAAAGTCTAATATATAGAAACTTAAAAATGTATAGACTTTTTTTGGAATTCAGAGTTTGTTTTCCAGCGGTTGTTTGACTGAGTTCACTAAGAAAAAAAACTGTTGGTGTTTGTATGAAGTGTTTGTTCTGTTATTGTTTTTCAATTCATGATAAGCAAAAAAATATTAATTTGTCTAATCTTTTTTAGAATTTTGTTACTCATAGAAAGATGGGTATGTTACAGTCAAAATTTGCATCAATTTTTGTCAGTTTATTCAATTATTTACTTCAGTAAATGTGTTTGTTTATTCTTGGCATTGTTTCCATGACAACCTGGTACCAAGGATTTTGTATATTTAAATTTTTTAATATTGAATATAAGGGGAAATATTTTAAATAATTTTTTTGATTCTTAACAATATGTAAAGTAAACATTTTAGTATTAAAATGCAATGGTTGGTGCTTCCAATACTGTTAGTGTGTTTGCAGGTCACTTTTCAAGAGTGTGAGTATTGAAGAATTACTTTAGGTTTACTAATATTATTCATATAGAAATCAGGCACTTGTATAATACTGTACGTTAAAGTAATATAGTGTGTTCCTGGATTTTGTCATCCATGACATGTCCGTTGATTAACTAATTATAAGTATAATACTACTGACTTGGAACACTAAGTTTTTTATTGGTAAAAATGTAAAATTTTTACCTTGTAGCCTGAACTAGTTTTTGCTTATTACAAGCTTCATCAGAGCTAGTACAAGCTGCCTCTGATGAAGGTTGTAATAACTGAAAACTGGTTCAGGCTACAATATAAAAAGTTACATTTTTACCAATAAAAAACGTAGTGTTTTGAGTCAGTAGTATTATATTTATAATTAATATAGTATGTTAACAAATTCTCTGCTTCTCTGAAAGATTACTGTGGTGAATTGTAGACATAGGAATCCAAATGTCAGACTTTTTTCACCGCAGAAAAATTATATGGAACGATGTTTTGGCCACCCCAAACAATGGGCAGCTGACTTCAGGCTAACTATAAACTAGCGCATAATGGATATAAATAAAAAATAATACTCTATCAAGTGATAGAGAGAAAAAATGTGTCTACATAGTGTATTATAAAAAATATTATGAATATATAATTAAGAATGACTTACTAGGACGAAACAGAAAACACACAAAACAACACAAGACACGATGCACATGAACCCTGCACACCACCAAGGACAACAAAATACTGACAGAGGCACAGATTCTCTGGTCAGCTGTTTTCTCGATTAATTCAATGGAAATTCACTAGGTATGTTGTCATATGCACCAATAAGAAAAATTAAGGGCCAGGAGAGTTATGGAATGGCCTCCACCAGGAAGAAGGAAAAGAGGAAGACCATGTATCACCTGGATAGAAGAAATTCAGACTATATTGAGGGGACGAGAAATTTAAGACCTTTGGACGGACAAGCAGCAGTGGAAGATGAGAATTCAATCACTTCTGTAATCTTTGGTTCCGGAAAATATGTAAACATTGTACAGCTGGAAATAATAATAATAAAGGACAGTTTTCAGAGTGAATCAACATCGTCATTATACCACTTAATGTTTTGGTGTGAATGTAGTGGAAAGTTCACTGTGTACTTGAGTATACATTTTTAAATACACATATATTTGTAGATGACTAGTTAGTTTTAGTTATGACAGTCCCAAAGTTGAAAGTATGACAGTGACAAACAATTATTACTGTTTGACAGTATCATCTTTGATGATATTCATTTTTTATTTATAACGACATTGTAAGAATACTCACCAACTACGTTAATATCAAGGATAATAATATTACCATTCTCTGTAAATATCGATAACCATAATCAATATACTGTTAAGCACATTAATTTCTTCACCAACATAGGAAATGAAATCTCATACATTCATTCTATAAATATCCTTGAATAAAGTTGCAGTTTTTAGGCCGTACTACCTACATATAAAGGATCTATAAAGGATCCTTCTCACAAAGTTCAAAAAATGGAATATTAAATTTCTGCTGCAACATATAAGAATGAGTGGTATTTCTTATCTGATAAGGTTGTATTCTTAATAGCTAGCATGTCCTTATGCTAATGAGGTTGGAAACTTGCATAGCCTGTGTGTTTGGGCCTGGAAGCGATGTTTGTAAGGTTGGCTAATGTTACAATTTCAAGTGCTCTATAGGTTTGTATGCCTCCCAGAATCTGGTCGATTATTCTGATGGCTCTAGGATAACCCCGTAACTTTACTGTGTCAAACTGGTGACCTGGCTGAGTATAAATAGTGGTGTTTTGAAAGCGACCAAATGGTTGTGAATTCAGCGTTTAATTGGGCAGTGGTATTTAGTGTAAAGTGTTTATTGTTAATTACTGTATCCAGAGATTTATAATTGGCGACTTGTATTATGTGTTGGACAGTTGTAAACTTGGAAAATTGTTGAATACAACTGTTTATTGAAACCGTTAATAATTAAACTAAACATAAGTATATCACTACCAACTTAAAACAAAGTTTTTTATTGGTATCCATGTTGTTGTCGATGTTTGTGTGTGTGTGTGTGGTTTGCTTCATAGAGGTGGTTTGCAAAGGTGGATTCGGTAGTGGAGTGTAGTGCCTTTGTGTGTTCAATGTATCTTTGTTTGAAGCAACATCCTGTCTGGCCTATGTACGAGGCACGTCCAGAAAGTAAGAATACAAGGGCTGTGTAGGGCATAGGGAAATTTTTTTTCAAAGTTGGCACCCGTGACGTGTAGACGGGTTCTTAACGGTCAAAATGAGATATCGAGCGCCTCAGTCTGTTACAAAATGTCGTCGCAGCAGCTTAACATGTTCAACCAGTTCGTCCCCCATTTGCTCCACGTACCGAGGGTGAATCCTTTCTCGACTCAATTGTGACTGGGGACGAAACGTGGGTGTGTCACTATACTCCTGAGTCAAAAAGACAGTCTCTGCAGTGGCGCCATACCCATTCGCCAACATCCAAAAAATTCAAAGTTCAGTCTTCACAGAGGAAAATCATGGCATCCGTCTTTTGGGACCGGAACGGGATCTTGTTGGTCGATTTCATGCCCAAAGGGACCACCATCAATGCTGCATATTGTGAGACCCTAAAGAAGTTGGAAAAAAATCAAAGACAAAAGGAGGGGAATTCTGACTCGTGGTGTGTCACTCCTTCATGACAACGCCAGACCCCATACCGCCCGGCTCACTCAGGACCTGCTCGTGTCGTTTGGATGGGACATTGTGACTCACCCACCCTACTCCCCGGACCTGGCACCCTCGGATTACCATCTTTTCACCAAATTGAAGGAGTTCTTGGGTGGACAGCGATTTTCGGACGATGAGGAGGTCATGGAGACTGTGAAAAAGTGGCTTAAGGAGGTGGTATACAACAAGGGTATACAAAAGCTGGTGCCCAGGCTTCAAAAGTGCATTGACCTCAACGGCGATTATGTGGAGAAATGATAACATATTTTGGCACATACCCTGTAAATTTCATTAAAATATATTCATTTTTCGATTTTTAACAAGTGTTGTATTATTACTTTCTGGACGTGCCTCGTAGAATTTGTTGCAATCTGAGCAATTTAGTTTATAAACACCAGGTAAATCAAATTTGTTTTGTTGTTTTTGTGTGTGTTTGATAGTGTGTGTTCTGTTTTGTTTGTAGTTTTGTATGCGATTCTGTATCCTGATTTTTTGAATTTGTGGGATATTTTTTCAGTGTGGTTATAGATGTATGTTAGTGTTATGAATTTGTTGTTTTCTGTCTTTGTCTGTTGTTTGTTTTGTGTAGGAATTTATTGACTATTGTTCTGTTGTATCCATTGGATTCTGCTAGATATTTTGTCGTGTTTAGTTCGTCTTTGTAGTCTTTTTTATCTAGTGGTATGTTGTTAAGTCTATGTATCATAGTTATTTGTTATCCTGTTATTAAAGTTAAGAGTAACAATTCCTCTGGTGTCCAGTTATCTGTTCCACTGTTTACAGAGGCCCGGCTCTAGGCAGGGGCGAACCGTGCCACTGCCCATGGTGGCAAATTTTAAAGGGCGGCAGATTCCGGGATGTTAAGTTTTGAAATTGAGAAAAAAAAATAAAATTATTCATTTAATTTCATCACAATATGTAAGATTAATAAGAATTACTTTATGTATAAAGTCAACGAAGTTTAACGAAGAGTCGAAAACTTGTGAACGAGAGAATGTAAACCTGACTTTTTCGAAGCCCAAACTTATTAAAACTTATCTCAGATCGAGTATGTCCAAGACTCACCTGAGTGGTCTGGCGACTATATCTATAGAATATCAGTTAGCTGAATCACTTGATTACAATGAAGGAGTTTGCCAGTCCAAAAGCTAGATGAATATTTTTTAACTAAGGTATATGATACATTACTTGTGTTATATTTCAATCATAATGAATTTTAGTTAGTATTTTAATTTTAAGTCATCACATAGGCATACATTTTTGTTGTCTCACGATTCCTTGTATTGTCTCTACAATTTTTATTGTAGCTGTTCGCCGCATAGTAAACAAGAAAAAGTTCTATTTATTTGAAAACACAACAATGCAAACATTCCTAGTCGTCATTTGAAGGCAATCGCCATATCTTTAGAGTAGGTCTAGTGTGTGTGAATGTGTTCAGAGTTAAAATAGGGAAGGGGCGGCACTCATAAATACTGTACAGGGCGGCAGAAGCGCTGGGGCCGGCCCTGTGTACAGATGTACTATAGTTGTAACAATATGAAAAGAGAATTGGAGCTAAATAAATGAATATATCAGGAACGGACTATTATTGGGAAAACATGGAAACGTGCCATAGGTATGTAGATATTCAACAAGTCTGTGATAACATAAGCAGAGAATCATCGTATAAGACAATGTTTGATATAAGAATAATTCCCAAATTAACTGTCTAACAGAAAATTATGATCTTATTGGAGGAATCTGCTATAGCCAAGGATTTCAACAAGGAGACAGATTGGTGTCTGTCTTATTTAGTATAGCACTGAGATTAAAAAAAGATGTACCTTGCCTAAAGAAGGCTTTAATAAGAAGGAAAACTTATGTTGCACCAGTATGAGAAATATCAGGTTGTGATATTAGTTAGCAGTTTAATTGCCAATTTTCATACTCTAACTTTTAGCAAATTATTTTATTTATTTTTACCCCCCCTCTATAAGTAACAATTAAATTAGTTTTTGTGCTAATTTTTTTATTCACTTGTGTCAAATAATCAATACATACTGGTACACTTATTGGTTTCATGAAAACCGCAGTGTTATTTGTTTAATTAAAGATTTCATAGTTTCTTTATAAGTAACGTGTTGAGTTTCTTGTAGGATACTTATATTATCCAATACATAGTAGTTATGAAATATCAAATAGTAGTTACTTCTACAAATAGTTATTTTTATCGCTTTAATTGACCTATTAATATTACCTTTATTAAAGAAAAAAAATAATACAAGGTACTTGTAGAAGTAACTTCTGTTTGATAACTAAAGACTGCATGCGTGTATTATAGATTCAGCTTACATAATTAAATTTGAAATTATCATTTACAGACAATCCTGAAAAGTGTGAAGGTGAAAGTGGGATTTTTGTGTTTTCATCTGACAATGTAGATTTACTGGAAGAACAAAGTCGTTTTGCGAGAGGAGGTGACAAAGCTAAACAGAACTGTAATTCTGAGAAACTTATGAATTTACTAAATAACCTTCAGGTTTTCAGTCCTGAAAGTGTGATTGGTATTGCTGCTTCAAAGAAGTTTGACAGTATTTGTTAGTAAGTATATTACTGACTAAGGCTTTAAGGCTTTTATAATTACTAACACTAATTATTGTACTTATTTCAGTGAAATACAAAATGTAAAATCACAGTTCAAATTTATTGTTTTTCAAAGCGGTTGTTATATATTGTTATGGTCTACTTGATCTTGATCATTGTAGGTACAGTGGAAAACAAAATACAAGACACCAATTAAGTCACTAAACACCAGCTTTAATTTATACAGTTAAACAGTTCGTAATTAATAACACAGTCTTCTACAACAAATCAAATAAAAATTGTTCACACGCAATAAAATGTCCACTAATATTAAAACACAATTGTATTACAATTATACCGCCTGATTATAAAACAAAACACTTCACTAATAACACTTGAATGCACATAGTAATATCGCTTGTAATCGCGCGACAATAACTGAAAACTAAGCAGCAGATATGGGCTATTTATAGTCTACTGTCTTCCATAACATGCGTCCTTAACAAGCCATCGAAAATTCTAGAGGACACTTCAGCACGACCTTCGCAGAAACACGCACCGCTGGGCTAATTGAGATGGTTCCAGAATGCACGAGACGTGCCGCATTATGTAATACTGCCTCACATGTCAAGTGTCACGTAGACCACCACATTACATTCCAGATCCCTCTGGAATGTTCGATAAACACGTAGATTGTTCTGTGATGTAACACTGCCCCCTCCTTAAGCCTGTTCGTCCCGAACTGGCAACCAGTCTCTGAAGTAATACTTAGCAGGCGATCTAGGTGGACAGCCTTGACCTTTCGCTGTCCTTCCTGTTGAATCTGATAAACAACATCGTTGATTCTTTTTTTCACAGTGTAGGGTCCTTCCCAGTTAGACTGAAGCTTAGGTGAGCGACCATGACGGCGCTTTCGGTTGAACAACCAGACCTGATCTCTTTCTTGGAAACCCATACTATTGCTGCAAATGTCATACCGAGTTTTCATTTTATCACTGGCAATTTTCAGCCGTCCTCTTACCAAGCGATTCATTTCTCGCAGTTGGTTTTCCAATTGCAAAGAATAGTTCTGTGGCTCTTGGGACTGAGTCTCAGGTGATCCAAACATTAAGTCCCCAGGAAGACGAATCTCCCGCCCAAACACCAATTTTGCTGCAGTCATGCCGGTTGTGTCGTGTACTGATGATCTATATGCCATGAGGAATAGTGGTATACATTGGTCCCAGTCTGATTTGGTTCTTGTCAGCAACCTTCGAAAGATGCTGCTCAAGTGTCCTATTGAATCTCTCAACCATCCCGTCTGACTGAGGATGCAGAGGCGGTGTCCTGGTCTTTTGAATTCCAAGTAGACGGCATAATTCTTTAAACACTCCTGATTCAAAATTTCTCCCTTGATCCATATGGATTTCCATAGGGGCTCCATAACGGCAACAGAAGTTGTGAACTAACTGCTTTGCCACAGTGGTAACCTCCTGATTTGGAATTGCGTAGGCTTCCACCCACTTAATAAAGTAGTCACCTACAACCATGATGTACCGGTTTTCATCGTCAGTAACTGGGAATGGTCCAGCAATGTCTATGGCAATTCTCTCGAAAGGCAGTCTAACGTTATACTGTCTCATTTTTCCCCTACTTCTGGTTTGTGGGCCCTTGCTTGCAGCACACATTTCACATGTCTGAACCCATTCCTCTACGTTGTGGCGAAGATGAAGCCAATAGAATCGTTTCTGTATTTTGTCAAGGGTTTTGTTAACGCCAAGATGGCCTCCAGACATTCCATAATGAATCTCCTTCAAAACAGACTGCACTTTACTTCGGGGAACTATCAACTGCATGACCACGTCTCGTCCATCTGCATTTTCCCAAGCCCTTTTCAGCAATCCGTTCTCTAAGGTAAGGGATTCCCATTGTGCCCAGTAGCTCTTCAGCACTTCTGAACCATGGCAGATATCTTGCCAATCCAGGCGGCGACCTTCCTCTTTTGCTGTCAAGATCGGTCTAATGTCTTCATCAGTCATCTGTTCTTGTCGCCAGTCTTGTGTTGTCCAGCTGTCTGGCAAGAAATCTACAGTGATGGCTTGAACATGTTCGCTTGAGTTTTGTTCTTCCTTTCTGTGGCAATGTCAGCAGTTTTCCGGGCACGGTCTTTGTGATAAGCCATCTGCATTACCATGGAGGCCCCCTGTCGATGTTGTACCTTGAAGTTGTACTCTTGCAGACGTTCGAGCCACCTTGCCAACTGTCCTTCCAGATTTTTAAATCTCAAGAGCCATGCAAGCGCGACATGGTCGGTACGTAGTGAAAACTCTCTCCCATAGAGGTATTTATGGAAGTGCTCCAAAGCTCTGACAATTGCCAACAACTCTCTCCTTGTAACACAATAATTTCTCTGGTTTAGAAAGTGTTTTGCTGTAATATGCTATTACTCGCTCTTCACCGTTCTGCACTTGAGACAAAACTGCTCCTAGACCAGTATTGCTTACGTCTGTGTCTACGATGTACTTCCCTTTGGAAGCTGGAAAAGCGAGAATTGGCTGCGAACATAATGCAATCTTCAAAGTCCTAAATGCTTGGTTACACTCTCTCGACCACTGGAAGTTTCATTTATTTTCTATTAGCTCATGTAGTGGTTTAGCAATAGTAGCGAAGCCTTTCACAAAATGTGTGCAATATGAACATAACCCCAGGAAACTCCAAACTTTGTGTTTACTCTTCGGCACTGGCCAGTCTCTTACAGTGTCTACTTTATTATGATCCATGCTAACACCCGCTGCTGAAACCAGATGGTCCAGATACTGTACTTCCTTCTGGAATAGAGAACACTTCTTTGGGCTCAGCTTCAGTTGGGCACCGTGAATTCTAGTTAGAACCTCCTTAAGGTTTTCCAAATGGTCTTTGAAAGTCTTCCCGATGACTATGACATCGTCTAAATAAACAAGGCAAATTTTCCATATCAGGCCTCGGAGTACCAGGTCCATCAATCTTTCAAATATTGCCGGTGCATTACAGAGTCCAAATGGCATGATGTTAAATTGGAATAAGCCACTTGGGGTCGAGAAAGTGGTCTTTTCCTTGTCTTCTTGATGAAGACCCACTTGCCAATATCCGCTCTTTAGGTCCAATGTGGAAAACCACTGTGCTCCGGACAACGTGTCGAGTGTATTGTTAACGTGACGTAATGTATAGCAGTCTTTCTTTGTAACGTCATTTAACCTCTGGTAGTCTACGCAGAAACGCAATCCACCATCCTTCTTTGCTACCAGTACTACAGGAGAAGACCATGCACTTGACGAAGGCTCGATTACTCCCTCTGTCACATGTCCTGTACTAACCGAGACATTTCCTCTTGCTTAGATAATGGAGGCCTTCAAGGAGGTTGGCGTATCAGTGTTGTGTCCCTGGTATTGATGCGATGTTGTACAAGAGAGGTTCTTCCCAGTGACTGTCCCTGAAATGCAAAAGAATCTTTGAATTCATGTAAAAACCGTCCGAGTTCTTTTACCTCACCCCTTGAGAGGTCGTTAGAAGATCTGTTCAATAATTCCTGCAGTTCTTCTGGTAATTTGGAAGTATCCCAAGCACAACTGGATCTTCGTTGGGTCACTCCGGCTACCCAGGCCACAGGAGTCAATTTGCCTAGGAGCATATTGCTTTGTAAAGTGAAGCTTGATCCAAAATATTCTCCACTCTAATAGGTACCGGTACATTTCCGGTTTCGTCAGGATTTACTAAACTTTTGGCAATTAATATGCCCGTTGTGCTGACTACCTGGGGTTCGTATATAGAGCACTGGTTGCCCCTAGTATCTACCTCAGTTCTAACCATGATGATCTTTTCGGAGTTTGGTGGAACAGTTACGGCCACTTGGTTTACAACGTCCATCGATTTTTCTGCTGCCGTCATTGTTGATAGCATTACCTCTTCGCCTCCGATTCTCAAGACATTGTTTTTGAAGTCGACTATAAATCCGTATGCATTCATAATGTCCACACCAAGAATTGCTTCATCCACAATGTCTGCAACAAGTACTTGATGATTAAACTCAAGTCGACTGAGGCGTAGGCGTATCTCCACTTTCCCATACACTTTTACAGGCCGTCCAGTAGCTGTCCGCAAGCTGCAAGTGCACCAGATTGGCTTGAGATCTTTCACCACGTCGGGGCACACAATAGAAACTGTTGAACTGTTGCGCCTGTGTCAACTGTAATTGAGGTTGGCCTCTCTTGAACAAATCTAGTAACCACCAAGCTCCCACTGTTTTTCTGAAGTGTAGAAATTGTGTATTGTCTAGGGGCTTCGTTCCTCCAGTTAGTCACAGTTAGTCAGCACACGCCCCATTGTACCGACTACTGCTCATTTCCCTGCTGCTGAATTCTAACCCGACAATCTCATTGTAGATGTCCAGGTTTCCCACATCTATAACATTTCGGTTTTCCATCCTTTCTTATTTTATTCTGTCGCGCTGACCGTCGAGTCTCTGTTCCTTGTTCTTCTTCCTCATCGTCTGTGCCGTCGCGATCTTTTAGCGCGCACACTTTATGGCTTGACGCTGATTTGGCGGCCTCAAATTGCAAAGCATGTACCAGGGTGTCCGCACTGTTCTGGTGTCTTGCCATTCATAACACTTGCTGTAGTTCGTTATCTCGGACACCAGCAGTAAATGTCTGCATCGAAAAACTCGTTCGAAAATCTTCTGGCGCTTCAGGATAGGCCAGTCTAATTAGTCTGTCGATACTTGCTTCAAACTCTTGAATGCTCTCCCCGGAATGCTGTCGCCTTGCTCTCAACTGGGTGCAGTACACATCTTGCAAATGTTTATCACCATACCATAATTCTAGAGCTTTTATCAACTCGGCATAGATGTTCTGGCTGTCAGGTGGGAGTTTCTGTAGTAGTTCTGCCACGGGTCCTTTTAATGCGAGAACGAGTGATACTGCCTTGTCTTTCTCTGTCCAATTATTTGCGCATGCAGCAGCTTAAAATTGGTAGAGGTACGTTGCCCAGTGACTGCTTCCATTAAAGGTTGGAGCTTTGACATGAACTGTCCCTACTGGAGGCAAAGTGACTTTCTCTATTATCTTATTTTCTTCATCTTTTTCTGTCTTTATCATTGGTACAGTTTGTTCACAAAGTTGTTTTGGTTGTAACTTCAGGCACTGATCGACTTCATTTTTAATCTGTTCTTTTATATTTGTAACCGAGTCTTCTATTTTTGTTGACATAGCTTTTTCAACACTCGAGACAGATTTTTCTACTTCAGCTATTTTTAATGTCATTGATTCTTGTACCTCTGATATTTTAGTACATTGTTTATTAAGCTCACCTCGTAGGAGACCCAATTCTGCGGTACTATGTTCTTGAATCTGTTTCTGCTCCTGTATTAATGCTTTGATGTCTTCTGTTTCACACTTCTATTCCTCTGCCTCCTGTTGTCATCGTTCCTCTGTCTCTTCTCTTTCTTGCCTGCATTTTTCATCCTGTCTTTTTTCTGCTTCTTTCGCCTCCTGTCTGCATCTTTCCTCTGCTTCCAGCAGGAGGGTTTTCTGTCTCTCTTCCCTTTCTCTGCATCCTGTCATCATCGTTCCTCTGTCTGCAACAACAGCGCCTGGAAATTTTCCATCATCTGAGTGGCATCCATTGTTTTCTGATTAATTACGAATTACACTCGTCTTGTACAAAGTGTCCACTGTTTCCACTGTTAACCATTCTATCCCACTTCTGACACCACTGTTACGACGGTCTACTTGATCGTCGTAGGTACAGTGGAAAACAAAATACAAGACACCAATTAAGTCACTAATCACCAGCTTTAATTTTTACAGTTAAACAGTTCGTAATTAACAACACAATCTCCTACAAAAAATCAAATAAAAATTGTTCACACGCAATAAAATGTCCACTAATATTAAAACACAATTGTATTACAATTATACCACCTGATTATAAAACACAATACTTCACTAATAACCACTTGAATGCACACAGTAATATCGCTTGTAATCGCGTGACAATAACTGAAAACTAAGCAGCAGATACGGGCTATTTATAGTCTACTGTCTTCCACAGCATGTATCCTTAACAAGCCATCGAAAATTCTAGAGGACACTTCAGTGCGACCTTCGCAGAAACACGCACCGCTGGGCTAATTGAGATGGTTCCAGAATGCACGAGACGTGCTGCATTACATAATACTGCCTCATATGTCAAGTGTCACGTAGGCCACCGCTTTACATTCCGGATCCCTCTGGAACATTCGATAAACACGTAGATTGTTCTGTGATGTCGTAACAATATTATCTCAATAGTAATTTTTAATGCAACCCTAATTTCAAATGGTCATTTTATAAGGGCCATATGGCAAAATTGTTTCAGATCACTGTCCATATTATTCATTTTCATTGATATGTGTTGTAAGGTTAAGATATGCGATACACAATAATTGCGAGAATGTAGGGTTTGATATGGATTAAACTTAGATTTTAAAAATTCCTTTAAACGGATAATTATTTGTACCTAAAATAAAACCTGATATTTTTGTAAATGTCTGCTGATTAATAATACAGATGATGATGCTGGCTAATAATTAGTAATGTCTAGTCTAATGTCTGGCTAGTAATTAGTGTGCTTTTGTGAAGAACCAAGAAGAGATATGGAAAAGCCCTGGTTGAGGGAGTGTAGGCCTACACAAGAATATGGATGAAGAAAATAGGTGAAGATGTAATGAACCGGTTAACAAATTGAAATGTGTACTGGCACACTCTGTTGGTAGAATTACAAATAAAAATGTTATTCTTGTTGAAATAGAAGTAGTTCTAATAATAAAGTTATTACAAATTAAAACAAAAAATACTGCTTTTAATGGTATAAGGGATTGATTATTTGTCATCTTCTAGCCAGTGATCGAAATAAAACTGTCGGTATCACTGTCCAACACGTGGTTTATTTCCAATATCACAAATAATTTTTCACAGATAAAAATATAACTCTGAAACTAAAATTTTGATTCATAACTGTGATATAAATTATTAACACAATCATAATTTATGCAAACAACAACACAAGTATAATATTGATCTACAAATGTGGCATCAAACACACACACTGACCTTATAACTCACTGAACCAAATTGACAATAAATACTGACTAACTCACTGTTTGCTACCCCCTTGTATATGTTGGTAATGCTATACTAGGCTTATAACTCACCTTTGTCACTAGAGAAGCTGAGAAAATTCTAGGTGCTATTCTAGAATCTCATAGAACAAAGTATGTTTACCTATCAATGCAAAGTACATTTATATAGAACATTCTAGTGTTTATCAATATACATAAATTATATATAAATTCTGGATAATGTAAATACACGTGAGTACATACTTACCCTATGTGAGTACTTATCCTACATACTATTCTAAATAGTTTTAGTAATACTAATCACAATAATACTTAATACATTCTTGGAATTTGTTGTCCGTGACGTGTCCATTGATTAACTAATTATAAGTATAATACTACTGACTCGGAACACAAGTTCTTATTGGTAAAAATGTTTACCTATCAATGCAAAGTACATGCATACAGAACACTCTAGTGTTTGTATACATGTTATTAAAACCTACAATTTTGTACATCAAATATATTATGTTGTAAACTAGGGAACCCCAACCCGCATTCAAAGTAATATTATGAATATATTAACTAATTATAAGTATAACACTACCGACTCGGAACAAACTCTAGTGTTTGTATACATGTTATTAAAACCTACAATTTTGTACATCAAATATATTATGTTGTAAACTAGGGAACCCCAACCCGCATTCAAAGTAATATTATGAATATATTAACTAATTATAAGTATAACACTACCGACTCGGAACACAAGTTTTTTATTGGTAAAAATATTTACCTATCAATGCATGTACATGTATACAGAACATTAAAGTGTTTATATACATGTTATTAAAACCTACAATTTTGTACATTAAATATAGTATGTTGTATACTAGCGAACCCCTACTGACAAATTAAAGTAATATTATGAATATATTAACTAATTATAAGTATAACACTACTGGCTCAGAACACAAGTTTTTTATTGGTAAAAATGCTTACCTATCAATACAATATACAACATGTTTATCAATCAATGTTGTATACACCCCACTACCGAATCCACCTTTGCAAACCACCTCATTGAAGCAAACTACACATACACAAACATCGACAGCAACATGGATATTCTACACATACACACAAAAGGCCGAAAACTAGACACTCTTGAACAATTAGAAATACACAAACACACAAAACACATAAAAACGACATCCTAAACAAACAGACAATTCAAATCACACATATTATTCGAACATATCATACCCCACACACACAACATTGATCTTTCAAAAGATGGTGCCGTCGCCAAGAACAAAACGGACAGCGCTTCCGGTGGGCAGCCTCTGATGAAGCTTATAATAAGCGAAAACTGATTCAGGTTACAAGGTAAAAAGTTTACACTTTTACCAATAAAAAACTTGTGTTCTGAGTTGGTAGTGTTATACTTATATTTAGTTAATCAATGGACACACCATGGACAACAAAATCCAAGAACAAATTATGGATAATGTAAATAAACATGAGTATGTACTTATCCTATGTGGGTAACACATCCTACATACTATTCTAAATACAGTGGAACCTCCAACACGACCCTTGATGTAACACTCATTTTTCAAGGTCCCGGCAAATTAAATACTTAAACTTGAGACCTTTATATAAAGCGTTTTTTGGCCGGTCCACAAAGAGCGTTATATCAAGGTTTCACTGTAGTTTTAATAATACCAGTCACAATATAACTTAATATATTCAAAACATTATTTTGAACATGGGTTGAGGGTTCCCTAGTATACAGCATACTATATTTGATGTACAAAATTGTAGTTTTTAAAAACATTATACTGCAAATGAAGAAGTTCCATACAAGATTTGCAATGGGCTGGTATGTGAACATATAGCATTAACATGATCATTGAAGTCTTGCTCAGGCAATGGGGAGGAAGAGCTATATCATAACAAACACCTTTTGTTATTTATTGTTTGTTGTTCAGTTATTGTTATTCAATGTTAATTAATTATATGATAAATTTATAAAATGAAAAGCATAAACACCTAGAAGAGGTGAAGGGAAATTGATGATAACATTAATGAAATCTTTAAACTTTGTTAAATTGTAAAACAGCGATTATTTAGTGAGGCTTAAGAAACAGATTAATTATTAATGAGCAAAAATTGAGTTATGAAACAAAAGTAATTTTAGATCCCAGCATATGCTGAAAATGGTTTTAATTAGTGAGTAAACACACTGAGGGTATTAAAAAAAAACTGTGCACTATAGGCCAGTGAATGAGAAATTAAGTTTATTTCTGCTTATATAATCTCCTATTTGCTGAAAACAATTTGTTTTGGTTTTGTTTGTTGCAACTCCTGAATTACCAATGCATGTTTATTTATATCCAATGAGTTATTTTCTTCTTTATGACCTGAAGTAAAATTATTTTAGCTTTTAAATTTTGTCTTTAACACTGTTGATTTGTTTTTTTAGCAATGTTTCACAGACTCAGAAATCAGCTGATGACTATCTCAAAACCTGTAATTTAACACCCGATCAAGAGACTTATATACATTTGTTTAATGGTATTAGAACACTTGTTAAAAAATTATGTTCAGCCTCACCCTATCGAAAGTGTAAGTGTTTGTGTAATATATCAAGTAAGTTTGCTTCACATTTAGTGTACACTCTAAAGTGGATGTGAAAAGAATATGGATATAGAACGTGTGTGTGTGTGTGTGTGTGTGTGTGTGTGTGTGTGTGTGTGTGTGTGTGTGTGTGTGTGTGTGTGTGTGTGTGTGTGTGTGTGTGTGTGTGTGTGTACGAGGGGGTACCCAAAAATAACAGGAATTTTTTTTTAAAGCTATGTATTTAATTTTTTTTACAAAGCAACCTTATCACCTTCAAAGTACTCTCCATTACACTTAATACATTTGTCCAATCTGTGATCCCACTCCTGGAAACATTTTTCAAACTCGTCTGTTGTGATGGCCGACAGCTCCTGCCTCTTTTTTTTCTTTACCACTTCCACATCGTCAAAACATTGTCCTTTCATGTCCCTCTTCATTTGCGGAAACAAGAAGAAATCGCACGGAGCGAGGTCAGGTGAGTAAGGGGCGTGGGGCAAGGGAGTCATGTTGTTTTTTGCTAAAAACTGGCGCACTGAAATGGCTACGTGAGCAGGTGCATTGTCATGGTGGAAAAACCCTTTTTTGTCGCACATTGTTATGCAATCTTTTTAAAACCTCCAAATGGTCCGTTGTCGGTCTTCAAGCACGATTGCATGAACTTTTTCAACATTTTCGTCAATTCTGGAAGTTGACGGACATCCAGAACGAGGTTTGTCATCAATTGACATTTCACCTTCTTTGAAACGAGAAAACCATTGGTACACTTGAGTTTTCCCATAGCACTATCATTGTAAGCTGTTTTCAACATGACAACAGTTTCTGCAGCATTTTTCCCAAGCAGGAAGGAAAATTTCATAGCAGCTTACTTAAATCCGCCATGACAAAAAACGAGGAGCAAGTGAAACTGCTTTTACAAAATGAATTACTGCGACCGAACACGACCTTCCCAGGTGACAACAATGATGGCACTGAACTCGGAACGAGTTGCACTACGCTCGCTTAGCAGGAGAAATGCGTACTACGTAAGCTCCGCCAATTGCAGTGCTATTCCGGTTATTTTTGGGTACCCCCTCGTATGTGTAATTGTTAATCTTGTTATTTGAATTAAGAGTCTCTGTAACTCCAACTTCGCTGTGCTTATTTGCTAAACTGCTAAATGTCATGTTCTGGACGAGGCCTTTCAGTGTTTCCACCATTTTCACAACCTTGTGGTTTAGGACTTGAAAATGGTGGAAACACTGAAAGGCCTCGCCCAGAACATGACATTTTGCAGTTTAGCAAATAAGCACAATGAAGTTGGAGTATGTGTAATTGTTTATATTTATGTGTACACATATACTACCTAAAGAGTTTTGTTCAACAAAGAAAGTATGTGTGTGAGTGATTTTGTATGGCTAAATATAAAATTGAATTTGTATTTATAGAATTTATATATGCACATTTGCAATACTATTTATGCATTAAAATTTTTATATTACTAGGCATGTTTAGGCACACATCAATAAACTCTCTGTTCAGATTATTATATGTAAAATACTTATTATTAATTGTACTTGTTTTAACAGCATTTTCAGAATTCGCACAGTGCTACTCCAAGTTAAAGGCTGATCTTGATTCCTGTACAGGTCCAAAAAATTGGTCAGAAAATATAGAACCTGAAAAAGTTTGCAAGTGAGTAATATTTTAATATTTGCTTTTAATTTTTGACACATTAAGTATAAATTACAGTGCTGTCTTATTGAAAACTGTTAACGTTTTTGAGATTTATAATCCAAAAAGCATTTTTTTAATTAAAAAAATGAAGCTCGTTTTAAAATGTATTCAGTATTCTTATCATTGTGTATCCAAATCAAGTTTTAATGTAAAAGCAATTGGGTAATTGTAGATTCACAGTAGATGTGACTTATTTAAGAACATCTTATAGATTTTGCAGGCGGTAAGTTTTATTTATTTATTTGTTTCTTATGTAAATACTTTAGTATGTTTTTGAATCTCTGTCCATTGTGAGACAGAGTATTGTTTATTTTTTATTTGTGACGTTTTAGTGTTTGTTTTATGGCTGAAGACGGCTATAGATTTGTTGTATAGTTGAAACATTGCTTCATACAAAAAAAAAAAACAGTGATGGAAAAATCTGTTCCTCTAGTAAGCCTAACATAATATTTTTCACTTGACATTTCGATTTGAGATCATCCTCAGAAGCTATGAGTGACAGTTGAAAGATCTGTAGAAATTCCCACTGCTTAGAAGTTTTAAAGATCATTTCAATATATGTCAGTGCAAATCATGTGGAAGCTGTTTTTGTGCTCTGTGTCTCTGGGACATTCTTAGCAATATTGAAATTATTCCAATAAATGTAATCTATAGTTGATATAACAGATGGATACCAGTATTCTAGGAAAGATCTATGAGATTGTGGTTCTGTTGTACTTGTTTCAGAGATCAAAATGATTGTCATTTTTGGAGTTAGATTTCAAGAATATCAATGATTTGTAACTAATAAATTATTGTTGTTTATATATTTTTATATTACTTAATTCTTATATCTGCGTTACTTTTATCATAGTGCATGAAATCTGAAAAATGTCTTCAGAGTTTTAAATTATAGAAACTGCAATTATTGGAACTCTATCCAGCCAACATAATTTTATAATCTCTATTTAGTTCTATCAAACACTTCACGGAAATATTTAAAACAGAATTATCACTGTTGCACACCACTATAGAAAAATTATTCTGATTAGCGCTTTTAAGCTTCTCAGCTCATCATCAGATTGGAATTCCGATCTGATGATGAGCTGAGAAGCTTGAAAGTGATAATCGGAATAATTTTTCTATAGTGGTGTGCAACAGTGATAATTCTGTCTGTGATTATAACCTCTTTTTTTAGCATCACACACTAACACAACTTTCTTCATTAAACTTTTTTTGAAATATTTAACACAAATCAGTAAAACCTAACTCTAATTCACTAAACATTCATTTCTTCTATAGCATATTGTAGTGTCAGTAACAGTTGGCATTCTTTCAACTTATCTTTTCCAGATGTTCAAAACATTTCATACCGTTGTTCCATTTAGACTTCTAGTTTTGTTGTTGTTGTTTCCAATTTGGAAAAGTAAATTTTTAGTACTTCTAGAATCTTATAAATGATTTCTGTGTTTTCTAATATTTTGCACAATAACCATCTGCATCATTCTAGCATATTTATTAGTAAAGGAATAAATTTTACTTTATAAAACTTTCGATAATTTTTTAATCTTTTCTCTAAAACCATCAGTTTTTTTATTTTAAGATGAAATGTGCACCATGTTAGGATGTTACTGTCTGCATTGTGATAGTATGTTAGTAAGAATATTATTTTTTTCAACACGCCTCAACTGCATAGCTCTTATTTATTACAGCTACCAACCACAACTAATTAAAAACTAATTAGTGTATGTAGAAGTGACTAAATGATTACTGTACTACACTATAGTACACACAAGTTACAGTTAAATATGCAATAGTATTTTATGTTAATAGTATTAACAGTTTTTTTTTTGTAATAGTGAATAGTATGAGTTTGAAAAGTTTGTGGCTTACCAAATTCTGTTTTTTCTTTTTTTTTACTGCAAAGTTTGTGATCTTCATAACTGCTGTGAAGGATCAAGTCAATCAGATTATCAAACATTGTTAGTTAGAAACAGCCATGTAAACAATAAGCTGTTTTGACAGTTATATTGGAAATATTTAATGTTTATTGCCAAATAAATTTAATGCCAAACTTCGCTTGTACTTTGTCTTTCGACTTTGACTCACGTACTTTGTTCAACATTTTTGAAGTAGTACCATCTATAAATGGCAAATTTTTCTGTACGTTCCAAGGCCTCTTCGCCTTGCTGATGAGAACCGAACAGTTTCGAAAACAGATCATTGCAAACTGGGTCAATATCTTATCCCATTTTGTGCGTCTTGCAACCAAGTCTTTTGGATCCCAAAATGCTTTGAAGGACTACCGTTTGACAAATTAGTCTTTCGGACTCCAAACATTTGCAAAAAGGGTCACCTTTTGACAAAGATTGCTTGGCAAACACAAACTTATTCTGTGAGCATTACGCTCTAGTTATTTTTGCTTGTCTCTGTTTCGGCTTCAATTCGTCTCTTTAGCTAATGAAGTTGTGATAGCAGTTTTCACTGCCGACCACTACCTTAGGACAGAGTGGAGAAGGTAAAATTTCTCTTTTGAGAATTACCAAATTGTAATTTTAATGTTTATATTTTATTTGTTGTAATAAATTTGTAATTTTAAATAGATAATCTTGTTTTTTTTTATTTGTGTTTGTTTTTTAATTAGTAAATTATTATTGTGTTTGTAAATATTCAGATTATCCCAAACACTTTCCCAAACATTTTCACATTATTAATTTTTTGATCTTTTTTATGTTTTTAATAAACTTTATATTTTGAATGTCTGGAAATTGATGTTTATTATTTAGGCAATGCATTGTTAAATTATATTTGTAAATATTGGTTTTTAAAATGCATTGTGGTGCTGAAGGAATGTGTCATGTAGGTTTTTCTTTGTCTGGCCTACATAAAATTTATTGTAATCTGGATATTCTATTTTGTATATTCCGTTTTTGTTGTGAATATTGTATTTAGTTTTAGGGTTTATTTGATTAAAAACTAGATTATCTGTGTTATAAAATATTTTTAAATTTGTATATTTAAATATTTTACTTAGTTTTTGAGTTATATTTCCATAATAAGTAAAGGTTGTATATTTTTATATTATTATTATTATGTGGAATTTTAGATGTAGTGTTATTGTGTATTTGTTTAGTGAGTTTATGTTTTATTTTATTTTCTTATTTATTGAGAGTTTTAATTTTGTATCCATTTTCAACTGCTGTATGTTTGATAATATTCTTTCTTTGTTTTTTCCTTGTCATTAAAATGATACAGAAATGTCAAAAATGAACATTTTGGAAAATCTTAGTATTTACAAACACAATAACAATAATTTACTAATTAAATAAGAGACTCAAATAAAAATAAAACAAGATGATCTATTTAAAATTAAAAATTTATTAAAATAAATAAAATACTAACATTAAATATTTCCAATATAACTGTCAAAACAGCCGATTAAGTAAATAAACATTAAAACAATAAAAAATTTAAATAGAATTAAATTTTATATTAATTCTAAATTTTATATTAATTCGTTATTTTATATTAATTCGTTATTTTAAATATAATTATTTCACTACAGAGTCAGAACACAAAGTTTTTATGGGTAAAACGTAGAAGTTTTACCTTATAGCCTGAACTGGTTTTCGCTTTTAAAAAGCTTCCTCTTCATTATTTTATATTAAAATTGAAACAAATTCAATTGTTTGTTAGTTTTTATATTGAAATCAAATCAAATCAATTATCTGTTAATTCATTTAGAAACCTCTGAAGATACAGTCAGTGAAACTTGTATCAGATCAATTGAAATGGTAAAAGTAAGCTATAGCTACTTGCAGACATAATTATAATTTGATAACATGTAATATTATACAATAATGCTGCAAGGAATTCATTGAGTTACTTATAAAGAAATTATAGATAAAATGTTTGTGTGAATAAATTATTTATTAAAAACATTGTTAAAAGTAATCTTATTTATATTATTAAACTATTTAAATTAAGTTTGTAATAAAACTGATAACTGTTTCTCATTACAGAGCTTATCAGGAGATCGTGGACTGTTATTTTCTGAAAACTTCAGTTCAATGTGGAAATAAGGCTGCTGAAATATTTAAGGAGCTTGTTGTGGACATTATTAACAGTGTTCTTACTGTAAGTGTACTTCAGTACTTCATTGCAACTTTTTCTGGGGCTAAATACACATCATATAAATGCAGCAAACATATCAATTGAATATGTTTCAGTACAGTTGATTTATATTTCAACTGTGACACACTAGTCTTTGTCATTTTTGTTGTTAGTGAGCTTGAGTTAGTTGGTAATTGTTTTTCTCTAGTACTCAGACATGATGGTGGCAATGTTTTTGTACTTTTTGGTATTTGTGAAGTCATGAGTAGTAGGTAGGTTAGTGAAACATGATTTAACAGCTGTTACGATATAGATGTTATACAGGCTCAGGGTTCTGTTAGATGATGTCCAAGTGTCACCTTTTTTTAAAACATGTTGTTGGCAATACTCAAGGAATTCTAACTGACATGACTGCTGCCTAACAAGTGACTAGGATTTGTCACATGCTAGCAGTGGTGTATCTAGAATTTGGCTTTGGGGGGGGGGGTCCAGAGGGGTCAGCTTCATACAAAAGAAAAAACAAGTTAGTATTAATCAACATTACTATCTTTAAATTGGCTGAAAAACATGTGGTAACATCTTGAAATTAGTCCCATTAAAGTAAAGGGTAATAACAAGATAAAAATACACGTTATTGAAACATGGTTAAAAGTACTTATTAACTGAATTGATTTTCCTGTATTACACAATTCTAATGTATACCCTAATGATGTGTAATAAACCTGTTTCTATGTTTAAAAAGGAGCTACTACTGTATTAGCATACACAGCTGGAAAAACATTGCCTAAAAATTAAGAAATTAACAAAATTTTTCAACTTTTTTGACCCTCTGGGGGGGGGAGGTCCGGTCCCATTCGTCCTCCCCGTAAATACGCCCCTCCATGTTTTGCTCCACACAACTGTTTTGCTCACTGAAAAAAAGGTTGGCTTAACAAGTCAAATTCTATGCTTCTCTTACATGCACTTTAATATTGGAACAAACCTTCCCCAAATCTTCTGGATGCATTTCCAAACAAACTGGTGATCACTTCAGTACACAACTACACTGAGCACAAATCACTCAAATATGCAGTGGGCATGTTCGTGAATGGGTGAGAAGTGTGGCAGTATCTGGGTGTTTTGACAACCCACATACTATTATGACTATGAGCCATGGCTTAATATTTTTGAAATTTTAACAATTTATATAATAGATAGTGAGTCTAAAATTAATAAAATTTGTTGCACTATTTAACTTTTACTATAAAGTTTGTTGAAAAAACCTGGAGTAACTGATGTACACACAACATAAGGTCTCCCTTAATCTCTGCTTATCTGGGTATCTTAACCATGATGTCAGCGTGGGGAAATCGACAATTTTTGCAAGACAGAATTGGTACAGATGAGATTTTCCTTTGTATTCCACAGAAACAGCATATAGGCATAATATTAATAAACTGTGCCTTCCACACGACTTCTTCAAAACTTCTGCATGTTTTTTTTTGTGAAATTATACATTCACGTGTAGATTATTGTATATAAATGTATAATTTTATTAGTTGATAAAACTAATGCAACAAAACAACAAAAATGCACAAGACATATTGAAACAATTAACTGTCAAGGACAATACAATTAATATAATAACAGTGAAAGATTATAATTCGACAGGCCAAATTTGAATGTAGTGCATAAAATTACAATACAAAGCGATTCTAAAAAATCGTGAGCACATTAAAGTAATTAAGAGGTTGTCTAAATCCATCACGCTTGTCTAGTCTTAACAGACTATAGCGAAGTGGTTGTGTGAAAATTAATGAATATTACTTGTGTGAGATCATTACTAAATTATGTATTAATGTGTTAGATAAATTACTAACTTGCATTAACCGGTAATGTCACAAATTAAAGCAACTGTTATCAGTTGTAAATGACTTTCTAGCTCCACCTGTGTACTTGCATTGCTGATATGTTTCTGTGACATGCAAAAAAAAAGGTCCATACCAACAGCAGAGCAATGGTAAAACAATATACTGGCTTCACTAAAATTGATAAGTTGCAGTTAATGAATACTAACTGTGTGTTGATGTTGTGTCCATGTGGACTGAATGTGATGATGTCACTTTACTAGTGGGACACTCCGATTGATGCAGAGAAGCAATGCTACAGTTTTAAGAACACATTATTACATCAAAGTGTTCCAAGTGTAAATGTTTTTATTGTGGGACTTATATTTAATTGCATGATAATATTAACCAGTTCTGAACTGATTTTCCAGCTGAATAATTATAATTAATACTGTTCACTGTACTTTATATTAATAATTAGTTATAAAAGCATTGATTACACTGACATACATACATACATACATACAGAGAGACAGAAAGACAAACACAGTTGAGATGTTCAGAATGAATTTTAGTTGAACTGAAAATGACTGTATTAGTATTTATATTTTTTTCTAGGTAAAATGCAGTGGCACAAAGTTTGGTGTATTTAATAAAAATGTAACAGTAACAGCGAGTTCAGAAGCCTCTAGTTTTCTCCATTCATGGATTGTCAACATACTTTTACTGTATGTTTCTTCCATAGTAATTATCTTTTAATAAAGAAACAAATACAACGTACAAGTTTTTTTTTTTAGTATTACATACCAGTATTTCTTAAGGTCGATGTACATTATAAATATGTAAGCCCATAGCCAGAACTAGCAACTAGCAATCAGGAGGGGCAAAATATTTTCAAGGTTGGGCAAACCATTTTACAGAGGTGGCATTTATGTTTATGTATTTTCTATCCTTCGACTATTTATGTATATTTTTAGGCATATATATATATATATATATATATATATATATATATTTCAATCACTTTCTGCTACAGTCCGTTTCTTGATGTATATAATACTATAATATTTATGACTAAATTTACCTCAAGATATATTTTTTTTCCTTTAGGAACATGTTTCGGGAGATCTTGTTCTCCCATCTTCAGCCTTCGCCATCTTGTTTCTGGTGAAGTATTTGTGTGTTGGCTTCTGGATGTTATTGAGGTAGTTTGTTGGTCTTTGGTCCTTTAAAGTTGCATTATTGTGTGTGGTTGTGGTATCTGTTTTTGTATTTTGTGTATTTTCGATGTTGAGTGCTTTGAATATTGTGTCATGTTTTGTATTGATTTGTATTTGTTCTGGTATTAATTTGTTTTGTGTTTTATCGGTATATACAAAATTGAATGCCAAGATTGCAATAAATGTTATATAGGACAAACAAAAAAACAGCTGAAAAAACGTTATTTTGAACACCTAAATGCATACAAAAAACCAAATATATATAAATCCAATTTAGCCACATGCAATAAACACAGGACATGAATTCCCAGACATAACCAATGTAACACTAATAAAACATATACCACACAAAGGCACCATAATGAACATTTGGGAAAATTTACAGATTTACAAACATAAAACACAAAACAAATTAATACCAGAACAAATACAAATCAATACAAAACATGACACAATATTCAAAGCACTCAACATCGAAAATACACAAAATACAAAAACAGATACCACAACCACACACAATAATGCAACTTTAAAGGACCAAAGACCAACAAACTACCTCAATAACATCCAGAAGCCAACACACAAATACTTCACCAGAAACAAGATGGCGAAGGCTGAAGATGGGAGAACAAGATCTCCCGAAACATGTTCCTAAAGAAAAAAAATATATCTTGAGGTAAATTTAGTCATAAATATTATAGTATATATATATATATATATATATATATATATATATTGTAACGAATTTATATGTGTGGGACATCCATCTTATTCAAGCCCCGCGATGGAAGCCAATCTGTAACGAATTATTGTAGTCGTCTCTGTAAAACGAAGTGTATGGCATAGTGTAGTGTGTTCGCCTCACACTGGAGTCGTTACATCAATCCTTGCGCTAACGAAGTCCGTAGCGATGCTATAATTACCAGTGCAATGTGGTAGTAACCTTACCTGTTATTAAATAGGGGTTTGTGAATCCCGGGTGGCGCCAAATTGTTTATTGAAAACAATTAAAATTCTTAACTGTGTAACGGTACATATAACACTACATCCACCAACGTACCGAAAATTAATTTGAAAGCCACTACTGTTAAGAATACATAAAAGGTCAAGAATACCACCATGGATACAGAAGGAGAAAGTACCATATGTTAAAATAAGTGACGTATCATGAAAGAGTAATTACTAGCAAATGTACCAATAAAGAAGAAAAGAAGAATAAAGACGAGACGACTGACATACCTTACCCAATAGATCAGTGAGAAGAACAAGGAAACAAAAGAAGAACAAAGAATCAGTGGGAAGAAACACGGAAACAAAAGAAGAATGAAGAGTCAGGGAGAAGAACACAACAATAACGACCTCAAGAAAGAAGAAAGAAGAAACAATGGGAAGGAGACAAGTGAAAACAACGTCATGTATAAAATAAATAAGAGTGAGAAAGAGATCAGTAAAGAAAGAAGAAGGAAGATTTCCAGACCAGACACAAGGAAAAAGGGAAAGAAAATGGAAGATAACAAACTAACATAAACCTATAAAGGAATAATTATACTAAGAAGAAAAAGAAATGTTAATTAATTACATAATATAAATCCCTAAGCTGTATGGTAAAGTCAACACTGACCACAACTCATTTGATGAATACATTCCTTGTCCATGTAAAATAAACTGTAATCAATAAGGACTAAATATTATAAATGAAGAGTCACCAACAAACTGAAAAAGAATAGGATAAGTTTATTTTAGCTAAATGATGTGTAGATATAAAAAAAATAAGACTAGGTTCCAAAATATAAATGACCAATTGTACAGTGGGATTGATGTTAGTAAAAACCCACTAATTAACAATAATTAAGACAATAAAAGAGTAAACCAAAGGTACAATAATAATAACCAATAACCAATGTACAAACATTGAATGAAAGCCAATCAACCAGATTAATGCAGAAATACACAGCCAACAGCAACACATTACTGCTTACCAAACATGCAACATAACCTAATCTGGGCAAACAGTTTTCAATAAAACTAAAGAAAAACAAAGCCAAAATAATATCAAACCAGAATGTATTGAGCTAGGAAGTAACTAGATAATATAAGGAACGTTTTGTACACAATAGATAGTATAATAACTAAATATAAAAGCTATATTAATGTAATCCAATATAACTATAGGCTTGTAATAACAAAGATGCATGATGCAACCAAATTATGTTATAAACTTATTATACAAAGGTAGTAACTCAACTAACAACTTGAAGTAGGACAGAATACTGTTCAGATGAATAAATTCAACCAAGATAACTATCTAAATAAGCAAAATAACAATAATAACAACAAAACTATAGTAACAACTAGCTGCAAGCAATGTTGACAGCTACTAAACCAAGGTGATAACAAATTCAAATGCAGAATGAACTGCAGCACCTTGATAACAATATCATTGAGACCATTTTAATTATCATTTGAATAACAATCAGAATAATATGTGTAGAGTACCAAGCATACAGTAAGGTAACTCCATGAAGTATGACAAGCCTACTTAACAAACAATAGTTAAGGCAATAAACTAATAATGTAGGGAAAAAGAACACTGTCAGTAGTGACTAAACCCATCAATGTGTAAATAGGTCATGTTAGAAATTAGTTAAATGTTATTATTATTAAAATATAAGAAAAACAAATATGTGTAGTCATAGACCTAGGTTTGAATCTATGAAAACGGACATAGTAGTAATATTAAGGCATAGTTTTAAGGGAAAATTGTACAGTAAATTAAGAATACGTTATTACCATCGAAAATGGAATAAAAACAATGTATTAATAATAAATAATAGCTTAATGGACACTAAGTGTATATACCAAGTGCGATTTCAGCAACCCCGAATCCGAAATATATGATGAGGGGATTCAAATTAATCATCATAAAAAGTTAGAAACAATGAGGGTAATTAAAATGACATCAGTGCAGTTATAAGTAAGATATTGGACTTATAAAAATAATTGTATGATGCTGAACCCTTCCGCATGCGTATGTCAACCAAAAATTCTTAATCTCGACCCCAAAAAGTGACGCGGTTGTAAGCGTCTGTTTTGACGAAGTCCGCCGAAAATTGACGAATTAAAATATATTGACCAATCAGATCCTATAAAAAATATGAGATGCATCATTCCGACAGAGGAAGCAGAAACAGTCTTTTACCAGCAACGAAGCGAACTACATGCACGCCGTTTCTCCAGAAAGAAACGTGCGTTTGACAGCGACCAGATGTAAACATACGTTAACCTCAAACCATGAGTGGAGGTTATGTCTACTGAAGAAATAGTGCAGTATATTTTTAAGTGAAAATAATTCGGAGTACATGCGCATAGGAGTGAGTGTAGTGAAGTTATGAAAGTTTATTTAATTAATTAAAGAATTTTAATTAATTAAAAAATTTAAGAAAAAAGTGTAAACCTACGAACGACCAGTTACGCAAGTATCAAATACCCACAACTATTATATTATGATTGTATAGTAATATAGATATAACAGAACGCTAATAGCGACTTGAATTAACATCAGTTAATCAATTAAATACCCAATTCCTAAAGGAAGGGAACTCTGTAATACAGATAAACAATGTCAAAATTGAACGCTATAATGAACGACAATTTTAGCTATTTGTATAATTCGAATGTTTAGTATAAGTAAAGACATTGTATAACCAACTAGCAAAATACCCGTGCTTCGCTACGGAGTTTCACGTTGTACGTAATTGTACAATTATTGCTCGCTTAATAGTATAGCATTAGATAGATTGTACAAATTCTCAACTCTTAGTTTGTTTATTTACATTCATAGCAACAGCTATTTATTATTTATTTCGAGAAAATCGTTAGAGCCATTTCCGAGAAAAAAAGGACATACATTTATTAATTAATTGAACTTCAAAATTTTCTCGACTGTAAGAACCTGCAAACAACGAAGTTTTTCAATTTAAAACAATGATTAAAAACTCAGAGCTAAATGTATTCGGGGTTTCCAATAAACTGAGATGTCAACCACTTCATTTACAAAGTATGGAATTCCCGCGATAAATTTCATTATTTGGTTTTTTGCCCCTTAGGAGTGAAAGTTTTTAAAACCGTTTCTTAGTGAGCACCTAAGACCTATGATGAAGCTACGTTCAAAGTTTCATTAATATCCATTCAGTGGTTTCAGAGATATCGTGATCAGTGAGTCAGTCAGTGGTATTTGGCTTATATAGATATCTATATCTAGCCGATTTACCCAGCGTTGCTCGGGTTCATAATTTATTCATAGGCTCATAGGCACCTATTCTTGTTCTAACGTTATATTACTTGTATATTGTATAATCTTCCTTATATTGTTACGTTCGCATTCTCACTGGAGGAATACTCTGTAGCGCACCTGTTTAAGAACATGTCATAAACTGTATTCTTATATCTGGAGAAGAATTCTGTTGCGCGTGATGCTCCTGCTCGATTTCTAACTCTGGGAGAGGGCGAACAGCTAAATTAGTTTTCAATAAAATGTCTACAGTACTTGCACGCACTGCGTATTTACTGTCTTTTATAATTCATTGTGTTAATGTTGAAATAAGGCATTTGTTAAATTAGTGTCTCCTAAACTTATTCTAACAATACAATACCTCTATAGATTTCAGCTTATCAATTTTTAAATTCAAACCAAAGCAAGTGCATTTATATTGTCTGAACACTATGATCTGAATACATTTGCTATCAAAACTTTGTTTTTTATACTCGCTTATAACTTACTTCGATCTTAACTTATCCACTTTTAAATTCAAACTGAAACAACTCTGAATTCACACACTATTAAGAAGTTTCTTAAGATGCATACACCACCTTTGATATCATAACCTATATCTTTATTTATAAGAACCGTGGACTCTGGCCCCACCGTCTTTCGCGGGATCCGATCTAAGACTCCCCGGGTTCTGTGGATGAACTCCAGGGAAGGCCCGTCGGACGACTCCCGCACTATTTCCTACGCGGGAGACTTCCACCGACGCTATGGTAACCAGAATCTATTCTATTGGGTTGCGATAGTAACCAGATCTAATAGTTTTTAAGACCCAAAGGACCCCCCAAAGGATCGTATCGAAAAAACACTTGTCCTCTTTTGGTTCTCCCGTTGCGTAAAATATTTGTGCCAAGTTTGGTTGAAATCGGTCCAGTGGTTTAGGAGGAGATGTGGAAGACCCCAAAGGACCCCATCGAAGAAAACACCTATCCTATGTTGGTTCTCCCATTGCGTAAAATATTTGTGCCAAGTTTGGTTGAAATCGGTCCAGTGGTTTAGGAGGAGATGTGGAAGACCCCAAAGGACCCCCCGAAGGATCGTATCAAAAAAACACCTACCCTATGTTGGTTCTCCCGTTGAGTAAAATATTTGTGCCAAGTTTGGTTGAAATCGGTCCAGTGGTTTAGGAGGAGATGTGGAAGACCCCAAAGGACCCCATCGAAGAAAACACCTGTCCTATGTTGGTTCTCCCGTTGCGTAAAATATTTGTGCCAAGTTTGGTTGAAATCGGTCCAGTGGTTTAGGAGGAGATGTGGAAGACCCCAAAGAACCCCCCAAAGGACCCCATAGAAAAAAGCACCTCACCTATGTTGGTTCTCCCGTTGAGTAAAATATTTGTGCCAAGTTTGGTTGAAATCGGTCCAGTTGTTTAGGAGGAGATGTGGAACATACATACATAAAATAGGGGGGGGTTTGCCCATTAGGAGTGAAAGTTTTTAAAACCGTTTCTTAGTGAGCACCTAAGACCTATGATGAAGCTATGTTCAAAGTTTCATTGATATCCATTCAGTAGTTTTTGCTCTACGTTGATTCTATGTCAGTTAGTCAGGCAAACGTTCCCCCCTTTTTCCCCCTTTAAAGGTCGAATTTCCAAAAATCCCTTCTAGCGGATACCTACATCACATAAGGAACCTACATGCCAAATTTCAAATTTCTAGGTGTTATAGTTTCGGAGATTTCGTGATGAATCAGTGAGTCAGTGGTATTTCTCTTTTATGTATATAGATGAAGGGAGTATGTGCCCTAACCATTAGTCAGATAAGAGTGTTCAATATTTTGTTTCAATAATTAAGTAAGAGTTACACCAGAGGGTGGCATAAATATATCCAATGAATAACAAATACCTGAGATAGGTACATCCAGTCTAGGAGATGATTATGATCCATGACACTGAATTCTATATCACTTGTTAACAAATAATTAATAACTTTTAAACAAACAAGGTTGCACAAACCTATCTTAATTCAATGTTTAACCATGAACAGTTGTTCATATCTTATATTTTTTCAAATTAATAATCCATGAATTTATATTTTATCTACTTGTTCTAACCGTAGCAATTTTATTAAATATGTGTATTTTGCAGACTCAAAGAACCTACTACTACTACTACTACTACTACAATTATTAATAACATTACAAGTTTAATAACACTTCATAACCTATTTGTTTATCAACACAATTACTAGACTAGCCAAATGCAGTCATACCAACCTGAGATTTTAAAATGTTTTAGAGTCCATGTTCAAATTTAACTGTTAACCAAAAGGAAAGTAAATTATTTTATTGTACTAAATTTTATTGTTCTAGAATTGAATAAATCATTATTGCCATTTGAACCTTTGAAAGAGTTGGCTTTTATTGTAATCAGTAAATACAGCTTAGTGAGAAAAACGAGACGGTTGGTACCAGACTTCCAGAGCGAATCATTCAAATGGAATGATTTTTTCCAACCGCACCAACCTATATATATTATTACACAGTACAAATTATCGTAAATATCATGTTTGTGTATGTTTATGTTAGTGTATAGGCAGGACATTACTGATCATCTCACCACCGCTGATCAACGGAGAGCCAACGGAACTTCAAGTGAATCAATTCTAAGAAGTGAATAAAGAATATTTTATAAACCAAATAAACTGACAATTAAAACAGCGATAAAAAGTGTAAGTAACCGATTTATTCACTACCTGATTCAACAATAGGTTGAATTGGGTGGAATAAATCACTAAACAACGACTTAATAATAAAGTACGAGCTTTGAATAATAATCATAAACAAATTACAAGACCCCATATTAATTAAAAAACCCTGAGACTAATAATTATAAATATTTAAAATACAGACAGATCTCGTCGTTTAACAACTAATGTCTTAATAAGGTGTTCTCGCCAATGACGGCAGGGGCATTCAAATAATTCCTGCCTTGGTTAGACCAACTGACTCGATCAGGTAGTTTGTCGAGTTGCAGCGTGAGCGCTGGCCGTCAAATCTAGTTCGCTAACAAACACAAATTATATGATACACTCCCTATGAAATAAAAACAATGGTTACACTCTGTACTAGTTATTTTAATGGTTGATTTGTAATATTTCAGTTTGACAATAAAATTATACTTGTTGATTAATAAATTTGCACCGACATTAGTTTTGAGACGTTTTTCTCTAGGGTTGACGAATCGATTTTGGAACGATATTGTCAGTCCAGCATGGCTGCTGTTTTGTTAGTGGATAATTGTATTCGTTCAAAATCTGGAGTTCTTTTGATTATAAGACAAATATTTTCTATGATTACAATAAAAAGTACATTACCTTACTTTATTTGTACTTAAATAATAAGGTGTGTGGTTATAATTTGTTCTGGAGTGTAGTTAAGTGTATTTATAAAGTTCGTAATAGATCAACAGGTTGTATTCTAAGTTAACAAATTTTCAGTGTTTTGTTTTTCTTAATTAATCTTTGAAAGAGAATATTCGGTTTATAGTGAGATTTCAAATTACTTTTAGCAATATTTAAAGTGAGTTTATTTTTGGAATTTGGGTAATTCAAGGATACTTATCGAATCAGACGACTTTGTATAATCAAACATTGAGTCGTAATTGGATTGGGCTGCAATTGTATTCAGTTTTCATTAATCTTGGGGCTTAAGTATGTTTTGCGTCCTTTTCATGTTGGATGTAGTCATATTTTCATTTAATTTCCTGGTAAAATGGTCCTTGGCATCAGTGAAATGGTCTGGTTGTTCGTCTGTTTCTTATTGGTTCATCATTTGGAATTTTGTTTACCTTTTTGACATATTAAATTAAAAATTTAGCCGTTTAAAATTTGGCTTCTGTTTTGCAAGAGCGTCACTTTACGAGTAACGATATTCAACAGAAATTTTGTAACTAACGGTGGTTGTCAAGGTTACTAATTAAATCTGATTGGCTTAGATTGACAAAAAACCATTGTTATCATATTTGAATTCTTTTCAAAATCCTTGTATATCTTCTGATTGCTTTTATTCTTCTGTCTTCCTTCCTAAGTATTAACTGTTATCACTGTTATTTGTATTTCCTTTCAAAGATTATTTTGATATCCCATAAGTTTGGGTTATTTTATGTTTTATAATTATTTTAATATTTGCTAATTACCTTTCTCTTTTAATTTAAATCCTTATTCTAATATTTTGCTTTTAATAAGATTTACAAATTATCCTTGGTTAGTTATTCGCCTTTGATTTGCTAATTTCTTTGTTAATTTATTACAATTTGTAGTTGTTTGTTTTTGACAGTTAGACATTTCATAGGCCTAAGCAGCCATTATTGGTATTTACTTATTTCGTACAAATTACATCTCATTTTAGCCTAATGAGCTTAGTTTTGTTATTATAATTGGTTGTGTTATTTGTTGATGTGTTTTGGAACTGTTTTTGTGTTATTAGTATGTTACTATTATTTTATACTTCGTATTGTTTAAATTAGCAGCCATCCTTACTATTTCTTTTATGAATTTGCTAACTGCTATAATTTTTTATTGTTCGACTAAGCTTTTCGTCATTACTGACATCTTCAGGTCTTAAACAATGTTGTTTAAGCAAATTTAGCAAATTCATAAAAGAAATAGTATTATTTTATACATCATGAATTGCTAATTATTTACTATCTGGTTTTCTAAGTCATACATTGCTTTACTTTCTTACTTATTTAATTTGCCAATAATAACAATGTGGCGATTATTTACTATTTTTGATCACATAAAATACAACATCTAGGCCCATGGTCTGTATAATTCCTCCAGCCATATCCTCTTCATAAATTTGCTTAAACAATTATTTAACAATTATTAGATAATATTTGTTTACAGTTCATTTCATTTTATATTATTTTTTGGGTGATAAACAACATCACACTTTTTGAACTTACTTAAATAATTATCCCTTATAATATGGGGTGTTTATTGATTTGTCTTAACTTCTTATTTTTTAACTAATCTTTACCTTCACTCCATGGTAACACTATCTGTTTCCTCTTTCATGGGAGTCTCCCTTTTAAATACTATTGGATACTTTTAATCTTAATAATGAGATTCCTTTTTTAATTAATACTGTTATCATCACTCTTCAGTGTTCATTACATCTTAATTAATTGTTTACACTTAATACTATTCTTAACAACTTTCTTAATTACTAATATTTTTCACTGTTAATCCTTTAGTGTTTATTTTTTTATCCTTCACTATTTTTCACAACTAATATTCTTTATAATACATTATTCTTATTTATTCATCACCTTCACTTTTAAATTATCTATTGTTTATTATAATTTATTTAGTGTTTTTTCTTTATCACTTTACTTTGGGGTTTTTACACTTTCACTTTTGCACTTCTTAAATGTTTTTGTTTTAAGTGTTTCTAAATGGGTAATCGCTATAATTACTTTCTCACTACCGTACTATCTCTTTCATTACAAATGTCATTGACAATATTAACAATTTTATGTCTCTATTGATTTTATCATTACATCTAACTCTAATTTGTGGGTTAGTTTGCTTTTATATTTAACATTCTTTAATTGAGTTTCATCAAATATCATTTATCTTTATTACTTAATTGATAATAACATTTATTTATTACTTAGGTTAGTCATTGGTTTCTTTTTCAATATTACATTTGAGTGTACCATTTCTCCTGCTTTTATTCTTTATTACTTGTTTGTGTCTTATTGTTTGATTTCCTTTTTATTTTCCTTTATCTTAGGTTTGTTTCTTTTTCATTTTCCTCCTTCTTCACTTTCAGTGTATTTGATTTATATCTTGGTTCTCCACCTTCTCCTTTGGTTTTATTTTATTTTGTTGCATTGAGTCATTCAATTCCTTGTGTTGTTTCCTTTTGCTGGGTCAATCACTTTCTTATTTGGTTTTATTCTTGTTTGGTTTCGTTGTTCCCTTCTTCTTTCTGTTCTTCTCGTTTGGTCAGTCACTTGGGTTAGGTTATGTCGTCGTTTGTCGTGTCATTGTCATTTTATTTTCTTTATATTAAACATTTTATTTTATACAAATTACTTTTTTATACTCAGAATCATCTTTTTTATCTCTGGTATTGGGGTGGCTTATTTGTGTTGTAACATAATGCCTCTCCTTCAAAATTGATCATTTTGATAAAACACTAGCAGTGTTTTATGAAATTATCAGTTATATATTATTTTTCCTTTTCTTTCTTGTTTGTTTCTTCTTTCTTATTTCTATTCTTACTTGATTCATTCCATTTTATTTGGATCTGTTTTTATCTATTTCCATTAGTGTGTTCTCCCTTTTATATAATTTTTCCCTACCTTTTTAGTAGCTGGTTTCTTCCATCTCTACTCATTTTTTCTGAGACCAGAGGAACATCATCTCTGCTCAGTTTATTTTGATTGCTGAACTTATTCTCAGTCAATCTTAAATACCTTTTTTGTCATCTTGTGACTTAAATTAATAATAATAATATATTTTGGGATTGTCCACTTTGCGGTTTGTTTTTAGATCACTTTAACCTTTTACTCATTCTTCCTTCCACTGTACCTTTGCTATATACTGTCATCTACTATCATACAGTTGATTGTTTTTTATTTATTTAAGTTGTTAATTTCATTATTTTTAACTTTTCATTTGTTTGTTTTTTCTTCTTGTGATCATTTTAATTATCTTAGACATCTTTTTTCTTTTTCTTGGTTGTTCGCCATTATTTTGCTTTAGCCATTTTCTGTATATTTGCTTTATACAGTTTTTTTTTTTTTTTTACCAGTTTACAAAAAAATTTTTTTTTTCTTTGAATACTCAATATCCTTTATAATTTTAGGTATTTGTCTTAGCAGTTCGTGCTTGATTTTATTTTTGTTTAATTCATTTTGTTTGAAATATTATTCTAAATAATTTTTGTAAGTTTGTTTTTCTTACTTTATAGGAATTTTTGTAACATATTCCTTTCTTGGTACTTTTTGTTTAAATATTATCGTAAGTTTGTGGTTCTTACTACTTTATAGGAATTTTTGTAACTTATTCCTTTCTTATAATTTTTTATATTATACTTCATATGTCAACTTTATTTTATTGTAAGTTGATCTTACTTTGTAGGAATTTTTGTAACATTCCTTCTTTTAATATTTTATATTAGGTCTCATAAGTCATCGAAATATTGTTGTAAGTTGTGCTCACATAATTTTTGAATTTTGGTATTTGTTTATTTACTTATTTTTCCTCGTAAAACTTTTTTATAGAAGCTTGATTGTAAACTCCTTTTATCTTTTTTGTGGTTGCATTGCTTATCTCGTACGTATTATTACTCTTGTCCTTGGTTATTACATAGGGTCCTATGTATAATAATAACAACAGTTTTTTGGCTATCCCTTCAAGTGTACTGGGTAGTTCACGGTTTTTTATCAATACTCTTTCTCCTTCGTTATATTTTATTATTTTAGGTTGGTTTTGTGAATACTTTGCTTTTTGCTTTTCGATTTTCTCCATGATTCGGCTATAACATTTGTTTTCATCGACGGGTCTTCTGGGTTGACTGGGAAATCTATTAACTCTTGTATCTCTCTATGCGGTTTTCTTCCAAACATCATTAAATATGGAGTGTTCTCAATAAAATGGTGGTAACGTATATTTAAAAATTCTTCGGTTGAAGCTAAATATTTCTGCCATTCTTTTTGGTTATCATAGCAGTACGTTCTTAGAATACGTCCCACCTCTCTTAACACTCTTTCTGCGGGATTACGGCTGGGGTGGTATTTGGATGTTTTATAGGTTTTTATGTTTACCTTTAATAATTCCTCTCTCCACTTCTTTCCTTTGAATTGTGTCCCGTGGTCTGTTATAATCATGTATGGTTTTCCAATTTCTGTGATGTATTTATTTTGTATTATGTCTAATATTTTCTTCATAGTTGCTCGGTTTATTGCGTATAATTTTGTGTACTTGGTGTAATGGTCCAATATTATTACTATAAACTTGTGTTTATGTCTCCCTCCGCTACGTGGGAATGGTCCACATATGTCAAAAAACACTTTTTCTAGCTTGGTGTTTGAAGTGATGGGTATCATTGTTCCCTCTTTTCTCTCGTTATTTGTTTTGACCATCTGACATATTGTGCAGGTTTTAATGTTCTGATTTACTTTTCTAGTTATATTTTTAATAAAAATTTCCTCCTCCAATGCTTTTACCATTTTCAATGTTCCCATATATGTCCGTATCGGACAGGTAATCTTTAATTATTTTGTTTTCTAATGTATTTGGAACTACAAGTCTCCACGTTCTTTGATTCTTTTTGGTTTTAATAAATAGTATATCTTTGTGGATGCTTAGATAGTTCTTATCTAAAAATGAACTTTTCCTTGTGAAACTTACTGTTTTTCGTTGGACGCATTTCGGCGTACGTATCCGCCTTCTTCAGCTTTGATTCAGACTGCCATCATTTCGTAACGGTTGTTGTGTGGAAGGTGTAGTGGTGGTGGTGTGTGGAGGAAGGGGATTGGCGCGGGGATTCAACTTGATGTTTGTTTTTTGTAAAATTGTGTCAAAAAGTGTATGTGATTTATATTGTAATTGATCGTTAAGTATGTTGTTTGGTTGTGTTGTGTGGTGTTTATATATTTCGTATTGTTCAGTTGTGTTGAGTTTCACAAGGAAAAGTTCATTTTTAGATAAGTGTTAGTGCTGTGAAAGAAGAGATGAATAATCAAGACAACAATAATAGTTATTTATTATTTCTTCATCTTCTAATAGTCTTCTTCTTATGTTTAGTAATTTTGTATTTAACTTCTGCCGTACTGCTATTTCGCTTATTATATCTTCCAGGTCCTTCCTATCCTTTAATATGTAATAAACTTTGGCGATTTTCTCCTTCAAATGTTTGGTTTTCTACATTTATTCTGGACAATTAGTAAATTTATTTATTATGGTTTGATAGTTCTCATTTAATTCGTCTTAGTCGTTTAGTAATTTCTTGTCAATTATTCTTAAGTTTCTTCTTTAAATATCATTTGTTTCTTGTTTTGGTTATTATTAATTGGTTTAATTAATTTAATGCTCCTTCCTTTCCATTGGTTTGCTTGGTCATTATCCTGAAAATCAGTCCCATTTCTCTGTGTGTATCTTCACTTTGTTTACCCATGACCCATCATTTCCTCTGCACTTGTGGTTCGGATAACCTTGGTGTATAGAACTATTTTCTTCCTTGTGATATAGGTTTCTTCTGTTTTGTACCACAATTCTTCTAATATCATATGTTCATTGGTACCCATGACTGCTTCCATCATTTTATTATGTGGTTCATTATTCAGAGAAGTTAATCTTACCTCCATCACTGATGTTATCATTGGTTTTTTATTCAGCATTTCTATTTTTGGTAAATTCCATTTTCTTATCGATTTGCTGAAGTTTTCCTCCGCTGGTTTGTTGCGAATCCCTCCTATTTTTTCCTTTAAGGTCCTCCTACAGTCTTTATATTTTATTAATTTGCTTTGGTCGGTAAGGGGTAAATTAAACACATCGATTAGTCCATGCTTCATCATCTCCAATTCTTCTCTTGTTTTTAGTATTTTCTTTTTATATATTTTTCCTATTTCCTTTGTTTCCTTAATCTTCTTAATCATTCGATTCTTCTTTGTTCTTCTACGGTTGGTTTTTATGTGTTCGATTTTCTTATTGTTGTGGTTATCTTTATTCTCAGAAAACAATATACTTTTGTCTTCTTTATTCTCTATTTCCTCATTGATACCTTCAGAAGTGTTGTTTAGTGTTTCATTTAGTTGTGTGAAACCACTATCTAATGTTTCATTAAGTTGATCTGCTGGATAATTTGTTTCTTCCCATTTCTTGTTCATCCCCGTTTTTGTCTGCTTGATTTCTTCACGATACCCTATTAGTATGTATCTTAATTCTTCTCTATTCTTCTCACTGTCTTCCTTCAATTGTCTTTGAAGTGTTTCACTATTGTTCTCGATCTTGTTGTTTAATATCTCCAGATCTTTCTTGATCTACTTCTTCAGCTCCTCACTCTTCTTTTCTAACGTTTCTTGGCTTCTCTTCAATGCTTCATGGTTGCTTTCCATCTTATTATTTAGAAGTTCTATGTCCTCCTTGATTTGTTTCTTTAGTTCTTCACGATTCTTCTCATTATCCTCCTTCATTCCCTCTTGTAATGATTATATTTTTTATTCAATTCCTCATTGTTTTGGTCTATTTTTTCTTCCATTTTCTTCAAAGTTTCTGCTATGAAGTTCATCAAGTCTTGCAGGCTCGGACCTCCTTTTACTGTTTCATGATCTCCCGTCTGTTGTTCCCTCTCATTGTCTTGGGTTGTTTCCTCCGGTTGGTTGTTAATCATTACTTCTGTTTCCGGTTCTGGCTGGTTTGGGTTGTCTGGTTGGTCTTCTTGAGGATTCTCTTCGATCATTTCCCCGATCATTTCTTTAATCTCTTCCATCTCTTCTTGGTCAGTACCTTCAGTTCCTTTCTTTGCTTGATATCTTGTAACCATAGCATGTCTCATAATCGCCGCTAGTCTTTTTTTTCTAGCCTCACCAGTTGGTCGCCAATCTGTAACGAGTAGATGTATGTGTGGGACGTCCGTCTTATTCAAGCCCCGCGATGGAAGCCAATCTGTAACGAATTATTGTAGTCGTCTCTGTAAAACGAAGTGTATGGTATAGTGTAGTGTGTTCGCCTCACACTGGAGTCGTTACATCAATCCTTGCGCTAACGAAGTCCGTAGCGATGCTATAATTACCAGTACGACGCGGTAGTAACCTTACCTGTTATTAAATAGGGGTTTGTGAATCCCGGGTGGCGCCAAATTGTTTATTGAAAACATTTAAAATTCTTAACTAATGTCTTAATAAGGTGTTCTCGGCGATGACGGCAGGGGCATTTAAATAATTCCTGCCTTGGTTAGACCAACTGACTCGATCAGGTAGTTTGTCGAGTTGCAGCGTGAGCGCTGGCCGTCAAATCTAGTTCGCTAACAAACACAAATTATATGATACACTCCCTATGAAATAAAAACAATGGTTACACTCTGTACTAGTTATTTTAATGGTTGATTTGTAATATTTCAGTTTGACAATAAAATTATACTTGTTGATTAATAAATTTGCACCGACATTAGTTTTGAGACGTTTTTCTCTAGGGTTGACGAATTGATTTTGGAACGATATTGTCAGTCCAGCATGGCTGCTGTTTTGTTAGTGGATAATTGTATTCGTTCAAAATCTGGAGTTCTTTTGATTATAAGACAAATATTTTCTATGATTACAATAAAAAGTACATTACCTTACTTTATTTGTACTTAAATAATAAGGTGTGTGGTTATAATTTGTTCTGGAGTGTAGTTAAGTGTATTTATAAAGTTCGTAATAGATCAACAGGTTGTATTCTAAGTTAACAAATTTTCAGTGTTTTGTTTTTCTTAATTAATCTTTGAAAGAGAATATTCGGTTTATAGTGAGATTTCAAATTACTTTTAGCAATATTTAAAGTGAGTTTATTTTTGGAATTTGGGTAATTCAAGGATACTTATCGAATCAGACGACTTTGTATAATCAAACATTGAGTCGTAATTGGATTGGGCTGCAATTGTATTCAGTTTTCATTAATATTGGGGCTTAAGTATGTTTTGCGTCCTTTTCATGTTGGATGTAGTCATATTTTCATTTAATTTCCTGGTAAAATGGTCCTTGGCATCAGTGAAATGTTCTGGTTGTTCGTCTGCTTCTTATTGGTTCATCGTTTGGAATTTTGTTTACTTTTTTGACATATTAAATTAAAAATTTAGCCGTTCAAAATTTGGCTTCTGTTTTGCAAGAGCGTCACTTTACGAGTAACGATATTCAACAGAAATTTTGTAACTAACGGTGGTTGTCAAGGTTACTAATTAAATCTGATTGGCTTAGATTGACAAAAAACCATTGTTATCATATTTGAATTCTTTTCAAAATCCTTGTATATCTTCTGATTGCTTTTATTCTTCTGTCTTCCTTCCTAAGTATTAACTATTATCACTGTTATTTGTATTTCCTTTCAAAGATTATTTTGATATCCCATAAGTTTGGGTTATTTTATGTTTTATAATTATTTTAATATTTGCTAATTACCTTTCTCTTTTAATTTAAATCCTTATTCTAATATTTTGCTTTTAATATGATTTACAAATTATCCTTGGTTAGTTATTCGCCTTTGATTTGCTAATTTCTTTGTTAATTTAATACAATTTGTAGTTGTTTGTTTTTGACAGTTAGACATTTCATAGGCCTAAGCAGCCATTATTGGTATTTACTTATTTCGTACAAATTACATCTCATTTTAGCCTAATGAGCTTAGTTTTGTTATTATAATTGGTTGTGTTATTTGTTTGTTGTGTTTTGGAACTGTTTTTGTGTTATTAGTATGTTACTATTATTTTATACATCATGAATTGCTAAATAATGATGCCGAGACAGCGGCCAATAAACTGCAAACTTCAATCGCAGAGGTATGGGATTGGACTCGACGGTGGAGGATCAAACTCAATGAAACAAAATCAATACACACCAATTTTACCAACAGAAAAATAGAAATACAAAAGATCTACATTAATGAACAAGAAGTGCCGTACTCTAACTAACACTGCTAAGTATTTGGGTATGACTCTGGACGCAAAACTTAAATGGAAGGAGCATGTGAAAAAAAAGAAAGAGGAACTCAACATAAAATTCAGGAAATTGTACTGGCTGTTAGGTAGGAATTCACAACTAACAGTTGAAAACAAATTGCTGTTGTATAAACAAGTGCTGAGACCTGTGTGGACTTATGGTGTACAACTCTGGGGATGCACCAAGAAATCTAACATTCAAATGATCCAAACTTTTCAAAACAAAGTACTTAGGAGTATCGTTGATGCCCCCTGGTATATTAGGAATGACAATCTGCACAAAGATCTCAAAGTAGAATATGTCAGTGAAATCGTAACAAAATATGCAGTTAACCATGACAGGAGAATTCAGACTCATATAAATCCAGAAATGCTTTGCGTGGTGGAAGAAGCTTCGCACACGTTAAGAAGGCTTAAAAGATTGAAGCCCCAAGATTTGGTGACACACTAGTGCATTTAAATCTGTAAAACTCTAAAAGAGAGAAAGGCAATAATCTCAACCCGGGGAACAGCCAGTGGGCTTCTACCCCATAAACCGTGACTGTAATATTAAAGAAAAGCAACTTGTTGGGCTCGCTCAGTTGTTGCAAAAAGAGGTGTTTTTAGTGGGTTAGAGTCCCACACTACCTGGAGCTACGGGGGTCCAGTGTGTCTAAAGAGATTTTCACCTGCCCTGCCGGAAAAAAAAAGAATTGCTAATTATTTACTATCTGGTTTTCTAAGTCATACATTGCTTTACTTTCTTACTTATTTAATTTACCAATAATAACAATGTGGCGATTATTTACTATTTTTGATCACATAAAATACAACATCTAGACCCATGGTCTGTATAATTCCTCCAGCCATATCCTCTTCATAAATTTGCTTAAACAATTATTTAACAATTATTAGATAATATTTGTTTACAGTTCATTTCATTTTATATTATTTTTTGGGTGATAAACAACATCACACTTTTTGAACTTACTTAAATAATTATCCCTTATAATATGGGGTGTTTGTTGATTTGTCTTAACTTCTTATTTTTTAACTAATCTTTATCTTCACTCCATGGTAACACTATCTGTTTCCTCTTTCATGGTAGTCTCCCTTTTAAATACTATTGGATACTTTTAATCTTAATAATGAGATTCCTTTTTTAATTAATACTGTTATCATCACTCTTCAGTGTTCATTACATCTTAATTAATTGTTTACACTTAATACTATTCTTAACAACTTTCTTAATTACTAATATTTTTCACTGTTAATCCTTTAGTGTTTATTTTTTTATCCTTCACTATTTTTCACAACTAATATTCTTTATAATACATTATTCTTATTTATTCATCACCTTCACTTTTAAATTATCTATTGTTTATTATAATTTATTTAGTGTTTCTTCTTTATCACTTTACTTTGGGGTTTTTACACTTTCACTTTTGCACTTCTTAAATGTTTTTGTTTTAAGTGTTTCTAAATGGGTAATCGCTATAATTACTTTCTCACTACCATACTATCTCTTTCATTACAAATGTCATTGACAATATTAACAATTTTATGTCTCTATTGATTTTATCATTACATCTAACTCTAATTTGTGGGTTAGTTTGCTTTTATATTTAACATTCTTTAATTGAGTTTCATCAAATATCATTTACCTTTATTACTTAATTGATAATAACATTTATTTATTACTTAGGTTAGTCATTGGTTTCTTTTTCAATATTACATTTGAGTGTACCATTTCTCCTGCTTTTATTCTTTATTACTTGTTTGTGTCTTATTGTTTGATTTCCTTTTTATTTTCCTTTATCTTAGGTTTGTTTCTTTTTCATTTTCCTCCTTCTTCACTTTCAGTGTATTTGATTTATATCTTGGTTCTCCACCTTCTCCTTTGGTTTTATTTTATTTTGTTGCATTGAGTCATTCAATCCTTGTTTTGTTTCCTTTTGCTGGGTCAATCACTTTCTTATTTGGTTTTATTCTTGTTTGGTTTTGTTGTTCCCTTCTTCTTTCTGTTCTTCTCGTTTGGTCAATCACTTGGGTTAGGTCATGTCGTCGTTTGTCGTGGCATCGTCATTTTATTTTCTTTATATTAAACATTTTATTTTATACGAATTACTTTTTTATACTCAGAATCATCTTTTTTATCCCTGGTATTGGGGTGGCTTATTTGTGTTGTAAAAATATATGTATATTGTTATATTGAAATTAGATCTGTGCATGTATTAAGTCACACGTTGAATGCATCAATTTGTTATTATTCTTCTTACAGTATGGTTTAACAGCAACACTATTGTAGGTGTCAATTTGTAATAAAGCTGTTGCTGATGATGATGATCGCGAACGCGCTAATAAACCGTCCCGAATCTTGTTGTTGTTTGTTAGTCTTTACCTGTCCTTACTCACTGGTTTTTTCTTCCCGATAGGCGCCAAATTTTTTTCCAGAAAAACAATTAAAAGTTTCAATATCAGTTTGTTTATGGTACTGTGATGAATAATTCGAATTACTCGCAGACTGGCGGGAACTCAAATTTCGCTTGTCTGGGGGGACGTGTTGCCAACATAAAATTTGGTCAAATAATTCTATTCACTGCTACAGAACACAACATACATATACATTTGAAATAATTACAGGACAGCTAGTAAAGATTCATACTTATTTATTTGGCTTGATAGCTTATTAATTTTCAATAATTATTGTACAATTGAGATTATTATAATAACTTTTAGCCTCGGCAATAAATTAATTTTTTACTCAGCAGAGAGCAGGGTGGCAGCACAAAGTTAGTTTGACGACATGATGGTCACCGTATGTTCTTATTTATACAAATTGAATTGCCTATGAATTCTTTTGAGTACGAAAAAAGTTTAGAACAAGATGTTTAAATAAAGTACACCACCTTACAATTGTGGTACTTAGATATGAAAGAGGTTTACATTAAATTCAACTCTGTTGTATTAAAAGTATGTGTCAGTGTTACCATTTTATACATAGGTTATCTTATAGTTACTTCAGGTGTTCATAAATATTTTTTATTAATCTTTGAAAGAAATAGGTGTTCCAAGTTCATAGTGAGTTTTCTATTGTGTGAAAAGTGGATCAGTTTTTTTTTTTAATTTATACTTAACACAATCACGGTGTTAGTGTTATCGATCATCAATGGTTTCTTCGCTGTTGTTAATACATTCATCTAATCTCAAAGATAGGGTTGTCGTCTTCGTTGGCATCTGTTTCTTTTATTACAATTTTTAGTTATTTATTAATTTTGTAACTTCGTTTATTCTTCCTCCTGGTGTTGCTGGAACTCTTGTTTACTTCGGGTATTCAATTTGGTTTCATTTCTTTTTGATCTTCTTACTTATTTGCTTTTTAAAAGGTCCGCATCAGTATAGCATCTATACCTCTGAATTGTTAATAATGGAATCTCGTTACATAACAGTAAAAATTATAATAACGTTCTGTTTCTATGGTAACCGGCTTGACTCTGATTGGTTAAGTACATTTGAAACTATTGTTATAAATCCTGGTTTTCTGTTCAAAATAAATAAGTATTTTATAAATGTTATTTTTCCTTGGGGATATTTCCAATGCTTGAAATATTAATATAGATGTCCCTATTTTCTTTCAATGATCAATTTGACATCTCATAAGGCTGGTCTAGGCCCTGCACTAATGTTTTTGTACAAAATTGATAATTCTATTTTAATACATATTTTACTTATTTATACCATTTATCACAATTCTGACACGTTATTCTGGTTATCTAATTGTAATTACATAATTTATTTGGTCATATCATTCAAGTATAGTATTCAATTGTTTATTATTGGTTTTCTGAACTTATACAGCTATGTCATTGATATGCCTAAACTGTAACATCTTAGAATTTCTTAATTTGCTCTATTTAAACATTATTTACTAAGCACATATGGTTTGCTTATTTGCATTCGTGCTTATTGGCTTTTGAATTACTTTGAACTGTTTTACAATTTATTCATGTTATTATACTTTTACCAAATTATTTCCTATCTGATATTTTACTTTCTATTTATATTATATTTATTAATTTGTTGTTTGTTACTTTTTATGTCATTATTAGTTTTACTCCTACTCCCATTCTCACATATCTATTTAACTTAAATCTATTAACAAAACATAACATATAAATAACTTGATGGTCTGTATATTGCTCAGCCATACTCTTTCTTATTACATACAATTATTATATTGTATGTCATTACTCAAAATGTTCATACTCTTCATAACATAGAAATAACTCCTTCTTATTAAAAAAATACAATTATTATCTTGTATGTCATTAATTAAAATGTTCATACTATTCATCTCCTTATACCTTCCTTACTTATATATAAATACAAACATATTATTGTAAACTTCTGCCTTCTGGGTTTACATTCCTTTAAACATCAAACAAACAAATTACTTTTCATTTACTTAATAACATAACAATTTTGTGAGTATTGTATTGATACCCTCTATTCTATATAGATAAACTTTCTAGTCATTCTTTTGGTAATAGAATATGTTTTTATATTTTCTTACCCTCACACCTATGCTGTTTCTTACAGTTTAACACAATTCACTTATTTTCTTATTCACCATTTGGTTATGGTTTTGGTTTGTTACACTGGGTCACTATTCTTTTCCTTAAAATTATAAGTTGTTTATTTTAATATTACCACCACTTCACTGTTTATTGTTACCACTTCCTACCTACCTCTCACTCTTGGATCGCGTTTTAAAACACAGTTTTATAGTAATTTTTTTTTCTGTATTTTATGTTCTACTTTTTCTCTCACTATAGGGTTATTAATAATACATATATTCTATTAACAAATGTTTTCCCTTAATTACTATTGGTAGTGTACTTTTTGTTTACATACTCTATATAATACCTGTTACTATTTTTTGCTTTATTATTTGTGTTCTGGTATTGTTTGTCTACCTTTGATTATTTTATTTGTCTCTATTTGTCCTATCACTGGTGTTGGGGCTTGTTCTACCTACTCACTTACCATATCTATTGGGTTATTTTGGTTAAATCGCATTGTACTATTGTTTTCAAAGTTTGCTTCATTGCTTGCTACATTTCTCTTATCAGAGGTTACTTTTATTATTACCTTTATCTGTTTGATCGCATAATTATGTTAACTACCCATTCCTTTATCTCTGACTCATCCCTTTTAATTCATAGTGTTAATCATTTAGCATTTTATTCTTATCATCTTGCTTCATAAATGTATGTTGAAGATATGTACCATTACAATATATATATAGTGTAACGTGACAGATATAAGCATAATATTTAATGGCAATTGATCATTAGAATAATAAAGTTATAATATTTAAATTTGGAAGAAAGCATTAAGTTTAATATAAAAAGATTCATTCATAGCAATTGTGGAAAGAAATCATTATTATAAAGAAAATACAAGTTCAAATAAAAGGAGTTACTAGCGATGAGTCATCCAAAACCAGTCTCATAACCAAAGGTTTTCAAGGTATAACCCAGGAAGGTAAGAAAGTGAATAACCAAGCAGTACAGAATATGACCAAACCCACAACGAGGAAGAATAAATAGAATAGAAACCCTAAAATAAGCCAAGATCAACCAATACAGGTGGTGTATTTCTAAAATAAAGAAGAAGATGGAGAAGATCCCAAGAAACCTGATGGCATCAAGAAGAAGATGGAGAAGATACCAGTCCCAGAAGGCAGGAGAAAAGAAGACTGATGAAAGAAGAAGAAGGCAGCATCCTGAAGAAGATGTCATGCTCTTATAAAAGACACCCAAATCCCCATACCCCCAAAATAAATCATTAACCAATAAAAGTATAACGAAATGAAAACCACATGTATATAAATTTAAGAGAGAGAAGTGTATAAAGTAAAAGTTGCCTGTGAATTAAGATGAAACAATAATATAGTACCCATGGAACAAATCTCCATTGTAAAACACTAACCAACTTATTATGTTAATAAGACTATACGACCATTTAGCAATAACATAATATAAAAGTGCAAAGTGAACCAGTGATAGTTTTGGGTATTATAGAAAATGAACCTTGTGTTTCATTCTTGGCAATCACAAACATTGAATACAATGAAATATGCAATTTTCAATGACTTGAAATGTGTACTGTGAGAATATGTTACTTATAAGACATAAATCTGTTTAAAATAACATTTTGTTTTATATGCAAAAAGAAAATCAGATTTAATAATACTTTTTGAACAATTTATGCTATTTATTTATTTATGACAGGGTACAATTCCCCAAAGACAATGTGTAAAAGACGGTATAAAAACTGTAGAATCCCACTTATAATAATAGTTAGCAACAAGAATATAGATATAAGGTTTTTATGTATATAGTATAAGAATGTTTAAAAATGTGTTAGATATAAGACCATTTGTTTGGGTCTGATACAACTAACATCAGAACTATAAAAATAATTACTACTTGTAAATAGTAGGAAGTAATTAAGACTTGAGTTAGTAAAAAAAACCTTTTTTGCGAACCATATTTCCATTTTAGAAATAAGGATTTTGTTGTAAAATGTCTGTAGGTTGAAGACAACCATTTATTTAAAAAATATTCTTTATTTGTTTAACTGTTATTGGTATCGTAACCAATACTCATTGTTATTGTGTAATTTGGAAAAATGTTTAGTTTATAAGACTATATTTAAAAGTCAGAGAGGGTATCACACATCATATATTGTTTGTAAAATATTTTGTAAGAAAAAATTGTTAAAAAATCATAGGCCATAGAAGGAAAACCAAACTTCATTGAAACAGAGAAATTACTCATTTAAATGCAAATAAACAAAAGGGATTTAGACAAAATAAACTTGAGATCAAGCCATATAATTGCACATACCATTTAGAAAGATTTTAATAAATTATATTCAGAATTATAAATAAAAATGAAAATGACTAAACTCAGAAATTTGGACATGGGAGTCATATATTCCAGAATAATGTTTCAGAATACAACTAATTCAATTAATTACAAGAAAATAAGGGAATATAAACCTTTTTAATACAATATAAGATTATTAATGTTAAATATAACGGATAAAATGGATGAATTTTATATAATGACAGGAAGGATCTTTTGACTTTTCAGAGAATACCAAAATGAAAGTAAAATTACTAATTTTGGACAGAAAACACTATAAAACGGCATTATTTAATCTGAAAATAAGCCGAATGAACTGAAAGATTAATTTAAATAACATCTAGTAAATAAAATTGATAAATAACCAAAGTTTAGGCATTTATATAGTGAATTTTTAAGTATGCACAGGATATGAAATTATATTTGAACAATGTTAAGAATAATATTATATTGGCTAAGAGTTTAATTGAAACTGAAGGAAATAAGATAGTTGATTATTGGTATTTGAACGGCAAGCGTTTTGTGACGGATCTAACCTAACTTACAACGGTGAAGTCGAGCAAGTGAATAGTACATTTTTTGTGAAATCGCGAGTGACTTATAAAATACTTCTAGAACACTCACATTATAACAGAAACGATCAAGAAACAATAAATAACACTGAACAATACATATCTATTCTGAAAAACACCACAAAACTGTATAATACAATAACCATATTAGTGTCGGAATAGGGAAAAGTGTTTGAGCTTATATTTACACAGATACACAAAATACAACCCAGAAACATTACACCAGGCACTACACAACATTTAACAAGAGATTTACAGACACCAGAACAGGAATACTGCCAGAAAATACATTATTCGGAACGTAGCAGAATCGAGCAACGTTTGGATCAGCTTGACGGCAGCCATCTTTCTTTGACAATTTCAATGCCTTCAGTGTTCACATCAGCTGTTGGTGAAAACAATTATATTATTTTCTATTCAATGTCTGTATTTAGTAATAATTATTAACTTGTTGTAACGTTATACTTTTTAAATATTAGCCCGATTTCTCTGACTTTGATAATAATTGGCTGTTTAAAGAACCCTGTATGAATTTTATATAATATACTTTGTAACTTTTTTGATATCCTGAGAGTCAATATTAATCGATAAGAGTCAATATTGCTATTAACTAATAAAACATTAATACTTTTCAACACTAAATAGTTCTTTATTTCATAAATATTTCTAATTACCACTAATATAATTCTAATTAATAATCTACCAGGACTTTACCACCTATAAGTGAAGATAACCTCAAAAACAAAAAGGTAAACAAATATCGATTGTCCTGGAGACAATCTTATGAGTGGTGGTAGTTTATTTAAAATATACCAGAACTTCAATAACATTTTTCAGAAGAGTGTTACACTTTTTAAAACTTCACAGAACTCTATTAATTAATTGATTATAATTAATTAATTAATAAAATTATAATTTTTTTTAATTATAATTTTTTTTAAACACATATTTTTTTTTATTTTCTTCAAAACAATTTTTGTTTTGAAACTTTTGGTGGAGCTGAACATATATTTCTTCATCAACATTACGCTACTCGACCGGTCTTGCTACCATTGGGACTCGACCAGCTGGGAAACTTAAGGAAGTGTTTCAGGCCAGTAAGACGTCGAGAGCCACACCAATTAATCACAATCTCAACACCTTTTTAAAATTATTACAAATTGGCTAGCCCAAACAGTGGGGCTTGATTACATCAGAATCTCAACAGACTCATCAATCTATTTGTAATTATTACAATAGTAATAAAATAAATTTTAATTACAAATAATTAATAAAAAATAAAATTTTATTATGGAGTTTAATTTTTCTAGTATATTTAATTATGTATTTAATTAATTTTAATTGGTGTAATTGTTTTTAATTGTTTTATGTTCAATTTATAAAAAATACTGTTTAATAACTGTGTTAGCTGTGATGAAGAATTATTTGTTTCTTAACGTTAAATGGATTATCGTGGCCAAACCGATTGCATGTAGCGGCCGATTCAGTATCTGTACTTCTTCTTCTGCTCATTCCTTTCCTTCAGAAGTTGACGTTAATATTTAATAATTAATGTAATTTAATTTATGACTCAAATAATCATCAATAAAACAACGTTTAAACAATAATTAAGTTTATTAGTTTCAAAGTAATGGTTTGAATTGCCGTGACTGGCTCGAGTCTGATTCGAGATTAAGTTCCAGTTCGATTATTACATATAAATAAATATTCAATAGTATAAGCGTTCTTTTAGCTGTAGAAATAGTCAGGAAAAGCAAGAGAATTCAATACTTACAAATTATTAAAAAACTTATTCATTAAACAGACAAAATAAGAAAGTATAATGTATATAAAATGTCAATATTACGATACAGATGGTTTCTCTGACGTCACTTGTCATGCTCCCATCACCCTTTTCGAATGGAATCAAGATGGCTGCCTTAATGAGTTGATCTACGATGTGAATTCATCTACGAGATTTTCCTTCAAATAAACGTCTCCGTTAGTTAATTCCTCTTCAGTGATGTTGTTCTTGGAATATCCACAAGTTTTAGAGTGTAGTTGTATTCACCCACTGGATTTTGGTTCAGTAATAGTAGTGTTATGTCAAAAAGGTTCCCTTCACTCGGTGTCTGGTTATCTGAGTTCAATTTGGTTCTTCAGTCGTGTCTATATGTAGTGGCAGTTTAATTTAGTATTATTTGATTTAGTTTAAGGGTTCAGTGACTGATATTATAGTAGTCTTTACTTCAATTTATCTTCTCTTTATCTTTTTATAAATTCATACGATATCTTAGTTGTGTTAGTTTAAAATTTCCGTTCATATTTCTCTAAGAAGTATTCTGACACGTCCGTCTCGTTCGGCTTTTAACAATCAACCAATTGATATTTGTTCCTTCGTATATAAAATTCCATAAGATTTTGGTATCATTTCTCATTGTTTATGAATCAGCTGTTCCTATCAAATAATTCAATCTTATTGAAAAAACTGTCATATTTTACATTTAATTGACTATAAATTATTTGTTTAGTACTTTTATGTAATTCTAATTATAGAACAATATTCCTGTTTTTATTTTACACAAGTTAATACTAAATTTGATCTGGTTTGGTTTGAATTAAGCTTCAGAATTGCATTCTTTGAAATTTATCTATAGGCCTTATGTTGATTCACATAAATACCTAGTAAATGGTTTCCAATAGGTTTTATGTTACAATTTTACTCACACTTGATTACTAATTAAACCCTGGTAATTTACCTTTTATGTATGGCTATTATTTTAAATATTTAACAAGTTATTTGCATTTTACTAGTACTGGCTTACTGCTGTTAGGCCTTCTCTTGTGCAATCACCATTTAAGTCAATTTTACTTGTTGATTCCTTTAATCACTATTATATGTCGTTGTTATCTTTAGGATAAAATATTTGTATTCTGAAGATGATAATTTATATCAATTTAATCTAGGTTCTATAAGTTTATATTCTCTGATTTAGTTTATATGGTCAAAGTTGAATTTGTCTTGGTCATCTTTTTTCAATTTTACTAGCAATGGTATTATGAATTCATCATATTAGTTTTATATTTTTTGATGTATTATTTATGAGTCGTTTGAATTATTATTTTGCCTTTCCTTACTTTACAAAATATAACATTAATTAACATGGTTCAAATACAATAAATTCTTATATACTAACATCTAGTCTTTCCTAGTATACACAAAAATAATAACACAAAATAATTATATAAATAAACACATTAAAACTTTATACTGAGAATTGTCTTTTTGTTGTCTTTTTTTAAAACTGGTTTGGGGTGTTCCCCTTAATCACATTTATTTTAATTATAATTAAGTTTACATTATTCTGATTATTTGTATTGGATTCTCTTATTTTATTAGTTTTGGTTCTAAATTGGTATAGCTAATATGGTTTAAGTTCTTCCATTTATGTGGTTTGCTGCTATAGAGGTTTCTGTCTTTACAATAGGTTTTTTTTAGGTATTTTGCTATTATTCCATTTCAATTTATTGGTTATGGGTTGTTACTCCTTACTACTTCATATCTTGAAGACTGTCATTTTAATTTATTTATTCTGGGCTGTTACTCCTCACTACTCCGTATCTTACTGGGTCTACTAATTATTTTATTGACATGATATTCATACTATTTGTTTTTTAACACCTTTTGGCTATAAATTGACTATATATAAATTCTTTCAATTGATTTGTTTAGTTCTGTTAAGTTCTTTTATTGATGATTGTAATTACTTTTCTCTGCTACTTTTATTTCAGTTGATATTACTCCTTCCAGAAGACTTCTTCCCTTTTTTCCTATATGATCTTATTTTGTAAAATGAGGTAAAAACTTTGTTGTGCTACAAATGCCCCCCTGTAAAAGTGATTAGTTCAGCTCATACTTTTAGTGTGGGTGAACTAATTGCTTCTGACATTCGTCTTTGTTATATTCTTGGCTTGGTTTACCCAGATATACCTGTTGCTTTTGGTTGAACTCTAAGTTGATATATATTTTTGCTGTCTTTACTTTTTATTTTACTGTTATGAGATAGTTCTTTTTAATCTGAATTATCCTATTGTTATTTAATATATACTAGTGGTCGCCCAGTGGTCGAAATTCGACCGTAATTCATTAAATTTTTAAGTTTGAACGTTATTGAGGTTCTTTTGTCAAAGAGTATACCTCTATAATCATTGCATATAATTTTTTTGAATTTTGTTCTATTACGTCAGCTGCGAGCGTGTACAAATACATCATTAGCGTGTGTTGTTTGCCTTAATTCCCTGTAATACCTATGAAATTTAAAATTTAATGTTAGTAACAGTTGAAAAAAAAAACACAATTACAGCTTGTATTCGTATTCATTTTTTGATATAATTCATTGTCAGTTTTAATTTTTTCATGTTATTATTGAATCAAATAAACGCTAATAAAAATGAGACTTGACATTCATAGAAGTATAAGATACATTGCTTTCAATTCCAGTGGATTACATTTCATTTTTGGTAAGGTACAAAATTCGAAAACAGTTTGAAGATTATCTGCTACAAAGCTTATATAATTTTTTAATTTTTTTTCCTATGCATTAATTTTCGAGTTATTTGAAAAATATGAAAGATAGGAAAAATGAGGTTTAGCTTGGCTAAGCCATATTTAAAAAGCAATAACGCATTTTTTGACATTTCCTTGGGTTTTTTTTATTGCCAATACTGACCAGGTTTCGCCAAGGCTACACAGTTATTTTGCCTATCTTTTTCGAATTATATAAAATTTAAATAAAAAATTAATACAAAATAAAAAATGAAATAAAAAATACGTGCCTCGTATTTTTTCATATATTTTTCATTAAATCAAAAAAACCGGGTGGTTAAAAAAATAAAAGTTGTCCATTGAACTTAAAATAGTTTGAAAGTGAATTTAATGATTCAGAACTTCCGTGTAAACAATGTTTTTTGTAAAAACTTTTTCATCATTTGCTAAAATGCCCTTGGCCATTATATTCGGAAATATAAAATCTCAAACCATCGAATGATCAAAGTCTACTTGCTGCGATGTACAATTGACCATGTGTAAAAACTGGCTGCCTCAATAAAATTCCAATTTTTTCGAATGTTTGTCCTTGAGACTTATTTATTGTCATCACAAATGCAGGTATAATTGGAAATTGAGTTCTTTGAAAGTTAAATGGTAAAACAGTACCGGAATATGTTAAATTTATACGTGGAATCAAAATTCTCTTAATGCGTGCGGTTCCAGTTAAAACTTCGCAATCAATAGCATTTGATGCATACACTTGGTGCGCATTCTTGTTCCATTGACTAATGCTTCCTTTGTATTTAAGTTTCTGATCAGTAAAACAATGCAATTAACTTTCAATACTAACTTATGTGGTGGCAAACCACTAATAGTCAAAGAATTCAAAAACTCTACTGGATAGTTATTGATTTCATTGTCATCATCACAAATTATTTTATCGTAGCTATGATATGTTTTCTGTTCACCTGGTATTCGATTAAGTATATCAGTATTAATAAAAGTACAATCATCATTTTTAGGTGCTAAAATAACTGACTTCAATATGTTATCTGAGAGTATGTTTTCAGAAATATTTCCATACACCTCATTAATAATATTATTTTCATCTCCTATTAATTGTTGAGGTATTTCAATAATATTTTCACCAAACTGAGGGAATTGTGGGGCTTCATCATTACCAATTTTTTTCAAGAATTCGACAAATTCTATTTCACTTGGTAAGGCTCTCATATTTTGAGTAAACGTTACTTTATGAAAATAAACAAATTTATGCCAACTCGTGACACAATTTTCAATTAAAGTTGCACGTGATCCGTGTGGGACAACTGGTAAGATTTGCCGAAAATCACCGCACAGAAGTATCGTTTTCCCTCCCAATGGTTTATGTTTATCATTTTCATCGCATAGATCCTGCAATAATATATCTATGATTTTCAACACTTGCAGTGGGCACATAGAAATTTCATCAATAATTATCAATGATGATGAATTTATGTAACGTCCATAGCTACTATTTGCGGTAATATTCGCTACAGAATTTTCCAAAATGGGTATAGGCAATTTAAACACATTGTGTAAAGTTCTACCTCCAAGTAATAGAGTTGAAGCTATGCCACTGAACGCTGTTGCAATGCAACTAAGATTAAGCAGATTTAATTTGTGAATGATTGCTGTTTGTGTGAATGTTTTTCCACAACCTGCATGAGCGGTTAAACAAAAAACATTAGATCCAGTATCATGATGCAAAACTTCACGAATCACACGATCAATTAGATTACGCTGTTCAATATTTGCAGTTTCATAATGCTCAGAAAACAGAAACTCTTGTTCTATTGGATCAATAGCATTTGCTTCGTCTGTTCTCTGCAAATACGTGGGAACTGGTAAACCAAGTTCTTGACATGACAAATTATGAACATTCAAAATATCTTCAATTTCTAATAGAGTTGTATTAAAGGATACTTCTTCGTTGTAATCTCTAAAAAATCTTCACTAAGATATACTTTAAATTCATTCCATAACGCCAATGCATTGGCTGGCACAGTTAAAGCACAAATGTAACCAAATAAATTTCGCATTTGTTTTGGTGAATGTAATTCTTTTGCTTCATTTAAACATTCGCGCCATTCATTATCATTTGAAGCAATGCCGCGAGCATGGCACGCTTAAACAAAAGAAGTGTGTATAATTCCATTGTATGTTCTAACATCCTCAAATGATTTTGGACCACAGACATGTAATAAAAGCTTTCATAAATGGAAAAGTTCGATGTCTTTTGGTGATACTACATATATGCGTGTAATGATTTTATCACCTCCACGCCTTCTCTTCTTCCATTTTTTTCGGGAATCTTCCCACACATAATGCAAAGGAATTTCAATATACTTATATTCATGCGCTGATGGAACTGATCGATTCAATTCAAAAAATGCTAACAATTTTGTTTGTCTTGCATTTTGAATTGCTTGACGTTCTTGCCCTTCTTGAAAGTAAACATTCTGTCTACGCGGTAAATGAATGTCAAGTCTAACGATGACATGTGATTGAAAATGCATTGGTAATTCATAGATGCGCCATACAGCTTCAGTTGATCCGACATAACGGCCATTTAAAAAATTTTTAACTTCATCAATTTGTATTTCTTGACCTGGTTCATTTCTCTCTGAACCTAATTCAACAGATGCACTGTCATAGCCTTTATACACGTATTTATAAATGTATTTAACACATTTAACTGTAGTGCATACTTCAACATTTATATGGCAATTAAATTTGGCAAGTAAATACGGATTGTATGGTACAACATAACGATTGTCGAGGCAACTACCGCGAACTTCAGCATTAATACCATTATCACGCCTTCTGTATAATGGATATCCATTTAACGATTCACATGTAAATTCATTAAATCGTTTTGGATAATCTTTTGTGCATTTTCCATCTCTCATACATACAGAATTTGGATTAAGTACAGCGCATGGACCATGCATCATGTGTTTTACAACATATTCATGTAATGTAGGATGTGTTTGAATGTTAGGAATCTCCGGAGATACAACTTTATCAATATCGGTAGCGTTAACAATTTTATCTTGCTCATTTAAAGAGAGTAAAATGTGAGCATGAGGCAATCCTCTCTTTTGAAACTCAATTGTATAAATGAGTGCTTCAACTTTACCAAGAATTTTTTTTAGTGTAAGGCCCTCAATTAATGCTTCCAGTTTGGACTTGAATACACGCACAACAATATCAGGTCGAAAATTAGCTGACTCACCTACACCAATATTGCTAACTACTTCAGGCCAACTTGGATGGCAAGTCATTGTAATAAACAAAGAAGGCTTTCTGAAATGTTGTACAATTGACATTGCATCTAAATAATTCTGATACATATTTCTTGGAGATCCATTGAATGAAGATGGTAAAATTACTCTACGGCCAACATTATTGGCACTGGGGTTCAATTCTAAATAATCTGTTAAATTGTTGTAAACTTCAGACCTAAGACTTGTTTGATTTTGTCGAATGAAATGTAACCTTGTGCCCTCTATTCTCACATACATATCAACTATCCACTGCAGAAATAATTTTTGTGAATGGTGCAACATGCTAAAATCTTCTCTAATTGGAAGTCGATAGGCTGCATACTGAAGCATGGTTAATTTATTTTTGGGAGCTCTTGAATTAGATGTAGTTGGTACATTATGAGAAATATTGCTATGCCACCCAGTATCACCATTTGGAAAAAGTAATGGATACGCTAAAGGGTCCAATGATGAATCCAAAACAGAGATATTTTTAATGGTACCATTAACTTTTGAAAACGAAACCATATTTCGTTCAAAGGGTGGCTCACCATCAACTGTACTAAATATTACTGCTACATCAGTTTGAACTGCATCATTATAACGGCGTAGATCTAAATCACGATTTACTTTAATGAGCATACACATTTCTTTATTTTGATTTTCAACTCTCTGACAATGATCTTTCATTGCAATGAATGACCGAACGAAAGGATTAATGCGTTCCAATTCAAAAGAGATTTCGCGCATTGTAATTCCTTACAATTTTTTGTTATTGGTTTCTTACAGTTAGGCATTTCATATGCCTAGGTAGTAATTGACTATATTTTCTTATTTTATACAAATTACATATTATTTTACCCTTATACATGTTTTGTTTTGTGTTACATATGATTTGTTTATTTGTTGAATTGTTTTGGGTCTGTTTTATTATAATTGTATGTTTTCATTATTTTAGAAATTATGGTTTGTCTATTATTTTCTAACTGCTTTCTAGTATTATTATGTCTGCATGAATTTATCTTTTTTCTTATCTCTATTGACATTGTTTATAATTGGTTTATTATTTACAATTCTCTATAAAATATAACATAACATTTAGGCTTATGGTCTGTATAACTCCTTCAGCCATATTCCTATTCATAAACTTAATCAAACAATTCTTTAACAGTTATTATGCTACTCTTGTTTACATTTTGTTAATTCTTATTTATTTTTTGGTGATAAACATCATCACACCATTTACTTTAGCTAATTAACTATCCCTTAGAACATAGGATATTTATTGGTTTTGCATTTCTATTCTTTACTATATTTTTCTATTCTAATCTTTACTAGCTCACCGTGGTAACACTAATATTTTGACTCTTCCTGGGATTTTCCCCCTGAATATCCTTGTATTCCTCATCTACAATTAATCTTAATCTTAATAATAACGATATCCTTATTTACTAACACTGCTCACCATTAACCTTTAGTGTTTATCACTGGTTTTTTGGGCGTCTATCCCTATCAATAGGGTTTCTATTTATTTTCTGGGGTTTACACTTACACTTTGCACTTTTTATATTATTTAAGTGTTACTAGTGGGTATTCCCTAACATTAAATTCTTGTTCTCACTTACTCATGTTCACTATCAAACTATCTCTCACTTTACAATGGTTAGTTATACTGTTAACAAGTTCATATCAACATAGAGTGATTTATAATATTTACTCTCTATTTATTTGGTTAGTGTACTTTTAGTTTGTCATTACCTTATTGGATTTTAATACTTATCATTTACATTGATTAATTAGTTGATACTAATAATTATTCTTTTACATTTATTATTTATTGGTTTCTTTTTTCATTACTTTATTTGAGTGTAACATTTCTCCTTTTCTGTTCTATATTATTCGTTTGTGTCTTTTCATTTCATCTCATTTTCTTTCATTCATATATTGTTTGTTTCCTTTTCATTCACCTTCTCATTTGATTTCACTTATTTTGTTTATATGTCCTATCACTGGTGTTGGGGCTTGTTCTACCTACTCACTTATTTTATTTGTTTTATATCTCCTATCACTTGTATTGGGGCTGGTTCTACCTTCTCACTTACCATCTATTGGGTTATTATGGTTAAATCGCATTGTACTATCGTTTTTTCAAGTTTTGTTTTGTTGCTTGCTACATTTCTCTTATGAGAGGTTACTTTTATTATTACCTTTATTTGTTTGATCGCATAATTATGTTAACTACCCATTTCTTTATCTCTGACTCATCCCTTTTTATTCATAGTGTTCATCATTTAGTATTTTATTCTTATCATGTTGCTTCATAAATGTATGTTGAAGATATGTACCCTTACATATTGCCCTGCCACTAAAATTGATTATTTCAGCAAATATCGTTCAGGTGTTTGAGTGAAATTATCAATCATATATTGAATTTATCTTATTGATCACTTGTTTGTTTTGAGCTATCGGTTCTTAATGCTTTGTTTAGTTAGTATTCTCCTTGATTTCCTGTATTATATTCTTGTTTAATGTTTTTTATCCCTATAATATCTAATTCCCTAACATTTCTTCCCTAAAATTATATTGATTCGGATCGGAGGAGGGTACTTTTGCCTCCTTTGCTCCGCCGTCAATTATATCATCTGGGTACAGAGGAACGTATTGTCTGCCCAGGCATATGATTGCTGGATCATCTACAGTCAATCATTAACAAAATTATATAAGTAGTCTAAGTACGACTATAAATAAATATCATTATGGGATTCTCCACATTATTGTTATTTGGATTATATTTGTTTGTAACAGCTTAATAGATAGTGTCTTGTTACAAATTGTTACTAGAGGGCTTCAATTAGTGATTGGAAGGCAGTAAATTACCCAACATTATTTCAAATTATAAATATTTTTTTTCTTTCTCTGAAGTCTTTAGCTCTTATTGATATGATATTACTGATGGGTATGATACACATGATATTATTATTATTAGTTTTTTTATTACTTCTCTTTCAACACTGATTGTTTATTAATCGGGTTCAGGATGCTTTTCTTGCATTTACTAATATTTTTTCATTAAAGATTGGTTATATGTTCCCTTTCTTCTTTGTGTATTTGGGTCTGCGATCTCATATGTATTATTTTGATTATCTTTACTCACTATATAAGGTCCGCTGTAAAGTAGCAATAGCTTCTTGGCTATCCCTTCCATGGTACTTGGTAACTCTCTGTTTTTAAGTAACACTTGCTCTCCGATCTGATATTGTATGGGTTTTGGCTGCAATTGCTTATATCTTTGTCGTATCTTGTCCGTCTTCTCGAGTATCTTGTTATGAAATTGCATGTTATCGAACTGGTATTCTGCTCCATTGGGAAATTGGATTAATGACGTTATTTCTCTGGGTGGTGGTCTTTGGAACATTGCTGTGTATGGTGTTGTTTCAATAAACGGGTGGTGCGATAAATTTATAAAGTTTTCGGCAGCTGGTATGTACTCAGTCCACTTACTGTGCTGATCGTAACAGTATGTACGGAGAATTCTCCCCACTTCTCTCAAGACTCGCTCTGCAGGGTTGCTGCTTGTATGATACACTGATATCTTGTATGCTTTTATTCCGTCGTTTAGCAAAGTGTTCTTCCATTTATTCCCCTTGAATTGGGTTCCATGATCAGTGATGATCCATTTGGGTGTTCCCACTTCACTAATGTATGGTAATAGTATTAGGTTGAAAATTTTCTGGGTAGTGGCACGATTAAGACTAACAAACAACTGATTAGCAGACTCCAAACATTCGTGAACAGAAGTTTGCGGAATATCCTGAGGATATGGTGGCCACAAGTTATTTCCAATGAAGAGCTGTGGAGAAGAACCCATCAAACACCCATTGACATTGAGATGCGTCGTAGGAAATGGAAGTGGATTGGGCATACATTACGACGAGATGGAGACAACATAGCAAGACAAGCCCTGGAATGGAACCCACAGGGTAGCAGGAGAAGAGGCAGACCAAGGAACACATGGAGGAGGAGTGTAATAGCGGAAGGGATGGAGAAAGGAGGGAAGACCTGGCCCGAGATCAAGATGATGGCACGGAACAGAGTCCGGTGGCGGAAGTTCATTGGTGCCCTATGCTCCACTTAGGAGATGCAGGAATAATGATGATGATGATGATAATGATGATGGCGCGATTGATGGGGTATAGCTTCGTGAACCTGGTGTAGTGGTCGAACATAATAATGAGGTATTTGTATTGATGCCTACCTCCACTACGCGGAAATGGTCCGCATATGTCAACGAAAACTTTCTCCAATTTACAAGATGTGGGATAGGTATCATGGTGCCCTCCTTTCTGTCGTTGTTGACCTTCACTAGTTGGCAGGTGTGACATTGTTTTATGCATTTCCATACCTTTCTGTTGGGGTCTTTTATGTATAAGTGTTCTTGTAAGGCCTTTACCGCTTTTAACGCGCCCATGTGCCCATATCTCTCATGATAATCGAGAATTAGGTCCTTCTCTGTGGCTCGAGGTATGGCTATTTTCCAGGTGTTGAATTTATATCTGGTTTTAATAAAAAGTATTCCTTGGTGATTGCAGTAAAATTGGGATACATGGTCGTCTTTGTGTTTTAATCGTTGTCGAATTTTATTCAGCTTGGGATCTTGTTCTTGTTGTCGTTCCATTTCCTTCACGATGTTGGCCAAGTCAGTTCTGCTCTTAATAATATGGTATATTTTTATGACAGTTTCCTTTTCTCCTTCGTAAGTCTGGTCTTTAATGTTTACTCTGGACAGGGTATCGGCTACAACATTTTTCTTGCCCGGGATGTATTCCCAATTTAAATTGTATTCCTGTAATACCAAACTCCATCTAGTCAATCTTCCATGACTTAATTTACAATTTCTCAGGAATGATATGGACTTGTGGTCAGTCCTTATGGTAATCGGGTACCCCAAGATGTATGTCCTAAATTTTCCACAGGAAAACACAACGCTTAGCAATTCCTTCTCTGTGACATTATAATTTCTCTCACTGCTGTTCAATACTCTACTTGCGAAACTGATTACACAATGATTCCCCTCTTCATCCTCCTGGTACAAAACGGATCCAAGGCTAACGTCACTGGCGTCGCAATTTAAGTAGAATGGCTTGGTGAAATTGGGATGATGTAACATAACAAACTCGATGAATTTGTCTTTAATATTTTGGAGTGTTGTGTCTTGTTCTACTCCCCACGTCCACTTGTCCTTGGATGACAATTGATGTGAAAACTTGGCTGTCATTTCCGAGTAATTCTTTTGAAACTTTCGGTAATAATTGCATAGACCGAGGAATGACTGGAGTTGTTTCTTGTTTTTAGGTGTCGGAAACTTCTGTATGCATTCAATTTTTTCTTGTGATGGTGTTGTCCCATGTCCAGACAAGTTGAACCCCAAAAATTGTACTTCGTCAGCCAAAAATTCGGATTTTTCCAGTTTGAGAGTTATATGGTTGTTTGATAGTTTTTCTAACACGTATTCTACCCGGCGACAATGTTCGTCCCACTTATCTGATGTTATTAAGAGATCGTCTACATAGACTGTCGTAAACTGTAGGGCATCCGGTCCAAGTATCTGGTCCATAATTTTTACAAATACTGCTACCGAATTCACCAATCCGAAGGGTAATCTTTTAAATTGGTAGTTCCGCCCTTCAAATATGAATGCCATGTACCTTCTACTGGATGGGTGTAACTCGACCTGCCAATAGCTGCAGACAGTGTCCCATATACTAATGAATTTGGTCCCGTAGAACTTTTTCAGGATCTCTTCTATTTCCCCTGGGGATGTACGATCATTTACAATGTTTTTATTAATCTCACGGGCGTCTAGACATATTCTCACCTTCCCGTGTTTCTTTGGAACTGCTAGGATAGGGCTGGTGTAAGGTGAGTAGCTCGGTTCAATTATGTCTTCTGCTATTAATCGGTTGATTTCTGTTCTCACCGCTTCCTTCAATGAAAATGCGATCGGGTAATATTTTTATTAAAGTTGACAGGCTCTCGGAATTCAATTTCGCACTGATAATCTCTGACCTTCCCAAGTGTATCTGAAAATACGTGTCGGTATCTATTGTACACGTCTATAAGTTGTTCCACTTGTTGAACGGTTAATTGTGCGTTCGTCTTCTCTCTCTGGAAAGTTCGGATCTCTTCGATTTTTTCGTGCCATAGTTGTTCATTGTCGGTCTCGTCGCAAATTCCATTGTTCATTGTTTGTTCCCCAGTATATTGGTATTTCTGGATATGATACGTGGTTCTGTTTGACTGTTTTTCGTCACTACCGATTAAATCTGTGGTCCATTGCAAGTCATCCTTCTTCAACAATGTTTGGATTTATTTAGGTCAATTATAGTTGAGTACTGGCGCAGCATATCACAACCAATTAGCATCTGGAATGGTAATCCACTGGCTACTAGGAATGTCATTGTTATGGTTTGTCCGTCGCTCGTCAGTTCTAGTTGTACCTGTTTTCGGACGGTTCTATTCTGTCGTTCGGTTGCTCCTACAAGGACAATGTTGCTGATGGGTAACGTAAGTATAGTCAACTTACTCCCCTCCTGTATTCTATGAAGTTCGATAGTGTCGATTAATGAAATGTTGGATCCCGTGTCTATCAATACTCGTGTTAGTACTCCATTAACTTTAGTCGAGATATAAGCAATTTCACTGTTGTGGTTGTTATCAGATTGGTTGTCTTTTTCTTCGAGCAATTCTTCCCTTATATTCTTTAAGTAATTTTTTTTTTTTTTTTTTTTTTTCGGCAGGGCAGGTGAAAATCTCTATAGACACACTGGAGCCCCGTAGCTCCAGGTAGTGTGGGACTCTAACCCACTAAAAACACCTCCCTTTGCAACAACTGAGCGAGCCTAACAAGTTGCTTTTCTTTAATATTACAGTCACGGTTTATGGGGTAGAAGCCCACTGGCTGTTCCCTGGGTTGAGATTATTGCCTTTCTCTCTTTTAGAGTTTTACAGATTTAATGCACTAGTGTGTCACCAAATCTTGGGGCTTCAATCTTTTAAGCCTTCTTAACGTGTGCGGAGCTTCTTCCACCACGCAAAGCATTTCTGGATTTATATGAGTCTGAATTCTCCTGTCATGGTTAACTGCATATTTTGTTACGATTTCACTGACATATTCTACTTTGAGATCTTTGTGCAGATTGTCATTCCTAATATACCAGGGGGCATCAACGATACTCCTAAGTACTTTGTTTTGAAAAGTTTGGATCATTTGAATGTTAGATTTCTTGGTGCATCCCCAGAGTTGTACACCATAAGTCCACACAGGTCTCAGCACTTGTTTATACAACAGCAATTTGTTTTCAACTGTTAGTTGTGAATTCCTACCTAACAGCCAGTACAATTTCCTGAATTTTATGTTGAGTTCCTATTTCTTTTTTTTCACATGCTCCTTCCATTTAAGTTTTGCGTCCAGAGTCATACCCAAATACTTAGCAGTGTTAGAGTATGGCACTTCTTGTTCATTAATGTAGATCTTTTGTATTTCTATTTTTCTGTTGGTAAAATTGGTGTGTATTGATTTTGTTTCATTGAGTTTGATCCTCCAGCGTCGAGTCCAATCCCATACCTCTGCGATTGAAGTTTGCAGTTTATTGGCCGTAGTAATTATTGCGTAAGATTGTAATTGTTAGTTGTAATTGTTAGTTCATTGTTTGCTTGAGCAAAGTTACGATTTAACCCAATAGATTGGTTCAGTGAGGGTACAAGTAGATTTTTCACTGCCGCTCTTAGTTTAAAGCCAGTTCGGGCTGTTCATCACGCCTGTCTTGTTGACTTGTCGGCTGACTTCCGCTTGTTGATGGTCGGGGTTCAGGTTGGTTACAATCTTCTTCATAGTGGTCACGCCGGTATACCTCTTGACTACGACTTCGGCCTACATTGGTTCGGGTATCCCGTCCGTAATTGCTGTTACTGTACCGGTGTCCGTATGCGTTTCGGTCGGTACTTCGTCATCCTTGATAATACGACCTGCCTCTCCCATCATCTTCGGCCCTCACATAGTGTACTTGGCGATAGTTATGATCCTGGTTATTCCGATTTCTATTGTCGTTATTATTATTATTGAAATTTGGCCGGTTGTAGTTTGGGTTATTCGGCCTATAGGGTTGATGCTGTGGATTATTTGGCCGGTTGTATTGATTATTTTGGTTGTTTGGCCGATTGTTACTATTATAACCGTTGTTTGGTTGATTGGCCGGATGGCTATTATTTTGTTTATTATATGACTCATTGGTGTGGTTGTTAGTGTTGTTACGGCTGTTATAGTTTGAGCGGCAATTGTAGTTATTGAAGTGGTTACCGTTCTGGAAGTTTCTGTTGTCATCCCTGTTGTCCCGTTGTCAACTTCTGCGATAGTATCGCTCCCTTTCGTAATCTTCTAACAGGGCTGCCATCGATTGTATTGTCTTGATCTGACTGCCGAGTCGCTCTCTGGAGAAATGAAAAGCAAGTTTTGTGACCAAGCTCTCTTCAGGAATTTTCGGCTCCAGGTTCCTCGCTAGACAGACCTTCCCCAAAAAATAGGCGGTGAAAGTCGTCCCTCTGCTGGCATCATACCTGCCGAAACATATGTTATCTCGGACGATGTTCTGGGTTGCTTCTGACCAGTATTTTCCCTTAAACACATCTTTGAATTCCTCGTAACTCGTGAGGTCGTGTCTCATTGCCGTCCACCAGTTGTCATTTATGTCCCGGAAGTATTCGTCCAAGTATCCTCGGATGATTGTCCATCGATTCTCCCGAGTCTTTGCCAGCTCTTCATCAAATCTCTCAAGGAATTCCATCGGGTTCCGCTTGTATTGTTTAAAATTGATGACCTCCCGGTTGTCCATGTGTTGGAATTGCGATATTATGGGTGGTCTGCTATTAATAATTTCCAACTCCTCTCTGATTTTGGCGATTTCCCGTTTCTGGATCTCTTCAATTTTATCCTGATTGTGTTGACCTTGCCCGCGAACTTCGCTTACGGCGGTGTCGATCTCCCGACATCTCTTTCCGAAGTCTGTCCGCACCTGGGTTATGTTTTCTTCGGTTGCGGTTCGTATGGATTCCATTCGAATCTGACTGTCTTCTTCAAGGTTAGTCATTCGGTTGCCGAATTCTTCCTTCGTTTGTTGTAATTCCTGACTCGTGTTTTCCCATTTTCCGTTTATTTCGGAAATCTCTTGTCGGATCCCCGTCATCTCCTCCTCAATCTTCTTATTAATCCTTTCGTCGTTCTCTGCCATCTTCTGGTTCAATACCTCCATATTTCTATGGCTGTCTTGCTTCAGTTCGTCTATTTTTTTATTGTTGCTGTCAATTTTTTCTTCCATCTTCTTAAAATCTCCCTTAAATGACGTTATATTCTTGTTGGTCTCTTCCCTGTTCTTGTCCAATTTTTCGTTCATTTGTTTACTATCGTCCTTAATTTGTTTCAGACATTCATCGTTTCTGTCGAATTTTTCGTTCACTTGTTTCAGACTCTCATCGTTTCTGTCGAATTTTTCGTTAATTTGTTTTAAATTCTCCTCATTTCCGTCCATCTTTTCTAGCATCCGTTCCAACATTTTTTGCACATTTGGTTCTCCTCTATTTTCCGCCTTATCGCCCGTCTCCACTTCTTCAACCAATTTGACTTCTTCTCTTCCACTCCAATTTCTTTTTCGGCCTCCTTCGTCCGTCTCAGTGATGACGCCCTCTTATGCATCTTGCTTTCCTTTTTTCGAAACCGCCGCTAGATATTATTCTTCTTGTAAATCTAGCCTCACTAATTGGTGCGCCACTTTTGTAACGATAAGAGTCTTATCGTCTCTTAAAATGTGTATATCGTGCGTTCGCCTCACACGTGTGGTCGTTACTTAATGTTTACGTTGACGGTGTCCACAGCGATCTTTCGAATTACCGGTACACACGAGTGGAATCCTTACCTGTTCTTCTATAAGTGTTTGTATTTCCCGGGTGGCGCCAAATTGTTTTAACTGAAAACAATTATTAAAAAGAAAAATAGGACGATTGAGCGTTCGTGGCTATGACGGTATGGTGAATTCAATTATTCCCGCCGCGTGCGAATTGATTATGTAGTTCGCAGAATTTCCGATGTCTAGCGTTTATCGCCACTGTCGCTCGTCCCTAGTATACACAAATCATATAACACAATTCCCTATGGAATAAAGAACAGTGGTTACGACTCTGTACTGGTTTATTAAATTGTGATTAATAATTGTTTAGTATTATACAATAATTATATTTTGTTATTAAACAAATTTGCTCCGACAGTGAGACAATTATTCTCAAGGCTTGGCGAAATCGATTTTGAACGATAATGGTTAGTCTACAGAAATGTTTATCTTTTACAATTTTCGTTCAATAAACCTGGATTCTTTTAGCTTACGAAAAAGGATCAGTTATGATTACAATAAAGTACACTACCTTACATTACTGGTACTTATATACTATAAGGAGTAATTACAATTTGTTCTTGAAGTGTTATAAAGTGTGCTTCAAAAGTTTGTAATTTTTGTACAGGTTATTTTTCTCGTTCACATAAGTTTAGTGTTTTGTTTTTCAATTAATCTTTGAAAGAAATAAGATCATCAGTTTATAGCGAGAGTTCAAAGTGTTGTGAGAAAAATTAAAGAGAATTTTTAATTTGAATTCGGGTAAATCAGCAATACTTATCAATCAGTTGACTTAAGGTGTAGTGTCATTCAGTTGAATTAGGTTGGGTCATCGTTTGGTCTTCAATCTTCAATCATCTTGGGATTCAATCACGCCTTGCGTCTTTTTCGTATTAGTTGATCGAATTTAATTAATTTGGAATTAATTAATCTGGTCTGTTGCCTAGGTTGAATGTATTAGTTCCTCATCAGGTAGTTTGGTTCTTCATTTTAATAAATTTGGTTACTTTTGATTATTTTAAATTAAAAATTGGGCCATTTACGGCTTGGCGTCTATTCCTCTTGAGCGTCACTTTGGAATTAACAGTTTCTAACGGAATATTCATAAATAACGTTCAGTTGTCATGGTAACTGATAAATTCTGATTGGCTATTCATGACTCAAGTCCATTGTTAGAATATTTGAATTTTTATTCAAAATGATTAAATATCTTCTGATTGCTATTATTCTTCGGTCTTCTTATTTAAGTATGAGATATTATCACAACTGTTCGTATTTTCTTTCAAAGATTATTTTGACATCCCACAAAGTTGGGTTTGCTTATGTATTATGTTTTGACAGTTATGTTGATATTATTTAATTACATTTCTTTCTTATTTTATGTCCTTAATTTAAAATGATTCACTAATTATCATTGACTAGTTACTTGCCTTGGATTTGCTAATATCATAGTTAATTCCGTACAATTTGTTGTTATTGGTTTCTTACAGTTAGGCATTTCATATGCCTAGGTAGTAATTGGCTATATTTTCTTATTTTATACAAATTACATATTATTTTACCCTTATACATGTTTTGTTTTGTGTTACAAGTGATTTGTTTATTTGTTGTATTGTTTTGGGTCTGTTTTATTATAATTGTATGTTTTCATTATTTTAGAAATTATGTCTGCATTTTCTAATATGTAGTCTATTATTTTCTAACTGCTTTCTAGTATTATTATGTCTGCATGAATTTATCTTTTTTCTTATCTCTATTGGCATTGTTTATAATTGGTTTATTATTTACAATTCTCTATAAAATATAACATAACATTTAGGCTTATGGTCTGTATAACTCCTTCAGCCATATTCCTATTCATAAACTTAATCAAACAATTCTTTAACAGTTATTATGCTACTCTTGTTTATATTTTGTTAATTCTTATTTATTTTTTGGGGATAAACATCATCACACCATTTACTTTAGCTAATTAACTATCCCTTAGAACATAGGATATTTATTGGTTTTGCATTTCTATTCTTTACTATATTTTTCTATTCTAATCTTTACTAGCTCACCATGGTAACACTAACATTTTGATCTTCTTGGGATTTTCCCCCCTGAATATCCTTGTATTCCTCATCTACAATTAATCTTAATCTTAATAATAACGATATCCTTATTTACTAACACTGCTCACCATTAACCTTTAGTGTTTATCACTGGTTTTTTGGGCGTCTATCCCTATCAATAGGGTTTCTATTTATTTTGTGGGGTTTACACTTACACTTTGCACTTTTTATATTATTTAAGTGTTACTAGTGGGTATTCCCTAACATTAAATTCTTGTTCTCACTTACTCATGTTCACTATCTAACTATCTCTCACTTTACAATGGTTAGTTATACTGTTAACAAGTTCATATCAATATAGAGTGATTTATAATATTTACTCTCTATTTACTAGGGATAACCCAAAAGTAAGGTCTCCAAAGGACTAGAGTCGCAGGGAAATATTTTGGGCGGCAGTTGGCAGCACTGCTGTGTGCGGCCATCTCCCCTCTTTCAAACAAGCGGTCGCTGAGCTCGCTCGCTCGATTAGTCTTGGCTTGGCAGCCATTAAGAATGGAGTTCCCAATCGCTGTTCCCGCCAAGTGCGGACTTCGCGCAGTCATTTGATTTCTTAACGCAAAAGGTGCCAAAAACATCCGCAAGTGGTGTAGAGAGTTTAAAGCTGGTCGTACAGAAATTCATGATGACGAAAGAAGCGGGAGACCGTCAGTGTCAGACGAGACGATCAGGAAACTTGAAGTCGTGCGTGAAGATCGGAGGATCACTATCCACGAGCTCTCTTGTTTCCTTCCTGACGTTTCGAAATCCACCATTCAGAGGATTGTGACTGAAAAGTTGAAATATCGGAAGGTGTGCGCAAGGTGGGTTCCGCGAATGCTCACAGAAGGCCACAAACGGCAACGCGTCGAAGCTGCCCGCGAATTTCTTGAGCGCTATGCAAACGAAAGAGACGACTTTTTGAATTCAATTGTCACAGGTGACGAAACGTGGGTTCACCACTTCATACCTGAATCCAAATGACAATCACTTGAGTGGCGGCATCCAACTTAGCCAAGGCGGCGAAAATTCAAACAAACACAGTCTACCGGCAAGATCATGGCGACTGTGTTTTGGGATCAGAAAGGTGTATTGTTGATCGATTTCATGACTACTGGGACCACAATAAACGCAGACGCATATTGTGAGACACTCAAAAAACTCAAACAGGCGATTCAGGACCGGAGAAGAGGAATGCTCACCAAGGGCGTGTCCATTCTTCACGACAATGGTCGCGCCCTCATGTCGCCCGCGCAACCGCCGATCTTCTGAACCAATTTGGATGGGACATAATCACCCCTCCCCCTATAGTCCGGACTTGGCACCTTGTGACTATCATTTGTTTACACATTTGAAAGAACATTTGGGTGGAATGCGATTCGACGACGATGACGAGGTCAAACGCTATCTCAATGACATGGCGGCGAGTTTCTATGACACTGGCATACTAAAACTGCCACAGTGGCTCGAAAAATGCATTGAACGTAACGGCAATTATGTTGAAAAATAGTGTGTTCTTATGCTTCACAACCATGTAAAAAGTTTTGAAAATAAATTTTTTTTCTATTTTTAAAAAATATGGAGACCTTATTTTTGGGTTACCCCTCGTATTTGGTTAGAGTACTTTTAGTTTGTCATTACCTTATTGGATTTTAATACTTATCATTTACATTGATTAATTAGTTGATACTAATAATTATTCTTTTACATTTATTATTTATTGGTTTCTTTTTTCATTACTTTATTTGAGTGTAACATTTCTCCTTTTCTGTTCTATATTATTCGTTTGTGTCTTTTCATTTCTTCTCATTTTCTTTCATTCATATATTGTTTGTTCCTTTTCATTCACCTTCTCATTTGATTTCACTTATTTCGTTTATATGTCCTATCACTGGTGTTGGGGCTTGTTCTACCTACTCACTTATTTTATTAGTTTTTATATCTCCTATCACTTGTATTGGGGCTGGTTCTACCTTCTCACTTACCATCTATTGGGTTATTATGGTTAAATCGCATTGTATTATTGTTTTTTCAAGTTTTGTTTCGTTGCTTGCTACATTTCTCTTATGAGAGGTTACTTTTATTATTACCTTTATTTGTTTGATCGCATAATTATGTTAACTACCCATTTCTTTATCTCTGACTCATCCCTTTTTATTCATAGTGTTAATCATTTAATATTTTATTCTTTTCATGTTGCTTCATAAATGTATGTTGAAGATATGTACCCTTACAATATATATATATATATATATATATATATATATATATATATAGTTGTCTTGATTATTATATATATATATAGTAACGTAACAAAACTAAGTTCCCCTATGTTACATAAAGATTTATAATTGTCAATATAAAAAACGCTAATTGTCCGTTATAATAAAGGTCAGAAGGGTAAACCTTCATTAAATAAATAAATCAATAATACCAAGTAAGGTTACAAGGTAATAGAAAAATAGAAATGTTTATAAATACAAACTATGAAGTGGTCAGTGGAAAGTGTAAGCGATAAACATAGTGTCAAACAATGTGAAAATACTATAGACAGTTTAGACTAATCAATTAATTAACTAAGAGTAGACTATTTAATTGGTATTTAATATTTTATAATAATGTGCATGTTATTATGTTTTATCATGTTATTTTATTTTCATGGTATTTATGTTGCCTTTTGTATGTAGCAGGTGTGAAGCAATTGCTTTAAGAAAGTACCAATTCATGGATGTTAATTTCATTTATGTTAAACTTTATAAGAGTAAATATTTGGGTACTTACTTTGAATAAATAATAGAGATATTGTTAGGGGTATATTTGTAAACTTGGCCAGGAAGGCAATAATTGTTGATAAGTTGCCAAAGGGTTATTGTAATTATGTTATAAAGAGATGAAGGGTTCAATACTAAAATTAATAATAATAAATTGAAATCAGGATGAAATAAAATCGGAATGATTGGCCATAAGCCAGTGACACATTGCACAATAGGTCAGATCAGAAAAGTTAAATAACTAAAAAATGTAAAAACATTCAATGTAATATAATAAATTAAAGGAAATCAGTAGTATTAATTAATAAAAGGATAAATGACTTAAAATACAAGAAATTATAACACATGTAATAAAACAGATAGGCCTAAAATTAGTATTTTGTAAAGGGAAGATAATACCTATTAGACTAGGACAATCAAGAAGAAAATGTAGCAAAATGTATATAGTTTAATAACACAGATTATGTGAACATTTTATATGATGTAATGTAATTTTAGTAAGGGAGTATTTTATTAAGTAAGTGCAAGAACATTTTTCTATTTACGGCCCTAGGATAACAAATATTATCCAATAACAGAATGAAGACTGGTTGTCATGGACGACAAAATAGGAGATATCTTGTTGATTCAACACTCAATTGATATATATGAACGAGGACAGTTCAGTTGTCAAAAATCTAGAAAAAACCAAGAAACCTAATGAATAAATTTACTTTCAATCAAAATTAATAAATAGTAACTAATTAAAAAGACAGTTGACTGACTTCTGAGGCTATCACTCAGAGAATATAATTCTACCCATCAATAAAATTAAAACAAAATTTCTAAAGAATGAATTAACTAATCAGCTACCGTCAAATGAGTAATAATGAAAAATAATAAATAAATGAAGACAACCCAAGACCTGGAGAAGTCAAAGTAATTAAATACTTTAAAACGAACATAAATAAAATTAAAATTATGTCGAGAACCTCACTTTCTACAATGGAGCGAAGACTTAATACTACACAAATTCCATTGGGACCTGTGACCACCAGAACATAAAAATTAGCAAAGATCAAGAACTGAACCTTCCACTACATCCTGGGACACCAACACCAAACTTTTATTGAGAAGCTGGAGGTTGATATATTCCAGACATTCGTCATCATTCTGCTCCCAGTCACCGTTCAGTGAAACACGGCCATGACAAGTATCTTGTCAACGTACGGTGAAAAACCAGCTCATGTTAAAGTTTATTTAATAAGATTTTATGACTAAATTCTAATACTTTGTAACCTTAACTTGCATTTTCTGACCTTACTAATAGTCACAAGAACTCCATGTACCCTGAGATTAAGAGAAAAATTAACAATATAATTAAACTTAAAAAGCATCTAAACCCGAATTCAATAACTAATTGATTCAGTCCTGTGTGATCGATGTGTTGTATCTGTGCCCTGAGAAAACATCTGTTTTGAAAAGAATATAAAAAAAAATAAAGAATCTTTCCTGAACTTGATGAGTAATTATTATTTGTTAACGATTTAGTGTATTTTAAGGAACTTATAGTGTATAAAGGGAGAAACGAGAGGAACACGAGGCTCAAACAACTTAACCTATAATAATTGGCTGACTGTAAACAACAGCGCTAGTCCGCGGAGATCTGGTGAATTAGAAGAGAAGAGAGGACTATTTAAGAATCTTATTCTCCTCTCTTAATGCTGGATGCAGACTAGGCCTGAATAATAACGATAGAATTACCCAAGATATTAACTGGTGTTGAACGTTATTCTTTCGTAAGGTACTTAATTACTATATAATATTGAGATATTATCAATATTTGAATAATATCACCATTATAAAAAAAAAATATTATTTCTTTATAAATAGATTGACATTGCGGTGCTTAAGAGAGACAACTTACAACTTCATAAATATGAAATAAACACAAAACAATCAACTTAAATAACAACAAAAAATTTAATGAAAAAATAATTGGGTTACAAATTGACTTACAACAATGGGGCTTTTAAACATTCTCAAATTTAATTAATAACATAAGCTTAGTTGTAACAAATTGGCGAACCCAACAGTGGGGCTTAACGTTGATACTCGTGAGACCTCTATATAAGTATTTGTAACAAATTGGCGAACCCAACAGTGGGGCTTAAGAAATAAACTAAATACGGGAGTTATTATATTAAACCTCTATAAGCTAGTTATTACAAATTGGCGCTCAACTGGTAGAGCTTGAGTTAAGTAAAAAATCGACTACCTCGCTGTTACTTAACTTGAGCAGGTGACTATTAGAGGCACAGGAATGCATACGAGAGGTGTTTTTAAAAGGATAGCGAAGGACCAAGAAACGGAAGAAGATAGACGGGAAGAAGAAGCAGAGATAATTACAGACACCGAAATGGAACAACATGTGGGCGATAAAGAGGAAGCCAGAGGAAGAGTAAACTGGGAAAAATTAATGGAATTAATGAGTAGCATGAAGGAGGATAATAAACAAACCAACGAGAAAAACAAACAAATGTTAGAAAAGCTTGAAGAAAACTCAGAAAAGCTAGAAAATAAAATAGACAGTATTAAAGAAGATTCCAAGAAACAGAAGGAAGAATTAAATAAAAAATTAGAAGAAAACTCGGAAAAGCTAGAAAATAAAATAGACAGTATAAAAGAAAATTCACAGAAAGAAAAAAGAAATTTTGAATGAGAACTTAATCAAACTAATGAATGAGAAGTTTGACAAAAATAAAGAGGAAACTGATGAGAATAACTGGCTAATAAATGAAAGCTTAAACCAAATTAATGAAAGGTTTAACAGGAACGACGAGAGCTTAAGGCAGATTCAGGAAAATAACAAACAAAGAGATGAAAAAATTGAAAACCGTAATAAGGATTTGCGGCAAATTATAAATGAACAAAACCAAGCGTTGAGAGAAATCATAAATGAAAGGATTGCAAATGTCAATGAAACACTTAGCAAAAGGGTGGATGATTACAAAGAGGAAGTAAGACAGCAAATAGTTGAAACCAAGGTAGGTCTAGAAAAGACAAATGAAACAATCATACAACTCGGAGTAGAAGTAGAAGCCAGAATAAACCAAATAGAAAACAATAACGATACTAGAGTAAAGGAGGTACAAGCAGAAAAACAAGAAAAATTAGGCGAAGTACAAATCAACATAGCCGGAAGAATAGAACGGGTTAACAATGAAATGAAGACAATGAAAAGGAGACAAACACGTCAAAGGAAATTAATGAATACACGGGAAGGATTGGAGATGATTAAAGGGGGATTAGTTAAGATGCATAATATACCAATTACGGAACCAAGAGAAGTAAGGCAATTTAGAAACTCTAAACGAACCACAATTGAATTCCCGGAGAGATTATAAGGACCGGAAAAGCCAAAACTAACCGAGGAGCATGGAGGACTTATGGAGGTTATGTATGAACCATTCGAACGATTAAGAAACAATATAGATGAACCAGTGAAGAAGATAATGGAAATATTCCTGGAAGATAACGAAAAACGCAGGGAAAGATTTTGCTGGAAAATACATAAAATCTATAAAAGAATGGATGAGAACCACCAACCACTGATAAAAGAAATAAACCAGGATGGGAAGCCGTCGTTGGAACAACTAAACCAGAAAATAGAAGAAGAATTAACAAGAACAGAATCAGTTCGAAAAACGACGGTAGACTTTGGCATAAATGAAAATTTTATAGCAACAAAATGGAAGAACCAGATGATAGTGAGATATGTCACAAGGACAGAAATAATTCTGCACACCAGAGAAATCCGAACAATCAGTACAGAGGAAATAGTGGACCATGGTTAAACAGATTCCAAACAAAATATAGAGAAAAGGGACGGATTTTATGGATAACAAATAAAGCAAATCAAAGGAAAATAATGAGAAACTAATTAAAATACCGGTATATTAAACTAACTATTAAATGAAATAAACTAATTACACGATACATCAGAGAAATTATTTGGAATCAATTTAAAAACAACAAAATTCTAAAAATAAGTAAGAACATCTTACTATATAATTCAGAAGAAATTATTTTAAACTAATAATCATAAAAGAAGAGAAAGACGGTTAATAACCATAGTAATTATTTGAATAACCAGATTAATCAGTATAATAACAATGATAAAAACAATTAAGACTAGTTGCTATTTAAGAAGGGTTAGAAATGAGTTGGATGAAGGAACAATATGCTAATACAATTTATGATAAGGAGGAGATTCAGTGTTTAATTGCAGAAGTAAATGGGAGTGAATCAAAAATAGTAAAATACGTATGCTAAAGAATAATTAATTGACAGCACGGAACTAAGGAGAATTTGAAATAAATATTGAACAGCTTTAACTACTATACCTGTGAATAATATGATAAATGGAACTACAGAACAACGAGATAAATAAGTTAAGAAAAAGTATTAGGATACCTCAGAAATAATAGTAATCATCCCTTGAATATAAGTTTGTAGCAAAGGAGCTACCTTATAGGTAATAATTATATGTATTGTGTTGTGATAGTGCAACTTTTATTTTTTTTCTGGACAGAGATGAAGTTCCTCTGATCTCAGAAGATATAGTTAGGGAAACGTCAGAGTAATGGAAGCCAAGAGTGCCCCTCTGATTCCGTACCAGCTATGATATTAGGGAAAATGTTAGGAAAATATAGTATTTTAGGGATTATACACCAAGTGAGGGAATTAAATATAAATATGATAATAAGAAATGATGGCGTAATAAGAGAAGAAGTTAAAAGTTCCAGAGAAAAGGACAGGTCTACAACTGAGTGAGGTACCAGTAGACAATTTAATGACAAGATATACAATGAGTATCAACACAGTTTTCCGGTGCAATTAAAAGTTTAAAGAGTATAAATATAAAATAAATCACAAAGAACCCATTGAATTGCATACTAAATCAGAATTACAATGAAGAACTGAAACCATTATAAATTGATAATTTTATCAAACAAATATTCCAAGGCATGAAAAATATAATTTTATTTTAACCAAACTATATTCAGCTAAAATAAACTTCTTTTGGAGGAGGAGTATTATGTAACGTAACAAAACTAAGGTCCCCTACGTTACATAAAGATTTATAAGTGTCAATATAAAAAAATGATAATTGTCCGTTATAATAAAGGTCAGAAGGGTAAACCTTCATTAAATAAATAAATCAATAATACCAAGTAAGGTTACAAGGTAATAGAAAAATAGAAATGTTTATAAATACAAACTATGAAGTGGTCAGTGGAAAGTGTAAGCGATAAACATAGTGTCAAACAATGTGAAAATACTATAGACAGTTTAGACTAATCAATTAATTAACTAAGAGTAGACTAATTAATTGGTATTTAATATTTTATAATAATGTGCATGTTATTATGTTTTATCATGTTATTTTGTTTTCATGGTATTTATGTTGTCTTTTGTATGTAGCAGGTGTGAAGCAATTGCTTTAAGAAAGTATCAATTCATGGATGTTAATTTCATTTATGTTAAACTTTATAAGAGTAAATATTTGAGTACTTACTTTGAATAAATAATAGAGATATTGTTAGATTATATTTGTAAACTTGGCCAGGAAGGCAATAATTGTTGATAAGTTGCCAAAGGGTTATTGTAATTATGTTATAAAGAGATGAAGGGTTCAATACTAAAATTAATAATAATAAATTGAAATCAGGATGAAATAAAATCGGAATGATTGGCCATAAGCCAGTGACACATTGCACAGTAGGTCAGATCAGAAAAGTTAAATAGCTAAAAAATGTAAAAACATTCAATGTAATATAATAAATTAAAGGAAATCAGTAGTATTAATTAATAAAAGGATAAGTGACTTAAAATACAAAAAATTATAACACATGTAATAAAACAGATAGGCCTAAAATTAGTATTTTGTAAAGGGAAAATAATACCTATTAGACTAGGACAATCAAGAAGAAAATGTAGAAAAATATATATAGTTGAATAGCACAGATTATGTGAACGTTTTATATGATGTAATGTAATTTTAGTAAGGGAGTATTTTATTAAGTAAGTGCAAGAACATTTTTCTGTTTACGGCCCTAGGATAACAAATATTATCCAATAACAGAACGAAGACTGGTTGTCATGGACGACAAAATAGGAGATATCTTGTTGGTTCAACACTCAATTGATATATATGAACGAGGACAGTTCAGTTGTCAAAAATCTAGAAAAAACCAAGAAACCTAATGAATAAATTTACTTTCAATCAAAATTAATAAATAGTAACTAATTAAAAAGACAGTTGACTGACTTCCGAGGCTATCACTCAGAGAATATAATTCTACCCATCAATAAAATTAAAACAAAATTTCTAAAGAATGAATTAACTAATCAGCTACCGTCAAATGAGTAATAATGAAAAATAATAAATAAATGAAGACAACCCAAGACCTGGAGAAGTCAAAGTAATTAAATACTTTAAAACGAACATAAATAAAATTAAAATTATGTCAAGAACCTCACTTTCTACAATGGAGCGAAGACTTAATACTACACAAATTCCATTGGGACCTGTGACCACCAGAACATAAAAATTAGCAAAGATCAAGAACTGAACCTTCCACTACATCCTGGGACACCAACACCAAACTTTTATTGAGAAGCTGGAGGTTGATATATTCCAGACATTCGTCATCATTCTGCTCCCAGCCACCGTTCAGTGAAACACGGCCATAACAAGTATCTTGTCAACGTACGGTAAAAAACCAGCTCATGTTAAAGTTTATTTAATAAGATTTTATGACTAAATTCTAATACTTTGTAACTTTAACTTGCATTTTCTGACCTTACTAATAGTCACAAGAACTCCATGTACCCTGAGATTAAGAGAAAAATTAACAATATAATTAAACTTAAAAAGCATCTAAACCCGAATTCAATAACTAATCGATTCAGTCCTGTGTGATCGATGTGTTGTATCTGTGCCCTGAGAAAACATCTGTTTTGAAAAGAATATAAAAAAAAATAAAGAATCTTTCCTGAACTTGATGAGTAATTATTATTTGTTAACGATTTAGTGTATTTTAAGGAACTTATAGTGTATAAAGGGAGAAACGAGAGGAACACGAGGCTCAAACAACTTAACCTATAATAATTGGCTGACTGTAAACAACAGCGCTAGTCCGCGGAGATCTGGTGAATTACAAGAGAAGAGAGAACTATTTAAGAATCTTATTCTCCTCTCTTAATGCTGGATGCAGACTAGGCCTGAATAATAATGATAGAATTACCCAAGATATTAACTGGTGTTGAACGTTATTCTTTCGTAAGGTACTTAATTATTATATAATATTGAGATATTATCAATATTTGAATAATATCACCATTATAAAAAAAATATTATTTCTTTATAAATAGATTGGCATTGCGGTGCTTAAGAGAGACAACTTACAACTTCATAAATATGAAATAAACACAAAACAATCAACTTAAATAACAACAAAAAATTTAATGAAAAAATAATTGGGTTACAAATTGACTCACAACAGTGGGGCTTTTAAACATTCTCAAATTTAATTAATAACATAAGCTTAGTTGCAACAAATTGGCGAACCCAACAGTGGGGCTTAAGATAAAGATAAATACGGAGAAAGCTAGTTATTACAATATATATATATACAACGATACAAGTTAAAACTGCGTAGATAAGTAATATAGAAATTATTACAACAAAGTCTATATCTGGAGGTAGGAAAATTTATTAAATTAAAACATTAAATTTACTATTGTCTTATTAATTTATAATATAAAATTATTTATTTAAAATTTGCCTTTCAAAACTGAGTCTATGGGCTTGCTTTACAACTATGTTACTTGTTCTGTCGAATTCTACTATTTGCGTAGCTACATGATGTTCCACGCACGTAGTTCGACTGATGACTGCTAGAACTCTGCTCGGTGACAGTTCAGTAATGCTGACAGTTCACTTTGTTGCACTCACGCACACTGCGATACGAACTGTTATTTTTTATAATTTGAATAACCTTAATCTCAGGGATTTAAAACTGGGTAAAATTGGAGCTGTCTGTATTGAGCTTACACAATCTCCGGATTCTTGAAGTGTTCTCGCGTAAGTATCAAAATATCTCGGTAGATATTTTGTCGCTAGTGGATATCTTCTACTATATGCGGGAAAGCACTAGAATGACCTTTTTATTAATTGAGTTCTGTAAGTGGTAATGGTTTTGAAGACCTCGAACCATGAACCAACTTCTAAGTTTAAATGAAAATAATTATTAGTGTTGATGGAACTTTCACTTGTAAACTTACTTGTTGTTTTCACTCATACGGTCGTTTCGGAGTGGTGTGCTCCTTCGTCAGTGAGTGTTTTGAATATAGAATGTACAAGCTGTCGGTAATTCTATGTATAACGGTATTGGTAATATGTATATGTAAGAGATTAACAGTCAAAACAGTTTAAATGAAAACGACCTGTCTGGTCACGAAAAACTCGTGGCAGCAAGTATGTCTTTCTATAAAGAGTCTTTGGAAGGAACTACTCGAAGTGCTCTCGACAGATGACCAAACTGAATACATTTAAGACCCTCTGATTGGTTGAAACTTAAGCAACGTCACAGATGAGAACACAGATAGACTGAAATCAGGCTTAAACTCTGTCCGATTCTGCAAAGGCCTGTCTAGATCTAATCTATAAATTTTATTACTTTCTTGAAGATAACGAGAATAAAAGATGATTGATTTCATTAAAAAAAACATATAAAAATTATAGGTGTGGAGAATTGAGTATATGGAAAATGTAGTTTATACCCATAAGAGTACTCTGTCCAAGTTTCAGAACGAAATGTTAATTTTCCTCGATGTTATTAAATAAAATGTCAATCACACACGCACCCGTGCACTTACACACAAATATTTCACATGGCATAAAAGAGAATAAAATTGTGAATATTTTGACATAACATACTTTTTAAAACATAGCTTGATCCAAAACTTATGACTACTTTACAAAGAACGAACAAAATCAATTTAAAACATGTCTATGGCCATCAGAAAATGTTATATAGGATTAGTATTCCACTTAAAAGAACTTCATATCCTGTGTACTGTTGCAATATATTGCAACGATACAGCCATATGCTGTATTGAGCATTGATTTAAATAAATATAAAAATTGTAAAATTATTATAAGTTTGGGGTAAATGGACAGGTCTGGGATTGTAAAACTGTTTCATTGTTGTACTAGGGGAGAAATTAACCTGTTCCAACAGGCAAAGAACACCTGCTCGATTGTATGTGTGTTACGCGTGTATCTTGTGTGTGTTAGTCATGCATGTACAGACAGGAATCTCAGCTACCCTCCCAATTAATTACTAAAATAATTATTGTAATTCACTGTGTAAAAACTAATTAGTGTATAAACAAACAAAAGACACAAAAGTGTGTGTAAATTTTATAGTTATCCACAGTAAGAAAATGACGTTAATAGGACACACTACACGAAGTCAGTGCAAAATAAATGTGCCAAAAATACGCAAATTACACTAAGACGCTCAAATTAATACAGTGAGTGCTTAATCAAATTAGCTATGATTTGTGCTATCTCAATTCCATACAAAACATTGCCATTTGCAAAAAATTGCAAATATATGAAAAGGTTCGGGAGTGGGGGCTATCATGTGATCTGCAGGTCTCGACAGGATAATTTCGGAACGAACAGGTGCGGAATCTCGAGAGGGTATAAATTAAGGGTTTGACTGGAAACCCTTCTCTTTATTTCAAGACACAGTTGCAGTCGGACACGCTGTCCATCGGCAGAATAGTTATATTTTGTTATAAGTCTCATCTACGAACGAATAAAAAATGTTTCAGTAATTATGTTTATACTAGTATGGGAAATGTAGAGTACTGGGACCGTTTAAGTCAGCAAGAGTATCTACAGAGAAGCTACAAAGAGCGACGCAAGGTGCTGGACGTTAGGAGATGCTTTTTAGACGCCTAACAGCCGAACGAGCTCCACCTCGCAGCCGATATTAATTCTCTTTGATGGACCACACACTGCTGGATAATGACGCTGAACTCTGGGCATATCCAGGACCACGCCAAGCCAGGAGTAACAGTAACCCAACGCTGGACAAAGCTGGACCCCGTCAATAAGTCGTAAGATCATCAAAACTCGAGGTGACATGCATAATGCATTTATAAATGATTTTTTTTAAAGAGCTCACAAAGACTATATAAAGAGACAATGAATTATAACAAAAAAGTTTATAATTAGAAAGAATGTAATAGAGTCTTATGTAAATGTTTTAGTCATAAGAATGAGTGATCGCATATAGATAAATATTTTATTATTTATAATGCTTGTTAAAACAATAAATATGAAATTTTAACTACTCATAAATTTACTACTCTTATTATAGTTACACCTGGTATTGTTATAATTATTTACAACCTGCATATACAAAAGGTATCGTTGTATAATTTTGGCATCCCAAAGAACGTGGGGCCACATAAATTACAGTATATCAAATTTATGTTATGTATCATTGTAATATATATATATATATATATATATATATATATATATATATATATATATATATATATATATTTCATTTCCTTTTAAGTATTTGTATCAATCTCATATCACCTTGGCTAATTCTTTTTTCATGTGAGAAATACACACGAGTTACAAATAAGCCTAAATAGTAATATTTCCATTATATTCGTGATACACTGAATGAAATTTTGAATAGTTACAAATAATTCAGAAATTTAAATTTGGCTTTATTCTTTAATTTAATTTTACTCTCATTCTTGGATCTTTGGACAGACCACAGTATTCTTTTGATTTTTCCTCGTCTCCAAGACTTTTGATACAAAAGTTTTGATAACCACAAGTTCTTCAAATGATAAGAATATTTATTTATTCCTGTATACAAATGGGCCACTATAGCAAAATGCCACATACATTTTGCCATATAGCACTACAGCTATTTATAAATTATACCAATCAGCTTGGAAACAATGGATGTTCTTTTGGTTTGGGAAGTTGTAAATTATGACTTGTTTAATTATGACCTGGTGACGTTAATGCTGCGTTATCATGTTGACAGACAGAATTTACGAGGGGGTTTCAGCATCCTGATGTGTCTGTACATTGTCCAGTTCAGTGAACTCCAGGTTTTTCCATTGTAGTGTGGTCATGTGTTACAAGGATGTGAGGACGTGGGTTCCCTTTCCACAGTAGGCCGTTCAAGTAAGGACTTTCGTCTTTGGATTCTTCTGGCCTGGCTCCACACTAAGGGTTCACACTTGGGGAGTGTCCCTTAAGGAATCACCCGCAAGAGTTTAGGGCTGCAGTGATGAGGATATTAAGCTATTAAGCCAACGCCATAAGGCATTGGCTGGATTGATGTGCTGCCACATTGAGAAGGATGGCTTCCGCAAAGAGGGACTTACACACCTTGCTGTTTTCAGTGCCTGGATGACAGCACAACTGAGGTGGCTTGAGATGTTCCTATTCTGTCTGTTGCTGAATTTTGTTGCAGACCTTGGGCTAGTCAAGGGCGAGGAAGCTGCCAATTGTGCCAAACAAGGGATCATGTGGATCTAGGAAGGTGGTGATTGATTAATTTGGGGTTTGTTTGAAGAATAACCTAGGGGACTGTCAGGTACCACCCAAGATATTTTCATGCACTTTTACGCCATTGGAGGTTGGTGGAGTGCCCATACTGTTTAACTGATGGATGTGTGGGAAGAAGGATTCCCTGGCCTTAGTAAACAAATTAATTGTCAGGGTACAGATGAATTCCTCCAGGGAAGGAACCCAGAGTTTCCAATGTAGAATATCTGACTACCATGGGGGGAACTGGAGAGTATGATTTTGGAATACTATTACCATATGCTTGTTGGTGGCTGACAAGAGAGGCCACCAAGTGGGAGGCCATGTACTTGTTGTTGAAGAACAACAGATACAGTGATATTCTGCTGCAGACATCCAGGATACATGAAAGTATGGGGGAAAGTTCACTCTATGTAACTTTGGATTTTTCTGCAATGTGATGTGCCACTTCCACAGCCAGTCATAAAGAATGGACAACTGGCATTGCATCATTATGCTTGCCTGCCTTAGGAACAGGTAGCTACATAATGGGACATTGCTCCATTAGCGAAGAAGGGACAATGTGTTTCCAGAATACACTGGCAGGTCTGGTACACTGATATCGCTGGTACTGTGTACACAAGATACAGAACAGGACCAAGTACAGATCCTTGAGAAACAGCAATTGCGTTGGACAAAGTTGAGAGCACGCCCAATCGACTCTCATCCTGAAGATTTGGTCAATTAAATTCAACCGTATGAGATGGAAAATGAGTGTGGTATTTGTGAGTAAGCCAATCTGTAGAGCAGATCTTCATTCCAGACTTTGTCGAAGGTTTGATCACATCCAACAGGACAGCGTAGACTGATCCCTGGTGGTGGCATCTGCTGGTGCATGACGAATCTCACTAGCTTAAGAGTAGTCGAGAGCCCTACTGAAACCCTAACTTGCTCTTCACAGATGATATCATCCACCAGGAGCTGGATGTAGGACAATAAGTGTCATTCAAATATCTTCAAGACTGCAGTAACTTCCAGAAAGCATTGGCAGGTTCTTAGGTTTAGGAATCAGAAAGGTGTTCCTGGCGTTCCACAAGCAGGAAAAGCATCACAGCCTCTTCATGTTAGTTACTTTAGGTCTATAATTTTCAAAACTATCTGCTTTGTGCTCTACTCAAGGCTTCTTGTATAAAAACAAACGTTTATTCATAGCAGTAAAAGTCAGTTCACTTCAATTTTCCAATGTTGCAGTCCCTCATCATACTAATCACGAAAACTGCACACCTTCTAACAAAACTAACACTGTTTACATTCCAAAAACATCTATATTTGAAAATATGGTTACTTAGCTATATTTTGACATATTCCCAACAAACTACATGATTTGTTGGTAATTCTTTAACGAGCCTATAGAGGCCACACAAGTATGGTTGAAACTTTATTTCCCTACTTGAATTAACGAGATTTTTAATTTATAGTTTTTCATAATATTTACCAAATATTTAAAATAAATAAGATTTTTAAAAATGAAAATTTGTTCTTCAAAATTGGTAAAGAATTTTTATAAAATGCGAAATTTAACATTAGTTGGGTGGTGCCCGTCATGGCCTGCTTCTGGCTACGGGCCTGATGGCATGTCCGAGTATTACTAAGAACTTAAAAACACTATTCCAATGCCAAACATAAGTATTTTAGATGAAAATTAAAAAAATTACTATATTCCCTGAGCTAGATTTGATTATTGTGGACAGAGACTATGCCATATTCAACAGCAACACTCCTAATGGCAGCCTCTGATGAAGCCTGCAATGAGCAAAAACTAAAAGATTACTGTAGTGTGTAGTGATTTTGTGCAATATACATTGAAAATAAGTCAAGGCATTTTGATTCTGGAAATATTTCTACCTTTGAATAATGTAGATAAATGCATTTCAGGTAAATATTAATCATAATGTAATTTTATTTCAGTCATCCTGTTTTCAGTTTGTAATGGGTGGACTAATTTAGATATGGATAGTTTTCACTAATAGGTGTTACATATTCCTATGAGTAGGTTTTAATTTTAATTTTAAGTAGAATATTTAATTCTTTAGATTTTATCTACCATTTTATTTAAGCAGATATTTGTATGGCAGTGCTATGCTATGTATGTGAGGCATGGACAATCACACAGAAAACAGTCGACATAGTAGACACCTTTGAAAGGAAAATCCTCAGACGCATTATAGGCCCAATACAAGAAAATGGTTCACGGAGACTGAGATACAACAATGAACTGTATGAAATATATAAAGAGATACCAGTCTCAAAATTTATAAGAATACAAAGATTGCGTTGGGCCGGACATGTTATGAGAATGAAGGATGGCAGGAACCCCAAGGGTACATGGGAGGGAACGAGACCTAGAGGTAGACCGAGGAAGAGGTGGGAAGATGGTGTTGCAGAGGATGCGAGAGACATGGTGATAAGAAACTGGAGGAGGGTTGCAGTGGATAGAGTGGATTGGAGGTGGAGATTGGTGGAGGCCAGGGCCCGACTTGGGCTGTAGCGCCATAGGAGGAGGAGGAGATATTTGTATGGATATGTTGTAAATTAAAATGTTGACAATATGGTGACAATATTATTGATGTTAATATTGACAACTAGAAAAAAATAAAAAATATGGTTTAAATATGTTAAGTTCCATGTAGGCAATGTGTTTGGGTTGTAATGTTAAATGTATATGCATTCTCTTCCTATTTTTTTGTGACAGATTCATGATTTTTTATGCGGGATTTACGAGATGGTTTATTACTTGTAGATAATAATTGTTTTTGAACATATATAGCCAAATGGTTTTCCATAAGCCCTTGTGTATACTGTCTCTCCAAACTACAAACTGATCAAATTGTAATAGAGTAAAAGACTGTTGGGTCAAGTCATGTTTTTTGCAATGTTTAATTCATCTGGTTTAAATGGTTCAAAATTATCTTGTGTGTCTCCGTTTTGACAATAAAAACTTCTTAAACTGAACTCACTTGTTCTGCCATATTAATATGTCACTTGTAAATTCGTATAAAGTAAATTACAAATGTGTTAATTGATATTTGTGTGGTATATAACTAGTCGTTGCATTTCAACAATAATTAATGAATTGGCTAAATTTCTTCATATGATATTTAATTTATAAAATTTTGAAGGGGTTTTGCTCTCTGTTTGTTGCTAAACGTTCTTGTAAAACATACGTAACAGTAAACAAAACACCATGATAATTCATATAGAACTATTCTTTCCAGTGATTTTTATCGAACTGAGAAATTAATGCTTAGTATATTATACTCTTTAAATAAATTTTTTTAAAATTTAAGGTTTTAAAATAGGGATACTTTGATGTACACTTGTTATGTCTGAAGATTTACAGAATCTGAATTGCAAGCAGGCATATCTTGCATATTGATACGTTATTCTGCTAATACAACATATGCCACTGTTCTTTTTAACTTGAATCATCTGAATTTCCTAATTAATTTTTTACTTTCTGTTTTTCATTAACTGATCCTTCTTCATCTTCCATATAGCTACAGCTTTACATGGATCTTGGCTTCCTCTACTATTTGCCTCCACTCACTTCTTTCTCTTGCCTTGTGCCTCCAATTCCTGATTCACATCCTTTCCAAATATGTTTCCACCTTTCGCAGCCATTGCCTTTTCAGCTTTCCTACCTGCCTCACTCCTGTCACTCCACTATACAGAATTCTCTTTGGTTGACACGGCTAAGCATACAACCTTAGGACTGGTCGATGGACAGAGTGTTGGGAGTGACCTTTCCAAACTTTCCAAAAACTTTCACTGACTCAGAGCACTAAGTGACATTGACACGTTGCCGGAGAGTAATGGGCTAGTGGAACCTAACCCACCCACTCAGTTACTTTGCCCTATCTGTATAAGGAAAACTATTATGGTTTAATCTCAAGACCATATGGTTTCTATTCAGATACCGTACTTTTGAAAGTGATTAACCAGTTAGTTTTTAAGTTATCAACCAGGCAGTTTTGCACAGTGCAGAAATCTCGCAATGAGATTGTCACAGTATATTGCGACAATACAAGCATAGGCTGTAATGCGTATATGTAATATAAAATAAATATTTAATTTAATTTTAATAATATATAATAGATGAACAGGTGTGGAATTGAAAGCTGGCTTGCAAACAGGAGTCAACACGCAGGATCACGCTGCATGCATGTACACAAGTAAATAGTGTGTGTGCGTGAAGCCTGTTTGAGCCTGAAAGTTGCAACCTCACCCCAAGTCAATGCTAAATTAAGAATATATTTAATATTAAGCAAACCATAGATGTTAGCGAGAAGGTAAAAACTTCTAAAAATGTGTAAAAATCAGACACAAGTGCAGTGCGAATTTTACGAAATTTGGACAATCAGTGCGAATTCTGTGCGATTTTTAAAGCATTATAATTACACTAGTGGTGCAAGCATCATTATAATTGCACATCACATAGGTCATTAAATTAGACAATATTTTATCACCGTGAAATCCGCGTTAAACAGTGCGATTGGCAAAAAAAGTGCAAAAATATGAAATAGGACGAGAGTGGGGGCTATCACGCCATGGTTCAACTGTCAACAGGCTAATTCCTGAATCGACAGCTGCAGTTTTCTTGGTGAATATAAATACAAGGCTAGGAGAGCTAATCTCTCTCTTCTAACAGTCTTCATTCGTGGTGGAATGCTATGTCCGCCAGAGACGCGAAATTTTAATTACGTTGAACAGAGTTAGACAATATGTTTAACACCAATAAGACTTTTTGTTAAGCATAACTTATAAAGCATTACGATAAATATTTTGATTTAAAATAGTAATGGAAAAAAGTAATTAAAAATTACCGTAACAAAGAAATCGTCAGATGTCTACAAGTGATCTACATCTAAGAGCATTACTCCAGACCGAGGACGAGAGCACTACATAGCATACATTCCAGACGTAAAGGACGAGTCATCGGACTTCCGAGAGGACCCGGAGAACGAAGAAAGGATCTAGGACTTCATGACTATGCAGGATTCACAACATCAAGGACTCAGGACCAGGAGAGGGTATGCTGAGAAACCACTACAATTAATGTGAAAGAAAGCCATGTATTCCTCATAACAAAAGACTTAATCAAAGATTGATAAACATTGTCAAAGGAAAGACAATAATTTAAAAAAAAGTGTAATTTATAACTTATAAATATAAATGTCTTGTATACAAAAAATTATAGCATAATTTTTGAATTAATAATTTATTGAAAATATTTTAATTTAAATTGTAGAGTAATTATGAAAGCATAATTTTTTAATCAATAATTCATTGGAAATATTTAAATTTAAATTGTAGAGTAATTATGAAATCATAATTTTTGAATTAATAATTTATTGAAAATACTTTAATTTAAATTGTAGAGTAATTATAAAAGCATAATTTTTGAATTGATATTTTGTTGAAAATATTTTAATGTACATTTGAAAGAATCAATTAGATTTGTTCAAAGAATGAACAAATAGTTAACTTAGTTAAATATTTTTATATTGAAAGCACACATTCAGACTGAGTAGTCCAGACAGTATAACATAAAGAAGAAATGTTTTTAATTAAAATTAATAATATTATATCTATGATATAAGCTTTATGTTGGTGATGAGATTATAGCAAACAAAGAAACTTTGAAACCATGTATAATGAATATCAGATGACGAAGTAATCATTATTTGTATATTATTATTTCTTGATATGTTTGTTTAAATTAATAAATGGGAACATTTATTATTTCCTAAAAAGGCTACCATTATTATAATTATACCTGAACCCCTAATTACACGTACACGTTGTTAGAAATGTTATTTACCGTTGTATAATTTTGACGCTCATGAGCGTGCACCTGACACACTTATATTTAATAATGTTGTATCGTTGTATAAATTGTCGCCCGTCAACGTGTGGCACGACATGCCTACATTTAATAAATAAATGTATGCTCTATTGTTAAATGTGTGCATAGGATTTATGTATAATAATTGATGTGTATTAATGAATATTTTTATGTGTTTAATTTTTTTGTGTATACGAGGGGGGACCCAAAAGTAACAAGAATTTTTCTCTGGGAGTTGGTAGAACACTAGTTCCGACTTTTCCCCCTAGGTGCCTTCACTAGACACCATTTTGTATCAGTTGCCCTAGCGGCATTGTTGTGGAAACATTAGCGCGGTCAGTGTGACTATTTTTTGTAAGCGCTGTTTCATGTTTTCGGCGATTTGTCAATGGCAGACATTAAATACCAACGTGCTAATATCAGGTTCTGTTTCCTGTTAGGGAAATCAGCATTGTTCCTAGAGGGAACAATAAAGAGAGATAGGGAGAAAATGAGTGCGATGGAGACAGCAACATTCCACAGTCGGCCGTCTACATCAAAGGCATCACAATGTCTGAATAAACGGAAACAAACTTATACGATAAACAACATATACCCCTACAATATTAGAGAGGACTTATTAAACAATGAGCAGGATACAAAGCGCAACGAACAACAAATACAATGTCCTATTGTAACCGTCGGAATTAACAGGTGTAAGATACGAATATTAGTTGACACAGGCAGCCAGCTGTCAGTTCTTAACGCTGCTTGGGTTCAACGCAATAAGAAATATTTTAAAAATACTGCAATTTTGCCTGTAAATAATTTAAATATCACAACAGCTACCAATAAAAAAGACAGGATTAAACAACAAGCATATGTAACCCCAACATATAAAAAGCTAGAATTAGAATACCCCATGATAATTATGCATAAATTGATCTATGATGGAATTCTAGGTATTGATATACTAAATGCTAAGATTAATGTTAATGATAATACAATTCTGTGTAATTATAAAGATGTTCAATATGAGTTAAATATGAATAGCGATGAAGAAGATTGCAAGGTAAGTGAAATACCTATTACTTTGTCCAAGCCACAAATACAGTATGGTCCAACTCGACATGTGAATGCAGCGGATGAAGGAATGATGACACAGGCAGAAGAAAAACTGCACGAATTAATAGAAGAGTACAGGGAAGTACCAACGCAGACAACAGTATACGAGCACTCTATAGTCGTGTCAGACCCTACGAAAGTCATTAGGAGGACGTACCCTATTCCAATGCGATATGAGGAAGAGGTTGAACTGGAAATTCGGCGCATGATTGAAAATGGAGTCATAGAGCGATCGAACAGCAACTTCCTGAATCCTCTAGTGGTAGTGAAGAAGAAAAGTGGTGAGATACGCCTATGCCTTGACATGAGGGAGCTGAACAGTATTGTGTTAAAAGAGTATGACTGTGCGCCTGCTGCGGACGAATTATTTACCAAGTGTGAAGGAGCGAGGTATCTGACGAAGCTGGATTTACGCTTAAGTTTCTGGCAGATTCCAATTCGTGAAGAAAATAGAAAGTACACCGCTTTCCTGTATAAAAGTAAATGCTACCAACACAGGGTAGTACCCTTCGGATTAAGCACGAGTTTGGCAGCCATCGTAAAGTGTCTAGAAAGAGCCCTAGGACCTGAGGTGGAACCCTACACCATGGTATTTGTAGATGATATCTTAATTGTATCTAAAACACTAGACGAACATATAAAACATCTAAGCACGATATTCCACAAGTTTAGGCAAGCGAACATATCCCTTAACCTAGACAAATGTGAATTTATCAAATCCTCTATCCAATTCCTAGGCCACATTATTTCCTCCTCTGGTATTCAACCTGATCCTATCAAAATCTCCAGCATAACTAATTTTCCTATACCCGGAAATCTCAAAGGGTTAAGAGCATTCTTAGGACTAAGAGGATACTACAGAAGATTCTCACCATTATATGCAGAGTATACACAACCGCTACTGCAGCTGACTAAGAAAGGACAGAAGTGGAAATGGGAGAAGAAACACCAAGATGCCTTTAACCAAGTGAAAAAGTTGTTCATCAAAAATATTACGTTACATCATCCTCAACGATAACAGCGCCGCCTCCTGGCTGTGAATACCGCAACTAGAGGCTGGTGGCACGTAGTATTAGCCAGCCTTACACCATCACACTAACACAAAAGCCGCGTGGTACGCCTTGGTCCTTAACGAACTGTCGAGTGGAGGGTTTTTTTTATCCTCAACGTGAAGGAAAATTCGTAATCTACTCCGATGCCAGTGACTACACAGTAGGGAGTGTACTGTATCAACAAAATACTACGGGAGAGCACCGAGTTATCGCCTACGCCAGTAGAGTCTTCAAAGGAGCTGAAAGACACTACTCCACATCAGAAAAAGAAATACTTGCTATAGTATATGCTCTTAAGCAATTCAGATATTATGTTTATGGTACTCATTTTGAGATACATACTGACCACCAAGCATTATCATTTCTATTGAAATGCAAAGTAACAAATGCCCGATTATTAAGATGGATTTTAGCCATTAGCGAATACTCATTCACCATTAAATACTGTAAAGGTAAAGACAATATTATAGCGGATACACTAAGCCGATACATCAAAGAAGAATGTGAAGAAGTTTATGTGAGCGAAAAGAAAGAAGTACGATTGTTATCAATTAAATTCAAAGAGAATGATGAAGTAAAACAAATGCTGAAAAACTTAGCACATCAACAAGATTTGGACGTGACGATAAGGGAGATGAAGGACCAAGAACAGCTACCAAATCATTATAAGGTACTTAATGGAATTCTTTTCAGGTTAGTAAGACAAGACTGTAAGATAGTACTAACGAAAGAAATGTTACAGAAATTAATTCAACCAGCACACGAGAGTTTAGCGCATGCTGCCGTTCTGAAATATTACTTGAGTCTATGAGAGGATTTTACGATTAATAATATGTTTTGAAAAATAAAGAAGGAAATGAAGAAGTGTTATGAGTGTCAAACGGTGAAAGGACCGAATTTACACACGTACGTAGAAATGCAGAGCATCCAGAAGGAAAATAAGGGAGAGCTAATTGCAGTGGATTTTCTGGGACCACTACCACGATGAAGTCGAGGTGTGAAGCACATATCGGTATGTATCGATGTGTTTTCCAAGGCAGTCCAACTGTACCCAATTATGCGACCCACAACCAAGGTTGTTCTAAAGATACTACTGCAGAAATATATTCCGACATATGGAAAAATGAAGAAAGTACTCATTGACCAAGGTGTACAATTACAGAGTGAAAAATGGGAGAGGACGTTGAGGGAAAATGGAATACAACCTAACTCACATCTATAAGACATCCTCAAGGAAACCTTGGTTAAAGAGTTAACAAAGAATTAGGTAAATATTTACGAATATACTGCCATGATCAGCACAATAAATGGGCAGAATACCATTTCTTGAGAAAGCCATCAACGAAAATTATAGTGAAGCAACAGGATATACTCCAATAGAATTGGAAGAAGATAAAAAGCCGAACAGATTTTGGACCAAGTATGTAAACAAACCTAACAACCAGAATGTACCTGTACCAATAAGTGTGAAAATTGAATATGCAAAGCAACAGATAATAGAAAGAGGTAACAAGAGAGTGGAAAGATTTAACAGGACACACAAACTACAACAATTCGACGTGGGAGAAAAAGTTTTAGTAAAAGCTAGTCCAGTGGGAAAGCGAAGTGATAATACAGCGAATAAATTCTTTAAACTGTATAACGGACCATATACATTAAAACAACGAATCGCGAGAAATATCGCATAGTCTATGACGATGTGAAGAAGAAAGAAATTGGCAAATACCATGCCAGTTCACTCAGAAAGTTTTACACGTAAAAAAAAATAGGTCAGTAGAACCAGATTAAAGGAGAACAATGGGAAGAAGCAGCTACGCTTATGCATTTTTAGCAACTCGTAGGGAGGGTAGATAGGAACTAGACTTGTTTTACCCTCCAACTAAGGGAATTTGAACAATTAATATTCATTATCATGGATAGTAGTGTATAAATACAAATAAAAACATATATATTGTAGTAAAACTACAAATAAAATTATTTATATAGTAATGATGTATAATGTGTTGATAAGGAAAAATTTGTGTTAGTTATAAATTTTTTTGGTTATTAATTAATTAATTGAATTAATTAATTAATAATTAATTAATTGTATGTTTTTCAATTACTTTCGATTAAATAAATGAGATTTTGTGTTTTGAAAATATTTGTTTCTATAGATAATCTATTTATGTTGTTGGATCTATTATCCTCTCTTCTAACTTTGCTGTTCTTCTTCTTCCTTCTGGTATATTTCTTGAACGACTCTAAATAATTTTTAGAAGAAATAAATAACTAGTATTTACTATACAAATAAATATAAATGCTTGTAACTGAATAATTATGATGTTTATTTATTAACATTTAAAATTATGCTCCACTCTGATGCGCGTGGACCAGGCTTTAGTTGAGCTCCACTCGGGTCGCTAGTGAACAAAATGACAAAGTATATGTTTACAAAATTAATTATTTCGGATTCTTTTAACTGTTGAAATGGTCAGAGAGGGCAAGGAACAAGATACAATGCTTACAACTATTTTAAAATAAATTATTATTGCTGAAAAAATAACAGTATTATGCAAATTGTCAATTATTAAAATAAAATCGAACCATCCATAGGATGACGTCACTGACTCGGGAAGGCGGTGTTCCGTCGCTGGCAGTAAATCCAGTATGGCCGCTGTCACCTCGACTTCTACGATGTAATGCTGACGTGATGTTGGACCTTCTCCCTCAGAAATAAATGAGAATTCCTTTCTCTGCGAAGTTGTAGTATCCCTGGAAAATAATGTGAAGTGTTCTTCCCTCTTCGGCGATGTCGTTCTGTGATTGTTTGTTGGTGCAGTGTTCTGTGTTCAAATATGTCGAGTTCGTGTCCAGCTAATATGGTTTAAAATTTCCTCAAAATGGTGGTTGCTTTCTCGTTCTCATAACTGGTATTATTATTGTAGTTGTTCTGGATTAGTTTGGTGTTAATTATTAAATGTTGGTGTTAGATTTCGTTTGGTAACCTCTGTTACACTTTTTGAGGTTGCACTCAATGTTTTTTCACTATTTTATATTTTTTGGTCTTCCGTCAGTAATTTCTGAACTGTTCACATTAATGATTAACAATAGACTGATGACTGAAAGTCGTCGTTTTGGGGTAATTTATAAAATGTCTTTTTCCTCTTCCCATTGTCTTTTTATAAATTTACATGTCTTGGATTTGATTTCAACTCCTAAACATACATAACAAGTTTTCCTATTTATTGCTGTAACTCAATTATTTATTAATTTTATGAAAATCTAACTATTCAGCAATATTCTTAAGTTAATTTTACATAATTTGATATATAACTGGGTCTGTTTTAAGTTCAGATAAGCCTAAATTTACAATTTTTGATATTTATTGTAGGCCTACTAATTTTTTACAAATTTAGTATTTAAATGGTTTACAAGTGTTTTTATGTTAATATTTCCATGAAATAATATTACTCACTCCATAATTATTGCTGGTTGTTAATAATTTGTTGTTATAATACACCAATATTGATTAATTTACTTTTTATTTGAGTTAAGTACTCTTTAGGCCTAGTTTTACTTACTTCCAAATAAAGTTAATTTTCTTCTTTTGTCATTACATTTGTTATTATTTGTATCTGTACTGATTACATTTTCATATTTTTGTGTGGTATGGACTAGATTCTATTCATTATATTATGTAGTTTGATTGAATTTATTTATTTGAGTTTGACTCTATGATAGATGATTTTGATTCACAATGCTGGTTTGTTTTTCTATTGTGGTGTGTTAGTTAGTTTGCCTTATACTTTTTATATGGTTTACAATTTAAAAAAAAATATACTACATTCCTATTACCTACTTGCCTTCTCTGCCTTAACAAACTTGAAAATTATTTAACATTATTTTGAATACAATAGAACATCTTATTATTTACTAATTTTTTTTTATATATCCCTTAATTATAATAAAAATATCTTATGCCTATTCTCCTTAACTGTCTTATTTAATTATAACAAAATACCTTATCTAAATACCTTATCTATTATCCTTATTTATCTAATATATAATTTGATTAACAAAAAATAAAAACATCTTATTATTAGTCATACTCTCAGTTATGAACTGTCCTTTGGTATTTATGTCCTTCTTATAACTTATTTAACTGTAATTGAAACATCTTATTAGTAATAATATTTCTTATATATAATTTTAAACACTCTCATTACTAATAATATTGTCAGTCATTAGGCTGTCTTTGATTCTTATGTTTTTTCTAGTATCATTCTACACTCATGGTAGTCCTTTTAAATCATTTTTTTCAACTCCTTCATTGAATATTTTTTATAGATTTTTTAACTGGGTTGTTCACTACACTCACTGTAGTTTCTAACTTTTATTATATCACTTCACTTTATATTTTCTACGCCATGGTAGTCTTTTTAGTGGTTTCTACACTATGGTAGTCTTTTGGTTTGCTTTTACATTAGACTTATACTTAGTTTAAAATTTAGTTTTAATTGTATTGTATCCTGTAACTTGAGTTACTGGGTCTAACATATATGGGTTTTAATTTAGTTTCAATTGGGTATGTATTCCTTTATCAACATTTTGGGAATAGCTCTTCTTATTTCTATGTTCTTTTTAGGAACCTTGACATTTTTTGTCTCTTCTTTCTTATTATATAAGTAAATTCCTCCTCTTGTGTTTTCAAGTCTTTGTGGCATTAATTCAATGCATCTTATTTGAATATTCGGTTTCATTTAATGTTTATTTACAGCTCTTTGTTAACTTGTTATTGGTTTCGTGTCTTGGGGTTTCTCTGCTTCTTGACTTAATAAATTTCCCTTTTGTGTTTACCTTTTTATCTTTCTTCTTTCCTTTTTACTGCTCCCCCAACCTACTGGGTATACTGCTGTTTTATTGGGTTTTTATATAGTTGGTTTTTCGTATATGGACCAAGAGTTTTCTTTGTTATTTAGTTTGATTTTATTAACATTTTATCGTATAATGTACAGTTTCTTTAGTTTAATCTTTAACCATTTATTGTTCTTACTCACTATTGACATTTTCTTCTTTATTCATGTTGTATTAAATTAAAATTTTAATGTGATAATTCTGTTATGCTACATATGCTCTCCTGTAAAAGTGATTAGTTCAGATCATACTCTTAGTATGGATGAAATAATTACTACTAATTCTTTTTATTTACCATATTTTCTTCGTGATTCCACTTTATATACCTTCTTTTTCCACCGTTGCTTTCTCTCAGATGATATGTATCTCCTTCATTAGTTTCTTTTTTCATTAATAAGTAATCATCAATCTTGTGTATAACATTATCATTTTATATCCTTTCTTATTTGGTGCTTCCTCACCTGTATGTTTACTCCCTAACATATGAGTTGGAACAGTTCAGAGTGGCACTTTTGGCTTCAATCCCTGCTGTCCAATACTTCAATTAATTGAGCCCAGAGGCGTTATCATCTCTGCTCAAAATATAAGACTGATGGAATTTTTCTATATCCAGTCATAAAAATAAATAATCAGTAAAAGTAGTCTCTTTTGACTAATAATAAACATCCTTGGATTCTTCACTTCATAATATTTTATATCAATTAATACTTTTATACACTTGACTCTTCTTCTCTATTAAAGCTTATTCTATATTATGTGGTTTAGGTATGTGGTACAATAGACATTTCATCGTTTCATCATTTCATCTTCTTATCTTGTTTACATAGTAATTAGCATTTATATAGATTTTGTCTTCCATTTGGTATCCAATGAGTTATTTTATTGCTCATGGCATAACATTAATTATTTCTTTATCACTTATCACTATAATAGTGGTTATTACAACAATATTATCATCATGGTACCAGGGTTTTTGGTTTCTGGTCTTAATATTTGGTTTTTACTTAGTTGGTCCTTCTTCATTGTTCATCTCTTTGTGAGTTTGGTTAAGTTGTTTTGATCAGATTATATAATATTCTGGTTTCTTCTCTCTTTTTCTTTTCATTTGAAATTCTGTATCATTTTTGTCTTAAATTGTCTCATTTACATTGTTGATCATAGTGGTCATAGTTAGCATAGTCACTATTACAGTACAAACTATAGTATGGTTTTTATAGCTGTGATAGTTTATTGAGGGGTTTTTCTCTTTATTAACACAGGTTTTTATGAGGATTTGCTACGTTCCTTCTTATAACACTTTTAACATTTATTAATATATTGTTCTGGTAACATTAAATTATTCAGTTGTTTAATATTGGTTGTTCTCTTTACTGGAACATGTTCTTTTTGCTTTGTCTCTGGAGAGTTTGAGAGAGTTTACACATTTGTACTCCATTTACTTTCAAATACTTTTATGTAAGAGTTCACTCAAATTATAAGTGTAATTTGTTCTTACTCTTTTAGAATTTTGTATCTCTTTCTTACAAAATTTCTTTTTATATTTAATAGTTATATCTCATCATTTGTATGAGTTGTACTTACTATTTTTTAACTTTAGATATTTTTATTCACACAAAATTCTTTTTGTTTCATAATGGTTTTTTCAAATGATTGGTGTAAGTTGTACTTACAAATTTTTGAATTTTGTAATTCTTCTAACAAAATTCTTTTTGTTTATTCATAATAGTTTTTCAAATATTTGGTGTAAGTTGTTCTTACAAACTTTTTGAATTTAGTAATTTTTATCTCTCCTCCATATATTTTTTAATTGATAATTGATTATAAGTTCCTTTTACTTTATTTGAATTAACATCTTTTAATACATACGTATTGTTGTTATTATTTTTAACAATCAGGTATGGGCCGGTATACAGCAGTAACAACTTTTTGGTAATGCCTTCCAAAGTACTGGGTAGTTCCCTGTTTTTCAATAGTACCCTTTCTCCAACTTCATAGCTTATTATCTTCTTAATCGCCTTTTGATACTTGTTCTTGCACCTTTCTTGGTCTTCTGCCAATTTATTGTAGAACCTGATTCGATTGAACTTGTATTCTTGACTCATGGGGAATTCTATTATGTCTTGTATTTCTCTTGGAGGCGGTTTTTCATACATTGCCGTGTATGGCGTGGTACCTATAGCGGGGTGATATGCCAAATTAAGGAATTCTTCGGTAGCTGATAAATATTCTTGCCACTTCCTTTGTTGATTATGGCAATAAGTCCATAATATTCTTCCGACTTCTCGCAGCACCCTCTCCGCTGGATTACTGCTGGGGTGGTATACAGATGTCTTGTACGTCTTAATGCCCAATGTATTTAGAGTGTTTTTCCACCTCCTACCCTTAAGTTGCGTTCCATGGTCTGTGATTATGGATGCCGGGCTCCCTATCTCTGGAATATAATGATTTGTTATCACTCCTAGAGTCTTCAAAGTGGTTGCTCTGTTCACCGAGTACAGTTTTATAAATTTCGTGAAGTGATCCATCATTATAATAATGTATTTGTATCGATGGCGTCCGCCACTGCGGGGAAATTTACCACAGATGTCCAGAAAGACCTTTTCCAGTTTTGCTTGTGAGGTAATTGGTATCATCATACCCTCTTTTCTCTCATTGTTGGTTTTCACCAATTGACATATCAGACAGGTTTTGAGGTAGTTTCTCATCTTTCTATTTATATTTTTTATATGGCAATTCTCTTCTATCGCCTTGATCACCTTCATGGGTCCCATGTGACCGTATCGGAGATGATAATCCAGGATGATATCCTTCTTGATTGTAGTAGGGATTACGGTCTTCCATATCTCTTCATCAAGGGATGTTTTGATGAATAATATTTCATTGTGTGTACAATAAAACTTGGTTATTGTGTCATCTTGGTTGGAGAGACGAAGTTTAATATGGTTTAGCTTCGGGTCAGACTGCTGGTGTTTGCTGATGTCCTGCACTATCTTTTCTAGATCGGATCTGTCCTTAATAATATTATAGATCTTCAAGATGCTCTCCTTTTCACCTTCGAACGTCTGTTCTTCCAAATTTACTCTTGACAATACGTCGGCTACTACATTTTTACTCCCAGGAACATACTCCCACTGTATATCGTATTCCTGCAGGGCAAGTACCCATCTGGTCAACCTACCATGGCTTAACTTGCATCTTCTAAGGAATGATATTGATATGTGATCTGTTCGAACGGTCACTGGATATCCGAGAATATACGTCCGAAACTTCCCACAGGCAAAGACTACACTTAGCAGTTCCTTTTCCGTCACGTTGTAGTTCTTTTCACACTGGTTAAGGGTTCTGCTAGCAAAGCTCGCTACTAGATGGTTTCCACTTTCGTCTTCTTGGTACAACGTTGATCCCAAGCTAATATTACTAGCGTCACAGTTTAGGAAGAAGGGTCAGTTAAAATCTGGATGGTTAAGCATTACTGCTTCTAAGAACTTCTCCTTAATTGATTTGAAGGTTTCGTGTTGTTCTTGACCCCATCGCCATTTATTCTTGGACGATAACTGGTACTGAAATCGGGCCGTCAGTTCGGAATAATTATTTTGGAACTTCCTGTAGTAGTTACACAGGCCTAAAAATTATTCTAGTTGCCTTCGGTTTTTGGTATAGGGAATCGTTGTATGGCGTCTACCTTTTCTGTTGACGGTGTTATTCCTTGACTGTTCTACTGGAAACCCAAAAATTGTACTTCTTTAGCTATAAGCTTGGACTTGTCTAGCTTAAGGGTAACATTATTCTCAGCCAGTTTCTTCAAGACATGCTCCACACGGTAACAATGTTCTTCCCAATTGGTTGATGTTATTAGGAGATCATCAACCTAGACAGTCATGAATTGGAGCGCTTCTGGTCCGAGTATTTGATTCATACAGGCGACAAAAACAGCTACTGAGTTCACTAACCCGAAGGGCAACCTCTTAAACTGATAGTTGCGCCCTTCGAAGATGAACGCCATGTATTGCCGGCTTGCTGGGTGCAACTCCACCTGCCAATACCCACACACGGTATCCCACATAGTAATAAACTTCGTTCCGTGGAATCTCTTCAATATCTCATCAATTTCGCCAGGTGAGGTACGATCGTTAATAATCATTTTATTTATCTCACGTGCGTCAAGGCAAAGTCGTACCTTCCCATTCTTCTTTTGTATAGCCACAATTGGACTAGTGTATGGCGACTGACTGCTTTCGATAATATCCTTACTAATCATGTTCTGGATCTCTGTGCGTACGGCTTCCTTCAAAGATTGTGCTATGGGATATGACTTTCGATTGAATTCTACCGGTTCTCTGAATCGTATGGAACATTGGTAGTTCCTGATCTTTCCAGGTTCGTCCGAAAATACAGCTCGATATTTTTCATATATGTTGACTAATTGATTCAGCTGGTTTTCATCTAATTGCTCGGTGGTATTGTGACACTGGAATCTCCTGAATCTTTTGTGGCCATAGGTCATCCTCCGTATTCTCATTTACTGGCTTGTTGTCTGACGAGTAGTTTGACAAGTAATTCACTTTATTTTTGTGGTCGATAAGTTGTATGGAGTCTAACATCTTGTTGTTAGTTAAATTGGCTACCCAGGTCGAACCTTCAGAAAAGAGTGATACCTTCCCTCGGCACAAGTCGATAACTGCTGAGTTCCTACGCTATTGCATGTCACACCCTATCATGATGTTGAAAGGTAATCCGGCTGCAACAAGAAATATCATATCCACACTAACGCCCTGACTGTGGACACTTAGGGATACCTGTTTTCTTATGGTTTTGTTCTGTCGGTCGGTAGCTCCTACAAGCACAATATTATTAATAGGTAGTACTGGTAAGTTTTTGTGGCATTCCTGCTGTATCCGGTCCAATTTGTTATGATTTATTATAGAGACATTTGCTCCAGTGTCTATCATTATGGGAACAGAAATACCCTCAATTTCTGCAATTATATATATGATTTCGTTGTCATTATTATTAATGTTTATTTCGTTTTCTTCTAGCAAGTCCTTACGGATATCTTTCAAATAATTATTATATATATTGTACAATTTTTTTCTTCTTCTCTCGGCTTTATCTCTTGTCCAAACCCAGCAGATTGGAGCAGTAAAGGGTTATTGGGGTTTATTACTGCCTCCGTTCGTTTAAATGCTCCGCATCATTACGGATTAGGCTATTAGCAGCATCAACTTGGAGTCCTGAAACTGCTTCGTTTGGTTCAGCACGATCGTCCTGTTGGGTTTCCGTTACAGGTAGTTTTCGTTGATTGTCCAGGCTGGAACTGCGTCTGGGTTCATACTCTCTGTAACGATTACTTCCCTGATTTCCTTGAAAGGTCTCATACTCGTAGTATCGGCTCCTTCGTTGAGGCTGGTATCTCCTCTGTCCACTGCCTTCCGCTCTGATGTAGTTAATATGGGGCCGATATGTCCTGTAATTATTATTATTACCTCCATTCGGGTAATTTCTGTTATAATTACCATGATAATTGTTATTAGGGGGTTGGGGTTTCTCTGACCATTTGGAACATAATTACGGTTGTTATAATAACCGTTGTTGTTGGGTGGATGGTTATTATTATTATTATTATTGTTGCCCTCATTATTATTATTTCTGGGAACATTATTATTATTATTATTATTATTATTATTATGGTTATTATATCTAGTAACATTATTGTTATTACGAGGGTTATCATTGTATTCGGCATTATTCCGGTTTGCGGAATTATAATTATTTTTTTTGCTACCGTTCTGCCGATTATTATTATTTGTATTATTTGCATTATTCCTTGTCTCTGGCCTCTCGTATCTCCTGCGACTTTGGCGGTAGTAATCCTCGTGCTCATACATTTCTAATAGTTCGGTCATTGCTTGTACAGTCTTTATTTGACTGTTTCTTCTAGCTCTTATAATATCTTCCTCATAGTGGTATGAGAGCTTGCTGACCAGGCATTCTTCCTGTATTCTGGGCTCTAAATGTTTGGCCACACACACCTTTCCCAAGAAATACGCCGTTAGAGTCTGGTTTCCATACGGGTTATATTTTCCATGACAGATCCTGTCTCTGGCGATATTTTGTGTCGATTCAGACCAATATTTGGCCTTGAATAACCTTTTGAATTGTTGGTAGTCGGTCACTTCATCTCTTATCACCATCCACCAATTATCAGCTATCTTCTTGAATGATTCGTCCAGTACTTCTTTATTCTCTCTCCAGCGATTACCTCTGTGTTTTGTGAAGTACTCTTCGATTCTGGCTAGGAACTCCATAGGTTTATTTTTATAAAACCTGAAGTTAATACCTTCACGATTCTCGTTATTAAGACAACTGGTACTGCTTGTCGGTCGACTATGGAACAGGTCTATATCTGTTTGATTTTGTCGCACCTGACTGTTGATACTGGTCACAGCAGCTTCAATGCCGTCACATTTTTCTGTGAATCGGTCCTGCGCTCTCTCCCAGTCTTCACGTGTTTCCTTTAGTTTTTCCTCTAAAGTCTTCCTATTCGTTTCTTCGATGTTGTTAACCTTAGTATTTATTTCGGTCTTGATACTCTGTACTTCTCGTTCCGCCTGACTCCATCTTTCGTCAGCCCTTGTAATCTTTTGTTTGATCACCATTATTTCCTCTTCTACCCCTTGCTGATTGTTTCATTGTTTTCAGCTATCTTTTGACTCAATTCTTCCTTCAATACTTCCATCTTTCCATCTAACCAGTTCATGTTCTCTTGGTTAGTCTCCCTAAATTCTTCTCTTAATTGTTGGTTATTATTTTCCATTTTCTGACTTGTTTCTTCCATCCTCTTGTTGGTCTCTTCCAGTTTTGGGCTTATCTGGGTTAATTCCTCCTTCGACTGTTTATTGTCAGTCTTTATTTCCTCCATTTTCTCCTCAATTTTCTGAATCTTTTCTTCCATCTTCTCCTCGATCTTCTTAATATTTTCCTCCATTAATAATTTATTTTTGTTTTTTATTTCGTCCACCTTCTCCTCCATCTTCTTACTGTTTTCTCTTAATTCTTCCTTCAATCGTTGGTTATCACTTTTCATTTCCTTACTATTTTCTTCCATCTTCTCCTCCATCTTCTTACTATTTTCTTCCATCTTCTCCTCCATCTTCTTGCTATTTTCTTCCACCTTCTTACTATTTTCTTCGATTTTCTTAATGGTATCTCCAATCTTATTACCCAATTCTTCCTTTAATTCTTCCTTCATCGTTTTAAATTCTCTGAGTAACATCTCCATCATTTGATCCAATTTTGTATCTTCTTTTGTAGTGGATTTCTTTGACTGTTCCTCCTGTGGTGCAGGCTTGTTTGGTTCTGCTAGCGGTAACATCGACTCCACATCTTCTATGGGTGTTGCTTCTTTATCCTCCATATCTATTTCCTGTTCGGCCTCCACAGCCCTTTTCTTTGGTGTCGCCCTCCTGTGCATCTTGTTTCTTTTTCTGACCTGTTGACAGCTGCCGAGCTAAAATAGGAAACTGGACGAATTGTCCTTATTTTATAAATCTATTGACTCCTATTTTCAGCCCCTCAGTTGGATGCCAATTTGTAGTGAAACTACAAATAAAATTATTTATATAGTATTGATGTGTTGATAAGGAAAAATTTTTGTTAGTTATAAATTTTTGTTGTTTATTAATTAATTGAATTAATTAATTAATTGTATGTTTTTCAATTACTTTCGATTAAATAAAGGAGATTTTGTGTTTTGAAAATATTTGTTTCTATAGATAATCTATTTATGTTGTTGGATCTATTATCCTCTCTTCTAACTTTGCTGTTCTTCTTCTTCCTTCTGGTATATTTCTTGAACGACTCTAAATAATTTTTAGAAGAAATAAATAACTAGTATTTACTATACAAATAAATATAAATGCTTGTAACTGAATAATTATGATGTTTATTTATTAACATTTAAAATTATGCTCCACTCTGATGCGCGTGGACCAGGCTTTAGTTGAGCTCCACTCGGGTCGCTAGTGAACAAAATGACAAAGTATATGTTTACAAAATTAATTATTTCGGATTCTTTTAACTGTTGAAATGGTCAGAGAGGGCAAGGAACAAGATACAATGCTTACAACTATTTTAAAATAAATTATTATTGCTGAAAAAATAACAGTATTATGCAAATTGTCAATTATTAAAATAAAATCGAACCATCCGTAGGATGACGTCACTGACTCGGGAAGGCGGTGTTCCGTCGCTGGCAGTAAATCCAGTATGGCCGCTGTCACCTCGACTTCTACGATGTAATGCTGACGTGATTTTGGACCTTCTCCCTCAGAAATAAATGAGAATTCCTTTCTCTGCGAAGTTGTAGTATCCCTGGAAAATAGTGTGAAGTGTTCTTCCCTCTTCGGCGATGTCGTTCTGTGATTGTTTGTTGGTGCAGTGTTCTGTGTTCAAATATGTTGAGTTCGTGTCCAGCTAATATGGTTTAAAATTTCTTCAAAGTGGTGGTTGCTTTCTCGTTCTCGTAACTGGTATTATTATTGTAGTTGTTCTGGATTAGTTTGGTGTTAATTATTAAATGTTGGTGTTAGATTTCGTTTGGTAACCTCTGTTACACTTTTTGAGGTTGCACTCAATGTTTTTTCACTATTTTATATTTTTTGGTCTTCCGTCAGTAATTTCTGAACTGTTCACATTAATGATTAACAATAGACTGATGACTGAAAGTCGTCGTTTTGGGGTAATTTATAAAATGTCTTTTTCCTCTTCCCATTGTCTTTTTATAAATTTACATGTCTTGGATTTGATTTTAACTCCTAAACATACATAACAAGTTTTCCTATTTATTGCTGTAACTCAATTATTTATTAATTTTATGAAAATCTAACTATTCAGCAATATTCTTAAGTTAATTTTACATAATTTGATTTATAACTGGGTCTGTTTTAAGTTCAGATAAGCCTAAAATTTACAATTTTTGATATTTATTGTAGGCCTCATATTTTTTACAAATTTAGTATTTAAATGGTTTACAAGTGTTTTTATGTTAATATTTCCATGAAATAATATTACTCACTCCATAATTATTGCTGGTTGTTAATAATTTGTTGTTATAATACACCAATATTGATTAATTTACTTTTTATTTGAGTTAAGTACTCTTTAGGCTTAGTTTTACTTATTTCCAAATAAAGTTAATTTTCTTCTTTTGTCATTACATTTGTTATTATTTGTATCTGTACTGATTACATTTTCGTATTTTTGTGTGGTATGGACTAGATTCTATTCATTATATTATGTAGTTTGATTGAATTTATTTATTTGAGTTTGACTCTATGATAGATGATTTTGATTCACAATGCTGGTTTGTTTTTCTATTGTGGTGTGTTAGTTAGTTTGCCTTATACTTTTTATATGGTTTACAATTTAAAAAAAAATATACTACATTCCTATTACCTACTTGCCTTCTCTGCCTTAACAAACTTGAAAATTATTTAACATTATTTTGAATACAATAGAACATCTTATTATCTACTAATTTTTTTTTATATATCCCTTAATTATAATAAAAATATCTTATGCCTATTCTCCTTAACTGTCTTATTTAATTATAACAAAATACCTTATCTAAATACCTTATCTATTATCCTTATTTATCTAATATATAATTTGATTAACAAAAAATAAAAACATCTTATTATTAGTCATACTCTCAGTTATGAACTGTCCTTTGGTATTTATGTCCTTCTTATAACTTATTTAACTGTAATTAAAACATCTTATTAGTAATAATATTTCTTATATATAATTTTAAACACTCTCATTACTAATAATATTGTCAGTCATTAGGCTGTCTTTGATTCTTATGTTTTTTCTAGTATCATTCTACACTCATGGTAGTCCTTTTAAATCATTTTTTTCAACTCCTTCATTGAATATTTTTTATAGATTTTTTAACTGGGTTGTTCACTACACTCACTGTAGTTTCTAACTTTTATTATATCACTTCACTTTATATTTTCTACGCCATGGTAGTCTTTTTAGTGGTTTCTACACTATGGTAGTCTTTTGGTTTGCTTTTACATTAGACTTATACTTAGTTTACAATTTAGTAAATTAAATATGTTAATACAATATGTATTACAAACTAAATATGTATACAATACAAATTGTATTGTATCCTGTAACTTCAGTTACTGGGTCTAACATATATGGGTTTTAATTTAGTTTTAATTGGGTATGTATTCCTTTATCAACATTTTGGGAATAGCTCTTCTTATTTCTATGTTCTTTTTAGGAACCTTGACATATTTTGTCTCTTCTTTCTTATTATATAAGTAAATTCCTCCTCTTGTGTTTTCAAGTCTTTGTGGCATTAATTCAATGCATCTTATTTGAATATTCGGTTTCATTTAATGTTTATTTACAGCTCTTTGTTAACTTGTTATTGGTTTCATGTCTTGGGGTTTCTCTGCTTCTTGACTTAATAAATTTCCCTTTTGTGTTTACCTTTTTATCTTTCTTCTTTCCTTTTTACTGCTCCCCCAACCTACTGGGTATACTGCTGTTTTATTGGGTTTTTATATAGTTGGTTTTTCATATATGGACCAAGAGTTTTCTTTGTTATTTAGTTTGATTTTTTTAACATTTTATCGTATAATGTACAGTTTCTTTAGTTTAATCTTTAACCATTTATTGTTCTTACTCACTATTGACATTTTCTTCTTTATTCATGTTGTATTAAATTAAAATTTTAATGTGATAATTCTGTTAAGCTACATTATATATCTCAATCACTTTCTGCTACAGTCCGTTTCTTGATGTATATAATACTTTAAACAAGATGGATGGCGAAGGCTGAAGATGAGAGAACAGGAACTCTCGAAACATGTCCCAAATAGAAAAAACATCTTGAGGTAAATTTATATAAATATTAAAGTAATATATATATATATATATATATATATATATATATATATATATATGTAAGTAATATGAAATATAAAAATATAAGATGTCTAATGATAGAAAAAAATATATTTTAATAAATAAATTTATTAAAATTTTTTTTTACCATGTAGAGGAATAATGCGGCAATACAAGCATAGGCAGTAATGCGTATATGTTATATAAAATAAATATTTAATTTAATTTTAATAATATATAATAGACGAGCAGGTGTGAAATTGGAAGCTGGCTTGCAAACAGGAGTCAACACGCAGGATCACGCGATTACCACTGCATGCGTTTACACAAGTAAATAGTGTGTGTGCGTGAAGCCTGTTTGAGCCTGAAAGTTGCAACCTCACCCCAAGTCAATGCTAAATTAAGAATATATTTAATATTAAGCAAACCATAGATGTTAGCGAGAAGGTAAAAACTTCTAAAAATGTGTAAAAATTAGACACAAGTGCAGTGCTAATTTTACGTAATTTGGACAATCAGTGCGAATTCTGTGCGATTTTTAAAGCATTATAATTACACTAGTGGTGCAAGCATCATGATAATTGCACATCACATAGGTCATTAAATTAGACAATATTTTATCGCCGTGAAATCCACGTTAAACAGTGCGATTGGCAAAAAAAGTGCAAAAATATGAAATAGGACGAGAGTGGGGGCTATCACGCCATGGTTCAACTGTCGACAGGCTAATTCCTGAATTGACAGCTGCAGTTTTCTTGGTGAATATAAATACAAGGCTAGGAGAGCTAATCTCTCTCTTCTAACAGTCTTCATTCGTGGCGGAATGCTATGTCCGTCAGACGCGAAATTTTAATTACGTTGAACAGAGTTAGACAATATGTCTAACACCAATAAGACTTTTTGTTAAGTTAAACTTATAAAGCATTACGATAAATATTTCGATTTAAAATAGTAATGGAAAACAGTAATTAAAAATTACCGTAACAAAGAAATCGTCAGATGTCTACAAGTGATCTACATCTAAGAGCATTACTCCAGACCGAGGACGAAAGCACTACATGGCATAAATTCCAGACATAAAGGACGAGTCATCGGACTTCCGAGAGGACCCGGAGGAAGAGGAAAGGATCCAGGACTTCCGAGAGGACCCGGAGAATGAAGAAAGGATCCAGCACTTCATGACTATGCAGGATTCACAACATCAAGGACTCAGGACCAGGAGAGGGTATGCTGAGGAACCACTACAATTACGGTGAAAGAAAGCCATGTACTCCTAATAACAAAAGACTTAGTCAAAGATTGATAAACATTGTCAAAAGAAAGACAATGTAATTTCAAAAAAAGTGTAATTTATAACTTATAAATATAAATGTCTTGTGTAAAAAAAATTATAGCATAATTTTTGAATTAATAATTTATTGAAAATATTTAAATTTAAATTGTAGAGTAATTATGAAAGCATAATCTTTGAATCAATAATTTATTGGAAATATTTAAATTTAAATTGTAGAGTAATTATGAAATCATAATTTTTGAATTAATAATTTATTGAAAATACTTTAATTTAAATTGTAGAGTAATTATGAAAGCATAATTTTTGAATTGATATTTTGTTGAAAATATTTTAATGTACATTTGAAAGAATCAATTAGATTTGTTCAAAGAATGAACAAATAGTTAACTTAGTTAAATATTTTTATATTGAAAGCACACATTCAGACTGAGTAGTCCAGACAGTATAACATAAAGAAGAAATGTTTTTAATTAAAATTAATAATATTATATCTATGGTATAAGCTTTATGTTGGTGATGAGATTATAGCAAACAAAGAAACTTTGAAACCATGTATAATGAATATCAGATGATGAAGTAATCATTATTTTGTATATTATTATTTCTTGATATGTTTGTTTAAATTAATAAATGGGAACATTTCGAATTTCCTAAAAAGGCTACCCTTATTATAATTACACCTGAACCCCTAATTACACGTACATGTTGTTAGAAACGTTATTTACCGTTGTATAATTTTGAGGCTCATGAGCGTGCGCCCGACACACTTACATTTAATAATGTTGTATCATTGTAATATTTATTTAAAACATCTTATTTATTTATCTTAGTGTATCAGTGAAATTTAAAAGCAATAAGAAATTTTAATGAAATACATAACACAACAAAAAATTGTAATATAATCTATTTATAGTATACGGCAGTGGTTCCCAAGCTATCAGTCAGCAGACCCCCCCAAAAAAATTAAAAATTTCATGGACCCCATCTGAGTTCTGAAATAAAACAAACATTAAATATGATACAAACTCTTATATTTTAATTAAAAATTTTTTAAATCAAAATTCTCTTAATTTGCAAAACTATAATAGTAATGATATGAACAATGAAGCTGGTTTTGAAGAATTAGCTCTGCAATATTGGGTTTAATGTCTTATAATTTCAATATTAAGTCACTCTCGACATCAAGTTTATTTCTTAACTTTGACTTCAAGTACGTGAGCTGGGAGACTGCAGTTTCACACAGATAAGTAAAGGCAAACACAGTTAAATAACGTTAAGGATCTCCTTTAAAAGATTTTCTCCTAACATCTGGATGAAATCTGCCATGGAAGGCAATTGTTTAAAAATTTCAGAGTCTAATCTCTGAATTCACAGCTTCAATTCTTTTTATCTACGCAAGCATCAATAGCTGTGACAGACCGCAAATGACCGGCCAGGGGCCACGAGACCGATACATATCTTACCAGCCACACAAGTCGAAATCCAGCCACTTAGCCATAAAAACCAGCTACATGGAAAACATTTTACTTAGACACAGTGGTTATACGCGAGATACAGTGCTTACTGTATATGCGGACTAAAACAGAGCGATCAGTTCTGCGTTGATGTGATGCTATAATCAGTTCGGCTGACAAACAGATCTGCTACACAACATGATTTAAAGACATTATTAAAGCCATTAGTTTTAAATTACTTTTACAATTATAATTAGTTTGAACAAACAAAAAATACTGGAATCTTCTACTAATTGTTTTAAGATTCTAAAATTAGATTTTAGTGTATGAAAATCAGAGAAAATTATGGTATATTCTATTTTTTCTTGAAAGTGTCCACAGACCCCACTTTGGGAACCACTGGTATACGGTATTTAAATATAATCTGAAAAACATTCAAAGCTTTTGTATGTTCAGAATAGTCAGAATTTTGTATTTATTTTGTAGTTCTCATGTTTGGCTTCATTTGTATATAATATTTGAAGTCATCAGATGCAGACTCCTTGCAGCATAGCCACACCCTCTGGTAGTGGCAGTGGATCGATCCAGTTGATACCTTATGTTAGCAGTAGCACCTGTCACCTAGCTAGCAAGTTCTTAGCTTCTATAGGTGAATCCTTAAGGAGTCATGGAGTTGTGCATGCCCCTTATGCCGTGGGAACCTGCATCATAATATTCTTGTGTTGGACACACACACACACACACACACACACACACACACACACACACACACACACACACACACACACACACACACACACACACACACACACACACACACACACACACACACACACACACACACACACACACACACACACACACACACACACACACACACACACACACACACACACACACACACACACACACACACACACACACACACACACACACACACACACACACTAAGGTGCAAAAACACCCTGCACAACTTCTCTCTACCTGAAAAAATTTTTTAGCATTGAATTGTGCTATGTGTATATGTGCACAACAGTATAAGCACAAATTATATAATATCAGGCTGAGGAGAAAGGGAACAAGTCATTTTTTGCAACTTTTCAGTTATCTGAAAGTCTATTTTGCAACTCGCACATTTTATATTATCCTCTCCAATTTTTGTGTGTGAATTCACTATGATAGCACTAAATTGTTTTTTAATGCATTTTGTACTAAATGTCTTTTATGTGACCAGAATTTGGTTTTAATTTTTGTTGACATGTTTCCTTCGTCCTGAAAAGTTGCAAAAAGTGTCAGAATCGAGTTTAAAGAAAACTGGTTACAGCTCTTTGTTAACTTGTTATTGGTTTCGTGTCTTGGGGTTTCTCTGCTTCTTGACTTAATAAATTTCCCTTTTGTGTTTACCTTTTTATCTTTCTTCTTTCCTTTTTACTGCTCCCCCAACCTACTGGGTATACTGCTGTTTTATTGGGTTTTTATGTAGTTGGTTTTTCGTATATGGACCAAGAGTTTTCTTTGTTATTTAGTTTGATTTTATTAACATTTTATCGTATAATGTACAGTTTCTTTAGTTTAATCTTTAACCATTTATTGTTCTTACTCACTATTGACATTTTCTTCTTTATTCATGTTGTATTAAATTAAAATTTTAATGTGATAATTCTGTTATGCTACATATGCTCTCCTGTAAAAGTGATTAGTTCAGATCATACTCTTAGTATGGATGAAATAATTACTACTAATTCTTTTTATTTACCATATTTTCTTCGTGATTCCACTTTATATACCTTCTTTTTCCACCGTTGCTTTCTCTCAGATGATATGTATCTCCTTCATTAGTTTCTTTTTTCATTAATAAGTAATCATCAATCTTGTGTATAACATTATCATTTTATATCCTTTCTTATTTGGTGCTTCCTCACCTGTATGTTTACTCCCTAACATATGAGTTGGAACAGTTCAGAGTGGCACTTTTGGCTTCAATCCCTGCTGTCCAATACTTCAATTAATTGAGCCCAGAGGCGTTATCATCTCTGCTCAAAATATAAGACTGATGGAATTTTTCTATATCCAGTCATAAAAATAAATAATCAGTAAAAGTAGTCTCTTTTGACTAATAATAAACATCCTTGGATTCTTCACTTCATAATATTTTATATCAATTAATACTTTTATACACTTGACTCTTCTTCTCTATTAAAGCTTATTCTATATTATGTGGTTTAGGTATGTGGTACAATAGACATTTCATCGTTTCATCATTTCATCTTCTTATCTTGTTTACATAGTAATTAGCATTTATATAGATTTTGTCTTCCATTTGGTATCCAATGAGTTATTTTATTGCTCATGGCATAACATTAATTATTTCTTTATCACTTATCACTATAATAGTGGTTATTACAACAATATTATCATCATGGTACCAGGGTTTTTGGTTTCTGGTCTTAATATTTGGTTTTTACTTAGTTGGTCCTTCTTCATTGTTCATCTCTTTGTGAGTTTGGTTAAGTTGTTTTGATCAGATTATATAATATTCTGGTTTCTTCTCTCTTTTTCTTTTCATTTGAAATTCTGTATCATTTTTGTCTTAAATTGTCTCATTTACATTGTTGATCATAGTGGTCATAGTTAGCATAGTCACTATTACAGTACAAACTATAGTATGGTTTTTATAGCTGTGATAGTTTATTGAGGGGTTTTTCTCTTTATTAACACAGGTTTTTATGAGGATTTGCTACGTTCCTTCTTATAACATTTATTAATATATTGTTCTGGTAACATTAAATTATTCAGTTGTTTAATATTGGTTGTTCTCTTTACTGGAACATGTTCTTTTTGCTTTGTCTCTGGAGAGTTTGAGAGAGTTTACACATTTGTACTCCATTTACTTTCAAATACTTTTATGTAAGAGTTCACTCAAATTATGAGTGTAATTTGTTCTTACTCTTTTAGAATTTTGTATCTCTTTCTTACAAAATTTCTTTTTATATTTAATAGTTATATCTCATCATTTGTATGAGTTGTACTTACTATTTTTTAACTTTAGATATTTTTATTCACACAAAATTCTTTTTGTTTCATAATGGTTTTTTCAAATGATTGGTGTAAGTTGTACTTACAAATTTTTGAATTTTGTAATTCTTCTAACAAAATTCTTTTTGTTTATTCATAATAGTTTTTCAAATATTTGGTGTAAGTTGTTCTTACAAACTTTTTGAATTTAGTAATTTTTATCTCTCCTCCATATATTTTTTAATTGATAATTGATTATAAGTTCCTTTTACTTTATTTGAATTAACATCTTTTAATACATACGTATTGTTGTTATTATTTTAACAATCAGGTATGGGCCGGTATACAGCAGTAACAACTTTTTGGTAATGCCTTCCAAAGTACTGGGTAGTTCCCTGTTTTTCAATAGTACCCTTTCTCCAACTTCATAGCTTATTATCTTCTTAATCGCCTTTTGATACTTGTTCTTGCACCTTTCTTGGTCTTCTGCCAATTTATTGTAGAACCTGATTCGATTGAACTTGTATTCTTGACTCATGGAGAATTCTATTATGTCTTGTATTTCTCTTGGAGGCGGTTTTTCATACATTGCCGTGTATGGCGTGGTACCTATAGCGGGGTGATATGCCAAATTAAGGAATTCTTCGGTAGCTGATAAATATTCTTGCCACTTCCTTTGTTGATTATGGCAATAAGTCCATAATATTCTTCCGACTTCTCGCAGCACCCTCTCTGCTGGATTACTGCTGGGGTGGTATACAGATGTCTTGTACGTCTTAATGCCCAATGTATTTAGAGTGTTTTTCCACCTCCTACCCTTAAGTTGCGTTCCATGGTCTGTGATTATGGATGCCGGGCTCCCTATCTCTGGAATATAATGATTTGTTATCACTCCTAGAGTCTTCAAAGTGGTTGCTCTGTTCACCGGGTACAGTTTTATAAATTTCGTGAAGTGATCCATCATTATAATAATGTATTTGTATCGATGGCGTCCGCCACTGCGGGGAAATGGACCACAGATGTCCAGAAAGACCTTTTCCAGTTTTGCTTGTGAGGTAATTGGTATCATCATACCCTCTTTTCTCTCATTGTTGGTTTTCACCAATTGACATATCAGACAGGTTTTGAGGTAGTTTCTCGTCTTTCTATTTATATTTTTTATATGGCAATTCTCTTCTATCGCCTTGATCACCTTCATGGGTCCCATGTGACCGTATCGGAGATGATAATCCAGGATGATATCCTTCTTGATTGTAGTAGGGATTACGGTCTTCCATATCTCTTCATCAAGGGATGTTTTGATGAATAATATTTCATTGTGTATACAATAAAACTTGGTTATTGTGTCATCTTGGTTGGAGAGACGAAGTTTAATATGGTTTAGCTTCGGGTCGGACTGCTGGTGTTTGCTGATGTCCTGCACTATCTTTTCTAGATCGGATCTGTCCTTAATAATATTATAGATCTTCAAGATGCTCTCCTTTTCGCCTTCGAACGTCTGTTCTTCCAAATTTACTCTTGACAATACGTCGGCTACTACATTTTTACTCCCAGGAACATACTCCCACTGTATATCGTATTCCTGCAGGGCAAGTACCCATCTGGTCAACCTACCATGGCTTAACTTGCATCTTCTAAGGAATGATATTGATTTGTGATCTGTTCGAACGGTCACTGGATATCCGAGAATATACGTCCGAAACTTCCCACAGGCAAAGACTACACTTAGCAGTTCCTTTTCCGTCACGTTGTAGTTCTTTTCACACTGGTTAAGGGTTCTGCTAGCAAAGCTCGCTACTAGATGGTTTCCACTTTCGTCTTCTTGGTACAACGTTGATCCCAAGCTAATATTACTAGCGTCACAGTTTAGGAAGAAGGGTCACTTGAAATCTGGATGGTTAAGCATTACTGCTTCTAAGAACTTCTCCTTAATTGATTTGAAGGTTTCATCTTGTTCATAACACATCTCCATAACACACTGTTTGATACTAATTTTCTTCATTGTCTGCATCAGTACCATTCCACGCAGCTATTTCTTGATATAAGTTCAGAGATTCTACATTGCATTCCACGTATTTTTGCAACTTTTTAATGTCTTCCAGTTTTTTGTTATTAATTGACACGCCGTTGTCAGGAGCATAAAGCTCGTGTTGGTTCCAAAGAAATGACAGACAGATTAGGTTTCCCAAGTCGGAATGTATGAACTACACAGCTATTAATATACGGTCAAGCAACAACAACTCCAGGGTCATCAGAACTAAAACTAAATTCTTTGAAACGACTAGGCATAAAAGACAGCTTTTTATTTCTAGGCGTTTCTGCTATACTTGTCTCCACAGAAAAAACAGTTTTCTTGAAGTATTTCAGCCACCATTTATCAAAATCAAAAATGTAACTACTGTCCACCATACACACACACGTATTTGATTTAGCATTGCAAATTATTTCCAAGTAGTCCCTTGGAGTGTATATCCGATCAGATCTTGCTATTTTCTTTTTAAATACACCGAAGTCTTGGACACATGCCAGGAAAGAGTGCCCCCTTTCAGGAAATTTGTACACTATTTTGTGTAGGCTCCCAGTACTTACTAATCCAGAACACAGTCTCAGGACAGTGTGGTTTCTATTCTGTCCAGGACATGAGTCAGAAAACAAAGTTAACTCTGTCACATTTTTAGGCATAAAGTTTTTAATATAATGAGACAAAAAAGAGGCAACTTCATTTGCACCCTTTCTAGCCTGACCCTCATGGTAAAGATATATTACACAAGTACCAGTTTTTAGGTCATGTATATTAAAGGCATTAATCCATAACTGGCGCATGTAAAACATTTCTTGTACAGGGATTGAGGGCAGAGGGAGATTTTGCATGAAGTCAAATGGAATCGCTCCAACACTTTCATTGTGTGAACATCTCTCTTTAGCTTCTTGCATTGATTTATAAAATTTATCAGCTCTTCTTTTGTGGATATTAAGTTCAGCCTCTGCTGCACGTTTAGCGCTGTCACACAAAAATGTATTGTTAATTTTTGCTCCAAGCCCTTCACACTTCGAGCAAACATCCACTTGAGGTCTACCAAACCTACGTTTAAAGTTTTCTGAAAAGTATTTTCGAAAAAAGTCATATTCAATATCACTATCTGGATATTTCTTTATGAAAAGATCATATATAATTTTAATATTTAAACGAGCGTCAAGATATTCCGTTTCCCAGTTGCTGTAATGGGATTTCTTGACAGGAAAACTACTTATATGCTCATTTATTAATTGTAATGTGTGCTCAGAAATTTTAGCAGGGTTAGGATTACTGCCTCTTTTATATTGTGGGGTTTTGCCAAGCTGGAGAAGCTTTGCTAACCTATAAACTCTTTTCTTAGAGATACCATGCAAGCTAATGAAAGCCTTTTGACAAACTTTTTTTCTTTCACTTTCATGAAGTACAAAATAATTGAAAGTAGCAGTTTTTGGCTTGCTGTGTTCCCCTGTATCTATTCTAGGACGCTTTTGTTTTATTGTACTAACCTCAATTAACCGCTGTAGGTGAATATCTTGAGCATCTTTGTTTTCAATATGCAATAACTCACTTAAAATTTTGCTTCGAGACTCTTCATTAATACTAGACACACATTTTAAGCGGCATTTACAATCAGGTCCAGTCTTTTTTGCACTAACAACCTTCCCAGTACACGCACTTTTGTATTCAGTCCCTTTCAAAATAGCTATTTTAGTTTCTGTTCTCTTTGATGTTTTAAACTTTCCCATAGTTCACCACAATATAATCACAAATAAAAAACAGAACTTACACTTCAAGTAAAAACTTTACAACAGATAAATTTTTTAACCTCAAATAACCACTCCGCGTGCGTGAATGTGGGTTTCAAGCGCATGAGGTATAACAATGTACAGGTTATCCATGTTAGGCATTGCAAACTTTCCAAACCAAAATTGTGGTACTGAGGAGTAAGGGATCATGTCAGTGACTTGATCCCTTCCTCCGCAGTACAGCTAGCTCCATCTTGCAATTTATAGCCTAAACACTGTTATGACTGGTCCCTTTCTTCACAGTACAATTTGCCTTGCCTTAAAGAACAGTTTTCACAAAACACAAAAAAAATGGCATTTTTGACTTGTTCCCTTTCTCCTCAGGCTGATTATATATATATATATTGCGACAGTACAAATAAGTGATGTACTGAGCATGGAATATAAAAATTTAAATTTACCTAATAAACTGTAAATAATTAATAATATATTAGAAATAAGCATGTCAGGGATTGCAAGCTTGGCTCAGACAAAAATATGAACAGGTGTTTCGACCTGAATCGACGTGCACACACACACACAAATGTAACTGAAAGTGTGTACACCAGTATTTTGCTAGTGTGTGTGAACGCAGGTCTCTGCAGGCGAGTTTGCCACCCCAAGATGAATAATTGCACAATTATTGTTTTTCCGTAAATATTCATAAACTATAATTAAGAATTAAAATTCAAAAGCACAATAAAATGTAATAAAATTTACTAGATACTGTGTACGAAAACCACGCGAAAGTGACACACCGTACGAGTGTAATAGTGAAATAACTATGTACAAATTGAAAGGGTTAAGTTGCAATGTCCAAAATTACAGTGAACATGTGTTGTAAAAATAGTTATAAGATAAGTATAAGAGTATACTTACAGGACTCTGCAATTCACAGAAATATAAAAAATAGCGAATTTGACAAAGAGTGGGGGAACTGAATCCAGAGACAGTTTCTAACATGTCGATTTCGTACCACTGCAGGTGTCGACCAAGACATGGGTATAAATAGGACACGCAAGCTACAGTGGTTCTCTTTCTTAAATCATCCACGGTGCAGCGGGAGCTTATGCCCGTCAGCACGGCGTATTTATTTTTTTTAAATGTTCCAGTTACGTACAACTATGCACCTAAGTTGTACAGACAATCATTTTAATTAATAACATCAGTACATAAGAAGAAATACATAAGAAGATCCATTAACGTCAGAAACAGCACGAGGAGAGTTCCAGAGAGTGATTCGACACTAGACAAGAGAGTGATTCGACGCTGGACAAGAGGAGAGTTCCAGAGAGAGAGAGTGATACGACGCTGGACAAGAGGAGAAGAGAGACAGCCGACGCTGGACAAGAGGAGAAGAGAGACAGCCGACGCTGGACAAGAGGAGAAGAGAGACAGCCGATGCTGGAGGCGAGACGAGGACGAATACCGATAAGAAAAAAAATGATCGAATATGATTGACGACAATAAGGTGATAAACAACTTATTTATATCTTAATCATACAAAGAACTCAAAGACAATTAAAGACATTTCTATTTTATTTAAAAGTAAGAGCAATGTTTCTTGTAAAGTAGAATTAAAATCATAGATGTTTTAGAAATACGATTAACGTAACAAGAGCTCAAATTAATATGATATAAAATGATTACAAAGCATTTAAATGAAAACAATTAGTATTTGAGAAAACAGTACTGAGAAACAAAAGATAAATTCAATAACTATTAATATTTTGAGTACATTACAATATAGAAAAAGAGATTTAAATATTGATATTTTGAGACACATTAATTGACTGAGTAGTCTGAAAATGAGATTTTTCTTTTATACAATAATTAGTAGAATAGAATATTTAGTCAGTAAGGATGTATATAGCTTAAGCCTTACGGCATAACAACAAATAATAACGAATGTTTTAAATCGAAGTCAGTGCCATGTGCACATTTTTTAATAGTATCAAATAAATTTTAATTACCGTTTCAAGTTACATAGAGTTCTTATTGCAGATACACCTGACACCCAATTTAAATGTTATATTGGTAAATAATTTGTCAATCTTGAATGTGAGACCGGTCACGCCTATTTTATGTATATGTAACGTTGCATAAATTTGGCGCTCCAAGATCGTGGGGCTCCACAAATTTAAATTATATTAAATTTGCAATTTGTTACGTTGCACATAAAATGTCGCTTCCAACGTGGGGCATCACAAACATAAATTACATGTAAATTTGTACACATACAATATAATATTATGCAACTTTGCAACGTTGTAACGTTACATATAATGGCTCCCAAAGAACGTGGGGCTATTCAAACACAAATAGAAGTGTATTTGTATTTGAAAGTAATTTTAACAAAATATTTAACGTTATAATATATAAGTATAAAATTTCCTTGGTCTTATTCAAATAATATTGCATAAGAATGTACAATGCCCAGTGATCAATGCTACACTGTTGTCCAGGCTCATGAAGTTGTGCAAGTGCCTGATTGCAGAAGCTTTTTTCTTTGGGCCATGGCAGCACACAAGTCCAGCTGGTACCATTCAGTGACTGCATCGATTACCCACACCAGTACAGCTCTAAACTTCTACAGATAATCTTAATGAGGCATGGAGCTGTACCTCAGAGTTGGGGATCAAACTAATGCACCTATCCCTCAGAAAGAACAATTTGTGAGATAGTTATTAGTTGGAGTAAAAACTGTCTTGGAACAGCTATTGATTAGATCTGGCCTTGTATGATTTTTCATTTAACCAAAGATAAAATAAATGTTGAAAGGGATACATTTCAATGCAACAGTAACACCAAGAGCAATACAGTGTCAGCTCTAGCAGTTCCAAGCTAGCTTCCCAACGAGATTACTTTGAAGAAGTCCAGAGTGATGTGAAGCAATAACATATCACAGTAATTTTGTAAACTTTATTGTCAAATCTTAGATACACCATACTTTCAGGAATATGTGTAGCACAAATATTTTATTTAAACAAACAGTGACAAAAATTACTCTGCTTATTTGCATTATTTTTTTACCCTCTTGCTTCACATTTGGCTCTTCTACTTTATCCCAGCATACTTGATGAGATAGAAGATGATGCAACATGTATGAGCGATGATCTCTGCTGATGATGACCACAAAAGTGACAGAGAAAAATGATGAAAGTACTGTGCATAATAACATATGTTTTATCTAATGAAATTACTGTATACATTTCTTGTAAAACAATTCCAATTGAAACTTTTAATAATAAAATCACAATGTAACGAAGATGATAAATGTGAACATTATCATTTGATATGAAATTGTGTTTGTGTTTAGCAAAAGCATATTCTTGATTTTTTAATTTATTCAACTTAAAAGTTATGATTATGTAATGTGACTATTGGTGCTGAAAAATTTGCAAGAATACCACCACGATTTGAAGTGTATTTACCACTGATGACACTGTCATAAATGCTTGTGGGATGCATACCCTGATGCCATGTGCATGCTTAATATTGAATATGAATAAAAGCAAAGAGAAACGTGAATATGTAAGATGTAAGTGTTTAATTAAGGATACTATTTATTTATATGTAAACTGTAATTTGTTAGTTTCTGATCACAATCACTATTATTATCAACTTACTAAACTTATGTCACTGCCTGTTGTGACTAAATGCAAGTAAGTGTATGCTGGTGAAACATAACCATTACATAGTTAGTTGTGTATGTAGCTGTTGTCATTATCCCATATACTTAGTGTATAGTTATTTGTGCATGTAACTGAATAGTGTGGTTTTCATATTACACATGTACTGTTCACCCTGCTGTCAAACACAGGTACAATCCACTCACTAATAATATCTATGTACAAAACTCTTAGGTCAACAGTTTGATGTGGATCTTGGTTTGGCCATAGACTTTCTGTGAGGAAGTGGGGGCAAACCTGCTATTTAGCCAATACACTGTTCTTATCTGCTACCATCATTGATGTATACTATATGGATCGCGTGCTGCATTCACTGAATTCGGTCCGACCGCCGCACCAGTGGGAGGCAAGAACACTGCGTACATGCATGCTATATACTGTACCTGTACAAAGTCTGACTTTTCTTCTTTGTTATAGTTTTTGTTGCTTTAGCTGAGCATATTTTGCCTTAAATGGTATAGCTATATCATTTTAACAATTAATGACTCCAAAGTGGGTTGTTTTTAATAAGTTCTTTTTCAAAATAAACACATTTGTTTCACTGTAAGATTTCAGTATTCTGACACTTTATTTCAGTTTATCGCTAAGTTCTGTTGCGTTCATAAACAGTTCTGTTGTGTTCTTATTTATGAACATTTAATGTTGAAGCCAGATGAATAAAGATAAGAATAAGGGAAACAAAGAATAAAAGACGTGAGCCGTAAACTTTAAAATGTTTATTGCATAAAAGAAACTGGCATATACGTTCGCCATGGTCGTTAAAGTGTTCAAGTGTTCAATAAGCAATGCTAATTTAAATTAAATTTTTTTATTTTATTTAATTAGCTACATATTAACTGTATAAAAATTGTTTACATTAAACATTACTAAATAATACAAATTTATTTAACTTTTGGCGGACACCAAGCTTAGAGAAGGTAGCTGCAGCGGTTCTTTCCTTAGCAATATTATAGCACAAGATTTTATATAATACTGTAATGTCCCTATTAATTTGATAAGTTTCATTTAATGGTTGTCTTCAGAAAAGTCATTGTTTGAAATATGTTTTCTAAACACTGTGCCGGCAAAGTTTTGGCAAGCTGATATAATCATTTTTTTGGTATTAAGTTTAGTGTCAGATATAATCAATAAATTATACATATATTTTACAATCTTTAAAACGTCTGATGATGCTCTAATTAATGATGCTTGACACAAAATCAGTAAAATGAGTGTAAACGCTCAAGTTATTGTCATCTGTTATCAGTTAGGCAAAAGTAAAAACAAACTTATAATAATAAAATTTTCAGAAGCACAAATTTTCAGTAGAACTGTCCCAAATGTAATAATTGTAAGGTGTCAAAACAAATGCATTACTGACTGAATGCTCGTTTAGTACACATGTTAACTTAGTGCCAAACACTTTATTTTCCTCTTAGAGAAGGTGGGGGAAGCTGTATGTGCTTTGGAACGTTTTCTGCCGTTCACTTTGCCTGTCAGCACGCAATGCATATAGTACGCATCGATGGCTACCATGCGTTGCACGTGTGACAGCTACTGATGTAATAACACACATCTGGAGAGACTTGAACCTGAAATTCATCACACTGATGATGATAAGAGAGAGAGAGAGAGAGAGAGAGAGAGAGAGAGAGAGAGAGAGAGAGAGAGAGAGACCACTAGACCACAGCAGATGTTAACGCCTAAAAATTTAAATAATATATTTTCTGTACTCACCTGTTACTTTTTTGTTTCATTATATGTCCTGAACATTTCTCATAATCATCTCTCTGTCTTATTCATTATCTCATACATACAGATACTGAATGTGGATCCAAAGAGGAAAATTAGGTAAAGTCCTTTACAACATTTTAAGAAAACATCCCATTTGAAAGAACAATATTTTATTTTGGGGGAAAGAATTGTATTTTTTAAATAGCTGAAAAAAACAATAGTTAAGAAGAGTAAAAATATATATTTCAAATGTTTGAATAAAGAATAACTTAACATTTCCTTCTTGCTATATTTGTAATATGTATTGTATGGATGCAGTAATGTAGAATAACTATTCTTACTATTTTAATTTGTAGTAACAATTTATAACAGCTTTAACTTGTTAAAATATGTGATACTTTCTCATAATTTGTTGATATTACATTCGTTCCCTCCTACCAAAATTCCTTTCTAAATCCACACACAATGTGTGTGTGTGTGTGTGTGTGTGTGTGAGGGTGTAGATTGTTAGGTCTAGAACTTGATTAAAGGGACTATTTTCAAAAACTAATGAAGCCAAAAACTAACAAAACCAGTTAGAATAAGCCAAAATTGTGGATTTGGTATTTCTGTATTTCAACCACCACTTAGTCTCTTTATCACTGCTATGATTTATCCATTGAATGTTAATGAAAACTTCATATTTTAAAAATTGCTATCTTAAATTCATAAATTTTATACCATTGTTGAATCAAATTTTTAACCCCATTTTAGCTTATCTGCATGGGTCTGCTGTTTATGTTGTGTATTTATACTTCATCGAAGAGTCTTACAGTAGATCATTCATAACAATGAGTGATGGGTTTTAGAATATTCCAGTTGCATTATTCTTATGTAACAAAAATTACTGTTTTCAATTAGAAGATTTATGATTTGTGTTAAAAGACGTGCACGCACGCACGCACGCACGCACGCATGCACGCACGCACACACACACACACACACACACACACACACCTCATTTTCTTCTTGAACATATGTTTTACGTGTGACCAAATCATTTATTGTTTGCTTTTTCTTTTAGTACTTTTTTTCACTAAATTTTATATTTATACATATATAATCGTCATAATTTATTACAGTTTCCTAATGCTAAATATAAGTATACCACTATCGACTTGGAACACCAAGTTTTTTATTGGTAATAATGTAAAAGTTGTACCTTATAGCCTGAATCAGTTTTTGCTTATTATAAGCTTCGTCAGAGGCTGCCACTGGGAGTGCTGTTGTCCGTCTTGTTCTTGGCAACTGTGCTGTCTTTTGAAGGATCGATGTTATGTGTGTGGGGTGTGATATGTTCTGGCACACAACTTCGATCCTTCAAAAGACATCGCCGTTGCCAAGAAAAGACGGACAGCGCTCCCAGCGGCAGCCTCTGACGAAGCTTATAATAAGCGAAAACTGGTTCAGGCTATAAGGTAAAACTTTTACGTTTTTACAAATAAAAAACTTTATGTTCCAAGTCGGTAGTGATATACTTATATTTAGTTAATCAACGGACACAGGGACAACAAATCCAAGAATTTTCTAACGCTTCAAGTCGTTTAACATTTTTGTTTCAGCCAAAGATGCATTAACAAAATAGATACTGCAACCTTGGTAATAAGAATTGTGGTGTAGTAATTAGTGCTGTCTTCTAGCTGTTGGTGAGATCAGTTGATTTAATCTTGGAGCGGAGGAGAAAATTTATAATATTTCTTTGTGAATAAAATATATATGCCACATGACTACCAATTCTTTCTCACAGTTATATGTGAGAGCAATCCAAAAAAAGTAGGTGAATGAATAGTGTTCATTCATTCAATCTAAAATTAGCATGATTTGATTGGGAATTTGGAGGATAAGGAGGTAGAGGGTATGGATTTATGATGGTTGTGAAATAAATGCACACAGAACAACAGATTTTGTAACACTACAAGTGATATTAACACATAATGTAAGGGCACTCCTAGATGACACTTGTATAATAATCAAAAAAGTTTTCAGTATGCTACAGTCAGATTTTATATTTCTCTGTATACATACATACATACATACTTGCTTACATATACATACATACATAATGATATATGTAAGTATGTATACGTTCAAACACATACTCACTCTTTCTAAATATATAATATATATTAATATAATATGTAATAAAATTTTCTTATTTTAAAAATCCAATTATTAGAAATCCAGGCATTCTACAACAGTTGAACAAATGCGCCAGTATCTTTACACAAAAAACATAATGAATTTTCTAAATTTTATTATAAGTTTTTTCTTTAAGGACATCATAATATATATATTTTGTTTCAGTATAAAAAAGAAACGAATACAACTGTATTCTTTATTTATGTCCATGAAATATTTCTAAGTGCCTTTTTTTTTAGCTGAGTGTATTTACAAATCAATTAACTTGAGCAATAATTAAAAATTGTATTTACACAATATTTTATAAAAGTGTTTCTTTTTAATAAAAAAAGTCTTATAATAAAAAACTGCCTTGAATGCTGTCAAAAATAAATTTAAAAAGCATTTATTTATTTCTTTGGCTTGACAACAATATTATTTTATAGAATATCTATATGACTTATAAATATTCTTTTTGTTTTTACATTTCAAAGAGAAAAACATGATTTTAACATAACAATGAATCAGTTGTAATAATGAAATCTCTATGTAAATGATCCCTTTAACAAATGCGTATGTTTCCTTGCCTCACACTTTATCTACTAAAACGGTTTAGTTTATTTAATTTAAATTAATCTAAAGCAGCATCTAAAAAGATACAAATAGGTCACATATGGACTCTTCTTATACTAGGCACTAACTTAGATATGACTATATGATTTCAACCACAAACCTTTTTCTGTTTTAATAGGGTTGATTTAAACATTTTTTTTTATTATCGTACAAAATGACAAATTATTTAAATGATTTTTTTTTGTAGAACTGTATTTAACAGAAATATGCACTTATAAGTGTAAGACATGCATGTGTTATGTGTGGGTGTTGTGTATGCTTCTATAAATAAAGACATCCACTTATATACATAACTAATGTTTATGTGTAACACAGACAGAGTATGTATAATAACAAAATGAAATGTACAATGAATGTAATGAACAATGTAAATGTAATGCATGCATGCAAGGTTTGCAAATATTTATTTATATAATATTTTGTAATATTGTGTAACAGTATGTAATATTTTCATTTGTATATGTTCTTATAATTTATTATATAGCTGTGTGAGAGTGACTGCATATGTACATTTAATTATATAACGTTATTCAATTTATTTATTTTGTTTCTTCTGCAAGTAGTGTAATTTCGTATTTTCTTTTCTTTTTAACACTTTTTAGTGTTAGTGTTCTTTTTAACACTACTTGCAGAAGAAACAAATTAAATAAATTGAATAACATCATAACATTGTATAATTGCTGCAAGAAACTTTGAGTTACCTACGGTATATAGAAAATGATTTAATTATAATGTATATGCTTTTATATAAATGTATATTCATGAATTAAAAAATTATTATTTGGAAACAGCACATTGATAGTGAAAACTGTAAATGTTCTAACTTTAATATTGACTACTGGCTGCTCATTGTATTAATTGCCCAGTAGAAATATAATATAATATAGATATTTTATAAGCAATGTGGAAATTGCTAATTAATAACATTGACTCCAAAAACTGTGTAACTATTGGTGTATTATCAGGATTGGATTTATTACTAAGCCTGGGCCTAGAGCCTAAGTCTCCAGGAGGCGCGTGCCAAGGGATAAAATTAAAAAAATTAAAAAAAATTTTTCAAGTTAAAACGATACTTTATGCTGATTCGAATAGCGAAATGTTAATTGTTTTTAATTTTACGCATATATAATTCTAAATAATTTCCTTAACGTTTAATTTTAGATAAAAATATGTTGATCAGATTGCAAATCCGATTGTTAATTATTGTGGTTATGCACTCCGCTGACTAGACTTTTGCAAGAGAGACAGCGGTTGTGTGTTTGTGCCAGACATATCATCATGTCATGATTTGATCAGAGCACTGCAATATTGTACATACTGATATACAGATCAGTGTCTGATGAGTACATCATGCAGAGTGTGATTTATTTTATTGATTAATAAAGTAAAGCACTGCTAATTAACTGGTGAGGTGCTGTAGTGTGTCATTTGAGTATTTAAACTTTAAGTTTTGTTAATGTGAGTGGTGGAGTAATGGTGAGTAATGTAGTAATGTGAGTAATGTAGTGTAGTGTGAGTAATGGTGAGTGGTGGATGTTGTGGAAAACTAAGTAAAATGGAGTGGAATTTAATTGGCAGCGGAGGAAAAGAAATAAAGGATTTCAAAAATCAAAAAATTTTTTTCAAAAAAAAGCCTGATTTTCAGTGTCACTAATGACAGTGAAAGTGATTCCTTTCTTGACTCTGTCCTAACAAAGTCTACTAGTAACGAAATAGAAGAAAACTGACAAGAAAGTGGTAAAAAGTAAAGTTATGGAGAATAGCAGAGGAAATAAAAATCAAACTTATGTAGATTTTAATTCTGACCCTTTTTTGTGGGAAATTAAGAGTTACAAGAGTATGTATGTATTAATGGCATATTTACAATTGTGATGCCAGTGTTAGTCCTCTGAAGAGGCAGTACTCAGACAAAGTTTGGTATATTTCTAAAGCGTTATTCTTTAGAACTCTTTTCAATGGAGACGTTCCAAACCAAAGTTGGATATTCTTCATCAAAAGGTACCATTTACTGTGTAAAGGGAACAGCTGTTAAGTGTGCATTTACAACAGGCTTCAACGACTAGAAAATTCGTCACAAATGATCCATGATCACAAGAACAGTGTGTGTCATAAAACTAACCTGAAACTTAGGTGAAATTTAAAAGCACGAGTGAATTAAAAAATTTTTGAAATCTCGATCATGAAATTCAGTAATGGAGGGATGTGCTGAAGAGAACTGTAGCAACAATAACATTTTTGTGTCTTAAAGATGTGGGACTTGGTGTGGGACTAAATGAACATTTAGGAAACCTAGATAGGTGGAATTTTCTTAGTTTACCAGAATTTCTGTTTGAATTTGATTCTTTTCTTGCACAACATCTAAAGAATTGTGGTGGGAAGGCTCTGGGAATACATCTTATTTATTTAAAACGATGTATTAAGAGTTTGTCACCCTTGTGTCTTATAAGGTTCGTGAAAGTCACCGATGTAGCAAGAGAAGCTAAATATTTTGGAATTATGGTGGACCCCCATCACATCTACACTAGGTATTTTTATATATGGGCTAACTTAACATTGTGATTAGGTATGTGGCAAAAGTCAAGATACCAGGGGAACATTTTGTGCTGAGAGTGAGACAGAAATGGCAAGAAATTGTTGATGCTACTTTGTCTGTGTTGGATAAATTTAATCTAGATGTTACTAAACTCCCTCGACCTTGTGGGTTCATGAGCAGCAGAATCATTAATTGAGGCTAGTTCATTCTGGGGATTTCCCCAAGAACTATACAATTTTTTCACTGTTGAACCTGTAGATTGGTTTTTCTTCAAAAAGAAAGTCACTTGGTTTTACAGAATCCATGTAAAACCAATTGGTCAGCACAGCATGATACCTGTTGAGCTTTATGGAAAGTGTGGAGTAGCATAATATAGTCTTTATACTCAATAGCAAATGACAATCTTGAGAAGCCTTCAACAAGGAATGAAGCAAATGCTCTGAAACTCAAGAGACTCTTCAAACAGTATTTCACATTGTCTTATGGTGGACTATTTTAGAAAGATTCAACAAAATTACACCAAGTTGCAATATCAGATAAGGAACTGGGCAAGATATAAACATATTACAGATTTTTATGTGGCTTTATTTTAGAACTGCGAAATGATTTTGGTAGCTTAGAGAAAACGGCTAAGGAGAAGTGTACCGAGTACAAAGTGGACATCCAAAGCCACAAGAAGAGGAAACCGTCTTTTGACATTTATGAAGGAGAAGTTTCATATGAAACAGGGCCTGAAAGCTTTTGTGTCAACACTTTTAATGTGATTCTTGATGCCTCAAGCACAGAGTTAATGTTTTGAGGTGAGAGGTACTTGCAGATTTACACCAAATTTAGATTTTTTGAAGAATTGAAAGTATTAAAAATAATTGGTGTAATCCAGAAACTGAAAATTTGATTGCTATGTACCCTGATGATCTAGAACTTTCAATAGTTGATAAGTATACTCACTTAAAAAGTGCTTCAGGAAATGGAATGTCTAAAAGACCAAGCTTGTTCGAGTATGATCTAAGTCAGTAAGCTGCTGAGAAGTGTGGACATGTCTAAGTGTACCCAGACATTGAAATATTCATTCAAATGGCACCGAGTATGCAATTTATTAACTGCTCTGAAAAACAATAGGCTATTTGTCTTCTCTGAAGTATAAAAAATTATTTAAGATCACATGATAGGAACAAGAGACTGCCAGCAGCAATGGTGAGGAAATATAGTGACAGTTTATTTTCTGATACTGAACAATTAGTCAGGTCAGACATACTGTTTGAATTCTTGAGGGATTTTTCACATTCAAGTTCTTGTTATATTATGCATTTTTGTTTTTCTTCCAGTTGTTAGTGTGATATTATTTAGTCAGATCTGGTTAGATTTATCCATTTTAAAATATTTTTTAAGGGCAATGCCTGCTCACATGTGCTTAAAAGTAAAGGTATTTGAAAGACAGAAGGAGAAGAGGAATCCTTGAAAACATAGCAGCCATACAAGGTAATGTGTCAAATACATGGAGTGGAGATTATTATGATGAAAGGGCACTGTCAACAGAACCACATCCACTTCCATAAGTGAGGAAAAAATAACTTAAAATCTAAAGTACAAAAAAGTAATTAACAGAAAACTTACCATTTTATAATTATAAAAATTTATTTGTTTTTTGTATTCACTGCCAGTGGACTCTACATTGTTTAAGAATCACAAAATAAAATATTAGGCTAATCAGTCTGCAACATGAAATACACGTAGAAATAATAAATGTGGATGGATATATAGAAAATGATGGATGAAACACCATACAAGGTGGTGTAACTCATTCTTATAACCAATTTATTAAATATAAAGAACAATTAATTAATTGTTTTGGTAACATATATTTAAAAAAAAAAAATGCCTACAGCTTAATATTTTTCCAAAATAGGTATTGAAATGACAAAACGTAATACACTACTTGCAGAAGAAAATATATTAAATAATATCATAAGAAATAATAAAATACAAAATAATACCATAGAAGTATTTACATACAGTATTAAGTAATATTAAATGTATCATTAACTGTATTTAATATGACATCATACACTGGGACTACATTCTTTTCAAGAGTTGTAAAGTATGTTGAGAAAGGTTACAGAATAGTGAAGATTGCAATACAAAGTGGAGCAGTAAAACATGCAGAAACTCTAAATTTTGGTGTCTGGATTTCAATGAACAGCCAATAGTAATACTGGAATTCAGTGGATCTCTCGGGTAGTAATAGTAGCAGTAAGCAGTAGGTGATCTGCACAACTACAAGCAAACTGCTTACACATGCTGTGTTTTAGATGATTGTTGTAAAATGTTCTGTTTTAGCGTGTACATGATTCATTTAATAACAGTAATACAAGTGAATATTAATAAAAACTTATAAAGAAGTTGAACGGCATTTTAAAGCTTACTACAAATATATACATTCATAACCTTTTTGAGATTCTAAATACATTCAAATACGTGACAGCATGCAAATTCTATTATTATCTGAATTTGTTCATATAATTTTTCAACCCACTTAAAACAGACTTCTTAAACTACAAACACTCGAATAGTTACAGATTTTCATTTTTTTTTTAAACTACTATGTTGAGTAATATACAACAATGGCCATCTGATAACCTTAGCTAATAATTTAATTCAAACAATTTTTCTAAATATTCTTGATATGTTAACTATGGAACAGAGAGATGCGACAAAATAGTAATATGGAATAGCTCCATGATTTATAGTTAAAAAGTATTTAAGAAAATAATTCATTACAATTCTTATATCTCTCATTACATTTAATATAGGAAACATAGTGTTAAAGGTGTATGTATATGTCTGTCTGTTTGTATGGTTGTGTTATATGTGTACATTGTACTGAAGCATAAAATATTTTCATGTCTTGTTTGACGTGTAAGTCTCCAAGGTTGCTTCAAATAAAACATACTTTTGTAAAGAAAAACAACTTTGCTTTTAACAGGCAACACTTGTTTACTTTCAATTTAATTTTTAATGTTGCCTTATATTAAAAGATATTCTTCAAATCCACATTTTACTGAAAAAATTATTCTCTGAGATTTGAATTGATTCATATTAATAGTTAACAAATGATACAGAATTTATTTTGCTCTGAAAGGATGCTCTGAATTTTATTTGTCACATTTGAAGGATGTAAATATAAACAGCCACGGAACACAAAGTTTTTTATGAGTAAAAACATAAAGTTTTACCTTACAACCTGAACCGGTTTTCACTTTTAAAATAGCTTCTTCTTCGAACCTCTGAAGAAGCTATTTTAAAAGTGAAAACCGGTTCAGGTTGTAAGGTAAAACTTTATGTTTTTACTCATAAAAAACTTTGTGTTCAGAGTCGTTAATGAAATAGTTGTATTTAGTTAAGTAACGGACACGTCATGGACAACAAAATCCAAGAATAAACAGTCAATAATGTGACTGTGTCAGTAGATTTGAAAACTAAATACAAGTTTAAAAAAAAAAAAAACTAAAATTAACATCGAAGGCCTCTCAGCGTAAAGGAAAAATTTACCTTTATTCATGAATTTCAGTGTTGAAGGTGGATAAGGTTTTGTAAAATATTGTTAGTAAATTACCAATCTGTCATCATATCTTTATTTTTAATATAAAATGAAATCTCGTTTATAACAAATACAACTATTATAACAGTAAAACAAATAAAGTTAAATACTAGTAGAAATATTAACAAATATTATTATTATTCGATTTTTTTCATTATGCATTTCCCTGTAATCCTGATTTTTTTTTTAATTAGGAGAATAATATTTCATATTTGTTTATATTTCAAGTTTTATTTGGCTCTTCAAGTAAATTTTATATTTAAGGATGTTCATATCCTATTATAAAAACTGGATCAGGAGGTCAAAAATATTTCTATTAATATTACTATACCACATTCATGAAAACTGTGCTTTTTTATGTGGATTGGTATTACAAACTTTGTACTACAAAGTAAAGTATTACAACGGTAAGTTTTTTTGTACTACAAAAATTCATGTACAAATACTTTTTGCAGCATTTACAGCATCTTAAAGAATGAAAAAATATACGTCATGAAAGTAAAATATTAACATATGAATAACATACTGATAGTATTAATAATGATTAAATAGGGAATACATTTTTTTGTAGATATGAGCATAGAATTTCTCAAGAAATTAGAAGAGCAATTAAGAGTATACGTAATAAGTAATTAATGATTTTAGTTGCTTACAATATTTATAGACTAGTATGGTTAAGATAAAGTATGGATTTGTGGTAACTTGAAGGACCGAAATTGCCATCTGATTCTGATTTTCAGGTTACTGTACTTTATAATTGTACTGATTTTAAAAATCATAAGAAAGGCTGTTTGCTATAAAAAGGATATATAATATAATTACCTAATGTTGTTGTTTAAATTATATTTTTGAAAATTTTAAATTTGTTCTAATAAACTGCACTGTGTTACAGAACTTTATGTCCTGCTGACATACAATTGGCTTACAGATGCTTATATGTTTTCAAAGAAGTAATAAGTTGAGATGTGTACTCTGAATGGAAACATTTTATTAAACGTTGCAGTGATTTAAATGTATCTATAATCAGCAAAGTTTCAAACATATAAAACTCTCCTGAAATAATGAGAAGAAATGGTAAAAGTGGATGAAATGGGACTACAAAACTAAATCACGTCTTTGAATGTGGCATTGTCTGTATAGTGAACCAGGATATTACCAATTCACGCCCTCCATCTACATTCATAGAATTAAGATGTAGAAACTATGAACACATTTTATTAACTTTTATTATGAATCATTTCAATCTGAAATCTGAGATATACAATTTTAAACAAGACAAATATAAATCATCTAGTATTTGTTATTCAAACTGACACACTTTTATAACATTTAATGTTTGAAGAAAAATCATTTAACAGTCAGAGCTAAAGTTTTGATTTTTATTTATTTTTGTAGTTATTCATTATATTAAGTGTAATTAAAACTAACTTCATTGCCAGTATGTATACTATGGATGAATGTTTGTATTTTCTATGCCACTTATACTTATTAAATTGAGATTACAAAGTAAAAATACAACACAGTTAACTCAGCTTATGATGTTCAAAATTTTTAAATTTGCATTACATTGAGTTAACTAACAATTTCTGTCTTTGCATCAACTTAAATATAGTAAAAAGTCAAGTAAATGCATTTAATACTCTCTTGAAAGAAAGCATGAATCAATTTTTTAAAACAATGTTGATTTTTCTTACAAATTTGGCATATATATAGTTAAATTAACAGACATTTATTTTTCAAGCAACCTAAATGGGTCTTACATTATAAATATGTGTTTTTATTTAATAAGAAGTATTTTAATATAGATAATAATTAAATTAAAAACTTTACAATATGAATATACATATTAATAATTTAAAAATAAATATTGTACACCTGTTTTATGTTGAGATGTACTTGTCGAAGATGGGCTGCCTTTATGCAACAACTTTACAGACTGAAACGGAAAAATGTATAACGTTTTGTAACATGCAGCAGTAATTTCTAAATCCTTACAAACTAATCAATTCTTTATTGTCTGTGTTCAAATCTGAACCAAACACAATAACAACGAAGCTGCTACTTGTGTACCTAACAGAATTTTAAAATTTGTTTGTAGCAAAATATTTACAGTAACTATTAGTAATAGTGTTATTATATTTGCACAGTTTCTAAGTAATTTTACCTGTTTAGTGAGAAATAAAAAAAAATATATATAGATATATGAAATTTCAATAGTTACCTTTGGTCGCGTTTTGGAATGTTGTAACATTATATAGATTGAGTTACGAATTAGTGCCTTAGGAAACAGCGAAAATACTGGTTCATTTAACACCTGAAACAAGAATAAGAATGTGTTTGTGTATGTGTGTGTGTGTGTGTGTGTGTGTGTGTGTGTGTTGTTTCATGTATGTTGTATGGCTTATTATAGTACACTATTTTACATGAAATCCAAGTTCTACAACGTGGGTAACAATAAAAATACTGTACTACAATATTTTCTAAAAATATAAAATTAACCGTGAGAATTAAGAGAACTATGCAGTGTACAATGATTTGAAGAAACACGCTCTCTTTCTTTCTATCTGTCGCTCACTCTCTCTTTCCCACTCAGTATTTCTGTTTCTTGTCTCTTGTTAACATACAAGACTCTAAAATATCATGTAAGTTGAACAATAAAGACAACATTGTCTATTACAGATAAAGTTGCAGTTTTTTAATTGATTATAAATATTTTTGAAATCCATGTTATGTCTACAATTATAAAACTAAATCTTCATTCTTCATAAATTTTTGCTAGCAAGTACAAGCCTAGAATTGTTCAATGTCACCTAACCAATCTGAGTTTTTTTGTACAAATATTTATGAACAAAGAAACGACTGAATAAATTCCAGATGTCCATTTCCGAGATTTTTTCAGTAACGATTTAAACAACATCATTTTAACTGAGATCCCCAGATGGACTACAAATTAAAATGAACTCATCTCTTATAGCTTTGTATGTCAGTAAATTTCTGAGTTCTTTAAAAATATTTCAACTCTTTCTTCAGGTTACCAGAAAGCTGACAATAAAAATGTTTTAACTATTCTTAATGTTCAAAATTCTTGAGGTAACATAAAATGATTCTTCTAATTGGTATGAATAAAAACTGAAACCATTGTGTGTTGAACGACTGATCAATCTGGTATGTTTGGTACCTTTATAATTCTGTTTGTTTACTGGTAACTGTCCTTAACACCCTTACTTGCTGCAACTTCTATAACCCCCTCCTCATTTGTAATATTCATAAATATTCTTTTCAGTTCTACTAGGTACATGTATACACTGATTTTATGGAAAAGGTAAATTATATGCTTAAATCAATATGCAGTAATCAATTGTTCAATTACTTTTGCAATAATCTGAAAAACTTGATTTAACAAGAACTATGGATGTTAATAAGCATGTGCTTAAAACATACAGTTGTTTACAAATATTATGGACAATTTATTTTGTTTTTTGAAGTTGTTATAGGCAATATTCGCTTAACAGTATTCGCTTTGCAGATGATATTGTACTGATGGCTGATTCAGAAAAGGATATGACCCGAATGTTAGGTACGTTTAACAAAATTCTTCACGCTTGGAGATTGAGGATAAATGTTAAAAAAACTAAAATAATGGTTGTAAGTAAAAAAAGAGAAGACATTAAATCAACCATTATGTTGAACAACACAATATTGGAGCACGTTACTGAATTTTGTTACCTGGGTAGCATAGTTACAAGTGGGAATAAGTGTCTGGCAGAGATTAAGAGGAGAGTAGCTCTGGCAAAACAAGCATTCCAGAGCAAAAGGAACTTATTAACAAACAACCATATTAGTATTGAAACAAGGAAAAAATTTGTTAAGGTATTTGTATGGAGTGTTTTAACTTACGGGTGTGAATCGTGGACCTTAGGGAAGGTGGAGAGTGACAGACTTCAGGCAATGGAGATGTGGATTTGGCGGAGAATGACAAAAACTAGTTGGACAGATAGGAAGACGAATGAACAGATCTTAGAGGAAATAAATGAGAATAGAACACTGCTTAGGAGTATAGAGGTGAGGAAGATTAAGTTGATAGGGCATGTGATCAGACATAGTGCTTTTTTAACTAACATCTTTGAGGGCAAAGTAGTGGGGAAGAAGCCCAAAGGAAGACCAAGAACTGCATACTTCCGCAGCACAATGAGTGTCGTGAATAGTGGGTCCTGTGGAGAAATGAAGAATATCGCAAGGGATAGAGTGACGTGGCTACAGCGACAAGGCATTGCCTTTAGGAGTTAAAAAAATAGGCAATACAAATTCTCAAGTATATTAAAAAACTTTATTGTTAAATTCTTGTTTCGGTCTTTGAATTTTTTCCTTTACTTGTCTCATTCTCTGATAAAAAACAACAAAGAGATGAAGTTTACGTACCATCCATCTGTCTACTGGACACTAATTCTGTGTAACTCAATCTACATATTGTACAGTTTAATTGCGAAAGACACATTTTTTATTATCAAGAGGAAGAAAGAGAAATTATATTAAAGTTGTTTTTTAAGATGTTTCAATATTATATTAGTACCAGTATCAAGTTTGCAATAGTATTAAAAGTTTTTTAACCATGACACACCTCTGTTTTTGACTTTACCTTTCAAGTTTATTTTAACCAGAAGTGAAAATATATAAGTAAATAAAATTACATTATAAAGTATGTGGTGTGGTAATACAGATTTGCTTGTGTTAATACTACATGCAGATATGAGAACATAAATATGTATGGGAATCCCACATGACTACAAATTTTGGCATTTACCTATTACTGCAGCTCAGTTAAGAAACACTGCTAATTTCAATTTTAATTCTTGTTATATTAATAGGAGGTATTATATTGAGTGTAAATGGGAATAAGCAGTGTTTAATAAATTAAAATTTTATGTTTAATAAGTAAACTTTTTTTTTAATGGCCTACTTAGTGCATGTTAAAACAATACACTCTATCTGATTATCATATTACGGACTTGAGAAATTTTCTGGCAAAATCACAAAGCACGTTTTGAATATTAATTTACTTGAACCTTATTGAACAACTGGCCTCGAGTCTGCAACTTCATTCAGTTTTAGTAAAAATCAATAAATATTTTTTTGTTAGATTCGCAAATAACTGTTGTTTAACTTGTTTTGCAAGAAGTGGTTTGGATGGGTGAGCGTTATTCATAAGTGCTAACATTATTTAGAATATTGACAGATTATGTGCCAGAATCACTGTACTAAACAATTTAACAAGTAAAATTTTATTTTGCTTGACACATGTCTCACGTGGAACTTTCAAAAGTGAGAACAAACATTGTCCGAAATGTTCGCCAAAGTCACAAACAGAGATTTCATTTATTTTTAAAGTGAAGTGTAGTTGACTTTCTAAAAATATTTTTTGCAGAATTACAAAATAAGCAAACATTGAGCAAGTCAAACATATTTATGTACAAATGCTGCCACAATTCAATGAGGACAAAATTTACTTTAGATACATTTCAACAAGATAAAAATATTCAAGTTTCCCCGAGTATTTTCAATACTCCTATTATATTTTGTATTTTTTAAAATAAAATTTTTTCATGCATAACAGAAACACATGCCCTTATAAAGAATATTTTAATAGTGTTTGTTATCACAAAATGTGTGTGTATATAAAGAACACGTAAGTTCTTTCTTTCTTTCTTTTTCACCCATTCAAGACAAATGCTAATAAATGTTTTTCTTTTGTATACAAAATTATCTAAGCCTTCTCCAACATGTACTGTAACCAGAATTTTTAACAATTAAAATCCACCATATTCATCAGCTTACAGACAGAAGAAGTAATTGGGAATGTTTGAAGTAAACTTATCCTGCAGGTAAAATACAGAAAAGTGGTTTTAAAAATATTTTTTATAATACCCTTCTTTTTTTTAATTTTAAAGTTACTAAACCAAATGTAAAATGGATTACAATATATCTTTTGTGCAGTGGGTTGATTCGTAATAGAATATTGGTTACTTTTTTAAAAATTATTGGAATATTTTAGAAATTTTTAACATCTTAGTATTTAATGAAAACAAATATTTTTTATTTTCTTAAGCATTTCAAAGATAAAGTTGGAAAAGTCCTAACGCACACGTTTCTCATGAAATCTTTATTATTGTAATAAAGACAATTTTTTCAAAGGTTAGGGACTTAAACATATATGCTCAGACACATGCGCGTGTGCACGCACACACACACACACACACACACACTCTCTCTCTCTCTCTCGCTCTCTCTCTCTCACACACACACATTACAAATTCAAAATTTAAAAAAATGTTTAATTTTAACACAGTAAAATTGGCTTAGATCTTGCTGTGGGAAGTTTTTATGCTCATGTAAAATGGTGTGAAGCCTGACGTGATTCAGCTCACAATCAGGTAAGAAATTTTGATGAGTCTGAGTATGTTGTGGAAGTTAGTTCATCCGCAGTAATGACATTCATCATATAAATATAATATAAAAAGGCTTCAAATACTGCATACATAATTCACTACATAATACAACAATTAAATTCATAAGTTTAAATTTGTTTGTGTAAAATTAATGAGAAACTTGAATGATTACTCCCGGTTTTAATAAACAAAACAAGAAAATAAAATGAATCGAAAGTTAATTGTATTGTAAAATATTTATGTCTTGGTTCCTCTGTGTTCCAAGACTGGTGGGCAGATGTAGCATAGTTTTTATATAACAGGATTTTAAAACACTTATAAAAGTGCCACTATATATATTATAAATTAGAAATGTTTGATAAAACATTGATAAATATAGCATAAATGATAAATTTCTTTTTTCAATTATTTATAAAATATATGTAACAACTTGAACTACTTTCTTTTACTATTAATCGTTGTAATTTGAACAGCATATGTTCATTAAAAAATTCTTCAGTTGTGGTTTTTATACTTTTATTTTATTGACTAAATAACAGCATATATTGGCAACTTTAATATATAGATTTATATGTCAACTATATTTTTGTGTTTTTACATTATGTTATTTTTATGTAGAAATGTAATTTTCATAATATTTTGATCATGGCAAAATTATAAAACGTTAAACTTAAATAGTTACTATTAATGTATTGTGAGTTGTACAGTCTTTTGTAAATGGTCTTTTAATTTTATTTTTGTATGCACGACTTATTGACTAATGTCTGTGTTAATACTGAATGATGTACATTTTTATATTAATATTATTGTTACCTGGACAGGAGTTTTCAATAAGCTCTTATCAATATTAAATAGATTTATGGTTATTTGCAGATAAAGAGTGCTGTAAAACTATGTGGAAAAACTATGGGGATAGATAGAGTTCCGAATGTCATGACAAGTTTTTGTGGAGACAACTGGTTCCTATTTAATGACATGCAAAATGTACAATGGAGGTGGCTTTATGGTTACCAAAGTAGAGGCTGCAACTTTTATTCTGTACATGACAGTTTACTTTTAACATGCGTTGAGTACAGTTAACAATACTTGAATTTTGTTTCCCATAATTCATTATATTATAGTCTCCAAGTCATGTGTATGAGTATTTAATTGTAGTATTTGTAAACACTTGGTTACTCACCGTCTTGTGACTTCTTTAAAACTTCCAATAACAACGCATTTCAAGGATAAATCCTCATCATCAGGTTATATAAAAACACCAATTCTTCTGGAAAAGTCGTCAAAAAAATCAAAAATTTTTACCAAACATTACAAAGCATCATGCCACTTTGCGACCTGTGCACACCACCTATCATCAGGTTACATAAAAACACCAATCCTTCTGGAGAAGTCGTCAAAAAAGGAGAAGTCACCAAGTGTTTACAAATACTACAATTAAATACTTATACATGTGACTTGGAGACTATAATATAATGAATCTAGAAGCCAGTAAGGCATACATAGTCTATAAATTTAAAAACATCAAGATGGTGGTGCGCACCAGGTCGCGACGTGGCATGAAGTGCTTTGTGATATTTGGTAAAAATTTCTGATTTTTCGACGACTTCTCCAGAGGGATTAGTGTTTTTATATAACCTGATGATGAGGATTTATCCTTGAAACGCGTTGTTATTGGAAGTTTTAAAGAAGTCACAAGACGGTGAGTAACCAAGTGTTTACAAATACTACAATTAAATACTTCCATAATTCGTCCAAGTATTAAATAATATGTAAATGTATTTGCATTCATTACTAGATTCGTTAACAGTTCTTCTGCAGGTGCTAAGACATTCGTTTCCTGCAGCAGATGAAACAAACCTTACAATGGCTTTTTTTGGGTTCTTACAGTTCGGTAAGAGGTGGACCTTCTCGAGGAAATAAATTTGTTGGTTGTTGTGGTGATGCATACAATGAAATTATAAATACCTTTGCAGATCTGTGTGATTAGATCTGATAGTGATCACTTTTTTCACTACTACTATGAATAGCATGAATTTGTAAGGACTGTATTTTTTGTTATATTTTTAGTAACAATTTAAGCTAACAGCAGTTAGTCTGTCCACTGAAGAATTGTTGAAAAATAATAGTGTAAGCTAATCTATAAGGTTTTTGTGATAATTATAGACGGTGTGTATTTTAGCTTCTCCACATGAATGAGAATCGAATAAAAGCGAAACTATTAGTAGTCAGTTGTATGGAAACATGAAAGTTTAAGAACTATTATTATCTTTCCACTTCATCTTTGTATTGATGAAACAACTATGCTAGTTGTTGTAACGTTACTTTATATGCACATACGTATATGCATATATATACAAATAAGAACATACACGCATGTGTATTGAATTTGTTTAACTTCCTATTAGTGTGGCAAATATTATAATATATTGTTTTAATTTAAAAAATTAAATTTTATTAACTTTTGTTTTATCTTATTAACAATTATTTGGAACAATAACATATATAACACTAAACATGTTCATTAGTCTGCTAACAATGCCCATACTAAAGGTATATTCTTCATGTAATAAGTTATATAAAACAACTAAGCTAGCAATAATATATGTCTATATCCATAAATATTTTCTTTAAAAACATGTGTGAATAAAAATGGAAATTAGTTGAAAAAACTCATTGATAAATGGCAAACAATTAAGCGTCCTAATATTTACATAACAAATATTATATATATATTGAAAATGGCTTATCTATTATTATTTTATTTCTTACATATTTACAAAATACAACTAGAATCATCTTATTTGTATCTGTACAAAAAACATGATTATGAGAACAAACAGGAAGGATATTATTGAAAGGTACGAAAAATTTAACCACTATAATATATATATTTATATAAACAACAATTAATGGTCCTAGAATTATTCATTCACTTATTCTGTCAATTATTAATGTCTTCTTGTTTCAGTAATAAAAAATATTGCATCATTTTTGACAATATAACATGGAAAAAATAGAGAATGTACAAACACCATAGACATAGAATGAAGTGGAGCTTTATTTTATATAATTAAAAAAAAAATTGTGTCTTCAACATTTTAGAAAACAAAGACTAAAATATGCTATATATATATATATATTTACTGAAGCATAAATCATGTATAAATCTTAGAATGGCTTCCCCCGGCAGTTCTGCATTGAACACCAGACTTGTTGAGTGGCTGCCATACTTGTAATCACACCAACAAAGGACGTGGCTATTAACAGTCATGTTTACTGTATGCAGGTTTATAGGAACTGTGTAAGGATTTTAGGTCACAGCTGCCTGCTCGCGCCTTTGATTTAGTAAACCATCGCTTTAGCAAGTACCATAGTATACAAGAAGAACTATATAAATTTATTACCAAATACTATTCAGAGGTAAATTTCTGATAGTAGCCTATGTACTTTTAAATAAAAAGAGTCGTCCAGTTTGTGTTGATTTTGTCTTTTCAATTTGATATTTTTGTTATTGTTAGACACCGTCACTGTTGTTGTACACGTCATGAAGTACAGAGACAAGAAAATAATGTCAATAACTTCAACAGCAGTAGTACGTAATGTATTACAATCATCAGGGCCACCACAACTCCCTTTGTCATGCTACCTCAATTGCTAATGACTAGGAAAAGTTAGTATTTACATAATGGTTATCGAAATAAATAAATTCATAGCTTTTCATATCCATGCATATTTTCTGTGAATTCTTACTATACAACACATAATTTAAGATCATCATATTTTAGAATAATATATGTATCTATTAAGAATATTAATGTAAAACACACACACACATACACACACACACACAGAGCATATTATACACGATTCAATTTATATACTATCAGAAAGAAGTACCGGTAACTGTTTGATATTTGTTTACGCGATTCAACATTTTTATAATATGTTAAGTGAAGAGGTACCAGTATTGTTTTGTCTTCTTAAAATTTAATAATTTTCAACAGGAAACTACCATTTTGTCTATCCATATGTAGATGTTTTACTCTCTCATTATAAAGTGTATTTTATGGTTCCCTTACATATAATTTTGTACTATGTTATTATCAATTTTACTATGCTTCAAATATGATAAGATTTCTGGTGTAGGATGTATACAGAATGCTGGTCATATGAGAATTCAAATGCCAATTATTATATTTTTTGTTAATAATAATACATATATTTATATCATCAATTTAATTTATATCAATTTATCTTGAAAACAGTGCTCCATTTCATTCTACTTCAGAAAGTTAGAGTAAATGAGATGATATTTTGTGCAAACTGAGGGCAACTTTGCAGCTTTGTTTGGAGTTAATGTTTAACACTTACATTTACAAGTCTTTGTTAGTTTTTGATCCTATTAAAATGAAAGACTCTGAATTTTTTTTTAGTGCTTATGTAAACAACACTTACTTGTTTATTTTAGTTAATCAGGTTCTTTAACTACTATCGATCTTTTTGTCATAGCTGCCAGATGTTAGCTTGCAGTACACGAAGTGTAGCCTTATAGAAAAGCCATTATTTCATAAGCTTTAATATTGATAACTTTGAAAACCTAATTTGTTTTACTTACTTCATATGAATAGGTTACCTTTCTTAAATAAATTATTTCTACACATTAACAATTTACAATTATTAAAATAATAATAATATTAATAATAATGATAATAATAAAAATAATATATATATTGAGGTTTAAAATTATGCTAGTTAAAGCTATATGACTTCTTATTTGTTTATGGGCTGCTTACATTAGACAGCATTTCTCTCTTATCTTCTTGGTACCCTTAAGCTGTGACTTCTTCTCCAGCTGCAAAGATATATTTCTGTTCTTTTCCAAGTTGAGCAGCTCTTGGAACAATTCCTTCACGTTGTGATTCGTCTTTGCAGAGGTCTCCATAAAGTGGCACCCCCACCTGGCAGCCTCTGCTTCTCCTTCAGACGCAGCTACCTCTCTGTTTTCATTTTCATCACACTTGTTACCAACAAGCATTATTGGAATTGATGATAATTCATTGGGTCCTTTTGTCTCTCGTATTACCTGCCACAATATAAACATTTGTATCATTACATCATTGATATATTATCATGTATTTATCATTGATGTATAGGATTAACATATTAGTATTTAATGCATGAAGTGAAAATATAAGGTAGTCATAATAGTATTTCGATTCGATGTGAATATTTTATTGCCATGAAAGTGGAGTGAGGGTGGTTTTGGGGAGGTTAACTGTTACAATTTGGGGAGGAAATGTTAAGAAGTAAAATAAGTGCTGGTAAGAATGTAATCATATAAGTTGAATTCATTGATTAGGTAATTCATTATATGAGTACAAACATTTTTTAATTGTGATACTCTTTTTGTGACTGTGACATGTTAGCAACTAGGAAAGATGTAGTGTTAATCTTCAAATGTTTATTCAGCCTGCAGTACATTCAACTTGGGTTTATGGTATTTAGCAACTTATTCTGCTTCAACTTAAACAATTATTGGATTGTGTTGTCCATGACGAGTCTGTTGATTAACTAATTATAAGTATAATACTACTGACTCGGAACACTAAGTTTTTTTATTGGTAGAAATGTAAAATTGTTACCTTATAGCCTGAACCAGTTTTCGCTTATTATAAGCTTCATCAGAGGCTGCCACTAGGAGCACTTGACGAACGGCAGTGCTGTCACCAAGAACAGGATGGACAGTGCTCCTAGTGGCAGCCTCTAACGAAGCTTGTAATAAGCGAAAACTGGTTGAGGCTATAAGGTAAAAATTTTACATTCTTACCAATAAAAAACTTGGTGTGCCAGTCAGTAGTATTATACTTATAATTAGTTAAAAAATTACTGTATTGAAAAGATTTTTGCTTGCTATTTGAATCTTATACATTAGTGTACAGAGTTTTTGGATCTATTTAATAATATATAAAATATCAACTGCAATGAATGTGTGGCCAACCACGTATTAATGCACCTCATAGTGTGATGTTGAAATGTTTATTTTTTAATATTTTTCGTACAGAAATATTATGAAAATTCTTTGTTTCGTTTCTGGGCCAAAATGAATAGACTGAGTTGATTCCTTTTGTTGCAAATGTTTATATTTAAGACCATATTCTCACTAAAGTAAAATTTTTAAAAAATCACACACATTATTCGAACATATCACATCCCACACACACAATATCGATCTTTCAAAAGTTGATACCGTCGTCAACAACAAGACGGACAGTGCTCCCAGTGGCAACCTCTGAAGAAGCTTTTTAAAAACGAAAACCGGTTCAGGCTATAAGGTAAAACTTTTATGTTTTTACCTATAAAAAAACTCTGTGTTCCGAGTCGGTAGTGAAATAATTATAGTTAGTTAATAACGGACATGTCATGGACAACGAAATCTAAGAATTTTCAAAAAATTGTACATAACATTAACACTAACAATAAGTGCAGAAGAGAGAAGAACATTTGTTGCTAGTTTCTTAGTATTGTTTATTTTATTTATATTTTTATGTAAGTTCTTGGATTTCGTTGTCCATGACATGTCCGTTACTTAACTAAATACAACCATTACATTAACGACTCGGAACACAGAGTTTTTTTATGGGTAAAAACATAAAAGTTTTACCTTATAGCCTGAACCAGTTTTCGCTTTTAAAAAGCTTCTTCAGAGGTTGAACCTCTGAAGAAGCCTTTTAAAGGTGAAAACCGGTTCAGGTTGTCAGGTAAAACTTTATGTTTTTACTCATAAAAAACTTTGTGTTCCGAGTCGTTAATGTAATAGTTGTATTTTATATAAGATTTAATCCTTATTGTTTCATGACTTTGATAAATTTTAGATACGTATTAATGTAATCTTGTGTTACCACACTTACCTTCTTGATTACAACAAAATAAGTAGCAAATAATGACTTCTTTTCTTTTGATTTTTCTAGTTTATTCATAAAAAGCCAATTATCCCCCAGAAACCTCACCAGAAGAAAGTCCTGGTTACACATGAGTAGCATATTACAAATCTATAATGTAACCCGTGGATATATTAACAATTACATTTATTATGTTCTAAGTCAGTAGCTTCCTTACTTTTTAGCTTCCCAACACCCTTTCAAAAATGATCTGAAATATTACAGCACCCCCTCCCCCCTGAGCACTATTAGTTTAGCCTATATTGTTATAATACAGTTCTATAATGAGTAAATAAAATTTAATTAATACAATAATGTAATGATAATTGGAAGCACTAACATTCTTATATTTCTGTTATAGTCTGGAATTTATACCATTCAGTTTTATAATAACCATTCTCTCTCTCTCTCTCTCTTTCTCACTCTCCTCCCCTCTCGCTCCCCTACACACACACGCACGCGCGCATGCACGCACAGAGAGAGAGAGAGAGAGAGAGAGAGAGAGAGAGACTTATACATACACAAATAGTACAACCCATGAAACAGATTAACTTTTAAAATTGATTTGATGAAATGGGCTTCGGAGTTGCTGTTGCATTATTCATGGTATTATAAATTATCATAAGAATCTATTCCTTACTGTTTGGAACAAAATAATATCTCTTCAGGCTACATCCGATGAATAAGAAGAGGTTTCCAACACATTTGTATTGACTAAAATCTTCTCCACAGGGTCACTACATACTAAAAAATGTCGATAGGTATTTTAACAAAATTTAGCAGTTGCTGGTTGTTTTCGTGTTTTCACCTGTTATCTCATGTAATGAACTTAGCTCATCCCATTCAAATATTATGTTTAGCTAATTATGCGCCAAGTTCTAGGAATTAATATTGAACAATTTCTTTAACAGAAGCACTAAAATGTGTCAATAATATTGTTTTATATATGGCAGGAACTGAATATTATGAGTATACTCGACAGGGTCACCCAGTATCGGCTGAATTGGTGGGAACATCTTTGCCAAATGGATGACTGCCGCATCTCCAAACAACTCTGGAACTAAGCCAAGGGGACGGAGAGGTGTGGGACGTCTGAGGAAGCGCTGGAGTCACCAGCTCTTATCTTTGCCTACTTGAGACTGGAACAAACCATCATGGTTTTAATACATGGAGATGATGATGATGAATATTGTTCTGTCTTGATTTAAACTGATAACACATTTTGGGGATTAGAAAATTAGCAGTCTCAATATTTGCAAACAAATAATACTTTGCTGTATTTGTTTCTGAGTTGCCATGGTAGACTCATGTCTTGTTATCTATGACTTTCATCTAGTCTCTCTAAAATCATCATCTTCACGGGTTAAACATAAAATGTCTTTCTAAAATAATTTGGCAAATTTCAACTCATCTCTCCTTTTTTTTTCATCATGAGATGTTCAGCACACTTTTTCTACACATTGTCTTAAATTAAGATTGCGTTGTTTATCAAATGGTCATTTACTTCTTGGATTTCGTTGTCCATGATGTGTCCGTTAATTAACTAAATATAATTAAATCACTACTGATTGATGTATTTAAATCACACGCATTATTCGAACATATCACACCTCCCACACACAACATCCATCCTTCAAAAGTGCTCCTAGCGGCAGCCTCTTAAGAAGCTTTTTAAAAGCGAAAACTGGTTCAGGGTATAAGGTGAAACTTTTATGTTTTTACCCATAAAAACTTTGTGTTCCCAGACGGTAGTGATTTAATTATATATTTAGCTCATTAACTGTTCCATAAATGTGACAGTCACTCATTGATTTTGATGTACATTTTCACCAGCTTTCAACATATTTTCATCAGTTCTCCATATTAAAGCCCTCATCAGAGACACTTTATATTCCATTAAAAAAGGTTTCATCCACTTGTAATTGATGTTTTCTTTATAGTTTCAACTGTGTAATGTTCAATGACATTTCTCTGACTTCACTTTTACATTTGCCGTTTTCACCAAGAATTATATGATGCCCTAATTGAAGCTTCCACAACCTGTGACAGGCTGCTCTTACCCTGGAATAAGATATATTGATTAACAATAACACATTTGTGATAAAACAAATGATGATGTTATCAAAGCACTATGTCGATTCATTACAGTGGTGCCATATGTAATAAACACATTGTGAAGTGTTAACAAACTGTATTGCCATTTGTTTGTGGTTCAATTATTTTTTCACTTTATTATTTGTGTCGTTTTCTCCTTAACATTTATAAAATTTTTATTGAAATTAATTCTAATATTTTTAAATTTAACACATCAAGTAAAGTTTAGAAATTAATGCTTAGTGTTTATTAATGTAATCAGATAAAATTAATGTTTATTTTCAAAATATCTTCTGCATAAATAAGTAGGCCTAATAGTACTAAGACAAAAATTTAAAAAGATTTCTTTTAAACAAAAAATTATGTGGTATTATAACAGTAACTTAAATGAGAATTTTTTGTTTATCTTCTTTATGGTCTATACGAATCTGTGGAGAAACAAGAACAAAGAAAAAATTTTATCTCTATAATAAAAGAAAATCAAAGAAGAAAAGAAGAAACCATTGAAGTGAATTACATTATTTTATTGTTATATAGTAAAACAAAATGTTTTAGAATCATTGAAACTATACACAATGATAAAATGAAACCACATCTTTTAATGCCTATATTAAAATAGGAGACTTAGTCAACCATTAACAATGACAATTTGTATGTGCATGTGTGAGTATCAGGTTGATTTTTGTTATTGAGTTTCACTTGTTTTCTTCAAGGGGATTCTGTGACATTTCTGCAGATGCATCGCTGTCATCTTCAGGCTACTGATTCCTCTTTGATGTACTAAATGTCAGTGTCATAACTGCTGGGCCCGCAGGGCCTGAGGACTAGGGGGGCCCGTGCAAACACTTTTCTTAATTTTTTAACACTGGGTATAAACCATTGAACTTGAGTAAAAACCGAATTCCCTGTATACATTTACATCAAAAGCAAATAAAGCTATCTTTTTACTCTTATTTTACCAGTACCTAATGATGTACTTTGACAGCATAAATTACTTTGTTAACTACATAAAGAGCAGTGATTCCAGTTAAGAATGACCATGTCACATTTTATTCATTATGATTTGAGCCAGAGATCAGGCTAGTGGCGGAGGAGTGAGAGACGTTTTCTTACTGTTACTGTTATGTCAAGAGCCAGGCTGTTACTGTTTTTACCTTACCGTATTGTCTGTGTATTGTGTATTACTTAGTATAAATATGAAACCTTTTAAAACATTTACTAACATTTAAGTGGCACCCAAAAGAGTAAATTAAAAAGCAACAGACAGAAGCTGTGTCAAAGATTGTAAAAACAGACACTTTTTTAATTGGGCTGTTCCTTCAACTTCTTCAGAACAGGAAAATAATGATAATGATTCCGAGTCTCTTCTGGAAATTAATAAAAGTGATGCAGAATGTGTGGTGGATTCAAATGAAGGGACCTTAGAAGAAGGCACTGCAGCTACTGCTTCAGAAAGTGTGAGTGAAGATAAGAATAACCCTATTTTAAATGATTTTCATATTGGGCTGATTAAAACTAAATGTAAATGTGCATTAAATGTAGAGGCTGATACCAACAGACTGCACAAAATTTTCCTGATGTATTAGATGAGATATGAAAAAATTCATAATTAGAAATGACTCTTGTAAACCTCAGGTAAGACCCAAAACAAAATAACCAATCATTTTCTGCTAAATATTATGAAACAGGGTAGCATAAAAAAAGGGTTGAAAATAGCATGAGAGTGGTTTTTTTAACTCTTTGTAAAAGGACGCTCCTTATTGTGAAACTTGTTGACTATTTGCAAAAGAATAAAAATACACTATCTTACTCATGGCTTGATGGTGTATGAGATTGGCAAGGACTTTTAAAAACTGAGAAAAGTTGAGGCAAGCAATAGTCATTTTAAATGGGTGTGTGGTTTTTGATTTAACATGAAGTAACACACAGTTGATGTTAGCATGGAATCTGAACTACAAAAGGCAAATTGAGCTAATAATTAGGAAAAAGTATTTGATCACATTGTAAATGTTACTCAGACATTGGCAGCTTCAAATTTAGCCTTTAGAAGCCATAAAGAGAAGATACGCCAGCTTAATAGTGGAAACATTTTGGCAATTCCTGATCTTTTGAGTAAATATGATCCACTGTTGCAAGAGATAATCAGTGGCCTGAAGAACAGTGAGAAGCATATGATTCTCAAAATTCAAAATGAGCTCACTCAGCTTTTATCAGAAACAGTTGAAAATATTATTTTCAAAAATATTGAATCTACTCAATGTTTATATGTAATAATGGATACTTTACAAGACATTAACAGAAAAGATCAACCGAGTCAGATCATAAGATGTGTCTCAGTTTATGAAGATGAAGCAAGAAGACTCAGCAACTTAAAAATAAATGAAAGCTTTTTAGTATTTATAGAAGTGACCAATCAAACTGGCTTAGGCTTACAAGAAGAGATTTTAAACAGTCTTAGACAGGAAGAGTTAATGTTTTCAAAATATTGTGGTCAGAGCTATGACAGAGCTGCAAATATGTCTGGGGTTTACCAGGGTGTAAAGTCTAGAGTAGCGAAAAATAGGCAACAGAAAAGTATATTCACTGCCCTGCTCACAATTTAGTCTTAGCTTTAAACAATGGTGTATCAAATATTCAAGAAAATGTTATTTTTTGATGTAGTTGAAAAATTGTATGTTTTTACTTAACCAAAGTATTAAAAGAAGGGAACATCTTAATTCAATTTGTTATGCTTAAAAAAAAATTTTGGCCTACATACTGATCATCAAGGGTTGATTCTTTAAACATATTGAGACACAATTACATTGACATCACGAAGGAGCTGACCAAAATAATTTTAAGTTCCTCCAAAGGAGATGAAAGAGCCAAGCTAGTTCTTTCGAAAACACATGGAGATGTGTTAAATTTTACGTTAAACATAAATTAAAAATAAAAACAACATCCTGAATGAACAGACACAATTCAAATCACACATATTATTCGAACATATCACACACACAACATCGATCCTTCAAAAGATGGCGCTGTCGCCAAGACAGACAGCGCTCCCAGTGGTAGCCACTAACGAAGCTTATAATAAGCAAAATCTGGTTCAGGCTATAAGTTACCAATAAAAAACTTTGTTCCGAGTCAGTAGTGTTGCACTTATAATTAGTTAATCAACGGACACGTCATGGACAACAAAATCCAAGAATTTAACACATGGAGAATTTTGAATTTGTGTTTCAAGTTGTTTTACAGCCATTAATATTTGAATCTGCTAGTCTCTAAAGTACTTGAAATACCTTTCTGAAGCAACTGTTCTGCTAAAGGATGCACAAATGAGGTAACCAATCTGAGAAACAATTATGATACCGCAGTTGTAACAGCTACAGCCATTGCTTAAGAGTGGGGAGTTCAAACTGACTTCAAAGACAAAAGAACTTGCAAGATAAAAAACCATTTCGATAAATTAGCTGAGGATGAATGGATTATTAATCCTAATCTCTACTTTAAAATCGTTATATTTTATGGTACATTATCAATCAAATAATTTTTAGATTTGAGGGTAAGAATACATTTTTACCATCCCAACTCTTTAGTTCCTTTCATCAGCTTCAGAGTAACAATTAAATGAGAAAGCAACAAAACCCTATCTAGAATATAGTGAGAATCTAACTCCAGATTTTGCCTCTGAAATGTTAAGTTTCAGAGAACTAATAGAAGACATAAAAAAAGAAGTTCGTAAAAGAGATGGATGATCTTTTGATTACTGAAAATTTCTCAATGGCTTGCTGCAGTGCTTATTTGTTGTTAGCATGGCTTTGGCCAAGTGAACATTTTCCATTCCGAAATTAGGATTAAGCTTGCATAGCATGATGTATCAAGAAAGGCTGAGTGGACTTAAATAATTTTATACTTTTGAGTGAATTTAATGAGATTTGAACTACTTTCAAGATGCATGTAATTTCAATAAACGACAAAATCGTAATTTGTTACTAGTGACATGTCTGATTATGAGTATTTTTTTTACATTGATCACAGACGTAAAGGTTTCTAAATAACAAACTATTAATTGAAACAAAAGTTATATTTTATTAAAAGACTATACAAGTATACATCATACAAGAAAAAACAATTCTGTTTATGTTACATAATTTTAGTAGTTGCCACAGCTATAAGGAGGTGGTAGTAATCAAGAATAAACTGTTGCAGGCTATATTAGGATTCCTGTGGGGGGGGGGGGCAGAAAAAAAAGAGTAACACCACTGCTAGATGGAATGAGGCTTGAGGATGGGTTTGCTTTTAATGTTGTTGTAATATAAATACATGGAGAATAGAAGTATATTAAAAACAAGAATCTTTTAAGTGTCTTCATGAATAAATAAAACAATATTTTTTTATTACCTACTATTTACTTGTAATCAGGATGATAAAGCAGTTCTATCATATGGAGAACATTTGATAATGTGTATTAAAATTAAATAATTCATATTTATCATAAGTCTACTGTACAATACATTATTTTGAATTACAGGTTTTTGTACGTGGAAACAAAATTCAACTGCTCTGAGTGTTTGTGACAGCATAATTGTACAGATAATGGAAACATATAAAATTCAATATATTAATAGAACTCACCTCCCAGATTGGTCTGAGTTCCTCTAAGGACTGCCTCGAAGTAACGGAATAGACTAGGATAAATGCGTGACCTTTTGATATTGACAATCTCTGCATTGCTGGAAATTGGTGTGATCCTGTTGTGTCAGTTATCTGCAAGGTGCAGATGTTTTTGTTACAGCTGATTACCTGTAAATGAAATAAGGAACATTCATAATTATAATGTTAAATTCAACCCCATCTTGTATGACCTGTAAGAAACAACATGTATACTTCTCCTATAGAGTGTCCCATGAGGAATGGGCTATACTTCAGTAGTGCATTCTATACATTGAAATAAAGAAGAAATTTCGTACAAACATAGGTCCAAAAATGCTTCATTTTGGATTTATAGCTTTTGAAAAATTTCGTTTCGATTTCTGCTCCAAGGTTACAATTAAGCCCTACTGAAATTCTTGGAACTTAAAGGGTAACTTTGATGGTTTCATATGGTTTTAGACCTCAAAAATTGAAAAAAGTTGGTCCCAAGACTGTATCTTGGGTAGTTTTATAGAAAATGCTCGTAAATCTAAAACATTAGTGTTGAAAAACACACTTTTTTAGGTTTTATGTGAATTTACTTGTTTACATTGCCAATTCGTTTCCCCCTCCATCCATTATTACTTGCAAGAACTTATACCATTAACTTATTTTATTCTTTCTTTTTTTATCATTATGCTAACATCTTTATTGTCTTTTTCTATAACCATAACTTTTATCTTTTTTATATTAATTTTCATATTTCTATATAATTTTTTTTGCCACTTTTCATAATTTGCATCTGACTGATTTGCTGAATTATTTCTTTCGTCTTAGATTAGTTTGTTTACAAATCATAATTCTTAATACAATGTTTAATTAGAATCATCATTATTTCTATTACTTCTTCACCTGGAGTATCATCGAAGTGCTGTTGGCATATAACAAAATATGAAGTTTCTGACTGAAAAATGCACTTTCCCAACCTTTAAGGACTTGTGTTTATGTACGAGGCGTGTCCGGAAAGTAAAGATACAAAGGTCGTAATTGGTCTAAAAATATTTATTTACAAATCATTAACTGACAATTACGTAAATACATATATCTTTATTTCTCTACATAATTACCGCCATTATCCAAGCACCTATTAAGTCTGGGAAGCAGCGTTTGTATCCCCGTGTCATAGAAGTCTGCCCCCAACCCTTTGTACCATGTCATGACCTCTTCTTTTACCTCGTCATCGTCATCGAACTTTTTTCTGGCCAGATATTGTTTTAGGTGAAGGAACAAGTGAAAATCACTGGGCGCGAGTCCGGGCTATGCGGCGGGTGATCCAACACATCCCATTTCCAACTGCACGCGTGACCTCTGCGCTGCTCGGCAGTTGGAAATGGGATATTTTGGATCACCCACCACATAGCCCGGACCTCGCGCCCAGTGATTTTCACTTGTTCCTTCACCTGAAACAATATCTGGCCGGAAAAAAGTTCGATGACGATGACGAGGTAAAAGAAGAGGTCATGACATGGTTCAATGGTTCAAAGGGTTGGGGGCAGACTTCTATGACACGGGGATACAAAAGCTGGTTCCCAGACTTAATAGGTGCTTGGATAATGGCGGTAATTATGTAGAGAAATAAAGATATATGTATTTACATAATTGTCAGTTAATGATTTGTAAATAAATATTTTTAGACCAATTACGACCTTTGTATCTTTACTTTCCGGACACGCCTCGTATATTCACTGTATATATTGCAGAGAAAGGAAAAAGTATGGACTGGTTTATATGATAGTAAAAGTTTTGGATTGTATAAACAAGAAGTCAAAAATGAAATTAAATAATTAAAAATAATTGTCACACACTTTGCAGTAAAATAGGTGAAATACATTTTTTAAATTACAAATTGAAAAAAAAATTAATTTAACATTGATTATGCTTTGTGAATGTAGCTGGATCAATATAAGGCTGATAATGTAAAATATTTATATGTCTGTTTGCATGGGCAAGTGTGTCACACGTGCACCATACCACTGTGTTTTATGTGGCCATGACACACACTCACATGTCATGTAGCATGCATGCATTCTGATTATCTGATACCAGCACTGACAAGTGAATTCTTTAATATGTGGTGCGTTCACTTCAGCTGTTAGTACCAATATTCATTGTTACCACGTATATTGTAAATATATTTTAAACTATAAATGCTGATGCAAGAGTCACATTAAAATGCTACCAAAATTAATACATTGAATTACATGTAATTCTAAATCTTTCTGTACTTCTTTGTTCCAACCAAAGTTTGTTCTTATATTTCTTAGACATTTAAATATCTGTTTCATAAATTTTTATTTTCCATTCTTAATAAACGTCCATAAAATTGTAATCTTCTTTTCCCCATTTCTATAGATAGTTTAGAGAAATCTTTGTAAATTTCTTTATTTGATTTTAATCTAAATTTAAACTCTTTTATTTGTTTTGGGCTGTAAAGTTTTCTTAAAATTCTTCTTTCTACATATAATATTTGTAACACAGTTAAGTGTCCATAGCATTCACATGCATGTAAGGCTTCATGATATTTTATTGATTTGTAGTGTCTTAATTTTGTGTTTCTGTTTTGTGGATTTTTTGTCATAAATGTTCCCTCTTAGATGGTATGTGATTCCCACCTTCTGTTCTCATCATTAGATACTTTCTTTTCCTGTTGCTGTTGGTATTATCATTACTCCTAGTTAGGAATTTGAATGTTTGAACTTTGTTTATTTTACTGTTTTCAAAATCAATCTGCTCTTTGCAGTTGTTGATGTTAGAGATAAATTCTGTTTTTAAAAAAGATGTTTGTAAGCTCAGTTTTGAAGCATTGTCCAATAACTGTAATTTAATTTTTTGCTTCTAGATTTCATTAAAAGATAACATACATTTATTATTAGATATGCTCAAGTAAATAAAATGAATTTTCTACAACTGTGAGTAAATTTCTTCATATGTGCGATTCTTAGCCGAAAAACACCAAGAGGAGGTAACTATACATTATTACTATGGTTAATGAGGGTTTTACTGTACTTTATCAAGTGAAAAAAGTAAAAAAAGAAAAATTTTGTAAACCCTGACAACTCTTTTATTTTATTTTTTTTTTAGTAAACTAACAATTGTAAAGCAACTGTAAAGTAGACAATCACTATTACTTTTTTATTACTAAGAATACAATAAACACGAAAAATCTCTTATCACTGCCTGATTTTTTTGTTAAACTTATAACCGCTATGTCTAAATAACAAATAATTTAGTCCTAGCTTTCAAGTTGATGAATATTTTCATAGATATCTATATTGGCCAATATGGAATACTTTTCACAAATATATGCAACTGATAACAATGTTATTTTTGCTTACATAGCTTACAAACTTTTTGAAGATGGTTTAAAAATTTACAAGCAATGTTCACTGATATCAAATTTGTTAAGATACTTCAAAGGTATTTTGAATAAATTTTCAGTGTAAACAGTATATTCATAGTTGTGCTAAAATTGCCCTCAGTCTAATATCCTGTCATCCGTCATGGATTTTTAGAATTTTTTGAAATTTTGTATACAATTTTCGGACTCTGGGGTCCTAAAATTTGGAAATTTCCATAACTGTTTAGATTAAGGTTAAAATCAATGATGGGGGGGGGGGTCCGGTGTCGGGTCGGCTTTATACAAAACAAAAACAAGTTAAGATTAAACAACAACATTACTGCCTTTAAAGTTCTGAAAAACGCATGATAAAATCCTGAAACCAGTCCCATTAAGTAAACGGTAATAACACATAAAAAATATGCGTTATTTAACATTGTTAAAAGATACTTATTGATAAAATTGGTTTTTCTATACTTCACGTTTCAAATGTATTCCTTAATGGTGTGTAATAAACCTGTTTATATAATTAAAAAAAGCTACTACTATATTAACATACACACCTGAAAAGAATAAAATAACAGCCTAAAAATTTGAGATTAACAAAATTTTTCGACTTTTTCGACCCCCTGGGGGGGGGGGTCCGGACCCTTTCGTCCCCTCCGTAAATACACTCCTGGTTAAAATCACCTTTAATTTGATACACCACATGGAATTTTTGGGATATTAAAAAAATGTTACCTCTTACAGTTTTGCCCACAACGAATCTGAGAACCAACGAACTATGCAGTGTGCTATGCATGAAGGCCTATTCGTTATTAATTGTACAGGATCAAATACGCGAGCCAAAGAAATCAAAGAATGTTTTCATTTTTACCGATTCCCCGTCATAAAGGAAATATAAAAAGATTATGTCATCTTTTTTAAAAGATTCTCCTGATAAGAAAAGAAATATAAAATTGAATGTTATTGTGGACGGTAAAAATAAAGTGGCTATTTAGGATTGTTAAAATTTTCTAAGTAATTTCAAGTATTCATTTGTTCATTACAGCGCCTACCGTGACAGTGACTCAAAGAACATAAATTAAAAAATTGTTTAATTGTCCATTCTTATACGGAAAAGTACCATATATTTCATGGAGTTAAGAGATTGTTAGAAGTACTGTTACATGGGCCTATAATTGGACGTGTTTACGTGTTAATTATTTCTGTAATTTGATTCAAAAGGTTACTACTAGATGGCGTACACATGTTGTGTTGCACTAATCAATCCGCGCCGTTAGATTAGAACTTTGTGTTAGTTGCTAATATTGTAATATTACGTTCATAATTGCATAACTATCGAAACGTTAAAAGAGTCGAAAGGTTTCTTGTTTTTCAATACTTAACGATTGAAGCAATATTGTCTATTACGAATCATATTTCTTAATCCGCCTAGGATTCTTCCTTGAGCCTAATATTTCATCGCTCGTTAATAGTCCATTTTTTCCCACGCTCTAAAGATGTTAGTTTCATTTTGATTAAATATGACGATATTACTTGGCCATTTACTGCAACCTAACAGCCACTCAATTTTATTTTCCAGGCTTCGTTGAATTTTCTTCTATTCATTAGTATTCTAACTCTGCTTTTCCTACTGTATTCGTTAGTGACTCCTCTTCCTTCCTCTCTGTGGTATCCATCTAAAACCTTTTTGGACAATCTTTCGTTTTTCATCTTTCGCATGTTTCAGCTTTTCTTCCCTACTCTAACAGCCATTTCTGCCTGTAATCTTTCTCTAAAATATACATACAACATGACCTAGGTTGATTATAACTCCATAACATCGTCTTAAATAGCCACTTTTAACATTAGTTAAATCCTTTTTTAAGGATTTAATACATTATTTAAACTTCGAAACCGTAACCAGTTGCACTTTGTATTAACGATTTAAACATTTGCATATTTGTCCTTATGCTCCTATTATGTAACATAAAGTTGAGTCTGTTGTCATTCTTCCTGTAGCTACTTTCTGTAGGACATATTTATCATAGTTGTCTCGAAGTGTGGTGCTATAGAAGAATGGCGAGGATAGTTTGGAGAGAAAAACTGACAACGGTGGAGTTTCTTGAAGCGTTCAAGAGAATAGAAGCTTAAAGCATTCTGAATGAGAAAACCCCATCTACTTGGGCACATATTTGCGGACGTACGTATAAACAGAATAACTGAAAGGAAAAGGTAAAGGAAAAATTACAAAGGAAGAACTCGTTTGGAATATTTGGGCCAAATTGTTAAAAACAAGAATTGTGAGACTCATACTGTGCATTGAACAGTAAGACTGGAGACCGAGGATTGTGGAAAGTATCTGCCGACCACATTGAATGCTGTTAAACCAAAGAGATAACTTTATCATCTTTCCCGTCCCAATAATTTTCACAAATATAGTTAAAACCATTTGTAAATTTACGGTTTATTATTTGTCAGTAATAGAAGAAATCATATACTTCGTCACCAATCGATATATATTGAGTTTTATAAATATTTATTTCTAAAGTCCAGTCTTCAAAATCCTCTATTAGCTTTCTCATCATGTGGTATATGGCAGTCATACCGTATGCTCAGCAAGATCTAGTCTTCTTCTTCTTCATTACATGGCTTGAGTTGTAGTCCGTTCCGACTTCACAGAGTCAATGACCATGTTTTCCAGGTCTTCCACGATCTCTCGTCGCCACTGGCCTATATTCAAACGCTTATTTAGGAATACGCTTGTTTACCATGCGTTCCACATAGGACTTCTAATTCTGCCTGTATTCCTTCATTCCTTCGACTGTAACCTCAGATCGTTTCTTATGTCGTCGTTTCGTAGATAATCTCTCAAACTACATCCTTAACTGCTGTTAAAACTTTCATTTCCGAGGCCTGTATTTTTAGAATATCTTTTGACATGATAATGTCTTTTGGCTGGCCATCATTTGAAAATTTCTGTAACGCTGAAACTGTAACATGTAATGCTGTATGACGTCATCATTGCGTGACGCTTCCACACTTTCGATTCCCCACAGTCTAGAAATTTGATATGTAAACGCATCAAGACAGAAATGATCGCTGCTGACATTGAATTTAAGCAAACGTTTTAGTGAGAATAAATTTGGTTTTACATGCTCTTTTGTCTGTACTGCGTCGTTTGAAACTTTCTGTAACATGTAACGCTGTATGACGTCATCACTGCGTGACGTCATCACTGCGTGACGTCATCATTGCATGACGTCATTGGGATTGTTGTATTGTAAATAAAGGTTTGTTTTGATACGTCGCAATATGTAAATAAAAGTTTGTTTTGTGTTGTGGCGAAATACACTGCTGTTGATATATAGTAAACAAACGTGACGACTGACTAAAATAGCATTCGACAATGGATAGCAGCGACGAGAAGGCTCAGATCAAGAAACGACAAAATGCCGAGCGAGTAAGAAAGTGTCGGGAACGAAAGAAGCTCGAGAAGGAACAGCAACGAACGGCTGCTGTCGGCGGTGAAGCTTCGGTACCAGCGGCCCCATCGCAACAAAAACGAAAGGAAGATGACTTGATGCGCGAAGAATTGAACGAGTACTTAATAAATACACCGTTCGCGTCGATGATGACTGAGCAGGAGAAAATCGATGCATTCTACAACATGAAACTGAAAGAGAAGCGAAGGGAAACCAACGAACGAGTAAAACGTTGTAGATTGAATAAGAATATTGAGATGGCAACTAAACGCAACATTTGCGCAAAAGAAACAATCAGTCAGTTAGTAACCATAATAATGTTGCGTTTTGCTGGCGGCTGAAAGACATTATCATGCTCTTTAGCTTTTGCCACTAGGCAGACGGTACTTTAATATTTTTAACTGAACTCATTTTATTTAATATACTTTAACTCATAAAAATGATTAACTTGATTCTAGATTCAAGTAAATTCATAATTTTCCATTCTCCCCTCAGTGTTAACTGCATAATTAAAAAAACCTAAATTTCAATAGGTTTTTGCTTGACGGAGACGTGTTTTCTTTTTCCTTTAATCTTAGTTGACATGTCTGTTATTTTTTCAATATTTGCAGGAAAGTCCATGTTTCACATCCATACATTAAAGTCGGCACAGCCACGACCTTATAGAACTTTAGCTGTGTCTTCCTCTGCGTTTTATTCTTCAGTAGTCGTCTTATTGTTCCACAGGTATAACTAAATTTATTTTAACTTTCTCTCGATAGCGTTGTCCTTCCTATATGAAATATTACATTTCAAATAATTAAAATCTGATACCTGCTCCAAAACACTGTTATCGATTACAATTGTTGCTCTTACAGGGTTCTTGCCTAGGAAGGCCATCACTTTTGTCTTAGTATTTGGGATCTAGTAGTCGGCAAATTAAAGAGTATAGAGTGTTTCATTTCCGACTGTATTCTCATCTGTTGTATTTTTCAAGAACCATAGTTGTATAAATATTGATAAAAATCAGAGATAAGCAGCGATCCCGCCTTAGACATTTATTTATTTCGAAAAGTTTAGGTATTTTATGTCAGTCCTTTATACCACAGAAATTTCGATTATAAAAGCTTTTCGGTGCATTTATATAGTGTCGGTTTATTGAATTTTTTCAATGATACCACAGTTTTATAAGAAAAACGTTTTTGGGTTCCTTTGTCAGGCCTACAAAGACTAAATGTATTGATTCCCATGTGCGAGTGTCTTCTCTGTCAGTTGTTTCAAACAGAATAAATTATCAATCCACGGTCTTACCGGCCTGAAACAGCTTTGCTTCTTCGTATATTTAAATTATCTTTCGTTCTTCCTCTCCATAACCTCAGCCCATGGGTGTGCGGACGAAGTGCATGCCCGTCGCTCGCTCTTATTCCACGTTCCGAGCTTTTTACAGAGCTCTTGCCGTAGGGACCATAAAGCTCTGGATTGTAAGGGTGTGGCCTGCTATCGGCCGTGGGGGTTCAATTAGTTGCCTAGTTGAGCGTGAGTGTTCGCCAAGGTCGGGTCCAAGATTCACCTGGCGTAGGTGGGTTACGACCTAAGGCGCTAATTAGGTGAGTGTCCTCAAAGCGGGCACAGCAGCGATCAAACGTTCGGGAAAGTGTCCGTATGGTGGCGTTCATGGAACGGACACGCGGGGAGTCTCTGATGGTTTTGTTGGAAGTCAGGTAGTGGGCTTTACACGCCCAGTGCAATCCTCGGTCCAGGAGTGACTGAAGCTTTCGTTTATGAGTTTTAGCCAAGTAGCCCTATATAGGGATCGCGTAGGCAACCGTCGGTACCACCGATCAGTTTCCCTAGGCGGCGGGTTCTCAATGTCCTGACGTACAGTCTACCTGTAAAATGCAAATACGCGCAGCCCTCTCCAATTGGAGCGATGTGGTCAACTTTTCGTTTTTATTCTTTCAGTAATATTAATATTTGAAAATCTCCCAATTATTGTATAATTTTTCTCACGCATCTTTGAATACGTCGTTTAGTTCGCATTGGAATCTTTCTTTCGTCAAGACCTTGTCCGGTGAATTAGGACCATCGCAGATACAATCGGAACGTCAGGCCGAGGAGGACACCCAAAAAGTGGTTCAACATCTGAAATTCAGTACAAAGGAAAGACTAAACTCCGGCCGTGAAAACTTTGAATACCGTTCGATGAAATAACCTGTTGAATTGAGCAAAACATGGTGGTCGAGGCAGTGGAAAGTCTATCAAAAGTCTAATCTACCACAAGTTTACTTAAAATTGATCTCACCGCCAAATTTTGTGTTTCGATATTTAATGCGTTTCATTTTATTATTTAAGAAAATCATTTAATAAAATGTTTAATTGTATAATACATACAGATTACTGTGAATTATTGTACCTTCTTTATGTTATTGCTTTTATTAGAGTAGTATTTTAGTGATTAATTAATCTTTAAATTTCCCTGAATAAAAAATAAATTCATATATCTGAAAACAAGAACAAAAATAATAGGAACCTACGGTTCCTTTTTAAAATAAACTTAATCTACTATTGGTTATAAAGAAATACTTAATATGCTAATTCCAAAATAGATTTAGCTGGAGAATTTTGGTGTAAATTGAGCGGAAAAAAGTAAACAGATTTAACATGGGTAAAATCGGACGCGCGTCATATAGCAGATATTATTGACTGACGCAAACGTCAAAACAGTGGATGCGGTACGAGAATGTATGTGCCGTATTGTGTACCGATGTTCGTAACGCATGAACTGTAGTGTAACCAAGATAAATGGGCATAGTCAATTGATGTTGCCCCTCCCACGTCATTTCTGCCCCTCCCCCGTTCTATCTCTCTGCACGTGCATATATAGCATACCGATGTTTCTGACGGATGAACTACAGCGTAGAGGTGGACCGATATACCTATAACAGGTATTTTGGAAAGATATTTTTGTGGCGGATATAACAGTGACTGAAAAGTTGAAATACCTGTTCCGATTCAACAATAACTGAAAGTAGAAATACCCGTCCCGATTACTCGCGGTTCCGAGTCGCGGGACCCGTTACGCAACTAACGAGTAAACAAGTACACAAGTAACAACAAGTAAACGACTACTACAAGCATTAGGAGTATTACGGGTACACAAGTAACAACAAGAAAACAACTACTACAAGTATTAGGAGTATTACGAGTACATGAGTTCGAAGCATTGTAGCCATGTGGCCATACAAGTACGAAACGAAATAAAATAAAGCGAGGTTCAGAATATCTCTATGCCAAAGAGACGAAGCTGTTTTTAAGAAATGAAAAAATTTATACTGTTGTTACATTTATTCTCGTGTGTTATGCAGATATAATACAGATTATAATAAGAAATTATATATTGTTCCAGTCACCCACTTAGTAAATTTTGAAAAAGCGAATTATATTGTGTTATAATCTATAGAGTGGCTGATAGGCCACATAGTACTTTTTGTTAATATGATTTCGGAGATGATATTAACTTCACCGCACATCTCACGTAAATGATGAGATTGTAACGTTCCTGTTGAAAACATTACAAAATAGTTTTTTTGTACTTAGACCTGTAGTTTGCTCTAAGATAGGATATCAACTTTATGACTGACATTTATGCACTTTATCTGGGCCTGTTCATTAAATCTTTACTGATCTGATAACGCTCCCATAAAACATAAGGCGTTTTCTTAAATTTGTTCTTTTATCTAAACTGCTGATTTTGAATTTTTGTCTCCATCACTTTACTTATCATTTGACGGCTGAAATTCTCTTGTTTCTTAGTTTCTTTTAAACAGTAACAGCTTAATAAAGTCACAGTGTAAAGCAACACTGTTAATACTTTTAGTTTTAATTTATTTCTTATAACAAATTATATAATATAGGCATAATAAGTATATAATAACAGGTATTTGTACGTGTTATTTTTTTGGAACGGTGTTATTCGCACCTGTTATTTTAAAATACTAGTTCAGCACACCTCTACTACAGCGTACCAGAGATAAATAGGCACAGCCAATTGATGTTTATCTCCTACATTTTTGCCCCCTGTGATATCTCTCTACACGTGCATACATCGTGTACCATATACACGATCTCGGGTAGCCTACCTGAATATATGCGTTCTGTAAAAACGCTGTCTCTGTCTACGAAGTATAATGTTCGTGACGTTTGAATGCAGTGTATCCGAGTAAATGGGCACAGTCAATTGATGCTTATCTCCGTCGTTTCTGTCCCCTGTCCTATCTCTTTGCACTTACATACTTGCACGTGTGTAAAATATTGTACGCAGTATATTTATATAGGCCAATGTAGTTAAATGTGACAATACACATATGCGTATGCCAATTGTTTATATTGTATTAAATCATGTAAGAATTAAATTTTATTTTGCTACTTCTAGTTAAGAAATGGTTTTTATAACCTTATTTAATTATATATAGACAACGTTGTACGACAGTGGAAGAATGCTGTTAATTCCAAATCATAACTAACAACTCATAATCAACTCACAATCCCCAATCACAACTCATAAATGTATAAACACAATGTTGTTTGCGAATGACTAGATCATTTTACAAAAACTGAGGGTGACGTACAATTTGCTATGCATTGCTTGGCCTTGAATATAAGGATTATAATTTAACAATATCTGAAAGCAAAACAAAGGTCATGGGTTTCAAAAGGAAATAGCCAGGGTGCGTCCGAAGATAGTGATCAATGGGCAACCTATAGAAGAGGTGTACCGTTTTAACTTTCTAGGGTGTGACATCAGTTATGAGACCGAGATTGACGTCACCAACTTCGTAAACACCAACTGGTATGTGGCACCATACACCGCACGCTGAGTAACAAAACAACAAGAGAGATAAATTTGAAATTTTATAAGGTAATGTCAACACCCGTGCTAACCTAGGGTGTGCGACGTGGCGGTGGCAGAAACAAGGAACTCAGCGTACACAAGCCGCTGAAATGAAGTTCTTGAGACGATTGAAAGGTTGTTCTGGGTTGTTCCCTCTGTGATCAAATTAGGAATGAAGGTGTAAGGTCCGAGTTGGGGATATACAGTATGAAGGATAGGAGAGAGGAAAAAGGATGCGTGATAACTGTCCAATAAAAAAAAAGGTAGTCAATTGTAGACATTGAGGAGGTAGGCCCAGAAGAAGATGAAAGGACTGAAGACGGAACAGGCTGTATGAAGCCTAAGCCTAAACCCTGAGAAGAAGAAGAAGAAGAAGAAGAAGCCCATTTAAGTTTATATTTCCTTCTATGCAAGTATCTATTTATTAACGCTCATACAGAATTTGCAAGGAAGTTTTTAGTACTCCTATACCAGCAGAACTTTTACGTTGACTAGCTGTTTTATTGAACTGTTAGGATGAGTTTACATAAGGAATAGAAATAGAACTCATAAATGTATTTACACTTGCGTGAAACAAAACACTAGATTTACAACAATTCCGCATAGTGTATAAATATAACTTTTAATAGTTATACAATTCCGCATACACACTATATCAAGAAATAATAATAAAAAACCAACGAATAAATAAAGTTTGGATCAAATTTAGTAAGTAGAAGTATAGTAAACTAAATGTAAAGAAGATTAAAAATGAAATATATGTAAATGCATTATCATATGTATGTGTGTTTGTGTTTGTTGGTTAAGTAAAAGTGATAATAAAAACAATTTCAAATATGAGACAGGTCTACTTTAATTTATTGTAGTATATATGTCGTGCTTCTGGACAAGTAACTTAACATGCAAAAAAGTGGTGTATTTTTAGAACTGAAATCTTCAGTTAATGTAAGTATGTACTATGAAGATAATTTGACAAATATATTTTAATATGTAAAAAAATGTTGTAATACGTTTACCATGTGTGTACACAAAGAGATAAGACCCTTAATCATTCAGACAACACTATACTGTTTATAATTATGTAACATATTGTAGCGTTATTTTAGATCTTTAAACATGCTACATGGGTTCTGATACATTATCTTTAAAAATAAAAGCAAACATATATTTTCAGAAGAAAACAAAATTTTGTGAAAAGTAAGTTTGTCCGTATGGTTATGTACATGGCACCACCAAATTTTAACGTAAAAAGTAATAAAAATAAAAAACATTTTATTTACCAATTGGACACGCAGCTTATATTAATCTGCTTAGTGTATATTAAACTGTCATAGTGGATGAGTGTAAATCTTGCAGTAATATTTTGTCCATGTTGCAGCAAGAAAATACATATAATAAACTTTTTTAATTTATAGAGAACATGGAAAATTTATGTAGAAATGAATGTGTAAATACATAACTAGCACACAATAAATGTAAAATAATGACGACAGGACAAATTAAAACTAAAACAATATGCTTATGAAAGTCATATAAATGGAAGAGTAAGAAAAGTATCTTGAAAAGGAAGCCTCGTTGTTAAGGCAGTTTTCATGAGAACATACACAACGAAATTTAATCCTAAAATTTTAATCTGCGTCAAACGTATAGCGAAAGGGCGAATTAGTATTGAACTATCTGAAGAAAGAAAGATTTGTTTGAATTTTCTTCATGAAACAGTCAGAAGAAATCTGTAAACCTTGGAAGTAAGATAAGTTAACTATACACATTCTTTTTAGGCTACTAACATTATTCTAACTGTGAATCAGTGCATGTTAGTGTTCACTAACAGGTTATATTGTCAAACTGTTACTAACGTTTTGTTTAATAGTTTAAGCTGTTATTATTAATCATAATTTGCCACATTTAACAGGAGCTACATAGCATCTGCATATTAATATACACAAGAAAAACTACATTACCTTATACCCTACATGTTTTAATACAACATATAAATATGTAGGCCCTATTCGGCACTTTTCATACGGTATGTTTAAAAATACAAGGTTACGTACGAAAGTTTGGTTTTAATACAGTTTCGTAGCCAAAAATTGATTAAAATCTTTTTGTTGTATTTCTTAATTTACTGCGTTACAAGCACTATATTAAGTTGTTAATTTGTTAAAACCGTTCTGTTCCATGTGTTCTGTTAGCGCGTTACAATCATTATATTTAGTTATTAAACCTTTTAACTTATGATAACATAAAATCAAAATGAATTAAAACCCCAACAGTTTTTGTTAATTTTATCGCATGAAAACAACCTTTTTTCAGTTGCAGTTAAGCAATACAATCACAAATGGCACACTTCTTCTTCACACCGTCATGTATCGATACTATTGCGTAGTCAAAACATCGAAGGTGTAGTGTACCAAAAAGTTCCAAAAATGATTTATTCATTAATTTTTAAAATTTTAATAAAGTACAGGTTTTCATGTGTTAATAAACAAAATGTTAAAATACTGGTAAATAAGGAAATAAGACAAATTAATCACAGAATCGTAATAAACCGTATATACATAGTTACGACAATAATTAATCTCGAAATTAATTAAAGATTTTGATAGAGAACAATAACAAGTAAGTATTTTCAATCAGTTGAAAACGTACAAAATTTTAAATATCTTCTTCTTATTCCAATCGTCTTCTATTGCAAGGTGTAGAGGTTGAGCAAAGGTCTCGCCACCGTGGTCTCTGCATAGCCACAGGAGGAAATATTTTATCTTCTTTTGGTGGGAATACTTTTATTGGATTCATTCCATTCCAAATCCAAAAGCGCTAATGCCGAGAAAAGCAAAAATTTTACGGGTCATCTATAGTTCTAGGCATTTTTGTTAACGTCTGAGAGTAGATTACGATCTCTTCGTACGTTTCTTCTTTTCACTGCTTTTCTCTTCTTCAATTGTTCCTTTTTCGTTTCAACCATCTGTGAGTTGCGACGAACAATTTTTTTCATTTTCTTAAGGTTTTTCCTTTTCCAGTATTCCTTTATTCCTGTTTGTTCTACTTCCGATAATACCCTCCTGCTTGTGCTTGGTTTCTTTTCGGACAGATCCGTTACCTTCGCAAGTTTCTTTCTCAACACTTCTCTGTTTCCTAGAGCTCCTTCCCTGATTATACATTTTTCTAGATCCCGATGGAATTATTTTAACCCATGCTACTTGTGTCTTTCTGTTTTCTGGAAGGTAAGGATCTTTTTTGCTATTCTTTTGGTTCCATTCTTTTATGGTGTCCACAGAAAGCCATTCGCCTTTTCTTTATCGTGGTCGTGATTTTCTCAAACTTTTCGCTTCTGTCAATTAAGAATATGCGTTGAAATGCAAAGGTTATGAATAAACTTCTTTATTTACGGGCAGCTAATTTATCATATTGTTAAACGCTTCTGCTTTTTAAATTGTAGGAAAGTATAAAAGGGCTACAAGTGCGTTTAAATCGTAACGCAATCGAACGTGCCATAGTTAGCTTAGATCTTTTAAGCATTAATAGTAACGTATTCATTAAACTATTCTTCTTCTTCTCGTTACAGACTTTAGTGGGCTTTAGCCTCTTCAAGAAAAATTCTCTATGCTTCCCTGTTCTCCTCCCTTCCTCGCCACCATCTGATTCCCATGCTAGCAAGATCATATATTACGCCATCCAGATTCTTATCCTTACCTCTACATATATTACGCCATCCAACCTCTACATATAATCTTCCCTCCAACATTCTTTTTTTTTTGGCATTCTTTCCCCATACATTCTTTCCTCATGTACCAGCCAATGCAACCTCTGTGATTGATAAATTTCACTATGTGTTTTCCAAGCATGAGAGCCTGTAGTTCATTGTTATTGCGTATTCTCCAACTGCCTTCTCTTACTGGGCCAGAAATTTTACACAATATTTTGCACTCAAATTAGTTTAAAGGAGTTTTGTCATTCTCTGTCAAAGTCCACACCTCAGATCCATATGTAACAACTGGTCGCATAAGAGAATAATATACTTTAAGTTTTATACCTCTTGTAACAAGATTGTTTATTAAACTATTATTGAAATATACAATATTTTTGGAGTCTTTTTGTTACAGTATGAAAAAATATAAAATAATAATAAACTACTAAATTCAATAGTAGAGGAAAAATTCGTGTAGAATTTAATAACACTTAAAAGTTGGTGAACACGCTGATTGATGGGTGAGCATTTCCTTGTTTGTCAATGTCGGCGCGGCGCACGGTGCGTGAAACCAAGCTGTCAATATTTGATGTATCTATATTTTTGTGAGACAGGAAGGCATGGCGCTAACACGTTCTCGTAAAAGTGTTTACTCAGAAGGTTAAGTAATAGCAGCGGAACTGGCTGGCTTAAGTGGAATCTGGTGGTTACGTCTCTTTTTTTTGAAGGGAAAATGGTTTGTTTATCGCGTCGTATATGTGGCTCTCACTTGCATTTACTTAAATGGTTTATTTATTTAAATGTCAGGGGTTGTTTATTGAGGTTTTACGTCAAAAACGACAGGTCTCGTTAATGCCTACGTTAAGAACACAGTGTGTTATTACAGTTAGTGAAATTCAGGCAATGCGTAACGTTCTCAAGCGTGCAAAATAATTTTTTGTTTTTTCTTTCGGTTATAAAAATTATAAAATGTCAAACGTGAACAGAATAATTGAAAAAAATAATTTTTTGTTGCGTTTACTGTTCTATAGTTTTAAAACGTCAAAACGTATACTTGAAAGTTTTTTTTTGTTTTTAAGAAATAATACGGCGCATTACCTAACGTATTCGCTTCCAAAGCGAGACGTTGTGGGTTGGAATTCGCTTGAGGGCGGATTGTTTTCTACGATTCTGGGCTCTCCCAATCCTAGTGGGCGTCTGGCCTCATTAAAATGAGAAGATAAAGTTACTTTAAGCATAGGGCTGGTCACATTGTCCTGTTCAAGAATCCTACGGCTGAATAAGTACTCTGACTTATATTCAACTTCAATTTTATCAAGAGAATACAGAGGGTAACTTTTTCACCTATTTTTAAATAGGTTCACAAAATTCGTAAATTTTAACTGTTCTTTCTAAGTTTTGATTTCGCCTGTATAGTTAGTACATTTAATTCGTAAGCTTTCACGGGCGGTATCAACATTGTTCATCGTCATCATCATCTTCAAGGATTAAACCAAGGATGGTTTGTTCCGGTCTCAAATAGGCAAAGATTAGAGCTGGTCACTCCAGCGCTTCCTCGGACGTCCCATACCTCTCCGTCCCCTCGACTTATAGTTCCATAGTTGTTTGGGGATGCGGCAGTCATCCATTCGGCAAAGATGTCCCCACCAATTCAGCCGATACTCGGCGATCCTGTCGAGTATACTCATAACATTCAGTTTCTGCCGTATATCTGTGTTTCTTCTATGATCATGGAGAGTATACCCTGCCACGTGCCTGAGAAATCTCATTTCAGCCGCTTGGATGCGACTGGCTTGGCCTTTAATCAACACTGTTAAAATTATTATTATTAATAGCCGGGATCTTAGGCCATGGTCGACTGTTATTGTGTGTATCAGACGTTTCGGCTCCGCCATCGGAGGTGATCTTCAGTGTCAAAAAGTGTTTGACAGCTGTCCGCCAATTCACTCCAGTACTGAGGTAGATAGTGTGACTAGGATGAATTGGCGGAGAGCTGCCAAACACTTTTTGATACTGAAGATGGCTTTCGATGATGGGCCGAAACGTCTGTCACACACAATAACAGTCGACCACGGCGTAACAGCCCGTTAATAATAATTAATAAGAATTAATAATAATTCTAACAATCTTCATTTATTTTAATGGATTCACTTTAATAGTCTAAACTTTGCCAATTATAGTTCGAAGGTGGTTTCCTGTATTTTCAAGGTTTCAGAACTTTTGTAAAATTATTAAAAGCATCGGAATTGACGATGGAAGGTTTAGAAGCGACGTTATTCTGTTTCGTGGACGGGTAAGAATTACGTAAGTACCGGTGCAAGCAACGTTTTTTAAAATTTATACTGACGAACTAAGCAATTCGTTACTTTAACAAAAATGTTACCTTAACTTCACCCAAAGCCGGCAAAATGATTTTTAAAAGTACTTGTGTTCTTCTTCTCCTTCTTTTCATCTCGATGTACATGATGGTTTGATTGTTTGTCACTTCTGAAGATAGCTCTTCGTTTCATGTTTCATGTCATATCCATTCCTGGAGCCACTTGAATTAAAAATACCTTTGTTGGACATCCCCTAACATTTCTCTCATTAAAATTACTGTTCTTATGTCCCATCATGTAGCTGTTGAGCTTAATTAAGCATTCGATCATCGGTGTAATTTATCCTTCTGAAATATATCGTGCATATATTCTAGGACATACATTGCTCACTCTTTCCCCTTGCATAAAATCTTCTTCATTCTCCTTTAGTACTATATCTCAGCCTTGTCTTCTTCCATTGAGGCTTGATTCAGAGCCATAAACATACGCTCTATACAGAAGGCTTTATGGGATTATTGAGTCCAGTGTTTTTTGAGCTAAGGACCATTTTCTATCTCAGTACAACTATTTTTCAGCCTGTTCTACCTTACACTTAATGTTTTCTGTGAATCTGCCAACCATTGAGACGGATGAAAATCCAGTCCAGCCCTTTCTTTGAAATTCCATAATTTTATAATAGACAGACGCACGCCTCCCTCCACACACATATTGCGTACATTGTTTATTACAATGTACTTGAATCATCTAACAAGTGGTTTTGAGTGGCGACTCCACCGTATAAACTTGCGTAATTTCGAGTGTTCCCGGGTTCAATGGACTTCGGAAAGCGCGCAGTGGTCACTAAATTGAAATGGTGCCGTTTTTGTTTAATGAACAGTCGTAAGAGCAATGATCCAATACATACGCAATATAAATATACTTCAACTCAGTTCACAGAACTTTATTTACTATAAAAAAGTCACTGCTCTAGTTTACGAGAAGATATACCTACATTTTATCGCCTAATTGAATATATGAAAAAATTTACCATTCAGTAAGAGTCCATGTGATTCAATTTAAGGCGTTATAAAACGCTGTAAGTGTGGGGGGGGGCTATTTTTAAGAGAATGAATAAGATTTTATGAAACTTTACAAAACATATCTAATTACGCAGCTTAAGTAATTCTAATGAAAGATTTTAATGTTAGATTGATAAATAAAAAAAAAATGTGTTGCGTAGGCTTTTAAACTAAAGACACTTGCTGTTACGGTTTAGTGAACAGTGAAATGTAAAATTCCTTACCTGGGAATAACGACAGTCTTAGAAATGTTTCAGTAAGTCTAGAGCAGGATTCGGACAAACATCGCAATCTAAAAATTAGACCCAAACTGAACATGGCTTATTACAAAAAGAGGTAAATAAATATAGACTAAAAGTAAGAGAAATAAATGTAGACTCGTTGAATGTACAAACGGCACGTTTTTATCTTCTTCGCTACGTAGTTTAGGCATTTTCTTGTTCCATCTTTAAGTATCTGACCAGCGTTAGTTCGTTGGTGGTGTTTTCGCGACGATTCCTTCTTTTTTCGCTTTGTGTATGAGAGTTTGTTTAGGCAACCTTTCGTTATGTATTCTTGATATGAGCTCTTCCGTTTACCTTCCTGTATTGTCGTCGTCGACGTCGTCATCATCAGCACTTGTCCGCCCATTGCTGTGCGAACGCCTCCTTAGATATTTACGTTCTAGAGATATCTCTCCACACATATCTTATCCAGTTCACATACCACATAGACGACTACGTCGCTCGTCCGTCTTGCAAAGAACGGTCGTCACCCAGCATTTCTCAACCTATGGGGCGCGACTGCTGGGTCGTGAGGGGGCGTTTGGCGAGTCGCTAAGTCGGTCTCGAAACTGTATTTACTGTGTCTTAAAAACCACTTACATATCTGCTTTTCTGTAATTAAGTACGTGTAATATGTTTAAGGATAAAAGAGAGCTTAAAGTACTCGATCTTAGCAAAAATATGATTGTAGACTAGGTGCACGCCCCTATAAGTAATTCTGTCGGCGCCCATGCTTATAAACAAGCATAAATATATTTCAACGTGGGTTCCGGGCTTAAAAAGGTTGAGAATCAATGGTCTAGCCTATCTATCTCTTGACTTCCAGTCTAGCAACCTTCAAGACTGTTTACCGTTTTCTCGTGTAGCCAAACATTCTCACTAATCCGTTTCCATTTAATTTTCTTAATTCTAAAAACTATATCATCTACTCGGTAGTTTTTGCACTTGTTATTCCACCACAGTCCTTTTTGTGCTTATTTGTGCAGTCCGTACTTTTTATGTCAATGTTTATGTTTTTAAAGCGCATACTGATCCAAGCACTTTCCTTTTTAAACACAAAGGCAATACCGTTTTTTCCTGATATTGCTCATATTTCTAATGGAAGTCTGTTCAGAGCTAATTTGGTTGACAGTTCTGTCATTGTGTCTACATTTTTGAGTGAGGAAATCGAGTTCTCAGTTTTAACTCATTTGTATGTCCTTTTCTATCTATGTAACTATCTGCCTATTTCGGTTATGTCTCACAGTAAGTTGTGAATGTATCAACCGATTTTCGTAAAACTTGCTAAACATGCCAATACTTTTATCCTACAGACCTCTATTGTTTTTGAGAGGGACGGGGGGGGGGCAAAAATGTGAAAGTCAAAATTCTGAAAAAATCGCATGCGGGGTATCAAATTAAACGGAATTTTAACCAAAATATGAATATAACGTTTTTTTGAAGACATTTAGGCGTTATGTTACAAATTCGACTAAATAAACCCAATGCAGTACTTTGGAATTTTTAGTATTTGTTGTATGATTATCTGATTTATAATTGTTTTTTTACCTAAAACGTAGTAGAGTAATTGGAGGTTTTGTAATTTTCTAATAATTGAAAATTATCTAGTGTTGAAATTTACGTAACCATGAACGTATTTTGTTCAGATTAGTGTGCGAATCCTGAAGATCAAGGCGCTTATTGTTTATTATTTTTTTCTCAATGAAGTGTTTTGTTTTTCACATCTGTCATCCCTCGCAATTGACTTTTACCTTAACACCCCTCAGCTACCGTCTCAACTATATTTTGTGTTTCTCTTCCATACACGTAAGTCGTTCCTGTTTCATGAACCGATTAAAATTTGTATAAATCGGAGATAAGAGCATTTTTTACTTCCATGTTCCGTAAGGCCTGATTCTTAATCGTGTTCGAGATAAGGCCTGATTCTGATTGTACTACCCTCAAAAAAATGAAGAAAAGTCATTTTCCGAAAAGTGTCTGTGTGTAGAATTTTTTCTATAACTGCCCCAAATTCAAACAGAATCAAATATAATTTTTTGCATATGTGCCCGAGTTGTAGAGCACTCAAGGCCTATTGATTTTGGTGAAGATCAGTTAAGGGGGAGGGGTAGTTTACCTGCAACATTTTACGTTTTAACAAGAGTAAAGCACTTAAAAATTTAAACTTTTTAAAAAAATGGTAATTGTTAAAAATAAAATAATTTTTTTGCCAGGCAACCAGGTTGTTCGGTTAGGAGGGAGGGGTAGTTTACCTTTATTATTTTGTGTTTAACAAGAGTAAAGTACTTAATTTTAATAAATAAGTGCCCCGAAAATAAAGTCATGTTAATCAACTGTACAATGGTAAATAAGATAATTATAAATGGAGTGGGTAATTGAAGGGCGAGGAGGTGATTTTTTGAAAATTTCTGTCCTGAAATGAAGTAAAATAAGAATATTTAATTTTGAAGGATAAGATACCTTAGCAATTACATATGATGAAACTGTTACTCTATGAAAGTGTAAATATCATTGATGGTGCGGATCGGTTGAGGAGGAGGGATGAATATCTGCGTAGTTCAGTTTCTTTATAAGAATAAAGTACCTAATTTTTATAGATAAAGTGACTCTAAAATAACATTAAATTAAACGACTACCCCATAATAACAAAAATATCTATAAATAGTGAAATTAATTTGAGGGTGAGGGATAATTTTTATAAATTATCGAACCGAATTGAAGTAAATGATTTTAAATATAAATCTTAGAAGGTGGAAGTCGTGTATGGTTCTCCATACCGATATTTCAAAAGGCGATTTGAATTTATCTTTTAGTACACGAAGTATAAAATTGGTTTTCATATGATCCGTACCACTAGGCGAATACATCATAGGTGACTGAAAATTATTTTTCTTGTAGATGAGAAAATGTAAATGCATCGCGTTAGAGCGCTTGCGCGGTATGGAGACATTCAAAGGCGAATTTAAGAAGAGTAAGAACATAGTTTATACGAAAAGTTGCAAAGTGAGTCAAACGGTCGAACAAAGGAAATTGTTTTACAAAATACGGTTTGCTTATGCAAAGCTTCTCGTGAAGACATTCTTTGCAGACAGCGCGTAGTCAGGGCTTACCGTACCTACACCGTATTATAATGTACAATTTATAATTTATTTTTACTTGTTAGACGCTCCCCCCTCCCCCGTGATTACTTAGCTTAAACGGTCGAGAGAATTTATACACAAATTCTTAGAACTCTACCTTGAAATTCCTGGCTAAACATTAAATATTCAAGGTAAACGAATATAAAACGAAAACGATTTTTAATGGCAATATCATACTACAGTAATAAAGGCTTCTCAGTTATTTTATTTTTCTAACCGTTCTTTATTTACTATTACTATATTTGCTTTCATAGTATCCTGTCTTGCGTAGATATAGAGCAGTCAGTTAATTTACCTCCATTTTATGGCATCTGATGATTGTTGAAAGATCGAACAACTTTTATTGTCTCAAATTTTCCTTCCCGCTATCTCTACTTTTGTTCCCGTACTACACACTAACCTGCCAACGTGTTAACGCGTTTTCCTAGCTCTATATGTATACTTACTTCAAATTTCAAATTCGTTAAAAACGATAAACATATACGTCAGGGAACCATTTTTTTCTTTCAGTTGTTCTCAATCATATTATTATTTCTATCAGTTGTTCTCAATCATCTTTTTGTTTTTCGCTTCCAGTTCTTACAATGAAAATGTTATAACGATGTAAGGTTGACTGTGTACTTACTTTTTAATTCAAAAACTTGGGACAACCCACACTCTTCACTTCACGTAGTCCTTCAGTCTTCGACTGGTTTGTACCCTCCCCGCATATACCCGTGGTGCGTGTGGTACTGAGAACTCTTCACTTAGGGATCAAAATAAGTAAAGAAAAATTATTACTTCGCCTACTTAAATACTCCTACACACATGTTTATATAAAATAGCGTGTTAACAAATTAAACCAGTAAAGCCCCTGAAGTGCAGAACTCGCTCACTATTTTGAAAAAAAAATACATTTGTTATTAGATAATCTTTAATGTTCGATACTTTTTAAACTATCACAAAAATTACAAAACGCTCGATAATTATACTTTTTACTTTAGTGAAATAACAATTTGAAAGCAGACTGTCATACAATATATCGATATTGATTGGGTCCTTCAGTCTTTCGACTGGTTTGTAGCCTCCCCGCATATACCCGTGGTGCGTGTGTTAACGGAGTCTCTCACAGGTATATGGGACCTACAGTTTAACGCCGGATCCGAACGGGACAGTTGGGGAGGGTTTATACTAGGCAGGATACCTCTCGCTGGTTTGCCATCGCCTTGCGAGGAGGAACGGTCGTATCTAAATCAGATGGCCCCGGCGGGAATCGAACCCGCGCCGACAGCGTAGCAGCGCGATACGCTAGCCACTACGGCACGACAGTAGTCATACAATAAACACTAAAAATTTCAAACTACTGCATTGTTTTTTTAGTTAAATTTATAACCATAATTCCTAAATAAAAAATAATTTAGTCCTAGCTTTAAAGTTTCTATTTGTTTCCATAGATATCTATATGCCTATATCTGAAGCGTTTCATAGATATACATAATTGCTAACATTATATAAAATATTCGCGTAAAAACAGCTTACAAACTTTTGAAAGCGATTCAAAATTTGCAAGGAGTGCTGAGAAATGTTAATTCTGTTAATTTGTTAAAGACACCGACTTTTTGTTTTGAATAAACTCGACGTAAACGTTTAAAATCGCGTGTAATGAACAGCCGAACGTCAAAAAACTTTTATCAATAGAATTTATAAAAAATTCGTTTATGTGAAGCGATTTGTGGCCCAATGTCTAGGTTGGTTATAAAAATAATCAGCAAACCGATTCGTTGCAACGAATTTAAAACATCGCCAATTAGATTATAGCTTGAAAATTCAGTTAAAAAAAATAAAGACCACTGCGTGAATGTGGCTGTTTAACGTGATATTTGAAAAACGAACAGTGTAAGGATTTCCATTACCAAACGCTTAAGGATAAATAAACAGTAATTAATTATGACTAGCGACTCGGCTTAGTGAAGAACTGCGGCCGACGCGAGATAAGACGCTGGTGAATTTTATAAAGCGGTGTAATATTTGATTTAAGATTTGCTTAATAAAAATAATTTTCATACCTTCGGGCGAAACGAAAGAACAGTTATTTAGGTAATAAAAAGAAAAACTACTCGAGATAACGGTTTTATAGGAGGAAAATATTTCTCATAAAAGTAACAATACGAAATGAAAACGGATAGGGATGCGTATATATATGTATAAGTTAATAGTAGTTTTTGGGTTTCACAGCAGCGAGAGGTGAGGTCATAATCACGTGTCGGTGTGCCGGGGCAAGTTATCACCCTCATCCCTTCGGCAGGGAATTCGGGGTAGGCTCAGAGCTGTTGTAAAGGCTGGAATTGTGCTGCGCAGCCTGTAATCTGTTTTCGTTAATTTCATTTACTCTGGTTTAAATCTCGCTTCGCGGACGAATATTTCTGTTTTACGTCAAGAATAAATTTTGCGTATACTCGGTCAAATATGGTAAAAAAAGTACGTAAATATATATTCTTCCTTAATTTAGATTAATGTCAGAACTTTACTTTTTAAAACGATTTTCGTAAAAATGTTTGTTGCCATAGCCAAAGAAAATAAGTACAGTAAAAACTCGTTTATCCGAAAATCCGGCTTATCCGAAACAATTTTTAGTAAATTTTAAAAATACACAAAAGCATTTTCCTGTCGCTATGATCTATATTTAATAGCGTAGACAAGTGATTCCACGTGATATAAAGTAGAAAGTCAATAATCAGAACTAATTGGGATAAGAGGTACTCCGAATTATCGATTTGTTCGGATTTTTAAACATAAAGTATTGTTCATATATTGTAAACATAAAGTACTGTATGCTGTTATGTATTATAACAGTACAATTCTGTGCCGTTTTATAGTTTATTGTGTCATATTCATTGTAAGTAACTTTTAAATTATTATTATTAAATAAAGTTGCTGTACTTACAGATGTATTATTATTTAAATAGAAGTTTCGTTTTATCCGAAATTTCTTTTATCCGAAACGGGCGCGGTTCCATCAAATTCGAATAAACGAGTTTTTAGTGTACGTCTTTTAATTAAAATTCCGATGTATATAGTTTTAAAGGAATGCATAATTAATTTATAATAAATAATTTCATTAGCCCTGTTTACTGGATTCGAATTTATGATTCGATGTCGATAAAAATATATTTTCTGTCTGCAGCTATGAAGAGTGTAATGGGACAGAAAGACGTCGTTATTGTGAAATATATAGGTTATGTTGCAGTTTGTAGAGCATAGTCATAAAGTTTTTATTGTCCTGTTGCTGTTCTTTTTCTTACTACAACTGATACAGTCTATAGGAAACTTGTCTTGAAGCCGAAGCACATATCACTTTGTATTATTGAAACTCGTAAAAGAAGTGAACGTCGTATATGAGAGATGTTTTCAGAATTATATGGGACGTATATGTCATTAAAAAAAAAGAAAACACATTTTCTAAAGTTTAAGGGGAAACGCATGTGAAACTGGGTTAGACGATTTTTATTCGTTTCAACAACGACTGTCTATGGCTATATCAATATGAATATTTGCGGGGAGAAATCGTATTCTTGGCTTTTCAAATCATAAAAGTCCTTATTATAAGGCAGCTTTATGTCGCTTTACTGTCGCCACTGTTACCGTTGCCGCATCATCAGGGCGTTTATGTTCATTTTAGGTCGTTACAGCCACTACCACAGTTACTACTGCCTCTTCATTTTAATTACAATCATAACAGTTTTTACAAAAATGGCAATGATGATAATATTTTTTTATTTTTATTTTAGGATGATCCTTAATTTGAAATTTTCTCCAGCCGTATGTTATATAAAAATTTTGGCATGTGAGGTTTGATCAAAATGTTTGTGTAGTTTTGGTTCACTTAAAAAAATTGTGCCTTGACTAGTCTACACTTATACTGTACCTCTTCAATGTAGTCTCAGTCGGATGTAACACGATTATGACAACGTCTTCGAGAGAATTTTGTTGTACGTCTTCGACATTTGCGAAGTGTGTCCTTTCGTGGTACTTTATCATTACAGAGAAGATGAGAGACCGCATTGGCGAATACGACGGTTGCGGTGTCATTACGATGCATTTTTTGCCTGAAATTCTTATACAAGTAACGACATGCGACCTGGTGCATTATCAGGGTACAGTTTCCATAAATTATCCTTCCGTAAGTCTGTCAGTTTTCTACGAATAGTTTCACCCAAGTGGTGTACAATGGCCGAATACCCTTTATTTACCGTCTGATCTAGTGATGAGAATTAATGGAATACAATACCATAATCTTCATCGGACTGTCACTATCTTCAACTCGTTCGCAACAAACTTTCATGTTCTGTACCATTTGTAAACCGCTTTTCATAAATAGTCGGTTCACTAGACGCCTTCTGCAACACTTTCACTACGATGGAGCAGCTTATCTCATTCTTAACGTCCAAATATTTTCTTCGATATATTTCATATTTACTACATTTTTATTTTGTCCCTGTCTGTGCAGAAAACAGCTCGATTTTTTAGTATTTTTTTTTAGATTTCTCAATTTTTTGCGACTACATTTTGTTGGGCGTATATTCATAATCACGCAGCAGATTGAAAGTCGTTTGATTTGTTGATTTGTTTCAACAAAATAATTACATGCTTTTGTCGTCTGGCAGTTGCTGGTATATTGTTGCCAGATCATAGATTGTAGTGACTTTAACTGACAGTAAATCGACTGTGTAACCTTTATCTCTTTGTAGTGACAATCCTACAGACGTTTCGGCCGTGCCATCGACAGCCATCATCAGTGCAAAATTTCAGTTTGCGCTAACGTAGGGTGTTCACGTTAGAGACCACAGTACTGTGGTAATGGCTCAGTACCTCAGTACTGATGATGTCCGTCGATGGCACGGCCGAAACGTCTGTTATGGATTTTAGCAGTGGACCACGACCAAACAGCCCGGGAATTCAATTGAATAACAATCCTTTTCGAATGTTTCGTCTTCATCGCTCCAATTGACATGATGTGTTATCAGAGAGTCATTCACCAAGTAAAGACAAAAACCCTTGCAGTTCGAAAAGTATCTAAATTAGGTGTATAATATTTTGCAGACATGAAGCTGGCATTCCTTTTATTAATTTAAAACAGCTGTTTGAAAAATTTAATATAAATAATCTCTAATATTCATTCAGCCATGGCAAATTCTCTAGAAAAACTTTTGAATAATAGTGTTCAGTCGTATGATTTATTTTTCTGAAAGTGTGAAACCATTTGAAATTTACATCCTTTAGTAAATTTGTTTTTGCAAATGCTGAAATCAGATTTCTCAGGCACGTGGCAGGGTGTACTCTCCATGATCATACGCCAGGAACTGAATGTTATGAATATACATAGGATGCTCAAACTATGTTGTAATAGTTTTAGAGTTAGTTTTTATAATTGGGTTGATCAGTTTGAAAGTGGCCGAGAAAATATTACTGATATGCAGCGTGGTGCAGGTCGATCAGTTGAGGTTTCAACTAAGGCTCCGGAATCTCACGTTGATGAGTTAAAGCTTGTTCAGGGGACAGGCGAGTTACATTAAAAGAGACTGATACTAATTTTAACGCGTGGAACATAATGCATGCAGAAAATAATAATAATAATAATAATAATAATAATAATAAAAATATACTGATTACAAATCATAAGGTTTCGGACATTAGCCATCGTGATTTAAAATTAAGTTTACAGAGAAAATGAACGCCTTTTCCACAGGATAATGCTCGTTTTCATAGTACAAAAATGATGCTTCAAAATACTGAAAATTAGGTTGGGTCGTTCTGGCTCATCAGCCGTGTCGTTCAAACTTTGCCCACACCTGACGTCTGTTTATTTAGTCTCCTCAGAGAGATTTTATGAGTAACCATGGAGAAGTGTTTATTAACAACGAAGAAGTGTAAACAAATATGCAAAACGGCATAGACTTCAAGACAAAGAATTCATTGCTGCAGGTGTAAAAAGTAGTACAGCAATGGGACAAATGTATAATTGTAGCAGGAGATGATGTTAAAAATTTGGTAAATTGTTAAGTTAACTGAATAATTGGGCTACAGTGTGTCTTATAACACAAGCAACGACGTTGTGAATAATTTGCATAAGTTCAACCTTACGGCGGGACGATCAGGGAACTCTTTAAGTCAGCAAGTAAAGAAACACGCCTAAAATTCTAAAAGGTGATGGCCCTTCCCACACTTCTTTATGGGTCTGAGAATTGGACTTTAAATAAAGGCCAGGCCAGTCGTATCCAACCGGCTGAAATCAGATTTCTCAGGCACGTGGTAGGGTATACTCTCCATGATCATACGCCAGGAACTGAATGTTATGAATATACTGACAGGATTGCCCAGTATCGGCCGAAAGGGTGGGAACATCTTTGCAGAATGGATGACAGCCGCGTCCCCGGAACTATAAGCCGAAGGGACGACGGAGAGGTGTGGGACGTCCGAGGAAGCGTTGGAGTGACCAGCTCTAGACTCTTTGACTGTTTGAGACCGGAACAAACCATCCTTGGGTTTCTCCTTGAAGATGATGATGATGAATTGTATTACAACAATATGAGTTTTTCTCTTTACTTACTGAATGACTCTCTAACTTTTGTTCCTGACGTCTGGTTACTCGTTTTGTAATTTAGAACCGTAGGCTCGAATTTATTTAAATGTAAATCTTTCTTTTATTATTATGTACAGTCGGACTATGGATGTGTAACAGTAACGAGACCTGTTACTAACATATCAGTTATTGCCGTTGCTGCAACACCGACATTATCGTCCTTTAATAACTAACGCCTCTACATGTTAGTATAATTAAACATTTTCTATTCTCTTCTGCCGTCAAACGTAGGGGTCAACTAGAGACTCATTAAGTAGTTGGCAATTGATTAACAGTAATCCTGTCAAGTGGATTTACCGTTTATTTCAAGTACCAGATCTTTCGTTTTGAAGAAGTTACAAAAAATAAGGGCAGATCCGCACAAACGTAGGTATAGATCGTCTCGTATACGGATTATCTCTTTGTACTCGCAATACTTTACAAATGTTTCATCTTCATCTCTTCAATTGACATGTGCGTTATTTTAGGATCATTCGACAAGTAAAGATAAAAAACAGCTGCAATTCAAAAAGTATTTAAATCAAATGTACAATATTTTGCAAACATGAACTTGGTACTCCTGTCATTAATTTAAAAATTTAATATAAATAATCTCTAATATTAATTCAGCAATGGCAAATTCTCTTGAAAACCTTTTGAATAATAGCGTTCAGTGGTATGATTTATTTTTATGAAAGTGTAAAACCATTTGAAATTTACGATCAGGCAAACTCTTCAGTCAGCAAGTAGAAAAACACGCCTAAAATTCTACAAGGTGATGGCACTTGATACGTTAAGGCAAGGGAAGATTTAGTAATGGTCTTTGTTGTTATTCTTCTTCTGCACCTCACGGAGTAGGCACTTTGCCTGTTACGTTTTCACAGAGTATCTCTCCATCTCACTCTCGGTCTTCCTACATTTCTTGTACCAAAGGGTCTATATCGAAACGCAACCTTAGGTAGTCGTCCATCCTCCATTCTGCCCAGACGCTGTAACCGTATTACCTGCGATATGTCTGGACTTTATAATTTACGGAGATTACCTGTACCTCTTCTCTAATATCCTCATTGCGCAAACGATCCTATCTCGTCCAATCCTTTGTTCTTCTCAGAAAATTCATTTCCGAAATTTAAATCTGGTTTGTAGGAACCCATGTTTCACGTCCATATAGTAAAACAGGCACTGCTATTGTTTGATAAATGGTCTTTAATAATAATAAAAATTTCTTCTTCTGTAATAATTTAAAATAATTTCATTAAGTTATTATTTTAACCCGATGTTGATCAAAATAAACTGCACTATTGTAATTAACTTTATTGACAAACAAATCAGTGTTTGGCTCGTGTTAATCGCCAAATGTTTAGTAACAAAAATTCTGAAAATATTAGTGACTCTATTGAGGATGTTAAATTTTTAAGGATAAAAATAAATATATTTTCAAAATGTGATGAGCACATAGAAGAACTGCGTAAAAAGTTTAGTCGATCCTTATTCATGACGAGGTCTTTACATAGTCTTGTTCATAGAAGCACTCTATTATGTGTCTGTTATGGTTGTATCTTATGACGGATTCAATTTAGTAAAACTTTTTTTTGGGTATGATAAGAGACTACCTCTGGCGGTGCACACTGGGAACGGCACTGCAGGCTAAGAGTGTCTTCTGTAATAGCTATATCAATGTTGCTTGTCTGTTAATGTGATTAAACTTTTTACAGTTACATACAGTGGCATAACTAGAGCACTGGAGGCCCGGGGCGGATTTCTTTCTGAGGCCCCCCTCTCATAACACGGATGTTTATAATCCAATTTATCTTTAAGTAATACATAGCAAAAACACTTTACTGTTATATATTTATTGTCTAATTACTGTATTGATACATATAGTTAGGAAACTTTATAAGAAGCTGTAGTAATGTTTGAAATAAAAATCCACTTTCATATTGTAAATACAAAGTTTAAGAAATAATAGAAGTACTATTATTTATAGACTGTATTAAATTTATTACAACACTTTATAATATACAATAAACTTATATACTGAAAAACAAATTTATCATTGCTGCAAACAATACTTGGCAATTTTTTTTCAAGTCTGCAGTTTTAGTGCAAATAAAGTGAATTTTCTAAAATGACCGTTTTCTGGTTTTGGTCTCGGAAAACTCGAGTAACTGACCCGATTTCCGCACTCCGAATTATCCAATGTTCGGTAAAAAATTCTGAAGAGAGATTTTAAATAAATTGTTGGTCTCCTGAAATGTTAAATATTGTTTACTAGTGTAATCTCTTTTTGCATAGGCCTACATGTTATCACCCGGTATTTCACTCCGCCGTTTACGTTTTCGTACCAAGGTACGGCCTTCTTGAGTCGCTGCCGCTGCCATTGCCGTCCCGTGCTGTTTGGGGTTCAATTTGGGACTTCCGACTGCGTGGTGAGGCATTGACGCTGGGTACAACTGACGCTTCTTTTTTAGTATGAATATACTGCTAATAATAAACGTACCATTATAAGTTTTTTTAATATCTATAAACACTTTATGAAGTAGGGTTGTAAGATTTCAAAATAATATGAAGAAATCTTTGGAATCGATCGATTAAATCCTGGACCTCTCCTAGTGTTGGGTTTGAGGACGTGACAATAGAGAATTTTCAAATAAATTAAAAAATACTTTTTAAATACTTAATTTTCCAAATTTGGAGGTCCCCTAGTAAGTGGGGCTCGGGGCGGTCCGCCCCTACGCCCCACCCGTTGTCCGCTACTGGTTACATAGCCAGATTAGATGGATTTGCAGAAGCGCCTCAGCGAAGTAAGTAATATTTGAAACACTTAGACTTTAATTGTATTTAATTGTCAGAGTTTTGTTGGTACATAAGCCGTGGTTAGTGGATGAAGCAAACCGTGAAAGAATTCCGCGTTAACCGGGTTCGAACCACGTGAAATGTAAACGTATGGAGAACCGTACAACAAAGGATTATTTGGAGTACGTAACACTCGATATTCTGTATTCCGAGGTAAACGGACTGAGTTAACTGGGCACACGTGTGGGCGCCGCGCCGGGGTTGGGGTAAGTAAGACAGCGGGGTTATTTCAAATACTGTACCAGAAAGCCTGCTACTAAAGTTACCCGTTTCGCCGTTTACATTGTGTTGTTCTGTCCGTAAAAGGAGAGCTTTTGTTATATTGGCTTATAAATAATGTATACACGATACACCGTGGCACGTGTCTGGCATTTCTCTTTTGTTTACTCTACTATCGATCACCGAGTAGCCGGATATTTTTAGTTCATTAATATTTCAGTCGCTCTATTCACTCACATAAATATCCAGGTACATTGTTTTATAGAACGTTCATACACATACAATCTGCAATTATCGTTTCACATGTACAGTGATCACATAAGCACGTATGTTATTATTATTACGCTTTGTTGCAGTACCTGTCTGTAGGTATCTTCAATAGTGGGTATGTAGGATTCTCTAAAGGTGCCCTTGACAAAGCGCAAGACAAGTGAAGATTTTCCAACACCACCCGCTCCGAACACAACAACCCGATAATCGTTACTTTGTTCGGGCATGGTCGGCTATCTCCGCCAGATGACGGCGGCTCTGCCACTATCTCCACACCTGAAACACAAACCAAACAATAATTTTAGATAACAGCAGCGCAGTTTTTATAATAATAACATAATTTTCGTCGTTAGACGTTTTCATTTTTAATACAGTCACGCTGCGAAGAAAATTGACAAAGTTTCTATAACATTTAGTGGCGTTATAAAATACTCCTTAATATAAATAAGCCGATACCGTATCTAAAACGTCTTTTGACAGTAATCATAAAAAGAGAAAGGGATCATTTCAAAAGAAAGTAAAATTTAACGTCCTTTAAATATATTGTTACTGGTTTTATTATTATTGTTACTGCTAATGTTACTGGTTAAATGTGTGAAAGAATAAAGTAGAAAGTTATAGTATTTTTCTATAGACGCAAAGATTTTTTTACACACGCACTCACTCACACGCACCCCCCACACACACACAAAACAATTGATGCTTGAAATGTACCGAGATAAACTTCTTTATTTATTTTTAGTAATTGTAAAATGTAATAAAATAGCTAATAATAATAATATACAATAATAATAATAATAATAATAATAATAATAATAATAATAATAATAATAATGCATATAGAAGTTCTGGAAGAAACAGCAGCGAAGGAGGGTTTACCGTAGCTGTATGTTTTTGAAAATACAGAGTACATAAATGTGCCCTACAAAGATCCAACTTGGACAATATGGACCAAATAAGGTGATATCAGAAGAACTCGAACGTTCAAGTAATTAGGTGAGATTCTGGTCCCAAACATCGTTGAAAAGGCATTGACTGAAGAAAGGTAGAGAAAGATGGACACAGCTTTCAGACTAAGCCTGTAGACCTAAAATCCAAATCATTACCCTACCAGGCCAGATTCAGACATTACTGTATAGTGGTCAAACCGGAGTGCTTATAAACAGCAGAGGCAGTAACTTGTAAAGAGCTCTCGGAAACAGGAAGAAATAAAAAACAATTTTAAAGGAAATTCTTGGAGCCCATAAAAATATGAGCAAAAGCGTTCGCATTTTATCTGAGACCAAACCAAGAGCCCTATGAAATGTTCGAGAAGGTGTCGACCACGGTAAATAAAAGGTGGATGGCTTTCTATGCACACCGTATAAGGATGGAATCAGGAAAAGTACATACGAGATCCTCATCCTCCAGGAAAATAGAAAGACGCAAATACCATGATGGAAGGAGTACATTAGGATCTAGTACAGGACACAGAGAAGTATTCAGAAGGAATCTGCGGATACTATTTGAAGTATCTTTCCAAAGAGAGACTAAGAAAAACCAAAGAGGCGTTGTCAGAAGAAGAACGAACAAGAGCGAGCCAGATAGTATAGTAATACTGGCAAAGGAGTAGGAGGGAAGGAAGGAAATGAAGGAAACTGTTCAATCGCAGCCAATAGAGTGCTGAATGAAACAAGAAGGAAGAAATAATAATATGATGATGATTAGTAATTAGGTTAATAATTAAATTAGTCGATTTCGGGAATTATTTGATTTAAAAATTACTTAAAAAATATTACTTAGTACTTATGGGCAAACAAATAAATGAGGTGTTCGGAGAAAGATTACGAACAAAGCCCGTAGACTGAGCAATACAGTAAAAGGAAACTAACAGAGGTGGTTCGGTCACATTAAGTGAATAGGTAAGGAAACTACAACGTGAAGGCAAGATCATTAAAGAACGTAAGCAGAGACAGACCTAGGAAAACATGGCTGATTGAGGTAAGAAAACTACTCAAAACACTGGTAGCAGAAAAACTCCTACGCGGTTACAGCTGGTAGACGTAGCCAAAAGAGCACAGGTCAGGAAAATATTCTAAAAAAGTATTGGAAAGAAATCCTGTAAAGTACGATATTCAACACTACAAACCGCCTACACACCGTAAAGGCGAAAGGATTAAGTAAGTAAAATCACTATTACATCATATTTCATCCAAGAACATTTACTGCATGTGAGCTTAGATATTGTATGTTATGATTAAAATGAATACATATGGAGATTTAATAAGTTTTGGTTATGTGTTTATCCTTGCATAATAAAAAATAAGTATGTTGAAATAAAAAAATGAATTCTATAAATTAAAATTAGTATACAAAAATACGAATTGCTAGAAATGTTTGTAATCTTTATGAAGAAAGATTTAAAAAATTAAGGTCTACCAGCAGCCAATCTGTGATAAATATGCAACACATTATGAAGATATTTTCAGTCTTCCTGACGATACGACAGTGTTTCTTCATCCGAACTATTAACACCTGGAGTACGTACATCGAACACGTAATACTTCAGTTTGTTTACTTTTTGAGAAAGCTTTTGTGCGTAATATTTAGCTAATGTTTAATAATAAATTACGAGTCAGTATTCGGAGTAGGTTACTCGTCTGCGGAATGTATAGGCTAGGCCTCTCATTCATACTGATTCGTACTCTATAAAGAAACAAAGACGTTTCAGTAGGGTGAACAACGAATTTTTGTCAATTGACTTTAAACGTGCAATAATATTTGTGTTGACAAATGTAAACTGTTACGGCCATAGACAACACGACTATAGGTTATGAGTGAGACTGCCTTCCTCTTGACGTCGATTTGTATTGCTAGTTTGCTAATTGCTTCGTTCACGTCTGTGCTTCCACTGTTCTCAAGGAATAACAGAATAGGAATAGGTTGCCTCGTCCGCAACAGAGAATTTGAAGATTGCGGAAGAGAACATGGAAACGGTGAGGTCGCTGGAAGGCCTCGTCCATAGTGAACCCATTGGTAGTTTGTCAGCTAAACTGACAAATAAGGAAGGTGAAAATTACTTTCGTTTATCAAAACGTATTTCCGTCTATCCAGCCGATGCGAGTATTTCACAGCTACTGTCGTCTATCGTATCCTGCACACCAGAAGCTTCTGTTCTTCCAGTCGTCACAAGCATCTTTTCCCCATCTCATTGAGTATGTCTTCTTCCATGATCTTCTGGGTCTACCTCCACTTCCGCCGTCTAGATGGAACTCGGTCAGCAACTTTTTTAGTCGACGATAATCTGTCCCACATGCCCATATCATATGAGGCGCTTTGTATTCACGTTGTCTGAAATTGTCTTGTCAACATGAAGTTGCCTCCTGATGTCCTCATTTCCAATGGAGTGGAGCCTGGACACCTCACAAGACTTTTTCAAGAGTCCACTGCTTGGAGCATGGCCGGCTCTAGTAGAAGGCCGGACTACTAAATCTACTGGAACACTGGAACAAGCTGATATTTGAGGCCGACTAGACGATCTCATAATTTATGTATTTCATCCATCAAATCGCGTCATTTTTAATTGCCGGTTAACAGCAGTTTTATAATTCTTCTTTTTTTTACAAATTAAATGTTTATTATGTAAAGTACTGTTATATTATTTAAGAAATATACAACTTAACTCATTCATATGATACGAATTTAATAACTCGAAAAAATTTATTCATAAGGCCTAACACTCACTAATTTCTTCAACTTAAACGTATAGTACTAAGTGCGCACAGACATATAATTTAGATCTAGCTATAAGTAGGCCTAGTCATGATTTTAGTAATGCTATGAAATTAAATCAAATTATAACATGTTTACTTTAGCTATTTTATTACACTATGCTTATATGCCTCAGACGCAACGTTGCCACGTTTAATATTCCGGCCTTCTACTAGAGCCGGCCATGCTTGGAGCCGTAGGAACTTTATTTGATTTATATTTCAGGTTTGAGAGCCGTGGGTGACCAGCTTAGTCTGGATGAACCAAATATAGCAGCTTTCTCCTTTTCCTGGAATTACCTCTACTGGATTGCACCAGTTAGGCTATCTGAGCCATGTCCTGTCGGCTTTCAGGACCACGACGCTATTTGGATTCCGAGAACTAGGGGATTATTTCCTGTATTGGCAGATAGGGCTCCGAAGCTGTAGTGAAAGCAGCCTACCTAGGGAGTTAACCTTAATAAAGTAATCGGATCATCCAGTTTAAGGGGGGTTGGGGTTGGGGGCAATAGGCAAGCTATTGTGCTTGTAGTGGACAAAAATCCACTTACTAAAATTCCTGCACAAATGTCTTGGAATTCAGATCGGAAAACTGGGATACGGACTTGGCTGTAGAAAAAGACAATGGAAATTGGAACGTGGAGCATACAGTAAAACCGAAGACGTCTTTTAAGAAACTGAAAAATTAAAGATTGATGTTGCTGCTCTAACTGAAACGATGAGAAAAGACATTCTTCTCTGTAATTAAAATTTAACCAATGCTTTTGTGCAGTATCCCAAAAAGAATTGTTATTTTATATCTAACTTGTAGTGCAACACATAATTTAGAATTTCAGTACTTCGTTTGGACAACTTGCAAAAATAAGTCCCAAAATGCCGACAGATTCATTACGTAGCAACAGAGAAGCAGAGTAATGTATACACAATGAAAATGAGATTACAGATCTAAACCTTCATTACGCCTTTAAAATTAAAAGTTAGCTTCATGAACCGAAATGTAAGCCATCGTCAGGCCGTGGAGTAATCACATAAACGTATAAACAAAATATAATTAAGAGACACCATCGCAATGCAGTAAACCATGTCCGCTTTGATAACAATCACATTATATATTCTTATCTTTGGTTTGCAGTTGTTTTACTAGATTAATCTGTGTTGTTTCAGCTGTTAATTAACAGAGTTTACTCAGCGTTATTAAACAATTTAGTCTTTTTTTATTGTACAAACAATTTAGACTAGAGTCTTGTACAGTGGGGTAGTGTTTTGTTAATTTTGTCCTGTTCGTACGATTACTATTTTATATTTATTTACCAAAAGACCGAATTTTTATTTTAAGCTTTGATGACGATATGTGCCTGGAATTCGTATTTGAATACAAACAATCCATCATAGATTAAATTTTAAAGCATGTTTATTTAATGTTCACGGGTTATAAAAAAATTGGCAGTGGTTGATATTATTAGAATCATGTGGTACCACGACGAATATTAATATGAACATAAAAGAGAAGAAGAAAACAGAAAAGCTAGAAACGTTGGAGAGAGAGAAAGAGAGAGAGAGTTAGAGAGAGAGAGAGAGAGAGAGAGAGAGAGAGAGAGAGAGAGAGAGAGAGAGAGAGAGAGAGAGAGAGAGAGAGAGAGAGAGAGAGAGAGAGAGAGAGATCGGGAGGTGGAGATTGGAATGTAGAAAAGTCGTAGAAATTGTAAACTGATATACAGATAGTCAGTTACATTCAGTGACTGTAAATCTTGTAAATACACTCTGGAATAGAAGCCGAAGCCGAAGAGTAGAAAGAAAACCTTGAAATTTTCTTATCTCAGATATCTACTGTATGCTATCATTGATTTATTAATTTTTTTAGCGTCTCATGCTTAAAAGCCTTAGGTAAATAGTAATTTTAATGTTCTTAACTGCGACTCAATACTTAATTATCTTATTTAATACTCTGTATTATATAAAAAAAAATATATCACTCGACAGCATTCGAAAAATTATAGAATACTTATGTCTTAAATTGGAAGGTAATTAAAAACTATTTATCCTTCAGTGTACACAAATATATATATACATATATTATATGTATATTAGTGTTTTTAATTATAAATAAATAATCAAAGTAAATGGATTTAATCGAACGTGTGGGAGAATGAAAAGATCGCTCACGCACTTGGCGGGATAAAAATTCAAATTCTACAAATTTATGGCCGTTCCTACTTTAGATTACGATTCCGAATGTTAGTACAGATAAAAGTATCTTATGAATAATCATCCATATCATTTAGTCGATTATAGATCTTGGCTATTAAGCTTTAACGATCAAACAACAATAACTGAAGCATCGGAAACGATTTTTACGCTAAGAAAAAAATCCTTACTAATTAGATCGGAGAAAGAACAAGGGTTTTTGGGTAGAATTAAGTATCTTCAATTTAAGTGAGATCTTCGAGTATACAGTACACGCCGGAGACCAACATTTGAACCAAATGGGGATGACCAGAATTCAAAATCAGGTATTTATAAAGGCCTACACATGGCTTGAGTTGAGGAGTGTTGGACGTCGAAATCGACGGTTTTCATAAATTCAGTGATCTTGAATGTGACGATTTTTAAAGCTTTTGCATTAAAATATTTTGCTTGAAGGTTTCACATTTTTAAAAGTCTTCAGCGAATCAGTTTTCAGGTAAAATTTAGATCAACCGATTATCGTATTTATTAAAAGGATTTAAACAAATTTAAAATCTTTAACAATAAAATGATGTGAATTTCTTCAACTGGCCAATTCAAAATTTTGTTGTTTTTAATTTGTCACTTAATATATATCGATCCTAAAAATTAAGTATATAACCGTAGCGTGTAAGTAGAATGAAAGGTAGAGACGTTTGAATTAAATCTTTTCAGTTGTACTTTAAACCGCTTAACATTATTTGATTATTATTAACATTTGAAGAATAATACTGCTAATATTCTACTGAAAAATTACAATAAAAACTACAATGTCCTAGCTTATATTCCTCTACTTACTGTTCGAACATTTTTTAAGCTTTTCATCACAATCGTGAAGATCAACTTTTTTTGAGTATCAGGGTATAGAATCTGCAACTTACTCGGCGCTGTCTAGACACCCCTGGCTTTGTACTGTGGATTGCGTGTACTGTGTTTTGTAGGCGTTGCAACAGGTGAAGTCCGTGAACCGTCATTGCCGAGCTTCTAGGAAGCGAATACAATGAAGACAACGAACAACACTACCTTAATAATCGCCACCCGTCTGTAAGATTCTTCTTCATTAAACGGTGAGGCGACTTCTACAGGCTAGACATAATTTACGTGGTCTTGTTCGCCGACCCTCTTTCCTTTGCGCGTGTTGGCAAATATCTTACTTGCCGATCTGGTTTTATAAGTTCAACGTGTACGCTTTATCCTTTTGGTCCTTTTGTGGACGATACGATCATCGACTGTACAACTGTTCACAACTATACGATTTTTAATTTTAAAGGCCATCTTCCCACGTTCAACTCTTGACATAACGAAAAAACCTTATATTTGCCGGTGGAATAATGTTAAGTTAGACGTAACTTAGGTTTAAGGTTTCTGACCTAAACAATAGAGTCGGTACAGTTATTAATTTAAAGAATTTCAAAGCGTTTATCTTAAGGGTTTTTTTCTCAAGGCGTATCGACTGCCAGACAGTAGTCATTAATTTATGGAATTTCAAAATGTTTCTCTTGAGAGGTTTTTTCTCAAGGCGAGTCTAATAGTTATTATGACAAATTAACTAAAATATTGACTATTTAATATCTATATGCGGCTGAAGCGTAGTGCTGGCTGGCCACACTGCCTTCCTTGTACCCAGTACGGCGCGCATATGGCAGCCTATCCTAAGCTGCTTCGGTGGTACACATGGGAGCCATTATTATATTATTAAATAGGACTATATGGGAATATATATAAAATATATATAGTCGTTAATCTTAAAAGTTTCAAAAATAAATTTTCACCTGCCTCCTTAATTATCGAGAAGATCCAAAAGATTAGCCGTTTAAGTGGGTTTTGATTACGGTCTGAAAAGGCGGATTCAGGTCACGAAGTTGTGTGAATTGTGCGGAGCGGCTGTATGGTGGTGACAACTGATGACAATGGATACAGGTCGAACCTGGAAGTGACAGCTGAAATCTTTCCCTTCTACGTACGGTAAAAGAAAAGTGCAGAGTTGTTGGTGTTAAAAATTGTCATCTTCACAGAACACGAATACTTATTATAATATTGGGTGTCAGTATTTCTGCGGAAATAATATTTTACAAATTTTTTGTCAATACGGACGGTAAAAATCAAATTTTTGTTAAATGACGTACGTTTGTTAAAATTACAGAGGTCTGTATCATTAGGAATTTTTTTTTGTAACTATTCTGAAAAATGTACTCTTTTTTAATTCATTAGCAACGTTAAAGGGTTAGTGTGAGTGTGTATTTTTAATCGTATTGTATAAAAATAATGACAATTTGACTATCACTTAGCCGTTTGTATACTTGTCCAAGTATGAGAATGTAGTGCGCTCGTGGTTGTGTGCGCGCAACATAAAATTTGTATTATTGTATGTGTATAACATACAGGCGCGCTTGTTTGGTTCTCGAACTAAGGACACTGAAGTGTTGTATTCAGAATCCGTTGTTAAAATGTTTTGAATGTTTGAAGGGTAAACATTACAAAAAAAGATTATATAACGAAAATAAATAAATTCTTTTGAATGTGAGCGTAGTATACGTGCAAAAGATAATTACAGATCTGTCTTACGAAAATTGTATAACTATATCTTGTTACAGAATGGACATACTCAATAAGTTTGCGAACAATATAGATTTTATGAAAGAGACAGGGGTTTTAATATTAGGAAACACTAGAATAAAAGAAATCTCATGAATTCTTTGTGCGGAACACGGGTTACGGACCATTGGGAAGACTGACAGGCAACGATTAGGAGCTCTTGAGACATTCTGCCGTAGAAGAATGTAGATGACTTCATGGGAATATGGAGTGAGGAGTGCTGAAGTATTTGGGATTACGTGTAAAGAAAATGTTGAAAAACCATAACAAAATGAAATGTAGGTGGTTGGAGCTCTTGGATAGCCACAAGTGCTGTATAATTTTATATTGTATAATTAAATACTGATTACTAAGATACTAGGGGAAGACTAAGAATGTGGATATAAGATCGAGTGGCTGGAGATATGGGTTTGAAACGATACAGGAATTATAACTAAACAACCTGATCAACGTGATGACGTGATCAGTGGGCACCCACCAACTACCGGATTGATGTTGCAAGAAGAGACTGCTATACGCATACACACATAGGATCAGTTCTAAAAGCATCAGGTAATTCTTCAATATAAATAAAATAGGTCAGAATCAGAGTAATCACTTTGTAAAAAAATGAATTATTACTTTGTTTTAGATGTGATTCCTTTAGTGTTTTAAACAAAAATAGCAACCGGTTAAATGGTCCTTGGATTTCCTCCAAATCATCGAACTGCAAATGGCACATGCTGTGTTCAATTTTCCACGCAGTGAGCAGCCTAACACATGGCACACAGCATATATTCGCGGCCCAGTTGTTATCAAAATCATTGATATATGACATCGAATTTTGTTGTATTGGTATGGTTCATTATGACATCCAAGTTTTGCATAACACTTTTTTACAAGTGTCGTGAAACTTTTCCTCTGAGACTTGAAGGTTAGTTCACCATAAACATAGCAGAAATTGCGTGGACGATTTACACACTTTCTTGGCATAATTCAAACAAACAAAACACTACACTACACCATAAACAATACACTTCTAAAGAGAAGGGAAATTAAATATCGTGCTAACAGGCTCACTGTCTGTTCAATACTGACTACCGTCTTACACCACAAGGCCACATTCTAACAGGTCTGAACACGTCAAGTCTTATCTTTTGTTAATTCAGCATAAAAAAACATAATTTCCTTAAAATCATCTTGAATGAAACTGCTAAATATAAGTTATAAACATTCCGATGGCAGGTCAAAAAGAATGCAAAAACCCAATTTTAAAAAGTAACTGTCATACGTACAAGTACCGCTTGTGTCTTTCATAAAATCTTGATGACTTAAATAACACGAAACCTTCGTTAAATTAACTGGGAAACAATGGTGGCGGAATGGAAGTGATTACACGAAGCGTGTTATTTAATGAACTCTGTAATCAGTGTATAAACTAATCCCTTATTAATTGACCGACCACTAACAAGCGGGGTGGGAAAAAGCCAATCAAGATGCTTATTATCACCCAATCAAGACCATGCTCAGCTGAAGTAAACAGTTAGTGTCATTTAACAGCCCACGTGAAATAATGCAACTGCGTAGATAAAAGATGGATTACAGCTGGCTGAAAATCGATTGTTTGAATTTTTTATCCCATTTTCTTCGACCATGAGACCATTTCTTACGTTTAATATATAAGCATAAACAAGTTTGGCATCTTCGACAGTTAATAATTGTTATAGCTAAGAACATACTAAGAACATACGGTATTAATTCAAAATTAAAAACACGTATTTGAGTGTCGTATTTACGATATACGCGCACGCATAGCTAATTGTTCTTAATAATTGTTATTACATATATATTGCAACGTTACAACTATTATACAAAATTACACAAATACAATACCATGTACTCAACGCAACTATGAAGTGTATCACACCGGCCAGGTCGCAGGATTTTTTTATTCTCGTTGCGTCAAGTATATGTAGTTGCACAAAAAAATAATTTTCAAAGAGGAGTGAGATGTTGATGACATGAAATAATTAATTAAAACCGTTTCAAAATAATCATTCTACAATTTATTAATATTAATAGAAAATATGCAAATATTAAAATTGCTAAGTATAAAAAAATAAAAAATATTCTCTTTTTTAAGTTTACAAAAATACAATATAACCTTCTATGCTGTTCATGACATATAAAAATAAACAACCATATGATCTTACTAGCTAAACAGACATGTTAAACAAATTATCTAAACATTTTTTATTTCAGTGTGTCTGACTTTGACTCAAATTTTAAATAATAATAGCAACTCATTTACAAACAAGAATAACATTAAATCTCAAGAATAAAACTAATTGTTGCTATAAAAAAATACATTTACTTCCAATCTATTATTTATTCCTATTGACACCCAAATTTTAACATACAACAGAAGATTAGTATTTTTAAATTTTCTTGTTAAATTAAATTATTTTTTTAACTACCATTTAAATTTATGTACAGTGATTATATTTAAAACTTTAAGTCTTTACTGTTCATATATAAGTTTCTTTTTAAGAGTTCTTTTCACAAACAAAAAATATAATTGTTTATTCACACCTGCGTACTGCCGACGTTACCGTTACGTGTGTGTGTGTGTGTGTGTCCTGAATCCTGAGAATTTGATGGTGATGATGATTATGCTGATGCTGTGTTCTCTGTCTCTACGGTTTATTGTTTGTGATGGTTCAGAGTTCCTCCATAAGTCTTGGTGTGTGTGGTAAAGATGTTCGATCGGTCGGTAGACCAGCAGCGTGACGTTGTGTGAAGATATCTTGAGTCTGAGATTGCCCCAAAATTACCGGTGGTATTTATACTGGACGGCGATCTAACAAGCCCAGGACTGTTATCGACCTGTTAGAAATTGTCACTTCGTGCAAAGCGTCCTTTTAATTACAAATCACTTTTTGGTTCATTTTCGCGATTTCGTAAACATACTCGTAGCACGAGCGATATCATCGTTTGCGTAATTTTTTTCTGGTTACTCACATATAACACACTTATTAATTACTATTTAATTACACTAGTACTTAACATTAAATTACTTAGCGTCTTTATTATTGCACATTTCTGCAATAAATTTTCAACACCATATTCGTTAAAAATTCCTTAATGTAACGGTGTCTTTACAATTGGGGTAAGTCTTTGTTCACAGGTTTGAAACGTATTAATTAGTTTATTTTTATCCGGTTAAAACCTGATTACAGACAAACCACTAATTCGTACACATCACCCCATCTTTGCATCCGAGCTGGCTTCACTCACACAAACACACAAGTGCTGTATTCACTCGCGGGGCAGGTGTACGCATTCTGACAATTCTTAGCCTGCATAATATTGTTAAAAACTGTTCATCATATATTTTCTATGCTAAATATTTACAAACATACCGCCCTGGGCAAATATGCAAATATATGTACTGTTGCAATATATATGTATATATATATATATACACACATTTTCTCTCTCTAAAAACGCAGACGTATTTATCTGTTTATAAATACACGTATACTTGAATGCACGTATAAATAGATGTTTATACGTGAAACAGATAAATCGACACATACATATTTTAAATAACCTTGAGTTTATTTTATTTTAAATAGATAAATCGACATATACACATTTTAAATAACCTTGAGTTTATTGTATTTTAAATAGATAAATCGACATATACACATTTTAAATAACCTTGAGTTTATTGTATTTTAAATAGATAAATCGACATATACATATTTTAAATAACCTTGAGTTTATTTTATTTTAAATAGATAAATCGACACATACATATTTTAATAACCTTGAATTTATTTTATTTTAAATAGATAAATCAACACATACATATTTTAAATAACGTTGAGTTTATTTTATTTTAAATAAAGAAATCAACACATACAGATTTTAAATAACCTTGAGTTTATTTTATTTTAAATAACAGTTTTGATAAATGACATGTGAAATAGATTTCGCCGTTAAGTGATTATCGTTACTGGAAGTTTAGAAAATATCTGAATCGAGTGATGCTTATTGTTAGCTGCCTAATTATTAAATTAAGGGTCTGCGTTCAAAATTTTTATAAGGTCTTCCAAATTTGACGACAATCGGAGTTACAGGAAGAAAAGCAGAATAATTGTTAACTGCCTAATTTGTCATTATTTAAATCCTCTTGATCGGCCGTGCAAACTTTGATCTAAGTGGTACATATTACTATGGATCAGCTTCTTTGTATTGGAAGGAGAGGGAGAGAACAAGGATGAAAAAATAGAAAGTTAAGAAGAAGAAGAAGAAAAAAGAAGAAGAAGAACAAGAAGACGACGACGAGGTAGCAAAAAATTCGTTTTCAATCAATAACTTATTCAGCTTTCCATACACGTCTGTGCTAACTGTGATTGGGTTACTGTTTGGAGATGCTTCAACGTTTCACCAGTGTCATCACTGTGAGACGAGTGTAGTTTACGTCTCACTTCTTCTCGCCCGTAAAGCCCGTTTGCTTTTAACACCAAGTAAAAAAAAACTTTTCATTAGCGGCACAGCTCGAATAGTGAATTATCTCTTTATACTTAGCGTTTGTATGCGGTTTCAAGTGTTTCCTGTAGAACGTGCGCTTTTGATGTAGGTAACATCTTTAAAAGTAAAAGGTCATAATTATTATTAGTTTTTTACTTTTTAACCAGAAGTATTAAGTTTACTTTTGATTTTTTACCATGGTTCTTTGAATTAAAAGTAGATACAAAAGCGATCTACTAGAATGTATTTTCAGCAGACCCTAAAACACACACACACACACACACACACACACACACACACACACACACACACACACACACACACACACACACACACACACACACACACACACACACACACACACACACACACACACACACACACACACACACACACACACACACACACACACACACACACACAATATCAACACTGCACCGAATTTATTACCTTAAAGCAATAAACCTCACCTCTTAAAGTACATCTTGCATTTGTTTTCTATTTATTAATTTATAATAGATTTTTCTGGTTAAATTATATTTATTTACATAATCATCAATTAACATACATATTTCTTCTCCCCTCAACATTAGGCTTGCGGCCTGTTGCCACAATTACGTAAGTCGATTTATATTTTGACTTGAATATTTCGATTGCTGAAACGTTATTTATGCAGTCATCTGTTTCAGCGGTTACAATCACAAATTTTATTGTTTTCAAAGAATATTATGTGGAGCCTTCTTTTAGTTTTAAGCATACGGGGCGCAACTTGACTTAACATCTGATTATTATATAGCCAATAAAACACGTGGAATATGTACCTATATTATTGTACTAAATACAGAACATATGAAAAACGATAGAACTTGATTATTATTCGCACAGAATTGATCAGTTTATAAATAAATCAAAACGTTATGCAACGTAAATGAATGTAAATAAATTTTATAACCCCTTTGTTTCTGAATTTTAATTAATACTTTTGAAATATGGTCTTTTAAAAAGCCATTCGTCTTTACTTCCATGTTACATAAGGAAATGGAATTACGGTGATGGCGAAAAAAATCGTGTTCGAGATAAAGGCTGATTCTGATTGTACTGCCCTCAAAACATGAAGAAAAGTTATTTTCCGAAAAGTGTCTGTGTGTGTGTCTGTCTGAGTGTAGAATTTTTCTATGGCAAACGATAACTGCTGCAAATTCAAACAGAATAAAATAATTTTTTGCACATGTGCCTGAGTTGTAGAGGACTCAAGGCCTATTGATTTCGGTGAAGATCGGTTAGTGGAAGGGATAGTTTACTTGCAACGTTTAATGTTTAGCAAGAGTAAAGTCCTTGATTTTGATAAATAAAGTATCCTAAAAAGAAGGTCATAATAATCCACTATAGAAAGGTAGATTGAAATTTCTGTACATGCAAAGGGTAGTTGAAGGGGGAGGCGGTAATTTTCTATAAATGAAAATGATAGTTGAAGGGGGAGGGGATAATTTTTTGTATGTGTACTACGTTATCGGCAACAAAGAAGTAGTATGTTGTTAAATTCCTTCCCGGGCTGTTTGGCCGTGGTCTAATGATTTCTGCAAAACCAGACGTTTCGGCAGTGCTATCGACTGCCATCATCAGTGAAAATCGAGTGGACTAACGTGAGGTGGTATACCTTAGTGACCACAATACCTTAGTGAGCACGATATAAGGCTGAAGAAAGAAGTAGTTTCTACGGAAATATTTTATTTCGAAATGATTTTAAATATAAATCTTAGAACATGGAAGTCATGTATGGTTCTCCATACCGATATTTTACATTCCTTGTTTGAACTCTATCTCTTTAGCGTATTTGAAGTCTTCCTCAAATGGGCTGCGTCGAAAACATCTTGTAAGACAACGTTTTATCCATATTACTATGGATATCCTCAGGTCTATGTGACCAAAGGGTCACAGACATGACACATTCGACGCGTTCCATACAGGAAGAAGACTTCAAATAGGCCGACAGGATGGACACCGGCCGCAGAAGACTACTTGAGAATATATTAATAGCATTTGCCACGTCCAAAGTAATTTTCCTATTTTCGTGTACTTTCCTATTTTCAAGTTTTATTGGATATGGCTTTAAGGACAATTGTATGTTTTCCAACATCATAACTTTGTATATCTTTGATATGAACTCTGTTTCTCGACCACTGGAAACTTATGAGAACCAAACTATTAAATTTCTTACGATTGGAAAATTGTTTTGTGACAGGAACAGTTCAAAACGTTTAAAAACCCTGTGAGTTTTAATTAATTAAATATTTTTCACTAGTTTTACACTAGTCTCATGAATATAAATGTAATTTGTTGACAATCTAATTAAGACAATTTGGTAAATCATACTGTTCTATTTAATGAAGTAAACATTTTCACAGCTTCTGAGGACGATCCCAGATTCGATGGACTGAAACATCAAGCGACGAAGCATTACGATGGAGCAGTCCTAATAGAGGATTTACCCGTGATAAATCACCCATCGCTTACAGGTTTTAAAGAAAATTAAACATTATTTAAATTTATTAAATAATTCAGTGTGCAAGATTTTTGTATTTGCAATTAGTTTTATTCAATTACTTATTAAAATAAATTAATTGATCTTGCGACACACCTGTTAGAAAAGTTGATATAGACATTGGGAAAATGGTGTGAACAAGCTAATGAATTATAAGAATCGGTCTATTTTTATTTAACGTTTTCCATTTGCGCTGTTCTACAAAATTTGTCGTTGCTTTATTAGGTTGATTGCAGGGTGAAAAATTGCAGTGTGTAAATGGTACTAGACTCCATCTATGATTAAACTTGTATGTAGATAATTATGAGCTTTGTGCTCGGCGTACCCGTGAGAGTTAACTTGTTTACCAAATTAGATTGCTCCTGTCATTTATAACTACATATTCACGTCAATAGGGATAATTATTGTTTACAGTTATTACACCTGTGAGGCTCGTATAGCAAGCATGGGCTCTCGAACAAGGGTTTATTACTCGCTTAATGTTCTGCTATTCGGCAATTCTGTACCGCTTTTCTGGCGTTATTTTTCTCTCCGGTTCTTCGAGTTTGCAGTAGGTGAAGTGCCTTCCACCCCCATCTGTTGTTTATTTGCTCAGGATAATTTTATTGTTTAAATTTCATAAAAATATGAAATCAAACTCAGACGGTTCGGTCACGTCGTTACCGCATCGTGGGTTAACTTTTTGAGTCAAGCGTTTAATGCCCGACAGACGCTCGGTGGTCGGTGACCTCTATGTTCATTAAGTGTAGACAGAGATTAAAGACTCGATTCCATTAGATAAAAACTAACTCACTCTTCTCCCTCTAATTCTTCAGCACAATTAATTATCCATTAGAGAAAGAAAGCTCCTTTAAATCGTCTAACTAAGCGTTCATCATTACTTACAAAAACTATAAACTATTAATTCAACTTTAACTAAGCTATTAACTCATGGTTAGTAGCTGAAACAGTCTGCTTACTCTCTGTAAACCGAAAGCGTGAAATAATCTGCTTAAATAAATAAAGGGAAACAAGCCAAACGCAATAACAGTCTAAATTTGATTGACGGATAATAATGTTACCTCATTTCATAGTAATTGTAATTGACTCATAGAAGGTATATTACTAATACATTAACGTATTAATTTGTACCGAAGCGATGCTATTGAAGATTAAAGAGAAGATGCTATACATATTATGTAATGATGTGCATAATGTCTCCTCTATTCTATGATTATGTTCTAGGATCCTAAGTCATAATTGTAAACTGAAAATTTGTGAAAGCCTTATAAGATCAGTAGTAACTTACGGCTGTGAGCCATGGACCATGCGGAAGAAAAATGAAGAAGATCTTAAACGATTTGAGAAGAAAATACTGAGGAGAATTTTTGGATCAGTAGTGCAACAAGATGGCACTTGGCGATCCGCATGAATCTTGAACTTGATACATCAATAAACAGCGAAAACATAGTAAAGTTTTTGTCACAGAGAATTAGATGGCTAGGACATATTTATAGACTGGAGAAGACCAGAATTACGAGAGCTATCACAGAATGGAAGTCCGTGGAGTCTAGACCCAGAGAAAGACCGAGAAGGAGGTGGATGGAGTGTGTTGAGGAGGACCTGCGAACCATGGGGATCAGAGGAAGGTAGATTGTTGCTGAAAACAGAAGGGAATGGTGTAGGATTGTTGAGGTGGCCAAATCTCATAGAGGGATGTAGAGCCAAAGGAAGAAGAAGAAGAAGAAGAAGAAGAAGAAGAAGATATGATTGCGCCTTGAATGTCATTAGTATTTTGAAAAGTACGATTGCATTTTATTACATATTATCCTTTCAGTTACGGGTAACTTACCAAAACCTTTCTCAATGTCGTAATCATTATCGTCGTCATACGTTATTCTGCCGTGAGACAGCTCCGAACGTCACTGACGTTTTCATTCTTAATATCTTTTTCAAGTCTGTGCTTTCGTTTCTTCCGCCTGAAATTTTAAGTACGGCAATCGGTATGTACGGGAAGAGCCTTAGCCTTCGTGAAGTTATGCATCGAAGAGACATGAATTTTTGACCGTCACTTGTACGATGGACACAAGTAGATAGAGTTTTGCGCAGACTAGATGGAAGGAGATTACTCGAGAAGTTTTTGTGTTCGTATCCAAAGGAACGATATTTGTTAGATATTCACATGGAGACCTTGAGAACAGGAATATGCGAAGTCACTTGGTATTTGAATGGTGGTGGGGGTGGTGAGGAGGAGGAGGAGGAGGAGGAGGAGAAGGAGAAGGAGAAGGAGAAGGAGAAGGAGAAGGAGAAGGAGAAGGAGAAGGAGAAGGAGAAGGAGAAGGAGAAGGAGAAGGAGAAGGAGAAGGAGAAGGAGGAGGTGGAGGAGGAGTAAGAGTAGTAGGGAGAGTAGTAGTAGGAGGAAGAGGAGAAGGAGGCCAACGACGACAAAGAGGAAGAAGAAGAAGAAGAAGAATAAGAAGAAGAAGAAGAAGAAGAAGAAGAAGAAGAAGAAAGGGATAAGAATGTAAGCTAGTAAACTTTGTGGATAAAACACATTTTAATTAGCAGAATAGTTCTTGTTTCTAAATAATGTTTTTATGAGACGATAAGCCTGAAATATTTTGAAGTCATGAAGTATGTTCTACGAGCAGCTATTGGCTGTTACGTATGCCGTGTACGTCGCAGTTCGCAGACATTATTTGTGTCACCGCGGTGGACTGCCAAAACGCGTTAACTGTGAGAAATCACGTAACCATGACAGAACGCTAGTTCGTCACTGTTGTTGCTCGGCTATAAATAATGCTAACAAAACAAGACGTACGTCATTTATTGCAGCGGGAAGTCTGTGAACTGCAGTGACGTAGACAACAGACAGACAGACAGACGATGTTAACCAGGTTTTTTATGACATCACGTAACTGCGCCCGCCGAACAATAAATACACGTTAATAAAAGTAACCGTAAACGCACCGACGAGTGTCAATCAATAAACTTTACGACCTGAGTGAGTGATTGTTCGACAATGTATATATACGTCTGCATCGTTATGTTGTACGTAGGTCGGTTAACTGCATCGAACGAAACACATTGTTACGTGGGCGGCATACATTGATGGAACTAAATCGTCACCAGAAACAATAAACAATCGTCAGCTTTATTAATAATTTTTATTTTAAAAGCCGTGATTGAATTGGGCGCAGGTAACAGCGCAAACATTGCATTTTTTTCACAAAGCACTCAGCCCAAAAAGGTGTAACGCAAAAAATAAGATAAACTTGGTAAAATATTTGGAAAACCAGTTACTAAGACTAAACATCTGAACCTCTTCTCTAAATTTAGGCAGTCATATGTTTTAAGTTTTTTACAATGTAACAATATAAAGAAAAAGTGGTTACTTACTTTGTATATAAAAAAAGAACAAATTAAAAAATTTTGTTATACTAATCTGAGGAAGGATAGTTTTGTTCTAATCGAACACTAAGGATTTGAAGTTATAATTGTAAATTTGGAAGTGGGGACTCAAAATAATGGGCGCAATGAGTGTAACTTACAAGGAGCTTTTATTTTCAGAGTAAAGTGGTATGAACTACGTTTATAAAATTAAAAATTTTAGTTTAAGGAATCTTGAACAAAACATTTTGAATACCAGCGAGAACGGTCTCCGAACGCCCAAGTAGAAAGGTATTATTAAGCATAAATATAACTGGCTAGTTTGTCATCGCATATATTGAGAGAGTACCGTATAAAAGCCAAATAGCCAGATATATTTTTTCCGTGGCGGGAAGTGATCTCGCGGTGGGTGTATCGAAACAAATCATTATCGACTACGCTGTGGTCACTCTTTTCATTACACTAGCACTCCTTTAAATTCTCTTTACATTCGTTTTTACAAAACCACATTTACGGGTAAGGATGTATGTCAATTATGTAGCACTATAAAAAAGTTATACGTTTTATGTAAGCTTATTCCAATATTTTCGACCAAGATTGTTTTTTTAATTATGACATTTTGTGTGATTTTATTTATTTGTATTATAGAAACTTATCCTTTAATTAACACGGACAGTATTTACAATAATAATAAGTAATTATTACCACAGTATCGGCCATTACCACAGTACTGTGGTCTCTAACGTGCGACATCTGCGTTAGGGAAAGCTCGGTCAGTACTGATGATGGTCGCCGATGACACGGCCGAAACGTTTGCTAATTTGTGTAGCAATGGACCACGGTCAAACAGCTTGGAATCTGAAGATCTAAACAACATCGACTCCGGCCGTGTAAGCCTTAGAAGATATTTAGTAATTATTACGTCATAAACTTAAGCAGTTATATAAAGTCAATGGACCTGTCTGCAGAAACCACTGTCTTCTCAGACTGTTTGTAAAACTTCTGTTTCGATCATACGTTCGATCATAAACGTATTGAATACATTTACAGAATAAATTTAATAAATAATTTATATAAATTTTTTCGACGAAATTAACTCTGTTCTCTACGAATGGTGACTTATCTTAAAAGTCTTGTCCAGACATTAAGAACCCCTGTTCTGAAATGATCCGACCTGTAAGACCACGATATCACACTTTAAATTGTGATGAAGTATTGGGGAAATCACAAGACAAACCTACTGTACAAAGAACAAATTTTATAAGAGCTATAGAACAGTTTCAATAGAAAACGATCCGGAAAGAAATTCAACACAGATTTTACAAGACTGTACCTATGATGTTGTATAATTATGATTGGCAGGTGAAGTCAAAATGCCAGCGTCCATCAGTGTCTTTATTTCTTTTCATCGTGACAAGTTTAATTCGAATAGCCCTCTGAATTCTTTTCCTCCGTAGTGCATACTGACTTTCCTTTTCCTTTGTTCTTCGGTATCTGGAATATAACCTGTTTTCGAATTAGTTGTTCTGACATTCTCTATACCAGGTTAATTATCTTTGTTGGAGGTGTTCTACTATGCTAATCTTAACATTCTTAATACGCGTATCTCTACTTCCTTTGTTTTTTATTATTTGCAGCTTTGAGGTTCTCTCACCTCTCTTAAAATCGTTTTAAATTTCATAGCCTCATAAAACAATACTTTCAAGTACTACATTGTACAGAGTGGAAATTTCTGACCCATCGACTCTTAGCACAATATAAACACACATACATAAAATTCCAATGCTAGAAAATCATTAAAAAATATTCAAGTACCCACTTGTTTGTACTGCTGTGAGAAAAATATTCATCTAGTATGAGGATTAAAAAAGCGGCATTTAGTAAGCTGTGATTCTACTTTCTAGTTTTAAAAAACTATGATTTCAGCAGCCAGTACCCGGGACACAGGGCGGGGAGCTAACTTTAAGCAGCAACCCAAACAATAAACAAGAGAACAAAAGGGCCGCATTTTCACCTAGTCGGGACACTGCCAGCGCTTCTAGAGGCTTAAAGCACTACTAAAGAGTGCTTGCTCTTTTGCGCCTTGAGAGCCAGGCACTGTGCGGTTTAGCATTCTACGTAAGGTACCAGCAAACCATCGTACTCGGAGGTTAGATTGTTATAAGTTTGAGTATTTCTTTTCTAACTGTAGCCTAATGTAAAAAGGAAGGCTATATAATGAAAGCGTAGTTATGAAAGCCTAAATAAATGCTGATTTCTGAAACTATGGCCAACTCATAGTAGAGTACACCGAAGCATTTTTTAAAGTGATTGCCTTGGGGGATGAGCGGTCAGTCAGCTGTTAAAAGAGCGCACAGAACTGGAAGCAAAGTGATATTAATGACTTTGATCAAATCAAGTCGTCATCATTATCATTTTTACCGTAAGATAGGTGACAAATGCGCCGCCGATTTTCAAAAGACGAGAGACAGGAAGGCATGCGAGACAGCTTTTGGTGACAACAATAATGTTGGTTACGTAATCATTTATTTAATTGTTTTAGCTGATTTTTCTTTGGACACGCACTGATTGCGTTACTTGCGCTGAGGATAAGCCTCTGTTGTACACATCTTGTTTCGTTCCTTTAGGTATTGATTCTGGTCACACGATCTAGTCGATGAGAAAGATTATTAAGTAATGGGAAAGATTATTACGGGATTCGGAATTGTATTGAACAAGAGATTAGTAGTACAAATGACATGATTAATGCAACTGAAGAATAGTTATCGTTGAATAACGTTATGGCGTAAATATTTATACTTAGCCGGGTTAGCAGATGTTTGAGTAAGTTACGTGGACATTATTTTGCGCAGTGCCTATATTACGTAACGATTACAATAAAATATCATTGCGATAACGAGTGAAGTGACAAAGCCGGCGGCGTCGATGATAAACTGATGAAGGAAAATTCTGTACTAGAACGGCCGTGCGCCAAGAATAGGAACTCAGAGGCTGCTAAGGTTTTTAATTGGATCACAGGGATGGGTGGAAGCAAGCGTCTGCAACCCTGACACGTGATCACTTGTCTACTGCGCAGTAAAGCAATACAAACTGATCTATGAATGAATACAAATAACTTTACAGATGAACTGAACTGAACTGCGAACGCGAACAATGTAGTTGCCATCTCGAAATCAGACAACCGAGATGGGAGTTATTGCACACAAGCACACGAACGCACGCACTCGCGCATACACACAAATATTTCATACATGTATATTCGAATACGTACACCTGAAGGCTCTTCTTCACTATATTAGCTTCACACTATGCCGGATCAACGTTAATACAGTGGTTGAATTCTGTTGCAGTAGCCTACTGAATGTGTGTAAACGTGTGTGTGTATGTGTGTACTGAGCAGTGGCGTGGCGTGAGTACATATCACCTGCTGCCGGATGCGATAGGCCTAAAACTTAACCTAAAAATTAATTCGAATTTTTTCTTGTACCAAGTGTTCTTTTTAGAGCATTTTATAACATTCGCTGGGAGAAGAAGAGGGTCCCGGTTCAAAGGGATCTGACTCTCATTATACTTACACAGAATAAATCAGAACACAAATAATCGAATTAAAAATAATAAAGACAAACAAGAGAAACACATGACTAAACGAACAAAACACAAATAGGTATGTATTATCTGCTGCACGTCAGTTCCGAAAACGAACATAGCTGCTAACTGAGCATTTTGCCGGTTTATACAGCGGCAACACATTGGGTAGACGAATGTGTCCCCTCTCAACAGTTTGTATAGTCACAACTACTACGAGATCAATGACCGTACGGAGTAAAACGGAGTAAAACATTACCGATCCTGAGCCGGCAACACAAGACGGTGCAAGTGCCCAACAGTTCGAAAGCAATGCTACGCTTTTCTTCAAGTTTCCTTACTAATATTGTTCGGATTTCAAATTATGCAATAACTAAAGTATTTATTCTGTGATATAATTAATATTATTTTCTCTTAATTCCAGTTCTGTTGCCGCCGACAACAGGGGTTACATGGACGCCACGCTACTGGTACTGAGTGTGAGTGATGTTGTTGACTTTACACGGACCTAGTACTAGACGAGACGTGTAACGTCACGATTTCTTCCCTTCCTCATCGACAGTTGCGTTTGTACGTAACAGATGCAAATAAATTTGCTTATAATACGTATACTGCCCTGCAAAGTGCCGTAAATATATAGACTTAATCCGCCGAAGTGTATACATTTAAAATTTTATGTCATCTCTGACGTGTTTGACTACTATCAATTCAATAGAATATTTAAAAGAAATTACAGTATCTGAAATCAAATCGAATTAGAGTAGGCCTGCTGGAGAATACGTAAGTCTTTACTAGACTGAAGAAAATTAAAATTATGGGAACTAAATTAGAGGTTGGTATGTTATACATGTAACAGCAAAAACGTTGTAGCAGTAGAAAGAAAAGGAGACAACCAACTTTATTACAAAGACGGAAGAAAGAAAGAAATGGAGTATCACTATTTGGAAGAAGAAGAAAACTCGAGAAATAGCCAGAAATGAAAGCAAGGATTCTATTTTTATATTTTGTTTCTGTGTTTCAAGGGTATACTTTTTCAAAACAATTTAACACGTATTTCGTTAAGAAACTTTCGCCAACATTTTCAGAAAAGATAGACTGCAGCATTTACTTAATGTTGTCAGTACGGTTTCTAATAAAATGAGACAGCAATTTATTACTTTTGATCTTTGATACGTCACCTAGTTTTAAGTTTAATATGTATACATTATTTCAAGCTTTCTTAATTACTTTTAATATTGTTATTAGTTTAAAATTTTAATGTTTAAATAATCGATCTTCTAGCACATATCATAGTTTGGTAGATTTATTTACTACTAATTATAAAATTGTTTATAGTAAGTAAGAGAATACTTACTAAAGAAATTGTATCCCTTATATTACCTAATAATATCTCCTAGGTGAAAAAATAAAATTTATTTTCAAAAGAAATTTCTTATTGTGCTAATACGATTTAATATATTGTTAAGACGGTCTACTTGATAGTCGTAGGTGCAGTGGAAACAAAATAGAAGACACCAATTAAGTCACTAATCGCCAGCTTTACAGCTGTCGTAGGTCGTAGGTGCAGTGGAATCAAAATACAAGACACCAATTAAGTCACTAATCATCAGCTTTAATTTTCACAGTTAAACAGTTCGTAATTAACAACACAGTCTCTTACAACAAATCAAATAAAAATTGTTCACACGCAATAAAATGTCAACTAATATTAAAACACAATTGTATTACAATATACCGCCCGATTATAAAACACAACACTTCACTAATAACCTGAACGCACACAGTAATATCGCCTGAGAATCACTTGTAATCGCCCGACAATAACTCTCGGACCGCACTGGAATTTATCGCGACTATAACTGAAAACTAAGGCCGCTGCCGCCTAGTATTTATACAGCGCCCACAGACCAGAAGATTCCAAAATGCGTGTTAGCGCCAGTGTGTACGACGGAATTAATTGCGGCCTTGACACAGTCCGCGCGGCTGGCGGCTTCCAGAAAAATCTCGCGAATGCGTCGAGAATCACGTACACCACACAGATTCCGATGGATTCATCTGGAACATTCGATAAACACGTAGATTGTTCTGTGATGTCGTAACACTTCCCCTTCCTTAAGCCTGTTTGTCCCGAACTGCCAAACCATCTCTGAAGTAATACTCGACCAGGCGATCTAGGTGGACGTCCTTGCAAAAGATAATTCTCCGGTTCTTCGAATTCAGTCTCGTGTGATCCGAACATCACGTTCCCAGGAATGCGAGTCTTCCGCTCAACTACTAGTTTTGCTGGAATCACTCCCGTTGCATCATGTACTGATGACCTAAACACCACTTGGCTGATCCAAGTCTGTTTCGTTCTCGTCAACAACCTCTTGCGTAACCTCATCTTCAGCCACTTTTCCCTCGGGCGCTTCTATCAGCTCAGGAACAACCAAGAGTTTTGTGTCGACACCCATAGTTGCCTTTCCAATCACTTCTTTTGTCGTCGTTACACTTATTTGTATTTCCTCTGCTAGTTCTCCCTCCATTTCCGCTTGCAATAGGGAGGGTTCCTCTTGACCAGACCGGTTGACTTTTTCTTCGACTAATGCCACTCGCTTAATCGAATGGTTGGTAGACCCTGTCATTTAACCAAGCAAAGCTTTATCTTCTCTTGCCCAACCTTCAGGACATTCTGTCTTAAGTCCACAACGAATCCGTATGCATTCATAATGTCTGTGCCAAGAATCACTTCATCGACAATGTCTGCAACGAGTATTTGGTGGCTAAACTCGAGAAGACCCAGGCGTACACGTACGTCTACCTTTCCTAGCACCTTGACGGGGCTTCCAGTCACAGTCTGTATTGTACAAGAGTTAATTAGAGACTGGCGGTTGCTGACTAATTCAGGGCGCACAATGGACACTGTTGCGCCCGTGTCAACTGTAAATGATGTTGGTTTACCTTCCGCAAATCCATTAACAATCATTTTCCACTGGTCGTATGTAGCGTGGAAACTGTGTGCTGTTCTGGGGCTTTACTTCTCCAATTGGTGCGATCACTCTCTTCTCTCTGTATCTTCTTCTCCCAACAGTCTACCTGTAGATGACCACGTTTTCCACAGTTGTAACACTTCGGTTTTCTGTCTTTATCCCATCGTTCAAATCGTTGCGACGCTCTTGAACTTCTGAATTTTTGTCCGACAACATTGTTTTTCTGCACCCATCGTAACGGCAATATGTTACAGCGATTTTCTTACTGCAGTGTGATGGCACAAACCCATTAATGTAGCGGAACTCTGACTTGGCAACTTCAAACTCTAGGGCGTGAACTAGAGCTTCTGAGCTATTTCGGTGCCTTGCCATTCGTAAGACTTGCTGGAGTTCACAATCTCCGATGCCATCAATAAATGTCTGCACCGCAAACCTTATTCGAAAATCTTCTGGTGCTTCAGGATAGACCAATCTAATCAAGCTGTCGATACTTGCTTCAAACTCTTGAAGACTCTCCCCGGAACGTTATCGTCTTGTTCTCAACTGAGCGTAGTACACATCTCGCAAATGTTTATCATCGTAGCGTAATTCTAGAGCTTTTATCAACTCGGCATAGATGTTCTGGCCGTCAGGTGGCACTTTCTGTAGTAATTCTACCGCAGGTCTTTATAATGCAAGAACGAGTGAAACAGCCTTGTCTTTCTCTGTCCAATTATTTGTGCATTCAGCAGCTTCAAATTGGCGGAGGTACGTTGCCCAAATACTGCTTCTGTCAAAGGTTGGAGCATTGACATGAACTGTCCCTACTGGAGGCAAAGTGACTTTCTCTATTAACTTATTTTCTGCGTCTTTTTCTGTCTTTATCATTGGTACAGTCTGTTCACAAAGTTGTTTTGGTTGTAACTTCAGGCACTGCTCGACTTCATTTTTAATCTGCTCTTTTATATTTGTAATCGAGTCTTTTATTTTTGTTGACATAGATTTTTCCACACTCGTGACAGATATTTCTACTTCAGCTATTTTATTAGACATCAATTCTTCAACACTCGAGACAGATTTTTCTACTTCAGCTATTTTTAATGTCTTTGATTCTTGTACCTCCGATATTTTAGTAACGTGTTTATTAAGCTCACCTCTTAGGAGACACAACTCTGCAGCGGTTTGTTCTTGTGTCTGCTTTTGCTCCTGTATTAACTCCTTGATGTCTTCTGTTTCACGCTTCCGTTCCTCTGCCTCCTGCTTACGTTCTTCTTTTTGTCTTTCTTCAGATTCTAAAATAAGTACATTTTGTCTTCCTTCTGTTTCCAGCATTAGTGCTTTCTGACGTTCCTCAGCCTCTTCTCTTTCCTGCCTGCGTTTTTCATCCTGCTGCCTGTTCCGCCTCCTGCCTGCGTTCTTCTTTTGTCTCTTCCGTGTCTGCCGCAGCAGCGAAAGCTTCCATCATCTGACCGGCATCCATTGTTTACCGATTAATTGGAAAGTACACAGTCCTGTACAAGTGTCCACTGTTTCCACTGTTAACGGTTCTATCCCACTTCTGACACCACTGTTACGACGGTCTACTTGATAGTCGTAGGTACAGTGGAAACAAAATACAAGACACTAATTAAGTCACTAATCACCAGCTTTAATTTTCGCAGTTAAACAGTTCGTAATTAACAACACAGTCTCTTGCAACAAATCAAATAAAAATTGTTCGCACGCAATAAAATGTCAACTAATATTAAAACACAATTGTATTATAATATACCGCCCGATTACAAAACACAACAGTTCACTAATAACCTGAACGCACACAGTAATATCGCCCGAGAATTACTTGTAATCGCCCGACAATAACTCTCGGACCGCACTGGAATTTATCGCGACTATAACTGAAAACTAAGGCCGCTGTCGCCTAGTATTTATACAACGCCCACAGACCCAGAAGATTCCAAACTGCGTGTTAGCGCCAGTGTGTACGACGGAATTAATTGCGGCCTTGACAGTCCTCGCGGCTGGCGACTTCCAGAAAAAACTCGCGAATGCGTCGAGAATCACGTATCTGGAACATTCGATAAACACGTAGATTGTTCTGTGATGTCGTAACAATATAATTACTGCAAGGAATTAGAGTGTTACTATAAGTAAAAGAAACATGCATAAATGAAGGAATAGTAAGAATTTTTGAAGTTCAGTTGTAAGATCAAAGAATTTGAAGTAGCAATTAACAATAATAAAATATGAAGTAACGCATTTCATAAAAAACGTACTGAATGGAGTAAACGTATAATGTCACTACTCGCAATTTTAGCAAAAATATGTACCAATAAAATACACGAAAAGTTATTTACAAAAATTCAGTGGAAAACGTTTAACGCGAAGTGATGAGGACAGCTGTTTTTTCGTGTTAACAGAATTTCGTGTTCAACGGACACAAAAGTGAAACAAAATGAGCTAAATGAACAAATACTAAATAGATTACGTCCTATATTGTGCAGTAAGAATATTCAGCAAGTTACTTACATATAACCGTTTTATTTATCATGCTGAATAATTTCTGGTTAATTTTTGGAAAAAATATGGTCAGTAAAATTTAGTAGACACGCACTGTAGCTGTTCTTCACTTAGTCTTACTAACTAGGTTTCCTTGTGCAGTAATGTACTATGTCTTTGAAAGTTCCTATAGTGACAGTGTTCAATTCTCTTTTAAAATTGTGCATTATTTTCTTTTTCACACAATTCTACACTACTTTATTTTCAACAAATTGTTCTAATTTATCAGTGTGGTCAAACATTTCACCTTCCCAGTTGGCTTCTAAATCTCGACGAACGCGGCTCAACAACGAAAGCATATCGGTAGCGGTAAGAACTTGTAAATTTTTAGTCATTGTCCGTGTCAAGTTCTTTGGCAACCTCATCACTTTCACAGTTATAAATTGCACTGTTTTGTGGAGTGCATGTATGGATTTATTTATTATGCAGCTATCGAAAGCCAGGAACAAACCATACAAACTATAACTGTAAAATAGAAGCAACGATCGGGACCTGAGGCATGTGTCGTGTTAACCGTACAAACTATAACTGTAAAATAGAAGCAACGATCGGGACCTGAGGCATGTGTCATGTTAACCGCACAAACTATAAATGTAAAATAGAAGCAACGATCGGGACCTGAGGCATGTGTCGTGTTAACCGTACAAACTATAACTGTAAAATAGAAGCAACGATCGGGACCTGAGGCATGTGTCATGTTAACCGCACAAACTATAAATGTAAAATAGAAGCAACGATCGGGACCTGAGGCATGTGTCGTGTTAACCGTACAAACTATAACTGTAAAATAGAAGCAACGATCGGGACCTGAGGCATGTGTCGTGTTAACCGTACAAACTATAATGTAAAATAGAAGCAACGATCGGGACCTGAGGCATGTGTCGTGTTAACCGTACAAACTATAACTGTAAAATAGAAGCAACGATAGGGACCTGAGGCATGTGTCGTGTTAGCCGCACAAACTATAACTGTAAAATAGAAGCAACGATCGGGACCTGAGGCATGTGTCGTGTTAACCGTACAAACTATAATGTAAAATAGAAGCAACGATCGGGACCTGAGGCATGTGTCGTGTTAACCGTACAAACTATAACTGTAAAATAGAAGCAACGATAGGGACCTGAGGCATGTGTCGTGTTAGCCGCACAAACTATAACTGTAAAATAGAAGCAACGATCGGGACCTGAGGCATGTGTCATGTTAACCGCACAAACTATAAATGTAAAATAGAAGCAACGATCGGGACCTGAGGCATGTGTCGTGTTAACCGTACAAACTATAACTGTAAAATAGAAGCAACGATCGGGACCTGAGGCATGTGTCATGTTAACCGCACAAACTATAAATGTAAAATAGAAGCAACGATCGGGACCTGAGGCATGTGTCGTGTTAACCGTACAAACTATAACTGTAAAATAGAAGCAACGATCGGGACCTGAGGCATGTGTCGTGTTAACCGTACAAACTATAATGTAAAATAGAAGCAACGATCGGGACCTGAGGCATGTGTCGTGTTAACCGTACAAACTATAACTGTAAAATAGAAGCAACGATAGGGACCTGAGGCATGTGTCGTGTTAGCCGCACAAACTATAACTGTAAAATAGAAGCAACGATCGGGACCTGAGGCATGTGTCGTGTTAACCGTACAAACTATAATGTAAAATAGAAGCAACGATCGGGACCTGAGGCATGTGTCGTGTTAACCGTACAAACTATAATGTAAAATGGAAGCAACGATCGGGACCTGAGGCATGTGTCGTGTTAACCGTACAAACTATAACTGTAAAATAGAAGCAACGATCGGGACCTGAGGCATGTGTCGTGTTAACCGATATTTTGTGTTAACCGTTTTCATGCTAAACGTTTTTCACGGTATACCGTTAAAGTTTTAAAGTTATTTTTTTCTGAAAATATTTAATTTTTTTTTAACTTTTTACTCGTATGTCTATAGAAAATCACTGTCGTAATAAAGCAAAACGATTTTATTAAATTCAGTTAGCTTCAAAATTTAATTTTAGTTTTTATTTGTTTTTCCTATTGTTTAATAGACTAGTAGCAGCGATTATTCAGAAAATGGAATGGTTTATATATTATGCATTCTTCATAGTCTGTATTAATTAGGGTTTACTTTTATTTTCAGGTGGAAATATTAAAATTAAAAATGAGATTACAATTTTGTTTCATGGGTCACAAGCTAAAAATTTTAAATGCGTTGCCCCCTAACCTCCTGTGAAAACGTGGCTAACAAGTCAGTGCTCATACGCGCAGCGTCCGCGCATACGTTTAAGTGAAAGAGATGTTTTTTTCGTAAATACGCATTTTTGTAAGAAAGTGAGATGTTTTACTTTAAATTGTTTTCTTTATCGCATTCTCCTGACCGTTTAATTTACTTCCATCAGCACATGCGGTTCAGAATGTATACTTTGGTTTCGCTAGATTTTTAATTAAAAAGTGGTCATAAATTTAAAATCAGTCTGGTGGTTAAGCGTGGGTGTTTATTCTGCGATATTCTGACACTTTTCTTTTGTATACGGTGCGTAGGATTAATCCGAGGTTTCCGTTGGACGTCTTTGTGTTATGCGGTGAATCATCGGTTGACGGCGGCGTACAATGCCTCAAGTGTTTGTACAATCCCGAAAAGTTTTACATTTTGCGAAGCGAAGCGCCGCACATTTATTTCAAAAAGTTATGCCGCACTGTTGTCAGGAGTAGGAGTTGGAGGAAGAGGAGGAGGAGGAGGACGGGTTGAAACGTTCTAAAGCGAACAAAGAAGGTAACGGAACGTACATAATAGAAACTTAGAAGCGGCGTCTTGGGCTCGTCGTCATTGTGCCGAATAGCAACGTTTCCGTTCTGGCAAGAAGCTATATTGTACTGTGTTACTTGTGCGTGCACCTGTGACGTCTGCATTGAATGCAGCGAGATATATATATGTGTGTGTGTGTGTGAACAAACTAACTGTATTGAACGTCGAACAGTAAACACACACGTGGAAGAAGTTTGAGTAAACAAGACCCGCTAAGTAGGGCCGAACACTGCTCGTAATAAAAGGCGAACTAGTTCAACCGTTCGCTGCCAGCTAAATACGTTATCGTTACGTGAGTGAGCTAACTTTGTGTACACCGAATGCGGCGGTGCATGATCCAGGAACAAATTATAAAATTGGCCGATCGCGTTCTCCCCCTCGTCACCTTTATTGCAGCTTATCACGCGAGCCACTAGCGACTGTGGTATAACTTAATAATCTGATGGCCGATTTATCAATGCGCATAAACTCGTGACTGAGCGCCGCTGGAATTAACCTTTAACCGCTCGAACGGCTAAATATAGACCTATGTGACGGCAAAAACTAACCTCAATTTTCGATCAATTTGAAAATTGAGACGTGTTGTAAATTATATATTTCCACTCACAGCACGTTCTCTTTTATTTCTGTATGCAAACTTTTATAATTTTGTTTGTAACTACATAAAAGTTGAATGCTACATGTGTACGTTAACGTGATCGGAGGATGGTTTTTTTCTATATAATGCTCTAAAATTATACAGTTTTAAACTACTACATTTAATTAGATTGAATTAGTAGTGAGAGAAACTGTATTTTGCACTATAATTGGTAAATGGATAACTCATTTTATGGCGCTTGGCGGATCCGCATGAATCTTGACCTTGATACATTAATAAACAGCAAAAACATAGGAAAGTTTATTAAGTCACAGAGAATTACATGGCTACGACATATTTATATAATGGAGAAGACCAGAAATACGAGAGCCATCACAGAATGGAAACCCTTGGAGCCTAGGCGCAGAGGAAGACCAAGAAAGAGGTGGATGGAGTGTGTTGAGGAGGACCTGCGAGCCATGGGATCAGAGGATGGAAGATTGTTGCTGAGAACAGAAGGGGACGGTGTAGGATTGTTGAGGTCGCCAAATCTCGTAGAGGGATGTAGAGCCAAGGGAAGAAGAAGTGGATAACTGATTTTATTTTCAGTTATATATTCTAAGGCTACAAACTATATTTTTTCGTAATCAGCAGTATTTTAGGAGTAACGATAAACTGACATCAGAGTCAGTAAAATAAAGCAAGTTTTATTAATCGCTTTTATCCGAAAGACTTAATTCTATAAGCCATACACGCAAATACAACAATGTATTATGTACAGTTCACTGTAAACAATAAAACCTCTGGCGTTATAATTTATCAAGCCTTATTGCAAAAGGAATAACAACGTCAATTTTTCCTAAATAAATCGATACAGCGATAAATATCTATATAAAACAATTCGCTAACTCGTCGGTTCCCACTTCCTACTTGTATAATCGCGGTGGTGACTCGTGTTCCACTAAAGTATTTCGAAACCACCAGAATGTTCTTAGTTCGTCTAGATGTTTAGGCAGTTTTCTGAAACGTGTTATTTACATAATACATTACATATAATACATTACATTGTTATTCGGCGCTTCACCTATCCTATGTTGCAATAAACAACACGCTCGACAGTTGTTCTAATTAATTTTAAGTTGTTCTATTTAGTTTTCTTCGTTTTCTTGATAATATTTAAAATTCTTTAATTTAAGACGACAAAAACGTTTGTTTCTGAACTTTTGTTTATGATTACTAATTTGAAAATCTTGTAAGTTAGTTTGTATACTAGGAGCGAATAAGTAATCAGTCCTCCGTGGTTTCACGGTCATCCAGTAAAGTTCTGTGCCACTTAAAACCTTATCACATCGAGTCTGCAAGCGTATTTTAAGTTGATAAATATTTGTGATTTATGTCGCACTGTCTCCACGTTTGACACAAAATTTGATTAGATGAAGCAGATAAATATTATTGAGCTCTATTTTTGTCACGTGAGGCACGACAAACACATAAACTATAACACAGTCAAATCTGATAAGGCTAAGAAGTTGAACATTTTCGTGAACGTAAACAAACTTTATAGCTACAAGCCGCTGCATTTTTGGTTTTACAATGCTGCCAATTACAAAAAAAAAAACTCAGTCATATTAATTTTTGATCAAATGCAGGATACAAAGCAAACAACTAAAGCTAACCATATATATGAGTCTTATTCGACCAGTAGAGACATATGGATGCGAGATCTGGACAGTAATTGATGCACATGAAGAACAACTTAGAATATTTGAACATTAAAATCTTGCAAAAAACCTTTGAGGATGCGAACGAATTATGAACTGGATCAATTAATACGCGGTGCTGACATAGTCCGTTTCATCAAGAGTAGAAAGTTAGAATGGATGGGTCACGTAAGACGAATGCATGGTAGCAGAACAACTGAAAGAATCACAGACTGGAAGCCAGCAGACAGAAGAATTCGGCGAAGACCTAGGAAAAGATGGATAGACGACGTAGAGGATGAGTTGAGAAACATGAATGTGAGAGGCTGGAGAAGATTGTGTGGTGAGAGGACGGAACGGAACAACAACAACAACAACAACAACAACAACAACGACGACGACGACGACGACGACGACGACGACAACAACAACAACAACAACAACAACAACAACAACAACAACAACAACAACAACAACAACAACAACAACAACAACAACAACAACGACAACGACAACGACAACGACGACAACGACAACAAGAAGGAGAAGGATAATGATAATGATAATGACAATGATTAGGATAAGGATAAGGATAAGGATAAGGATAAGGATAAGGATAATGAGAAGAAAAAGAAGAAGAAGAAGAAGAAGAAGAAGAAGAAGAAGAAGAAGAACAACAACAACAACAACAACAACAACAACAACAACAACAACAACAACTACTACTACTACTACTACTACTACTACTACTACTACTACTACTACTACTACTACTACTACTACTACAACAACAAAAACAACAAGAAAAAGAAGAAGAAGAAAAAGAAGTTAGTGCAGTATAAATTGCTATAGTTATTAAATTATTAATTTTGCATAAAGTTAAGTCCTATTTATAGTTATTTGTAAGATATGTTTCTGATACACCCATTGTTAGTATAACGCTCACGTGTCATCTTTTAAAATGATTTCGTGCAGTCGGTTTTACGTTGATTATTAGCAAAAGCCGTATGTTGATCGAGATGCTGTGAACTGATGTGGGTGTATAATTTTGTCTTCACGTTGTGAAACGTTTTAAAAGTTGTGTTCAGTTTTCTTTTGATCAGAATTTGTTTATGTATTCACTACTGCTGTATTTTTATATTTATGTGTACGTAGGTTACTGAAATGTTGATAACAGTGCATTTGTGTGAAATGCATTTTTATAGCTTCATATTATGTCTGTGAATTTAGTCTTGTATTTGATTCGTACCCGCTTGTTTTTTTTTTTTTTTTATACGCATTGAGGTGTTTAATGTAATGTTTGTTTTGTTGTCGGAATTACATAACAATTGAAGAGCGAAAAATGTTTTGCTGTCTTGTCGTTGACTCGTCTTACGCAAGTGTACCAATACAAATAATAATGACTATGTAGACATATAAACCAAATTCACCTTGAGTCGGTAAATTTCGCTTATTAGAGCAAACGTCAAATAAATAACAGACACGGTGACCGGCTGCGGTGCAGTTGCGGGGTTGTAGTTAAGCCGCGGGATTAGTTGTGTAGTTACCTCACTCACCCCTGCTGCCTAAGCCTTAAGTACCGGCGCGGCTTTATTCGTGTGGAATACTACATTCCCGTGATTCTACAGTTCATCAACAAAACTAATGTGCGAGATAATAAAATAAAACGAAACGAATGGGGGCACGCTTTAAATGCAATTAATTTGTTTGAACTCGTTTCTTGTAACTGTAAATTAAACAAACAGAGATTTATTAAAAAACTGTAAGCACGTATTGACAGAAACAGACACGTGTTTTGCTAGGTTGTTGTTTTGACATCTTCGGAGTGTCATCATCAGTAGCTCAACAGTCCACCGTGGGCCCCAGCTTCCCTCAGGATCTTCCTCCAGACTTCCCTATCCTTAGCCAGTGTCCACCAGTTTTTCAGTCCAAGAACTTTCACATCCTTTAGGATTCCATCAATCCAGCGTAGACTGGGTCTTCCATGTCCTCTCGTTACTTCTGATGTGCATTTCATAATGCTTTTAAGAATATCCTCCTCATTCATTCTCTGTACATCTCCTACCCATCTCGACATAGCTATCCTAATTTATGTTACAATATCAGGCGATCTATATAACTCATAGAGCTCTCTGTTGTACCTTATTCTCCACTCTCCATCTTCCCTAATCCATACATTTTTCTAAGTATTTTCCTTTCAAAAGATGCAAGTCAAAACAGGTCGCCCTGTGTTAGTACCCATGTTTCACTTCCGTACATCAGGACCGGTTTTACTAATGTTCTGTACAGTCTAACATTGGTTTCATGGCGTAGAAGTTGTGATTTAAAGTATTTCATTAGCCCATAGTAGCATCTATTAGCATTCTGAATTCTCTTGCTCATCTCTTCATTTATATGATTGCTTTCATTTACCAGAGAAGCTAAATACGTAAACTTGAGACCCTTTCAAAGTTAAAATTCATAATTTTTAAATGTGATTCTGATGGGTTACAAGTTCTCTTACACGTTTTTTCCAATCATATATTTAGTTTTCTCCTCATTTACCGTTAGCCCCATTTCGTCAGCTGAATGGTATAAGGTACAATATATCACAGATATATATGCTGGGAATGCCTTCTTTATATCATTCTCTGACCTTCCCATAATATCTATGTCATCGGCATATGCCAACAGTTGAATAGATTTGAAGACTATTGTACCCCTTGTTTGGATACCTGCATCTCTAACAACCTTTTCCAAGGCTATATTAAAGAGCAGACCAGACACGAAAGTGAGTCGCCTCACCTTAGCCAATTTCTAATTTGTAAAGGTTCTGTTTGGATTTTGACCCGACACTTGCTCCCTTCTATCGCAGTTATAACCAATTTCGTAAGCCTGGTAATTATTCAGAACCTGCTTAAAAGCTTCGAATAATTGCTGCCGGTTCGATAAATGTCTAACACACTCGTATTAAATGATCTGCTACTGTTGTCGTACGATTATGTATTTTGCTATTAAGATAACACTGAATAACAGTGGCGGCCGAAGGATTTGCGAGAAGCGCCAAGCTGTTTTTTCGAGAGACCTCTTAAAAATTGCAATGGGACGGAAACATTAAATCAGTGTGAATCAGTCATCACGTTATCAAAGAGTGTAAAGACATGAAAGATATTAAACGTGTGTAGTAACTATCAAAATGGCAACTACAAGTCTCATAAAATAAAAATAAAAATGAACCTCTGCTCAACAGTCCGTAAAGGACCAAGGCATACGGGGCGGCTTTGACTACAAGTCTCATACGGTCTGTAAATCTTTGTAATACATGTTTTTTTTGTTTTCCTTTTTAATAAAACCCCAAACTTAACGTAATCGTATTAAGCTAATTTTTATTATCTTTGTGGGAAGAAAATGTATTAAAGTTGCGAGTCGCCAGAAAGAGCGAGACTCTGAACGACGACTTGTACGCTTAAAAATGGTAGGGCCGAATAAACTCTATGGATTCTGATAGATATGTAGTACTGTAACGAGAAATTTGAAGAATTAAATGCTACCTGGATACCAGATTAAAGCTTTAAAAAATAGTAGCAGTTCTAAGTCTGATATACGACGCAAAGCGCAGAGTACTGGGAAAAAGGAACAAAGTGACGGTAGGCAAAGAAGAACAGGAAACTGACGGAAACATAATATGCATACACTGTTGAAACAAGAAAGGGTCGGTCTAAAGCTGTTTCGTTTTTCCTGGTGTAAAAAATTTCCCTCAATCCGTTCCTTTAAAATTTTGTCATGTATTCGTTCTATACAGTTCAGTGAAAGTATACGGGAACTCTCTACTTTATTACATTTATTTTCGTTATCTTTTTTCGTATACACTTGTGGTGTACCTGCTTTCTGAAATGGTTGGCAGCCTTTTCCATTTAAATGTCCAATACAAAGCATAGCAAGTTGTTCATATACGGTACTTGGGGTATCTTCAATTATGTTTAATAATTTCTATTGGCATATCATATAATCCTGGCGAGTTTTTTTGTTAAGTTTTAGTTTATTTTGATCAGTCATGGACGATAACTTTTCTCAAAATATCTGGCTAAGCTTGACTGTTTTCGACAAATTCTGAGACTGCTAGCATAACCGCTGGCCGGTTATCTGTTAGTAATGATGGCAATCTCTTCTCTAATGCATACAAATAGTTGCGTAAGTAAATAAACAAATTAATATACGTGTGAGTGTATGTACAATAGACATAAATACATACGTACACTCATGGGTGGATTTGCTGTACTGCCGCCCCCAGGCATGGCAGATAATGCCGCCCCCTCCACCCTCTCCTATCTCTCACCATCATTCCCCCTCCCTTCCCCTCTTCGATTTCACATCCTCTTCCCCCCAGTTTGATTGTCTGCCTCGTTTCCTTTGACTGTCAGGTGAATTATATTTCATGTAAAATTAAATAAACATTGATAATATAAATATTTACTTGTCAGAAGAAAATAATTAATTTTAGTTAGAAATTAAGGGAAACGTAAATAAAATCACATAAAATATGGGTACAAACATTATTTATTAAATGACAAACGGAAAATACTGGAATACTGGTACAGTTATATATGCAACTCAACTACTTTTATCGTATTCAAAGATTACAGCACAGAAATAATAATAATGCAACAAATACTGAATAATGTTAGTTTGATATGAAACAAATGAAATTGAAATCATATTACTTGGAAAAATTTAGTTATAACAAAACTATATATGCAACTCAACTAATTTTATGGTATACAAAGATTACAGCATATAAATAATAATAATGCAACTAATACTGAATAATGTTTGATATGAAAATAATTAAACTGAAAACATATTACTTGGAGAAATCTAGTTATAACAAAAGTATTTACAGTTTTCTTCGAGATTTTGTTTGGGCAAAGACATCAATAACTTCAGAAAAATCCATTGACGTTAACATGTCACCTTCGATTGACAGTACCGCCAGCGAGTTTAAGCGATCCTCTCCCATGTTTGTGCGGAGATATGTTTTTACTCTTCTAAGCCATGAAAAGGCTCTTTCCGCTGAACAAACATTCACAAACATTCTCAGAGCAATATCTAAGTTCGGATAGACCATCTGAAGATCATCTTTACGAATGAGGCGGCAAAGACTCAGAGGTGTTAACCGCTTATCCTCCTTTGTTGGCTGTAGCTCAACCTGCTCAACAGTTTCTTGGGCCTCACTGTCACTACTGTCACTGCTACCCTCCGTATCACTATCACTAGGAAGTTCCTTAACATTGTTTTTACTTTCTTTTTCATTTGACAAGCTTTGGTTCTTGTACTGTTCATTTGCTTGCGTTTTTGACTGAGTATTAAAAAAACTATCGATTTTTAAGGTTTTACTTAAAACAAAGTCCTCTCTAGCTTCCTTTTCTTTTCTTAATTTCTTATATTGTATGCCGCTTAAACGTTTTCTTCCATCTGCCATTTTCTTAAAATACAATAGTAAAATATATTTACACAATGTCGCACATGCACAGAAATACATTTTAATTTGTAAATTAAAGTTGTTTGTTTTTATTTCTAAATGTTAAAATATTTAAACACGTTAATAAATGCTTTCTATAATTCATGTTGAAGAGTCCACAATGCAACTATAAAACCCTGTACTGAATAGAATAAGAATAACTTCACTAATCGCGATAGCCGAGTGGCAAAATTACGACAAGCGAACGCTCCGAGTTCAGTGTATCATTAAAACATAATTTTACAACACGCAACATATAAGCATAAACCGCCCACCTTGTCGACAAGAGAACAACTAACTAGCACAGTACTGAAGGTTTGAAGGTTTGTTGACAGACGGATGACTCACGCGTTCCGCAGAAGTACAGTCAACGCCAAATATTTCAACGGTTGAAAAAATAAACATTCGCCCGTATTACTTTTGGGTGAAAAACGATAACTGCGTTATAGTTAAAAATTAAGTGGAGATAATTTTTATATTTGTGTGTGCTTAATTGAACTGGCTTTTATACTTATAAATTTGTTTGAATCTAAAAATATAATTTCTTAACTCAAATTTTGCCGCTCCCCAAAATTTGCCCCCCGAGGCAAGTGCCTAGTCTGCCTGTGCGTAAATCCGCCCGTGCGTACACTGATCGGTTTACAATATCCTACAAATGTTAAATCTACATGATAACAGTTTTTCAGTACCCACTCTTTCTTTCGTGAAGGCACGCGCGCTAAGAAAACATGCACGGCCGTGCGCGTCCACACACACACACACACACACACAATCGTTTGCTTGTATCCTGATTGGTGTTCGTTACAACTAAACGAATGCTTGACGCATTGCTCAGTGAGGTGAACTGGATTCCAACCCGTCTCACTGTGGATCGTTTTCTACTACGTTCAAGTGGATTCTGGGGTCACACAGTGGACCGCGGTCAGTTGCGACCCAATCGTATAAAACCCGGTCGGTTGCGACCGAGGTGGAAATTGAAACTCGTCAATTGCGACCCGGCCAAATGAGATCGAACATATCGTCCTATAAGCTACAGACATAGACTGCATCTATCATAGGCGTGTGCAGAGATAGACTCACGGCTGGAATGGTAATGCGCTACGACAGTTTCCAGTGTCTATATACCGTTAACGACAATCAACTTTCTCTATCGTAGAGTGAACTTTACGCTGACGTAAGGCGGTGCCAATCGTTACTAACATTTTCATGTTATTATTATAATAATACAGAAATTGCCATTATAATTCTATTCCTTCCTAGACTAACCTAACCTAACCTAACCTATCCTAACTCAACCTAACCTAATCTAACCTAACAAAAATATTGGAAGGAAGAGGTTACCCGCACAAATGAAAAAGTTACAGAACTGAAACCTCACGGATGTTTGGAATAGGATCGTTTCTACTAGTTGCCACAGATTCGGTCAGTTGCTACCAAGCGGGGCGCAATCGACTGGGTAAGAACAGGTAAAAACGTCGTTTCTTCGCAACTACCGAGACCGCGCACAGCCCTCATAAGTTAAGAAACTTACAAGTGGTCGATGCATTGTGCTATCCACGTTACCCTATGCATAACTGAAATTATGTAGCCTAAAGTACAATAACCTTAAATAGTGACTCGTCACTTAATCTATAATCGTATTTAATCTATACGTTGACTCGTTCAACTTAACAACTAAAGAGAAACTTGACTCTGTCTTTGCCTCGTTTTTATTCTTTCTTTTTCTAATTCTAAAGTATATTATTTAACGTATAGGCCTGTATAAGCTGGGGGTTACGTTTTGTCGCAACGAGAATAGTGTATGCATTTTAATGGCGTGCTAACGAACTTAAAAACTACAAGCTCGCTGAAGCTGAATACTTTATATAATTGACGTCACAAAAAGAGGAGTAAAGGGAAAAAGTATTCTCTATAATAGGCCGCCGCGGTGGAATATTTTTTATTTACACAAAGACAGGGTGATTTCGCCGTGATATACTACAGTTCCGCCCTCTGCCTTTTGGGCCGTTTATTTACGCTCGTCACAGCATAGCGTTAAGCTGTTCGTTTTCCTTGCTCTGACTTAATAAGTTGTTTTAGCCGGGCGGAAGGCTGGCGGATGGGGGCGGGGGAAAGCGACGTGACTGAAATAGGAAGTGGCAGCGAAAAGTAACTCCACCGCCGCCGACGACGGTATCAGTCAGTCTACCCTAAATAAATACGCGTTAATTATACTGTAAGTAACTAAGCCCGTCGTAGCGTGCATATCTCACTTGTCCTCTTTTAGCCGTATACAACTGAGCAATTACGTGAGTCGTTTAAAGTGGCACAACAACGGATCACCGTAAACGCTGTACACTTAACATTGTCAGATTTTACTGGTTTATAAATCGTGTTGTGTATGGTGATTAGCGGAGGAGGAAAAAGGGCAAACATTTGTTATATGGAATCTGCAGACTCTGGATTGCGGATATCGACAATTAAAACCAACGTGATGGCTTTTTGTGGAACTGATCCCGTACGGGAAAAAATTGTTATAGATGGTACTGTCCCGGAACAAGTTCGCAGTTTTGAATACCTGGGCTACAGTGTGTCTTATAATGCAAGCAACGACGTGGTGCATAAGTTGCATAAGTTCAACGGTATGTGCGGGACCATCAAACGAACTCTTAAGTCAGCAAGTAAAGGAACACGCCTAAAATTTTACAAGGTGATGGCTATTCCCACACTTCTTTATGGGTCTGAGAATTGGACTTTAACGAAAGGCCAGGCCAGTCGCATCCAAGCGGCTGAAATGAGATTTCTCAGGCACGTGGCAGGGTATACTCTCCATGATCAAAGAAAAAACACAGATATACGGCAGGAACTGAATGTTATGAGTACACTCGACAGGATCGCCCAGTATCGGCTGAATTGGTGGGAACATCTTTGCCGAATGGATGACTGCCGCATCCCCAAGCAACTATGGAACTATAAACCGTGGGGACGGAGAGGTGTGAGACGTCCGAGGAAGCGCTGGAGTGACCAGCTGTAATATTTGCCTATTCGAGACCGGAACAAACCATTCTTGGTTTAAACCTTGAGGTTGATGATGATGATGATGATAAAGATAGGGCAAGACAAAATACAACAGATGGAGTTGTTTAAACATCTTGGAAGCTTGATGAGTGAAGATATGTCCTGCACTCGTGAAATTAGAGCAAGAATTGCTATAGCGAAAGAGTCATTTAATAATAAGAAAAGACTGCTGCGTGGCAAAATTAATAAGAATTCAAGAATAAGATTGGCCAAATGTTATGTGTGGAGCGTTGCTTTATATGGTGCAGAGGCATGGACACTGAGGAAAGAGGATGAGAAAAGATTAGAAGCATTTGAGATGTGGGTTTGGCGAGCAATGAAAAAATGAGGTGGGTTGATAAAGTAAGGAATGATGAAGTTTTAAGAAGAATAGGGGAAGAGAGAAGAATCCTGAAGGTAATAGAAAATAGGAAAAGGAATTGGTTAGGTCATTGTTTAAGAAGAGACTGCTTGCTTACAACTGCCATGGAGGGTGTCATAGAAGGAGAAAAAAGAAGTGGGCGTAGAAGAATGAAGTTAATAGATAGCATTAAAATCAGAGGGCGTTACGAAGAAACGAAAAGACTGGCATGCGATAGGACAGCTTGGAGAGCTCTTACCATTTGAAGACCTGCCTTAGAGCAGAACACCAAATAATAATAATAAATCGTGGTTAGTTTTTGTATGAATTTGTTTCACACGGTGATTCAATATTTGTCGGCTGTTCTATTCAGTCTGGCACTGCACAAAACAGTTACAAATTTAGATCCATATGCGGATGACATCGCACTTATTGGGAAAAATGTCCGTATACTGCAAGAGGTTTTTGGAGAACTAGAGAGGGAAGGAAGAAAAATAGGTCTTAAAGTAAATGTTCTCGTGCGTTCGATGGTGTTCTACAAGCTTCTCGACTAGTCCTGCCGGTGTGTGTTTCTGCCAAGTATCCTCTAGAATTTCCGACTGCTTGTTAGGGACGCGTATTACGGAACCCTGCTGACTATAAATACCCCACACCTGCCGCTTAGTTTCAGTTTACTTCGGGCGATTACTCAGTACGTTTCAAGTGGCTATAAGTGAAAAGTGATATTGTGCGGTACTCTACTAGTTGACATTATTATTGTGGATAAATGTGGACAAATTTAATTTGAATTATTGTACGAGTATAATCTTGCTGGATAACGTATTGATTACAAACTGTTAGTTGTGACAATTAAAGCTGGTTTTTAGTGACTTCATTGGTGCCTTGTATTTTGTTTTCCACTGTACCATACGACGATCAAGGAGACAGTCGTAACATTATGAAACTATCCACGTCGTAGGCAAGAAGTACCCCAATAAACCTGACCACAAACGATTACAGTTTTGAAGGAGTCAATGAGTTTACGTACCTCGGAGCTTATGTTAATACTGAAAACAACGTATCTAATGAAATAACTAAAAGAATAATGGCGGGGATAGAGCTTACTTTGGTTTAGTAAAATTATTAAGATCTAGTCTTCTCACCCAAGAGACTAAACCGGAAATGCACAGAGCAATGATCAGGCCTGTAGTGGCATACGGTTCCGAGGTTTGGACATTAAGATTGCGAATACATTCAAGAGTTATGCGAAATCTTCTTCTAGTGCAGCGTTACAACTCGTAAAAATTGGGTTTCTGCCTCCTGTATCTCACTGCTTCAAAGAATTCATACTTCGCATATTTATATCAGAGCTGGAAACACCGTTGTCTTGCAAAGTTTTAGTTTAGCATGTCGGGATGATTTATTCTTAGAAATTTTGTTTACTTATGAATTATCGAGCTGCCGTGACATTCGCATCTATCTATCTATGTATCTATCTATCTATGCAGGTTTAACGTCCACGTTGGATCTACGTTACGCTTGATACATGATGCTTGAACCACACGACACTGACGCTACCGGTAGGTACTTAATAAACGTAAGAATTTCCAAACGTAAAGCAATTAGTTGCAACAGGTTATCGCCGTCATTATGAACAACACAGTTTTGGGGTCACACGCCACACTTTTCTACAGCACAAACGTCTTGCACAGTCCTCGACAACTCGAAACGTTTGGTGCAGTAACGTGGCGTCCATGTAACTGCTGTTGCCGGCGGCAACAGTACAGGAAACGAAAGAAAATTATATTAATTATAACACCGAATAAATACTTTAGTTATTGAATAATTTGAAATCCGAACGATATTGACAGGGACACTTGAAGAAAAGCCTAGCATTGGTTCCGAACTGCTGTGCACTTGCTCCGTCTTGTGTTGCCGGCTCAGACATCGGCAATGTATTACTGCGTACGGTGATTGACCTCGTAGTAGTGTCACTGTACTGGCTGGTGGAGAGGAGACTCATGCGTCCACCCAATTTGTTGCCGCTGTATAAATCGGCAAAACGCTCGGTTAGCAGCCATGTTTGTTTTCGGAACCAACGTGCAGCAGTTACTACATACAGCAGTTACTATTTGTGATATGTTCGTTTAGTCATGTGTTTCTCTGTCTGTCTTTATTATTTTTAATTAAATTATTTGTGTCTTGATTTATTCTGTGTAAGTATAATGGAGTCAGATTCGGTTAAACTGGGACCCTTTTCTTGTGCTAGCGAATGATGGAAAATACTCTGAAAAAACATTTTGGCTCTAAAAGAACACTTGATACTAGAAAAAATTCGAATTAATTTTTAGCCTGCTTTAGGCCTATCACAACGGGCAACAGCTGTTATGTACCCACGCCACTGGTTTGGTGTAAGAATAATAAAACACGAGTTAAACCGGTTTTAATTGGTACTATTTGTTTAGTGTTCGATAAAAGAACAATTCGTTCACTCATATCGTTCGTGTTGTATAAACAATTATATCTTACATGGATACAAAAATTCCAAAAATGTTGCTGGGTCCTGTTTTAGTGACATTTGATTAGCCCAAAGCTTAAACACGCAATAAGCCTACGTGAATTCTAACGACAATCTTTTAATTTAAAGAAGAGACGAATGCTTGGAACAGCAGAAACTAAAACCAAAATATTTAAAACCATTGTTAGAAGTATCATGACTTACGGCACAGAAATTTAGATTACTAATAAACACACAAGAAAAAAAATTAATGACAGCAGAGATGGACTTTTAGAGACGTTCGAAAAGAGTTTCCAGACGTGAGAAAATTAGAAATGAAGTCATTAAAGACAGAATGAATGTGAAAATTAAATTCTCGATTTTATCCAAACAAAAAAATTACAATGGTATGGACACACGAAAGACTGCCAAGGAGAGTTATGGAATGGACCCCACCAGGAAGAAGGAAAAGAGGAAGACCACCTGTCACATGATAGAAGAAATTCAGACAATATTGAGGGAACGAGAAATTGAAGAAGATCTTTGGATGGACAAGCAGCAGTGGAAGATGAAAATTCAATCACTTCTGTAATCTTTGGTTCCGGAAAATGTGTAAACATTGTGCATCCGGAAATAATAAGATGGCGAATGCTTGAACATATTCTTCGTGCTGTAACTAGTGTTCATGAATGGGATTATTAATACAAGGAACATGACCATAATCAAGATATGACTCTATCAGTTAAACGTCTGCCAAATAGAGCGTTCAGGCAGTAACGGAAACAGCCGTTCTATAACTACGTTGGCATCTAGATCATTCAGGAGTGAATGTACACGTTTATACGACAATGCGGTTTGCTGAGACGAACGGCATTTTCTTACGTTTCACAAAACGCACATCACTAAATTGTAAACTGACGCTTACGTTATCGTCGTCGAGGTAAATCAGATTTACTCTCTTCCCCTCTTACTCACCCACTCATTCTCACGCCTGTCAACTCTTTTCCTCGTTTGCACTTTACTCTCTTCTCTCTGTCCACACCCGTGTCTGTCTGTTTACGTAAATATGATTCTGACCCCGACTCGTCAACTCCAGCTCCTAATGGAGCTTATCAGATACAGACGCGAGTCGTTAGGACTTTACGACTAAACACGATCTCTGCACTCATTTCTCGCACAGTCAGTTGTAACTGTGAATACTATTATTATTTATCGCAGGGTGTAATAAGGGACGACTAGAATTTGTTATCTTTTCCCACATTTTACAGCTGCAGATAACAGTGAATAACCGTACGCACTGTGTAGTGTAAATAATTATGTGTACTCGTATGTACATATAACTGTATATATCTGTGTCTGGGGACCCATAAATACAGCGTTGGCAATTATGTGTCCTTACGAATTTCTCTTTGTCATTCTTTGTATATATCTGTATTCAATTTCTCTCCTTTGTTCTGTTTTCCTTTTCCTCTCCACTGTGCACACACAAACACACACGCACACACAGAATTGCGCACACATTTATTGGGTGTGTCTGGGCTGGAGGAGTGTGCCTATATTGTAGCATGACAGATAATGCCCATAGTTCTGAATGGAAAGAAAGATCATAAAATAAAATAAAAACAAATTTAAATCCAAGAAAGCAACATTAAAAATTAATTAAGAACCACCGTAAAGCATAATCATAGTTTGAAGTAAGAATTTCATTAAAACCATATATACAATGAATGATGAGTAAGAAAAATAAACCAATAAACTAAAAATAAAGTAAGGAAATATCCAGGTAGGATAGGAGTAAGTCAAGAAGAAACCCGAACAAGACAACATCCATGATAAGAAGGAATGCTCTTAAAAGAAATCAAAACGAAACCCCAACAGAAAGTAAAAATAACCAATGAAAGTATAACAAAAACCCAAATTTAGAAAACCATGTAAAATAGATATAAACAAAAGTGTATAAAGTAAAATTAAAAGTGAACCAATGGGAATTAGTTATATAATGGAAAAACAAACCTTCATTATCCTCTATAAATAAAATTCTTGATTTTAATAAGACTATAAAACTGATTAGAAATAAAATCAAAGAATAAAAGGGGACCAGTGCAAGTTATTATATTATATTAAATAACCTTAATGTGTCAGTGTTTAAGTTCATAAACTAAGTAAATTGTACATTTATACAACTTTAAAGTTTTTATATTGTGTCGAGAAATAATATTTAATAGAATATTATAATGACAAGTAGGATACAAGTGTTTCTAAAAACTGCCACTCTTTAGCTAACAGCATTCATTAGAATGACAGTGATAAAACAAGAGCAGGCCATAAAAAACTGAAGTGACCAAGAATAAATACCCAAAAATCAAACAAAAACAGCTAAGACTGAAAATAAAATTAGTTATAAGAAATAGTTTAAATGATGGAAGGACAGATATGTTTTATTTATAATAAGTTCAAATAACTCAAGACTGAAATGTCAGAGTTGAGTACAATTCTTTTAGTATAAAACTTTTATTATGTGTTAATAGTATTCATCAAGGCTGAAATGTCTGGGCTATTTTATGTTATAAAATATTTGTTATGAGTTAATCGAATTAATCAATGTTAATGTTAATACAACTAAGTAAGGGAATTGTAATTAAGACTGTATAAGAAAAGAAAGTCAGAAAGGGTATAAGCAGGCTGTAATATTCAAAAACCAAGTATATAAAAGCATGTGAAATCTAGGCCAAATGGCAAATCTCAACAACATTAAAATTAATATATAAGAGAAGTAAATTGATAAACCGGATGAAATTTGTATAATATAAATCCAACACAGTGTATTACAACTATACCAATACTTTATAAAGACAGTGAAGCAACATATGAAGTATTAATAGAAAAATTGTAAATGTATTAACAGTAGAACATAAGGGGAATTATTTAAATTAAAGATAATAATTAATTTAGACAACCAATTCTTAAAATTAAAGGGAATTAAGGGAAAATAAACATTTTATTTCAATTAAAGATTTTGTTTAATCATAATTATGACATAATAAAAATGGCAAACAGTTTAATGACAGGAAGTAAAATTTTAGAGCCTACATTTTCAAACTACAGTAAATATGGCATTTTGAGATAAAAACATTGTAAGAATATCTTATTTGGTATCAAATCACGCAGAAGTAACTAAGGAAAAAGATTATGTAACTATTATTTGATAAAATCAAATAATAATAAAAATGTATTAAGTAATAATGTAAGTGTCGACCATGTAACGGAAACGATAAAATTTTAAAACAATGTCTTGCTAATATTAACTGGGCTAAGACGTTTCGAATGAAGAAGAAAAGAGGGAGTTGATTATGATACGTTGAGCAGTACACATCAAACGAGCTCTCGCCAAAATATTAATATATAGTGAAGGAAGAAGCATGGCGTACATCAGCCCAAGCCTATAAAATTTAAACTCGCGAATTTTGGAAAAAACGTTCAATAATGATTAAAGTCAGTGATTTAAACCAGTTAAACAATAAAAGTGAACCACTATTGAACAGTAAACCGATAATAACCATTTAAAAACTTATAAACGATAATTCCTAATATCGAGACGAACGTGCCATTCTCTACCTTATTGACGGGAGTGAAATAGAACATTAACAAACACAATTTATCGAAGGGAATACTAACAACTGATCCAGGACAACCACACTAACTCTAGAGGAACGAATCACTATCGCTGGGACGAGAAACCATTAGAAAATCAACATTTATTTGAAGCAGATTCTTCGAGGTGCAGTTGTCTACTACATCTGAATACGAAGCGGCCATCTTTGAGTTCCCACAATTCTATGCGCCACAGCCAACATGCCTTCGAATGGTTCGAAACATTTTCTTTACTAACAATTATATATTGAATAATATGTTTGTATTTTAATTAATAAGCTTGTAATTTGTAATGTTATACTTTCTATACTTTGCCCTTTCTCTGACTATATAAAATAACAGTTCAAAGAACCTGAGAATTAATAATTTGTATAATCTATTAATTTGCCCTGAGAGAGTCGATTCATCAATCGATATAAAATCGATTATTTTACTAATTGTCAATAAAAACCATTGAATATTATAATTTTGAATCCTATTTATTCCTAACTTATAAATAGAATAATATAACACAATAGTTGAGACATAACTACCAGAACAGCTGAGTTTCTCAACTTTAAAGGAGGACAAACTTCAAATAAGGAAAGATCACAAATCGATTGTTCCTGGAGACAATCCTATTAACATAATACAAGAATTCTAATTACACAAAAGGATATAATTTGACAAAAACAATCAATAAGAAGTTCCAAATACAACAAAATTAAAATAATTAATACTAAATTAATTTAAAAAAAAATAATATAATAAAAAAAAATTTTTTTCCCAAATAATAAAGATTTCTTTTTATTAGTTACAACAAATATAATTTGTTACAATATGCGTTTCAATTAATGTAACGTATGTTTAATTTTCAGCGAGGATATATTTTAATTTTTTATTTTTTAATGAAATTATACACATTTCGATAATTAAATACGTATTATCATAATTGTTAAATATATTGTTACGACATTACAGAACAGTGTACGTGTTTGTTGAATGTGCCAGAAGAATCTCGCTCTAGAAGACCGAAATGTTACAACTGTGGAAAACGTGGTCATCTACAGGTAGACTGTTGGGAGAAGAAGATACAGAGAGAAGAGAGTGATCGCACCAATTGGAGAAGTAAAGCCTCAGAACAGCATACAGTTTCCACGCTACATAAGAATAGTGGAAACTTGACTGTTAATGGGTTTGCGGAAGGTAAACCAACATCATTTACAGTTGACACGGGCGCAACAGTATCTATTGTGCGCCCGGACTTAATCAGGAACCGACGGCCTCAAATTAGCTCTTGTACAATACAGACTGTGACTGGAAGCCCCGTCAAGGTGCTAGGAAAGGTAGAAGTACGTGCACGCCTGGGTCTTCTCCAGTTTAGCCACCAAATGTCGTTGCAGACATTGTCGATGAAGTGATTCTTGGCACGGAAATTACGAATGCCTACGGATTCGTTGTGGAATTAAGAGAGAATGTCCTGAAGTTTGGCCAAGAGAAGATAATGCTTTGCATAGTTAAAATGACAGGGTCTACCAACCATTCGATTAAGCGAGTGAAATTAGTCGAAAAAAAATTCAACAGGTCTGGTCAAGAGGAACCCTCCCTATTACAAGCAGAAATGGAGGAAGAACTAGCAGAGGAAATACAAATAAGTGTAACGACAAAGGAAGTGATTGGAAAGCCAACTATGGGTGTCGAGAAAAAACTCTTGCTTGTTCCTGAGCTGATAGAAGAGCCCGAGGGCAAAGTGGCTGAAGATGAGGTTACGCAAGAGGTTGTTGACGAGAACCAAACAAACTTGGATCAGCCAGTGGTGTTTAGGTCATCAGTACATGACGCAACGGGAGTGATTTCAGCAAAACTAGTGGTTGAGCGGAAGACTCGCATTCCTGGGAACGTGATGTTCGGATCACACGAGACTTAATTCGAAGAACCGGAGAGTTATCTATCGCAAGGACGTCCACTTAGATCGCCTGGTCCAGTATTACTTCAGAGACGGTTTGCCAGTTCGGGACGAACAGGCTTAAGGAGGAGACCGTGTTACGACATTACAGAACAGTCTACGTGTTTGTCGAATGTGCCAGAAGAATCTCCCTCTAATGTGTGTGGCATACGTGACTCTAGACGCATTCGCGAGAATTTTCTCGAAGCCGCCAGCCGCGCGGACTGTGTCAAGGCCGCAATTAATTACGTAGTACACACTGGCGCTAAGACGTAGTTTGGAACGTTCTGGTCTGTGAGCGGAGGTATAAATACATGGCGGCAGCGGCCTTAAATTTCAGTATTAGTCGCGATATATTTGCAGTGCGGTCCGAGTTTATTGTCGGGCGATTACAAGTAATTATATGGCGATATTACTGTGTGCGTTCAAGTGGCTATTAGTGAAGTGTTTAATAATCGGGCGGGATAATTGTAATACAATTATGTTTAATATTAGTGGACATTTTATTGCGTGTGAACAATTTTTATTTGATTGGTTGTAAGAGACTGTGTTGTTAATTACAAACTGTTTAACTGTGAAAATTAAAGCTGGTAATTAGTGACTTAATTGGTGTACTTATTTTGTTTTCCACTGTACATACGATGATCAAGTAGACCGTCGTAAAAATATATTTCTACAACTGGCCTATATTATGTAGACCCATAAGCTGATTTGGAATGACGAGAGCTACCAAAGCATTGAACAATATTACATACTGTGGAAATTTTTGTTTAATAAGCTTAATTTAAATTTTAAAAGTGATCTGTAAAGAGGAGTACAGAGTTTATTAATAAATTTACCAACATTAAGCAAAAATAATTAGGTCTTAGAACCAGGAATAGAATCCTCTATTATTTAACAAACATATATTTATCAGTCAGATTGTGATAAAGTTTATTTACAAGGCAGAAGTATGTAAAATTGATTATGTGTATTCTAATGTATAGGATTTTTCATTATATTGAAAAACATATCTATAGAATGGATTCAGAAAAATGCAGATAAGGTGTAACTGAAATTAAGTAAAATGTAAGCTGGTTAAGAACAAAGACGTTAAGTTAGTATTTAAAGTAAATTACTATTAAAATTAGACTATATTTCGTCAAAATAAGATACATATAAAATTTTATAATTTTACAAGAGATACTGAGAAAGCGTTAGTATACGTTTCAGAGAAGACTGTCTATTTTGAGGAAAGCGTGTATTCCGACTTGAAGAAAATGTTGCTTTCGATATGATACAATACGTTGAATACGAATATTAAAACAGTACGTTGATGTGGCCGTCGACAGGTTTGCGTGAGTATTTGTTTGTTTGGAAAGCTGTGTCTGCTGCATGTGGAACAAACACGAACTCCTAAACTACAGATAATAAGACAGTGCGAGGGCGAAAGGACAGCTGGAATCACGAGAAAATACCGACAAAGATTTTCTCAGCCGTTAGCTGGCGCTGAGTACAGACGAAGGAGAAACAGTAATAAGATTTTCCGACCTGTTCGTTTGGCTGTCTCTTCCCGCCCTTCACCTAACGTCATGTAGTTACTTTACTCTCTCTCCTTTATACGTAATTCTCTTCCCTTCTGTCGCACGTGTGCCTCAACACACACACACACACACACACACACACACACACACACACACACACACACACACACACACACACACACACACACACACACACACACACACACACACACACACACACACACACACACACACACACACACACACACACACACACACACACACAACAAGCGAATACGCTGCGGGGTGAATAGCCAACACTGAGAGTTGTCATTCACTTGAAAGCTTCGTGGAAGCCCGGTTCAAACCCCACTGTAGCAGTCAAGTCTCACATTTACGGTCTCCGTTTATTTCTGTACTGTATGTATTCATACAATTACACCAGCACATATGCGAATTGCCTTCATCGTAGGGGACGTATCCTGTGCTAAAACTTGACGTATGTACGAGGGTCAGTTGAAAAGTTCGCGGAGCGACATCTTTAGCTCAGTGGTAGAACTAAAATCTTTTGTGTGCTGATAGAGGTATATTTCGCGTGAACACCTGTTAATTTCCAGATATATCTGTCAATTTATTCACTTTTTACCAGCTGTTTGAAATTTGCCTGTCACGCGTGTTTTTAAAATGCACAAAATCAAACATCGTGTTGTGATGAATTCTCTGTTAAAAATGTTTTAGCGCCAATGGAAAATCAAACAAAGTTGTAAATGTGTTAGGAGATGCTGTGCCTTCATAAATAACGGTAAGTGGAGCACACTCGAGTTTAAACGTGGTCGTACAAGCACTGAAGACAATCCCACCAGTGGACGTCCAAAAAGTGCAACAGAAAATGACATTATTGAAAAATTTCATAAGGTGTTGGAAAACCGCAGATTGAGGAGTGGATGACGTTGCTGAAATCGTAGGCATCTCATATGAGCGAGTGAATCATACGTTAACTCAAGAACTTAGTGTGAAAAAGTGTTGTGCAAGATGGCTGCCGCATCTGGAGTTGTTGCATTTTTGGGCATCCAGTGCCGGGTGGGACATCATCATCTTCAATGCTCGTACGATCACGTTTAAACTCAAGTGCCTATGTTCAACCGTTGGTGTTGAAGTCGCAGCATCTCCTGAAACATTTACAATTTAGTTCTGAATTTCCGTTAGGGATAACAATTTTTACAAAAAATTACACCACGATGTTTAATTTTGTCCGTTTTTCAAAACACGCATAACACGTCAATTTTAAACAGCTTCTAAACAACGAATAAATTGATAGATAGATTTGGAAATTAACAGGAGTTAACATAAAATACAAATCTTGCAGCACACGAAACATTTTAGTTTTACCGCTGAGCTACAGATGTCGCTCGCGAACTTTTTAACTGACCCTCGTAGATCGCACTGTTCACAAGGTTTCATCAAGACGTTAGTGCAATTATTATTTGAAAATTATGCATTGGTTTCATCTGAATGTATGCTGGTTCCAGTCTGATATAATACGATTGATTATTCCAACTTTTGGTTTAGTTTACAAAGTATTTTTCAAATTCACTGTTTCATATAGACCTGAGCTCGCTAGCGATTTTTGTTTTTTGCTTCCAACGATAGCGAAACGTTATCTTTTCGTAGTACTTTTAATTACTGAGAAGCGAAAAGATCGTATTGGGTCATATCTGGCGAATACGGTGGTTGCGGTGTCATTAGGAATTCTGCCTAAAATTCTTGAACTAGTAATGACACCCGGACATTTAAATGCAAGTTTATAATATTGGCAATAATGTTACTTGTTTTATGTTAAGAGCAATCTTTTCGGATAGTATCTAAGAAAGAGTAAACAGATACACAGCTGCTCTTGGGTTTAAAAAGAAAAGTTTATAAATCGACGTGAATTTTCTGTAACGAAAACCCGTACAAGACCCATAAATACCCGTAAACGAGACAAAACTGTGGACTTCACAGAGAAAATTAGAAGGATTTTGCTAGGAACGGGAGACCTTAAAAACTGAGTACCTTATAGTAGGCGGTGAAGGAACAAACGTAGTTAGAACTAGGAACAAAAGTGATAAAAAAATCTTAAAAACTTCAAGTATTTGTGTGTAACAATCACATCGGATGGTAACAGCAACCAAGAATAGGACAACCAAGAAGTAAGAATAGGACAAGCTAAGACAGCAACAAAACAATTAAACAGTCTGCTTTGGAGTCCACGAATAACAAAAAATAATAAAATCAAATATATAAAACTATAGTCGAAATTATAGGCCTGTATGGAGCAGAAATTAATAAAAGAAATAAATCCAAAATAAGAGCTATGGAGATGGAGTACTGGCGGAGGTGCTGTAGACTAACAATACTAGATAGAGTGAAAAATGTAGAGATAAGACAAGCGATGGGAATCGACCTTGACATTATAGAAACAATAGAAGCAAAAAGACTGAATTGGTTCGGATACCTAAAAAGAATGTCGGATGAGAGATGGCCAAGGAAGGCATGGGAATGGATCCACCCTCTAGAAGAAAAAAACGAAGACCTAAACTTTCATGGAAAATAGACGTCAAAGATGCAATGAATGCAAGAGGACTTACAGAACAGAACTGTTTAGACCGGCGCCAGTGGAAGCTAGGTTGCGAGAGGCGGCGTCAGCCGTAATTAAATCGCAAAAAAAAAATAACAACGGGAGAGATAGATAGATTAAATTGACAGACGACAAAACTGGAACGCGTGATATAGTACACAGAAATAAAGTGAGTGATATGAAATCAAGGTGGGCAAGATATTTGGCTAGACGAGAAGTCGGTAAATGAATTCCAAACGCAAGTGACAATAAAAGACTGTGAAGGAGGCTCTTTGCAAGATGGAAAATGAACCGTTAGTGTAAAGATGTGGAGAAGATTAAATCTATGAGATATCGCTAACCAAAGACAGTGAGAAATTCGTTTGTCATTGGGGAGAGGAGTGTCGATGAGTTACTGAAAGACAGCTATTTCTGTATTGAGCAATCTTGTCCATTCATTCTGTACAACTGTACAGAAGTTAACCGGATTACCTCTCCTTGTTACAAACGCCGTAGTTGTGGGCGCTTCACACACACACACACACACACACACACACACACACACACACACACACACACACACACACACACACACACACACACACACACACACACACACACACACACACACACACACACACACACACACACACACACACACACACACACACACACACACACACACACACACACACACACACACACACACACACACACACACACACACACACACACACACACACACACACACACACACACACACACACACACACACACACACACACACACACACACACACACACACACAACTGAAAACTTCTTATAACCTATTTTCCAAACTTCTGGTTAAACATGTTATTCTTCTTAGTTTGTGCCATCGTCATATGCTTAGTCCTCTACAACTCAGGCACATATGCAAAAAATTATTTGATTCTGTTTGAATTGCGGCAGTTATCATTCGCCACACACACACACACACACACACACACACACACACACACACACACACACACACACACACACACACACACACACACACACACACACACACACACACACACACACACACACACACACACACACACACACACACACACACACACACACACACACACACACACACACACACACACACTTTTCTTCGTGTTTTTAAGGCTAGTACAATCAGAATCAGCCCATATCTCGAACACGAATTTTTTCGAACACCATACTTCCATTTCCTTACGGAACATCAGTGGCGGCTGGTGGTTGAAACATTTGGGGGTTGCAGTGGAGTTGGATGGTATTAAGTTGTTTTATATTCTGAATAGAAAATGTCCAAGTCCCCTCCCCTCCAAACAATACACAAGGAAAGCAAAATAATGCAATTTTAGTGTCAATACCCACATAACCATGAAAATGTATCCTATAAACCTCTTTTAAATTTACGATTAAATATTCTGTTACCTGATTTTACACTTTGGTTAAAATTTGAAAGGTCTGGTGTAGGCCTACTTACTCTCTTAATTTCAATTTTGTCCTCAATAGGACGTAAACTGAACAGCGTTTTCGTTAAGTTTACGACATAATTCATTGCGTCCTACCAGTTAAATATAATAAATATCTCACACTATGACAACTTAATCCTTTATATGTACTATTATTTACATTCAACTATGAATTGGACTGACATTAAATGACACTAACTACGAACTTCATAAAAAATTCGACCGACACTAACTAACTCAACTAACATAACATAATAATATTACAAATTCCAACCTGGCGCACCACGTGTTATTTACCAACAAACAGACTGGTGGCCCCGTGACGTACAAGGGAGTTTGCAGTCCCTAATCACACCAAGTGAGCCTATATCGTCGTAATAGGAACAACCGAGTCTAGCCAGCGAGAGCACTACTCCATTGTATTTCCCCTTATACAAAGCGCATCACAGTTGGTGCATACACCTCGGCAAGAGCGTGTACTGTTTTTACTATTGCTCTGCGCTTTTCAATCGGCAAATGATTAATTACGATGATTTATCTTGAAAACACTATTATTAGTTATTGTTTTATTTATAATTCTATAATTTAAAATACAATTCAGGATTTAATGGGGCTTGTGCAACCGTGCAAGCTAAGCACGGGCCGCCACTGCGGAACATGGAAGTAAAAATGTTAGAAGACCAAAAAGTGTTAAGGGTAAACGAAGCCGGAACTTATTTGTTATACAGACTTATTACCCTTGTAGGGAAAGAAAATTTAATTATTAACTATTTTATCGATTAAAACCAATAATTATTACACTTCATGTACACGTAGAAGAGGCACGCCTAATGAATGTTTCAAACGTTAACACGTCGATTACGGTCGGCTTCGCTGTGCGTGTGTATACAAACAGACGGCAATTTAAAGTATCGTTTATTGGGGACGACTGTAATTTACGCCATCGTACACAACGGACTTAACGTTGTAACGTGTTGAGGAAAAATTGCTCAATAAACTGGCTACGCAGCAACTATACAAATATTTGCTCGCTGTTTGTTGCCGAATGTAGCGGGCGTTGGGCCCATTAAACGGCCGGTTCACACTCGTAAGGTGTCGAAATAATCCAATTACTTTCCTACCAAGCCGGAGAGACACCTTCGGTCAAAACAAAACGACGTTGATCAATAAACGGAAACCGAAATACATCGGGTTTCACCGTTCAAACGAATATATTGTACCAAATTAATATTATTTAATTTCATGACAAGAGTCATCTGAATTAGAGAAAATTAATACTTCCTGGAGAAGCATAAGAAAATTTGACATACATATTATTATTGGTATCCAAGTCACTTTGTTATTTATAAATTAATGAATTACCTTAGATCCGTCGTGTGACTTTGTTTTAGGGCCTATATTTAGAATTACGCGTTTCGGAACATATGTTCCATCATCAGATTACTTCACTCGGTTGAGATCGTCAAATGTTAATATCACATACTCAATTGTTAAAAATACATGTTAGTATGGGTGCGCACCCAATGAAGGCTGACCGGATACTCATAGATACTCATGAATATCGTATATAATTACGATATTATTACTGACGTGTGTTTTTAACAATTGAATATGTGATTTTAACATTTGACGATCTAAACCGAGTGAAGTAATCTGATGATGGAACATATGTTCCGAAACGAGTAATTCTAAATATAAAACAAAGTCATATGACGGATCAAAGGTAATTTATAAGAAAATTGTTTATATACTTATTCTTAGTTGGAAAGAAGATCAAATAAGACTATTCAATACTATTAACAATTAGCACGTTAATGGGAATATTAAAATAACATTAATTTTTCAAATTTAATTTATTTTTAAAATTTCATGAAATTGTAACAAAATTGTTACACATAGAAACGAGGACACTTAAAATCTGAAAGTAAACAGCTACACGTAATAAACGTAAAAATTAATATTTTCTTATCCAAGCGTATCATCGTGTTGTCTGTATACCTGTCAGTTTTGTTGATGCACGTTTCACCAGTGTTTTCCGGTATCATCAAAGTGTGCATTATGTATATAGAGTATACAATTATATATGTTATTTGTAATTGCCGATTTCGGACATTGCCCGAATTTTTTGCTCACTCCGTGCCTGTGCGAGAGGCAAAATACTTATTTCGCGAAGTGAGCATTTTATTTCGGACAATGGACGAAATGAATTATGCACTTCGAAGAGTAAGTATTTTAGTTTTATTCACTTCGCGAATCGCACATTTTACTTTTGCTGAGTAGCCGAACTGATTATCCCTCGCAAACGTGGCTCTTTTCTATCTTATCATTCAGCAGGAACCACTTTCAAACAGCCCCAATTATAGATTCATAGTGTTAGAAGAGGTTTCTGGTAAACGAGTTACTGTACGAAAGGAAGCAATTATCCAAACAGGGCTTTGTTCATTGTGGGTATAAGAAGAACTGCACCAACAAACAATACTTATGCATGAAAGATAACACAAAATGGAACTCAATGCCATAGCAGTAGCTCTCTTCGTAATATGTAATTACATACGTTACATACTAATGACATTATAATAAGGGGAAACTATCATTTCACAACAGCAATACGCTGTATTAAATCACAGCTTAGTTATAAAGAAAGATTTTAAAATTATTATTAGATTCGTAGTTATTGTATATTAAGTTTAATTACTTTACTTACATTACTGTGTAATAAAATTAGGCGCAAATAAATGTTAATCTTTATGGAATGTAATAAAATAATAAGAAAGATTATAAACCAAACCAAAATTTCAGCTTCCAAAATAAAACAAAACAAAACAAAAGTAACAAAATATGAATGAGTGTGGCGCGTAAACTTGAATGCGTATGTATAGGACGGGTCTGGTCAAAAGTGAAACATGCGCTTTGCGAGGTGAGTAAAATACCACTCCGCGGAGCCGGTATTTCGACTTGCACAATCCCCGAAGTAGAGTTTCATTTCGACCAGTGTGTAAATCAAAATACCCATTGCGCGAAGTGCGCAATTCATTTCGCCCATTGCCCGAAATAAATCGCTCATTTCACGGAGTGTTTTGCCTCGCGGATTGCGCGGAGTGACCAAAAAATTCGGGCAATGCCCGAAATCGGCAATTGCGAATAACAAATATACTTTAATGTCATACGCTCGGCTTACCAACGAAAGCAGCAGCTTATCTCCTCCCGTAAAAATAAGTAGGGTAATGCAAGGCAAGAGTCCGCATTGGGTAAGAGTCCTAATACGTCGTAGTTACTCTTATACGTCTAGTTCTCTTAATAGATGTTGTGAGTTGGTGTCTGGGCTGTTGAAGAAGTGCATTCTGCTGGCTAGACACAGCAAACAAGGAGTCTAGCACCATTACGGTGAGTGAACAGTAACGTTGTTTAATTTTGTGGAAGTTGAAGTTATTTTACAGTGTAATTTAAGAGTATTTATACAAATATATACTTTCTTATTATTTGTTTTCGACAGTACATTATTAAAAGGTAAGTCTGAGGTTACATATCAACTTAAAGTTAGTGGTCAATCTTATTTTATTGAATCATAATAAGTCAGCAAAAAGTATAGAACACAGTGGGGCAAGTTTCCGGGGGCAAGAGTCCTCTTGGTCTCCTGTGCGGATCTTACCCAACATAAACAAACTTCACATTGCAATTAAATAAAACTTGCAGGGAGTCCCGCTGATTTCAAAGAAAGAAGAGGAATATCGTGTTCCGGGAAAGTTTATTATTGCGGAGGTTGTGGGCACCTTTACGAATCCCCCCCTACAGACTGGATCATGCGTCGTCAGTGTAGTACGTGGTGGGAAGAGCCGTGCACGAATTACAGTGGATTGGGCCATTTCGTGTGCGATAAATGTCAGTAGGACTCTTACCCTACATAGACCGGACTCTTGCAACTTTCCTATTTTACATGCTTTTGTTTTTTAATTTTTTTACCAAATACTGTAGTAAATATTGTTGTGTACTCGTTACATTTGTTAGTATATAGTGTAACAAATAAGCCAGTAATTTTCAATAAACTTTATTTTGGTTAAGGAGCTGAGAATTTGTTATTGTATTTTAAGTGCGGACTCTCGCCCCTCCTTCCTATATCTCGTTTTCTATTGACAATTGTTATTAGAAACTTCTAATTTCAGTTTAATATTTTCAACACACACACACACACACACACACACACACACACACACACACACACACACACACACACACACACACACACACACACACACACACACACACACACACACACACACACACACACACACACACACACACACACACACACACACACACACACACACACACACACACACACACACACACACACACACACACACACACACACAGAAACGGCACGGGTGCTTCTGAGCTTTCTTGGAAAAATTCGGACATGAGTAGAAGTAGGATTCACGTTGCCTACACTACCAGTATGCTCTCCGCTTCAACCACTGGGTTCTACAGACTTATGGAACGCTAAGGAACTCCAGCGTACCGAAGGAGACACTAGTAGAGCCAGTGACGTTACAGTGTTATGCCTACACGCCATTCTTGAAAATCGCCACGAACCAGAGTAAGAGCTTCGGCTGAGATCTGTCTCTGCGAAGTAGTCCCGTAGTTTCACAGGATTATCATAACTAGAATCTGTATGTAAGGAGAAAGTTTTTAGTGGTTAGACCAATACCTGGGGAGTCCCACATGTGCGCGCATAAAGGATAGACCTATTTCGATTGACACTCACACAGGCACACAGGCCCCCCCCCGCCACACAGGCACACAGAAAATATAAAACTGCTTTTAGGTATACGTTTCTTATAATCTCCCTAATACATTAGTGTATGAGGGCTGTTGTTATGATTTTCTGTTAAATTTTTACTACATATTCCTCAAGGGATAGCATGAGGCAGAATTACCACCCGACTCCTCTGTTATCTGAAGTAGGAATAGTACAAAAAAAGGTTAAAAAGACGGCAGAGAAAAGTATCGCTACCGATGGATTAGAAGTGAGAGTGGGAGACGTAGAAGTGCTTTTAAATTATTCGGATTGACTAGACGCAATGAAGATCGATTACTGGAGAGGAAGATTACTGTGTCCTTGCAAGACAAAGTAATAATTCAAGAAATTAGAGCAAGAGGGGAGATCGATATATATATCTAAGAGATAAGGGCAAAATAATTTAATAATACAAGACACGTTAAAATAATGCCGAAGGTGACCTAAAAGTATACAATTGGCAGTAAACAGCAAAAATAAAAAGAGGATGACCGATAGTTTTGTGGAACATGAATAAATATACAGAGAGCCATCAACAATGAGATATTTGGAAAGAGAGGAAGCCTCAAAAATGAAAACACCTAGGTCGTAAAAACATCGGACTTCGTAATTTCAACTAATATCTTAGTTTCACGTATTTGGTGTTTGCACAAATTCGAAAAAAATTTACGTTTTATTCAAACGCCTTAAAATGAAGTAATGTTTTTCAACTATGGGGGTTAAGCCGATTATCTTGCAGAAAGCTGTACGGCCCTCTAAAATTCAAGGTAAGTTGTTTTCTTTTCAAAATTTAATCAGTGATAAACGTTTCCACAATAGGAGCGGGCGCGGAGTAAGTTAAACAGATGTCTATTTTAATTAAATTTTCATCCAACGTAATAGAAATGTTTATACAAGTTTTGATTACTTCTGTTTTAATAAAATTAGTAGACAACAGAGGAGAAGATTTTTACCGCATTTTCGTTGTTAAAAACGTGACTGTAAATGATATTATAATCCAGTTATTTCAGTTTTGAATACTTAATATGCTTTTATTACGGACAACAATTCTAACACTAATATACTTGTAGCCTTACACGGCTAGAGTCAATGTTGTTAAAATTCATTCTCGGGCTGTTTGGCCGTGGCCCATTGTTTCTAACTAAAAACAGACGTTTCGACAGTACCATCGACTGCCATCATCGGTGTAAAATTCGAGGTGTACTAACGTAGGGTGATCTCTAGCGTGTACCACCCTACGTTAGTACAGTTCGAATTTTATACTGATGATGGCAGTCGATAGTACTGTCGAAACGTTGGTTTTAGTTAGAAACAATGGGCCACGACCAAACAGCCCGGAAATGAATTTTAACAAAATTTTAACACTAGTTTCGTTGCAAAATCACAAATGTTATTTAAATTGCGTTCAATTAAGTACTGGCCGACAGGTTCTATTTTAATAATTTAATTCCCTTTCATTATATCTTATGGTACAATTAATGATCTTACACGGCAAGTCTTCGCTTATCATGTTCACATATTTATATTAGTTTACTACATTTTTTTTCCATATTGAATTCTTTTTGAAAAAGTTATCTACTAAGGTAAGGTGAAAAGTCGCGGGCCTGAATAAGAAAACAACACTTTTTCATAATTAGCGTTTATTTTTCTGCATAATCTGTATTTAGCTCTATACACTTTTTCCAATGATGTTCTAAAGCGGTTATGCCAGACTGATAAGCTGTTTTGTCCTCAAAATAGCTGTTTATAGCATCGCTGATTTGATTGTCATTAGTAAATCTTTTCCAGGGAGCCATTTTTGAGGTTAGGAAAGAAGTAGAAGTCACTCGGGGCTAAATCGGGCGAGTGTGGTGGGCAAGGAAGCAATTAGAACTCCATTTCTTTGATTTTAGCCATCGTAACACTTTCTTTTTCGCTAAATGTGGCCGTTTTTTCTTGATTTCGTCGTTTACAAGGTGCAGTAAGTTTACATAGTACACGCCATTAATTGTTTTCCCCTTTTTAAGGTAGTCAATGAAAATTACTCCACGATCTTTACTCTCACGAAAATTACCCCCCCCAAAAAAAAAAAAAACTGTCGCCATAACCTTACCAGCAGAAGGAATATTGTCTTTGGACTTAGTTCGCCTTTTGTGGTTTTTTGATTGGACTGTTGTTTGGTCTCAGGAGTGTTGTAGTGGACCCAAGTCTCAACAGCGGTTATCAATCAATGGAAAACTTCGGTTGCATGGCTCTATAGAATGCAAAACAATCTTTTGAAACATCCTTTCGACATTGTTTTTGGTCGAGTGTCAGCAAACGCGGCACACATCTAGCGCACAGCCTTGTCATTCACAGACGTTCGTGTAAGATATTGCGCACACGTTCCGTTGATGTAACAACACTCTCAGCTATCTCACTCACTTTCATTCTACTGTCTACCAGAACGGTTTTACGGATTTTTTCCATTTTTTTCTGACGTAATCACTTCAATGAGATGTTCTATACGTGGGTCGTAAGTTATGCTTGTTCGATCCGTCTTAAATTCAGCAACCCGGCGCTTAACCACTGTATTCGATGAAGAAGAGTCCTTCAAACTTGAATCCAGCTTTTTTTTAACTTGGCTGCAGTTAAGCCTTTCAAAAAAAAAAAAAAAATCAGAGCACGGAATTCCAGTCTATCTAATGTGCCCGATGCGCTTACAGAGGTGGACTGTGCCACTAATACTAAAGAACTCATTGACTTGAAGTCATCTAATCTAAGCCTACAAACGATGAAGTCATACAACTCGGTCAAAATAATGAGCACAGTAGTGCTATCTCTGTATCAGGCCCGGAACTTGTCACCCTACCCTCGTACCATCTTCGTCGTCGTCGTCGTTATCATCAAGGACGGATTAGAAGCTGCCTAGACTATGACCATAACCATGACATGACCATGCTGCCATCAGACTGGTGGCCCCCTCGATTCAAAATTCAACCTTTTATACATTATTTACACTGATAAATGGCATACACAATTTCGAAAGTTAACAATTACTTTATTAAACTCTCAAATTACAACAAATATTAAGCTAACTAGTGATTACAATGAGCATAGTAGTACTTAGAAAATACTAATCGATCCATTTTTTCTTGATTTTGCCTTAACGAAATCTTGTATAATTTGGTCTAAATCGAGCGATTCAAGTATCTCGCTTTCAATATTAAAGCGAATTTATTATATAATTATTATTTCAGTAATGATAAATGATATCATTATATAATATTTCATCATTATATTTCGCTTTCAACCTTGCTAACGAAGGTAATCTCTCATCTCCCATAGTTGAAATCAACATATCTTTAATGCGTTTTTATACAGAAAATGATCTTTAAGATTCGCAGTTAGCTATTGGAATCGTAAAAAGCAGACGATAAGCAATGCATATATTTGGAAATATAACAGTCATTTTACAAACAATAATCCAGTTTAATACTTTGAGCGGACAAAATGTAGTATCATAGAATCTATCATTTTCATTCTAACTATTTGAAAAAAAACTCTATCGTGCAATTTTACTCGCAGCACAAAGTACTTCAATTCTTTTAGAAGGTCGTTATTCAGATCATTCGAGTAAACCTCTATAACAGCTTTCGCTTGATTTTCCAACTCGACACTTTCCATGTTTAATAACTGCATAAGAAATCCAAACAATTGCGTAATATGATCATAATATTTGCTTCGCTTAGTCAATTCAGCTGCATGGTGCCCCCTCTGACAGCTGAGGCACTGGTGCCCGGTGCTGCAGCATACCCTAGCGTTACAGATAATCCGACACTGGTCATCGTCATCATTATCCCCGTCATAGTCACCGTTCAAACCATACAAACCGTTGGACAAGTATAAAGAAAGGTTTGATCGAGTCGTTTTAAATATGAAATCCTCCCATGAAATTACTTAGATAAGACGAATATAAAACAACTATACATGCAGATCATATTAGCTTTGTGTAACATCTTTACTACGGCGATCCGTTTTGAAGTGTATATCGTAGGCCGAATACAAACTCCGTAGTTAATCATTTCGATATATTACGTGTATTCCACATTTTTCGTACATCTTCTTGTGTTTCCTAGTACATTAAAAGAATTATTCATTTTTTCTTTTTGTTTTTAGTTCTTGCCGTTGTCTATCTTGTATATTTTTTTACCATAACATAGCTTACTCCTTTTGTGGACAAAAACTGCAAAGGAAAGCAAAAGGTAATTTTTGTATTTGCATTTGCATATTTAGCTTTATGTGTGTGTATTTTGTTCCTGAAGATATTTGAAAGGAAGCTTCTGAGACGGATCCTGGGCCCTATATATAGAAATGGGGAATGGAGGATACGGCATAATGATGAGATGTAACTTATTGTCACTTCAACGAACCAACGGTAGAAGTGTACGTAAAACTGTGGAGGCTGCAATGGGCTGGCCATGTCGTAAGAATGGATGACAAACGAACACCTAAAAGAGTCCTCATAGGGAGTATGGATGGCATAAGACCAAAGGGCCGTCTAAGGAAAAGATGGGAAGATACTGTTGCTGTGGATACAAGAGAGGTGTTCGGAGTGCGAGGATGGAAGTCCTTTGCTACTGACAGAGAGGTGGAGGGTTTTGATTATATTCGTACACATTGAGCTCTAGTTACAGACTTAAGTAATTAGATACGATTACTGTATTCTATTGCGATAATATTCAGTATAGTTTCTTCTGCAAGTAGTGTATTGCGTTTTTGTTGTTTCAATACCTGACGCACTTTTCACTGAAAAATATCATCATCATCATCAGAGGTTTGTAAGTAAATCAATAACAATTGAAATAATTCTATGTTAATATAGAAACCTACGAATAATCGAATTTGTTTCGATTTTAATGTAAAATAACTGATAATCGATTTAAGTCGATTAGTTAACAATTGTTTTAACGTTTATTTACTTAAGCAGGTGTTTTTCGGTTATATTGGAAATATGTAATTTTTATATTTTATTTATTTTAATAACTTTATGATTTTAAATAGATCGTCTTGTTTTTTTAAAATTTGAGTTTGTTCTTTAATTAATTAATTATTGTTATTGTGTTTGTAAATATTAAGATTTTCCCAAATATTCATTTTTTGACCTTTTTGTATGTTTTTAATTAATTTTATATTTTCGATGCCTGGAAATTGGTAGTTGTTATTTAGACAATGTTTGACTAAATTAGATTTATAAACATTTGGTTTTAAAAAAGCATTGCGGTGTTGAAGGAATCTATGTAGTAGTTTTTTCATTGTCTGGCCTACGTAAAATTTATTGCAATCTGGAGATTCCATTTTGTGTATTCCATTTTTATTGAGAATATTGGATTTAGTTTTAGGTTTTATTTGCGTTAGGGTACTTAGGTTTGATTAAAAATTATATTATCTGTATTATAAGATATTTTTAAATTTGTATTTTTAAATATTTTATTTAGTTTTTGAGTTATTTTTTTCATAATAAGTAAAGGCTGTATATTTTATATTACTATTAATAGGTGAATTTTTAGATATAGTGTTGCAGTGGATTTTATTAGTGAATTTATGATTTATTTTATTTTCTAATTTACCATATAATTACTGCAAGATTCGTTGAGTTACGTATACAGATCTATCGACCCTATCGACCACGCCAGCGCGCCTCTAAGCTCCTGCGGGCGATGCCTTAAGGGCGCCACGGAGGCGCGCCTTAGGCCTGGATACTGACTGGAGCAATTCACTTAGCGATGGCCCCATGATGTGCACGCATTTATCGTGTATTGGTGGACTGAACCCTAACTCCTTGTGGTGAGCGAACGATCGAGCTGTACTGTTAGAACCTAGCGTTCATCGGGCTCCGGCCTGGACAACGCAAACAAACCCTGCGAGGCATGTGCATCTTCTGTCTCTTTTTGTGTTTTTGTTAGGAACTTGTTTTTCAACGCGTGTGGTCTTTAGCTAGGCGATCTGAAGGTTGTAAAGACGCATTCGCCGCCTTTCAGTTTTGACTCAACGTGTAAGAATGAGTACCATGGATAACATGCTAAGGTAATATGGTTGGCCGAGGCGTAGTACTGACCACAATACTGTACAGCACACGCAAGCAGTCGTGATCGTTTGTTCGTAGTACAATTCCGGAATATGATTTGTTTTTTCATTTATCTGCGTATCTGTTTAGCATTTAGAGAAGACACAGTGACGTGAAAGCTTAAGAAAATTCAGGATTCAATGTTTACAGAAGGAAACGTTTTTGTAAACTTGGTACGGAGTGAGACTTATTTACGTGTACAATTTATAATTTTAGCTAACGTGAACAAAATCGCGTTACTAATTAATGCAAATTAATTTTAAAATCAGACTTTTATTACTTTGACTTTAGATATATTTTTAAAACGTGAATGTAAAATTATAACGAAGAAAATGATATTACGTCATGTTCAGCAACGTATAATAATAATATTTCTGTCACACAATGTAGGTCGCAGATTAATACCCCGGTCACATTTTGAGACAAATTGATTTTAAGCCGCTTTGCAGAGCATACTAAAATCACAGAATAGCAAATTTCTCTTAGGTAATTGAATATTCCTTTTACATTTACCGTTCGGGCGGGTGGTTTTTGTTTTTTTAATGAAAAATATTCTTCTGTTGGAACAAGGATTCTACGCAAAGCGCAGAACGTTGTACTGACTACAGATTAATTTGACGTACACATTTAGTCATCGACCAAAGCTTATTATTGCAATGGGTAAATCGAAACTAATAGTAGGCCCTATCCAAGAGTGTTGTAGTGTTTTAGGACATTTTCAAGTGATACCAAGAAGTCTAAAGTTTGGGAATCACTGCCTAATAAAATAGTCGTAGAAACCATAAAATAATACATTTATTGTGAAATAACAAAGTTTTTGTGTTGGTTGTTAAACATATTTTGAGAGAGAGGGATCAGTCAATAAGAGAGCAAGGGGTCATACTAGCTGAGGGTCCAATCTGAACAGGAAACAAAGTGGCCATGCGTCATACTCAAACATACATCCGCCCAGGCCAGATTAAATAGCGGTAGAATTCAGTACTGTAAGTATTATCAACTCTGGGTTCTTGAGAATGACATATTTAAATTTACTGTGGGAAAGTCGTTAAAACCGATAAGAATCAAACAAAAAATTGTAAAATTCCAACCACACTACTAGAAATTTAATTGTAATAAAAAAGGAGGAAAAAGAATTCGTTAATGTTTCATAATAAAAAATTAAAATTATTTTTTGAAAAAAATTGAAAATTAAAATTCTTTGACGACTAATGTGGGAAAAAAATAGACAGTTCCGTATCTGGTGTAACAATTTTTCTTTTGTTCGTTTAATCTCCAACTGTACGGTGTAAACACGGTAAAGATATCCATTAGATGCAAGAAACAGTGATTGCGAAATCTATGAGAGAAAAATAGATGAGGAATCGTAACCTCGTGGACGTTTGTGAGGAATAATGTGGTCGAGAGTTATACATAGTATGAAATATTTAACAGAAATACGAATTATTTACTATAAACGGCTATTTGTTTAGTATTGATAAGGTTCTCCAAGTATTCTAATGCATGTATATAAAAAAGTTTTTAATGCGTGTACATTTTTTGGGCCGACGCTGAGCAGGTACACAATATCGCCAGTACGAATGTCTTGTCGAACGAGTTCATTTGTTCGTTGATTTATAGAATTTTAAATAAATTTTTAACAATACAACGTTTTGTATGCTTTCTGTTTTTTAAAAGTTTGTGTCACGTTATGCATGCTAATCAGTCTGTATTTATTACCCCCGCTCGCGGTGGGTTATGTTTCAGGGTTTACATAAGTTTTATTATATCCTGATTGCTTCATACTGGACTGTCTCCACCATCACCAGATCTTAAACGTGAGTCTACTTTTTTTAGTAGATCTACCCTACTTAGCCGATTTACCCAGCGTTGCTCGGGTTCATAATTTATTCATAGGCTCATACATTTCTTTTTCAAAAATTACCACTAACTTTTAGCGACGAAAAATAAACCTCTTTTCCATGCTATTTTAAATTTAAATCTTTCAAATGTAGCTTGAATACTACAGTAGTTTGTTATACAACATTGCAAAAATTTGAATAGAATATTACAATAGTTTTTGTTTAAATGAACATGCGTGTAGTTTTAAAATAAACATGTATTTGAAACTTACACAAAGGTACAAAAACAAAACTTATACAAATATACGATATGCATACAAATAAATACAATTTTTAAAATACAACAGTAAATTTAAGGGTGCAACGACAAAGTCTATCGCAATGCTTGCCTGTAAACGATATTTTTCGTCTTACCTCCTGGAGCTCTAATAAAGAGGTGTTTTTGTGAGCCAACTCTGGAGCACGCTACATAGAGCTGTCCGTGAGAAAAACACGGGGATTCTAGGTGAACACCACACCACTTGATTGATTGCCCCTGCGCCTTGTTAATTGTGATGACAAAAGCAAGTCGCACAGGGAATTGCAATCGCTTGAAACTGAAGGGCATATCAGTTGGGATCAATGGTATTCGAGGAATGAATACGTCCTCACCCTTTTCTTTGCCTGTTAAGATTATAGCTTCTATGACGTTAGCTAAAAGTCTTTTCACGGTGAGTCTGGTACCGTTGCAAAGTTTCGGTGGATCTAAATTACGTAACAGGAGGATAACAGAACCGATTTTAAGCTGAAGGCGATGTGGTGGCATTCCAGTAGGGTCTAGTTAGTTCAGAAATTCTATGGGAAAATTCACTGCGTCATCAGCGTCCACTACTGTATCAATAGATTTGTACTCTGTGACTGGGCCTGGTATCATATTATGAATTCGGCTGTTCAACTCGTGCACGGCATCGTTTTTAGCTGCAAGAATGGGTCTTTCGCATAACCATTCGTGATTTCTGTAATTTTCAGGTATACCTGGATAAATTTTGTCGATCAGTTCTTCAACCGTTGCAACCAGAGTGCAAAAATCATGTGGAAAGCTAATTTCGCCGTTTGATTCAGTCGGAAATGTGCCTTCACCGATTTGTAGAAGTTTATCTGCAAAATGTTGGGCCGTCTCATCTCCAAAGAGCCGAACTCTCATGTTTGTTTTTAATGTGAATCTTTTAACAAACTTCCACAGAGATGAAGTTTTCAGGCAAGCATTGAGTTCATCCGACGGAGTTAATTTCGGTATGACTGGAAGAGTTTGTCGAAAGTCACCAGCAAGAACCAGCAGAGATCCTCCCAGCAACTGATCATTCTTTCTCAGGTCTCGCTGAGTCCTGTCAAGGGCTTCTAGGGATTTCTTATGGGCCATTGTGCATTCATCCCACACACTAATTTTGTACATTCGTAGCTCCGTTGCCTGGGCACTTGTTTTGCTAATATTGCAAACAGGGTATTCTTCCATATTTACTTTTAGAGGCAGTTTTAATGCCGAGTGCGCCGTCCGTCCACCATCCAGGAGAGTAGGCGCTATGCCAGAGGAACCCGTCGCAAGTGCTGTCATTTTTTGATCGAATTTCGGGGAGGATCAAATTAATCAAAAAAGTTTTACCTGTTCCCCCTGGAGCGTCTAGGAAAATTATACCTCCCTTTTCTCTGTTGACACATTCCATGATGCCGTCATAAGCTTTCCTTTGATCATCCATCAATAGAGGTTTATTGGATTCAATACATTTTTTCAATTCTGTGGTATTGTAATTTTTTTCACGGAGAAGATCTCCATTATTTGCGTCGTCAGAGTTTCTTTCCGGAGCTGGTAGCCCAAACTGTAGCAAAGGTTTGCTACAAATCGATAGACATTTGTGCTCTAGTGTAATGAGAAATTCCTTAAATATTTCTGCAGAAAATTGTATGTTATCGTTGACGTTGTTTCGGCGAAGTCTGGCAAGGATGTCTTCACTCATGCTTTCGCGGTATTTCTCCCACAAAATTCTGGGATTAGATGGATTGCAGGTAGTCAAGATAATTGCAAACAAATTTCGTATTTGCTCAGGAGATGACGTTAACGTTGCTTCGGACATCGCTTTGCCTCAGTGTACATCATCTTCCAGCAAACCCATTTTTTGACAGGCTTCCCTGAAGGTGTTGCATACTTCACCATTCAGAGTTTTAAGCATTTCGTAAGAAGCTGGTCCCCGGACTGTATGAAGCAGCATTCTTAAGAAAAAACATTCGGCATTATTCAGGTGAACAGTGTACACACGCCCTAAAGCCTCACTTGCAACAACGTCACTGCCCAAAACAGGTACTCCTTTTTTTCTTTTGGAAAAAATTTTCCTTCCAGAATCCCAGGTATAGTAGCGAGTAACTTCCGAATATAACAATGTCCTTGCAAATGCATCCTGTTGACGTAACTGAAAGAAGGCTGTCAAAGTTGTCCTGGGCGGTTCAGCAGCAACTGCTTGTGCATTTTCTTTTGTGAAGTAGACTCTTTTGCCATTCTCTAAGTGTACGTTCAGGTGAAGGACTGTAGGATGCCTCTCATGAATGGGAAAACAGCATTCGCCAAACTGCCTCGTTGCTGCTTATGTATCGTCCCAACTGATAATTTGATATCTCATCATCCTCACTGGCCTGCCTTCGTCAAACCAAAGACAGCCATATCACTGCCCTTGTAATTTATGGATGTTACTGAATTACAGTATTCAACATTTATGTGAGCCTGGAACATTTTAGAAAGCAGAGGTGAGTACGGAACTACCCACTTGTTGTCGATCTCGATTTCCTCGCCTCGAATACTTAATTTTACTGTGTATCCACTATCTTCTGGACCCCTTCTCCTATACTCGCGGTAGCCGTCATCCCCAGTTTATGTCTCCTTAATCAATTGTCTAGGATATTTCTTGCTACATCTCCCGTCTTTCATGCAAGGTGCATTCTGGTTAATGTTTCCACATGGCCCGTGTACCATGTTTTTTTTACTACATCCGAAAGAACTTGATCTACTTCTGGATTTGGAAACTCTGCAGAAATAACATCGTCTATTTGGGTGGGATGAATTTTTTCTTTCAGGCAGATTAAGTTATGAGAATGCGGAAGTCCTCTTTTCTGCCACTCAATAGAATACATCCAACATCTGGTTTCTCCAAAGACGTGGCTCTTGTCAATACATTGATTAACTTTTGTTGTTTTTATCGAAAAACTCTGGCTAATAAGTCATGATGATCATTTGATGTTTGCCCATGAGTTAGTTCTTCCTTTAATTGTGGCCAAGCTGGATTACATGTAAATGTAATAAACAGGTCGGGACGTCCGTATGATCTGACGTAGGTCATAGCATCTTGTGCGTACTCATGCATTTGCCTGGGACTTCCTGTAAAAGTGGCGGGCAAAATCATCATTTTTCCAATATCGTCGACATTTCTCTCACTCGCAATGTCGTCTCTTAAATGAATATATTCTTCACTCCGAAGCTTTTTTGGTTACGTCTCATTCAGATCCTCAGATTCAGCCACCCGGGATGTTCTGGCACGTTCCGCATGTCCTGAAGTCGTTTATCATCTGTTTCGTCTGTTCTCAAAAGCTTGGCTTTGTTTGCTTTCGGTTGAGTTTGACCGATGAACTTTCTTTTCCTTCTAGGCATCACCAGATAACAAGGCTAAAGTATATACCCTGATAATATTGACCGAACACTATAATCTGATTTCACGCGCTATCAAGGAATTGATTCTTATGCTCGCTTATATCTTACTTCGATTTGCAGCGCACCTGCTTAAGAATCTGTCATAAAAGTTATTCTTATACCTCGAGAAGAATTCTGTTGCGCGTAATGCGCATGCTCGATTTCTGCCTTCATGCGAGTGCGAACGGCGAATTTAGTTATCCATAAAATGCACCTATTCTTGTTCTAACGTTATATTACGTCTATATTGTATAATCTTCCTTATATTGTTACGTTCTCATTCTCGCTGGAGGAATACTCTGTAGCGCACCTGCTTAAGAACATGTCATAAACTTTATTCTTATTCTGGAGAAGAATTCTGTTGCGCGTGATGCTCCTGCTCGATTTCTAACTCTGGGAGAGAGCGAACAGCTAAATTAGTTTTCAATAAAATGCCTACATTACTTGCACGCACTGCGTATTTAACTGTCGTTTTATAATTCATTGTGTTAATGTTGAAATAAGGTATTTGTTAAATTAGTGTCTCCTAAACTTATTCTAACAATACAATACTTCTATAGATTTCAGCTTCTCAAATTTTAAATTCAAACTGAAGCAAGCGCATTTATATTGTCTGAACACTACGATCTGAATACATTCGCTATCAAAACGTTGTTTTTTATACTCGCTTATAACTTACTTCGATCTTAACTTACCCACTTTTAAATTCAAACTGAAACAACTCTGAATTAACGCACTATTAAGAAGTTTCTTAAGATGCATACACCACCTTCGATATCATAACCTATATCTTTATTTATAATTAATGCCGGTATGAACTTAGAAACCTTGGTTAAATTGTCGGATATGGTGCACGATTTTTCGCCAAGCAAAAAGAGCAACAATAATATTAGAAATGTAAGGTTAACAGAATCGAGAAAAAAGTTTCTCATTAAACTACAAAGGTATTTATTTTGTTGGTTGCTATGGCAACCAGAATGTATTCTATTAAGTTGCCATGGTAACCAGATCTAATAGTTTTTTTTAGACCCCAAAGGACCCTCCAAAGGATTGTATCGAAAAAAAAAACACCTGTCCTATGTTGGTTCTCCCGTTGGGTAAAATATTTGTGCCTAGTTTGGTTGAAATCGGTCCAGTGGTTTAGGAGGAGATGTGGAACATACATACATACATAGATACATACAATGACTTTTATTTATATTAAGTTGACGGTGGAGACTACTAGACCTCGTCTAGTATGAAGCACTTTGCTGTTCAATAAACACGTACGACGGAGTTCAAATTAGAAACATTGCTAACAAATTTTAAGGTATTTCTTGATAAAACTAACACTAAAGAATTTATTTTGACAGGAAAGGTGTTTCCATGACTATTAAACGTTTTGAAACTTTAAAAATTAAAATCGGTATGGAGAATCGTACATGACTTCCATGTTCTAATTAATTATAAAATTATTTTTAATATGTACAATCAGAACGAAATCAAATATATCAGCATGCTTTTGGTAAAAACGCTGAGAAAGATAATCATTGTACATAGTTGTTAATATTTAAAAAATAAAGTATTAATTTGATTAAATTATCTTTTATTCGCAAAGAAAGCGATTACCGCCCAGCGTTTGTAATCTGTGAATTTATGAAAACGAAAAATTATTTTGTTTACGTATTCGTGGTTACGATATTTTGTTTACATAGAACGATATCAATTGTTAAAATTTTATTGAAATTTTTTTAAGTTTTCGGTCGAATAAATTTATAACATCAATACAAAAAATTGCTCCCTCCCCCTTCAACCACCCTTTTCATTTATAGATATTTCATCTACCTTTCTACAGTGGATTATAATGACCTTCTTTTCAGGATACTTTATTTATCTAATTAAGTAGGCCTACTTTACTCTTGTTAAAACGTAAAACGTTGCAGGTAAACTACACATTCCCCTTAACCGATCTTCACCAAAATCAACAGGTCTTGAGTCCTCTACAACTCGGGCACATACGCTATGCAATAAATTATTTGATTCTGTTTGACTTTGCGGAAGTTATCGTTTGCCATAGAAAAAATTCTACACACAGACACACAAGACGCTCTTCGAAAAATGACTTTTCTTCATGTTTTGAGGGTCGTAGAATCAGAATAAGCTTCTATCTCGAACACGATTTTTTTCGCTATCACCATACTTCTATTTCCATACGGAACATGGAAGTAAAATATACAATTTCAAATAACACTTCAAATAATTTACAAATTTTCTTGGTCTTTAAATTTTCATTGCAAATAGTTTCATTTAATCAATAATGTAGTAAAATTATGAGCAACAATCGTTTAAATTAATAAGTTAAAATTACAGTTTGTTATTTACCCTGTCGCCACATAATTTTGCTGTTGTTAAAGAATTAATGAATGTTCTTTCAAATGCCTTTTACATTAAAACTAATTGTTTGATTTTTATGAATTGAACGTCTAATGATTTCTCTTTAATGCAAGTCCATTAATAATATTTATTAGATTGTTTTTGTATTAAATGTACAAAAATATTAGGAATTTAAACTTAAAAATTTAAACTTACTTGGAAATGTCGTTTTGTTGCCGTGTTCGAATTAAACGGCACAATGAAATATTGTTATTTTTTAAAAACTTCTATAAACTACGTGATATTATGTTTTAAGTCTGGATGTCCACTGGTTTTGTTCTGTAGCGGTGCTACCAGCCACTCTATTCTCAATCTTATTGTTCTATATATATGTTCTATATGTTCTAATTAATATATATATATTAATAATTAAGATCCGTTTTTAAACGTCTAGATGTTTGAAGAAAATTATGTATTGTAGATATAGTGTAAAATAAAAGAAAATTATAACAGAGTTTTCAAGTGTAAAGGAATGTAAAAGAACAATAAATTTATATAGGTTTTCAAGAAATATGGTTGTCATATGTTAGCGTTATCAAGATCTTTTACGGAGTCGTAACTGTCTTTCTCTGTACCACGGAAAATTATATCACGTATGTCTGTAAACCAACTCGTGTTTAAGTTATTGAAGTTACTGCCTGTCAAGTTGTTGTTATTCTTATTCTGTAGCTACCGTCAACTTGCTTTTCCCAACCACTTGGCTCTGTATTGTTCCACCATTTGTCTGTTTTTATTAATAATTTTCGTTATCGGAGTTTTAATTTAAAACCACTGACTATTTGAAGAAAATAAAAACACTGTTAAATTCCCCCACACTCTAAAACTCTAAGCCCTATATTCGCTTCACCACATGAAAACACACATTCTAATTCCTCACACTTACGTCCCCGCTTGTAATCCTCAAATCTGTTCCTTCCGCCTCCCTTGACGGCACCCTGTCGCCACCTAACAGCTTTGGCGACCTGCGTCACACGTCCCTGTCTTGGCCCCCCCCAAAGATCATCGAAGAAGAAATAAACAAAACAAAATGAATGAATGAAGATACCACCAAACATCTACCTCTCCCGCTCGCATATGGCTACCCACTACACTCGCACACAATATAACTCACAAGTAATACTCTCCCAACTTCGTGCCTCCACCTTCTCAACGGCCCGGTCAGCTGGCGTACGTCTCCCCTAAAATGCCATACCCACACGGCTGAAGGGAGCTAGTCTCCAAAACAGCCCGAGTCCGACCATATTGGTCGGTCTCAAACAACGAAAAAAAAATGTACTGAAGATGAACCGTAAAAGAAGTCATTTTAAAATAAATATTTTAAAGATTTCATTGTAAAAAAATGAATACAATATAAATTTACACTGTTTTCCAAGAAATATGGTTGTCACATCTTTACGTTAATAAGGTCTTCACCGAGTCATAACTTCCTTTATAAGCGTCAGATTATTTTGCATCAACCGTATATATATAAACTAACTCATGTTCAATGTTTGCTCGTTTTGAAAGCATCGAGTTGAACTCTGCGCCTCATCAGGTAATTTAATCAATTAATTAGGCTAATTGTAACCAGTCACATACTTTTTAATGAAGTCTGTTCACTGTTAATTTAATCGTACGCGCTACGAGAAGCGTGTTTACGCCGGAGGGGGGACGAACGGGACTGGACTCCCCCCCCCTGGAGAGTCGAAAAACTTGACAAATTTTGTTAATCTCTTAATTTTTAGGCTGTTTTATTTTTTCCGGCTGTGTACGCTAATAGGCCTATAGTAGCAGCTCTTTTTTAAATACACAAACAGGTTTATTACACAGCATTAGGGTATACGTCTGGAATATGAAATTTATGAAAATCAATTCAGTCAATAAGTATCTTATAACATGATTCAATAACGCGTATTTTTATTGTGTTAATGGGGATTACTTTTAAGGAGACTGATCTCAGGATGTTATCGTGCGTTTTTCAGCCACTTTCAAGGTAGTAATATTGATTAGTCTTAACTTGTTTTTTCTTTTGTATGAAGCAGACCCGACCACGGCCCCCTCAAATTCTAGATACGCCACTGTGCGTTGCGATTAATAATTTTATTTCCCTCGTGTATATATAAGTTTGAATTACAACCTTCATACGCAGATTTTCACCTGAATACGTTTTCTCTCTTGCGTAAGTGTTGTTTCAGTCATTTTGGTGAGCTGTCTTCTGGTCGTGCAGATTCTGTCGTGGCTCCAAACCGTCTCGGATTAGCATCTTACACTTGGCACCCACAGTTATTTTTGCCACCGCGATGTTTCATATAGAGCCTATAGGTTACTGGTAGTCACGGAGGACTCTGTTTCCTTTCGAAATCTTGTGGTTCGTTGGAAATTGTGTAGTTCGCATGGAGTACTACTGCCACGCTTTGTGACCAGATCTCTCTTCTCCGAGGCCAGGAATCTTCCTACTCATACCTTCGTGAAAGACATCGTCACAATAGAGTGAAACACCGCCAGACGATTACCGACTATCGAACAGTGCTGTTTGTAGTATTCGATCGATTCTCCTCCACTCCCCTGTTCCCTTCCTGAATTTTATGAATGTTCTTCAAGTTGTGTACATAACACAGGTACACGATAATCTCACTCCTGGTGTTCTGGACGAAGCTATAGGACTTTACTCGAAGCCGAATCGATATAGTTGTACTTCAGACCAGCCGGCAATGTTCAGCTATGTGCACCTATCGATCGCGGCCACAGATCCCTCACAGAATGCGATCGGGTGGCCCGTTACATTCCACCACGGTTTACGGAAAGCTAATAGAACTGCTGGAAGTAAAGAAACAGTACCAGAAAACGGCAACTTATTTCTTGCAACCATGTTAAAATAATGTCAGGGGGAGGGGCACCAGCCTACCTAAGGAAGCCTTAGAATGGGAATCTTTGGTAGGAAAGGAACGAGGGTGACTACGAAAATCTTAGAATTTTTGGTGGCGACAGAGCAAATGCAAACGCTTTGGTGGCAAAGAACATTAATAAACAGCAATGCGCGAACAGGACTGAATGTAGAAAAAGTGAGAGAGGGAAAAGCTTCGGAAGATGCTGTAATCGGCGTATACATTGAAATTTCCTGTTAGTAATTATCTGTCGCACACTTCAGCCGATGCAGTAAACGCTGCAGAGCGTTCCTTCCATGGAGCAATCAGAGCCAACTAACTTATACCAAAATATAATCTGTACACCTACTCTTGAGTAATTTTACTGTAGCCTAGTATCATACAACTAGAGTGAAGTAAACCGAGACGTGGGTAAAGTGAGTTAAATCGTATTTCGCCGAGCTCGAGATTAAGTGTGTAGCTCAGGTTCTAACTTCACGCGATAAAATTAAATTGTCTTTGTTGATCAAATCTTCGTCCAAACTAACATCGATTTACTAATTTCGGACGTAATAAAATCACAAGACAAATTAAATAACTGGCAAACTTCCATTGTTACTTACAAACTCTTGGATCAATACGACATTCTCCCTGAAATACAGAAACTATGCCAAATCAAGTACGCAGGACTGAGGAACAGTTAATCGTAAAATTTAAAGGCAATAACGGGTAGTTAGCCTATATAGACTGCGGTGTCCTACATTCCCGGTTTATACGAATGTTACGATTGTGTATAAATGTATAATGTATAAAGTCCACCCAGTTATTATCAAACGATGTGGGTAGTCATAAAGAGCTCAGGAATAATATTAAGTTTTATACCAGGGATTATTTTTTCATTAAAAGAACAAAAAACTAGATTAAAAAACAGAATATAATGGCACTAAATCCTTTCCGGAGGTTCACTGTGTGCTTCACGCTTATGAATACTGTGGTTTTGCAATTCCTTAAGTTTTCACGAGCGGCGTCAACATTATTAAAATTATTGTAATTATAGCCGGGCTGTTAGGCCGTGGTCGAGTGTTATTGTGGACCCACCTTCAGTGTCAGAAACGTTTGCCAAGGTGTCCGCCAATCCACCCAGTACTCAGGTAGAGAGTAAAGAAATCTCATTGTCTCTACCTCAGTATAGGCCCGCCAGCCTTTCCTGAACAGTAACCTGCGCCGACCCTATGCATGAATTACCCCCACTTTCAAGTGTAGCTAAGTTATCTAGAGAGAAGAGAGGGGAGACAACGCTATAACGTTCACTGTTTCACTTCCATATTGTTTCCCTCTCTGTCACACACATGCTTCCGTTGTTCTCGCCAGTCTTGTTGCGGCCCGACGTTCACGCTATGAAACACTGCACAAAACTGTTTTGCGCATGTGCGAAGTGAATTAAAAAAATTTTGTTAGCCTCTCAACGAGGTGTTTGTCTACTGCGCATCGAGACCCGAGTGTTCGATTTACATCGTCCTGTCTCTACTGGGGTGAATTGGGGGACACATTGCCAAACATTTTCTGAGACTGAAGATGGTCTCCGATGGTGGGGCCGAAACGCCTGTCCACAAAAACAGTCGGTCACATCTCAGGTAGTAATTTTAATACTGTGGCTTTGTCAATATCAGTATTCAAATTCCAACTCTCTGCTCAAGCCTGCTTTTGATAGCTTGCCACAATGTAACTTTAATCGTTTTTATCGTCGTCGTCCGCTCCTGTTCATCATCGTTGTCTCGCGATCACCAAATTACAATTTTAGAGAAACTCGTGATACAGAAAGGTAAGTTCAAAAGATATTTGTTTTCCTTAAACAACTCAACAGCAGCGAGTAACACTGTATTAGTACGCACAGCATTAGCAGAGCACTCGTTGATGTGTGCACACTTCAAAACGTCTCAGCAGTCAAGAGTTGAACGGCACAGATAGTTTGCCTTCGCTCACTTCACAAAACTAATCAAAATTTTGTTAAACTGGAACTAATTTCAGCGCTTCTACGAGAACTAGGATATTGCAGTAAGACAGCACACATATATGTATGTCGTCACAACTGGAATTCAATATAGGTCAAACGTCGGATTCCACGGGAACAGACTTAAAACTTTTCCGAACGAGAAAATAAAAAGAAACCGAGAAACCGATGATATGAGCCGATGTAGGTCATCCAGTTGGCAACAAATTAGTGGCGGCTTAGCGTTTAGAGAAGTTACAGAGTTGCATAAATCTTACGGCACGCTGGATTAAGGTTAACGTTGATAAGCATTATATGCTAATCCGACTGCACAACGTCGGTGTAGCGTAGAGTTATTAATTTATAACTATGTGCACTCTAACGCCGTCGGATCCTTAAAGTTGCAATCGTGTTCTCCCCGAAACGTCTCCGCCCTACCGTAACTAAATTATTTTGTGTCATATTCGAACGTCTGATGACTTGATGAGGCGTCTATTTAATTTTATTATTCTTATAAGAATATATTTATATATTTTTTATATGTTTACAATGTTTCAACAGTTTCAAACTGTCATCTGTACTTTTTGTGTTTTGTATTTTTATTACGTATTACGTCCATTTTCACTTGTGTATACAATAATTACAATGATATGAAAGTAGTATGCTGATAAAAACAGGCTACAGTGGGAAGTTAATACCCAGAGAACGGCAGATGAGAGGTCAAACAAAATGTTTATCAAAGAGAAGAATAAGAAGAAGGAGAAATCTTGACTATTTGCTGCTATTACATACTTCAAAAAGAAAGATTTGGAAAACTGGACACAAAAAACAGAAAAGTATAGAAAACAATTAGAAAGGTCTGAAGTAACTGTAACTTGAAAGTAAATAATATTATAAGAAAATTAATCTTACACGATTCGTATAAAACTTAAATATCTGTTCTTATTTAAAAACGTTTTATGTTGGAAATGGTAAACACACACACACACACACACACACACACACACACACACACACACACACACACACACACACACACACACACACACACACACACACACACACACACACACACACACACACACACACACACACACACACACACACACACACACACACACACACACAATTAAATTTTACATTAGAATAGTCATAAGTTATCTAACTTAATTAATTTATACCACTCTCTCTGCATTACATAAATTATTCTGCATGCCATTTAAATCAATACGCATAATGGAAATGTAGACCGTTGATTGACAGAATATTCCAAATGGTAATGAGCGATATAAATATTTTGATTAATCGCCTAGTATGAACTAGCTCAAATAATACTGTAGCCTATATAATTGAATATTGCAATAGAACATTCTACTGCATGTTTTATTAGAAAGTGTATGTGCTATAACTGTATGTGTGTAATAACCTATACGATGATAATAAGAACACACACACGTACACAATATTACATTCATATTTGCTCAGTTATTCTTGTATACATTTTTTTATATTATTATTAATACAAACACTTTTTGCTATAGTCTATTTCTTGATGTATATAATATATTTAATATTTATAATGACTTTACCTCAAGATGTTTTCTCCTTATTTGGAACATGTTTCGGGACGCTATGTGTTCCCATCCTCAGCCTTCCTAATTTTGAGTCTTGAGAAGAACCGACACACAAATACTTCACAAGCCTCAAAATTAGGAAGGCTGAGGATGGGAACAAAAATCGTCCCGAAACATGTTCCAAATAAGGAGAAAACATCTTGAGGTAAAGTCATTATAAATGTTAAATATATTATTAATAATAAATAAAACTTGTACAAAAATATATTTTTTATTATTTTTTAATATAACACTGTTTCGGTAGTAAAAACTATCATCATCACATAATACAAATTAATAAATTTTAATAATCAGTTGTTCAAAACAGCTGATTTATATGTAGATTAAATTTAATGTTTTGGGAAAAATTTAGAAATATTTAAACATAAATAAACAATAAATTAATACCAGGACAAATTCAGATTAATACAAAAAATTATGGTATTTTAAAATTACTAATTTAATAAAAAAAAAATTTGTATGATATTTTATAATTAGTCATATAAAATATTTTTATATACATGTATAAAATATTAAATTTAGTCTACATATAAAACACCTGTTTTGAACAATTGATTTTTAAAATTTATTAATTTGCATATCTGATGATAGTTTATATTACCGAAACAGTGTTATATTAAAAAAATAATAAAAACTATATTCTTGTACAAGTTTTATTTATCATTAATAATAATATAAAAATATATAATATTGTATATAATATTACATTATCAAATAACAGATTACTTCAGCAAGTGTATTTCTCTTATTTTTAATCACTATATTTACACATGACGCTCGATTCACAGAAACGATCTGTATCTTATATCGTTTTTGTAAATTTAATCTATACATTTTATATAAATTTATATAAAAACCTCTGAAGGTACAGATTGATGAATCTGTGGAACGTGCTTCAGGTACAAATATAGTGATAAAAATAAGAGAAATACACTTGCTGAAGTAATCTGTTATTTGATAATAGAACGCATAACATACAAATACTGCAGGAGACATTAAAGAGTTCTTCAAAAGAAAAAAGGTTTGTATAAATGTTAGTGTGTGTGTGTGTGTGTATATATATATATATGTTTATTATATTACAAGTAACTAGTAAGTGTTCCTAATTAGATTAAAGATAAAAATATTTAATATTTATTTGAATGGAAGTAAAAAAATACTGACCGCTTTTGAAGACCGTGCACGAATCGTTCACACTAAATTATGCAAGTGCAGTGCTCTGACCATTGCAGTCGTTAATCACACATGCATTGTAAGATAAAATCGTATTTAAATGTATCACTTTGCTGCTTGAAGGGGCTACTACGATATACTACATTATGATAGTTGAACTTCAAAAAGTTAAACAGTCGTCATTCCCGTCGATGTAGGTCAAACGTCATTACTTTAGAGCTTATTACCGTAAAGTAATATGGCTAGAATTACGCCGTGACCACAGCTGATAAGTAATAAGACCGGATATACTTTAGCCTCGAGTGAACTAGAGCCCGCATGGACATAAACTGTGCACGCTTGGAAGCATGCCGTCGGTATTGGGAGCGATTACGCTGACACTTAGCCCGTGACGTTTTTCCCCGAGTACTTCGGCTGATTAAGACGTTACTTAATTTCTTCCGCTGTTTTCGACTTGCGTACAAGGATTAACGTCTCCTGCTTTTCACAGTCCTGTCTTCCTGTTTAGGCGCAACTTGTAACTCGAAATTTACCTACTCTTCCTGTAGGTCGTTTATTTCTTAAAATGTTTACTACTGCCTCCTGTCTTTTTAATAACGTAATAATAATTCAGTTACTCTGTCTGCCTCTGCGCATTCAACTATACATTCCGTCCCGTAGGTTTGGTTTTCCTTTATTTTACAACATTTCAGGGGCGTATTTACGGGGGGGAGGACGAACGGGACCTGACTCCCTCCCAGAGGGTCGAAAAAAGATGACGAATTTTGTTAATTTCTTAATTTTTAGGTTTTTTATGATTATTTTTACTGTCTACGCTAATATAGTAGTAACACTTTATTGAATATAAAAACAGGTGTATTATACAGAATTTGCGTATACGTTTGAAATAAGAAATATAGGAAAAGCAATTCGGTGAATAAGTATCTTCTAAACAGTGTTTCAATAACGCGATTATTTTTATTGTAATATTACTGTTTAATTTAATGTGATTAATGTCAGGCTTTTATTACATGTTTTTCAACCTGTTTAAAGATAGTAATGTTGATTAGTCTTAATTTTTTTTTTTTGTACGAAGTCGACTCGATCGGACTCCCCCTCCCCAAGACCATATTCTAGATACGCCACTGCAACAATTTACTTTCGTACATTCCTGTCCTGTAATTCCCTACAGGTTTGCGGTTTGCATATTTTTACTGCGTTTTCGATTGTGTTCTCCGTGAAGTATGTTAAACATTTCTACTTTAGACATTCTAACAATTTTCAGATTTATTATGTTCAACAACTTTTAATTTTAGATTATGTCGTTTTTCCGAATTTCCCATCCGATTTCCGAGGCTCGTATGAATTCTGTAAGTACATATATTTTTACTTAACCAGGTTACTGGGCTGGTGTACTGGACCAGGAACTTTGGTTTCGGGCTGCTCTTCCTCTAGACAGTTGGTTTCACTTCAGTTGACGAACTCTCTCTCTCCGATCGCAGTAGCCTAACTAACTCAGTCATGGCCGGCTCTAGTAGAAGGCCGGGATATTAAACGTGGGAACACTGGACCCAGCTGATATTTGAGGCCGACTAGATGATCTCTTAATTTATGTATTTCAATATTCAAATCGCGTCATTTTTAATTGCCGGTTAACAGCAGTTTTATAATTCTTCATTTTCTATGGAAATTAAAAGTTTATTATGTAAAATAGTGTTATATTATTTAAGAAATATAATACTTAACTCATTTATATGATACGGATTCAATAATTCGAACAAAATTAATTCATTAGGCCTAACACTAATTCACTAATTTCTTCAACTTAAACGTATAGTACTAAGTTCGCACACCTATAATTTAGATTTAGCTATAAATAGCCTACTCATGATTTTGGTAATGCTATGAAATTAAACCAAAATATAACATGTTCACTTTAGCTATTTTATTACACTATGCTTATCGGCCTCAGACACAACGTTGCCACGTTTGATATTCCGGCCTTCTACTAGAGTCGGCCATGACTCAGACCATGTGTGCAGCCATTGGCCTACTGTAGGCTCCTCCGCCTCTACACTAGATGCACACTCTGCTGCTATGTGCACCATCCTGCCAGGTCAGGACCCTGGATATCGCCAGACTGCCCTGACAAAATCCCCATCTCTCGTTTGCTTACCGATCCACTCTGCCGAAGGGATTGGCTACCACAACCTCGGAGTGGATTGCTCGGCGTAACAGGCCCCACCAATGTGTAGGTGAGAGAGTGGAGTTGAGATGGAGTAGCTACTGCATTTCTCTTCAGTGAAAGCATATGGTCACGTCACACCAGGTCTACGCCTTGGTCTAGGTTCCGGAACAGGTCTAGGGCCTAAGCCTTGGGGTGGTGGTGATGATGATGGTAGATTATATCCTGATTATAGATTAAGATGATAAACAATATTTAAAACCGTTCATAGTTATTATAAATTGTTTGTATTTTATAATTAACTTAACATTATGAGAAGGACGACGTCGCGTATCGACAGACAGTACCCTGCCGTCACATCCTACCCTAATGGTTCGTGACATCATGTCATGCACGCGGACGTATTTCGCGACTTTGCACACTTTTTTCATCAAAACAGTAGGACAGTAATGGCTCATAAACCGTCTTGCCACCCAGTCGTCTATTCATACCAACGCAATGTACACTTCGTAACGCATCCACGATTGTTCGAAGTTGTCTGATTAGCAGTTGTTAAGTAATGTGACAGTTGTAGGTCACACACACACGCACACGCACACACACAATAGTGAATTTGTAAACGTTCCTTAATTCCCTAACAGCTTGTCTAAATTGTAGAAACGTGACTAAAAAAGTCGGCATTTATTGATTTAGATGGAGACATAAAGTGCAATAACAATCCTTATAGCAGCACGGTGATTGACTAAATGATGAAAGGTTTAGCGAAGTCCGATTAATGTATTAAACGTAATTTTACATGGCGTAAATAACACTACGGAAGTGTAGTCCGCCGAATGAGTTAGACAGCGATTCGTCTAACACTCAATATTTCGACTAAGGACACACAATATTCGAGCATGTGCTCACAAATTCCAGAAACCCTGCGGCTAATGCGGAAACAGCTGAAAGTTTCTACGTCTACATTACAACAAAGGTGACCTTGGATGAGTGTACATAAACACATGCACCAACGAAGTTAGTCAGTCCATTCTAAGCGTTGTTTCACAACTGATTAAACGCGGAATTAGTGGAAAAATTAAGCGTTAAAATTATTTAGTAGTGTTACAATATTGTCAGTTAACAACCTGATGACTCTTGGTATCATACACCGTGCGCTGGATAACTCTGTATAACGTAACCGGAAAAATGTAAAAATTGTGTGATTGTTTCAAAGGCGTGTTAATCGAATTATTTGGTATTTAACGATTTATGCCACTGTCCTATAATCATGATCTACGCTGTTCTTGTAATACACTTTTTTCCAACGGAAAAAAGTCCCGTAGCATAAGTAAAATGGGTGTTAATATGAAAACTACTCAAATCCAAATGAAAGCAGACGAGTAAACTTCGGCATATATAAAATCCTTTTGTAGATCAATTACAGACACGTCACACATACGCGTGGTCTCGCCGCTACCAAAAGAGATGAACAGCTACTTAGCGTATATATGAATAAAAAAGGTTTGCTGAAAACATATGGGCCTCTGCGAAACAACGATGGAAACTGGATGATACTAAGGAACCGAATCGAGTGACCCAGGAAGCTGATAATCGTGAAAGTCAGAGCTCGGGGTGACTGGGTCATATAAGAAAGACGGATGACTGATAACAAATTTAGAGCGTAGAGTGTGTCAGACTGGAAACTAACAGAAATACGAATTAGACGAAGTAACGGTTAGACGACGCGGAGGTCGATTTTATGGAAATTAGAGTGAAAATTTGGAGATGTTTTGATATGCGAGAACGGAATGAAAGAAAATCGTTGACAAGGTTAAAGCCAATAGATGCCTGGGTTAAAGGTTTAAGGTCAAAGCCTTGAGCTATGAAAGCCAATAGAAGGAGGAGGAGGAGGAGGAGGAGGAGAAAGAGGAGAAGAAGAAGAAGAAGAAGAAGAAGAAGAAGAAGAAAAATAAGATGAAGAAGAAGAAGAAGAAGAAGAAGAAGAAGAAGAAGAAGAAGAAGAAGAAGAAGAAGAAGAAGAAGAAGAAGAAGAAGAAGAAGAAGAAGTCATTAAAAATGTTATGTTTGGCAAAATTTAATATTTTCTTCAAAGCGTGAATAAAGGAATAACGAAGAACTTGCTAACACCCATTATGAATGAGTTGACATGTATGCATTAGCAGGTGTACACACGTATATGAGTATAATAATATGATAATATTACTTACTTTTAAGTTACAGTTACTTTAGCCCTGTCTAATTGTTTTCTATATTTTTCTGTTTTTCGCTTTGTGTGTCCAGTTCTTCAAATCCTTCTGTTAGAAATATGTAATAGCAGCAACCAGTCATGTTTTCTCCTTCTTCTTCTTCTCTTTGACAAACATTTTGTCTGACCTCTCATCTGCCGTTCTCTGGGCACTAACTTCACACTGTAGCCTGATTTTATCAGCATACTACTTTCAGATCATTGTAGTTATTGTATACACAAGTGAAAATACACGTAATACATAATAAAAATACAAATACAAAAATACAGATAACAGTTTGAAATTGTTAAAACAGTGTAAACATATAAAAATATATATAAGTATATTCTTGTAAGAAAAAAACAAATATAATTAATTTATTATTAAAAATAAGTACACATGGATCATGTGCGAAGATATAAATGTAAATACAAAAACTACAAATACAAAATATACTGAAATAGAGATTCAAAATATTTTGAAATCAACAAGTCTATTCTAATTCCTAAGTGCTACTGAATTCCTACACTCCGATAAAATAAATATGGTTTGCGTGCAATTTTGTACATAACTGGAAATCAAATAATTTGTGAATTATGTTTTATTCGTTTTTTGTTGTATACATGTTTTACAAATCGCCTATTTAATCCTAAGTTATCCGACAAACAAGCGAACACACGCACATTATATTGTATTATAAAATATGAAATATGTTTTTTTAAGTTTACAACAAAATATATCAAATAATAAATAAATAAATACACACATTTTTACCACACATTTTTTTAATGTTACTAAAGTAAATTATATCAATTTAAAACCTCTTTTTCAAAGAACATACTTTAATTCTGAAGAATATAATAACAATACATATATCATATTAAGAGTAATAAAGAGACATCGGAGAAGAAGCATATCGTAACGTCGGGGAAAAACAATCAACTAAGCAATCGTATCTGAAAAGAACACACACACACACACACACACACACACACACACACACACACACACACACACACACACACACACACACACACACACACACACACACACACACACACACACACACACACACACACACACACACACACACACACACACACACACACACACACACACACACACACACACACACACACACACACACACACACACACACACACACACACACACACACACACACACACACACACACACACACACACACGCGCGCGCGCGCGCGCGCGCGCGCGCGCACGAGCGCACGCACCTACATACACCTACATACACCAGAAATATCTTGTGTTACAAGAGACAACAACAAATTACATAAGCACACATAAAAAAACACACACAAAGAACTGTTGCTGACAAATTTGGCCGCGAAAGAAACATAAGATTTAAATCAACAGTTGGATTTAAAATATTATATTAAAAATGTTATAAAATATGAAAAAGTTAAAAAGAGGTTTGTATTATATATAAAACTGTATCCACAAAATTAGAGCTGGATGATTTTTAGGTTAGGCCTCCCCTCATTAACTGATTAAAATTTCACTTCCGTTTAATGAGTGAACCCCACTGTAAAGGACTTCTTTTCCTTTGTGGGCAGTTAGCAGCAGAACATCACACGAGAAATCCGTTAAATAACGTATATAATTTTGGTAATCTATTAAATGAAATAATACATTCAGTGCTGCAATATTAAATGTCAGTAATAATAATTCACTTGTAGTCGACTTATTTTTATACATTATAGTATATTATACGATACACATGCAAGCACAAACTTTGTACCTGTATATTAGTTGTTTATTGATAATTATTTATATATTATATAATTATATTTCTTATTAATCTATTAATTATATAATAATCTGATTTATCGCCACTGAGCAAGTTCTAAACGTTAGGCGTACAATATAATTGTCGATATGTCGACATTAATATTAGTTGTGTTTATATCAGTAAATGTTAAACGCTAATACTTCCATCATTTGGTCAACATCTGGAAACTACTAAAAGGATTATTTGTAATTTAAAAAGATACTTATTATTAATACAATAATATTCATTATAATAATAATCTATTTATTAATAGAATAATAATTAGTAAGTAATGATGATATTAATTAATGTATTAAAAAATTAGTAATGTTATTGTTAAAATTAGTTTTATTGTCACAAGTTATTAAAATTAGTTGTACATAGATTTTAATGTAAAGGAAAGTTAAAGAAATTGGATATTAGGCAATAGTTCTCCTATCATTAGGTCTACATATTTTGTAAACAAATTCCATAGTATAGTTTAAAAAAATCCGTTAAGATTTCATAAATCTTTTAATACAAAGAATGAATAAAGAACACGAGAGTGACCATAAACATTATATAGATATGTTGTTAGATATAACATTTAAAATTTTATAGTAAGAATTTTTTCAATAAATGAAACACGAACACTTCGAATACATTTTCAAAGTAAAGTATTAAATACTTTCTTCACTTTTTCGACTAAAACTGAAAAAATTCGGATTAGATAATGTAATGTTTAATTTTTGTATCACGTTATACAGTTTACGAGGAGAACGCACATATTAATAATTGGTAATCATGATAAATTTGGAGTTTTAGTTCTTCTATCTTCTTTACACATATACACACACGGGCACGCGCACGCGCGCACATACATACATACATACACAGACACTATCCTTTTCTCCTGATTTATCCGCGCACCCCTTGAACATACATTTTTTATAACCTCCTTTGGGAGTGGGCCTATGCGTTGGGAATCCCAGTCAAGAGCACATCTTACTTGTGACAAGGTACAAGCTGTCTTGTAATCTGTCCAATGTTATGCGTTGTGTTCCTGCTTTGATTACGTTTTGACACACAAACGATAAAACTTAATTTTTGTTGAGACTTCATTCTTTGTTTTTCAGTAATAACGTGTTTTGTTTTTAATGCAATCGGAACAAAACGTTTGTTTTTAATATAATCTTATTTACGTGTACGCTTTTTTATTTGATGATTTTGTAATTCATAGTGTACTATTTCCTAACACGGAACGCTAGTTTTCAGAAAAACGTTTTTATAAATTTTTTGACCTTCGGCTGGGCTACCTTTTGCTTATTGGAAGCTTCAACTTTGTAAACAACTCCATGTAAAAATCTGGAAAGAAAATTCTGTACCTGTTCAGTATTTGTAGACACAGAATAAACAGAGAAAGCAAGTATAAAACATAAACGAGAAAATCACTACCACTACTACCGGCCATCAATGCATTTTCACTCGGACACATTATGAACAACAAAAACCAAGAAGATTCTGTACCTGTTCACTATTTTTAGACACAGAATAAACAGAGAAAGCAAGTATAAAACATAAACGAGAAAACCACTGCCACTACTACCGGCCATCAATGCATTCTCACTCGGACACATTATGAACAACAAAATCCAAGAAGATTCTGTACCTGTTCACTATTTGTAGACACAGAATAAACAGAGAAAGCAAGTATAAAACATAAACGTGAAAACCACTGCCACTACTACCGGCCATCAATGCATTCTCACTTGGACACATTATGAACAACAAAATCCAAGATTTCGTATAGTTTTTGAACGCCAGCCTATCGATGTTTTTACAAAGGCAAACAAAACAAACCTGGCGGTGAATCCGTAAAATTAATGGTAAAAAAACCAAGTTATTAATGATAATATCGTTATTTGTGTCCGATGTATAAAGGACTACTACAATTTTCAACTGTTATTTGTCGTAACTTATGTTCGGTCAATTTTAAGTAACGAAATTACGGTTTATTTAATAAGAATCCTGGTAGGAACCGTGAACTAAATAAACGAAGAAAGAGTTACCGAAATTATTCAATTAACTAGGCATAATTAACGATAGCTATATCGACGGACAGATCTTTAAAACAATTATGTTCTAAAACAGAATAATCACTGTTGCACACCACTATAGAAACATTATTTCGATTAGCGCTTTCGAGCTTCACAGCTCATCGTCAGATCGGAAATAAGAGTCCAATCGACGACAGGTAATGGACGACAACAATGAAGTAATAAACGACAACAATAAGATAAGTAAAGTCTTTAAATATCTCAAATTAACAGTCAAATTGAAGAGGGTTTTAAGTAAAATATGGTTCAATAAACACAATGCCCGGCTAATAATGTCATTCCGAAATACGCGCAAGTTAAAATTTAAAATAAGAGGTTATTTCCGACCTGACGATGAGCTGTGAAGCTGGAAAGCGCTAATCGGAATAATTTTTCTATAGTGGTGTGCAACAGTGATTATTCTGTTTGTGATTATAACCGCTAACACAACTTTCTTAATTAAATTATGTTCTAGACGAATTCCTGTCACACCTCAATCGTAAGGTTTGTCAAAGAAACTTGGCTACACTTGACCTTAAGCTGAACGATTCATTCAAACGTCTAGACCGAACTCTGATCGATTGACTCTAATTGTTTGATCCTTTGTTAATTATTTCAATAATTTTTTAAAGACCACGTTACTTTTCAACTGTTATTTATCGTAACTTATGTTCGGTTAATTTTAAATAATGAAATTACGGTTTATTTAATAAGAATGCTGGTAGGAACCGTGAACTAAATAAACGAAGAAACATTTAGCGAAATTAGTCAAATAATTAGGCATAATTAACTATATTTGTATCGACGGACATACATTCAAAAATATTATTTTCTAGACGAATTCCTATGACACTTGAATCGTAGGGTTTGGTAAATAACTTGGCTACACTTGACCTTAAGCTCAACGAATCATTGAAATGTCGGCACACATACTTGTCGACTCTAATTGGATGATCCTTTTTAATTTTTTCAATATTTTTTTTTAATAGTTGTTATATCCAATACTGAACCAATCAATACCAATACCTGTACCGTAGTATTCAACGGAGGAGACTAGAGATTATAGGTTACACAGAACGTCTTCTCTGTTAAAAAAACCACGATGTGTATCAGTAGTGTATCACGACATTTGAGTAAACAAACGCACAATACCCGAGTCGGTCGGTCTACCGTGCTGTACTGTACCGTACAAAGCGAAATAGATTAACAAAGCTGCCGGTGCTGCTCAATTCCAGATATTGTGCGGAGCAAAGCGTCTTTGGCAGAATATCAAATATGTAGTAGAGTAGTGCCGACAAAATGCGTTGTCATGACCCACTTCCGGTCCACAGCTGCGATAAATCACAGAGAGAGAGAGAGAGAGAGAGAGAGAGAGAGAGAGAGAGAGAGAGAGCAGTCGTCGTTTGTGAAGGTCGGCTTAATAACAGCAGTGGCAGCGAGCGACGGGCGCTAAGAATGTGTTGTTCGACTGCATTGCATCATGCAACCAACCCCCGGACCCTGCAACCATACCGCTAATTCGCCACGCGCGCGCAACCCCCGCGAGGCCTCGTTCCGTTTCTTAATTAGCACAACAATTGGTTTTTCCTAATTAGAAATCTACTGAGTGTCTTCCTTTTCGGTCGGTTGAAACACAAGCTGTACACTGTATTAACCGATACAATGAAATGTAGTTTCCCTTTAAAATTACAAAACAAAATTACAAACAACGTGTTTGCGCCCGCGTGTATATGTGTAAAGAAAACAGGAGAACTAAAGAGATCAAATTTATTATGATCACCAATTATTAATACTTACGTTCTCCTCATTAATCGTGTAACGTGTTAAAAAAATTAAACATGACATTATCTTATCGGATTTTTTCAGTTTTAGTCGGAAAAGTGACGTAAGTAGGTAATACTTTACTTTCAGAAAGTATTCGAACGTTCATGTTTAATTTATTGAAAAAAATCGTAAAATAAAAATTTAAGTAAATGTTAAATCTAACAACGCCTGTAACAATTCTAGTCATTGTCATTTTCTTTATTCATTCTTTTCATTAAGAGAGTTGTGAATTCTTAATGCATTTTTTACACTATGCTATGGAATTTGTTTATAAAATGTACAAACCTAATTACAGAAAAATGATTGCCTTTTATCCAGTATCTTTAACTTTTCTTTTCTTTAGAATCTATATACAAATAATTTGTGACAATAAAACCAATTTTAATAATAATATTACTAATGTTTTAATACATTAATTAACATTATCACTACTTATTAATTACAAAACTATTAATAATTATATTATTATAATTAATTTAATAATAATAATAATAATAAGTTTCCCTTTACATTAAAAGTAATCCTTGTAATAGTTTCCAGGTGTTGAACAAGTGACGGAACGTTTAGTGAGATTTGGTCAACTAAACACAATTTAATATTAACATCTACTGATATAAACACAACTAACATTAATGTCGACATGTCAACAATTATACTGTAACGTTTAGAGCTTGCACAGCGACGATAAATCAGATTAATATATTATTAATAAATATCCAATTAATAGATACAAAGTTTGTGTTGGCAAGTGTACTCTATTAAGAGATTTGTGAATTCTTAATGAATATACAGACCTAATTACAGAAAAATTATTGCCTTTTATCCAGTATCTTTAACTTTCCTTTACATTAGAATCTATATACAAATAATTTGTGACATTATTGTTAATACTGGGATTATACGTATCCTTCGTTGTTTATTAGCAGTCCCTGATATTTCAGCTTGTCGCGTTATTAGTCATTTTGGGTACGCACTACAGCTGTCGGGTAGGACTTGGAAATAGTGGAAACCGAAAGGCTTCATTCGATGGGTGACTTCACATGACATATACACGCACCGTCAAAGATAATATAAATAACTAGCTGAAGTATCCGTTCTACGCCCGGGTGGCGAGCATTTTTATTGGCACATATTGATAAAGCCACGGCTGGCTATGAAGTTTAATTATTGGGCGAAAACTTCTTTGTTGACCACATTTTTGGTGTAAACTCTGTGGTCTTTCTTTAAGTAGCCTTGTTGGTCAGTTCCTAAGACCTTGACTTGTTGAAAGGACTTTTTTCTTGAAAATGCAACATAAAGTTGTCCATGACTGAATACTGGAGATGGCAAATAAATACCAACTGAATCCAGTGTTTGTCCTTGGCTTTTGTTGATGGTCATAGCAAAAGCAAGTCTAAATGGAAACTGTTTTCGTCTTAATGTAAAGAGAAGGTCAGGGTCACTGGGTGCAAGAATAACTCTTGGAATAAATACCCTGGTACCTTTAAAAGATCCGGTCAGGATTTCACAGTCAATGACTTTTGTCATCATTTGCTTGACGACCATTCTGGTGCCATTGCAAAGACCTCTTGTTGAGTCAAGGTTTCGTAGCAACATTACTACTACACCAACTTTCAAGTTAAGTCTATGAGGAGGCATACCTCCAGGTGTTAAGCTGTTCAAAAACTCCATTGGATAGTTTGCTGCCTCCTCGGCATTTGCACTGTCTTGCTGAATAGAATCTATGCTGGTATAGCATTTCAATTCAGATTGAATTCGTCTAAGGACATTTTCATTAAGTTCAAGTGACTTGTGGTTTTATGGAGTCAGGATTGCACGGTTAGCAATGCTGTCATCTCCTGATTGGATGACCTCAGGAAAGACAGCATCAACAATACATCCATTTTCAATGCAGACTGGAGGAATTTCGAAGATGGCTTCCTCTAATCCAGGCTCTTGGAGTTTTCCATTCCCAAGTTTTAAAAGCCAATCGGAAAAGCCTCGGTGTTCTGATGGGACATTGTCCTCATTGGCACGCATGTTTTGGTCTAACTTTAGGACCTGAATATTTTTCCAACACTTACTATTCTTCATACATGAAGAAAGTATTTCGGTTCTGCTTCCATGTAGAACAACAGGGAGAATTTGTCTAAAATCTCCACCGAAAAGAAAGACCGCACATCCAAATTGTTTTTTAAAAGGAACTTTTGGATCTTCAGCTAAGAGTTCTTTATACAGTGTGTCAACTGCATTTACTCCATGTGCTGGGGCCATTGAAGCTTCATCCCAGATTATCACTTTGGCCTTTTCCAGTTCATTTGCCGTATTAGTCCCATGTCGAACATTACAGGTTGATGTTTTATTTATTGGAACAGGCAGCTTGAAACGACTGTGGGAAGTTCTGCCTACCTCAAGCAAAGTTGCTGCTATGTCAGTAAATGCACATGGAAAGACTAATTCATTTTTGCTACGCACATAGTGCATGATTGTGTTGTAAAGGAAGGTTTTACCACTTCCGCCAGGTCCATCAATAAAGAATAGACGTTTGGGTAAGTTAGGGTTTTCAATTGCTTCCCTGATTTTGTCGAAAGCCCTTCTTTGCCCTGGGTTGAGCATTTGAAACTTTTCTTCGAACATGGTTTTCTCGGCAATTGGATCGTAATATTTTCCAGAATGGATTGGCTCGTCATAGCTGCCGACTGGAAGTTCTAGGCCAAAATCTACCAATGACTTTCCATGTGTTCGAAGGACAGATTCAGTTTCTTTAAGTGTCAAATAGAGAGCTTTTTCTCCATCAGGAAAGCGCTTCTTATAGTCTTCCATAAGATTGTCCTTATGTCTGTCGAATAATACTGCTGCATCCGACGGCTCACACATGATACAAACAAATGCAAACAACTACCTATGTTGTACTGGCATTTGATGGGTTGTAGCTTCTGTTAGGCAATTATCCCATTCTGAGTCATCATCAGTTAATCCCCTTGCAATGCATGCTTCTTGGAAAGTTGCAAAGGGGATAGGATTTCCTTCGACCGTTCTTAGGTCCTCGAAAGATGTTGCTCCTCTAACATTGAGAAGGAGAATTCGGAGGAACCATTTTTCTCTATCCGTGGGACTTACGCCAAACATTCTGCCAATTGTAGTTTCATGTCCTCTAAGACGTGGTTTCCATTCAGAATTGTTGTCATCCCAGGTATAGTGTTCGGGAATTTCAATATATAAATACTCTCGGTCATTAGGGTCTTCCTGATGAAACCAAGCCAGAAGTTTGGACTTGGTGGCTTTTTGCTGTACAGCTTCAGCTTCCTTGCCTGGTATAAAACATATTGTATGCTTGTCCTCAAGGTGGACATTTAATCTTTCCACATGATCAGTTTGGTGGTGCATTTTGTATTCCTTGAGCCTCCAGCATGCTTCAGGTGCACTTACATACCGGGTCTCCAAGTAATATTTTACTTCGTCCCATTCAATAGTAGCTTCCTGTTCTGTGGGAACAGTAACAAATTGAATATTTGCACAGTCATGCCCCTTGTAAACGTATTTGAACAGGTATTTAACGCTTTGAATTGAGCTACAAATCTCTACGTTAATGTGGGCGTTGTATTTCAGAGACAGGTATGGGTTGTATGGCACCACCCATCTCTTATCCACTTTGTTTCCCCCAAGTTCAACAAAGTTACCATCATCTCGGCGTTGATATTTTGGGTAACCATTGACATTGCTGTTGGTCTCGGCACAGAAATCTTTTGGGAATTCTTTTGTGCATTTGCCGTTTTCCATACGTGCGTTTGGATTTAATGGACCACATGGGCCGTGTATCATACAGGATTTTACAATTTCATGTAGACTCGGGTGGGCATCTTTATCAGGGAGTTCTGCACAGACAATTTTGTCAATTCTTTCATTCTCCCAGGATTTTGTCTTCCGGGGCCATGAATAGCAATATGTGCCCATGTGGTAGACCACGTTTTTGGAACTCGATCACGTGGAGCATAACCCTAACACGTCCAAATCTATGGTGTTTGGTTAAGTCTTCAAGTAGCAATTTCAGTTTCAACTCAAACATTCTTGCTACTAAATCAGGCCGGTCGCATGGTTGCTGACCGGGAAGTAAGTTTTCCCTCCATTTAGGATTACACGTGAATGTTACAAATAAGTCAGGTTTGCCATATTTCCTGACCATGGCCATAGCATCTTGGTAATTTTGAGCCATATTTCTTGGACTTCCTTGGAAGGTTGAAGGCAATATAACTTTCTTTCCAGGCAATATGTTAACGTCCTCAAAATTGTGGTTGTTCACAAATCGGTGAAGGACATCATAGTCTTCAGCTCTTACTGTGTTTTGATTTTTCGAAACCAATTCAAACGGTTTGCCTCGGTCTTGCAAGAGGCATCAACCATGAATTGGTGAGCCAGCTTTCCTGCGTTGAGGAACTCGTTAAAGTTTCCATCACGAATGGCAAAATGGTATGAATACCATTGAAGCTGGGACACATTTCCTTGACCAATAGCTTTCTTCAGATCTGTGGTCCACCCTGAATCCCCATATGGGAAAAGCAAAGGGTAGCACATTGGGTCACAGAGTCTACTCAGGATGGATATATTTTGTAAAATTCCGTTTTCGGATAAATTGTAATATCCCGATTTTCTGGGGGTGCACCATCTGCAGTGTGAAAAACGGCAGCAATTTCTCCTCTGGCAGTGGGAGCGTTGGTTCTGCCGGGGTGCACATTATTTACTCTTTCTCTCAAGAAAGTCATGCTATATTCAATTGGCGTTCGGTTTTCCCGATTTGTCTTTAGCATTTCGTCTTGTTCAAATTTGAGCATGTTCTTGTATTCTCTAGAGAACGGATTGATATCTCCAAGAAGTTTTTGGAAGTTCTCCATTACGACACGAACGCATCCATTGTTTGCTTGATTGTTCATTCTTTCTGTCAAGGCTTGGGCCGAATCCAAAATGTACAGTTGGGCATACTTTGGTAATGCACCTTGATTTGAGTGTAATGCAGATGTAGCATGATAAATTTGCCCATGGATTCTGTAACAAAAAGGACCTGAACGTCTGGTCACTGATTGGTCAACTTGTGCTCCCATTGCACTGTTGTAGGATCTTATGTTTTCCATGAAATTTTTGGAATTTGGATCAGATCCATTCATGTAATTTTTAATGAAGGGATGCATTCGTATTTCTTCTAATGCAATGGTCCCTTTATGGCAGCAATTTGACATTAATTCATTTTTGAAATGCTTGTCATTGCAAAATGGACATTTAGCGTCCATTGGGCCAAGATAACTTTCTTCAATTTCGTCTTCATTGAAGTTTTCGGGAAGCAAAGCGGTGTTGCGCGATCGAAGATATCTACTCAGACGTCCTCTTTGATGTTGGCGTGCAACCCTTTGTCTTTCAGCGTTTGGCTCGCGCTCTTGATGAAGTTGATTTTGTGGCATGTTTTCTCTGTGTTGCCGTTGACTTACAGCATTAGCTTCACATTCTGCTTGAAGCTGCTCTTCTGACATGGCCGCTCTACGGCGTCTTTGAGCTTCAGCATTACGTGCTTTTTTTGCTGCAATTTTTTCAGCAGTTGGTGGTTGCTGGCGTTTAGGAGGCATATTTGATCGTATTTCATTACTTATTCATTGGATCATCAGAAATACGTATAAACATAAATTTCACAATTAAAACATATACAGAAATATAGGACAATTACAAAATATATAGACCTACCTGTATACAAAATTACAAAACATATCAACACAATCGCATAATAAAAACTATAGGAACGGATAAATGTATACATTCGATGCCGGTAAATATCATTTGTTTATTTACTTGTTACTATGGTAACATACCGATGACTGACACACTACCTATCGCGTTCTATTATACAGAAATATAGGACAATTACAAAATATATAGACGTACCTGTATACAAAATTACAAAACATATCAACACAATCGCATAGTTAAAACATTAAAAACTATAGGAACGGATAAATGTATACATTCGATGCCGGTAAATATCATTTGTTTATTTACTTGTTACTATGGTAACATACCGATGACTGACACACCACCTAGCGCGTTATATTGTAGAAATAGATATCACAAGTGGAAAATATTTTACAATACAATATATACATCGAATGGGTAGAAAAGGGTAGTTTTTAAAGGATAAAACCGGAAAATTATTTTTAATTTTTTTTAACCGTTTGGTACCCTTAAAATTATCTCAGATTGTCTTAGGAGATCTACAGAATACTGTATTTCGTCGTAGCTTACGATGGAGAATATCCTTAACATTAATGTATATAAAATTAAATTTTAAATTTTCTCGTACCTAATTTTAATAGTTTTTGTTTGAATTATTGGTTATGAACTAAATTTAAATAACAAACTGTATATAAAATTCGCGCGCGTGAATTGAAAATGAGTGCAAAAGTGTTTCCAAAAATTTTGTTGCTTTCACTGGTCTGAAGGGGGGCCTCGGCGTGAAAGTAATCTTAAAATTAAATGTATAATTGCGTTTTACATTTTATTATTCCTTTTAGAAGGCATTTTAACGGCAGAAAACGAAGCAGAACGGTTAACAACGCCGACGGCGTTGTCTGTTGCGTAATGAAATGCGATGACTCATCAAGAAATAATGGGATTCTTAAGCAATAAATAGTACCCCAAAAATGTAGCCTAATTGGTACAACATGAACACAGTACAAAGTTCAAATTAACTACAGTCGGGCTGTTATGTCATGGTCAAAGCTTGTTAACGACAAACGTTTCGGCCCCACTGTGGGAGCCCATCTTCAGTGTCAGAGATAGTTTGACAGTTATTCGCCAATTAACCACAGTACTGAGGTAGATTATCTAGGTACTAGACTAGACTATCACAGTCTACCTAGGTACTGGGGTTAATTGGCGGATAACTGCCGAACTATCCCTGACACTGAAGATGGGCTCCCACGGTGGGGCCGAAACGTTTGTTGTTAACAACGTTCGACCACGGCACAACAGCTCGCTATACCTAATTTTAACAATGTTAACACCGGCCGTGGGAGGTTAAGATCTAGTCTACAGTGCAAAGTATTTTGGCATGGCGCTAGGTACCAAAACGTTAGTCATGTCACTGGAAAGTGCATAACAAATTAAGAACCCTGTTGCTCAACGGGGAATATTCTGAGTGTCAGTTACACAATAAACTACTGCTATACAAACAAGTCTTTTGAAACCAGTCTGGACTTGCGGTGTACAACTCTACGAGTACACGAAGGAAAGTAGTAACAGTAAAGACATCCAGATATTTCAAAATAAAGTATTAAGATGTACCGTCGTAAGTGCACCGTGGTACAACCCAATACAATCTCGCTTGTAAGCGTTCGTGGTTTTTTCATTGTAGAGTGGAATCATTTGAGTTTGTTTAGGTAAGGTATATAATTTCAAGTACAAGCGAAGAAATCAAAGCAAGAACACTAGCAGGAAACAGAAGCTACTACGCATTAAAAAATATATTCCAATCCAGGAATGTAACAGAAAATATCAAAAAGAAAGATTACTATACACATCAGACCTATAGTAACATATGCAAGGGTAAACATATTGTGTACCTATTGTGTAGACATGGGTACTGAAGTTAGAAGATATGAAACACCTTTGTGTGTTTCGAGGGGAAAATTCTGAGAAGAATTTATGGACCAGTTCGGGATGGAGAGATGTGGAGGATAAGAAAGAATCGTGAGCCAAGAGAAGCGGACATAGTTGCGGCAGTGAAGGCGCAAAGGTTGAGGTAGTTGGGGCACGTGGTGATAATGAGAAGTAACCGAGGCCGAAAAATGGAATTGGAAAGGAAACCGGAGGGAATAAGGAGGAGAGGACGTCCGAGGAGAAGATGGTATGAAGATGTGGAAGGGGATTTGAGGGAAATGCAAGTGGCAGGTTGGAGGAATAAGGCTCTGGACAGTGAAGAATGGAGGAGAATCGTTGAGCAGGCCAGGATTCTACAGGGACCGTAGTGCCAGAAGAAGAAGAAGAAAAAGAAGAAGAAGAAATAAGTAATTTCAAGTGCCAGTTGTCACAAGAACAAAGTGTTTATTTTTTTAGTGTACTGCGCTATTTGTATCTGTCCCCAAACACGGTGAAAGTTGTATGTCAGCTAAATTAATAATTGCGGTTAGCCCAGTCTCAATAATAAAACTAAGGAAAAAGTAGGATACTAATAGGATATTCCAGAACAATTCTGATTATAATATAACATGAATGCTGTTTTGTGCAGTGCATAACAGTGATTGCAACCTATACAAACGCAGAGGATAGTTAGTGATTGATTTATGTTGATTACATTGTACATTTGTGAATTATTACCAGGTGCTATTATCTTTTTATTTGTTGTTAGTTGAGTCAATAGTATTACACTTAACGGTTTTAGTAGACATTCAATAAATAAAGAGACAAACAGCTGTTGCTGCTCATGAGGAATTTTTGATCCTTTTTAAGGCATCGGTGGCCCAAGTTTTAGAATTTTTAAAAACGAACACTGCATCCATAGTTTGGTGAAAATCCCTTTAATTTGATATATCACATGTTTTTTTGCGATTTATCAAAACTTTGACCCTCTTTTTGTGCTCTGTCGTCCTAAATTTTTGAAATTTTCAAAAATAAACATTGTGTTTAGGTTTTGGTTACAATTTTCTTAAATTTTATAATTTACTTAAATTTTATAATTTACTTAAATTTTATAATTCACATAGATGTTTACGACTTCATACACATTTTTTACCCACTTTTTGGCTCACAAAATTTAAACATTTTAAAAATAAACACTATATTCAGATTTTGATTAACTTCCCTTTAATTTGATACTCCACATAAATTTTAAAGTTTTCTCATATTCTGCCCTCTCACATTATTACCTTAAGTCTCTAGTACATCCCCCATATTGATTTGGAGGGATCAATCTCAGAACGATAGGGAGTATGTAAGGTAAAAACATGGACACGCGTGTCATGTTTTACGAAGATCGGTTGATGCTTTCACGTGGACATACCCCAAATAGACAGACGGATAGACAGGTAGACACAGAGACAAATGTCAAACGGTCGAGTTTAAACTGAGAGCTCGTTTCGCTCGTTCAATAAACCTGAAGTAGACACAAGTGGTTTGCAAACATGCTGCATAGTCTGAGACCTATCACACAGCAGAAGATCTGTGATGATGATGATGATGAAGTGGTGATGATTACGATAGAATTTGTATTATTAATGTGCATTTTAAATATTAATTTATTTTATTATTTTATTAGTATTAAATATTATATTATTTTATTATTGTAAATATTAATGTTACTTATAATGTACAAGTCAAACAAGTGACGATCGGCATAGAAGCTAGTGCCCGAAACATGTCTCAAATAATGAGAACAATTCTTGTCTAATAATACATCGTAAATAATATTAATAATCTGAATATGATTGAAAATAAATATGGACTTTAATAAGATATAATTACTGTAAATACAAAATATACTACGAATATTATTAGTTCAGAGATTTTTTAATGTGATTGACGGTAATGTATACCATTTACCTGATTTCGGCAGTCGTCGTTGAACGACAAACTGTAATCCGATAAAACAAATTATTCGTTTCCCAATTTGATAGCTGTGTAATATAATCAGTGGTAATACCGTTAGATACTAATTTAAAGTTTAGACTAGTTAAAAACACAATTATTCCAAAATACTGTATTACTGTTATTATCCGTTTGAATTCAGCGAATCCCACGTCGAATCGGCGTGGTTATCTTCGAGAAGGTATTTTAATAAATTTCGTACTTTATCGTATTAACGTTTTAAGATAGCGTAGTTTCTTCGTGAACTTTTAACCTTTTCTCCGATGTCGCAATAGCAGCTAACTGGTACGTACTATATATTTCATTGGCGACCTTTTGCTACGAAGAATCGGATTAACGAATAAGTTTTGTATTGTCATTGGTACACAAAAATATTATGTGAACATCAACCGCTGTGCTTAGACGGTCTGATATTCACTACGCACGCTAACTGACACATCTGTTTGCGGTTTCGGGCGTGGTACAAAAAAACAACTAAAGTATTGCCGTATTCAATGGGGCTTTCGCATACATGAGATATGCGCGTGTGCGAGTCGCGTTGTTTGTCACTTTTTAAAGTTCATGATTTTAAATCGACAGTGCATTTGTTTTAGTTTGTGGAATTTGTAAAAGTACAGTACTAAAATATAAATTTTATATGGTACGAGCGGACTTTGCCTAGTCCACCTAGGGAGAATCAAACCCTCTCACTTGACCTACAGTTTGCCTATTTTTTCTTTTGAGTCTAGATTATTGAACAGTTGGTAATTTTCCAACTAAAATTTTTCAGTAATAATTTAAAAGAAAAGAAAAAATTGGTATGGAGAACCATACATGACTTCCATGTTCTAATTAATTATAAAATTATTTTTAATATGTGCACTCAGAACGAAACCAAATATATCAGCATGCTTTTAGTAAAAACGTTGAGAAAGATAATTGAAATACAACTTGTACCTAGTTATTAATATTTTAAAAATAAAGAATTAAATTATCTTTTATTTAAATAAAGCGAAATAATGCAAATACCGCCCGGCGTATGTTACCTGTGAATTTCTGAAAACGAAAAATTATTTTGTTTACTTATCCGTGGTTACATAGCACGGAACGATATCAATTGTTAACATTTTATTGAAATTTTTTATGTTTTCGGTCGAATAAATATGTAACATCAATACAAAAAATTACCCCCTCCTCCTTCAACTAACCTTTTCATTTATAGATACTTCATCACCCTTTCTACAGTGGATTATTAGGACCTTCTTTTCAGGATATTTTATTTATCAAAATTAAGTACTTTACTCTTGTTAAAAAGTAAAACGTTGCTGGTAAACTACCCCTTCCCCTTAACCGATCTTCACCAAAATAAATAGGGCTTGAGTCCTCTACAACTCGGGCATATATGCAAAAATTTATTCGATTCTGTTTGAATTTTCGGCAGTTATCGTTCGCCATAGAAAAAATTCTACACACAGACACACGCATAGACACTTTTCGGAAAGTGACTTTTCTTTATGTTTTAAGGGTAGTACAATCAGAATCTGCCCTTATCTCGAACACGATTTTTTCGCGATCACCATACTTCCATTTCCATACGGAACATGGGAGTAAAAAGTTTTGAAAGCTTTATGGCACAGTTTTTTGATACGACGTAAATATTAATATTAAAATTTGAACATTCCTTGTAAGTGGACCGAAGGAGGACAATGTCCGTTGCTGTAGTCTGTGACTTCATGGGCTACAGTTGACACCTCCAACTGGTACACCCGATGTAGACAGCAGAATTTCTCAAACTCACTTTCGGGTTGTTATCAGGTTTAAAAATTTGTAGATTTAATTAGACAGATCCAAAGAGTAATTTAAAAGGTGAGTTGGGATTTACGGGGAGAAAGGTTTACGGTAGTATTTAATGTTAAGTGTTAATCTTATCATTTCGGCTGCACGGACAGATCTCGAACATAGAAAAAACAATTGTTTGCTTTTTAAGGTTAGTTAATGTTATAACTTCAGCATTGTGGACAGACCACAGCATAATTGTGGACATCAGGGGTGCCTACAGCATGGTGCAGTGCTGCAAGTCGCACTACGCGGAATTTGGGGGGGGGGGATTTTCAAGGCGATTTTTGTTATTGATTAGGCGTACTAGAAAACCTTTTGGTATCGATAAAAAGAATAATCCATTCTTTTTTTATTCAAATAATTGCTTAAATGGGTTTGGTTTTTAAAAACGTTTTGGATAAAGCCCAACGATCCACCGTTAACTGGGAGTTATTCCATACACCTGTATTGTGATCCCCCTACCGACGCAATCAAATTTGGGGGAAGGAATTTCGGAATAATTTGGGGGGGGGAATTGGACCATGGCTTTTGGGGTGGATGGCACCTCTGGCGGACATGAAGAAAACAATAATTATCACTTGCCACCGTTTTTATAGGAATACCATTTTATGTTACTAACGGACGGTGAGAGGCAAGGTATCGAGACGGTAGGGATCGAAGTACGCTTGCCAATATTTGGTATGATGTTAAACAGCAAAAACTCCATTGAAAACACAGCTAATTTGAATCGAAAATTTTAAGCCCTGTATGTTTACCCTTACGAATGCAGACGTCCCCAGCTTCGAATCCCTTTGTGCTCATCAGTCCAGGGTTAGTGTTCATCCATGTGACGCTTAATTTTACAAGTGAAACTACGATGCTGTAACCACACGACTATACCGCCGAGGTGGATAATTGCATAAATAAACATGTTCAAGCAATATAATAGATTAGAGAAAAACGAGGAGGTGTGTGCATCGATTACGTGTAGGAAGGCGAGAAGGCAGACGAGCGCCCGCATATTTGAAGTTAACTAAACTGAAAGAGCGATAGAAAAGACCTAAGGGTAATAGCTACACTGTATTGGAACTAATCTGCAGTGGTTAGAGTAGATAAAGAGAAAACTGAAGAGATACAGATTCTGCGTGGAGTAAGATAAGGATGTATACTATCTCCGCTTTTATTCAACATCTAATCGAAAGGTATTTTTAGAGAAGCTTTAGATGAATGTGATGTGGGAATCTCTCTGAACGATGAAAGAATAAATAACATACGTTATGTGGACGATACCGTCTATGTGCAGATAGCTTAGAGGGGTTGCAACAACTAATGAATAGAATGACAGAAAGCAGCCGTAGATATGGTCTAGAAATCAGTGTTTATAAAACAAAGCTAATGATTGTATCACAAACTACACCCTTAATATAAAACAAAGGCCAGTTGAACGTGTAAGCAAATTTATCTTGATACTATAGTCAATGAACAATGGGACCACTCTCAAGAAATAAAGAGCAGAATTGAATAGGCAAGAGCAGTGTACACTAGAAAGAGCAGTTTATTCAAAAGTCACGATTTAACAATAAACACAAAGATGAGACTTTTACGCTGCTACGTATTCTCGGTCCTCTTCTACGGTGTAGAATTTTGGTCTTTCACTGAAGCAACAACTAAAAAATTGGAATCATTCGAAATGTGGCTTTACCGTAGAATACTGGGCATTTCATGAACAGCACATACAACTAGTGTTGAAGTTCTTAGAAAGATGAAGAAAGAAAGGGAAATGATTAACACAGTGAAGATAAGAAAGCTTCCGTATCTGGGACATCTCATGAGAAATGAACATAGATTTTACTTATTGCAGTCCATACTACAGGGAAAAGTACTTGGAAAGAGGGGAATTGGGCGACCGAGAATCTCATGGCCGAGAAATTTAAGGTCGGCATGCCTGGTTTGGCATGAATACAACTGACTTATTCCGTACAGCAGTACAGAAAGTTAAAATAGTCTGTCCGAAACGTCCGTCCGATACGGACATCTGACAGGAACGGATAGGAACTATCAGAAGGAGAAGAAAGAAGCGAGTGGAAACAATGAAGTATTTGAACATCGGGTTGGAAAAGTACCGGTACTATAACAGAAAAGTTTTCGATAAGAGGGGATAACAATATCAGGTTACTTGTGTAACACGATCCTGCCCGAGTAAGCAATTAGTTTTTCTCAGAATCCCTCTTAAAAAATGTTATCAATACTTCACAAGAGGTACCGATCATAGAAAGGATTTTCATTTCATTACTGTCACTTGTCATTAACGTTAGACGAAGTAGTAGGAGAGCACAGACTTAATCGTCTCAACACAAAGAGAGATCACAGCGCAGGTAAAATAATTCTACGGGGACGTGGTTGCGGGAGGGGGGCAGATAATAAATAGACCGAGTGCATGGAGATTGGTTTCTGAAAGATTTAACGTTTGTCTGTCTCGCGGGGAATACTAGCTGCACAACCAAATGAGACTTACATTGTTAATGACAAATTGCCTTTGCGACACACACACACACGCGCGCGCGCGCGCGCAGTAACATGCATCATTTTGTTGCCGCAGGTATGATATAATTGAAAGCGAGACGAGGGTGACTGTATAGTGCAGCTCAAGTAGTGTGTATCATTAGTTTGATGTGCCTCGCGTAGATGGAATGTACAGAATGTCCGTCAGCTGGTTAACACGTTGTCACGGATACGCAGATATTTAACGGAAAGAAAATTAATTACCGGAATTGCCTGTCCTGACACTGAGAGACAGAAGAGCCAGATAAAAAAGAAGTACAGTAGAGCATCGATTTTCCGAATCTCTCGGGACGAAGGGCCCGTTCGGATAATCGATATTTCGGATAATACACGTAGAGCGTAAATTGAAAACACTATTTCTCTTTACAAAAACAAAGGTTTTTATTGCAGAATAATTTATAACATACTGTTATATAATTACAGCAACGTGTATATTGTACTGTAATGTACTACTAAGGCTAAAAATCATTGAATTAAAACTGAGTGTAATTAATAAAAACCAAAAGTTAATTTAAACAAAATTAGCGTTTAATGACAAACATTGTACTAAAAAATAAAAAATAAAAAACAAATGCGGAATTGTTCTGTCACTGTCTGCATCAAACCGATACCCCGTTTTCTCGGTGCTAAAGACTAAAGTCGTTTAAGATTCGTAAGCTGAATAAGCTACAGTCTATCGTGTGTTCTGTGTTTCGGCTCACTTTATAACAGTCTCAAGTGCGTCAAAAGCTTTTGCTGCCGTCGGTGGTTTTGTATTAGTAGCATTGTCGCCGTCTTCATCTGAATCTGTTTCGCTTTCATTACGTTCACTTAATGACTCAACTATCTCTTCATCGGTTATAACTGTACAGTACTGTAATAACTTATAGTACACAATTTTTTATGTTCAATAAATATCCAATACGCCCACACGTGTGCAATACATTACTGTACAGTACAGTACATAATTGTACTATTGATTGAGTTCGGATAATAGATCGTTCGGTTAATGGATGTTCGGATAATCGGTGCTCTACTGTACATTCATACATACATACATACATCCTTGGCTCTACGGCCCAGATCGAGCCTTGGCCTCCAAAAGAAATTGCCTCCACTTATTCCTGTCCTCAGCCATCCGCCACCAATTCCCTGCGCCCAGCTTCCTCGCATCACTGCTGACCTGATCCAACCATCTGTTCTTCGGTCTTCTAATCTTTCTTTTTCCTATTATTTTGTGTTTCATAATTATTTTCGCCGTACGTTCGTCATCCAATTCTCTGAACGTGTCATGCCCATCTTAATCTATTAATTTTGGCAAATCGGACAACTGTAATATCATTGTACTTAGCATATGATTTATTATTATTTCCCTTTCTCCAGACTCCGTCCTGTTGACTTGGCCCGTAAATCTTTCAAACACAGCCAGCCTCTGTTCATCAGTTTTCTTGAGTACCCAGCACTCAGGGCCATATGTCAATGCAGGCCTTACCAATGTCTTATAAAGCGTGGCTTTAGTTTCTGTGGTTAATAGTCTTGATTTGAAATGTTTATTCAGCCCGTAATAGCTTCTAACAGCCAGAATTCTTCTTTCACTTTCATTTGTGCAGTTATTATCAGCATCGTCATATGTCCCCAGATTACAAAATTGTAGCCATCTATTAGTAGACCTATATTTGAAATATTATCATTATTGCTTCCCACAGCCATAAACTTTGTTTTATTTTCATTTATAACAAGCCCCATACTCTTAGCTGATGATTCAAGTGTTCTAAAGAGGCATTCTTCAGATTATTTTCATTTCTGCTGATATTATCTATATCATCTGCATATGCTAGGAGCTGGACTCCTTTATTAAAAATATGCCCTCCTGTTTGTATTCCAGAGTCTCGTATTAGCTTTTCAAGTGCAATGTTGAACAGTAGGCAGGTTAGGGCATCTCCCTGTTTCAGTCCATTCACGGTATCAACAGAGCGGGAGAGATGTGATTGAATTCTAATCCGGCATTTGGAGCTGGATGGTGTAGCTCTCACCATTTTAATTATTTTGGAGGAATATGACGCTAATGCGTGGCTGGTATAGCCTAAAAAAGAAGTACAGTAGAATGATTCTTTCCGCCTTCTGTAATACGACTAAGTGAGTTGTTGCGTAAGGAAAGTTATAAACCGTACAGAACGTTCACCAAAAAATAGGCGCTTTGCTTTGTTTAAAATTGTGTTAGGGTCGTCGCGGAGGACGGAGGAGCATAGATGCCACATCGCCGCGAATTGGCCGCTTATGCAAAATGTATATAAAGCAGAGCGTGACAGTTCGTGACTCAGGTCAACTAAGCAAACTCAAAAGACCAGGGGCAAACCTAGGGGGATATGAGGGATATATCCCCCCTTAGTCAGAAAAAAATTAAAAACTTTTGGAGCAAAAAATTTAAAACTGGTTGAGTTTTTTGAAATGTATTTAATTGACTTCCAAGTTTTGTTAATTTAAAAAAAAAATACTGTTTGAATCAATGAAAAATTTAAATAATATACAATAATAGGCCTTATGCTCAATAATAAATATAACAGACGTTGAAAGAAATTGTGAAAAATGAAAAGACGTCGGTTTGAAAGAGTGTAGGATACGTTTTTCCGCTGGTTACGATAAATAGGGACATACCTTTTTATATTTTAACTTAATGTTACATGTTGATAACTTCACACACAAAGCACATAATGTGAATGAGTTTTAATTTCTTAACATTATTTTTCATAATGGACATGGGTTGTTGTAACAGACTCTACCTAACTTTAAGAAACAAAATATTGTAAAATTAAACAGACGTTCATTAAAAATTTTTCGTGTTCTTGTATGTGTGAACCTTACAACACAAACTCACACATACACATACCAAATTTACTTTCTTAATTTTAACATTCTCTTTAAAGTATTTATATTCCACAGAAAAGTATTATTAGGCTTTCAAGTCAAACTGTACGGCATTAATTGATTTTTATGAAATTAGTGAATTACAACCATTATTTATTTATTAGTTTTAATTTATTGGTAAGATTTTCATTATAATATAAGAAAAAATACTCTAAGAAAATGATATGTGGTTGAAAAAAATCCCCCCCCCCTCCAAATGAAATCCTAGGTTCTTTCAACGAATCTGGCAGCATGCTTGAGTTGCTATGACAACTGCCTTTAACTGACGACAAGCAGCTGACAAGCCGCAACTCCCCAACCCAGCCGTACGATGCTCAATCCTAACATAATTTAAACTAGACTTTAGAAGACGAAATTGAAGAGGCGGCAAGCACAAAAGACACGATAGTGGAAGTATTGTCCGGATGGTCAGTAACGCTCTTCTTCCTTTTCTTTTTATTCTTCCCTTTCATGGAGCAAAAGCCTAGTGTTCTGATCTGATTTCCTTGATTCGGCTTCCTTAGTCCCAATGCTTGTTTTCTCGTTTATGGTCTTCTTCTGATAGTTCCTATCCGTTTCAGATGTTGGAGATCATACAGACTATTTTAACTTTCTGTACTGCTGCACGGAATAAGTCAGTTGTATTCATGCCAAACCAGGTCCTTAAATTTCTCAGCCATGATATTCTCGGTCGCCCAACTCCTCTCTTTCCAAGTATTTTTTCCTGTAGTATGGACTGCAATAAATAAAATCTATGTTCATTTCTCATGAGATGTTCCATATACTGAAACTTTCTTATCTTCACTGTGTTAATAACTTCCCTTTCTTTCTTCATCTTTCTAATAAATTCAACATTAGTTATATGTGTTGTCCATGAAATGCTCAGTATTCTACGGTAAAGCTACATTTGAAAGATTCTAATTTTTTAGTTGTGGCTTCAGTCAAAATCCAAGATTCTACATTGTAGAAGAGAACCGAGAATACGTAGCAGGGTAAAAGTTTCATCTTTGTGTTTATTGTTAAATCTTGACTTTTGAATAAACTGCTCATTCTAGTGTACACTGCTCTTGCCTTTTCAATTCTGCTCTTTATTTCTTGAGAGTGGTCCCATTGTTCATTGACTATAGTACCAATCTATTTAAATTTGCTTACACGTTAAACTGGTCTTTGGTTTATATTAAGGGTGCAGTTTGTGAATTTGTTCTTAGGTACAATCATTAGCTTCATTTTATTAACATTGATGTCTAGACCATATCTATGGCTGCTTTCTGTCACTCTATTCATTAGTTGTTGCAGCCCCTCTAAGCTATCTGCAAATATGACGATATCATCCGCAGCTTATGGTAGTTGACTATTTTGGGTATCCTGGTGTTCTCCATTCTGTCAAGACAACTTCTTCAATTTTCTCTCGTTTAATTTATATTTTTGGTAATTGAAAACATTTAAAATCTTTTCGAGTCTGCTCATTCTTTTTCTATCCTTTTGTGTATACCTTTTCACACACCTAAGGAATTTAATTTCCATGCCTTGTATGCGGCTGGTGTAGTAAGTAATTGTAAGTGTTTGTGAATTAGTTATATATGTTGGCACATAATCTAAATATATAAACACGCTAACACACACACACACACACACACACACACACACACACACACACACACACACACACACACACACACACACACACACACACACACACACACACACACACACACACACACACACACACACACACACACACACACACACACACACACACACACACACACACACACACACACACACACACACACACACACACACACACACACACACACACACACACACACACACACACACACACACACACATTGTCTGATCCATCACAACAATGACAGGTATCCGCATGGAGGTGTATAGTTAAGGAAGATCTGGGCTTTACCTGGCTACCAAATTTCAGAGGATGGAAAACCTACATAAAATGTAGAGTGGCTTCAGCTAAATTGGCTTTCATTAAAAAAAAAGGACGACAACTTCTAAGAACATTACTGTCGAGATCAGGAAAATCTAGTTAAACCTTTCATTTGCATCTGAAATCTGGACAAAGAAACATCTGTATCTGGGGAAAGAAACAAGAATGAGATACAGTGTTTGAGAAAGATGCAAGGCATTTCGTGGGAAAGTTACAACAATGATGATGTATTTAAATTGATAAATAAAATCCAAATATTATGGAAAAACATTAGGAGGATACGCTGATAGATGCGATACTTAATTAGGCATAATAGCAATATGACTAAGATACTAGAGGGGAAAATTAGTTAAAAAGAGTTGCTAAGGAAGACCAAGGGAAAAACGCCTGGATCAAAAGTCGGGAGAGGTACGGTTCAGGGGTTACAGATATTTCAAGGAGAAAGCAATCAATCAAGAAATCTACACAATATGGCCGACCATAAATATTTTGATTGAGAATAAAAGTAGAAGAGGGACAACTAACATGGTTCGGCGACCTCGTACTAACCGGTTGATCGTAGGTTGCCAAGAGGTCTTACTGAAAACGTTGAGCAGAGAAAAGAATAGAAAAATCTTTCTAGACCTTAGCTGGTCTAAAAAAAAAAGAAATTCTGAAACAACGATGTAGCAAGAAAACTTGGAATTGCAAGGGCTATCCGAATAACTAAAAAAAAAAAATACAATACAGGACGAGATATACATAAGCACTTCCATTGGTATAACACTAAGAATTATGATTATGAAGTTTTGTAAGTGCAGTTAATGGTTATAAGTGTATAAGTGACTGTTAATGTTATGGATGTTCATAAATTTACGTATTTGTTATTTTATGATTTCGTTGTCTTATGTTTTTTATTTCCATACACCCATTTTTTGTTTTTGAAAAACGGTCAAGGAAGTAGTTAGATTACCAAAGAAGATGTCTACTGTAGTTCACAGATGATCCAGATAGACATGTAGTAAATAAACATGTAACGCAATGGAATAATCTTGTAACGTATGGCTGCTCTACAGTAAAGTAGCGGCAGTGTAATAAATTATGAAGCTTGCATGAAGGATGTGGATGTGACCAATGAAGGCAGTAGGAACGGTAGTAAAGGAGTCTTCTATGGGTAGTAATATTACGTGATTATTTGTTAGTTATTGTAAGTTAGTAACATTGGTCGACACGTTATCTCAATGCGCGCGCGCGCGCACACACACACACACACACACACACACACACACACACACAACAAATGTACACGTATATTTATATTTACATAAAAATTTCTAAAGAACATCATATTGATACTTCTAAATTACTAAATGACAAAAGTGATCTATGCAAAGTAGATGGTGAACTCGGGTATACTCGTGATAGAGGTAATCTCGTGATACTTTTTGTGAAGCTTGTCACGGGTTAACCAATGCTGCCACGAATGCCTAGTTTCTCCAATGAGAGCAGCGCATTCTAACGTTCAGTTTGAGGTATTGTAGGCGCCACTGCGACACGTGTTTATTGTTTTGCAACGTATTGAAGTGAAAGGTAAGGAATAATTCTTATATTTCTGTATCTGTTAATAGGACGTGTATTTTTATTGTACCATCATTGTAATTCACTATATTAAGCATCAGATTTAGTCTTAAATTGTTGGTTAATACATACTGAATACCATGGTACACATTTTTGTAGGTTATGAACGGCGTATACGTTGTAGGAGCATATCTCCGGATAGTAGTTTCTTACATGTTTTGTGTTGTTTTCCAAGTAAAGCTGCTTCCTAGTAATGTACAAATTTATTTAATTTTTGACATTTACTTATGAAAAAGACTTCCAATATATGAATCTTCTAAATTGTTTTCTACTAAAATTTTCGGTAGTTTTTATTTCCTGGATTGGATTTCTCCGTACGATTTTAATATTATTGGAGTTTTTAATTTTCATGTTTTTTTTTGACAGTATGATTTTAGATGCCACAAGTATGCCTGACGTATCACGTGATTGGCTCAATCCAGGTAAAGTCGTAATTTTACGAGTATAGCGGAGTGTTGTCACGAGATTACCTGGAATATCACGAGATTACCAAGCAAGAACATAGTTTTCAAATTTAATTTTTTTTATAGGCGATTTAATTACGGCTGGCGCCGCCTCTCGCATCCTAGCTTCCACTGGCGCCGGTCTAAACAGTCCTGTTCTGTAAGTCCTCTTGCATTCATTGCATCTTCGACGTCCATTTTCCATGAATGTTTAGGTCTTCCTTTTTTTCTCCTAGAGTTTGGAGTCTATTTCCATACCTTCCTTGGCCATCTCTCATCCGACATTCTTTTTAGGTGACCAAACCAATTCAGTCTTCTTGCTTCTATTGTTTCTATAATGTCAAGGTTGATTCCCATCGCTTGTCTTATCTCTACATTTCTCACTCTATCTAGTCTTGTTAGTCTACAGCACCTACAATACGAAATTTAATAAAAATAAATTTAATATGTTGTCTTATCAAAAAAAAAAAATTTAGTGCGATAAAGTCCTTAGAAAACATTTTTTCCAAAGATTAAAACAGAAAAAAAGAATTAAAAATTTTTGGTTGGCACAATTGGTGTTTTATATACTTTATCACGAGTTTACCCAAGTTTACCATACACCTTCAAGGCTAAGTTAAATGTGCTAAATTGTAGGACAATCAGAATAAGATTTTAAAACGAGTAGTTTAATTATCGCTTTTTAAAAGTAATAGTTTAAAATATTACGTTTTGAAGAGAAACGTGGCAGTTTTTTCATTTCAAAAGTATGGAAGTCTCGGCGGTAAATATCTCTCCTATATTGGGTACCACGCAATGACACCTTCAATTATACGCTTGAATATTAACCCGAATCGCTGCCAACATTCCGTCAAGAGTTGGCAAGCGATCTAATGGAACTCAATCTGCCGCCGCTGGAAGTCTGCGGGATAATTAATGACCGTACTAGTTAAATTCTCTCATTTATAATGTGTCTCTGTGTACGTGACGTACACACTTTTGTAACGTCGTCGTCGTCTTCTGCCTAATTTTGTTGAAAACTGAAGCAACGCTGGCGACCGTTAAATTGAAATTTATTCTCATTATGCGTCTCGTTGTACCGTGAAGGAGGGAAACTTTGCGGCGCGAGTTTCTCGTCTCGTCAGCGCGTCCAATTAACTGTGGTATTAACAGGAATACGGTTATGGCACGGTTTGGCAATACAGTAAATTGTCTAATTATTGGAACTTTAAGTCAAGCAATGTTAGTGACGCTGAATGTGTCAAAAGTCAAGTCACTAATAAACATCTTACTACTTTCAAACAAAAGAAAAGAGTATGTGAATAAAACTGGTTAAATTCAATTCAAATACAATTAAAATATGAAAGAAAAATATGTAATATTAAGGTTGTATTATTCAAAGTAAAAACACAAAGACGAGACGTTTTCGCTACTACGTATTCTCGGTCCTATTCTACGGTGTAGAATCTTGGACTCTGACTGAAGCCACAACTAAAAAATTGGAATATTTCGAAATGTCGCTTTACCGTAGAATACTGAGGATTTCATGGACAGCACATATAACTAATGTTGAAGTTCTTAGAAAAACGAAGAAAGAAAGGGAAGATATTAACACAGTGAAGGTAAGAAAGCTTCAGTATATGGGACATCTCATGAGAAATGAACATAGATTTTACTTATTGCAGTCCATACTACAGGGAAAAGTACTTGGAAAGAGAGGAGTTGGGCGACCGAGAATCTCATGGGTGAGAAATTTCAGGACCTGGTCTGGGATGAATACAACTGACTTATTCCGGGCAGCAGTACAGAAAGTTAAAATAGCCTGTATGATATCCAACATCCGAAACGGATAGGAATTATCAGAAGAAGAAGATTCAAAGTAACACTCTTTTTGAATGTACCTTACGTTTTATTGTAATGAGCAATGAAAGTTTGTCCATTTCGTATTATTCACTTTCCCAGTGGCTACATCGACGCTGTATAAGTGTTTGAATAGCTGCCTCTGGTTTCCTTTTCGGCAACCACATACTCCATTTATCTCCAATTTCCAGTTTCCAGCTTCCAGTTTCTTCTTTACGTCGCCTTATTCACGTTGTCTCCCCAAGAAGAGTTCGTTCCTATTCAAAGTATCTCTAATGTTTGTTCCTGAGCCCACGAAACTGTAATCCGTTACACTGTATTGATATCAATTGCCCAAGTGTATGATTCTTATAATATCCATAAACTGTATTTTTCCTACGTATAATCCCAATCATATTTCCATTTCGCCGTTCATCTCTCCGTCCAACTGTACAGCTTTCCTCGAAAAGTCCATTTACTTTGTCTTAATTATCTTTGTGTTCTTTCGTTTTATATCTAAACTTCTGTCTCCCAAATATCAAATGGAAACGTGTTGAGCATTGTAGCCAGTTTTTCATTCATAGAACATATTTATTGTTTATTTATTTATTGTATATTTGAAATATTATCATTATTGTTTTCCACAGCCATAAACTTTGTTTTATTTTCATTTATAACAAGCCCCATACTCTTAGCCGATGGTTCAAGTGCTCTGAAGGCATTCTTCAGATTATTTTCATTTCTGCTGATAATATCTATATCATCTGCATAACTCCTTTATTAAAAATATGTTCACATGTTTGTATTCCAGAATCTCCTATTACCTTTTCAAGTGCAATGTTGAACAGTACGCAGGTTAGGGCATCTCCCTGTTTAAGACCATTCATGGTATCAACAGAGCGGGAGAGTTGTGATTGAATTCTAATCTGGCATTTGGAGATGGATAGTGTAGCTCTCACCATTAATTAATTTTGGACAAGCAATGTTGAACATATTTCTTGGACTCTTAATTGAATTTGCAGAGTGAACTGTGTTAAGACGAAAAATACCGGAAAATATTTTATTAATTTAAATTCATAAATATCACAGCTTTGTGTAAGTAAAATTTGTTAAATTTAATAGAAAAAATTTATAATCTTATTTTTTGTTTAGTATTGTTCCATTTCAGATTTCTGTAAGTGACCAGTTTGTGGCATAAGCCCACTGAGTTATGTTAACGAATTACTAATAGGAGAACGTTTCTTACATTTCTTCAAAATACCAAAAGATAAAGTAAATTTTAATTCAGTTAATCAGCTATTATTAGAGCTTAAGCAATGACACAAATACGTCTTTACGTTTACGTCTTCTACATAAATTTAGAACCTGAATAACATTTTTCCATTTTAATCGAAAAATAACAATTTCTTGCGAGCAAAGTTAGACAAATTGAATTGGGACACCAACAGCGGGTCCAATGCTGACTAGTTCAGCTCTTTGCCAAGCGGGTATTCGGGGGCCGCACTGTGGCACCGTCACAGTGGCGGCGCAACCCGCATCTCTATTTGTGAGTCCTACTCTCGGACTCCCCGGATTCCGCTGGGTAGCGCTACCTACTTGACTTCCCGTCACTGTGCGGCAGGTCCCAGTCGTGCGTGGTTTGTCCTCGTCTTGCTGGCAAGGCGGCTGGTCCACTTCCATCGCTGCAGCTTGATGTTGGCGCTGGCGATGAGGTGAGTTCTGGTGCTGCGGCTTCTTCTTAGCTGCCGCAGTGGCTTGTTGAGATGGCCTCTTCATAGCAGGTGTTCCGAGGTCGAGGCGATCCTCTTCTGCGTTGTCAATGCTGTAGCTGTAGATGTATCCTATTCGAGAGCAAGCAGTCCCTCAATCATCTGGCCAAGTGTGCGTGCTGCCAGAGCTGTTGGGTTGTGCGTCGTGAGACGACCCACTGGGTTTCTAGTACCGAGCCTCCGGTAGGGGCTCCTGCCTAGTGATCCTGTCCAGACGGAATATTATTTGTTTAATTTTTAATGGTCGCTACAACGACATGCTCGTACTAGGTCGACTAGTACAGTATTTGTCGAGACCGTTTCCAAGATTCACCTGGACGTGTTCGGTACTTGCCAAGGCCAGCTATGAGTGGGTTTGTCTGGGTCCTCGCAGCTCGGACGTAAAATTTACGTGCAAGTCGCCTTGGGGTGTCTTCCAAGCAGCGGACACCGAGTCCTCTTCTCAAGAGTCGAGAAGAAAACCGATAGGGGACTTTGGCCGCTAGCCGAAGGCCCCTATCGAGAACGCTTTGCAACTTTCTTTTATGAACGGTTGCGAGGTAACCCCAGACGGGAAGAGCGTAGGTAATGATTGGCAACAGATACGCGTTGACGATCAACTTACCCAGCTTGCGGGTCATAGCCTTGTTGACAAGTATCGGAAACAGTTGCGCGAGACGAGCGGACGCTTTCTTACGCATCGTCTCAGCGTGGGCAAGCCAGGTGAGCCGATGATCTTCGCTCTGGGCTGTGCGGTTGTGCGTCGCAGAGACGAACAGCTCGGGATCTGAGTTCCGAGCTACCTTCTGGAGCTCCTACCTCGTGGCCCTGCCCAAGTAGGGCGTGTGCTCTATAGCAGGCCGATTCTCGGCTGTTGTGCTAGCCTACACTAGCGCAGTATACACCGAGGGCGTTTCCACGAATCACCTGGACGTATACGGTACCTTCCCAGCCCAGCCACTAGAGGATTGTCTGGGAACCTCGCCGCACGTGCATAAAATTTGCGTGCAAGCCGCCTGAAAGTGTCGTCTAAGGAGCGGACTCCAAGCCCTCTCCTTAGAAGGCGTGATGAAAAGCGACGGGGGACTTTGGCCGCTAGTCGAAGACCCCTATCGAGGACGCTCTGCAACTTCTTTTTATGCATTGCGGCGAGGTAACCCCAGACCGGACAGGCGTAGGTAATGACCGGCAGCAGATACGCGCCGACGATCATCCTGCCCAATTTCCTGGTCATGGCTGAGCTGATCAGGAGTGGAAACAGTGCGCACAGACGAGCGGATGCTCGCTTAAGAACTGTCTGTGCGTGGGTACGCCAGGTGAGCCGACGGTCGAGGTGTAATCCGAGGTACTTGACCTCTTTGGACCAGCGCAAGTACGTTCTGCCGATACGTAACTGCCTAACAGGGTTCTTCCATCGCTTAGAGAATTCGACGGCTACACTAATGGTAGCGTTGAGTTGCACTCTCCAATTCTCAGTCCAGTCCACGAGCGTGTCGAGCTGGCGCTGCAGTCGTAGGACGGCCCTTTCCACATGACGATCGGCCGTAAATACGGCCGTGTCGTCCGCAAAGAGGGCCATCTGGACTCCAGGCTGTCTCGGCACGTCGTTGACGTAGAGCGAGAACAGAAGGGGGCCTAGAACACTACCTTGAGGGACGCCGGCTGTGATTCGTCTCTCGGAAGAGACTGAATCTCCAACTCTCACGCAGAAGGTCCTCTCCGTCAGAAAGCTAGCAACCAGATGGAGGTAGCAGTCCGGGAGCTGGACTTCCCTAAGCTTGAATAATAGGCCATCATGCCATACGCTGTCGAAGGCTTTTTCAACATCTAAGAAACAGCCAACGGTCCGTTCTCTCCGACACCCGGCTTCCGTGACGCTTTCCACCATTCTCATCAGTTGATGAGTGGTCGAATGCCCCACACGAAAGCCGAACTGTTCGGGGACCAGGACGTCAAATTTGGTTAGATGTTCTCGTACACGACGCTGCACGAGGCGCTCAAAAACCTTGGACGTAGCGGAGAGTAGGCTGATAGGCCGGAGGTTTTCAGAGCGGGTGGTATCCTTTCCTTGCTTCGGGATCACGATGGCCGTCGCCTTTCGCCATTTCTTGGGAAAGTAGGCCAGTCTGAGACACGCGTTGAACAAATCAGTCAAGAATTGAACTCCAGGCTCGGGAAGAAGTCGTAGAGCGGTCCCTACCAACGCCGAAGGTATCCGGTAAGGGCTACTTTCGTCCGATCCGTCCCCTGCTTGGGCCACGGCGAGTTCCCAACAGCGTCTACGGTAGGCCTGCATTTCACGACGTAAAATGCCGGTCGCCCGGTTGTACGCTGCCTTGTCGGCCGGATCACGGGTCCGCTGCCAGCATCTCCGGAGGCGATTTCTCTCGCAAGCGAGAGCACTCGTCTGCTCTGGGATCCGCTGCCAGTGAGGTGTGATGCCAGGCTTCATCCTAGAAGACGCGTCGATCGCAGATACGACAGCCTCATCAAACGCGGCAACTGCCTCTTCGACTTGGCGGACGGTTTCGAGTGGTCCCGCCTCTGGCAATCGGCGACTTAACGCCGGGCCATACCGGTCCCATTCTACCACCTTCCTGACATCTCTGCGTACGACGTGCTGGGTAGCGACGTGTATCAAGATGGGGAGATGATCGGACGATAGTTCCGTTAGTGCGGACACGTGGACCGGACAGTCAATTCCTTGGATCACCGCTATGTCCAAGACATCGGGAGCCGCGCGGAGTTGTGAGGGGTAGAAGGTAGGTTGGGTAGGCCCAATCACTGTTACCCTGCGTGAATCAGCAAACCTTCGTAAACGCTTCCCGTTTGGGGCAGTCAAGCGACTGTTCCAATCGCGATGTTTACAGTTCAGGTCGCCGGCCATGATGACCCTCCTGTGTGCATCGAACGCGACAGCTAGATCGGGGTGAAGGAGCTCCTTTTGCGGCGGTTTATACGCCGCGACCATCAGTACACCGCCTAGAGTGTTTAACATCTCCACAGCGGTGCCTTCGAGGTGAGTCATTGCTGGCAAGACGACTCGGTGATGCTCGAGATTGAGCCTCACCGCGACGGCAGTACCACCAACAGCAGTGCCCGGTCTGTCGTTTCGATAGCACACATAGTTGGCCAGTCGTAACCGGTTCGCAGGGGTCAAGTGGGTCTCATTGAGAAGCACTACATCGGGTTTGAGTCGGGCCAGTAATTCTTGGAGTTCCTGGATCTTATTAGCCAACCCGTTGGCGTTCCAGGAAAGAATTGAGAGGTCACGTAAGGGGACCCGACTCATAGAAGTCCTACATAAGTGGCGGCTTCTACCAAGAGCATGAACCTCTCGGTTATATCGGCAGTCTCCAAGCGGGAGTGGATGGACCTGAAGGTCTAGGCAACTTTGCGGAGATCGAACTCAGCAAGGAAGTTGTGGACGACATGGTAGTCGTCAGGTACGGCATTTGAGGCAGATTTCCCGGAGACTGTTTGCGCATAAGAGCGCCGAGACTTATCAATCGGGGGATTGGTGGAAGCCAGGGGTATCTTAGGGCCAGGTGTAGCGCCTCTAGCGGAGGTGCTAGGAAGAGAGACAGATGCGAGTACGTCGGTCTTTACGCGCTGCGCAGGCTGTCTGGACTGTGCGGCTGGGTTGGCAGGAGCCCGGGAGCGAGCGACACGGGGCTTTCGATGCCGCTTCTTTTTGCCTGCGTTAGGAAACCGCGGGGGCGGGAGGTCAGGCGAGGCTGCTTCTAAAGCAGGGGCAGGATTCTCCGTTGCTGGGGAGGGTTGAGTATTCTCAGGCTCCACACCCGAGATGTTTTCTGTAGGCTGAGTGGTCTCACTTTTAGATGCCGCGAGGTTTCGGCGCTTTTTCGCCATAGGCGGGACAGGGGCCTGGGAAGGAGCCTGAGTTGGAGTTGCCTGTGCTGCAGGTGTTTGCTTCGGGTCTTTGGATCGTTTACGTTGTTTGTTAACAACTGCGGCGAAAGACACGGCAGCCGTAGCAGGAGGCGAAGGGCCTGGCTGCTCGGTTGCAGGTCTTGATCCAGCTTCCGGATGCCTCGGTGGTGGCAGGCGCCCTTTCGGCTTTCGCCGCTCGAGCTCCCGCTGAAACACCGGACATGCCCGGTAGTTGGCGGGGTGACTTCCGCCAAAGTTGATGCACCTTTTGAAAGCAGGTGCATCACAGTGTTTACTGGCGTGAGGTAAAGAGCACCTCACGCACGCCGGAGCGTTAGAACAAGTTTCTGAGTGGCGCCCGAAGCGTTGGCACCTGTAACACTGAGGCAGAGCCCCGGGAGCGCGGCTTCTTTCCACTTTTACGCGGAATCCAAAAAGCCGCGTAAGAGAGAGTAGGCTTGCGCCTGCCTCGCTGTTCTCCACCATGATGCGTACCAGGGGAATTGGACGCCTTTGTCCGGTAAGAACAAATACTCGATGTACCGCGCGAACCGGATAGCCCAGCTCGCGCAGCTCATCGAGGATTTCCTCGAGAGGAGAGTCCATGTCTAAGCCTCTGAGCACAAAGCACAGAGGCTTTACGTGTTTGGGTGAAAAGGTATGAAACTGGAATTGTGACGATTCCACGAACACCATGACGCTGCGGTACACGTCCATTCCTCGGACAACGATCTTGACTGTATCGCCCCCAAGGAGCTTCAAGTCAACGTTGGCCGGGGAAAGTCCGGGAGCCATTATCAGTCGCCGGTAAAAACCGGTGACGTTGTTCATGCCGTGAACGAAAAGGGCGGGATGCGACCAGAGGCCGGGGGTGCTTGGGCATCGCCGGACACAGTCGGCCCCGTGCCGGATTCACCATCGGCGGGGACAACTTCCATGGCGGACGCCGAGGAAGAGGTAGAGGAGGACCGGTTCCGCCTCGGTTTCTTAACCGGGCGCCCTCGTGGCCCAACCGCCACGAAAGCGTCGGTCTCGTCGCCGGGCAGCGGAACCGTCCGGGGATCTACTTGGTCCGCATCCATTAGCGGAAAACTTGGCGAATCGCTCGTGTGGGGTATGGCAGTGGCGAGCGACTGCGTGCTCGTTGACGCGCCCGAACCGGGCATATCCGCCAACGAGAGGGAGGTTCGCCGACCAGAGGCAGCTAGGCTGCCTCCGGCGGTAACCAGGGACCTAGGGTCCGGCCCTAGCCGAATCGCAAGCGGGGAAACTGGAACGCTCAGGCTGTCTACGAGCTGGGCTAAAGACAGGCTTCGTTAGATACCTCTCCTTACCAAGAGAGGTGTCCACCGGCCTCTTTACCTAGGCGATATCCAAGCTCGCTTACCACTGGTGGGGGCTCGCAAGGATCGTCCTAGGCAGCGCTACCTAAGAGCCTGAGCGTCAGCGGGCAAGATGCACTGCGCAACTTAGAGCTCTGGCTATATGCTTCCTCTTCAGCGGCAAGTTGGTGGTCCTGAAAAGGGTCGCTCGGCTGGTGGCCCTTAGAAGGTCCGACGAACTCAGCTGTTCTTGTGCTGGCTACTCAGTTCACCAGCCAGCTGAGTTCTGGTCTTCTGTCTTCTTGTTGTCAAGCAGCAAGCGGGCCAAGATGTTGACTGTCCAACGGCGAAGCAGTAGGCAGCAGGGCAGCGGCTGAGAATCAGCGAAATCTTCAGCGTCTAAGCTGTTTGTATTGCATTGCATTATGGATGCGGGGTGTCTTTGCACCCGTGGCTTATTTGCAGCATCTGGAACGTGTCCAATGGCTGCCAGAAAGTAAACTTAGTGCTGGTACATTGTCGACTGGTGACCTAAAACTGGAAAAGGAAACCGCCAACAAGTTAACTGTGAAGGCGGGGGAGTATAACTTATATTTGTTTGGTGCATGGTGCACTGCCGCTGATACCGATTCGAGCAACAGATGTTGCCCGTTTCAAGTCCAGTCAGCAGACGCGAGGCGGAGAGCCTCCGTGCCAATGATTGATGACAGCGACAAGGAGCCGGCTCAGCGGGCTAGAAGGAGCCGGCTCAGCGGGCTAGAAGGGGGACAGGAAGGAGAGAAGGACAGTTTAGGTGAAAAACTCTGGTCTAGGACTGATGATTACATTTGTTTTTGTTAAATTTAAAGAGGATGGCGTTATGGCGGGTCGCTAAGAAGCGCCCGAGGGCGCTTTGATCCGAATGGGCGGTGGTGGTTCTGATGCACTGATGGTTCGTAGGTATGGGAAGGTGGAGGTCGAGGCTTTAGCAAAAAGAGTTAGAGCCAGCGACAGGATAAAGGAAGTCAATGTAGGAACACGGGAGACCCCTTCGAATCACGTCGTTCCTTACAAACCAAGGGGACCCCGTCAAGGATCTGAGGGTTCGGGACTGGAAAGCTTCCAGCCTACATCTGTTGGTGGTGGATAAAATAGACCACCAGGCGGGTGCCGTATAGGTCAGTACAGACCTGAGAAAAAGCAGATAGGTTGTAAATTTCGTGCGCATGGCCAGGCGGCTGCGACACGAGAGGAAAGGAGACAATTTGGCTCGGACGCCGCGAGCCTTGGCAAGGGTTTCCATCACGTGGGCGTTGAAGCAAAGGCGACGTCTAGCCGAACGCCTAAATACTTCACCGATTCTTTGTAGGCGATGGGCCTCCCTTCTAGGGAGAGGGGCTGGCATCGGGAGATGGACTTACGGGTGAAGCAGATCGCCTCGGGTTTCTCCGTGTTGATCGTCACCCGCCATTTCCGTAGCCAGTCCGGAAGCTGGTTCAACTGACGCTGCAGCTTTGTACTCGCAAATCGCGGGGACAGGGAGCTGCAGTGATACATAGCGTCGTCAGCGAACAAAGACAACGTGACTCCGGGCAAGACGACAGGCAGGTCGTTCGTGTACACAAGGTACAGAACGGGGCCGAGGACAGATCCCTGTGGTACACCGGCGGCGATGGGTCGAACTGTAGAACAGGACCCGTTGACGCTCACCCTGAAGGTTCGGTCGCTGAGATACGACCGGAGGAAAAACACTATGGCCGATGGTAGAGGGGAATTGGCAAGTTTGAAGAGAAGACCTTCGTGCCAGACTTTATCGAAGGCCTTGCTCACGTCCAACAGTACAGCGGCCGTAGCCGCTCACCTGTTGGTGGCGTCTGACAAGTGCGTAACAACGCGGACCAATTGAAGCGTGGTCGAGTGCTCTCTGCGAAACCCGAACTGTTCGCTGCGGATGAAACCATCTAGCAGCGGCGAGATGCGAGCCAGCAGGAGACGCTCGAACACCTTCGAGATGACTGGCAAGAGAGAGATTGGTCGATAGCTTTCAGGAAGCATGCGCGGCTTGCGAGGCTTCGGAATCATTACGATATTGGCTGTTTTCCAGAGGCGGGGAAAGTACTGTAGCCAGAGACAGGAGTTAAACAGCTCAAGAACGAGGTCAACGCCTGAGGCCGGTAGATTTTGTAGAGCAGCGGCCCCGATCCGTTCAGGACCGGGGGCGCGACGGCGATTTAGTCGGCAGAGAGATGAAACTAGTTCATCACTGTCGAACGGGAGGGCTGGGACATCGGGAGGGCGTGAAAAATGTCCAGATAGGAAGTCACGGACTTCTGCCGAGTGGGCAGGGTCCAAGACGCCTTGGTGAACAGTAAATTGCACCTCCATGCAGTCGGCGAAGACCTCGGCCTTGCCTGCTGACGAAGATACAACCCCGTTCGGAGTTTCAAGTGGGTTGCGAGTTCTCTTCTCGCGGGTCAGTCTACTCGCCGCTCTCCAGACGGAGGCGTGGTCGACTTCAAGAGACTCAAGATATGAGTCCCATCGATCAGAGTTTACGTCCCGCAGTAGCTGCTGGACATAAAGAGATTGGGCCTGAAAGCGCCTTTTGACGCCGGGATCATGGGTTCTTTGCCACCTGCGGTGGAGATTGTGCCGTAACCAGATGGCGTGGAGAGCTTCCGGTGGTAGGGCCGAGCGTGGATGGTTCACCTCGAGAGCATAGGTGTGTCGATCCATGACACCTTGGACCAACTCCTGAAGATGAGTGGATCGGAGATCCAAATCGTCACAAGTGACGATCGGGTCCGCGGGGAGTGATGGAAACCGCCGTGAGAGCTCATCATGGTAGGAGCGCCAGTTGACTCTCCTAACAATCTGAGCGGGAGGTCGGGGTGAGGCCGACAGCTCACGGGCAGTTATAAAAAGGGGATTGTGATCGGATGAGAGATCCGACACTGACGAAACCTGGATGTGATGGGTCACGTCCTTGGCTATGACAATGTCAAGGACGTCCGGTCGATGACCGGAAAAGGGAAAGTGAGTAGGGTCTTCAGGGCCGATGACTTGAAGACGGAGAGACGAACCGATACAGAGATTTTCCGTAGGCGTTGGCTACTCTGCTGTTCCAGGAGGGATGCTTGGCATTTAAGTCGCCGGCTACAATGGTTGGTAGGGGATGACCGAGGAGAGGGTCCGTCCGTGCACATACGAGAAAAAACGAACGTGTGACCACTGCGCGTTTTTCCAAACTCCACGCGCGTGCATGGCCACGCTAGCCGTGGCACGGCGGGAAAAAACGCTCATGTAACTGTACCCTTAGAGATTGCGAACTGTATAAATGCGATCGAGGACGTGGAACAGTAAATGTGTTTTATAGCGATCGGAATGTGCTGTGTAACTGTGAGAACTGATAGTCGATTTAGTAAAGTTAAGGGAATGATATAACTATTAATTTTTATTGCCACTGTAAATTGTGGGTAGTGATTGTTTTTGGTACCGTAAAGGGTTGATATGGATGTAGGCATATAAGTTGATCTATCATAAATATGGTATAAACAATTTACACACGTGTAATTATAAAAATAATATTCTGCAAGAAAGATTTCATTTACAATAACTATACATATAACTTTATGTATGTGTATGTGTATTTTATTAGTTTCTTTTACACACAACTACAATTTCTTTTACAATTTTATGTTATTTTTTACAGTAGCTTAAAGGTATCTTTACAATAAGGAACTCGCGACGTCACATAATTAAAATAAATTTTGTAGTATTTACAAACAAGATAATAATAATATTGCATATACAATTTTTTTTATCGATTTCAACAAAGTGATATTTTACTGTACAAACCAACTTGTACCTCGTTTTATATTTAAAATAAATTTTATAATTAAATCAAATGCAGATATCTCCAACTTTGTCGTGTTTACTTGCTAAACTGCTACTTGTCATGTTCCGGACGAGGCCTTTCAGTGTTTCCACCATTTCAAGTCCTAAACCACGACAAGAATTAGGACTTGAAAAAGGTGGAAACACCGAAAGGCCTCGTCCGGAACATGACAAGTAGCAGTTTAGCAAGTAAACACGACAAAGTTGTAAATGCAGATAGTAGTTACATGTAAAGAAATTTATTGTAGAACTTGAAAAATATCCAGGCCTGAATTTAATTGTTTCTGATTCTGTTCAATTGTTAATGTGAATAGCTTAACTACTTCTATTAATTCATATCATGACTTCTAAAACAGAAAATCAGCCACTTTCTATCTTTGTTGAATTTATCTTTATTTCAATTTATTGTAACTAATCTTGATAAAACTTGGAACATAATTAGGATGAAATAAATAGAAAGTTGGTTCTATCCGGGAAAATTACATACTAAATCGATTATTGCCCTTTCACAGTGATAATAATTTATACAAGAATTATTTACATTATTTACTGTACACGTAGAATGTACAAAAATATGTATCATTAAAAATTAATTTTATTTCTGAAAATAACTCTCGTAATATACGAGAGTGGCTTTCAAGATAAACAGTACTTTCAATAAAAACTATCGGTATGGAGAACCATACATGACTTCCCTGTTCTAAGATTTATATTTAAAACCATTTAGTTGAATTCGGTTTTTCAGTTAGATAATTTATAAAAAAATGTCGCCCATCCTCAAAACATTTTCACTATTTATAGATATTTTTGTTATTATGGGGTAGTCATTTAATATAATGTTATTTTCGAGTCACTTTATCTATAAAAATTAGGTACTTTATTCTCATAAAGAAACTGAACTGCGCAAATAATCATCCCTCCTCCTCAACCGATCCCCACCATTAATGATATTTACACTTTCATAGAGTAATAGTTTTATCATATGTAATTTCTAAGCTACCGGTATCTTATCCTTCAAAATGAAATATTCGTAGCCTACTTTACTTGATTTCAGCACGTCAATTTTTAAAAAATCACCTCCTCCCCGTTCAACTACCCATTCCAGTTATAAATTATCTTATTTACCATTTTACAGTCGATTAATATGACATAATTTTCGGGGTACTTATTTATTAAAATTAAGTACATTACTTTTGTGAAAACACAAAACAATGCAGGTAAACTATCCCTCGCTCCTAACCGAACAACCTGGTTGCTTGGCAACAAAATTATTTTCTTTTTAACAATTACCATTGTTTGAAAAAGGTTAAATGAATTTTTAAGTACTTTACTCTTGTTAAAGCGTAAAACGTTGCATGTAAGCTACCCCTCCCTCTTAACCGATCCTAACCAATTTCAACAGGTCTTCAGTCGTCTACAACTCAGGCACATATGCAAAACGTTATTTGATTCTGTTTGAATTTGTGGCAGTTATCGTTCGCCATAGAAAAAGTTCTACACAAGACACACAGGCACACACATAGACACTTTTGGAAAAACGTTTTCTCATGCATTGAGGGTAGTACAACCAGAATAAGCCCTTACCTTGAACACGATTTGTTTCGAGATCACCATACTTCCATCTCCTTACGAAAAATGGAAGTAATAAACAGATATCAAACATAATTTAAAATACGGTAAATAGAAATAAATACACGTTTTATGCATTCAATGAATCATTTATTTCTTGAATCGACTATTGTTTTTCACAGCAATTACAATGCACAAAAACTTACTGTATTCGCAAATAAGTCTGTAATGATCTCTTTAGGAGGTCAAATATAGTGTTTATTCTCCATTAAGTTTCCAAAAATGTAATATTTTGATTGCCGCAATCAAAACTATAGAGCAGGATTTGTGTATCGATGGGAGGTGTCCAACGTGGAATATGAGTTTTGAAGTGCCCTGTGAAGCGTCGCTCAAAGTAAAGCTGCGAATTTACACAGTGTACGTTTCAAAGACCCTCCCCCTTCACAAAGAAAGAAGACGCGTTCTAGATGCGCATCCGAAATATCTATGCAAACACGTGAGTTACACCGTACAGAGACCAGCGATCCTTAGGGAGCAAAACTCCGACCACGCTGGACATGTTTATCGCCCGAACGCGTGGGTAGTCGTGGTCTGTGTGTTTGTGTGGGGGTAATGGAACGTTTCACTTGAAGCGCGTGTAAAACCGGTAAAATGCATTAAATCTTTTCAAACAATGGTAATTGTCAAAAATAATATAATTTTCTTGCCAAGCAATAAAATTATGATTTTTTTATTTTAATTTAAATCATCTATGCGTGAAGATCCGCAACCACGGCCCAGCACCCAATATAAATATGCAATTAATGCATGATTATCTACATAGTTCAGTTTCTTTATAAGAATAAAGTACCTAATTTTTATAGATAAAGTGACTCGAAAATAACATTATATTAAATGACTACCTATTAAACAGAACTATCTATAAATAGTGAAAATAATTTGTGGGTGGGGAATATATTATATAACATTGCCAAACCCTGATCACATTTGATATAAAAAAGTATGTAAAAAATGCCAAGAAACCATATATTTTGATAGATAAATGATAACGAGAATGAAAGTAGTAAATATAATCTATAGTGAAGGAGGAAGAATACAACCAAAGGTGGTCACAAAACAAGAAAATACGAACTAGACTGACAGACAACTGACGTTGACCCAACCCCAGAGATTGGCCAGATATCAACCAAAGTAAAGCGAGACAAGAAGACAGTGAAGAAAAAAGAAGAAAATAAAAAATTACATGGCCATAACAAGTAACTAACAAGATTGTTTTAAAAGAGCATAATTTTTTATTATTGTTAATAATTTATGTTTAAATTTTTATTAGTGGTGACTTGTAAATGACAGTATCTCAGCAATTGTTATACATAAAAAACCATGTGTAGATATGATTGTATGTATATCCTTATCTATAGGAGATGTGTCAGCTGTTATGTTTAAGATTACACTCATACAGACAGGGAGTAGAAATGTGTGCGTGGTTCAATCAGAGAACAAATTGTATATCCTACTATATACTTTGGAACTTTTACTAAGATTATTTCAGCAGTATGTATGTTATCTCAACATTATGTGTTTGAAAGTATAAGGTTTTGGAGAGTTTATTTATTCGCTAATATTATTGCTGTTGCTACAGATGTAGTATGTTTCAATTAACACAATATATTTTAACATTATTAAACTGTTGTTATTATTACTAATTATGACATTTCAGACCAATTTTTATCACTTTAATGACAATATATACAAAGTTATGTTTTATTTGAAAGAGGTATTTACAATACCATGTTGTTTGCATATTATAAAATGATATGTGACAATCTGAAAGTACCAAAAAAGACATGAACTCATTAGATACAAAAACTTTGTAATAATAGTGAGATCGTGAGAAATATAAGGGTAATTAGAGATAGGTAGGGAGTGACAAAGTTGAACAGTGAAGTGATAAGTGTAATAAAATAAACAGCATATAATCTTAAGAAAAAAGAGTTAAACAAGTGTGACAAACCCAAAATATAAGCACATGTTAAATGAGCAACTAAGTTAAGTATATTAGACTGAAAGACACAAAATAATTGTGAATGCAAAAAACAGAAAAAATATTATCTCAGTATAAAAATCACCAGGATGATTACTGTTATAAAAGAGATGGTGTAGGTATAGCACTCACCAAATTTGTTCATTTGTTAATTTAAAGAAAGAAGTTATTGGCTTAATGTTTAAGGCAATAATTACCAGAAGAAATAGTTTTACAGTAATATGTTAGTATGTTTTAAGTAAGTAAGGAATTTATAAAGAAAATAATAGCAATACCTTTATAAGAAATAATAGGCAAAATATAGTAATTATGTGTAACGAAAGGGAACATGGCAGAATTATATTAAAACTTAGAAATAAGTAAATTATGTATTAGCATAGTATTATCCATTTTGGACTAAAACATTAATACATGGCATAGACCAATCTTGTAAGATATCAAACTAATCTTTGAAAGAAAATAGGAACATCTATGTAAAGATTACGACCATTGAAATTATCCCCAAGTAAATATAGCCATTATAAAATATTTATTCAAATTAAACAAAAAAATTCAAGGTTTGATAACAATGGGTTTATTTTGAGATCGACCAGGTAGAATAATTACGTTACCATGGAAACTGTGGAGTAACAAGCCAAAAATACCGTTAGATTTTTTACTGAATGTATGACGCTTTAAGGAGATAGACGCTAATTTTCGAGTGACCAAAATTGTCCATTAAAACATAGAAAATATCAGAAAAAGTTATTACTAAGAGTATACCAAGACATAAGATAAAGACTGGAGCCATATTATTGAAGTTGAGGCCAAATTAACGAAAAAAGAAAAGAAATTACTACCAGTTAAACTGAAAAAGATGCCTGATGTCCTGAACCCAGCAAATTAAAGAAGATTATAGTATAACCCATGAATAACAGATCGTATGAATTCGCCATAACTACGGAAGTGATAAGTACCTCTTAAATTACCCGAAATACATAAATAAACTCACGTTAATTATCTCACTAAAGGTCGAAATCTCACTGAACTGAAATTCATTACTTTCAAAGATTAAAAAGAAATTTAAGTCACTGACAATTTATAAACTAACCAATATAAACTGTTGTTAATGATCCATAACTTGTAAACACTTTTACTACACTGCGCTAAACAAAATATACCTACACAATATGTTAGTTAAGTTTACTTGATGTAAAGGTGTGTATTTTTATTGTTTTTAAAACATTTGTAATCCTTTGAACGTAACCTCAAGATCCTATGACAAACGACATTAATAATTTGTATAGAATTTTTAACAGACGCAATCATTAAACGTCTGGTATCAATTCAAATATCGATTGTCAAACCCTGTAATTGTCTCATATAAATAACCGGAGCATTTGTATTAGAATAATTTGTATTAAATGAATAATAATCACTAATAAAAAATGTGTAAGTATTGAGTGTAACCACGGTGTTATAATTTCATTAGGAGGTGCACAATATTTTATGTACATTTTAGCAGATGACTGACGATTTACACAGCCCACGCATCGAACGGCTGTGTGCTACAGTGGGCCTAGCTAGCGGAAATATTTGAATTATTCAAACCGCTTGAGCGGCGCTGGTCATACGCCCTTGAATTTTCTTTTAATTGTTTTGAGAAAACAATTTGGCGCCACCGGGACTTTCTCACCCCTAGTGAACATCAAGACCTGGTTATTCGTACGTTCGCCACGAACGAAATCTACAGAAGTTGCACGCATTCGAACTACGGATCGAGAAGACACGTACACTCATTACACACAAATTGTACATTATTTACATTTTGCAGAGTAAAACGGTAGCCGTTCACACGTCGTCTTTACAAATTGGCGCGCCAACTAGTGGAGCTAGAATAATAAAGAAATTATACAATTAAACCCTATAAATTCTAGCGGCGATTACGAAAGATTACAAAATGCACACCAGAGGAGTATCGAAAAAATTGGCAAAGGAGAAGGAGATGGAAGGAAACAGAGGGGAAGAAGAGGAAGGAACACCGATTGAAGAAGTGGAGACAATAATAACCACAACAGAACCAAGCCAAGACGAAGAAATGGAATTACAGGCGGGCGACAAGGGAGAATTTAGAGGAAACCCGAACATACTAAAATTAATGGAAATGATGAACAATAATTTGAAGGAGATGAACAATAAATTCGACAAGAATGAGGAGAGCTTGAAGGAGATGAAGAAAGAAACCAGTGATAATTTGAAACAGATCAATGAAAAAATAGTGAGTACTAAGGAAGAATTGAGGAAAACAGTCAACCAAAATAATGAAACACTACAACAACGATTGCTGGAGGAAATTCAGCAAAGAAACGAAGAATTAAAGGAAGAATTGAAGGAACAGCTGAAGAAGGACCACGAGAAAAATAAAGAAGAAATGAAGCTGCAGATGGCACACCAATTAATGGAGTACCGAGAAGAAGCAAAACAGCAGATTACGGAAATCAATGACAAATTAGAGGAAACGTTGGAGAAGCTAGAGAAGACCAACGAAAATGTTTCTGGAGTCCGCAAGGAGGTACTCGATAAAATGAACCGTCTCGAAGGAGAAAATAAGAGAAGAATTGAGGAAGGTCATGAAGAAGCAGTCAGAAGATACACCCAGATAGACCAGGACATACACCAAGTCCGGGAAGAAAACCAGAAAGAGGTAGCAGCGGTACGAACAGACTTGGGAGAACGAATGGAAGGAGTTTACAGTAACTTAAATAAAGTAGATAGCAAAGTAGACAAAAACCAACAGAGGATTGACGAAATGCGCAGAATAGAAGAGTCATTACGGGAAGAAGTGGATGCCTGGCGTGACCGACCATGTAATAATAATCATGTCATGAACACAGACAACAGAGATACTATTAATTTCCGTAATTATAAAAGAAACCCTATTGAATTCTTGAAGAGGGTAGAAGAGTTAATCCTCAAGAATCGAGAGACTCGATGGACTACAATAAGAGGGATGTTGGACGAAATGTTCAAGGAGACATACGACAACTGGTGGACTGCCACTCGACCAGACATCCAAAACCTTCAAGACTTTAAGACTCAGTTCAAGGCTAAATACTGGTCTGAGTCAACTCAGAATATGGTCCGCAATAACCTGAGCAATGGAAGGTATGAAAACCAGAATGGACAATCCCTTACCTCCTACTTCTTGGGAAAAATCTGCATGGCCAGGAATTTGGAGCCACGTATACCTGAAGAGTGTCTGGTAATACAATTATCTTACCACTACGACGACGCCATCCAAAAGGCACGAATGTACAGCCAGGTAAAGACCATCCAAGATATGGCTAGCTTACTGGAAAGCCATGAACATGAGTGGCAGTACAGGAAAAATAGAGGGTACAGCTTCAGAAATAATCGAACCAATGAGGGACAATTGTCACAGAACCAACAGGGAGATAATAAACCACCGGTAAATAACCCTAACAATTACCAAGGGAACACACGGGGCAATAACGCGCCCAGAAATTTTAACAGAAGTGGAAACCATAATAATAACAACTTTAGGAACAACCACAGGGGTAATTTCCCGTCGAATGGTTACAACAACAATTATCGCCCTGGAAACAACAGTAATCAGAACAATAATCCAGGATACCGGCCACAGGTAAATTACATAAGGGGGCAAAGACAAAGGAGCCCAAGAAGAAACTATCCCTCATCTAACTATCGGCGAACGTACTATAACCAGGTACCCGATACGAGAAGTCACCCATTCGAAGAAGATCACAGGCACAGCGTGGATAACCGGAATAATCAACAGGAGCCGAACGCTAACCAACCATCAAACACTACTGATGTTGGGGGCAATGAGGTCAACCCTCATTTAAACGCTTAAGGCCAGTGAAAACTGCGGACAGCCCATCACTGGACCAATCTCTGGGTGAATATAAGACAACACATGACAAGAAGATCACAATAATATGTACTAATTATTTGAAAAATATAAGGGACGATTTGATCGAAGAAAATGATAACATGATGCCCATTAGAAACAATGAAATAGTGTATGTGAGTGCCCAAATAAATGGAATTCTATCAACCATAATGATCGATACAGGGTCTAATGTCTCCCTGATCGACCAAATAGAATTAAATAGACTACAGCAGGGAAGTAGTGTACCCATATCAACCCTGCCCATAAACAATATAACTATCATTGGTGCTACCGGCCGACAAAACAAAACCGTCCGGAAACAAGTATCCTTGGAACTTAATAGCAAAGGTATAATAGTAACTATGCCATTTCTTGTTGCCAGCGGCCTACCTTTCTCATTACTTGTTGGGTGTGATGTACTCAGACAACACTCTGCCATAATTAACCTGCGGCAGGGAGAAGTGTCACTAACCACAGAACAAGGAATATGGTCAGCCGATATAGTGAATGGTGGCAACTTACCATTGATAACAAACCACTATAACATGATCCAAAGCAATTATTGCCGACAATCACCTGAAAGAATATTGACAGATTGGAAGAATGAAGAATTATGGTCAAGCAAGCTGGATGAGATCAGAAACTTCCAACGAGAAGAACAAGATCCACAGATTAGTGTGCAACAGTCAGAGGAACTTATAAGAATATACAACAAATATAAACACATTTTTTCTGACGCTCCAGGCAAAGTAAAGAATTATCAATGCCGAATACGATTTAAAGAACCCGTTGACTTCAAGAGAAAATCTTACCCCATTGCTTACTCACAAAGAAATGCAGTGAGGGCAGAAATCAATCAAAATGATCAGCTTCCACAACTATTTAGAAAGAGGGGAAGTAAAATTACCCAAACTAATGATCACAAAACAATATAAATGAAATAAACGTTCTAAGAGTTATAATGTGAAAGGAGATGAAACAAAGAGTAATTAAAAATGAATAAAAATGTGAATTGTATCAATAAAAAACAATGCTTCAAATAGTATCTATAAAGAAAGATAAAACAATATATGACTCGAACTGAGCTATAATGAAGTATAAAAGTAAAAGATTCCCAACAAATATTATGATTATGATTATTATTATTGTTATCTTGAGTCACGAGTTGACTATATTTAAGAATTATTAATTGAGATTGTCTGTTGAATGAACCAGCAATCATTTTACTGAGCAGGGATGATGTTCCCCTGATATCAGTATAAGAGTAGTTTTGATGAAAAAGAAGATTTATAGGGAATAAGTTATAATAAAAATTCAATAAGCCAGTTCGCAATATGAGAAGATAATGAAGAAAAGACTAAGAAGAATGGAATTAAAGGATACAGAATTAATTATAAAAAATGAATGAGAAGCAGGAGAATTTGAAAAAAAAAATAAATAAATAAAAAAAATTTGATACGATACAATTGATAATTTCATCAAACTCAAATTCACGTTTTATAAAATGATCAATTTTGGTGGAAGGGCATTATATAACATTGCCAAACCCTGATCACATTTGATATAAAAAAGTATGTAAAAAATGCCAAGAAACCATATATTTTGATAGATAAATGATAACGAGAATGAAAGTAGTAAATATAATCTATAGTGAAGGAGGAAGAATACAACCAAAGGTGGTCACAAAACAAGAAAATACGAACTAGACTGACAGACAACTGACGTTGACCCAACCCCAGAGATTGGCCAGATATCAACCAAAGTAAAGCGAGACAAGAAGACAGTGAAGAAAAAAGAAGAAAATAAAAAATTACATGGCCATAACAAGTAACTAACAAGATTGTTTTAAAAGAGCATAATTTTTTATTATTGTTAATAATTTATGTTTAAATTTTTATTAGTGGTGACTTGTAAATGACAGTATCTCAGCAATTGTTATACATAAAAAACCATGTGTAGATATGATTGTATGTATATCCTTATCTATAGGAGATGTGTCAGCTGTTATGTTTAAGATTACACTCATACAGACAGGGAATAGAAATGTGTGCGTGGTTCAATCAGAGAACAAATTGTATATCCTACTATATACTTTGGAACTTTTACTAAGATTATTTCAGCAGTATGTATGTTATCTCAACATTATGTGTTTGAAAGTATAAGGTTTTGGAGAGTTTATTTATTCGCTAATATTATTGCTGTTGCTACAGATGTAGTATGTTTCAATTAACACAATATATTTTAACATTATTAAACTGTTGTTATTATTACTAATTATGACATTTCAGACCAATTTTTATCACTTTAATGACAATATATACAAAGTTATGTTTTATTTGAAAGAGGTATTTACAATACCATGTTGTTTGCATATTATAAAATGATATGTGACAATCTGAAAGTACCAAAAAAGACATGAACTCATTAGATACAAAAACTTTGTAATAATAGTGAGATCGTGAGAAATATAAGGGTAATTAGAGATAGGTAGGGAGTGACAAAGTTGAACAGTGAAGTGATAAGTGTAATAAAATAAACAGCATATAATCTTAAGAAAAAAGAGTTAAACAAGTGTGACAAACCCAAAATATAAGCACATGTTAAATGAGCAACTAAGTTAAGTATATTAGACTGAAAGACACAAAATAATTGTGAATGCAAAAAACAGAAAAAATATTATCTCAGTATAAAAATCACCAGGATGATTACTGTTATAAAAGAGATGGTGTAGGTATAGCACTCACCAAATTTGTTCATTTGTTAATTTAAAGAAAGAAGTTATTGGCTTAATGTTTAAGGCAATAATTACCAGAAGAAATAGTTTTACAGTAATATGTTAGTATGTTTTAAGTAAGTAAGGAATTTATAAAGAAAATAATAGCAATACCTTTATAAGAAATAATAGGCAAAATATAGTAATTATGTGTAACGAAAGGGAACATGGCAGAATTATATTAAAACTTAGAAATAAGTAAATTATGTATTAGCATAGTATTATCCATTTTGGACTAAAACATTAATACATCGCGTAGACCAATCTTGTAAGATATCAAACTAATCTTTGAAAGAAAATAGGAACATCTATGTAAAGATTACGACCATTGAAATTATCCCCAAGTAAATATAGCCATTATAAAATATTTATTCAAATTAAACAAAAAAATTCAAGGTTTGATAACAATGGGTTTATTTTGAGATCGACCAGGTAGAATAATTACGTTACCATGGAAACTGTGGAGTAACAAGCCAAAAATACCGTTAGATTTTTTACTGAATGTATGACGCTTTAAGGAGATAGACGCTAATTTTCGAGTGACCAAAATTGTCCATTAAAACATAGAAAATATCAGAAAAAGTTATTACTAAGAGTATACCAAGACATAAGATAAAGACTGGAGCCATATTATTGAAGTTGAGGCCAAATTAACGAAAAAAGAAAAGAAATTACTACCAGTTAAACTGAAAAAGATGCCTGATGTCCTGAACCCAGCAAATTAAAGAAGATTATAGTATAACCCATGAATAACAGATCGTATGAATTCGCCATAACTACGGAAGTGATAAGTACCTCTTAAATTACCCGAAATACATAAATAAACTCACGTTAATTATCTCACTAAAGGTCGAAATCTCACTGAACTGAAATTCATTACTTTCAAAGATTAAAAAGAAATTTAAGTCACTGACAATTTATAAACTAACCAATATAAACTGTTGTTAATGATCCATAACTTGTAAACACTTTTACTACACTGCGCTAAACAAAATATACCTACACAATATGTTAGTTAAGTTTACTTGATGTAAAGGTGTGTATTTTTATTGTTTTTAAAACATTTGTAATCCTTTGAACGTAACCTCAAGATCCTATGACAAACGACATTAATAATTTGTATACAATTTTTAACAGACGCAATCATTAAACGTCTGGTATCAATTCAAATATCGATTGTCAAACCCTGTAATTGTCTCATATAAATAACCGGAGCATTTGTATTAGAATAATTTGTATTAAATGAATAATAATCACTAATAAAAAATGTGTAAGTATTGAGTGTAACCACGGTGTTATAATTTCATTAGGAGGTGCACAATATTTTATGTACATTTTAGCAGATGACTGACGATTTACACAGCCCACGCATCGAACGGCTGTGTGCTACAGTGGGCCTAGCTAGCGGAAATATTTGAATTATTCAAACCGCTTGAGCGGCGCTGGTCATACGCCCTTGAATTTTCTTTTAATTGTTTTGAGAAAACAATTTGGCGCCACCGGGACTTTCTCACCCCTAGTGAACATCAAGACCTGGTTATTCGTACGTTCGCCACGAACGAAATCTACAGAAGTTGCACGCATTCGAACTACGGATCGAGAAGACACGTACACTCATTACACACAAATTGTACATTATTTACATTTTGCAGAGTAAAACGGTAGCCGTTCACACGTCGTCTTTACAAATTGGCGCGCCAACTAGTGGAGCTAGAATAATAAAGAAATTATACAATTAAACCCTATAAATTCTAGCGGCGATTACGAAAGATTACAAAATGCACACCAGAGGAGTATCGAAAAAATTGGCAAAGGAGAAGGAGATGGAAGGAAACAGAGGGGAAGAAGAGGAAGGAACACCGATTGAAGAAGTGGAGACAATAATAACCACAACAGAACCAAGCCAAGACGAAGAAATGGAATTACAGGCGGGCGACAAGGGAGAATTTAGAGGAGACCCGAACATACTAAAATTAATGGAAATGATGAACAATAATTTGAAGGAGATGAACAATAAATTCGACAAGAATGAGGAGAGCTTGAAGGAGATGAAGAAAGAAACCAGTGATAATTTGAAACAGATCAATGAAAAAATAGTGAGTACTAAGGAAGAATTGAGGAAAACAGTCAACCAAAATAATGAAACACTACAACAACGATTGCTGGAGGAAATTCAGCAAAGAAACGAAGAATTAAAGGAAGAATTGAAGGAACAGCTGAAGAAGGACCACGAGAAAAATAAAGAAGAAATGAAGCTGCAGATGGCACACCAATTAATGGAGTACCGAGAAGAAGCAAAACAGCAGATTACGGAAATCAATGACAAATTAGAGGAAACGTTGGAGAAGCTAGAGAAGACCAACGAAAATGTTTCTGGAGTCCGCAAGGAGGTACTCGATAAAATGAACCGTCTCGAAGGAGAAAATAAGAGAAGAATTGAGGAAGGTCATGAAGAAGCAGTCAGAAGATACACCCAGATAGACCAGGACATACACCAAGTCCGGGAAGAAAACCAGAAAGAGGTAGCAGCGGTACGAACAGACTTGGGAGAACGAATGGAAGGAGTTTACAGTAACTTAAATAAAGTAGATAGCAAAGTAGACAAAAACCAACAGAGGATTGACGAAATGCGCAGAATAGAAGAGTCATTACGGGAAGAAGTGGATGCCTGGCGTGACCGACCATGTAATAATAATCATGTCATGAACACAGACAACAGAGATACTATTAATTTCCGTAATTATAAAAGAAACCCTATTGAATTCTTGAAGAGGGTAGAAGAGTTAATCCTCAAGAATCGAGAGACTCGATGGACTACAATAAGAGGGATGTTGGACGAAATGTTCAAGGAGACATACGACAACTGGTGGACTGCCACTCGACCAGACATCCAAAACCTTCAAGACTTTAAGACTCAGTTCAAGGCTAAATACTGGTCTGAGTCAACTCAGAATATGGTCCGCAATAACCTGAGCAATGGAAGGTATGAAAACCAGAATGGACAATCCCTTACCTCCTACTTCTTGGGAAAAATCTGCATGGCCAGGAATTTGGAGCCACGTATACCTGAAGAGTGTCTGGTAATACAATTATCTTACCACTACGACGACGCCATCCAAAAGGCACGAATGTACAGCCAGGTAAAGACCATCCAAGATATGGCTAGCTTACTGGAAAGCCATGAACATGAGTGGCAGTACAGGAAAAATAGAGGGTACAGCTTCAGAAATAATCGAACCAATGAGGGACAATTGTCACAGAACCAACAGGGAGATAATAAACCACCGGTAAATAACCCTAACAATTACCAAGGGAACACACGGGGCAATAACGCGCCCAGAAATTTTAACAGAAGTGGAAACCATAATAATAACAACTTTAGGAACAACCACAGGGGTAATTTCCCGTCGAATGGTTACAACAACAATTATCGCCCTGGAAACAACAGTAATCAGAACAATAATCCAGGATACCGGCCACAGGTAAATTACATAAGGGGGCAAAGACAAAGGAGCCCAAGAAGAAACTATCCCTCATCTAACTATCGGCGAACGTACTATAACCAGGTACCCGATACGAGAAGTCACCCATTCGAAGAAGATCACAGGCACAGCGTGGATAACCGGAATAATCAACAGGAGCCGAACGCTAACCAACCATCAAACACTACTGATGTTGGGGGCAATGAGGTCAACCCTCATTTAAACGCTTAAGGCCAGTGAAAACTGCGGACAGCCCATCACTGGACCAATCTCTGGGTGAATATAAGACAACACATGACAAGAAGATCACAATAATATGTACTAATTATTTGAAAAATATAAGGGACGATTTGATCGAAGAAAATGATAACATGATGCCCATTAGAAACAATGAAATAGTGTATGTGAGTGCCCAAATAAATGGAATTCTATCAACCATAATGATCGATACAGGGTCTAATGTCTCCCTGATCGACCAAATAGAATTAAATAGACTACAGCAGGGAAGTAGTGTACCCATATCAACCCTGCCCATAAACAATATAACTATCATTGGTGCTACCGGCCGACAAAACAAAACCGTCCGGAAACAAGTATCCTTGGAACTTAATAGCAAAGGTATAATAGTAACTATGCCATTTCTTGTTGCCAGCGGCCTACCTTTCTCATTACTTGTTGGGTGTGATGTACTCAGACAACACTCTGCCATAATTAACCTGCGGCAGGGAGAAGTGTCACTAACCACAGAACAAGGAATATGGTCAGCCGATATAGTGAATGGTGGCAACTTACCATTGATAACAAACCACTATAACATGATCCAAAGCAATTATTGCCGACAATCACCTGAAAGAATATTGACAGATTGGAAGAATGAAGAATTATGGTCAAGCAAGCTGGATGAGATCAGAAACTTCCAACGAGAAGAACAAGATCCACAGATTAGTGTGCAACAGTCAGAGGAACTTATAAGAATATACAACAAATATAAACACATTTTTTCTGACGCTCCAGGCAAAGTAAAGAATTATCAATGCCGAATACGATTTAAAGAACCCGTTGACTTCAAGAGAAAATCTTACCCCATTGCTTACTCACAAAGAAATGCAGTGAGGGCAGAAATCAATCAAAATGATCAGCTTCCACAACTATTTAGAAAGAGGGGAAGTAAAATTACCCAAACTAATGATCACAAAACAATATAAATGAAATAAACGTTCTAAGAGTTATAATGTGAAAGGAGATGAAACAAAGAGTAATTAAAAATGAATAAAAATGTGAATTGTATCAATAAAAAACAATGCTTCAAATAGTATCTATAAAGAAAGATAAAACAATATATGACTCGAACTGAGCTATAATGAAGTATAAAAGTAAAAGATTCCCAACAAATATTATGATTATGATTATTATTATTGTTATCTTGAGTCACGAGTTGACTATATTTAAGAATTATTAATTGAGATTGTCTGTTGAATGAACCAGCAATCATTTTACTGAGCAGGGATGATGTTCCCCTGATATCAGTATAAGAGTAGTTTTGATGAAAAAGAAGATTTATAGGGAATAAGTTATAATAAAAATTCAATAAGCCAGTTCGCAATATGAGAAGATAATGAAGAAAAGACTAAGAAGAATGGAATTAAAGGATACAGAATTAATTATAAAAAATGAATGAGAAGCAGGAGAATTTGAAAAAAAAAAATAAATAAATAAAAAAAATTTGATACGATACAATTGATAATTTCATCAAACTCAAATTCACGTTTTATAAAATGATCAATTTTGGTGGAAGGGCATTATATAACATTGCCAAACCCTGATCACATTTGATATAAAAAAGTATGTAAAAAATGCCAAGAAACCATATATTTTGATAGATAAATGATAACGAGAATGAAAGTAGTAAATATAATCTATAGTGAAGGAGGAAGAATACAACCAAAGGTGGTCACAAAACAAGAAAATACGAACTAGACTGACAGACAACTGACGTTGACCCAACCCCAGAGATTGGCCAGATATCAACCAAAGTAAAGCAAGACAAGAAGACAGTGAAGAAAAAAGAAGAAAATAAAAAATTACATGGCCATAACAAGTAACTAACAAGATTGTTTTAAAAGAGCATAATTTTTTATTATTGTTAATAATTTATGTTTAAATTTTTATTAGTGGTGACTTGTAAATGACAGTATCTCAGCAATTGTTATACATAAAAAACCATGTGTAGATATGATTGTATGTATATCCTTATCTATAGGAGATGTGTCAGCTGTTATGTTTAAGATTACACTCATACAGACAGGGAATAGAAATGTGTGCGTGGTTCAATCAGAGAACAAATTGTATATCCTACTATATACTTTGGAACTTTTACTAAGATTATTTCAGCAGTATGTATGTTATCTCAACATTATGTGTTTGAAAGTATAAGGTTTTGGAGAGTTTATTTATTCGCTAATATTATTGCTGTTGCTACAGATGTAGTATGTTTCAATTAACACAATATATTTTAACATTATTAAACTGTTGTTATTATTACTAATTATGACATTTCAGACCAATTTTTATCACTTTAATGACAATATATACAAAGTTATGTTTTATTTGAAAGAGGTATTTACAATACCATGTTGTTTGCATATTATAAAATGATATGTGACAATCTGAAAGTACCAAAAAAGACATGAACTCATTAGATACAAAAACTTTGTAATAATAGTGAGATCGTGAGAAATATAAGGGTAATTAGAGATAGGTAGGGAGTGACAAAGTTGAACAGTGAAGTGATAAGTGTAATAAAATAAACAGCATATAATCTTAAGAAAAAAGAGTTAAACAAGTGTGACAAACCCAAAATATAAGCACATGTTAAATGAGCAACTAAGTTAAGTATATTAGACTGAAAGACACAAAATAATTGTGAATGCAAAAAACAGAAAAAATATTATCTCAGTATAAAAATCACCAGGATGATTACTGTTATAAAAGAGATGGTGTAGGTATAGCACTCACCAAATTTGTTCATTTGTTAATTTAAAGAAAGAAGTTATTGGCTTAATGTTTAAGGCAATAATTACCAGAAGAAATAGTTTTACAGTAATATGTTAGTATGTTTTAAGTAAGTAAGGAATTTATAAAGAAAATAATAGCAATACCTTTATAAGAAATAATAGGCAAAATATAGTAATTATGTGTAACGAAAGGGAACATGGCAGAATTATATTAAAACTTAGAAATAAGTAAATTATGTATTAGCATAGTATTATCCATTTTGGACTAAAACATTAATACATCGCGTAGACCAATCTTGTAAGATATCAAACTAATCTTTGAAAGAAAATAGGAACATCTATGTAAAGATTACGACCATTAAAATTATCCCCAAGTAAATATAGCCATTATAAAATATTTATTCAAATTAAACAAAAAAATTCAAGGTTTGATAACAATGGGTTTATTTTGAGATCGACCAGGTAGAATAATTACGTTACCATGGAAACTGTGGAGTAACAAGCCAAAAATACCGTTAGATTTTTTACTGAATGTATGACGCTTTAAGGAGATAGACGCTAATTTTCGAGTGACCAAAATTGTCCATTAAAACATAGAAAATATCAGAAAAAGTTATTACTAAGAGTATACCAAGACATAAGATAAAGACTGGAGCCATATTATTGAAGTTGAGGCCAAATTAACGAAAAAAGAAAAGAAATTACTACCAGTTAAACTGAAAAAGATGCCTGATGTCCTGAACCCAGCAAATTAAAGAAGATTATAGTATAACCCATGAATAACAGATCGTATGAATTCGCCATAACTACGGAAGTGATAAGTACCTCTTAAATTACCCGAAATACATAAATAAACTCACGTTAATTATCTCACTAAAGGTCGAAATCTCACTGAACTGAAATTCATTACTTTCAAAGATTAAAAAGAAATTTAAGTCACTGACAATTTATAAACTAACCAATATAAACTGTTGTTAATGATCCATAACTTGTAAACACTTTTACTACACTGCGCTAAACAAAATATACCTACACAATATGTTAGTTAAGTTTACTTGATGTAAAGGTGTGTATTTTTATTGTTTTTAAAACATTTGTAATCCTTTGAACGTAACCTCAAGATCCTATGACAAACGACATTAATAATTTGTATACAATTTTTAACAGACGCAATCATTAAACGTCTGGTATCAATTCAAATATCGATTGTCAAACCCTGTAATTGTCTCATATAAATAACCGGAGCATTTGTATTAGAATAATTTGTATTAAATGAATAATAATCACTAATAAAAAATGTGTAAGTATTGAGTGTAACCACGGTGTTATAATTTCATTAGGAGGTGCACAATATTTTATGTACATTTTAGCAGATGACTGACGATTTACACAGCCCACGCATCGAACGGCTGTGTGCTACAGTGGGCCTAGCTAGCGGAAATATTTGAATTATTCAAACCGCTTGAGCGGCGCTGGTCATACGCCCTTGAATTTTCTTTTAATTGTTTTGAGAAAACAATTTGGCGCCACCGGGACTTTCTCACCCCTAGTGAACATCAAGACCTGGTTATTCGTACGTTCGCCACGAACGAAATCTACAGAAGTTGCACGCATTCGAACTACGGATCGAGAAGACACGTACACTCATTACACACAAATTGTACATTATTTACATTTTGCAGAGTAAAACGGTAGCCGTTCACACGTCGTCTTTACAATTTTTATAAATTATCGAACCGAATTCAAGTAAATGATTTTAAATAAATCTTACAACATGGAAGTCATGTATGGTTCTCCATACGGATATTTAATTGATGCAATCATAAATAATAAAAGTTAGGACACGTAAACATTACGATAATGGAGATTATATTCTTGTGTAACAGAAACAGGACATATTGCGTGTCGACAATTTAAATCGAAATGAAGATATTTTACAATTTTATTGCCTGACAACGGAATTGTTTTATTTTTTAACAACTAACATTGTCTGTTGAAGTTTAATTGTATCTTTATTTGAAACTGATAATGCCTTGATAATTTGTGTATGTGTGTATAAATTGGATTTTGTTGTCCATGACGTGTCCGTTGATTAACTAATTATAAACGTATCACTACTGACTTGGAAAACTAATTTTTTATTGGTAAAATGTAACACTTTTACGTTGTAGCATGAACTAGTTTTCGCTTATTACAAGCTTCAGCAGAGGCTGCCGCTATGAGCCTGTTTTGTTCTTGATGGCGGCGCCGTCGTTCGAAAGATCGATGTTGTGTGATATGTTCGAATAGTATGTGTGATTTGAATTGTGTCTGTTCGTTTAGGATGTTGTAAAACAAAACAGAACAACACTGTCAAAAAACACACACAAAGAACAAAGCAAATTTGGTTTACCTGGTACTGCTCAGGATGTAACAAATTCTACATAGGCTAGACAGGACGTAGCTCCACCACCGAATCCACCTTTGCAAACCACACATAGACAAACATAAATACCAACATGGAAATTCTACACGTACACACAAAAGGCCGAAAACAACACTCTTGAACTAGAATACTCTTGAACAACTGGAAATATACAAACACTCAAAAACACATAAAAACATCCTAAACTAATAGACACAATTCAAATCACATATATTATTCGAATATCACACACACGCGCGCGCGCGCGCGCGCCGTTTTTATATTACAAAGACGGCGCCGTCACCAAGTACAAGAACAGACAGCGCTCCTAGCGGCAGCCTCTGACGAAAACTAGTTCAGGCTACAAGTTAAAAGTTTTACCAATACAAAATTACTGTTCCGAGTCAGTAGTGATATATTTATAATTATATTATAAATTTATATCGCTTGATTTACGTTTCGCAGAAGCATTTTCTGTACCATTAGACTGTCGGTGTTTAAAGAGTTTCCGTCAAACTTAGTCATGCGATATAAATTTTAATACTTGCACCAGAAAATGATTGTTTCTATAAATTAATGGACAGCAACCGTTGAAACGAAATTACGACTTACCATTTAATATGATATCTATGTAACACGTTTTTATATGTATACCATGCAATTGATTTTAACGAGATCCAGATTAATTTTTGAAACAAAGGAGTAGTTGCTTGGCTGGGGCGGGCTTGCAGTCGCCCACAGTAGTTTGCAATAAGTGTGCAGAACAGTTCAACCGGGGTCCGATCCGAAGATCGCTCACTTATCACGTTTAGAAAGCTTCAACCATAGTGGCTCAGTTATTGATTGACAGTCGCAGTCTACAGTCGGTATGCTGATCCCTTGCAATCTTATATGTGTATAAGACCTGTAAAACCTGTATAAGATCGAACTTAACCGAACTGATTGTACAACCAGGGGCGTATTTTCAGTTTGGGGGGACGAATGGGACCAAACCCCCTCAGAGGGTCGAAACCTGACAAGACGTTTTGTTAATCTCTCAATTTTTAAGCTGTTTTATTAATTTTTCAGCTTTGTCGCTAATACAATGTAACCCTTTTTTAAATGTAGGTCTAGAAACAAGTTCATTACACAGCCTTTGCGTGTACGTTTGAAATATGAAATACAGGAAAATCAGTGAAGTCAATAAGTATCTTACAAACAATGTTTCAATAGCGCTTGTGTTTACTGTGTTATTACTTTATTGGTTTGATTTCTGTATGTTATTATACGTTTTTCAGCCACTTTAAAGACTGCAAAATTGATTACCAACTTTGTCGCGTTGACTTGATGTACTGCTACTTATCATGTTCCGGACGAGGCCTTTCAGTATTTCCACCATTTTCAAGTCCTAAACCACGTTAAAAAATATTCCTCTGGAGGCCTTTCAGTGTTTCCACCATTTTTAAACCCTAAACCACGACCTAGGACACTGAAAAGCCTAACCATGGTGGAAACACTGAAAGGCCTCGTCCGGAACATGATAGGTAGCAGTTTAGCAAGTAAACACGACACAGTTGGAAGTACAGAGACTGCTAATTCAATTAACAAGATGAACAATGTTGATTAGTCTTAACTTGTTTTTTCTTTTGTATGAAGCCGACTCGACCAGACTCCCCACCCCACGATCAAATTCTAGATTGGCTACTGTATACACCGGGGGACCGAGTGTAACTGTTTAGAAACTGAACTGTAAGAAAACAAATTAAAATGTAAGGGCGTACACGTTTTATATAAGAGTTTATATTTTTGGAACACCATGTTTGTCTGTTGTTGTTTTGGATTGATGAATCTGGAGAGGTTACAGGACAGTTCTTCCTCTGCAAAACCCGCAGACTTATTCTTTGGCGTTTGCTGCGGAAACGATTTTGTTTGTGTCTATCCGCTCGCCCCTATAACATTCTAAATTGTATTACGTAACTAAACAATAGCAGTCAGTTACATAACGCAAGGGGTAACAGGAACTCGAACGAAGCAAGACTTTGTTTATAACTGTGGCACACAACGCGATAACGTCTACCTTATCTCGTACGTGTGACAGCGTACTCATCTGTCTTTTGACCGATAGAAAACCGTTTGTAATTAACACGCGGGGTCTTCGTGTACACGGAACGAGTGTTTGTTTGTATTTTAAAATAGAAAACGTTTGGTTCGGTGTTGAGCCCACGTTAACTCATAACGTCGCGTCGATTTAGACAGTTCGTCGGATTAAGCTCATCAATTCCGACAGTGGCTTATTTATATCGCTTTTATATTTTAATTTATATCGCTCTCCCCCAAAATACTGGAGAGGATGAGTAACGCTTATGGTCTCATTCCTTGATGAAGGGAAATATCCAGCCGCACCTCCAAATGGTGGGTGATGGGCAACACCTACAGGTGGCTAACGCGGCTCTGGAGACCGAGTGACAGCCGGTATAAGCTGTCCCTACTCACTTGTCATTTTCAAGTATGGGTTAGGTCACCCTTGGGGTAAGAAATTGCCCCTAAAGACGAATGACCTTCCATTGGCCAACGACGTAAAATGTGGGAGGAAAGGAGAAACCACTACATTATAGATCCTTATGGATATCTCAACAGAGAAAACTGGTCTTTTTAGTCTGGTAAGACAGCCAGTTTATGGGAGAACACCCAGACAGAAAATCGGGCTGGACGTTAAGCCTGAAGGTGGCAGCTCCACCATACGTCTTACCCTGCACTATGCTAGTAACATATCCAGGGGACACATTCACTACTAAATTGCCTCAAACAAGGAGTGGCCGGACGGATTCTTAACGTACTTTCTTAGATTATTTATTTAATTTCTTTATATTAGATATTTCTTCTGATTATAAAATATAGTCCAAAGACAAATTTTATAAATATGTGTCACCAGTAGGTATGTATAAAAAAACAATTACTAGAAGTAATGTTAAAAGTCTACTGAAGTGTGTTTTGTTATGAATTAAAGTAGGACTACAATAAAGAAGTATCAAAGAAAGCGAAATAACGTTTGTAAGGAGAGTTAAAGCAGAATTCAAGCTCCTGCAGCAGGGGAGTTTTGGGAGTTAAGTAGATACTGCACATTTGCACACTAAGTGTAAATATAGTGATGTGATGAAGCGTTTTTGTTAATTGTGATATTTATATATTTTTATATATTATATATCGTTAAGAGCAGCTGATGCTCTGGCAAGTACGTAGTACTTCCGCTTGGCGACGCATATGTATACTCGATTCAGCCCGCGCGGCCATTCGCTGTGTAAAAGCGCAAAAAAAGGTAAAAATTATTATTTGGAATGCTATGAAAGAACAAACTTTCTTCACTAGTTAAGAGAGCATGAAAATACGAATATTTAAAAAAAAAACTTTGTCGTGTGATGCCAGGGTGATGACTGTACCCAATTTTGAAAAATTGCCCTTTCAAATTGAAAAACTTATTCTGGCTTAATGACAAATTATTTCGGGATAAAAATTAATATGGAAATTCGTCTATAGGCATACTATATTCTACAATTTTATTATGAAGAAAAAGTTATTATTTCACTCATTATTAACGGAAATCTGAAAATGCACATTTTTACAAGTTTCAATTTTTTGTAGGTTATGTTGCCTTTACAAAAATGCACAACTAACACAGATCGATAGGAAATTTTCCGGAGAACACGCTGGTATTTTTATTTTTCTGATTTCGTGTTATCATCGGAAAAATTGAGGAAAACTTCAGTGACTCGCGCTCCGCTGTTTGCCGGAAGTGAAAAGTCGGGGAAAATCAGGGAAAATGGAGCGTCCGAAGTCTGGAACTTGGATAAACTTTTAGGTAAACACTAAACCTATCGTTTAAAAAAAAAAGTCAGCTCAAAAGATGCTGTTTCTGGAAATTTGCCTTTTTTCGATAGTCTTACTCGGCTATCAAACAATTTCCCAATTGTTCAAGCCATAGAAATGTTAGACTAGTGGAGTCATGACGTAGACAACGGCTGTGCGTCTAGGCGAGAAAGATAAAGGTAGACTAATAAATTCATTAAAAAAATAAAAGTTATATATTCTATATATAATATCTAATATAATAGCTAAATATAATATCCCTTGGCAGTTTATGTTTTAGTATAGCCTTGACGTTCTAACGCTTGTGCCAGTGTTTAATGAAATACCGTGTACTGCCTGTCTGAAGACGGTAGTAGATAACAGGAACTGAACGTCGATATGCCAAGATTTCAGTGACAAAAGCAGACCGACGTTATTTAGTAATAAGTTTTTATTCGTCTTTGTTATTAAACCTAATGAGTATAACGTTAAAATGAGTATTAACAATATTCAGCAGCCGTTCTCGTATCAGCAGTAACGTATCTAGAATTTGGTGGTCTTGAGGGGTCTTGGTCTTGGTCGAGTCGGTTTCATACAAAAAAAAAGTAATGTAGACTAATCAACACTACTATCTTTAAAGTGGTTGAAAAACGTGTGATAATATCCTGAAATCAATCCCATAAAAATAAACAGTAATAACGTAATACTAAAACGCGTTACCGAAAGATTGTTTGCAAGATACTTATTGACTGGATTGATTTTCTTTTGTTTCATATTTCAAACGTATATACAAATGCTGTGTAATAAGCCTGTTTGTATATTTAAAATCGGTATACATGACTTCCATGTTCTAAGATTTATAGCGTATTTAAAATAATTTAAATATAACTTGAAAAATTTGACAAGTTTGACAAATTGAAATGAAATATTTCGATAGAAACTAATCCTTTGTTGCCGATAACGTAGTGCACATACAAAAAATTACACCCTCCCCCTTCAACTATTATTTTCATTTATAGAAAATTACCCCCTCCCCCTTCAACTACCATTTTCATTTATAGATATTTTATTATCTACCTTTCTACAGTGGATTATTATGACCTTCTTTTCAGAATACTTTATTTAGCAAAATTAAGTACTTTACTCTTGTTAAAACGTAAAACGTTGCAGGTAAACTACCTTCACCCTTAACAGATCTTCACCAAAATCAATAGGCCTTGAGTTCTCTACAACTCGGACACATAGGCAAAAATTTGATTCTGTTTGAATTTGCGGCAGTTATCGTTCGCCATAGAAAACATTCTACACACACACATGCGCGCGCGCGCTCATACACTTTTCGGAAAATGACTTTTCTTCATTTTTGAGGGTAGTACAATCAGAATCTGCCCTTATCTCGAAGACGATTTTTTTTCACGACCACCATTCTTCCATTTCCTTACGGAACATGGAAGTAAAAAAGAGTTACTAGTATATTAGCGTATGTAGCTGAAAAATAATAAAATTGTCTAATAATTAAGAGACTAACAAAATTCGTCAACTTTTATCGACCCTCTGAGGGGGTTCCGGTCCCGTTCAACCCCCTGTAAAGAAGCCCCTGTGTATTAGTGGTATTTAGGATCAATTAAAGTAAGATTATATTTGCAGTAGCTGAAGAAAGAAAACACCGGTGTAAAGAGGAAGGAAGAGAACATGTCAGAAAGAAACACACACATACAAGCGCAATTTATTTAGAAACCTCTAATGATACAGATATATTATGTAAAGAGAGAGAGAGAGAGAGAGAGAGAGAGAGAGATTGAGGATTGGAGGGAGAGGGAAGTGGAGTGGCCGTTAAGGCCTGGACTAACCGTAACAAGGGAGAGGAAACAACTAAACTTATAATCGATAATACCAACAAGTTAGGAAAAAAGAAAACGCAAACAACTCAACCGAGTTTGAGATACGACATTCTGTTACAACTAAATTTCGTTTTCCCGTTTTACTACGACTAACCTATCTAGGCAACGAAAGCTATGTATGTACAAGATTTATTTGTACCAGCGTCGTCAACGATTTAAGATTTATTTTTACGATAAATCTTATTTCCATTTAGCGGTTAGGATGTGAAAATCCAACGCGTAATCCAATAAACCGGGTACAATATTTTCTGTGCGTCACGAAACCGTTATTTTATTTCAGAAGCAGACAAATGAGGTTAGAGCGCGTCACGCGTACACACGACGACGTAGACACAGCAGATAAGGTAGGGGAGATAGGGTGGCGCTCACACACATATTACATTGTGACATTTTATAAAGTGTGGAGTACGCACAGAGTTACTTGGTATTTTTGTTTTGTTTACTTTCGAATTAAATAATAACATTTATTCCCATGCTGTGAGACAGTATATTTAAGATATTATGCCAATCACGTAGATTGCCGTTTCAGTTATTTCATTTTGACAAACAGAATTATCACTGTTGTACACCACTATAGAGAAATTACTCCGATTAGCGCTTTCAGAATAATTTTTACTTCCATGTTCCATAAGGAAATGGAAGTATGGTGATGGCAAAGAAAATCGTGTTCGAGATAAGGGCTGATTCTGGTTGTACTACCATCAAAACATGAAGAAACGTCGTTTTCCAAACAGTGTCTATGTTGTCTTGATTGTTCATCATCTTCTTTCACAGCACTACACTTTATCTAAAAATGAAACTTTTACTTGTGAACTTACTGTTTTTTCTTCTCGTCGAACGCGTTTCGGCGTCGTATTCCCCTTCTTCAGCTTAGAGACAGACTGCCAGTATTTAGTAACGGTTGTTGTATGGAAGGTGTAGTGGGGGTGGTGCGTGGAGGAAGGGGATTGGCGCGGGGATTCAAATTAATGTTTGTTTTTTGTATAATTGTGTCAAAAAGTGTATGTGATTTATATTGTAATTGGTCGTTAAGTATGTTGTTTGGTTGTGTTGTGTGGTGTTTGTATATTTCGTATTGTTCAGCTGTGTTGAGTTTTCGACCTTTGGGTAAGTAATGTAAAATTTTAAGATTAGTGTCTATGTGTATGGCTCTGTGTCTGTGTGTAGAATGTTTTCTATGGCGAACGATAACTGCCGCAAATTCAAACAGAATCAAATAATTGTTTGCATACATCCCTAAATTGGTGAGTACTCAAGGCCTGTTGATTTTGGTGAAGATCGGTTAAGAGAAAGAGGTAGTTTACCTGCAACGTTTTATGTTTTAACAAGGGTCATTTTTTCTATGACGAACGATAACTGCCGCACATTCAAACAGAATCAAATAATTTTTTGCATAGGTTCCTGAATTGTAGAGGACTATTGATTTTGGTGAAGATCAGTTACGGGAAAGGATAGTTTACCTGCAACATTTTATGTTTTAACAAGAGTAAAGTACTCAATTTTGATAAATAAAGTATCCTGAAAATAAAATCATAACAATCCACTGTGTGTGTTATAATGAGTCTGTGTGTGTGTAGAAATTTTTCTATGGCAAATGATAACTGCCGCTAATTCAAACAGAATCAAATAAATTTTTGCATATGTGCCCAAGTTGTAGTGGACTATTGATTTTAGTGAAGATCGATTAAGGGGAGGGGGTAGTTTACCTGCAACGTTTTACGTTTTAACAAGAGTAAAGTACTTAATTTTGATAAATAAAGTATCCTGAAAATAAGATAATAATAATCCACTGTAGAAAAGTAGATGAAATATCTATAATGAAAATGCTAGTTGAAGAGGGAGGGGGTAATTTTTTGTATTGATGTTAAAAATTTATACGACCAAAAACTTAAAAATTTCAATAAAATATTAACAATTGATATCGTTCCATGCTATGTAACCACGGATACGTAAACAAAATAATTTTTTGTTTTCAGAGATTCACAGATAACAAACGCCGAGCGGTATTCGCTTTCTTACGCGTTGTGTAAATAAAAGATAATTTAATTCTTTATTTTTAAAATATTAACAACTACGTACAATTCATATTTTGATTATATTTCTCAGCGTTTTTACCAAAAAAATATTTGAATTCGTTCTAAGTGTAAACCTACATATTAAAAATAATTTTATAATTAATTAGAACATAGAAGTCGTGTGTGGTTCTCCATGCCGATTTTTCGAAATAGAGTTTAAAAAGCACAGAAATTTCCTTACAAACTGATAAACCTTAATCCACGATTTGTGGTTTCTAGCTGCGATCTGTTCCGTCATTCGTATTCATTTCCGTTTTTGTGCTGCAAACGCTGATTACATTAAGCTTCAGAATTCAGTTTTCAATAACACAACACGTATGGAACAGAGTTTACGCATCACGAATTATCGCAGCATCCGATAACATCCGACAGCGCCACAATACGCTTGTCTCGAATTCCCTCGTCATGTTTGTTGTTTATCTATGTGACAATTACCGGTAACCGGTGTGTAATTTATGTTCGACGTGACAATTCCCGGTAACCGGTGTGCGATTTATGTTCAGAGAATCAATTCAGCTATCTGTTTGTTGCCCAACCCTCGGCTGGAATATCGTGTGTTCTGTTTCGTTTGATACCGTGTAAAAACCGACAGACAATGATTGGGCCGCCGATAGAACATGAACAGTGCATGTTCGGCATTACTGTAAACGATTCTCTCTGTGATTAAAAAAGGTACAAAATGTCTAAATAAATGAAATTATTAGTGACAACGATTCCACTGCATTTTATGCATTTGAAATATTTTTGTCAACGATATTAGTGTATGTATGATATTAATGTATATTTTTGACAATATTCAACATAAATTAGTGTATTTTCGTAGGTGACTTTCTATCTTGCTTTGGCGATTCGTCATTTCAGCCGCGCCCCTAGCATCTTCTTTTTCCCTGCTTCTCTGACGATGACTATTAGTAGCTAGTAAAATTCTGTACTGACTATTTCATTATGTAGGACGAACTCTTGGATGAACGACACCCTTTCAGTAAAAAACGATCATCACCTTCACGCTTGCGTGACTTTCGGTGCTTTTTGGGCCTCGAAGAAGATTCCCTACCCATTATGCATTTGTTTCGACATCATAACCGTGTAACTATGTCTTCTCAGTTGACGCTCTTCAGAAAGTTATTACTCTTATTTGTCAAATTCTAAGGAGAGTGGAGATGCCTTCGAAATGCTGAAATTGATGAAATATTCCAGCGGGAAGATATAGTTCGCTTCATAAAGCAAGGCGGATAAGCTAGCTGGGACACGTGAAGAGAATGCCACAGGAGAGACTGCCCAAGCAAGTGTTAAATGGAAACATGGAAGAAAGAAGAAGACGGGCCAGACCCAGAAGGCGATGGATACATGAGGTGGAGGAAGATTTAAGAAGAACGGGTGTACAAAACTGGAGGAACTTTGCAAGAGAAAGAGAGAACTGGAGGCGAGTGGTGGCGGAAGCCAAGGCTTATCCCGGCCTGTAGAGCTCCGTAAGACGAAGAAGAAGAAGAAGAAGAAGAAGAAGAAGAAGAAGAAGAAGAAGAAGAAGAAGAAGACTTGTCAAATTCTAAACTAATTCATTTTACGCTCATCTATCAACAGCTACGACAACCCGACGCATTTTGAGTTTTTAAATATTGCATCTTTAAATCATTTTAAATATACTTCTTCTAAATCCAGCCTCAGCCGGTTTTTGGATAGTCAACTGATGTTTTTGTGAGTTACAATACCCCATCGTCCATAGATAACGCTGAATGCCGCGTAGATTTGGCACTGAGTTCGTTTGAAACGTTGATGTCCCGTGTAATCGTCTTGCAACATTTCAAGAGTCTGTAAAACTTTTCCTGATTTGGAACAAAATTTTACACAAACACACGCTGCTTCTCGAAAGGTTTTACTGGAACTTTTTTATTGAATATAGTGGCGGGCCACGTAAACAACTTTATTCGACCATCGAACTCTACTTCATTTACCGACAGTTAGAGTAATATCATCGACAGACATGTTTAAAGAAAAGCGATTTTGATCGGTTATAGTTAATGTGAGTAAGATCAGCAAAAACCATGTGAGAGCAAAATGTACCTTGTATTATGTGAACACAGAAACTCTAAATTGAGAAAATGAAAATCAATTGTAACTTAGTAATGCATCAAAACATACTGAAGCAGATATCTTAAAAACATAGAATTAAAACGTACGATCACTTCCGATGATATGAAGTACTTACTAAATGCAGTACCGTATCTAGAATGTGACTTTGGGGGGGGGGGTCAGGAGTCGGGTCGGCTTCATACTACATAAAAAACAAGTTAAGACTAATCAACATTACTATCTTTAAAGTGGCTGAAAAACGCGTGATAAAATCCTGAAATCAGTCCCATTAAAGTAATCGGTAATAACAGAATAAAATACTCGTTATTGAAACATTGTTAAAATTGACTGAATTGATTTTCCTATATTTCATATTTCAAACGTATACCCTAATGCTGTGTAATAAACTTTTTTGTATAAACTTGTATACATGACTTCTATGTTCTAAGATTTATATTTAAAATCATTTTCGAAATGAAATATTTCCATAGAAACTGCTTCTTTCTTCAACCTTAACCACAGTACTAACCATTAATGTATACCCCCTCATGTTAGCATACTAGATTTTCACTGATGATGGTAGTCGATGGCACTCCCGAAACGTTTAGTTTTGCAGAAAACATTGGACCACGGCCAAACAGCCCGGGAAGGAATTTTAACAACAAACTATTTCTTTGTTGTCGGTAACGTAGTACACATATAACAAATTATCTCCTACCCCTTCAACTATCATTTTCATTTATAGAAAATTACTCCCTCCCCTTCAACTACCCTTTTTATTTACAGATATTTCATCTACCTTTCTACAGTGGATTATTATGACCTTATTTTCAGGATACTTTATTTATCAAAATTAAGTAGTTTACTCCTGTTAAAACATAAAACGTTGCAGGTAAACTACCCCTTCCCCTTAACCGATCTTCACCAAAATCAATAAGCCTTGAGTCCTCTACAACTCGGACACAAATACAAAAAATTACTTGATTCTGTTTGAATTTGTGGCGGTTATCGTTCGCCATAGAAAAAATTCTACACACAGTCACACAGACACACACATAGATACTTTTCGGAAAATTACTTTTCTTCATGTTTTGAGAGTAGTACAATCAGAATCAGCCCTTATTTCGAACACTATTTTTTTCGCGATCACCATACTTCCTCCATTTCCTTATGGAACATGGAACTAAAAAGAGCTGCTACTATATTAGCGTACACAGCTGAAAAGATAAAACACCCTAAAAATTAAGAGACTGACAAAATTCTTCAACCTTTTTGACCCTCTGGGGGGGGGGGAAGTCCGGTCCCGTTCGTCTCTCCCCGTAATACGTCCCTGACTAAATGTGGGGGTAAACAAATGAGTTATGTGTAGAGGTAACAATATTACACTGATATATTCGAAATGATGTGACTGTTGCTCAGTTGTCAGTATTCTGTCACGTGACTACTCTCAACACTTGGTAAATACAGTAGTTATAGCATAGACTAATGTAACAATCTATATAATAATGATAAGGATTTTAGCTAGGTGGCACCACTATATAGAGTAACATGTACTGTATGTGCATGCGTATATATTTACGTTGGCACGTTATTTCGAAAGTTTGTTTATGAAATACCTCGTGTGTAAATACACACAAAGACACATTACTCACCGCTCGGTAACACGTTTAAACGTAAACAACAGAGGTTTAAAGTGCGACACCGAGTGGTCTGTAACGGGATGCAAGGTCGAAAATCGCGCACCGTAGTTTCGCTTTCGCCCTGATGCGTCATAATGTTGTGTCCCATTGTCTTCGCGTATTTGCACGCGTTGCCTGCGACAGTCATTAACTTATTGGAGGATTAGTCCATAGATTTATTTAAAATTCTAGATACATTACACGTTAATATTACTTCTCTTTTAATGTCGTAAAAAGTCTTCTTTGTTGAAAAATGTTCTCTAATAGTTATTTAAATAGCGCGCTAGTATCAGGGGCGGATCCAGCAAGAAATTGTTTTTGAGGGGGGAGTAGTTGACTGTGGGGGAGGGGATGTGAAAAGTTGGACACATTTTAATGGTCTAAAGCAGCAGTCGGCAACCCTGCACCCGTCGATAAGGTTAGACGCGCCCGCGAACCAATTTGTAATTGTATTTTCTTTTGAACGAAGGAACGTTCCCGCATTATACCTACTTCGAAGTACTGAATTATAAAATAGTACAAGCCGTTTCAAATTTTACTTGTTTTTTCTAATACAATAATTACTGTTAGTTTTTTCAAGAAAAGGAACTGAAACCTTCAGTTATGTTTTAAATGTGATTTTTTCAATTTTTACATTTCTGTGTACTTTATAAAAATAAATAGTGTTATTGTAGTAAGTCCTTTAATTTATTTTTCTTAAAATGTGTTCCTGTTTAACCATTTTTTTTTTGTTTAAAGTTTTCTTAGTTTTAACGTCCGCGTGCACGATGGCAGTTTGTTGATCACCTACTCCTAATGTGAAAAATTTTCACAATATGAAAAATACTGAAAGCTTTTTTTTTGATTCGGTGTTCCAGTTCGCTAGTTTTTGTAATTTTCCACAACAGTTTATAACGTCTCCCTTGTCAAGACATTATAAACATCGGGAACCAGTTCAATTGTTGGCTGTCAATTAAACTAGCTGCCGTTGTTAGTAAAATTTACTTACCAACAAATTATAACAAAGTATATATCAGGAATTAGTCAAGGGTTACATAAATTTATTCACTCTCTGGGTATTAGCGAAAACATCTCTTTATTCTTATATTTTAACTAAGCATAAAAGTATAATGGTCATCCTTTAATTTCTTACTAACTTTACCTTTTTGTAAAAGAAAGATTCTAATAATTGCTGCATTAAATATTCTTTAAATTAATATTCTTGACTCTTTTTATCTAAAAAATTTCATTCTTTGTATTGTTTAAATTAGCAGCCATCCTTACTATTTCTTTTATGAATTTGCTAACTGCTATAATTTTTTATTGTTCGACTAAGCTTTTCGTCATTACTGACATCTTCAGGTCTTAAACAACCTGTTAGCAAATTCATAAAAGAAATAGTAAAAAATTTCAGCTATGTATTATTTCAAGTACCACGGTTCCGGGTCTCAGCTTTGCAATATTCTAATATATCACAACTTCGTCCAAACTATTTGAAGAATAGTCCGGTGTAAATTTTCAGAATTACTTTACCTCTAAACATCGTAATGTTATTACTATATCATTACAGAGATTACAAATATTTATATGTTAATTTTTAAGTTATCTAAAAGTCTTTACAATAAACTTTACTGTTCTTTTTGTTTCGTTTTGTTTAAAAACAAGTTATGCACAAATGTTATGATTTAATATCACCTGAATAGAACGTGAGTTTGCTGTGGGCATCCTTGATGGTCTTCTTCAGTAGTCCTCTTGGATGTGATATGATGTTCCTCTTGATGGTCCATTTGGTTTATTGTTGCCGAATAGTAGTCTAGGTCATGACGATTGGCTTCGGCTACTAGAAGTTCATACCGTTGTTGTTGTAACTTTCTTCTTCTGGAGTCGGTTGTTCACATTTTACTTATTAATTGTTCTTATTTTAGCAGCACTAAATGATGGTAAGGAACATATCTTACCATTTACGGTTTGTTAAGAGATGTGTCGGCTGTTTTGCTTTTTTTTTACATATTTACTAATATTTGCTTCACTCACTACATTACTAAGTGTTTAGTTATTTTCCAACGCTACATTGAGTCAAATCAAAATAACAACTGACGAGTGTTTGTATAGTAGTTCAGCGGTATACACCTAAATTTAACTGGACAACACATTTTTGACATCCTTACATGTCGAAGTTTCTCCGGCGAATGGGGTTTGTTTAGCGGCAAGAAGTCTGTAAGCTGGCGCGGTTTACGCGCTGAGAAAAGTAGTTCGTTCCTTTAGTAGTATTAATTAATCATTAATTAACTAGTAATAATTTATACTACATATTGTTATGTGTTAGGTATAATTCTTTATTATTAATACGTCTTTTATTTAATCAAAAGAATTATTATATTTTTTGCTTAACAACATCGTACTTTGCTTGTTCGTACTGGATAATTTGCACGTTGGTACAGGAATCTACGTACAGATGGGTGGGTAATACTCTTACTTGTTATAAGAATCAAAAATTTAATTTGTGCTATTTAAACAACAAAATTTTTTTTTAAATCGTCACAAGTTAATATTTGTAACGTCCAGCTCCGTACATTTCTATTTTCCATTGATGGGTTGGCGAGGGGGTGCGCCCATCGAATTGGTCCTCAGTTATATATGCGCCCCCATAAATTCAAAGGTTGCCTATGAGTGGTCTAAAGTATAAATGATAAGAATGAGTAAAGATAAAATACAGTGTGTTATTATCAACACAATAAGTTTATTAACGTTCGAAGGGTAAAATCATATCTGCGTTTGTCAGTTCATTGTTTTTTTAATAATATTCACTTACAGTTTAATGCACACTACTCATTTAAATTATGTATCAAACAAAAATTAACATGGAGGTAAGGTACAATTACAATTAAAATTAATTTTAGAGTAAAACCACGAACTTACATGACGTGATATAAATTTTGTATCATATTCACAATCGCAACCCATTTTACAAACACGAGACGACGAAAAAATTTCGTGTGGAGTGATTATGGGGGGGATTTCCCTTTCCTCTTCCCCCGTATATCCGCGCCTGGCTGGCACGGTGATTATATAATCACAAACTAGAGTTTTGTACAGTGTTGCAGCTTACGGGTCACCTGAGCGTTTCGATATGCACAGTGGCAATACAATAAAACAATGGACAGATCGTGAAGTAGACAAGAAATAAAAATACCGTCAGTATAGAAATGCCTATTTAGTAAAACGTTTTACTGGTTAGTGAGATATCGGGGGGGGGGGGGATTTTTACCAACGAAAGTAAATCGGCAACTTCCATAAAAATGTATCAAGTAAGAAATAAATTAATTCTTTCAAGCTTGTAAAAAAATTCGGAGAAAAATTACTCAATATATAATTTTGATTACAATCGCATAAATAACACAGAAAACAATCTAGGTAAATATCAAGATACGTTTGCCAATATTTTTAGTTTAGAAACGGTAACTTATACGGTCGAAATAAGTGTAAAAATCGAATTTTTCGGGGATACCAATTCATTCTTTATAAACATAGATATTTAACGTTAACTTGTGTTTTATGCTATAATCTTGTTTTTAGCAACAATAGCAGTAACGCTAGATCTGATTATATTTAGACAGAAAATGTAAAACGTTTTAGTAATTATAAGGAATTAATCTGCCTGTAAAAAATACACAACCTGACTGACTTTCTACGGGATTAAACTATCATTAAGAAAGAACCTAAACGTCCAGGCTAGAAAGGTATGCCACAAACCGTTTTTTCACCTCTTTTTTCAACTTGAAGGGAATTTCCCGTAGATTTGCTCATTTGTCTCTCATGTTAATTTAAAATATAAGTTCAGATAGTTCCAGAACAGGAAAATGTTAGTCAAACTCAAGAATAGGATTAATCAATTGTTGCCTTGTATTTTAAATGCCCCAAAGTAGTTTACACACGCGCACAGAATAAAATTAAATTAAATCTTCCGTGTTATGTAGAAAACACCATGTAAAGTTTTCTTAAAGAGTGTCCTACGATAAAAGAATAAAAACAATTTAAGAACTTTGTCGTGAGAACAATATAATAAATTATAAAGAAATTGTCTTGATTCTGTCTAGTGATATTTGTTCGTATTTTTAAACGTACTTAACTGATTACGAATTGCGTTGCCTACTGGTCGCCGCGACCTCTGTCGTGTTTAAGCTGTATGAACTCTCTCTCTCTCTCTCTCTCTCTCTCTCACACACACACACACACACACACACACACACACACACACACACACACACACACACACACACACCATATACGTACATGTACTAATTTTGGTCGCGTGATAGCTTATTTTTCGGAAACATATAGACACGATTTTTAAAAACTGATAATGTGGCACGCGATTCAAACAACATTGTATTTTAAATTCTAATATGATAATGTAACTTGTTGAAACAAAAAACAACAGACAAATATGTACTATTAATATAACTGAATTTATGAGGTTAACTAAACACCAGCACAAGTAAATTATTTATTAGGGATACCAATAAATAACGTAAAAAACGAGCAATTATTATTACGTAAATAGTATAATCAAAGCAATGGTTAACACCTGATGGCATTGTAATATATTAGCCTATGTACTCATTGTTTAGATTTGTTTACCTAAAAAGTTAATGTTTTGTGTAAATGTGGTACGCTGTTAATCTTATTATGCTGTTGAATAAATATGATCTCGAGTAAATATATTTCCATTCCCAATTTTTTAAACGTCGTCGTCGTCGTCGTCGTCGTCGTCGTCTTCTTCGTCTTCTTCTTCTTCTTCTTCTTCTTCTTCTTCTTCTTCTTCTTCTTCTTCTTCTTCTTCTTCTTCTTCTTCTTCTTCTTCTTCTTCTTCTTCTTCTTCTTCTTCTTCTTCTTCTTCTTCTTCTTCTTCTTGATTAGTTTTTAGTTCATTTTGACATCAAATATATATATATATATATATATATATATATATATATAATATATATACCGTTTCTGTGGCCTGCCATGGATCACTCTAACCAGGGATCTTTGAAGTGTGTAGCTCACAACTTGAAACACACGCGTCTGTCATTCAATCTATATGAGGTTTCAAGTTCTAAAATCAAAAATATTTCCCTTCTTCCCTTCTTATTATTCCCTTGAAATAGCTTATCACTTCTTACATAAAGCTTCACATTCCGTCCCTTCACAGACTTTAAAACTTTCATTTTAAAGGCCTGCATTTTTAAAAACACCTTTCCCTTGAGAATCCACCCTTTGGTGCTATACATCAAAGTTGGAGCCACCGTGATTTCAACTGTCTTATTCTATAACATAATTTTATTTGTCGCACATATATAACTAAATTCGTTTAAATTCTGTTTAATATACTGATCATAACCCAAATAGTTAAATTACATACGTGTGATAGATTTTTGTTCCAGTAAGCTTTTCTTTAGTAAATTTATTGTGTTTCTTTTAGTTTCGATAATTTAAAAATTGCATTTCCGGAATAATGTATCAGTCAGTAAATAGATTTTTGTAGCCTCTCTGCATTTCATTCTAATAATCAGCATACAGCAGTGTTTTAAACGAATTTCTCAGTGGAATTTATATTTGCCTGTGTCAATAGCCATTCATTCGCGTAAACTTTTATTTTTATTAATGGTTATATTTACGTTTATTAACAATTACAAGTTCTGCGTTAATGCTACTTAAAAATTATAATTAAATATTGTAAATAGTGCGTTTATTAACGCCCTAACAAGGCACAGCTTAAGTAACGTTTTGTGAAGAATTACTATATAATATAGAGTCCAAAATTTTAGTTCTGCATTCGTTGCATTACCAGATTTTCGTTGCGATACCAAATATCAGTACTAAATCAGTGACCGTTTCCGTTTGGGAAAGACATGGCTAAATACGCATTGTGCGAACAATATATGTAACAGACTTACTCTTACACATTACACGCAATAACGCAGAATTAGCCGAGATTGTCTTTAAAGGGGAGGCATCTGTTTGAAACCCAGTTACTACGATGAAATTTTATCATGGAATCCGTTTCCCTCATAGTCTAACGCAAAGCCGTAATAAAAAAACATTACACAGAGCACGGCCACAACTTTTGCCCCATTATTGGCATACTACAAGCCACATTGTTTAGAATATAATATTATACGTCTTGAATGACTTTGTAATTTATTACTTGATTTATTGTGATGTACGCGGTATAGTGCTAGCGCCTCCATTGCACCAACATAACTGCGGTGGAACTAAGTAATTCTCAAATAGAATAAATAAGCGCATTAAAATAAATTTAACTAACAATGCAGTAACATCGTACCAGTTTATAGTTGATGTTAATTTTGTATAATTTTATATAAGGTAATTGAAAGTAATTAATTGATGTTATGCTTACTAAGATAATACAGTTGTGGACCCTCAAGTCGCAAAGGCCGTGTAGAAGGAACACGACTGTTATTACCATACGGTAAAATAAATTAAAAAAATTGAAAGAAATAATGGATCAAAAGTGTCGAGAATATCTAGTAGGCCTATATCTAAAAGAAACAGGGTCAGTTGTGAGCGGTTGAAGTGGCGTACTGAATGAGAAGTTGCAGTTTAACGAGACTAAACATAGTTAGAAACGATTAGATAAAAGTGGAGCTGGAGTAGGCGTAGATATAACAGAAGCTATCGAAGTAAAGCAATTGAAATAGTTTGGTCATCTAAATAGGATATCCGAAACAAAATGGCTTAAGAAAATACTGAAATGGGCACCCATAACAAAAAGAAAAAGGGGTAGACCTAAACTGTCACGGAGCAGGGGTACCAGCATTAGGGGCCTCCAAATTGTGGGGGGACAGAAGACAGTGGATACTGAGATGCGGTAGACGTCTCAGCACAAGCACAGGTATTGAAACCAAAGTATTTCCTTGGTCCATTCCGATGAACGTCTACATTAGTCTCAACTGTACAATTGTATGTCAGAATCCATTCAGCGTAGCGAGACCAAATGAGTAGCTGCCACAAGTAGCGAGCGCTTCCTGACTAAGAAAGGTCAGAATTGCTGGTGGGGACTAGGTAGCTAAATCCTGTTCGGCTGGGGACCCCGCGCCTGTCGTTAGTAAAAAGGTCACAACGGGTAAACGTTTTGTTTAGTTCTATTATGAAAGTCAGAAAATATTTGTAGAATAATTAAACAAAATTGAAGGTTTTATGTACCAAACTCGTTTTTTATTGTTTTTGATGTAATCACATTCTTTATCAGACTAACCTACTTTGTATTACAAACAAATGACGCACACACACACACACACACACAACAACGCTTTTCAAGTAAAACCTATTAATGAAGCACCCTTTGTTGTGACGACAACGGAACGTCCACGATGTGAAGCCACACTAATAATCGATGTGACGTTTAATCTTTCAGTTCACTGATAATGACACGACGATGATGACGATAACGGCTTCGATTTTACGTTAAATTTTAACAAAAACAGCAGCAGCAGCGGCGACTGCGGCGGTCCGCGTGACCTTTGCCTCAGCTCAGTTAACAGTCGATTTCACATAAAGGCTTTCAATGTTACTTATACGTGTGTACCGCTTAATTGGATATGCTGATAATTACGTGTTGACATTTAAAACTAACTCCCTCTCCCTTTACCCCCACTCGTTTGAACGTAGCGCTGGAAAATCTACTTCTATCGGCAAAGCTATAGAGTTAAAAAGTTAACCTCTTTTCTACGCTTCACTGCGTCGAAAGCTCACTTCTCAAGTCACGATACCTTAATTTACCTGAATGGTATAAAAGAAAGTCCACAACGATTATCCGAAATGCTTGGGTGAAGCATTGCATACGTTTGCTTCACGTTTGAAAACCAGAAATGAAGTTGAAACACTACTCCGCGAAAAAAAATTCAATTGGATGGATTGCCTAATTTCCCCCGAGTAACTTATTAATAGAATACCTTGTATTAAGTTAGTCGATGCGTTCGACTTATAAGGGAACAAACAGGATTTGACTGGTGACGCAGCGTGACGTACGTTAATGCGAGATTTCAAAACCGTAAAACAACGCCAGACAAAACAATGGTTCGACATAATGTCGCTAATTCTCTGGCATCGCCGATTACTTTACTCACATTTGTGGGTTCATTACTCATTACACAGTATGACTGATCGACTCTCCTAATTAACTGATTTGGAATTGTCCTCGTAAAACTACCCGTGCGTAATTATAAGACATTCATACAGGCTAAGTAGCCTACCACTGCTCCTGTCTAACCAAAACCGGGAAACGATCTCTTGCATCCAAAATTGTGTCCAGTATTTTGTTGTCTAAGAATATCTATAGTTATGTTACAGAAATTGGTATAAATTAATGATGAAATCGTAGAACAGGTGAGCCATTTTAACTATATGGAAAATGATGTTATTGGCTATGATAGGCATTATGATATTGTTATTAAGTTAAGTAAGTTCCAGACGATCTGTGGTACAATCAACTGTATTTTACAAACAAGGTGCGTCAAGATACAAAATAAAAGTTTTACAAAGTTATGGCAGTCCGTATACTGTCCTACGGACGTGAATTAGGCCTTGGAAATAACGTTTATAAGAGAAGTTAAAAGGTGTTCTAAACTTGACCGTATAAAGAATGACGCCATAAGAGAAGGATGACAAGTTTTTAACTTGAATGAAAAAGTAAAAGATTACAAACAACGGTGGAAAGAACACTTAGAAAGAATGTCAGATTCCAGACTTGCCAAACAAGTCTAGAAATACAAACCTATAGGACACAGATGTCCCAGGAAGAAATGGCTTAAGGATCTTTGAAGGGGGAACAGACAGCACCTTACCTGTACCGTGTTGTGAAGAAGAAGAAGAAGAAGAAGAAGAAGAAGAAGAAGAAGAAGAAGAAGAAGAAGAAGAAGAAGAAGAAGAAGAAGAAGAAGAAGAAGAAGAAGAAGAAGAAGAAGAAGATGATGATGATGATGATACAGAAATTCATAATGCTAAATTTTCCTGTTTTACTGAGATTATTGATATGTACGAGTATTTTTGATATATTCGTCGTTACTATACGCCTACTATATTTTGTGGAGAAACTGCGTACACTTTGTGACACAGGCTAGCGCCCGAAGCGAGAAAGTCAAAAAGAACGTCTACCTATTAAAAATATAAAAAATCTGTTTGCTTGGTATGCTTGTTCTTGTTGCTCTTTATTTTTCTTTCTTATTCTTATTCTTATTATTGTTCTTCCCTATCAACTGTACCCACTATCTCTACTGACACCGTTTCGTAGGTCTTCCAATTTTTCTTTTACTTTTAAAATATAGAGAATAGGCCTATTGCTTTTATGATTCATTTCTCTTGAGTCTGTTTAGCATATTTATTTCTCTTGAATCCCTTGAAAGCATATTCCCATTTGCTTTTGTTTTCACTTATTTTTCTGTTATTCAAAAAGCATTCAATTCTTCTGTTGTATATTCTTTTTCGAAGTCTGTCTAGTCTTATTCATCCTTTAATGATGTAAAAAACCGAATTTCTGCACTTTCAACGAGGTTTTTGTCATTTCTGGAATTGACGCACGCATTACTTCCATAAGAGATCAGTGGTACTGCCATAATTTTAAGGAGTTCAAATGCGTTTTTATGTACAGGTTTCCTTTTAAGAATTACCCTGAATATGATATAAGAGAGAAGATTTAGGAATATTTGTGGTACGATTTATAGAAATGTCTGAAATAAAACAAGACCAGCACAAGGATTAAATTTTATAAGACAATTGCAATACTCACATTGATTTATACGAGTGAGGCGTGGGTCATGACAAAAAAGAAAAATGGCAAGATTCAGAATGTTGAAATGCAGTTTCTTCGAAATACTTTAAATTATACATTGCAAAATAGAATAAGGAATGAAGATATCAGAGCAGAACTCGAAGTAAAGGACATAAATGAAATTCTTTCAATTTACAGAAGACAATAGTGGGATCATCAACAAAGGATGACAGAGGATCGATTGCCGAAAGCGGCGCTGAACTATGAAGCTATTGGTAGAAGAGACGTGGGTCGTCCGAGGATGATATGGGTGTCGGAACAGGTTTATATAACGTTATTCTTGAAGTAAAGAAGAAGAAGGAGACTAAATGGCACTTATATATTGATAGATTTAAAAAAAAGTAATACTTACGAAGGCGATTTGTCGAAACTCCATGCATAGAATCCATAGAATTGGAAAGTGTAGCGAATTCGAATATTTGGTAAGCATTATTTCAGAAGATGGAACAACAAAAAATGACATGAAAAATAGGTTACAACAGAGAAAAAAGGCTATTCGTTTGCTAAACTCGTTACTTTGGTCGAACAAAATGAAACTTCAAACTGAACTGACAATCTGCACAACTATTGTGGAGCCCATTTTAACTTATGGCTGCAAATGCTGGCAACTTTCAGACAAAGAGAAAAAGATTATAGAAACTGTGGAAATGGACTTCTTAAGAAGAGCGTGTAATATTTCTTGAATACAACATGTTAGAAACGAAGATATAAGAAGGAAAACAGGGCGCTTATTTACAACAGCAGAAAGAATAGAATGCAGACAGTTGTTATGTTACGGTCACGTAATGAGGATGGAGGAGAAGCGACGGCCAAAGAAAGCATTGACTTACACACCACAAAACAGGAGAAGAAAAGGCAGACTGACAACACAATGGAGAACAGGAATTAGGAAAAGCATGAGAGATCGAGCTATTGAAGATGATGACTGGAAGGATAGGGAGAAATGGCGATCGAAATGCGGGATGCGGCATAGACTGTAGGACCCCGCTAGTAAAAAAAGTAATACTTTCATCACGAATCACTTTCTGAATATTCAGAATCCGCAAAATCTAAAATATTTAGTGCAAATTGTGCAATAGTTACAGCCAGATAGAGTACGAAATGAATTTTTTATATACACGGAAGTGAATTACTTCACACACACACACACACACACACACACACACACACACACACACACACACACACACACACACACACACACACACACACACACACACACACACACACACACACACACACACACACACACACACACACACACACACACACACACACACACACACACACACACACACACACACACACACACACACACACACACACACACACACACACACACACTCTCTCTCTCTCTCTCTCTCTCTCTCTCTCTCTCTCTCTCTCTCTCTCTCTCTCTCTCTCTCTCTCTCTCTCTCTCGCGCGCATATACGTATTCCTATCATTTAAAATATTTTGTTGTGAATAAAATGTCCTAAAGAGAAGTCATTGGTCCCTCTTAAGCAGAAATAGACGTGTCAAGCGTTCCGAAAAGGCAATAAGAAAAACGGTTTTGACGTTTTCGACACTTAGGAATAAATCATAAACTCTGCGGTGTACACGCTAATATTTTATGAAAATAACCTGCGTAGAAAAGAAATTGGTGGCAATAAAAACATGTTATAAATAAAATCTATTTTAATGAAACCGTTTTGCAAATACACTAAAACTGAAAATAGATTATTGATTACAGGTTGGTTATACGACAGACCTTATGACAAGGTTACACCACGTCATCGGCATTAAAATTTAATACGAAAAGTCTTTACAATATTGAACGAGGAGACGATCGATGGTAAGGAACTGAACTTACACCAAGCGAAACGTTTGAGTTCGCAGTTGGTACGTATTGTAAGGGCGACGAAAAAGGTAAAATAAGGATTTGGAACGTACGGACACAGCTGAGGGAGGATGTACAGACGCGCCTAAATTATTATCAGCTACAAAAACTCATGTTCTACTTCTTCTTCCATCATGGAATAGGCGAACCGCCTGTTCCGGTCCAGGAGGAAATACATTCATTTTCCCAACGCCTCCAAGATCTTCGTATACTTCTTTGTCCAATAGGTTGTATTGCCAAACTTTCTTAAACAACCTGACAGCCATCATCCTATTAAGATGAAGAATCGATCTTTATTTATTTTTCGCATTGGTTTCTGGATACTAAACATTTTCACTCCTTTGCTCATGTCTTCATTGTAGAGTTTATATATTCGTGTACAGCCTTTAACAGATCGCAAGATTCTCATATCCAATGCCTGTATACTGCTCAGATGTTTTTTCATCGGAACCCAATTTTCAGAACCATACAGCAATACTTGCACAGCCATTATTTTATAAAGTTTTAGTCGAGTATCTTTTCTTATTTTTCTTGATAACACTTGACGAATTGCTGCACGCATTGACTGAAACATGGCCAACGTGTCTTCAACATCATGATCTACGTTAAAAGTGGTAGTGGCACTACCAAGATAACGGAAATGTGACATTATTTACTGCAAAATATTCACTTTTATTCAAATACATGTTCAAACGCTTACAGTAATAATGGACAGATTACTGTATTAATATTCAAATGACTAGAACAAAATTACAGTTTGTAAGCTTGATTGCACATCAATATATAAAATATACGTTTTAAAACATTAGAATAATATGCAATCAAAAATATTTCAAAATATTTCTTTTTCTTTTTTGTTTTCTTTGTCGATACTTTTTCTCTAGACTAATTTATCTCCTACATGTTCTCGTCTCGCTTTCTCTAGATCGTCATGTGTAGATAATCGGTACTGACTGTTCTCAAACTCTCACCGTACGTCATAGCAGTTACACGAGTGATACTCGATCCAATAAAATTTGTTTCTTTTCCAATATTTTTGCGTTACATTCTTATCCATAGCATTTTCAATTAATTTTTACTTCCATGTTCCGTGAGGAAATTTCCATTATGGTGATCGCGAAAAAATCGTGATCGAGATAAGGGCAGATTGTACTACCCTCAAAACATGAAGAAAAGTCATTTTCCAAAAAGTGTCTGTGTGTATAATTATTTCTATGGTGAACGATGATTGCCGCAAAATCAAACAATCAAATAATTTGTTTGCATATGTGCCCGAGTTGTGGAGGACTCATATTTTAGTGTCGATCGGTTAAGGGGAGTAACAAGAGTAAAGTACTTAATTTTGACAAATAAAGTATCCTGAAAAGAAGGTCATAATAATCCACTGTAGAAAGGTAGATTAAACATCTATAAATGGAAAGGGTAGTTGAAGGCGGAGGGGTGATTTTGTGTATTAATGTTATAAATTTATTCGACCGAAAATTTAAAAAAGTGTCAATAAAATATTAACAATTGGTATCGTTCCATGTAAACAAAATGTCGTAACCACGGATACGTAAACAAAATAATTTTTCCATTCCAGGAAATCACAGATTACAAACTCTGGGTGGTATTCGCTTTCTTTCGCGTTGTTCAAATAAAAGATAATCTAATCAAATTAATTATTTATTTTTAAATATTAACAATTATGTATTTACAGGTCATGTAACAACTATGTGTTTTGATTATCTTTCTCAGCGTTTTTACCAAAACCATGCTGATATATTTAGTTTCGTTCTGATTGTACATATTAAAAATAATTTTATAATTAATTAGAACATGGGAGTCATGAATAGTTCTCCATACCGATTTTTTATGTTCTGACTTTTCACGGTTAATCCGACAACCGGATAATCAGCCCTCCTGATAATCAAGAGTCGACTGAAATTAACCAGGTTACGGGTAAATTTTCTGTTCGGACTTCTTCCATTATAATTTTTTTGTCGGTTGACGTTTCGAACCCTGGAATCTGGGATAGTCCTCAGAAGCTGTGAGGTGCGTGGCGGATGAAAGACTGTTGAAAGACATAACAACGTGGTCTGATTTGGTTTGACTGGGTATAAACATTTGACTACAGTTTTCTGTTTCACACTGTTATGCATACTATAATCCTTTCAAGATTACAAGTGAATATAGTAAATCTTGTTTACGCGCTGGAGATCTCTGAACAGCGAACGGTGTACAGTCTCGTCACATTCACATCAGTTCATGCAAAGCTCTCGCCTTCATATTGATGAATATAATCACACTACGAAATATTCGATTTGCCCTATACTTACGCAGTAACAATGTCACGCAGTAACTATTTCATACATAACACGCTTCAAAACGAAAGTGTGAATTTTACATAATTTCACGTTTGAGTAAAAGGCATGCAAAATTCAACTCCATAAATAACGTTGAAAATAAAATAAATACCGTAATATTTGTTCGGCATTTGTGGTGGCTGGCCAGGGAGAACAAACTGCGTTGTTATTTTGTGTTAAGAGACACGAACCGACGTCACCGCTTTAATGTCATATCGCGGCGATAAAACGCTGGGACACTGACTTGTCTGTGCCAGCGCTGTTTACAGATATACTATATATGTACTGGGTTCTCGACTCTCTTATCACTGGCGTTATGTCAGCTGCGAAAGCATTTTTCATATTAAGTACGGCCAAAACTGACGTATAAAATGTAACGTTTTACTAGTTTGTGCTGTTGCTAGATGTAGTTTCTACACGAAAGGTCAACGCTTTGGACAAGAGCTCGCTCACAGACACAGACACAGACAGATAGACAGACAGTCTCTCTCTCTCTCTCTCTCTCACACACACACACACACACACACACACACACACACACACACACACACACACACACACACACACACACACACACACACACACACACACACACACACACACACACACACACACACACACACACACAACATAATTATAAAATATTTTATACAAGCATTTCTAAATATATTTGACTTTTTAAAAATCAAAATTATTTTTGTCGATTTTCATACCGTAATATGCTCTAATCCTGAAATTACTTATTTGTCCAGCTTAATCCACAAGCATTATCGAGTACCATTTTAATTTTAGTAGTGAATTTCTACCAAAGTAATTTTCAGAAGAAAGGGTGTATCATTTTCGCCATGGTATTTCAAAATTTTGGAGGGGGGAAGTACAAACGTGAAACCAAAAATTTGGTTTATATACAACAATAGCTTAAGTTAGGTAAGTTTCAGACGATCTGTGAGACAATCAACCGTATTTTTAGAAACAAGGTACGTCGAGATAGAAAATTAAAGTTCTGCAAAGTTATGGCAGTCCCTGTACTGTCCTATGAGTGTGAATTATGGACAACAACCAAGAAACAGGACAGTAAAATACAGGCCTCGAAAATGGCGTTTTTAAGAGGAGTTAAAAGGTGTTCTATTAAAAGATTACAAACAACAGTGAAAGAACACTTAGAAAGAATGTCAGATTCCAGACTGGCCAAACAAGTCTGGAAATACAAACCTATAGGACACAGGTGTGTGGGTAGACCCAGGAAGGGATGGCTGGAGGACTTTTGAAGGCGGAACAGGCAGCACATTGCCTATGCCATGTTGTGAAGATAATGATGTTGTTGTTGTTGTTGCTGTTGTTGTTGTTGATGATGATGATGATGATGATGATGATGATACAACAATAGCATCTCCGAACATTGCTATTTTTTTCCAAAGAGCGTTCTCAGTTGATTGGTTTAGCGAGACGTATTCCTAGACTTTTAGAAACAATCAATAAACATTCAGACTCATACAAGCTTATTTCAAAATTGGACTCCCTCCTAAACGTATTACCCTTTTGATTTTTTCGTCATTAGCGTAAGTAAACTGCCGTTCGGATCTAGACAGTCTAACCGAGAGGAACAGAGAATTTAATTTACAAGTTAACTTGCTATAAGTTCGTATATCAAACAGTACACCACAGTGATATGGAAAGTCGTGCCATTCCAGTTTTCGTAGATTTAACGAAACGAACACTGCAACATATTTGTGTCAGCCTCCTGTCTGATCTCCTTTGGTTTAATCCGTATTAAAAACAACAGTGATAACATCATAACTTCAAGTTTGAACGATTGAGATTACTGGTTGATAAATTTCTGGGTTACCAAGTTGCGGTCTGTTCTTTAAAAACACAAAAATTATGATTCCAACTGGACAGACGCTGACATAACAGCAGAAGTATTTATAAACTATTTACAGTTGCTGTCAGAACACCTAAAAATAATTAAATTACGAGAAGTTTTCTTCTTTTGGCTCTACGGCTCTTGGTTTCCTCCACAATATGGCTCCACGGCTCCATCCATTTCTGTCCACCACTGTCTTCTAAATTGTTGAACACATATTCTCACCAGTCCCTCCGAAAAATCATACGACTGTCATGTCTTTGGTCGTTTCCTCTGTCTTCTGCAATTCAGATTTCCTTCATGATTTTTTAAAAATATATTCTCTCCACAGCCGTTCTCCCCACCATTCTCCAATCATCGTACTTTTTAGGATTCAGTGATTTTAACGATGTCTTTTCGCGTATCAGGTCGTGCGATTCGGCATTGCATCGTATTATCCACTTGCCTCCCTCCTCCTGAGAAGGAAAGAAGATCGCTTTCTAAAGATGAGTCCCCTGCCACAGTTGGAGTAGAAACCTCTTGGTTTTCAGTGACTGGTCTGTGACTCATAGTTCGGAAATTTTAAGAGCCAACATCGGTGATAGATTTTGTTTGTTTTTTATTGTCTTACAGAACAGTGCCAATAGGAAGAGCACGAACTGTTCCGTTTTGTAAGTTTCTTCCTTTTTACGCCAATTTTATTGATCAGTAGGCCCATTGACCAACACGAAACTAATTTCTTTGCTCTTAATGCTTCTAATCACTTATTACAATCTCTTATCACATAAGACGTGCACAATTTTACTATCTTATATGCGTTGTCTGGTATTTTGGTTATTTTAATCACTGGTCGTTGCATACGAAGAATCTTCCAACCACTGTCTGCACACTCACGTAATCGTAGGCGGGGACCGTTTTTCGTGTACACGACTGTACAATTCCTAAAAACTTTTGTGTAATTCGTAAAATTATCATAATAATTATAAAAAATGATATGTTTTATTTATAATATTTTAAAACATTATTTTAAAAATTGTATGTTTTTATACAGAAGGAGAGAGTGTGAACACGTGAATCGCATGCTTGATATCCGTCTACCCGTGACTGCCTTGAGTTATCACCCTACTGGAAAGAGAGATGTCGGTATACCGAGGAGGAGATAGGTTCCGGAACAGGTATAAGGTCTAGTCCTTGGAGTGGTGGTGGTGGTGGTGATGATGATGATGATGATTATGTTTTATCTATTCAGTTATTTCTCGAATGAAAGATGATTATTTTTATAAATATTAATTTGAAACTATGCACACACACACACACACACACACACACACACACACACACACACACACACACACACACACACACACACACACACACACACACACACACACACACACACACACACACACACACACACACACACACACACACACACACACACACACACACACACACACACACACACACACACACACACACACACACACACACACACACACACACACACACACACACACACACACACACACACACACACACACACACACACACAGAACAAATACACACTCAGGTATTTTAGCGGTTCTGGTTAAAAAAACCAGTCAAATTTTAAAAGAATCCGGTCACTGTAAGAACAAATATTATGGAGTAAAATGATGCTAAGTTACGAGCGGCGGCTTTCTTGCCTGTAAATAGTTCGGACAGAGCGCACCCATTCGTCCTTATGAGGTTGAAATTCGTCGTGTTTTGAGGTCAGAAGGCGCGGCGCGGTTTATGAGTATACTTTGGGGATTTATAGCGAAGCGATGTCGGTCGGGCCGGATGTTGACCCAATGTAAACGTCGTCGATTTCGTTCGGTCTATTTCACTCTGATAATTCTCAACTGCGGCATTAAGTTATATGAAGCGCGGTTTCATTTTACGTTTGCTTTTATTTGTTTACTCTGGTTACACCGGTCAACCAAAACTTTACCGAATATGAAGTCGGGTCTTATAGTACGGGATTATTTTTGTTTTTTAAACTGACATATTGATTAAGAGCGGTCGGTCGACTACTTTTAAAAGCGGTCGGTCGACTTCTTTTAAAACTATTGTTCATAATAATAATAACAATAATAATCATCATCATCATCACGAATTAAACCAAGGATGGTTAATTGTTCCGGTCTCAAATAGTCAAAGATTAGAGTGGTCACTCCAGCGCTTCCTCGGACGTCCCACACCTTTCTGTCCCCACGGCTTATAGTTCCAGAGTTGTTAGGGGATGCGGCAGTACGGTACTGCACAGTGGGGGGGGGGGCATAAGATTTCCTACCTCATGATTAAACAACGAAGGCCTTAAATCTTCAGCGTCGTGCAATAAGCAAACGGAATTGAAGGGCTCAGGGGAAGGACGTGATAACTCCATTTTTTCCTATTTTCATTTTATTGCGATTCATGTTGGTAGACTTGAGACCTAAATCACGACTTAATATTAAAGGGAACAACTTGATATATCCAGAGATGTTTGAGAAAGAAAAATATGCCTCCAGGGGAATAACTTGATAAACGCCATCCATTCAGGGGAATAACTTGACAATTCCAGGGTTTGTTTTGTTGACACCGTTAGCACCAAGACCTCGCCATTTATTGTGAAAAAAGTAAAGCAGGACATGATTAAAGATTGATCGAATTTTTTTCATGAAAAATACAAGAGCAAAAAACTACCATTGAAGTCAAGAGAAATAAGGGAATTTGAAGTTGTGAAACAGCATCCCGGTTTAATGGTCCCTGGTAAAATAAATTAAATTTAAAATGAATGAACCTATTATTTTAAATATAAAATAACTTCTTAAGAGTAAAATATTTTTCACTTTGAGAGTTTTACTAACATAAGCTTTAAAATTATATGAAAAAAACACTAAACATTCACAAGCTTAGTTATTTGATTTTTTATATTAGCCTACAAAACAGTACAAAATATTTTTGGAATTTTCAGGTCTCATTCCGATTTCCTAAGAAAAATATATGGATGTTCAACGTTTGAAAGATTTTTGTCGGCCAGAAGCTGCCAGTTATTTTTCCCAAACGCCATAAAAGGATAAGAACTAATACAGAAACAATATCATACGACAATTCGAAGTACTGATAACCATTGTAGTTTTCAATAAATGTCGTTTTTTTATTGTATGATGGTTTTTAATTTTTATATTATTCCAAGATTTCCATGTTTTTAAGGGTAAATCGTGGTAAATCCTGGAGTTTATCATGTTCTTCCATTGACATTTGTGACACACGGGTAGTTTTTTTGACAAAACAGCTATTTCAATATTTGAAAAAAATTACAACGCAAAAATCTACTTTTAGCCATAAACAATGAAGCATTTCTAAAGTTTTGATTGAGTTGAAAAATTTATTTTATTAAATTTAAGTGTTAAAACTTTATTCTTGCTCTCCTGTAAAATTTGGAAAATGGTGGTTATCAAGTTCTTCCCCTGAGCCCTCCACTTAAGGTGTTATTGAAACTAATATTCCGCCTAACGGTGTTGGGGTATCGGTAGTGTAATTATCTTTATCTGTAAATGTATTTGCTTTGGGGGAGGAGAGAGAGAGAGAGAGATATAGAGAGAGAGAGAGAGATAGATAGATAGATAGATAGATAGAGAGAGAGAGAGAGAGAGAGAGAGAGAGAGAGAGAGAGAGAGAGAGAGAGAGAGAGAGGGGCAGTAGACATATTCATTGCTTTAATGAAAACAGGAAAACTCGGCACAACGCAGTCGTTTCCCGTCTGCGTTGTATTGTGGCATCCAATCAGCCGTTACAATACCGTCTGTCTAGACAACTATTTCAGAGCTCTCAGGCGTAAAGTAGATTTTACTCAAACTTGTGAATAAAACTCGAGGCCAGTAACCAAAACGCGTGTGCCCAATATAACAAGCTTACTGTACACGTAACGATTAAGTGAAGACGGAAAATCTACAAAAAAAAAGAAAATTTTCGTATTTTTTTATTGTTAACTTTTAGTAATGAAACTCGTTATGGTTTATTCTAAGACTATCTCTTACGAGATTGCTGATTAGCTGAAAAATTTTAACGCTTTGATACAGGCATACTTTCAGTTAGTTGACTGCTTTAAATGATTTTGCTAGCTTACAAGGTAATACGACAGTGTATGATGGACTCCTAGAATTTTTATGAAAACAAAAAACAAAAATTTCTGAAATCTTTAGTGACGTCATATATACGTACCCCTGCTTCCCTGTTTTGTTGTTTGTTGGGGAGAGATGCTCTTGATATTAGAGCGTTATAAACACACGGAGTACCAAAGATATTTTATTGTGAAATGCAAATGATATCTTCTATGGTCAACTTCCACATCATTCAAAACTACAGATAAACTTATTTATCGTAAATGATTTAACTGCACACAGTACTGTAGTACGTTGTGGACAGAAGGTAATCAGGGTTTGAAAAATTAAGATAAGAAACCGATGTAATGAAAAGTACTTAAAAGTTAATTTAGTTTAATTTAAGCTATATATCGAATCCCGTTAAAACTGTAAATATAATTTTATATAAAACGTATTTTGTGTTTTTTGGAGACCGTAATCTAAACTATTATGTATTACGATATTTAAAGCCCTGGTATTTTAATTCTGTGCACAAATTATAAGAGTAATAACTTATCAAGCATTTCATGATTGGCCACTCTGCAATTGACACTTTGTTGTTTGCGGACGATGAGGTTATTCTGTCGGAGTCGGAAAACAGGTTGCAGATGGGTATACATTTGTTTAGTCGAATCTGCAAAGACTCTGGATTACAAATATCCACACTTAAGACCAAGGTGACGGTTTTTCGCGAAACTGATCCCGTACGGGAAAACATTGTTATAAATGGTACTGTCCTGGAACAAGTCAGCTATTTTGAATACCTGGGGTACAGTGTGTCTTATAATACAAGCAATGACGTTGTGAATAAGTTACATAAGTTCAACCTTATGTGTGGGACCATCAGGCGAACTCGTAAGTCAGCAAGTACAAAAACACGCCTACAATTCTACTAGTTGGTGGTCCTTCTCACACTTCTTTATGGGTATGAAAATTGGACTTTAACGAAGGGCTAGGCCAGTCGTATCTAAGCTGCTGAAATGAGATTTCTCAGGCACGTGGCAGGGTACACTCTCCATGACCACAGAAGAAAAGTCACAGATATACGGCAGAAACTAAATATTATGAGTATACTCGACAGGATTGCCCAGTATCGACTGAATTGGTGGGAACATCTTTGCCGAATGGATGACTGCCGCATCCCCAAACAACTATGGAACTATAAGCCGAAGGGACGGAGAGGTGTGGGACGTCCGAAGAAGCTCTGGAGTGACCAGCTGTAGACTCGCCTGTTTTAGACCGGAACAAACCATATTTGGGTTAATCCTTGCAGATGATGATGATAACTTATCAAGTTAACGAAACCACCGTCATTTGCAGCTGTTTAAGGCAGGTCTGAAAATTATTAGTGGAATATATGTAAGAAAAAAAACTTGAAAAGAAAAACAAGAAATATCTACCGTTTTCCCAAACTTTTTTGCAAACTATGAATTTTACAGTTCCCCTTTCTCTATTTTACTAACGTCTATTCCTACCCTTATAGTTTCAATGCTTGGGAATATACTGTATTTTCAGCCTTTCAAAACTCATCGTGCGTCCTTTCATTAATGCACGTGCAGTGGCGGATTATCCATAACGCTAGGATATGGTGCAGCACCGGGCATCAGGGCTTCAGCTGTCAGAGGGGGCACCATCCAGTTGAATTGCTAAGCGAAGTAAAGATTATGATCACAATACGGAATTGTTTGATTTTATTGCGCAGTTATTAACCATGGAGTGTTGAGTTGGAAAATCAAGCAAAAACTCTTATAGAATTTTACTCGAATGATTTGAATAACGATCTTCTGATAGAATTGAAACGCTTTGTGCCACGAGTAAAATTACAGAAACGACGTTTTTCAAATCGTTCGAATGAAGATGATAGATTCCATCATACTACTACAGCTTGTCCGCTCTAAGTATTAAACTGAATTATTGATTGTAAAATGATTGATGTATTAACGAATATACATATTGCTTATCTTCTCCTGCTTTTGACGAGTCCAGTAGGTAACTGCGAATATGAAAGATAATTTTCTGTATTAAAACGCGTTGAAGATATGTTTAGTTCAGCTATGGAAGGTGAAAGATTACCTTCGTTAGCGAGGTTGGAAAGCGACATACTTTAATCACTCGATTTAGAAGAAATTACATAAGACTTCGCTAAAGTAAAATCAAGAATAAATGGATCGCTTAGTATTTTCTAAGCTTAAGTACTACGATGTTCAATGTATTCACTGTTTAGCTAAGTACGTATTTGTTGTGATTTGAGAGTTTAATAAAATAATTGTCAACTTTTGAAATTGTGTGTGCCATTTATCAGTGTAAATAATGGATAAAAGGTTGAATTTGAATCTAGGGGGGGGGAGGGCACCAGTCTGATGGCACCATGGGCTTCTAATCCGCCCCTGTGTACGTGTAAAATTGAGATACACGACGCAAAATGCAGTAATACGGAATACCGTATGCTGTAATTAAGTTACATGTATTTTAGTTGCAAAAACAAATTGAATGGGCACAATAATATTAAACGGGATGTTCGGATAAATGTCGGACCGTGCGACAAGAGCTCTCTAGGGGGAGGGAGTGCAGTTGTACGCAGCGCTGTGTGTTTGTGACAATCACTTTCCCTGTTTACGCTATCTACTGTACACCAGCCAGAAAATAAGCGTCCGATCCCCTTTGATGTTCTAAACCGAGTCACTACACTATATTGTCTCTCTCTCACTCTCTCTCTATCTCTCGCTTACACACCTTATTTCTCAACGCGTTTATCATTCATGCTGGTACTGCTGCTTACTACAAGTATTATTACGCGGATGTAGGGTTGCCAGATCAAAAATCAGAAAAGCCGATCACAGCCGGACAGCAGTTTTTTTACATTAAAAAGCAGCATTTATTATGATCATTCCATATCAGGTGCTTGCGCATATATAGGCCTACTACATATTAAAAAAATCGGTATGGAGAACCATACATGACTTCCGCGTTCTAAGATTTATATTTAAAATTATTTACTTGAAACGGTTCGATAATTTCTAAAAAAAATGTCACTCACCATCAAACTATTTTCATTATGTATAGATATTTTTGTTATTATCGGGTCGTCTTTTTATATGTTATTTTCGAGTCCCTTTATCTATAAAAATTAGGTGCTTTATACTTATAAAGAAGCTGAACTATGAAGATAATCATACATTAATGACATATTTATGTAATTATGTGGCCTGGTAGGCCGTGGTTGCGGATCTTCACGCACAGATTATTTAAATTAAAATAAAAAAATAATAATTTTATTGCCTGAAAACAAAATTATTTTATTTTTAACAATTACCATTGTTTGAAAAAGTTTAATGCGTTTTTATATTACTTCGTCAAACTCATTAAATCAATATCAAAAGTAAAAATCGGTATGGAGAACCATACATAACTTCCATGATCTAATTAATTATAAAATTATTTTTAATATGTACACTCAGAACGAAACTAAATATATCAGCATGCTTTTGGTAAAAACGCTGAGAAAGATAATCAAAATACGAATTGTACCTAGTTGTTAATATTTTAAAAATAAATAAGTAATTTGATTAAATTATCTTTTATTTAAACAACGCGAAAGAAACGAATGCCACCGAGTTTCTTATCTGTATATTTCTGAAAACGAAAAACTATTTTGTTTACGTATCCGTGGTGGCATGGCATGAAACGATATCAATTGTTAATGTTTTATAAAAAATTTTTAATTTTTCAGTCGAATAAATTTATAACATCAATACAAAATATCGGTATGGAGAACCATACATGACTTCCATATTCTAAGATTTATATTTAAAATCATTTTCGAAATGAAATATTACCATAGAAACTACTTCTTTCTACTTACTGCTTCAGCCTTAACCACAGTACTGTGGTCACTAACGTATACCACCTCACGTTATCGCACTCGATTTTCACTGATGATGGAAGTCGATGGCATTGCCGAAATGTCTGGTTTTGTAGGAAACATTGGACTACGGCCAAATATCCCGGGAAGGAATTTTAACAAAAACTACTTCTTTGTTGCCGATAACGTTGTACACATATATATCAGTGGCGAAGTTACATGGAGGCAATGCCTACCCTAAAAAATTCTGTAGAATAAAAATTATAAATACGTATGAACTACATAACGTAAAGATTATACATTGTTACTGCGACTGTCAAATTTATTAAACCGAAATGTGCTTTATTGAGCGACCGCTAGATGGTGACAGGTGAGATTCGGCATAGTTCGTTGAAAGCGAATGAGGCAACCTGAACTTGCCTCAGCGTTTTTTGTATACATCGTATGTAAGCAATGTAGTGGTGTGATAGGGAAGTGTAGGGAGGGGGGATTTTCCCGCGCTGTACACATAGAGCATTGAGGCATGCCTCACTTCTGTGGTCCAAACAGTTAAGTTAAAGCGCCTGTGTTGTTTCTAAGTGTTTATTTTATGCGGTTATTAAAAGTGTCACTGTTATTCCGCTGAACTAACAGATGATCAAGATTGTTATTTGAATTATTTGTAACATTAAACATATAAATATATAGAAACTAATCAAGTTTAAAAATTTGAAGTTCAATCAGTTGTATTATTGTGTATGACTAATACAAGGATTGTTCAATAGACACACGTATAGAGCTGTAAAGCATTTTTTATTCAACGATTTTAAAAGAAGTCTCCAATAACATTAAGACATGAGTTCCACTGTTGCGCTAATCTGTAGATTCCCTGCTAGTAAAATTCTTACGGCTGTTTGTGGAACCATTCGGTTACAGCAAACTCTACCTCAGCGCCCGATTTGACCCACCGTCCTTTTAGTGATTCCTTAAAAAAATTTAAGATAAGATTTTTGCCTACCCATTCATTAACTACTAGCTTCGCCAGTAAGCAAATTGATGTCCATTTTTTCGGCTTGCACGCGTTATGTTGGTGTGGGTTTCGGCACTTTCCATTTAAAAAGCGTGCAAACGTAAGAAAATAAACATGAGTGAGGCCAGAAATAACGTGAATTGTGTGTGTGTGTTTGTGTCTTACCTGCCTTTTTATTGCCGTATTAAATGAAAAATATTATATTACATTAAAATGAAAAAATTTTAATTTTATTGCCTGGCAACAAAATTATTTTATTTTTAACAATTACCATTGTTTCAAAAAGTTTAAATAAATTTTCAAGTACTTTACTCTTGTTAAAACGTAAAAGGTTGCAGGTAAACTACCCCTTCCCCTTAACCGATCTTCACCAAAATCGAAAATCCTTGAGACCTCTACAATTCAGGGACGTATGCAAAAAATTATTTGATTCTGTTTGAATTTGCGGCTGTTATAGTTTGCCATAGAAAATACGTTTGATAAAAAAACGTTGCAGGTAAACTACCCCTTTCCCTTAACCAATCTTCACCAAAAACAGTAGGTCTTGAGTACACTACAAATCATGGCTGTATGCAAACAATTATTTGATTCTGATTGAATTTGCGGCTGTTATCGTTTGCCATAGAAAATACCCTTGTTAAAAAAACGTTGCTGGTAAACTACCCCTTTCCCTTAACCGATCTTCACCAAAAACAATAGGTCTTGAGAACTCTACAATTTAGGGCTGTATGCAAATAATCTTTTGATTCTGTTTGAATTTGCGGCTGTTATCTTTTGCCATAGAAAATACCCTTGTTAAAACATAAAACGTTGCAGGTAAACTACCCCTTTCCCTTAACCGATTATCACCAAAACAATAGGTCGTGAGAACTCTACAATTCAGGGCTGTATACGAAACATTATTTGATTCTGTTTGAATTTGCGGCTGTTATCGTTTGCCAAAAAAAAAAATTTCCCTTGATAAAAAAAAACCGTTGCCGGTAAACTACCCCTTTCCCTCAACCGATCTTCACCAAAAACAATAGGTCGTGAGTACTCTACAAATCAGGGCTGTATGCAAAAAATTATTTGATTCTGTTTGAATTTGCGGCAGTTATCGTTTGCCATAGAAAAAAAATCTACAGACACACAGACACACAGACAGACACACACACAGACACTTTTCGGAAAACGACTTTTTTTCATGTTTCGAGTGTAGTAGAATCAGAATCTGCAATAATCTCGAACACGATTTTTTTTGCCATCACCATACTTCCATTCCTTAAGGAATATGGAAGTAAAAATTACCCCCCTCCCTCTTTAGCTATCCTTTCCATTTATAGACATTTCATCTACCTTTCTACAGTGGATTATTATGACCTTCTTTTCAGGATGCTTTATTTATCAGAATTAAGTACTTTACTCTTTTAAAACACAAAACGTTGCAACTACCCTTCCCCCTTAACCGATCTTCATCAAATCAATAGGCCTTGAGTCCTCTACAACTCGGACAAACATGCAAAAAATTATTTTCGTCTCTTTGGATTTGCGGTAGTTATCGCTCGCCGTAGAAAAAACGATACACAGACACACACACACACTTTTCGGAAAATGACTTGTTCACGTTTTGAGGGAAGTACAATCAGAATCAGCTCTTATCTCGATCACGATTTTTTACCATCACCATATTTACATTTCCTTACGGAACATGGAAGCAAAATAAAACGACATCAGCTTGTTTCATACATAAGATACCCTCATTACAACGACATATTACGTGGACGCCCAGAATTTGCGCGAGACTGGTAAAATAAGAATAAAGGTTTCTTATCGGACAGGTTCTAAAGTTTAAAGAGAACACAGATAGAACGCCGACGTAGAGATAATGTAGTTCAACAAAACATTTACATTTTGTTAGAAATCGAAAAATGGCTGGTGTTCACACTGCTAGGCTCTTTATTCACGAGTAGTCTACGGATGCCTCTTTGTTTTGGCGATACCAGTTTGCTTAAATGATAGCGGCGGCTTTGATGACAATACAGAGGTTAACAGTAATATCATAAAAGGCCTAAACATACTGAAAGGAAAGGAAAATAAAAATCTAGTACCTATTTTTTGTAGATCTAAGATATTACCTTTTACAGTTTTAGAAACTGTTCTAGAACACATCGAGAAAAAACAATTAATTTGGTATGGGCACGTGCAGAGAATGGGAGAGGAGAGGTTGCCAAAGAGATTAAATGGATGCCACAGGAAAACAGAAAAAGGGGAAGGCCAAAAGTAACATGGATACAGGGTGTAAAGAGATCAATGAGTGTACGAGGTCTAACCGAAGAAAACTGCAACGACGGGAGATATTGGCAATTAGGCATCGGACAACATCGCAGGACGTTTTAACCCGAATATATAATAACCTTTTACAGACATAAGATATGTGCTATACTTTTATCATAATATTCATATATGCTCATATTTTTCTTGTATATATATTTTATATTATTATTAATAATAACAAAAATCTTTACAAGAATATATTTTTGTTACTTTGTGAATTACAATGTTTTAATAGTGTTCAACTATCATCATCAAGTAAATAGTAATCATGAAAAACGCATTAACTGTTTTTCATTTACAATTCATTTATATTTAAAAAATCAAATTATAAGTTATGACAGCATTTGAATACTATTGAAACATTGTAATTCACCAAATAATAAAAATATATTCTTGTAAAAAGTGTTGTTATTATTAATAATTTTATCATAATACTATCGTGCATATTTGTCAGACAAAAAGCCTAACAAAATCCAGACAGGCCGGACATGCTTTGCTTATTTTTAGCCGGCCTAAACTGTAAGAAGCCAAAAACATGTCCGGCAACCCTACGCGGATGCTCTATTTGGCAACTTTTTAAAAATTACTTAGAAAACGCATTATGATTTGGAAAAAGTGTCAAGAACTCGGACTTCCTTGAGAGACGCGATGTTGTCCCTTGTGCTCGGCAGATGTCCAAGTGGTCATAACCAGCATGAAGAAGAACTCAGCACATTACTAATACAAAAATGTAGGAAAAACGTGGATTGGAATTCAATTTAATAAAAGTGTATGAATCAGTAACAGAGGAGGTAAATAACGTAGAGCTGGGACACAATATGGAAACGAATAAAGCGTACAAGTTTAAACATTTAAGATTTAACAAAACAAAAAACCGCAACTACAGAGAAAATAAGTAAAGAATTGGGTAATTAATAAATTACACGTAGTTATATTCGAAAAAGGGCTGCAAAGATTAGAAACAATGAGACTGTATCGCAAAGTAACATGACGTGTAATGCAGAAATCAAGAAAAAGTGTTAGAAGTAGGTTTGGACAATGGGGTGGAATATTGGAGAAGATGCAAGGGACAACTAGAAGAGATAGAATAAGAAACGAAGGAATTAGAAACGCCCTCGGACGATTCTTGTTGACACCCCCCCCCCGTAATGTCAGCATTTAAAAGCTATTTCTGAATAGTCCTGAGCGACTTCCATTCCTCTCTCCTCAAGCTTGTCTCTAGCACGCTGTTTGGCAGTTTCTACCTTTGTCACTGGCCGCCGGCCCTGAGACGTCCTCAGGGCGTCTGCCTGCTGTGTACGGACCGACACCAGAGGCAGTACTACAAAAGCATTCAAAATTGTCTCTTCAGAATTCTGGCGTCATGTAACGAATAATCGCGTTGGGGTGTCCCACCTTCTCAGAAAGACCAGCACTGTTTTTATCTGCAACTGTCAGTCATCGGACATGTTCCGGAAATCAAGCCCTGTTATCACGAAGAAAAGTAAAGCAAAGAAAGAATTAGAAGAAGGATAGGGCAAAGTAGGAGTATTTAGATAGAAAGGGAACTATATGGTGCAGTATGGTTATGGTATGACATAGGGCATGGTATGGATAGGAGAGCGGAGATTAAGTGGATTAACAAGCTGACAGAATGGAGCCCAATAGACAGAAGGGGACGAGGGAATCAAAGCAGACGGTAGATGATTTTATGGAGAGACGAGACTTAGAAGAAGAAGGAAGAGGACAAAGAGAGGAGTGGCGGGCCGGGTTGAAACAGCAGCAGCTATAAAACCCGTAACGAGAAGAAAACAGACGCCTTAACGTTTCCTTCTTGTAGACGTTTGGACAAAAGTCAGCGTCGCCTCAATCTACGCGTCATTCACTCACAGTTTTATTATTTACACGGTAATTATTTTCTCTGATCGTCTTGTAAACGATTACTCTATCTTCTTTTAATCCGAGAGGTGTTTCTTTTGGGATGTGATATCTCATATAGGAAGGATAACGACATCGAGAGAAAGTTAAATAAATTTAGTTATACCTGTGGAACAATAAGACGACTATTATAAAATAAAACGCAGAGAGAAACACAGCTAAAGTTCTATAAGGTCGTGGCTGTGCCGACTTTAATGTATGGATGTGAAAGATGGACTCTCCTGCAAAAGATATTCCAAAAATACAGGCCTCGGAAATGAAATATTAAGGGAAGAGCAGTTAAGGGATGTAGTTTGAGTGATCGTCTACGAAACGACAACATAAGGAAATACCTGAAGTTACAGTCGGTTCTGGAGAGAATAAAGGAATACAGGCAGAATTGGAAGTTCCATGTGGAACGCATGGTAAACATGCGTACTCGTAAACAAGCGTTTGAATGTAGGCCAGTGGGGACGAGAGATCGTGGAAAACCGTGGAAAAAATGGTCAGAGACTCTGTGAAGTCGGAACAGGCTATAGGCCAAGCCTTGCAGAAAAGAAGAAGAAGAAGAAGAAGAGGAAGAAGAAGAAGAAGAAGAAGAAGAAGAAGAAGAAGAAGAAGAAGAAGAAGAGAAAGAGAAAGAGAAAGAGAAAGAGAAAGAGAAAGAGAAAGAGAAAGAGAAAGAGAAAGAGAAAGAGAAAGAACAAGAACAAGAACAAGAACAAGAACAAGAACAAGAACAAGAACAAGAACAAGAACAAGAACAAGAACAAGAACAAGAACAAGAACAAGAACAAGAAAAAGAAAAAGAAGAAGAAGAAGAAGAAGAAGAAGAAGAAGAAGAAGAAGAAGAAGAAGAAGAAGGTGTTTCTATCAAAAATATTAATTAAACTTTGGCTCGACCGTTTTGAATTTGTCTGTCTGTCGATCTATCAGTTTTTCTAACTTAACATATTCATATCTAATCATCGGGCGTCGTTGGTCATTCTTCCAGGTTTTGTATCGTGTATATGACGCTTTTCTTTAAAAACGACTACCTTTAACTGTATCGTCTGATAATTATTACTTATCTTCTTCTGATAGTTCCTATCCGTTTCGGATGTTGTATATCGTACAGACTATTTCAACTTTCTGCACTGCTGCACGAAATAAGTCAGTTGTATTCATGCCAAACCAGGTCCTTAAATTTATCAGCCATGAGGTTCTCGGTCGCCCAACTCCTGTCTTTCCAAGTACTTTTCCCTGTAGTCTGGACTGCAATAAGTAAAATCTCTGTTCATTTGTCATGAGATGTCCCAGATACTGAAGCTTTCTTATCTTCACTGTGTTAATAACTTCCCTATCTTTCTTCATCTTTCTGAGGACTTCAACATTAGTTATATGTGCTGTCCAAGAAGTGCTCAGTATTCTATGGCAGGGGTCTCCAAACTAGGGCCCGCGGACCGGATCCGGCTCGCGGCAACCCGGCAGATGCTGCGTGCAGTTTTTAAATAGATCGTCAAAATACTTAAAATATTATAACATTTTACTACATAACTAAACAAGAAATAAGTTCAGTAAAATGTTATAATATTTTGTACAAGTTTAAAACATTTACGTACTCAATGTGCTTGTTTGTCTGGCTGCCTTGAATGAATCACGCTTTTCAAAGATATCAGAAATATATCTTGTGAATGTTATTTTGTCTATACTTTTATTTAAATTATGTTGAATAAATGAATTTGTTTTCTTTGGATAAGTCTGCTTAATTTTTATTTAAATACCTATTTGATTGACTTGGATTATTTCGTAAACTTAAAAAAAAATAAGTTTACTATTTTTTATATATATGTACTGTATACATGATATATATATATATATATATATATATATGCTGTTGGCCCGCCTGACTTCCAAGGTTTTTAAATTCTGCCCTCAAGTGAAAAAGTTTGGAGACCCCTGTTCTACGGTAAAGCCACATTTCGAAAGATTCTAATTTCTTAGTTGTGGCTTCAGTCAAAGTCCAAGATTCTACACCGTAGAAGAGGACCGAGAATACGTAGCAGCGTAGGAGTCTCATCTTTGTGTTTATTATTACTTATAGGAATGTAAAATTATAAATAACATTTAAATTCTTTCTATAATCGAAGCATGCGATATTTTGAGTTAGTTTAACCAATTAAGCGTTTCGTCGCTCGAAATGTAGGCTGTATTTTTGTACGTAATCGGGCTAAGAGATTACATCTGTTGCGATATAGGGTACAGCACGGTTGTTTTTAACACAATAAGCCGGCATTGATCTGTCTAGCGCACTAATACGTTCGTCAACTCGGTTGTCGGCCAACGAGTCACCGACAGCGGCTGTGAAATGTTTTATTTAATTTTAATTCGTATCGGATTTTTTCCGATTCAACGTAACGCCCCGGTGTTTGTGTGTTGAACGTAAATAAGGCTACTTGTTGAGTGGCTCGTTAATATTCTTCAAAGGCGGCGCGTTCACGCACGAATAGGCGAGCGTGTGGAGTCACACTCGGATGGGCTTCGCTCGCGACACTCTCACTTCTTCGGTCTCGAATAATTCTAGGCTCATAAATTTCATTCTCTGAATGTGTCAACAAAGCGAATATACGGACTTCAGGAAAATTTTAAAGATAATATAATTCACAAGATGGTGGACAGCAACCAAGAATAAAAGTTAGAATAGTACAAGCTAAGACAGCAACAAAACAATTAAAAAGTCTGCTTTGGAGTCCACGAATAACAAAAACCAATAAAATCAGAATATATAAAACTATAGTCGAAAGTATAGGCCTATATGGAGCAGAACTGTGTGAAATTAATAAAAGAAATAAATCCATAAGAGCTATGGAGATGGATTACTGGCGGTGGTGCTGTAGACTAACAGGACTAGATAGAGTGAGAAATGTAGAAATAAAACAAGCGATAGGAATCGACTTTGACATTATAGAAAAAATAGAAGCAAGAAGACTGAATTGGTTTGGACACCTAAAAAGAATGTCGGATGAGAGATGGCCAAGGAAGGTATGGGAATGGACTCCACCCTCTAGAAGAAAAAAAAGAAGACCTAAACATTCATGGAAAATGGACGTCGAAGATGCAATGAATGCAAGAGGACTTACAGAACAGGACTGTTTAGACCGGCGCTAGTGGAAGCTAGTATGCGAGAGGCGGCGCCAGCCGTAATTAAATCGCCTACAAAAAATTCACTAGAGTGCATACGTAAAAGGGACAAATATAAAAATCGAATCGATTGATGAAAGTAATAAATGACTACGACTTCTGGTTGAAAAATTGTTACTCAGATTAGATAAGCTAATGAGAGGGTAATTCGTTTCGCTAGTCTGATACAGTGGCGGGTTCACGGAAGGGGAATCCCACCCCTCAAGAGAGCTACAACATTTTAGAAGTTATGTTTCTAAAATTAGGAAATTGTTAACACATATATTTACGAATGCATTTTTTAAGCTTTCACGGTCGGAGTCAACAGTATTGTTTCTAGCCGGGCTGTTAGGCCGCGGTCGGCTTTTATTGTGGACAGACGTTTCGGTCCCACCATCGGAGGCCATCTTCAGTGTCAGAAAGTGTTTGACAAGGTGTCCGCCAATTCACTCCAGTACTGAGGTACTGAGCACTGACCGTCAGTCTCTACCTCAAATATTTTCTGACATTGAAGATGGCCTTAGGTAATGAGGCCGAAACGTCTGTCCACAATAAAAGCCGACCACGGCCTAACAGCCCGGCTAGTAACAATAATTTTCACAATATTCACGAATGTTGTCCTAAAATTGTTGAATGTGGCATCGTCCATTTCCATTTTCCATTCTTTCGCCGTGACATCCCATGCATGATATTTCTTAGATGGGAGTTTTCCCGAAGAAATCAGATTTAAAACGCCCTGGTGAAAGAAACTGCAAGGTTTAATTGACCCCAAATAATAAAATAAATAAATAAATAATAATAACAATAACAACAACAACAACAACAACAACAACGACAATCATCATCATCATCATCTGCAAGGATTAAACCAAGGATGGTTTGGTCTGGTCCCAAACAGTCAAAGAGTCTAGAGCTGGTTACTCGAGCGCTTCCTCGGACGTCCACATCTCTCCGTCCCTTCGCCTTATAGTTCCATAGTTGTTTGAGGATGGGACAGTCATTATTATTAGTTAATAATAATAATAATAATAATAATAATAATAATAATAATAATAATAATAAAAGAATCGGTAGTAAGCATTCCGGAACAAACAGTGTATAGCTTTATGGGTCAGGAGGATAACAGCCCGTATCAAAGCAAATGTTATCAGTCGTAATGAATTTTTTATCTCGCATTACTGTAGTTATATTGTTGACGTTTTCTCTACATCATAGAACAACGGTTGTATTTGCAGCAAAATGACGGCGACTCGACGGGTCGACCCCGTTGAAGGTGATAAGCTGCAGTCGATGAATACTTATTGTGTCGACGTGAAGTCAACGTGGACTCAAAACGGTAGTCTTACCTACTTAAGGTGCAATCTGATTGGTGCAGTGTCAAGAAGTGCCACACAATTAAGAACACATTGTTACATCAAAGCAGTCACGACTGTTAACCAAGGAGGTTAAACATTTCCATATTATACGTATTGTTATTATCATATAGGTGTTTACTACATTCGTTACGCATTAATTGCAGTTGTAATATCAGTTTTTATAGCACATTAAACAAAAGAAGTTCGTGAGTACCAAAACATCATATATTCCGAATATCTTGCATTCAGATTTGTTTACTATTAATTATGAAAATTCTGTGGCTAGTCTAACGATCATTTTTGATAAACTATCCACAACGCCTTGTGGTTCAAAAAATAATTAACTGAGAATTTCGGCTGGTATAATGACAAGAGAACAATGAAGAAAAAACATTTTTTTTATATTTAGAGCATAAATTACATGGCCATGTAACATAAAAATTGATAAGACCATACAAAAAGAGCTCTATTTAGCGTAGAGAACTTATATATGTGCAAACCAAAATTTTTTGTCTGGTATTGTAGATTTTCGATGTTAGTGCTCAATGGCGTAAGGTAAATGCTGATTTTAGTACATAATTAATGCACGGAAGCACTCTTGAGGAATGTCAAAATTATATCTTTAAATAAACTGTAATGAAACTTATCGAATAGGATCTAACCTTTGCACATACCATAGTATTTTATAAACAGTCAGGAAATACGCTTTTGGTAAACTATTATAAGAGTGGATATAATAAAAATGATCGAAAACGTTTATCCAATCTTTTACCTAGTCTAATATAAAAGAATTGCCTAATATTTCAAAATATTGTGTATAGAAGTCTATTTAAAGCGTAATAATTTATGTGTTTTGCAGTCGAATATTTAGTAAACTGATCTATAATTTATGACGAGATATTTGAAGCACTAATGTTTTTCATAATTCCGTAAACTTTCACGGCACGAATCAATCATATTTTTATTTGTTACAGCTTCCGAGCTTGTCGACCGTGGTTGGCGATTTAAAACAGTCTTTTCGTTACGTCATGTAAAGAAAAATCATTGCTATCAGTCTTTGGGATATCCATACCACCATCCCATATATCCCTACTCTGATCGTTCGCTCCAGCCATCATTAGAGCCTAACGAAAAGGCTGTTTTATGTTTTAACCACGCGACAAGTTCGAAAGCTTTAATAAATAATATCGCTGATATTTTGATTGTGTACACCGCTTCTACTGTCAAGGAAAACAAGAAATATTCGCTACTAAAATTTTATAAGCTTATGGCTGTGCCAGTGGTATTGAAGGGTTCTGAAACTTGGGTTCAGCCGAAAAAATATCAGTAGAATATAGACATCGGAGATGAGATTCTTGCGATCTGTTATAGGCTGCACACTCTACAATGAAGACATTCGTAAAGGGGTGAACAGTTTTAATATTTAAGATCGTATTGCAGAGAACAAAGAGAGATAGATTCTCATCTGAATACGATGCCAAACGTTAGGTTGCCTAAGGTAGTTTGGCAACACAAGCCTGTTGGATAGCGAAGTATAGGAAGAGCTAGGAAGGAAGCATATAGGAAGCATTGGTGAAGTGGACATACTCCTTTGGGACCAGAACAGGCGATTCGGCTAGTCCCTGGTAAAGAAGAAGACACCGCCTCTGAGGACATTACTAAATTACCAAAACATCTATTCTAACAAGTAACGTTCATTTATATTCCGATAAACGTAAACCACTTTGTTCTTACGGCCTAGCTAAGTTTACTGTTAATTTTATATTATTTATTGTCTTTATATTATCAGAATTCTTTAAAACATATTTCATATTTATACTAAAACACATGTTATTATACGCCCACGTTTCACATTTTTACGAAAGCCTGCTACACAGATTCTCTTTTGTTGAGCACATTATTCAAATTAGACAATCTAATTTTCGTAACCGAAGCCATGTGTGCATGTAATCTTGTAACATCTGAAACAAGGGTCTAGGGGTCTTGTCATGTTTCAGTGATTTGTACAATGAACGTTTTATTTTTCCTTGTTACAGCCTTGCTAAACGTTTAGACAAAATCTAAGAAGAACTGTTACTTCAAATATTCGGCCAGTGCGGACTTAAATTTATTCAGTGTTTGCCAAAAGCCTGGATACGTTTTATTTTAAACCGAACACCCGTTCCACAACATTTATAGAAGGGAAATTAGAGACGTCATTAAATCTTTTATGGCATGGAATTAATAGTTTTAGTAAAAAAAAAAAAAAAAAAAAAAAAAAAAAAAAAAAAAAAAAAAAAAAAAAAAAAAACATGATGCTTTGAATATGACGAATATTTAAAATTAAAAGCAGAAAACATCTCGTAAAATCGTTTGTATGGGACATAGACTTGGTACGCCATTGCATCACGGGCCAGGCGTTGGAGGGGGGAGGAACAAATAACCCTAAGATTTTACGATTGTATAGAGCGACAAGTAATAAAGAAGTTAGAATATACACAAAGACAATGATTTCGAAGCTTAATCAAAAGAAAATATTCGATGTCTGGAGCGCACAAACAGATATGATATTTTTATGTCCGGATCTGTGTTAGGCGAAGACGCAAATATGGTTTGTGGAACAACTGTATGCAGAGGTGAGTTTGGATGGATACATGTGTTTCTAAACATAGGCCGTTTAGCGTGATATTGCCACTTTCAAATCTCGCGTATTGTCGGTACAGAGCGTAGGATAAATAACATTTTTATAAACTATGTTTCTATTTGGTTATTGTTGTTATTACTGTTATTAGTATTAGATAATTAGTTAAGGATTTATGTGTTATTAGGCTAATGAATATTATGCAAATAATGCGGAAATAATAAAACCTTCGGAAATAAAGTTTACCACAACGAAGCCTAATTTATTAATAAATAAAAATGGATAGCAAGAATTCCGGAACAACCAGTGTACAGCTTCCTTGGTCAAGAGGATAACAGTTGGCATCAAAGCAACTGTTATCAAGGGAAAATAAGCATTTCCCCTTATATGCACCATATAGGACACGGACTTCGGCGCAGTATAGGACATGGACTCTCACATCGCTTATCGTTAATGTGTTTATATTAATATGTTAACAGTAGTATCTATTTGTACTATTATCAATTACAAAACATCTACTAATACCCTTCATCTCATTTAACATAGTAATAATAATAATAATAATAATAATAATAATAATTTGACAGTTTTTAGGCAATAACTACAACAAAAACTTACGTCGGAAGGTATAAGTGGTCTAAAGCCACACCATGGGTAAAACAGTAAACATTCCTTGATTTTGTTACACATAAACATAAATACAGCACACGTAAATTTGACTACTTTCGACATGAAAGTACACTGTCTTCCTGGTGAAACCTCCTAGCATCTCATAGGCAATCAACCTCCTAGGAACATTTCATACTGCGACTTGATATCAGCATTAATGACGAATGAATGCTGATATTTACAAAGACCAATCCGTCTTGTTCATCCGCAATGCGTGACGTGATTAACTATTGTTTTTATTTCAATAATGAAACCAAATAGATGTTCCCCGTACCCAAATCAGATCAACCGTAACATCATGGAGACTGTGGATGTGCGTAAGCAAAAGTTTAGATGTCACAAGAAGAAAGTTGGTGTATTTTGGCGTACGTTTAGGCAACGTGTATGTGTGTGTGTAGCATTTTGTGTATGTTATCAATGTGTTTATGTTAATATGTACGCGTATAGGCCTATGCGGCAGTGCGTAGGCGCACACTGATATATGAACATATATTTTGTAATCATTATTACCACCTTAATTACCACTTGCTTGCTAAAATGGTGGTGGGGTAATCACTTGCGAATCATTCTGCTGACACACACACACACACACACACACACACACACACACACACACACACACACACACACACACACACACACACACACACACACACACACACACACACACACACACACACACACACACACACACACACACACACACACACACACACACACACACACACACACACACACACACACACACACACACACACACACACACACACACACACACACACACACACACACACACACACACACACACACACACACAATTACTTATATTATATTACTTTATATTATATATAATATATATATATATATTATATTATACATATTATATATTATATGATACATATATATATATATTATATTATACATATACATATATATATATACACACACACATACACAAACACTTTTTAATTCACTGTCTATTTCTTGATGCATATATAATTTATTTAATATTTATAATTTCTTTACCTCAAGATGTTTTCTTCCTTATTTGGAACATGTTTCGGGAAACTTATTGTTCTCATCCTCAGCCTTCTTAATTTTGAATCTTGTGGATTACTTGTGTTTTGGTTGGTTGTTGTTATGGTTTCCTGTTGGTTTTTGGTATTTTAAACTGGTATTATTGTGTGTAATTGTGGTGTATATATTAGTATTTTGTGTATTTTCGATGTTGAGTGCTTTAAAAATTGTGTCATTTTTGTACTGATTTGTATTTGTTCAGGTATTAGTTTGTTTTGTGTTTGTATATTTGTAAATTTTCCCATACAAAACATTTAATGTAGTTTTATTGTATTTTATTGTTTCAAATCACCTGACGTGCGTTCACTGAATATATCCGTATCTTCAGACGTTTGTAAATGAATTTGAATTAATTTTCAATTCATAAACAATTCATTTGCAAATGTCTGAAGATACTGATGTATAATAATAGTAATATTAATCAAGAATACTGCAAGAAACTCGTGGAGTTACTTATAAGAAATTATATAAATATAAATATAATTCATATTTGCTCACATTATTCTAGTATACATATTTTTTATTATTATTATTAATAAATATAACTTTTCTTACAAGAATATATTTTTTATTTTTTGAATATTATACTGTTTCGATATTATAAATATGATGATATTACATAGAAGTTACAATGATGATGATAGTTTTTACTGTCGAAACAGTGCAATATTAGAAAAATGCAAAAATATATTCTTGTTAGAAAAGTTTTATTTATTATTAATAATAATTATTAACACGCGCGCGCGTGTGTTACATACAAATAAATCTACCGAAGTTTCTAACATACATAGTATTTGATATTATATGCAATAAAGAAATAACCGGTACAATGTATGGTGTTAATGTAATAAATATCGAGGACATTTATTAACTTTTATTTATGGGGTTATCTTCTACTGATATTTTTATTATTAATTATTTGCCGATAATATAATTTTTTTAAACTGTAATGCGGAAATGATTACTGTCAAGAAGATATTGCATAAAAGTAATAGAAACAATAATTTTTATTACAAAAGCATTTTGTTCAGTAAATATCTGCGAATTATTATGGCCCGAATTAAATAAATATTTCTTGTACAATGTGTGAGGTTCAGTGAATATGAATAGGCTACACACGCGTTAACATTTGTGTGTGGGCGACAGTACGAAGGAAAACAGCGAAGATAACAGTGGCAGCTGAAGGTTCGGAAGAATCGTAACACCAGTCTTCATACGAGAATAGGCCTGTATGAAATTGTCGGGAGACGCGTACAAATGTTCAATAAATTGTTATCGTAAACGCACCAGCCTACACAATTACCGAGGCACACTATTATTCAGTTAGAGAAATTGATTCAGCAAATACGTTAAGTCCCACGTTAATTGATTTTCTTTCCAGAATAGCCATATCAAAATATATGTTTTATTGGCTAAATACAGTGTGTTTACTTTGGCTACAAAATTACTCTCCCCTTCTCTCTCGTCTCTCTCTCTCTCTCTCTCTCTCTCTCTCTCTCTCTCTCTCTCTCTCTGTTACGTCGGAAAACACATTAAATAGCGCGCGCCGACATTATTAATTTACATAAAAACAAACAACGATATCTCACGACAATCTGCATAATTGTAGTTCGCATACGGGAAATCACATTTTTAGCGTTTTGGTCCATATTTATTTCATTTCGTAACGTAAGCAGGTTGTACCGTATAAGTATGTGTTGAAAACTGCAACAAAGCCGTCTCGTAAACCACGATATTGTATTAAAAATAACCTCACGCTATTATGTAAATCGCTTATCAGTGTTTACGTAAGTTACGAAGAGAGGCATGACGTGTTTATAACAATTTGATAATTAAACAGTAATATTAAAAGCGGTAATAGTAATAAAAAGAAGGAGAAGAAGAAGAAGAAGAAGAAGAAGAAGAAGAAGAAGAAGAAGAAGAAGAAGAAGAAGAAGAAGAAAGTAAAACATAATTGAATACAGTAAAAATAATAAATAAAGAAAAAATATATTATTAATATGGATATTAATAATAAATAGTAATTATTTTTTCAACAATATGCTGTTTTATTTTTATCTTACAATGTTTCGACGGTTCTGTATACATGTTTAGATATATATGTCTCATCTTTAGATACATATGTGTATATGTCATGTGTATATATGTATATACATGTGAAATATAGGCTAATATCTTCAAATAAATACACCGCATGTAGGTTTATTTTTACCTGACGCACGTTTCACAGAAATTATTCTCTATCTTCAGAGGTTTGTTTGAATTGTAATTGAAACGTGTGTCAGGTGAAAATAAACCTACATGCAGTGTATTTATTTGAAGATATTACACGGGAGACTTGCAGAAACTCAACGAGTTACTTACAAAAGAACAATGGACGTATGCAATATATGCGTAGTTAGTAAATTATTTAATATAAATCAAAATATGAATTCAATTTTAGTTCATACAGTCATTCTAAGATTTTGACAGACAGTATATACATGTTATTCTATGAAACGACTGTCAGGCAAAACATTTTATATTCGTAGAGGAGATTAGTTTATTTTTTGACAATTTTGACAACATACATTGGCATAAAATGTAAGTAGGCCTATATATTTTCAGTTCAGTTTTTTAATGGTTATCATGTTTTGTGTTTATTTTCTGTAATTTACTTATTGGACTCACGAATTTACAATTAAATATTATAAATTGTAATTAAATCGTACATATTTTTTATTATTATGTTAACTGCATTCATACAGGAATAAGCAGGTAATATTTTTTAGTAGACGCCAATTAGGTGACAGTTGTCAGGAACATTATTAATTAACGTTAATGAGTTAATATTATTATGGCAAATAGCAATGTTTATTTGTACTGTTATCAATTATAAAATATCTACTAAATTTCTTCGTTTCAATAAAGTACAAATAATAATAATTTGAATAAATAAAATATTTTTTGAGTAATAATAATTAAAAATAATGACAATAAAATAACAAAATGAATGTTAACATGGCATAAGGAAGATTTTATTTTATTAATGCAATTAATTTAGCAAAACAAATTTTTCACTTATGTCAAATCTGTCTGTAATAGCTGATAATCGTTCTGGTTAACGGGTGTCTGCTTAGACATATGTTAATTAAATTATAAGCTGTACGATAAATATTGAAAATTTTAAATGCAAAACATCGTCTCGCGGGTTTCGTTAGATCCGTTTATTTGCATGTTACCGTAACGCGTATTATTATTAAATTTGTCAGTAAACGCTCTGTTATCAGAAAGGTTTGTGTATTGCACGTATTCGTACGAGTTCTCCACGCAAACGTTTCCACAGCTGTTCGACAGTTTCACATCGACACAACAACAAATTGTCTCGCATCAGTTGAACACAACGATTACGTGCAGTCAATAAAAATATTCTCACTTACCTCCTTCTAAGGTTTATCCAATAAAGAACAATAGAAAAGATAGGAAAACGCCATGTTGGTTGTGCAAGTTGAAATCCAGTGTGTGTGTAGGGGTTTAATGCAGGGATCTCATTGCTGCCAACACACCGACTGGAAATGTCACTAGGCACATCGAGTGGGGGTGTCCGTGTAGGTGGAGCCCGTGGGATGAACAACTTATTTTCGCCCTTTCCTTGAACCGATGTGATAATTTTACTGATAACAGTGTAGTTTAAAGCTTAACTATACATTGTTTATTTCCCCCATATTTTTTTTCTTGTAAATATCGAAACATATATATTTTTTGTAATCGGTCGGTATCTGCGCGGAATTATTACCGATTGTTGTTGTTAGTCGCTAAAGGTAGGAGGTGAGTTATCTACATAGATTGCTGTTTTGTGTTTTCATTTAATCGTTTCGATGTTTTTATTTAATTTACCACGGCTTTTGTAATTTCCGTTTAAATTGAAATCGTTATGATTGCGACGGGGGTTTACATGTGATAAAAAAACGGGCTGTGAATTCCGTAAAAAAAATTATAAAAGGATAATTTAATACACAGTGCCTTGCGGTTAGTCGCTGTATACGTATTTACATGTTGATTACAACAAGGCGCCTCCGACCGTGGCTTAATGAAGACGACGCATAATCAATAGCTGTGTGTACTTTTGCTTTAACACTAATTGAACGCGATGTCATGTTTGATTATCTAAGGCCACAGCTGCCCCCCCCCTCAGGCCGAGTTAACTTAAAATGTTGTCTTTTACTTTTGCGAGCTTCGATAAGGACGGTTTCGTTGGTCTCGTCTCTTGTATAACGGTTACATTCAATTCCAGTTTTATATGTTTTTTTTTACACGAACAGGCCAGCCGTAGACCATGCAAATATCATTTCCTTTTCTTCCTCACACTATGCGCTGCCTTCCTTTCCACTGTCCACCCCTTTCTCGTCTTCTTCTAACGCAGAGAACCTCAAAATTTTCAATTTTGTTTCTGTATGTATTTCTATCCACACAGTCGTTCAAAGAGACACCACGTTTCATTATTTCCTCCTTGAGTTGTTTGGTGTATCCGTTCACACTGGAAAGTTGCCAAATATGTTTGAAAATTTGTTTATTTAATCTGGACCGATCCATCCGAATCATATGTCCAAGGAATCTGTCTTTTCCTTCTGAAAGCCGTTTCCAGATTTTCCAGATCCCTATACAGCTCTTCTTTAGGTCTGTGCCTGTACCCATCTTTAGTTTTATTGGGTCTATACATTTTCCGAAGAATTCTTCGTTCAATTTTAAGAAGAGGTTCCAAATTTTGAAAGCACATTGTTTCCACTGCATACATGATCACCGGCCTAATCACAGTGCTATAATGGCTAACTTTCGCACTTCTGGAAAGGTTTTCCTTTCCGTACAGTTCCCCGGTTAGAGTAAAGGCCTTTGATAAATTGAGTTTCCTTATCTTAAAGGAGTCTTTGTCTGAGGCGTTTCGGGATATGTTTTTCCCAAGATATTTAAAATTGTTAGTATATTTTATTTCTCCATACGTAGTGTCTATACATGTTTTCACGAATTTATATGTATTTTATTTAAACAAAATTAATTATTAACGGTAAAAATATTGAGCGAGAAGACTCTGTATGCAGCGCACAAACTGTAGTCGCAGTTTTGTTGTAATCATTGCTGTCGGTTATTTTTTTCGCAAATAGCAGTTCAGAACCTCCCCCCCCCACCATAACTCTAAAATAGTTCCTACACGGAACCTTATTTCCGGTTTTACTATCTCAAAATATTTTCCCTTATTCCCAAAGATTGTCGAAAGAGTGATTCTCCTTCTCAAACGTTTCACTCCATTAAGCGTGTTGCACGCAATATTGCCCCGCCTCGCTATATGGCCCCTTCCTGTTCGCTTCTCTGTAAGTGTTATTTCAAGCTTGCTCCTTCACCTACTCTCTCAAAGAATTCCTATTCGAGGACTACAGTATTACAGTAAGTAAAACATGGGGACACACAATAACATGTAATAGATCTTCACTGTGTATCGATCCGTCCATTTGGTCTCTTCATTCCTTTACAGAACCACCAATCTTTGCTTGTACGTTATCACATATTAAATTAAACACTTCGGTGTTTTCTGTCTAATATTTAAATCGTATAAGTAGAAATAGGTCATTTTGCGTAAGTATATCGGACATCTTATAAAATAAAGTCTTTGCCATTATATATGAACATCTGATACGTTTATATACATGTGATATGTCCATCTGTGTTTATGTAATCTGGTATGTAAAGTGCAAACAAAGAGAAAGTCGGAATATGCAATAAATTTCAAGTATATAAACGAAGAAAGATATTGCGAGAGATCATATATCTTGCACTCACACTAATCTTCTGTCATAAAGACATTGGTGGAGAGTATTCTCTTCTCACTACTGCGAGGCTAAAAACAAAAAATTCAAAGACTATGAAAGGACTTAATCCATACAAGCTTCCAAAAGACGGAACAGACTATGAACTCAAGCCGCCTCTACTACACTGCTTATTATAAAATAAATGTTAATGGACATTTTTCAACAAAAATACATTTTTTTATAATATAAATATTACAGATTTATCATATTCCGGCATGTGTTGATGTAAGTTCAGTTGCACATAGGAATCCTGTGCTACTTAAATTCCTTAAATATTAAGAGTTATAAACTTTAGTACGGTATTCATATTGTTACGACGGTCAACAGATCGTCGTGGGTACAGTGGAAACAGAGTAACTCACACCAATTAAGTCACTAATTACAAACTTTAATAGCAGCTATGAATCAACAAAGCAATCTTATACAATAATTCAAGTTAAATTTGTGCAACAATAAATGAGTGTCACCTTATTACAATAAATGTCTAATTAGCCTCAGTTTATTACAGTTTTGCACTAATTAACACGATCACTTTCTGCTAAACTGTCACAATAACTCCAAACCGCACTTCAAAAATCGCCAGGTCTAAGCTGAACTTCTAAGTCTGACGCTTATATGTACCCCGCGGAGGATCCATTTAATCTACCAAATAATCTACTATTTTCCGGGCACGGGAGTACAATTGTTTAGTTACATACGCTAGAACAATCTGGAGACTAGACCAAAGCCAGACCTTAAACGCAAGGTGCGGGCTGCATGCGCCAGGTTAATTGAGAAACGTGTAGAAAGACGATCTCAAATTTTCATGAGCGTTACGTAATTGTCTTTTATTTCAACGGACGTAGCAATATTATTTTTATATGTCAACATTTAAATAAAAACTGAAAACATGCTTGTAGTTTTAGAATTCTCGTTGTCTGACTACCGTTGACTCCCATTTCACGTATCTGTTATATCATAACATCACACGAGATTTTTTTCCAATTTTTCTAGGTTTAATTGTTATTAAGAGACAAAATGGAACAAAAGAAGAAACTTGAATTGAGTCTGGAATCTTGAACAGAATCTGGAGGAGGAGATACAGAACCTGCAAGTGGCATGATACATGATGGACAAGGCGATAAAGAGACAGGAAAATTTAAGTATTTAGGGTTAATGTGCCAACGAAGCACGGGGCAAGAGAAGAAGAGATAAACAACGGATATCAGTAAACATGGATGTGCTTTACTCAGCTCACTTCCATTCTCTGGGATAGACATAATGCCTAGGGTAATGACGTATGAAGCGGGAGCAGAAAACTGGATCGTAACAAAGAATATAAAAAGAAAATAATTGCTATAAAAATTGAGTATTGAAGGCGGAACTCTAGGTTCTCAAATCTCAAGAATGGACAGGATCACCAACGATGAAATAAGAAGGATAAAGAAGGTTGAAAAATATGTGATCAGTTATTTTGAAGAGAAAGGTCTGACGTGGTGTAAGGAGAGCTGGACACGATAAATAGGTAGCAAGAGTTATGAACTGGAGCCATGGCCGGCTCTAGTAGAAGGCCGGAATATTAAACGTGGCAACGTTGCGTCTAAGGCTTATAAGCATAGTGTAATAAAATAGATAAAGTGAACATGTTATATTTTCATTTAATTTCATGTCATTACTAAAATCATGAGTATGCCTATTTATAGCTAAATCTAAATTATAGATCTGTGGGCACTTAGTACAGGGTAAGTCAAAAAGTAAAGGCAAATTTTATTTTCCCTGCTCCAATGGATGGCAGCACTGACTGAACAATGACATATCATAACCTCAAAGTTTGTTGTTCTTTAGCTGTGTTGTTTCAGTGCTCAGCTCCATTCGTAGTGATTTCAGGGCATTTTATTATGAGTGCCCCGTTGTCCGTGTGCACCAAGGAAGAAATGAGGGGAGTGGTACGTTTTCTGCACTCTGAAGTGACTAAACCTGCGGAGATTATTCGCAGAATGCAGCAGCACTACGGTGAGAGCTGTCTTAGTGAACGCAAAATTTATGAGTGGATAAATCGCTTTAAAAATGGTCGTGTATCTATCTGCGATGAAGAGCGTTCAGGTAGGCCATCCACTTCGAAGACGGACAAGAACATCGAGACAGTTGAGCGAATGATTCATGATGATCGTCGTGTCAAAATTGATGATATTGCGCGTGCGTTGAACATTAGTTAGCCACGGTTCAGCAGTTGCAATCATCCACGAATCACTAAATTATCGCAAAGTGTGTGCTCGTTGGGTACAACATTGACTGACAGACCAGCACAAACAGAAACGTTTGGCAATTTCGAAATCACATTTAAAGCGTTTAGAAGAGGAAGAAGAAGAGTTTCTCAGTCGCATAGTAACCGTTGATGAGACGTGGGTCCATCACTTCGAACCACAGAGTAAGCGGCAGAGTATGGTGTGGTAACATCCATCCTCGCCTACAGCAAAAAAGTTCAAAACACACGTTTCTGCAGGAAAGTTGATGATGACAGTGTTTTGGGATATGAAAGGTCCACTTCTAATTCATTACACTCCTAAAGGTCAAACAGTGAATAGTGACAGCTACTGTGAGCTACTGCGAGATCTGAAACCCAAAATCAAAACAAAGAGGCGAGGAAAACTTTCAAAAGGTGTGCTTCTGCTTCAGGACAATGCCCGTCCTAATACTGCGGGGACAACGATCCAGTGCATTCAAGATCTTGGTTTTGAGCTGCTGGACCATCCGCCGTACAGTCCTGACCTAGCTCCAAGTGATTTTCACCTTTTTGGTCCGATGAAGGAGCACCTGCGTGAATCCAAGTTTTCGTCGGGTGACGAGGTTGTGGAGGCGGTGCGCGAGTGGCTGTGCACGATGCCACAAATCTTCTTCCAGGACGGAATTACGAAGCTTGTCAAGAGATGGACCAAGTGCATAGAAGTTGAGGGAGATTATGTAGAGAAATGATGTTACTTGTCATCTTTTTTCACAATAAAAAGTTCCTTTTTAAAAATTTGCCATTACTTTTTGACTTACCCTGTACTAAGTGCCCACAGATCTATAATTTAGATTTAGCTATAAATAGGCCTACTCATGATCATAGGCCCCGTACTCGTACCATACGTTTCACTTGAAGAAATTAGTGAATTAGTGTTAGGCCTTATAAATTAATTTTTTTTCAAAAATTGAATTCCTATCATATGAACGAGTTAATTGTTATATTTCTTAAATAATATAACAGTATTTTACATAATAAACTTTTAATTTGCAAAGAATAAGGAATTATAAAACTGCTGTTAACTGGCAACTAAAAATGACACGATCTGATTATTGAAATACATAAAGAGATCGTCTAGTCGGCCTCAAATATCAGCTGGTTCCAGTGTTGTCATGTTTAATATTCCGGTCTTCTGCTAGAGCCAGCCATGACTAGAGTCCTTTTTGCTAGAGTCCTTTTTGGAAAGAAGAAGAAGAAGAAGAAGAAGAAGAAGAAGAAGAAGAAGAAGAAGAAGAAGAAGAAGAAGAAGAAGAAGAAGAGGGAGGCCTCGATGATCATGCAGAGATGAAGTGAACGAGGCGATAAAAAGACGAGATCTCAGAGACTGGCACTAGGAAAGTAGAGAGGGTTTGAGAACGCAGCTGAAAGGAGAAAGGCAGCGACAACGTACAACTTATTTATATCTTCTAATAACCATTTCTTTATTCTTAAAACACATTATTTGGTTTAATGTTCCTTTCACTGAATAAAGTTAGATTCAGGTTAAATGCCGTTATCTATGGGTTACACACGAGTTATATTGGATAAATGGAGTTAGCGATAGGAAATAGGTTTGTCTTATTCTTTGTCCCGGTTCTGTACTATAAAGGAGAATTTTAACTCTTTGGGTCCGTACAAAATTCTATATTAATCTGTTGCCTCTGTAATCGACGCCGATATCTTTCACGATTTCCATTTAACTTTTTGCTGTTAACGCTATCGCTTTGATTTATACCGACAAATCGCATAAACGGCAACACATTATTGGAATCGCTGAACTGTAAGAGAAGAATAAAAATAGAAAATAAGAGTATGAGAAATAAAATTTTAGAGAAATATCTCGCTTGTATCTCTGAAACAGTCTGTTCGACAGACCATGCTATTTTCTTTGGGCCATGAGATGCTGAGAATGAGATTCGTTCTTCACTTTGATATCATCATGAGTATTGGGATACAGCTACTCTCTCAACGTAGCTACCGAATATAGTCGTTGGTACTCGGTTCACTGAATTTATTGCATTATGTTTAAGCCTGCTAGCAGAAACAGCGATCTTGTTTGAGCAGTATTAACGATATAAGAATAGGTATTCCGGTTTTGTCTTGATATCTATGATAATAATTTTTTTTAATCAGTTTTTTATGCGTCGTTAGAATTTGGAATATTACAAGTGATTATTGAACCAAGTGAAACATTCAGAGTTATCTTAACATACACTAAGGTATACATTTATGTGACATAAACAGTTATCGTGAAAGTAAATCGTCTGCTTTTTGTTTACTAGTTTTGGGATTTTCAAGCTCTATCAAAATATGACTTCGAAAACGTGGCGACATGTGAACTACAAGTAGTAGTGAACGTCTTGAGAGCTTGAAGATTTCATAATAATAATAATAATAATAATAATAATAATAATAATAATAATAATAATAATAATAATATTTTTTTTTTACGAGGGAGACGGTGGAAAACTAATGTTCGCCGCAGGCGGGTCCGCCCTCCTACGGTGTGTGGGACTCGCACCCAGCAAAACCACAAACCCTGTTGTCCACGGCATGGATCCACCTCGGGATTCAGCTTTCCCTGTACTTCAAGGTGGTGCCATTTCTACTTCGTCCTGTGGACGTTCCTCTGTTTTAAACCTTCTGCGGGTCCACGTTACCTGTTTTCTGCTATTCTGTCAGCGGCCGTAGCAAGATCATCTTCGACTTCCTTCTTTTGCCTTAGTACCTTCTCTATATAGGCTGCTACCTGACCCCAATGGTGTTCGCTCTCCAGCATTATTCCGATGATATTTTCGGGCGAGATCTGTCCCACTACATTTTCCAGTATTTGCCTCTCCTCTTTCCATCTATCACAGGTGAAAAACGTGTGATTCACATCGTCTGATTCCTGTCTACAGAAAATGTAGTTTGTTCTTTCTATTTTCCCCATCCTATATAGATAAGCCCAGAAAAGGCCGTGGCCAGTTAGAAACTGCGTTATGAAATAATTAATCTCGCCATGTTTGCGGTCAGTCCACTCAGCTAACTGTTTTATGAGCCTAGCAATAATAATAATAATAATAATAATAATAATAATAATAATAATACTGTGGAACCTCACTAATTCGTTTCCCTCTGTAATTCGTCACCCACACAAGCTTCTTTCCTTTTTCTTTATTAACAAGGGAGTAACATATACGCTCTAATTATAGCCGGGGTAAACCAGAAACATGCTGATTGTGGCCGGGTTTCTAATAGTAGCCAGGAGAACGGATTGCGAAAGGTATTGGTTCCGAGATTGGGTATTTCGTATTTCTGTACACAGCACAAGTGTTGTGTTGTGTTATTACAGCGTAATACGTTTCCGAAAATTCAGTCGGATTGCTGATGCCTGTCAAAGTATTCTGGAAAACACTCTAAAATCTGCCTGGAATAAGTTACGGCCATCTGAATTACAACCAGCGTCTACAGAACAAGAAGGTCTTGACCCCACATCGGAATTGTTAGATATCTGCCAATCCTTAACAGCATTTAACAGTTTGAATGAAAAGACGGCAAAAATTGGTATAAAATAGACATACCGGATGTAGGCTACGAAATTTTTAGTGATGATGAAAATGTTATATACGTATCCTCAGAACCTACAGAAGCTAATGATGAAGAAGATGACCAGCCAATAAAACCTGCATCGCTCGTAAGGAGGCCATTCAATCCCTGACTACAGCAATCAAGTGGTACGAAGGCTAAGATGAAGCAGAACTGTTAAAATAATTTCACTGCCACAAATACATAATTTGGCACTTGAAAAATACGGTAACAGAAAAAACTGAAGAAAACTACAGATTTTTTTCACAATCATTAAACTTTTTTTTTGTAATTACAGTGCTTAACTTATTTGGGTTTAAAAGTTTCCAGGAATAAGTATGTTCGAGCATATCATTAGTACTGTACATTGCTAGTGTTGTAATACAACATTTTATATTGTCATTAATGGGTTTGTTTGTTATTCCCCCACTAATTCGTCCCTCCTTCGGTCCTGTAGGTGACGAATTAGTGAGATTCTACTGTAATCATCATCATCATCATAATCGTCGTCGTCGTCGTCGTTATCCTAATCAACACCACAATGCTACCAAAACACTACCACGAAAATCACCACTATCATTATCATCGTCGTCATCATCTGGTTGTGGTTAATCTCGTTTTCAATTGAGCAAAATCTGAAACATATTCATTGTGTTGACATTGATTGTAGACTTATTTCTTATTCTTTTAAGGTTCGACTGAGTTATTCAAATCAATTCGCTGTTTTATACAAACACTGTGTAAACTTATTCTATTTGATATCTTTGGAAAATCTGAAAGTGACTTAATCACCTCTTAAAATACTTACGCTGACCCTTTATCTATCCTACATATAATTTAACTACTACTACTCCACAACCCCCTACCAGGAGGACCAGGAAGTTTGATTTCGGGCTGTTCTTCCCCTAGAGAGATGCCTTCACCTCGGCTGCCGAGCGCTCTCTGTCGGTAGCAGTAGACTAACTAACTCAGTCTATGTGTGCAGCTGTTGACCTACTACGGTTAGATGCACACTCTTCACACTAGATGCACACCCTGCTGTCGGTGTACACCATCCTGCCAGGCCAGAATCCAGGTTATCCCCGGACTGCCCTGGCAGGACCCCGTTCTCTCTTCTGCTTACCTACCTATTTCGCCGAAGGTAATGGAATGGATTATTACAACCTTGGAATGGGTTGCCAGGCGTAACAAGACCTACCGCCTTGTAGGTGAGAGTGGAGTTGGGGTGGAGAGGCTAGTGCTTTTCTCTTCATTGAAAAGCGTGTAATCGCATCCACCCCGTTAGGCTCCCCTACATATAATTTAAGTGGTATATTTTTTATTTGAATTTATTTTTTATTTTGTGAACAATTCTATTTGTAAGTTTTGTGATATATAGTTCAATGTGATATTCAGTTTAATGCTTTATTCAGTCTACTGACATTTTTATTGTTAATTACTATTAGTAAATTGTGTTTGTTGATTGGTACGTTTATTTGTTTTACCGACTACGTACATCGAAATCTATTTATTGTACGTAGTTGTTTGTTGTTTGGCGATTTATTCTCTCTCTGCCAATGGACGTCTGATATTTGGTTTATACAGATTATTTAAGAAGTACACTGATTTATCGTAAACATCTGAGCAAAATTCAAAAGCCAGTTCTCACAAAATGAAGTATAAATAATTTACCAACAACCATTAATTTTTATTTAATTCCAACGGTACGGTTATGATTTAACCTAAGATTGAAGCTAAGTGAAAGCAATTAATCCAAATGACCTAAAGAACTGAAATATTGCAGGTAAGAAATTAATGGAATGGAAGGGTATAATGAGTTCCATATACAATATACTATATATAAACACCTCCAATGAAAAATTGAGTTTACAAGAGAACATTTTGCACATTAAGGTGGTATACGACTTCCAGAATTTTGTAGACAAATCAAGTACAGTCGAGTTAAAGCGATTATTTAGTTTCTAGAACAAAGTAAAACCCAGTTAAATACTGTACCTATTGAAAATTCTTACGTATATTAAGAGATGGATGAAATTGTTTTTAACAATAGCGTAATATTGTTAGTGAATACTGAGCTACAGCGTCGGATTGTTTTGAGAATCGGTAGCATAAGAAGTATTGCACAAGGTGACAGTATCTTATGTAATTACTGACGTTCTTGATGTAATGAGAAATAGCGCTTAGAGATGTTTTTCGGAGATTTCCACGCGATAATTTGTAATAATTTTTATTCTCAGTAATTTTTAAATCTCTTTAAATGAATAAATAAACTCATGGTGCTTCTATAAGCTACTACTGTAACTAAATAAATTAACTCTTTTTTAAAATGAGAATATACTTTTTAATAATATATATATTAGTAATTTCTTATTTTTCGTTGTTTTAACCTTTCTCGTCAGTGAATGTTTTTCTTATTACTTGACTCCATTGATAATTTTAAACAAAATTTAAACAACAATAAAAAAAATTGGTATTTTAATTTTTCCTCAGTAGGAACAATAAACTATAAAATTTAAAAATGATTTAAAAACAAAAATCTAAAACCATCTTACATCAGTAATAACAAAGGATTTTATAAAAAACAAACCTGCTTTAGATTATAACGCAATGTCAGTATGGTCACTGTAAATCCAACGGCCTGATAGTAATAATTTTATGAAACCGAAACCAAAAAGTGTTTGATAGACAGACTTATCAAACAATGACGTGTGTTGACAATGACGTGTACTAGTATTAACAATAATATGTACATACTTTTCCGACACGGAACAGTAGAGTTTTAGATTAAAATATTTTATCTAATTACAATACAGACATTTTTACTTAAATAATTATCTAAAAATTTGTGTCTATTTTAATCTTAGCCTTTTAAAATTGATAAATACAAAAATTGTGTTTAAAATTAAAATTTACTTACCTCATTTAGCTACTTATGAAATAATTACTAACGTTATTCAAAGTTAGATCAAATAATTGTATTAGATGACAGTTTAAAAATTATATTGAAAGTATTCTAGAATATTAAAAAATTATGTATAGACAACATATTTATTGGTATATAAAGACGAGTAATAGAAAATTAAAAAACAAATGCCAGTTAAAATTTCAAAGTGAGCTGTTCCATTTTTGGAATTCTAAATTTTATTAAAGAGCTGATAAAATAGAAACAATAGTAATAATATAATAATATTTTTTATAGAGGAGAAGAATGCTATGCAACGTCAGAGGAGGCCGTGCTTCCTCTGGTTGTGTGGGACTCTCACCCACTATAAAACCTACCTCTAATTCAGTCATCCATGTCCATCATGGGACCACTTAGCGTATTACTTCACGATGGAGCCTACTGCCCCCTTATCGGGCTCCTTCTAGTTGTCTCTCATCTTCTACTGCCCGTTGGGCCTCTTTTTTTCTAGTAGGACCCACTGAATAAATACATTGATGCGGTCCCATTCCACCTTACCACGAAGCAACTAGCTCTCTGGTGTGAACTCTCCGAGCTCCATTTCCTGTACCACCCTCTGTCTTGCGACCGTAGCACTTGAAAAACGTGTGCAAGTCATCTTCATGGCGAGAGTCTCCGTAAATAAAAATAATATTATTTAATAATAATAATATACTATATACTATATAATAATAATAATAATAATAATAATAATAATAATAATAATAATAATAATAATAATAATAATATACTATATACTATATAATAATAATAACAACAATAATATACTGTATAATAATAAAAGAAATATTTATATTTATTAATGTAATAAATACATGTATCATGCCAATTTAAAAAATGTATATATTCCACATACATTTTTATTTTAGTATAAAATTGTTTTATGAAGATAAACATTTGTAAAAAAATAATAGAAGTTACAAATTTGTAAATTGGTAAGATGTAAAATTTGTAAATTTGAAAAATGTAAGTTTTTATTTTATCAAAACATTATTTATGACAATCATAGTTAGACTGCCGAAACGATACGATAAATTTGTAATATTTATGTTATAAAAACATTTTATTCTTGTTGAAAAGTCTTTACAAAAATGTATTTTATAAACAGTATAATATAGTCGGTTTGGTCCATAGTTTGTTCCGAATTTGTTAAGCTTGTATGGATTCAATCCTTTCAGAGTCTTTAAATTTTTTGTTTTTACCCTCGCAGTAGTGAAATGAGAATACTCTAGACCAATGTCTTCATGATCAGTGTGAGTGCAAGATATATGATCTCTCGTAATACCTTTCGTCGTTTTATACTTGAAATTTATTGCACATTTCGACTTTCTCTTTGTCTTAGCATTTTACATATCAGATGTACGTATTTTCTTCATCATCATCATCTTCATCGTCATCATCATAAGAAGCATCAGCAAGAGCATCGCCATCAGTAGCAGCAGCAGCCCCTGTCTGACCACTGCTGAGCAAATGCCTGCCCAGTCATTATCCAGTGATATCTTTCCGAACATTTTTTGTCCATTTCACCGTATCACGATAAAATCAGTCATCATCATCAGCACCATCATCATCATCATCATCATCATCATCATCATCATCATCATCATCATCATCATCATCATCATCATCATCATCATCATCATCATCATCACCACCACCATCACTCCAAGGACTAGGCTTAGACCTGTTCCGGAACCCATCTCCTCTTTGGTCTACCGACATTTCTCTTCCCAGTAGAGTGATAACCCAAGGCAGCCACAGGTAGACGGATATCAGGCGTGCGATTTGAGTGTTCACACCATCTCCTTCTGTTGTCTTCAATCTTCTGGTGCAATGGTACAATGTTTGATCGCGTCTAGTATCATCGTTTATCATCGTTCCTTCTCCGATCTAAGACAGAACAACCTTGCGTCTTCTTAGAAATTTCATTTCGGCTGCCTGAATCGTTTGCACGTCCCTTTACCAAGAGCCAATGTCTCACTAACGTACAGGAATGTGGGCACAGCCACAGTTTTATAAAATTTCATTTAGGTATCCTTCCGTGTTTTATTTTTCAGGTTCTTATGAATCGTTCCACAGATACTTCTAAATTTTCTTAATTTACTATCCCAATCAATATCAGTTCCATATGAGATATTACAACCCAGGTAATGATTAAAATGACTAACCTAATCCAAAATCTGATTATGCACGACTATCTTAGTTCTTATAGGATACCTGCTCTGAAACGCCATCAGTAAAGGATACTTACCGTAATCGGATCACGTTACAAAGAATATTTACTGCGGTATAACGTAACCCTATGTGTTACGCTACCTTAGGTATTATTTTATAGACATAATTCATAATACATCATGTGTTTGGCAAGTAAGAATTGATAAATTTTAATGTAATCATATTAATAACGATACAAATGAACGTCTCCTAGTTATATAAAATTTAATATTATACAGGCGACAGTAAGGCGCCAGACGTTTTGAAAATGTATTGTCAGAAAACAACTTTCTAAGTCATAAAGCATAAAGATATAGAATGCTTTGTTTGCTCAAAGTATCAAAAAATACAGAGTCCCGTTAGCAGGGTAGTGAAAACAACCTTGAAGTTACAAAGGAATAAGCGGCGAAAGCGGTTTGATCACAAGAGAAAGTTAGCGTCATTTTGGCAAGTTAACGTACACGCGGGAAGAACTCGCCTGCCCAATGTTTAGCCAACCAAAAATAGCGTCACTTGGAAGCGCGAACTATTATCAGTTGCTGAATGGGTAAATTCGAATTTACCGGCAAGAAGTTGAACAGATAGCCAATTGGGGTATTTTTTAGTTTGACGGTGGGAAGAGTAGTGCGATCAACCATATAAATATTACCCTCGTAGGAACACTAAGGAGTCTTAGATATCAATCAGAGGAGTTTAGTTGAATCAGTCGGAGGAGTAGTATATCAGTCATTATTGTGACAATATTCTTGTTTTAAGTAGACACAAAGGAATTAATAAGACAATTTATTATTCAGTAACTATATATCTACAATCCAACCAGAAATTGTTCAAGCCAATACGAAGAAGCAAGCGATTCGCGAGTGACTAAACTTAATTTAGGGCGTCATCAAGAGAGAAGAAGTATATTTACTATGTGCGCGTAATCTGAATTAAGTAAAGGCAGAAGTATACTGTATTATGTGCGCGTAGTACGGAGTATACAGCCGAATTTAAGGTCGAAGTGCGCGAGCGTCAGTTGTTATCGCGTACGAGTGAAAATCAAAATCAGAGCAAACAGTGATAAAGAGTGATGTGTGGGGAAGTGAGACACGAAGAATGAAGGAAATGGGTAATCATAAATCAAGTAACAAATTTAAATTCAATTGATAACTAAAGTAGATCCAATGTAGTATAGTCGTCTATCCATGGTTCGCCCGTTTCATTCTAAAAGAATTCACGAGTATGTTGAGATGCTAATTGTATTCTATGTCTTATGACATGGAAAGAAATAATTATTAAATATATATGTACTTTGTATAGGTTAATTCAGAATTATGAAAGGAGATAATCATTAAATACATATATGTAATCTGGTATGTTAAATTGTAAATGTATTACTCAATGAATAATAGTTGAATAGATTCAGTTTGTCTAGATTACTTTAATGTTGAACAAAGATAAACTTATAAATGATTTAATACTTTGTTTCATAAATGCGATCTATTTAATTGTAGTAGATGATTTAAGGTGTTTCTTTTGTAGAAAAATGCGTAATGACTTATGATGTTGTTTACTATATATGGAAATTTTGAGTATTATATTTCTATGTCTATTGCTAAAATTTATGTGTCAATATCTCTTGTTTGTATAAATGTTAATACAAATACAACTAAGTAATTACCATCTGAACAGAAGTGTTATTATTTTAATAATCCCTAAGATCTTAATATCTCTGGCGCCCAGGAATTTAAATGAAGAATTAATCATATTTGATATGATAAATTATAATTGATATTATCACGCAAGCTTTGTAATTATACTAGTTGGCGCTATCACGCGGAGATTTATCCACGACTGCAGCTCCGTAATTATAATACATTTCTTCGAATCGTGGTATAGCGATACAACCGCATATTCAAAACATCGAAAATGTAGTGTGGATTTGCAGGAGACATGTATAACACCCCGTCTTACTTCCAGTTGGTTGATTTTTCTGTTTGGCTGCACAAAAACGGAGTATTATTGAAAAAAAAACGACTACCGAGTACCAGTGGAAAACGAGTTATGACAATAAAAAGGGAGTCGTATATAGTAACAGGCAAGCTTTTGAGCCACCCCCCCTTACTTCGAGTTGTTTTTTTTACGTGAATTTCAAAAAAACGAGTATTATTTTAAAGGCGTATTGGTTTCCATGTGTAATTTTAGTTTACATGTTAAGCTAACAACGTCATCTTTTGGGCGTCACAGGCACACATTGGAATTATATTATTGGTAAAAACATCTTCCGCACAAAAAAAAACATGACAATGAAACACGATTGCAATCGTCAACAAACTATTTTATAACATACACAAATAAATTTTCACGATTATTTATTATTTCACTAATATCTAACTAAAATTATAAGCGATATTCACTACATATCGATGCCAATAATCGCATAATCGAAATATCGAAAATGTGAGTGGGTACGGTTATTAGGAAAGTACCAAAAACGTTAAATTTCAATACATATTTTTATACATACACCCACGTGTTTACTTATACACATGCAAATAGACTGGATGTAGTGAACATGCTTTGAATAAAGACCTCGTATAATTATGTAACCTAGACTGTAATATGGGCTACAACTGCGGTTACACGTATTCGATAAACGCGATGTATATTTTTGGCCGTTTACCCAGTGACCACGTTACGATGTTGGCCTCGTATTTTTTCCTGTCGCGCTTGCACTTGACCGTTACTTTGTGTGTTTACGTTTACGCGCGTTTGGTACAGGAGCAGGTGCGTGAGATGGATTGCCGGACTGGGCTCGTTCGCTCGCTTTACGCCAAACGCAGCTTGTAATCGCTTCTACCGATCCCCCAGCCACCACGGTCAAAATCGATTTACGTAAATATTTTTTAGAGTCTCTCTCTCTCTCTTTCTCTAAAAAAAGTGAAAGCGTAGTATGTATCCTAAGGGAACGAACCCCACCGAAAGAAAACTGCCTGGACTTTACTTTCCCATGATAACGATACGATTACACCTTTAAAGGTCACCTCTGCACAGCTGTAAAAAAACTTATAAAAGTTTTCCATTTTTCATATTAATTCGCTTTACTTAAAATTTTACTTTTAATTTACGCCTGTTTAAATAATCGATTAAAACAATGTCTTGCCATCACCATCTGACTGCATAGATTGCAATGGGCAGGACACATCATTTGGATGGAAGGGAACCGAATACCTAGGGAGGTACTGTTTAGTCAAAAGTAGAAGGCCTGTCTGAAGACCCAAGCACTGCTGGATTGAAGCAGTGGCGAGGGATGCTGATACGTTACTTAAATATCGGTATGGAGAACCATACATGACTTCCATGTTCTAAGATTTATATTTAAAATCATTTTCGAAATGAAATATTTCCATAGAAACTACTTCTTTCTACTTACTGCTTCAGTCTTAACCACAGTATTGTGGTCACTAACGTATACCACCTCACGTTATAGCACTCGATTTTCACTGATGATGGAAGTCGATGACACTGCCGAAACGTCTGGTTTTGCAAAAAACATTGGTCTACGGCCAAACAAGACGGGAAGGAGTTTTAACAACAAACTACTTCTTTGTTGCCGATAACGTAGTATACATACAAAAAATTATCCCCTGCCCTTCAACTATCATTTTCATTTATAGAAAATTACCCCCTCCCCATTCAACTACCCTTTTTATTTGAAGATATTTCATCTACCTTTCTACAGTGGATTATTATGACTTTCTTTTCAGGATACTTTATTTATCAAAATTAAGTGCTTTACTCTTGTTAAAACATAAAACGTTGCAGGTAAACTATCCCTTCTCTCTAACCGATCTTCACCAAAATCAATAGGCCTTGAATCCTCTACAACTCGTGTACATATGCAAAACATTATTTGATTCTGTTTGAATTGTCGGCAGTTATCGTTCGCCGTACACACAGGCACACACACACTTTCGGAAAATGACTTTTCTTCATGTTTTGAGGGTAGTAGGCCTACAATCAGAATATGGCCTTATCTCGAACACGATTTTTTTCGCGATCACCATACTTCCATTTCCTTACGGAACAAGGAACAACAATTTTCAAGTAGTATTAAATCTCATTTAGACAAGAAAAATATCGGTATGGAGAACCATACATGACTTCGATGTTCTAAGATTTATATTTAAAATCATTTACTTGAATTCGGTTTGATAATTTCTAACAAGTTAGGTGTGTTCCTTGTAAATCGAGTTTCATGTTTTAGAAATTGAAATATTTCCATACAAACCACTTCTTTGTTGCCGATAATGTAGTAAATACATATATAAATAATTATCCCCTCCCCCTTCAACTACAATTTTCATTTATAGAAAATTACCCCCACTCCGTTCAACTAGCCTCTTCATTTATAGATATTTCATTTACGTTTCTACAGTGGATTATTAAGATCTTCTTATCAGGATACTTTATTTATCAAAATTAAGTACTTTACTCTTGTTACAACAAAAAATGTTTCAGGTAAACTACCCTTTCCCCGTAACCGATTTTCACATACAACTCAGGCACATATGTAAACAATTATTTGATTCTGTTTGAATTTACGGCAGTTATCGTTCGTCATAGAAAATATTAACCTTGTTATCAAATAAAACGTTGCCGGTAAACTACCCCTTTCTCTTAACTGATCTTCACCAAATTCAACAAGTCTAGAGTCCTCTACAATTCAGGGACGCATGCAAAACATTATTTGATTCTGTTTGAATGTGCGGCAGTTATCGTTCGTCATAGAAACAATTACTCTTGTTAAAACATTAAAGGTGTCTGGTAAACTACCCCTTTCCCTTAACCGATCTTCACCAAAAACAATAGATCTTGAGAACTCTACAATTCAGGGCTGTATGCGAAACATTATTTGATTATGTTTGAATTTGTGGCTGTTATCGTTTGCCATAGAAAAATAATCTTTAGACACACAGACAGACACACAGACAGACACAAACACAGACAAACACACACATAGACACTTTTCGAAAAATTACTTTTTTTCATGTTTTGAGGGCAGTACAATCAGAATCTGCAATTATCTCGAACACGATTTTTTTTGCCATCACCATACTTCCATTTCCTTATGGAACATGGAAGTAAAATGAAACGATGGACATCGATCGCCAAGGACAGGGAAAATGGAGGCGGATGATTATGGAGGCTAAGGTTCGACTCCGAACTGTGACGCCATAGAAGAAGTAGAAGAATCAGTGATTTCATTGGTGTCTGTATTTTATTTCCACAGTACCATACAACGATCAGTGAGATCGTCGTTATTAAAAAATTCAAACCAACTGAAGCGGAGGTACAAATATTCTGCCGCAATTAATGTTTCATGAACACTCACTTTAGGTGCTTCTACGAATTAACATTGGTCAACGCATTAAAGTACTTTTATTTAAACCTATAAATATCGCTCTTAGTACGAGAAATGTACAATTAAAATACGTGAGACGTATAAGAGCTTTGCTACTTCCAGATAATAAATTATATAAAATATTAGGTATAAGAAAACTCCTGAAAAATAGGAATGTGATGAATGGAGAGTAAGAAATAAACAGGAGATAGATGAGCTATTGAAGGATGAGGATACCGTAAAGCTCAACGAATGCAATGGATAGGTAACCTAGAACGTATGGACGATAAGCGTATGCCAGAGAAAATCCTGAGGCCACAGGCATATAAAAGCAGAACGAGAGGTCGACCTAGGATAAGATGGTTGGATAATGTGTGGGAAGATTTCAGAAGAATGGACGTGAGGTGTTACGGATGACTGAGATAGTAACGGATCGGAGACGTTGGGAAAGACTGGTGTTGGAGGATTAGCCTCACGTCGGGCAGCAATCCTTAAGAAGAAGAAAAAGAAAAAGGAGTAGAAAAAGAAGAAGAAGAAGAAGAAGAAGAAGAAGAAGAAGAAGAAGAAGAAGATGAATAAGAAGAGAAGGTGGAGGAGGAGGAGACGAAGAAGAATAAGAAGAAGAAGAAGGAGAAGAAAAAGAAGAAGGAGGAGATGAAAAATACGAAACAGCTGTATGGATGGCGGCTGCCAACAAATCCATTGTGTAACTTGGTTTGTAAAGTTTGTGTACTCCAATGTGTAATCATCCATACACAACATACAACGTGTAATGTGTATCCATTGTGTAGCTTGGTTTGTAAAGTTTATGTACTCCAATATGTAACCATCCATACACAATAAACAATGTGTAATGTGTATCCATTGTGTAACTTGGTTTGTAAAGTTTGTGTACTACAATGTGTAACCATCCATACGCAATATACAATGTGTAATGAGTATCCATTGTGTAACTTGGTTTATAAAGTTTATGTACTCCAATGTGTAACCACCCATACACAATACACAATGTGTAATGTGTATCCACTGTGCAAATTATTTGTAAAGTTTGTGTACTCCAGTATGTAACCATCCATACGCAATATGCAATGTGTTATGCGTATCCATTGTGTAACTTGGTTTGTAAAGTTAGTGTACTCCAGTGTGTAATCATCCATACGCAATATACGATGTGTAATGTGTATCCATTGTGTAACTTGGTTTGTAAAGTTTGTGTACTCCAGTGTGTAATCATCCATACACAATACACAATGTGTATCCATTGTGCAAATTGTTTGTAAAGTTTGTGTACTCCAGTGTGTAACCATCCATACACAATATACAATGTGTAATGTGTATCCATTGTGTAACTTGGTTTGTAAAGTTAGTGTACTCCAGTGTGTAATCATCCATACACAATATACGATGTGTAATGTGTATCCATTGTGTAACTTGGTTTGTAAAGTGTGTGTGTGTGTGTGTGTGTGTGTGTGTGTGTGTGTGTGTGTCCAATTTTACAGTTCCGACACAACGCCGGCGATTGAAGTCCCGAGCTGTCATCACTGTTCCTTCCATTTATGAGCGTCGAGTTCCTTTTTATTTATTTCTCCTGTTTTCACCCCCACTCCTCTTACATTTCCACAATCATCTTGATTTAAAGCACGAATTCCATGTAATACGTGCTGTTTCATCTTGTATCCTGTCGTCGTGACTCGTCATTTCGACAAGTTTCTTTCTTTTGTTAATTAGTCATGAAAGTGGTTAGTTTCACTTCGTTTTCCAACTCCCCTTAGGCCTTTTCTCATTATATCATGGTCAGTACTACGACGTTTTATTATTAAACACATTTGCAGTTTTTGGTTTAAATCGATTCTCCTAATAAGTCTTAAAAATGTTACTGCCACCCAGATGTGCTGTTTTAATTAACTGCCTTCCCCTGTAATAACGGCCTACAACGTTTGTACACTAACTAAACTCACCGTTCTATTCAAATCCGTCTAGTACCACAACCAGCTCTTTGTTGATCGCTCTTTGGATTCGTGTTTTTCACGACTACAGGCCTACGTTCTGTACTATGAAAATAAGTTTCTTTTTGTTTCTGGTTTCTCGTTTTTGAGACGTAAAGAGATTTTGTCTGAAATGATCCCATTGTAGTGATTATTTTCTTTATCGTTTTCGTCGTACGCGTACTGTCTATTTCGATCATTGAAGCTAAACATTCATACTAGTCTCGTTTTACTTCCATGTTCCATAAGGAAATGGAAGTATGGTCATGCCGAAAAAATCATGTTCGAGATAACGGCAGATTCTGATTGTACTACCATCGAAACATGAAAAAGAGTCATTTTTCGAAGTGTGTGTGTGTGTGTGTGTGTGTCTGTGTGTAGCATTGTTTCTATGGGAAACGATAACAGCCGCAAATTCAAACAGAATCAAATAAATTTTTGCATACAGTCCTGAATTGTACAGGGCTCAAGGCTTATTGTTTTTGGTGAAGATCGGTTAAGGGAAAGGGGTAGTTTACCTGCAACATTTTACGTTTTAATAAGAGTAAAGTGCTTAATTTTGATAAATAAAGTATCCTGAAAGAAGGTCATAATAATCCACTATAGAAAGATAGATGAAATATCTATAAACAAAAGGGTAGTTGAAGGGGGAGGGGGTAATTTTTTTATAAATTAAAATGGTAGTTGATGATGGAGGAGGTAAATTTTTATAAGTTTTATATGTGTACTACGTTATTGACAACAAAGAAGTAGTTTTTATGGAAACATTTCATTTAACTTTAACAAAATTCTATATTTACATTTTAATTTAAATCATGTATGAGAGAAAATATATCGTTCGTGGCAGGCAAGCATATCTCAATTATGTAATGTTCACGTTTCCATTTTATTATTATGATAGAGCCTCCAGGTGTCTAGTGGCTAACGCGGGCGATTGATGCGCTCGTGGTCCCGGGTTCAATTCCCGGCGGAGGCTCCATACGGCGTGCACTCAGCGTCGTGAGGCAAACTGAGTAGGCGCTGAGATAACAGCGCCGCCTCCAGGCCGTGAATACCGCAACTAGCGGCTGGTGGCGCGTAGTACTAGCCATACACCGTCACACTAACACAAAAGCCACGCGGTACGCCTTGGTCCTTAACGGACTATGGAGCGGAGGTTTATTTATTATTATTTATGATTACCGCAATAAAAAGGCAGGCAAAACACACACACACACACACACACACACACACACACACACACACACACACACACACACACACACACACACACACACACACACACACACACACACACACACACACACACACACACACACACACACACACACACACACACACACACACACACACACACACACACACACACACACACACACACACACACACACACACACACACACACACACACACAATTCGCGTTATTTCTGGCCTCACTCATGTTTATTTTCTTACATTTGCACGCTTTTTAAATGGAAAGTGCCGAAACCCACACCAACACAACGCTGGCAAGCCGAAAAAATGTCCAGGGTGGATAGCGATTTGCTTCCTGTGGATCGCTGGGCAGTGTAACAGCAAGTGTTTACAGAGGAACGGTTCATAGACAGACTTTCCGTCTTTAGGGAATGAACCCTCTGCAAGATGCTCAGGGTCCATGTGTGACTTCGGAGCGCTTCGGAGGAGGGATGATTATCTGCGTAGTCGGTTTCTTTATAAGAATAAAGTAAGCCTACCTAATTTGTATGGATAAAGTGACTGAAAATAACATTATATTAAACGACTACCCCATAATAACAAAAATATCTATAAATAGTGAAATTAGTTTGAGGGAGGGCGATATTTTTTTAGAAATTACCGAACCGAATTAAAGTAAATTATTTTAAACATAAATCTTACAACATGGAAGTCATGTATGGTTCTCCATACCGATTTTTTTACTTCCATTTCTATAAGGAAATGGAAGTATGGTGATGGCGAAAAAAATCGTGTTCGAGATAAGGGCTGGGTCTGATTGGACTACCATCAAAACATGAAAAAAGTCATTTTTCGAAAAGTGTCTGTACGTAGAATTTTTTATATGGCAAACTATAACTGCCGCAAATTCAAACAGAAACAAATAATTTTTTGCATACCTGCCTGAGTTGTAGAGGACTCAAAGCTTATTGGTTTTGGCGAAGATCGGTTGAGGAGAAAGGGTAGTTTAACTGCAACATTTTACGTTTTAACAAGAGAAAAGAACTTAATTTTGATAAATAAAGAATCCTGAAAGAAAGGTGGTAATAATTCACTGTAGAAAGGTAAATGAAATATCTATAAATGAAAAGGGTAGTTGAAGGGGGAGGGGGTAATTTTGTATAAATGAAAATGATATTTGAAGGGAGAGGGTGTAAGATTTTATATAATATGTACTACGTTATTGGCAACAAAGAAGTAGTTTCTATGGAAATATTTCATTTCAATTTGCAAACATTTCAAATTTTTCAATTTGTATTAAAAAAATTTAAATATAAATCTTAGAACGTGAAAGTGATGTATGGTTCTCATACCGATTTTTACAATTATGTTTTGTAGTTGTGGTTAACAATTAATACTTCTTCTTCTTCACTTCATGTTTTAAGCATTCTGCCTGTTACGGTTCCCACCGTTTCCTTGGTCTACCTAAATTTCTTGTTCCTCTGGCTTTGTATTTTCTAGCTTTTAATGGAATCCTGTATTGTTGCGTTCTTTCTAAATGTTCTTGCCACTTGTTTCTATTAAATTTTATCTTTTCATTTAACTTGAATACCCGAAGTTCTTGTCCAATCGTTTCATTTCTTATTCTCTCTATTCGACTACAGCCCTTAACTCGTCTTAAGAATCTCATTTCCTGTGCCTGAATTCGATTTTCATGTGCCTTTATCGTTACCCATGTGTCGCTGCCATATGTAAGTGCGGGGACAGCTATTGTATAAAATTTCAACATTGTCTCGTTCCTGGCTTTATTTTTCAGGCATCCACTGATAGTTCTAAAAATACGGTTAAAAGTACTAATTTTTTGGTCAATATCTTTACTGTAATCGAAGGAAATATCACAACCTAGGTATTTAAAATGTTTTATTTGATCCAGTGTTTTATCGTTTAAGATGATTTTGGCTCTTATTGGTTTTTTCCTGCGAATGCCATTATTTTACTTCCATGTTCCATAAGGAAATGGAAGTATGGTCATGGCGAAAAAAATCGTGTTCGAGATAATGGCTGATTCTGATTGTACTACCCTCAAAACATGAAGAAAAGTAATTTTTCGAAAAGTGTCTGTGTTTGTGTCTGTCTGTGTGTCTGTGTGTAGAATTTTTCTGTGGCAAACGATAACAGCCGCAAATTCAAACATTATCAAATAATGTTTTGCACACATCTCTGAATTGTAGAGGACTCAAGGCTTATTGATTTTGGTGAAGATCGGTTAAGAGAAAGGGGTAGTTTACCTGCAACATTTTATGTTTTAACAAGGGTAATATTTTCTATGACGAACAATAACTGCCGCACATTCAAATGTAATCAAATAATTTTTTGCATACGTTCCTGAATTGTAGAGGATACAAGGCTTGTTGATTTTGGTGAAGATCGGTTAAGGGAAAGGGGTAGTTTACCCGCAACATTTTATGATTTAACAAGACTAAAGTATTTAATTTTGATAAATAAAGTATCCTGATAAGAAGACCATAATAATCCACTGTAGAAACGTAGATGATATATCTATAAATGAAGAGGCTAGTTGAAAGGGGGGGGTAATTTTCTATAAATGAAAATTATGTTGTTAGGGGGAGGGGATAATTTTTTATATGTGTACTACGTTATCGCCAACAAAGAAGCAGTTTATTGTTAAAATTCCTTCCCGGGCTGTTTGTCACTGTCAATATTCTCCCCAACACACTACTCACAGCCTGCTGCCAGTGTACACCATCCTGCCAGGCCAGGATCCAGGTTACCCCCGGACTGCTGTGGCAGGACCCCTTCTCTCTTCTGCTTGCCGACCCATTTCGCCGAAGGGTCGGTTACCACAAGCTTGGAATGGGTTGCTCGGCGTAACAGGACCTACCGCAGTGTAGGTGAGAGTGGACTTGGGGTGGAAAGGCTAGTGCTTTTTCTTCATTGAAAAGCATGTAATCGCATCCACCTCCTTAGCCCCCCTACATAGAATTTAAGTCCTATATTTTCTTATTTTAATTTATTTGTTACTTTGTGAACAATTCTATTTATTTGTTTTGTGATATCCAGTTCAATGTGATGTTTAATTTAATGCTTTATTCAGTCTACTGATGTTTTTATTGTTAATTACTATTAGTAAATTGTGTTTGTTGATTGGTACGTTTATTTGTTTTACCGACTACGTACATCGAAATCTATTTATTGCACGTAGTTGTTTGTTGTTTGGCGATTTATTCTCTCTCTGCCAATGGACGTCTGATATTTGGTTTATACAGATTATTTAAGGAGTACAATGATTTATCGTAAACATCTGAGCTAAATTCAAAAGCCAGTTCACACAAAACGAAGTAAAAATAATTTACCAATAACCATTAATTTTTATTTAATTGCAACGGTACGATTATGATTTAACTTGAGAATGAAGCAAAGCGAAATCAATTAATCCAAGTGACCTAAACCACTGAAATACTGCCTGTAAGAAATTAATGGAATGGAACGTTATAATGAGTTCCATGTACAATTTACACCTCAAATGTTTATAAACACCTCAACTGAATGAAAAGTTGAGTTTACAAGGGAAATGTTTGCACTTTTAGGTGGATACGACTTTCAGAATTTTGTAGACAAATAAAGTACAGTCAAGTTAAAGCGATTATTCAGTTTCTAGGAAAAAAGACAGTTAAATACTGTTACTATCAAAAATTGGTACGTATAGTAATAGGTGGACGAAATTGTTTTTAACAATAGTGTAGTATGGTTACTGAATGCTACGTTTTGTATTGTATCGTTACAGCGCAGCGTCTTGTTGTTTTGAGAGTCGGTAACACAAGAAGTATTGCACAAGGTTACAGTATCTGATGTAATTACTAACCTTCTTGATGCAATGAGGAATAGTACTTAGAGATGTTTTACGGAGAGTTCCATGCAAGAATTGTTAATAATTTTAAATCTCAGTAATTTTTTAAATCTGTTTAAACGAATAATTAAACTGATGCTCCTTCTATAAGTGCTACTACTGTAAATAAATAAATTAACACTTTTTTTAAAGAAGAATATATTTTTTTGATTATATAAATATTAGAAATTTATTGTTTTTTGTTGGTTTAACCGTTCTTGTTTGTCAATGTTTTTCCTATTTCTTGACTCCATTAATAATTTTAAACAAAATAATTTTAAAAAATTTCATTTTTATTTTTCCACAGTAGGAACAATAAACTACAAAATTTAAAAATGTTTTAAAAACAAAGATCTAAAACGACCAAACATCAGTAATAACACAGGATTTTATAAAAGCAAACCTGCTTTAGATTATAACTTAATGTCAGTATGGTCATTGTAAATCCAACGGCCTGATTGTAATAAAATTGATTGTAAGCCAAACCAAAACGCGTTTGATAGATAGACTTATGAGGACACAAATGATTAAAAATGCTTGGATTTTATTGACAATGACGTGTACGAGTATTAACAATAACATTATGTATACACTTTTCCGACATGGAACAGTAACGTTTTAAATTACAAATTGTTGACACAAGGCTTGTTGATTTTGGTGAAGATCGGTTAAGAGAAAGGAGTAGTTTACCGGCAATGTTTTGTTTTAACAAGGGTAATTTTTTCTATGACGAACAATAACTGCCGCACATTCAAATATAATCAAATAATTGTTTGCATACATCCCTGAATTGTAGCGGACTCAAGGCTTGTTGATTTTGGTGAAGATCGGTTAAGAGAAAGGGGTAGTTTACCTGCAACATTTTATGTTTTAACAAGGGTAATATTTTCTATGACGAACGATAACTGCCACACATTCGAATATAATCAAATAATTTTTTGCATACGTTCCTGAATTGTAGAGGACACAAGGCTTGTTGATTTTGGTGAAGATCGGTTAAGGGAAAGGGGTAGTTTACGTGCAACATTTTATGTTTTAACAAGACTAAAGTATTTAATTTTGATAAATAAAGTATCCTGATAAAAAGACCATAATAATCCACTGTAGAAACGTAGATGAAATATCTATAAATGAAGAGGCTATTTGAACAAGGTGGGGGTAATTTTCTATAAATGAAAATTATAGTTGGAAGGGGGAGGGGATAATTTGTTATATGTGTACTACGTTATCGGCAACAAAGAAGCAGTTTATTGTAAAAATTTCTTCCCGGGCTGTTTGACCTTAGTCCAATGTTTTCTGCAAAACCAGACGTTTCGGCAGTGCCGTCGACTGCCATCGTCAGTGAAAATCGAGTGCGATAACGTGAGGTATACGTGGTATACGTTAGTGACCACAATACTGTGGTTAAGGCTGAAGCAATAAGTCGAAAGAAGTAGTTTCTATAGAAACATTTCATTTCGAAAATGATTTTAAATATAAATCTTAGAACATGGAAGTCATGTATAGTTCTCCATACCGATATTTTGTTTTAGGAATTGAAATTTTTAAATTGTATCCTTCGCTAATTTTCTGCAGTTTGTATAATCCCTTTTGCAGTTCTTCCTCTTTTTTCCCAATTAGTGTGAGGTCGTCAGCATATAAAATTACATTTAATATTGTTTCTTTGTCTAAATATATTCCCTCTTTATGTAATTCTTTCCAGTTTCGGATTATATCATCTATATAAACATTAAATAACGTGGGTGATAAACTGCATCTTTGCCTTACTTCTATATTAGTCATTACTGAATTACTTATATTTCCATCTAGGCTTATACAAATTTTTGTTTTGTGATGTAGACTTTGAATTGTTCTGATGAGATGTGCTGGATATCCTCTTAAGAACATGATCTCCCATAATTTTTCTCTGCTGACAAGGTCAAAAGCTTTATCAAAATCAACGAAAGCTATGTACGTACGTTGTATTCTCGGCGTTTCTTGATTAGTTGTTGCAATGTAAACACAGCATCTATTGTGCTTCTTCCCTTTCTAAATCCCATCTGTTCTCCTATTATGTTTTCCATTATAACAAACATAATAATCTACAGAGGAATGTACTATTAACTCCCAGTTCCCCAATTAGCCTCGGAAATAGGACAATTAATTCTTTTGTCGCTAAAACTTTGGTACTTTCTTTGTTTATGTACTTATCGTGTTGTACTTTCATACTTTTATTTATACTTCCGTGATGTTGTATTTACTATATTTTTAAATAGGCTATGTCGATCGTTTCTCTCTTTTCAAACATATTATTTTTAAGTCGTCTAGTTTCTTATCATACGTTTCTATTTCGAATCATGTCTTATTTCATTTTGCTTACGTTTTTCTTATAGCCGAATAAATATAGACTTTAGCTTTGCTCGTGTTCAAAACTCAGACTTGGAAGGCGCTGTTTGACAGAACCGGCGTGCGTCTGTTGTCTTGTGTAGGAGGCTAGGTGCGCGCGCGTTTGTATTCATGTTTCTTCACTGGTTATATTTCAAGTAATCAGAAAGGGTACATAGGGAGTAGGCAGAGAGCATCTCTTAAAGTATGCTACATGTAAAGGGAATGGAAAATGAATCGAACTGGTTCATGCTGTGAATACGTTATCTGCAGAGATATTGCAGCAGCGGCAGATGGTGCCCCCCCTCACACACACACACACCGTCGTGTAGACGGGATGTAATTACCTTCTGTATGCATAAATGATGAGGCGATCAGAACGTGTACGAATGATGTTTTTTGTTGTTGTTTTTGTCACAGTAATTCCTTGTATTCTGTACGTTGACGTTTATTGTATTGTGCCTTTGTATGGTTTGCAATTACATTCACTCGCACAAAGCTGAAAAACTTGAGATTCCAGGAATTTGGCCGTTACTGGTCCATGTTCAATCCGCACAATAGTGTTTCGATCTTCACATGTTGTGTCTATGACGTTTTAGGAATAGTATACAATTAAGAAGAATCACTCAGCTGAGTTCTACATTCGTTAGCCTACATGAACTTTTGGCCTGTTCTCTTTTAGTATTATACCTGCTAACAATCGTTTAACATCGACACCTGTTAAAAGTCGTATAAGAGATTTTTAACAAATAAAAGCTGGAATATGCGAGCACATGTGCGCGCTAATGATTTTGCAGGTCAAAAATGTTCGTTTCTTTTATAAACTACGTAACTGTAATTACAGTCGGAAGCACTAGTCTTCAAAGAAATTTATGAAGCAAACGAGGGTGAAATTTTTATGACTCTCAGTTGAACAGGTAACAAGGCTTGGTCTTTTCAGCCGCTGGATTGCGAAAAAAATTTAGTAATGGGTAGCAATGAACAATAACGTTACTTTAAAAATTAATCGTTCTTTTTCATTAACATGTTCTAACATAGTTTTCTGTATATTCTATGTTTACGTAATTTCTCCCAGGTATGTATTTCTGTATAGTCTATTATAAGCTTAACGTTTTCTTGATCAGTTTTTGTAATAAAGTACGCTACGTAAGAGGGATTTAAAGCCGTTGTTTATTAAAATTTTTAACGCGGCATCTGAACACAAGAATGTGATATTTACACGCCCCTGGAGTCATATGGGTTGATAAACAAAGAAAACGGAAACTACTGATCAACACTTGCTTTTCAGAAGATCACCATTTTCACACCAGAGTAAACCATTTAAACAGGTATGTGACAGACCTCATTCGTTTTATGAAACTAATGGATAATGACAAATTTACGTGGGAAAATATTAGGGCTGGGTGATTAAAGCTGATTTAATCTAAACTTTTTTTTTGCCGATGCTTGACGAGAAGCATATTTAATACTGACAAAAATTCACATAGAATATTTTAAACGTTCCTAGCATGCGAATAAATGAAAATACACGAATGTGCAAATTATAGTACATTTATTTTTTTAATTGCCGAATCAGTATTTTTTTAAGATGTCGGAAGTCATTGCAAACGTGATAATAAGAGGAGACACCAAATTTTGCAAGATGATTTTCAATTTTGTATGCATATTATTGTCTTTAATTATCGTTCAAATATAGATTCATGGTCATTGTCTTAAAAAAGGAACAAACCTTCAAAACAAAATATGATTTTGTTTAAATTGTGACTTTCCTGTTCACTTTTGTCAGTAACGACACGCTGCCTTATCGATATTCGCAGAAGGTTAACAGCCGAAAATATTTATTCAACAAAACAGCTTTTACTAAAGAACTGAAAATATTTGAATTTTGCTTTACACGTAATATTTATAAGTGCTTCCCTTGTAAAAAAGAGGAGCTCAGTATTTTGTGTCTTAGTCTGGTTTAATATTTATTTATTGTTGAATAAATAAATATTTATTACTATTTGTATATTATTATTATTACTACAGTAGAACCTCCATTAACCGAAACACTTTTAACCAAAATACCGTTTAACCGAAACGACCGATCAAAAAAAAATTATTAATTCCCGATTTTTACTACAATGAAAATTTGTTTTCCGGATAAAACACGAAAACTAATGTAATAAACATGTAATAAATTGTGCGCCATGTCAACAAAGCGGAAACGGGTAGTGATAACGAATGAAGAAAAATTTGAGGCAATTATAAGAATTAAAAATGACGAGATTTTGTGAGCTGTGGCAGCCGATTTTGATGTTTGGTGTTCCTACTGTTTATGATTGGGTCAAGATGAAAAATAGGTTTGAAGAGCATGCTTCGAGGATGCCAAACAAGAAAACAATGAAGACGTGTCACAAAACGAGAAAGTAAATGAGACTGTGCTTTTATGGTTCACGAAACAAAGGGGCGACGAAGATGATGACACAGAAGAGAACAGCAGCCATGACACCGCTAACGAGATCTTCAATGCCTTAGAGGTAAGACATTTTATTTTGGGCTAGGGCATTAAATTAGACTATATGAAATACGCGTTTATCTCACGGAGTTTTACTCATATTTTTAGATAGCGTTACGGTTCGTCGAAAGATCTGAAGAATCAAAGCCTTCTGACGTTCTGCTAATGAAGCGATGGCGAGATATTGATCCAAGAAAGCGATCTGAAAAGAAAAAGAGAAGATTTAAAAAAAAATCATAAAACTAGTGTTAAAAATGACTTTATGTAAATAGTTTGATTTTTATTAAATTTTTTTAATAATATTGTATATTGCCTCCAGTTATATTACCTCGCACTTTAAAAAATAACATCTAAATTTTTATCCGAAATTTTGGTTATCCAAAACCGCCTCCTCCCTTTCCTTCGTTTAACAGAGATTCTACTGTATTGTTATTTTAAGTCGACAATTTGGAATTTGTCTACCTACCTATCTATCTAGCTGTTTGGGTACGTCTCAAGATAACTTTTGAACGCACCAACGGAGTTTCGTAAAACTTAGCACGAGTGTTCGCAGACCCTTTTTATATTTTTAGATTGGTCCTCCCTAAAAGTAAAGGGGCCGGTGCCAAAAAATGTGAGGGTTAACATTTTTATCGGAAATCGAAAAAGTATTAATTTTTTGAACACCAAAAAGGGTTCATTTAGAAATGTTGAAAAAATTGTAAAATTGTATGCCGACAACCAGACTTAAGGAAATTTTAACCCAAATCCGAAAGTACTACTTACTTTGGAATTTTGTTCGATATTAGGACACTACGGGAAGTAAAATTTAAAAAAACATTTAAGACAACTGCAGTCCATTACAGCACCATAAGATTTTTGTTTATGCGTAGAATAATTAATTTTGATACTTAGCCTATTATTTGAAACAACTTTATTTGTACATGTATACAAAAAGTAACAGACATTAAAAAAAATAAAATAAAAATAAAATATGAGAAATGACGCACGGTCACCATCTCTTGGAGTTTCTCGGTTAACGCTAAGAATCACACATACGAAGAACTTTACTCACAGCCTCAAAATACTAAAATTTATTAACTTAAGTTTATCTAATATCAAAATTAGATATTTTGTTCAAAATAACCGAGCAAGCTCGGGAAGTTTAAATTGGTTCACAGCGATCAGAGAGCGGTATTAACAAAGTAGTACAATATAATTATACACGATTTCAATTACAAAATTCAACTTGAAAAGAGAAACATTAGGGGTCCTGGATGTTGAGATTCAGGATGTTTGGGATGACATTTTGTCATCATCGTGACATCATCACACGAGATGACTTCAGGAATCTGGCGAGTCCCTAATGAAAGGGATGTCTCTTGAAAGCGTGGGTGATGAAAGGTGTAAAGGAATAGGTTTTTCATAATTTATATTCAAAAATTCCGTTTTTAACAAGACTATTTTTCCCGTAAAACGTAGTTATTTGACTTCAAATAGTTTTTTTAATTTTATTTTCTACGGTGTAAATTACAACCTTCTGAAATTTTAACCAGTTTTCACTACCCTTTTATGCGCAATCCCAAAAAATAATAATAAAAACTTATAATAAAAAATTTGTAAGAAATTTAATTCGGTTTATTTTACATAGTTATTATACTAGGGTAGTAGGATTATTTTTATTTTTATTTTTGTTATAAGTACTGATTTCTATGTTTTTAAATAATTTCTTTTACTATTGAAAGATTATGATCCTTGCGATCTTCATTGTATTAAATTTATACAAATAATATTCATATATTTTCAACATATTTATTGGTGTTTTGTAATTATTAATAATAAATAGTATATAATTTATTTTATACCATGTTGATAGTATTTTTTACTCACCTCAATAAATGCCGGAACATTGTAAAACAAATTATATAAAATATATTCTTGTGAAAAATAGAAAATTTTATTTATTATTTATATTTATTGCAAGGTAACAGGTGCAGACCAGACCAGACCAGACTTGCAGAAAATAATACACAATTAATGAAATTTAATACATTTATTGTTCTTTATTGTACAAACTTCTGTATTAAAATGTTCTTTAATTATTTGACATAAAATTAATTTCTTGTTGTTCAAAACTCTGCTTGAAATGTCTTTAAATAAATGCTTTCTTGATTTAAACAATTCTGTAAATTTTTAAGTGTTCAAAGTCTTCTTTTTTAAACAAAATTATTTTAAATTAATGTTCTTTGACGTTATACTTGAAAGTTTATTAATTTTGATAACAATTTAAAATTTGGCTTCCCTGTTTGGTCGTCTTCTCTGTCCTCCCGGTCGACGATCTCGATCCGGCCTCCAGCGATCCGTCGTCTCGGTTCACGTTCCAGCAACCGCCTCCAGGTACTGCCTTGCTCCAGGTCTCCGTATTCCAGCCGCCACGATCAGCAAACGATGCTCAGGACGGTAGTCGAATATCTCGCACTCCGTGATGGTTTCCTGCTGACACTCGCTGCTAACACGACTTTACGGACCCAAGGACGTTTGGAATTCATGTTGCCTGGAATCGCTGCCCACTGCGACCGCCTTCGCTGAGTATGACGTACTTTCAGAGAGAGATGAGAGAAGACTGGCTACTCCTTTTATAATCAGCTGAATGTACGCCGTCACGCTGCCGCATGACGTCACCGCCGATATGCGCGTAGACGTCGTTTCAATTTACTCTAATGTATTCAGTAGCGCCCACGTGCACGCCGACTTCCTTGTTCTTGAATCTTCTAGAACACATCTTTGTAACACATGAATAACTTCCCTAACCTTCTATTTGCTACCCACATTACACAACACTTCACTCACATATTAAATTCTATCTTCATAGTTTTTATATTGTCTTATTTTCTAATTTATCCTATTAATTTTAATTGTTTTTATTAATACAATTTATTTCCACACATTTTTTTATCGTCTGGGACATTTATAATAGCTGATAATCATTATTCTCCATATTCACCTATACTGAGACAGCTTGTCATGTTGCATAAGCCTCCAAGTTAAATACAATTTTTTATTTTCTTCGAAGATTAAAATTTTTTTTTCTTTTTTTAAACTAAAACATTCTTCTAATACAACCTTCTAACAAATAATATAACCCAAAACATAACAAGAAATTTTGACAAACTAAAACGTAATTATTTCTTCATTTCATGTCTTTCTTAACACTATGCAAAGTGACAACAATGTCTATAGGTTTTTATCTTAATCTTTCAGCCAATATACTGTTCATCCATTCATACATAGTGGTTTTCTATGAGCGAGTTGCGTATCAGTAGGTGCATTCCATCATATTATCATTATTATTATTAATATTATTATTATTTTCACTTCACTCAGGGTCATACTTAGTTTTATACTCAGTATTATACTCGGGGTTTATTTTCTTTTATGGATTCGGTAGTTCATGGTATTAATATTTTTCCCATGCTGCTCTATGACATTTTCTAATCATTTGGCTTGTTGTGGATTTAAATAATTATCAGTATTCTTTGTCTGGTCAAGTTTAATCGATATGCTAGGCCACCGTATCTCACTCAGAGTATATGTAGGTCGTTTGCCGTTATTTACATTGTTATCTTTAAAGTACAGCTGATTTTTACGACCGTCGATAATCCACTGCATACAACTCTTAGCCAAATCGATTTGAGCCTGACATTTCGTTAGAATATCGATTCCCAGTACAACAATACACACGAGTTTTATTATTATTATTGCCGGACTATTCACTTTCAGTTCATCGTATTTTAATGTAATATCTACCTGTTCAGTGGCTAGCGTTTTATTTTTATCCACCGTCTGAATCTGTAATTTACTCGTGGGTATTAGTGCAGTGTTTTTAAAGTAATTATTATTTCTTTGAATACAATTTTCACTCCCAGCGATATTTCTGGTTCTGTGTAAATTAATCTGTGTGCTGTAACGTTCTTTGTATGTGCATCGAGTGTAGGACATGTAGTATTACGTTCTATTTTTTTTAGAGTGGTCTGTGTCGCTTTCTAATAACGCTTCCCGCAAATCACACGGGTAGATAGCACTAATTTTGTAACAAGCATCCTCACACTCAACTACGTTATTACTACATTTAGTGCTATGACTTACAGTGATCTTACTGTCTTCATTCAAATCTGTACTAGTGCTATATTGGTGTTTATGGATTAGTGCTTTTGGTTCAGTATCCACGGCTTCTAATACTGTAGGTGAGTACGTATTATTATTCTCTATTGGTTCTAATTCCGTTTTTTGTTGGTTAAGTAGCGGTGTATTAGTTTGTATGTGACCTTGACAGCTTGTAGCGGTGTTCTGTTGTGCTGTATCCCGTTTATCTGATGGATTATGCGTGTCGTATGTGTATTGAACTTTCGCTACGGGCGTTACCTCCTCCCATTGTTTTTTATATAGCTCCAATTGCTCTGTTAACGATTTATTGATCTCGGTAAATTGTTTTTGTATGTCATTTATAAATTCATCGTTACTATCCGCATCGCGTTGTTGCATTTCCGCTATAATTTCACGCATTTCAGTTTACTCTCGTCATCACGTTTCTGCAATTCCGCTTTAAATTCGGCATCGCGTTTTCGCATGTCCGCTATAAGTCCATCGTTACTTTTTTTATGTCTGCTGTGATCTCTTGTATCAAACGCTTAACTTCAGCCCATTCCCCCATCTTTTTTTTCTTTACTTATAAAATTGATTCTACAGTTCTTATTTTGTCCGTGTAAAATAACTATTTTTCTTTAGCACTAGCAGTTCGAATAATTAAGTAAAACTAATATTCACAGTCCTACACTAACACATAAAAAGTAACTAAATGATAATAATCGTCCTAACTACACACACGTAAAATTTAACTAAAATGTTCTCATTTGTCCTTAATTAATACACATAAAATATACAGTTCCTATTCTAACATATAATTTTCAATAATTGTATCTTTCACTAATCTGCAATCAAATTTTATTTTATTATACTGGGCTGATAATTCAATGCCTTAAAGTTGCAAGCACTATTTTCTGGCTATATTTAATTTATATGGCTTGCAATTTTACTGCCCCATCGTTGCGAGCGCTATTTTCTGCAAGGTAACAGGTTATAGCCCAGACCAGACTTGCAGAAAAGAATGCACAATTAGTGAAATTTAATACATTTATTGTTCTTTATTGTACAAACTTCTGTATTAAAATGTTCTTTAATTATTTGACATACAATTAATTTCTTGTTGTTCAAAAATTTGCTTGAAATGTCTTTAAATAAATGCTTTCTTGATTTAAACAGGTCTGTAAATTTTTTAAGTGTTCAAAGTCTTCTTTTTGAAACAAAATTATTTTAAATTAATGTTCTTTGACGTTATACTTGAAAGTTTATTAATTTTGATAACAATTTAAAATTTGGCTTCCCTGTTTGGTCGTCTTCACTGTTCTCCCGGTCGACGATCTCGATCCGGCCTCCAGCGATCCGTCGTCTCGGTTCACGTTCCAGCAACCGCCTCCAGGTACTGCCTTGCTCCAGGTCTCCGTATTCCAGCCGCCACGATCAGCAAACGATGCTCAGGACGGTAGTCGAATATCTCGCACTCCGTGATGGTTTCCTGCTGACACTTGCTGCTAACACGACTTTACGGACCCAAGGACGTTTGGAATTCATGTTGCCTGGAATCGCTGCCCACTGCGACCGCCTTCGCTGAGTATGACGTACTTTCAGAGAGAGATGAGAGAAGACTGGCTACTCCTTTTATAATCAGCTGAATGTACGCCGTCACGCTGCCGCATGACGTCACCGCCGATATGCGCGTAGACGTCGTTTCAATTTACTCTAATGTATTCAGTAGCGCCCACGTGCACGCCGACTTCCTTGTTCTTGAATCTTCTAGAACACATCTTTGTAACACATGAATAACTTCCCTAACCTTCTATTTGCTACCCACATTACACAACACTTCACTCACATATAAAATTCTATCTTCATAGTTTTTATATTGTCTTATTTTCTAATTTATCCTATTAATTTTAATTGTTTTTATTAATACTATCTATTTCCACACATTCTTTTATCGTTTGGGACATTTATAATAGCTGATAATCATTATTCTCCATATTCACCTATACTGAGACAGCTTGTCACGTTGCATTATGTATTTCTATAAATTGTAAGTAATTAGTTCTGTGTGTCCGTGAAAGCTCCAAGTTGCGGTGTCAATATGATAAGTACCATTTATGATACGTTGCTTTCTTTTCTTGTTTATTTTTTATTATTTCTTATTTTGAAATAAATTTATTGTTTACTGAATAATTTTTATTATTTTTGATTTTGATTTATTTAGTTACTTTAATTCAAAAGAATGATCAGTTAATGACAGGTTGTCATCGAGTGTATGGTTATTAGAGTAGTGTTCGTGTGCGTGCTGTTTTGAAAATGTCGCCAAAATAATTGTTCTTAAAAAGTAGAATAGATTGTGTTGTTTTTCCACAATCGATTAATAATTTGACTCAGTCTTGTAGGTTATCTGGTTTTGTCCCCTAATTTCTCACTGTTCTTCACTCTCGCCGTATTCCTCTTCTTACTTATGGCCTGAAAATCCTTTATCTTAATTCACTTTCAAAAAAATAAAATGCTTTTTAAATTAATAAATTAGTTTATTTGGTTATATGTAAAATCTGGGTCAGTTCAAACGGTTCATGAATCGAACGGGATAGTGACCGTATCGACTCGCTCACCAAACTCGACTCGAACAATAAAATGTTTATAAATAAATTACAATATTATTTTTAATATCAGGTAGTGAATTCTTTGAGCTGTTAGGAAATATCAGAAAATACTTCAGGATAAAATACAGTACATTACAATTAGTTAATCAACATTCTTAATAACTAATAAAATTAAAATAATGTTAAGTTAAAAGGTATTACTGTTCTCGGTTCTATTCCAAATGTCAATCGAAATGGCAGATTTTATCATTCAAAATGGCCGTCGACCTGTATCTAAGTGGCCCAAAATCTGCTTCGACTAATTTCTTTAAATTAAATAGTGTTTTGATAATTTTATGTTTATAATTTAGTTGAATAAAGTTTTGTTAAAGTTCACAAGTGTCTGGTTTAACAGTGTTTTTGGTGAATCTCGTGTTGTGTATAGGTGTGATTATTTCGTTATTTAGGTTATCCAAATCTCACCAACTCGCAGTTACGCCTTTCATACTTGGAATGTGTTAGTCTGAGTAAATCATCATTTTTTCATTCGATTTTCGGTTTCTTCTATTAGTATTGTTTTCTAGTTTAATTTTTTAATGGTTTCCTTATTTTCTTATTACGTTTTTTGCATCTCTTTATATGTTACTTTTGGTTATTCATAAAAAATGTGACTCTCTGCTACATGAAGTTGATCTGTTCGGTTTGAGATTTAACAATAGAGTAAACGATTTTTTCCGTTTAGTTAACGGCTATGACCAAGCTTTTGTGAGCTCTGATTGGTCCTTATTTCCCGACCCCTGGTCACGTGACGTTAATTATTCGAAATCTTTGAAATTTGTATCTGTCACCACAAATTACTCCCTGTTTATTTTTAGATTAAGTTAAATTTGATTTATACGGTGTTATTCTTTAGTAAAATTGAAGTATTTTGATACCTTATGTGCCCCATTTCGGCCCAGTATTTAATTATTATTTTAGCACATTTATAAATTTAAGTTTTTAGGCTTTTACATATTTTTTCTTAACATTTCTTATTGCCTTCTTTACTATTTCAATATGTTTTAATAGGGTTGTCCTTATTACTAACAATAATGTCTGTTACATTATATATATAACATTACAGTTTTAAATTCCTATGCATAAGTTTCTTATAATAACAATAATATTGGCAACATGTCAGCTCAATGGCTTGCCTGATGTGCTACTAATACTTTCTCTATCCATCTGGTTATTGTTATTGTGGGTTTTGACATATAATTTTACCAATACCTTCCCTGTTTCATTAAGGTCAGGCTTCTGTTTAATTTTATTTGGTTTGGTTAGGACAATTCTGGATATTTTAGTGTTGTTTAAGTTCAGCTCATCTCTTTTTGCCTATAGGCTTAGCATTTTGCCATTCCTTTACAATGATTTTTTACATAATATGATGTTTCACCATGTACCTGTTATTGACATTTCTGAACAGCTTTTACAACTACTGTTCTTGAAAAATTAACAAACCTTTTAACAAGTAATTCTAACATAATAAAATCCTGGGTATATAGAGCCCTTTTACCAACTAATTATAACATAACATCCCATGGGTATACAAAACCCTTTAAACAACTAATTATAACATAATATCCTATGGGTATACAAAACCCTTTAAACAACTAATTATAACATAATAAATCCTGGGTATACAAAACCCTTTAAACACATACTAGTTCCACTTACTGGTTCTTAATATGTATTAGTTTATACATAAGACCATTATTTTACTTTTACCTTTCACCCTTCCCCACTGGTTTATAACATGATCTTTGGTCATAACTATTCCTTCTTTGTACACTTATCACTTTACTCCCTTATAATATAAGATTTTACAATTTTTTCCTTAGACTAATACACATATTTTTTACTCTTATTTATACCATTGTATTGCATTTTCTATACCTTTACACACTGTCTGATCTTTCTCTTTAATTATTATTATTATTATTATTAGACTATTAATTTATGGAGTATTTTTAATTTATTTTTTACCTGGTTATTAACATGTTTTTTAGTTTAGTTTCTTTTGTTATTTTTATTTTCAGTTCTTCATGCATTTATGTTATTTTGTAATTAATGTGGTCTTCACTGTTTTGTTGCTTATTTCATGTATTTATTTTAATTAGTTGTTTCGTCGTTCGACTTGTTTATACCTCTCACTTACCATATCTATTGGGTTTATCATGTTATTAAGTTCTCTTCTTCTAATTTTCATCATAATTACGATATTACATTTTTTAACATTTATTTTTCTTCATCCATTGTTTTGTTTTAGCATGGAACCAGAATACTCTGCTTAATACACACTTATTTGTAAGTTTCCTTTCATTTATCATTTACACTAGTACTAGTTAACTATGGTTTCTTTATCTTAACAGTTCTTGTATGCATGGTGATGATATGTATCGTCACAAAATATATACAATACTGAATATTTTACATTTTTGTTAAATTTCTAAAGCGTTTTGTTTTAGTTTAGTTGTCTTAAAATATAAGTGATTATTTTCTTCAGGGAATCGTTTCCATTCACAGGGTACATATCCTTGTGCAAATGTTTTGTTGCAATTTTTGTAAAAACTTTAGGCTGTAATAATCTAAAGAATGAATAATAGTATGCAGATGGGGAAGAGAGAGAGAGAGAGAGAGAGAGAGAGAGAGAGAGAGAGAGAGAGAGAGAGGAGAAAAAAGAAAAAGGAAAAGATATTTAGAGAGAGAATGATAGAGTCAATTTAAGGATTGTAGTGAAAGACGGGAGTGGGCAAAAGATTTTAAAAGAAGCCTATCTGACGGATTCATAGCTCAAACAGCTACGTTACTTAAACCGCGTGTGCGCTCGCCCGTCTTGTCGTAACGTGCGAAATCATTACCCGTTACTGGCGTATTTGGTTAACGTGTGAAATAAAAATCCCGTCTGCAGCAGAACATTCTATTACAGTGCAGAGAAGAGCCGATAAACCTTAACGGTATGTGAGGTTTACTGGCGCGCTGGTGTTTATGACGCTACCGAGACTCTCGTTAATACGCTACATCCTCGCGGCGGCAGGATTTGTCCTGTCTTCTTTAATATTTTATTCATATTACTGGTAATAAACGGCTGCTTGACTTCCATATTAAATATGACGGTACGTTAAAAAGTTGCGGGTTTTTATCTATATTGCATTACAAAAGAATTAACGTGTGGTAACCATTTATTTCTTTTTTGTCGACTGAAGTTGCAACTTATGTTTCACGTAAATTGTAAGTTAACAAACGTTTTAACACCACTCCACTTATAATTGTGTTGCACAATATTCCGCGCACAAAATTAAGACTCTGAATTGCAAATATCCACACTTAAAGCCAAGGTCATGGCTTTTCGTGGAACTGATCCCGTACGGGAAAATATTGTTATAGATGGTATTGTCCTGGAACAAGTTAGCAACTTTAAATATCTGGGCTACAGTATGTCTTATAATGCAAGCACCGACGTTGTGAATAAGTTGCATAAGTTCAACATTATGTGCGGGACCATTAGGCGAACCCTTAAGTCAGCAAGTAAAGGAACACGCCTAATATTCTACAAGGTGATGGCTCTTCACACACTTCTTTATGGGTCTGAGAATTTGACTTTAACGAAAGGCCAGGCCAATCGCATCCAAGAGCCCGAAATGAGATTTCTCAGGCAGTAGCAGGGTATACTTTCCACGATCATAGAGGAAACACAGATATACAACAGGAACTGAATATTATGAGTATACTCGACAGCATCACCCAGTATCGGCTGAATTGGTGGGAACATCTTTGCCGCATCCCCAAACAACTATGGAACTATAAACAGAGGGGACGGAGGGGTGTGGGACGCCCGAGGAAGCGCTGGAGTGACCAGCTCTAATCTTTGCCTATTTGAGACCGGAACAAACAATCCTTGGTTTAATCCTTGCTGATGATGATGATGATGATGAAAATTCCGCCCCAGGTTTTTTTTTTACTGTGAAGTTCTTCTAATGTGTTTAAAATATGACCAGGTTAAATTTTCATAATGTTTGTGCCATACTTTACGGGAACGTTTTTTTGTCTATGCATTTTAGACTGACCTGAAGGATTCTGGTGGAAAATATTTCTTTCTTTTTCCTTTGAGCGCTTCAAAAACTGAGCCGTATTCACTCTCTCTCCTCTGACACTACGGTCCCTCTAGAACCTTGCCCTGCTCAATGATTCTCCTTCATTCTTCTCTGTCCAGAGCCTTACTCCTCCAACCTGTCACTCGCATCTTTCTAAAATCCCCTTCCACATCTTCAGATTATCTTCTCCTCGGACGTCCTCTCCTCCTTACTCCCTTCGGCCTCCTTTCCAATGCCACTTTTGGGCCTCGAACACTCTCATTCTCACCACGTGCCCCAACCTTGTTAACCTTTGCGCCTTCACTGCCGCAACTATGTTTGCTTCTCCATAAAGCTCTCTTAGCTCACGATTCTTTCTTATCGTCCAAGTCTCTACGTCCCACACTGGTCCATATATTCTTCTCACACTTTTCCGTTCGAAAACACCAACGTTTTTCATATATTCCAACTTCAGCACCCACGTCTCGCTTGCATTTGTTACTACAGGTCTGATTACCGTTGTGTATATTTTCTTTTTGCCATTTTTTGATACATTCCTGGATTGGAATATATTTTTCAATGCGTAGTAGCTTCTGTTTCTTGCTGCTATTTTTGCTTTGACTTCTTCGCTTGTTCCATTATTATCTGTAATTGTGCTTCCGAAATATTTAAATTTTTGGACCTCCTCAAAACTGTTGTTGCCTATCTTGTTCTTCTTTCTCTCTTCTTTCATTCCTTGTCATCAAAATATACTTCGTTTTGAGCCGTGTTCACAGTGAAGTAAAAATAAACGTCAGCAAAAGAGTGGAAAACTACCAATTTACTTACAAAACGGCAACTTTGTTTCAACGGATTTTAACGAGCGTAACGAATTTGCTTAATGCGATGTGTTACGCAATTGTCAAGAGCCATTTACTTTGGCGTTTATTAACCGACATTGTTATTGCACAGCTAGACAAATTACTTTCATGTGTTTGTTGTTTACTTCTCGTTCCAGTTCTTACTCCATTCGTCTCGTATACCGCAGCTTTTTACTTCGTCCGTCTTTCAACTAGCGTCGTTCTTCGTAACCGCTTGAAAGTTCTAATATTTATATAAAACATTACGTTCTTCTTCTTCTTCTTCTTTTATGTAGGCGCAGTCACCTGTTTTTCTTCACGTGTCAAGGGGATTCACTAAAGATCGATTGCAAGTCCTTCGCCCATCTCTCCTGTGGTCGCCCAGGATTCTGTGTTCCCAACGGTCTAGAATATCTCACTATTTTTAGTTTATAGCTTATAGTTTATATTAATCTTGTTATTCGAATTAGCAGTCTCTGTAATTCCAACTTTGTCGTGTTCCCTTGCTGAACTGCAACTTGTCAGGCCTTTCAGTGTTTCCACCATTTTCAAGTCCTAAACCACGACAAAAAATATCCCGCTGGAACCCATATACGAATTGACTAGCCGTGAAGGCGGATTCACAAGTATATATACGAGTTCCAGCGGCATATTTATTGTTGTGGTTTAGGACTTGAAAATGGTGGAAACACTGAAAGTTCTCATCTGGAACATGACAAGTAGCAGTTCAGCAAATAAACGCGACAAAGTTGCAGTTATAGTTTATAGATATACACTATAACAATCACTATCTATCGTCGCTTGCCCTGTCAACATGGTCATTACATTACCTTTATTTCGCCTTATGACAATTTGTCTATATCCTCTATTCAACACTGCTGACGTACGGCACTATATCGTATTCTATCACGTCCCGTTATCCAACAATTTTCCTGGGTGCAATTATTTCTATCATCTTTGACAGTCGTTTTGGCCTACCAGTGTCAACCCGCGTGTCAGCCCCGTAAGTCAGTACCGGTCGTACCATCATCTTGCATATCTTCACTTTACTTCCTGAGGTATATATTTTTCCAGGTTACATCCCTTAAATGTTAGCTGTCCAGAAATGTGAGCTGTTTTCATTTCCCGTTTCGTGCTTCCTCGTATGTACAGTATTTCGGTTACAAGTGACGTCTGGCCCTAAATATTGCAAGTTCATGACCTACTCTATAACTTTCCTTCCAATTTCCAGTTTACATCGAATGGGATCTTTCAGAATTACCATTAACTTGGTCTTGTTTGTGGAGACTATGATGCTATATTTTGCTGCAGTTATTACGAATTTATGAAGAAGTCTCTGCAAATTATCTTCTGAAACCGCTGCGAGCACCGCGTCATCTGCATAGCACACGATATGTATCTGCCTATTATTCATTTTGTATCCACTTTTTGTCTTGGTAGAGTGAACAAGGTTAACCATTATTAGATTAAACATAGCTTGTCTAAGTGAGTGTTGTTGACATATTCCACCTCCGCCCTTCGTTGTAGCTGTTAACTTATTGCCTACATACTTGCACTCGTGTAGTTGTATCTCTGTCGGGCCCATCAGCATGTTAATAACGACAGATAAAATATAAAATATACCAAATTCGTATTTTTCGTGGCAAAGAAAAGTAAATAGGAGCTCACCAACTGACGCGTATACAGTGCAAATGCTATTGGAATTTTAACCGATGACGACTTCCTACGAGGGATATTATAAGCTCTGATGATGAACCATACGCGTGATCAATATAAAATATTGGTATGGAGAACCATACACGACTTCCATGTTCTAAGATTTATATTTAAAATCATTTTCGAAATGAAATATATCCATAGAAACTACTTCTTTTTTCAGCCTTAACCACAGTACTGTGAATATATGAAAAATGTATTATACTAACCGTCTGTGACTTCTCGTATTTGATGTCCCTTCTTATTACGACATGTTTCGAGACTCTTGTCCCATTGTCAAGCATAAAATTTGTAGCACATATCAGATATGTTTGTCAAACGTTAAAAACCATGTCATAATGACCACAAATAACGGATTATTAAAATAACGAACTATACTAATTTGTAACTTGAATACGCGCATCGGGCGAACAGTGTACACTGCACAGCGACCCACCACGCATTAACCGCAACTGATTCTTGTTATCTCAATATCTCAACGCGGTGTCATACAATACATTATACTTGAATAATAACTGGTCGTTCAAAATGTGTGGCTTGGTATTAGTGTCCCTGAACGCTTTGTACACCTCAAATTCCTCGAGTGTGTTCATATAACGTCCTTTACTGCAAAAGTGAAGGGGTTTTAAATTAGTTCTGAAATCAGTATAACTATGATTTTCATTAATAAGATGTTTGGCGAAACTTGATTTGATAGTATCATAGTTACGACAGATAGTGGGTGGTTTGTGTTCATTGAATCTTTTGAGAAAACCACGGCCCGTCTGAACGATTTGAACGACCAGTTATTATTCAAATATAATGTATTGTATGACACCGCGTTGAGATATTGAGATAACAAGAATCAGTTGCGGTTAATGCGCGGTGGGTCGCTGTGCAGTGTACACTGTTCGCCCGATGCGCGTATTCAAGTTACAAATTAGTATAGTTCGTTATTTTAATAATCCGTTATTTGTGGTCATTATGACATGGTTTTTAACGTTTGACAAACATACCTGATATGTGCTACAAATTTTATGCTTGACAATGGGACAAGAGTCTCGAAACATGTAATAAGAAGGGACATCAAATACGAGAAGTCACAGACGGTTAGTATAATATATTTTTCATATATTTAACGGAAACGTGGCTTGGTACTAAAACAGGTTTATTCCTACTATAATACAGTACTGTGGTCACTAACGTATACCACCTCACGTTTGCGCACTCGATTTTCACTGATGATGGCAGTCGATGCCACTGCCGAAACGTCTGGTTTTGCAGTAAACATTGGACCACGGCCAAACAGGCCGGGAGGAATTTTAACAACAAACTACTTCTTTGTTGCCGATAACGTAGTACACATACAAAAAATTATCCCCTGCCCTTCAACTATCATTTTCATTTATAGAAAATTACCCCCTCCCTATTCAACTACCCTTTTTATTTGTAGATATTTCATCTACCTTTCTACAGTGGATTATTATGACCTTCTTTTCAGGATACTTTATTTATCAAAATTAAGTGCCTTACTCTTGTTAAAACATAAAACGTTGCAGGTACCCCTTCTCTCTAACCGATCTTCACCAAAATCAATACGCCTTGAATCCTCTACAACTCATGTACATATGCAAAACATTATTTGATTCTGTTTGAATTTTCGGCAGTTATCGTTCGCCGTACACACAGGCACACACACACACTTTCGGAAAATGACTTTTCTTCATGTTTTGAGGGTAGTAGGCCTACAATCAGAATATGCCCTTATCTCGAACACGATTTTTTTCGCGATCACCATACTTCCATTTCCTTACGGAACATGGAAGTGAAAAGAAGTCACGGATTGAAAAAGATTAGTTTGTCTATAGTCTATTCTTACAAGAGACTTGGATAACATCGAAAACATGCTTGCAAAATTGTTGGCCGTTCTGAATTTCATTTTTAGTCCCGGTGAGACGCGCAACATTTCTTACTTTGCTCATGAAAATTTGTGAAGGTGTTTGCGTGAAAAAAATTATTTTATTAAAAAACCATCAACATTGTTTGAAGCAGGAGCACATCCTATTATATCAAGTTTAGTGACGTGTGTGCTATAGAAAAAGATGTGGGCAAAAAAGTGATAATTGAAGGGATGGAAAAATCAATCTGTTCGATATTAATTCACGTTACTCCGTAGACGGCGTCTAGTCGATGAAGTAATAGATGGAACAAGTCTGACGCTAAGGAAAGAAGTTATTTAATGTGTTTTTTCTCCAGAAAGACGACGAGGTAAGGGGTGGCACGTTTTTAATCTCCATACAAGATCAGCGTGATCATTAATTTTGAAGTGACAGATGGAAAGCGGAACAGATGTCGACCTACTCAACTAAGCAGTGATATGCAGTGACGGCGCCCATCACTATGTACGCCGCGCAAAGCTCTTAAGTAATTGAGGATCTCCGTACACGCCGAGACACGCGCTGCTCTCTAGTTTATTAATTTTTGTAACGCGTCTGACTCAGCGGTAATAATTAATTATATATTTTTTGTTAATCCGTAAAAGTTTTATAATGTTTTATAGACGCAATGAGACTAAATATCTATAAATGTAACGTGTAGAGAAATAATCAAGTTAGGGTATTCATTGTGTAACTTGGTTTGTAAAGTTTGTGTACTCGAGGTGTAACCATACATAGAAAATACACAATGTGTAATGTGTATCCATTGTGTAACTCGGTTTGTAAAGTTTGTATACTCGAAGTGTAACCATACATAGAAAATACACAATGTGTAATGTGTATCCATTGTGTAACTTGGTTTACAAAGTTTGTGTGTGTCCAATTTTACAGTTCCAACACAACGCCGATGATTGAAGTCCCGAGTTGTCACCAGTGTTCCTTCCGTTTATGACCGTCGAGTTCATTTTTATTTATTTCTCATGTCTACATCCCCACTCCTCTCACGCCTACTCAATCAACTTGATGTAAAGCACGAATTCCATGCAATACGTGTTGTTTCATCTTGTATCCATGTCGTCGTGACTCGTCCGTGCTTTGACAATTTCCTTTCATCTGGTAATTAGTTTTGATAGTGGTTAATTTCACTTCGTTTTCCAACTCTCCTTTGCCCTTTTCTAATTATATCATTGTCAGTATTACGACGTTTTATTAATAATTATTGCTGGTTTTTATTTTTATTTATTATTTATTATTTATTACTACAGTTTTTGGTTTTAATTTATTCTTCTAATAAGTCTTAAAAATGTTACTGCCGCCCACTGTCACTGTGTAGAGAAATAATCAAGTTAGGGTATTCGTCACACCTTGCTGCATATTACTGTGTGTGTGTGTGTGTGTGTGTGTGTGTGTGTGTGAGAGAGAGAGAGAGTTACAGGCACAGACACGACTCTATACAGAATGTTTCCAAAAGATGGTGCGAATATTCGAGAACTGATTCTACTCATTACACTGAAGGAAAATCTTTAATAAACCTGTGTCGAAAAAAGTTTCATTTTCCGGCTGTGTCTCTATGAGTTTTTTTTAAACAAAACAAGTTACTGCCAAACGAGATGAGGTGTGTAGTTGAAATTTGGCGTACACACAGAACGTGTAACATTTCTTATAAGTACACAATAAACCAAAGTGTTATCTTAAACATTTTCAAAATGGCGTCTGATTGAAGAAGAAGAAAATTTTAATTATAAAATTTGTGGACTTTTCACAAAAGTCAGTACTTATAACAAAAAATATCTCGTTACATAAAAAATTATGGAATTCAGATAGAATATTAACAGAGCTGTTAAATTTCTTACATAATAAAACATTTGTCCTTTTACAGACCGCATATTTTATTTGTATTATTAGTTGTTTGTTGCTTTAGGTTGTTAACCATGATTAAACAGTTTTTAGTTCTACTGAATAATTCTGTATTTGCCAGTCACGGTGATATTGATTGAAAATTATTAATAAACTGTCATTGACCACGACCAGGACTTTAATCGTTTTAATATAAATAATTCATTGTAATTAAATTAATTATTTGTAATTAAATATAATTATGTATACTTAGTCTTAAAATATTTCGAATTATTTGCATTGTTGTTTTGTAAACTAATTGAGTTCATTTTAATATCGTTTACTTTATCGACGGTGGAATGTAATAAATCGTTCCATGAGCAAGAAACGCTCAGAAGGTTTGAAAGAAAGATTGTACTACGTGTTTATGGCATGGTTCAGGAGGAAGATAAACGAAGATTAAGAAATAACCAGGAGATAGATGAACTACTGTAACATCGTAAGATTCGTAAACGCTCAACGAAAACAATGATCAGCAGATGATGAACGGACGAACGATCAGCGTATACAAAAGAAAATCAGGAGAGCAGAGGTGAATAAAAGCACAAGAGGGGTCGACCTAGGCTGAAGAAGAAGAAAAAGAAGAAGAAGAAGAAGAAGAAGAAGAAGAAGAAGAAGAAGAAGAAGAAGAAGAAGAAGAAGAAGAAGAAGAAGAAGAAGAAGAAGACGTTCCATTAGTGACAAAATCAGAATAAAAGAATTATTGATTTTGTAAATGCTATATATAATAATATAACGGACAGGTTACTAACCAGATAAGCAGAAAATATAATTTCTAAAACGACAAGCGATTTGAAGTTCTTTGTTGCATGAACAAAACTGAACACAAAAATAAGCATACACACGTCCGTATTCAGAAAAAATCCATTTAAGCGAGTTAAAATTCGTTCGATAACAAGTCCGTTTTAGAAAAAAATATTTTTTAAATATTTTAAAAAATATTTTTTTGTAAAATACACATTAAAATAATCATGGTTCACATTAACTAAAAAAATATTATAACATGACTGTAATAGTAGCAATTATAGTAATCGTATAATACCATATAAGCTTTAAGAAATTAAAGTTGGTTTGGAATAGTTATTTGAATTAATTTTATTCTTATGTCTGTCATACAATTTTGTGAAGGAAACCTTTTATGTTAAAATATCTACTAGTAATAACAGAATTTCACTTGAGTTGGGGTACGGCACAATAATATTTTATTTTCCTTTTTATGAACTTGTCTTTATAAAAACTAAACATCTTAAATTAATTTAACTTTTTACCATTTATATTTCATTGCATATGCGGCATGCAAATGTCTCAAGTAGGCCTACTTGTTTATCAAAACTAATAACGACTAAATGAAACGATCGGTTGTCTTAGACAACAAAATTTTAATTCCATAAAATAATACCTCCAAGTAATTAGGGTTTTGAACACTCAAAGTGTGGACACGTGTTGCAGAAATAAAGAAAAAGTGGTACTCAAAATGAATTGTACCGGGTCTGAGTTATCCTTCGAGTAATATTGAAATCTAAAATTCGTCAGATGACCGCGTGCTTTACAAATACATGTTTTCCATATATTTCAAAAATTTAGAATTCGAAGAACACATCAGGGGTCCTCAGCTGTTGCATACGGGTTTAGCACACCCGATGTACCCTAGCTGGATTCTCATCTTGTTTAAACCTGTCTTGGGTGGAATCCCTTTCTTTAGTCTCTCCTGTCTGGTCTCTATTGACCAACTCTTGGTCTTTTCGACCTCGACGCTATTAGGTTTTCGAGGCCTACGGAGTCTTTCATTGTTTTCATACTGCAGCTTTGCTATGTACTTCTTGTTATCTTGTTCCTCTTCCATTCTACTCGGTAGGGCCCAGCCAGTGTTAAAGATGTCAAATTGTCAACGGTCCTAGAGGGGGAGGAGAGGAAGGTTGCCCAACGGCGCTAGGGGCGGAAGAACCTAGAAGGTGGGTCTCCGAACGAAACCCAGAACAATACCAGATGCTCAAAGGTAGAACTCCTACCGCTGGTCTTGTCTACAGGACGCTGGTAACGTCCTTAGAAGACATTTATCCTACTCAAATGTCACAAAAGAACAATTCGGATGGAAAGAGACTCAACTAAAATTTTATTAGGTAATTGCTGTGCCAGTCTTATTGTATGGTTCTGAAACTTGGGTTCTGGCGGGAAAAACATCTGAGTAGGATACAGACGTCGGAGATGAGATTCTTGCGAAGTGTTGAAGGCTGCACACGAAGCAAGAAGGCAGCACACGAAGGCTGCATCTACAATGAAGGCATTCGTAAATAGTTGAACATTTTTAATATCTAAGATCGTATTGCAGAGAACAAAGAGAGAGAGAGATGGATTACTCATCTGAAGAGGATGCCAGAGGGCAGGTTGCCTAAGGAAGTTTGGATAGCCTGTTGGATAGCGAAGTATAGGAAGACGTAGGAAGCGTTGGTGAAGTGTATATATTTTTTTGGGACCGGGACAGGCGATTCACCTAGTCCCTGATAGAAGAAGAAGAAGAAGGATTAGAAGAAAAGAATATTATCTATATAGTAATTGCCTTCAAAACTGTGTGCTCAAATAGGACATTAGAGGAGATCCTACTTTTGAAAACGCTGCAATAACCTTACGCAACGCACACACGCGCCCGTGTGAAATTTTACGTACATAATGTGCTGTATCAAACATAACAACATGAAAAGATTTTGATTGAAACATACGAAAATTAAAATAAATTTGTCGAAAATCAATCGAAATCAATTTGCACAGTATTATTTGGATCAGTTATTCATGTAACTCTTAGAAAATAACCTCACAGGCAGAAAAAAATTATCAGCGCTTTTTATTAAAATTATTTTTGTGAGAACTAACAAATATGTTTGTTATCTCCTATTAAAGAATTATTAATTTGTGAATAAATTGTATGGGACCGTGGACTAACCATACGGTCTAAAATTCTATCTAAAATTCTAGCATATAACTAAAACATTTTTTTACAAAACTATTAAAAGACGTATAAATTATATTTTCATGAGCACAGAATTTAAGAAATTTGAATGAGAGGAGGAAATATTAAAAAGAAGACAATTTGACAAACAAATTGTTAGCTATGAAAAACAGTAAAATGGAAATCGGAGACAATATTCATTGTGTACAGAGAAAAAGCAGTAGTATAGTTTGTTACCATGCTAATAGACATCTAGAACTTGTACGTGCTAAAGACTCAGTAGGATTAGAAGTATTCAGATACGCTAGTAGTAGGGTTTATGAGATACGACTGTTCCTTGATGAGGAGAAGTAAATACACGAAGAATATAGTACAACGTGAAGGAACGAGTGATTATTGCTGTTTTTTTTTAAGAGTTTGATTGATAGAAGTTATTTTTATTTTTTGTTTACGCTTATCCGAATTATAAACGAGACCTTCAGGCACCACTTTATACATAAAGTTTTCCATTAAGTAGCCTTGAAAAATAGGCCGGATTGAAAAACCTCTACAGCATACAACGTTCAAGCTTCTTAATGGATACGGCATCGCTAACTCCACGCACACGAATTTCTCGTCGGTGACGTAAACATTAAGTCAGTCTTGTAATATACATATCTTACGTTATTTTGATTATGAAGTTTGTTGTTTAGTTCTGATATTAATAGCAAGCACGCACGTACAAACACGGCCGTGTTTTGTTCAGGGACACATGAAGCAACAGCGAATTAAAATTCTAGTTCTACAATAGAAATTAAATCTTTTTCGTACACTTCTAAAATTATATTCAACTATTCTGTGACAGCATCGAAAATAGATGCGCTAAAATATTGTCAGTAAAAATAACTCGAGTTAAAAATATGCAGTAAAACAGCTGTATATTCATAGCACAATGACGCACTATGTGGGAGTCGAGTATATTGATACTTGGGGAATGCAGCACACACACACACACACACACACACACACACACACACACACACACACACACACACACACACACACACACACACACACACACACACACACACACACACACACACACACACACACACACACACACACACACACACACACACACACACACACACACACTGCCACTTACTATCACTTTTCACGCTGTTGTAATCCCTGTTATCAGTCTTCTCGCTAGCAGTCGACAAAACCTGGAGTATCACTCGATGTTATCTTCTATTTCCTCGCACAAAAGCGATAAACATTTAAATAATATTCCTACACCGACTCCAAACTGGATATTTTTACACGTTATTCTGCACATTTTTAGGGACGGATATCATTGTTTTCATTCATAATACGTTACAGTTTTGTCGATAACCTACTTTTATTTTTAGTAGAATAGATGAATTTTGCTGGTAAATATGTTTCGCCTACGTTGAGGTGCAGCAGCATCAACAGTAGAAAATGAATTAAAAGAAAAAATTAAAAGTGTAATAAGTTTTATTTATTTCTGATTTTTTTAAGGCTTTTAATGAAATTCTTACTAAAGTTTACAAAAACATTTATTGATAACCATTGTATACACGCACGCGCAACTGTTGCACATGCAACAGTACAACCATTAACGGTACTGTGCATTGCCAAAATAAATGAAATAAATAATAAAAATAAATAAATATAAATTAATAAACATGATTCAGATTGCATAAGCTGGATCGTAGTTAATAATAGGGAGCACAGAATTCATGCATGGACATGCATTTTCGACACACCTGTCGCTAGCGTTGTGTACACGCGTATTTTGTTTGTGTGTGTGAAGCCTGTCCGTTCCTGAAATGTAACCAACCCTTTTCAAGTAGAATAGTTGTATGTTTTATTTTAATTATAAGAAAACTATGTACGATAGGGTAAAACAAAAGACACCAAAGTGTATAGAAATTAAGGTGAATAAAGTGTTAAAAGACCGTACCGATGTGACGAAAGGTGCAATTACTATAGGTAAAAAATGAATAGGTCTTTTTGTGAGTAACATAAAGAAGTGTAATTTACGTATAGTAAACATATAAAAATTAGTGATCGATTGAGCATCGAGTGATGTGAAACAAACTTCGTAATTCGCGAAGATAGGCGAAAATTGTGAATTGAACCAGAGTGGGAGAAGTGACGCTTCGACAGAATCTGACAGGTTAAATATTGTTCAGACATGAGTTTTTGCACGACTTGACTATAAATACCAGGTCGCGCTAATAAAGTTTCTTCTTCTCGATTCAACTATTGCCACAGGAGGCTATGTCAGTCGACGACGCTAATTCACATTTATAGTAAGAGTCACAGGACAAACTAGATGTCCAACCAGAGCAGCAGAGTACATACGATGAGGTCTATGGACACACCGGCAGCATATGATGTGAGCCGAGACGACTATTAAACAATACATGCAGTTGAACACGACCAGAGGACCAGAAGGACACGGAGGACACGACCAGAGGATCAGAAGGACTCGGAGGACACGGCAAGATGACCAGAAGGACAAGGAGAATCCGACCAGAGGACCAAACGAAGACGTACGGATGATTAACCACGTAAAACGAGGTGATAAAAAACCATTGTAATTATAGACATTTGAAAGACACTAATTAAAGTTGGAATGAAAGACATTCAACCAGTATTAAAATAAATAAATTGTACATAAATGTAAAAGCAGAATAAAAGTTAGAATAATATTCCTTGTATTAAAGTTAGTAATTGAGAGTAACGTAAATGATAAGAGAAATATTTAATTTTTGAATTAACGTAATTAGTAAAGTCTTGTTGATAAAGGAGAATGCATATGCAGAAGAAAGTTAAAACAAATTAATATAAAAGAAATTTGAATACAAGTAAATTCATTATTGAAGCAAATTAATCAGCAATTGCAAAAAGATGAGCACACAATCAGTAAGCCGAGAGCAAAATAAATATTTAATTAATTAAAATTAGATAATAAGATTTATGTGTAAATTGTGTATGTAATTTGTTAGCAATAAGTTGTGTACGAAAGATTCGTACAAACGATATAATAATGAGTCAATATTTAATATGCGAAATGAAAGATTTTGTTTAATAAATAAATAATGGAACAATTTTAAACTTAAATAACGTATCATCTTCTTATTACGATTACACCGATGAATTCATTACATTATATAAATGCAAATTGTGTGTTATATATAATTTTGTCTGCCAAAAGCGTGGGGCCACACAATTTAAATTACATTTAAATTGGTAATTTGTATTGTTATACATATACCGTATTTTTTGTTGTTTATAATGAGCAGAGACTTATTTACGGGAGAGGACAAGCGGGACCGCACCCTCCCCCCCCAAGGGTCGAAAAAATGGACGAATTTTGTTATTTTTTAGACTATTATGTTGAATTGTTAATCTCTTAATTTTTAGACTATTATTATTTTTTCATCTGTGTACGCTAATATTCTAGTAACTCTTTTTAAATATATAAAGAGGTTTACTACACAGCATTTGCGTAAACGTTTGAAATACGCGTATGAAATATAAAAAAATCAATTCAGCCAATAAGTATCCTCTAAACGATGTTTCAATAACGCGTATTTTTACTGTGTTATTACCGTTTATTTTAATGGGATTGATTTCAGGATATTATCACAAGTTTTTCAACCACTTTAAAGATAGTAATGTTGATTAGTCTTCACTTGATTTTTTTTGGTATGAAGCCGACTCCACCGGAACTCCCAAAGCCAAATTCTAGATACGCCACTGATAATGATGCTCAGTTTCCTGCTTACAATATTAATAATATTAATACGGTTTCTAATTCATGAATTGTTTCACGTTTCTTCTAATTTCTGTATCATAAAATTAAAGCAGAAAATAATGTACGTTTGTGAAACTTACTCTTACTGAATTAATAATACTCAGTAATTCTAACCATCCATTCGAAATTGAACTGGCCACATACACGTCGGTAATATACCCAATGTTAAAGAGACACATTAAGTGACAGAGAAAGAGACAAAGAGACAGAGCCTTAACCAATCTTGTGGCAGAGTCCTTTAAGGTCTCCCTTCTCTGAAACATCCGAAGGTGCTGGCACAAGCGCAACTGATTCTGTTCGGTGACCGTAGCTTTTAGCCAAAACGGGAAAACTAGTTCATGGCAGTAGATCTGCTACAGCACGGCCCATCCATTTGCAGTACCCAGCGAAAGCAGCGAGTTCACCTTTGTCGCTGACAGGTTCCAGAGAAGATGGACAGCCACATGAAAGTTGAAAATTGAAAGTAGAGAAGCTTCTCCACTCCTTATAAAGCCGACAGAGGGGTAATAATAATACCCTTTATGGAAATAAATCCACAATATTCTATAATAATAATAATAATAATTCAATAATAGCCTTTATAGAAAGAAAATCAATTTAGTCCAGTAATTAAAATTATTTAAATATTTTTTAGTGCCAACATTAAAATTAAATTACTTAAAGCTCTCTGACTGGAATAAAAATATGAACTAAAAATATAGGCCTAGTTAGTTATCCATTATCCATTATCCAATATCCAATATAATTAAATTGATTATACATTTTTAATTTAAATTTTATATATTTAAGAATATATTTTAATTATATATTTTACTTATTATACTTTAATTATGAATGTTAATCGAATATATGTGGTAAGTAATAGTTTACTTACTAAAATTTTTAACAAATTTTCAAAATTGTTTCGGTTTTTTGTGCAGATCAACTCGTGCAGTTTATGAAGTTATAGAACCGCGGACAATCTTATATGGTGCTTCGTAAACGTTGATATGATAAATAATATTTTAATACATAAAAAAACCTTACACAAAGTCAATGATATAATAACTGTACTTTGGTTAAAACCACAGAAATAACTTGCAGACACTTCCAAACACAGTTCTTTTTCCTTTGACGTTTTCCGATGGAACTGATCTTCCCCTGTACTACTGTCTTAAGCGAAAACATATACTGGCTAAAACATTTCGAAAAATTCTTATACAGGTTACCGATACTTTCGAGTTGAATATATTCCGGCCAACCAGCCCTAAACGTGTCAACGTACATTATACAATCGAAATGTGTTTTGCCTGTTTTACAATCAATAAAAGATCTTTCTACAAAAATTTAATTAAGAAAGTTGTGTTAGTGGCAATCACAAACAGAATTGTCACTGTTGCACACCACTATGGAGAAATCATTCCGATTAGCGCTTTCAAGCTTACATAGAAAATATTCATATGTAAATATTATAAACTTATATAATGATTACATACGGTGTTTACTCGCAATTTACACCAGTGAGTGGGTCATCACTCTGGCTTAAGAATTATTTTGTAATTATTAAAAAGCATATGGTTTTTAAGAAATAAACCAGTATAAAACTCTTAGCCTCTTCAGAGGCGCGAAGGACATTTCTATTAATTTTTTAATCACTAAGCTGCATCGGCACATACGAGAGTCAGTTGAAAAGTTCACGGAGCGACATCATAGCTCAGAGGTAGACCTAAAATCTTTCGTGTGCTGCAAGACGTATATTTCGCGTGAACACCTGTTAATTTCCAGATATATCTGTCAATTTATTCACTTTTTACCAGCTGTTTGAAATTTTCCTGTCACGCGTGTTTTTAAAATGCACAAAATCAAACATCGTGTTGTGATGAATTCTCTGTTGAAAACGTTTTAGTGCCAGTGCAAATGAAAATTGTAAATGTGTTAGGAGACGCTGCGCCTTCAGAAACAACGGTAAATGGGGCACACTCGAGTTTAAATGTGGTCGTACAAGCATTGAAGACTATCCCAGCAGTGGACGCCCAAAAAGTGCAACAACAAAAATGGCATTATTGAAAAAATTTGATAGGGTATTGGAAGACCGCAGTTTGAGGAGTGGATAGCGTTGGTGAAATCAGAGGTATCTCATATGAGCGTGTGCATCATACTTTAACTCAAGAACTTGGTGTGAAAAAGCGTTGTGCAAGATGGCTGCCGCATCTGGAGTTGTTGCATTTTTTGGGCGTCCAGTGCGACCACGTTTAAACTCAAGTGCCTAGTTACAAACCGTTGGTTTGAAGTCGCATCACCTCCTGACACATTTACAATTTCGTTTTGAATTTCACACTACGATGTTTGATTTTCTCCGTTTTTTAAAACACGCATGGCACGTCAACTTTAAATAGCTTCTAAACAATGAATTAATTTGTAGATTTGGAAATTAACAGGAGTTTACATAACATACGAAAAATCTTGCAGGACACGAAAAATTTTAGTTGTACCGCTAAGATACAGATGTCGCGAACCCTCGTATGCAATAATTTTAAACTATATACTTTTAAAAAGTGAGTCACCTCGTAGACGCGCAGTCTCAAACTAGAAAATCTATGAACAGTCTATTTATCAGTTACTTCACAACAGATCTGGTTTCATTGTGACGATTTAAATTTTAAAAAAATAAAAAAAAATAATAAAAATATAAAATGGGAAGTTAGTGAAAACCATTAAATCGCACTATTAAACCGAAGAATACCCCTTAACTAACTCATAATAGTAATGAGAATTAAAAAGGGAATTTAACTAAAATAATTAACTAAAACTGAGAAAGCAAGAGTTTAAAAAAACTGTTAACCCTTTATTAAATTATCATGCTACGACCTGTGTATACCGGATCCAACTTGCATACCGACCCGGCATTAAATAAAAAATACCTGTAAACTATAATGTAAATAATAAATAATTCAAAGTCACTAGTAGTAGTTGTAATAAATTCTGTAGACAAGCAAAGTCTTGATTGTTTATTATGTCGAACTGTAAGACTGTATTACTAATTAAAAGTTGGAACTATGTTATGGCGGAGTATTCACTCCGCGTCGTTACAATTTTCCTGTTGTAACAATGTAGGACTTGAGATGCGACGTTCAATCTGTAAACAGCTCCAAGCGGAGCGCTGCACAAAATGTTTATTTTTATTTTTGTTATTAGCTTCAACTAACAGTGTGGAGATCTATGTAACTAAAATGTAGTGTGTTTTAACACAAAGATGTGAAAGAATAAAATAAGTGTGTAAGGTGACATCTCCTATTAAAAATATAGTTCAAGTTATTTTAGGGTTCCGTCATAATGTGTAACGAATATGTAAACTCAAATACTACTGTACTATTACAAATGTGATGTGAATAACTGTGAAAAGTGAAGACTAAGACCTCAACTGCATTTACACTACCACTCAGAAACAGGACGACTTCATTCTAGATGACACCGTAACATCCACTTCATCATTAGTTGACTCCGAGGACCTCCCCCGGAAAGACTACCACGATGACAACCCACTACTAAGAGAGTACAGAAGAATCACGCGGCAGGACATGGACTGAAACGATTAACTAGAGGTGACCGAAAGCTCGTCTTCCGTGAATAATGTATCTTTTAAATATAAGTAATTTTAAATAAAAAAGACTTTAAATGACAATCTCTAAGCGTTAAGAATAACAATGTTGTAACAAGAAATTTCATAAATCAGACTTTGTAACATAACTCTTGTGATGTAGCTTTGGAACATCGCACAACAAAATGAAACCATTCTTCAAATGGTATTTTAAGTAATAATGTAATTGACTAAAGAAGTAGAGTAAATTTGAAAATTCCTAACTAGTTTAAAGAGACTCGGATCCGAGGTGAATACACTAACTGTATTATCATTTTTAATACAGAAACCCCCCTTACAATTTCAGTGTAAGCTAAAAATTTTATTTGTAATGTATTATCAATCATACATAAATAAAGAGATGTCATCTTTGTTACATACTAAATTGAGTGCATAAATCAGCAGACTTCCCTCCCCAGTTTCCTTTTATTAGAGTACTTATAATTATTGATAGTGATTTGATTAATTTTCAGTTTGTTACAACGAAGGCAGCCTGTATAATTGGCTAGAGTCAATTATCACGGGTTCCCTAGGTTATAACGTAGCCGACACGTTATAAAATGCGCCACTCTGCTGAATATAAAAGGTTTGTAAGCATCGTGACGCATATAAAATGTGCCACTCTGCTTCTTTATATAAATGGTTCTCTAAGCATCGTGACGCATATAAAATGCGCCACTCTGCTTTCGTGTAAAATGTTAGGGTACATAGTGTCACATGTAAGATGCGGCACCCTCTAGATCTATGCACTCAGTTAAGGTATTGTATGTAAAACAAAAGGCTAAGTAGCATAAAAGAATAATAGTGACAATATTATATTCACAATTGTAAATTTTGTGTGAGATTACGCACATACTCGTATATTATTCACTTAATATACATGAAAATATTAGCTTGTATTACACCAATTCATGTATGTACTTGTCAAAATATTCAGTCTCTAACACGTCTATTTTGCGACAATTCAATACCTGTAGTTTTCTGTATAAGCCTGCATAAATATGTAATTCGTCTTTCTATTGCCACGGTGTGTTATATAAACAACTGACTAAATAAAACAAGTTCAATTACGTGTAAATATATTGTAAGTGAAATTCTGCTCCTCTCTAGTAGCAGAATTAGATAAATTAAAATTACCACGTAAAACCAAATAATAACTAAAACTCAGCTTAGTAACGGGCTGTAACTTGTTTAAAACGCATATAGTTCCGCATCGCACATACCACCCTCCTTGAAGCAAGCCGGTACAAGTCTGTAAAGAAGCCGTCAGCTGTTGTTGAGTGGAACAATAACATTCTCTTCACCCTCGAGCTTGATTCCCCCCGTCTTACGCATAATACTATGCCATTGTTTAAAGAAAACTAGTTTGACTCACATTCCAAAAAGGCTTTAATTAGCCCTCTCTATTGTTAGATAAAGTGTTAAACCCCTTGCCCCGAAACAAAACCTTTAAACAAAGTAAAATTAAATCGAAGTAAATAAACGTGTCCTTAATAAAAAAAAAAAGGTTTCTTAATTCTGACCAAGTAAATAAAAAAACAAAATAAAATTTTTAAATAAATAATAAGTCCTTTAAACTAAAAAGCTGAATAGTATCTTAAATTAAACTAACTTGTAATAAAAGTGTAGTAGTAAAATAAGTAAAAAGAAAATAATAATAAAAGTATATTTGAATAGTGTTAACACCCGGTCGTGGCCTGTTCGGAAAATAATTCCCCAGCTTGCCAGTATAAGACAAACTCGTTCATGCAGGAGATAATCGTGTTGAGAATTGTAGAAAGCCACCCCAATTGTTATGAAATCCTGCATTGGTAAACAATAGACACCACCCCGTGTATAATACAATGCGTCTAGTGTAAAGTGTTTGTCCCCTCTTGCATAGTTTGTAACAGCTGATCGTTTTATAGAAAATAAAAGCATCTCTCCGTGAAATTCCGCTTGTCTCAGTAGAATAAGATATTAGAGTTAAGAAAGGATTTAAGGTTGAGTATGGGATCAACTTTAGATTACCTTAGACTTTATAACTAAGAGATAGAGATAAGTACGTAACACAGTCACAACGGCGCCGCACTGAAAAGGGTTAAAGAAAGTGCAGAAAACTAACTAATAGAGTTAGAGTATGCAAATGTAATCAGTCGGGCCACGATATTGTGAAGTTGCGGGAAATTAGTAGTAAGAAATAAAATTAAGTTAGCCGTTAAGAAACGAGAGAAAGGGAACTTCACGAAAGAAAAGAAAACGAGTACTAAGTAAACTTCACACAGTAACGACAAGTGTGCCCCAGTACCTTACTTTCGAATTCGCCTTATTAAAAGTTCCCCCCCCCATGTCTCCTTTAAGCGGCGGAGTATGTGACGATTTAAATTAAAAAAAAAAAAAAAAAAATAATAATACAAATATAAAATGGGAAGTTAGTGAAAACCATTAAATCGCACTATTAAACCGAAGAATACCCCTTAACTAACTCATAATAGTAATGAGAATTAAAAAGGGAATTTAACTAAAATAATTAACTAAAACTGAGAAAGCAAGAGTTTAAAAAACTGTTAACCCTTTATTAAATTATCATGCTACGACCTGTGTATAACGGATCCAACTTGCATACCGACCCGGCATTAAATAAAAAATACCTGTAAACTATAATGTAAATAATAAATAATTCAAAGTCACTAGTAGTAGTTGTAATAAATTCTGTAGACAAGCAAAGTCTTGATTGTTTATTATGTCGAACTGTAAGACTGTATTACTAATTAAAAGTTGGAACTATGTTATGGCGGAGTATTCACTCCGCGTCGTTACAATTTTCCTGTTGTAACAATGTAGGACTTGAGATGCGACGTTCAATCTGTAAACAGCTCCAAGCGGAGCGCTGCACAAAATGTTTATTTTTATTTTTGTTATTAGCTTCAACTAACAGTGTGGAGATCTATGTAACTAAAATGTAGTGTGTTTTAACACAAAGATGTGAAAGAATAAAATAAGTGTGTAAGGTGACATCTCCTATTAAAAATATAGTTCAAGTTATTTTAGGGTTCCGTCATAATGTGTAACGAATATGTAAACTCAAATACTACTGTACTATTACAAATGTGATGCGAATAACTGTGAAAAGTGAAGACTAAGACCTCAACTGCATTTACACTACCACTCAGAAACAGGACGACTTCATTCTAGATGACACCGTAACATCCACTTCATCATTAGTTGACTCAGAGGACCTCCACCGGAAAGACTACCACGATGACAACCCACTACTAAGAGAGTACAGAAGAATCACGCGGCAGGACATGGACTGAAACGATTAACTAGAGGTGACCGAAAGCTCGTCTTCCGTGAATAATGTATCTTTTAAATATAAGTAATTTTAAATAAAAAAGACTTTAAATGACAATCTCTAAGCGTTAAGACTAACAATGTTGTAACAAGAAATTTCATAAATCAGACTTTGTAACATAACTCTTGTGATGTAGCTTTGGAACATCGCACAACAAAATGAAACCATTCTTCAAATGGTATTTTAAGTAATAATGTAATTGACTAAAGAAGTAGAGTAAATTTGAAAATTCCTAACTAGTTTAAAGAGACTCGGATCCGAGGTGAATACACTAACTGTATTATCATTTTTAATACAGAAACCCCCCTTACAATTTCAGTGTAAGCTAAAAATTTTATTTGTAATGTATTATCAATCATACATAAATAAAGAGATGTCATCTTTGTTACATACAAAATTGAGTGCATAAATCAGCAGACTTCCCTCCCCAGTTTCCTTTTATTAGAGTACTTATAATTATTGATAGTGATTTGATTAATTTTCAGTTTGTTACAACGAAGGCAGCCTGTATAATTGGCCAGAGTCAATTATCACGGGTTCCCTAGGTTATAACGTAGCCGACACGTTATATCATATCTTCATGTGTTTGTTGAATAAGAAAACAGTCGTGAATACAAAATGATGGATATGTATAAAGAACAGCTTACATTGATGCACTGGTGATGCACTGATTTGTGTACGTAAAACAAACTTGTCTGTTGAAGAATCACTTTGCTCTGTGTAAACATTGAATGCACACACTATACTATAAAAATATTTACTCTGTTTGTGTATGTTTACTGCTGGTTTGTATTGTTTGTATATGCTTTCGTTCTTCCAACATTACGAAATACGAAAAATAAATGTAACGCGACCTCAGGTGCATTATATTGAAATAATATATTATATTATAATTGTAAAATTTCAGATCGTTATTTTATAAACTGTTGAGTTTCGATACGGTATAATAACTAAAAATAAACCACAGTTTCATGTTTGTTTTTACTATTTAATTTTATTAAGAATATACGCGTATATGCATAAAAATGAAATGTGCATGGTAATGATGGTAATAATGCCTTTATGATACGCAATATGTGTGTGTGTACGTGCGCGCGCTTGGGTGTTTAAGAATACTAACCTAATGTACCTCACGTGAATATTGAGTTTTTTAAAGTTGCTCAATAACTATCTAAAGAATATAACTATCTAGGAAGTAAAATTACAAGTGATGGACGTATCAGTAAAGAAATTACAAGTAGAATTAACCAAAAATTGCTGTCAACAAACAGAAAAACCTCTTCACTTCAGCCTAAAAATAAGGAAGAATCTAGTAAAGACATACGTATGGAGTGCTGCCCTATACGGGAGTGAATCTTGGAGAATTGGAGAAAGTGACAAGAAAAGACACCAAGCATTTGAGACCTGGTGCTACAGAAGAATATATAAGATACACTGGAGGGAGAAAGATAACGAATGAGGAAGTCTTTAGAAGAGCTCAGGAGTATAAGAGCTTTCTACGAAATTTGAAAGGCAGAAGCGCTAAGTTTATAGGGCATATACTACGACACAATGGGTTGGTTAAGAGAATAATAGAAGGAACAATTGAAGGAAAGAAGCACAGAGGACGACCCCGTTTAGACTACATGAAACAGCTTATGGTCTATATAAACAGCATATAATATTGTAAGTTGAAAAGACGAGCAGAGAAGCGTGAAGAATGGCGAGCTGCTGCCAACCAGCCTAAGGGCTGCTAACCTAGAAGAAGAAAGTTGCTGAAATGTACCAGTCGAGTACTGGGATGATAAATCTTTGAGCGACTGATCTCCAGTTTGGTCTGAAAGTCTGATCAGCGCTCCGACCTTCATTTTTTTCAACCTGCTACAAAAAGGAGGGATAAAAGGTATGTTGATAGCTGACTCGCATGAAAACCGTCTCTTTAAGGTTAGTCTTATTCAGATGAGTTTTAGAACAGTTATTACAAAAATTATTATGTATTTTGCCACACAAATAGGTCCGCACACGCGCACAAAGTCGAGAAAAATTCGTTTGATTTTTCGTCGTGATTTGAAGGTAATAGAAGGAAGCAAAGTTTGGCCTTGCGTTAAACACCACTCCTACACACACTATACAAGTCGAACGGGGACTCGCACAGTATATTAACAAATCCTACGCAGAATGATACAAAGTGTGGTAAAAACTATTTTTCCACTTTAAAAATATAAATTTTATTTAAACTTAGTAAAATACTTTCTCTGACATTATTATTATTATTGTACGTTTATTTCCGTTCGATCGCAGAAGTAAAAGAAAGGCTTGTTACAAAACGGTGGCTTCAATCGTTTGATCTTCCTGATGTGTACTTAAAGAATCATCACAACGTATGATGTCTGTTATTGCGGGAAGAATTGCAGTTTTTCTACACTTTTCTTTTCAAGATGTCGGTGAAGTTATTGTTAGCCGCGAGACGATGTTATGTGAATATAAACTTACTAATTACTTTCAGACGCAGAAGTTGCTCGAATGTCGGAACATGGGTTTCACACACACACACACACACACACACACACACACACACACACACACACACACACACACACACACACACACACACACACACACACACACACACACACACACACACACACACACACACACACACACACACACACACACACACACACACACACACACACACACACACACACACACACACATCAAAACTACTGCGAGATACCGTTTTGTCGCATTTTGGCTTTAGCTTTCAGAATATGCAGTTCATCCATTCTTTTTTTCTCAAACACACTTCTTTTCATGACCATGTATGCTTCTACTTTAATAATTTTACTTGAATTTTTTGGACCGTCTCTTTTCCTGTACCCGTTAAGACAGCTTTGCATCGATTCTTCGCACTACATGGTTTTGGAAAGATTTGTAGCACTCGATGGTTTCAATTATGTCGGTTTTGACTCCCACGCGTCTTATAATTTCAAGATTTTCGATTTCATCTGTTCTTGGCTGTTTTACTATATCTATACTAATAATTCATTTTTTTTAATTTTCCAATTTTTGTTTCGATGTGTTGTGATACTTTCCACGATAGTATTTTAAATTCTTATTCCCTGTTTCGAAAAATGTTAATGCTTCACATTGTCTTTTCGAACACGTGTGTTAACCTACTCTGTATCTATCTATCATTAGATAGACGTTTGATATTGTCACATGACTAGCTTGATGCGGTCTTTCAGCTCCACCTTATCGTGGACCAGTCTCTTCATCTTATTATACCTACAATCTTCCACATTCTCAACAATGTAGCCTATTCTACCAGTGATCTTTACTATGTTATTCACAGACCGTAATTTGTATTAAAATGTTTAAAGTATTCGGTCGAAGTAGTTTAAGTGTCCCCTAGTTTTATGTTCAACCGAAACGAATTTAGGTCTAAAAGTAAACACTGAAAAGACCAAATATATGTTAACAAGTAGTAAAATATAAGAGAGAAGAGCACCCCTGGTAATTGGAGGACACAAATTTCAAAAGGTTGAAAAATTTTAATACCTGGGCTCATTAGTTACTAGGGACAACATTATGGCCGAAGAAATAAAAGACAGGATATCTGCTGGAAACAGGTGTTACTTCTCCCTACAAGGAATATTTAAGTGTAAAAACATAAGCAGAGCAATCAAGATTCGTCTGTATAAAACAGTTCTTAAGCCAGTTGTCATGAATGGGTCTGAAACTTGGACAATGACAGTGACAGAGGAAGAGTGGTTGCGCAGGTGGAAAGAAAAGTCCTCAGGAGGGTATCTGGTGCAGTGAACCTCCAAGGAACATGGAGAATAAGGACGAATGCAGAAGTCCAGCAAATCTATGGAGAACCAGATATCGTCACCGACATAAACAAAAGTAGAATCCGGTGGGCAGGGCATGGCCAGAGAATGTCAGAGACATCCATATTGAAGAAAATTTTTACGGGGAGACCTGGTAGAAGAAGAAGGAGGGGTCGGCCCAGAAAACGATGGTTGGATGATCTTGAGGACGACCTGCGCAGGCTCGGTGTAAGAAGATGAAAACTGATAGCAGAGGATCGAGACGACTGGAGGCAGATTGTCCAGGAGGCCAAGGCTCTCTACGAACATAAGAAGAGGTTTTACGTTAATGTCAATTTTTCTACTAATATAAATTAGCAGACGTGGTTAAGTCGTTTTGTTTTGTCCATAGTCTTCTTTGCTTTACGATTTTAACATTCTTGCTGTGCAAGATTTTCCATCTCTTTCTTCGTTTGGTCCGGCTTTTCTTCTATTCAGCTTTACCTTTACATTTCTCTTGTACTCGGCTTTTTGTACTGGTTGTCTATTACTTGGGGTTATATTACGACGATTTTTCCGATTAAGGCTGTTAGATTTTACTTTATCATTAAAAGTAAATATGTATTATCATTTTATATCGTATTTCAATTTCAATTAGATCCTCCAACTTATATTTAAAACTCATTTCTTAGGCTGGCGTTCTTACTACTCTGCGGAAGCCGCCAATTAGAAAATGTTTAAATTTTTTCTTGTTTTGTTACTACAGTTCTGGTAATACTTTTATAAGTATGCTCAATCTTCTTCTTATTCTACTATCAGGGACTAGGAGAATCAATATAAAACCTAGTTTTCATTTGTTAACATGTTCTTATTTCTTTTTGTTTTAATCTTACTATTCAGAAATAATGACATTTTGAACTTTACATTTTCTGTTGTTGTTTTGTAAAAAACATTACAAAAAATGTTATTCTGTTATAAACACTGTATATATACACTAAACGATATATTTTTCCTAACCACGGCTTTTACGTCTTCAAACAGTAAACTAAAACAAAGAAACCATTATTACCTAACCTCACAAATGAAAATATTACGTATTTTTCTTTAAATTAAGAAATAGAATAATTTACGATTAGTACACTTCTCCTTCACATCGTGGTATATGGACATTATCGTACATTCAAAACATCGAAAATGTAGTGTGGGTACGGCAGAGGTGCCCATTCCCCAAAGGCAATGGCGCAATCCCCCCCAAATTTTATTTATTGGGTAGGGGGTCACAGTACGGGGGTATGGAATGACCCCCCAGTTAATGGTTGATCTTAGGGCTTTATCTAAAAAAAAGTTTTGAAAACTAAAGCCATTTAAGCAATTACTGGAACCAAAAAACTAATGTTATTCTTCCTATCAATACCAAAAGGTTTTCTAATGTGCCTAATCAATAACTAAATTATGAGAAATGTAAAAACCTGCTCAAACCTGGCCTAACATAATAAGTAGTACACCTACATTAGGCCTTATCAAGATAAATAAAATTTGGATTTGTAACTACGTTCTTTTTCTTCGCCGATTTGTTTGATTTACTATGCTTATAAGGGGGGTAATTGAACCCCTGGTTACACAACTCGCTTAAGTTTATGTAACTTCTATTTCCAACAAGGGATTATGAAAGAAAAAAGGTGATTATTAATGTCCTTGAAAAATCCGCCCCAAAAATTTCACTGGTACGACTTGCACTATTGCACCATGCTGTAGGCACCACTGGGGTACCGATATTGAGAAAGTACGCTTTATTTGTTATAAATTCGTTCAAGTTATCTGCCTTTTAAATGTGAGTTTCTTGGAGTATTTTCTGCGAAAGCTGAGAGGAAATTGAGAGTAGGCCGCCTCTCTGCTCAAAGAGGCTGGATATGTATTGACAGATTCTTTCACAGGCTCAATTTAACGGGGGCTCCTAACAGCAGAGTCAGGTATTATAATTCGCTGGTTTTTTCATTGCGTCGCAAGAAGAGAATAACCGAACAAAAGCCAGGATTGCATTGCACGGCAGTATATTGTCGCTTTTGTCGTGTATACAGCCAAATTATAATTAAGTAATAAAGCGAGCAAATCAGAAGTTAGCGACCGACGTCACGTGACAAGTAATCAAATCAAACAACGTTGTGTTCCGGCGTTTGTGCTGCCCCAGCGGCCTCGCCGACTCGCAATTATGCGTGATTAAAGACACATTGACATGCAACCGTATCGGTTATTGTCGAGCACTGATTAAATTGATAACTTTAAATTAATTAACGGCCATACAAGTAACGTAGCCTGTGTTTGGTTGGTTATTAGTTTATATACGTACATAAATTGTGTGTACCGCTAATTAGTTCGGTGTACAATTATTTAAAACTGTAATTATTGCTACAGTCTATTTCTTGATGCATATGTAATTTCTTTAATATTCATAAATTTTTTACCTCAAGAAGTTTAATTCCCTTACTTGGTACATGTTTCGGGAAGCGTATTGTATATACAAATATACAATATACAAATATACAAAATATTTGTATGACAATTTTCAAAGCACTCGACATGGAAAATACTCCAAAAGCTAATATATACACCACAACCATACACAATAGCATCAATATAAAATACCAAAACCAACAGGAAGCCATAACAACAGCCAACCAAAACACAAATACTCCATAAGATATAAAATCAGGAAAGCTGAAGATGGGAACAATACGCTTCCCGAAACATGTACCAAATAAGGGAATAAAACATCTTGAGGTAAAGAATTTATAAATATTAAATAAAATATTGTAACAATAAGACTCTGTACGGTCTGAAAGTATCGCGTTGTTGTCGTCAATTTGTAAAAATAAAAGTGTTAACTTTCGTTAAAGTTCCAGTTGCGTCGTAATTTCGTAACGAATTTCTTGCGTCATATTTGACCTCGCCAATACCTGTTTACCTGTTTTAATTCTTAATAGTGATTTTCCCGTTTCTAGGCGCCAAATTGTTTGTTCGAAAACAATTAAAAAGTTGTATAATTTCTTCGTTTAGCGTAACCGTATTTTTCGATGGTTGTAGTCGGATAAATTCAAATCTGTTTTCCCGCGAAGTCTTACTAACCTGTATTTCTTGTAGAAAGAATTTTTACGGTTAATGAAGTAAACACATAAAGATTAATAAGTGATATAATGAACAGGTATTAAAATAAGTATTGGTTTATTAATGGTCAGTTTTGCTGTTAATAATTACGATAACATGAAATTATAAAAATATATTACTTTTTTGCTTGTTATGCTCCGGCTATAAATAATTTACCACTCAGCGGTTGGCTATATTTGACTTGGGTCGTTTGATGACACACTAAGATGTCTAATTTATTTTATTCAGACATGTGGTCATTCAAAAAGTTCTTTGGATTACGGAAAAAAGGTTTCCAAAATGATTTTTGAAAGTACAATCCTTGACATCAAGTTAATTAAATATTATAATCTTTCTTTACAACAGTTTTCTTAGGTTTTAAAACAATAGTGAGTTCAGTTTACAACATAGGTTAAGTTCGAAATTGTGCATAAATCGTTTCTTATTTCTCAAAGTGTTATTAATGAATTTGAACAATCTTTTAATACTAATTATTGAATATTTTAATCATTATTCAGTATTTATAGTGTTTGAACCAAGTTTGGATATTGTGCATAAATTCCTTAAGTGTTGTGAAAAGTCTTGTGGGTGTAGTTAAGTAATTTAGTATTATACTTTACAAGTTCACTGATGTTTGATGGATTATTTTCATCAGTTTTGGTGTTCGAGTCGTCCTTCTCTTATATTGGTTTTATTTCTTATAATTCTCAGTTAATTTGGATTAATTTTGCTGAATGGTTCTGTCAATCTTGTCTCTTCATCGTTATTAATTATTTTCATTCATCTGTTTGGTTTATTTTTACTAATTTTTATGGATCGACAATTTTGTCATCTGCCCTCTTCTGATGCTAAAAATGGACTCCTAATTCGTTTTTTAACGGTTTTTATATAATAATGTTTTGTTGTCATAGTAACCAGACTACTCTCTATTGGCTGAAAGCATTTTGTACTCATTGTTATAAAGCTTGAGTTTTTGTTCAAAATGAATAAATATTTTCTAACTAAGATATTTTCCTTGTCTTATTACCAATCTGTTTATTATTATTATTATTATTATTGAATAGCTTTTCTGATGTAGTTTATTTAGATATCAAACATGATTATGTTTTGTTATCTCTGGCCTATTTTAACATTTGGCTATCATTATTATTTTTACTTAATTTTGTTATTATGTTGTTTTATGCAATTATTTTGTATTTGTATTGTTCCTTGGTTTGTTATTTTATGTTTACTTATCTTTTTCTATCACTGTTTACTGTTATTTGTGGATATTTTACAATTTTGGTTCACATCGTTTTAGGCTTACCCTGACCTATTCTTGTTACATTGTTTTTATTTTAATTTTACTCTTATTACTAGTTTTTTATCGTTTTGTTTTGGGTAGTTCACATTAATCATTGATTTACATTCCTTAGTATATCTGACATTTTACTGCTTTTTGTAACTAATTTTATAACTTTAACATGATCTGTTCCTTATGCTTTTATCCCCATTAATATAACTTATTCTTAATAATATTTCAACAATTTTAACATTTGAAGATTTCTACTATCACTATCATCTTCTCTGCATTTCCTTATAACATCATTACAATCATTTCTCTTTTTTTTATCTACCCTTCCTTTATACCATATTATTGGTTTGAAGTTTGGCTTAGTTCTTTTAATTATTACTTCTAACTAAAAACAATATTATTTTGACTAACATTAATTGTTTTTTTTATATTGACTAACAATCTAATTTAATGATATTAGTTCCTTTTCACCACTAAACTCTCTAATTATTCACTTCTTTGAGTGTTTTTATATATATTTTTTGTGGTTTCATTTTAATTCTAGTTACCCACTTTCCTTATGCACTCTCACTTCTAGATGAGTTCTTGCTTATAATTATTTATGTTTGTTTATCTTTGGGTTACACTGGCACTTTGTAAAGTTTCACAGTACTTTTTAGTGTTTACAGTGGTTATTCCACATTATTTAATTTCTTTACCTTAATTCACTTTGGTGTAATCACCCTTATTATAATGTTAATTGGTAAATCACTTCCTACTCCTATCATGTACTCTTGGTTCATTTTAGTTTGATTATTGGTTTTTTATTTATTACATTTCACTTTTGTTCTTTGTATCATGGTCTGTGTGTTATATTGTTTGTTTAATTCTTTATTATTCTATATTTACTTAATTGCTATTACAATATTTTCTTTGGGCTTGTACTTTACATGAAACGGTACATTTAATAATATTTTCTTAATTCATGTGTTTATTTCATTTCTTTTGTCATTGGGCCAATCACTTGGGTTGGGTCATAGTCATTTGTCTCGTATACGTTATAGTCATTTTATTTTTCTTTATTTAAAATTGTTAATTCTTCTTTATTTCCATGCTTTTTACTTTATATTTCTACTCTGGTATTGGGGCTGCTTTTGGTATCGTAACAATATGCATAATGTGACATGCACATCATGAAGTGTGTAATAAAAGAGATCTGATTTATTATCGGCAGAAGACATGATTATGGGTAGCGAAGTGGTTAAGAAATGTGAATGGTTAAGAAATTATTAATAGTAAATTAAGAACTTAGGTTTAACGTAATATTAAGAAAATAACGAAATAAGCTAGTGTCCTGTTAGTGAAAAAGTGTGTGCGTCAGTGAAATACTGAATGTATATGCGTGTGTCCGTAAAAACACATGTTAGAAAATAATTAGCATTCTGCCCATTCATGGACCGCTGCTCGGTCAAGTGGAGTGTGCAGAATCGTGAAACAGTACTCACGAATAAATAAACTTTAATAAATTCAACCATTATGGATCCTAATTATGCTTTCAAGTGGATATAATTCATAATTCAAGCCACGTGGTGCTGAAGATTGGCGATTGCCGGAAGTTGGACATTTTAGCACGTCGTCTGCATGTTATAAAGCGTTTCGAACATTTTTGTTTTGATATTGCAGACAACTTATAAAGTACAACCATACTGGAGGATTCGTTTTTCAGACATAACATCATTATGGCGTACTGCAACTGTCATGCTTAAATAGATGTCACGAATTTTTGACATCGATACAAGAAGGCCGCGTTAGCTAACATCCGTTAGGTCAAGTGCACGATGGCTTGGGTTCTAATAACCTGGGTTAAGCGCTGCAGCAATGGAGAATATTCCAATAACACCTCGAGAGCGACGAGAACGGGAGACGGCATCAAGATTATCTGTAGAATTTTTAGGTAAATAAATATTTTTATATATAACTAAACATTTTTCATATATCCGTTAATAATTAAATATTTTCATTAATAGGTTATTAACACATATTTTTAACATTTCAATGTTACGTTTTTCGGGAATAACCTCCGCGTTCCGTACGCAGTGTTGTATAATAATGGTATAACTTCTACGTGCTTCACTTTTGCAAGAGAATGAGTCATTATGTTTTAGTTTACTCCGTCAAGTGCCTGTTATTAGTATATGAAACGCGCGTTTCCTAGTATTTTATATTTCTGCCTGTGTAACTATGGCGTCAGACTAAATTCTTGATAGGTATACTCCCTGTAGCTATTACAAATTGACATAGTTTCGCGTTTAATTGTTTAAACTCATCACGTTTAGTCCTGAGCCACCATCAGCACCAAGGACGTGAAGAACTAATTCCTTCATTAATATTGTTTGAAAAGAACATTTAACAACATTTTACTAACGTTTAAAGACGTTTTTACTAATCGTAAAGACTTATATTCATGAACATTGAGAAAGACTCTAATTGTGGTATAATTCATAGCACGTTCTGTGGACACAGTTAAAGCTATTTTCATGGTCTCAAATGTGTTTCAGCACTATTTTTTATGAAAAAAGTTATTTTGTTTAATTACCTTTCAAACCAATTAATTATAATAAATAACTTTGAACATTACACATATTTAAAAACCTATATTTTCTTTTAAATGCAAATTAAAATCATAGACAACTCACTTTATTTCAAATACATAAAAATAATAATAATAAAGTTTTTATGTTTAAAATCTGTTGTATAAATAAATGTATTAATGCGTAAGAGCTTTTGCAATTTCATTACAGAACCCAACCTGTATTGTTTCAATATATCTGTACAGCTAAAATAGTTAGACATAAAACGGGTGTCTGGCGTTTTGTCAAAACATCTCATTGGGCATGCGTTACTTTGACGCGTTGTTTGCGGAACAATTATTTGTGTTCAGAACATCTGATGGTTGGTGTGTCACATGGTTTTGTGAGTTGTTGGTCACTCACACCCCACTTTCTGCACTGCTATCCCTGCCCCAACTACGATATGCGCGAACCGTTTCATGTCTTATGATTTCATCTGTATACAACGTATACAGATAAGTAGCCTTCCTTCTCTCAAGTACTTGCTCCTCGTCTCATACCTGTTCTGCCAATCACCATTTTCAAGTTGTCTTTTTTATGATCCCACTTCTTCGTTTCTCAAGATCTTCTGGGTTCCTCTCCTTCTTCTACATATAGAACTCCAATCCGTTGCTTTCGCTATGCTTGCAATAGGTCTGCTTGTCTTCTCCTACTTGTCAGTACCATATTATAAAAAAGCTCTTTTCTTCTCCATAGGCATTGTAACGTGTATTTATTTCTTCGTCGGCCGTTGTATCCATCTTACTCAACAACTTTCACAGAAAACCATGTTCAGCTGTTTCAGTTCTGCTTGTGTTCTTTTCGTTTACTACCCAAACGGTCTACTGCTGTGTACACCAAACACTACGTACGCATTGCTCTAGCAATCTTAACTTGGTGGTTTGTGTGATACACATAACTCATAGGACAGGATTTTGTTGTTTAATGAAATTCCAACACCGTTGCGGCAGTCTTGCTTTATAGTTTTCCGAATTCTTCTTTGCCGTCTGGCCTGACATCCATGTAGAGACATCTTTTAGTATTCCGACTCCAGACAGTAAATTACAGTCGGGAAAAACAGTTATACCTGATGCAATTTTGATTTTTATTTCATCACCGCTATCTTCTTTCTTCAACAAACAGGTTACCGAATTTTCTGACTCGGTTTTCCGGTACCTACCTCAATATTGAATTTAAAGTTCGCTTCCTCTGTCCCCTATTACCACAGACTTATTTATTTTTTGTAAATCTAGCGCTTTTTACCTAGAAAATATAAAAGATCATAAGTTATTGTTAATTTATGTAAAATCGATTTTTGTTTGTAAGTTACCAGGTATTAGTGACTGACAGACTTTTGTAATTTCAATGGTTTTAACCTCTACGTCGAAGTATTTTAAAGAGCAATATCGTGGAAAATTAACAGCAACGAGTGAGTTGTCTGAGCGACCCCTAGTATTAGAAACAAGAGGTCATTGGCAATTCCATTGTACTGGGGAAAATCCAAAGGGTAGCAAGCAGGGGTGCCGGTGGGACGAGTGAAAGTCAAGTACAGCAGGCTTACTTCACTGCTACAGCTTGCGTCTCTCCGTCCTTTCACTGACAATATACCTGTGCTCGGTACACGAAACCGTATTTTATCACGTTTGTTTAGATTGGGGGGAGGAGGAAAGTGTCATTGTAAAGGTGAACTGAAATGTGTCGGCTGAAACCGTCGACGGACAACCGGTTTCGGTCACACACTCCCTGTGTGAAGAGCTTCCTCTCAGTGATCTCTCTCTCTCTCTCTCTCTCTCTCTCTCTCTCTCTCTCTCTCTCTCTCTCTCTCTATGTACACACACGCGTGCGCGCATACACACACACACACACACACACACACAGAGAATATTATATATATATAATATATGTACTTTCTGTATATAATAATTATATATATAGGCCTATATAATTCATAAAATATATGAATAATTTATATATATATATAAAATATTCATATTTCCTCACGATTATTCTTGTTAATTAATAATAATAAATAGGCCTAATTGTTATTTTGCATAAGAACATATTTGTTTTATATAATTTTTTTACAATGTTTCAACAGTATTTTGAACTCTTATCTCACAAATACATAAAATTATTATAATAATATTTTTTGTAATTTTTAAGGTCATAAAAGTGAACCTTCAAGCAAATCTGGAAAAATCGTCGTCGTCGTCAGGCTTTACGGCTTAGGCTAGTAGTCTGTTCCAGTCTCAATGGAAGTCATCTAACCATCGCTTACAGGGTCTTCCCACACTTCTCTTCACCCTTGGATGATAGTCAAGGGCTCTTCTTGGAAATCTAGTTGGATCCATTCTCTCTACGTGTAACTGCCATTCCGTTTTGTAACGGAAGATTTTCTCGTATAAGCTTTCAGGTACACCAACAAGGTGTGTACACCAACAACATGGTGTTAGGTCCATTCTAACAAGATCGTTTCTGATAAGATCTCTCCTGATTCAACCCTTTACAGTCCTCAAGAACCTCATTTTCGCTCCTTGTATTCTACATATATCTTTGGCCTTTATAATCCAAGTCTCACTACCCAGGCCACAGCCCAGGCCAGGTCTCAGTAGTTGAGGTATGGCCATTACATTATAATATTTAAATTGGGTATCTTTCCTTGTCTTTAAATATGTAATGATACAGCCACAAGGCGACTGGAAGAGACTAATTTTGCTTTCAACCTCCTTATCATCTTGGTATGTGATGATACTGTATGTACTTGAAATCTGGCACCTGTTCCATTGGCGAGTCCTGAATGACAATCTTTGTTCTAATCTTTGCCCCAGAAAAGCCATAACTTTTGTTTTGGATAAGGAAATGGTTTGATTGTAATCTGCCAAAATGTCAGTAAGATAAAACAACGACCTTGGAAAAATTTAAACATAAAATAAATTAACACCTCAATAAATCCAAATCAATACAAAAAACGATAGTATTTTCAAAATTACTAATTTAATAAAATAATAAATATTTATATTATAATTTTGTCTATTCATTTATATAGCATATTTTTGTATACACACAAAACTTAGGCAAAAAGTGATAAGTGTGGGGCAGAAAGTGTTCCTTGAATGAACAATGTGTAAGTGAAACTTGACCCTCGTGAAGTCTCGTAGAACAATTTTACTGCCTCTTCTCCTACCTGCAAGTATTGCCTCACACTCTTCATTCTGGAAACAGAAGATCTAGTTCCTTATATACTGAGCCGATACGTCTGAATATAGTCATTGTTCAGATCACGTTACGCACAGGTGAGCTCTCCCCCCTCTCTCTCCACCACTTCTTTATGGTACATTGCTCTGTTACCACAATTATAAACTCATTCGTAATTTAGGATGGGATTAGTGGATAATTTGTCAAGATGCTCTGCTTATTTGTCTCTAGTAAGTTTAATACAGTTTTTATTAACATATAAGATAATATCTGATAGGAAAATTTGTTCGTCACGTGGATGCACACAAAGAAGTCAATCTAACGATATCAGCCACAGTAATTATTCTTAATAATTTATTTTTCAGTAAGTAATGTTTATCAATTGAAATAATAGATTTTAAGCCAATGAGTTTTTTTTTTTTTTTTTTTTCCTATCAATCACTTATATTGTTTTGACGATTTTAAATACTAAATTGAATAAACAATAGATTCAGTATCAAGTTTAATAATTAAAACACCTTGTCTTAGAAAATAATTAAACTAATTCCTTTTTAAACTGGAACATTCATGTTGACTCATGTTGAACATACAATCGGTTGACTCATGTGTATTAATACAATCATCATAATACTGTTGCGACATTACAGAACAATCTACGTGTTTCTCGAATGTTCCAGAGGAATCCGGCTGTAATGTTGTGTGCGTACGTGATTTCAACATGTGTTCGCGAGACTTTTATAGACGTCGCCAGCCGCGCGGACTGTGTCAATGCCGCAATCAATTACGTCCTAGTGTAGCTTTGTTAATGCGTATTATGGATGTTTCTGGATTTTCGGAGGGGTATAAATACAAGTACTCAGCGACGTTCAGTCCAGTTGAGTTGCGATATATTCGAGTGCGGTTCGTAGTATTGTGGCTAAGTGTTATGTGCTTTATAATTGTGCGTGACAATTGTGATACAATTGTGTTTTATATCAGTTGACATTTTTATTGCGTGTGAACAATTTTTATCCGATTTGTTGTAAGAGACTATCTTGTAGATTACAAACTGTTTAATTGTAATAATTAAAGCTGTGATTAGTGACTTAGGCCTAATTGGTGTCTTGTATTTTGTTCTCCACTGTATCATACGACGACAACTAGACCGTCCAAAAATACAGTTCTATTTTTGAAAGTTTACACTACTATGCACGTGTGTGTGTGCGCGCTCGCGCGCTCGCATACGTGTATCCATAAAAGGTAAATGATTTTTCCTACTTTCGTTAACGTATTCAGGTTAAGAAAACGTCGCCAACCCTCACGATTACATAAAGATTTACGCTCCTGAACATTAAATATTATTTTTTATAGACGCTTATTTATTGAAACGTCGAAGTAAACTAAACATTCTTTATCTTACAGAATGAAGTGGATACTTTTGAAATGTTCATTTAAGTAAGAGGTAGGTCATCATTATTTTTAGCAACGAGTACACCAAAAATGGCTTGCTCCGGTCCTCAAGCAGACAAACTAGAGCTGGTCACTCTATTGCTTTATTAGATTTTCCTCGTCACTCATTTCCTTTGGTTTACTGTATAACTAAATAATTGGGATGCGGTAGTCATTCCAACCATTTCAGCCGATACTGGGGAATCCAATCGAATAATATTTAGTTCCTGCCATTTTTCACTGCATTGTCCTTACGATCTTGAGGAGTATACCTGCCACGTGCCTGGGAAGTCTTATTTCTGCCGCTCGAATGCGACTGGCCTGGGATTTCGTTAAAGTCCAATTCTCAGACCCATAGAGAAGAATGGGCAGGGTTCTGCATCACCTTGCACAACTTCGGGCGAGTTTCTTTATTCGTCAGTTTTAGAGTTCTTCTGATGGTCCAATACATATAGTTATTTTGGTTATTCACCACGTCATTGTTTAAAATATCAGACACATCGTAGCCCAAATATTAAATATCCATATGGAGAACCATACATGACTTTCATATTCTAAGATTTATATTTAAAGTAATTTTTGAAATGAAATATTTCCATAGAAACTACTTCTTCCTTCAGACTTAACCACCGTACTATGGTCACTAACGTATACAACCTCACGTTAGCGCACCTGATTTTCACTGATGATGGCAGTCGATGGCACTGCCGAAATGTTTTCTGGTTTTGTAGAAAACTTTGGACCACAGCGAAACAGCCTGGGAAGGAATTTTAACAACAAACTACTTCTTTGTTGCCGATAACGTAGTACACATATACAAAATTATCCCCTCCTCCTTCAACTATCATTTTCATTTATAGAAAATTACCCCCTCCCCCTTCAATACCCTTTTCATTTATAGACATTTCATCTACCTTTCTATAGTGGATTATTACGGTCTTCTTTTCAGGATACTTTATTTATCAAAATTAAGTACTTTATTCTTGTTAAAACGTAAAACGTTGCAGGTAAACTACCCCTTCCCCTTAACCGATCTTCACCAAAATCAATAAACTTTGAGTCTTCTACAACTCAGACATATATGCAAAACATTATTTGATTTCGTTTGAATTTGTGGCAGTTATTGTTCGTCATATAAAAAATTCTACACACACACACACACACACTCTCTCTCTCTCTCTCTCTCTCTTTTTTGGAAAATGACTTTTCTTCATGTTCTGAGGATAGTACAAGCAGAACCACCCTTTTCTCGAAAACGATTTTTTCGTCATCACCATACTTCAATTTCCTTACGGATCATGGAAGTAAAAATTGCTAACCTGCTACAGAACAGTACAATATACAATATTTTTTTCTCGTATGCGATCAGCTCCATGAAAAGCGATCACCTTGGTCTTCAATGTAGACGTCTGTAATCCGATTTCCTTGCAGATTCGATGCAATGAATAAAAAGTAGGTAGTCAAAAAATACCAATTAGTACTGAACTCCATGTTGACGTATCCAATAAAAGTCGCAATGTTTGGAAACATTTAGTGGCGTAACTGAATGTCTCGTTTACAATTTATTACGTAATTTTCCAGATAAACTATGTGCCATGTTAATGAATTTATTAAATAATCTTGATGTGTTCCGAAGCCAAGAATTTACTGCTGCAGAATTGTTGTTAAGACAATTTACTTTACAATGCACATCGTGGTAAATTAATAAAGTTAGCCTACTCATATAACCTAAATTGTTAAGTGAAATATTCTTATGAATTTTAATTTTAGAAACAATGAGAGTTAGTACTAGAAATATCAAAGAACACGTTAGTTAGAGTAGAATATACAGCCAAAATCCTGGTTATGTTTTTAAAAATACTACAATTTCTGAATTACAAACCAACGTATTATTTATTTATTTTTTAATGTTAACCGTGGTGTATTCCGGAAGATAACTCTTTCCACTTAGTACAAAATATTTTAGTATACTTTATTCAATTGTTTGCCTCTGCTCTGTGTCGACCCGTTAGGGCCATTACTTTATGGAATACTGGCAGAATTTGCCTGTTTTTACAACTTACGTGATAGGTTATATTTCAGGTTTCACGTCACAAAAACAATCGTACAGCAAAACACTCCCAACATAAGTGACATTTTGAAGATGATCCTAGTCTCGTGTCCATTTACCGTCGTGTTACCGATGAGCGATGCCCGTGCCCCCTATAATAAAATTACCCGGCTCATTGTATTATGATGAATGCTAATTTCGTTGTGTAGGACTTACAACGATGATACTGCCAGCAAACTATTGTTAGAACATTCGTTTAGGCGTTATTGTCGTGGTCTGTTAGAGCAGTATTGATCAGTAGAAAAGGGTATGGAAGGGATAGTTACTGAGTAAAATGTTTTAATAATTATTATAATTAGAAATGCCTTCACTAGGAGGATGCATAGTAAATAATATTAATTTTATTTTAATTATGCCGTTACAAATTTTGAGCAGATTTTCATATTACGAAGCCCCTCTGAGTTTATTCACGCAGTTTAGTGCAGAATAGTGATTTGAACATTTAAAAAACGTTGATGCTGACGATGAAAAAAGTTATTTAATAATCATCATCGTCATCGTCGTGTCATCACTGCCTCCACCATCACTGCAATAATTAATTTTATTATTTAATTTTAATTGCTCTTATTTATTTTAATACAAGTTTTTATCATCTAATAAAAATTAGATGCTGCGTTATGCTGCGGTCAGCTGAATTGATTTTGAGAAATAAGTTAAGCAATTTAATTTCTTTTTTTTTATAAAAGTAAGGTGAGTTTATTTTCATAAAAAGAAGTCATAAATAAATATATGAACGACGTCTATAATTATACCAATTTATTGTCTCGGTACTTGATTCTTAATTTCGAATATCGTTTAAAAATTAACTTTAGTAAATTTAATAAAATTTTAATTTAAATAATTAAACTTTGATATGTGTATCTATGGTTGGTAAATAGTCTTGGAGGCGGTACTGGTTGCCAGCGCCTATTTGGAAAGAAAACTAGTGAGTAATGCCTACTGTTTTCTGATGAAGGACGATGTTCGAATCAGCTGCATTATGTAGACGACATGAGAGGGTGAAGGACGGGTCTCGACCAGCTGGAGTCTCCGGCTAGTCTCCGGTTAATCGGAACATGCTGGCTAAACGCGAAAACCCCTACAGAAAACTGGCTTGACCAGTAGGTCAAAGAAGGCAGCCTCTTCATCTGGCGAGTCTAGGTACGGCTAACCGCTCTTCGCTGGTGAAACAGATTTATTTAGAGGCAAAAAACGAGAGGGACAAATAGGTGCAGATTGGGCGAGAAACAGAATACGATTTTTGGTACATTCCTGACAGGAAGGAATGAGAAGTAGTGAAGAAAATGCTGAAATACAAGAAGCTGGCTAACTGAAGGGAAGACCATGTTAGAGGTCAAACGCCTCACCCAGGGTATCATGGATTAGTGTTGGAATCGAATGAAGGACCCCGGCGCTTGACACCAAAAAGGGATGGCAGAGAAGAAGAAGAAGAAGAAGAAGAAGAAGAAGAAGAAGAAGAAGAAGAAGAAGAAGAAGAAGAAGAAGAAGAAGAAGAACTACTACTACTACTACAAAAACAAGGAGAAGAAGCTTTAAAAAAATTAACAATTCTATTCATTCAGCATCTTCCATTTATGTTTCCACGTTTCCATACCATTTTTTGCCATGAATTTAATTTTTATTGTTCCAGTGGTCCAGAAAAGTGTGTGTGTGTGTGTGTGTGTGTGTAGAATTTTTTCTATGGCGAACGATAATTGTCGTAAATTCAAACAGAATCAAATAATGTTTTGCATGCGTTCCTGAATTATAGAGGACTAAATGCCTATTGATTTTGGTGAAGATCGGTTAAGAGGAAGTGGTAGTTTACCTGCAACGTTTTATGTACCTGCAACAAGAGTGAAGTAATTTAATGTTGATAAATATAGTATCCTGAAAAGAAGGTCGTAATAGTCCACTGCAGAAAGGTAGATGAAATATCTATAAATGAAAAGGGTAGTTGAAGGGGGGGATAATTTTTTATATGTGTACTACGTTATCGGCAACAAAGAAGTAGTTTGTTGTTAAAATTCCTTCCCGGGCTGTTTGGCCGTGGTCCAATGTTCTGCAAAACCAGACGTTTTGGCAGTGCCATCGACTGCCATAAACAGTGAAAATCGACTGTGCTAACGTGAGGTGGTATGCGTTAGTGACCACAGTACTATGGTTAAGGCTGAAAGAAGTAGTTTCTATGAAAATATTTCATTTCGAAAATGATGTTAAATATAAATCTTAGAACATGGAAGTCATGTATGGTTCTCCATACCGATATTTCCAGTGGTCAAGAAACCGGAGTCTCGTTAAACAGAAGCCTGAGAGGACCACCACGAATATCTACTGTTGTGTTATTTATTATATATATGTCGAAATTCTGCACGGATCTGTTATGATACGGCTTCGTCAGTGACATGAACAGATGACGTTTCGTTTGATAACAACATAATTCAAAACAAACCATTAACCGCACCTGCATCTGAGGGCAGCTGTGTTTATTAATGACTATAATGACGCGACTGCAGAGAACGTGAGAGTGGAGTGGAGGAGGGTTAGTACGCATCGTGTACTCGCGACCGGTCGTATCGTGAAGCAGTTGGCACGACTGACGTCATTTGGCTGGTGTAGTGAGCGCAGCGCGCGCAACTCCACCACTACGCCACTGTAAATATCGGACGGGGAGGATGGATCGTTGTGTTTCCACCCGGTCGCGGCCAATCTCATTCATAGATTTTCAAATTTCATTCATGCCGGTCTGTCGGCCAAACTTATTGTACATACACGACCTTGGCGTCGATTCCATCACCGTTCAAATGATTACTTACTTGCTTATGCGGCTTTTATAGTTCGTTTTTCGGGTTTTATTAGAACATACTGAGTAGCAGCTTGACCAGCTACAACATGTTATAATATACGACTCGTATACTGCTTATTTATGTTATCTCTGTAGTTGATATTTAGACCAACTACCGTATAGATGCCATCTTTTTTAAGATGCCGTTTTTGTTACTTTTATTTTCTTATTTAAGCTGTGTGTGTGTGTGTGTGTGTGTGTGTGTGTGTGTGTGTGTGTGTGTGTGTGTGTGTGTGTGTGTGTGTGTGTGTGTGTGTGTGTGTGTGTGTGTGTGTGTGTGTGTTATGGATGGATTCAACGCCGGAAAGAATACTTTCTTTATCAAAGAAACCCATACTTCACGTTCCGTAATGTTTACCATTTCCATTTTTATTTATAACTATTTTGTACTTTATATAATTGTTTAATATTTATATGACTTTACCTCAATATGTATTTTCCTTATTTGGAACGTGTTTCGGGAAGCTTTGTGTTCCCATCCTCAGCCTTACTAGTTTTTCCCATCCTCAGAAGGTAAATCATATAAATATTAAATATATTATATACATCAATAAATAGACTGTAGCAAAAAGTGTTTGAATTTATAATTGTTTATTTATCTCCAAATAACTTCACGTTTACCTTACATAATGTACAGATATTTATTGTTATTTGGACAAGTTTCGGCCATCGTGTAGTATACATCGAGAGAAAATGTAGCCTATTGTGTAGGAATAAACTTTTTGAATTTATGCTGTACTTTCAAATAGCATAATTGCAAACAGCCAAAGTTAAATTGCAAATGGGTACGACAGATCCTTTTAATGCCACGAGAGGGTTAAAACAGGGCGATGGGCTGGCACCAACTTAGCAATCGAATATATGATCAGAAAATTGTCAATTGATAGGAATTCAACATTAGAACATAAAATGGTCCAGATCGTAGGATATGCAGATGATATTATTATTATGGCTTGATCCCAAGGAAGAGCAAAAGAGACTTTCCAGGAACTCAAAGGTGAAGCAGAAGAGATAGGATTACAGGTGAATACAGATAAAACAAAGGTTATGATCACCACTCGAAGGAAAACCAGGAAACCTGAACAATTTGAAATCGAACCACTAAACATGGAAATAGTTAATCGATTTAAATATTTGGGATGTTGGATGACAGAATACAATGAAGAAATAAATGAAATAAGGAAAAGGATACAGGCCGCAAATAGAGCATATGATTCGTTGACAACTATATTCATGACAAGGAATATTCGCCATCAGTCCAAGGTCACGTTATATAAAGTTATGATTATATCGGTCATAACATATGGCAGCGAGACTTGGACTCTGAACAAACAAGCCACTAACATAGTCAGTACCTTTGAAAGGAGAATTTTGAGGAGAATATATGGACCAATCCAAGTCAATGGGATATGGAGAATGTGTCTCAATGAGGAACTGTAGAAGCTGTATAAAGGTAATGATCTGGCCACCACCATCTCACTGCATAGATTGCAATGGGCAGGTTCAAGATTGCAAAAATCGTGTTCGAGATAAGGGCTGATTCTGATTGTACTATCCTCAAAACATGAAGAAAAGTGTGTGTGTGTGTGTGTGTGTGTGTGTTCATGAAATGGCCCTTCTTACATACATGCATAGGTATTAAGTTGGAATTAAAGTCTGTGTAATTATGATTGTGTGAAGTCAGGTGTCGGGCGTAATTAGATTTGATGCTGTTATCATTTCTTATTTTCTTGGGTATATGTTCCCGTAAACGTTTGAGGAAACCTCTCCCTGTCTGTCCAATATAGAAGCAATTGCAATCATTGCATATTAACTTATACATACCCGTTTTTTATTCTGGAGGTGTGTGTTTTCTCGGGCTGAGAATACTTAGTAACTTATTATTAATTCTGAATGAAATAGTAAAACTATTAGGTCTATTATTCAATACAGAGGACAAAATTAGTCTACAAGCTTTATGCCTAAGATTTTCTTTCATGAATGCCTTGGAGGAGTTTGAAATTTATAGTGCATACTCAAACCTAAGCAGTCGCGATTTCGTGTTAAATGACCAACTGAACTTTGGATCCAACCGCTTGTACGATACCGCCTTGAGTCTGCTCGCTAAGACTAGGATTAGGTAGCAACCGCTCAGTAGGAGATTGAACTTGAACGGGTGCGCACCAAAATTCGCGTACAGTTCATATGCAAATTTACATTTTTATTATGTAACGGTCTCGAAAGAATGATATAGTATTGTTTTTTATTTTAATATCTGATGATGGAGCATAGTCTCCGAAACGCGTCATAGCTGAGATTTACAAGAAGTCACAAGGCGGATAATTGAAGGTAAAATAATTTATTAAAAAAACATTATGTTATGGGGCACTGCACGCGTTTCCTAGCGTTCAGGGAATACCTAACAGCCGTTTGTGGTTGATTCTCATGACAGATTAGACGATGCCCATAATCTTGGCGGAAAATGTTTGCCCGGTCTGATGTAGTTGACCACTACATAGTCTACAAACGCTGTTGCTTCTGTTGGCAGATCAGGCATAAAACCTCAACAAATGCATCTTCCACCTGGCCGGGGTCTAAGTGTCAGAGGCAAGACGACCAGCTCAGCCACTTCCCCAAGATTGAAGTTTTGTCTTGGTACAACTTGGTTAGGTCGAGTTGCCGTATTATGACCGGGTGGGATGGCAGCCCACACGTCTGGCAGTTGGCCACACTTCAGCCACAGCAACATGGATGGGCTCTTCAAAATCGGCTACTACTGTGGCTGGCAATAGACGTTTCCCTATCTCGGCGCATTTCTCAACCATATGTAGACCCTAAAAGTTGCATCGTACACAGCTCGTATAGACCTTCTGGAGGTTGTAAAGTGTCCCTTCAAGTCCCTTCGATCGCCGCATGGAGCTTGCATGGACCCCAAACGTTGCCTCATGCGCAGGTTGTATAGACCTTCTGGAGGTTTTAAAGTGTGCCTTCAAATTCCTTCGACCGCCACTGCGCAGCTTATATAAACCCACCTGGACTTCTCAACAGAAGAAATTAAAAACGGTCTAATCGTAATGCTAGTCATATTACCCTACAACTACATCATCAGCCTCTTGTAAAACTACACGAGTCGGATTCCATTGTGATTGTCTTAGCCACGTTTCCATAACGCTGATTCAAGTGTAAAATTGAAGAAGACCGCTGCGAGGATGTCACGCTATCTAACTCCAGTGTTAATGCAAAATGTAGAAGTTAGTTTATCATATATTCTGACCGCCGCTTTGGATATTTCCAGTAACGTTTACCAGTCTCGTCAATTTGAGTAGTATCCCAAACAACTTTTGAATGGTCATCACGTGCCTTCTGTTGACACTACACAAGAGAGTTGGACAATCTATACATAAATAATACAGTACAGGTTAATACTGAGCTCACATGATATCTCACGTATATGTCTGAATATGAAAATCAGTCGGCTGTTGACTAGCAGACTCTAAATCCCCACATTAATAATCTCCTAAAGTGTCATCAGCATAACTAAGAATTCTGTCGTAGACTACGTCAGAGAGAACTCTCATCACATCAGTCGGGTTAAACATAGAAGAAACTCTTGTCGGTAATGTACTAATTTTATAGTACTAGTAAAGAAGAAACTCTTTATAGTACTAATGTTATAGTGCATTATAAATTCTTACCTGAGAGACAAATCTTGAACTGCTGGTATTGTCTCAAAATGCTAAAACATCAGAGAAGAAACGTGACAAAAAGCCGAAGAGGAGGAAACTCCTTCTTCCGTCATCGTGACAATGCAACAGCTGTGACACAATGCTTCTGATTTGTTTTTTGGAACTGTACCTTTATCCGTTCCTGCAGTAGATTTTCGATGTTTTTAATATGCGATTATATCGATATATTACGATGTGGAAAAGAAGAAGCGTACTAATTGTAAATTGTCATATTTTTTACTGCAAAGCGAAAATACGCGTTGTTTTCATTTGTGAGGTTAGGTGACAATGGTTTTTGGTTTTTTGTTTACTACTGAAATAAATAAAAGACATGGTTTAAGAAAACATAACGTTTAATTAAATCCTTAAATTTTTAGTGACCGTCAATCAGTGAATGTTTTAGTGGATGGTTAGTGAGGATCGGTCAATAATACAACTTTTAGTTATTTTGCGTCGACGTTTCGACAATATTTATTGTCATCTTCAGGACCTGTGTATGAAATAGAGAGAGAGAGAGAGAGAGAGATTGAGGAAGCATGTGAGAGAGATTATGACCGACATATATTTGAACTACGTTGACTATGGTATTCTGTATAGACCAAGTTCCAGGTAAATAACATTGACCAAAATGTAAATATTAAGTAATAACCATTTTCATATAATAGATCTGTTATCTATAATGTTGTGTTATAAAGTCTGTAACCCTTTAATACAAGTTGGTAAATCATTTCTGTTATCGTGTGCATAATTCTCTATTTATATGAGGATGATAGTGTAATAAAAATGGTGAGTGTTTTAGAGTGCCAATCGTGGACAATGAACAAATGAGAGAGAGAGAGAGAGAGAGAGAGAGAGAGAGAGAGAGAGAGAGAGAGAGAGAGAGAGAGAGAGAGAGAGAATGTGAGAGAGGGGGAGAGAGAGTGAATGAAGAGATATAATGAGAGAGAGAGAGAGAGAGAGAGAGAGAGAGTGAATGAAGAGAGATAATGAGAGGGAGGGAGAGAGAGTGTGAGAGCGAAGGGTGGAAGAGTGAGAGAGGAAAGAAGGGAGACAGTGAGTGAGATGTAGAAGAGAGAGAGAGAGAGGGAGAGAGAGAGCGAGTGAGTGAGTGGGGTGATAGTGAGTGATAGATCGATTTCAGGTTAGAGTGAGAGGCTGTGAGGACTGGCGGGGGGAGCATGGGTGAAAGAGAAGGGTGATTGTAGACACATACATAAATTACATTATTCTATAGTACTCTTGACTATATTTTACAATATGATTACAATTACCGTATTATCCAAGTTTACCTGTTAGTAGAATTTACCAGAAACTTTTGTTTGTAACCTTTGTCAACTATCTGATTTAAGTCGTAATGTTTTACAATATTGTGTAAATTGTATGTTTCTAAATTATGATTGTTTGTTAACACCAGTAGGGAGTGAAACATGGTAAAAATAACTTTTAATAATTACGTAGTGAACATCCCCTAATCTGTTTTAGTTATAGGTAATATATTACTTTGCTATATGTTGACTGTTGTAGGTATAAACAATTTATGTACCAATCTAATATCCAATTGTTGATTACTGTTTGTTTAATTAATTAAAATAACATTATATTTAGTAATTTAAATTGTATTACTGTATAAATTAAGTGCTCTCATACTATAATTTGCTCGCTTTCTTAAAGATAATTTGAAGATGTAAACAAACTATCATAAGTCTTCACATACAAAATGATACATACATACGCACGCACACACTCACATCACCAACACGTTCACCCAAATATTTAATTGTTTCGTTATGTTTGATATTTCTATTGTATTTCATACACAGGTCCTGAAGATGACAATAAATATTGTCGAAACATCGACGCAAAATAACTAAAAGTTGTATTATTGACCGATCCTCACTAACCATCCACTAAAACATAACGTTTAATGTGTATATACAATGCTTATAACACAGTAATACTTAAAGAACCTAACGCTGTTGAGTTGACAAATTAACAAAACAACAGCAAATGTAAACTGAAAAATACAAATATTTATGGTTAATGGAAAACAAAAAAACAATGTATTAAGGAATGACAACATACGCTCTACATATTGTACATAATGGACGTTTTTTTTTGGTTAGCCACAAAAACGAGTACTTGTTGGAAAACGAATATTACGGGAAAACGAGTTCTGCCACAAAAAAGTGACATGTATAGAAATAGGTAACATGTATAGTTGGATCACCCCGCCTTACTTTCGAGTTGGGTTTTTTTTGTAGTTTCCGCCAAAAAAAAGAGTTTTACATTACACACGTATCGCTTTCCATGTGTAATTTCAGTTCTCATGATAACCTAACAACATCAACTTTTGGCGTCACAGGTATGCAACTGATACACTACTGCTACAATCATTTTTCATTAAAAAAGGACTAAGAACACCAACTGCAATCACCAGCCAACTATTTTGCAACATACGAAATTAAAATTTATATAATTCTTTTACCTACATAAAATTATGTGCGGTATTCACTAAAGATTGAAGCCAAACAATCGCATATCGATACAGCGAAAATGACTGCAGGAACGGATATATGTACAGTACCTTTGTTTTTGACCTGATCAACCATAACTGTGCTTCCTCAGCCACCTGGGTCCACCAGGCTTTTCTTCTTTTCTATGCTGAAGTCTACTTTGGAAAAAAACACAGTTACCAACGACTGAAAATATTCAGGAAACTCACAGATGGATTGTTTCTAGAAGTGGCAACTACGGTAGTTACATTAGAATTGGAGTACTTGAAGAAGAAGAAGAGAAGCTTTCAGATTGCAGAGGAGCATCTAAAATAATTCCAGTTTTTTATCTGACTTTCTGTTCCACCAATTAGAACTATGGCAGATGTTCATGATCGTTGTAGTGTATACTTTGCTACTGAAGGACTCAACTACCTCTAATTATAACGTATTATAACGTAGTATTATACAGTTTAGTTTCTCTATAATTGGAATATTATATTTTTTGTCTCCTTTTGATATCTTCTTTTGATTGCAAATAAAAAGTAGGAATTTTTCCCGTTCGCACCTAGTTTTGACCTGCAGTTTACATAGATACACAAAAAACGCGGTTTTTTCAAGTTTTGTGGCTGCCAGAGCTCAGGTTGTTAATATCAACTATTGCCAAATTTTTATGTACCGTTAAGATTACATTTTGTTAAAAATGCTTAGGATAAATTTTATTTAAAATTATATCAGTACTGTTATAAATTTTGAATTAGTATTTTTAAAATACAAATTTTGTTAATAAGATCTTTTGCTAAGAACCGTTTGGCCTTCTTGTGAAAAGATACCTGAAGTTTGGAAAATACGGGTCGCACAACAGTTGTTGTTAAGAGGATACAAATACACTACTCAAATTATAGTGAAACGACACTGCTGAATACTCCCTGATTAATTTTTTCTTAAAGAGAGAGATCCCTTTTGTACCTGCCCAGCGTAAGGATATCAAAATATAACTTTGTATAAAATTACCCTTTAGATTTATTAAATAAGAAAAGATGTATGTACTTTTCAAAAGAATGATTCAGCAGTAGAAACAACGTTCATCTGTAAACAAAAAAATAATTCCTTGGTGCTTTTGTGAACTCATAATACTTAACGGATATGTATGGTACAACCTTTTTTATTTACGTAATACTTGTAAAGAAATAATTAACGTAAGTGCAGTCCCAGTGGTGGGCGAAGGAAGTATACAAGAAATGGCGACTCTGTAAGCGACGCCTACCGTTCTGGTGGATATATTTGTTAAAAGTGGGAAGCATCTCGCTAATTCAGTACCCGCGGGATTTTCAGAGGCAACATTTTATAGAAACTGATAAATCACGCAAGTTATAAACACGGCTGAATTTCATGTTTGCCTGAGTAATCAATTTTACACTTTATGTTTCGCGGATGATCGGGTAGTAATAACCCAGTATGGAGAAGCCTTAAGCTCTTCTTCTTCTTCTTCTTCTTCTTCTTCTTCTTCTTCTTCTTCTTCTTCTTCTTCTTCTTCTTCTTCTTCTTCTTCCTCTTCCTCTTCCTCTTCCTCTTCCTCTTCCTCTTCCTCTTCCTCTTCCTCTTCCTCTTCCTCTTCCTCTTCCTCTTCCTCTTCCTCTTCCTCTTCCTCTTCCTCTTCCTCTTCTTCTTCTTCTTCTTCTTCTTCTTCTTCTTCTTCTTCTTCTTCTTCTTCTTCTTTTTTTTTTACGGACTAGGCACACTGCCGGCCCCGTCTTCTCAGTATATTTCGCCACGTAGACTTCCTACATACCTTTTCAAAGTATAGATATACGTTAGGTTGCCGAATATCCTCCACTTTGTCCAGATGTTGCGACTACCCAAGTGATATTTCTGAATTATGCCATTTACGGGCAATACCTGTAGTTCATTCCTAATGTTGATTTCGCAAACAACCCTTTGTTTGTCTCATAAAACTCATTTCTGAACTTTAAGTTTGGTTTATAATCTTCCTTGTAGCCATCCACGATTCGCACCCTTACAGTAACACAAGCACTGCTATTGATTTATAAAATTTAATCCCTGTTTCTTTTCTTGTTTAATTTTTTAGTGTTTTATGTATGGTGAATCTAAACTAGGATTCTTCAGATGGATCTAAATGTCGGATCATCATCCGTAACTAGTTTGAAGCTATATGATCCGAAATTTGAAAGAGGGATATGAGAAAATAGGATTGAACGTAGATATAAAGAAAACGGAATGCCTGGCAGCAAGAAATAAAAAACCTGGAGATGGATAATACAGAGATTAAAGGAACGGACAGTTTTAAATATGTGGGGCCGGAGGGGAATTAATTAATATACAAGTTTGGCTTAGCAGAAACGTGTATAAAATTGTGACAATCATCTGGATCAGAAACATCATGGATAACACGGAACTGCAATATACGAAACCGTAGCTTATGGATTAGGCCTGTAGATAAAAATATAAAAGAAATTTCTTTTACGTTAAGTGAATTACTGGAGAAGGGTTCTGTGAACTAACTGTGAGAGATTAAATAGCGGGCAAAGAAATTTAAGTTTTCTGTTATGATAGACATGTAACTAAATTTGTATAACAAGGTGGATTATTAATGGATTGCCACATTCGACGAGCACGGAGTAAAGTCCGATAACCAAGAGAAAGAAAGGAGGTTCGAAAAGATTATGGAGGGACAAAGTAAGTGAAGTCTGGCAGACGTGGGGCTGAAAAAGACGACGATATAGACTGGGAGGCATGGGGGATTGAGGGAAGAGAAACTTCGACATCTGTAAAGATTCTAAAAATTAACAGAAGATCAATTCTGTCGTTGTTTTTTTTTTACCTACTGTTCGTTTACATCGGAGGAGCTTCAAATTTTGCCAATAGCTTATGATTTTTAATTATGTAATTAGCCTATAACATGTAGGTTTTAAACTTGTGCGTGAAAACTATAGCTGAGATGACGACCCTCTGGCTAGGCTTAGTGAACAGCATAACATTTGCCCAGGGAGGTAAATCAACGGTGATTCATTGGGGGCGGTATTCGTTTAATAGCGGGAATACGAGGGTGTTACTATGATGTGTACGTCAGTATACGTATGTAGGCCTACAAACGAGGGCTGACAACTAAGTTGCATGCCGCAGTCCACATGTTGTGGCAGCAACGCCATATTTCCTTACTGTCGTTTCGTAGTGACTTTTCTGAAAATGCTACAAAAAAAATTAGTCGAATAAATCCCGAACGCAGCTGTCAAGAGAAATAATATTTAGCGGAAAAAGTACTGTGATGATCACTCGTAGTGTTGGTCGTGTCTAGACCCGTATTAGTGTTTTCTGAAAGATAAAGGAAACACTAAAAGAGACTCATTTTGGTGACGTCAAGAGCGATATGACAGCAGCTCTTACGGTAATTTTACAAAGCCAGATTCAAACCTGCTTTGAAGGGTTCAGCTAGCATCCCAAGGAGATAACGTGAAGCGATATTCAGCAGTAAAGTAGAAGCCTGACGATAGAAATTGAACAGTGGCTTAGAGATGCGCAATGTACAAACACCTCGTTGCGAGACTAACAAAATCTCATTTATTTCGTACATGCGCACAACAGTCTTGTACAGTGTTTCATAGTGTGAACATCGGCTGCAACAAGACTGGCGGGAACAGTGGAAGCATGTGTGTGACAGAGAGGGAGTTAATATGGCAGTGAGGCAGTGAACTGTTATAGCGTCGTCTCCCCTCTCTCCTCTGCAGGTAACTTAGCTATATTTGTTAGTGGGGGTAATTTATCCATTGAGTCGGCGCAGCTTACTGTTCAGGAACGACTGTCGGGCCTGAAGCAATTTGGCATGGACTTCGTTATACGCATGCGCATGTTCGTTTCCAGATACGTATTTTACATTCTTCATGTGACCACTTCTCTGTATTTTTGTTGAGTATATATAGTTTGAGTTTGTAGTTTTGTTATACACACTTCTCTGTATATAATTTCGCCTTGGGGGGGGGGGGATCCGGTCGTATCGGCATCATATAAACGTGTTCAGAATAATTAGTTGGCTTAACAAAAGGGTCTGAAAACGTAATAGTCTGTTTTTTTGTTTATATGTTTTACACAAATAATGATGTAAGTATCAGTTCTAATAATGTTAATTTGTGAAAGGACTGTTCCTGTGTATACTTGCGATTAGATTGTTTTCTTTTTTTTTAAATATCATGCTTTCACGTTTTCAAACATTTTACTTAAACATGTTAAATCTTCAAAGTGGCTGCAAAACATGTGATAACAGCCTGAAATCAGTTACATTAAAGTAAACGGTACTAACACAATAAAAGTACGAGCTATTGAAATACTGTTTACAAGATACGTATTGAAATGTTACATTTAAAAACGATAACTACGGTTTTAATATAAAAAAAGGTAAACTAAGAAAATTTTATACTCAAAAAAAGATCCACTGTTTGAAAATGTTTTATAGTTTAATTCGCCTTGATTTTTTTGGCAATTTCATTAACAACGTCTTCCGGGGTTACTGAATTGATTTTTCAATATTTCATGTTTCAAACGTATCCACAAATGCTGTGCTATAAGTCTGTATACTTGAAAAAAAAAAGAAATAACTATTATATTGGCGTACACAGCTGAAAGAATAATTAAAAGCCGTAAAAATTAAGAGACTAGCAAACTTTTTGTCAACTTTTTCGACCCGCTGTTGGGAGGTCCGGTCCCCTTCTTCCTCCCTGTAAATTACACCCTTGACTCTTGTAAAGGCAAAGGAAGGCGAAAATAACTTCGAAACGTTGTTTTATGTTATCAAATTTTCACGTTTAAGGTAAGTACACCCCATTGAAGTGCACCTTGATGTAGTCAACCGAAGAAACCAAAGACTTCTCGTTGCTATATATGTCCATGTAGTAAAAACACAAAGACTACCAAGGCATGTTCAAACTGTGGGAAATTTATTTGTAAGTCTCATTCCACAGAAAAAAGAGTATGCGTAAGCTGTCATGACTGAAAACATGTGCCTTCTTCCCTTATAGACTCACTTAGTTATTAGGGAATGTTGATTAGTAATGTTGATGACTAATGATAGAACCAAAAGACCCTATGTCAGAATTTTTCTATAAAAGTAAAGAAGAAATTTGTTTTTATTTGCTGAAAATTTGTACCTTTAAGTATTTCATATTATATTTAATTTTTATAACGCAATAGTTTAAGGCAAACTTCTACGTACTTACATACAACTAGTTTTTACGTTTTGAAAAGTGAGGACTGGTAAATGAATGCTATTTTTGTAAAGAAAAGTTCAATTATTGTTTATAATAAAGTTAGTTTTGATTAAAGATATGGCATTTGTTTATTTTTTGATATAACATCATTTTCATAACGCCACACTTTTAAAATTATTTGCAATTTTTGACTTGGGTAGAGATTTACCCCACGAAGCCACTCATGTAAGTCTAAGTAGCGAAAGTAGTTAAGGGTTAAGTTATGTAGCTATGTATAAGCTGTGTAGTTCATGTGGCGGGTATCACGTGGTAACAAATTACAATAAATTATTTTACTCGTCTACTTAAAAAAAAATCGGTTTATAATTAATTAGTGTAAATAAGAGAAGAATGTAAACAAATAAACAGGGCACCGATAAATTATACGGTGAGGGAAGAATGCGGAGAGTTGTGTAACGCCTGGCAGCGGGGCGCCCGCGCGTGTTCGAATCCCACTACTAATAAAAGACGTCTGCAACAAAAGTAGGCCTTGAAAATGTTGATGTTTACAAATAGACTAACGACCGAGACCGCCTGGACTGAGGCCGCTCCAAACGTGTACTGGGCTTGTCGTTCTCCCGCTCGCCCCACATTTTTAAAGACAGTAAATTTCGTTTGAAGTTAAATTTGGGTTTTCGCTCATATCATTCGTTAACTTGATAACACACGAGCGCTAATGTAAATGTGAGTGTGTTGTGTGTGAAGTAAATAATATATATTGTATACGATTGTAAGGTTAATGTGTAGTATTAATAACATTATTCCTAAAATCATTAATTATATATATATATATATATATATATATATATATATATATAACTCAAAGTCTAACGATTTCTTTGTACTGAATACAAATCCAAACCGTTGCACCGATTCCGACCAAATTTTTCACTGGTAACTTTTGACACAAGGCGAAAAACACTGTGCGGCTTGGAATTCGATGTTCCGCCCCGTTCGCACGATTTATGCTCTTTAAATTATGCGGTATATTCACAGTCGATGTGTGATGCATATGTCAAAAACACCATGGAGACCAGAATTAATTACCGTAGTAACAAGTAAATAAACAAATGCTATTTAGCGGCATCTTTGAACAGTCCCTGTGACTACCCTCGTGGGTGTTATAAACATAATTAAAACGCAGGAGGTTGCGTTTCGATGCGGGAGACCTAGAAAACGCAGCAACGTTGACGACCGTGCGTTTTTTCCACGTCCTGTGACCAATTTCGTTGCTGCCTGTGTGTTAAATTCAATGCATTTTCCACCTCTCAGAAAATCTCAATCCCTAACGACCCATGACAGTAAACGGGCAAATAATAACGCAGTTAAAAAAACCTTTAAACAGAAAGAAAGCTGCCCAGACACTAAAACACAAAAATAAAGATAATTTGACGAATGATGATTTAATAATTGTCTTTTAAAAAAATGTCAATTAAAATAAAACAATAAAGCGGGCGAATAGTATTAATAATACTATTAATCCATCTGGTTAATATTATATAAGAAGGGTTATCCTAAACAATTAATAAATATAATAAAGACTGATTAAAATGGAACGAAAATAAAAATTCAGTTGAGCGATGGACAATTTTCGAAGGAGATTTTTAAAAACAGAGGATTGAGACAAGGGTACTGAATGTCTCCGCTATTATTTAATGTATTCATAGACGATATTCTCCGAGGACTGAAAGAGTCAGTTCCTTCAGGTACAAAGTTAGATAAGACTACATCAATAATATGCTGATGACATGATGTTTATTCAGTAGAGTGAGAATTCTTTGCAGAAACACATTTATGAATATGGGAAAGCAGCTGAGGAGTATGACCTCAGGGTATCAGTCATAAAAACAAAAATTATGGCTTTCTCTGGGAAACATCCAGTTCGGTTAAAAATTGTCTTGTATGATAATGTTCTGGAACAGTTTGGAAAGATGAATTACTTACAGTGTTGTGTGACATATGGGCATAATGACAATTTTACCAGCAAATGAGTAAATTTCAGCATATTTGCGGTGTAATAATAAACACTCTGAAAAAGAAGGCCAGAAAGGACACTAATTTAAAATTTTATAAGACGATGGCTGATCAAGCATTATTATATGGCTGCGAATTTTGGACGATGAGGAAGAGCGACTGGAATTCAAGCAGCGGAAATGAAATATTAAAAACAGTAAAGGGATGTATAAAAGCAGACCGTATAAGAAATGAAGGTGTAAGAAAGGATTTGATTATATTTTCAGTTGAGAAAAGATAGTGTTGTATAGAGAAAAATGGAAAAGCCATTTACAACGAATGGGTAATACCCGCATTCCATGGTTACCGTATAATTACCAGCCACATGGAAGAAGAGACGTTGGAAGACCGGTAGCAAGGTGGCGAGAAACATGAGACCGAACAGGATAATGCTCCTAAGCCTTGAACGGTTGATGATGATGATGATGATGATGATGATGATGTAAGGTTAATGTTGACTTACTCAGTCGCTAGTTACACAGACGCGCACGCGCGTATTTCAACTCCTATACAATTTTGAAGTTGGTACGAGAAACGAACGAGTTAGAAACCTACTAGTAAAAATGGAGGTGAATAGCATGAAATAATCAGAAAGGTAAATACACACTGTAGGTTATAATGCCAAAAGAAGAAGAATACAAGCAATAGTCAGTCTTTTATTAATAAGAGGCAGTTTACAAATAAGTAAATCGCAACATAGACAATTGTACATTTTCTGTAACATGCACTATTTACAGAGCTTACTCAGGGCAGAGACAATAATGACTGGGCAGAGTGAACGCGGCGGAAAGCATTGATCCGGAGCGGTCGTTATCCTGGCCAGATAATCATACGTATTGTCCGAGGTGCCCGTAATCATGCTTCCAGTATACAATTTACGAAGATCGCATAAATATAGCTGCTGTTACACAAATACATTGATTAACGTTTATTTTTGTGCTTCAAATATGTATATTAATATGGTCATAAATAATCACAAATTAATATTCAATAAATTTAATGAATGTCACAATAAATTCATATTAAATGTCACTCACACTTGCGCGCGCTCATATATATAAGTATGTAGTTTAGAAGCGTATAGAAATAATATAATGGCTTTAAATGCTATTAGAAGTTACGAAGTCTTTTACATACTTCTACTAGCAATTTTGTACAAACCACTATGTTGTCTTTGGTATTGACGAGCGCTTTCGGCAATCAAGCCATCTTCAGGTCATTTACCAACGGGTCAAGGTTGGTAAATGACCTGAAGATGGCTTGACTGCCGAAAGCGCTCGTCAATACCAAAGACAACATAGTGGATTGTACAAAATTACTAGTAGAAATATTTGAGACCACTAACACTCCACTACAACAATAAATCTTTTACATACGTTATTAAGGAATACCTTCCTTACGGGAATAAAACTTGAACTTTGGAAAAGAACGAGAAGCCTAATAGACAGTGGCAGGCAGTGGGATTGTGGGTATGGATAAGGATGGTATGAGAAGAAAAGAGGAAGATACAATTTTAGACCACGTGTTCAGACATAAAGTATTTATTATGAAGGTTTTATTTAAAGGGAACTGTTCGGTACAACAGGGAGTAATCGGTCGAGGAGAATTTCGCGCCTACGGTGGAGCCTACGCTTGAGTGTAACAAAGCGTGGTCTTGTCCCGAGATGAAGTACGAGAGGGAGACGAGGAAGAATAGAAAAAGAAGACGAAGAAGAAGCAGGAGGAGATAGTAGTAGTAATAGTAGTAGTAGTAGTAGTAGTAGTAGTAGTAGTAGTAGTGGGAGCAGGAGACGAGGAAGAAAAGTTAGAAGAAGAAGAAGAAGAAGAAGGGATGGAGAAGGTTGACGAGCAGGAGGAGGAGGAGGAAGAGGAGGAGGAGGAGAGAGGCATATATATATATTTATATATATAAACATGCGAGTGGCCCGGTACATAAGTAAAATCATTACATATTTTATGTATGAATTTCCATTTGCCTTGTAGTCGTGCGTGCGTGAGCGTCTGTTTGTCTGTCTGTCTATGAGCCGGATGTCAATGTATGTGGATGTTAGTGTCTTATAGTGATTACATTTTAGTGTTACATTTTTACACTTAACCGAACATGCTCCTACGTATTTTAAGATCTATCTAAAACAGTTTAAATTACATATAATCTACTGTAATTAGCCACGTTTTGATATGCGTTTTAATTACAACAAAATTAAAAGAAAACAGACCTATCATTATAACACATACTCTGGTAGTGCTGTACTCTGTAATCATTAAGTTAATGTTCAAGCCTGAACATGCGCGATCTTGAGTCGTTTGTCACAGCGTACGTTGACATACTGTTATTCTGAAATACGAAAAGTACGTATTTGGAAGAAATGTTTGTGTTGTCTCGACACGAGTTTTAATACATCGTATCGCGTTTAGAATCATAAAGTAACGTATTCAAAGGAAACGGGGTTGAGTTATGCACTCACGCACACGCACACACGCGCGCGCGCACGCACGCACACACACACACACACACACACACACACACACACAAAGATTGAATCTCTAAAAGCTTACTTTTATAATAATCTTTTCTTCAGATCTTATGAATAATTCTTATGCGTACTTAGATAGATTAAACATATTCCGTGTAATGTTTGTTAAGCATTCCGCTAGAGAGATGAAACTATTATTGTAAATTCTGCGAAGGAAGTATAAATGGAGCGATGACAGATTTGCCGGATAAACATTGCTTTTTCTGGAATAAACCCACAACAACAACAACAACAACAACTGATTTGCGTCTTACACAAACACGCGGCAGGCAGTTCTGTATATTCCGTTGGCAGCTAAAATCACAAAACCTATTTGCGGTTGAAATTTATAACCGACAAAATATGATTGAAAAGTCGTAAATTCAAGAAGCGCTCCTTATCTGTCCTTCTACCTGGCATGTTTTTCTCTTCTCCCCCGCTCTTTTGCTGTCAATCAATTCATATAATATCAGCGTGTTTATGTACTGGTATTTATTTTATAATCTATTCGTACAAAGGTTTGCTGATTGTGAATGTCACTATACGGATCAATATGCAAATAACTTACTTGTTGTAAACAGTTATTTAGTACGCTGACGTATCATTGGTGACACCTAATAGTGTACACGGGATGTGCATTTAATGTAAATTTAATATGCAGTATCTTCTGAACGCAACAATCTGATTTATTTTTACTTTCATGTTCTGTAAGGAAATGGAAGTATGGTGATGGCGAAAAAATCATGTTCGAGATAAGGGCTGATTCTGATTGTAATACCCTCAAAACATGAAGAAAAGTCATTTTCTGAAAAGTGTCTGTGTGTCTATCTGTCTGTGTGTCTATGTGTAGAATTTTTTCTATGGCGAACGATAACTGCCGCAAATTCAAACAGAATCAAATAAGGTTTTGCATATGTGCTCGAGTTGTAGAGGACTCAAGGTCTATTGATTTTGGTGAAGATCGGTTAATGGGGAGGGGTAGTTTACCTAAAACGTTTTACGTTTTAACAAGAGTAAATTACAGTACTTAAATATCGGTATGGAGAACCATACATGACTTCCATATTCTAAGCTTTATATTTAAAATCATTTTCGAAATGAAATATTACCACAGAAACTACTTCTTTCTACTTACTGCTTCAGACTTAACCACAGTACTGTGGTCACTAACGTATACCACCTCACGTTATCGCACTCGATTTTCACTGATGATGGAAGTCGATGGCATTGCCGAAACGTCTGTTTTTGTAGAAAACATTGGACTACGGCCAAATATCCCGGGAAGGAATTTTAACAAAAACTACTTCTTTGTTGCCGATAACGTTGTACACATATATATCAGTGGCGAAGTTACATGGAGGCAATTGAGGCAATGCCTACCCTAACAAATTCTGTAGAATAAAAATTATAAATACGTATAAACTACATAACGTAAAGATTATACATTGTTACTGCGACTGTCAAATTTATTAAACCGAAACGTGCTTTATTGAGCGACCGCTAGATGGTGACAGGTGAGATTCGGCATAGCTCGTTTAAAGCGAATGAGGCAACCTGAACTTGCCTCAGCGTTTTTTGTATACATCGTATGTAAGCAATGTAGTGGTTTGATAGGGAAGTGAAGGGAGGGGGGATTGTCCCGCGCTGTACACATAGAGCGTTGAGGCATGCCTCACTTCTGTGGTCCAAACAGTTAAGTTAAAGCGCCTGTGTTGTTTCTAAGTGTGTTTATTTTATGCGGTTATTAAAAGTGTCACTGTTATTCTGCTGAACTAACAGATGAGCAAGATTGTTATTTGAATTATTTGTAACATTAAACATATATATAGAAACTAATCAAGTTTAAAAATTTGAAGTTCACTCAGTTGTTTTATTGTGTATGACTAATACAAGGATTGTTCAATAGAAACACGTATAGAGCTATAAAGCATTTTTTATTCAACGATTTTAAAAGAAGTCTCCAATAACATTAAGACATGAGTTCCACTGTTGCGCTAACCTGTAGATTCCCTGCTAGTAAAATTCTTACGGCTGTTTGTGGAACCATTCGGTTACAGCAAACTCTACCTCAGCGTCCGATTTGAACCACCGTCCTTTTAGTGATTCCTTAAAAAAAATTTAAGATAAGATTTTTGCCTACCCATTCATTAACTACTAGTATCGCCACTGATATATATATAAAAAATATGCATAAAATTAATGGCTTGTATAAGTTAATGATTGATCTCCATTAAGTAGTGCTCAAGTTTCCAAAGTTTTAATATTATGATGTCCGTAATTAAAACATCAGAGCAGGTATAGTGTGTATCAGGGTACACCATGGACAAAAATTTTCAACATTTCCTATTGAGCGTTGCTTAGAGTAAAGCTGCGAATCTACAGTGTACGTTTCACAGAACAAACACGCGAAAAAGAAGGAGCGCTCCGAAGTCACTCATGGACCCTCAGCATCTTGCAGAGGGTTCATTCCCTAAAGACGAAAAGTCTGTCTATGAATCGTTCCTCTGTAAACACGTGCAGTTACACTGCCCAGCGTTCCACAGGAAGCAAATGACTATACACGCTGGACACTTTTTCTGCTTGCACGCGTTATGTTGGTATGGGTTTCGGCACTTACCATTTAAAAAGCGTGCAATTGTAAGAAAATAAACATGAGTGAGGCCAGAAATAACGCGAATTGTGTGTGTGTGTGTGTGTGTGTGTGTGTGTGTGTGTGTGTGTGTGTGTGTGTGTATCTTCCCTGCCTTTTTATTGCGGTAGTCATAATAATAAAATGGAAACGTAAACATTACATAACTGAGATATGCTTGCCTGACACGAATGATATAGATGTTTGTAACAAAATTTTCTGTTTGTACATTTTGAGTGTAAATTAATCCATTATACTATTAACTCATACATGATTTACATTAAAATAAAAAATTATAATTTTATTGCCTGGCAACAAAATTATTTTATTTTTAACAATTACCATTGTTTCAAAAAGTTTAAATGAATTTTCAAGTACTTTACTGTTGTTAAAACGTAAAAGGTTGCAGGTAAACTACCCCTTCCCCTTAACCGATCTTCACCAAAATCAAAAGTCCTTGAGATCTCTACAATTCAGGGTCGTATGCAAAAAATTATTTGATTCTGTTTGAATTTGCGGCTGTTATCGTTTGCCATAGAAAATTACCCTTGATAAAAAAATGTTGCAGGTAAACTACCCCTTTCCCTTAACCGATCTTCACCAAAAACAATAGGTCTTGAGAACTCTACAATTTAGGGGTGTATGCAAATACTCTTTTGATTCTGTTTGAATTTGCGGCTGTTATCGTTTGCCATAGAAAATACCCTTGTTAAAACATAAAACGTTGCCGGTAAACTACCCCTTTCCCTTAACCGATCTTTACCAAAAACAATAGGTCTTGAGAACTCCATAATTCAGAGCTGTATCCGAAACATAATTTGATTCTGTTTGAATTTGCGGCTGTTATCGTTTGCCAAAAAAAATTACCCTTGATAAAAAAAACCGTTGCAGGTAAACTACCCCTTTCCCTAAACCGATCTTCACCAAAAACAATAGGTCTTGAGTACTCTACAAATCAGGGCTGTATGCAAAAAATTATTTGATTCTGTTTGAATGTGCGGCAGTTATCGTTTGCCATAGAAAAAAAATCTACAGATAGACACACAGACAGACAGACAGACACATAGACACACAGACAGACAGACACACAGACACTTTTCGAAAAACGACTTTTTTTCATGTTTTGAGTGTAGTGCAATCAGAATCTGCAATAACCTCGAACACGATTTTTTTTTTGACATCACCATACTTCCATTTCCTTAAGGAATATGGAAGTAAATATCGGTATGGAGAACCATACATGACTTCCATATTCTAAGATTTATATTTAAAGTCATTTTCAGCCAAACAGCCAGGCTGTGTCTTACCTGCCTTTTTATTGCTGTATTAAATGAAAAATATTATATTACATTAAAATGAAAAAATTATAATTTTATTGCCTGGCAACAAAATTATTTTATTTTTAACAATTACCATTGTTTCAAAAAGTTTAAATAAATTTTCAAGTACTTTACTCTTGTTAAAGCGTAAAAGGTTGCAGGTAAACTACCCCTTCCCCTTAACCGATCTTCACCAAAATCGAAAGTCCTTGAGACCTCTACAATTCAGGGACGTATACAAAAAATTATTTGATTCTGTTTGAATTTGCGGCTGTTATCGTTTGCCATAGAAAATACGCTTGATAAAAAAACGTTGCAGGTAAACTACCCCTTTCCCTTAACCGATCTTCACCAAAAACAATAGATCTTGAGTACTCTACAAATTAGGGCTGTATACAAAACATTATTTGATTCTGTTTGAATTTGCGGCTGTTATCGTTTGCCATAGGAAATACCCTTGTTAAAAAAACGTTGCCGGTAAACTACCCCTTTCCCTCAACCGATCTTCACCAAAAACAACAGGTCTTGAGAACTCTACACCTTAGGGCTGTATGCAAATAATCTTTTGATTCTGTTTGAATTTGCGGCTGTTATCGTTTTTCATAGGAAATACCCTTGTTAAAACATAAAACGTTGCAGGTAAACTACCCCTTTCCCTTAACCGATCTTCACCAAAATCAACAAATCTTGAGAACTCTACAATTCAGGGCTGTATGCGAAACATTATTTGATTCTGTTTGAATTTGCGGCTGTTATCGTTTGCCAAACAAACAAAATTACCCTTGCTAAAAAAAAAACCGTTGCTGGTAAACTACCCCTTTCCCTCAACCGATCTTCACCAAAAACAATACGCCGCGAGTACTCTGCAAATCAGGGCTGTATGCAAAAAATTATTTGATTCTGTTTGAATTTGCGGCAGTTATCGTTTGCCATAGGAAAAAAATCTACAGACAGACACACAGACACACAGACAGACACACACACACACACTTTTCGGAAAACGACTTTTTTTCATGTTTTGAGTGTAGTAGAATCAGAATCTGCAATAATCTCGAACACGATTTTTTTTGCCATCACCATACTTCCATTCCTTAAGGAATATGGAAGTAAAAATTCATTTAAACATTTTACTTCCATATTCCTTAAGGAAATGGAAGTATGGTGATGGCAAAAAAAATCGTGTTCGAGATTATTGCAGATTCTGATTGTACTACACTCAAAACATGAAAAAAGTCGTTTTCCGAAAAGTGCCTGTGTGTGTGTCTGTCTGTGTGTGTGTCTGTGTGTAGATTTTTTTTTATGGCAAACGATAACTGCCGCAAATTCAAACAGAATCAAATAATTTTTTGCATACAGCCCTGATTTGTAGAGTACTCACGACCTATTGTTTTTGGTGAAGATCGGTTGAGGAAAAGGGGTAGTTTACCTGCAACGGTTTTTTTTATCAAGGGACATTTTTATTTTTTTTGGCAAACGATAACAGCCGCAAATTCAAACAGAATCAAATAATGTTTCGAATACAGCCCTGAATTGTAGCGTTCTCAAGGCCTATTGTTTTTGGTGAAGATCGGTTAAGGGAAAGGGGTAGTTTACCTGTAACGTTTTATGTTTTAACAAGGGTATTTCTTATGGCAAACGATAACAGCCGCAAATTCAAACAGAATCAAAAGATTATTTGCATACAACCCTAGATTGTAGAGTTCTCAAGACCTATTGTTTTTGGTGAAGATCGGTTAAGGGAAAGGGGTAGTTTACCTGCAACATTTTTTTAACAAGGGTATTTTCTATGGCAAACGATAACAGCCGCAAATTCAAACAGAATCAAATAATGTTTTGCATACAGCCCTGATTTGTAGAGTATTCAATATATTTTGTTTTTGGTGAAGATCGGTTAAGGGAAAGGGGTAGTTTACCAGCAACTTTTTTTATCAAGCGTATTTTCTATGGAAAACGATAACAGCCGCAAATTCAAACTGAATCAAATAATTTTTTGCATACGTCTTTGTAGTGTAGAGGTCTCAATGACTTTCGATTTTGGTGAAGATCGGTTAAGGGGAAGGGGTAGTTTACCTGCAACCTTTTACGTTTTAACAACAGTAAAGTACTTGAAAATTCATTTGAACTTTTTCAAACAATGGTAATTGTTAAAAATAAAATAATTTTGTTGCCAGGCAATAAAATTATAATTTTTTCATTTTAATGTAAATTATGTATGAGTTAATATCTTTATATATATAATTCTTCTGTACGTGTGTATGTCACTGAACTCCTCCATGTATAAAATAATATATCGTTCGTGGCAGGTAAGCATATCTCAGTTATGTAATGTTTACGTTTCCATTTTATTATTATGCCTACAGCAATAAAAAGGCAGGTAAGACACACACACACACACACACACACACACACACACACACACACACACACACACACACACACACACACACACACACAATTCACGTTATTTCTGGCCTCACTCATGTTTATTTTCTTACATTTGCACGCTTTTTAAATGGAAAGTGCAGAAACCCACACCAACATAACGCGTGCAAGCCGAAAAAATGGACATCAATTTGCTTCCTGTGGATCGCTGGGCAATGTAACTGCACGTGTTTACAGAGGAACGATTCATAGACAGACTTTTCGTCTTTAGGGAATGAACCCTCTGCAAGATGCTGAGGGTCCATGAGTGACTTCGGAGCGCTCCTTCTTTTTCGCGTGTTTGTTCTGTGAAACATACACTGTAGATTCGCAGCATTACTCTAAGCAACGCTCAATAGGAAATGTTGAAAATTTTTGTCCACAGTGTACCCTCATTCACACTAAACCTGCTCTGATGTTTTAATTACGGACATCATAATATTAAGACTTTGGAAACTTGAGCACTACTTAATGGAGATCAATCATTAACTTATACAAGCCATTAATTTTATGCATATATTTTATATATATGTGTACAACGTTATCGGCAACAAAGAAGTAGTTTTTGTTAAAATTCCTTCCCGGGATATTTGGCCGTAGTCCAATGTTTTCTACAAAACCAGACGTTTCGGCAATGTCATCGACTTCCATCATCAGTGAAAATCGAGTGCGATAACGTGAGGTGGTATACGTTAGTGACCACAGTACTGTGGTTAAGGCTGAAGCAGTAAGTAGAAAGAAGTAGTTTCTATGGTAATATTTCATTTCAAAAATGATTTTAAATATAAATCTTAGAATATGGAAGTCATGTATGATTCTCCATACCGATTTTTAAATAAACATTTTCAAACAATGGCAATTGTTAAAAATAAAATAATTTCGTTGCCAGCCAACCAGGATATTCGGTTAGGAGGGAGGGGTAGTTTACCTGCTTTACCTGCATTGTTTTGTGTTTTAACAAGAGTAAAGTACTTAATTTTAATAAATAAGTTCCCCGAAAATGAAATCATATTAATCCACTATAAAATAGTAAATGAGATAACTATAAATGGAGTAAGTAGTTGAAGGGGGGAAGGGGGTGATTTTTTAAAAAATTGCTATGCTGAAACCAAGTGAAAGTACGAATATTTAATTTTTAAGGATTATATACCTTAGTAATTACATATGATAAAACTATTACTCAATGAATGTGTAAATATCATTAATGATGGAGATCGGTTAAGGAGGGGGATTATTATCTGCGTAGTTCAGTTTCCTTATAAGAGTAAAGTACCAAATTTTTGTAGGTAAAGTGACTCGAAAATAACGATACGTATATTAAACGACTATCCCATAATAACAAAAATATCTATAAATAGTGAAAATGTTTTGAAGATGGGGCGATATTTTTTTAGAAAATTATCGAACCGAATTCAAGTATATGATTTTAAACATAAATCTTAGAACATGGAAGTCATGTACGGTTCTCCTCACCGATATTTCATTGATGATGTATACGTTCAGTAGTCGTAAATGTCTTGATTTCTAATGCTGTCACCTCTCGCAGTTCATAGAAACCTTGTAACTTCTATGAGGGTGTTCTGAGGGTAAAGCTTAGGTACTTACATATAGGTACAATACTGTGAAACGAATTAACGATTAAGTAAACACCGGAAAGGACAAAGCGTTGTGAAGCATTAAATACGGACTTAAACATCCTTTATTGTCTGTTGTAACAAATTACAGTAATCTGACTACGTTAAGTGATAACTACTTGAACCGACCAGTAACAATCAGTAAAGTTTGGATGACCGGTACAATTAGCGCTAAATACGTACTTACGGACTGCTTCCATCGTAATACTTTCCTGAAATCCAGGGTCGTCCTCAGAAGCTGTAGTGGCGGTTGAAAGTCGTAACAACAGGGCCTTTCAACCGCCACACACAGCTTTTGAGGACGACCCCAGATTCTAGGGATCCAAACGTCAAGTAAGAAAAATATTACGATGCAAGAAGTCCGAATAGAGGATTTACCTTTAAGAAATCACCGGTCGATTAGAGGTTTTAAACACGTACTGTTTGATGAAATGTCTGGATGAGACGACAAGAAACTGCATTCAATCATTAAATCAACGAATGTTTTAGTGGATGGTTAGTGAGGATCTGTCAACAACACAAATTTTAGCTATTTTGCGTCGACGTTTCGACAATATTTATTGTCATCTTCAGGAAAATTGTTGCTGAAGATGACAATAAATATTGTCGAAACGTCGACGCAAAATAGCTAAAATTTGTATTATTGACCGATCCTCACTAACCATCCACTAAAACATTCATTGATCGACGGTCACCAAAAATTTAAAGACATGAAATCAACGTTGTGAATTTGTGGTACGATTGATAGAAATCTTAGAAAAAAAAAACAAGACACAGCACAAGGATTAAATTTTCTAAGACAATTGCAATACCCACGTTGATTTATACAAGTGAGGCGTGGGTCATGACAAAAAAGGAATGCGGCAAGATTCAGAGTGCTGAAATGCAGTTTCTTCGAAATACTTTAAATTGTACACTGCAAGATAGAATAAGGAATGCGGATATCAGAGCAGAACTCGAAGTAAAGGACATAAATGAAATTATTTCAGTTTACAGAAGACAACGGAGGAATCATCTGCAAAAGATGACAGAGGATCGATTGCCGAAAGCGGCACTGAACTATAAAGCCATTGGTAGAAGAGACGTGGGTCGTGAGAGAATGAGATGGGTGCCGGAACAGGTTTATATAACCTAATCCTTGAAGAGGAGAAGAAGAAGGAGAATATAATGTGCAGCAGTTGTAACAAACGGAAAAGGCTACAGAAAGTAAAAATGTATGATAGATTGTTAAAGAACTATCAGTCGTTATTATAGCGATGTAAAATGGCTTTTGTGTAAACATCGATACCGTCTTGTAACTTAGGCCTACTAAACGCGTCCTGCAATGGACGCCGTACATGTACACGATCTACGGATATTATCAATCTTGTAATTTCTTTCATTTTGATATCAGTGTATAGACTACCACCTATACTATCGCTTCTTGTCACTATTGGTTTGAACGTGTCTGAGTTATTTCTACGAATTGGGTTTTTTAAGTACACGTCGTGCCTTAACTTTAAGTACAATGAACGTTTTTACTTCCATGTTCCGTAAGAAAATGGAAGTATGGTGATCGCGAAAAAATCGTGTTCGAGATAAGGGTATATTCTGATTGTACTACCCTCAAAACATGAATAAAAGTGTGTGTGTGTGTGTGTGTGTGTGTGTGTGTGTGTGTGTGTGTGTGTGTGTGTGTGTATCTGTGTGTAGAATGTTTTCTATGGCGAACTATAACTGCCGCAAAATCAAACAGAATCAAATAATGTTTTGGTTCTGTAACCGAGTTGTAAAGGACTCACCAAACACCTGTTGATTTTGATGAAGATCGGTTAAGGGAAATGGGTAGTTTACCTGCAACGTTTTACAAGAGTAAAGTACTTAATTTTGATAAATAAAGTATCCTGAAAAAAGGCCGTAATAATCTACTGTAGAAGGTAGATGAAATATCTATAAATGAAAAGGGTAGATGAATGAGGAGGGGGTAATTTTTTGTATTGATGTTATAAATTTATTCGACCGAAAATTAAAAAAAAATTTAATAAAATATTAACAATTGATATCGTTACATGTAAACAAAATATCATAACCACGGAGACACAAGCAAAATAATATTTTGTTTTCAGAAATTCACAGATTAAAAACGCTGGGCGGTATTCGCTTTCTTTCGCGTTGTTTAAATAAAATATAATTTAATCAAATTAATTCATTATTTTTCAAATGTTAACAACTATGTACAATTCGTATTTTGATTATCTCTCTCAGCGTTTTTACCAAAAGCATGATGATATATTTAGAAATAAGCGTATATCTAATATATCTAATCATGATTATAATTAATTAGAAAATAGAAAGCATGTATGGTTCTCCATACTGATTTTTAAACTTTCAATGTCTATATTTTGTATTATCTGTTGCCTTGTTGATAGGCGCTACTGTTTTGGTTTCTTCTAACTTCATCATGTGTGGCGTCTCTTCCCAATAGTTTGGTAGCGATTCCATATTGTTTGTCGCCTTCTTTCAACAATCTAATATGGTAATTTTAACTTTCTCCATTAGGCACGTCGCACACTGGATCCGCTCCGCTCAGAACATCCGATCCGCTCAGATCAGAAAAATTCGGAAGCCATGTATTTAAATGAAATTCCACACACTGCTTCCGCTCAGATCAGAACCAGCATCTCCGCTCAGAACGCGTCAGAAGTTTTTGCACGGTGAGCAATTTTGTTCAGATTCGGAAGCGTTCTGAAGGGTCACGCATGCGCACTAAGCTCCTCAGCAGTACCCCGCCACGTACTGTGTCGTGTTTTGGGTTTGTTTGGCATTTTGGAATAGTGGATTGCATCAGTATGACATGTGCAGAGGAAAAACTAATCGTTATGGTAGAACAATGTCCTGTACTCTATGACTTGAGTCATAAAGGTTATTATAATATAACAATGAAGGAATCAATCTGAGAAGAAATATCATTTGCCACATTTGCCACATTTGAATGAAAGTGGTAAATAAAATAATATTTAAAATTTATTAATAATAATTATAATAGTTTAATAATAGTGTGCGTCTGCGTGCAATTAATTAATCATATAACATAATTATTAATAATAATTATTCATTAATATAATAATTGATAAAATCAATATTAATTAGATAACCATACTGTATTTTGAAACAATTCCAAGAAATCAGTTCATTTATCGTTACAGCGCTTGAAAGACAAGAAAAGATTTCCTGTGTACAGAGGTAAGACTATAGATAAGCCTAATTAATATATTAATTTCCAAAACGGAAGAGAAGTAGACAGAAATCTAAACAGACGATAGTGTACGTAGACACAAGATGTTATAATTTTTTTACAAATATAAACTCAACCATCTGTTACTAAATCATGAGAAAACCATTTTCTACAGAAATTAACGTATGCAACCTTCAATTATTGTATACACAACTACAGGTACACTCCTAAAATTAACGGAACGTATAAAAAAGTAACAAAAAGTGTAAAACACTATTTTGTTATTTTCATTGAAAGAATTTTCTATTCGTTACCGTAAAACAAAACGTCGTACGGAATTTTAATTAATGAAATGTAAAATATATAACTACAACTAAATACATAAACATCGCTTAATTACTAATAATACTACGTTAGCTTTTTTTCTGATATGGTTGAGTGGCTTCAAAACGCCGTAAGTGTCCTTACTGCCTATATTTATCATATCTTCCTGCCAAGATACTTTACCCTCTCCTGAGTTAAAATACTTTCTGAATCCATCACTTATTTCAAAGGCCTCTTTTGCCGCATTCCCACCGGTCTTAGTCAGACGCTGCAACCCACAAAATTCCTCATGCTTTTCAAGCTCACGAGGTCACCATAAATTTTCATCATATCCTCGCAGGAAATTATGTAGACATGTCGTTGCTAACACAATGATGTCAGCGTGAGCTGGGTTTACTTGGAGCTTTTGGGAGTACACCCTGAACGTTTTTGCTAAAATACCAAAAGCACTTTCTACAACACGGCGAGTACGACAATGTCTGTAGTTGTATACTTTATTTGGAGTATCATTAGCGACCTGAGTTCCAGGGGTTGCCTACAACCGACAATTGTACAAGTCACAACAATTTAATGAAACCACTTCAACCGGACAGTGTAGCCTTGAGCTCGACAGACATTCTGTTCTGAGAGGAGCGGATGCAGTGTGTGAGAAAAGTGCCGGACGCGTTCTGAGGGGAGACGCCGGTTCTGAAATGAGCGGTGCGGAGAGGATCAGTGTGCTACCCTGCCTTACTCTTCGATTGGCGTGACTGGGGTGTGAACTGCTACAATCGGCGCAGTGTATTTTATATGCGTTAAGATTTTTTCGCTATTATCTTGTATCAGTTAATGTTAATAGTGTTTAATGTACGATGTGTGATCAAGAAGTATCAGGGTTGATTTTATTTACAAAAATATAGAAGTGTTACATATTTGTAAATTTGTCTCCTTCAAAATAGTCCTCTTCCGCAACCATACACTTCTTCCAGCGCTTTCCCAACTGTTCGAAGCATGTCTTAAAGTCATCTTCTGTAAGAGCCTTTAGTTCTCTCGTTGCATTTTGTTTAATCTCTTCTATGTCTTGAAATGATTTCCCTTTTAACTGATTTTTTGTCTTCGCAAAGAGAAGAAAGTTACAGGGAGCACATCTGGCGAATGTGTAGGATGCTGAAGTTGTGGATATTGTGTTTACCAAGAAAACTGTGAACAGCAAGTGACGTGTGGGTAGGTGCATTGTAGTGTCGAAGACATAATTCGCCACTCTGATGCAGCTTGTGGCCTTTTTCGTCGAATTCCATCCCTCAGCCGCCTCAAAACAGAAATGTAGTAATCCTGGTTTACTGTTTGGCCTACGGGAGCTACTGGAGCACATTCATGATGAACAATCCCCTTGTGATCGAAACAAACTATGAGCATGGTCTTGACTTTTCTTTGGCTCTGTTTCTTCCTTATCGGTTCCGGTTCTGTTTTTGTTAGCTGCTGTTTCTTTTGTATACGGCAGGTATTGTCTTTAAAGTGTCTGTGTATGATTGCACACGTTCTGTTCAGTAGTCTTTAAACCAGACACTCCTGAAGAAAACAACTATGGCGTCAGAATATAGAAAACGAAAAACTTTAACCTGGCAGGTAAATACGGGCTGAACATATGATTGAACATAAGTACTAAATAGATATTTGAATGTGACGCGCGCGCACACACACATCCACACTCGTGCTTGTAATGAATAGTCTACCAGACACAGGTTTACAGAGACGAAAATGTTCTTATAGTCCTTAAGCTTCAGCACTCGCTCACTGTTTTGAACGAGATATATTTATTATTAGGTGAATTTCAATATTAGATAATTGGGTGTTGAGAAATACTGATTTTGTTAAATTAACAAAAATACCGTGTTTGTATTTTGAATAAAATTCTTATAATTTGCTCCCGCCCCCATAGGCTTTTACAATTTTCTTAAAAATTTAAATTTCATTTTGGGTGGTGCCCTTAAAATTAAAATATCGGTATGGAGAACCATACATGACTTCCATATTCTAAGATTTATATTTAAAATCATTTTCGAAATGAAATATTACCATAGAAACTACTTCTTTCTACTTACTGCTTCAGCCTTAACCACAGTACTGTGGTCACTAACGTATACCACCTCACGTTATCGCACTCGATTTTCACTGATGATGGAAGTCGACGGCATTGCCGAAACGTCTGGTTTTGTAGAAAACATTGGACTACGGCCAAATATCCCGGGAAGGAATTTTAACAAAAACTACTTCTTTGTTGCCGATAACGTTGTACACATATATATAAAATATATGCATAAAATTAATGGCTTGTATAAGTTAATGATTGATCTCCATTAAGTAGTGCTCAAGTTTCCAAAGTCTTAATATTATGATGTCCGTAATTAAAACATCAGAGCAGGTTTAGTGTGAATGAGGGTACACTGTGGACAAAAATTTTCAACATTTCCTATTGAGCGTTGCTTAGAGTAAAGCTGCGAATCTACAGTGTATGTTTCACAGAACAAACACGTGAAAAAGAAGGAGCGCTCCGAAGTCACTCATGGACCCTCAGCATCTTGCAGAGGGTTCATTCCCTAAAGACGAAAAGTCTGTCTATGAATCGTTCCTCTGTAAACACGTGCAGTTACATTGCCCAGCGATCCACAGGAAGCAAATTGATGTCCATTTTTTCGGCTTGCACGCGTTATGTTGGTGTGGGTTTCGGCACTTTCCATTTAAAAAGCGTGCAAATGTAAGAAAATAAACATGAGTGAGGCCAGAAATAACGTGAATTGTGTGTGTGTGTGTGTGTGTGTCTTACCTGCCTTTTTATTGCTGTAGGCATAATAATAAAATGGAAACGTAAACATTACATAACTGAGATACGCTTACCTGCCACGAACGATATATTATTTTATACATGGAGGAGTTCAGTGACATACACACGTACAGAAGTCATCTTCAAAAATACTAGAAGTCGTCCACGCTTTTATGTTGGCAGTGTAACTTAAAGGAAGTTTTTTGATGTTTTTAGAACATCTAGGATGCAAACTTTTCCCGATAACTAAAAGTTTCCTTTTTTCGGTTCCCGTCATGTTCGCACAAACAAAAACTGTAACTCTCTATTTAGAGAGCTTCCCACCAACGCACCTTTCATTTTTAAATTTGAAAGTCTTATCTGGAGTTAATTTATAAAAAATTCCGGCTTCATGTCCATTAAAGATGTCTTCATCTTTATATGATCGTCTAATTTCTGGCCAAGTGTTACGCACCCAATCGCCTGTAACGTTCAGATCTACGCATTTTGCCTCACCACAAATTTTTGCAAAGGAAATCGAGTGTCGGGCCTTAAATCGATCTAGCCATCCGTTGGAGCACGTAAAATGGCTGGCGCCGGCAGTCCTGTTACAGTGCTTATCGCTTGCATACAATGTATGTCTGTAGCCATGGGCTAGCGCGCGCGCGCACATATATACGTTTATATGAAATTTAGAGTAAAATATCTGAGAAATATTTGACGCTATAACAGAGTAGTACAATATTTAGTGATGTTAAAACCGGGAATTTTTATAATGTTAAAAATATCAGTTTGACCGGACTTATGACAAAATAACGCTACACCCGAGTTGACGTAACAGCCGAGGCCGTAATAACCAAGTTCCACTGTATATATAAAGTTATAACTCAAACATAATATACATTAAATTGAAAAAATTATAATTTTATTGTCTGGCAACAAAATTATTTTATTTTTAACAATTACCATTGTTTGAAAATGTTTAAATAAATTTTCAAGTACTTTACTCTTGTTAAAACGTAAAAGGTTGCAGGTAAACTACCCCTTCCCCTTAACCGATCTTCACTAAAATCTAAAGGCCTTGAGTCCTCTACAATTCAGGGATGTATGCAAAAAATTATTTGATTCTGTTTGAATTTGCGGCTGTTATCGTTTGCCATATAAAATACGCTTGATAAAAAACGTTGCAGGTAAACTACCCCTTCCCCTCAACCGATCTTCACCAAAAACAACAGGTCTTGAGTACTCTACTAATTACGAACGTATGCAAAACATTATTTGATTCTGTTTGAATTTGCGGCTGTTATCGTTTGCCATATAAAATACCCTTGTTAAAAAAACGTTGTAGGTAAACTACCCCTTTCCCTTAACCGATCTTCACCAAAAACAATAGGTCTTGAGAACTCTACAATGTAGGGCTGTATGCAAATAACCTTTTGATTCTGTTTGAATTTGCGGCTGTTATCGTTTGCCATAAGAAATACCCTTGTTAAAACATAAAACGTTACAGGTAAACTACCCCTTTCCCTTAACCGATCTTCACCAAAAACAATAGGTCTTGAGAACTCTACAATTCAGGGCTGTATTCGAAACATTATTTGATTCTGTTTGAATTTGCGGCTGTTATCGTTTGCCAAAAAAAAAAATTTCCCTTGATAAAAAAAAACCGTTGCAGGTAAACTACCCCTTTCCCTCAACCGATCTTCACCAAAAACAATAGGTCGTGAGTACTCTACAAATCAGGGCTGTATGCAAAAAATTATTTGATTCTGTTTGAATTTGCGGCAGTTATCGTTTGCCATAGAAAAAAATGTACACAGACACACAGATAGACACACAGACACACACACAGACACTTTTTGGAAAACGACTTTTTTTCATGTTTTGAGTGTAGTAGAATCAGAATCTGCAATAATCTCGAACACGGTTTTTTTTGCCATCACCATACTTCCATTCCTTAAGGAATATGGAAGTAAAAAAGAAAGTATAGAAAACACTTCATACGTAGAGAAAACATATTTATATATACACGGTATAGAAAACACCATTTATTCTGTCACGTAGATGAATTTTTATAATTTTTTCTGAAACGTTTTTAATTTTCCTTTTTTTGGGCCCTAGCGTCTAAAAATTATGAAGTTTTTTACTTCCATGTTTCTTAAGGAAATGGAAGAATGGTGATGGCAAAAAAAATCGTGTTCGAGATTATTGCAGATTCTGATTGTACTACACTCAAAACATGAAAAAAGTCAATTTTCGAAAATGTATGTGTGTCTATCTGTCTATCTTGTGTCTGTCTGTAGTTTTTTATGGCAAACGATAACAGCCGAAAATTCAAACAGAATCAAATAATTTTTTGCATACAGCCCTGATTTGTAGAGTACTCAAGACCTGTTGTTTTTGGTAAAGATCGGTTAAGGGAAAGGGGTAGTTTACCTACAACGTTTTATGTTTTAACAAGGGTATTTTATATGGCAAACGATAACAGCCGCAAATTCAAACAGAATCAAATAATTTTTTACATGCAGCCCTGATTTGTAGAGTACTCAAGACCTATTGTTTTTGGTAAAGATCGGTTAAGGGAAAGTTGTAGTTTACCTGCAACAGTTTTTTTATCAAGGGTTAATTTTACTTCCATATTCCTTAAGGAAATGGAAGTATGGTGATGGCAAAAAAAATCGTGTTCGAGATTATTGCAGATTCTGATTGTACTACACTCAAAACATGAAAAAAAGTCGTTTTTCGAAAAGTGTCTGTGTGTGTCTGTGTGTCTATCTGTAGATTTTTTTTTTATGGCTAACGATAACAGCCGCAAATTCAAACAGAATCAAATAATTTTTTGCATACAGTCCTGATTTGTAGAGTACTCACGACCTATTGTTTTTGGTGAAGATCGGTTGAGGGAAAGGGGTAGTTTACCTGCAACGATTTTTTTTTATCAAGGGTAATTTCTTTTTTTGGCAAACGATAACAGCCGCAAATTCAAACAGAATCAAATAATGTTTCGCATACAGCCCTGAATTATGGAGTTCTCAAGACCTATTGTTTTTGGTGAAGATCGGTTAAGGGAAAGGGATAGTTTACCGGCAACGTTTTATGTTTTAACAAGGGTATTTTCTATGGCAAACGAAAACAGCCGCAAATTCAAACAGAATCAAAAGATTATTTGCATACAGCCCTAAATTGCAGAGTTCTCAAGACCTATTGTTTTGGTGAAGATCGGTTAATGGGAAGGGGTAGTTTACCAGCAACGTTTTTTATCAAGGGTAATTTACTATGACGAACGATAACTGCCGCATATTCAAACAGAATCAAATAATTTTTTGCATACGTCACTGAATTGTAGATGCATCTAGGAATTTTGATTTTGGTAAAGATCGGTTAAGGGGAAGGGGTAGTTTACCTGCAACGTTTTTTATCAAGGGTAATTTACTATGACGAACGATAACTGCCGCATATTCAAACAGAATCAAATAATTTTTTGCATACGTCACTGAATTGTAGATGCCTCTAGGACTTTTGATTTTGGTAAAGATCGGTTAAGGGGAAGGGGTAGTTTACCTGCAACCTTTTACGTTTTAACAACAGTAAAGTCCTTGCAAATTCATTTAAACTTTTTCAAACAATGGTAATTGTTAAGAATAAAATAATTTTGTTGCCAGGCAATAAAATTATAATTTTTTCATTTATGTATTTTTTCTCAGTTATGTACTGTTTACGTTTCCATTTTATTATTATGACTACCGCAATGAAAAGGCAGGGAACACACACACACACACACACACACACACACACACACACACACACACACACACACACACACACACACACACACACACACACACACACACACACACACACACACACACAATTCGCGTTATTTCTGGCCTCATTCATGTTTATTTTCTTACATTTTCACGGTTTTTAAATGGAAAGTGCCGAACCCATACCAACATAACGCATGCAAGCCGAAAAAGTGTCCAGCGTGGATAGCGATTTGCTTCCTGTGGATCGCTGGGCAGTGTAACTGCACGTGTTTACAGAGGAACGATTCATAGACAGACTTTTCGTCTTTAGGGAATGAACCCTCTGCAAGATGCTGAGGGTCCATGAGTGACTTCGGAGCCTTCCTTCTTTTCCGCGTGTTTGTTCTGTGAAACGTACACTGTAGATTCGCAGCTTTATTCTAAGCAACGCTCAATAGGAAATGTTGAAAATATTTGTCCACGGTGTACCCTCATACACACTAAACCTGCTCTGATGTTTTAATTACGGACATCATAATATTAAAACTTTGGAAACTTGAGCACTACTTAATGGAGATCAATCATTAACTTATACAAGCCATTAATTTTATGCATATTTTTTATATATATGTGTACAACCTTATCGGCAACAAAGAAGTAGTTTTTGTTAAAATTCCTTCCCGGGATATTTGGCCGTAGTCCAATGTTTTCTACAAAACCAGACGTTTCGGCAATGCCATCGACTTCCATCATCAGTGAAAATCGAGTGCTATAACGTGAGGTGGTACATGTTAGTGACCACAGTACTGTGGTTAAGGCTGAAGTAGTAAGTAGAAAGAAGTAGTTTCTATGGTAATATTTCATTTCGAAAATGATTTTAAATATAAATCTTAGAATATGGAAGTCATGTATGGTTCTCCATACCGATATTTTTCTATGGTAAACGATAATAGCCGAAAATGCAAACAGAATCAAATAATGTTTTGCATACAGCCCTGAATTGTAAAGTTCTCAAGACCTGTTGGTTTTGGTGAAGATCGGTTAAGGGAATAAGGTAGTTTACCTGCAACATTTTATGTTTTAACAAGGGTAATATTTTTTATGACGAAAGATAACTGCCGTACATTAAAACAGAATCAACTACTCTTCTGCATACCTTTTTGAATTATACAGAGCTCAAGGTCTGTTGATTTTGTTGAAGATCGGTTAAGGGGAAGGGGTAGTTTACCAGCAACATTTTATGATTTAACAAGGGTATTTTCTATAGCAAACGATAACAGCCGCAAATACAAACAGAATCAAATGATTATTTGCATACAACCTTAAATTGTAGAGTTCTCAAGACTTATTGTTTTTGGTGAAGATCGGTTAAGAGAAGGGGTAGTTTACCTGCAACGTTTTTTTATCAAGGGTAATTTTTTTCTATGGCAAACGATAACAGCCGCAAATTCAAACAGAATCAAGTAATGTTTTGCATATAGCCCTGTATTGTAGAGTTCTCAAGACCTATTGGTGTTGGTGAAGATCAGTTAAGGAAAAGGGGTAGTTTACCTCCAACATTTTATCTTTTAACAAGGGTAATTTTTTATATGACGAACGATAACTGCCGTAAATTCAAACAGAATCAACTACGTTTTTGCATACCTTTTTGAATTATAGAGAACTCAAGGTCTGTTGATTTTGTTGAAGATCGGTTAAGGGAAAGGGGTAGTTTACCAGCAACATTTTATGTTTTATCAAGGGTAATTTTTTTATGACGAAAGGTAACTGCCGTAAATTCAAAGAGAATCAAATAATGTTTTGCATACGTTCGTAATTAGTAGAGTACTCAAGGCTTGTTGATTTTGGTGAAGATCGGTTGAGGGAAAGTGTAACATTCCGGGCTACGTTACAAATCCAGAGAACCCATCATAATTGACGCTAGCCAATTATACAGGCTGCCTACGTTGTAACGAACTGAAATTAAACTCAACACAAAAAACAATAATATTTACGCTAATTATTAGGATACAAGGGGAAGGTATTTCACTGATTTATGCACTCACTTCAAAGTGTAATAAGATGACATCTCTTTATTAACAAATTATATATAAAAGATCCCATACCATTAAAATTTATACTGAAATAATTAAAAAAGGGTTTTCTGTAAAACAAGGGATCATATTGATCATGTAATTTACCTCGGATCCGAGTCTGCTTTAAATATAGTAAAGACGTCTGACTTATACTATGCTCATCTAAGAGCTTGCAAGATTTCATTAACCATTTGAAGAATGGTATTATTTATTAAAGGGATTATAATTTACATTTCAATATTAACGTTACAACGTATGATTTTCACTACTACAGTTTACATTTCTTTGGTTTTATTTATTGCTTAGAGAAAATTATTGTCTTTGAAAAGTCTCTTTCATCTATAAAAGTTATGTTTCAAATGTAATTAATTCTCGATAGCCAAGCTATCGAGTCACCTCTAAAATAAGCTTTGCTGTCCTCGTCCTGGGGCGTGACTCTTCGGAATTCTGGTAGTCGGGGTAGTCATCTGTGTCGTGTCTCTGGTGAATATCTAATAGCCGTATTAGTGAGTAGATTCATGTAATGCTGCATGAAGTTGGGTTGTTCCACGCCGGTCCTGGTCAGCGTCGTATGGGTTGTAGACGTCCGTATGTGCAATTTGGCAGGTCACATTTTCACATGTAGAGTTGTACTGGAGTTTACATCTTAAGTAGAGACGTCACCTTGTTTACGTGTTGATAATTTTTCTTATATTACTACATTTCTTGAACAAACTTTTTCAACATCATATACATTTAAACAATCACTAGCTCCCCACGTTTTTTGTTGTAGCTAACCGTTATTTTAAAGTTTACATAACACACTTTTGAAGAGCCCTCGTTTGGAGGTGTGTACTGTCTGAACGCCGCATCGTAACTCTTAACTTGATACGACTGGTACATAACAACGAAACGGAGCGAGTACTCCGCCATAATATAGTTCCAACTTTTATTTAAATAGACATTCTTATAGCAAGATGAAACAAATTATTTAGACTTATTTAGTTTACAGGAATTATTTTAACTACTACTTGTGCCTTCAAATTATTAATTACTTACATTACGATTTTCAAATATTTCTAAGTTACAGACGGTTCGCTAAGCACGTTGTGTCCGGAATTAAACAGGTCAACGCATGATGATTTACTAAAGGGTTAACTGTAATATTATTAACTATTTGCAATACGATTTTTTATTACTTGTTTAGTTAGATCTTTTTCCATTTAAATCTCGTACTTATTCTGAGTTAGTACAGGGGTATTAGGTTTAATTGTGCGATTTAAAATACTTAATTACTTTCTCAATTTTTTTTATTATTAAATATTTTATTACCAATTAAATTGTCACAAAAGGGGTAGTTTACCAGCAACATTTTATGTTGTAACAAGAGAAATGTTTTCATGACGAACGATAACTGCCGCACATTCAAACAGAATCAAATATTTTTTTGCATGCATCTCTTAATTGTAGAGAACTGAAGGTCTATTGATTTTGGTGAAGATCGGTTAAGAGAAAGGGGTAGTTTACCAGCAACGTTTTATGTTTTAACAAGAGTAAAGTACTTAATTTTGATAAATAAAGTATCCTGATAAGAAGCTCATAATAATCCGCTGTAGAAACGTAGATGAAATATCTATAAATGAAGAGGTTTGGTGAACGGGGTGGGTGTAATTTTCTATTAATGAAAATTATAGTTGAAGGGGGAGGGGATAATTTTTTATATGTGTACTACGTTATCGGCAGCAAAGAAGTAGTTCTTTGTTAAAATTCCTTCCCGGGCTGTTTAGCCGTAGTCCAATGTTTTCTGCAAAACCAGACTTTTCGGCAGTGCCTTCGACTGCCATCATCAGTGAAAATCGACTGCAAAAACGTGAGGTGGTATACGTTAGTAACCACAGTACTGTGGTATGGCTGAACCAATAAGTAGAAAGAAGCAGTTTCTATGGAAATATTTCTGTTCGAATATGATTTTAAATATAAATCTTAGAACATGGAAGTCATGTATGGTTCTCCATACCGATATTTAAATTTACCACTACATTCAGCTTTTGGTTAAAATTTCTTGGATTTTAATATTTCAAATCGATTTTTTTTAATTTTTTGACAATTTTTACCCCCTTTACATTCTTACTTTCCCCCTATTTTTGGGCGAATCAATCTCAGAGACATGGAGTTCTGTTGGGTAAATGTATGGACCCACAAGCCATTTTTTTGTTTACTTCCATGTTCCGTAAGGAAATGGAAGTATAGTGATGGTGAAAAAATCATGTTTGAGATAAGGGGTGATTCTCATCGTACTACCCTCAAAATTTAGGAAAATTCATTTTCCGAAAAGTGTCTGTGTGTGTGTCTGTGTGTAGAATTTTTTTCTATAGCGAACGATAACTGCCGCAAAGTCAAACAGATTCATATACTTTTTGCATATGTGCCCGAGTTGTAGAGGACTCGAGGCCTATTGATTTTTGTGAAGATCAGTTAAGGGGGAGGGGTAGTTTACCTGCAACGTTTTACGTTTTAACAAAAGTAAAGTACTTAATTTTGATAAAGAAAGTATCCTGAAAAGAAGGTCATAATAATCCACTGTAGAAAGGTAGACGAAATATCTATAAATGAAAAGGGTATTTGAAAGGAAAGGGGGTAATTTTTTCACTTTGGTATCGATTTAATGAGTTGACGAAATTAAATAATGATTTTCAACTTTTTCAAACAATGGCAATTGTTAAAAATAAAATAATTTTGTTGCCAGGCAATAAAGTTACAATCTTTTTATTTTAATTTAAATCATCTATGCTTGAAGATCCGCAACCACGGCCCACCAGGCTACAAAATAATTTGTGGACACATAATTACATAGTTATATAAATATGTAATTAATGAATGATTATCTGCGTAGTTCAGTTTCTTTATAAGAATAAATTACCTAATTTTTATAGATAAAGTGACTCGAAAATTATATTATATTAAACGACTACCCCGAATAACAGAAATATCTACAAATAGTGAAAATAGTGTGATGTTGGAGGATATTTTTTTAGAAATTATCGAACCGAATTCAAGTAAATGATTTTAAATATAAATCTTAAAACATGGTTCTCCATACCGATATTTTTTTATAAAAGTTGGTCAATTCATTCAAACGTTATCATGAGACGTACTCCAATTGGACAGATAGACAAATTAAAAGATAGACAAACAGACATATGCCAGACTGTCGAGCTAAACCTGACAACTCGCTCATGATTTATCGTATTTCATTCAGGAAAGTATAAACACTATGAGGGTCTGATAACGGATATTGTAATCCTTCGAAATATGCGTTAAGTATTTAAGAATTATGTATTTGCTTACTAGTGTGTATTGTAAATGTTATGGTATAATAACAATATGATGCAAGATTAAACTTAGTTTCAATAGTTAATTCTAAATTGATTCATAACGTAAGCAATTAATGTTGTACCGACAATTGGCTTGTAATTAATTAACGCTAGATCAGAACGAATAATTTGTAGATTAAATGTCACTACCATCAACATCAGCCATTGTTTGGCTCATACCGCCAACCGTTGGATTACTTTATGCCTGATCACAACAACGTTTTTTTGGCAGTCGGATGTATCGTGTTAACTAACCTGAGTTGTTTCATAAAGAGGGTCCACCACTAACATCCAGACAAAGTCATATTTGAATTTCCCCTCTCCTTTGACCTCAGTGGTAGATCATTGTTGACATTGACGCAAGGCAGATGTTTGTATTAACCGTGTGTAACCTCAAAATGTCCATCAAGTAAGATCGAGTACGGAATATAGTCGGAGAGCGGCGATCATTGAAGGCCTTCGCACTGGGCGTTCACGGACCGAAATTATTCGGTTTTGTGGGTACCCGAGATCGACCATATATACTGTTGCGGCAAAATATTTTGCTTCAGAGGCGAACGAAAAAGATTCTGCTAACCCAACGAGGAAGACCCACTCAAAGGAAAAGTTGGTAAGGACCCCAGCAATTATCCAAAGGGCTCAAGAACTCATTTTCGAGGACCCATGGCTGTCTCTGATGAACCTGTCGAAAATGTTGGATGTGAGTGAAACCACAATGGGTCGAATTGCTGAAGAGGATTTACGTTACAAGTCCTATGTAATAAAAATTTGACAAATGCTCTCGGAGTCTGCCATGGTGAAGAGAGTTGCTCGTTGTCACTTGCTTCTGTGTTGATTAAAAAATGAAGCTGCGGGACGCATCAGATTTTTCTGATGAGAAACTAATTTTTTTCTGTCGATGTACCAGAGGAACGACCGATGGCTCACCCGTGATCCCGAACATGTCCCATAATAGCTAGGACGAAGTTTCCGGCTTCTGTTTATGTCCTAGGTGTCGTTTCCAGCGAGGGCCACGTTATGCTGCCACATTTCCATGTATATTTACATGTTCTGTCAACTGTTGTGAAGCAGTGGATGGATACTGTGGTCGGCGGGAGGCCGTACATCTTCTAGCAGGACGGCATGCCAGCACACACGAGTTACTTAATTCAAAACTGGCTATCGGATAATGTGGACATGTTTTGGTCCAAGGAATTCTGGCCTCCGAACCGTTGTTGAACGAGTGACCAACAAGACGAGACATCCCAATGTGAGATCTCTCCAGACGGCTATCGAGGCGGCATTTGCGAATATGGATAAGAGCGCTTTGCGGAGAGCGTGCCAGCGTTTTACGGCAAGAATCGAAGAATTCATCGATGCAAAAGGAGGTTACATCGAATAATTTTACTTTGAAAGGTTATAATTACTAATGTAAAATAATATTTTTTTTTGTAATTTTTACATTTTGATAATTAACATTTTGTTTAAACAAATTTTTCGTTTTGTCTGGATTTTGGTGGTGGACCCTGTAATAGTAGCCTAATTTTATATAAATAAATAAATATGTTAGTGTGTATAATACCACAGTATGCTATGTGACATTTCGTGCGTGCTTTAATAACGCTAATTTTCTCAGAACAACATAAACTGGGATAGACTACACAAATGTCACTGTGTAATCACGTAGGCCGGTGGCTACGTTGTGTCCTTATGAAGCTGTCACAGCCTTGTTTGCCTAAGTGATTTATTCCATGACGTTGATGTAGGTTTAAAAAATTTTTAATCATATTATTGTCAACAGCGGCGTCGGCGTTAGGGTACATACGTACTTTTTTTTTAATATTCTTTCCGTCAGAAATTACGTTTTCCGAGAACGACGTCAGCGTTTCAGAGGAAAACCCGGTCGGGGAGCACGGGTGGTGGGAGAAAGCGTGAAACGAGTTCATTGATTCGGTCCCATTCACGCGACGGCGACGTGACGTAAGGTACCCCTTAGTATTCCCTGTTTGAATATGCGCTGACAGAGCCGTTCGTGTCAATCCCAGCTGCTGACCGGTAGCATACAGTTTGGGCGGATATTACAACTTATTCCATGTGCCTTCGGTAATTATCGACAATGTATTAAGAAATTTATTGACAAGTTTTTTTTTGCATCGGCCATCTAAGGACCACGTGCCAATTTCTATTCTTTGTTCTTTTCTTTTTCTCCAATATTCTTTCATCTTTTCACTGTGTCTCTTCTTCCTGTCTTCAGTCTACTTTGAACCTGCGTTTTTCTCTCTTCTACCCTGGACTCCTTCCATTTTTAACACTTTTACCCGAAAAACTTCTCATTCAATTGCTTCTTCTGCGTGTATATTATTTTTTCTAAATCCTTTTGGACTTCTTTATTCCAGCTTGATGTTGACTTCTTCCCCCACAGATATTTGAAGATCTGCTTTGTTAACCTATTGTCGTCCATTCTATATAAATGTCCAAAAAATAATAGTCTTCTTTTTCTCATTGTTTCTGTTATATTTTCTATACTTTGATATATTTCATCATTACTTCTTAATTTCCAACCTTCTGAAGTTTTTCGTGGGCCTAATATTTTCCTAATAATTCGTCTCTCCAATATTTCTAGTTTGTCTAAATTATAATTCAATGCTAGAGATTCACTTGCATATAGGCATTCTGCCTTTACTATTGTACTGTAATGCCTTATTTTCGCATTTTTAGATATGTACTTTTTATTGTAAATATCTTTAGTTATACCATATGCTCTTTCCATTTTATAAATCCTTTCTTCTATAGCAGATTTTTCTATTGATAGTATTATTAATATTAAGAATTTTATTCTTTAGCGGGCTTTACTACCTTGTTCCCGCTGCACTGAAGATGGCTGCCGTGTGCGCGGCCAAAACGTCTGGGGTTTCAGAAAACGTTCATGTTGGACCACGGCCTAATAGCCCGGTTAACAGGGTTTAACAACTGTGACGACACTGGCCCTGAGAGTTTGCGTTCACTAGTAACACAGACTCTTTAGGAACGACATATATGTGACAGATTAGGAATATTATAAAGTCCAGGAAAGTTTATGTAACGTCCAAATGATTGTTCAGATTTCAAATTTTATTTTGGACATAGACAATTTGACAGTGTTAACTATCAGTAAAAAAAAAAAACATACTATTCTCGTAGGGGACACGAGCAATCACACGCGCTCACACTCCTTGTCTCCCTAATGTGTAAGGTGTAATACATCGTAATTCTGGAGGACGTGAACACGTTCACCCCCTACTTTCTGTTTCTTACCAAACGTCTAATCTCTATCCGTCTTACGTCCTTTTCTTTAGAATCGATATCGTTTCTTTATTCTTCCTGGCGTTTTCTCTTGCTTCTAGACCAATTGTTTTACGGATCAACTATTGTGCTGTGTAACAAGATGGTCAAACAACTGTTTAGTTTGTTATTGTCTGTTCATCTTATTATTGATTCTACTTTTGAATCTCTTTTTATCACGTTTGCAATTACACATCTTGCCACATGTCTTCTAAATTACAAAATTGTTTATAAATTACTTTTCGTCCTATTTGACATTACCCTATTTCAACCCCACTTAAGATATGCTTGTATATACTATCGTTCTCGTATTAGTAGTTATTTCCTCCTTTCGTATAAACATTTTTGTTTAGGTCATAGTAAAACCGCGAGGGATTACTTATCTTCTCCTTGTTTGTTTTTCTGCCCATAATTACTACCAAGGACTTGGATTTGTCAACATGTTTTATTTTTTCTTGGTATATCTCGGTGTCGATATTATTGTTTTCTTTTCATATTAATATTGTCTGTCTTTGTTTTGTTTATATTTATTTTAACACCCCGTTATAGGATCTTTCTACAGGACGTTTTCGTTGGTTTCTCATTGTATTTTATAAATTACGTTATTGTTAGTGTAATAGCCTTATCAGTAGCCGGGACGTTTGAGGAAGTTCCTCGCCAAAGCTTGGTCCTCTTTCTTCATTTAACTAGACCTAAACTCTTTCATTAAAACCAACACTATTACACTATATCTGCGTGTTTTAATTCTGTCAATGGCTGCTTTTAGGCTTGCCGATTCATTTAGCGCGTTTATCTCTCAAATTCTAGTGAACAATTATGCAACTCTGGTAACTAACTTTCAGGTGATCCGAACAATCTGATACCCGGTAAGAAGAATCTTTTGATCAAACACCACTTATGCCAGAGTCATCCCGGTCGATTGTTCGTGTAATATTACTGATTTGTAAGCCTTTCAGAAAATAACGTTCCCCGATCTGTAAGTTCAGTTCTGGTCAACAAGTTTTGATAAGTACTAACTTGGAACCTATTAAATTCAAACCCTGTTAAAGCTCTATTAAAGTCCAATATAGCAGCGGGGAATGGAGAAGCGTTGTGCGTGTTTTCAAATACTCCTCGAGAAACTCTCAAAAACAGCCCCTGAAAAACTTTCCAATCTAAATTAGTCTCTTGATCCTGTGAATTGCCAATAGAATTCGATAAAGAAAACAGAAGTTCTGTTTATGTTTTAGGATATTGTCACCATGTGCCGGTCACCAGCATTGGTTACTAGTAAGAGACAACAATTTCTATGACAATTAATAGAATATAGCGGGGAAAATCTATCATTAATGCGTCTTGTTCTTCCCCTTCATCTGCTGTGTGGAACCTTACGTACAGCATATGTATGTATACAGTTGCAACACTATTGTCCTACACTGTGAAAAAGATGAAGTTAATGAAAGTGCATATTAATTTGATCAACCGTTTTATTGACTATAAAACCTCCAGACGCTTTATTTCCATAAACAAATTCGGTGTGGAGAACCATACATGACTTCCATGTTCCAATTTATTTATAAAATTATTTTTAATATGTACACTCAGAACGAAACTAAATGTATCAGCATGTATCTAAAATCACTGCGAAAGATAATCAAAATACGAATTGTACGTAGTTGTCAATATTTCAAAAATAAAGAATTAATTTGATTAAATTGTCTTTTATTTAAACAACGAGAAAGAAAGCGAATATCGCCCAGCGCTTGTAATCTGTGAATTTTTGAAAATGAAATATTATTTTGTTTACGTATCCGTGGTTACGATATTTTGTTTACATGGAACGATATCAATTGTTCATATTTTATTGAAATATTTTTTAAGTTCTCGGTCGAATAAATTTATAACATTAATACAAAAAATTATCCCATCCCCCTCCAACTACCCTTTTCATTTATAGATATTTTTCATCTACCTTTCTACAGTGGATTATTATGACCTTCTTTTCAGGATACTTTATTTATTAAAATTAAGTACTTTACTCTTGTTTGAGCGTAAAACGTTGCAGGTAAACTATTCCTTCCCTTAACCGATCTTCACAGAAATCAACAGGTCTTGAGTCCTCTACAACTCGGGCACAAAAAATTATTTGATTCTGTTTGATTTTCGGGCAGTTATCGTTCGCCATAGAAAAAAAATTCTACACACAGACACACACATAGACACTTTTCGGAAAATTACTTTCCTTCATGTTTTGAGGGTGGTAGAATCAGAATCTCCCCTTATCTCGAACACGATTTTTTCGCGATCCATTACCTTACGGAACATGGAAGTAACAAGTCATTTAATTTCAAAATTTGTCAGTTGTATGATTAAATTGCAGTTGCGTAAACCTTTTTGACCAAATCGTTACCCGAATTCACCAATTCCGATTATGCTTAGTCACTTTCACGCGCTTCATTACTGTGACAGATGTTTTGTCTGTTACAGCGTTGAGTGTTTAAAACTTTGTCCGCAGAAAATCTTGTGTTGTTTAATTATGGTCTCTCAAGATATCTGCAGTGATGACGTCTACCTGTCTGCTCATTTTCTGTTCCTCCTTTGTAATGCGATATTGGCAATCGCGTTGGGACGGCTTTAGCAACATATACTATCAGCTTTACAATGTACACATTAATAATTAATATAGTAATATTAAAACAGACAGTAACATATTCTGAAGTTACTCAGTGCTAAGGAAAGAAATAGATACCTAACATGAAAATTATATAAGGGAAAGATGTAAAAGATGTAAGAACAGAGGAGATACCTGTAATGAATAATAGAATAAAGAAAGGTAGAAGATTTTACGCATCTGGTGCGGAAATGTCACTTTATTGACTCTGAAAATTATCCATTGGAACTTGTAACGCTAAAATAAAATGAAAAAAAAAATATATATATAATAGGGGAACCATCTGTCCGCGCTTGAAATGACAGTGATGTATGAGAGGAAGTTATCACAAAAGAGTGTGACATCCTTTGACGTCGATGTGCAGGTGCATGCATGTATCATAAATCTAACAGAGCAGCTGTGCGACAGGAAGAAGTACGATTAGGAGTACCAAGAAGGAGACAGCAGAGGCGAATGAACTAATTAACAGTGCAGCTGGATGCTTGGAGAAATTTAAGGTATTGTTCTGGCTGAAAGGGATAGAAAAACCAGCGAGAAGTACAATTATGAAATACTAAGAAAACTACAGCAGAGGTGAATGCACTAATTAACAGGACAGGTGGATGCTTAGAGAAGCTAAAGGGTGTTGTGGCTGAATGGCATAGAAAGACGCCAGAGAGGAGTACAATTAGAAAATACTAAGAAAGCCACGCATGAGGTGATTGAACTAATTTAACGGGTGCAGCTGGACGCTTAAAGAAAATAAGGGTTGTTTTGGTTAAAGGGCATAGAAAAACGACAGAAAGATTTACGAGTCTGATAATCGGACAGACCGCGGCAGAGGTAGTTGAACCAGAGCCAGAGATAACGAGGGAACAAACGTGTCCTATCAGAAGACAGCTTTTAAAGGTAGGCGGGTTCCAGGAGTGAATTTTTCTAGAAGAAATCAAGAAGAAACCAATTAAAACAGAGCCAAGTGAAATGTAGGAAACTAGTGGGGAAAGATGAGTATTGAATATATACAAAGAACTGAGGCGCGATCAGGGAGTCTATGTTAAATTTTCGAAGTCTGTACTAAAATTCAGAGGAGTCTACGTCAAATTTTGAAGTCTTTACTTAAAACTCGGAAAGAGTCTGTGGTAAAATTTTCGTGGAGTCTGTTGCAAAGTTTCGGAGTCTACGATGAAAGCTCAGAGAGTTTACTTAAAGTTTCGTAAAGTCAACATGAGTAAATAGTTTGTGAAAATTTAGAAATCTAGTCTAAATTTTCGTAGAGTCTAAGTGGATGAACAGTTTGTGTAACGGAGTTAAATATCGAGAGACTGAGAACTGGAGTTTTATTAACTTATAATAATGGCTCCCATGTATATCACCGAAGTAGCTTAGGAGTAGGCAGGGTAGGCTGACTAATATGAGCCGTACGGCATATAGGGAAGGGAGTGTGGCCAGCACTACGCTTCAGCCGCCCATTATTATCCCCAGGATGTTATCCCAGGTACTCATTTTCAACAGGCTGAGTCGACCTGGGGGCTGAAAAACGCACCTTGATTTTATGGTGCGGGACCGGGAATTGAACCCAGGACCTCTAGATTAGTAGCCAGGGTTTTATTAACTTATAACTCGTAAAACAAACAATCGAATCGTATCATGTGTTACTAACGATATAAACTATAAAAACGGAATAAGACGCTTGCGAACTGTAAGTTATCGTAAATAGAATAACCGTCATGAACTAGTGAACAGTTCTTACACTAATGTAAATATCGGGAGAAGTCAGATATACTTAGTGAGAGTGAAATGATTAAAAGTGTTCATCAATCATTCACTACGAGAGTGAACTACACTATGAATCAGGAGAGGATCTACAGCTAATCAGCGAACCTAATGAGATGGAGATGGAGGCACAGGACATCAACACACCGTAGACAGGAATATTCGTACCAACAGTAAAATTTTATGTACTAATTACTATTTTACAATACACCTGTCTGTCCTTCTAAAAGAACTTATTTATAAATTACATATTAAAACTTGAAGTAATCAAATACGAATATAAAAGCGAACTAAGCACTTTCAATTAAGAATATTTATTCATATATTAAAATGAATCCATTTGGAATAAATGTATTTTGTAATATGATAAGTAATTACATGTAAACGTTATTCATGCTTATTTACAAAATTAAATGAACCCTTAGATATAGAGACTTTAGCATATAAATTGTTTATTGGCAAAATCATGTTTAAAATAATTAATGATAATAATATGTTAAAAGCCATTGAGAATTGATATTAAGGACAGCTAATTTAAATGTAATAAATGTGTTGGTTAGACTGATAAATGTGTCATTGTTTTATTATTTAAAGATTAACCTTATGAACTATACAACACTATTACTTGAGATAGATTTCTTTAACACGAACAAAATAATTATAGACATTAATTATCATTACATTTAAACCACATCTAGGGGAATTATTGTTACATTTGGCACCACAACTTGGGGCTTATAGTTATATTTGACGTAACAACGCTGGGCAAAACAATTTATAGTTACAAACTGGTGGTTGATCTTTTGCATTACACATTGGAAGTGCAATAATTACATTGTACGCTCCTTAAAATAACTTAACATTTGTGCTAAATGGAACTGCACAATTATTTGAGTTCGGAATCTACGTGAAGAACGAAAGAACACGAAAGAACGAACGGAAGAGCGAATCTACGTGAGAGAAGACGGGCAAAGGGATAGCATTTGCTACCTACCCATTCATCTGTAGTAAACATAGATTTTCTTCCATTCGTCTACATATCTATATTTATACATAGATTTTCTATGTGTCTATAATTTCATGCGTTGAATAAAAACTTTGTAACATGATACCATATACTTTGTAGTTTTTTCTGGCTTTGTTTATATTGTATGCATTTTCAACATTTGTGTACTTTATGTGTTAAAAGGTAAAAGAGAAAAAGTGTCCAGAGATAAGTATTTGTCATGAAATGTGAGAGAAGGTGATCGCAAACGGGACCAATAACCGAGAAGAACGACATCAGGGAGAAAAACGAAAATGATCGAAACCATTTAAACAGATCAAAATATTGGCAAGGAAACGATAGAAGTGATTGCTTAACAACCCAACACCGTGAGGTACAAGAAAGAAGTGAAAGTACTGAGTAAAAGGTATGTCGTTTTTACGTGTGCCAGTTACTGGTTATTGCATAAATAACATAAAAATTTAATAAGGCAATGTTAATTTCTTTTGCTTCCTTCATTTGAATATGTGTGCGAGAAGAGAGAGAGATAGATAGATAGATAGATATAGATAAACACGCGGGCGCGCGCGGGCTCACACACACACACACACAGAAAGAACGACAAACAGACGGACAGAAAAATAAGTAAACAACGAGACTCCGACACAGATGAGTACATATTTACTCTCCCGACTGTAGACAGCCTATTGTGTTTTACACGGTCTGCAAGTCTGATTTTCAAAGTGATTCGTTTGATCATGTTTAATGAATTATTTTTCGAGAACAAATGTAGAGGCGGATCCAAGTTTCTTTTATTTGAAGATCTAAAATTGTTCATTGTTTACTAAACCCAGTGAACCTGTAATCGTAACAAAATGTATTATGCCTCCCTCCCGTTTTAACAATAAATAATACGTTAGTATTTAAAAGTGCGCAGTTGAGCATGAATGTAAATCTATTTACAGTAACAATGAATTACTACATTTGTGTAAATTTCCATTTTATTTTTATAACAAAATACTTGAAAAATATAAAACGGTTACTGCTATACATATGTCTTGAAAAAGTTAAAGAAGTCTATATTTATTAGTTGAATGATATTCCCCTTCTTTCTCTGTCTCGTACACAAACATAAACAAAGAAACACACACGCACAAACACACACAAACAAAACGTTTGTATTTGTATACAGGATAGCCATGATAACACAAGGCTAAATATACAAGTAAGGCATTATGGAAGTCTTGTATCACATCTTACAATTTTTACTTTCATGTTCCGTAAGGAAATAGAAACATGGTGATCGCGAAAAAAGTCGTGTTCGAGATAAGGATTGATTCTGATTGTAGTACCCTCAAAACATAAAGAAAAGTCATTTTCCGAAAAGTGTCTGCGTGTCGAAATGTTTCTGTGTGTAGAATTTTTTCTATGGCGAACGACAACTGCCGCAAATTCAAACAGAATCAAACAATGTTTTCTATATGTGCCTGAGTTGTAGAGGACTCAAGGTCTATTGATTTTGGTGTAGATCTGTTAAGGGGAAGGGGTAGTTTACCTGAAACGTTTTATGTTTTAACAAGAGTAAAGTATTTAATTTTGATAAATAAAGCATCCTGAAAAGGTCATAATAATCCACTGTAGAAACGGTAATGAAATATCTATAAATGAAAAGGGTAGTTGAAGGGGAGGGGTAATTTTCTATGAATAAAAGAAGTAGTTTCTATGGAAATATTTCATTTCGAAAATGATTTTAAATATAAACCTTAGATCTTAGAACATGGAAGTCATATATGGTTCTCCATAACGATATTTTAAATGTCTCAACATCTACCGCAATAATAACGTTGGGAATTGAGAATAATGAATAAGACTACAGGAGTAAAACGAATTGTGCAGTAAAGTCCACTAGGCCGCAGATCAAGAAGCCAAGAAAAGAATAGATAGTGGACGGATAATATTTGAAAGGAAATTAGAAAACACAGTGAGTGAGGATGGAGAGCGTAAGGAGATTACACTCCAAGCCGAGAATACATAGGTCTGTAGTTCCGGAGGAAGGAGAAAAAGCTTGACGTGAATGAAGACCATAAGAAAACCAAAGTCATGCTTTGTAAATTAGTTTTATACTAGTTTCAAAAAACCGAAATCGTTCTTTGTGCTTAATATCCGCTCGGAAAGTAAAATATAACAAATTGAAAGTCACGATTAGTTTGTCTTTACGTCTCGCTTCCACCAAAATTAGTTAGGAGAGATAGGTAAGCGTGATTATAGGAACAAGAGGGACATTATAGCTAGATTAAGAAAATGTTTAAATGTGAACTGTAAACGCAGCAGAGGTTCACTAGTTAAAGACGTTCTAAAGAAAAAATATCGGTATGGAGAACCATACATGACTTCCATATTCTAAGATTTATATTTAAAATCATTTTCGAAATGAAATATTACCATAGAAACTACTTCTTTCTACTTACAGCTTCAGCCTTAACCACGGTACTGTGGTCACTAACGTATACCACCTCACGTTATCGCACTCGATTTTCACTGATGTTGGAAGTCGATGGCATTGCCGAAACGTCTGGTTTTGTAGAAAACATTGGACTACGGCCAAATATCCCGGGAAGGAATATTAACAAAAACTACTTCTTTGTTGCCGATAACGTTGTACACATATAAGTTTTATATAAAAAATATGAATAAAATTAATGATTGATCTCCATTAAGTAGTGCTCAAGTTTCCAAAGTTTTAATATTATGATGTCCGTAATTACAACATCAGAGCAGGTTTAGTGTGTATGAGGGTACACCGTGGACAAAAATTTTCAACATTTCCTGTTGAGCGTTGCTTAGAGTAAAGCTGCGAATCTACAGTGTACGTTTCACAGAACAAACACGCGGAAAAGAAGGAGCGCTCCGAAGTCACTCATGGACCCTCAGCATCTTGCAGAGGGTTCATTCCCTAAAGACGAAAAGTCTGTCTATGAATCGTTCCTCTGTAAACACGTGCAGTTACACTGCCCAGCGATCCACAGGAAGCAAATCGCTATCCACGCTGGACACTTTTTCGGCTTGCACGCGTTATGTTGGTATGGGTTTCGGCACTTTCCATTTAAAAAGCGTGCAAATGTAAGAAAATAAACATGAATGAGGCCAGAAATAACGGGAATATTGTGTGTGTGTGTGTGTGTGTGTGTGTGTGTGTTCCCTGCCTTTTTATTGCGGTAGTCATAATAATAAAATGGAAACGTAAACATTACATAACTGAGATATGCTTGCCTGCCACGAACGATATATTTTCTCTCATACATGATTTACATTAAAATGAAAAAATTATAATTTTATTGCCTGGCAACAAAATTATTTTATTTTTAACAATTACCATTATTTGAAAAACTTTAAATGAATTTTCAAGTACTTTACTGTTGTTAAAACGTAAAAGTTGCAGGTAAACTACCCCTTCCCCTTAACCGATCTTCACCAAAATCAAAAGGCCTTGAGTTCTCTACAGTTCAGGGGTGTATGCAAAACATTATTTGATTCTGTTTGAATATGCGGCAGTTATCGTTCGTCATAGAAAAAATTACCCTTGTTAAAACATAAAACGTTGCAGGTAAACTACCCCTTTAGCGATCTTCACCAAAAACAATAGGTTTTGAGAACTCCATAATTCAGGGCTGTATGCGAAACATTATTTGATTCTGTTTGAATTTGCGGCTGTTATCGTTTGCCAACCAAAAAATTACCCTTGATAAAAAAACCGTTGCTGGTAAACTACCCCTTTCCTTCAACCGATCTTCACTAAAAACAATAGGTCGTGAGTACTCTACAAATCAGGCCTGTATGCAAAAAATCATTTGATTCTGTTTGAATTTGCGGCTGTTATCGTTTGCCATAGAAAGAAATCTACAGACACACAGATAGACAGACAGACACACAGACACACGCACAGACAATTTTCGAAAAACGACTTTTTTTCATGTTTTGAGTGTAGTACAATCAGAATCTGCAATAATCTCGAACACGATTTTTTTTTGCCATCACCATACTTCCATTTCCTTAAGGAATATGGAAGTAAAATAATAATAAAGGGAATATTTTTTGAGAATGAAGGAGAAATGTATAAAGATGTTTTCCATTGTACACTCTTACAATCCACAATGTCATACGACCGTTCCCCTCGAAAGGCGATGGCAAACCAGCGAGAGATATCCTGCCTAGTATAAGCCCTCTCCAACTATGCCGTTTGGATCCGGCGTTAAACTGTAGGTCCCATATACCTGTGAGAGACTCCGCAACACACGCACCATGGGTGTATGCGGGGAGGGTACAAACCAGTCAAAAGACTGACGACTCCAGGAGGGTGGGAGGAATCTTACAGTCCAGAAGAGGCAACTGGACAGGCAAATGGAAGGAACGCCATGATATACTAGAGAAGCAAATTCTCATTGGAGTGATAAATGGTCCAAGAACGAGGGAGAGACCTGACAGTATAGTGGGTTAGGAACTTCTGGAGGCAATTTTGATGATAACGTCTGAAGAAATAGAATACGTAAATAACATTCTCGATTGCGCGAAGTCTAAGTCTTGTGCATTACCTTACAGTCGTAACTTTTTTGATAAAATTGTAAAAAGTTAAAACATTTGTAATGTTTTCTATAACAGTGGGCAGAAGTAAAACAAAGATTGGGTTTCTAAGAAAATAAATAAAAATATTAATTGTTTTTAAAACATTTACGCTGACTCCGTCCTACACAATGTGTTCTAGAATCGTTGCTGTTTCTACATAATATGTAATTATTTAGTATACTAGCAATTTCTTTCATAGTACTTAGCGTGTTAATACGAAAATGTTAAAATCAGTCTAAACTGATTATGAGCAAGTAGACACCGCTCACAGGGTATTTACTATGAAGAGACGCGACTCGTTCCAGCGGTATCTTGAAACAGTGTCTTACCAACATACTGTATAAGGTAAATAAGTGCGTTCAATATTTACCAGTGCCCATTCTTGGCCAGCGCTCAATGCCAACCCCCTTCCACGTCTCCTTTGGTGCACTATCAATTTTTGTGCAGCAACCCGATACTCTAGACGTTGCTACAACCAATATATATCGCCAAACTGCGGGTAACACAACATACAGAATATATATATTGCGATGTACAAGGTCGCATAGAATAAGTAGTCGATATTAGATTTTGGAATATTTTGGCTTTATTTAAAGAATTCCATTAATTTTTAAGTTGCACAGTATTTTACTACAGTTTATGATAGCACAACAAAAAATATCGGTATGGAGAACCATACATGACTTCCATATTCTAAGATTTATATTTAAAATCATTTTCAGCCAAACAGCCAGGCTGTGTCTTACCTGCCTTTTTATTGCTGTATTAAATGAAAAATATTATATTACATTAAAATGAAAAAATTATAATTTTATTGCCTGGCAACAAAATTATTTTATTTTTAACAATTACCATTGTTTCAAAAAGTTTAAATAAAAAAGTACTTTACTCTTGTTAAAACGTAAAAGGTTGCAGGTAAACTACCCCTTCCCCTTAACCGATCTTCACCAAAATCGAAAGTCATTGAGACCTCTACAATTCAGGGACGTATGCAAAAAATTATTTGATTCTGTTTCAATTTACGGCTGTTATCGTTTGCCATACAAAATACCCTTGTTAAAAAAACGTTGCAGGTAAACTACCCCTTTCCCTCAACCGATCTTCACCAAAAACAATAGGTCTTGAGAACTCTACAATTTAGGGCTGTATGCAAATAATCGTTTGATTCTGTTTGAATTTGCGGCTGTTATCGTTTGCCATAGGAAATACCCTTGTTAAAACATAAAACGTTACAGGTAAACTACCCCTTTCCCTTAACCGATCTTCACCATAAACAATAGGTCTTGAGGACTCTACAAATCAGGGCTGTATGCAAAAAATTATTTGATTCTGTTTGAATTTGCGGCAGTTATCGTTTGCCATAGAAAAAAAATCTACAGACACACAGACAGACAGACACACAGACACACACACACAGACACTTTTCGGAAAACGACTTTTTTTCATGTTTTGAGTGTAGTAGAATCAGAATCTGCAATAATCTCGAACACGATTTTTTTTGCCATCACCATACTTCCATTCCTTAAGGAATATGGAAGTAATAATAGATTGCTTCTAATGCAAAATAAAATAAATTACTCGTTCTGTTTAAATAAATAAATTACTACTTCTGTTGTAAATAAAATTAATTAACAGTTTCTTCTGCAAAATAAAATTAATTGACAGTTTCTGTTGACCTTCTCTTTATACTTAAAATAATTCTTTCCTACACTCTAATTGCATAAATCTTAATTCCTACAAGTTTTGCCGTATCTTTCAGTTTATAATTGTTGTATTGATTGACTTAGTGTATATAAATGGTTTCATTTCCCTGGCTTGTTGAACGATGCGGTGTTACTCCTCGTTTCCTGATGAGTGTCGACAGATGTTCCTTTCAGGTAGACGTCAGAATACCGCCGCTCCTCCTGTTGTTCCTCGTCAGGATCTCCTACTGCTTTCAAGCTCCCACGGTCGTTAACGGGTTGGGTACTTCTATGAACAGTGTTGAATTACAAGTTCTACTTATTTATATGGCTCCAGCAAACTTGATGTGTTCACAAATGCTTACACGGACAATCTTGAACTTTACCGAACTAGCACTTGAGATTATTCACTCGCGAACTTTACTACTAGTGTTCGTAACTCCTGACACACCTGACGTACGGAATCATAGTTAACGATTACACGTTATAGAGTAACTAGACTGCTTCTTCTGAGTTCTAAGCTAGACTGATTTACATCCCGTCACGGATCAAATCAACTGATGTATTAGCCAATTTCATTGGTCAAAACATTCCCTCACCCTTACGGCTACAGTCTAGATAATATTCTACTTGTAAGAAATTGTATATGATCAATGTAAAACGTTGCAAATAAAACCGGTATAATTTTATTGCTTTTCTCATGGGTGATAAACCATTTTTAAGGAAAAACTCATACATTCCGTTCTTTATATTATTAACAAATGTTACTACCTGATATGTCTTTATTTTATGCACATTCTGGTGTAAGTCTTATGTCGGACATTTGAGTTACACAAAAGTAATTTAATTTAATTCGTTTTTTATTGTTATTTCGTAACAGTTATTCACACGCGCACTCGCCATATGACTATGCACATGTTCGCACTACTTCACAACACACATTATTTTTTTTACAGTCCAAAATCAACTTAATCTAACAATTTTGACATGATTCTTATTGTCTATATTACAATGTTCCAACACGCAACTTTTACTTTAACCAATTCTCATTGAAACATGCTATCATATGTCAAGAGTGAAATTATTATTTTATATGCAAATCTCGCCTATTGCAATATATAAAAAAGGAAAATTTAGTCGTTATTTTGCTTTATTAGTAAAAAAAAGTTATCTGGAGACAATCTCTACGTCAAGAGTAATACTGTTTTAAGGCTGATTGAACACAGATGTGAATGCAGCCATGCTGATATGTCAGAATATTTCACGAATAGTCAGAATAGGGTTGAGTGAAACGGTTTCACAGCTGTCTTTAGCGTTAATTAGCTATAATTACAAAATTTTCCTGCTTAATTGTTATGTCTGCTTAATTGTTTCGACGCTCCAAGCCTGCAACCCGAGTACATTTGATGACAGTCGGGGAAACTAATTTAATTTAATCGACTGAATACTTGTTTTTTCTTCATATTTTCTTTGTCACGTCTGTGTGTAACTTTGAGATTTGTGGTCTTAAAACTGCTTTTTAATTGCAGGATCACATACATGCTTAAAAGAGAACGGTGTACCCTCTCAGAGCCAACTTGTATTATTCTCAAATATTTTAACACTATTATTAAGATTATTTTTTACAAATATTCACAAAAGTACACACACAAATCTATACACACAGCATAATATAGATTAATATATGTATATATAGAACTGTGTATTCATGTTCGTTATGATAATTCTTGGAGTTTATGTTAATAATTTTTTGTTATTGCTTCTGTTATTATATACGGAGTGTTCCAGAATTAAATAATAGGATACTATTTTACAAGATAATTCTAGAGGTAAAAATAAAAATAAAGTTGGTAAAGGGTCTCTGAGGTATATGTTGCTGGTGCTTATATAATAATAAATTTCAGAGAAAATCCCACTGATTTCTGATACATGAATCACAAGTTCGAGAAATCGAACTCAGCTCTGCCAAAAAAAAACCTACTCCCACGTCCTCGAAGACTTTAGTCGCGTGGCTCCTGGGTACACGGCATGCAATGGGTGTATGTTATGTAGCAGACGAAAGAGGATGAAGGGCGAGTTTCCAGAGCCCTTTAATTAACTGGAACAGACCAGCTAAGGTATGATAACCCTAAAAGAAAAGTTCCCGGTCCTCCCGGTTGGGGTTGAGGATAGGGCCAGCTCCTCTATCCTCAGAAAACAAGCCAAATGGCTAAAAATCCTAGAAAGATACAGCCGGACGGGCAAAAAGACCGAATTGGTTCGGACACCTAAAAAGAATGTCGGATGAGAGATGGCCAAGTAAGGTATAGAAATGGACTCCACCCTCTATAAGAAAAAAAGGAAGACCTAAACATTCATGGAAAATGGACGTCGAAGATGCAATGAATGCAAGAGGACTTACAGAACAGGACCTTAGACCGGCGCCAGTGGAAGCTAGGATGCGAGAGGCTGCGCCAGCTGTAATTAAATCGCAAAATAAAAAAATAAAATAATAAAAAGTGTCACGTGATCGCAAGTTCGTAAACGCTTTGTTCTCCAGTTATAGCCTGTTCAATATTTTGCCCACATCTCTGTTGATGAGGTAAAATAAGACAATAACAAAATTCCTGGAACGCAAATTATGGAGTAAAACTAGTATTCTGACATATTGTTTGATCTGAGATATACGTACAAAATATTGTCGCAGAGCTGTATCGTTAGCAGTTTCTAAGAAAATTGTTGAAAATAATCGGAGTCAGAAAACATAATTATTTAGCTTTTGTGTACAACTAATAAACAAGGTTTGCTTCCTAATAAACAAGGAAAAATTTCAAATAAAATTTGTAGGGATATTCATTCTGAGAAATTTGATGTAAATAACCGCTAGTGATGAAACACAAATAGAGTTTGAAAAATTTGACTTGAATTAAGAACAAATGCGGCACAAAATTTTACAACTTTAAATTAAACAAAAACCAATAAAAATCAGTTTGAAATTATAAAACATTTTTATTTTAATGTTATTACTGTAATGAAAATGTTGTCATCACTGAATGCACTGAAAACTATTCTGAATGTCATTCCACTATTTTATATAAATAATGTTATGTTTTCTTAGTTATGCAGCGGTTTGAGTTGTGTTTATTCGTGTTCAGAACTTAAGTATAATCTGTTGTTCAGAACTTAAGTATAATCTGTGTTTACTAGACGAAGTCTCCTTGACAATACAAGCCGGCATATATTTTCAACATCATGGAGCTCCTGCACGTTCTACTCATTATGTGAGGAATTTTTTATGTGAACACTTTGCTGGAAAACTAACTGGTCGTGGAGGACTTGTTAACTTGATCTTCCATGCTTGATTCCATTAGATTCTTGCTTTTGAGGTTGGGTGAAAAGTGAGGTTTATAAACAAAAAATGACAAAAAATGAAACACAAGATGAAATGACCGCTCGACTTTTAAATAGTGCCGCCCTCATAACGGAACGTAATGATGACTTGAGATGAGCAATCTTCAGAAACGAGTTAAGAGTGATAATTTAATTTCAATAGTGGAATTTTCAAATATTCGTTAAAAAGTAAAAGATGTTCGTTTATTTTACTTTTTATACGGTGCTCAAGGTAATTTAATACAATTTCTGTTATTTTAATGTTGATAACTTTGATTTTCTTTTGTTTCGTTTAGAGTTGTAACATTTTCTACCACGTTTGTTCTTAATTCAAGTCAAACTTCTTAAACGTTTTTTTTGACTGAGGTTATTTATATCAGTTTACTCAGAATTAACTTTTCTACCAATTTTATTTTTAATTTTTCCTCATTTTAAGAATTAAACCAAGTTATTGTACACCAAACGTAAAAATCTGCATGGAGAACCATACATGACTTCCATGTTCTAATTAATTATACAATTATTTTTAATATGTGCATTCAGAACGAAACCAAATATATCAGCATTCTTTTGGTAAAAACGCTGAGAAAGCTAATCAAAATACGAATTGTACATAGTTGTTAATCTTTTAAAAATAAAGAATTAAATCTTTTATTAAACAACGCGAAAGAAAGCGAATACTGCCCAGCGTTTGTTATCTGTGAATTTCTGAAAACGAAAAATGATTTTGTTTACATATCCGTGGTTACATAGCATGGAACGATATTAATTGTTAACATTTTATTGAAATTTTTCGAAGTTTTCGGTCGAATAAATTTATAACATCAATACAAAAAATTACCCCTCCCCTTCAACTACCGTTTTCATTTCATCAGCCTTTCTACAGTGGATTATTATGACCTTCTTTTCAGGATACTTTATTTATCAAAATTAAGTACTTTACTCTTGTTAAAACGTAAAATGTTGCAGGTAAACTACCCCTTCCCCTTAACCGATCTTCATCAAAATCAATTGACCTTGAGTCCTCTACAACTCGGGCACATATGATAAAAATTATTCGATTTTGTTTGAATTTGCGGCAGTTATCGTTCGCAATAGAAAACATTCTACACACAGAAACTTTTCGCAAAATGACTTTTCTTCATGTTTTGAGGGTAGTACAATCAGAATCTGGCCTTTTCTGGAACACGATTTTTTCGCGATTACCATACTTCCATTGAGCCTCCAGGTGGTCTAGTGGCTAACGCGGGCGATTGATGCGCTCGTGGTCCCGGGTTCAATTCCCGGCGGAGGCTCCATACGGCGTGCACTCAGCGTCTTGAGGCAAACTGAGTAAGAGCTGAGATTAACAGCGCCGCCTCCTGGCCGTGAATACCGCAACTAGCGGCTGGTGGCGCGTAGTACTAGCCATACACCGTCACACTAACACAAAAGCCGCGCGGTACGCCTTGGTCCTTAACGGACTGTGGAGCGGAGGTTTATTTTTATTTACCATACTTCCATTTCCTTATGAACTTGGAAGTAAAAATTACGTTTTCTGACTCCAAATATTTGCAAATATAAATTATTTTCCTGACGCGATTGTTATGGACCTTTCTGCATTGTTTCATTGTTTAATATCTTGCGCCTGTGACGATGAAACTAGTTATGTAATTATATTATTTTTTGAAAATCGTAAAATGTCTGCAGCAAACGTTAGAATTTGAACTTACAAATTAATAATAATTGAACCATTAATTAATTATTACGGGCGGGCTCGTGTCTGTAATTTTGATTAATTTAAATTATTTTCTGGAAGTAATTGTATTCTAACATAATATTATTCCTGTCACATTAATAATTATTTTGAAAAGCAATATATTACTTTTAAATAAAATGCACTGTTTGTATTAATTTCCATTTCCATTTTCCGATTAATGAGGGTGTTATTATTTCTAGTAAATAATAAATGCCTCATAATAGGCTCATTATATGTCGTTTGCATCAAATTTGATTGATGGGATTTGAAAATATAAAATATATTGCTTTCTGTAAACGTTTCCATTACCTTGTTCATAGAACACGTAACATCAATATCATATATTAATTAGTTAGTATACGATGATATTGTTTGTTGTGGCAAATGAACTGAATCAAATGGTATCACTAGTCCGTTGCGGGTAGTTTAATATAGAATAGGCTATATTGATTAAGAATGTTACATGATATAAATAAATGATTTTGTTAAGCACTTCATGAATTTTATATTGCATTTTGTTGCTACTTCTTAAATTAAGTTAGTGTTTTATTAATGCTTATTTCTGCGTTTTGTACAATATGGATTGCAACATTGATAGTTTACTATATAATATCCTGATTGCATTAAGTTTTATAAAAGACAAAATTACAATAATGAGATTGTTCTCACTAGATAAATATTTATTTGAGACCACGTAACTGCATAGTTTATTTAGCTAAAAACTTAATTTTCAATAAATGAAATGTTAATTTAATTAACTGTAGAGAAAAAGCCACAAAAGAGTATTTGTAAAATCTTACATACAAAACATAGTATCTTTAAATAAAACGCACAAATTAGATAATAAGTATAAATAATAAATAAACAATTTTTTAATTTAAAATCATAAAAGTCGTTCATTATAATAATTAAGTACGCAATCGACTGCAGTTTCAAAATAACAGAACACTGATAATCGAATAAGTATTATAACAGTCGAAGTAATTAAAATAAAAATTTATGTCGATCGTTTATTAAGAAATTCAGACTCTTCTGATGCAAACTGTGATCTGTGGAAAGTATAAAAGTCTGCGAAAAGCTTATGACTTGCAATGGAAATCATTCTTTTTACAGTCTCAGTTTTGGTCCCCATTCTTCATTCCTGCCTACTCCGTATCGTCTCCTCTATCAGAACTCAACAGCCGCAGAGTTGTTGGCAACTTCTTGCAGGGCAGTTGGTCTCCGTCTCTCTTTGGGTTCCAGGCTAGAGCCATCGGAAATCTGTTTCTGTCCATTTGCTTAACATTATAACTAGGACGTTCTGTAGTTTATAAATAAGCAGTGGGTTCTAATCACAAAATGCCGACACTTGGCTATGTTTGAAAAATGTGTCGTGTTTCATATTGCTGTAGTATTAATATTTAAAAAGAAGATTATACGTAGTTGTTTGAGTTCTTTGCTGCCTCCGGTATTTCGCCAATTCTTTGTCAGGTATCTTTTGTAGTCTTAATACCCTTGTTGAGAGCCGTAAAAATAACGCTGTAGCCTCAAGCTGATAACGACATACGTCCATACAACTGAATCGGTGAATGGAATAAGAGAATAACTATGTGGAACCCTATTTTTCAGGAAACAGAAAAACGTTCTACAGCCTCCCCTATTGGCTTGATTTAAATGTTGTCAACAGAGAAAATGTTCAACATTTTTAATAAAATACAAGTTTATACCAAACTTTGCTTCATACACTTCTGTATGCTGTGTGTGATTTATTTTTATTTTTAAAAGTTATTCCCTTTTTCCACTCATTGATAATAAATTTTATTTTATTTGGTTCCTAAAGTTTTCCCTGTATTTACTTTTCATTAAAAATGTATTTAAGGCGAAGTAACAGATAAATATAAAACTTCTCAGATTAATTTTTACAAGAAAATAATTTTATTGTTCTAGCTAAGTTAGAATGGTTTCTATAGTTACAATGATGTACCTCACAAAAAACGTACATCTAATCCTAACTTTCGATTAGCTACCTCAGACATCTATGCGCCCAGCACCTTCTTTGCCAACCTTAGTTTTTCACGATAAAATACTTTTGTACAGTTCCCTACTCTTCTAGAAGACATTTAATTATCTACATAATATCAAAACATTTTTGTTGGCCATCCACACAGCCGTAGTACGGTTTATCAAATGGAAAGTTAAAATCACTTACATCAAGTTTTAGTGAATGACCACTTCACTAAAGTGGTGGTGAAAGTGGTGGTGGTGAGTGTCCACTTCTTCTTCAGTGGCGCGACAAACCATTTTTGAGTCAAGGTCTCCTTTAACAGCCTCCGCCAGTTATGCAGGTCAAGTGCAGAACTGACTGGCTGAGAAACTGATAGGTTTGTGCACATAAAAGAGTTTAACAGATGGGATATGTGAATTTTTCCGATCCAACCCCTAACCTGGAGGACCAGGAACTTTGATTTCGGGGTGCTCTTCGCCTAGAGAGTTGCTTTCACCTCAGCTGACGAGCTCTCTGCCCGGTCGCAGTAGGATAACTGACTCAGCCCATGTGTGCAGCCGTTTGGCTACTCATCCGCCTCCACACTAGATGCACAACCTGTTCCCGATGTGCACTATCCTGCCAGGCCAGGACACAGGATACCCCCAGACTGTTCTGTCAGAATCCCCATCTCTCGTTTGCTTACCGATCCACTCCGGGATTGGTTACTACAACCTTGAAGTGAATTGCTCGGCGTAACAGGGCCTACCGACTTGTAGGTGAGAGTGAAGTTGGGGTGGAGAGACTGGTGCATTTCTGAATGCGACGTCCACTAAAAGATATTGTCATTCACATCACAAAAAAGAAAGATTCACTTATTGTGTATTTTTATTGCACAACACTAACGAATAACATGACCACACTAAAAATGTGTACATAAACACGAATACGTTAAGTTCCGTTCGTTAATCAAACTGAATACTTCCACAGTATAGTGAAAAAAAGCTGTGTACACAATGGCAAGAATGCCAGTGGAGACTTATCTGAGTCAGCCACGGTCACAACCTTAATGGGAAAGGGGGCTACTACGGCAGTTATTCTCTTCTTCCACTCAGCACTTAGCAACCAGGAAGTTTTGTCAGGCTGGTAATGTTAGTAACATTCTCTTTTTGAGCCCACTCTTTGCGCGTATCACCTATGGATAAATTGGCTATCTAAGTTTAAATTTTCAAAAAAAGTGTAGTTATTCCCTTTTTTCACTATTTTCTATTAGGTTTAATTATTAATCCTATTTAGAGGATAATGTATAAGTTAGGATATATGTTAATAAATGCATTTAAATAAATGTATTTGTAAACTCGTTCACAAATATACTGATTCATAATTATGGGTCTCCGTTACTCAGCTATCGTCATCTGACGACTCATTATATTTTATATTACAGATTTATTAACGAACTAGCAGGTACCCGCGGCTTCGCACGCGAATATTTGTATATGATTGTTGTGGTAACTGTCGAGTTGGTAAATTGCTAATGGTACATCTATATTAATAATATTCTTATATTGTAAGTTATGAATATCCAAAAAGTGAGAAGCAATAGATTCAACATTCATGTTTCCTCGATACGTAAAATCAAAATTTGATATTTAGTAGATATTTACAAACATGCAGTAACACAATTAGATAAAATGTTTATTCGTATAGAATAATACAAATAATGAATACATAAGTATATTGATATGAGTTAGTCGAAATCTTACGTGCTAAGTCAGTCTTAAACTTTTTGGTAGAATCGTTATATACGTAAATGTATCACAGTCCAGTATACTCAGTTTTTATATACATTTTTACATCAGAGCTTCGTTATAAACTACATTTTTCGTTCTGCCGTTATCAGAGCACATAAAGAGCTCGCTGCTTCTGCTTACTCGAGAACATGCCACATACAGTTGTCCATGAGAAAAGCAAGCAGCTCTTAAATCCACACCAGCTGTACATAAGTTTGCCCTTGTGACTTATTGATAGTCATTGCAAAGCATAAATTAACCGGAAACTGAAGTCTTTTAAATTGAAATGGAAAGTTATTGGGTATGATTGGAATTCTTGGGATAAATACTGTTTCTCCTTTGCCGCAGCCTGTTAAGATAGTCTCTTCGATGATATGTTTTTTTAGCGACCTAACTTTCAATCGTGTTCCATTGCATAACTGTGGTGGCTTCAGATTTCTCATGAGTATAATTGGAACACCTAGTTTTAATGTCAATGTGTGAGCTGGTAATCCTGATGCAGATAAAGTATTCAAAAACTCAGTTGGGTAATGTACTGCATCCTCTTCGGTCAAAACTGTATTAATGGAGTGATATGTTTTTTCGTCTCCTGGAAATTTATGCAATATGCAGCTATTTATGGCATTTACTTGTTCGTTTCTTGGTGCTAGTATCACACGCTCACATAACCACACATCATCGTGCAAATTTATAGACTCAATATGTCCATAAACCTTTTTGATCAACTCTGCCAGTGAAGAAACTGTACGACATAATGATGGCGGTAAACATATCGCACCGTCTGTCTCTGGTATCTTACCATCTCCAAGGTTTAATAAAGTAGTAGAAAATTCGTGAATATCTGCATCACCTCCAAGTTGGACTCTCATGTTTATTGTGAGTGATACTGTTTGAACGGTACTCCATATATTCGATCGTTTGACGCAAGCGTTTACTTCATCAGCTCTGGTACAACGCGTAACTACGGGCAATGTTTGTCTGGAATCTCCGGCAAAGAGAAAAGTTATTCCACACATAAATCTGTTGTCATTGCGCAAATCTCGTAGAGTTCTATCGAGAGCTTCTACTGATATTTTAGGGGGCCGTAGTGCACTCATCCCAAACAATCAAGTCTGCATTTCTAATCAATTCTGCTTTAGCACTATTTTTGGAAATATTGTACACTGGAAATTCGCTGAAATTCAAATCTATTGGTATTTTAAATAAGGAATGAGCCGTTTTTCCGCCAGGTAAAAATGTAGCAGCGATTCTCGAGGAAGCTGCTGCTAATGCTATCTTGCCTTCGCTTCATAACTCCGAAAGAGTCAATTTGATTAAAAATGTTTTACCTGTGCCTCCTGGTCCATCAAGGAAAAATGCATTTCCAGATTTACAGTAAACACTTTGAAGAATAAGTTGATATATATTTCTTTGTTCGTCTGTCAGTAATATTTCATTCTCTTCAACTGTAGAAAGTAGCTGTTGTCTGTCATAAGTGGTTTCAGAAAGATATTCCTTTGAAATGTTTTGCACGGCAGACTGTGGATTTGGTAATCCGTATTGAGCTATCGGATTACCACCGACAGAAGTAACAAAATCTTGTAAAAGCAGTAAACAACTATTTTCAATGCTTTCCTTCTATAAACTCAAATCAGCATCAGGAATTCGATGCATAATATCTCGAATCAAGTCTTCAGAGAAGTGGTATTTGTATTTAATCCACAATGCACTCGGGTTTGAAATACTTCAGAACACCAACATTATTGCAAAAAGTTCTCTCATTTTGTCAGGGCTAGCAAATAAACTTGCCTCTGACAATGTGTCGTTCCAATGATTGTCATTCTCTAGGAGATCAAGAGCTTGGCATGCAGCTTGAAACGTTGGATGAATTACGTTGTCGACAGTCTTGATATTTTCAAATGAAGTTGGGCCACGTATATTGTGCAGAAGTAATCGAAGAAAATAACATTCATGATTGTTTGGATGAACTGTATACACTCGACCCAATACGTGTTCACGATATACGTTCTCGCTCACTTCTAATAAGACTCCTCGACGTCTACGTTGAAAATTTCCTGTCTGCCTATTGAAAGTGTAATATGCTGGCACTTCTTCGTACAACAAAGTTTTGGCAAAGTCATCTTCCCGACATAGATAAAAAAATGCCACGAGAGTGGTGTTTCTTGGATTTTCTATTCTTCCGTGCAAATTATCTTCACGAAAATAAATTCTCTGCCCATTTTCGAGATGTACATCTAGATGAATAATAGGTGGAAAACGCTCATTTATAGGGAAAGAGAAGATTCTCCATATAGCTTCAGATGTGCTTATGTATCGACCATTTTGAAACTGTAATACCTCATCGTAAGAATTTTGTAAACCAATCGTAGCTAGATCGGAGCCTTTACTGACGTATTTACATATACATTTAATGGATTTTACACTACTACACAATTCAACATTGATGTGAGCACCAAAAGCTCGTGAAAGCACTGGTGAGTATGGAACTACCCATCTATTGTCAACTATCAAAATCTCATCTCTCAAACGGATTTCACACTGAAAACCTCCATCTTCAGGACTTAGTCGGCGATAATTATGGTAGCTGTCATCATTTATCGTCGTTTCTTTTGTAAGCGATTTAGGATATCGTTTAGTACACTGACTCTCCTTCATTCATGGTGACTGTGCATTAATTGTTCCACATGGCCCATGAATCATATGTGTTTTAACTATATCATAAAGCTGTGGATCTTTATCAGGGTCCGGCAGCTCTGCACTAATCACAGAATCTATCTGATCTGGTCGTATTTTTTCTTCTAACCAGAGCAAAATATGCGTATGCGGGCAAACCTCTTTTTTGCCACTCTACGCTGTACATGTAGCAGACAACTGAGCCAAAAATTGTACCTTTCACTAAGAAATCCATTAATTCCTTCAATTTCAGACGCGTGCTACCAAGTCATGTCGATCTTGAGCTGAAAAGCCTTGATGCAACTTCTGGACGATCTCTCTCCACTTAGGATTTGTAGTGGACGTAATAAATAAATCAGGCCGCGAGTATTTGCGTACGTAGCAAAAAGCGTCTTGCGTTCGCTCATGCATATATCGTGGACCTCCTGTGAAACTTGAGGGTAGAATGACCAAGCGGCCTAAATTATCCAAACTTTCATTATTTCGTAATGCATCTTGCAAATCTATGTAATTCTCAGCTCGTCACTGAGTTTGATGAGTATGAATGTATATAAGCCTTTCCGTCTCTATCTTAGCATACATATCAACAACATATTGATTCAGAAGCTGTTTGGAATAAATTAAATGATTGTACTCATCTTTTCTCATCATGAGTCTGTAAGAATACAATTGTAAAGTTGAAACTTCTTAGTAGTTTGTAACCCAGTCTGAGATCCACTAATTTTAATGTAAAATGATAACCATCTTCTCCTCTGCAAAACATTAAAGGGTACTTGTAAAGCATCATAAGCTCGATGTGTTTCTGCAATTCGATGTAGCGTACGATCCCTTGCACGGATTATTATATCGCGTTTATCGCATTCCTGGTTAACTAAAACTACTGCCACCTCATTAGTTGTCGGTGCAATGTAGCGACCCCTGTGCTCTTCATTATTTTCTTTTTGATCAGCATGAATCACAATATTGTACTGATTATTATTTGCAGATGTTACAAATTCAAACGCACTTCTCAGTTCACTAACATATGGGTTGATTGCGTGAAGTAAATTTTGAAGTTCTGTTACTAATGGCTTATCCAAGTTAAGAATATGATCCATTCTTGTTCCAGATTGCTGTAAATAGTCAGCTATGAAATACACCTGTAGAAATTTTGGTACTTCGTTTTTTGTGGGGAGTAATGATCCCATGAGGTGATATACTTGCCCTTGAATTTTGAAAGTAGGCATGAAGCTCCCTTCGTCTATTTCATTGGCTCCGAATGATGTAAATTGAAAAGCTGAATTGTACGATCTTAATGCATTCAAAAATTTTTTCGATAAAAGATGTTCTCCATTTAATAATGATTTTAAGGGTTTGGAGGAGGAAGTATGGGATCTAATCGCACTTTTCCTGCAGAGCAACATAATCCATGTGATTCACTTTTCCAACTTTAAAGCTTTGCAATGAGGGCAAACCATACTCGGTAACCCGATATCTGTTTCATTCGCGTAGTTAATAACTGGATTATAATTGAAACCACTATTTAATTTTGCATTCCATTGTAAAGTAAGACCTCGTGATCTGAGAGTCGCTTGCCTGCGTCTTTGTGCCGCTAATCTGTTTTCACGAATCGTAGGACTTTCAACCCATGAGACTTCTTCTAATCCAGATCTTTCTGAAGAGTTTCCAGGAGCTGATTGCATTTTAACTCCTTCGACGTCATTTTGAGATGCTCTAAGACGCCTCTTTCTTTCCGCAGCAGCAGTAGATCTTCCTAAACATGATCGTCTTTTTGGCATTGCAAAGCTAAAAAAAGTGGAAATGTATTTATTTGATCTATACTAATAAATCTCTAGGGGGCAATTAATAATTTATACAATACAATACGATACATATTGCACATATTGCTTACCGATGATGTAAAATTAACGAAAAAAGCACTGATACTACCGCTCATCGCATAATTCTCGATGAAGTAAGTTAAGTATAATTCTCGACAATTAATTATTCCTACTACACATAGGCCTACTGAATATTCAAATGTCGAAGAGTATGGTTTGTCAGAATCAACATGTACTATATAATCAATGTTACAATTTACTCAAACTATGAATTATTGTATTGTTTATATGAATTCCATATGCTGATAAGGATTCCATATCCCTACTAAAATGTAAATATTCAAATGGACTAACTAATATCAATATACTTATGTATACACTATTTGTATTATTCTATACGAATAAATATTTCATCTAATTGTGTTACTGCATGTTTGTAAATATCTACTAAATTATCAAATTTTGATTTTATATATCGAGGAAACATGAATGATGAATCTATTGCTTCGCACTTTTTGGATATTCATAACTTACAATATAAGAATATTATTAATATAAATGTACCATTAGCAATTTACCAACTCGATAGTTACCACAACAATCATTTAAAAATATTCGCTATCGAAGCCGCGGGTTTAAAAAAATGAGTTTTTTTGCAATAACTTCGGTTCTTTTTAACCTATCGTTATTCGTGATCGAAGCCGCGGGTTTAAAAAATGAGTTTTTTTGCAATAACGTCGGTTCTTTCTAACCTATCGTTATCAAATAAAGTGGAAAACTTTCCGTCAGGTACCTATGTTTATCAGCGTGCAAAGTTTCATTGAAATCGGTTCAGTAGATTCAGAGATTACCGCGGACAAACGTAGACCCCCCTAGAGATTTATTAATATAGAAGAAGATTAAAATCGTTTCTATTGTTTTGTTATATGATTTGGTAACATAACGATCAATTTAAGTGGGTTTTATCATTTTTGTTTTTTTAAGTACCTAAGTAGAAATTAATTAATTTTAAAGTATGTAACTTGGAACAATTTACATTCAATTTTTACATAATTCGGTGTTTTAAATTAAACAATTTAATTAAATTTAGAATTCAATTTAATTAATTAAAATATTATTAATTAAATATCAAAAGTTTATGTTTATTTCTTAACATATCTCAAAATAAATTAGCTTTATAAACCTCTGGACTCACATAGCGTTTGTGTATATAATCGATGTGTCAAATAATGTTGTTTCCTCTGTCACATAATAAATTCTCCTTCTCGCCGCATATAAAATATTATTGTTTGAATGTTCTAGTTTCATTAGTTGTAGGTTTATTTTCATTTATTTAGCACTTTGAAGTGATAGAACAGTACCGTTGTTTGCGCTTTATAAAATAGTTTTTGAAATAATATAGTAATGGTAGTGGTAGATAATATATTATTTCTGAAAGTACTTTAGTCTTTTGTTGTACGGTCGTGTGATTGGTCGATAGTTGTCGATTGTTGACAAACGGGCGTTCACTGTTTAATTGTTCGCCGCTGCATGCGAGAACCACTTATTGACAAAATACTGCTGCATACAGAATATTACTGCAGCTTTACGGCTGAGCTGTTTACAAACTGTTGGCCGTAAATCTTGCGCGCGCGGCCACACAGTCGTAATAACACAAACGTAATTAGGAGACGCCGTCGCTTTGCAAACCGCTTTCCAGTTTTTGTTCGCTATTATATTTTTCAGCGAAAACGTGAAATTTTGAGAGGAGTTTGCAAAAGCGGAGAGAGGAAGCTGAAAAACCGAGCATTATAGTCAAGGCTGTTGGAGCGTCTGATGGGAACCCCGCTAAATAGCATGGCCGTGACGTCACGCCGTTGCTAGGTTACCGGAACGTTTGGAAGGGGGAGTATTGATCTGCGAGTGAGCCAGTGGTTGGCCAACTGCATACGGTGCATTTGTTCACAGACAAGCTTTTTCACTCCTCGTTCTCTCCCTCTCTCTCACTTCTCTCCCCCCCCCCACTCACTCTCGTTCTCTCCATTTCGCCACTTTCACAGTGCACTTGGTCACAGACAAAACAATTGCACCGTTTTGTTGCTCCGCCGATGCGTTCGCTGCATTCAATCAAACGCGCTATCGCGTCACGTCACGTCACAAAACACCAACATATTATTATCGGTTTTTTCGCAAATTGGTTGTAGCCTTTCTCACGTCGAATACAGTTCTCGCACTGATTCTTTAAGTGGGTTTTGTAGAGAACTGAACGCACTTGACAAACTATACCCACTCTGTGACAGAAATAATTGCAACAATTGTTCTGTGTTTTTGTTTTATACAGTATGAGCTACCAGTGTGTCGTTTGTTAAACAAATCAACGTTTCGGTTTTAAAATCGCCAGTGTCTTCAAGCTTCCAAGGCAAAGCCAAACAATTCGTTATTACGCAGAATAGAATACTTAATCAGTGGTGGATTATCCATATCGATAGGGTATGCTCGGTCCCGGTTTAAGAGGGGGGGATAGGGGAAGCTAAAGCCCCGTGGCCCGCTTGTCGGGGGGGGGGGCTATGCCCGACCATTTAAAAATTCTCATTTTCGAACGAATAAATAAAATTTTCCGAGCAAGCGAAATATTAAAAACCGCACTGACGAGGAGAGTACCTGAAGTGCGGATCACGGATTTAAATAAAACTTGGGGCCATGTTTAGGTACATAAGGTTATGGCAAAAGCCAAAGCAGTAAACTTTAACGCTCAAAAATTCCCCCGTTATAAACTATCACAATTGTTTATGATGATTTCTGGAAAAGGCTCGAGAAAAATATACGTCCCTTTGAAATACAATAATTCAGATTTTAATGTGCTTAGAAGTACTTACTAAACACAAAATGAAAGTAGGAAAGATAAGCTTATTTGATTCTTGTCGAATGTTTAAATATTAATTCTACGCGAAGATATGAAGTTTTAAAAACGCCTTTGAAAATGAACCTAAAAGATAAACGCTGATAATAAACAAAGGAATCACGCGGTGGAGGCAGCCGTTATTTGGACTGATGCATATACGTGCAGAAAGAAATATTTCAATTAAATTATTTTGTATTGTCTAATTTATTTGTACTGTTGATTATTGTAAAACGATCTGCGAAATAAAATAATAAGTAAACAGTTTCAGCATCTATTTAATCAGTATAAAATAAAAAAATAAGTGAGTAAAAATACGGTTTAAGAACAATATTTTGTTTATTATATTTATTAAATGATCGTCTGAATAAAGTAAAGTATTGTGGAAAACGCGAAAATTTCATACATGGGCCCCTGCTCTTAATAGCCTCGGGCCCCCCATAGCCTTAATGCGGCCGTGGGTATGCTGTAGCAATGGGCACCATGGTCTCAGCTGTCAGATAGGGCACCATTCAGCTGAATTCACTAAGCATTTGAAGAAATGAATTTGATAAGGTCTAAGAAATGAAGATGATAGATTCCATGATACTACAGTTTGTCCGCTCAAAATATTAAACTGGATTATTGATTGTCAAACGATTGATGTATTTCCGAATATATACAGTGCTTATCGTCTGCTTTTTACGATTCCAATAGCTAACTACTAATCTGAAAGATCATCATCATCTTCTTCTTCTTAAGGGTTTTAGGCTTTAGCGGCCTGTTCCTATTCCACAGTCCACCTTTTCTTAGGTCTACCAACTTTTCTTCTGTCTCTAGGGTTGTAATCTTTCTGTGTCTTCGGTATGCTACTTTCTTCCATTCTATCTATGTGTTGAAACCATTTTCTTCTGTATTCCTTAATTCTTTCATTAACTGCAAAAATATCTAAATCAATTCTTATCGTCTCATTTCTTATAGGCTATGATCTCGTCTGTTACACCTTTGAACTGATCTAAGAAATTTCATTTCTGCTGTTTGTATCTTCTGTTCATCTTTTTCTTTATGACCCAAGTTTCAGAACCGTACAGTAGTGTTGGTATTGACATTGTTTTATAAAATTGTATTTTTTAGGTTTCTTTTCTACATTTATTTCTCAGCGTTCTCAAAATTGTTCCACACATTAGTCATTTTATTTTCTATATATCTATCTTGTTCATAAGTAATTGAAAGATCATTTTCTGTATTAAAACGGCTTAAAGGTATGTTGAGTTCAACTATGGGAGACGATAGATTATCTTCGTTAGCAAAGTTGAATATTGAAAGCAAGATACTTGAATCGCTCAATTTAGAAGAATTTATACAAGACTTCGTTAAGGCAAAATAAAGAAAAAATAGATTGATTACTATTTTCTAAGATTAAGTACTACTGTACTATGCTCATTGCAATCACTATTTAGCTAAATATTTGTGGTGATTTGAGAGTTTAATAAAATAATTGTTAACTATCGACATTGAGTATGACATGCCATTTATCAGTGTAAATAATGGATAAAAGGTTGCATTTTTAATTCTAGGGGGGGGGGGCATCAGCCTGATGGCAGCATAGGGCATCACGTGCTTCTAATCCGCCTCTGTACTTGATACACTAATACGGAGAAGAAATCCGGTGACAAGTCATAACGCTTTGGACACAGTGATAGTTAATGCTGTACAGTGTGTGGGGGGGGTTATCATTTTGTCTAACTAATTAATCTTCATACTTACGAATTCTTGCAGTTGCTTATTTTATCTTTGAAGTTATTTCAGTTTGTCTTGTTAACTGTGTGGGAGGTATCAGTTCTTTAGTACATCATCATTATACAATCCTATGTTAAACTTGAAATATGTTTCTTGGTATTTTCTCTCTTTGCCTCTTCCTCACCATCGTCCTACGATCTCCACCTTGTCTGAGCATTCAAATGTTTGTAGGACGCCATTTATTTTGTTTGCTGTCATGTTATCGCTTCAATACTCTGTCAACATTTGTAGATCTAAGCTACCGAATTTGTTAAGATTTTGGTGCGTCAGGGGCACCAACAGCATGGTGCAATGGTGCAAGTCACACCACTGGAATTACTGGGAGGGATTTTTCAAGGCGATTTTTTTAATTTTTTTGGAGGGGATTCTCGTGGTATTCAAACTTTTCTTTTACTTTTAGTTATTTAGTAATTTTAGTTATTGATTAGGCAAACTAGAAAATCTTTTGGTATTGATAAAAAAGATAACATTAGTTTTTGATTCCGATGATTGCTTAAATGGCTTTATTTTTTCAAAATATTTTTGGATAAAAAGTCCCAAGATCCACCGTTGACTGGTGGTTATTCCATACCCCCGTATTGTGATCTCCCCGTCCACGAAATCAAATTTCGGGGGATTTCGGAATACTTGGGAGGAAATTGCACCATAGCCTTCGGGGGAGATGGGAACCTCTGTGGTGCGTTACAGTATCTTGACGTACAATTAAATGTCTGTCCTTTCCACTGGCATATCTATAATTTGGCCTTGGAGGGGGGTCCGTGGTCGGGTCGGCTTCATATAAAAGTAAAACCGAGTTAAGACTAATCAACATTACTATCTTTAAAGTGGTTGAAATCAATCCCATTAAAGTAAACGGTAATAACACAATAAAAATACGCGTTATTGAAACATTGTTTACAAGATACTTACTGACTTAAATTGATTTTCCTATATTTCATATTTCAAACGAATATAGCAATGCTGTGTAATAAACCGGTTTGTATATTTAAAAATAGTTACTACTATATTAGCGTACACAGTTAAAAAGACCAATACAGCAGCCTAAAAAAATAAGAGATTAACAAAATTAGTAAACTTTTTCGACCCTCGGGGTGGGTTCATCCGGTTCCGTAACGTTCGTCTCCGCCTTAATTACGCCCCTGGCCTTCCGTTATTTTGAATCTTTAAAACACATTCAATTGAGATAAGTACGAGTATTCTTGTTTCAAACATTTTTAAGACTTACTCATGCGTTTGGTGTAGATCCGCTTGTTCTCAGTTACTATGTGTACAAGTAGGAACTGTCGTATACTGCTCAGTAGTTTACAGTGCTTTATGGCTTTCTATAAATGTTTGTTTTATTTTCAAACGTTTTCAGATCTCATTACCAACCACGAGTTTGCTTATAGTTTTCATCAATTTACAAGCTGCACTTTAATGCATCGTCGAATGCAATGTTTCATAATCGAAATTTGCACTTCTATCGTATTTGTTGCATTCTTAATTCCTACGAAGGCAACACACCCACGAAGGCAAGAAGCTTATTTTGTGACGTTAAAGAACGTACAGATTGTCATTGTAATTAATTAAATTAACTACTTAGCATGCAATCTGTCCGTTAATCGACTAATCGTATTACAGTATACCTGTGTAATTATACTTTTTGTTCCAATTAATACGTCTGTTGCCGCGTGATGACGTTTCTCTTTGAACTTTACTGTCCCTAGCAATTAACTGACTGGCAAATGCATTTGAGTGCCTCACTAAAATTCACTGTGCTTACCACTGCACTGATTAACTACGTTCTTAAATTACGCTAGGATATTTCGATGAATGGTGGTCTGTTAGAGTTCTATAAGGATGCGTCGACATTCGTACGGAAGTTCGTACTCTGGAATCTTTAGAGGAACGTTGCCATACGTTGAAACTTATGACATTACTCCGTACTTGGATTCCGTTAGCCCAGACAAGCTTAAGAATGTTTTGCATGGAGACCTGAGACTTCCTACCACTGTACCATTACATTTGTTGTAGTTTACACCTAAGCTGCTTGCAGCCTGTAAAATTGTGCTTTTCCCGTGTTACTCGACGCCGTCACAGTACGTTACCATGATCTTAGTTGAGTAGAAACGTAACAGCTTTTCTTGGACGCTGAGCTGCGCCGACCCAGCGAATGAATTACCCCCACTTACAAGTGTAGCTAAGTTGTCTAGAGAGGATAGTGGGAAGGCAAGGCGATAACAGTTTACTGTCTCACTTCCACATCATCAGCCTCTCTGTCACACGTATGCTTCCATTGGTCTTCCCAGTCTTGTTGCAGCCGATGTTCACACTATGAAACATTGTGCAAGACTGTTGTGCGCATGTGCGAAATAAATGAAACTTTTGTTAGCCTCGCAACAAGGTGTTTGTACGCTGAGTACCTCTAGGCCACTGTTCAATACCTATCGTCAGGTTTCTAACAGGCAAGATCTGTTACTTTTGCCTTGATCTCAGTACATCGTAAACGTTTTGCACCTTCAAGTCAAGGGAATTGAATGGAGTTTATCATAACAGGCAGCCATTCCCCTGCGTAAGAAAAATATTGTGTGTTGATCTAGATTAATTGGCATAATTTCTTAGATATTGTTGAGATGAATTTCAGATTGCAAGTTCAGATGTTGAGTCTTCAATGGACGAATTTGCCTAAGATTGCAGTTTTTTCCTATTCACCGGTAACTATTAATGAGTCAGAGCAACAGTACAGAGCGTAGAAGACATGTTACTGATGTTATGTGCCTATCGGTTGAATTTCGCTAAGGTTTCGGTTTCCTCCTGTTGCCAGTATTGTTAATGAGTCAGAGTAACAGTACAGAGCGTAGACGACATGTTACTGATGTTATGTGCCTATCGGTCGAATTTCGCTAAGGTTGCGGTTTCCTCTTGTTGCCAGAATTGTTAATGAGTCAGAGTAACAGTACAGAGCGTAGACGACATGTTACTGATGTTATGTGCCTATCGGTCGAATTTCGCTAAGGTTGCGGTTTCCTCTTGTTGCCAGTATTGTTAATGAGTCAGAGTAACAGTACAGAGCGTAGACGACATGTTACTGATGTTATGTGCCTATCGGTCGAATTTCGCTAAGGTTGCGGTTTCCTCTTGTTTCCAGTATTGTTAATCAGTCAGAGTAACAGTACAGAGCGTAGAAGACATGTTACTGATGTTATGTGCCTATCGGTCAAATTTCGCTAAGGTTGCGGTTTCCTCTTGTTGCCAGTATTGTTAATGAGTCAGAGTAACAGTACAGAGCGTAGAAGACATGTTACTGATGTTATGTGCCTATCAGTCGAATTTCGCTAAGGTTGCGATTTCCTCCTATTGCCAGTATTGTTAATGAGTCAGAGTAACAGTACAGAGCGTAGAAGACATGTTACTGATGTTACGTGCCTATCGGTCGAATTTCGCTAAGGTTGCGGTTTACTCTTGTTGCCAGTATTGTTAATAAGTCAGAGTAACAGTACAGAGCGTAGAAGACATGTTACTGATGTTATGTGCCTATCAGTCGAATTTCGCTAAGGTTGCGGTTTCCTCTTGTTGCCAGTATTGTTAATGAGTCAGAGTAACAGTACAGAGCGTAGAAGACATGTTACTGATGTTACGTGCCTATCGGTCGAATTTCGCTAAGGTTGCGGTTTCCTCTTGTTGCCAGTATTGTTAATAAGTCAGAGTAACAGTACAGAGCGTAGAAGACATGTTACTGATGTTATGTGCCTATCGGTCAAATTTCGCTAAGGTTGCGGTTTCCTCTTGTTGCCAGTATTGTTAATAAGTTAGAGTAACAGTACAGAGCGTAGACGACATGTTACTGATGTTATGTGCCTGTCGGTCGAATTTCGCTAAGGCTGCGGTTTCTTCCTGTTGCCAGTATTGTTAATGAGTCAGGGAAAATTCCTTGGACTTTTTGTTTGCTTGCATGATGCTGATGTTGTGTCTCTGTGGGACGAATTTACCTCAGGTCGTCGTTCCCTCTTATTGCTAATGAGACAGAGTAAATTCATTGCTTATGCGGCGTGTGAAACTGATATTGTGTCCCTACGGGACGAATTTGTTTAAGGTTGCAGTTTCCTTCTATTACCGGTTAGTAGAGCAGAGTAAATCCCTTGGACGTAGGGTGCGTGATCCTGCTGATGTATATCTATAGTGCGAATTCTCCAAGATTGCACTTTCTTCCTATACTCCTGTGAATTTCATAACCATTGAGTTGCTTGAGCATAGATTAGGCCTACATGATATTGGCATCTATTAGTGCCAATAGAAAACGTACCATTAATGGGAAATGTTTAACACGAAATATGTCTCAGGTTCCGATCGTTGTTTGTATTTTATAATTACAGTTTGTACGGTTAACACAAAAGTTTTACGTACGCTGTTAACAGCATGCTTTTATAAATTTTTATAATATTTTTGAGCTGGCTTACAATAGCTTCATAATAAATAAATCCATACATGCACGCCTCAAAATAGTGCAAGTTAAAAATTGTAAAAGTGATCAGGGTGCCGACGAATTTGACATGCAAAATGGCAGTGAAAATTTACGAGTTCTTACTGCTACCGATATGCTTTCGTTGCTGCACCGTGTTCGTCGATAGTTAGAATCCAACTCGGAAGGTGAAATGTTTGACCACATTGATAAATTAGACAATATGTTAAAATTAAAATAGTACAGAATTCGTGCAAAAGAAAATTACGGATTGTTCGAAAAAGAATTTAACAGTGCCACTATAGGAACTTTAAAATACATGCTATATTACAGCACAAGAAAACCTAAAGCATAAGACTAAATGAATAACAGCTATACTGCCTGTGTACTAAATTTTAAGACAAATTAACCATATTTTCCCCAAAATAACCAGAAATTATTCATGAGGATAAATAAAACGTTTATATGTAAGTACCTTCCGAAATTTCTTTATTGCTTTATTTTTCTACATAATACAGCAAGTAATATACAAGTATTTGTCCGTTAATATCATTTTGTTTCACTTTTTTGTCCATTTAACAGGAAGTTATGTTAACACGAAATTTGTTTAACAGGGAAAACCAGCTGGTCCCCGTCACTTCGCGTTAAAATTTTCCACTGTGTATATTATTAATAGAATACATAACATTAATAAAAATAAAAATATCGGTATGGAGAACCATACAGGACTTCCATGTTCTAAGATTTATATTTAAAATCATATTCGAAATGAAATATTTCCATAGAAACTACTTCTTTCTACTTATTGCTTCAGCCTTAAACCACAGTACTGTGGTCACTAACGTATCGCACCCCTTTCTCTAAACCGATCTTCACCAAAACCACCTCACGTTTTCGCACTCGATTTTCACTGAGATGGAAGTCGATGGCACTGCCGAAAAGTCTGGTTTTGCAGAAAACATTGGACTACGGCTAAACAGCCCGGGAAGGAATTTTAACAAAGAACTACTTCTTTGTTGCCGATAACGTAGTACACATACAAAATTCTCCCCTCCCCCTTCAACTATAATTTTCATTTATAGAAAATTACCACCACCCCGTTCATCTAATCTCTTCATTTATAGATATTTCATCTACGTTTCTACAGTGGATTATTATGAGCTTCTTATCAAGATACTTTATTTATCTGAATTAAGTACTTTACTCTTGTTAAAACATAAAACGTTGCAGGTAAACTACCCGTTTCTCTAACCGATCTTCACAAAAATCAATAGACCTTCAGTCCTCTACAATGCAGGGATGCCTGCAAAAAAATATTTGATTCTGTTTCAATTTGCGGCAGTTATCGTTCGTCATGAAAACATTTCTCTTGTTACAATATAACATGTTTCAGGTAAACTACCCCTTCCCTTTACCGATCTTCACCAAAATCAACAGGCCTTGAGCTCTCTACAATTTAGGAAGGTATGCAAAAAAATATTTGATTTTCTTTGAATTTAGGGCAGTCATCGTTCGTCAAAAAAAAAATTACCCTTGTTAAAACATAAAACGTTGCAGGTACACTACCCCTTTCTATAAACCGATCTTCACCAAAATCAACAGACCTTCAGTTCTCTACAATTCAGGGCTGTATGCAAACAATTATTTGATTCTGTTTGCATTTGCGGCTCTTATCGTTTGCCATACTAAATACCCTTGTTAAAATATAAAACGTTGCTGGTAAACTACCCCTTTCCCTTAACCGATCTTCACCAAAAACAATAGATCTTGAGTACTCTACAATTCAGGGCTGTATGCAAAAAATTATTTGATTCTGTTTGAACTTGCGGCTCTTATCGTTTGCCATACTAAATACCCTTGTTAAAATATAAAACGTTGCAGGTAAACTACCACTTTCCCTTAACCGATCTTCAACAAAATGTACAGACCTTGAGTTCTGTATAACTCAAAAGGGTATGCAAAAGAGTAGTTGATTCTATTTGAATTTACGGCAGTTGTCGTTCGTCATAGAAAACATAAAAGGTTGCTGGTAAACTACCCCATTCCCTTAACCGATCTTCAACAAAATCTACACATCTTGAGTTCGATATAATTAAAAAAGGTATGAAAAAGACTAGTTGTTCTGTTTGAATTTGTGGCTGTTATCGTTTGCCATAGGAAAAAATTACCCTTGATAAAAACAAATGTTGCCGGTAAACTACCCCTTTCCCTTAACCGATCTTCACCAAAAACAACAGGTCTTGTGTACTCTACAAATCAATGCTGTATGCAAAAAATTATTTGATTCTGTTTGAATTTGCGGCTATCGTTTGCCATAGAAGAAAATTACCCTTGATAAGAAAAACGTTGCAGGTAAACTACCTCTTTTCCGTTAACCGATCTTCACCAAAAACAACAGACCTTGAGTACTCTACAAGTCAGAGCTGTATGCAAAAAATTATTTGATTTTGTTTGAATTTCCGACTCTTATCGTTTGCCATAGGAAATACCCTTTTAAAACATAAAACGTTGCTGGTAAACTACCCCTTTCCATTAAATGATCTTCACCAAAAACAATAGGTCCTGAGAACTCTACAATTCAGGGCTGTATGCAAAACATTATTTGATTCTGTTTATATTTGCGGCTTTTATCGTTTGCCATAGAAAATACCCTTGTTAAAATATAAAATGTTGCGGGTAAACTACCCCTTTCCCTTAACCGATCTTCACCAAAACCAATATATCTTAAGAACTCTGTAATTCATGGCTGTATGCAAAAGAGTAGTAGATTCTGTTGGAATTTGCTGCTGTTATCGTTTGCCATAGAAAAAAATTACCCTTGATTAAAAAAAACCGTTGCAGGTAAATTACCCCTTTCCCTAACCGATCTTCACCAAAAACAATAGGTCTTGAGTACTCTAAAAATCAGGGCTGTATGCAAAAAATTATTTGTTTCTGTTTGAATTTGCGGCTGTTATCTTTTGCCATAGAAAAAAAATCTACAGACACACAGATAGACAGATAGACACACAGACACACAGACAGACAGACACACACAGAGACACTTTTCGAAAAATGACTTTTTTTCATGTTTGAGTGTAGTACAATCAGAATCTGCAATAATCTCGAACACGATTTTTTTTGCCATCACCATAATTCCATTTCCTTAAGGAACATGGAAGTAAAAATAGTTCATAGATTCTTTAATTTTTATCTATTTATGCCTACTTTTTACCATATTTCGTCTTCCGGCTCCTATCATGTTTAACCATTATCAATTACTTAATGATGTTATTGTTTGATGATTTGAATTATATGGTATCTTTGGTTCCGTTTCGGTGGTTTTATGTAGAACCGGTCGGCTGGGTCTTCATGGGACGAGAAGGTTGCAGTTTCCACTTATTCGCGGTTAACTGTTAATGAGTGAGAGTAAATCCCTTGCATATGTACTAGTGACTGGAATCAAGCCACGTAACTGCTCGTTACGTTCTAATAGCATCATCATCATCATCAACGAACATTGGGCATGTTAATTCCATTGTGTTTGCTTCTTTGTGTCGACTGCCTCACTGTTGTTTAAACATTGTCATTATTAATTGTCGGTTGTTGTTAAGACTATTTAACTTTTCGATCTGTACCAGAGGAAACCTTTTGGTATCTCCAGTCCAAAGTAACTAGCACCTCGAAATTATCGGTGATAACGTTACATTTATTAGTTGATTCTTCTGTTTCTTTCCTATTGTGAACAGATAAACGATGCAAATATCTTAAGACGATAAAATTCCTAAAATTAAAAACAATTACTTTTTATGATTATCACAATTTTCCGGGTCGTTAGGCCGTTGTCTAGGTCGTTAGGCCGTCGTCTAGGTCGTTAGGCCGTGGTCTAGATCGTTAGGCCGTGGTCTAGGTCGTTAGGCCGTGGTCTAGGTCGTTTATGTTTATCACCAGACGTTTCATTCGTACCGATGACGGACATCTTCAGTGCCGTAGGAACAACGATTACAACCACGTGACTATATTCGTTCACGGGTGTTGTGATCTCCATTCCCGCCCCAGTGAAGATGTTCTCATTGGCATGGACGAAACGACTAGTAATAAACATGAACAACCTAGACCACGGCCTAACAGCCTGTAACAGCTTAGAAAATTGTGATAATGTAAATCCCGGCATTGAAAGCTTACGTTCATTTATCAGTTACTTTTTATCTTACGATCTCTTAAAATAGACACACATTTGAATATATTCGTGGCATGAGGTTTTGTGCGGGTGCGTCTGTGTGTGGTTCCTTAAAATTGACGGGTACATGAGATAGTTAAATCAACAACGAACATAAGCAATTTTTGTATTTTTACTAATGTAGGGTACTTTTAGTACATAAATATAAAATTTTCTGTTATCTAATATGTTGCTAGCCTGAGTAACCAAAATAAAAATACTAACGGACAGCCATATCTGAAAAAAAATTGATTAACTACAGGACAACGAAAAAACCTTGCGTTAAATTCAATGAAAACGTTAATATTTTTTGTTTCCATGTTTTAACAGGCGTGCGTTCTCCGCAGTTGTACTACAAACACTGTTTTACACAAGCGGAAATACTACTTACGTAAAACATACTTTCAGTAAGTGCCTCATACTCACTCGGACTGCACAAACGTATAAAACCAGTTATAACTGCCGATCGATCACGGAAAAGCAAACATTTTGTGCATAAGTACAGTACGGATTCATGTAACTGGTTATTTATCAGACTTTACAAAATTCTCACAACTTTTTTTAATCCCTCCATCCGTCAGTCGACATAACTTGGTGTCTGTCTGTCGTATTGAAATACGATATAGATATAGACATATATATAAATATATGACGTCGCTTACAAACACCCGATATTCAAATATCAAGAAGCATTCGATGTATTTGACTAAGCAAGGATTTTACGTAACCAAAAATGGAAAATTTAAAGCACAATGTAAGTAATCAGTTAAACGATAAATTAATTAATTGATAACTAAAGAAAAACATTTTCAACGAACAGCCCGATATGGGCTTATCATGACGTCCTTTTCTTGTGACAGTCAATTTATCGTAAGGACGTCGATTTGAGATCTCGGACCCACATACATAGAACTTTGTCCGGAGGCAAAAGTGTAGGCTATTAGACTACTCTGGAAGTCAATGAATTAATAAATATGTTAACATTATTTACATTTTCAAATTTGACTTTGCCTAAAACTGTAATTTTACATCGTTTTATAAACAGATTGACTTTACCTTATTGTATTCGCCGTGTCCCTATTTCAGTTTTATTCAGTGACATGTCCACGTCTTTTTTTTTGTTGCTTCGGCAGCTTTCTTTATTCTGCTATATAGTCGTACCTTAGCGAGGTTTGTTTTTTCATGTTGTGCCTTTTATTTCTAATTCTTGTTAAACTTTCAGTAGCATTTACCTGTTCAATTAATTTTTTGTTAATGCAACTGATTTTTTTTTTTTTTTTTTTTACACAGGCCAGCCGTGGACCACGCGAGTATCATTTCCTTTTCTTCTCCCGCCAGAAGGCCCTCATTCGCACAATGCGCCGCCTTCCTTTCTACTGTCTAACACTTCTCGTCTTCTTCTCACCACAGAGAACCTCAAGATTTTTAATTTTGTTTCTGTATGTATTTATATCGTTCAAAGAGATATACAGTTTCATCATTTCCTCCTTGACTTGTTAGGTGTATCCGTTCAGCCTGGAAAGTTGCCAAATATATTTGAAAATTTTGTTATTTAATCTGGACCGATCCATCCGAAGCATACGTCCAAGGAATCTCAGTCTTTTCCTTCGGAAAGTCGTTTCCAGATCTTCCATAACCCTGAACAGATCTTCAGTTTTCTTGGGACCATAAATTAAACGAAGAATTCTTCGTTCAATTTCAAGATCAAAATTATTTATTTACTAGAAATAAAATTCTCTGGTATATTATAAATAAAAGCAGCGCATTACAAGCTGTGAATCCGCTGTCGTATTCTGTTAAGTTAACGTTTCCTGACGAGGCGTTTCAGGAGGGTTTAGATAACTATGAGTAAGTTATGACGCATGCCATTTGTAAGTTATGATTATAGATTTCATGTCGGGTGCTTAGAAGAAAACATTAAATTTGCCAGAACACCTTTATGGTAAAGTAGAAACATTGTAGATTTCAAAGTCACCCATAAAAGATCCAGGAAAGACGGTAGAAGAAATTTTAGGAGGGATAGAGAATATTAAAACGAAGAAAGCGAAACTCACGAGATATGGAAAATAGTGATAAAAACAAGCTAGACACAAAGGAAATAAAACTGGAATTGAACTTGGAAGAACGACAGTATAAGTAATTAAAAAAATAGATGTAAAATTTTAAGCCTCGTGACAGAAAAACGAATTTAATACGATAAGTGAACAGGAGTTGGTGTAAGAGACGTAAAAGATGTTTCAGCGCCGGGTTCAGATGTAGAGGACGAAGACAAGAGCGTGATAGTAAATTTCAGTGTAGATATTTCCTGTTTAATTACTTTAAAAAATGAACATTTCTCGATAAATTCGTTTTCAATTATATATTAAGATATTAACTAATTAATAATTTCTTGTATCTGAAATTTTGTTGGTACCTAGATGCAACATAAGAAACATTCTAATATGCATACATTAGAATATCCAAAATTTGTATTTAAATTATCTACCGGGCTGTTTGACCGTGGTCCAAGGTCTACATTAAAACCAAACGTTTCAGCAGCACCACTGGCTGCCATCTTCAGTGGATGTATACGAGTCAAACCTAACGCGGGGTGCTGTACCCCCCACAGGGGGGGGGGGGCTCACAGTACTGTGGTGAAGGCTGACGGCGGCCAAACAGCCGGGTAGATTATTTAAATACAACTGACACCGGCCGTGAAAGCCTTCGAACTAACATACAAAATTGTTCTATACTATCCATTAAGTATTCGCTGCATAGCAATGACCAGTTCAAAGCGTCGCTTTGTGCCGAACTACGAAACTTATCACTTCTAATGCGACCATGTTATATAAGTGTAAACTCAGATTACGATACAAATATGAAAAAATAAGTACGCGTACGCGTATTCACAATTAAAACCCATTTACAGATTCTAAAAATCATTAAATTTTACTGGACTTCAGAATATTTTTCGCCATCTGCCTCTTGTTCTGTGGTTAATAACAAGTTACATTATTAGAGACTAGAATTTTTTAAATAATGTAGAATATACACAAGACATTCACACTAGTAAATATTGACAGGTAATTAACTATAGGAGAGTAACAGGTGTGAATAAAGACATACGGAGGGGTTAGTTAGGCAATATATGTACTGTAGTGTAGCGTAATTGCATCCGACTCCTGCAGGACCAGCTAAGACGTTCTGAAAACTCTTTAACTGATCTAAGAATAAGAATGCTATAGATACAATTTTGTTTTGTATGGTTCGCAGTTAGTCGTTTCACAGAATGAACCCAATATTTCAGTATATTTGTCATAAAATGTAAAAAGTTTTTTTGTTGCACCTATAGTTTTGATTACGATATATTTTGAAAGTATACGATGGTAGGCTATTATTGTTTTCTTATACCAATTTATTTGATATTAAATAAAATATAGCCTGCTGTTAACGTTTGATCACCCATCAATGTAAGTTACTAAAATAAACTAACATTACCCTTGCTTGACGATTAGAACTAGCCGTGTAACCTTCTAATAAAACAGATAACACATAAAATACACATACATAATAATATAAATGAACGGCACAAAAAGAAGAAACTATTTAATTCTGTCTATACTGCAATAGTCTTATTTAAATCAATAGACTATAATAATTTTGAACGCACGCGCGCGCGCACACACACACACACACACACACAACACATTTTTTATATATATAAACAACAAAAACTATTTAAAGAGCAGAATACATAGTAAAAATTAATAGAAATCTTAAAGAATAATCTTCTTCTTCTTCTTCTTCTTCTTCTTCTTCTTATTCTTCTTCTTCTTCTTCTTCTTCTTCTTCTTCTCCTTCTCCTTCTCCTTCTCCTTCTCCTTCTCCTTCTCCTTCTCCTTCTTCTTCTTCTTCTCTTCAAGGATTAGGTTATATAAACCTATTCTGGCACCCATCTCATCCTCGGACGACCCACGTCTCTTCTACCAATGGCTTTATACTTCAGTGCCGTTTTCGGCAATCGATCCTCTGTCATCCTTTGCAAATGATACCACCATTGCCTTCTGTGAGTTGAATATTTTTTTCATTTATGCTCTTTGCTTCGAGTTCTGCTCTGATATCCTCATTCCTTATTCTATCTTGCAATGTATAATTTAAAGTATTTAGAAGAAACTGCATTTCAGCACTCTGAATCTTACAGCACTCCTTTTTTGTCATGACCCACGCCTCACTCGCATCTGTCAATGTGGGTATTGAAATTGTCTTATAAAATTTAATCATTGTGGTGTGTCTTGTTTTATTAAAGAATGTTTTAAGTCATTATTTTTTTATTATTAATATGTTTTGAGTATTTCATAAATATAAGAATATTTTGACTTCTTCAATAGTTTACGTATTAAAATGTGTGTATTTTTAATTTCCTTGGAAGACGCGTGTACATGTTTTGCAGGACTGTATCTTTAAAGTACAGAGTATGCCTAAATTCACAATTTGTAGAATAGACTTTTTAATTGGAAGGGAAAATATTACTTTGAGGATGCTTATGAGACTTTAATTATAATCACACGCAAAGACGAATTAGCAGAAATAATTATAAAATTACACTAGAGAAAACGGCAAAAATATAGCCCAAGACCAAATCGTAATGCTGGATCTTCCTAGCAAAGATTCAATCAATATCAGTCAGACGACAAGTTATCAAACACCAACGAATTTTTTGTACTTACGACTTACTTAAGATACAATAGCGAATTAAGGCAGTGGCGTACCTAGAATTTGTCTTTGGGGTCGGGTCGGCTTCATACAAAAGAAAAAATAAGTTAAGACTAACCAACATTACTATCTTTGAAGTGCCTGAAAAATGCGTGATAATATTATGAAATCAGTTCCATTAAAGTAAACGGTAGTAAAACAATAAAAATACGCGTTATTGAAACACTGTTTACAAGATACTTGCTGACTGAATTGATTTCCCTAAATTTCATATTTCAAACGTATACTGTAATGCTGTGTAATCGACCTGTTTGTATATACAAAAAAGAGCTACTACTATATTAGCGTACACAGCTTTAATTCGTCAACGTTTTCGTTCCTCTGAGGGAGGGGTCCGGTCCCGTTCGTTCCCCCCCCGTAAATACGTCCCTCAATTAAAAAAATTAAAAGCAGTAATAGCAGGAGTCGCAACAGCAACAACAGTGTAGTATTAAATATAATAATATTTGTTTTGCAGGGCTCCCACACACCCGTACATCTGCCGACGCACCTAGTGGAACAGGAGGACACCCAATAGAAGATCAGGGGACAAATATGATAGAACGGTTCACAGAAGGTCATGTTAGTATATCACATGATAGACATTGAAAACCCTTGAAAAAGACATAAATCTGAGGGAATTATTGTGTCCAGTAGGGAGATGTCTGTGACAAGAAAAAAAGGAAGACCTAATAAATTCTAAGTGCTAAGTCTCTAACAAATGACGTCACAAAATGAATGTGGAAGGTCAAACAAATGCAGTCAGAAAATGCCAACTCTTACTGCCCGTTGAAACTTAATTTGTCACTAAAGAAGTTGAGTACGTTAACAAAGTGGTTAGTAACTTCAATGCATCTCACAACTGGACTATATGATCCTGCACGTCTACCAATAAACTTGGAACTTACACAAAGTTTGTAGGTGAGGACCTTCAAACCAATGATCATGGACAATCCACTAAGTACAAGAAGAACTCTATTAAAAAAAGAACAGGTCTGTATGAGTTCTTCTAGTAAAGAATGAAGGAAGACCAATGATATTAATAATAGATTTTTTTGAGGAGAAAAATGCTATTTACACACGTGGGCCAAACAGTTCGTAGTGTCAAACTCCCTTTCTGTACTACCGACTAAAATCACCTCCTCATACTCGCTGAGCATTAGTCTGGAACCGGATAATAATAATAACAATAATAATAATAACAATAATAATAATAATAATAATATCAATATTAATAGAATTCTTGAAAAATATCATTTGAAAAGGCACATGAGAGAACCTGACAAGAGAACAACAACAGAAGCCACCAGACAACAGAGAACAGAAGAACTTGAATACCAAAGATCTAACTTGAACAATGAGGATCAAATGTGCTGTTACCAAAAGAACTCAAAAGTTCAAGCACTTAGGTGGAATTCTGGCAATGAGAAGGCAACGAACGATGAAAGGGCGAGAAAGATAGACTAAGCCAGAAGACTTAAAAATCCAAACCAGACACTACAATACTAGAGACAATAGCTAGTAAAGCACTATGGGATATACAAAAGAAAGAAAGGAAATTTGTAACCAAAATTCTAGAACCCAGAAAAGTATCAGCAAATGAGTTTGCATTTTATTTAAGACCAAACCAACAGTTGCATAAAACGTTTGAGAAAATCTCGACTACTATAAATAAAGACAAATGGCTTTCTATGGATACCTTAGAAGAATGGAACCAAACAGGATGTAAAACAAGATCCTCAATGTCCAGGAGAAAACGAAACACAAGTACTGTGGGTAAAAGACGTATATCAGATTATAGAAAAACGTAGAATTAAGGAAGGGAGGGATATATATAGAAAATATATATAGAAAACAGAGGCGTCTTCAGAAAGAAGATTACGGAGGTAAGGAATCTGATCGAAGAGAAAACAAGCAGAGCCAAGAGGGTATTATCGGAAGAAGAAAGAGCAAGAGTGAGCCACAGAATGAAGGAATACTGGTGAAGAAAAAAAGAACTTCAGAAATTGAAGGAAGTCGAAGACGGAAACAAAAAGAAGAATGGTCAAATTGAAAATAATAATAATAATGGCTAACTACATACATCTTTATATCTATATATTCGAATAAATACACTGCAAGTAGGTTTATTTTTAGCTGACACACGTTTCAAAAAACTATTCTGTATCTTCAGAGGTTTGTTTGAATTGTAATTGAATGTTTCGCTACGTTATTTAACTGTATTGTAAGCGAAACATTCAATTACAATTCAAACAAACCTCTGACGGTACAGAATAATTTCTGTGAAACGTGCGTCAGGTGATAATAAACGTACTTGCAGTGTATTTATTCAAAGATATTACATGGGGGACCTGCAGGAAACTCAACGCATTACTTACAAAGGAATAATCTTTATATCTAGATAAGCTGAAGGAAATGGTAATAACTGGGAGGGGGAGTTTTGTGTATAAAAGTAATGAAAGTAGTGTGCATCAATCTCTAGTAATTTTTTCATATCTGTTCGATTATTGAATATTTTCCAGTCAAGGTATTGGTAGGAGTTGATAGGTAATGATTGTTATTTTATTTGGTGTTCTGTCCTAAGGCAGGTCTTCAAATGGTAAAAGCTCTCCAAGCTGTCCTATTGCATGCCAGTCTTTTCGTTTCTTCGTAACACCCTCTGATTTAATACTATCTATTAGCTTCATTCTTCTATGCCCTCTTCTTTTTTCTCCTTCTATGACACCCTCCATGGCAGTTGTAAGCAAGCATTCTCTTCTTAAACAATGACCTATCCAATTCCTTTTCCTATTTTCTATTACCTTCAGGATTCTTCTCTCTTCCCCTGTTCTTCTTAAAACTTCATCATTCCTTACTTTATCAACCCACCTTACTTTTTTCATTGCTTCGCCAAACCCACATCTCAAATGCTTCTAATCTTTTCTCATAGGTAATGAGAAGTACGTAATTACTAGGATTTGTACATGTCTCAGGCGTTTCACCACAAAGCCTTCTAAGTTCGTTGTACTGAATTATGAAAGAAGCACAACGCTATTAATCTTTCACAAATTATTTATAACTTTTATAATAACTAAAATAATATTAGCGTATATACATTTGATACAATTTAGGGAGGGTACGTTGTTTTTAGGTGTGTCGTGACTGCGGGGAACAAAGTTGACAACGTTAATTATCCGGACGACACCTCGACGCGTTTGCAATTCCTGCTCTGCCAGCTGTAATTCAGTTTTTCCATTCGCATTGTCTGTACTCCGCCACCGTAGTAGTGTGAGTGTGAAATGAGTTTTACAAGAGGTATGCAACGACCTCGACTCGACGCTCTGTGTGTGTGTGTGTGTGTGTGTGTGTGTGTGTGTGTGTGTGTGTGTGTGTGTGTGTGTGTGTGTGTGTGTAGTATTTTGTTGTTTCCCTCTAATATTTCGCTGATTGAGAGAGTCACGCCTGCCCTTTTATGCAGAACGCCAACCACCAGACAGACTACTTTCATTTACATAAATGCGATACTCTGGCGTGTTCATATCTCTCGCGCTTTCTGAAGTACATTTTGATTATAGCAGTCAGGAAAGCGCCATATTTGAGCGTTCGCAGAACTGTAAAAAGCCCGTAAAATTTTTAAGTGACTGGTAATTTGGTAAACGAAAAATAAAAGGTCCTGTTCTTAGGAGAAGAAAGTCAGTAAATTTATATATGCCTTTTGCACGTACCATTCAAAACAGCCATGATTACTGATATAACTACACAACTGCAATTCGGGTATGAGATCTAGACGGAGAAACTGAGCATTTATTGCAGTACAACAGAGAATGTGACTGCGTCATTGATACGATAGAGTAGAACATTAGTTCTACATCAGATACATCACAAATATATCAGTCGCTAAGGACAAGAATTAAAGGAAGCAGCAGATTATAGTAAAGGTTGGTAAACAGGCGACTGCATCCCCGCGTGTAGAACTGGAAAAAGAATTAGCCAAGACACGAAGAAACGATAATTCGTAGTATAATTGAAAATTTAGTGCGACAAACTACATAGAAATGTAGTCTTTTTACAGAATAGCAGAACTGTAAAACTAGATAATGCGTTAATGCGAGAAACGTTTACTTGTAAAGCTTCTTCTTCTTCTTCTTCTTCTTCTTCTTCTTCTTCTTCTTCTTCTTCTTCTTCTTCTTCTTCTTCTTCTTCTTCTTCTTCTTCTTCTTCTTCTTCTTCTTCTTCTTCTTCTTCTTCTTCTTCTTCTTCTTCTTCTTCTTCTTCTTCTTCTTCTTCTTCTTCTTCTTCTTCTTCTTCTTCTTCTTCTTCTTCTTCTTCTTCTTCTTCTTCTTCTTCTTCTTCTTCTTCTTCTTCTTCTTCTTCTTCTTCTTCTTCTTCTTCTTCTTCTTCTTCTTCTTCTTCTTCTTCATTACATGGCTTGGGCTATAGCCCGTTCCGACTGCACAGAGTCTGACCCTTTTTTTTATCGTCTTCACGATCTCTCACCCCACTGGCCTATATTGAAACGCTTGTTTCGGAATACGCGTGTCTACCGTGCGTTCCATATAGGACTTCGAAATCTGCCTGTATTCCTTTACTCTCTCCAGAACCGACTGTAACTTCAGGTCTTTCCTTATGTCTTCATTTCGTAGATGATGTCTCAAACTATATCCCTTAACTGGTCTTAAAAATTTCATTTCCGGGCCTGTATTTTTGAAATATCTTTTTGCAGGAGAGTTCCTGTTTCACATCCATACATTAAAGTTGGCACAGCCACGACCTTATAGAACTTTAGATGTGTCTCCCTCTCCGTTTTATTCTCTAGGTATCCGTTTTATTCTCCCTCTCTTTTATTCTCCCAGGTATTTGACTACTGTTTGTTGCGATATTTTGACGTGGTTGAGATGAACTGTGGGACAGTTGCCTCTCCGAAAGATGAATGTAATGTGCGACGACTTGGATTCGTTGGCCTTGATTTTCCATTTTCGTAGCCATTCTCCATCGAGACAGATGCTGCTGAAGATTGAGCGAGGCGACTGTAGGATATTCATTAGTTGAAAAGATATTTATTTGCTGTCGTCAGTAAATGTACACATTGTTGTTTCTCTGGTGGTTGGTATATCGGAAGTGTACAGGACGTATAGTAGAGGACCAAACGTATTACCTAAGAACAACTGAAGTGGATTTTCAGAAACGAGCAGCCGTAGGTCCAGAAAATCTAGTACTGAGGACCTACTGAGGAAAGCTAGTACTGAAGAATGTCTTATCACTCGGATAAGAGAAATTGTTGGAATTACATATTCACTCACGATGACGTCCTTTGCGAATTCAGTCAAATTCAGATCATAATCGTAAAAGATCAGTTCGGATCGTGAAATAAGCGTTTACGGTATGCCACATAGAACGATGACCGAACACGGACTGCCAAACCATGTGTTGAATTCACAACCCGAAGGAAGAAGGAGATAAGGGAGAGAAGGCATAGAGAGGATATGAGAGAGAAACAGAGGAACCTTTGGACTGACCGAAAGAGTAGAGATTGGAAATGGGAAAACGTCTGAGAAGGCTTTAAGCATTGTGATCGTGAAGACGTAACTTTCGATGATTATGATATTTCCCTCTCGAGGCACTGAACAGTAACCGTTGAGAATGAGGCTTCGTGTAAGCGCCCGTAGCGCACCCGGTAGGATTAAGGGGGTTACAGGATCGCTACAAAAATTGCCGGTGTCAATACCAACAACTGATTATTTATATGACAAAATAAAAGTTAATAATTTTTGTGGAACTGGCCAAGAGACCAGTGATATGATAAAGAAAGGTTTTTGAAGCTCTATTAGGATGTCGAACGCTTGGAAATATACAAACACACGAAAACACATAAAAACGACATCCTAAACGAACAGACACAATTCAAATCACACGCATTATTCGAACATATCACACCCCACACCCACAACATCGATCTTTCGAAAGTCGATACGTCGCCAACAACAAGACGGACAGTGTTCCCAGCGGCAGCCTCTGAAGAAGCTTTTTAAAAGCGAAAACCGGTTCAGGCTATAAGGTAAGACTTTTAGGTTTTTACCCATACAAAACGTTGTGTTTCGAGTCGGTAGTGAAATAGTTATATTTAGTAAAATAAAACTTTCTTGGAAAATTCTGTGTGGAAAAATATAATGAACCTAAAGATGATTCGTGGGAAAAAAATTAAATTCTATGAAAGAATTTTACCCATTTTGTTATATTTTCTGTTCTTGGATTTCGTTGTCCATGACGTGTCCGTTTCTTAACTGAAAAAAGCGAAAACCGGTTCAGGTTGTAAGGTAAAGCTTTTACGTTTTTACCCATAAAAAGTTTTGTGTTCCGAGTCGTAGAGAAATAATTATATATATATATATATATAAATATATAAATATATAAATATTTATATAATATATAAATCCAATACTCACAATAAAAATGGAATATATAAAATAGAATGTCCAGATTGCAATAAATTTTACGTGGGCCAGACGAAGAAAAAACTACGAGATAGATTCGTGCAACACCGCAATGCATATTTAAAACCAAATATTTATAAATCTAATTTAGCCACACATTGTCTAAATAATAACCACCAGTTTCCAAACATTGAAAATATAAAATTAATTAAAAACATACAAAAAGGTCAAAAAATGAATATTTGGGAAAATCTTAACATTTACAAACACAATAACAATAATTTATTAATTAAAGAACAAACCCAAATAAAAACAAAACAAGACGATCTATTTAAAATTATAAATTTACTAAAAAATAAAAATAAATGTGAATAAAATACTATATAAACAAAATTTCAAATATAACCGAGAAAACAGCTGCTGAAGAAATAAACATTAAAACAATCGTTAACTAATCGACCTAAATCGATTATCAGTTATTTTATTTTACGTTAAAATCGATACAAATTCGATTATTCGTTACTTTTATATTAATAGAATTATTACAATTGTTATTAATTCACTTAGAAACCTCTGATGATACTGATATTTTTCAGTGAAACGTGCGTCAGGTGTTAAAAAGAATATACAATTTTATCTACTTGCAGAAGAAACAAATTGAACAAATCATCACAAATTATATAATTACTGCAAGAAACATCGAGTTACTTATATAGAAAATGATGGATGAAAACACCATACAAGGTGATGTAACTCATTCCTATAACCAATTTATTAAACGTAAAAAACAATTAATTAATTGTTTTGGAAACATATATTTTAACAAAAAATGCCTACACCTTAATATTTTTCCAAAATACACAAAAATAATAGTAAAAAACAACAATAACAATAAAGTAAGCAAATATATTACTCAAGCCCAATATAAATGGATTAAAGACGAAATATCAAATAATTACAGAAAAATCGACTACATTAATAAACAATTAATTAATTTACATCTTCTTTTAGCCAACACACTTGATTATCATACATGGAATAATAAATATATTAATATGCTTAAAATACTAAATAAACACAAAACAATTAAATTTAACACAATCAATAAAAAACTTAAAAATCTACTAATAAATAGTACACCTAAAGAAGATAACCAAAATTTACACACATTAAATAATAACCACACTTTTTACCCAAAATTCGTAAATTTATCTAATATTAAATTCACGGAAAACGAAATAGCTACCCTAGAATCATCAAACAAAACAAATCTTAAAAATGTAAACAAATATGTAATAGATAATATCATAGTCGAAACTGAAAACGCAATTAATAATGTAGAACACGAAAAACAAGATAAAATAAGAACAGAAGCCTCAATGGAAATAATAAAATATATCAAAAAATATAATAACCAAAATCATCATATTAAAAATAAAAATAAACAAAATAAAACCATTAATAACATAAAACAGAAACTAACGACTAATAACCTCACTTTAACCAAAGCTGATAAGAGTAATAGTACAATAATAATTTCTCAGAAAGATTTAGACGATAAAACAGAAGAATTTATAGTTAATAATAATTGCATAACATTAAATAAAGATCCCACAAATAAATATCAAACACAAATAACAAATATATTAAAAAATAGTAACCAAATCATAAATCCTAAAGACTCCTTTAAATATAAAATGGATAATCCTTGTGCACCAAAATTAAATTCTTTAATAAAATTACACAAAATCAATAAACCTATCAGACCTTTAATAAACGCTAAGACCGCACCAAATTATAAAATATCAAAATTATTAACTCAAATCTTAAAACATAAAATTGAACTTCCAGCAAAACACAATATAAAAAATAGTATCGAACTCACGGAACAACTAATAAACGTAGAAATAAACAGAAATACAAAATTATATTCATTCGACATATCAAACATGTATACAAATATTCCCATTGAAGAAACTATAAATATTATAATAAATAATCTGAAAACAAATAACGAAAGTAACACATACATTAAACAGTTAACTAATACTTTAAAAATAATTTTAAATCAAAATTATTTTCAATACAACAACAAATTGTACTATCAAACAGATGGCCTTGCTATGTGAGCCCCAATCTCCGCTATCATATCAGAAATCTTCCTACAAAAACTCGACGAACAAATAATAAATATAATAAAATTAAACGACCCATTAGGATGTTATTTTAGATACGTTGATGACACTCTGTACATTTCCCAAAACAATGGAATAAATATAAATAAAATATTCAACTCCATAAATAATTTACATTCTAAAATAAAATTCACGTTAGAAGAAGAATCTAATAATAAATTAAATTATTTAGACTTAACAATAAAGAAAAATGAAACAAATTTTGAATACGCAATATACAGGAAACCTTCTCAAACTGACTTAGTAATACCAAATACTTCTAATCATCCTCCCCAACACAAAATGGCAGTATTTAATTCCATGATTTACCGAATGCTTAGGATCCCATTAAATAACACAGAAAGAAACAAAGAAAGAAAAATTATCCAACAAATAGCAGTTAAAAATGGATACAAAATAAAAACTATTAATAAATTAGAAAATAAAATTAAACATAAAATCACTAATAAAATTCCTAAAAACACTACATTTAAAAATTCATCTATTAATAATAATATAAAATATACAACCTTCACTTATTACGGAAATATAACTCAAAAACTAAATAAAATATTTAAAGATACTAATTTAAAAATATCTTATAACACAGATAATATAATTTTTAATAAAATAAAACCTAAAACTAAATCCAATACTCACAATAAAAATGGAATATATAAAATAGAATGTCCAGATTGCAATAAATTTTACGTGGGCCAGACGAAGAAAAAACTACGAGATAGATTCGTTCAACACCGCAATGCATATTTAAAACCAAATATTTATAAATCTAATTTAGCCACACATTGTCTAAATAATAACCACCAGTTTCCAAACATTGAAAATATAAAATTAATTAAAAACATACAAAAAGGTCAAAAAATGAATATTTGGGAAAATCTTAACATTTACAAACACAATAACAATAATTTATTAATTAAAGAACAAACCCAAATAAAAACAAAACAAGACGATCTATTTAAAATTATAAATTTACTAAAAAATAAAAATAAATGTGAATAAAATACTATATAAACAAAATTTCAAATATAACCGAGAAAACAGCTGCTGAAGAAATAAACATTAAAACAATCGTTAACTAATCGACCTAAATCGATTATCAGTTATTTTATTTTACGTTAAAATCGATACAAATTCGATTATTCGTTACTTTTATATTAATAGAATTATTACAATTGTTATTAATTCACTTAGAAACCTCTGATGATACTGATATTTTTCAGTGAAACGTGCGTCAGGTGTTAAAAAGAATATACAATTTTATCTACTTGCAGAAGAAACAAATTGAACAAATCATCACAAATTATATATATATATATATATATATATATATTCTTTATTGTGCGATGTTGAAATTAGGAAAGCAGGGACACTGGACACATTGAAGAATGTAGCTGAAACAGGTATGTGGATTGTTCGCAGGGTAAACTTGCTGGATCGCAAAGAAACAAAGATATTTGGCAAGATATGCATACGTAAACCGTACTGGTTCCTTCAGTACGCAAGATCACATCGCTCTATTAAACGTATGTTCTGAAATTTTAATAAGACGAATGTACTGATAAGTTTTAACTAGGAGGGAGTTAGTTTTTATATTTAATTTTGGATGCAAATAATGATGTCGATGACTTTTAACAAAAAATAAAATCTTATCTCCAAGATTAAAACTTTACTTTCATGTGTACAGAGTTCGTTGCAATTATGTTCGAATAAAAATTATCTGTTTTCAAGTGCGTGTACTTATTAATAGCTAAAATATTTTGAACGTTAACTTCGAAAGCGGTGGTTTGGTTTGAACATTTAATGGGTCTGGCATGGCAATAAAATGTGAATACACATATGCTTCAGACTGAGTACAAATTCATGACTCCGATTAATATTTAAAAAAAAAGAAAAAAATACTATCTAATATTTTCATAAACAAGCGTTGAACAATCATAAATTATTCGTGAAACTTATTCACAGTAAACACTTAGAATTTCGTTAAACCACGCTTCCTGTTACTGGTAGCGTGTGGCTAAAGAATGCAGATAATTTAGTTTCGTCTGTATATTTAGAACTTCATAGTTTGGTGAAGCAGCCATAATTTATTAGACGCTCACCAGATGCTTTGTTAGAATTGAGGCTCTGTCTCATCGATGCTTATGTATTCTCTAAGACTGTTAACAACCACATTTATGTGCGAAATTCTAATTATTTTTTTGAGACATTATTCGTTTAGATTTGTGCGGACTGCAGACAACGGCATTTTATCAAAATTTATAATTTTTTGTTGTGGTGAATAGTTCTCAACGTCACCGATAGGGTGCGGGCGTTATTACATTTCAACAGCTGATCGGCAGTAATTTTGTGTGTAGACAGTGAGCAGGCCCTACAGCAGAATGCTATTTAAGTTTACGTTGTTTTATCTAACTGACTGTTAATGAAGTGTTATTCTTTACTTTGAACGGATGATTGATTAATTATTTGTTGACAGTGGTAGAGCTTAAGTTATTTTGAGAGATATAGTACGCGCCACATGCGTTCGAGGTTAGCCTGGAGGAGCATCATACCACTGGGCTAAGTTTATTTTACATTCCTGACTTTCTGTATATTAATAAAGTGAAAATATAATATGAACGTCTGTTTTAATAAAAGCATGACACTTTTTTACAATGTGCTATATTAGTTCTGTGTTTGAATTCGTGGGGATTACTGTTTGTATTTTGTTAATTGTTAAGAAATATGAAAATTTTAGCCAGCAAGATGATGTTTACAGGAAGGCATTCTAGGAAAAAAAGTAATAGTTCACAAAAGCGCCATAGTTATGTTCCATTACTGCAAGACAGCAGACCATCAAGTTATCAAGATGTAAGTGAATAAGTTTTAAACATTTTAGTGATTAACTAATTGGTATTTGTGAATGAAAAGATGGTTAAACAACTATCTGTAGGAATGTGAAGTATGTTACTGTTTGTTGACACAGCTGAGGAGAACTTCTTACTTTCAGATAGAATGTATATACAAATTTCCACACTTAAACATTGCTTGGGTGTGTGTGAGTGTGTTTTATTTAGTAGACACTGAATCACATTTACAGAAAAATATAGAACACACTATAATTTTACAGAATATAAACAACAAATAGTGTTTTAATAAATAAATTAAATAATAAACAGTGTAAAAGACTGGAAAAATTCAAAACTTGTGCATAGTAGTGTATTCAGATGTGTTGTGTACATTAAAAAGCAAATTTTTGAGAGCTAGTGTTGGTAGAATTATAAGAGGAAGTCTTACTACTGTATGTTACTGTGCGGATTGTAAATTTATACCAGTTCCCTATAGCACTAAAAAAATCCTAAATCGTTCCTTGCGCTAAACAAGAGTAGTCATATGTTTGTGTACTTTGCAGTACCTGCAGTTTATGTAGAAATATATTTTCATACAGTATGGATTATTTAGAGAGTTAGGGCACTGTTACAAACTTACAGTGTATATATGAAATGTAGGTTACCACTGAATATTTAGCAAGAATAATAAGTGAGAGGCTATATGGGAATCTCTTTTAGTTGGTTAGGCCTATTTAAAAATAAAAGTGGATGTTCAAATTATAATTTTTATTTGCTTCCTTTGATTCTGCAAAGTCCCTTGTATTCTAAAGAATGTACCTACCCTTCTATAAATTTATGGATTAGGCTAGTTACGTGTTTTCATTATATATATGATGTTTACAGATATAAATGACAAACTGTATTTTGATTCTAGTAAACATTCAAAAGAAACTCCAACATTCAGTTGTCATAATGTTATACCAGAAAATACTAAAGAATTTCTAAGAAAGAACTGATATAGAAAGGAAGGTTGTGGAAAACAGGGAATGATTTCATTCTATAAACTTGTGGGGTACTTCTCTTAATCCAGTAATACTCTTTAATTAGGAATTAATGTACACCTTTATAAAAACATTTGAAATTTGTGAGACGGCTCCATAATTTTGGCACATAGAGGCCTAGTATATTCAAGTAAATTTCACACATTACACGTTACTAAAAGTATTACATATTTTTTAGTATTTATTTATGTATTAATGGAGGGCACTAGTATCCTTCATCCAGTTTGTACATATAAACTGTGCTTTTTGTATAGGCCTACCTGTGTTTTTTGAACTGCATTTTTTTGTAAAAATGTACCCAAAAATAAGAATAACTAGCCAAACGAATCATACTTATCTTTGCTTATTTTTTATATCCATATTTTTTATAAACTTCTTGCTTTTTAAAAACCAAATAAGGAATTTGCATAACAAGGCACTTTAAGCATATGCACCTAATATTTTTCCTTCTTCTGTTTACACTCTTCGTTTGGGGTAACCCCACCAAAAAAGAAACTGTTAAACATAAAAATTATGCCGTAATTATTAGAATCAATTGATTACTGTCTAATCAGGGAAAATTTATAATATGGTGGGTAGTTTTGGTAGGCCTGTATTCAGGATGATGAATGAATAAAACCACTTTAATATCTACTGAGGATGTTGAATGTGAATTAACTGAATCAGTATCACATTATACGATACAAAGTTCGGCTAGTTATATAGGCTAGTGCCCACAATTGATATAAAAGTTAGTGCTTGTTGTTAACAATGAATTCTTTTTAACTTTTGGAATTACAATATGACACTCTCTATTAACAGTGACAGATATATTGTTTACAAATAAATGATACATTTAAAGAAGCGAATTTTTGAAAATACTGTCTTTTTGAGGGCATAAGAATATATATATAACAGCCCAATATTCATGTACCGGTAACTGTAGACTTGCAATATAGAGACTTGTAGTGTATTAGTAGGCTTACTCTGGCAGTGTATTTGCTGAATGAATCCAGGTGACTCAGCCAGCACTTGTTTACGTACACTTGTTGAGATTGGCAGTGCAAAATGTTGATTAATGCAGTAAAGGTGACGCAGGTATTTCTTTTCTCAGCCAACACAACTGACAAAAAGCTTGCAGATTGCTCACACTGTTGGCAGAGATTTATCGCATGTACTGTACACTGACTGCGCTAAAAGTAAAAAAAAAAATAATAAGAAGAAAACTCATGTTCAAATTGGAGTGTGTGTGCTATTGTTTGAGCAATCTATAAATTTAAGATATTTGTACTTCTAACATGTGTCAAAATCATAATATTAGCTAACTCAAAAAAGACAGAATATTATTGTTTACTTACTGTTGGTTGGTAGGTTACAATTGGTTGGTTGTATTTTTCACATGGCCTAAGTGCTTTGCTATAATTTTCCACAGTATATATTTAAAATATTGTACCTATTATCTGTGAAATATTTGTGCTGCTGTATATTATGATTTGAATAGAAAAGTAACCAATAAGGTTTTTTTTTGTTTATTATGCAAGTTTTATTGCCTTCCCATAAGTTATTTGTACACTTTTTGAATAATGTCTACTTTAGGTTTCTCAAAGATATTTTAGAGGAATTGTTTTATATAGATTATAATTGGAAAGGCTGGTTGCTCCCCACAGTTATGACACAAATATATTGTGAGAAATTTTTCTTATGTCACAAAAGCGCTATAACTTTCTTTCCTTTTTTGTAACTGAACTGCTCTTGACCATATGGTAATACTATAAAATTAAAGATTATATTTTTATTAGTACCCTATAGGGGTGCAGAATGTGTCTAAACATGTGAGCGAGGTTGGGAGGAAATTAGGGTAGCCCCAGTGAGATTTTGACTTGGGGGGGGGGTAAAAAGTAAATCAAATTATCAGTTTTAACCAGCAAAGAAAACTAACTGGTTGATGATAAGTACAATATGATATAGAAAAGCAATTAACTTTGTGATAATTAATTGGATAATTATTTTCAATAAGTGTTGAAAAAATCAGGTGCATGTTTTGGAAAAGTACCATTTCACATGGTTTTCTTTGGTATTACAGCTCAAGATAATTCGCAGCATGTACACAGATATGTGAAAGCTGTCATTTGTCAACAACTGATGCTACTTATACAAAAACATTTTAATTAGTATTTTAATTACAAACTAGATTAAATACTATGGTTAATTGATAGGATTTGACATTAGTTCATAACCACCAACACATAATCTGTCAATCGCTTAAACTTATGTGAATATTTGCTACAGTTTTGGGGGAAAAATTCTGTTCTAGGGAAATTAAACACTATTTGCACTCCAGGTGCCTTGTACATATTTATTTTTATCAGTTTGTTTTTTATGTTATATCTTTACCAGATATTGTATTATTTTGTTTGTTTAATACGTTCTCTGCCACATTGGTCATAATGACTAAAAATGAGTCAAACCAGTAACACTGTGTTGGTCATTTTGATGGAAAATCAACATTATGTAGTGTGCAAAAAAAGAAAGAAAATTTAACGCTTGGCGCAGTAAGACACGATTACAAAAAACCATTGGCAGAGAACATGTTAATAGAAGGTGAAGGCATATTCTGTGTGCATTGAGGACACAATTTTCTTTTTTTGTGTGTTGTAAAACAACATTCTTTTTCTAGTAGGTAATTAAAGCTGGGGCAGTTGGCTATGAAACATTTATAAGATACTCTTCTGTGCAGATTGATGTCTCACTTTTTGCATTGTCATTCACCAGGATGATTCATTTATTTTTAATTTTTTATAGCCATTTCTCATGATAGCCTGGAATGGAGTAAAATCTTATGTGAGATGATTCCAGTTATTTTTCTCTGACTTTTCCTGTTGCCTTGCACTTCTGCCTGTTACTGTGGTAACTGCATAATAGTTGGGAATCCATTTAAAATGTCTTTCAAAGCTTCTAGTAGCAGCATCACATGCAATTTTATACAATGAATTGACCAAGTGGAAGTACCTGCTATGTTACTTTGCAGTTTCTTTACAACTCTTTTTAAAACAGGGTGAACAGACTTGTTTAAACTGCAAATTTTGTAGAATTGTTGGTGTTCTTAACCTGTCTATCAGTTTATATACAATTTTGTATGTATTTTTATGTGAGACGCCTAATTCTAACTGTAATTGACTTATAATTAGAGTATTGTTTATAAACAAATACAAAGTAAATGGATTTTGTAATTAGTAATGATTTGTATTTAAACTAGGCCTACACAAAATACATTTCTGGTGTAGGTCTACATAACGAACATTCTTCTTCTTGGGTACATTATAATAACTTATGTTAACTATTGTGATAAAGATCTTCCTGGCTATCAAATATATGGATAAGGGGGTCCTCTTACAGACCTACCCCTTCGTTTGTAATGTTTTCAGATTTCCTGCTTAGTTCAATTTGACCACCTTGTAAAACACATCATATTGTTAACGCATTTGTCAAAATATTTAAAGTGTTAGAAAAGAAACAATTTTCTCATAATTGTGGATTAATATTTTGTATTATGATGTTAATTTTCATATAAAGGAAGGTAAATATAACTACAACTAAGAGTTGAGACCTCACCATCGCAGAATAGATCTCACCATCGCAGAACTAGATATCTTCATTAGCAGAATGTCAGAGTGCTTTGATTCTTCAGATCGTACGACAAACCGAAACGCTATCTGAAAATATGTATAAAACTCCTTGAGAAAAATATAACCTAATTTAATGCCCTAACCCAAAATAAAATCTCTTACCTCGAAGGCATTGAAGATCTCGTCAGCGGTGTCATGGCTGCTGCTCTCTGCTACGCCATCATCTTCATCGTCCCTTTGTTTCATGAACCAAAAAGCAAAGCCTCGTTTACTTTCTTGTTTTGTGACACGTCTTCATTGTTTTCTTGTTTGGAATCTTCGGAGGATGCTCTTCAAACTTATTTTTTCTTCTTGACCCAATCAGAAACAGTAGGAACAGCAACACCAAAATCAGCTCCCACAGTTTATAAAATCTCGTAATTTTTAATTCTTTTGATTGCCTCAGATTTTTCTTCAATCGGTATCATGACCGTTTTTCCACTTTGTTGATATGACGCACACTTTATTACATGTTTATTACATTAGTTTTTGTGTTTTACCTGGAAAACAAATTTTCATTGTAGTAAAAGTCGGGAATATATAATTTTTTTTTTTGGTTGGTCATTTCGGTTAAACGATATTTCAGTTAAAAGTGTTTCAGTCAATGAGAAATTTTTGATGAGATCTGAGAGTCTCCCATTATAGGGTCTTCATACTTATTGATAGTTAACACTTTATTATTAAAACTGTTATGATTCACATAATCACATCTGCAGTATCTGTGAGACTTTCATTTTCGCACAGTATAGGTATTCTGAGAAACATAGACAAAACAGTTTTATACTTGCAATGGATCATAATTTTTTTGTGGTTGTGTGTATAAAGACGAAACTTAAAAATCAACATTAAATAAAAACATATGAGGTAAATAAAAAAACCTCATGACCACAGTAAAGGAGTGAAACACTTTGAACAGGAAGCAGGAAGCTGATGAAATCAATAAGAAATTAAAGTACTGTTAAATATATCAGCAAAAAATATAGATCAACAAAAAACAAACATGCATACTCATATCTCTCGCCTTTTCACACACACACACACACACACACACACACACACACACACACACACACACACACACACACACACACACACACACACACACACACACACACACACACACACACACACACACACACACACACACACACACACACACACACACACACACACACACACACACACACACACACACACACACACACACACACACACACACACACACACACACACACACACAGAGAGTTTATTTATGCAGGCTGAACTGCCTGGTCAACATACACACGTGAATGTAATATATACTTAAAATAAAAATACTAAAAGGGTTTTAGATACAAATATAAATATCAGTGTCAGTGCCCCTTATAAAATTATGATGTAATACAATAACAATATTGGCATTATGACCAACAACTTTACATTTTATAAAAATTGACTACTGTACTTACATAGTCTTTATGGCAACTCTTGTGGTTTCTTGAACATATTACTTGGGTCATTCAATAATTAAACAGACAAATAGTTGTAGAGGAAAAATGTCAAATCTATATATATATATATATATACATAAAACTCAAAGTCTGAGCATTTATGGGTACTGAATACAAATCCACACTGATTGTCACAAATTTTGCACAGGTAACCTTTGACACAAGGCGAAAAATACTGCCTAACTTGGAGTTTGATAATTTGCCCCGTTCGCACGATTTAGGCCCTTTTACTGTACCTTTTCGTTGATGCATATAAAGATGTCATGAACACCATGGAGATCAGAATTAATTACCTTAGTAACAAGTAAATAAACAAATGATATTTACCGTCATTGGAACTGTACCTTTATCCATTCCTGCAGTTTTTACTGTTTTTACTACGTGATTGTATCAATATGTTTTGTAATTTTGTATACAGATACGTCTGTATACTTTGTAATTGTCTTAAACGATTATAAAATTTATGTTTATACGTATTTTTGATGATGCAATGATTAAGTAATAAAATATATTAAATACTACTACTCAAGATGTCAACAACACCATGGAGACCAGAATTAATTACCATAGTAACAAGTAAATAAACAAAAGCTATTTAGCGGCATCGGAACTGCACATTTATCCATTCCTGCAGTATATTTTAGATATTTTATATAATATGCGATTGTATCGATATATTACGATGTGGAAAAGAAGAAGTGTACTAATTGTAAATTGTCCTATACTTAATGCAAAGCGAAAATACGTGTTGTTTTCATTTGTGAGGTTAGGTGACAACGGTTTTTGGTTTTTAGTTTACTGCTGAAATAAATAAAAGCCATGGTTGAGGAAAACATAACGTTTAATGTGTTATACAATACTTCTAACACAGTAACACTTAAAATAATGAATTTAGCGTTTTTGATTTAACAGGTACTTTATAAATATCTCCAAAGTCTTTTTAAACGAGTACTTTTAAATCTCCAAAGGCTGTTGCACCAACATAATAATTTAGTACAAGTTAAAATAGTACAAGTGTTGAAAACAGCTTTGGAGAGCATTTGACTAATGAGTACAAAATTGTTACACGAGCTGACAGAACGCCATATAGACATAGACAATAAAAATTATATTAAAATACTTATTAAAAGCCCAATATTCGCGTGCTAAGCTGCGGGTAACAGCTAGTTTTGTCATAATCTTCAGCAACACTTGTTCCATTTCTGAATAACATTTTTTATGCCGTAATCTTATTGTTGATATTGTAGCCATTTTAGGATGTTTTCTTTAACCTTGTTGTTTTCATAAAACTTTCTTACCATGTAACACCTCCTCAAGTGGACCAGACTAGTGGAAATCAGATGGAGCCAAGGGAGGGTGACTGCAGGGAGGGTGAGGTAGAGTCTCCCAAGCTAATTTTTTGATGGTTTCATATGTTAACTGAGCTTTGTGTGGATGGTCATTATCATGAAGGAGAATGATACCTTTGTGCAGAAATTCAGGATATTTCTGCATCACTGCCAGCTTCACTTTATTGATAAGCGTGTCAGACTAGTATGTACTGTTTGTTACCTGCCGATTTCTAAAAAAATCACAAAAACCAGGTCTTCAGCATCTCAAAAGATTGTTAGCATAATTTTACTGCCAGGCTCTGAATTTTTCCTTGACACCTGAACTCGTATATTCCCACTCCGTCCTTTGTCTTTTTGATTCTGGCTCAAAATGATGAATCTTATGTTTCACATATGTTAGAATCTATACCAAGAATAGATACCAAAAAAGCATCTACTTCCTGTTTGTACCATTGTTTCAGCTCTGTACTTACTCTAAGTCTAGTCTCTTTGTGATGGTTGGTCAACTCTCTTGAAACCTATCTTGTGCTTGTTTATGGTACTTGAGCTTTTGGCTGATAATGCTATAAAATGTGCCAACACGTACTTGCAATCCTTCAGCTATAAGTTCAACTGTAATCCGTTGGTCTTCTTCGATGAGGATGTGTATGGTGACAGTGAGTTTTAAGTGCTGGAGTCCAGAACCTCAACTGGATATCCAGAACAGTACTCATCAGCCACTGAAGTGTGACCATTTTACTTCCATGTTCCATAAGGAAATGGAAGTATGGTCATGGCGAAAAAAATCGTGTTCGAGATAATGGCTGATTCTGATTGTACTACCCTCAAAACACGAAGAAAAGTCATTTTTCGAAAAGTGTCTGTGTCTGTCTGTCTGTTTGTGTGTGTGTAGAATTTGTTCTATGGCAAACGATAACAGCCGCAAATTCAAACAGAATCAAATAATTTTTTGCATACAGCCCTGAATTGTAGAGTACTCAAGGCGTATTGTTTTTGGTGAAGATCGGTTAAGGGAAAGGGGTAGTTTACCTGCAATGTTTTATGTTTTTAACAAGGGTAATTTTTTCTATGACGAACGATAACTACCGCACATTCAAACAGAATCAAATAATTTTTTGCATACATCCCTGAATTGTAAAGGACTCAAGGCCTGTTGATTTTGGTGAAGCTCGGTTAAGGTAAAGGGGTAGTTTACCTGCAACATTTTATATTTTAACAAGAGTAATTTTTTCATAACGAACGATAACTGCTGTAAATTCAAACAGAATCAAATAATTGTTTACAGATGTGCCTGAGTTGTAGAGGACTCAAGGCCTATAGATTTTGGTGAAGATCGTTTACGGGGAAAGGGTAGTATACCTGCAACGTTTTATGTTTTAACAAGGGTAATTTTTTCTATGACGAACGATAACTGCCGCACATTCAAACAGAATCAAATAAATTTTTGCATACATCCCTGAATTGTAAATGACTCAAGGCTTGTTGATTTTGGTGAAGATCGGTTAAGAGAAAGGGGTAGTTTACGTGCAACATTTTATGTTGTAACAAGGGTAATTTTTTCTTTGACGAACGTTAACTGCCACACATTCAAACAATAAAATAATGTTTTGCATACATCCATGAATTGTAGAGTACTCAAGGCCTATTGACTTTGGTGAAGATCGGTTAAGAGAAAGGGGTAGTTTACCTGCAACGTTTTATGTTTTAACAAGGGTAATTTTATCTATGACAAACGATAACTGCCGCACATTCAAACATAATCAAATAATTTTTAGCATACGTTCCTGAATTTTAAAGGACTCAAAGGCTATTGATTTTGGTGAAGATCGGTTAAGAGAAAGGGGTAGTTTACCTGCAATGTTTTATGTTTTAACAAGAGTAAAGTACTTAATTTTGATAAATAGAGTATCCTGATAAGAAGATCATAATAATCCACTGTAGAAACATAGATGAAATATCTATAAATGAAGAGGCTAGTTGAACTTCATTTTTCTATAAATGAAAATTATAGTTGAAGGGGAGGGGAAATTTTTTATATGTGTACTACCTTATCGGCAATAAAGAAAGAAGTAGTTTGTTGTTTAAAATTCCTTCCCGGGCTGTTTGGCCATAGTTCAATGTTTTCTGCAAAACCAGACGTTTCGGCAGTGCCATCGACTGCCATCATCAGTGAAAATCGAGTGTGATAATGTGACGGGGTATACGTTAATCACCACAGTACTGTGGTTAAGGCTGAAGCAATAAGTAGAAAGATGTAGTTTCTATGGAAATACTTCATTTCGAAAATGATTTTAAATATAAATCTTAGAACATGGAAGTCATGTATGGTTCTCCATACTGCTATTTTAAACTGGTCTACCCATTTATAAAAAATTATGTGGTTCATACAGCTTTTTCCTTATGGTGTTTCCATATTGGTGGTGTTTTCCATATGAGAGTAAATTTTAGCTGAGATTTCACCTTCAGAAAGCAAAAAACCGATTACTGCACGTTGTTAAACTAATTCTGAAACTCCAAGAGGACTCGTAATTGTTAAATGAGAATTTGAGGTTATAAACAAAAGCATTCTAATCAAACAGCTGAACAGAACTCTTCAAAGGGATGTCAGCTTTCAGTTCTGAAACTACAGTGCTCCGCCTACCAACTGTTTTTCCTCTACAGCTACTTGTCTCTTTAATTATTTAATGGCCCTCGTACGTATAATAATAGACTTCTGTAAGTATACATTTTATTGTTTTACCTTACACACTTTCACAGAATGATTCTACATAATTAACATTAATGTATATTGTAGTTTCTGGTGATGCAGAATCATTCTGTGAAACATGCATATGACAAAATGGTAAAATATACTGTATATACTTTCAGACTACAGTATCTCTGCGAAGTCATGCTATCATCATCAGCTGTGGTTCTACACCCCTTGGTGGGCCTTGGCTTGCTCCAAGAGTCAATTCCGTTCTTCCCTATTGCGTGTCCTGCTTTCCAGTTTCTTATGTTCAGCTTTCTGAGGTCCTTTTTTATCTGGTCTTTGAATCTACTTTGGGGTCTTCCCCGTTTTCTACTACCCATTGGTTTCTGGTAGAAAATATGTTTCATAGGTTGTCCTTCCTCCATTCTCTCTATGTGTCCAACTGTATAACCTGTATATTTTGATTATCCTGACAATGTCCGGCTCTTTGTAAAGATGGTATAGTTCAAAATTGTAGCGCCTGGGCCACATTCCATTTTCTTGTACTCCTCTAAATATTGTTCTTAGAATCCATCTTTCACAGTAACCTAGAAGTATCTTGCTATTTTTGTCATTGTCCAGGTTTCTGAAGCATATGTCAGCACTGGCCTGATAAGTGTTTTGTAGATTTTGCATTTTGTGCTTCTTGAGATGAAGCTAGATGTCAGGTGCTTTTTTAATCCATAATATGTTTTATTTGTGAGATATATTCTTCTTCTTATTTCATTGTTGGTATCGTTAGTGCTGTTTATCTGGGAGCTGTTTATATGTGAACTCTTTTACTACCTTTATATTTTTTGTGCCTATTTCAAGGTTTTGAAAGGTTGGGTGTAATGGTAGTTTGTTGGGAGCATACATATATTTTGTTTCCTCCAAGTTTATCTGCAGTCCAATTTTACTTGAGGCTTTCTCTAATGCTGTAAATGCACTAATGAGATCTCATTTTGTCCTGGGAATTAGATCAATGTAATCTGTGTATCCTATAAGTTGTATATTTTTGTTTAGGATCATACCTCTTGTGTTTATTTGGGAGTCTCTTATCGCTTTTTCTGGTACTAGATTAAATAACAATCATGACAGGCTATCTCCTTGTCGGAGTCCAGTTCGAGTTGTGAACAAACGTGACATGAACTTTCTGCACTTTAACTTTACATTCTATTTTCGAAAGAGATTCTTGGATTAATTTAATTAAGTGTGTTGATATCCTGAATTCCTTCAATGCTTTGTATAGTGCCATTTGGTCCACACTGTCATAAGTGCTCTTAAAATCAATGAATAAGTAGTGTGTTTCTACACCAAATTCTCGTGTTTTTCCAGGACTTGTTTAACCATGACGATTTGATCGACTGTAGATTTCCCTGGTCGGAAACCACATTGGTATATGCCAATAACCTGTTCTGTGTATGGTTGCAGTCTATCATATATTATATATACCAAAACTTTATAGGCCATATTTATTAGCGTGATTCCTCGATGGTTGTCACAAGTGAGTTTGTCTCCTTTCTTGTGGATAGGTACTACCACCATACCATTACCTATATACCAGTCTTCCAGAAGTTTCATTTGTTTCCATATTAGCCTCACTATTTGACAGATGTGCACTTCTAATACTTCTAGGTCATTTTTTAGCAGTTCTGCCGGTATCGCATTACTACCAGGTGCTTTATTATTTTTTAATTTTTTGACTGCATCTTGTACTTCCTCTATCGTTGGCAATATATCTTTCTGAAAGATCACTGTTGCACACCACTATATAAAAATTATCCCGATTAGCGCTTTCAAGCTTCACAGCCCATCGTCAGATCGGAATAGACAGGAAATATGTAAAACAAACCCTTCACCCCTCTCCCCCACCCTGCTCACACACAACAAACTATAATATAAGTGACCCTTCCCCACCCCTAAACCCTGTCCCACCATCTGTACAGTTACATATTTTTCTAGCAAATTCCTTGTGTTTCAGTGTGTGTGTGTGTGTGTGTGTGTGTGTGTGTGTGTGCATCCTTTTAAACTTACCCTCTTCCTCTCCACACATGTGGGTCAGTCACACACCCTTATTTTAAACATCCAATTAGTACTATGCAATATAATTCTTAATCTTATCTATCTGTCCTCTATCATTTACTTCTTAATCATGTTATAAAATATTTCTTCATTATCAAATTTAATTTTAATATTAATTAAATTGTCTAACCCTTTTTCTCTTTCTTTCAATATTTCTAACTCCTCTCTAAGCTTATTAGAGCTTATTAACTCCGCTCTTTCTCCTTTCAACTGTGTTATTTACTACTTTTACAATTTCGTATTCTTCCAAAGGATTAACAAACTTATGGTTGTCTTCTATGAAATGTCTTGCATATAACGAATTGGTTGTTCTATTACCTTCTCCACGTTTGTGGTCAGACAACCTGCATACGAATTTTCGTCCTTTCTCTCCTAGGTACAGTTTGTTGCAGTCTTTACATTTTAATTTATAAATTCCGCTTTTCTGTAATACTTGAGAGCGCTAATCGGGATAATTTTTATATAGTGGTGTGCAACAGTGATCTTTCTGATTGTGATTTCAACCATTAACACAAATTTCTTCATTAAATATATCTTTCTCTCTGTCATCTTCCATATCCAGCTCTGTCTCAGTAGTCATGCTATGGTCTTAACTGGGAACATTTATTAAAGCTAAGAAATGATGTAAATTAAACATGACCAAAATTGAAGAACTAAGAAGGCTATCACAGTTGGAGTCAGCTTATAAAATTACTATATTCCAGGCTGTTAGGATGTGGTTGAGTGCTTAAATTTTCATGTCCAAACTTTTCAGACACACTAAAAGAAAAATAAAAAATATTCTCAAGGATGACAGGCCGAACGCACCTCACAGTTGAGGAGTAAGCAATGAGATCCTATTGTGAGAAGTGTGTTAGGCTTATCATCCTTGTGAATGTTTTCTTTCTTTTGTCTACTGAAGATGGCCTCCTTAAAGGTGGCAAAATGTTTATACATGAAAATTTATGTTGACTTCGTCCATGATCGCCTTCTTAGTTAACACTTTATAATAATAATTTTTTGTGATATTCGTGACATAGCTGCAAAAAACTTTGGAAATTGGGATTATTATTTAAGACACTAATATAAAAACAACAAAATCGATGTACATGTACATTTTCCTGTTTACATTTAACTATTGTTACTCGCAAGCTCCAAAGGAAAATTAATAGCCGGATGGATATTAAGGATGATGGCCAGCCAAAGAAAAAGAACAAGAAGAAGACATTCAGAACCCCTAGGAAAATAAATATTGCTACCTGAAATGTGAGAGGTATACAACGTAAAACAGACAAATTGGAAGAAGAATGAAAAGAAAGAAAAGTGGATATAGCAGTATTAATAGAAACCAAAAATAAACAGAAAGGAAGTACAAACTTAAATACTATACAGTGTTATACAGTGGTGTCAACATAAATACGCGAGCTCAAGCAGGAGTGGCCATTTTAATAAATGAAGAATTTAAAGGGGCTATAAGATGCTGTGAATGGATAAGCGAAAGAATAATTTCATTAAAGTTAAGAGCGTAAAAAGGGAATCTGACAGGGGTGGGGTGGGGGTTTGCACCGGAGGAAAGAAGAAAAAAGAATCTGATGAATTCTACCAACTGCAAGAAGTAATTGATAAGGTAAATAAAAATGACTTCCTTGTTATTGCAGGCAACTTAAACACTCGTATAAAGTTTTGGAAAATTATTACAAAGGTTTATAGCACGTTGATGAAAATGAAGGGGAACAAACATGGAATGAAGTAAATTATAAATGGAAGAGTTAATATTAAGCTTCAAGGGAAATAGAAACCATAAAGCTTGTGGGGTAGACAACATAAATACAGAACTATTAAATTTGCTCCAAGGGAGCTCCATGAATGACTGCTACGATTATATAACATGTGTTGGGAACAAGAGAAAATTCCAGAGGAATGGAAAATAGCAAAGGTGATATACGTATTCAAGAAAGGGGACAGAGCCAGTCCCGGAAATTACAGAGGGATCAGCTTGCTCTGTTCAGCATATAAGATCTATGTAAAAATAATAAGCAGGAGACTGAATAACATAACAGAAGCAATACTGCTAGAAGAGCAATCGGGTTTCAGAAAAGGACGAACCTGCATTGATAATATTTTCACTGTTAAGCATTGACATTAAGCATTAAGCATTCACTATTCTTAGATTGTTGCAAAGCTTTTGACAAAGTACCAAGGTTGATACGGTGGAGAGTTTTAGAAAATAGAGGCATTCCATTACATTTAATACAAGTGATCAAGAGCATGTATCTTTTTAACCCGTTTTTGGATGGAATTGTTAGGATTTGGCTTAACAGTGTAAATGGAAGAATCAGAGTTGTGGGCAAAATACTTAAGACTTTGGTGTTTGCAGATAATCAGATTTTATTGGCCACTTATGAAGATGACCTGCAAAGGATGCTCTACTCCTTAAATAACATGTGAAAGAATTTGATATGGGAATATCTGACAAAAACCAAAGTGTATGGCTTTTAAAGGAACATGGTTAGTTAGGTCTGAAATTGTTTTGGATAGTAAAATTGTAGAACAAGTCTAAGAATTTAACTATTTAGGTGTAAGGTCTTGTATAAAAATTAAGAAGATACTAATGGAAAAATTAATAAATTTAACCAGATAACAGGAACTCTCCAACATGCTCTTAAAAACACAAGGCAAGGAAAAAAGAGCCCATAATAAAATTATACAAATCTATGGCAGTTCCTACTTGTACTTATGGTTCAGAAACATGGACAATGTCCGCTATGAAGAATTCAGGCTATGGAAATGAAATTTTGCGTTGCATAGCTGGGTACACAAAATTAGATATGAAAAGAAACAATCAGATAAGAGAGCAACTGAAAGTTGACGTAAACGGAATCATCAATAAGTATAGAGAAAGCTGGAAACAACACGTTAGCAGAATGGGCAGTGACAGATTCCCCAAGGTAGCCTTATTGTATCAGCTGAAATGGAGAGAAGCCTGGAAAGACCCAAGAAGAGATGGTCCGACCAGTTTGGAGCCGGAACAGACTAAACAGTCTAAGCCGTGAATAAGAAGAAGAAGAAGGAGAAGACGTTGAATTATTCTTTGCTGTTTTTAGATTTAGAGATGTAACACTGAACAGGAATTAGGATAATTTTTCGTAGACATTTGGGGATGAAGACCAATTAAACAGATAAGTTACACACTATTAAATGAAAAAGTGGAAATTACTGAATAAAGACTTTGATTGTATAGTGAAAAATAATAACTTATATTGTCAGTGTGAATTATCATATTGATTTATTGTAACTATTTTTGTAATGTTAGCATCTGGTGTTTTTCTTTTAGGTGTTTCGAAACATGTATAGAATTTATTTTGAATTATTTTATAATAAAAAAAAAAACGGATTTCACAAAGAGCTTCATAGAAAATTAATAGCAACTTCAATTTCTGGTTACAGTGTGACTGAGATACTTGTGTTTGTAATAATTTAACATATTGAAAGGCTGTATAGAGCTATTAATGTTATCATCATCAAAGCGTACTGCCTGCTAGTGTGGCATGTTACACAAATATGATGCATTTTGTATTATCACCTACTAGTCTCGGGACTGGCATAATTTATTGTGTTTTGCTAGCGTGCGTGCGCGCGCGCGCACACACACACAACTCATGTGTATGTTGTTGTTTGGAGAGAGAGAGAGAGAGAGAGAGAGATTTCTACACATATTTTGAATAATGTGTCTTTAAGATAGTTTAGTACCCAACCAGATTTTGCTGTTTAAGTTTACTTGAGTTTTTTGTCCAAGCACTACATTACATATTAAAACTTGTAGAGAGTATTGTGTAATGAAATAATTATTTTATGTTTGAAATAGAATAAACATTTCATCCATTAAAAAGTTGTGTTGTTCAAGTTTTTAGGAACAGAATCCAGAAAAAATCAACAAATAAGTCAAATTTAGCTATCTTGAAAAAATAATACAACTTGATATTTTCGACAAGGAGTCAAATAAGATGCAATATAAAAAATGAAATCAGGTTATAATGAAGGATTGTTACAACAGAAAAATCATTTTGGAAGAAAGCAGAAGTGGGATATTAAAGTCCTGTAACCAGAATAACTTTACGTAGCATAATGTCTTGTTCTGAATTGAAAACGGCAAGTCATAGAATTCGAAAAAAGGAACGTAAATACCAAGGAAGTTTCTTGGCCTAAACAAAACTGTAGATGGATGAGTGGAAGAACCAGTTAAGAATTATATCTGAAAACCGAAAACCCTTTGATTGCTATCGTGTTGTATATAGTCTGTTGAATTCTGTAGACACTTGATCACAATGAATCTAGAGAGATTAACCAAAAAGTATTTGATTGTTTTTATAAAAACCAAAAGATGCAAATTCATAGAAATTAGGAAGAATCTGTTAGAAATAAATGTGTTGCGATATGAACTTTTAGATAGTGATATTTTTCAGAAAATGATAACGAATGTAAGTGTTTTAAGTAAGAAGATATAAAACAGAGAAAGGTTGGACAGAAAAGAGAACATAGTGAAAAGATGAGGGAAAAAAGACAAGTAGTGACTGGAAGGAGAAAAAACAAAAAAAGGAAGGAAGATAGTGAAACGGTGTTTCTAAAACTGAAAAAAAAAATTAAAATGTGGTGCATTTAAACTGAAATGCATAGTACAAAACATTAAAAAAAATCAATGTATGCAAAACGGAAAATATTCAACATATTAAAACGTATAACAGATGAAATTTATATATAAAACATGTTCAGGATTACTTCAGGTACTTATACTGATGACTGATTTCTATAAACAAATTGAACCAAGGAAATGTTGAAGTAAATTGACTTCAATAGCAAAAATCCATATGGGGTATCAAATTAAAGGGAATTTTAACCAAAATGTGAATGTAGTGTACAGTTTTGGAAATTTTAAAATTTTGGGACAAAGGCCCTTAAAAGGGAACAACATTTTGAAAAATAAATTTTAAGATCCAACTGTAATATTCCATGTCAGACCAAAGGGAATATTAACCCAAATTGGAATGTAGCATAAACTACAAATTTTTTTTTTATTTTGGGGACACCCAAAATTATAAATTTTTTAATTTTTGGGGACAAAATGGAACTTTAAATTTTAAGAAAATTGTAAAAGTTCATATGGAGTGTCAAGTTATGATGATTTTTATTCAAAATGCAAACTCGGTATTTGTAATAATTTGACAGACTTGATATCTATCAACATTCCTTTTTTTGGCTCATTGTAAAAAAGGTTGCTAGGTATGTTTATACAATATAGAATACTATATTGTTATCAGTTATATGTAGCTGTTAAACAGTATTAGATATAGGCCTACAGATATCCTGTGTAAATATATAACATCTTAAAAGCTAGAACTAAATTGTTTGTCTTTTAGGCATTGTGGTTATAAATTTAATTAAAAAAAAAACCAAGGCAGAAGTTTGGATTTTTAGTGTTTATTGTACCATTGTCTGCTTTACTATTGTTATTTTATTTAAGAATAGTAGAGTAGTAGAGTTTTTTAAAACATTTTTTTGATGATTTAAAAATTATCTAATATTTAAGTTTATCTGACTTAATAAGAAATGTATTTCATTCAAAATAGTGAGCGAATGTGGCAGCTTAGGGGGCTTACTAGTATTATCAGTTGTCATCATCATCATCAGCAGGAGCAGCAGCACCACCACCAAAATGACCACCACCAGAAAGTTATTTATTTGCCTGGTAGTTTGCTTTTTTAAAATGTTAAAAAATGCTGATTGAGAAAAATTAGTAACTGTATTTCAAGACAACTACAAAGTTCTTTTTTTTTGAAGGAAACATTTTATTTTTCATATGTTTCCCACTCCTCCTCACATATCTCTTTGGATTCACTCTTGAGTAATATCAGTTAAACATTTTATATATATATATATATATATATATATATATATAATTTAGGAATGTTTAAGGAGTACTGGAAATTCTAAAGTAGAAGATTGAATCCTAAACTCTTTAATAGCAAAAAAATGTACACACTATTTCAACAATCAAGTAATTGCTGAAGATAGTTTTGTTTCTTTCAAATTAGTCTTAGTTTGCAGGATTATCTGAGTAATACAGAATAACAGATGATGTCTCAAGAGTTATTTAGCAAAGACACTTTTGTTGGAACTTTGTATTGTCAATTTTTCGCTATACAACTTAACTACTTTTTCTTACCATTGGTCAGTTCTTTGTGAAGGTACCATTGTATCATACCCATTTCAATGTGTGGTAGTAAGTCTTTCTATATAATATTTTGTAGGATATAATTTTGAGAGTGAAGTGGTTTGTTATTAAGTATTCTGTATGAACTGAATTAGCTGAAATCAGATATTTGCCAAGCCAAGGTCACAAGCCATGTGATGCTCAAAGACTGTAGTAAAAATACTCCAAATACTGCTCCAAATTGCATTAACGTTGTAGGTTTACTGGAGTTGAACAATTTTTTAAGAATTTAATGAAAAGATAAAAGTTATATTCATGAAATATTTTATTTAATTTTTTTTAATATAAATAACTAGCCTACTTCGTGAATATTACACATAAGGAATTTACACAATCGAAAGAACATTGTTTTGAAGTAATGTTTTGCAAAAAGTACCATAAGTAAACTAGTGATTGAAATTTAAAATGAAAACACAAAAATTGATTTGTAACGCAAGTTTTGTTTACGTTAATAATATATTAATTGCTTTGTGAGCTTCTGTTATGTTTTTGAGATTTCAAAATCCTGTTGATGAATAATTGGTACTCTTGTTATAACTGTTGAGCCTCTGTTAAATGTTTATTAGAAATTAATTACTAACAAATAGAGTGACTTCATGAATAAACACAGTGTCACAGCTGTATGTTGTAATAAAAATATATATTAATGTCTGAGCGATATTAGTGAGCAATATTCATGTGTATTGCTCAAAGTCTCGACAAAATTTCATTTGTATTGACCAATAGGGTGGAACGAAAAAATCAAGTTTGGATTTTTAATTTGTAATAGCGCGGAAAAGTTGCCTTTTGGTGTAAATAAGATAAAAAAAGATATGAAAAATATTGGAGCACGTCTTGAGGTGCCGCAAGGACGATAAATTTTCATAAAATTGCAATTTTCGCTACATTTTTAAGTTTTTTTAAGAAGTTGTCAGACATTTTTTATTTATTTCAAATACTGTCAAAAAAGCAGTTTTTATATAAAAAAAGACATACAATTTTGTTTTTAACTTTTTGGATTATGTCTTGAGGTGCCGCAAGAGCGGTAAAGTTTTATAAAAACACACTTTTTGTAACTTTTTCAAAGAATTTTATGTGTCTCGATTATGCAATAAAAGTTTCAAATAGGCGTTTTAATATGAATAGAAAGATAAAAACAGTTTAACTATTGCATTGTTTTTTGATGGAAGAAGAGACAAAACAATTCTTCAAGAAAAGAAAGGAATTAAGTTGTACAAAAAAGTTATTTCAGAAGAGCACGTTTCACTAATAGAGGAACCAAACTCGAAGTTTTTAGGCCACGTAACACCTAAATCTGGCACTGGAAAGGCATAGCAGACAGTATACAGGAGTTTCTTGAAGATAGAGAACACAACGAACAACTTTTGAACTTTACTGCTATTGGGTGTGATGGAACCGTTGTAAACACTGGACATAATAATGGTGTGATTTCTTTGATGGAAAATGAAATAGGAAGACCTTTACAATGGTTAGTTTGTTTGTTCCATGGAAATGAGCTACCTTTGCGACATCTTTTTTGTCATTTAGATGGTAAAACGAAGGGACCCAATGAGTTTAAAGGCGAAATAGGTCAGCAGCTGGAAAACTGTGCTAATCTTCCTGTGGTTACTTTCTTGCCAATTGAAAATAACCTTCCTCTTTTGGAGAACATAAATGATTTAAGTACAGATCAGAAGTATTTATTGGATATGTGTATCGCTGTATCAAGTGGAAATTGCTCACTAGATTTATCTTTAAGAAACCCTGGAAAACTTGCTCACTCCAGGTGGCTTACATTAGCAAACCGTATACTTAGATTGTATGTGGCAACTGAAAATCCAACTGAAAACCTTAAGACTCTGGCTGAGTACATTGTGAAAGTGTATGCACCTGTGTGGTTTAACATTAAGTTAAAACCTTCATGTACTTATGGTTCCAAACATCTGTTTAAGCTTATCTCATATTCACGCTATCTCTCTGATAATTTTAAGAACGTTCTAGACCCGGTTATTCAAAGAAATGGGTACTTTGCTGCTGCAGAAAATCTCCTTTTGTCCATGCTATGTGATCAGCGCAAAAATGTAAGAGAACTTGGTTTACGACGTGTTTTAAAAGCAAGAACAGAAAGTAGAGGCGGAGTCAGGAACTTTAAAGATCCAAAGATAAACTTTGACGCAAAGGATTACATCGACTGATCTCATGGGCTGAAAATGACGTAACTGAACCCCCCTTGGTAAAACATGTTTCCATTGACTCTCTCAAAGACTTTATACGGAAGACATCTGAAGCTCAACCAAATAGTAAAGTGGACCCGCTTATCGACTTTCCCCGGCTTTCTTGTCACACGCAAGCAGTGGAAAGAGCTGTGAAACTGGTGACCGAATCGGCTCAAAATGTCTGTGGTTCAATCGCAAGAGAAGGATATATAAGAGCAAAAATTGACTCACGTGAGAACATGCCAAAATTTGATACAAAAAAACAGTTTAATGTGTCAATGAAGTAGAAACAAACATTTTGCAGCTGTAACATTTGTAATTATTAAGGGTTTTTTAAATCATAAAAAATGAACTTTCAATGTCTTTAAAAGTGTATTATGATATTTTTTTACGTGTGCTCTAATAAAAAAAATATATAATTGATTTGACGAGCTTTTATTTCAACCTTATTTACTACTATTTGTAACAACCAAAATGTTCGCAAAAGTTTCAAAATTAGCAAAAATACAAACTTTTTGACATTAAAAAATATTTTTTTAATATTATTATATTTTGTAATTAATAATTTTTTCCAATTCTAATGCTTATATATGTGTTTACAACTATCTTTTGTAACATTATATGTACGAGAAAACCATAAAAAATTATTTATCAAACTTTATAATTTTTCAATTTTTTTAATTTTCTTACAAATTTTAAGCTCTGTGCGGCACCTCAAGATGTTGTAGTATAGCAACCAAATTTTTTTTTCTTCTTTTTGAACCTAAAAGGCAACTTTTCCCCACTATTACAAAACTAAACAAAAAAAAAATTAAAAAAAGGCCATTTTCGTTCCACCCTATTGACCAATCTTCTTATCCATTTCAAAGACAGAAAGTATGAAACATCTGCTGTAAATCGTAATGGAAGATCTCAATTCTTCATATTTCCTCACAATTATTCTTGTTTTATAATTATTAATAATAACTAGTATTTTAATTCATTTTCCCTCAAGAATATGTTTTTATATAATTTGTTGTATGCTGTTTTGACAGTATTTTTACTGTCATCTTCAAACATGTATTAAGAAATAATATTATTTGTAATATTAAATATTATAATTTTTTAAGCATTAAAAATTATATAAATAAATAAACAAATTTTTCTTTGTATATTTCTGAATATGATAGTAAAAAATACCGTCAAAACAGTATACAACAAATTATATAAAAAATAAAATTTTCATCGAAAATAAAAAAATATTCAATATTAATCGTAATTCTTTGTGTTATTATTAATATTATACTGTTAATAATTATTTAGTATATTAACATAAATTTTGTTAAAAAATATTAATATTTATGGAAAGAAATTGTAGGACCTAGAATTTCTTTTATTTTACTAGATGCAACTTTTATTATTGGGCTGCATCTGATGTAATATATACTTCTGACAAATGGAACTTCTTTAAATTGATGCTGTATATCATATCAGGTGTCCCTTCCGTATAATCATTTTTTTGAGATACATGAGTCACAGGTTTTAGCCTGAGATAACATAGTTGTAAGTCTCTGTGCAGTTTTATCCAGTCTACAGTTACACTGACGTAAAAAATTGTCAGATGTGTAACCGCAGCACAAAATGGAATTGAACTCTTTATGAACTCTCTGATGTGTCACAACTATATATCACGTTTCTCTTGACACAAACTCGTATCTGGAAAATATGTGATTAGATAGTCACAGTATTGTAGACAAGCTAGGGTCCCTCTAGGGAGCTGCTTACATATTCGATAAAACTAAGGCTTTAAATTTACATTGAAATGTGCGTTTGTTTTTCACAGATTTGATTATAAAACAGAGTGTTTTTTTATTGTGTATATTGAAATCATTGCAACTCTTTTTGATCTTTAAAATAAATCATCCAGTATTTCATTATTAACTTTTTTTGTGTAGCGATGTTTGTAGTATATGCCCAGACGTCAAGTCTCTTTCAATTTATAATATAACTGTGAAGTAAATCTTAAACAGGGAGTAACACAAAGGCAAGTTTTGTTGTTTAAATTAAAGATTATGTAAGTGTCAGGATTTTAAGACATTTACTTTGGGTACAGGAATGAGTGTGTTTGTATGTAGAACTGTTTTTAGTTTTCTGTAAACAGTTTTTCTTTTTTTTTTATTTTTAATACTTGAGACATACAATTTTTAAGAAAACGTTTGTTAACAGATGTTAACAGTTTTGTTATTAGTAAGAGTGGCTGTGCAGAGATAATAAAGTTAGTATGTTTGATGTCAGAATGAAGTGGTATCAGCATCGTTATTTTACTGTTTTTAAGAATTTTCTAGGCAGGAATAAATCTTGTATTAATGAATCTGACCTGCTGTTAATAAATGACCTTATTACCTAGTAATACTTAATGTGTTTATTTAATTCTTGGATTTCGTTGTCCATGATGTGTCTGTTACTTAACTAAATATAATCATTTCACTACTGACTTGGAACACAACATTTTTTATGGGTAAACACATAAAAGTTTTACCTTATAGCCTTAACCAGTTTTAGCTTTTAAAAAGCTTGTTCAGAGGCTGCTGCTGGGAGTACAAAAATGAATCCTAAATGAACAGACACAATTCAAAAAATTCAAAATTTTGTGTGTTCATTTAGGATGTCGTTTTTGTGCTCCCAGTGGCAGGCTCTGAAGAAGCTTTTTAAAAGTGAAAACCGGTTAAGGCTATAAGGTAAAACTTTTATGTGTTTACCTATAAAAAACGTGTTTCGAGTCGGTAGTGAAGTAATTATATTTAGTGTTTATTTAATTTTACGTATTAATATTAACCATTCTAGGATACGTGAACAGTAAAAACAAGAAGTTAATTTGTTTTTTAGTTTACTAAACACTGTTGAAATTATTACCATGTATGATGTTATATGCAGGTGTGTATGTGTGCGCATGTCAATATCATCAAGTACTTCAAGTAGTAGCCGAGTTAGCCAGTTTAGTGGAGAGATGTATCAGTCAGACGGCAACACATGGCAGTGTATAAATAGCATTGGTCCACCCACCAATCTCCTTCCCCCTCCGGATGACTTCACTTGCTGCATGTCTCATTCACTATGCCAACTGTAAAAAAAAAAAAAAACAGACACATTGTTCACTGACCAACAACTATTTCTGTCCATTCATAATGCACTCATTTGTATAGTTTTAGCTGCCCCTCTTGCTCTGACTCCTGACTCTCTCTCTCTCTCTCTCTTTCTCCCCCCCCCATTACTGTCTTTACCCCTTTGCTATTCCCCATGAGTGAGTGTATTCATGAAAACATAGTCTTTCCCATGCGTTCAGTCTTTTGTGAAGAAATATTACATGTTACCGAGAATAATTGTAACATATATACTCACAAATTCATAAGTGTATTTGTAATTGACTTCGTACGCTAGTGCCAAAACATCTGTCTGAACCTGATTCATTTAACTCTTGTGCGTACATCTGACTACACATGTTTCATTATATAGCACTGTAGAAATTGTAAAATTATTTATTGTTGCTCCGAAGAATGCCGCAGATTTTAATTGTATTTTCACAATGTAATTGCATACCGACCTGTCAGTTAGGGCAAAATTAATTTTTTTGTTCATTTAGTTTAATAATATTGCTTTTCTGTTTGTCTAAAGTAATTTAATTAGCTCAACTTCTAGTTAGCTTAATTATTAATATACTTATTTACATATCTTGGCCCGGCCACTTCTCTATTTTCACTTCTCTTCCTTTCTTCCTTTCTGGTGTTGTGGTTAATACAAGAATGTAACGACTCAACTTTTTGTCATTTTATTCATATTATGTTTTACGAGGGCTATTTGTTTTTCAACCTCCGATAGACCAATAAACAGACACATGAATGACATCAATAATTTTATTATATACAAAAGTTTCATATATATGTAAACTACTTTTCTACATAGTCACCACCATTGTTGAGGCACTTATCATAGCGAGGCATGGACTTTTCTATGCCCATGTTGTAGAATGTTTGCTCCTGAGTAGTCAGCCAATCTGTCACACTGGATTTTAACTGATCATTGGAGTCAAAACCGCTGCCCACCTAACCATTTTTTCAATTCAGTGAACAAATGGTAGTCACTTGGTGCCAAATCTGAGCTATAAGGTGGGTGATCAAGGCCTTCCCAACCAAATTCATGAAGCAGATTTTGTGTGAGTGCAGCTGCGTGAGGTCGTGTGTTGTTTGGGAGCCCACCGAGCACAGAGTTTCCTATACTCAAGCTTCTGAGTAAGAATATCGTAAAGAGCAGGCCTATAAATTTCATGAAAATCAGCAGAAAGTTCAGTAAATGTGAAACAACGGCGCGATCGAACCATCCTGTCTACCCTTTCAACAATATCATCAGTAGCCACAGACTTTCTTCCTTGCCCTCCTTCATCATGAACATAAATTCGCCCTTCTTTAAATTTTTGACACCATTCCCGAACTGAACCATCACTCATCACATTTTCTCCATACACATTACACAACCTTCGATGAATTTTTGCAGCACTACGACCTTCAGCTTGAAGAAATCTAATAACAGACCGAGTCTCACACTTGGAGGCAATTTCAATTGTAGTTGCCATAATTAAACTGTCGTCACCACAGTACTAGACAAAATAACTATAAAACCAGTGGTTACAGGATAGAACAACGCCTCAAAAACATTAATCAACAACCAGATTGTTGCTATGATAACAGAACCAGGTTTGCCGACTCACCGGAGGTTGAAAAAAAAATAGCCCTCGTATTTTTAGATTTTCTGGGTAACTATCTATTCATTTAGGGTGTTATGTCAACAATTCTGAGAATAAAGTGGTATGTGTTTGTGCTTATTAAAGTAAATCAAATTCTTTAGAAACCTTATTACTTGTATAAATGCTTTTCATTTGACATCATCTGAATAAATGTCAAGTTACTAAGGACAAAAAAAAACTTCCTCCAAGAAAAATATTTTAAGAATTATTACATTCCTTCCTTTCACACGATCTGTACACAATGAAATAACATTGGTTGTTGTTTAATTATTAAATAATTTGTTGCATAGTTATTCATGAATCACACACACAACACGCGCGCGCGCGCGCGCGGATAAGTTTTCCAGTACTCCCAATAAATTATGTGTGCAGTGATTATTTTTATGTATTTTGTTAATACTAACTCAGCAAGATATATTGTTATATATGACACTTAATAAATATCTGATCTGAATACTCAGTAAGCAGTAGTGTAGATAATGAAAACGGAAATAGATTTTTGGAGCAGCTGTTGATTATTAATTGTAACATATTTAAGACTGTAACTTAACTCTCATAAGTCATTGTTCATTTGTTTTATTTAGTCAGAAATTATTCTGTTTCTTTTTTATGTATACTGTATTCAAAGTTCAAATTCAAAGTTTTGAGGTACCCCAAGGTTTTAAACCACTGCTCTAGTTGTTCATTGTAAATAATAAATGTGTACACAATGCAGTCTTTACTATGGAACATTAAGCAATTAATCTTTTTGAGTATGTGTTATAAGTAACTGCACTAAACATTTACACGTGTCATGTTGAACAGACACTCAAGGAGACTGTTATTATCAGACTAATAACATTATTAGCAATTAGAATTCACTTTCCTGTTTTTTGGGGATTATCGAGTACTTTAGTAGGCCTAATTTAGTATATTTTCCTATTTAGTACTAATACACTTGAATACATTCAAGTATGTATAGCATACGCAATACACGTGCACGTGTGTGCGAGCGCTTGTGTATGCATACATATATGTGCACATAGCCATGGACATGTACGTTTATATTTATATGAACCAGCCCTAGTAATATGAAACAAAACTTGTTCAGCCATTTTATAGCAAGTTTTTTGTATTACTGTGGTGCACATATCAGCTATACATTTCATAATTTGTCTTAAAGGAAGTTTAGAATGTGCTATGGCAGTAAGTACTAAATAAAGCATGTCTATATGGAATAAAAAGGAAATTCTTTTATCATGCAGATTTGAACTGCCTTAATTATTCACCTTAATAATTCTTGGATTTCGTTGTCCATGACGTGTCTGTTACTTAACTAAATATCACTATTACATTAACGACTCGGAACACTAGATGTGTTCCGAGTCGTTAATGTAATAGTGATATTTACTTAATAATTCATACCGAAGATGAGGAGTACCAATGAAATACTGCCCGGAAAAATGAAGTAAGAAAATAGCAATGGCATTTACTATAAAAATTGTCTCTTTTCTGGCTGAAGGGGAAAACAGTAATTTAATATTTGTGGACACAGTAGAAATATATGCGTGTAAACATACAGTAATTTATAAAACATATTTAAAAACAGGCCAATAATTTTACTGGTTTTTAGGCCAAAAACAGATTTATGTCTTCCACACATCTTGTGCTCGGTGAGACTGGTTGTCAACAGACTGTTACATACCACATTCTGCTACCATTAACATCTCTTCAGCTCAGTTATATACTTGAGTAACAACATGATGACATTTTTTTATGATTTATATATGTAGGCCTGTCTTAAAATAAAACATATACGAGATCAGAACTTTTGTAAAAAAAATTCAATATTTTTGAGTAGAAAATAATTTTCAATGCTTATACATCTAACGTTCTGCTTTAATATACTAAAGAACGTAATGTGAAATCCATTAGAGCACTATACTGTCAGTTGTGGTATCACAACACAACCACTCAGAGAAAAATGTTAATAAGCTTTTGTACAGTTTACTGAAAAATTATACAATGATTATAAAAATTTTTTGCTTGTAAAAATCTCTCAATATAAATTTTAATGGATACTCTTTACAAAAGCTACATAACATACGTATGAAGTAACAAAATAAAACATACTGGGACAATATTTTTACTTACACTGTTTGTTGATAACTACTTTTAGCTTTTGTTAATGTATGGTTACTTATTTATTAAATTGTACAGCAACCAAGGCTATCATACTATCATGTGTGCATAACATGTATAGTCCAATTCCTATAATCTGAATTTGGTTAGTCCGAAACTCTCAGTAATTCACAGACTGTAGTTAAACTATTTCAAAGAAAGCCCTTGAAGCACTTAGTTACTGTATTGTAAAAGACAGGTTTTTAATGTAATATTCTTGAAAAAGAAAACAAAAGAATGGCCAATGAAAACTTTAAACTCATTTAAACACTCCAGAGTGTTGATTTTACAGATGTAAAATTAAATAAATGTGCATACCGTTTTTTTTACTCATTCTATTCATGTCAGTTGTGGGAAACTAATTTTTTTTAGTAGCTTTATCATACAAATATGTTAAAAGAAACTACAATCACTTCTGTGACTAAAAAAAAACCTTTGTATTTCAATAACTCCTTAAATTCGTAGTGACTGTCAATCAATAAAGGGTTTGTTTGGTCATTTGTTTTTCGGTGAAGGGTTTGTGAGGATTGGTCAAAAAGTATAACACAAATTTTAAATTATTTGTGTTGATGTTTCGACAATATTTATTGTCATCATCAGGTTCTGTGTATGGACACTAAATACTGTTATCTGGTACATAATTCTCTAATGTATATGAATAGGATAGTGTAAATAGGAATGGGGAGAGTGTTAGAGTGTCATTGCAGAAAGAGACAAAGTGAGAGAGAGAGAGAGAGAGAGAGAGAGAGAGAGAGAGAGAGAGAGAGAGAGAGAGAGAGAGAGAGAGAGAGAGGTAGAGGGAGAAGGGGTGAGAGAGGGGGTGTGATTGTTGACATATACATACTTTTACAATATTCTATGGTTCTCTGTATATACTTAGTTCTTGGTAAATAATAATTTACAACAATATGATTATAGTATTATCCATTTTCACTTGATAGATAGGTTTACCATAAACTTGTGTTTGTAATATTATGTAAATTCTCTGATGTAAGTTCATAAAGTTTTGCAGTTATTGTGTAATTTAGAATTCTCTAAATCTATGACAGTGTTTTCAATACCAGCAGTGAGTGAAACATGATAAAAATCACTTTTAATAATTTACATAATTGAACATCCCTATAATCTGTATTTAGCTATAAGATGTTTTACTATGCTGTATGTTGACAGGTATATGTATAATGCTTTCTGTACCAATTCTAATATATAATTGTTGATTACTGCTTTTATAATTAATTACAAATACTTTATGAGTAATTTAAACTATAATTATACAATAAATCTCTAGAGTGGTCTACGTTTGTCCGCGGTAATCTCAGAATCTACTGAACCGATTTCAATGAAACGTTGCACGCTGATAGCAGGTACCCAACGGAAGGTTTTCCACTTTATTTGATAACGTTTGGTTAAAAAGAACCGAAGTTATTGCAAAAAAACTCATTTTTTTAAACCCGCGGCTTTGATCACGAATATTTGTATATGATTGTTGTGGTAACTGTCGAGTTGGTAAATTGCTAATGGTACACGTATATTAATAATATTCTTATATTGTAATATCCAAAAAGTGCGAAGCAATAGATCCATCATTCATGTTTCCTCGATACGTAAAATAAAAATTTGATAATTTAGTAGATACTTACAAACATGCAGTAACACAATTAGATGAAATGTTTATTCGTATAGATTAATACAAATAGTGTATACACTATATCAGTGTACTATTGATATCAGTTATTCCATTTGAATATTTACATTTTAGTAGGGATATGGAATTCTTATCAGCATATGGAATTCATATAAACAATACAATAATTCATTGTTTGATTATATTGTAACATTGATTGTATAGTACACGTTGATTCTGACAAACCATACTCTTCGACATTTGAATATTCAGTAGGCCTATGTGTAGTAGGAATAATATTAATTGTCGAGAATTATACTTAACCTACTTCATCGAGAATTATGCGATGAGCGTCAGTGATGTAGTATCAGTGCCTTTTTTTGTTAATTTTACGTCATCGGCAAGTAATCTGTGCAATATGTATTATATTGTATAAATTATTAATTGCCCCCTAGAGATTTATTAGTATAGATCAAATAAATACATTTCCCTTTTTTTTAGCTTTGCAATGCCAAAAAGACGATCATGTTTAGGAAGATCTACTCCTGCTGCAGAAAGAAAGAGGCGTCTTAGAGCATCTGAAAATGACGTCGAAGAAGTCGAAATGCAATCAGCTCCTGGAAACTCTTCAGAAAGATCTGGATTAGAAGAAGTCTCATGGGTTGAAAGTCCTACGATTCATGAAAATAGATTAGCGGCACAAAGACGCAGGCAAGCGACTCTCAGATCACGAGGTCCTACTTACGATGGAATGCAAAATTAAATAGTGGTTTCAATTATAATCCAGTTATTAACTACGCGAATGAAACATATCGGGTTACCGAGTATGGTTTGCCCTCATTGCAAAGCTTTAAAGTGGAAAAATGAATCACATGGATTATGTTGCTCTGCAGGAAAAATGCGATTAGATCCCATACTTCCTCCTCCAGAACCATTAAAATCATTATTAAATGGAGAACATCTGTTATCGAAAAAATGTTTGAATGCATTAAGAACGTACAATTCAGCTTTTCACTTTACATCATTCGGAGCCAATGAAATATTCGAAGGGAGCTTCATGCCTACTTTCAAAATTCAAGGGCAAGTATATCACCTCATGGGATCATTACTCCCCACACAAAACGAAGTACCAAAATTTCTCCAGTTTTATTTCATAGCTGATTATTTACAGCAATCTGAAACAAGAATGGATCATATTTGTAACTTGGATAAGCCATTAGTAACAGAACTTCAAAATTTACTTCACGCAATCAACCCATATGTTAGTGAACTGAAAAGTGCGTTTGAATTTGTAACATCTTCGAATAATAATCAGTACAATATTGTGATTCATTCTGATCGAACAGAAAATAATGAGCACAGGGGTCGCTACAATGCACTGACAACTAATGAGGTGGCAGTAGTTTTAGTTAACCAGGAATGCAATAAACGCGATATAATAATCCGTGCGAGGGATCATATGCTACATCGAATTGCAGAAACACATCGAGCTTATGATGCTTTACAGTACCCTTTAATGTTTTGCAGAGGAGAAGATGGTTATCATTTTACATTAAAATTAGTCGATCCTCAGACTGGGTTACAAACTACTAACTCGACAGTTACCACAACAATCATATACAAATATTCGCGTGCGAAGCCGCGGGTACCTGCTAGTATTGTATAAATTATGTTCTGGGATATTATAATTTTCTCATTGTATTTTCTCGATGTAAAACAAACTGTTTCAACTCCTTTACATATACACGGATACACATACACATATACACACTCACATACACAAACACGTTCACCCAAATAATTGATCTGTTGTGTTTGACATTTTCTTTTGTATTCATACACAGGTCCTGATGATGACAATAAATACTGTCAAAACATCGACACAAATAATTTAAAATTTGTGTTATACTTTTTGACCGATCCTCACAAACGCTTCACCGAAAAATTCTGTGTTTTTCAATGTTCTATTTCATTTGCATACTAGTATAGGAATTTTGGTCAGGCATGGCAGCTTGCATGCACAAACAGTGTTAGGGTGAAATATGGGAGTGACATTTTGGGGTGAGAGCATGGTTTAAAATCAAAGTTGCAGTATGTTGGTATTTGTCATGATGTTAAAACGTTGATCACAAATAATTTGTGAAAGAATAGTTAATATAAAATTAAGGGGATAATATGGTAATTTAATGTTTTGTGTCAGGATTTCAAATTTTTAGTTGCAGTTTGCAGTGAGAATTATGAAAATGAATGTGGAGTTTGTGAAGCTTCAGGAATAAGAGTTACTGTAAATTAAGTGTACAGTGTACTTAAAAACGTTTTGTTTTGTATACAATGCAGGCCTAGTTGGTGTGTTTTTTTTTAGTAAATTTTATAAATACAGTATTTAGTAGTTGATTAATTGTGGCTGACTATAGTTCTAATAGTCAAGGAGGCATTGTTGCTATAGTTGTCTGAAAACGTGGGCATATTTGTGGTATTGTCTTAGTGATATATTCCAGATTGCCTTGAAGGTCATTAGTTTTATTGTGGTAAAAGTTATATGTAGGCCCTACACGTTTTATGTAGTTAAATAATTAATTTCATCATAATTAAATATTTAATGAAGAAATTTGTGTTAGGGTACGGAAGTGTTAGGAAATTTCTTCATATTTAATGAAGAAATATGTATAAACGACAACAATAAGGTAAGTAAAGTTTTTAAATATCTTAAGTTAAAAGTTAAATTGAAGAGGGTTTTAAGTAAAATATGGTTTAATAAACAATGTCTGGATAATAATGTCATCCCAAAGTACGCTCAAGTTAAAATTAAAAATAAGAACAGTGTAGCTAAAAAAGTAAAAGAACAAAGCGAGAAGTTGTGGATGAAACTGGAAATAAGGTCACTCTACGGCTTAATCAATAGATATAATAGGGAATTATATGACAGACACATAGAATTATTAAGAATATACTCGTATGTAGAGTTAGAAGAAATATTATATAATTTTGGTTTGGGGTACATAGAAAAGAAATTGGAAAAGAAAAATAAAAAAATGGTAGATAAGTTAAATAAATTAATAAGAAAGAACGAAGTAAAAAAGGAACACCTGTCTAAGAATAACTATGAAAAAAGAGTAATAAACCTTACAGAGGTAAATTTCAATACGGAAGAAAAAGAAATGTTAGCGAAAGGCTTAAAATACGCACCACCACCAGAATTAAATCAAGAAAAAACGATTATTGAATGCGAAAGCATAATACAAAAACTAGGAAATGAAAATGATAAAAAAAGAATAAGGTGGGAAGTAGGGAATGTAGTAGATAAAATATTTAAGAAAAGTTTGTATAATTCAAAGAATGAACAAAAAATCAAAGCAACTGTAACTAAACTAAAGAATAAAATAAAGAAGAATGATATTATAGTTACGAAGGCGGATAAAGGAAATACAATGGTACTAATGAGAAAGGAAGAATACATAAAGAAAACGGAAGAATTTATAAGGGAAGGACCATACGAGGAAATAAAGTATGATTATACAAGTAAGTACCAGTCAAGGATAAAACAAATGATGAAACAGATAACATTTATAGAAGAAAAAAAGAAAAAGTATTTATTGGAAAGTAATCCAACAGCACCAACTTTTAAAAGTCAGGTTAAGATACATAAAGAAGGAAAACCTATTAGACCGATTGTTTCTTTTATTAATGCACCTATTTATAAATTATCAAAGGAAGTTAGCAGAGTACTGAAAGAGAAATATGAATTTGGGACAAAATACAACATAGAGAATAATATAAAATTGATAGAAAAATTAGAAAATATTAGCATTAATGTAAATACAAAATTGATATCACTGGATGTTAAGGACATGTTTACTAATATCACAGTAAATAAAGTTATTAAGTTAATAAACGATAATAATATGGGAGAATACAGGTATAAAAAGGAGTTGATGAAAGTAATTAAAGAATGTGTAAATCAGAACTATTTTAGGTTTAATAACAAGTTTTATATACAGAAAAAAGGTTTACCTATGGGGTCTTCATTATCCCCTATTCTTGCTGAAATATACATGAATGATTTTGAAAAGCAATTAATAACTTCTACTAAGTATAAAGACAATATAAAATTATGGTCTAGATACGTTGATGATGTATTAGTAGTTTGGGAAGGAAGCATAGAAGAAGTGCATGAGTTTATAAAGGAGGTAAATAGTAAGGATAAAAACTTACAATTTAAGGAAGAGATAGGAGGTAAGCAAATAAATTACTTAGATTTAAACATAGAAATTAAAGATAATGAGAAACTACAGTTTGGGATATTTAGGAAAGAGTCGTATTCTGATATAATTATACCAAGAGAGTCGTACCACCCATACAGATATAAAATGGCGGCAATCAATTCCTTTTGTTACAGAGCTCAGAAGTGTTTAAAAGAGACCGAATCAAAAGATAGAGAGTTAAAAACGATAAAGGGAATTGTAAGGAATAATAATTATAGCACCAACATAGTGGATAAAGTTATGAAAAGGGTCAACATACAAAAAGCTAAAATAGAACCAGAACAAAAGAATTATGCAGGGTCATTGACATACATAGGTTCACATACTAGAAAAATTATAAAATGTTTTAATAAATATGGAGTAGATATAGCTATTAAAAAATGTGAAACGGTATTTGATAAGATAAGGAATAAGAATATAGAAAAAATTCCAGTATTACAGAAAAGCGGAATTTATAAATTAAAATGTAAAGACTGCAACAAAGTGTACCTAGGGGAGACAGGACGAAAATTCGCATGCAGGTTGTCTGACCACAAACGTGGAGAAGGTAATAGAACAACCAATTCGTTATATGCAAGACATTTCATAGAAGACAACCACAAGTTTGTTAATCCTTTGGAAGAATATGAAATTGTAAAAGTAGTAAATAACACAGTTGAAAGGAAGCTTAGAGAGGAGTTAGAAATATTGAAAGAAAGAGAAAAAGGGTTAGACAATTTAATTAATATTAAAATTAAATTTGATAATGAAGAAATATTTTATAACATGATTAAGAAGTAAATGAGAGAGGGCAGATAGATAAGATTAAGAATTATATTTCATAGTACTAATTGGTTGTTTTAAAATAAGGGTGTGTGACTGGCCCACATGTGTGGAGAGGAAGTAGGGTAAGTTTAAAAGGACACACACACACACACACACACACACACACACACACACACACACACACACACACACACACACACACACACACACACACACACACACACACACACACAAGGAATTTACTAGAAAAATATGTAACTGTACAGATGGTGAGACAGAGTTTAGGGGGTGGGGAAGGGTCATTAATTTTTAGTTTGTTGTGGGTGAGCAGGGTGGGGGAGAGGGGTGAAGGGTTGGGTATTACATATTTTTTGTCTATTCCTGATCTGACGATGAGCTGTGAAGCTTGAAAGCGCTAATCGGAATAATTTTTATATAGTGGTGTGCAATATTGATCATTCTAATTAAATATTTAGTATTAATTATTCGGAAGTGTTTCCAGTAATTCCAGAGGCTTATTTGTTGAACAATGAATAATTGTATAATTTTTATTTTAACCATTCAGTATTTTAAAGTGTAAATTACTTAAAACTATAGATGGAATTAATGTGTCTCGGCTTTTTGGTTATGATTGTTTGTATGTATGTTCACATTTCTTATTTCTTTAATGTTTTGACGGTGGTATTCCTTGAACGTGATTAATTTTCCTTACATGAATACATTACCTTCTCAGTGGGGCTATTGTGGTTCACTATTGTACAAAGTATCTTGATTAGTCTTGTAATTTACCATAGGAATCTTCTTTCAGATATTTTAATAATATCATACAACGTTAGTAAACATTTTGTATATCTGAAAAAAATATTTGTAATCATTATGAAGCTAGTACACTTTAACTAGAGGCATTTGATATCTACTCAAATAAACATGATTATTAATAATAAAATAATAATAATGATTTTACTAGAGCAATATGGAAAATTTACTTATCAAATGTTATTATAATTAACTCATCAGGTATTGTATATAGCTGACCTACTAAAAAGCCACATCCCTTTCTTTGTCTAGGACACATTAGTTTGGAACTGTTTGACACATTACCTTTCGACCGTAGGGCTCGGTTTTGACTTGTTCCTCTGCATTAACATTAGCTAGGTCTACCCTTCTTCGCCTAAAGAAACTTTTCTGCAAAGCGTTCTACATAGTTCAAGGTGTACTGCACCAGAAGCATCACCTCGGCAATGTTATCCAGAGAGATCTCCTGCCCAGTTTCCTACTGCAATCTTCTTCTGTGTTGCTTCCATCTGTCGCAGACAAATAAGGTATGGTTGACATGATCGTCAGCTCTCACACAGTACAGGCAGTCTTTTGACTGCCTTTTCAATGTCCTTCATGTAGGACTGAAAATATCTGTCTAGTGAGGTATTAGTCAATCTCCCCATGCTTGCCCAAAGCTCATGACTGTGCCTGATTGATGAACCTTTTTGTCCAGGGTCATTGCTCTTCTTGCTCACAGCCTCTGTGACAGGTCTCCAGCTGCACCATCTACCTCCGTCTTGCTCTGGTAGATGATCTTACACTCATTGTCAAGAAAGATGATTGGCATTACTCCAGCAGCAACCAAGACAGCCGGCTCAAAAAGCATGCGATAGGCCGATGCACCTGAAAAGCATGTCTTTGGACTGGGCAGCTGCTCTCAAGAATCATCTGCTTGACTTCAGGCTGCCAGTGTTGGTCATGAGCCAACTAAGTGACATTATGTCCTTTGCCGCCTTGTCCACCGTTCATCTAATCTGTTCAGAAAGTTCATCTTAGAATCAGTCGTCACTCCTGTGTACTTCACCACTGATTTTGACTAAGTGTGCTGACTGCTAGCTCCAACTTTTTGAAAGGAAAAATAGGGAAATCGCCGATATTCCCAAAGTCGGTTCTGCCTCATGCTTATTATTTTTCTCATGGTCACCACATCCCATCACACAGGTGGTCTTCAAGGTTCTGAGCTTTTGGGGACAGTGTTGTGGCCCCACTCCTGGATCCCTGTTGACGTCTTCACACAGGCTCCTCCAGCAGCATGCCTTGCTGCGGTTGATTGTTCGTTAGAGTTCTTTCCTTGCAGCCTTGTGCTCATCTGATCAGAAACTTGCCCCAGCATGATCCCTTGACTACTGTGCGATCCTTCGCAGCCTGAAGCATCTCCTTCACACATCGACCAAGCATCAACCAGTATGCTGGAGGCCTCCAGTGACAAGGTCTTGCCTTCAGCATTGAGGCTCACATACTGTTAAGATTGTGTTCATCGTGGAAGTGGTGAGGGCTTTGGCTGAAGCTCTTCTGTCTTAGTCTTGTCCTCAAGCATTTGAGCTTCTCTTGCCAGTTTTTCCACAAATTTGTTAGTGCCCATCTTGAAATTCCAACATTCCACCTGAGGGGAGCTGCTGGAGAATCCACCAGCTTCTGTGATCACTGAATTACTTCATAAGCAGTTAACTGGTGATTGCTTCCTGTGTAATCTTCTAGCATCCTCCATTCTGGGCCTGTGGTACCAGGGAATCAGATGCCAAGGAAACATCTGGTTCACCAGGGGAATCAGAAAGTTTGTTGTTGCTCTTTAGAAAATCCTTAATTGACTCGTTTAGCATGAAGTAGATGCTGTAGAATGTCATATCTCTACTCTTGACCCAATAAAGCTTCTACCTTGTCCATGAGCTTCGAGTTGAATCTTCGCTGGATCTGGAATCCAGATGGCGGCTATTTACAGTAGATTGGGGTATCACGCTGGGAGTCCTGGTCTCAATACTGCTTGACCAGCAGCAGCAAATCGACCTCCTTCTTGTATGCTAGCTGTATCCAGAGATGGTTAGCTCTCCTGTTTAAGTTTCATTGCAGGATCTTCCTTGGACCTTTTCCCCTTTCAGGACCATGCTCCAGTGTTAGACACATCTCCCCTCTCTCTTCTTCTTTTCTCCTGTTTTTCGACTGGACTCAAAGTGGTCTGCTTCTTATTACCAGGAGGCACTGAGGAGAAGGTGTTGAGACCTGGGTCAGCCTCTCAATGACATGTGCGTGAGTCATTGGGCTTGTACGAAACCACAAAGGAATATTTAAATGAAATAAATACTAAAGAAAAATCTACGTGGAGAAGTAGAACGTCTAAAAACGGAATTGAAGAGGGGCCAACACAGGTGATGGTGTATCCAACACAGATTGATGAAAGGACAAAATTGTTAGTCTTCAAAGGATTAATGGTAGACGATCCAATTAAATTCTTACTGAACTGTGAACAAAAAATGGAGTTAATAGGTAATGCTTTAACTGATAAAGAGAAAATTGATTTTGTTAGTAAACATTTCCAATTGACTTCCTGAGTCAGTCTATGGAGTTCAATTTCGAACTTCTCCGAACAGGACCGGCAATCAGCAATGATGTCAATTGCTTCCTCTAGCTTGATCAAACCATTCTCCATATCCACCGAAATGTTTCTCTGGCAACAGACAGTGGCCTTCGTCCTGGAGATTATTTGCTATCACTTCTTCAGTACTTCTTCTTCGTCGCATCTCCTCTTTCCAATTTACTCTGCCTTTTGGGTAGAGGTCTTTGATTGGATGTCCATAGTCAGCTTTCACGATGCGTCTTTCTTTTTGGATGGCACAGTGGGTTTCTTTTTGATTTCCACCTCACCTCCTACCATCTCCCTCTATAGGTTAATACTGAAGACTTTGCCAGTGGCCCCCATAACCTAGCTCCCACCCTTGGAGGTATCATGACTGTCTCAGTGTGGAGTCCTCCACAGCAGTGTAATCCTTCAAAAAGGGCTCTCTTCATTTGCATTCACCTCTTTCATATCGCTTGGAAGATTATCTGCTAGAGAGGCCAAGTGATTGTGACCAGTGGATAACAACCCGGGAACCACTTGCTTATCCCTGTGAGCTGGTACTGGGGATCCAACTCCCTGCACCATAAGAGAATTCATTTCAAATCTTGCATGGTGGGTCTCCTTCCCATATCCCTTTCAGTCAGCTCTTACAAAAAGTAGATTGTACCATAGAAATATTCTAACCTACTCCCAGACAGGTAAGAAGAAAGTAGTAAGAAAATAGAGAGCCCTAGCCCTCAAGTAGTCTGATAGCAGAAAGGCCAGAAAAAAACAAGAGTTGGTTAATGAAGATTGACAAAACAGGTGAAAGGAAGGGGCCTTACCCAAGACAAGTTGAAGCAAAACGAGAATCTGGCTCAGGTACCTTGGGGCTTGGCACATCCGACTCACAAGGTGTGAATCCCTGGGGGAAATAATAATAATCATAACAGTAACAACAACAAGAAGAAAAGGCCTGGAATATGACCCTCTTAAGAAGAAACTTGGAGCACACCAGGGTTTCTGGGAAAAGCCTAAACTGAAAACAGGCAAGGCATGGACTGAAGATAGAAAGAAAGCCACAGAAATGCATGAATAATGGGCAAAAGTGTTAAAGCTTAAGGAACAAAAGAGTTGAATTAATGTGGTCCATAGTTGGTCATAATATAAATAATAGTAAAAAATAATGTAATATAATAATAATAATAATAATAATAATAATAATAATAATAATAATAATAATAATAATACTTGTAAATTATACTATGAAATGTTACGTCTGTATAGAGAATAAATAAATATTATAAAATTGTAGGAATAATTAAAATGTAGGGACAGAAAAATATATTTGTGAGAAAAGAATGTGGAATGTGGTAAACAAAGAATGCCAAGTGTGTTGTTTATTATTTCCGAAGCGCCTGTAAAAGTTGTAACATAAATTTGATGGTATACATCTTAAATACTGTATATCTGTTTATTTTCAAATGCAGATTTTATTAAGTGATACCATGTTAATTTCAAGGATGCTAGAAGAAGCAGTTTGCTTTAATCACTAATTTAGACTAATTTATTGAGGAAAACAGTATTGTGAAAATTAACAGTACAATTTTGTTGTTTTATATTTTGACATTTACGGTTTGTACATATTCCAATTAATGGGTCTGAAACCTATTTTGTGTGTACACATGTGAATAAGTAATGTATCTGAGTTGTTGATAATATAAACAGAATATAAGTCATATTATATGTATCATTCTATGTAGCTAAGCGGAGATAAATTAATGTGTTCACAAAGATGACACTACTCTGAAAAGACTTTCCAGAGTCAGCTAGCAAATGGTTGTTTGAGAGCATGGTTATTGGATTTGACTGGTTTAAGACATTGGCTCTTATTGCTTATCATATTATTACAATAAGGTAAAAAAAAAAAGGTAGATGTAGAATACAAAGGAGAGAAAAAACCTCAGTATGGTAGTAAAGATGTTTGTGTGATTTCTCACCATCACCATCATGGTTTCTTGTTGATGTTAAAATTGTGTGTGAAATATCAACATAAATTACATTGTAATATTAGAATGTACAAATGTATAAACAGTAAAAATAATCAATCTGAACTCAAATAAGGAATATTGTAAACTAGCAAAAAATCTCCGAAGCCTTTGTGTATTGTAAAACTTGAAATGTTGGATTATTTCACAATCACAATGAGTCTATTTTACAATTGTGCAGTGGAACTTGCTAGTAGTAGATACCAAATATTAAGTTTTAAATGAACATGATTTAAATGAAATTATGTATTTTTAACAATGCTGTGCAAGTAGTAGAAATGTAGAATTAGTAGTATTTTTTTCAACATTCACAGTAGACATCAGAGAATGATGGTTTATGGAATATAAGAAAGTTGTTGGCCTAATGTAGAAGAGACCAAGATATTCCAGAGGACAGCATAAGCCTTCTGATGCTCATTCTCTCTCTCCTATGGCACTACAGCCCTTGTTGGGCCCTGGCCTCCTTAAATCCCCCCCCCCATTCTCTTCTGTCGGTAGCCATCCTCCTCCAGGAACGCACTTTCATTAGGCCTATTTATTTTGCATCCTCATCCACTGTCCTCCCATCTTCTCCTCGGTCTTCCCACTGGTCTTTTCCATGGATTCTGGTATTCAATAGTTTTCGTGGTATTCTGTCTTCCACCTCTGATGCTCATTGGTCCAACTTAATCTCGTGTATCCTGGATGTTATCATCAAAATACCTTCAGGACAGCATTAGTCTATTAAAAAAAGTGTTGACTAAATACATGTGTATGATTTTTACACACGTTATAAAAGATAATTATATAAGTGTGGCGTTGGTTTTATTCGTGGCTGTCATTTTTCCATTTCATGGTGCCCTTGAAATGCTTTGACATTGATTTGACAAACAAGTCTTTTGCAGTGTGCTCCATGAAACACAACACAACATCTTTTAATATCATTAAGATTTCAAAGTATATTGTACATGTGGACGAAATATTACAGTAGTTTATAAATGTTTTTTAAAGTATTAATTGTATCTCTTGGTTTTGTTTATTTCAATGATTGCCCGGACACATATGGTGTTTGTATTCACACGTTATTATATTATATGAGGCAGTGTATATAGTATGTTAATTTATGTTACAATATTAATATTAGTTTATTATCATTAATATATTTAAATGATTTTTTTTTTGTTACAGTGCAGACAGCGGCCAGTTTCTCGCCCGCCTTCAGCTGTTAGTAGTTTTAGTAGTCATTACTTTCCAGAAGGTATTTTCATACATTAAAATTTTTATTTGTAATTTTACTCTCTGTGAATGTAAGTTTAAATAATTTATATGGAGATGTGGATATATATTATTTGCATGTGTTTACATTTAATTTAACAGAGCTTTGCCGGGTTTCCTATACTGTTGTGAGTACACAAAGAATCTTTATTTCATGTGGAATAAAAAAACAACAGTAACATCAGTAATAATATTGATACTAATAGTAGTTTGGAAAGAAGTTCTAATGATAACTTTGATCATGTCTTGATTGTATCTATGATCTTCTGGCTAATCTGATTTGTGGACTAGTATTGAATATCTAGGAAATAGTGAGGAGGATGCACGTATTTAAGATTTTATAACTTCAAAACGTTCTTTTAGAATTTTATAATTTATAAATGTTTAATGTATTTAATTGTACATTTTAGGTGTGTTGTAATATTTTACTTTCTGATTTTCATACATTACTTTCTTTCATTTTACATTTTTATTTTGTAAGATTATTACATTATACTTTCTTTGTAGTGTAGACTAACATAGTGAGGTGTTACTAGCTCAAAAGGGTCAGTCTTTCTACTGTGAGCACGTCTGTGTGCGCGCGCGCGCGCGCGTGTGTGTGTGTGTGTGTGTGTGTGTGTGTTATAAAGTTGATGTTATCAACTGTTAGTATATTAGTTTGGAATTATTTATTTTTTGTATCGGCCATCGAAGGACCACATGCCAATGTCAATTCTTTATTCTTTCTTCTCTTCTTTTTCTCCAATATTCTTTCATATTTTCAGTGTGTCTCTTCTTCCTGTCTTCAGTCCACTTTGAACCTGTGTTTTTCTCTCTCCTACCCTGGACTCCTTCCATTTTTAACACTTTTGCCCGAAAAACTTCTCTTTCAATTGCTTCTTCTGCGTGTATATTATCTTTTTCTAAATCCTTTTGGACTTCTTTAATCCAAATTGATGTTGTCTTCTTCCCCCACAGATATTTGAAGATCTGCTTTGTTAACATATTGTCATCCATTCTATATAAATGTCCAAAAAATAATAGTCTTCTTTTTCTCATTGTTTCTGTTACATCTTCTATACTTTGATATATTTCATCATTACTTCTTAATTTCCAACCTTCAGAAGTTTTTCGTGGACCTAATAATTCGTCTTTCCAATATTTCTAGTTTGTCTAAATTATAATTGAATGCTACACATTCACTTGCATATAGGCATTCTGGCTTCACTGTAATGCCTTATTTTTGCATTTTTAGTTATGCACTGTTTATTATAAACTAACGGCTACAGTTGTGCCGTTACTTAAACATTTTAAAACTAGACACTTGGTCTGAATGGAAGAAAAAAATGTGCTGGAGCCCAGAGTAACAGGACTTGCAATAAAACGCTTATTTAACAAATAACAAGCTTTTTATTAGTGTTTCATAACATATTTTATTACAGTGTTCAAACAATAAAATTCTTGTACTTTAATAGCAGCTCTTAATTTTCATTCTATCACCAATATATGTATATTTATATATTCAATTCACATTAATGAATATAACTATGAAGTTAATCAAACAGTATGACTCTAACCCAATTACCATAATACCATTCACGAACATGCATGCACAAGACATGTTCTCAACAAATTTTAATTATTAGAAATATGAACACACTATTTATGTGTATGCCTTTTGTATACATATATATATATATATATATATATATATATATATTGTAACAAATTATATAATGTAATTTAAATTTGTGGAGCCCCACGTTCCTTGGGACGCCAAAATGTAACAATGCAATTTAATTTGTACATTAATTTAACTCATACACTTTATATAACATTACTAACAACTTGTTTGAATTATTGGGGTGTAGGTATAATTATAATAAGAGTAACTCTTTTTACAAATCGTAATATGCTTCATTTATTATTTGAAACAAACAAACAAAATTATAATAATATGAAAATCATGATCAATACGCCATGTGATCTTCATTATCTATGGTTTCAAAGTGTCTTTACTATTCGTGTCAACATTACAAACATATCTTAAATTCTAAATATTATATTATTTATTGTAGGCTATATAGACTTTTCGTCAATATGTTAATGTTTCTTGCTTGCTCAGTCTAAATGTGTGCTTATTTAAAAGTTATTACTGCATTCTTATTCTATCTTTCTTAATACCTTTGTATGGCTTTAAAAATCATTTTAACACATCTAATTTATTACTCTCAATGACTCTATGTTATGTGGTTTTATCAAGAAAAGTTAAATAATTTAATTACTAATTTCAATGACTCTACGTTATGTTCATTACGAAAAATAATTAAATAACTTGTTTGATTACATATTAATTACATTGAATTTTATTTATATCTACATACTTATTATTTATGTTTACAAAAATTGTTTTGTCTTTGTTTTCTCTTTATTAGAGTCTCTCAATGTCTTTCTCTTTGAAAATTATGTATTGGTTTTTTGTCACCTTAAATTCCGTAGAGTTGTCCCATGTCCTCCAGTGATTCCTTCGGTCTTCTCCTCCTGGATGTCCTCTTGTCCTCACTGCTCGCCCTCTCGTCTCTCGTCCTCCACTGTACATTGACTGCTGTAGACTATGATGACATGTTGCTCTGGATCTGTAGCCGTTATTATAGAAACGTCTCTAGTCCTCTGCATCTCCTTCCTCTGCTAGTCGTCCTCTCGTACTCTGTCAGGAGTTGATGTTCTTAGCTGTCGACTGCTTGTTGACGTCCGACGATTTCTTCGTTATGGTATTTTTTTTATTACTTCAAATTAAAAAAAACATTACCGTGATACTGTATAAGTTCAGTTACAAAATCGTACTGATGTTAGATTTTAAATCTAACTTTGTTCAAAATAGTTTAAAAAATTTGCGTCTCGGACCGGTATAGCATACCGCCGCGACTATGGTTTGTTATGAGAGAGCGATTAGCTCTCCTGGGCTTCTATTTATAACCACTCAGAAAACTGCACCTGTTGATTCAGGAATCAGCCTGTCGACATTTGAAACATGGTGTGACAGCCCCCACTCTCGTCTCATTTCACATAATTGCACTTTTTTTTGCCAATCGCACTGTTTAACGCGGATTTCACGTCGATAAAATAGTGTCTCATTTAATGACTTATGAGATGTGCAATTATCATGATGCTCACACTACTAGTATAATTATGATGCATTAAAAATCGCACTGTACTCGCATTGATTGTCCGAATTACATACAATTCGCACTGCACTCGTGTCCGATTTTTACATATTTTTAGTTTTTACCTTCTCACTAACATTTATGGTTTTCTTAAAAATAATTATTTTCTTAATTTGTCATTGACTTGAGGGGTGAGATTGCAACTTTCAGGATCAGACAGGGTTCATGCACACACATTATTTACTTGTATACACACATGCAGTGGTAATCGCGTGATGCTTGCCTGTTGGTTCCTGCTTGAAAACCAGCTTCCAATCTCACACCTGCTCGTCTATTATATATTATTGAAATTAACTAAAATATTTACAATATATTATGTATGCGCATTACAGCCTTTGCTCGTATTGTTGCATTATTCCTCTACTTGGGCAAAAAAAAATTTAATAAATTTATTTATTAAAATATTTTTTCTATCATTAGACATCTTATATTTTTATATTTGATATTACTTATATATAACAAATTTTTTTTATTTATTTGTATTTATACATTACTATCCATGATTATGAATATTAATTGTTCAAGTTCCCTTAGTTGGAGGGTAATAAGTCTAGTTTCTATCTCCCCTCTCTATGAGTTAATAACAATGCATAAGCGTAGCTGCTCCTTTCTTTGTTCCCCTTCCACCTGGTTCCACTGACCTAGTTATTTTTATGTTTTCTTGCGTATAAAACCTTCTACATGAACTTGCATTCTTGCACTGATAAACATTTTGCATCTTAACATATTATGCCATTCTTCAATCTGAAATTTTACATTATCTTAATTATACATTCCTACCTTCGTTTCTTAACCTTTTTATTACATTACTTATATACTACATTACCCTTCATTACCTTCTATTACATTTCTTTAATATTACCTTTCTGATCGCTAATAATTTCCTTCATTCTTACCTTGAAATACACTTCCGTAACAGAATACTCCTTTAGCTTGTAGTGTGTCGTATGATCGGTTACAGGGGAACTGTCTTAGAAGAACAAGATATTTTTCTCGAAGTCCTTAATCCTAAGTAGTCTCTGCCCTTTGACTTTTCACTCTCGCTTTCTTCTGTGTCCTTGTATCTCCATTAAGTTTGAAGTTTTCGCTTGATCAGCCATTCTGACAATTATAGCATTGATTGCTCATCTTAACCATTTCTTCATATTAATAACACATCAATAATAACATTCCTTACCATTTCTTACATATTTCTTTACACATTTCATTCCTTTTCTTATATTTCTTTTTTATTTGCAATCATAACCTTAATAAATAACCTTTCTTAATTATACTCTCTTATCTTTTTACTAATAATTCTTATTAATTTAACTCCTTTTCTTATTATTAATACTAATATTATTTTTCATTTAAAAATAATTATTCATTCCATTCGGGTATTGAGTTCTGAGTTCAGTGTGTAGTTCGATCTTACACCCTTCTTATTATAACAATTGTTTTGTCCGTCGTCTACCGGACATATATTGTTCCTTTGTAACATAGTCGTCATATAACAATTTCCGCTTCTCACCCTAGTGTAAACAACGTCTGCATTCCATTGTATTACTGCGATGTCCGTTTTTATCGTAGACGCCACCTGTTCATAGGGCAACGTTTTCGTCTTGCCTGTCGGCCTCACAAAATCTCCTCTCTTTCGTCTCTCTTTACAAACGTTTCTCTCTCTCTCATTAGTTTGGCTTAGTGCACCTACCTGAACAGCTGTGCGCGACGGTTTTTTCATTCGTCGTTTATGATAATACTCACCATAGTTATTATAATTACAGTTATAATTATCATTTGCTTTATAATTATCGTGCGTATATCTAACATCATACTTACCACAATTTTGCATAGTGTTTCGTATAGATAATTTACTATGTTTCTCGTTAGGCCTACAGTGATATTTATCTCCGTAAGTGTGGTGCCTTAAGTGTTTCACATGTGTTACCTTATGTGACTTACTAGTGTGTGTGTCTCACACTTGGGATATCGCTATTAATAAGGTACGTTTTATTAACCTTTATTTGCTTCTCTTCCTTAATGTTAATTACTTTTTTATCATTATTAATTACAAACGTATTGTCAACTATTATGGTTTGTTCACCTTCTACTGCCGCTATGTGCGTATTTGTGTCGCTAATTTTCTCTTTTGCTCCTTCTCTTAGTATTGTATTATATTCTTTTACTTTTTCACCTAATGGTGACTTATCAGTTTTAAATTCTTCTATTTGTTTATCAAATCTAGCACATACATTTTGTTTTATTTCACATTCGTCCATAAGGTTTCCCATCCCCTTACTGATTGCCTCCATACTAATACTTCCTGATACTGCCATGTTGAAGTATTATTAAAAAAATATTTATTTATAATATTTAAGAATATTATTTTTATTGAACCGATTTATTAAACTTTTTTTTTTATTGTTTCGTTATTATTATTTCTGTACTTATATATACTGATATTATAATTACACCTTTACAATGATATTATTTCGTTGAGCACCAGTTGTGTTTTAGTACACAACAATTAACATAACATACAGTTAATTTTTATTATAAATAATTATTATTACATATAATATGTTTTTCATTTAACACACCTTTATTTTTTTTTAGAGCAACCATTTAGCTAAAAAAAAATTTTAATAGTCAAATGGTGGGGATCATGCCACACGTTCATGGGCGACAAAATGTAACATTCTTGGATTTCGTTGTCCACGACGTGTCCGTTACTTAACTAAATATCACTATTGTTTGACGACTCAGAACACTAAGGTTTTTTATAAGTAAAATCGTAAAGATTTACCTTACAGCCTAAACCGGCTTTCACCTTTAGAAGGCTTCATCAGAGGCTGCCGTAGGTAGCACTGTCCGTCTTGTTGTTGGCGACGGGATAGTTTTCCAAAAGATCGATGCTGTATGTGTGTGGTGAGATGTGTTCGAATAATGCGTGCGATTTGAATTGTGTCTGTTCGTTTAGGATGTCGTTTTTATTTGTTTTTGTGTGTTTGTATATTTCTAATTGTTCTAGAGTGTAGTTTTCGGCCTTTTGTGTGTACGTGTAGAATGTTCATGTTATTGTCGATGTTTTTATATGTGTGGTTTGCTTCAATAAGGTGGTTTGCAAAGGTGGATTCTGTAGTGGTGTGGAGTGCCTTTGTGTGTTCAATGTATCTCTGTTTGAAGCTACGTCCTGTCTGGCCTATGTAGAATTTATTGCAATTTGAGCAATTTAGCTTGTATACACCGGGTAGATCGAATTTGTTTTGTGTTTTGTGCGTGCGTTTTGATAGTGTGTGTTCTGTTTTGTTAGTAGTTTTGTAAGCTATTCTGTATCCTGCTTTTTTGAATTTGTGGGCAATTTTTTCAGTTTGTTTGTTGATGTATGTTAGTGTTATGAATTTGTTGTTTTCTGTCTTTGTCTGTTGTTTGTTTTGTATTTTGTGTAGGAGTTTACTGACTATTGTTCTGTCATATCCGTTAGATTCTGCTAGATATTTTATCATGTTTAGTTCGTCTTTGTAGATGAAAAAGACTACAAAGACGAACTAAACACGATAAAATATCTAGCAGAATCTAACGGATATGACAGAACAATAGTCAGTAAACTCCTACACAAAACACAAAACAAACAACAGACAAAGACAGAAAACAACAAATTCATAACACTAACATACATCAACAAACAAACTGAAAAAATTGCCCACAAATTCAAAAAAGCAGGATACAGAATCGCTTACAAAACTACTAACAAAACAGAACACACACTGTCAAAAGGCATGCACAAAACACAAAACAAATTCGATCTACCCAAAAAGCACTCCACACCACTACAGAATCCACCTTTGCAAACCACCTCATTGAAGCAAACCACACATATAAAAACATCGACAATAACATGAACATTCTACACGTACATAGAAAAGGCCGAAAACTAGACACTCTAGAACAATTAGAAATATACAAACACACAAAAACAAATAAAAACGACATCCTAAACGAACAGACACAATTCAAATCGCACGCATTATTCGAACACATCTCACCACACACACACACACAGCATCGATCTTTCGGAAAACTATCCCGTCTCCAACAACAAGACGGACAGCGCTACCTATGGCAGCCTCTGATGAAGCCTTCTAAAGGTGAGAGCTGGTTTAGGCTGTAAGGTAAATCTTTACGATTTACTTATAAAAAACTTAGTGTTCTGAGTCGTCAAACAATAGTGATATTTAGAAAATGTAACAAATTAAATTATTTGTGCAACTTAAATTTGTGCAGCCCCACGTTCCTTGGGACGCCAAAATGTAACAATGCAATTTAATTTGTACATTAATTTATCTCATACACTTTATATAACATTACTAACAACGTGTATGAATTATTGGGGTGTAGGTATAATTATAATAAGAGTAACTCTTTTTACGAATCGTAATATGCTTCATTTATTATTTGAAACAAAAAAAAAATTATAATAATATGAAAATCATTATCAATACGCCATGTGATCTTCATTATCTAAGGTTTCAAAGTGTCTTTACTATTCGTGTCAACATTACAAACATATCTTAAATTCTAAATATTATATTATTTATTGTAGGCTATATAGACTTTTCGTCAATATGTTAATGTTTCTTGCTTGCTCAGTCTAAATGTGTGCTTATTTAAAAGTTATTACTGCATTCTTATTCTATCTTTCTTAATACCTTTGTATGGCTTTAAAAATCATTTTAACACATTTAATTTATTACTCTCAATGACTCTATGTTATGTGGTTTTATCAAGAAAAGTTAAATAATTTAATTACTAATTTCAATGACTCTACGTTATGTTCATTACGAAAAATAATTAAATAACTTTTTTGATTACATATTAATTATATTGACTTTTATTTATATCTACATACTTATTATTTATGTTTACAAAAATTGTTTTCTCTTTATTAGTCTCTCAATGTCTTTCTCTTTGAAAATTATGTATTGGTTTTTTGTCACCTTAAATTCCATAGAGTTGTCCCATGTCCTCCAGTGATTCCTTCGGTCTTCTCCTCCTGGATGTCCTCTTGTTCTCACTGCTCGCCCTCTCGTCTCTCGTCCTCCACGGTACATTGACTGCTGTAGACTATGATGACATGTTGCTCTGGATCTGTAGCCGTTATTATAGAAACGTCTCTAGTCCTCTGCATCTCCTTCCTCTGCTAGTCGTGCTCTCGTACTCTGTCAAGAGTTGATGTTCTTAGCTGTCGACTGCTTGTTGACGTCCGATGATTTCTTCGTTACGGTATTTTTTTTATTATTATTGTTTTTATTACTTCAAATTAAAAAAAACATTACCGTGTCTATATCTATAAAAATGAATGTTTGTTTCTTTCTTTCTTTCTTTGTCCCGTATGCGTTCCTATACCATTCATCCGATTGCGATGAAACTTCGGTGAGTTGTTGTGCGCACGCCCGCGAAGGTTTATGAATTTTTTTCGATGGGGTCCTATGGGGGGTTCTTGGGGTCTTCCACATCTCCTCCTAAACCACTGGACCGATTTCAACCAAACTTGGCACAAATATTTTACGCAACGGGAGAACCAACATAGGATAGGTGTTTTTTTCGATATGATACTTCGGGGGGTCCTTTGGGGTCTTCCACATCTCCTCCTAAACCACTGGACCGATTTCAACCAAACTTGGCACAAAAATTTTACGCAACGGGAGAACCAACATAGGATAGGTGTTTTTTTCGACGGGGTCCATTGGGGGGTCCTTTGGGGTCTTCCACATCTCCTCCTAAACCACTGGACCGATTTCAACCAAACTTGGCACAAATATTTTACGCAACGGGAGAACCAACATAGGATATGTGTTTTTTCGATATGATCCTTCGGGGGGTCCTTTTGGGGGTCCTTTGGGGTCTTTCACATCTCCTCCTAAACCACTGGACCGATTTCAACCAAACGTGGCACAAATATTTTACGCAAAGGGAGAACCAACATAGGATAGGTGTTTTTTCAATGGGGTTCTTTTGGGGGTTCTTTGGGGTCTTCCACATCTCCTCCTAAACCACTGGACCGATTTCAACCAAACTTGGCACAAATATTTTACGCAACGGGAGAACCAACATAGGATATGTGTTTTTTCGATATGATACTTCGGGGGGTCCTTTGGGGTCTTCCACATCTCCTCCTAAACCACTAGACCGATTTCAACCAAACTTGGCACAAATATTTTACGCAACGGGAGAACCAACATAGGATAGGTGTTTTTTCGATGGGGTCCTTTGGGGGTCCTTTGGGGTCTTCCACATCTTCTCCTAAACCACTGGACCGATTTCAACCAAACTTGGCACAAATATTTTACGCAACGGGAGAACCAACATAGGATAGGTGTTTTTTCCGACGGGGTCCTTTGGGGGGTCCTTTGGGGTCTTCCACATCTTCTCCTAAACCACTGGACCGATTTCAACCAAACTTGGCACAAATATTTTACGCAAAGGGAGAACCAACATAGGACAGGTGTTTTTTCGATGGGGTCCTTTGGGGGTCCTTTGGGGGGTCCTTTGGGGTCTTCCACATCTTCTCCTAAACCACTGGACCGATTTCAACCAAACTTGGCACAAATATTTTACGCAACGGGAGAACCAACATAGGATAGGTGTTTTTTTCGATATGATACTTCGGGGGGTCCTTTGGGGTCTTCCACATCTCCTCCTAAACCACTGGACCGATTTCAACCAAACTTGGCACAAATATTTTACGCAAAGGGAGAACCAACATAGGATAGGTGTTTTTTCGATGGGGTTCTTTTGGGGGTTCTTTGGGGTCTTCCACATCTCCTCCTAAACCACTGGACCGATTTCAACCAAACTTGGCACAACTATTTTACGCAACGGGAGAACCAACATAGGACAGGTGTTTTTTTCGATACGATCCTCTGGGGGGTCCTTTGGAGTCTTAAAAAACTAACTTATTAGATCTGGTTACTATGGCAACCCAATGGAATAGATTCTGTTCTAAATATATTATCGCATTAAATTGAAGACCACGCGAACGAAGTCTTTATATATTATATATATACAAACACTTTCTTTCTTTGAGTGGCATTGCAACGCATGCCGGGTACTCGCTAGTACTTTATAAGTTCAGTTACAAAATCGTACTGATGTTAGATTTTAAATCTAACTTCGTTCAAAATAGTTTAAAAAATTCGCGTCTCGGACTGGCATAGCGTACCTCCGCGACTATGGTTTGTTATGAGAGAGCGAATAGCTCTCCTGGGCTTCTATTTATATCCACTCAGAAAACTGCACCTGTCGATTCAGGAATCAGCCTGTCGACATTTGAAACATGGTGTGACAGTCCCCACTCTCATCTCATTTCACATAATTGCACTTTTTTTTGCCAATCACACTGTTTAACGCAGATTTCACATCGATAAAATAGTGTCTCATTTAATGACTTATGAGATGTGGAATTATCATGATGCTCACACTACTAGTATAATTATGATGCATTAAAAATCGCACTGTACTCACATAGATTGTCCGTATTACATACAATTCGCACTGCACTCGTGTCCGGTTTTTACATATTTTTAGAAGTTTTTACCTTCTCACTAACATTTATGGTTTTCTTAAAAATAATTATTTTCTTAATTTGTCATTGACTTGAGGGGTGAGATTGCAACTTTCAGGATCAGACAGGCTTCATGCACACACATTATTTACTTGTATACACACATGCAGTGGTAATTGCGTGATGTTTGCCTGTTGGTTCCTGCTTGAAAACCAGCTTCCAATCTCACACCTGCTCGTCTATTATATATTATTGAAATTAACTAAAATATTTACAATATATTATGTATGCGCATTACAGCCTTTGCTTGTATTGTCGTAAAATAGTTCGGCGAATTTCCGAACTACTGCTTTTCTAGGGAAGTGTCCTGTAGGAATTATTGACCATCTCTTGGCCTGATGGCGATGGGGGAGCGCTGCGGAATACTGCTTTGCCGATGTTTGCTGGATGCTAATATCAACATTTCGACACTACCTCTCTCTCGGCTGTTCGAGGACCCTGTAAAGTATTTGTAGGCCATCAGGACATATAACTACCCCGAAATATCTCTTTGCCTCGTAACACCGAGACCACACACACACACACACACACACACTGTCACAATTTTATAGACATTACTATTCTGTTACCAGCAATATGGTTCTGTGTCATAAACGAGCTTGCAAAACATTTTTCTTTTTCATTATTATATACAACATTTAGAACATCTACATCAAATTACGGTTACAATTATTTTTACTTTTGCTTTTACTTTTACTTGAATAGGTGTGAATTAGGTTATTAGCTTTACTTTAAATATCTCAAGTCGTGAAGTACAAAAATCGCCACATGTTCACATATCTACCGGAAGCAACCTTCAGAAACACACATCCACGATTAACAGGGACACAAATAAAAATTAACACACAAAATTTTCCTTATTACATTAAATACATAACCCCCTTATTGAATCAATAGTGAATAAAGTAATTACCTGAGACACTTTATGGAATTACGATCTCATTATGAACAGATTCTTCGCCCTGCCGCCAGACCTCAAGTAGCCAGTCGAAGTATTAGGATGAAAATGGGAGAGAAATGCATGTGTATGGAGCCCAACAAACCTAGTTCCGGATTGTTAAGTTTTGCTTAAAACAGCTGATTGGTTACTGTATTACTTCGCTGCGGAGTTCCACAGCCTCGCTAACTTGTGTCCCGGCAGCGGTCAAGGCCGATATATAGCAGAGCTCCTGCCTTCCAACTGCACAACCTTTGTCCTGATATTTAGCCAGCTGTGTCGGCATGAAATATGGCCAGGGAGTTTAAATTTAAAATTTTCCCCGGCACAAAACGTCTTTGTTTATACTATATGCCCTTTCCATCTTATGAATCCTTTCTTCTATAGCAGATTTTTCTAAACCATTCTCTTGAATTGTTTCTCCTACATACTTAAATTGTGGAATTTTTTTTCGTATCTGCCATCTAAGGACCACATGCCAATTTCAATTCTTTACTCTTTGTTCTTTCCTTTTTTCCAATATTACTTCATCTTCTCACTGTGTCTCTTCTTCCTGTCTTCAGTCCACTTTGAACCTGTGTTTTTCTCTCTCCTACCCTGGACTCCCTCCATTTTTAACACCTTTGTCCAAAAAACTTCTCCTTCTATTGCTTCTTCAGCATGTATATTATTTTTTTCTAAATCTTTTTGGACTTCTTTAATCCAACTTGATGTTGACTTCTTCCCCCACAGATATTTAAAGATCTGCTTTGTCAATCTATTGTCATCCATTCTATATAAATGTCCAAAAAATAATAGTCTTCCTTTTTCTCATTGTTTCTGTTATATTTTCTATACTTTGATATATTTCGTCATTACTTCTTAATTTCCAATCTTCTGAAGTTTTTCGTGGGCCTAATATTTTCCTAATAATTCGTCTTTCCAATATTTCTAGTTTGTCTAAATTATAATTCAATGCTAGACATTCACTTGCATATAGGCATTCTGGCTTCACTACTTTTGGAATTATTATTATTATTATTATCATTATTAAAGTTTGGAATTATTATTATTAAATAATTTTTTAATCTGTATCTCAAATTAGTTTTATAAATATTATTTTATATTTTTGAAGTAGGTTTTTGCAGCCAGTGTCAGTGGATGTACAATTTCCTGGGCTGTTAGGTGGATGCCCATCATAGAGGTTACAATTGTTATTATCAAATGTTTCAACTGTGTTCATGGCAGTCATCTTCAGGATAAAAGTCTGCTTAGATCCTGCAGCACAGATTGATGATGATCATACCTGTAGAGAGGTATACGACTAATTTCTTTTGTTGCAATGCTGGAATGTCACTGTTGTCGAATCTTAGCATTCCGTCAAGGAAAATCCAGCAGTATTTTGTAGAGTTATTTTGTGCAGCTGCATAGAGAGGCCATCAAGATCTGTAAACATGGCAGTAGTTTTATAAGACGATAGGAGAGAGTCTGGTGCTGAATAAATCCTTGTTCCTGGGTTTAAAAAGCACTCAAACAATGGAACCAACAGAATGAAGCCACACTCTGGCTGGACAATATTGTGATCAGAAGCCAACATTGTGCTGAGAGAAATATACATAAGGTGACTATGCATCACGATCATTGTCTACATCGACTGTTGGATTGGTATGGACCTTGGACATTGCTGAAGATGACTGCCATGGATGCAGTTTAAATTTTTGATTTAAATGTTTGACAATGGCAATTGTAGTCTTGACATTAGATCATAGCCTAACAGCCTGAAAAATTTCCAGCCATTAGTTGTTTATTATATGTAGTCTATAGGTAGCATGTTTAAATGTATAGTAATGTGTACGTTACTGTGAATAATGTGTTATCTTATTGTTACGACGGTCTACTCGATCGTCGTAGGTACAGTGGAAAACAACAAAATATACAGTACAAGAAAACAATTAAGTCACTAATCACACCTTTAATTTTTCCAGTTAAACAATTCGTAATTAACAACACAGTGTCTACAACAAATCAAATGAAAATTGTTCACACGCAATAAAATGTCCACTAATATTAAAATTCAATTGTATTACAATTATACCGTCCGATTATAAAACGCAACACTTCACTAATAACTACTTGAACGTACACAGAAATAACTCGAACCGCTCTGTAAATATATCGCACTAATACTCTCGAACCGCACAGTCAAAAATTCGCCTAATACTAAACTGAACGTCGTTGAGTACCGGTATTTATAGCCAGTCGAATATCTAGACGATTCCTAATTGCGTCGTAGTGTGCGTATGAACTACGTAATTAACTGCGGCCTTGACACAGTCCGTGCGCCATAGCGAAGCCCGGCACAGTCGAGAAGATTCTCGCAAAATGCGTCTACAATCACGTACGCCACTTACATTCTGGATCTCTCTGGAACGTTCGATAAAACTTAGATTGTTCTGTGACTTCGTAACACTGTCTCCTCTTTAAGCCTGTTCGTCCCGAACTGGCAAACCGTCTCTAAAGTTGTACTTAGCCAGACGATCTAGGTGGACGACCTTGAACTTTCGCTACCCTTCCTGTTGAATCCGATAAACAACATCGTTAATTCTTTTTTTCACAGTGTAGGACCCTTCCCAGTTAGACTGAAGCTTAGGTAAGCGACCACGAGGGCGCTTTGGATTGAACAACCAGACCTGATCTCCTTCTTGGAAACTCACACTATTGCTGCGAATGTCATACCGAGTTTTCATTTTATCACTGGCAATCTTCAGCCGTCCTCTTACCAAGCGATTCATTTCTCGCAGTTGGTTTTCTAATTGCGAGGAATAGTTCTTTGGCTATTGGGACTGAGTCTCAGGTGATCGAAACATCAAGTCCCCATGAAGACGAATCTCCCCCCAAACACCAATTTTGCTGGAGTCATGCCGGTTGTGTCGTGTACTGATGACCTATACGCCATAAGGAATAATGGTATACGTTGGTCCCAGTCTGTTTGGTTCTCGTCAACAACTTTCGAAAGATGCTGCTCAAGTGTCCTGTTGAATCTCTCAACCATCCCGTCCGACTGAGGATGCAGAGGCGTTGTCCTGGTCTTTCGAATTCCGAGTAGACGGCATAATTCTTTAAACACTCCTGATTCGAAATTTCTCCCTTGATCCGTATGGATTTCCATAGGGGCTCCATAACGGCAACAGAAGTTGTGAACTAACTGCTTTGCCACAGTGGTAACCTCTTGATTTGGAATTGCGTAGGATTCCACCCACTTAGTAAAGTAGTCACCTACAACCATGATGTACCGGTTTCCATCGTCAGTAACTGGGAATGGTCCAGCGATGTCTATGGCAATTCTCTCGAAAGGTAGTCCAACGTTATACTGTCTCATTTTTCCCCTGCTTCTGGTTTGTGGGCCCTTGCTTGCAGCACATATTTCACACGTCCGAACCCATTCCTCTACGTCGTGGCGAAGATGAAGCCAATAGAATCGCTTCCATACTTTTGTATGGATCGGTCCAATGTCTTCATCAGTCATCTGTTATTGTCGACAGTCTTGTGTTGTCCAGCCGTCAGCCAGGAAATCTACAGTGATGGCTTGAACATGTTCGTTTGATTTTTGTTCTTCCTTTCTGTGGCAATGTCGGCAGTCTTCCGGGCACGGTCTTCGTGATAAGCCATCTGCATTACCATGGAGGCGCCCCCGCCGATGTTGTACCTTGAAGTTGTACTCTTGCAGACTTTCGAGCCACCTTGCCAACTGTCCTTCCGAATTTTTAAATCTCAAGAGCCATGCAAGCGCGGCATGGTCGGTACGTAGTGAAAACTCTCTCCCATAGAGGTATTTATGGAAGTGCTCCAAAGCTCTGACAATTGCCAACAACTCTCTCCTTGTAACACAATAATTTCTCTCTGGTTTAGAAAGCGTCTTGCTGTAATACGCTATTACTCGTTCTTCACCGTTCTGCACTTGAGACAAAACTGCTCCTAGACCAGTATTGCTTGCGTCTGTGTCTACGATGTACTTCCCTTCGGAAGCTGGAAAAGCGAGAATTGACTGGGAACATAATGCAATTTTCAAAGTCCTAAATGGTTGGCCACACTCTCTCGACCACTGGAAGTTTCGTTTATTTTCCGTTAGCTCAGTAGTGGTTTAGCAATAGTAGCGAAGCCTTTCACAAAACGTCGGTAATATGAGCATAGCCCCAGGAAACTCCGAACTTCGTGTTTACTCTTCGGAACTGGCCAGTCTCTTACGGTGTCTACTTTATTAGGATCCATGCTAACACCCGATGCCGAAACCAGATGGCCCAGATACTGTACTTCGTTCTGGAATAGAGAACACTTCTTTGGGCTCAGCTTCAGTTGTGCACCGTGAATTCTAGTCAGAACTTCCTTAAGGTTTTCCAAATGGTCTTTGAAAGTCTTCCTGATCACTATGACATCGTCTAAGTAAACAAGGCAAGTTTTCCACGTCAGGCCTCGGAGTATCAGGTCCATCAATCTCTCAAATGTTGCCGGTGCATTACAGAGTCCAAATGGCATGACTTTAAATTGGAATAAGCCACTTGGGGTAGAGAAAGCGGTCTTTTTCTCGTCTTCTTGATGAAGACCCACTTGCCAATATCCACTCTTCAGGTCCAGTGTGGAAAATCACTGTGCTCCGGACAACGTGTCGAGTGTATCGTCAACGCGAGGTAATGGATAGCAGTCTTTCTTTGTAACGTCATTTAACCTCTGGTAGTCTACGCGGAAACGCAGTCCACCATCCTTCTTCGCTACCAGCACTACAGGAGAAGACCAAGCACTTGACGAAGGTTCGATTACTCCCTCTGTCAACATGTCCTGTACTAACCGAGAGACATTTCCTCTTGTTTAGATAATGAAGGCCTTCGAGGAGGTTGGCGTATCGGTGTTGTGTCCCCGGTATTGATGCGATGTTGCACAAGAGAGGTTCTTCCCAGTGACTGTCCCCGAACTGCAAAACAGTCTTTGAATTCGTGTAAAAACTGTCTGAGTTCTTTTACCTCACCACTTGAGAGGTCGTTAGAAGACCTGTTCAATAATTCTTGTAGTTCCTCTGGTAATTTGGAAGTATCCGAAGAAATGGATCTTCGTTGCGTTATTCCGGCTACCCAGGCCACAGGAGTCAATTTGCCTAGGAGCGTATTGCTTTGTAAAGTGATAGCTTGATCCAAAATATTCGCCACTCTAATAGGTACATTTCCGGTTTCGTCAGGTTTTACTAAACTTCTGGCAATTAGTATGCCCGGTGTGCTGACTACCTGGGGTTGGAATATAGAGCACTGGTTGCCCGTAGTATCTACTTCGGTTCTAACCATGATGATTTTTTCAGAGTTTGGCGGAACAGTTACGGCCACTTGGTTTATGACGTCCATCGATTTTTCTGCTGTCGTCATTGTTGAAAACATTACCTCTTCACCTCCGATTCTCAAGACATTGTTTTTGAAGTCGACTATAAATCCGTATGCGTTCATAACGTCCAAACCAAGAATTGCTTCATCCACAATGTCTGCAACAAGTACTTGATGATTAAACTCAGGTCGACCGAGGCGTAGATGTATCTCCACTTTTCCATACACTTTTACAGGCCGTCCAGTAGCTGTTCGCAAGCTGCAAGAGCACCAGATTGGCTTGAGATCTTTCAGCACGTCGGGGCGCACAATAGAAACTGTAATCGAGGTTGGCCTTTCTTGAACAAATCCGGTAACTACCAAGCTCCCGCTGTTTTTCTGAAGTGTAGATATTGCGTATTGTCTAGGGGCTTCGTTCCTCCAGTTAGTCAGCACACGCCCCGTTGTACCGACTATTGCTCGTTTCCCTGCTGCTGAATTGTAACCCGACAATCTTGTTTTAGATGTCCAGGTTTCCCACATCTATAACACTTCGGTCTTCCATCCTTTCTTATTTTATTCTGTGGCGCCGACCGGTGAGTCTCTGTACCTTGTTCTTCTTCCTCATCGTCTGTGCCGTCGCGATCTTTTAGCGCGCACTTTATGACTTGTCCAACCAGACGCTGATTTGGCGGCCTCAAATTGCAAAGCATGTAGCAGTGCGTCCGCACTGTTCAGTGTCTTGCCATTCGTAACACTTGCTGTAGCTCGTTATCTCGGACACCGGCAGTAAACGTCTGCATCGCAAAACTCGTTCGAAAATCTTCTGGCGCTTCAGGATAGGGCAGTCTAATTAGTCTGTCGATACTTGCTTCAAACTCTTGAAGACTCTTCCCGGAATGCTGTCGCCTTGCTCTCAACTGGGTGCAGTACACATCTCGAAAATGTTTATCACCATACCGTAATTCTAGAGCTTTTATCAACTCGGCATAGATGTTCTGGCTGTCAGGTGGCACTTTCTGTAGTAATTCTGCCGCGGGTCCTTTTAATGCAAGAACAAGTGAGACTGCCTTGTCTTTCTCTGCCCAATATTTGCGCATGCAGCAGCTTCAAATTGGCGGAGGTACGTTGCCCAGTGACTGCTTCCGTCAAAGGTTGGAGCTTTGACATGAACTGTCCGTACTGCAAGCAAAGTGACTTTCTCTATTAACTTATTTTCTGTGTCTTTTTCTGTCTTTATCACTGGTACAGTCTGTTCAGAAATTTGTTTTGGTTGAATCTTTATGCACTGTTCAACTTCACTTTTAATTTGTTCTCTTATGTTTGCCATTGAGTTTTCTACTGCAGATATTTTTGTTGACATAGCTTCTTCCACAGTCAAGACAGATTTTTCTACTTCAGCTATTTTTAATCTCATTGATTCTTGTACCTCCGATATTTTAGTAACTTGTTTATTAAGCTCACCTCATAGGAGACCCAATTCTGCGGTACTATGTTCTTGCATCTGTTTCTGCTCCTGTATTATTGCTTTGATGTCTTCTGTTACACGCTTCCGTTCCTCTGCCTCCTGTCGTTGTCGTTCCTCTGTCTCTAGCAGGAGAGTTTTCTGTCTCGCTTCCTCTTTCTCGTCTTGTCGTTTTTCTGCTTCTTCCGCCTCCTGTCTGCGTTTTTCATCCTGTCGTTTCTCCGTCTGTAACAGCAGGGACTGTAAATTTTCCATCATCTGACTGGCATCCATTGTTTACCGATTAATTACGAATTACACTCGTCTTGTACAAAGTGTCCACTGTTTCCACTGTTAACCGTTTTATCCCAGTTCTGACACCACTGTTACGACGGTCTACTCGATCGTCGTAGGTACAGTGGAAAACAACAAAATATACAGTACAAGACAACAATTAAGTCACTAATCACACCTTTAATTTTTCCAGTTAAACAGTTCGTAATTAACAACACAGTGTCTACAACAAATCAAATGAAAATTGTTCACACGCAATAAAATGTCCACTAATATTAAAACTCAATTGTATTACAATTATACCGTCCGATTATAAAACGCAACACTTCACTAATAACTACTTGAACGTACACAGAAATAACTCGAACCGCTCTGTAAATATATCGCACTAATACTCTCGAACCGCACAGTCAAAAATTCGCCTAATACTAAACTGAACGTCGTTGAGTACCGGTATTCATAGCCAGTCGAATATCTAGACGATTCCTAATTGCGTCGTAGTGTGCGTATGAACTACGTAATTAACTGCGGCCTTGACACAGTCCGTGCGCCATAGCGAAGCCCGGCACAGTCGAGAAGATTCTCGCAAAATGCGTCTACACTCACGTACGCCACACGCTTACATTCTGGATCTCTCTGGAACGTTCGATAAACACGTAGATTGGTCTGTGATGTCGTAACATTATTAATGTTTGTTATTGTTGTTAATAACATTATATTATCAATATTTGTTATTTATATTGTGTATAGGCAAAATGTGATACATGTTGGGGGGGGGGGCAGAAAGTGTTCCTTGAGTGAATAATGTCCTGCTACATAACTCCTCTGAAAAGACGTGGGGAACAATTTTATAACCTCTCCTGTACCTGCAAGTATTGTGGCCTACACTTGTCATATTCGGAACAGGGGATCTCTTATATATTGAGTAGACATGTCTGAATATAGCCACTGTTCATATTATGTACATGCACATACACGTTGCTGTTTTTAAATGCAAAAATTCATGTACATAGACATCTCCTCCCCTCTCTCTCTTTCTCTCGCTATAATGTATCAGGCGCAGATCCACAGAGGGGGAAATGGGGGAAATTTCCCTCCCCAAATGGTCACGTCACAGGAAAGTTTTTGTCGTTTCATGAATGTGAATATGATTTAAAAATCATATCACAGTATGTAAGTTCATGGTTTTACACTAAAATTACTTTAAATTGTAACTGCACCTTACCAGCATGCTTAATTTTTGTTTAATAGATAACCTAAATGATTAGTGTTTATTTTAAACTGTACGTGAATATTATTAAAACAACACTGTACTAATAAACACAAATGTGAAATAATTCTTATACAGTAATAAATCTATTATGTTGAAAATAACAAACTGTATTTTATCTTCACTCGTTACTATCATTTATACTTTAGATCTTTAAAGAATGGTCTAACTTTTCAAAATACTCCCCAGAGTCAACACTTTCCTCCCCCAAAACTGTTTGCTGGATCTGCCCCTGAATGTATCCACTACTTCCCTCCACTTATAATGTTTACCCTCCACTGTCCTTCCAGCAGGACCCTAATGTAGGCCTACAATTAAAAAAGAGAAACATTTTTATTTCAGTTGTGGCCCATTTGCTGGTTTGCGATACACTCTCGACATTTTCATAAATCGCTTTCTTCCAATCATTTAAGGAATTCTTAGGTAATTTGTCAAGGTGCTCTGCTTATTTGTCTCAACTAAGTTTACGACAGTTTTTATTAACTTATAAATTAATACGTGACAGGAATTTCTTCGCTGTGTAGATGCACTCAAACAATTCAGTCTTAACAGTATGTGCTACACTAATCATTCTTAATAATTTATTTTTCACAAGTAATGTTTACCTATTTTAGTGATTTGAGACATACCTTATTGAGTAGGCAGTGAGAATTTACACGCATTGAACAATTGAACAAAACAACAATGGCAATCACCATCATTTATCCGTCCAAATCATCTTAAATATTTCCTAAATATCAATTCAAAGTATTAAAAAATTGAGCGTAATAAGTATATTTAAAAATAAAGAAATTAAAATAAATAAAAAGCCGTCATGTGAATGTAGGAGGTTAATGTAGTGTGTGTGTGTGTGTGTGTGTGTGTGTGTGTGTGTGTGTGAACCGCACACGAGCATATTGAGCATGAATTGTGAACTATTAATTTGTAATGGCTCAATATCGGAACTCTTTGTTACAGCATTGACTATGGGGTAGACGTGCCAGCTGTAGAGAAGGTTTGTAAAATACCTTTCTTAGGTTTCCTTGTATTGCACCCTAATTGCTCACTCAAGAAATTCTTTCTGCCCCCACATGTATCACTTTTTACCCATTTATAATATGAGTTTTGTTGATGAATAGTTGCTGACCATATGGGCTTTTTTATGTTGTACTTTACTGTGTAGATATAGTGGTGTCATCAAATGTGTAGAGGTTTCATTTGCAGTAGAGAGTCAAAAATCTGAACTAGTCAGGATTAGGGGGAGTTCGAATTATCGATTTTTTGAGATTTTCGAACATAACAAATCGACAGTAAAAGCATAGGCACAAAAGAAGTTGATTATACAATGTTCAAATGATAAGTGTGTATTGTAAGCTTACATGTAAATGAATGTTACTTATATATTGTGTAATTTGATACCAAAACATAAACATTGAGCACTATTATTGTAAAATATAATATACACAATATTTCTGTATCACTCATTATATTGTCCTACGTTTTTGTAGAAACTGACTTTATTACTGTGTATAAAACTGGTACAGTTCTGTTATAAGTGAAAATTAAATGAAAATTAATTTTGTGCTTTGACTCCATGCCTCTTGAGTAGTTTGGATTTTTGACTGTTCGGGTGACTAATGTTTGAATTTTTGATGTCCTACTGTATTAGGCACTCACCTATTTTGATTTCCACCTTGATCTTATTGTATTTCTGCTTTATATCTTAATGTGTTTGATGGCAGCCTAATTCCTTCCAGAAATTCATGCCATTTTATACAGTTCAGTTTAATTTTCTCATTTAGATTAAACAATTTAAGCTTTTCTCAATTTGTTTTGTCAATTTCTTTTCATGTATCTTTTCTTTTTTGTCTATAAATCTTCTTAGAACCTCACACCATCTACTACAGTTCTTCATTCTGATACTTCTGTTCCAACCCAAATTTCTCTTCCGTACATGAATGTGAACACTTTCAGTGTTGTATAGAACCTTAACATATCACTTTCCTAATTTTATTTTTTAAACATCTGCAAATAGTGTCACATATGTTATTAGTAGATCCAATTTCTTGATATTGGACTGTGCTTTAATTCAAAGTGTATAAATAATTAATATAATTAAGACATACCCAAGGATTTCATTAACATAACTGCAAAATACTTTCATTGTGTTTCGCCTCCAAGCTGCCAATAACCTAAAGTATTTTCTCTTGATTTTAGTTACTATTTATTTGTACAGCTTATTCTGAATTCTTATCAGCTGGCCAGAAGTAATTTTAAAATTTTCTTTGAGATATGAACTGTTTTACTGTGCTCCAGTCACCTTTTAGGCTGTTAGTGGTTTATAAACGTCAATAGAATAACACTACACTTATATCCTGGCACACATGTCTGACTCTTCATTCTGCCTTTGTAGGTGCTACTTTTATTAAAGTTAATGTATTATACTACAGTTTAATGTATGTGTTATGTAATGCAGAATCTGAGACTCTAAATGTTGAACATTGATGTTTTTACAATGAGAGAGAAATGTTTTCATTCTGGACATGTTCTAAATTGAATTTTTCAGTTTTTAGTGCATTGTGAGTTTGCTTCTTGAAAAGTAAATGGAAAATTATAAGATTTTTTAAATAAAGAAAAATCAATGTAATCTAAATTACAGTTTTTATTTTTGAATTGTGATTCAGTCATTTCCTGAATACTTTAAGAAACAAGATGTAAATTAGCTGTTAATTTTAAAGTAATTATCTTTGTGCTGATACATTAAAAAGGCGATAAGCTACTTTGCACACACTAAAGAGGAATTACATTATTAAATGTAACATACAAATTTCTATCTGGTTTTATAAATAATAGGTTGGCTAAATTCAGTGAGGAAATTGTGGGTGAGTATCAGTCTGGCTTTCGACCTGATCGCTCAACCTCCGATCATACATTCACATTACGACTAATACAAAAAAAAGCGTACAATTATGACATAGACTTACATATACTATATATAGACTTCAAACAACTTTCTGATAGTGTTAACAAAAAAGAAATGCTAAACGATCTTCACATCTTGGAAATACCACCTAAATATGTAAGACTAATAGAAGCGACTTTGGCTGGTTCCAAAGCTGCAGTAAGAGTTAATGGAGAGTTAACCACTACTTTTGGTATTGACATGGGTGCAACAAGGAGATTCACTCTGCACTACGTTGTTCAACCTAGTTCTGGAGGCAGCCATTCGAAAACTAGGTGTTTCTGGATACATTGGCATGAAAACCACACACTGATTACATAGCTATTTTCAGCAGAAATAAAAGAGGGCTGGAGGAAAATCTACTAACACTAGATAGTCAAGTGCAAAAAAGAGGCTTAAGGATAAATGAAGCCAAGACCAAATACATGGAACTTCAACGGAATGTCACAAACAACCAGGCATATCAGTCAGTTGGCAATTATACATTTGAACGTGTCCAACAATTTTGTTATTTAGATTCACCAATTACTCAGAACAACTCCTGCAGCAATGAAATAAAGTCCCTACTCTTATGAAAAGCTTTTAAAATCCAGGATGTTAAACAAACAACTTAAGCTGACTGTATACAAAACCCTTATACGACTGGTAGTAATATATGGATGTGAAGCTTGGACATTAACCAGCACAGACAAGCAGCATCTGCGAATATTTGAATGAAAAGTCTTGCAAAAAATCTTTGCACCTCTGAATCATTGGACGAATGAATCATGAACTAGACCAACTGATTCAGGGTGCTGACATAGTTCGGTTTATTAAGAGTAGAAGGCTTGAGTTGGTGGGCCACATAAGGGGAATGGATGACAAGAAAAATGGCTAACAGAATTGCAGATTGTAGACCGGTAGGAAGAAGAAACAGAGGAGGACCCAGAAAGAGATGGTTGGATGTCATGGAGGATGATCTGATATGTATGAATGTGAGGGGATGAAGACGGATGTGTAATGAGAGGGTGGAATGGAAGAACGTCATTGAATAGACTAAAAACCACACTGGGTTGTAACGGCAGGAAAAGAAAGAAGAATTATCTTTATAATTATATAGTTCTTTATAACTTTATTATAACATAATAATTAATTAAATGGTTATAAGGATACAGGGAATATAACTCCATCCATTGTGTTACTGTAAAACGAATATTGACAATATAAGTTAAAGTAAAATCACATTTATGATCAAATTTTATTGTACTATATTTTAATTAGTTATTTTTAAAATGAAGAACTGAATTAAGTCTTCCTTTGTGAAAGTATTATGAAGCTAAACTAATATTTATCCTGAAAAATACAACTATGGTTCAGATTACAGTGCTGGTTATACTACATATAACATATACCACAACAATATTGTTACAATAGGAGAGGTCTTTATACAAATTTTGTTTAAGATGGAGGGGAGAGGAAGTAGTCTTTGCAATATACCTTGTGTTATTATGAATAATGCTATATTTTTTCTTATCGTTTTTAGTACTGAATCATAAAAATTATTACTTTATTACTTCAGATACATGTAGAGAGCTTTTATGATTAATTTGGTGCCAGTGTTAATAATCACTTTTATTACATATTGTTTTATTTTAACAAAAATCATTATAAAAAACATTGCTGTTATAAAGTGGTCTGTTTGAAAATTAGTTTTTGCTGTGGTTTCAAAAATAGAAGTGATCACTAGAACAAGTGAATTGTTTTTTCCTCTTAGCCCAAATAAAACATTTTCATAAAATGTATTATCAATTGTAGGCTATTGAGTAGTAACCTTGACACATATTTCTCGCTTCTGTATTCCCTCGTCACAGACCTGTATGTGTTCTGCACATATAGTAGATTGAACCATCTTTCTGTGTTCTCTGAGTGTATGCCTACCAATTTTTTTTTAATTTAATATTATTTGTTGTAGTCTTATTTAATTCAGTATTTTTCTTCATCCTGATTAGGGTTGTTTATTTTCTGTTAATACTAATCAGCTTGCTTTTTTAGACTTTATTTTTCAGGAAGTTGTGTTTTAACTTTCCGATATACTTATGTTGTTATGTTTTTGTTACCTCCAGGGAAAAATCTATATATTAATACGTGAAGAGAAAACTTTGTACCCCTTTTTAAGCATATTGCGCGCACGGAGGAGTGTGAGATTTGGCATAGTTAAAGTTTATATGGAGAAGGAGTGCAGAAAGCTAAAATTTATATATAATATGTGTTACAAATACATTAAATTAAATAAAATAAAACATTCATTTCCACTTGAAAATTCATTTAAACTTTTTCAAACAATGGTAATTGTTAAAAATAAAATAATTTTGTTGCCAGGCAACAATAGTCTGTGGAGTGTATGTCAAGGCAAAAAAGCATGTATTTTATATTTTGTATATTAGATATCTGTGTTTTATATATTAATGTGCAGTTGAAAGTGAAATACAGCTTGCTTAATACTGACAGATTGACTGAATGAGCTGTGAATTTTGTGTGATTTCAAATGTTCCTTTTTCAATAGTCTGTGGAGTGTATGTCAAGGCAAAAAAGTGTTTATTTTATATTTTGTATATTAGATATCTGTGTTTTATATATTAATGTGCAGTTGAAAGTGAAATACAGCTTGCTTAATATACACCTGTTGCAAAAGGAAAATTTTGTAGCAGCAGTTTGAATTGACATACTCTCGCCTAATTATTATTGGTGGTTTCAAAAAAGTGAGTACATTTTATTTTTAAATTAAACCCTGTCTAATCTTAGTTTCAGTAATTTCATTACATGTTTTTTTTTACATTCAGATATTCGCACCTACTTCCATTATGCCTCGACATAGAACATTGACGGGTCGGAGTGAGAGACAAAGAAGAAGGAATATATATTCGCGTGAAAGTCAAAATGATAATAGACCAAATGCAAATTTAAATAGTGTAAATAGTATAACATTGACGGGTCGGAGTGAGAGACAAAGAAGAAGGAATATATATTCGCGTGAAAGTCAAAATGATAATAGACCAAATGCAAATTTAAATAGTGTAAATAGTATACAAAATGATGAAATTATTTTGAGGGATACATTTAAATGCGCACTGAATGTCATTCCAAGAAATTTTAATACTTTTGATTGTGGATTAATGCATTTACAATGCAGGTTTTGCAATGCAAAACATTTCGAATCTGAGGTCACTTTAGGTGAAAGGACTACATTCACTTCATGTTGTCATAAGGGTAAAGCAATATTACCGGCCTTAAGTCAAAATGAATACTTTAAATCATTGTATGATGGACTTACTTCAAATGAACCTTCAATAAAAATTAATTCAAAAAATTATTTTGAAAACATTCGTAAATACAATTCATCATTTGCTATGGTTAGCTCAGAAGCTAAAATTTCGGATACAGTTACGCGTGGAGTGTATCATTTTAAAATACATGATGTTTTTTATCACAGATCAGGTCCAATGACTGCTGGATATGGTCGCTCACCATGTTATGCGCAATTATATTTTTATGATGTTGACACTGCTGTCAATTATAGATTACGTGAACACTATAATCAAACATGCAATAACAATATAATGCGCGAAATCTCTCTTGAATTGGAACGCATTAATCCTTTCGTTCGGTCATTCATTGCAATGAAAGATCATTGTCAGAGAGTTGAAAATCAAAATAAAGAAATTTGTATGCTCATTAAAGTAAATCGTGATTTAGATCTACGCCGTTATAATGATGCAGTTCAAACTGATGTAGCAGTAATATTTAGTACAGTTGATGGTGAGCCACCCTTTGAACGAAATATGGTTTCGTTTTCAAAAGTTAATGGTACCATTAAAAATATCTCTGTTTTGGATTCATCATTGGACCCTTTAGCGTATCCATTACTTTTTCCAAATGGTGATACTGGGTGGCATATCAATATTTCTCATAATGTACCAACTACATCTAATTCAAGTGCGCCCAGAAATAAATTAACCATGCTTCAGTATGCAGCCTATCGACTTGCAATTAGAGAAGATTTTAGCATGTTGCACCATTCACAAAAATTATTTCTGCAGTGGATAGTTGATATGTATGTGAGAATAGAGGGCACAAGGTTACATTTCATTCAACAAAATCAAACAAGTCTTAGGTCTGAAGTTTACAACAATTTAACAGATTATTTAGAATTGAACCCCAATGCCAATAATGTTGGCCGTAGAGTAATTCTACCATCTTCATTCAATGGATCTCCAAGAAATATGTATCAGAATTATTTAAATGCAATGTCAATTGTACAACATTTCGGAAAGCCTTCTTTGTTTATTATAATGACTTGCAATCCAAGTTGGCCTGAAATAGTTAGCAATATTGGTGTAGGTGAGTCAGCTAATTTTCGACCTGATATTGTTGTGCGTGTATTCAAGTCCAAACTGAAAGCATTAATTGAGGGCCTTACACTAAAAAAAATCTTCGGTAAAGTTGAAGCACTCATTTATACAATTGAGTTTCAAAAGAGAGGATTGCCTCATGCTCACATTTTACTCTCTTTAAATGAGCAAGATAAAATTGTTAACGCTGCCGATATTGATAAAGTTGTATCTGCGGAGATTCCTAACATTCAAACACATCCTACATTACATGAATATGTTGTAAAACACATGATGCATGGTCCATGCGGTGTACTTAATCCAAATTCTGTATGTATGAGAGATGGAAAATGCACAAAAAATTATCCAAAATGATTTAATGAATTTACATGTGAATCATTAAATGGATATCCATTATACAGAAGGCGTGATAATGGTATTAATGCTGAAGTTCGCAGTAGTTGCCTCGACAATCGTTATGTTGTACCATACAATCCGTATTTACTTGCCAAATTTAATTGCCATATAAATGTTGAAGTATGCACTACAGTTAAAAGTGTTAAATACATTTATAAATACGTGTATAAAGGCTATGACAGTGCATCTGTTGAATTAGGTTCAGAGAGAAATGAACCAGGTCAAGAAATACAAATTGATGAAGTTAAAAATTTTTTAAATGGCCGTTATGTCGGATCAACTGAAGCTGTATGGCGCATCTATGAATTACCAATGCATTTTCAATCACATGTCATCGTTAGATTTGACATTCATTTACCGCGTAGACAGAATGTTTACTTTCGAGAAGGGCAAGAACGTCAAGCAATTGAAAATGCAAGAAAAACAAAATTATTAGCATTTTTTGAATTGAATCGATCAGATCCATCAGCGCATGAATATAAGTATATTGAAATTCCTTTGCATTATGTGTGGGAAGATTCCCGAAAAAAATGGAAGAAGAGAAGGCGTGGAGGTGATAAAATCATTACACGCATATATGTAGTATCATCAAAAGACATCGAACTTTTCCATTTACAATTGCTTTTATTACATGTCTGTGGTCCAAAATCATTTGAGGATGTTAGAACATACAATGGAATTATACACACTTCTTTTGTTGAAGCGTGCCATGCTCGCGGCATTGCTTCAAATGATAATGAATGGCGCGAATGTTTAAATGAAACAAAAGAATTACATTCACCAAAACAAATGCAAAATTTATTTGGTTACATTTGTGCATTAAATGTGCCAGCCAATGCATTGGCGTTATGGAATGAATTTAAAGTATATCTTAGTGAAGATTTTTTGAGAGATTACAACGAAGAAGTATCTTTAATACAGCTCTATTAGAAATTGAAGATATTTTACATGTTCATAATTTGTCATGTCAAGAACTTGGTTTACCAGTTCCCACGTATTCGCAGAGAACAAACGAAGCAAATGCTATTGATCCATAGAACAAGAGTTTCTGTTTTCTGAGCATTATGAAACTGGAAATATTGAACAGCGTAATCTAATTGATCGTGTGATTCGTGAAGTTTTGCATCATGTTACTGGATCTAATGTTTTTTGTTTAACCGCTCATGCAGGTTGTGGAAAAACATTCACACAAATAGCAATCATTCACAAATTAAATTCGCTTAATCTTAGTTGCATTGCAACAGCGTTCAGTGGCATAGCTTCAACTCTATTACTTGGAGGTAGAACTTTACACAATGTGTTTAAATTGCCTATACCCATTTTGGAAAATTCTGTAGCGAATATTACCGCAAATAGTAGCTATGGATGTTACATAAATTCATCATCATTGATAATTGTTGATGAAATTTCTATGTGCCCACTGCAAGTGTTGAAAATCATAGATAGATTATTGCAGGATCTATGCGATGAAAATGATAAACATAAACCGTTTGGAGTGAAAACGATACTTCTGTGCGGTGATTTTCGGCAAATCCTACCAGTCGTCCTACATGGATCACGTGCAACTTTAATTGAAAATTGTGTCACGAGTTGGCATAAATTTGTTTATTTTTATAAAGTAACGTTTATTCAAAATATGAGAGCCTTACCAAGTAAAATAGAATTTGTCAAATTCTTGAAAAAAGTTGGTAATGATGAAGCCCCACAATTCCCTCAGTTTGGTGAAAATATTATTGAAATACCTCAGCAATTAATAGGAGATGAAAATAATATTATTAATGAGGTGTATGGAAATATTTCCGAAAACATACTCTCAGGTAACATATTGAAGTCAGTTATTTTAGCACCTAAAAATGATGATTGTACTTTTATTAATACTGATATACTTAATCGAATACCAGGTGAACAGAAAACATATCATAGCTACGATAAAATAATGTGAGATGATGACAATGAAATGAATATCTAGCCAGTAGAGTTTTTGAATTCTTTGACTGTTAGTGGTTTGCCACCACATAAGTTAGTATTGAAAGTTAATTGCATCGTTTTACTGCTCAGAAACTTAAATACAAAGGAAGCATTAGTCAATGGAACAAGAATGCGCATCAATTGTATGCATCGTAATGCTATTGATTGCGAAGTTTTAACTGGAACCGCACGCAATAAGAGAATTTTGATTCCACGTATAAATTTAACATATTCCGGTACTGTTTTACCATTTAACTTTCAAAGAACTCAATTTCCAATTATACCTGCATTTGCGATGACAATAAATAAGTCTCAAGGACAAACATTCGAAAAAATTGGAATTTTATTGAGGCAGCCAGTTTTTACACATGGTCAATTGTACGTTGCAGGAAGTAGAGTTCGATCATTCGATGGTTTGAGATTTTATATTTCCGAATATAATGGCCAAGGGCATTTAGCAAATGATGAAAGAGTTTTTACAAAAAACATCGTTTACACAGAAGTTCTGAATCATTAAATTCACTTTCAAACTATTTTAAGTTCAATGGACAACATTTATTTTTTTAACCGCCCGGTTTTTTGATTTAATGAAAAATATGTGAAATAATACGAGGCACGTATTTTTATTTCATTTTTTATTTTGTATTAATTTTTTATTTAAATTTTATATAATTCGAAAAAGATAGGCAAAATAACTGTGTAGCCTTGGCGAAACCTGGTCAGTATGGCAATAAAAAAAAACCAAGGAAATGTCAAAAAACGCGTTATTGCTTTTTAAATATGGCTTAGCCAAGCTAAACCTCATTTTTCCTATCTTTCATATTTTTCAAATAACTCGAAAATTAATGCATAGAAAAAAAATTAAAAAATTATATAATCTTTGTAGCAGATAATCTTCAAACTGTTTTCGAATTTTGTACCTTACCAAAAATGAAATGTAATCCACTGGAATTGAAAACAATGTATCTTATACTTCTATGAATGTCAAGTCTCATTATTATTAGCGTTTATTTGATTCAATAATAACATGAAAAAATTAAAACTGACAATGAATTATATCAAAAAATAAATACGAATATAAGCTGTAATTGTGTTTTTTTTTCAACTGTTACTAACATTAAATTTTAAATTTCATAGGTATTGCAGGGAATTAAGGCAAACAACACACGCTAATGACGTATTTGTACACGCTCGCAGCTGACGTAATAGAACAAAATTCAAAAAAATTATATGCAATGATTATAGAGGTATACTCTTTGACAAAAGAACCTCAATAATGTTCAAACTTAAAAATTTAATGAATTACGGTCGAATTTCGACCACTGGGCGACCACTAGTTTCAATAAAACTGCCTCAGAGGAAGCATTCTGTATTACTAATCTTTAATGGAAAGCTACCTTTAAAATTAAATAATAGCAAAAATCATGTTTAAAATCTCTGTTAATGATGAACGGGGTACATACATAACTGTATTTATTGCTAATACGCACTTTATGAATAATCAGTGACGAGTTTTAGCTTTCTCAATGTTTGTTCTTCATTCTGTTCTATCACCACTATAAACTTCTACTGGCTGTCATTCCTGTATCCTTCAAATCATTATACACTTTTTCCAGCCATATTTTTCATGACCTTCCTCTGATTTGTCTCCTTGTTCCAGCCAGATAATCTCTTACATGTTCTTCAGTCACATGTTCTTTTACATGACCCAGTTAATCTACCATTCAACTTTCTACTAACCATACTATACATGCAAACTTTAGAAAAAAGCATTGCGTTAATGGAATACAGTGTTGATGACAAATATAATGCATGTGTGTGTGTTTTGGTCATAAGGTTGCCATAAGGTGCAAATGCTTTGTTCTAAGGTTTACACAAACTTTAGTCTTCTCTTCATGTAACTCAGTCCAGTTCGTAATAAATTCATCTTTTCATTATGATGTGTATATGTCACCACACCAACAGCAAGTTATCAGTAACTTACTGGAAATATGTGTCTTATTTGGTTACCTCAAATAGCAATAGTCACATTCCTGTATAGTGTTAACTTATTCTTACTTTCATACCTTATATATAGGACTTTTTTTTTGTATCGGCCATCTAAGGACCACATGCCAATTTCAATTCTTTATTCTTTGTTCTTTTCTTTTTCTCCAATATTCTTTCATCTTTTCACGGTGTCTCTTCTTCCTGTCTTCAGTCCACTTTGAACCTGCGTTTTTCTCTCTCCTACCCTGGACTCCTTCCATTTTTAACACTTTTTCCTGAAAAACTTCTCTTTCAATTGCTTCTTCTGCATGTATATTATTTTTTTCTAAATCCTTTTGGACTTCTTTAGTCCAACTTGACGTTGACTTCTTCCCCCCACAGATATTTTAAGATCTGCTTTTTTAACCTATTGTCATCCATTCTATATAAATGTCCAAAAAATAATAGTCTTCTGTTTCTCATTGTTTCTGTTATATTTTCTATACTTTGATATGTTTCATCATTACTTCTTAATTTCCAACCTTCTGAAGTTTATGTGGGCCTAATATTTTCTTAATAATTCATCTTTCCAGTATTTCTAGTTTGTTTAAATTATAATTCAATGCTAGACATTCACTTGGATATAGGCATTCTGGCTTCACTACTCTACTGTAATGCCTTATTTTTGCGTTTTTAGATATGCACTTTTTATTATAAATATCTTTAGTTATACCATATGCCCTTTCCATCTTATGAATCCTTTCTTCTATAGCAGATTTTTCTAAACCATTCTCTTGAATTGTTTCTCCTAGATACTTAAATTTTTGAACCCTCTCTATTCGACCAATATCTGTTACCATGAATGTTGGCGCATTTTTAATGTTTGTGAGAAATTTGTTTTTTTTTCTGCAGAAATTCTTAAGCCTGTTCTACTGGCTATGTCGTCTAAAAAATTAACTTGTGTTACTCCAGATATCAGATGTTCAGAAAGTATAACAAAGTCATCTGCGAATGCCAAACAGTTTATTTCAATACGTTAGTTCCTTCTTCCCAACACGATTGGTGATATTTTGCATTCCTTTAATTTTTCATTCCAAATTCTCACTACTTTCTCCAGGACACAGTTATTGTTAACGTTTGTAATCTGTGATTCTTAATCGGCTAATATCAGACACATTTAAATATATAATCTCAGTCTATTATGTTAACGATTGCATACTTCAGACCATCCAACTTCTATACATTTTGTTTTCCTTTATTTGTTTTCAGTCCTCTCCTTTTTGTACCTAATTTTGCTAGGCCTCGTGTAACATTTTTTGTATTCTAGTGTCACTGATGTGTTTGTTAGTGGATTCGCAGTATTCAGTAATATGAAAGTGGTAAACAATCATAGTAACTCAGACTAGTGTAGTCAGTTACTTTGCCATTGTTTCATCAAGTGGGATGGACTCGAACGTCATGTAATCAAAATGTTAGTTCAAAATATTGTTGCGCCATTACAGAACGTTCTACATGTTTCTCGGCTATCCCAGCAGAGACCAGCTGTAATGTTTATATGAGTATGTGCAACTTAACGCATTAACAATGTTACATAATGCGGGACGTCTCGTGCGTTCGATGGTGCCGTTCTACAAGCTTCTCGACTAGCCTTGCCGGTGTGTGTTTCCGCCAAGGTCGCACTGAAGTATCATCTGGAATTTTCAAGTGTTTGTTAAGGACGCATATTATGGAACCCTGCAGACTATAAATACCACATACCTGCCGCTTAGTTTTCAGTTTATTTCGGGCGAATACTCTCTGTGTTCAAGTAGTTATTAGTGAAAAGTGATTATTGTGCGGGACTCTATTAGTTGACATTATTATTGGCGTGGACAAATTAACTTGAATTATTGTATGAGTATAATCTTGTTGATTAACTTGTTAATTACCGACTGTTAATTGTGATATTGGAGGACTCACTATTGTAAACTGGTAAATTCATTATGCACGTAAATTTGCCAGTAGTGCGAAAGATATAAATCGATTATAATTAAATTAAAACTTTGTTGTAAAAAATATTTAATGTAGTAATATAATCAACTCCCTGTATCTATCCTTGTGGATGAAGAGGTATTCCATGTGGCCATCATCATATCGCCCTTGACTTTCAAGCAGAGCTATGGTGCTATAACTGCAAGGACATACTGCTGAGTATTACCCAAAATATAGAAATGAAATTGTTCTATATTAATTCCCAGAATATGATTGTATAAGTTTTCATCAAACTCATTATGTCCACATAAAAAAAAAAACTTATAAGAATACATTCAGTTCGGTTGTAACCAAATATTTTTTTTAGTTGTATGCGTTCTTCTTAAAAATCAAACCATTTTTAAAAACAAGACTCATGCACAGATATCACTTACAAGTGAGATTACCTAAAAAAAGAATTATCAATAAGATGATAAGTTGAAAACCACAAGACTACTAGAACGTCATGATGATTTGTTGACAGTCATTTACAGTTTGTCATAGCACATTGTTTTGTGTGTTTTATTTTACCTTGAAAAGATTTACTAATGTGAAGAAATGTTAGCACATTAATTAATTGAATTGTGTTTGCAAAGTTTCAGAGCTCTGATGTGGTGACATCTAGGCAAAATAAAAAATACTGTCGTGATTGAGATTTATTTCAGACCTCCCTGAAACTGTCAATATGGGTGGCCAGAATAAAAATGAGAACATTTCACCACTAAGCTTTTAATATTCTTTGTGTAAACAGTTGTTGATTTATCCAGATTATTTTTAAATTAGTGTAAATAATGCAGTGTTGTTGTTTTTTGTTATATTGGTTTCACTGATAACCAACAACAGGCTTCATTAGTTTGGGTAGCCTATTATGGTATATTCAGTTACCTTCTGTTCATAAGACTGTTCATTTGAATGTGTGGATTTATGGACATGATCTAAGACTTTAGGAGCTGAGAAAAAATTGTTGTGTAAATATAAATTAACTCTGATTAGAGAATGTAATTTGACTTGACAACATTTTTTTAAAGATTTTTGTTAATAAGTGCAGTTAATTATATACTATTGTGATGTTATATAATTATTTACTATTATGTTGTTACATAATTATTTACATAATTGTTACAAAAAAGCCTAATTATTGACAATGTTATAGTAATAGTAGTAGTAGTAGTAGTAGTAGTGGTGGTGGGTGGTGGTGCCACACATCACGACCACTGCCAAATTTTATGATACCTATAAACAAACTACTTACCTTTGCACAAGCATTACAGCGTGATATGAGTCATGACCTCCATCTCAATTTGTTTCCATTTGTTTCTGTTCCTGCTAGGGTAGCTCTCTTCACTTTCTGACATACATATTTGTAAGTTTGTCTTCCACAATCTGCACTGTTTTTATCTTCTTTTTGGACCACAGAATACTCCACCCATTATTATTTTGGGCATTCTTGTTTTCCTCCATTTGGTTAACATGGAGTCCATTTTTGAATACTTAGTCAGGTGATCCTTAGAGACTTATTATTTCATTGTATATGCATTTATCATCAAAGCCTCAAATTCCCTATTCTTCTTGTACATTCCCACTTTACATTCCCATGGTTTGTAAGAACCATACATACATTCGTCTTACAAATTTTATCGTAGCATTCAAGTATTTATTACACAAATAAAGTGTTTCTGTATTTTTATTCATGTAGTTTGCTCATTATTTAAATGGTTTCATATTTTGCTGTCTTTCGCATGTAGTTAAGAGTTGCTACAAGTGAAACTTACATTGTAAGCATAGATATAATTTTTATAATTTATTTCATATGTGAATTAGTTTATGACTTATTTATGTGTGGTAGACAGATTACAATAAACTATCTTATTATACACATAAAATCAATTTTACATACTTTTTGTTTTATTTAGAAGAGCAGCCGTTGTACAGAGATTCCGGCTACCACACTCATAGAAAACACCACAGTGTAGATGAAGGTACATAATTTTCATTCTAAAATATTCTGTATCAGGTAATTGAATGAAATTCACAGTAACTTAAGAAGGTTTCTTGTATTCGTAATAAGGTGATAAATTCTTTGAAGCGTTTGCTTTGTGTAACATTACAGTCGAGGAAATTTGCCTAAGACAAGAGTCTTCAGAATTTTGGAAACAACTTATCGGCATGAATAAACTTTTTAAAGTAGAATCATAACATATAACTGTACTTTTATTTTAGAGAGCTCTACGGTTTTGCGACAGATATAAAGAATAATTGCAATTCACCACTTTGATGGCGACTAATATAAAGGCTTATACTATTTATGATTTAGATTCTTATATCTGTTACTAAATACATCCACTCATTTTTAGTATATAAATCATTAATTCGGTTGGGCGCCAGAGCAGAGTATCCCAGGGTTTGTTAATAAATAATAATTCGTTCTGTTCAGATACTAATATTCGATATTATTCCATTCTTATTACAAACATGGCATCTGACATTTGATTATACACGTTATTATTTCTAATATAACATCATTGAGATGCTTAATACAAATTTTACAACTAATTTCAAAGTATTATTCTTATTTGATTACTATTCTTCAATATTATTATTATTTAAGTATTCTTCGGTTAATGAGTCGCAATATTATATTCTATTCATCTGACATATATATATATATTGCAACGAATCACAGGATCATGATAGGCGGGGCAAGTTCATATATTACACAGACAATGGACATTCATATTATATTGGTAGATGGTTAAGTTTGGTTGTTATCAATTGTATTTAGTAAGGTTAAGGGTTTAGTTTAGAAAAACTGTGCATTATTATTTATGGTTATTCATGTACTGTGTTAGTGGAAATGTGCGCGCATGCGCGAGTGGGAAACGTTTCCCGTGCGGTGCGTGAAGTATTATCGTTGTTTTGACATTAGCTGAACTGAGACATGTGTATCGCTACAATCCCTATACCTGTCGGACTATTGTTTACGTTCTTGTATATTATTAGTATGTAGGCAGTCATGCATGAGATACGAGTAGTCTGATTACCGCTATGCATGCTGTTACAAAGTAAATGCACTCTACTGCATGAAAAGTGCATGGTCATTTATACTAACCATGTGACTTCCATCCACCAATAGAATGCGGACTGGTGGTTGGAAATTTTCTTAAGCCTGTCGTTACACAGGCAGTTCTTCTACGCCATCTACCGCGAACGGGACGTGCACTCCTTGTCCAAGAATTCTACCGCTTGCAAGGTGTTGTAAAAACTATTCGTCGTTAGTGAAACGGGAAGACTCAGAACTGTGTGTGTAGTACATTTGCACACATCAGTGTTTTAACGCATTGTGCGAAAAATTACAAGCAGTTCTTCACTGCTGCTACCGCGAACGGTACATACAATCCTTGTACAAGACTCTACCGCTTGCAAGGATTTGTTAAGACTTTTCGGGGATAGTAACGCGTGTGACGCATAACAATTGATTTTATATCTTTACACACGATACTAATATTGTAGTATTACGTGTGTAAGAAGTGAGTGTAACTGTATCACTGTGCGAGATTTTCCGCAGTGACAGTATCATTAATTGTTACGCTATAGTTCCATCAAGACGTTTCCGTGCTAGTGCAAGATTTCCTCATAGGGTGGTCTGCTGATCGCGGTAGACCTTGGTATTCGCGAGAACACTTGAAGAAGCCGGAGAGGTATAAGCTCAATATACCGTTATTAGATTAAACTCACTGTCACCTGAGATATTACTTGGTCTTAAACTCTATATAAGTTTTGCGAGTAATAAAATCCGTAGTACCGTTGTGTGCGAAGTGTCGGATTCATCGTGGGAATTGCAGGACATCAGCCCAGCTGTTATAGGACATCAGCCCAGCTGTTACAGGACGCCAGCCCAGCTGTAAACGTTTCTGGTGAAACGTCTGTCATTTGTAAGCCACACCTGACGAACCAACTATACCGCAAAGACCGGCCCTTCTCTTCAACAACATCATCGTGGGAGTCTTCTTATGTAACGTATCACGTCTTGCGTATGAACATTATTTAACATTTTAAAAGAAAGACTCTATATCAAACAGTACATTCTGTACATTTCAAATATACCATATAAACTATAACTTGTGTTTGTACAATCTTAAACCCTCCAATATAGACTTGTAATTTGAAATACACATACTATCATATCCTATGCGCCAATAGTTTAGTAATTTGTGTTGTCGCATAGAGATATTTTGGTGCTTAGCAACGTAGGGCTCGTTAAATAGCGGTAAATTTACGCTATTACATATTTGTCTATGAATATAAAATTTGTTGGAAAAATCCGACGTATAAATATAATTAACGTAATAATTGTATGTGTATTGTTCATGTGAAAAGCTGAGGATATAATTTTTCAAGTGTGCATATTCTCTTGTATATCATATATGAACAGATTTTATCAGTATATTGGAGGTAGATTATTAGTTGTTGTATGTTAGATAAGGTATTTACATGTTGATATTTTGAACTGCTTTTTCTGTGTGCGTATAAACTGGTTACCATATGTTCTAATCTTGTTGTGATAATAATAACTTGCTTTGCGTATAAATCAGTAAATTTAAATTTATTAAATTTTAAACTGAATTTTGAGCATTATGGCGGATTTAAAAGGGATAGAGAATGCTTTAGCGGCCATATTAGCGAAGATGGAAACCATGTCCGAAGAGATGATAGCGGATATACAAAGAATTTCAGAGGAGAGTAAAGCCAGGGATGAGGAGATGATAGCCATTAGGCAGAAATTTTGGGAAGAAATGGACGCTGATAGAGAGGAGAGGATGGCGAAACTACAGGAAATGTCAGTTGATACTGAAGTAGATTTAACTGTTGGGAATAGTGTACCTGGTGATAATTTTGAAGTACCAAATGTCCTTGTGGAACATACTCTCAAAGAAAGTGATATGGAAGTTAACCAAGATGTTACATCTGGAGGATTAACGGAGAACAGTAGCGTAGTAGTTGCAATTGAAAGTGATTATACAGAAACAACCTTATTATGGCCTAGTAGTTCATATCTCGGTAAAGTCGAGTATTTAGATTCTGCATCAAATTGTAGTGAAGATAACAGAAATGAAATTAGTAATAACAACACTATTAGTCTGGAACATACTTCAGGTAAGTGCTGTGATGAGGTGATAGTTTATAGTGTAACAGATATAGCATGCGAGAACCGTGAACGTATGATAGAATCTGAAGCTATCATGGATGCGGACAGTGTATGCATAACACATAAAAATTCCGAAACAGTAGTAGGGCCTGGAACTAGTATGGATACTAACGGTGCAGGTATTTATGGCACATGTCATAATGATGAGGTACTAGATGAAGTTATATCAGATACGGAGGTGTTTATGGAGGACGGAGAGGTAAATGATACGGGTGACAATAAGGTGACAACAATTATGATAAATAATAATGAACCGCCGCGTAATCAGTTTCATGTTCAAACAACACAAAATCAGCTGAAATCACAACAACATAAAAATACAACTCAGCAAATTAATACCAACTTATTAGCAACAGTTACTGAAAATGATTCAGTTGAAAAGCAGTTCAATCAATCAATTATGAAAAATGTTAGTTATAAGAGTAAAACTGTTATGTCTGGCCTATATCCTGCAGGAATGAGAGACAGTTTAGTATATAGTAATGATAGTAGTAGTAGAGATGAGGGTAGTATTAGTATTGAAAATGGCACCGATCTTGTGGTCGAAGAAAAAAGTAATGGTTATGTTGACGAGATGTTGTTCGACAGCGGCACAGAAATATCGCTGTTGGACGAGCAGTTACGAAAGAGGTGTAAAAGCCACTTTATACAAATGCCGATTCTGCCGGTAAGTCACACAAGGATAAAATCAGCAACGTGTGAGTCGCAGGTAATTGAAAAACAGGCAATTAAAGCAACATTCGAACAGGGTACGGAAATAGATGCGACCGTCCTTGGAGTTAGAAAACTCAGACATAATATTATTTGGGAAGTTGATAAATTGAATAAATTGCATGCGGCATTGGAATGTCAGAAAGAATTATTGCAAGCTAAAGTTGATTGTCGACCTCAAGTTATCAGACTGGGACACTCGAAAGATAAGATAACGAATAACTCACCGACACCCAAGGTTCAGTTAATGAGTTGCGAGATAAGGCAATTACGGCGTATATTAAACAAATTCAAATCTGTATTTCCAAGTAAACGTGTGCGTTTCAAAGCTGAGAAAAATTTATACAAAAAACTCAGAAATAAATGTCAGGATATAGGGGTAAGAATGTGTAGTGATTTAAATATGTCATTTCAGGTTTAAATGTTGTATGTAAGATGGCTCTGTGAATGAACAATAATCTAGTTTTGATAAGGAATGTTGTCTGTGTACCCTATGACCCTGCATTAGATGTCGTTATCTGTGTGTCAAGAACATGTGTGTTTGTTTTGGTTTGAAGGTTACCACGTGTCTTTTGATTTGATGCTTCTGTCAAAGTGACAGTTGGAATTGTTAGTATTAATTGAGGATGTTTATTTGATTTTAGTTTGAGGGTATTATTATTATTTCAGGATTAGGAAGTTGTTTTGGTTATATTGAAAAAAAAAAAAAATTTTATTTTTTGTTAGTTAACTAAAGAAAAAAAAAAAAATTTTTTTTTTGTGCGGGAAGGAGTTAATCCTGCAACGAATCACAGGATCATGATAGGCGGGGCAAGTTCATATATTACACAGACAATGGACATTCATATTATATTGGTAGATGGTTAAGTTTGGTTGTTATCAATTGTATTTAGTAAGGTTAAGGGTTTAGTTTAGAAAAACTGTGCATTATTATTTATGGTTATTCATGTACTGTGTTAGTGGAAATGTGCGCGCGTGCGCGAGTGGGAAACGTTTCCCGTGCGGTGCGTGAAGTATTATCGTTGTTTTGACATTAGCTGAACTGAGACATGTGTATCGCTACAATCCCTATACCTGTCGGACTATTGTTTACGTTCTTGTATATTATTAGTATGTAGGCAGTCATGCATGAGATACGAGTAGTCTGATTACCGCTATGCATGCTGTTACAAAGTAAATGCACTCTACTGCATGAAAAGTGCATGGTCATTTATACTAACCATGTGACTTCCATCCACCAATAGAATGCGGACTGGTGGTTGGAAATTTTCTTAAGCCTGTCGTTACACAGGCAGTTCTTCTACGCCATCTACCGCGAACGGGACGTGCACTCCTTGTCCAAGAATTCTACCGCTTGCAAGGTGTTGTAAAAACTATTCGTCGTTAGTGAAACGGGAAGACTCAGAACTGTGTGTGTAGTACATTTGCACACATCAGTGTTTTAACGCATTGTGCGAAAAATTACAAGCAGTTCTTCACTGCTGCTACCGCGAACGGTACATACAATCCTTGTACAAGACTCTACCGCTTGCAAGGATTTGTTAAGACTTTTCGGGGATAGTAACGCGTGTGACGCATAACAATTGATTTTATATCTTTACACACGATACTAATATTGTAGTATTACGTGTGTAAGAAGTGAGTGTAACTGTATCACTGTGCGAGATTTTCCGCAGTGACAGTATCATTAATTGTTACGCTATAGTTCCATCAAGACGTTTCCGTGCTAGTGCAAGATTTCCTCATAGGGTGGTCTGCTGATCGCGGTAGACCTTGGTATTCGCGAGAACACTTGAAGAAGCCGGAGAGGTATAAGCTCAATATACCGTTATTAGATTAAACTCACTGTCACCTGAGATATTACTTGGTCTTAAACTCTATATAAGTTTTGCGAGTAATAAAATCCGTAGTACCGTTGTGTGCGAAGTGTCGGATTCATCGTGGGAATTGCAGGACATCAGCCCAGCTGTTATAGGACATCAGCCCAGCTGTTACAGGACGCCAGCCCAGCTGTAAACGTTTCTGGTGAAACGTCTGTCATTTGTAAGCCACACCTGACGAACCAACTATACCGCAAAGACCGGCCCTTCTCTTCAACAACATCATCGTGGGAGTCTTCTTATGTAACGTATCACGTCTTGCGTATGAACATTATTTAACATTTTAAAAGAAAGACTCTATATCAAACAGTACATTCTGTACATTTCAAATATACCATATAAACTATAACTTGTGTTTGTACAATCTTAAACCCTCCAATATAGACTTGTAATTTGAAATACACATACTATCATATCCTATGCGCCAATAGTTTAGTAATTTGTGTTGTCGCAATATATATGTATATATATATATATATATATTCAATACTTTAATTAACATATAGCATAATAGTTTCTTAACTAACATGAATCTTCTTAATAATTATTATCTGCAGTACTCGACTCGTACTAGAATGCTATTCTTATGATATTTCATTTCATTCCCTTAATTATACAATGATTCTACTAAATACCCTTTCTAGTATATCATATCACATAAACTGAATCGTTAGTATCTGAACAAGTGTGGGTCTTTTGAGAATGAGATGAGTTATACTTATAGTAGATATTAATTTCTTTGTTTGTATATTAGAATTGTGAATTGTTAAGATATTATATTGTTACTTGGATGCCGGATTCCAGACTCTGATTAGTCTTTCTACGTTGCTCATTGCACTTCACTTCCACTAAACATAATTGATTACCACTTCTTAAACTTGAATCACACGCTCGTGTTATACTTAACTTCATGCACATAAAATAAATATACTTTCTCGATTCAACTTTACGCGCACATATGAAATATCTTCATAATACGTACTTTACGCGCACTTATGAAATATTCTTCTTTATACTTCAACTTGTTCCTTCTCGACTTTTATTTAGTGAGCTAATCTTTACATTTTAATCTAAGCTAGTATAACATTCCGTTATAATTATATTATTGAATGCTTGCATAGAGTAACGCAGATTTCCCGTGCTTGTCTTGAAATTTACTTTAAAACTTCCTTTCTTTCACTTGGTTCTCTCTTTTTATAGTTTGTCTACTGATTCCATCACCACCGTCCTGGTTGATGAGACTTTCATTGGCCAGGGTTTTAAATATTCCCCGGTGAATTTGAAATTCTCCATTCCTGTCTTGTTATTTTCTCGGGCGCTTGACTGACGCTATTGCTTATTGGTCAAACAGTTCGGGCACGTAGTATTTTACCACATGGCCGTTATGCTGTTAAAAACGACGCTACTTTCTAAAATCGCAATAAATATTGGGGTGTCATCTTTTGTCTTCTGAAGAACACCGACTGGCTTTCATAACGGTACTTGCCCGTTTTTTGCTGTTTCTGATACACAAAACATTTTATGCGTTTATGACATACTAGGTACAGTCTTCTATTGTATATTTATTTCGGCTGGCGACAGACTGTCGGCGCACAGGCCTCACCCTGTCCCTTCTTATTCTACATATTACTTACATATATGTGTATTACAAATTTTTATACTATCATATCTCTATAATTGCTATTAATAATTGAGTTTTTTATTTATATTTATATTGTACATATTTGAATTAATTTATAACGTTCCACAGTAACGTTACAAACATTGTGTTTGAGACTAACAATTTTTATCAGTAAACACTAATATAGTTGAAGACTGAGTCTGTTCCTTAGGCTTTCACGGACGGCGTCATAATTATTAAAAATACTACTATCAGGGCTGTAAGGCTGTGGTCTTCCATTTTATACGTGATGAAAGATGTTAACTCGAACAGATGTTTCAGACTCACCTCTGGAGGCCATCTTTAGTGTAATAAGGACTCAACACATTGACAAGACCTTTGCCACAGTACTGTGGTGTACTGACGGACACCTTGTCAGTGCGTTAAGTCCTTATTGCACTGAAGATGGCCTCCGAGGTGAGGCCGAAACCCCTGTTTCAGTTAACACCTAACACCTTTTGGCATGAAGAAAACGGAAGACCACGGCAGACTGTTTCATTCGGTAAAACAATGGTACTGATAATATCACATCGATAAACAAAAATAACATCTACAAATAGAATGCCCATGGCGTAACAGATTCAATAAAGAACAGAGTAACAAAATTAATTATATAGGTTGATTCAAAATTGCATGGCAATCTCTCGCATGCTGATTCTTTAGCTAAAAATAAGGAAAAAATCTATATAAACTTAGGTCCGAAAATGGTTCATTAGCGAGTTAAAGCTCGCGAACCAGGTTGCCCTGATTTCTGCTCCCATGGTAAAATGACGCCATACTGAAATTCTTGGGGTATAAAGTGAAGGGTAAATTTTATGGTTTTTGATCTTAAAAATTGAATAAAAAAGGTCCCAGAGTACTTAGTTTCTAAGAAAAACTGTGTAAATCACAAAACATTGGAGTCAAAAACGCACATTTTTAGATTTGGAATAAAATAACTTTGTTAATTTGCCAATAAACAAATAAAAAATTCAAACCATCTTTTTAGAGAATTTAATTATAAGAAAATTTATGTGTATAGTGTTTATTAAAAATAAGTACAAATTTGAGAAATTTGATTTTAACTAAAAACAAAACAGATCAAAATGTGCCAGAAAAGTGTTACAATTTACAAGAAATGGCATTATAAACTTTAAACACCCACACTAGGGCCAAAGAAAATCCACATGAGACTGGTACAAGACATGACCAACATACTTTTCATTTAATGTGTGGTGTGGTCTTCTTGGTGATAATCTCGTAAGCCCTTTTTTCTTACCACCAAGGCTTAATGGAAGACAATACTTACACATTTTTTGCAAACGAATATGATGGAACTCTTGTAAGATATTCCATGTACAGATAGAGCGCAGATGTGGTTTTTGAATGACGGAACATCTGCTCACTACGGTCGTGATTCGATGAACCATTTAAATAATACATTCGGTAAGCGATGGATTGGTCAAGATGGATCAGTAAAATGGCCATCTCGATCTCCTGATCTCACACCAGCAGACTTTTTCCTTTGGGGTTGGATGAAGTCGTTATTTTATTCCGTTCGTATTGGCACACAAGAAGAATTGAAACAGTGCACAGTAGAATCTGCAGCTACTATTAAGAATAATCCTGATGGTATAAGACGTGCCCAGCTGGCATGGATTCGCCGAGCTGAATTCTGCATTCAACAAAATGGTCACTTTGAACAACTGCTTTGAATGAACGTTTGCAGCTTTATCAATTTAACAATTTTTATATTTAATTATTTGAAGGAAAAATTAAATCATATAAGTTTTCGATTTGTTTAAAATTGCATTTGTTATGAAAACATTTACGAAAACCTTTGTTCTGTTTAAAATTGTAACACTTTCATAGCAAATTTTGGTCTGTTTTGATTTAAATTAAAGTGGAATTTTTCAAATTTGTATTTACTTTTAATAAACTTTATACACATCAATTTTCTCATAATGAAATGCTCTACAAAGTTAGTTAGAAATTTGTATTTGTTTATTGGCAAATTAACAAACTTATTTTATTCCAAATCCAAAAAATGTGTGTTTTTCGACTCCAGTGTTTTGTGTTTAACAGTTTTTTCTTAGAAACTTATTGGTATAGAGCTCTGGGACCACTTTTATTCATTTTTTAAGATCAAAAACCATAAGAAACCACGAAATTTACCTTTCATTTTATACCCCAAGAATTTCAGTATAGAGTCATTTTACCGTGGGAGCAGAAATCTGGGCGAACTGGTTCGCGAGCTGTAACTCATTAACGAACCATGTTCGGACCTATGTTTATATGAACTTTTTTTCTTACTTTTAGCTATAGAATCAGCAACCGGTTTGAATCACTGTATAGTAGATTAGTACTTTTTATAATTACTTAACCTGAAATTGTTATAAATCCAACCTAACCGCACACGCCACAGTAAATAAACATCAGTCTCCAGACATTAGCCATATTAAACTAGTTAAAAATACTTTCAAGGGCCATAAAATGAAAATATAGCCTATACAAACATTTTATGTATACAGATTTACCACAACAACAGCACATACTATGGGGCTCATGAAAATAGAAATAAAATAAAAAACAGTGTGGTTTTTTTAACTTGGTAATGTAGAAAAATACAATATGTTTGTCAGCTCAAAGAAACTAACTGTTCAATTAAGTCAAAATTAATTAAAGCAAATAAAAAAATTATTTAAAACAACCAAATTAATTTCACAAATTATACAACAATCATTATGGAGATAAAGGAAATAATGTCTAGAAATTAGTCCAACAAAGGTAAATTGTCCATTTAAAAAAAATAACTATTTTTTTCAGTTCCTGTATCTGTATGCTAGCAGTTCAGATTCCCCCTCCCACCACACACACATTTGTGTATAAGAATACATGTAAAATTGTTTATCTTTATACAAGTAAACTCATGGACTTGAGAATTGAGATATTTGGCCCTGTTGGATGGTATTGGATGGTAGACAAATCCCAAAAATTTTCTTGGTTTGTACACGATTGTCTTTTCTAGTCATCACTTACAAGAACAACTATCATTTTGATTTTTTTTTTTACTTCCATGTTCCATAAGGAAATGGATGTATGGTGATTGCGAACAAAAATTGTGTTCAAGATAAGGGCTGATTCTGATTGCACTTACCTCAAAACATGAAAAAAAGTCATTTTCTGAAAACTGTGTGTGTGTGTGTGTGTGTGTGTGTGTGTGTGTGTAGAATTCTTCTATGGCGAATGATAATTGCCTTAAATTCAAACAGAATCAAATAATATTTTGCATATGTGCCCGAGTTGTAGAGGACTCAAGGCCTATTGATTTTGGTGAAGATCGGTTAAGGGGGAGGGGTAGTTTACGTGCAACGTTTTATGTTTTAACAAGAGTAAAGTACTTCAATTTGATAAATAAAGTATCCTGAAAAAAAGGTCATAATAATCTACTCTAGAAAGGTAGACGAAATATCTATAAATGAAAAGGGTAGTTGTAGGGGAGGGGGTAATTTTATATAAATAAACATGATTAGTGAAGGGGGAGGGGATAATTTTTTATATGTGTACTACATTATAGGCAACAAAGAAGTAGTTTGTTGTTAAAATTCCTTCCCAGGCTGTTTGGCCGTGATCCAAAGTTTCCTGCAAAACCAGATGTTTCGGCAGTGCCATCGATTGCCTTCATCAGTGAAAATCGAGTGTGCTAACGTGAGGTGGTATACTTTAGTGGCCACAGTACTGTGGTTAAGGCTGAAGAAAGAAGTAGTTTCTATGGAAATATTTTATTTGGAAAATAATTTTAAATGTAAATCTTAGAACATGGAAGTCATGTATGGTCTCCATACCGATATTTTGGTAGGAGGACATCTGTATTAGTTGTTTACTTGTATTTTTTTATGGTACAGAATTTGAAGGGGTATAGTAATTTACTGTCTCTGACCGAGGATCATTTTAGCGGAGCAGCGGAATCCTTTAATTACTGTCAAGCCTCTTTGGCAGCTGTCCAGTCTCTTAAGCACTTGTTGCAGCAGGTGGCCCTTAACTATTGGCATGTGTTGTAATGTCTTGACATTGACGATAAAAGTAGATGATTCTTTTTTGTTCCTGAGTAAGAATTTTATACATCATTTGATAATAATTTAACACACCATTTGGTGTCATGATCCGTTTACTTAATGTTCTCTGAATACACAGTCTTGAAGTATACAGTCTGATGTTTCTCACTTTGTGGTTCCTTCCATACTATCCGAAGAATTCTTTTTGTATTAAGAACTGAACAAATCTGCTCATAACTTAGGCCAGCATTTGTTCTGTTGCTGATATTACAAGTGTTAGTCAATTTTTACTTGCCCTTATTTGTAAAATCTAACTTGCTGCCAATTTCGCTTGTCATTTATACCATTTTGGACTGGGCGAAAATAGTGTTTGTGAGCATATAGAGTAAGTTGTTTGTCAGATGAAAACATTGGTTAGAGGCAGGACGATGTAAATTGAACACTCGGATCTCGATGCGCAGTAGACAAACACCTCATTTCGAGGCTAACAAAATTTTTGTTCGCTTCACACATGCACACAGCAGTCGTGTACAGTGTTTCATAGCGTGAACATCGGCTGCAACAAGATTGGCAAGAACAACGGAAGCACGTGTGTGACAGAGACGGAAATAATATTGTTACGACATCACAGAACAATCTACGTGTTTATTGAATGTTCCAGAGTGATCCGGAATGTAACGCGTGTGGCGTACGTGCTTGTTGATGCATTTTCTAGACTGTGCCAGACTTCGCTCTGGTGCACGGACTGTGTCAAGGCCGCAAGTAATTACGTCGTAACCTATACTGGCGCTATCGAATAATCTAGTAATTTAGGGAGGTATAAATACCAGTACTCAACGACGTTCAGTTCAGTATTAGTGCGAGATATTGACAGTGCGGTTCGAGAGTTATAGTGGAGATATTACTGAGCACGTTCAAGTTGTTATTAGTTAAGAGTGGTGTTTTATAATGAGACGGTATAATTGTAATACAATTTTATTGTGTTTAATTTTAGTGGACATTTTATAGCGTGTGAACAATTTTCATTTGATTTGTTGTAGAGACTGTGTTGTTAATTATGAATTGTTTAACTGTAAAAATTAAAGGTGTGATTAGTGACGTAATTGGTGTCTTGTATTTTTGTTTCCACAGTACCTACGACGATCGAGTAGACCGTCGTAACAGTGGTGTCAGAACTGGGATAAAACGGTTAACAGTGGACACTGTGTACAAGATGAGTGTGATTCGTAATTAATCGGAAAACATGGATCCCAGTCAGATGATGGAAGCTTTACAAACACTGATGCGGCAGACACAGGAAGAAGCAGAACAAGGACAGGATGAAAAACGACGACAGGAGGCAGAGGAACGAAAGAGTGAAACAGAAGACATCAAAGCATTAATACAGGAACAGAAACAGATGCAAGAACATAGTACCGCAGAATTGGGTCTCCTACGAGGTGAGCTTAATAAACAAGTTACTAAAATATCGGAGGTACAAGAATCAGTGACATTGAAAATAGCTGAAGTAGAGAAATCTGTTTCGAGTGTTGAAGAATCGATGTCCACAAAAATATCTGACATAGAAGAAACCATGTCAAATAAAATATCTGCAGTAGAAATCTCAATGGCAAACATAAGAGAGCAGTTCCTGAAGTTACAACCAAAACAACTTTGTGAACAGACTGTACGAATGATAAAGACAGAGAAAGACACAGAAAATAAGTCAATAGAGATGGTCACTTCGCCTGCGGTTGGGACAATTCACGTCAATGCCCCAACCTTTGATGGAAGCACGCAGTGGGCGATGTATTTACTCCAATTCGAAGCTGCTGTATGCGCAAATAATTGGACGGAGAAAGAAAGGGGAGAGCCTTCAAGTATCGACAGACTAATTAGAATGGCCTATACTGAAGCGCCAGAAGATTTTCGAACGAGTTTTGCGATGCAGACATTTACTGCCGGTGTCTGAGATAACGAACTACAGCAAGTGTTACGAATGGCAAGACACTGAACAGTGCGGACGCCTTGGTACATGCTTTGCAATTTGAGGCCGCCAAATCAGCGTCTGGTTGGACAAGTCATAAAGTGCGCGCGCTTAAAGATCGCGACGGCACAGACGATGAGGAAGAAGAACAAGGTACAGAGACTCACCGGTCGGCGCCACAGAATAAAATAAGAAAGGATGGAAGACTGAAGTGTTATAGATGTGGGAAACCTGGACATCTACAACGAGATTGTCGGGTTAGAATTCAACAGCAGGGAAACAAGCAATAGTCGGTACAATGGGGCGTGTGCTGACTAACTGGAGGAATGAAGCCCCTAGATAATACGCAATTTCTACACTTCAGAAAAACAGCGGGAGCTTGGTAGTTACCGGATTTGTTCAAGAAAGGCCAACCTCGATTACAGTTGACACAGGCGCAACAGTTTCTATTGTGCGCCCCGACGTGGTGAAAGATCTCAAGCCAATCTGGTGCTCTTGCAGCTTGCGAACAGCTACTGGACGGCCTGTAAAAGTGTATGGAAAAGTGGAGATACATCTACGCCTCGGTCGAATTGAGTTTAATCATCAAGTACTTGTTGCAGACATTGTGGACGTCATAATCGATGGACGTCATAAACCAAGTGGCCGTAACTGTTCCGCCAAACTCTGAAAAAATCATCATGGTTAGAACCGAAGTAGATACTACGGGCAACCAGTGCTCTATATTCCAACCCCAGGTAGTCAGCACACCGGGCATACTAATTGCCAGAAGTTTAGTAAAACCTGATGAAATCAGAAATGTACCTATTAGAGTGGCGAATATTTTGGATCAAGCTATCACTTTACAAAGCAATACGCTTCTAGGCAAATTGACTCCTGTGGCCTGGGTAGCCGGAATGACGCAACGAAGATCCAGTGCTTCGGATAATTCCAAATTACCAGAGGAACTGGAAGAATTATTGAACAGATCTTCTAACGACCTCTCAAGTGGTGAGGTAAAAGAACTCAGACAGTTTTTACATGAATTCAAAGATTGTTTTGCAGTTCGGAGACAGTCTCTGGGAACAACCTCTCTTGTGCAACATCGAATCAATACCGGGGACACAACACCGATACGCCAACCTCCTCGAAGGCCACCATTATCTAAACAAGAGGAAATGTCTCGGTTAGTACAGGACATGCTGACAGAGGGAGTAATCGAACCTTCGTCAAGTGCTTGGTCTTCTCCTGTAGTGCTGGTAGCGATGAAGAATGGTGGGTTGCGTTTCTGCGTAGCCTACCGGAGGTTAAGTGACGTTACAAAGAAATACTGCTATCCATTACCTCGCGTTGACGATACACTCGACACGTTGTCTGGAGCACAGTGGTTTTCCACATTGGACCTGAAGAGTGGATATTGGCAAGTGGGTCTTCATCAAGAAGACAAGGAAAAGACCGCTTTCTCTACCCCAAGTGGCTTATTCCAATTTAACGTCATGCCATTTGGACTCTGTAATGGACCGGCAACATTTGAAAGATTGATGGACCTGGTACTCTGCGGCCTGACATGGAAAACTTGCCTTGTTTATTTAGACGATGTCATAGTCATCAGGAAGACTTTCAAAGACCATTTGGTAAACCTTAAGGAGGTTCTAACTAGAATTCACGGTGCCCAACTGAAGCTGAGCCCAAAGAAGTGTTCTCTATTCCAGAACGAAGTACAGTATCTGGGCCAACTGGTTTCGGCATCGGGTGTTAGCATGGATCCTAATAAAGTAGACACCGTAAGAGACTGGCCAGTTCCGAAGAGTAAATACGAAGTCGGAGTTTCCTGGGGTTATGCTCATATTACAGACGTTTTGTGAAAGGCTTCGCTACTATTGCTAAACCACTACATGAGCTAACAGAAAATAAACGAAACTTCCAGTGGTTGAGAGAGTGTGGCCAACCAAAATAAAATGCATTATGTTTGCAGCCAATTCTCTCTTTCCCAGATTCCGAAGGGAAGTACATTGTGGACACAGATGCAAGCAATACTGGTCTAGGAGCAGTTTTGTCTCAAGTTCAAAACGGTAAAGAACGAGTAATAACGTATTACAGCAAGACACTTTCTAAACCGGAGAGAAATTATTGCGTCACAAGGAGAGAGTTGCTGGCATTCGTCCAAGCGTTGGAGCACTTCCGTAAATACCTCTATGGAAGAGAGTTTTCACTACATACCGACCACACCACGTTGCATGGCTCTTAAGATCTAAAAATCCGGAAGAATAGTTGGCAGGGTGGCTTGAACGTCTGCTAGAGTACAACTTCAAGGTACAACATCGACGGGGGCACCTGCATTCTAATACAGATTGCTTATCACGAAGACTGTGCCCGGAAGACAGCCAACATTGCGACAGAAAGGAAGAACAAAACTCAAGCGAACATGTTCAAGCCATCACTGTAGATTTCCTGGCTGACGGCTGGACAACACAAGACGGTCGACATGACTGACTGATGAAGACATTGGACTGATCTTGACAGCAAAAGAGGAAGGTCGCCGCCCGGATTGGCAAGATATCTGCCATGGTTCCGAAGTCCTGAAGGGCTACTGGGCACAATGGGAATCTCTCACCTTAGAAAATGGATTGCTGAAAAGGGCTTGGGAAAGTGCAGATGGACGAGACGTGGTCATGCAGTTGATAGTTCCCCGAAGTAAAGTGCAGTCTGTTTTGAAGGAGATGCATGATGGAACATCGGGAGGCCATCTTGGCTTTAACAAAACCCTTGACAAAATACGGAAGCGATTCTATTGGCTTCATCTTCGCCACGACATAGAGGAATGGGTTCGGACGTGTGAAATATGTGCTGCAAGCAAGGGCCCACAAACCCGAAGCAGGGGAAAAATGAGACAATATAACGTTGGACTACCTTTCGAGAGAATTGCCATAGACATTGCTGGGCCATTCCCAGTTACTGACGATGGAAACCGGTACATCATGGTTGTAGGTGACTACTTTACTAAGTGGGTGGAAGCCTACGCAATTCCAAATCAGGAGGTTACCACTGTGGCAAAGCAGTTAGTTCAGAACTTCTGTTGCCGTTATGGAGCCCCTAAGGAAATCCATACGGATCAAGGGAGAAATTTCGAATCAGGAGTGTTTAAAGAATTATGCCGTCTACTCGGAACTCGAAAGACCAGGACAACACATCTGCATCCTCAGTCAGACGGGATGGTTGAGAGATTCAACAGGACACTTGAGCAGCATCTTTCGAAAGTTGTTGACGAGAACCAAACAGACTGGGACCAACGTATACCACTATTCCTCATGGCATATAGATCATCAGTACACGACACAACTGGCATGACTCTAGCAAAATTGGTGTTTAGGAGGGAGATTCGTCTTCCTGGGGACTTAATGTTCAGATCACCTGAGACTCAGTCCCAAGAGCCACAGAACTATTCCTCGGAATTAGAAAACCAACTGCGAGAAATGAATGGCTTGGTAAGAGGACGGGTGAAGATTGCCAGTGATAAATGAAAACTCGGTATGACATTCGCAGCAATAGTGTGGGTTTCCAAGAAGGAGATCAGGTCTGGTTGTTCAACCCAAAGCGCTGTCGTGGTCGCACACCTAAGCTTCAGTCTAACTGGGAAGGACCCTACACTGTGAAAAAAAGAATCAACGATGTTGTTTATCAGATTCAACAGGAAGGGTAGCGAAAGTTCAAGGTCGTCCACCTAGATCGCCTGGCTAAGTACTACTTCAGAGACTGTTTGCCAGTTCGGGACGAACAGGGTTAAGGAGGGGGCAGTGTTACGACATCACAGAACAATCTACGTGTTTATCGAATGTTCCAGAGTGATCCAGAATGTAACGTGTGTGGCGTACGTGTTTGTTGATGCATTTTCTAGACTGTGCCAGACTTCGCTCGGGCGTACAGACTGTGTTAAGGCCGCAAGTAATTACGTCGTAACTATACTGACCCTATCAAATAATCTAGTAATTTGGGGAGGTATAAATACCAGTACTCAACGATGTTCAGTTCAGTATTAGTGTGAGATATTGGCAGTGCTGTTCGAGAGTTATAGTAGCGATATTACTGAGCACGTTAAAGTGGGTTAAGAGTGGTGTTTTATAATCAGACGGTATAATTGTAATACAATTGTGTTTAATTTTAGTGGACATTTTATTGCGTGTGAACAATTTTCATTTGATTTGTTGTAGAGACTGTGTTGTTAATTACAAATTGTTTAACTGTAAAAATTAAAGGTGTGATTAGTGACTTAATTGGTGTCTTGTATTTTTGTTTCCACTGTACCTACGATGATCGAGTAGACTGTCGTAACAATATGGAAGTGAGACAGTGAACGTTATAGCGTTGTCTCCCCTCTCTTCTCTCTAGACAACTTAGCTATACTTGAAAGTGGGGGTAATTCATCCATTGGGTTGGCACAGGTTACTGTTCAGGAAAGGCTGGCGGGCCTATACAAAATTATATAGTGCTAATATGCAGAGCACAGAGGTGTTTTATCAACAAGCCATTACAGGATTTTCTGTGATGTAATTTTTGGGTTATTTGCTGGTTATCTGCTAATGTCCTTTCGCCACAAAACAGTCAGCTCTCATGGCTGTGCGATATTTGCTGAAGATGCCACTGGAGAATTAGATGAGCTTCCTAACTGGAAGGATGGTTGATGTGATGTGATGTGATGTTTCAGGTCAGGTGTGTGCAGATTTGGTTTGTTGCCGAACTGCTAACTGGCTAAGCAGAAGCAATTTGAGAGAGGTTCAGGAATAATCTACAACAAAGTTATAAAATTATGAATCTGCTAATAAAATTAACCTTGCTGTGAATCATGTTATTTGAAAAACTGTGTATTAATTCACCTATATTTATACTGTCCCCTTCAGAGTAAACTCCACTGGACACAACACAGTTATGCCAACATTTTGTCAGTTATCAAAACAAATATTCTGAATGTACTGTTTGATGTAGCGTTGAGCTTGCTGGCAATATTTGTTTTATAGCTTTAACAGCTGTGAAATATACTTTCATAGTTTTACCAACTTGGGAAGAGGGGATCATTTGGGAACATATCTGGCAAAGTGGCAGATGCAGTAGAATTACAGTGTGTTTTCCCCTAAAATTCTTGAACTAGTAATGGCGTAGACTTATTAGTAGATTATTTCTACAGATTACCCTTCCATAAATCTGGACATTTCCTACAAATGGTCTCACACAAGTAGTGAAAAATATTCGAGTTGTACTTGGTGTTTATTGACTATAGCATGTAGCGATAAAAATTTGTTGAACAAAATTCCACAATCTTCATATTACTGTTATAGTCGCCAACTCATGGGTGTCTTTAAAGTTTTGTACTGTTTGTTAGTCAATCTTCATGCATATTACACTCACCACAACCAACTGCAACACTTTGACCAAGTTAAAACAGTTTATTTCTTTTTTTTTGTGCAATATTTAATATGAGTTCTTCAGTCTTGCATTGTAGAAGTTAAAACAATTACCTAATACACTAAACACAACTTACTCAATATTAAATATCGGTATGGAGAACCATACATGACTTCCATGTTCTAAGATTTATATTTAAAATAATTTTTGAAATGAAATATTTCCTTAGACACTACTATCTTTCTACTTCTTTCTTCAGCCTTAACCACAGTAGTACTGTGGTCACTAACGTATACCACCTCATGTTAACGCACTCGATTTTCACTTATGATGGCAGTCAATGGCCGCAGAAACGTCTCATTTTGCAGAAAACATTAGACCATGGCCAAACAGCCCAGGAAGGAATTTTAACAACAAACTACTTCTTTGTTGCCGATAACATAGTACGCATATAAAAAATTATCCCCTCCCCCTTCAACTACCATTTTCATTTATAGAAATGAAAATCTACATCTACCTTTCTACAGTGGATTATTATGACCTTCTTTTCAGGATACTTTATCAAAAGTAAGTATTTTACTTTTGTCAAAACATAAAATGTTGCAGGTAAACTACCGCTTCCCTCAACCGATCTTCACCAAAATCAATAGGCCTCGAGTCCTCTACATCTCAGGCACACATGGAAAAAATTATTTGATTCTGTTTGAATTTGCAGCAGTTATCGTTCGCCATAGAAAAAAGTTTACACACAGGCACTTTTCAGAAAATGACTTTTCTTCATGTTTTGAGGGTAGTAAAATCAGAATCAGCCCTTATCTCGAACACGATTTTTTTCGCCATCACCATACTTCCATTTCCTTATGGAACAGGGAAGTAAAATACTCCATACCAGGCTGTTGGGCCATGATCAACTGCTTAAGTTTATGTCTCTAAATGTTTCAGCCACTCCTCTGCAACCCATCTTAAGTTGAGAAAAGACAAAGAAAACGTTTGCAAAGATAACAGGCCAAACACAATGTTCATTTGAGGAGTAAGCAGTAACCTAAGTCGGAAAACAAAATTTCCTATGTAACTTCAGCTGTCCTAAGTGAGCCAATCACAAACCAGCTAAATCTGATGGATCACAGCACAGAATGCCAAATCCTGTTTAATGACACTTCCTCCACGTTGGACGATTGCAGTGGGCATGCTTCTGAATCTGGATTGAAATGAACCATCATTTCAAAGTGTGTCATTAGATGGGATTTGGCATTCTGCATAGCGAGCCAATCAGAATTCCATCCGGATCCAGAAATATGATCCGATTTTTTTCTCTACTGAAGATGGCCAACAGAGGTGTGGCCGAAATGTTTAGACATAACTTTAAGCAATCAACCACAGGCCAACAGCCCAGTAGATAGTATTTTTAATAATGCTGACTCCGGCCTGTTTAGACAACTTATTCAGTTTATGTATCAGATCTATACTACACACTATTTTGGTTAAAGTGTGGACACTTGTTGCAAATAGAGGTACCATCATATCACCAAAAAATGTCTTGATCAGACTTCCTTTGCACAGAAAATTCAAAAACCTTTTGAAATTTTTGATCAAACCTTGCATGTCTAGAATATAAGTGTCCACAAAATAATGTTACAAATGGCTGGCAAAAAACAGTATTGAAGAAATTTGAATTATTTTTGAGTCACCCATTACAGTTTCCCGTAATGAAGGAATAGGCTGCAGGTTTAAACAGTAAAAATTTGTTTTCATGTGTCTTATGTCTTATAGGTTGTTCTATTCTATAATACTGAAGAAAAAATAATTGTGTGTGTGTGTAGAAGGGGAGGGGGGTGGTAGAGGGAAGCAAACCTACAGTTTAGTTATGCAGATCATAAGAAACTTTCATTAGCAGCTTGAAAGGTAGTAAAAGTAGTTTTCAGCTGGGCGTGTGTTTATTGATCAGTGCATTTTGGTGTAAGCAGATATCATCTCGTGCCAAGACCGAAACAATTGCAATTAGCTATTTCATGATTGGCATGTGACGTGTTTGATTCAGTAGCCAAAGTTTTATTGGCTAAAGCAACTGTGGTGTTCAGAACGTCCGCTGTCCAGTACATATATAGTGATTCACATTCTTGAGTGCTTGCATGCTTACAAAGATACACATTTATACACGTCAAGTTTTCTTGCAATGGACAATACAAGTTTTGTGCACACAGACATTGGTACTATGATTAAAAAAATAATTTCTTGTACTTTAATTTTTTATATATAGTGTCTTGCGTTTACACATTTGTTTACATTTTTTAATTTTTGTTTAGTGTTCAGTTTTTTCTGACTTAATTTTGTGTACGTGTATGTTTTAAATGGGGTACAGTTCCTCTTCTTGTGTACGAAATTGTTAGTATTTTTTAAAGAACCAATCAAGATATATTAAAACATCTTGGCTACATGTTACAATATTGGTAATGATATATATTGGGAATTTGTAAAATTAATTAATTGATCGAAAACTTACATTTTCTAAGTAATCATACAAACACTTTGTTATTAATTTCCAAATAGCATGTTTTTTGGTTTTCAGTTGGGTAACTGTGAAGATTGTGTACATATTATAATTGACTGGAGAAAATAAACATTTGTAGGCTTACGTGTATATTCATTCTGTGCAGTAATAGTAACTGTGTTTATTATCTTTTTGACATACACAGTAATTCTGTTTAAAAGATTGAACTGATAGTCTGTTTTTTGTGACCAAATGTTAGTTTTAGAACCATAAACTAGACTGAATAACTGATTTGAAAGTAGAACTCAAAACTGATTTGAATGGATTAAAGTAGCATAACTGTTCAGAATTATTTGTTGCACTAACTATTTAGTTTATTTGCTATGTATGACTGATGGGTACTCGTTAAATTGCAGTGGTGCGTAGCGGCTAGTTTTGTACAGTTTGTGTTGCAATGAATAATTACACATTTTTACATATTCTTCATTTTAAATACTTAGAAACAGGTAACTTTATGTTAAAAACAATTCAATGAACTACATTTTGCACAGCTTTAGCAATACCGACAATCTTAAACATATTAACATTCTTGGATTTTGTTGTCCATGACGTGTCCGTTGATTAACTAATTATAAGTATAGCGCTGCCAACTTGGAACACAAAGCTTTTTATTGGTAGAAATGTAAAATTTTTACCTTATAGCCTGAACCAGTTTTTGCTTATAAGCTTTGTCAGATGCTGCCACTGGGAGCGCTGTCCGTCTTGTTCCTGGCGACACTACACACTCCACTACTGAATCCACCTTTGCAAACCACCTCATTGAAGCAAACCACATACACAAACATAGATGGCAACATGGATATTCTACACGTACACACAAAAGGCCGAAAACTAGACACTCTCGAACAACTAGAAATATACCAACACATAAAAACAACATATCACACCCCACACACACAACATCGATCCTTCAAAAGACTGCACCATCGCCAGGAACAAGACGGACAGTGGTCCCAGTGACAGCCTCTGACGAAGCTTATAATAAGCAAAAACTGGTTCAGGCTATAAGGTAAAAATTTTACATTTTTATCAATAAAAAACTTTGTGTTCCGAGTCGTTAGTGCTATACTTATAATTATGTTAACATTGTCATTAGGTTCACTGTACACTTCCGTATCTCTCAGATAGCCATTGCCAATGCCTTGCAACATTCATGAAATATAAGAGTCAGTGAAATATAAACCGAAGTTTCATTGTAACAGCAGAATGTCTAAGCATATAGTATAGAGACTATGTGAGCGACCTAGACTGATTGTTAGTTGGTGTGCCCATGATATTACTCTGTTACAGTGGTTCTCAACCATTTTTGTTAACAGTATACTATCTTATGTAGTGAGTTCCCGCGGCACACTGACGTACGAGTTGGCAACAATTCCCCCTCTCCCACAATCATGTCACCAGGCATGAGTGGGTGTGAAGTCCTTATGTTGTGTCCCCAGAATTCACCATCGACCTCCCTACGGAGAAAGAAGAACATCTCACAGAACTTCAGTCAGACCGAACACTTCAACTCACATATGGTAAACTACCATTTCTTAAGTTTCGGATGTTAGCAAAGAAAGAGTACCCAGTAATAACAGTGGAAGCAGTTACATTGTTCTACTACCTGCTTGTGAGAGCTGGACTTTTCGACACTAACAAACATAAACAATAAGAAACGCAAGAGACTTCTCTTAGTTGAATAGGAACTATGTAAATGGTTATCTTTAATTCCACCACAAATTAAACTTTTGTGGAAAAACCGAAAACGTCAACTTTTTCTCATCAATAACTCAATCTTTTATTGTAAATCATAAGGCATTAAGTCCCCTGTAAAAATGTGTTTAAACTCTTGAATATTTTTCTCCCGTTTCTTTTCCAAAATAAATATTGAGTAAAATTATATTAATTACTTTTACCAGCAATTTGAAAAGACTCGGAAGTTTTTTTTGGCACACATAGCAAATCTTGCGGCACAGTAGTGACACGGCACACCCGTTTAGAACCCGTGGTCTAATAGCTTCTAACAAAGTGAATGAACAACCATTACCTAGTCCAGTTGCACAAGTATTATTATTAAATTTTTAACAATTGAAAATGTTAACTCAGTGAAATTTTTTGTTGTATTTTGTGCACAGTTTGGCAATGTGACTTTATAAGAAACACAAGCTTTTGCTTGGCATAAGTCCTTTTCTAGTGGGTGAAATGATGTACAAAATTCAGGACCGAGCCAAGGGTATCTGCCGCCTGGGTGCAAGATATAATTTGCCGCCCCTATATAGCTCCTTAGACATAAATAGTGTTAATTGTAAAATTCTGCATTTCCTTGATAACTGTTAACTTGTTTAAAAAATAAAAAATCATTAAGGTTACTATAAACTTTATTATTTGTATAAACTTAAAAAAAATATTTTACAAACTTAATGCATTAATAGTTATAACAAAGTACACCTTATATTATTTATTATAATTAACTTAGAACTTATAAACATGAACTAAATTACATTAATTCTAAATTTAAATATCAAAAGCAACTTTTCTTGCTTTTTAATTGCAAATACTCTAATTAAATCCGTTATATCTAACGCCTCGCAGATCTCTTCCTCGATGCTTATTACAGCCAAATTTGTAAGTCTATTCTGGCTCATAGTAGATCTCAAATAGTTTTTAATTATTTTTAATTTTGAAAACGATCTCTCACCATGAGCAACAGTGACAGGCATCGTTAAAAAAATTCGTAGGGCTACAGATAAATTCGGGATAGTGCTAATTAAATCATTAGCCACAAGGTATTCTAAAACCTCCTTGGCCGAAGTCGTATTGGGTTTATTATAAATGGACAATATTTCAATTTAATTGCATAAATCAATCCCATTAACAGCCATTTGTTTTGTAGATGACTCGGTTAATTTAATTTGTAAATCCATACAACATTTTATTAATTCTTCTTTATCTATAGATAAAGAGCCTAAATTATTTAAAAAGCCAAAATAGTCGTTGCACTCGTTTAACTGTTCAAATCTGTCATTTAATTTTGATACTACTATATCAAGAATATAAAAATAAAAATTAACGTTGAAATTCAACTCTGGTGATTCGACTGGTTCATCTCTATGTTCATAATAAAAAAAAAAACTTTTTGTCTCTCGGGCTAACCAAGCCTATAGCTGGAAAAACAATTTCGCAGTCTATATCTTCAGCAATTTTTTTTGCCTCATTAAGCATAGCTGTAAAACTACTTTCAGATCGCATTTCAATGAAAAAATTTTGAATTTCTTTCAACATTTTTACAGCTTCTGGTAAAATAATATTAGATTTTTACATGATTTTGCTTACAATGTTTATTTTTGATAAAATATTGTACCAAATTACTAGAGAACACACAAATTTATATGAGTTGATTTTATTAATTAGTGACTTTGCAAGGTTTTTTGTGTAATTGTCTCTTGCTTTATCATTATAAAGGGAAAAGAGAGCATCATACATTTTTTCTAAATGAAATCTAAGGGTTTTAATGGCATCGATTCTACTGTTAATGGAATAAATCCGCTTATAGTCCAAGCCACGTATTTTATAATCAACTAAACGCTATGCAACTCACTTTCTGTGGCTTTTGTAAATGTCTTTTTATACAATTGACATGTTTCGGGACGCTTGTCCCATCCTCAGAATTTTTAAAAATGTCTTCATACCATCATATGATGGCACAGTCGTCAATATATTAAAATATTAAAATCCACGTAACACAAAACACAATCACATTACACAAAGTTCGCGCACAACAGTTTTACGGCGTACACCGCACGGTAACTGAGAGCCCACTGATTCATATTTGACTCGTGTCGCGACAATATCGCAACGCAGTATCATACAGGACATTAGATTTAAAGTTCAGCTGATCATTTAAAACATGTGGCCTTGTAACAGGATTATTATACGCTCTATATATTTCAATCTCTTCAAGGGCGTTCATTGTAACTTCCTTTATTACAAAAGTGAAGGGGTATCAAGTTGGTATGAAAATTAGTATAGTTGTGATTTTCATGAATAAGATGTTTAGCGAATTTAGATTTTACATTTTCTGTGTTGTGAAAATAAGTGGGTGGCTTATGTTCAAGAAACCTCTTGAGAAAACCACGGCCCATTTGGCCTACATAAAAAGCATCACAACTATTACATATTAATTTATAGATCCCTGTTTTCTTTTCAAGGACGGTTGGTTCCCGAGTACGAAGGCTATTTAAAATGTTATTTGTAGTCTTATCTGTGACAACAACGTTTGACTTTTTTAAAATAGAAGACAGAATTCTAGGTAGAAAGCTCATGTATGGTATAGAAATGTATTTATACACACTGTCCCCAGGTGCCCTTAGCGTGTTTGCGTTTTTTCGTCTCGTATGTTTTTTAAGGATATTATTATACTGCTTTTTTATAGCCATTGGTGACCGCAATGTGTTTAACTGTATTTAGTTCGTCTTGATAATCCTTGTCGCTGAGGGGCAATGATAAGAGGCGGTTAACCATGCTGTGAAAAGCAGCCATTTTCTGCTATACCGGATGATAAGATGTGGCGTGTATTACAGTGTCAGTTGTAGTGGATTTCCTATAAATATTAAACTCCAATTTATTAATGTTTCTAGTGACCGTCAAATCTAGAAAATTTAATTTTCCACTGTCCTCGTGCTCCAGTGTAAACTGTATATTGTTATTAATACTTTTTAAATATGTGTGTAGCCTATCTATTTGTCTATATGTGCCTTTATAGATCAAAAAGGTGTCATCAACATACCGGCCATAAAATATTATATTATCATTGTACACACTATTGGAAAAAATAAAGGAGTTTTTGAAATGGTTTAAGTACACTTCAGTCAGGAGGCCAGAGAGTGGAGAACCCATTGCCACACCATCATGTTGGCTAAAGAATTGCTTGTCATGCGTGAAATAATTCTGCCTGTGTGCATCCGCCTCAGATTTATTTTTTTCTTGCTGCTGCCCTATTTGTAGATTTTCCGTATGTGTGTCCTTGTTCGAATCAAGCTGTTCCTCCACTTGCTGGCTTGTTGATGGTTGTTCGGCTGTAGCCGTCGTGGATACAAAGAAATTTTTTAAGGAGCCAGCCAGTCCTTTTTTAATTTCGTCTTTTTCCGACTTTCTTTTTTGATACTGAAAGCCGGAAAGTCTCTTTCTACCATCAGCCATCTGAATTAAGCACAAATAAATTTTAAAAATAGCAAAACAGAAAAATAAGAAGAAAAGTTTAAATGTTTAAAATAATGAAAAATACTTACGTTTTAAAACTTTAAACTTTAAAAAGCACTATATTAACTCTTGATTGAAACGTTTAGTCTTTTTATTTCTGCTTAGTTCAATACAATCTTACTCGCATTCAATCGCAAACTAAACTAACCCCTGTTTTAAATTCTTTAAAGAGCGCCGCTTAGTCAAGCCAATTTTGCCGAATCTGTATAGTTTCGTGTATCCCGCACCATAGCGACCAAGAAGACTAGAGAGAAGGAGACTTAACTCGATCAAAATTGAGTGGTGGGGGTGGGACGAATTCTCTCGTGTATCATGACGTATTGCGAAGCGCGCGTGGGATCTGCGCAAGCATATCGTGTTCAAAATATTTCCCTATTGGCCGAAAAAAAATTCAACCAATGAGGATGCAGAATTTAACAATACTGCCTGCGCAGATCCTACGTGCGCTTCGCAGTACGTCATGATACACGAGAGAATTCGTCCCGCCCCCACTACTCGAGTTAAGTCTCCTTCTCTCTAGTCTTCTTGATAGCGACAAAGCGGTAACTCATGTGTCAGCGTCTGTATAATCACGCTGACCCTGCGTAACTTTGTATTTACAATAGCGATAGCGATCGGCACCGATGTGTTTACTAATAAAAATAAATTATAAGTAATAAATTATTGTATGCTTGCCACCTTAAAAAAATGCAACACTTTTTCTGTATCAGGTTACCTTTATACAAAAAAAAGCCAGATACAAGTCTAACTTGATAAAAAAAGTTGCATTTTTTAATGCCGCAAGCATATCTTAAATTTCTTTCATTTTTCATTTTGCCGCCCTGCCGCCCCTAGTAGGTTGCCGCCCGGGTGCTGTTGCACCTCCGGCACGGCTCGGCCCTGACAAAATTTGATTCATCTATGTCAGCCAAAAACCCACGAAGTTCATGACCTATTGAAGGTGACCAAGAGTAACATTGGATGAAATTAGTAGGTAAAACCCTGAGATGATCCATGCATGGTAGTATGCAGTCCATTATTCAGAATGAGTTAAAGTATTTAAAATTTCTGCATGTTGGGTTCCCTGCATTTTTAATGCCGATCAAAAATTGAGTAAGCTGAAATTTGTCAAGACTTCTGACTTAGTATGACGCATTTTTGAAACATATTCGTACCTGTGCTGAGATGTGGGTGCACCACTACACCCACGAAATGAAGCATATGGCGTTCAACTATGGAATGGCGTTTTAAAAGTGAAACCACGCCCAAAAGGCAAAAACAAGATTGTCAGCAGGTAAGATTCTTGCCATTGTGTTTTTGGGACTAGAGAGGAGTTGTTGATATTGATTTTCTCCACAACTGAAGAACAATTAATGCTGCTTACTACTGCAAACTACTGGATAATGTGAAATCAGCTTATTGGTCCAAAAGGTGTAATGTACCAATCTGCAGTGTGTTGCTTGTGCACAAAATTGCAACAGATATACTGGGTCACTGTTGAACATGCTCCTTATAACCCTGATTTATCATCAAGTGACTACCATTTGTGTGGGTTGCTAAAGCAAGCATTAGAGAGATATAATGTTTTTCTGATATAATAAAGTAGAAGAATATGTGTGCAATTGGCTTTTTAGACGTCCCAATACTTTTTACGAAAATGGAATAGAAACTGCCAGTCCGCTGGAAGAAAGTGTGTAGATAAATGTAGAGAGTGATAAGATGCGCTTTGTACATAAATGCGTTAATAAATTTGTTTGTAAAAACATTCCAGTTCCCGTATTTTACTGGCTCTCATACATAGGTGTTGTTAGATCTTGCTACACACACTACATCAAGACAGTAATTAGTTAATCAGTGTCTGCATTGGGCACAATGAGCAGGTGGTCATATCAAGTAAAATTTGTAGAATTATTGCGTGTGTGTGTGTGTGTGCGCACGCGCACGTTGGTGCGTACATGGGCACATATTCGTGTGGATGTGCACATGTTCATATAATATATGAGTGCACACAAATCAAAGTAGGTAATAATTGTTTTTTAAATACCATATTGACACACAGCTGAAACTACTTTCCTGTCCCCTCACGTGAAGTCCAACATCCTCATATGAACCAAACCCCACCAGCTGCCATTGTTCATATATAAAATGTTGAAAACATATTTTTAGAGTAACTGAAATAGGTTTGTTTTTGTGGAACACATAATTATTTCACCAAATCATGCAAATGTATTATTATTAAACTGTAATGGTTTTGGTCAAGGTCAAGTCTGCTTGTTATAAAAAAAAAGGCTTTCCGTTTAACCCATAATGCATGTAGTAAACTTAGAAATTTTATTTTGTGAGTGCCTGTTTTGACATAGAGAGAAAGAGAGAGAGTCATATACAGGGCTGGCCCAAACCTTTAGGCCTGACCGGGCCAAGACAAATTTTGCCCCCCAAGGCCAAATGGTGATGCTTATTTTCTTATCAGTACTAATTTAATAACATTATACTTTAAAAATTTTATCATCTATTTTATACTAGTGGTGGCGGTTAAGCCCTACACATAAAAAACTATTCTGTAAGTCTACATGAAATTATAAAAAATTATTAAAAAGTTTATACTATATAACTTTTCAAATGTTAACAAATATTTTTTTTTATTTTTCTTGAAACCAATTAACTATCACTTAGGCCTGTTTTTATAATTTAACTTAATAAAGCTGTAACTTGACTCACCTATGTAAGTGTTTCACATGGACGTTCAATGCGAGTGTCAAACATCAAATAAAAAGAATCAAATTCAAACAGTTTCCTATAATTTTAATTCACTCAGTGTACATTTCTTCTTCTTATAAGTATATGTACAGATATTATCAAAACACAAACGTCTTTTCACATGTAAAGTTTATTTTTACTAAAGATGTCACACCAAGATTTATTGCATTAAAGTTTTTCTTTAAAAATAAAGAAATATATATTTTGGTTTTTGAAAGTTTAGTTAAATTTCTTTCTTCTTGCTTTTGCTTCAGCAAACCTTTTAACAATCTTCATTAAATCTAACTGGTTTGCAATGTCATTTTCAATAGAAATTGCTGCTAGAGATGATAGGCAGTCTTGCATCATTGTAGAGTGTAAGTAAGTTTTAATTAATTTGAGCTTACTGAAACTGCGTTCTCCGCTAGCAACCGTGACAGGAATTTTAAAAAGAACTCTCAATGCAATCCATATATTAGGAAAAAACTCAATCCTGTTACTTTTTGAAATAAGTTGTAAAGTTTGAACAGGAGTTTTTATCTCGGAGTTCTTCAGAAATACACCCAGATGTTTAAACTCCTCAAAAAGGTAGTTGCCATTGATGTCACTTTCTCCTAATTTATCTTCATCTTGAAGAACTTTTTGAAGATTCAAACATTTTTGTTTTAAGACTTCGGATTCTGGAAGAGTTTGCACATTGTACAAAAAAACCCCAATGCTGGTTATGAGTCTCAAGTTGTGTAAAGCGCTGTTCAATGGATGTCAGAGCCTGATCTATAGCGGGTAAAAGACAACTGTTTCAAACAACTGGTCTGGATCTGTTGGGGCTTCATCTCGGGACACATAATCAAATTGCCGTTTTTTCTTTCTCTTGGGTTGCTTCTTGTAAACAGCTTCAACTTCCAAGTCTTCAGCTATGTCTTTGGCTGTTGCTACGGCACCTGGGTATCCAGTTTCATGATATTCTTTTAAAAATGTTTAGCACTTTCCAAGAAGATGTGTAACTGTTGATAAGTCACTGTTGGCGTTTTGCATAGTACTGCTGACCAAGTTTACTTGAAACAGTATATCATGCCAAACAACAAGGGAGACAATGAAGTCAAAAGATGTTAAATTTTTTTCCAATGATTTGGCTTCAGATGTCACTTTTGGATCAGTGAGTTCCTCTTTCATTGCCTGTAGTGCTTCACAAACTTCAACCATTTGATACCTGACTGCCTTTACGCTGTTAATTCTACACTCCCATCTAGTTTCACAGACTTCTTTGACAGTAAGAGTCAACTGACTTTCCTTGAGTATTTTCCATCTTTTAGTAGATGATGAAAACAGGACGTACAGACGTTGTAAAACTCCAAACAAAGAAACATTTTTTACAGATGAAGCAACAGCATCTCCAGTTACTAGGTTAAGTGAATGACATCCACAAGGATTGAAAAAATCTTTAGGAAACATTGACAAAATTCGTCACTGCACTCCTTTATATTTTCCAGTCATGTTCCCTCCATTATCGTAACCTTACCCCCTACAATTTTTCATGTCTAACCCACAGGTCCCTTCAATTTCTTTCAAAATGGCCGTTGTCAAACCTTCTCCAGTAGTGTCATCAATAGGAAAAAATGACAAGAAATGCTCTTTTACTTGAACATCTGTTTCAGTACATTCAACAAAACGAATTGTAAATGACAATTGTTGTTGGTGGCTGATATCGGGCATACAGTCTAATATTAGTGAAAAGTACTTTGCTTGCTTTGCTCTTTCAATGATATCATTTTTTTATTTCAGACCCAAGCAAACCAATCAACTCATTTTGGATTGTTTTACCCAAGTAATGATCATGGATTTCATTACATTTAATTTTTCTAATGTGTTCAGTCATAACTACATCATACTTTCCAAGTAACTCAACTAGTCCCAAAAAATTTCTGTTATTTTGGAAATAACTGGTCATTACTTCCTCAGAATGCCAGGCTATGTTCAGATAAAATTACCGTTATTGCAGTTAGACATTCTAAAACTTTTTTCCAGAGATCTACCTCTTTTTGTAACAATTTTTCAACTTCACTATCAATACCCGTTTGACAACGAATATTTTTTTTGGCATCAACCCATTTGCTGTAACATGTGTAGTGCTCACTTGAAGTTTCATGATCTTTTAAATAATCCCCTATATGTTTCCAGTTGTTGATACTGTTCTGCCCTAATTGCGAGCGGGTATTCCCAAACAACTTACAACTAAAACAATAGACTTTGTTCTTTGACTCAGAATATTGCAAATATCTCCGATACAATTTTTCATTATTGGGCAGTCTCCTATTGCAGTGAAACAGTGAGAATTTTCTGTTTCTCGATCCTTTTGAATCGGATTTTGTTAAGTCAACAGGAAATCTTGAATCCGGACCCTCAATTTTTTTTGGGCCGTTTTTAATTATTTGATCCCTTATGTGACGAGTCAAGGTAGGCCATTCGCTGATATCGTCCAAATTACACGAGGTAACGTCACTGTGGGATAAAGGGTGAATTCATCTTCATGTCCATCCATTATACGGTTTGATGAATTAATCTTAACATCTTTGTCAACCAAATATACTGTTACTCACCGTCTATGGCCTTTCCGTGATGTTATTTCGTTGTTTACATGTTTCGAGGCACTTGCCTCATCATCAGAACTTTATAAAAACTAATGTATGTCATCAATGATGACATGTGTCAAAATACTAAAACACAATACGGCATTAAACTATGTACAGAACTTGCTTTAAAAATGAGTACGGCGCGTGTTGTCATGCAAGGCACACCTAACATTGACGTGAAAGCTAAAAATCAATTTTGGCTACATCTTTTTCTGGACTATTTTGATCAGTTTCTATTTCTAAACTTTGAGAAAGAAAACCACGCATGAACTTAGCACCTTGTTTATTTTCATTGAATATTTTATTCTTTCTCTTTCTGTTTTGAGCTCCTGAAAGTTTGTGGTTTGAAGCCATTTTTAAAAGTCTTTGAAATCATAAACTGCACTCGTATATGTCAAAAATATTCAGAGTACTGAAACGAAAATTCAACGAAATTTTACAAACCGAGTTAAAACAAACAGCATTGTAAGTTTCTTTTTCTTTTTTTTTTAATTTATTAGGCTCTACCATTCTTTTTTTCTTTTCGGGGTTACAAAACGATTTAAAAGACGAAAGGCCTAAACAAAACCATCGATCGAATGGCCATCTCGAATGTTGTACGTACTAATAATTAAACTGTATAAAATTTTTTAGTTTGTTTAAAATCATAAAATAAGTTGACTTTCACTGCCTGGCATTTAAAAACATTTTCTCTTCTTACTTTGAATTTCTAATTATTTAAACTAAGTAGTTTACTAACAAAATGAAAACAATAAAGAGAATACCTAGATAACATAAGAAACATCGAACACTTAACGCGCACTTAAAAATACTTTACACTGTTATTCGCACCACTGTTGCACGGTGATAAGTCATAACAAAAGAAACAACTGAAACAAAAGAAGGATGAAGTGTGAAACTTGAATCTGTGTTCGTTCGCCGCTATTGTCTACTCTCTCGTCAACCGACACTCCACACTTACGTGTATAATGAAATCTACATATTTTTATCCAAATCGGGGTTTTCCTGTGTGCATAGCGGATGAATTGAATATTAAAATGAATATTGATTGTGGTCACAGTTAAATATTAAAACATAATATAGAATTAATTTAACCATATCGTTGTACTCCGTTTATTACCCTGAATTGTAGTTTTTGTTTTAACCTTTGTTTCCTCCAGAAACAAACACAATTTCACTGGCTCCCCATATAATTAATATAGATTATTAAACTTTCACTTGTGAACTTACTTTGTTTCCTCCCGTACGCGTTTCGGCGTGATGTGCGCCTTCGTCAGCGGTGTGAGACAGATGCACAGTGCACAAGTGAAAGTTTAATAATCTATATTAATTTAGTGCTGTGAAAAAAGAAGATGAACTATCAAAACAATCCCCAGATAAATATGAACCTTTTGACTAAATCGTCGCATTAGTATATGAAATATACGTTTATTAAGAAAACTTATTTTATACTATTTTGCCGGTTTTTAAGTTCAGTTTTTTGTACTCGCAATGTTGGTTTTGATATATATTGCTGTAATCAGTTGTGGTAAAACTCCTCTTTACCTGTGCATCAACTTCGCAGGTTGGTTTCGTATTTATCTGTAGTCAATTTAATCAATTATTTTTGTTTCTGGAGTGATAAACGCTGAAACAAAATATACAATTCAGGGTAATAAATGTAAGAAATGGTATGATATGAATTTATTCTCAATTGTGTTTATTATTTATCTCGAGAATTATATAATTACCTTTATAACATTGTGCCGCGGTTTCTCAAAGAAACCGGGCGACAGTATAAAAATTTTATTTATAAATGTGAATTGCGAATTTATTAATTTCGCGATGTTCAGCTGCGCCGTGTTTTGGCGTTACTGCACGCCCGCGCCATCTGTTAGCGGAAGCAGGCAATTGTGTTCTCTAAGCCGGCTCTGCCGATTGCAAGATTGTTCAGTTGGCCGTCGTCAGCAAAAGCGTAAACAGCCTATTCCTCCGGCAGATAGAGTTTTGGTTAATTCGTGTATTTTCTATCCTATCATGTATAGTTAGACTTTTAAAGATCTCCGGGCTCCCGGAGCGACGGAGACTTGACCTAGCATGGTAGAAATTCCATCATCTACCATGTCCTGAACGGACGACACACACTCACAAACTCTCGTTTCTCATCTGCCGGAGGAGAAAAAACCGTAAGAATGCAACTACAACCACTCTCATCATGAACGACTGGCAGTACAGCAAGGCAGAATTCCACCTGGGAATCATCTGCATAAAACGAGGTGATATTAATCCAATATTTGCATAAATTTGGCCTCTGTATAAAACAACAGATATCGTGCGTTAACCATCTACAAAACTCAAGTTCTACTTAATTGATTGACTACAGCATAAAACCATTTTAATTGTGCGCGTGGCCTGCTGGGCATAAAATTGAATGCAAACTTTCATGTAACCTTGCTTTGATAATTAATTAGTCTCAAGAGCAATTGTAGGCCCGTTCGCTGGCATGTGTCCAGCGCTCATTAATTTTTTTTTATGCTATACTTTATGTTTTTACCTTGGTACTGAATGGGTTTGTAGAAGTTTGGGGGGGCTGGTATGTTAGTTAAGTAGGTAGGTGCAGTATGTAACATGCAGATCTGGACCGGCTGGTCTAGCATCTATTATAATCTTGAGTCTTTTTGCACTTAATCATTTTCGTATTTCATAAAAGGGTTGGGAGTTTTCCTTAATCTGCAATTATGTCAGGTTACATTTTAAAATCAGGGGTAGTTACCTGTTTGTGCAAATCTATGCAAGCTCCCGGACATGTTACCTTATGTCGGGTCTGGCTCTTGTCCAGCCTTCTTCTACCCTGTCTGGTTTTGGGGGAAGTTTCTCCTAAATTTTTGTATTGGTTAATTGCCTTTTTGGATGCCGTGTGGAACATGTCAGCGGCCGGGCCAATCCAGGTTATTTTCTTTAAATTTATAAATGGTATTTTCTTATTATTATGGCCAATTGCCTCTTAAGTAATTTTGGTGCTTATTATATTTTCATAAAACTATACAGGCTGTTTACAGGCATTTTAAATTTGTAAGTTGTATTCTCTTATTATTATGGCCAATTGCCTCTTAAGTAATTTTGGTGCTTATTATATTTTCATAAAACTATGCAGGTTGCCCATAGGCCCTGTAAGATATACGTAATTGTGTCTGTGATTTACATGTAGAATGTAGGGTGTATGTTAAATTATGGGTAATCGTCTAATAAAGGTTGTTATCTTGAAATAATGAATATTCAAGAAATTTATGAAATAAATTATAAATATATTATGAAATAAATAAATTATAAATATTCAAGAAATAATAATATAAATTTATGAAATAATAAAGGTTGTTATCTTGCTGTTACTAAAGAGTATTAATTGCAAGTCCCGTCTCATTGGACCCAGCACACTTTATGCTTCCTTCTAGGCCTTCAGCCTAGTCTTAAATGAAATGCTTACAGGACATGTATAGGTAGGTTAGACACGAATATACACAGACACTTGAATATACAAAAAATTTACTCTTGAGTTTACGTATTTCAAGCCGTGAACTTAATAAAATTATTGTGCTAAAATGAATACACAAACTTTAACCAAACGTTTACCTAACTCGCATCTGACAACAGAATAAGTACATGAATATAGACGTGCATAGATGACAACAAAAGTAGCCGAAGTTGCCCGAGTGGCTTTATGCTGTCAGTCTGCAGACTCAAGTGCCGAAGTTGCCCGAGTGGCTTCACGCTGTCAGTCTGCAGACTCAAGTACCGTGAAGGGTACGATGTTCGTGTGGAGGAGGTGGGGGAGATGCCGAAGATTACCGAACTTATACGATCTGTTTCGAGGCGTTGTACGCGTCAATGAGCGAGCGCTGTCTTGCCTAACTTGTCGCCGTTTTGTGGCTGAGCGTGAATGTCAAAATACGTCAAATAATACCGCTTTGTGAAGATTTATATTGATTGACTTATTATGTACCAAACAGTGGCATTCATTGATAATAGAGTAAACTGTTTAACACGTTGGCTGCGGATGACGCACCATGCGGTCGTTTCTGTTTTCGAAGAATTTTAGTGAACGTTTTATCTCTTTTAATCTCTTTTATTTTCTTTGTCCCTCAATATAAAGATCTTTGAGTATAATGGTCATGCCTTCATTGCTTTATCTGTAATGATCAAGTTTTATCTTTATAATTTTTAAAAATCATAAGTAATGTAATAGCTTTATCTGAAATTGAAGGCGATTTCCTTTGTCTCTAAAGCCAGACGTATCAGTCTATATGAAAATATAAAGTCGTCGGTGTAATTTATAAAAACTATACTAGGAAAACAACAAACTATAACGAAGATAAACGTTTGACAGTTTTTATCGATGATGTAATAACTGAAATTATACATGATTACGCATATTCACTACTAAGAGAGCACATTGTTTTGCACAACAAAGTGAACGCTGTAACATTGTAAGCGTATACTGAAAGGAAACATGAAAGAGGAAATGGCTGTATTAATTTTTTTTAACGGCAATGTGAACAGTTTGTTGTCAATAAGAGTTACAAGTTACTGATATTGTGTAATTATATCAGGCGACATCCATCCGCCGCTGTTGATCGTTTATCAAAAGGCTATACATGAGGCAAACATCTCTCTCTCACACACACACACACACACACACACACACACAGAGAGGAAACTATGCATAATAAAATATTATTCATTGCATATCCTTCAGTAGGTTCTCGCGATTGGGGAGGACTGGAGCCATTAGACATCGCGGAGCCATTCGACACAAACGAAGCTGTCTTATACGCCCACTGCGGTTCATACACAGCAAAAGCTACATCAACCCGTTATGTGAAACCAGCAGGCGTAATACGACCGATACACGTGTTCTTATATTACTAGACTCACAAATGAAAATGAGTGACTAAATACGGTACTATTTTATCCTTGATTACAAGGCTGTTCCTGTTAAAAAATAGACTTTGTCCCCAGAGAAGAAAAATAACATTTACCGTGGTCGTAAAAGTGTTGTAATACACTTGTAGATATAGGCCTTATATCACTACTATTTTGTTACTACGTACTTGGCCTACGAGCATGTATAAAGTAAGAGTTTATCAAATTAAATTATTCAATGACAAAATTAATATTTATCACAATCAAATTTTAACAATAAGATATCACACTTACTTTCGTGTACCGACTCTTTAGAATTATCCCAGGGCGGCAGTAATAAATAAACACAATTTAGTTGTTATTAATTAACTCTTTTAATAACGGTTGCATTCAAATATTACAAATTTATAATTCAGTACTTCAATCATTTACTATAAAATTTATTAGTGTTTATTTCTTAGCAATGGATTCTTAAGCCTAGTCCACACCAGTAGACCACGTTGCGCAACGTGTTGCGCAACGGTCTCGAGACGGTCTAAACTTTAGACATAGACATGGTCTATAGACGACAATCTTGGTCTCGTCTAGCGTCCACACTACTATGTGAATTTTGTTAGTCTCGTCTAAGCACACCACCATGGAGGACATTGCTTTGTGTGGAATGAGTGCCTGTTTGGCTATTATTACGAATGAAAGATCGCGAAAACGTAAACGTTGGTGGACGCGCGAAGTACTCACAGAAGGACCAAGGTTCGGTACCACATTATTAAATAAATTAAAAATGGAAGACGCCATGGGATTTCGGAATTTCACCCGCCTGACGCCTACTGATTTCGAAGAATTACTTCTGATGGTTGGAGGGAAAATTTCGAAGCAAGATACAAAATTTAGGGAAACCATTACAGCTTCTCTTCGACTGGCAGTCACACTGCGTTTTCTAGCAAGTGGAGACTCATTCACGAGCCTCATGTACACCTTCAGAATATCCAAACAGGCAATATCGAAAATAGTACCAGAAGTTTGTGAAGCAATTATCTCTTCATTGAAACAACAGATAAAGGTATGTATAAAAAATTAATATTATTTTTAATAAACAATTTTATATTTAACATTTTTTACAAAACTAAATTTTTTTACAATTTTTTACAATTTTTTGTGCAATTTATTTTTTACAATAAGAAACAAATGAGACTTTATAAATTTATTTAACAAATGAAATTGATAAATTGGTATGATTTTTTTTTACAAAATTACAAATGCGTCATCCCCTGACTCCAATTGTTGTATTTGAACCTCTCCGATTTCATAAATACCAGTAAGTGCAGAGGGATTTGAGCTATAACTTTCTTCCGAAACGTGAGATGTTGATGCGACGGAAGAAGTGGATGGTGGACGTGGCATCTGAATGGGCGGGATTTCCGAAGCTAAGAAACCCATGTCCAATTTAAATAAGACGTCGTTTATGTTACGCTGTGCCAAAGCAATTTCCATTCTACTTTTGTTACAGTTCCTCAATTTATTCGCTACATATTCCCCGAATACTGCGTACTCATCTCTGGAACTCACCACTTGAGTTAAGGATTTCAAGCAGTTGACTGCTTGTTGGGCAGCGGAGTCCTCGTTCTTGCGGACGCGTTTAGGAGCGCGTCCTGGGGGTTTGAATGGTGGGCTGTTGTCCTCACATTCCACATGCACGGTTTCATTCTCTTCCTCGTGATCGCCTGTATCTAGCAAACTATCCTGAAACACAAAGAAACTCTTTAAAAATATGTCTTCAAGACGTTAACAGAATTGTTTCTTTAATAAAAATTACTATTATTATCTTTATCGTTTTCTCAGATTTCACCAAAAGATAATGCACCACTCAGATCGACTTCATTTCGCTTGAAATGAATAATTAAAGTGGAGTTTTTCAAAAATATTCAAGGAACACGAACATCGTCTCCAGCTTTAGTTATATAGCTTTCCTATTTCATTGGCAGTAAAAGCCTAACATAAGGTCAACATCTAAACAAATAATTTTAACTAGCACAAAATTTTTTAAAATATTGATCGCATTACCGATTTAATATTTTTACTTTATTTATACACACACATATATATTCATAATTTGTGATTACCTATTTCTTCGTTTCAGAGACCGACTTCCGAAGCTGAATGGAAAGCTATTTCTCAGGAGTTTCTGAGTAGATGGAATTTTCCACACTGCATAGGCAGCATTGATGGTAAACACGTTCAGATGGTGGCCCCAGAACACAGCGGGAGCTTGTATTTTAACTATAAAGGTACTTTCAGCATTGTGTTCCTTGGCGTTGCAGACGCCAACTACAACTTATTGTACGCCGATGTTGGATGCCAAGGGCGTATTTCTGATGGGGGCGTTTTCAAGTTCACTTCACTATACAAGGATTTAGAAAACAATACCGCACACGTACCTGTAAGTGAGGCATTACCAGGAAGAACAGAACCTGTACCATATGTTTTTGTGGCAGATGATGCTTTTGCTATGTCTAATTATTTGATGAAGCCGTACCCTGGTCGTATATTGGACATTCCGAAGAGAGTCTACAACTATAGGCTAAGCAGGGCTCGAAGAATAATTGAAAATGTTTTCGGTATTATGTCGTCCAAATTTCGGGTGTTTCTTAAACCGATAGCTTTACAGCCAGATAAAGTGGAGTCTGTCGTGTTGGCTTGTGCCTACCTACACAATTTTTTACGTAGGAATTCAGCGTCAAGATATGCCTACACCCCACCAGGAAGTTTGGACTCGTACGATGGCGATGGAAATGTAATTGAAGGATTTTGGAGAAGAGAAATCAACGAAGAGAATCGTTTGGTTGATCTGCGCAACGCTCCTCGAAAATGTTCATCTAACTTGCATAAAATTCGTGATGAATTTCGAGATTACTTTGTTTCACAAGAGGGAGTGGTATCTTGGCAATACGATTCAATAAAGTAATTTACTTGATCACTTTTTGTTAGTAGAACCAATTTAATTAAAACTAAAGAATTAAGGTTGATTTAAATCAAATTAATAAAGGATAAATGTATTTTAATAAAGAGTTTCATAGAGTTATTTGTACTTACTTCAATTTCGTTGTTCCCACTGTCCGTGTTATCTGTGTTGCGGCTGCCCTTTGATTCGTTTGCCGGTAGTAAAAATAATAAATAGTCGTAAGCGAACCATGAAGACTTCTTCGGAGACGACCCACTTGACGGAGTGATTTTTTTCCGCTCCCTGTTGAATGAAGTTTTCAGATTATGAATTTTTTTCTCTATTTCCTCCACGGAAACTTGGTGGTTTGCAGCCAGGAGTTCCATAGCTGCTCTTCTTTTAGCCCGGTTTTTGTAATCGGGACTTGTCACATCCCACAAACATTTTTCATTATGGTAATCTTCGATTAATTTTAATACGTTTTCATTTAACCACATGTTGCACGTGATGTAAACAAACTAAAGTAGGGGGGTAAACGGCGCGGGGGAAGGAGTGGGGCAGGTCTCGTCTCGTCTCTAGACAAACGTCCACACCATCGATATGTTGCGCAACATGTCTAACCGTTGCATCAGGTCTCCCATTCCGATCGGGAGACTTTAGACCGGCGATTTTTGGTCTCGCAACGGCCCCCGTAGACCAAGTTGGTCTATTTAGGCAGTCTACCGAGACATCCTAGACAACCTTAGACACGTCTCTGAGACCTCGGTTGCGCAACAAGTCTACTAGTGTGGACGAGGCCTTAGACTGATTGAGTCACCAAAACAAGATTGACATATAATTGATATTAATAAGCAATATGAAAATGATTGTTCATTGTTGTTATTTACGTGTTTGTTGAATTACTCTGCGGTGTGATGTCCTCCACGATGTGGTTTCCAGGCTGGTGATCAGAAGTATCCGTTGGATAGTTATCCTTGTCAGGTCGCACTAATTACACTGGTTTCACAAGTATTACACAATTCACTCAACTTGCTTAGTGATAATTACACAGGTGCTGTATACTAATACACTTGTAGAAAAACACAGTATTTCATTAACAAAGCTAAGTGCGTCTAACACCAGATTGATAACTGTTCTTGATCGACCGTCCCGTACAATGACGTTTCACACATTTAAATCGCTAGGTAACTCGACTTTTAAACGGTTGATGTTGTATTAATTAAAACTTAGATATTTTACTCGGTTTTAAGTTGATCTTCTTTAGTTGCGCTAGAGTTCTTCTTATGAACATTTATTAAGTGTTTGCGATGCTAACTTCCGCACAGATTACTATCGCGTTACCGTAACTGATTTACGTGGCGATTGAAATATACTTATTAAAATTACTGACAAATTTATATTACAACTAATACGAGTCTTAGTGTTGTGATTTTCCCGTAGACTAAAATAAATGTTACGAGTCTAATATCTGTAATCTCTCCGTTGACTGCCTTAACTTCTTACTCTACGTATTTTTTATACTTCGCTACCAACTACCCTCACTCAATATTGACAAACTACACGCCTATTGGTCTGACGTACCGCTAAATTCAAAACTACCCAATCTGTTTAACGAAACAACCCGCGTAAAAAATGACGCTATCCGTTATTCGTCCACAAAATGCTCGTGAACACGTGGTAGGAAAACTTCGCGTCACTCTCCATCTCGCTCTATACGCTCTCTTTCTAAAAATATAGCTCCTTTTGTTAGATGCACTTAACTTTTACAATCTTGGTGAATGTTTCTTACACCCTAGCAAACAATACAGTTTTATGACGGTCCGTCCCGTCCGTAAATATTTGTAATTTTTTAGCCGACTTACAGGCGTCAACGCAAGGTCGTCTATTGAATTTCTGCCGCTCCTTACTACATATTTTAATGTTTTCTTACTTTTAAAGAAAAAAACCACCGCTTTCTATAAATTTATATTTCTCCCTGGGTATCATATGACTTTGTCCCCGTAAAATTGTTGAGAATGCAATTTTCCGTGATATCGTCCCCCGATAGAATCATATCAAAATTTTAATAGAATTTGGGATTGATTCTATTGATGCGTCCCTAATCCCCTGCTAAAATTTTATATTACTAGCAATAATTTGTTTAACCTTTGCTATAATCTAGATTTGTTTATACATCGCATTATATTAATTACTTTTAATTCATTTAACACAACATGGTAATATTAGCTAGTTTACGATCTGTTGTTGTACCCTAAGTGTCAACGGCATTTCAAGGTTTGTTTACAAACAGACTCTCCATCCCACCCTTGACAAACTGGTCAAACGACTACTTTTAAAATATTCTGCTCTACTCTCACTTTCTTCTCAACACATGTTACAATGACATTTCGCCCTAACATCTGTTTACGTTCTACTTCCCTTAACTTACTCTTACAATGTAGTACATTCATAATAACTACGCTACTAGCTTCTGGAATTCTTATATAATTTAGTAATTAACAATGATTATCTTATTTATTACAACAGTATTCAAATCTTACAATTATTACATATGTAGACGTTTGTGTGCTATTACAATCTGTTTAGTATCTATGTAGTATCAGTGTTTGTGTGTGTAGTAATGGGTCATTGCTCATAATACGGTTTTGTCGTATATTAAAATTTCCTCTGATACATCCTGGTCGTCGTGCGTCTTCTAGCTGGTAGGTTGCTGTTCCGAGTTCCTTTGTTATTTTATATGGTCCTTCAAATAAATTGCAAAATTTCCCTATTATCTTCTTGTTAAGATCTGAGATTGGATACGCGCGTAGCAACACCTTATCTCCTATTTGGAATTTTGAAATCTGATGAGCAGCGTTGATTCGATTTGTCCTTTTTTCTCCCTTTTCTTTTGTGCGTAAGTAATTATTATGATAGTTAATTGGTTGGCTTGTTGGCATCATTTCCTTGTCAAGATACTTGGTCCAGTCCCGCTCCGGTTTTCTTCCCCACTGTGCCTCGTACGGGGTGGTTTCAATTGTCTCGTGGTATGTTTGATTTATACATGCTTCAACTAGATTAAGAAATTGTGCCCACTTTGTGTGTCTTTCGGATGTCATTGCCCTAAACATGTTGCCTAATTGTCTATTGATCCTTTCGGCCAAATTAGTGCACGGATTGCGAACAGCGGTATATTTTGGTTTAATACCCATCTCCGTCAATGCTGTGGTCCATCGTTGACTGGTGAATTGGGTACCGTTGTCAGTCAGCATTGCTGATGGGTTTCCCATTTCTTCACAATACAATTTAATTTTATTTATAGTGGCGGTCGTGGTGGCTTGCCTTAATTTATATAATTTTACATATTTGGTGAAGTTGTCAATCACAGTGAGTATGTATCTGACCTTTCCTGTGGATACCAGTAATGGTCCATAGTAGTCAATGCTAACTAGTTCACTCTTGTTTTGGGGTATGACAGGCTGCGTTTCGCCTACCATTCGTTTAAAATGGTCCTTGCTTTTCTGGCATGTTTGACAAGTTTTCGTAATTAATTTGGTAATCTTATTAACTGAGTTCTCCGTGAAATTTGCTTTGAACAGGTGATATGTACGACGATTTCCCACATGACTGTATGCCTGATGTAGTTCAGCAATCATATTGTGGCAAAGTTCTTTGGTCAACATAAGTTTCCATATCCCCTTTTCGCTTCGGTATAATTTGTCATTGTGCCAACTGTATTTTTGGGCAAGTTTATGTTGTTTATTGGCTCGTATTACGTCGATAATTTGCTTCAATTTCATGTCGGCTAGTTGATAACTTCTTATATTCTTGAGCTGCTCCTTAGCCTCTTACTGATGCGGATGTTGATAAGATTGATCTCTATCTCCTCGGTTCGATCGATTGGTTGTTCCTCGTCCATGTCTTCAGGATGCCTGCTCAGGATGTCCGCCACGATGTTATCTCGCCCCTTGCAGTGAATGATGTTGAAATCATACTCCTGTATAGCGGGAATCCATCGCGTTATGCGGGAATTATTTAGGTGGCACTTTTTTATGAATATTAACGCCTTGTTGTCAGTAATGATTGTAAAAGGCTTACCCAGTACGTAGGTGCTAAATTTTTGCAAACAGTATACAACACTCAGTAGCTCTAATTCTGTGGTGAAGTAATTACGCTCAGCTCCCCGTACCACGCGGCTTGTATATGCGACCACACCAATGTCGTTATTCTCGTCTAGCTGGTAAAGCTGGCCTCCCAGCGCATAACGACTCGCATCCGTCTGTAGGTAGAAACGCTTGTTGGGGTCAGGATGCTTAAGAACCACTGCTTCGATGAATAATTCCTTGACTCTCTCAAAATGCTGATCCATTTCCTTTGTCCATTTAAACGTGGTATCCTTTTTTAATAAGTTTAACAATGGTTGCGTCGCCTCGGCGTATTTATTGGTGAAGCGGTTATAAAAATTGGTTAAGCCCAGAAATCCTTTAAGTTGTTTTTGATTCTTTGGCTTCCGAAATTCCTGAATGGCTCTAATCTTATCCGGTGCGGCGGTAATACCCTCTGTTGTTAAGCGATATCCCAGATAATCAATCTCTTTACGAAACAGCTGCGATTTTTTAAAGTTGACAGTTAAATTAGCTTGTTTGATGTCACGTAATAATAATTTTAAGTGTCGTAGGTGCTCTTCCACGCTATCCGAGATACATAAGCAGTCATCTACATACAAGATCGTAAATGCCTTCACTTCTTCTGACAATACTCGGTCCAAACCACGCGTTAAACTTGCTAGGCTAGTCTTCAATCCGAACGGCGTCACTGTGTACCGATAGCACTTAGCTTCATACAAAAACCCAGTATAACCTCTACATTCCTGATGCAATGGGATTTGCCAAAATGAGCTACGGAGGTCAATTGTGGACATGACTTTAATGTTACCACATTTTGCCAGTATCTCATTAATTGGAATGGCTCCCTCATGGTCTGGAATTGTTACTGAATTCAGCTTACGGGCGTCCAAACATAATCTAACCGTCTGGTCTTTCTTTACGACAGTAACCATAGGGTTGACGTATGGACTCTGGGCCCTTTCAATAACACCATGCGCCTCCATTTTCTGGATTTCTGCCTTCACTGCTTCCTTGTATCTCATCGGAATCGGCCAACCTTTCTGACAGTAGGGTGTCCGATCGGTGACTTCGAATTTATGTTGATACGAGTTAATCCTACCTGGCGTATCCCGGAATACCATTTTATTATCCATTAAAATATGCTTTAGCTCGCTCCGTTCAGCTTCGGTTATTTCTGTGATAGTTTGTACCTTCTGTCCAATCAATTCTTCGATATCTTCATCGGCAGATGCGAGCTCTACTTGTAGTATCTCCGCTGTAGTTCCTTCCTGGTTTTGATCTTCCTGAATGATTAATCGTTTGTTGTTCAGGTCGATCACGCACCCATTTTCTTCCAATAACCCCACGCCTAAGATACAATCTTTTATTAATTCTGGGACAACTACGAAGACACTATCGACTCTTAAACTTTCGATTTGGACAGTTAATAGGATTTGTTGTGTGACCCTTTTTGACTTACTGCCGGTTGCACCCTTAATTACGGTATTCGACAACTTTAACATTTCTAGATCATCCAATTCCTTTTTATTGTCTTTAAATCACTGTTCTGAGACAGCGTTTACTTGGCTCCCTGTGTCCAATAAGGCACATGTAGACAATCCATTCAACGTGACTCTGACTTCCGGGCATTTCTTAACTTTATATATTATGTTGAAATTATCATTATCCATTAAATCATCTTCTAACTCTATAAAAGTAGTGTTAATATATTTACTAATATTACTTAAGTCTACTTCATATTTACAGAACTTAGCTAGTTTTTTGGCATAACGGTATTAACTTTGTTACCGTTCGCACCGCTGGTCGATGGAATAGGTTCGTTCTCGTTTTTAAACCTGTTTGTTCGTTTGGGGTAGTGTGAAGTAACTGGCCTACTTTCAGTTTCATTAGCGCGTCCATGCTCAGCTGGTCGCTCTCTCTCCTCTTCACCCCTCGTCCACGGTTTACGATCTCGCCGTCCGTCATAATACCCTCGGCTCGCCTCCCTGGTGTCACTTCTCAGACTCATAAATTCTAACAAGACCTGCTCGAATTCATTGATTGTCACTACACCACGAGTAATTATCGCAACTTGTATTTCATGTGGATAATGTTTAGTAATTTTCCTAATTAAATACTTATCAGGTATTGGCGGAATTAATTGTCGGTTTTCTAACAGTTTACGCTCTAAGTATTGGATCATGTTCATTCCATTCTCTGCGTGATACTTTCTGAATTCCAGTTCATTGCGTACTCTCTCTTGAATGACGTCATTCCAATATTTATTTATAAATGCGTCAGTGAAATCCACAAAATTGTTAATGTTATCTTTTACTAACCTCCACCATACTGCTGCCTCTCCTTCAAGATGTCTTGCTATCCACTTGATGTTTCCGGCCTCTTGATAATGTTCTCTGAATATTTCATTCAATTCTTTAATAAATTCCATCGGGAAATCACCCGTGCCATTATATTTAATGTCCTTCACTTGTTCATTTATCATGCTCCGATTACATGGTGTGTTGCTTATTGACGCTAGTTTAGTTCGTACTTCCTGTTGTATTTGTTGTAATTTAAGGTGTGTCTCGTCAGACTTGCTGTCAATTTTAGTTTCCAACTCTTTCAGTTTTTCGACCTTTAATTCATTTATAGCTGCCGTGTTATCTGCACATCTTTGATTGTTTACACTTACTGTTTCAATAATTATTTCAAAATTATTATTGTATTTTTCGTCAAGTTCTTTAATTTGTTGTTTTGTATTGGCACTAATTTCGGTATTAATCTTATCGCAATTTTCTTTGATCTTACTATCAATATCTACTCTAAACTCCTGGAAAACTTTTTGGTTATTTGCTTTTTGTTGATTGAGTTGCGCGATTACTTCGTTTCTTAGTCCCATATGTTGTTTGTGTATCTGCTCTGATATTTGCTATATTTGTTGTTTGTGTTGTGTCGCTTGTTGTGCTAGCTGTCGTGTTGTTTTTTCCACCAGTTCTCTTATTTGTTCTTTTATTTCTTTCGATTGTTGTTCAATGCGTTGTGTTTGTTGTAATAGTTGTTGGAGTATTGTACATATATCGGTGTCTTTGTCTTTCTCTGGTAATGTCTGATATACTGGTCTCTCTCTAACCTCTACTAGTGTTTCTTGTGCAATATGTTGTGTTTCTGCATTTTCTTCGTTCAGTCCCCGCATCCCTGACTCTTGATTCCCCATTGAAATGTGTGCGATCGTCTGCGAATCTCCTAGCTGATTGTTTATATCGAAGTCCATTTCATTACCGTGGGACGTTATTTCTGTATTCATGTTATTGTTTCCTCCGTGCGTGTTGTTCTGTGTGTTTATGTTTTTCCTACTCTTACTCCGCGTAATCATACAATTATATCTTATATTATTGTTATTCTTAATTCTGTTTTATTCTTATTTTACTATTCTATTAGTGACTCAATAGCCCCACGTTGAGCGCCAGAATGTAATACACTTTTAGATATAGGCCTTATATCACTACTATTTTGTTACTACTTGGCCTACGAGCATGTATAAAGTAAGAGTTTATCAAATTAAATTATTCAGTGACAAAATTAATATTTATCACATATCAAATTTTAACAATAAGATATCACACTTACTTTTGTGTACCGACTCTTTAGAATTATCCCAGGGCGCCAGTAATAAATAAACACAATTTAGTTTTTATTAATTAAGTTTTTTAATAACGGTTGCATTCAAATATTACAAATTTATAATTCAGTACTTCAATCATTTACTATAAAATTTATTAGTGTTTATTTCTTAGCAATGGATTCTTAGACTGATTGAGTCACCAAAACAAGATTGACATATAATTGATATTAATAAGCAATATGAAAATGATTGTTCATTGTTGTTATTTACGTGTTTGTTGAATTACTCTGCGATGTGATGTCCTCCACGATGTGGTTTCCAGGCTGGTGATCAGAAGTATCCGTTGGATAGTTATCCTTGTCAGGTCGCACTAATTACACTGGTTTCACAAGTATTACACAATTCACTCAACTTGCTTAGTGATAATTACACAGGTGCTGTATACTAATACACTTGTAGAAAAACACAGTATTTCATTAACAAAGCTAAGTGCGTCTAACACCAGATTGATAACTGTTCTTGATCGACCGTCCCGTACAATGACGTTTCACACATTTAAATCGCTAGGTAACTCGACTTTTAAACGTTTGATGTTGTATTAATTAAAACTTAGATATTTTACTCGGTTTTAAGTTGATCTTCTTTAGTTGCGCTAGAGTTCTTCTTATGAACATTTATTAAGTGTTTGCGATGCTAACTTCCGCACAGATTACTATCGCGTTACCGTAACCGATTTACATGGCAATTGAAATATACTTATTAAAATTACTGACAAATTTATATTACAACTAATACGAGTCTTAGTGTTGTGATTTTCCCGTAGACTAAAATAAAACGAGTCTAATATCTGTAATCTCTCCGTTGACTGCCTTAACTTCTTACTCTACGTATTTTTTATACTTCGCTACCAACTACCCTCACTCAATATTGACAAACTACACGCCTATTGGTCTGACGTACCGCTAAATTCAAAACTACCCAATCTGTTTAATGAAACAACCCGCGTAAAAAATGACGCTATCCGTTATTTGTCCACAAAATGCTCGTGAACACGTGGTAGGAAAACTTCGCATCACTCTCCATCTCACTCTAGACGCTCTCTTTCTAAAAATATAGCTCCTTTTGTTAGATGCACTTAACTTTTACAATCTTGGTGAATGTTTCTTACACCCTAGCAAACAATACAGTTTTATGACGGTCCGTCCCGTCCGTAAATATTTGTAATTTTTTATCCGACTTACAGGCGTCAACCCAAGGTCGTCTATTGAATTTCTGCCGCTCCTTACTACATATTTTAATGTTTTCTTACTTTTAAAGAAAAAAAACCACCGCTTTCTATAAATTTATATTTCTCCCTGGGTATCATATGACTTTGTCCCCGTAAAATTGTTGAGAATACAATTTTCCATGATAGTGTTAAATACGACAGAAGATATGATCTTTTTTAAATTCTTGGATTTGATCTTTTTTATAAATAAATGATGCATTTCAAAATGTGTTCTTTATTTGCAAACCCCAGAAAGCAAACTATCAAAAAGAGCGAGGTGTGTCATGCGGGTTGCATAACCAGTTGGAAATGAGCGGCGGGAGACGCACACCGTGCGTCATTATGGTTATTTCCGTATTTTTATGATATCAGTGATAAGAATTAATGTTTTTATAAAGATGAATGTATAGAAAGAGTAAAACAGGAATTCACTTCAGGATGTCATACACTTCAGACAGATTAGCAGTCAATGTGTTAACCTGATTGAGAGAACAACTTCATTTATTAACAATCATAAAGGGAAGAAAAACTTGATTTTTTATCCATTATTTTGGCGCCCTCTAAAAATCTGTGCCCCTGGCCACGGCCCGGTTGGCCCATCCTTAAGGCCGGCTCTGGTCATATATGCCAGTGTTACTTAACCTGCTGGTTGCTGGGTCCTGTTAGGGCATTTGGTGGGTCACAAAGTTGGGCTCAAAAATGTATTTCCTGTGTCTTAAAACCTATTAAATTTAAATTACTAAGGTATATTGTCTTACCTATTTAAATTCAACCCCGTTTTGTGCCTAGTCTAAACTCTAGGCATTTCTGTTATTCATGCCCTACCATTGCTTTTTACCGGCATCTCTCTGATGTATAACTTAAGGAGTCGGATATCTATTGTTTCGTTGCTTATGGGTCCCATGAAATGTAGTATCCTTCAAGGTTGGTCCCAGACTTAAAAAGGTTAAAACTGTAGTAGAATGTAATTTATATTTGGAAATGTAATACTCAAAAAATGAGGATTTCTAAATCTCTTTTACTGTATGCTCTTGGCACTGGAAAAGCTTATTTTGTACCATCTTTGATAACCACTTAAAGACATGGATTTCTTTTATACAGCTGTTAAAACCAGCATCAATTATTACAGTATTATTTTGTTACAGTATAGCAACTTCAAAGTTACAATCACAAAAACACTACTTTTTGTCACTATGAATAGAAAAGTTACAGTTACTAAGATTTTAAATTGTTTATCACTCTAGAAAGAGAGTTTTTAAAGTATTTTCAGTTTTTAAAGTCAAATGTTTTACACAGTCTCTTTGACCAACTGTTATCACCACCAAATAATAAACACCAAACGAATTAACTGGTTGCAATGTCCCCGTTGTTCGATTAATACACTTCTTTTTATTTTGCTCTTTTTTATTCACTTAATTCCAAATGAGGCATTATTTATGTTTTTTATTTATTTTGTTGCATTGCATTGTTGTCTCACATTGAATTTTTTAGTTCAAACTTTTCTTGTCATCATGAATAACAGAAATGGAGTTTTTAATATTGGAAACTTTAATTATCAGTTGAAAAATCTTGGGAGCAAATAGTTTTGCACCAGTTTGTCATGCAACACTGAATGAATTACATGTTGGCTGCATGTATCACAGACTCCCGTTAGTGGAATCCAAAATGCTATACAGTATGACTGCTTAGCCAAGGCCAGGGATGTCAGGATGGGAACTACACTGTGCTGCTGGACTCTGTGCGTGGCTATACCACAAGCACAGAAAGTTGGCAAAGTGTATGTTTTCCTAGGGCAATGTTTCTTATTCAGCATAGCAGTGATTATGATTTTAGTAATTTTGTCAGTACAATTAGCAAATTATTCCTTGGTAAGTAACTTCGAATTTTCTACAGGTCTCCCATGTAATATCTTCTGATAGATACAACTGCAAGTAGGTTTATTTTCACCTGATGCACGTTTCACAGAAATTATTCTGTATCTTCAGAGGTTTTGTAATTCAATTACAATTCTACTTGCACTTGTATTTATCAGAAGATATTACAAATTAGGAAATTATATACCCAAAATGTTTATTTGTGTATGGTTTTAATTATGGAGAAAAATTATATTAAGTATTGTAAAACATGTAAAGAAATTGTTACCCATATTAAAATAAGTTTTGTTTCTTCATTTGCTTTATTTCACAGGGAAAGCAGCACTCCTGATACCTCTGTCACAACCAATCTCTACTTACAGAAACACACACACACACACACAATCTGTTTCAAACAGTAATAATTGTGGTGTCTGTCCAATTCACACAATGAATTCGAATTTGCAATTGTGTTGATATAAAATTTATTTGAATTTAAATCTGTTATGTTTTAAAACTGTCAGCTTTTAACTGTGTGCTGTGTTGTATATCACTTATTTCCCCGAGCACTTTGTACTATTGTCAGCATTCTTTATTACTCTTCATCAAATCTGAATTAGAAAAAATAAACATCTGGTATGGAATTATTTGTAATTTCATTATTTTTTTGCGTTACAATATGTGCTTAAATTAATTTTCAATCAATGAACATAATACTACACACATCTGTCATATAATCTTGCTCAAGATGAGGTTCTGAAGAAGGCAAATGGTTACATATCAGATTCATTTTTTATGTTAAAGACAACTGGTTTGTTTCTTGTTTGTGATGACAACTCAAAATTTATATAATAACCAGAATGCAATGGTTATTAATGATATCAGTTTTCATAAAAACCAAAACTATGGATCTATAAGCTTAATTTTGTTCAAGATATTTAATATCAAACTCACAGCTGTATATCTATTATATTTTTAGGATTCTGTGGCTTGTTTGACTTGGATGAGCAAGTTAATATGTGGGAATTGTATTAATATTGTTACTGTTACGTAGTATGAGTACCTATGTATGTGCATGTTTAAAAGAAAGTTATAGAATACAAAGTCATAAAATTATTTATTTATATTTTCCTGAAATTCAAATATATGACAGTAGTATTTTATTAACATGCCTGTGTATATTCTATTATCGGTGTCAGTTAATTTAATTTGTTATTTATAATTAAAGATGATGAAGAGGGTGCACATGGGCGAGCCATCACAAGACGTCGTGGTGCAATCAAACACCAGAAGGTACATCAAGTCAAAGGACACCGTTTTGTCGCAAAATTCTTTCGACAACCAACGTTTTGTACCTTCTGCAAGGATTTCTTATGGTATAGTATAGTAATTTTAACAATTTTTTATTATTTATAATAAGTTACAAAATAAAGTACAGTATAAGTTATAAATAAAGTATAGTAAATTGATTAAGTACTATTATTAAATGTAGATATTAACACAGAATATGAATAACTCTATACTATATGTATTTCATTGTTGAGTAGAACCATATTTGGATTTGTGAATTTTAAGAATCCAGTGCTTTAAACATGCCATGTTGAGGTGTTTCATGAATTGAGAGCTGGATTGGCGTTAGCATTGTAAGCTTTTTGCAGAGAAAACATGACAAAACAGTACTTCATATGGGTCATTTAAGCAGATTGCCTAGTAACTTGATAAATCTAAGAAAAGAATCACACTTAGACCCTTTTTTTAAGACCTATCTGTCATGCTGCTAATACTGAATTCACAAACAGGTATCTTATGGGTACAAGCATAGACTCTAGAATAATTTTGTTTCACTTTCTAATAGTGAATTTTTAACATTAAAAAGTACAGTGAAACCTTGATATAATGCTCTTCTGTGGACCGGCCAAAAAGCGCTTTATATTGAGGGTCACTTTATATAAAGATCCCAAGTTTAATTATTTTATATGCCGGAACCGTGGAAAATGAGCGTTACATCAAGGGTCACGTTTTATCACAGGGGTGTTATATCGAGGTTCCACTGTACTTTGTAAGAAAGGCATTTTGTACATTTACCATAGTTGATTCCAATTTTTTTGTTACAGTCTGAACAAATAGGGTTGAAGATGACATATTTTGAATGTGTATGTAGAGCTTAGAATTAAGACAGGCAATGATAACGAGTTGTCTTTCAGGATTTTTTTTGTATGTATAAGCCTCAGATTTCTTATTTATTTATATCGTTGCATCTTTACAGGTAAGTCCTGTTCATCTATTCTAACCTTGACTATTATAACCATGGCAGATTCATAGTCCATCTTCCGTTAGGTAGATTATGAAGACATACACCATCGTTTATTTCTGTGTTTTATTTGAAGATTCATGTATTGTATATAGAGATCTCAGGCATAAGTTTTCATCATTTCCATTCCCAAGAAAATACCATAAATCCCATTCAATCCATACTTCTATAGCTATCCAAATTCACAGTTTTACAAACAAGTTTAGGTGTTTAAAACTCTTCAGGCCATGAATTTGTAAGTACAGTTACAGTAAAACAAATATATATTATTCAATAATATATATAATACTTTCACTTATGAACTTACTGTTGTCACTTCCCAAACGTTTCGAGATGTTGTTTCTCTTCTTCAGTGGGTTTAGTACTAACTGTCGATTATAGAATAACCGTTACGGGATGGAGTGTGTGGTGGGGGTTGATGGTGGGAAGGGATTGGCGCTGAGGTTCGAATTATGTGTGTGGATCAGTGTGTCAAATAGTGTATGTGATTTGTAATGTATCTGTTCATTTAATATGTTGTTTGGTTTTAGTGTGTGATATCTGTATATTTCAAATTGTTCAGCTGTGTTTAGTTTTCTACTTTCAGGTAAGTAGTGTAGTATTTCCATGTTGTGTTCTATGTTTGTGTAGCTGTGGTTTTCATTATGTAAATGTGTGGCAAATGTGGAATGTATGTAGTTTGTGGTGAGGGCTTTTAAATGTTCAGAAAACCTGGAAGAAAAAGATCTTCCCGTCTGGCCGATGTAGAATTGTTGGCAATCATTGCAATTTAATTTATAAACCCCTGTTTTGCTGTATGTGTCAATGTCTTTGTTAGTATTGTTTATGTGTTTTCTAATGGTGTTGTTGGTTCTGTAAGCTACTTTATAATTTTGTTTCCTAAATGTGTTTGCAATTTTATGTGTATTGGAATTGTAGTATGTAAGTGTTATGTATTTACTGGGTTGTGTGCTGTTGGTCAGATGTGTTTTACTTTTTGTGTTGAGGATTCGTTTGTGTAGTTTATTTATTAATTCGGGGTTGTATCCGTTTTTGACTGCTATGTATTTAATTGTGTTTAATTCATCTTGGTAGTCATGTGTGTTTAGGGGTATTGACGTGAGCCTATGGAGCATGTAGTTGAAAGCTGCATGTTTGTGTTGAGTTGGGTGCTTGGATGTGTTGTGTATGACCATGTCTGATGTGGTGGGTTTTCTGTATATTTTGTATGTGTGTGTTGTTTGTTTTGGTGATTGTAAGGTCTAAAAAGTTTATGCTGTTATTTAATTCTATTTCAAGTGTGAATTTTAATTTATGGTGTATAGTGTTAATGTATTATGGAAAATTTCTATTTGTCTTTTGTTGCCGTTGTAAAGAAGTAAAATGTCATCGACATACCTGTGCCAATATATTATTTTATCGGTGTATTTGTTGTTGTTCAGTATGTGTTTCTGTTCTATGGTGTGTATGAATATTTCTGCTAGTATACCTGATATAGGGGAGCCCATGGGTAGTCCATCTGTTTGTGTGTAATACATGCTATTGTGTGTGAAATAATTTTGATCTGTGATGATTTTAGTTAGATGGATGATCTCGTTTATGTGTGTTTCGGGTGTGTTATTTATTTTTAGTAATTGTTCTAATGTAATTATGGTTTCTTTTATGGGAACATTGGTGTATAGGTTTGTTATGTCGAATGAAGCAAGTGTGGAATTGTGGGGAATGTGTACATGTTGAGTTTTATTCACTAGATCTAAATTATTTTTGACAGTGGTGTGGTTTGTTAAATTTATGCTATTTCTGATCAATTTATCTAAATGTCTAGCTATCTTGTGTGCAGGTGCTTGTGTGTTGTTTATAAGTGGTCTGATGGGAATATTGGGTTTGTGTAATTTCGGTAGTGCATTTAGTGTAGGGGCTTTTGGTTTAATTTGTTTTAGATATTTGATGTTGTCAGGTGATACTATGTGTTTTGTGTTATTTAGGGTTTTGTTTATTTGTTTGTGATATTTAGGGGTGGGGTCTTTATTTAATTTAGTGATGTTGTTTTCATTAAAAAATGTTTCAATTTTGTTATTTAAAGCCTGTTTTTCTATTATGACATTTATATTACCTTTGTCTGCTTTAAGTATGGTTAGGCTGTGTTCGTGTAATTTATGTTTTATGTTTTTTAGTGTTTGGAATTCATTATTGTGTTGTTTATTTTCGTATTGTTGTGTGTGTTGTAATTTACGCTTTATTTCATAACGTATGGTATCATGGTCTTGGGTATGTGTGTGTTGTATGGCTGTTTCAGCGTCTAGGACTATGTCACGTGTATGTTTACTATTAACGTTATTATTTGTATTGATACCTAAATTGTGTTTTAGACCTTTATCTAAGAGGTTTATTTCTGCGTTAGTGAAATTGGTTGTCGTTGTATTTACAGTACGTGTGTGAAATTTATGTGTCGGTGTAGGGACAGTTTCGTTCCTGCGTGTTAATATGTTATTGATTTTTCTGTTATGTACTTCCTGTATTTTTATTTGGATTTTCTCTATGATATTTCGTGTATGTTGTATTATGTGTTCGAATTCAATGTGGTGTAATATGTGTGGGAGTTTTACGTGTAGGTTATATGCCGTTTTATTTAGTGTATCTTTTTTATGGTATAAATCATTGATGATATTGTCTAGGTGTATTATTTCGGTTTTACGTTTTGTTTTTGTTGCTGCATATGTATTATTTTTTATTGTGATTTGTGCATGTGTGGGTATAATGTTGTGTTTATGGCAAGTTTTGTTGTAAGCGATGTTCAAGGAGGTTTTCGTTATCTGTAATCTAACATTTCTGTACTTGTGGATGTAATACGCTGTGTTGGCGGTATTAAAATTCTCTTGTTGTTGCATCCTCTTCGTTCACTTATTAATTTAATAATATATATAATACTTTCACTTATGAACTTACTGTTGTCACTTCCCAAACGTTTTGAGATGTTGTTTCTCTTCTTCAGTGGGTTTAGTACTAACTGTCGATTACAGAATAACCGTTACAGAATGGAGTGTGTGGTGGGGGTTGATGGTGGGAAGGGATTGGCGCTGAGGTTCCAGAAAAAAAATTAAATTAAATTAAATTGCAATGATTGCCAACAATTCTACATCGGCCAGACGGGAAGATCTTTTTCTTCCAGGTTTTCTGAACATTTAAAAGCCCTCACCACAAACTACATACATTCCACATTTGCCACACATTTACATAATGAAAACCACAGCTACACAAACATAGAACACAACATGGAAATACTACACTACTTACCTAAAAGTAGAAAACTAAACACAGCTGAACAATTTGAAATATACAGATATCACACACTACAACCAAACAACATATTAAATGAACAGATACATTACAAATCACATACACTATTTGACACACTGATCCACACACATAATTCGAACCTCAGCGCCAATCCCTTCCCACCATCAACCCCCACCACACACTCCATTCCGTAACGGTTATTCTGTAATCGACAGTTAGTACTAAACCCACTGAAGAAGAGAAACAACATCTCAAAACGTTTGGGAAGTGACAACAGTAAGTTCATAAGTGAAAGTATTATATATATTATTAAATTAATAAGTGAACGAAGAGGATGCAACAACAAGAGAATTTTAATACCGCCAACACAGCGTATTACATCCACAAGTACAGAAATGTTAGATTACAGATAACGAAAACCTCCTTGAACATCGCTTACAACAAAACTTGCCATAAACACAACATTATACCCACACATGCACAAATCACAATAAAAAATAATACATATGCAGCAACAAAAACAAAACGTAAAACCGAAATAATACACCTAGACAATATCATCAATGATTTATACCATAAAAAAGATACACTAAACAAAACGGCATATAACCTACACGTTAAACTCCCACACATATTACACCACATTGAATTCGAACACATAATACAACATACACGAAATATCATAGAGAAAATCCAAATAAAAATACAGGAAGTACATAACAGAAAAATCAATAACATATTAACACGCAGGAACGAAACTGTCCCTACACCGATACATAAATTTCACACACGTACTGTAAATACAACGACAACCAATTTCACTAACGCAGAAATAAACCTCTTAGATAAAGGTCTAAAACACAATTTAGGTATCAATACAAATAATAACGTTAATAGTAAACATACACGTGACATAGTCCTAGACGCTGAAACAGCCATACAACACACACATACCCAAGACCATGATACCATACGTTATGAAATAAAGCGTAAATTACAACACACACAACAATACGAAAATAAACAACACAATAATGAATTCCAAACACTAAAAAACATAAAACATAAATTACACGAACACAACCTAACCATACTTAAAGCAGACAAAGGTAATATAAATGTCATAATAAAAAAACAGGCTTTAAATAACAAAATTGAAACATTTTTTAATGAAAACAACATCACTAAATTAAATAAAGACCCCACCCCTAAATATCACAAACAAATAAACAAAACCCTAAATAACACAAAACACATAGTATCACCTGACAACATCAAATATCTAAAACAAATTAAACCAAAAGCCCCTACACTAAATGCACTACCGAAATTACACAAACCCAATATTCCCATCAGACCACTTATAAACAACACACAAGCACCTGCACACAAAATAGCTAGACATTTAGATAAATTGATCAGAAATAGCATAAATTTAACAAACCACACCACTGTCAAAAATAATTTAGATCTAGTGAATAAAACTCAACATGTACACATTCCCCACAATTCCACACTTGCTTCATTCGACATAACAAACCTATACACCAATGTTCCCATAAAAGAAACCATAATTACATTAGAACAATTACTAAAAATAAATAACACACCCGAAACACACATAAACGAGATCATCCATCTAACTAAAATCATCACAGATCAAAATTATTTCACACACAATAGCATGTATTACACACAAACAGATGGACTACCCATGGGCTCCCCTATATCAGGTATACTAGCAGAAATATTCATACACACCATAGAACAGAAACACATACTGAACAACAACAAATACACCGATAAAATAATATATTGGCACAGGTATGTCGATGACATTTTACTTCTTTACAACGGCAACAAAAGACAAATAGAAATTTTCCACAAATACATTAACACTATACACCATAAATTAAAATTCACACTTGAAATAGAATTAAATAACAGCATAAACTTTTTAGACCTTACAATCACCAAAACAAACAACACACACATACAAAATATACAGAAAACCCACCACATCAGACATGGTCATACACAACACATCCAAGCACCCAACTCAACACAAACATGCAGCTTTCAACTACATGCTCCATAGGCTCACGTCAATACCCCTAAACACACATGACTACCAAGATGAATTAAACACAATTAAATACATAGCAGTCAAAAACGGATACAACCCCGAATTAATAAATAAACTACACAAACGAATCCTCAACACAAAAAGTAAAACACATCTGACCAACAGCACACAACCCAGTAAATACATAACACTTACATACTACAATTCCAATACACATAAAATTGCAAACACATTTAGGAAACAAAATTATAAAGTAGCTTACAGAACCAACAACACCATTAGAAAACACATAAACAATACTAACAAAGACATTGACACATACAGCAAAACAGGGGTTTATAAATTAAATTGCAATGATTGCCAACAATTCTACATCGGCCAGACGGGAAGATCTTTTTCTTCCAGGTTTTCTGAACATTTAAAAGCCCTCACCACAAACTACATACATTCCACATTTGCCACACATTTACATAATGAAAACCACAGCTACACAAACATAGAACACAACATGGAAATACTACACTACTTACCTAAAAGTAGAAAACTAAACACAGCTGAACAATTTGAAATATACAGATATCACACACTACAACCAAACAACATATTAAATGAACAGATACATTACAAATCACATATACACTATTTGACACACTGATCCACACACATAATTCGAACCTCAGCGCCAATCCCTTCCCACCATCAACCCCCACCACACACTCCATTCCGTAACGGTTATTCTGTAATCGACAGTTAGTACTAAACCCACTGAAGAAGAGAAACAACATCTCGAAACGTTTGGGAAGTGACAACAGTAAGTTCATAAGTGAAAGTATTATATATATTATTAAATTAATAAGTGAACGAAGAGGATGCAATAACAAGAGAATTTTAATATATTATTCAGTATTATATAAAATAGTTAATTAGAGTTAAGGTAATTACAACATATGTATTACTAGATATTACGCTATAAGAATACATAATTTTTTTCAAACACTTTTTGCTCAGTGTATTTCTTGATGCATATATAATTTGTTTAATATTTATCACTTCTTTACCTCAAGATGTTTTTTCCCTTTTAAGAATTCAATCACATACCATGTTTCGGGAATTCTATTGTTCCTATCCTCAGCCTTCTTAGTTTTGTATCTTGTTGAATACTCATGTTTTGGTTGGTTGTTGTTGTGCAACCAGTTTCCAGAGATCCAGGAATGTGCAAGTGTTGTCTGGATTAAAGTTATTCTTATTTTTATGAATTTCTGTTAGTCAGTTTCTGTGATTTGAGAAAAATAGTTGTAAAGTTTTGCTGTAACATGAGTGTTTTCAAATTGAATTTGATGCCTGGTTTCCAGCTATGCTCCATTCTTGTGAAGGTAACTCACCTTCCTACCAGAACTGAATTTTAGCCATACATTATAGAAAATGTTTAGAAACTATCTGCGTACAGTAGACAAGATGATATTCCTCAAATCAAGTAAGGCATATAGTGTTGTAAGTTAAAATCACAATAAATAATATTCTCCAACATCTTATAAAAATGTAAGAAGTGAATAAAAATAGTTACCGTATATGAGTAGTGGATAGTATTGCTGTTAACATTAGATCGTATTCTTATTAATGGTTTGTACAGTAGAAAACGTTGTTCAATACAATAGAGTAATTAAAAACTATACAGTAATATGAATAATTCAAAACATAGTTTATCAAAACATAGTTTATACGCTGAAAACAAAACAAAAAAATTGTACTCAAACCTTGTTTTATACACGTCTTAAGCAGTACACATGGACACGCATTTCAGTAAAAATAATTGGCAGTAAACCATTGTGCATGTATATTTCACTATAAATTAAATATTGTGTATCACATATTGGCAGTAAATATGGGTTTTTATAAATATGGAAGCACTGATAATATAACTTGATTATTTTGTTTTTGTTTCAGGGGTTTTGGAAAACAAGGATACCAATGCCAATGTAAGTAATTGTACCATTTACTGGTACTATCCGAATGTTGTGTTAAACTCAATGATTGTTAAATCATGCTAAGCGGAAATCTCTGGGTATAAAATTAGTCTGCATTAGTTCAGTCTGCATACCAGTAGTGTTTTGTAAATGGAACACTTGAGTATTTTTATTGGAATCATTTGAGATAAATTATACACGGCCAGGCATTAAACTTTCTTGCCAGTATTTATTCCTGTAAGAAACTGTGAAGGGCACTTTGTTTGGAAATTCTTTAGATAGTGGGCCTATCATGGTTAAAGGTATTTATTAGAAGTTAGAATAGTATCAAGTGTAGTTTATTTACTGAGTACGTCCTCGATGTAATGGAGTAAGAGATAGAGAGGACTGCATATCTTTATCAAAAATATGTTAATCAAAAAGGTATACATTAATAAAGTTATTAATATGGATATTTTTGTATATTGTCTCAGATTAATTTGTGAATTTTAATATACCATTTATTCCTGGATTTTGTTGTCCAAGACATGTCCGTGATTAACTAATTATAAGTATAATACTACTGACTCGTAACACTAAGTTTTTTATTGGAAAAAATGTAAAATTTTTACCTTGTAGCCTGAACCAGTTTTCGCTTATTATAAGCTTCGTCACAGACTGCCACTAGGAGTGCAGTCTGTCCTGTTCTTGGTGACGGCACTTTTTTTGTGTACTGTAGAATATCCATGTTGCTGTTTATATTTGTGTACGTGTGGTTTGGTTCAATGAGGTGGTTTGCAAAGGTGGAAGCAAAGCACGCATACACAAACATAAAAGTAACATGGATATTTTGCACGTACACAAGAAAGGCCGAAAACTGGACACTCTTGGACAACTGGAAATATACAAACACACAAAAACATAAAAACGACATTCTAAACGAACAGACACAATTCATATCACACATACTATTCAAACATATCACACACACACACACCACATCGATTTTTCGAACGACAGTGCCATCACCAAGAACAAGCCGGATAGTGGTCCTAATGGCAGCCTCTTACAAAGCTTATAATAAGTGAAAACTGGTTTAGGCTACTAGGTAAAAATTTTATATTTTTGCCAATAAAAAACTGTGTTCTGACTCAGTAGTATTATACTTAAAATACCATTTATTGATATTAGTTTTAATCTAATACTGCCAACTACAGAGTCAACTGTTAACATTATAGAGATCTACATTTATTATTAACTTACTAATAATAATGTAACAGTATAATTGTACATGGTTATGCAAAGTTACAATATGACAGTACCATTGCATAATAATAATAAACTTATAATAAAGATTTTTTATTTATTATTGTATTACAAAACTGAGTTTTACTGTTATGACAATATTGTAATTCACTTATAGCAGCAAAAAAAATTATCCAGATTAAATGGAAAATGTCGGTATGGAGAACCATACATGACTTCCATGTTCTAAGATTTATATTTAAAATCACTTTCGAAATGAAATATTTCTATAGACACTCCTTCTTTCTTCAGTCTTAACCATAGTACTGTGGTCACTAACGTATGCCACCTCATGTTAGCGCACTCGATTTTCACTGATGATGGCAGTCAATGGCAAAACATTGGACCAAAGCCAAACAGCCCGGGAAGGAGTTGTAACAACAAACTACTTCTTTGTCGCTGATAACATAGTACAAATATAAATGAGTGGATGCTTGAGTTCTGGAGAAATGACGTATCAGCTAAAATGGTACCCCCATGTCAGGTGGGTGAAGACTATCCTCAACCTTCGTGAGGAAGGACTGTACTTTTGGATAAAATGTTTGTAGGTTGAATGAAGAACTGGCCAAAGGGAGCTGTGATCTGATTCCTGTAATGAAATTGGAGTCTCGCTGCGAGTTATCGGCCGAGGGTGAATAATGTCTATAGTGTTATCAAAGTGTTTCCTGTCAATACTCTACTAGTCATTTGTCTTAACTTAATACCAGTCCAAAGACAAAATTACTTTAATGAACATCAATTGACTTTCGAAGTGAGGGATAAAACACATGCATCACCAGTTGGAGCAGAGCACAACCAGGATGAGTACCATATTATCAATTCAGAAATTTTAACTACAGTAACATATTTTAACTATATTTACAGACGTTTTCCTAAATCATGAGATCGCAAAGTGGGGTTTAAATAGAATGTCAAAGTCAAAGAACGAATGTGTGTGAGTGTGGGGATAAAATACATACTGGTTCATTAAAAATATAAATAGTTTGTCATAGGCTAGTAAGTAAGAAATATTCATTTTGTTAATTTGTTTGATTTTATATGTTACTCATTCAACGAGTATTTTAATATACCCGAAAAGAAATAAGAAACTTAATTGTCATCAAAGTGAAACGAAGTAATTAATTTGCATAATAAACCAGAAGCAATTTGTTTTAGCATAAACTGTGTTATTATATTTTTACCGCTCAACTCAAATAATCCTTCTGCGACTGGTTTCGTCTGTAGGACCTTGGAGGAGAGCCCGAAGGTAAGATGAAAACGAAGTTTGCATAAATTTAATATATTTTATTAATTGAAATAAATTGAATTGTCTAAATGGCCCCCGAACAGTGACGGTGAGTGTAATTTATTACACAAACCAGACCTTATTCTAGTTGCAGAAACGGTTATTTGAGAGTGAGGGCAGTTGTGTAGTTTAGTAAGCATAAGTGTATAAGTAAACAATCATATAAAAATGGAAAACAATAGTGATAAAGTCAACAGCATTGACGACTTAACTAGTACCAGTACTGAAAATCAAGTAAATACAATAGTTACCGAAACGGTAGTAAACGAAATAAGCCTAACCGAGTCAGTAACAATGGAAGGCGCTAGGATTCATTCAATGCCTATCCAAAATAAACAATCTGATAGTAACGATATAATGAATATGATCCAATCACTTTTGGCAAAGCAAAATGCAATGTTGGAGGTAAACTTTAATGTAATAAATAATCATTTTGACATGAATGATACCAAGTTTAATGCCTTAAATAATCGTTTAGATAATAGTGATGAAAAATTTGATATTAAATTCGATGAAATAAGTAGCGACATGAATAGTCGTTTTGACATAAACGAGACTAAATTAAATAAACGTTTTGACACAAATGATAGTAAATTTGAACAATACAAACAACAGAATATGAAATTTGAGAATAGCATAAACGAAAAGCTTGACGAATTAACTAATTCACTGTGTAGTATTGATGAGCGAATTAACGAAATACATAGTGAAACGAAAAGAAAAACAGATGAGTTAAGAGAGAGTGTGTGTGTGGTAGACGGTAAAACAAACATGTTAGAATCTAACCAAAAAGAACTTGGACAACAAGTAATTACAATAAATGACAATTTAAAAAGCTTTGTAAGTAAAGCGGGTAATAAATTCGAGGGTATCGAGAGTGAGATGCAGTGCATAGCCACCACTATACGCACCATAGATAACCACAGTAGTGAATTAGAATCACAAATAGCAACGTGTGCAGAAAATAATTACGATAAGATCGTTAAAAATGTTAGAGATGAGATAGAAAATATTTGTAAAACGGATATTCAATTAATAAAAGAAACGGTAAATGGTATTGAGAGCGTAAATCATAATAAGTTCGTGTCTATTGAACAGAGCCTTGTTAACGTAAAAGATGAATTGAGTATGGCAATTGGCCAGAAAATAAATAATGTTACTGAAAGAGTAATTATGACTCGAGATATAAGTAGTGAAATTGAGCTAGAGTCGTTCAATTATGACAGTAGGTGGGTACACCCCATGCAATTTTTAAACAGAGTAAAAGAATATAATCAGTTTTGTAATAGTAATTGGGAGGTTCAGTTATTAAAAATAATGAAATGCTTCAGAGGGAGTTCTGCAGTGTGGGCAGAAGTACATAAAGCAGAATGGGGAGATTATCAAAGTTTTGAGAGTGCCTTCCGAAGCAAATACTGGTCGGTGGAGGAGCAAGAGGGGTTACGTAGTAAGATTATGGGAAAAGGTAATTTTGGGGCCCAGGGGGAAAATGTGCACTGTACGTGATGCAGTCATACAATGAGGCGAAATATTTAGAGCCCCCGTTATCGTTCCAATCGTTTGTACGGTATATAAGTAAACACTTACCAAGAGAAATTCAGATCAACTTAATGACGCGGGAAGTGGAAGACAAATGAACTCTAGCAAATACTAGATATTTTCCAAAACATTAGAGACCGAGAGACGGGTCGGCGTCCGAATCCGCCTGTACCATATACAAACGGAAACCATTATCAGCCCAGGGGGACATCAACCCATTATAGAGGGGAACGGGGAAATAATAATAATAATAGAAGGGAGGATTGGAGGTGTGTAGAGTGTCATTGTGAGAACTACGCCAGCAGAACGACCTGTTATAGGTGCCATAAAGAGAGGAACTGTCAACGAAATAACACCGAGTATAACCAAAACAATCAGCCACAGAGAGGAGGGAGCAATAACCGAGGAGCACCGGGAAGTAGTGGAATTGCTAACAGAGGCCGTGGTGGGTATACTCCAGGCCGTGCAACAACTCAAACGGAAAACTAGCAAGGACAGTGGGTGAAGGGACCCCACCATTGTCAACAAAGGACTGCGGGGCCCAAGAGAACAACGGCTATCTAAGTAACGTTATCTGCACCGACCTGTCCAAGGAACTGATGGAGGAGGATAACATAGAGGCAGCAAAATCAGAAACCGGACTGACCGAAGTAAGAATCCAAATTGAAGGTGAGGAAATAAAAACCTTAGTAGATACAGGTAGTGAAGTTTCTGTTATTTCCGAACACATACTAGAGGGTTTGCAAGAAACAAAAAAAAATATCCCATCTTTGCCAGTTGCGGGGGTGACTATTGTAGGTATTACTGGGGTTAGGAGTAAACGGGTAACTAAACAGGTACACTTGAATATGGTAATTAATGGAGTAGGGTATGATAACACATTTTTAGTAGTACAGGGGTTAAATCTGGAGGTTATTCTGCGGAACGATTTTTTGATAAAGCACAAGGCGGTCATTGATTTTCAGAAGCGGTTGTTAGTACTGAATAATGAAGTTGAACCAGTTCAGATTAGTTTTGAGCGGGTAGTAGACAAAGTGAGAATTTCGGGAGTTAAGGTGATACTAAATCGGGCTAGTAAAGTAGAAACGGAAGTTAATATGTGTGTATGTAGAGAGAGAGAGTTAGGGGGTGACATAAATGAAGAATGAATTTGGGAGGATAGAGTGGTGAAATTTTGTAGTGAGGGGGGTGTCGTAGAGAGTTCTCAATGTGAAGCGTTGTGGCGGGTAGTAGAGTGTTTTAGAGGAGTGTTTGCCAATATACCCGGGTGGGCAAGAAATTATGAATATGAATTAAAGGTGAGGGAACACGCACCCTATGTACAAAGAAGCTATCCGGTGCCATATTCAAAGAGAAGAGCGGTTCAGGCTGAATTAGACAAAATGTTAGAGGGGGACATCATAGAGAGATCAGTATCACCGTATTCCAACCCGTTAGTAGTAGGTATCAAAAAAGACGGTCGAGTTAGGCTATGTTTAGATGCCCGCAGGATCAATCAAATAATTATTCCTGATCGAGAATCGCCAGAAGCAATAGATGGGATATTTCAAAAATTTAGCGGAGTTAAATACATGACCTCATTAGATTTAACCGTAGGGTACTGGTAAGTCCCGTTAGCATGTGAAAGTAGGAAATATACAGCGTTCCTTTTCAATGGAAAAATTACCAATTTAAACGGTTACCTTTCGGGCTGAATACTAGTGTGGCCAGTCTTATAAAATGTCTAGATGAGATTCTGCAGCCACAAAATTTGGATTTTTTGAACTATCTATGTAGATGATATACTGATAGCCTCACGCACATTCTCAGAACACGTGGAACATTTAGAATACGTATTAGATAGATTGCATAAAGGGGGGTTGACTGTCAACTGGGAGAAATCTAAATTTTTACAGAAAGAAATACATTTTTTAGGTTTCATAATAACACCAGAAAGGATAAAAGCCAACCCAGAGAAGGTAGAATCAATTTTAAAATTTCCGGAACTCAGAAATATTAAGCAATTGCTAAGTTTTTTAGGGTTATGTAATTTTTACAGAAAATTTCAGAAAAACTATGCCCATATAACTTCAAAGTTGAGTGCAGTGTTACAAAAGAATAAACAGTGGAGATGGGGGGAAAAAGAACGAGATGCGTTTAATGAGATAAAGGACAATTTTATTTACATGATCATGATGAATCACCCTAACTTTGAACGCACATTTTACTTACAGACGGACACCAGTAATATCACTTTAGGTGCCAAGTTGTACCAGGAGAACGATGAAAAGGAGCACCAAACCATCGCTTTTGCCAGCCGGACGTTGCTCGCTGCCGAAAGGAATTATACAACAACCGAAAAGGAATTACTGAGTATTGTCTTTGCCGTGAAGAAATTCCGAACCTATCTGTTGGGAAATTCTACCATCATCCGGACTGACCACAAGGCATTATCTTTTTTAAACACCTGTAAATTGACACACAGCAGAATAACCAGGTGGGTGCTAGCGTTACAAGAGTATAAATTTACTTGGGAGTATATAAAAGTGGTGCAAAACAAGATACCTGACACTTTATCCAGCGTAGACACAAAGGGAATGAGAACAGGGAGGGAGTTAAAAGAAATAGAAATCTTTAGACTTAGTAGGGAAGATAGACTGTTTGGGGAGGAATTGAAAGATATTAATAGCATGCAGAGGACAGATTTTAAATTGAATAAAATAATAACTAGTTTAGAGTCCGGTTCAGATGAGTTAGGGTATAGCCGTTATTTTCAGATCTATCAAGGGAGTTTGTTTAAGAAAGTAGAGGTGGGAGAGCGTTATTGGAGGCTAGTTATACCGGAAGGGTTGGTAGATAAGATAATATGGGACTGTCATTTTCGGTATGGGCATTTTGGTGCTAGGAAGTGTGTAAATGCATTGAAAGAATCATGTTTATTTAAAAATATGGAACGGAGGGTTAGAACTTTACTCCGGGGGTGCGATTTATGTCAGAAGTCAAAAGTAGTTAATTATCGACTAGAGGGGGAAATGAAATACATTAAAGTCGAGAGACCCTTTGATTTAGTTGCGGTGGATTTGTTTGGCCCTCTACCAAAGGGAAGGGGAGGCGTCATGTACATTTTTGTGGTATTAGATACATTCACGAAATTTGTAAGATTGTATAGTATAAAAAGGGCAACAAGTAAAGTATTAAGTGAAAAAATAACGAAGGATTATATGCTTAAAACTGGAAAACCTAAAACAATATTATCTGATCCTGGACCCCAATTCATCAGTGGAATTTGGGTTTTGAAGGCATCATACCTAAACACACAGCGGTATACCATCCTCAGTCGAACCAGGCCGAAAGGGTCATGCGAGAATTAGGGAGAATTTTTTGGGCATATTGCCATGCCAAACACAGCGAATGGCCAATGAATGTGGGAAAAATTGAAGAATGGTTGAATTGTACCGCTCATGAATCAACTGGGTTTACACCTTACGAGCTGGTCAAGGGGACACGCCCACCTAGAATTCTGGAACAGCTGTTCGATTACCCACCGGAAAGCAACACCCGAGGTGTGGAGGTAAAATTAAAACTCGCAAATGAAAATTTATTAACCAAGGGAGAAAAAAGTAAACGGCGTCATGATGCTAAAGGCAAGTGGACTAAGTATGAGGTAGGTCAGTTGGTATTAGTGAGAAGACATGATTTATCAAGTGCACAGTATAAAGAGATTAAGAAATTCTTTTTGTTATATGAAGGACCGTATGAAGTAATTGAAATTAAAATGGATAACGCATACGTTTTATGAAATCAAGTGATGCGGGACCAATTTAAAATGCCACCAATTTAAAAAAGTATTGGTCAAAATAAGATAGGTAGTAAATATAGGTAGTAAAGAAGTTTTGTGGCTGAGTAAACAAACTGAGATAACAAATTTTCTGTCTAGCCTGATAGAATTATGGTATATCGAGATGGGGTCGTAGACTAGTGGTTGGGGTTTGTTTTTATTCCCAAAGAATAAGGAATTTAGTGCTGCCAGAAGGGTTGTTATTCACATTCATTGATGTAGGGGTTCTGTTCGTTTTCAATCGCATCACTGTATACCATAATTCTTTACATACAATATATAACCTATTCACGGGTAATTAAAGAAAAAATAAAGTCATATAACCTAAGGGTTAAATCATTATTTTGGAGTACCTGCTATGCTAGGTTATGAGTAGAGATAAATGGTAGTTAAAATGTGATCATGGAGGAATTCAAGGAAAGTTTTGAACTAAATGAGGTGATGATTATAAACTTTATTGAAATACCAAGGCGAAACTACATTAAACTAACTAGAATCAGTTTGAAAAATGTAATTAAAGTAACTGAAATTGTTTTGAACAAATGAAGAAACTAAATTGAATTTGAGTTGCCCTTGGATTAACTTAACAATGTGAATTTTAGTGATGCGTTTAAGTTTATTTTGATCTGAATCTTGACTGTAATTGTAAAATAAATAATAATTGATGAAAACGCAATGATTAAAATATTTAAATTGAAAACTGAAGGAAATTTTTGTGTGAATATAATCAAAAATGTTTAGGCTGAGATAGTGTTTGTAAAATAAGATTTGCATACAACTGTTAATGTAAACCTTTATAAATAGTCAATTTATGTTTTATACTGTAGATTCCCCACCTAAGACCATGAAAGTAGTTAAATATAACAAATCATAAATTCTAATTGTTATAACCGGCTTGTGGTTTGTTTTTGTGTTGTTAACCCAGTAGTTTGTTAAAATTAGTTGCGGGGTTATTTTTAGGGGAATCTACCAAATTTTGGAACAGGGCTATTTTCACCCATATAGGGGTGGTAGTCCATTAGGGGTGTATTCATAACTGTTAGTAAGTATGTTATACTGAATTTTTATTGTAACACTGAAGCAAGGATGGGGGTGGATTAAAGAAAAACATGTCCACCCCTTCCGCATCAGGCCTTGTGGAAGCAGCTGGGCGCTACAGTCCAGGGGGGTAATAGTGAGTGTGGATAGGGGCTGACCAAGTTACAGGCCACGAGGGAGATGTGGTTTACGGCTAGGATGAGGCCAGCGATGGTCAAGAAGCCTAGTCCAGAACACAGTAAATTGTAACGGGTATCAGGGGTTAAAGGATTTGAAGGGGGGTTGTAAAAAAAAATTAAAAAAAAAATTGTTTCAGGAGTCAAGGATAAGTCATTCTTGAATGTAGAATCTGTACTTCATAGTTATGATTGTTATGATTTATTGGTATTCTGTATAATCAATGTGTTATTTTGGATGGGTAATATTGTATTGTGAACATTATTTAATTTGTATGGAATTCATATGAATTAGTTGTAAATATACCGTAAGTTTATATGGCCATGTGGACATTGTATTTTATGAAGCCCAGGTATAGGGTTGATTGAAACCAATGTAACATGTTGATGATGAGTTGAAATCATTGTGATAGTGTAGGAGTACGGACTTAATAATTGAAGCTGAATTGATCAATTTAAAAGATGGACTATCTAAAAAGTTGGAATAATTTATTTTTGTCTTGTAGTGAATAAGGTGGTAATGTTTTGTTTGTAATTCAATGTAAAACTGGTAATGTTTATTTGGAATGTTTATCATGTTGTATACTGCTTATGTAATTGTGTATTGAATAATAAGGCAATAATAACTGAAGTTTTAATGAAGTGAAGTGATAATGAAAGGTAAACAGAATGTTGCTTTAATGTTGGTGATGATTTATTTGTACTCTATGTAATCTACTTGTACTTTCGGCGGGAAACCATGTTTTGTTAGGGGAGAAAATTACCAATATATAACTGGTATGTGAGTTTTATGTATTCAAAGTAAATAAATGTAAGCAGACAGTAAGGTTATATTGCTACGTAGACATATGTATATTGTATTTGGTAGAAAAGAGACCAGTACTTTGAAGAAAAAAAAATATATATATTTTTTTGAACCAGTACTTTGCCAATAATGAACCAGTACGACTAAGAGGAAACAAATTAGTTGGGGATATGGAATAATGAAAGGCCATTTGTTGATATTTTAATTGAATGTTTCAGAGTCAGTGATACTGTGGCGGGTGCCTATCTGATTTTATGGTGTTGGGATCTCAAGCAGAGAAGTCCAGTAAGGTTGGATGGGTGCAGCCACAGCCACAGGACTAGGGGGGTAAGTACCCATGATTTTAGTAAGAACTAAGGGGGGTTGCGGTGCCATATCTTCACTGATCCTCTTAGGTGTTAGGCAATGAGAGTTTTTATGCTTCGGCATAAAGCCTCTCATGGGGGGGGGGGTATTGTAACAGTACAGAATTGGGTGTTAAAAATAATAATTGAAATCAATCGGAATCCCAATGTAGCCAGTGTTCACCTTCGCGGAACCTCGAGTTATTCAACCACGCATGCAGTGTTATTACAAAACAACACGTCTGTGTTTTGTCCCTGGACTCAGACAGACCGGACATATTACGTAACGACATACAGTTTGTGGCAGTCATGAATCACGGAAAAAAACAATGAAGCCAAGTCGTAGATTGCACCATGTGGCAAAATGTTGCCAAACTCGATGTCCAGCTTATAGAACACTTTTAAAAGAACCAATTGGAGCGCAGACTGGTGATCATGTGACCAGACTCACCCTTGGGAATCATTGCCCTAACGCCAGTTTAAGAGTTAGTTCAACTCGTAACTCTGACCGCGCGGTCAACTCACTAAAAACCCAAGTAGTGCTCGAGCAAAAGTTACGTCGGCCGACACCATTATTTAAAGTAAAATGTGAAAAAACGTGGTTTCAGTAACCAGTAAAACTTAGTGCCAGTCCAAAGACAAAATTACTTTAACGTGCATCAATTGACTTTCGAAGTGAGGGGTAAAACAAGTTCATCAGTTGGAGCAGATCAACAACTAGGATGAGTACCATATTATCAATTCAGAATTTTTAACTACATTACCATTTATATTTGCAAATCATGAGATCACAAAGTGGGGTTTAAATAGAATGTCAAGTCAAAGAATGAATGTGTGTGAGTGTGGGGATAAATTACATACTGGTTCATTACAAATATAAATAGTTTGTCATAATATAAATAGTTAAGTAAGAAATATTCATTTTGTTAATTTGTTTGATTTTACTTCCATATTCCTTAAGGAATGGAAGTATGGTGATGGCAAAAAAAATCGTGTTCGAGATTATTGCAGATTCTGATTCTACTACACTCAAAACATGAAAAAAAGTCGTTTTCCGAAAAGTGTCTGTGTGTGTGTCTGTCTGTGTGTGTGTGTGTCTGTGTGTCTGTAGATTTTTTTTCTATGGCAAACGATAACTGCCGCAAATTCAAACAGAATCAAATAATTTTTTGCATACAGCCCTGATTTGTAGAGTACTCACGACCTATTGTTTTTGGTGAAGATCGGTTGAGGGAAAGGGGTAGTTTACCTGCAACGGTTTTTTTTTATCAAGGGAAATTTTTTTTTTGGCAAACGATAACAGCCGCAAATTCAAACAGAATCAAATAATGTTTTGCATACAGCCCTGAATTGTAGAGTTCTCAAGACCTATTGTTTTTGGTGAAGATCGGTTAAGGGAAAGGGGTAGTTTACCTGTAACGTTTTATGTTTTAACAAGGGTATTTCCTATGGCAAACGATAACAGCCGCAAATTCAAACAGAATAAAGATTATTTGCACACAGCCCTAAATTGTAGAGTTCTCAAGACCTGTTGTTTTTGGTGAAGATCGGTTAAGGGAAAGGGGTAGTTTACCTACAACGTTGTTTTAACAAGGGTATTTTCTATGGCAAACGATAACAGCCGCAAATTCAACAGAATCAAATAATTTTCTGCATACAGCCCTGATTTGTAGAGTACTCAAGACCTATTGTTTTTGGTGAAGATCGGTTGAGGGGAAGGGGTAGTTTACCTGCAACATTTTTTTATCAAGCGTATTTTCTATGGCAAACGATAACAGCCGCAAATTCAAACATAATCAAATAGTTTTTTGCATACGTCAGTGAATTGTAGAGGACTCTAGGAATTTTGATTTTGGTGAATATCGGTTAAGGGGAAGGGGTAGTTTACCTGCAACCTTTTACGTTTTAACAAGAGTAAAGTACTTGAAAATTCATTTAAACTTTTTCAAACAATGGTAATTGTTAAAAATAAAATAATTTTGTTGCCAGCCAATAAAATTATAGTTTTTTCATTTATGTATTTTTACTTCCATATTCCTTAAGGAATGGAAGTATGGTGATGGCAAAAAAAATCGTGTTCGAGATTATTGCAGATTCTGATTCTACTACACTCAAAACATGAAAAAAAGTCGTTTTCCGAAAAGTGTCTGTGTGTGTGTCTGTCTGTGTGTCTGTGTGTGTGTATGTCTGTGTGTCTGTAGATTTTTTTCTATGGCAAACGATAACTGCCGCAAATTCAAACAGAATCAAATAATTTTTTGCATACAGCCCTGATTTGTAGAGTACTCGCGACCTATTCTTTTTGGTGAAGATCGGTTGAGGGAAAGGGGTAGTTTACCTGCAACGGTTTTTTTTATCAAGGGAAATTTTTTTTTTTGGCAAACGATAACAGCTGCAAATTCAAACAGAATCAAATAATGTTTCGTATACAGCCCTGAATTGTAGAGTTCTCAAGACCTATTGTTTTTGGTGAAGATCGGTTAAGGGAAAGGGGTAGTTTACCTGCAACGTTTTTTTAACAAGGGTATTTTCTATGGCAAACGATAACAGCCGCAAATTCAAACAGAATCAAATAATGTTTTGCATACAGCCCTGACTTGTAGAGTACTCAAGACCTATTGTTTTTGGTGAAGATCGGTTAAGGGAAAGGGGTAGTTTACCTGCAACGTTTTTTTATCAAGCGTATTTTCTATGGCAAACGATAACTGCCGCAAATTCAAACAGAATCAAATAATTTTTTGCATACGTCCCTGAATTGTAGAGGTCTCAAGGATTTTCGATTTTGGTGAAGATCGGTTAAGGGGAAGGGGTAGTTTACCTGCAACCTTTTACGTTTTAACAAGAGTAAAGTACTTGAAAATTTATTTAAACTTTTTCAAACAATGGTAATTGTTAAAAATAAAATAATTTTGTTGCCAGGCAATAAAATTATAGTTTTTTCATTTATGTATTTTTACTTCCATATTCCTTAAGGAATGGAAGTATGGTGATGGCAAAAAAAATCGTGTTCGAGATTATTGCAGATTCTGATTCTACTACACTCAAAACATGAAAAAAAGTCGTTTTCCAAAAAGTGTCTGTGTGTGTGTCTGTCTGTGTGTCTGTGTGTGTGTATGTCTGTGTGTCTGTAGATTTTTTTCTATGGCAAACGATAACTGCCGCAAATTCAAACAGAATCAAATAATTTTTTGCATACAGCCCTGATTTGTAGAGTACTCGCGACCTATTCTTTTTGGTGAAGATCGGTTGAGGGAAAGGGGTAGTTTACCTGCAACGGTTTTTTTTATCAAGGGAAATTTTTTTTTTTGGCAAACGATAACAGCTGCAAATTCAAACAGAATCAAATAATGTTTCGTATACAGCCCTGAATTGTAGAGTTCTCAAGACCTATTGTTTTTGGTGAAGATCGGTTAAGGGAAAGGGGTAGTTTACCTGCAACGTTTTTTTAACAAGGGTATTTTCTATGGCAAACGATAACAGCCGCAAATTCAAACAGAATCAAATAATGTTTTGCATACAGCCCTGACTTGTAGAGTACTCAAGACCTATTGTTTTTGGTGAAGATCGGTTAAGGGAAAGGGGTAGTTTACCTGCAACGTTTTTTTATCAAGCGTATTTTCTATGGCAAACGATAACTGCCGCAAATTCAAACAGAATCAAATAATTTTTTGCATACGTCCCTGAATTGTAGAGGTCTCAAGGATTTTCGATTTTGGTGAAGATCGGTTAAGGGGAAGGGGTAGTTTACCTGCAACCTTTTACGTTTTAACAAGAGTAAAGTACTTGAAAATTTATTTAAACTTTTTCAAACAATGGTAATTGTTAAAAATAAAATAATTTTGTTGCCAGGCAATAAAATTAAAATTTTTTCATTTTAATGTAAATCATGTATAAGAGAAAATATATCGCGCTTGGCAGGCGATATTAAGATTTAAATATAAATCTTAGAATATGGAAGTCATGTATGGTTCTCCATACCGATTTTTTACTAATTGTTACTCATTCAACGAGTATTTTAATATACCAGAAAAGAAATAAGAAATTTAATTGTCATAAAAAGGAGACGAAGAAATTAATTTGTATAATAAACCAGAAGCAATTTGTTTTGGCATAAACTGTGTTATTATATTTTTACTGCTCAACTCAAATAATCCTTCTGCAGCTGGTTTCGTCTGTAGGACCCAGGAGTGTAACCCGAAGGTAAGATATTATTATCATTTGATAAAAATACAATAGTCTCAACATTACGTCAAACATCAAGTTTATGTAAATAACTGCAAGGGCGCACGTGGAGACTTACAGCCCCAGATTTCGATAAATACCCGAGTCGTGAACGCAGAAATCATCATTTGGTCATACGCTACACAGTCGCGACCCGTGAACGATTCAGCCAGACCACTTCTCAGCTGGACATCGAGTTTGGCAACATTTTGCCACCTGGTGAAATCTATGGCTTGGCGTCATTTTTTCTGTGATTCATGGCTACCACAAACTGTATGTAGTTGCATAATATGTCCGGCCTGTCTGAGTACAGAGACAAAACACAGACGTGTTGTTTTGTAATAACACTGCATGCGTGGTTGATGAAATCGAGGTTCCACAATGGTGAACACTGACTACATTTGGAATTACAATTGATTTAAATTATTATTTTTAACATACAATTCTGTACCGTTACAATACCCCCTCCAATTAGAGGTTTTATGCCGAAGCATAAAAACTCTCATTGCCTAAAACCTAAGAGGATCAGTGAAGATATGGCGCTGCAACCCCCCTTAGTGCTTTACTAAAATCATGGGTACCAACACCCCCCCCCCCCTAGTCCGGTGGCTGTGGCTTCACCCATCCGACCTTACTGGACTTCTCTGCTCGAGATCCCAACACCATAAAATCAGATAGGCACCCGCCACAGTATCACCTGACTCTGGAACATTCAATGCAAATATCAACTCATGGCCTTCTATCATTCCATATCTCCCACTGATTCATTTCCTCTTAGTTGTACTGGTTCAATATTGGCAAAGTACTGGTTCGATTTTTTACAAAATACAATATGCATAGGTCTACATAGCAATATAACCTTACTGTCTACTTACAATTATTTACATTGAATACATAAAAATCACATACCAGTGGTGTATTGTTAATTTTTTCCCCTAACACAACATGGTTCCCTGCCAAAAGTACAAGTAGATTACACAGAATACAAATAAATCATCACCAACATTAAATCAACATTCTGTTTACCTTTCATTTTCACTTTTACTTTACTCTTCTGTTAAAACTTCAGTTATTATTGTTATTATTCAATACACAATTACATAAGTAGTATACAACATGAGAAACATTCCAAATAAACATTACCAGTTTTACATTGAACTAGCAGAACCTGGCTGACGTTTTCCTGCCTGTGTATCTTTATTTATATAAAAATGGATGGTCTGTATGTAATCTAGAATCTATAATGCGTTGTGTAAAAATGTGGAAAAATGAAAGATGACTCATACTGATGAAATTCCATTATTTTTATTGGTATACATAGACGATCAACTATATAAATTTGTTATGAATAATTCACGTGAATGAGCAATATTTTTGACTATTCCATTCGCTATATAATTGAACCAACTTAAAATAATTGAAACTAATACCAACATCTAGCGTAACGCAAGTGGATAAACAATATTTTTGGTTTTCTGATTTGGTGTATAGATGTACAGAGTTTCTGGATTTCCTACTCTGGAGCAAGCAACATATAGCTGACCATGCGAAAAACATGGATTTTCTAAATTTAATCCGGCAACGCGCAGCGACTGCCCTTGAGCTTTGTTGATTGTCATCGCGAAAGCAAGACGCACAGGAAAGTGTAGTCGTTTGAATGTGAAGGGCAAATCAGTGGGAATCATTGGAATGCGCGGAATCAGCACATCTTCTCCTTTACATTTGCCGTTAATTATTGTTGCTTCAATCACATTCGGCATCAGTTTTTTCACGGAAAGTTTGGGTTCGTTGCACAACTTTGGCGTGTTCAGATTCTGAAGGAGCAGTATTGGTGAGCCAACTTTCAAGGACAATTTGTGCGGTGGCATTCCAGGAGGCTCCAATGAATTGAGAAATTCGACTGGATAATTAACAGCTTGATCCTCTTCTGTAACTGTGTCAATGGATTTGTATTCCGTAACCGCACCAGGAATTTTCAATTGAATCTTATTATTGATTCGATTGACGTCATCATTTTTTGGAGCTAAGATAGCTCGCTCGCAAAGCCAATCGTGATTCCTGAAGTTGTTGGCGATGTTCGGGAAAACCTTCTTTTCAAGATCTTCAATTGATGACAGAAGTTGACAGAAGTTCGGTGGGAACGATATCTCCTGTGTTGCAGGATCAACCGGAAGTTTGCCGTCGCCTATATCCAAAAGTTGCTTGGCAAATGTTTGTGCAGAAACATGTCCAAGTAAATGCACACGCATATTGATCGACAGTGTAATTTTCTTCACATGTCTCCAGATAGCCGAATTCTTCAGGCATGCGTTCAGCTCGTCTGCTGGTGTTGATCTTGGAATGACGGGCAAAATTTGACGGAAATCACCGGCGAGCAGTATCAGAGCTCCGCCCATTGGACGTTGATCGTTTCTGAAATCTCGCAGAGTACGATCAAGTGCCTCAAGTCCTTTCTTATGGGCCATGGTACATTCATCCCAAATAATGAGTTGGCATGTTTTCAATACAGTTGCCATTCCAGATGTTTTTCCAGTGTTGCAAAGAGGATCTGCAGCTAGATTTAAATTCAATGGAAGCTTGAGAGCCGAATGTGCCGTGCGTCCTCCATCGAGTAGCGTTGATGCAATCCCCGATGATGCCACAGCCAGAGCAATCTCATGCTTCATTCGAATTTCGGCGAGTATGAAATTGAGTAGAAATGTTTTTCCTGTGCCTCCTGGTGCATCAAGAAAAAGAAGTCCACCATTTGCGCCTCGTACATTCTCCATAACTGTGTCGTACGCAAGTCGTTGGTCGTTTGTTAAGAGCCTTTTCTGAGCCTCAACATAAACTTGCAGCGCATCGACATCGTATTGTTTTTCTCGCAATACGTCTCTATCGACAACATCATTTCTGTCACGTTCCGGTGAAAATAGCCCAAGCTGATTGAGGATTTTGTTGTTAATCGACATGCACGTATTCTCAAGTGATATCAGTGCTTCATTGAAAAATGTCTTCCGAATACTGTACATCGAGGCCGGGGTTGTCTCTGCGTGCTCGGAGAAGTATGTCTTCGCTCATACTCTCTTTGTGTTTTTCCCATAGATCTTTTGGATCAGAAGGCGCACAGGTTGTCAAAATTATGGCGAACAGGGTTCGTATTTGGTGAGCATGACGTGTTTCAGATGCTTCTGCCAATGTGTTGTCCCAATGTTGATCATTTTCAAGCAAACCAAGTTTGAAACATGCTTCTCTGTATGTCTGACACACTTGACCATCGATGGTTTTGATTGCTTGAAACGATGTTGGTCCTTTGACCACGTGAAGCAGCATTCGCAAATAGTAGCATTCACAATTATTCGGATGAACAGTATATACTCGTCCCAATGCGCCAGTAGAAAATATGCCAGGTATCGAAGAATGCCTGGCGCCTCGTTTTCTTCTGCAAAATTTCTTCGTCGATTGATTCCAAGTGTAATAGTGCGGGACTTCGTGATACAGCACCGTTTTTGCGAATTCGTCAGTTGCACACAATTGGAAAAAAGCGGTCAACGTTGTGTTTGGTGGATCTGCAGCACTCTGGGGTGCGTTCTCTTCCGTGAAGTAGACTCGTTGACCGTTTTCCAAGTGAACACTGAGATGCATGACAGCAGGAAAGCGTTCATGAATGTCAAAACCAAGAATTCGCCATACAGCTTCATTACTGCTAATATAACGTCCCATTTGAAATTGTTCGACTTCATTGATGGGTGCATTGGGATTCGTAAGTTCGAAAACTGCCATATCGCTGCCTTTATTAACGTATTTACATATGTATTTTATTGACTTAACTGAATTGCAAGACTCCACGTTGATATGCGCATTGAATGATTTCAAAAGCATAGGAGAGTAGGGCACAATCCATTGGTTATCAATTTCGAAATCAACGTTATTGATTTTAATAGTTGTTGTATGTCCTCCATCATCTGGTTTTCGTCGTCTGTACAGCGGATAACCATCGCCGCCAGTTTGTGTTTCTGGTAACAGCTGACGTGGATACTTTTTGGTGCATTTTCCGTTTTTCATGCATGGCGAATGTGGGTTGTGTAGTCCACATGGTCCGTGAATCATATTTTTTTTTACAATTTGAAATAATTCTGGATCTTCTTCTGGATCGGGCAGCTCAGCAGTAATGATATCGTCAATCTGAGTTGGAACAATTTTTTCAACAAACCAAATTAAGATATGAGCATGTGGTAGACCTCTTTTCTGCCATTCAATGGAATACATCCAGCAGCGAGTTTCTCCGTATATATGGTTCTTAGTGATGAGATCCATGAAACGTATCAATTTTTGTTTGAAAACTCTCGCTGTGAGGTCATGCCGATGGGATGGTTGCTGGCCAGGCAGAAGTAAATCTTTGATTTCAGTCCAAGATGGATTGCATGTGTACGTGATGAAAAGATCTGGACGTCCATATTTGCGAACATATGTCAGAGCATCCTGAGCATATTCATGCATGTGTCTTGGACTTCCAGTATACGAAGCCGGAAGTATAACCATTTGTCCAATGTTAGCAACTTTTCCATCCTTCGCGATTGCATCTCGCAAATGAATATACTCTTCGACTCTAAGCTTCGATTGATTGTAACGAATGTAATTGAGTTGTTCGCTTTCGACTTTAGCGTACATATCAACGATGAATTGTTGGAAAAGTTGACGACACTTCAGGATGTGGTTGGATTGTTGTGCTCGAATCATGATACGATATGCATAAAAATCCATACAACTGACATTTTTCGTTGTCGCAGCACCTGTGACGGGATGAGTTTGATACAATTCGAGATGATATCCGTCTTCTCCTCGCGGAAACAGTATTGGATATTGAAGTGCGTCGTACGATCGGTGTGTTTCAGCAACACGTTGCTTAGTTTGATCTCGTCTGCTGATAACAATATCTCGCCAGGTAATCTCTGTTCCGACAATAACAGCTGCTACTTCAGGGGCCATTGGAGCATTGAAGCGTCTTTCATGCCCATTCGATGGCGTTTTGTCTGCCCTGATAATGACTTTCAAGTCATCCGCTCTCGCATTCTCCAATGCGGATTTGAAATCTCTGACCAAACATTTGTGCTCGTGGAATAATGCTCGTAATTCAGCAATAATTTCCTGATCTGTTGCTACACTAAATGCGCATCATCGATCAATCTCTTCCTCCACATTGTCCATAAAATAAATTTGCAAAAACTGCGGATCTTCTTCGGGTACTGGAAGAAGTGAACCAATCTGATGATACACTTGTCCTTGCACTTTGAATGTGGGCATGAAATTACCATATCTCACAATATTCGTCGCTCCAAACGATGTCATTTGAAAGCATGAGTTGTATTTCCGAATATGCTGTAGAAAGTGTTTGGACTCCCGAGTAGTTCCAGCCACGTAAGTTAGAAGTGGTTCTGGTGGCTCAGCCAGTGGTGGCAAATTAACTTTGCCATTGGAGCAACACATGCCAGGTGTTTCTTTCTGAAACTTCAAAGCGCGACAATGTAAGCACAATGTAGCCATTGGACCAATGACAACATCGCGATGCATTCTGTAATCGCAGTCTTTATCGTAATTGAACGCCGCTTTCTTGAGATTGATTCTCGTTCTTGATCGAGTCTGCCGTGAGCGTTCAGCTTCACGTCGTGTGTCTCGCTCTTCGGGTGTTGCAGCAGCTCTTGAAGTAGAAGCTCTTGCTCGAAGATCTGCAACTCGCACGTCATGCTGTTGAGATGTTTCGGCAGCTCTTGAAGTAGAAGCTCTTGCTCGAAGATCTGCAACTCGCACGTCATGCTGCTGAGATGTTTCGGCAGCTCTTGAAGTAGAAGCTCTTGCTCGAAGATCTGCAACTCGCACGTCATGCTGTTGAGATGTTTCGGCAGCTCTTGAAGTAGAAGCTCTTGCTCGAAGATCTGCAACTCGCACGTCATGCTGCTGAGATGTTTCGGCAGCTCTTGAAGTAGAAGCTCTTGCTCGAAGATCTGCAACTCGCACGTCATGCTGTTGAGATGTTTCGGCAGCTCTTGAAGTAGAAGCTCGCACTCGCAGGTTTTCAACTCGTGCGTCTCGCTCTTCAGATGTTTCAGCAGCTCTTGAAGTAGAGGCTCTGATCCGGTCAGTTTCCCAGCGCGCGTCTCACTCTTCAGATGTTTCAGCAGCTCTACTGGCTGACAGTTGCCGCGCATGTCTGGTTGATCTTCCAATGTTTGATTTTTTGGGTGGCATTTCAAATAATTTCAAAATCAATTAATGTTTGGTGACAGATGAGGCGTCCAAAGATAGTTGCGTTGTGTGTGACCCAAATGTCATTCGCCTATAAACAAAAGAACAATGGTTATGCATATTGTAAAGAAATCTTGTCTATGGGTGTAATTAGTTATATGAGACTCCCGTGAATCAACGTTAAGCAACACGTTGAAGGTGGCAGTTTGTAACAATTTAAAATGTTGTTACCTGGTTTAAGTAATGTGTTATTAATTAGTAGATCTATTCGGTTGTGACCGATGAAACCTCCTGAAAATATGTTATTAGACAAATATAATTATAATAATGTTTTTTCTTAACTTATAATCGTACTACGATATAGATCTAACTTAGTATTCAGTAGTTGGGTAATATTAACGATATGTATCGTATATTAACTGAAAGTAATGAGTATTCTTGTCAACCCTAGTCACTCGACGTCAGGAAATTCTATTCAAAGTTTGCACTGAAAACACGCTAGTTCTGCGATCTCCCGTTCCACCAGCTGTAAGTATTAGCGCTGTCACTTGTAATAAGCATATTTATAGGTTAGTCGTGCATGGGGTTTGAATAAACCTTTTATGGTAAATTATTATCCCCACTACTTATAGTATCTATTCTGCAATAACTTCAAATATTATCTCATACAATCAAAATCCTTTATTAATTTTATCTATTAATTCACAGTACCCGTGATTTCCAAAATAACAATATAATCAAATCGATCACACCAAAATATATCGATTATCAATCAATCCAATTCCATAGACTTATACAAATGAAAAATAATAATACATAGTTCTTATCCCAGGGTTCGTAAAGTTCTTGGAACCATTAGTAAGGCCAGGTAAAATGCATAATTAAGGTTACTCAATTATTACAAACAAAATTATTTACTCTAAATATAGTGAAATTAAAATAGGTTGCTTTTTTTTTACAGAGTCGACGAAAGCTTCGACTGGCGGTGTAATAAGCGTATTTATAGGTTAGTCGTGCATCGGGTTTGAATAAACCTTTTATGGTAAATTATTATCCCCACTACTTATAGTATCTATTCTGCAATAACTTCAAATATTATCTCATACAATCAAAATCCTTTATTAATTTTATCTATTAATTCACAGTACCCGTGATTTCCAAAATAACAATATAATCAAATCGATCACACCAAAATATATCGATTATCAATCAATCCAATTCCATAGACTTATACAAATGAAAAATAATAATACATAGTTCTTATCCCAGGGTTCGTAAAGTTCTTGGAACCATTAGTAAGGCCAGGTAAAATGCATAATTAAGGTTACTTAAGTATTACAAACAAAATTATTTACTCTAAATATAGTGAAATTAAAATAGGTTGTTTTTTTTTTTACCGAGTCGACGAAAGCTTCGACTGGCGGTGGACGTCTGTAAACAGTGGTCAAGATGCCGCTTAATTCCTCTTCATCCAGTAAAAGTGGTCTGGCGTTTAATAAAATTGATTATGGCGTGTACTGGGAAGGTTTTTTAATTTTGGTTCATTTTTCTTCCAAATTTATTATTCAATTTTTGTTAAATGTATCTGCCCATCTCAACCTAATAGCTTGTAACAATCAGAACGAATAAATCCAAATCAACAACTTCAGTTGCCTTAACAACCACGTTTTCTAAATATCCTTGAGCCGGCATTATAGAATATTACTACTCTTACTACTCCATGCTTGGATTAATATTAAATTACCTAAAATTCTCCCCTAACCTTCCTTCTTAAACAGTAAATGTTTTACCATAGTTTCGTTGGACTGGATTTCTTAAAAAGGTATTAATTTCCTTTCACTAATATGGAATTTAGGCCTATAGATTTTCTTACAACCATTATAACATTATTTGGTTTTTTAACTTAATTTTCTTTTACCTGACCTACTGTACAATTAATTATTGGTTAATTGGTTAGTTACATTAATTTTATTTTACTGGTGGTTACTTTATTACATTAATTAACTGGTTCTGGAACCCTTCATTAATTTATAATATAATTGTCAGAACTACTTGTCAAACATGAAACACTGATCACCCTCCTGGCCCAGTTTACAAACATTAATTAAAACAACAGTATTATTCAACTTTATACAATACTTAGAACTTAGTATAATGTCTAACACTGGTAACTATACTTGATTGTCTAAAGACAAATTTAACATAAATACAACCATAATCTTTGATGAAGTATTACTAGTAAGCAACATCAGTTCATTTTTAGCATACTCAAAATACAACATAAATACTCTGTAGACCTCAACATGTTACAGTACAAAAACAAACATTTTATTACATTCAACCATTCATTGGTCTGGCTCTTTTATATTTAACATTAGTCATTGCCTCCTTTGACTTGAGGTACTTCTCAGATATATTAGCTACTGAGTAACCTTAATTCAGGGTATGGTCCTTGATCATGTTTCATTCAATTTTTATGTAACGTTGGGGGACCTTAACTCTGTTACGTTACAATATCGACGTCCAACACTCAACACAATTCGAATGGAAATGGTATCCCATTTTAAACTCACTCACCAATTACTAATCACAGTCACAATCACTATTTGTTATAATTGAGGATTGAGGACAATATTATTGACGATTGATGACAATATAAAGGTTAGCGCGAAAATATTCTCCGTGCTGAAATACCTGTGTATACCAATTTTCATGGCGTTCGGTTGAACGGTGTAGAAGTTGATGCGCTGCAGCGCCATCTAGTGGCAAGTTACAGCAAAACAGATAGCGCGAAAATATTCTCCGTGCTGAAATACCTGTGTATACCAATTTTCATGGCGTTCGGTTGAACGGCGTAGAAGTTGATGCGCTGCAGCGCCATCTAGTGGCAAGTTACAGCAAAACAGATAGCGCGAAAATATTCTCCGTGCTGAAATACCTGTGTATACCAATTTTCATGGCGATCGGTTGAACGGTGTAGAAGTTGATGCGCTGCAGCGCCATCTAGAAGTTGATGCGCGTCAGCGCCATCTAGTGGCGAGTTACAACAAAGTGAACAGCATAAAAACTTTCTTCATGAAACAATACTTATATGTGCCAACTTTCATGGTGATTGGTCAAACGGTGTCGGAGTCTATAAATCTCAAACATACATACATACATATATATATATATACCAACATCCATTTTTATATATATAGATTACAAACAAAACTTTACCACCTTATTCACTACAAGGCAAAAATAAATTATTCCAATTTTTTAGATAGTCCATCTTTTAAATTGATCAATTCAGCTTCAATATTAAGTCCGTACTCATACACTGTCACAATGATTTCAACTCATCATCAACATGTTACATTGGTTTCAATCAACCCTATACCTGGGCTTCATAAAATACAATGTCCATATGGCCATATAAACTTACGGTATACTTACATCTAAATCATATGAATTCCATACAAATTAAATAATGTTCACAATACACTATTACCCATCCAAAATAACACATTGATTATACAAAATATCAGTAACTCATAACAATCATAACTATGACATACAGATTCTACACGCAAGAATGACTGATCCTTGACTCCTGAAACAATTTTTTTTCCAACCCCCTTCAAATCCCTTAACCCCTGATACCCGTTACAATTTACTGTGTTCTGCACTAGGCTTCTTGACCATCGCCAGCCTCATCTTAGCCGTAAACCACATCTCCCTCATGGCCTGTAACTTGGTCACCCCCCATCCACACCCACTATTACCCCCCCTGGACTGTAGCACCCAGTTGCCTCCACAAGGACTGATGTGGAAGGGGTGGGCATTTTTTCTTTTATTCCACCCCTATCCTTGCTTCGGCGTTACATTAAAAATTCAGTAACATACTTACTAACAGTGATTGATACGCCCCTAATGGACTACCACCCCTATATGGGTGAAAATAGCCCTGTTCCAAAAATTGGTAGATTCCCCCAAAAATAACCCCCCTACTAAATCTAACAAACCACCGGGTTGACAAAACAAAAACAAACCACAAGCCGGTTATAACAATTAGAATTTATGATTTGTCATAATTAACTACTTTCACGGTCATGATCCGGTGAGGTCATGGCCGCACTTAGGTGGGGAATCTACAGTATGAAACATAAATTGACTATTTATAAAGGTTTACATTAACAGTTGTATGCACATTTTATTTTACAAACACTATCTCAGCCTAAACATTTTTGATTGTATTCACCCAAAAATTTCCTTCAGTTTAAAATTTTAAATGAATATTTCGATCATTGCGTTTTAGTCCATTATCATTTATTTTACAATAATAATCAAAATTCAATTCAAAATAAATTTAAATTTAAACATCACTAAAATTCACATTTTTAAGTTAATCCAAGGCCAACTCTGATTCAATTTCATTAACTCATATGTCCAAAACAATTTCAGTTACTTTAATTACATTTTTCAAAATGATTCTAGTTAGTTTAATGTTTAGTTTCGCCTTGGTATTTCAACAAAGTTTACCAGCATCACCTCATTTGGTTCAAATCTCTCCTTAAATTCCTCCATAATCACATTCTGACTACCATTTATCTCTACTCATAACCTAACATAGCAGGTACTACAAAATAATATTAACCCTTAGGTTACATGACTTTTATTTTAAAATATTTTCACAAATTATTTTTCTTTAATTACCTGTGAATAGGTTATATATTGTATGTACAGAATTATAGTCTATCGAGATACAATTGAAGACGAACAGAACCCAACGTCAATGAAAGTGAACAAAAACCCTTTGGACCGCCCTGAATTCCTTACCTGCCCCCCTTTCCGGAAATAAAAAAACAAACCCCAACCGCCAATCTACGACCCCATCTCCATAGGCCATAATTCTATTAGACTATACAGAAAATTTGTTATCTCAGTTTGTTTACTCAGCCACAAAACTTCTCCACTACCTACCTATGAAGGGATGAGTTTACAATCCGCAAATAACGCCAGTTTATTAACTTGAAGATTGCCTTAATGTATTATAATTTAGAATTAAGGCAATCAATGGTCCGTGGGGTGTGCCTATTTGTGCACCTATTTTTCTGTTTCTTTAAACACGGACTTTAGGGGTCCCCCTCCCCATTAATTGTACTATGTGAAATTTCTAGTTTCTACAAATTTGGTAGGGAAAGACCATCCTTGTCCCATCTCAATGGGAGGTGGCTACAACCATGGTCTGTCCCTATATGTCCAGAATCCACGACCAGGGCTGGTGAGACCGTGGCCGCCCGAAAATGGGGGAGGGTCCCTTCGGAAAACAATGAATTTTTATATACAATTACATGATTTATTTTATTATTTTATTTTGACCAATACTTTTTTAAATTGGTGGCGTTATGGGTACCCACTATCTCCCTCGTCACTTGATTTCGTAAAACGTATACGTTATCCATTTTAATTTCAATTACTTCATACGGTCCTTCATATAACAAAAAGAATTTCTTAACCTCTTTATCCTGTGCACTTGATAAATCATGTCTTCTCACTAATACCAACTGACCTACCTCATACTTAGTCCATTTGCCTTTAGCATCATGCCGCCGTTTTCTTTTTTCTCCCTTAGTTAATAGATTTTCATTTGCGAGTTTTAATTTTACCTCCAAACCTCGGGTGTTGCTCTCCGGTGGGTAATTGAACAGCTGTTCCAGAATTCTAGGTGGGCGTTCCCCTTGACCAGCTCGTACGGTGTAAACCCAGTTGATTCATGAGTAGTACAATTCAACCATTCTTCAATTTTTCCCACATTCATTGGCCATTCGCTGTGTTTGGCATGGCAATGTGCCTGAAAAATTCTCCCTAATTCCCGCATGACTCTTTCGGCCTGGTTCGACTGAGGATGGTATACCACCGTGTGTTTAGGTATGATACCTTCCCAACCCAAAGTTTGTCGCCAAGTTCCATTAATGAATTGGGGCCCATGATCAGATAGTATTATTTTGGGTTTTCCGGTTTTAATTATATAATCCTTTGTTATTTTTTCACTTAATACTTTACTGGTTGCCCTTTTGACACTATATAATCGTACAAATTTCGTAAATGTATCTAATACCACAAAAATGTACATTACGCCTCCCCTTCCCTTTGATAGTGGGCCAAACAAATCCACCGCAACTAAATCAAAGGGTCTCTTGACTCTGATGTATTTCATTTCCCCCTCTAATCGATAACTAACTACTTTTGACTTCTGACATAAATCGCAACCCCGAAGTAAAGTTCTAACCCTCCGTTCCATATTTTTGAATACACATGATTCTTTCAGTACATTTACACACTTCCTAGCACCGAAATGCCGATACCGAAAATGACAGTCCCATATTATCTCATCTACCAACCCTTCCGGTATAACTAACCTCCAATCACGCTCTCCCCCCTCTACTTTTTTGAACAAACTCCCTTGATAGATCTGAAAATATTGGCTGTATCCTAACTCATCTGATTTGGATTCTAAGCTTGTTATTATTTTATTCAATTTAATATCTGTCCTCTGCATGCTATTAATGTCGTTCAACTCCTCCCCAAACAGTCTATCTTCCCTACTAAGTCTAAAGATTTCTATTTCTTTTAAGTCTCTCCCTGTTCTCATTCCCTCTGTACCTACCCTGGATAAAGTGTCAGGTATCTTGTTTTCCACCCCTTTTATATACTCCCAAGTAAAATTATACTCTTGTAACGCTAGCACCCACCTGGTTATTCTGCTGTGTGTCAATTTACAGGTGTTTAAAAAAAATAATGCCTTGTGGTCAGTCCGGATGATGGTAGAATTTCCCAAAAGATGGGTTCGGAATGTTTTCACGGCAAAGACAATACTTAGTAATTCCTTCTTGGTTGTTGTGTAATTCCTTTCGGCAGCTAGCAACGTCCAGCTGGCGAAAGCAATAGTGTGGTGTTCCTTGTTGTTGTCCTCCTGGTACGACTCAGCCCCTAGAGCGATATTGCCGGCGTCTGTCTGTAAGTAAAATGTGCGTTCAAAGTTAGGGTGATTCATCATGATCATGTTAACAAAATGGTCCTTTATCTCATTAAACGCATCTCGTTCTTTTTCCCCCCATCTCTACTGCTTATTCTTTTGTAACACTGCACTCAACTTTGTAGTTATATGGGCATAGTTTTTCTGAAATTTTCTGTAAAAATTACATAACCGTAAACAACTTTGCAATTGCTTAATATTTCTAAGTTCCCGGAATTTTAGAATTGACTCTACCTTCTTTGGGTTGGCTTTTATCCCTGCTGGTGTTATTATGAAACCTAAAAAATGTATTTCTTTCTGTAAAAATTTAGATTTCTCCCAGTTGACAGTCAACCCCCCGTTGTGCAATTTGTTTAATACGTATTCTAAATGTTCCACGTGTTCTAAGAATGTGTGTGAGGCTATCAGTATATCATGTACGTAAATGGTTAAAAAATCTAAATTTTGTGGCTGTAGAATCTCATCTAGACATTTTATAAAACTGGCCACACTGGTATTCAGCTCAAAAGGTAACCGTTTAAATTGAAATTCTTCCCATTGAAAAAGAATGCTGTATATTTCCGGCTTTCACATGCTAACGGGACTTGCCAATACCCCGCAGTTAAATCTAATGAGGTCATGTATTTAACTCCGCCAAATTTTTGAAATATCTCATCTTTTGCTTCGGGCGATTCTTGATCAGGAATAATTATTTGATTGATCCTGCGGGCGTCTAAACATAACCTAACTCGAACATCTTTTTTAATAACTACTACTAGCGGGTTGTAATATGGTGATACTGATCTCTCTATTATGTCCCCCTCTAACATTTTATCTAATTCAGCCTGAACCGCTCTCCTCTTCGAATATGGCACCGGATAGCTTCTTTGTACATAGGGTGCGTGTTCCCTCACCTTTAATTCACATTCATAATGTCTTGCCCTCCCGGGTATATCGGCAAACACTTCTCTAAAACACTCTACTACCCGCCACAACGCTTCATGTTGAGAACTCCCTACGACACCCCCCTCACTACAAAATTTCACCGCTCTATCCTCCCAAATTCGTTCTTCATTTATGTCACCCCCTAACTCTCTCTCTCTCTCGCTCTCTCTCTCTCTCTCTCTCTCTCTCTCTCTCTCTATACACACATATTAACTTCCGTTTCTACTTTACTAGCACGATTTAGTATCACCTTAACTCCCGAAATTCTCACTTTGTCTACTACCCGCTTAAAACTAATCTGAACTGGTTCAAATTCATTATTCAGTACTAACAACCGCTTCTGAAAATCAATTACCGCCTTGTGCTTCATCAAAAAATCGTTCCCCAGAATAACCTCCAGATTTAACCCCCGTACTACTAAAAATGTGTTATCATACCCTACTCCGTTAATTATCATGTTCAAATGTACCTGTTTAGTTACACGTTTACTCCTAACCCCGGTAATACCTACAATAGTCACCCCCGCAACTGGCAAAGATGGGATATTCTTGTTTGTTTCTTGAAAACCCTCTAGTGTGTGTTCGGAAATAACAGAAACTTCACTACCTGTATCTACTAAGGTTTTTATGTCCTTACCTTCAATTTGGATTCTTACTTCGGTCAATCCGGTCTCTGGTCTTGCTGCCTCTGTGTTATCCTCCTCCATCAGTTCCTTGGACAGGTCAGTGCAGATAACGTTACTTAGATAGCCGTTATTGTCTTGGGCCCCGCAGTCCTTTGTCGACAATGGTGGGGTCCCTTCACCCACTGTCCTTACTAGTTTTCCGTTTGAGTTGTTGCACGGCCTGGAGTATACCCACCACGGCCTCTGTTAGCAATTCCACTACTTCCTGGTGCTCCTCGGTTATTGCTCCCTCCTCTCTGTGGTTGATTGTTTTGGTTATACTCGGTGTTACTTCTTTGACAGTTCCTCTCTTTATGGCACCTATAACAGGTCGTTCTGCTGGCGTAGTTCTCACAGTGACACTCTACACACCTCCAATCCTCCCTTCTATTATTATTATTATTTCCCCGTTCCCCTCTATAATGGGTTGATGTCCCCCTGGGCTGATAATGGTTTCCGTTTGTATATGGTGCGGGCAGATTCGGACGCCGACCCGTCTCTCAGTCTCTAATGTTTTGGAAAATATCTAGTATTTGCTCGAGTTCATTTATGTCTTCCACTTCCCTCGTCATTAAGTTGATCTGAATTTCTCTTGGTAAGTGTTTACTTATATACCGTACAAACGACCGGAACGATAACGGGGGCTCTAAATATTTCACCTCATTGTATGTCCGCATCACGTACAGTGTCACATTATCCCCCTAGGCCCCAAAATTACCTTTTCCCATAATCTTACTGCGTAACCCCTCTTGCTCCTCCTCCGACCAGTATTTGCATCGGAAGGCACTCTCAAAACTTGGATAATCTCCCCATTCTGCTTTGTGTACTTCCGCCCACACCGCAGAACTCCCTTTGAAGCATTTCATTATTTTTAATAACTTAACCTCCCAATTACTATTGCTAAACTGATTATACTCTTGTACTCTGTTTAAAAATTGCATGGGGTGTACCCCCTTACTGTCACAATTGAACGATTCTAGCTCAACTTCACTACTTATATCACGGGTCATAATTACCCTTTCCGTAACATTATTTATTTTCTGGCCGATTGCCATATTCAATTCATCTTTTACATTAACAATACTCTGTTCAATAGACACAAACTTATTGTAATTTACACTCTCAATAACATTTACTGTTTCCTGGGTTGATTGAATATCTGTTTTACAAATATTTTCTATCTCATCTCTAACATTTTTAACTATTGCTACTTGTGATTCTAATTCACTACTACGGTTATCTATGGCGCGTATAATGTTAGTTATGCACTGCATCTCACTCTCAATACCCTCGAATTTATTACCCGCTTTACTTACAAAGCTTTCTAATCTGTCATTTACTATAATTATTTGTTGTCCAAGTTCTTTTTGATTGGATTCTAAAATGTCTGTTTTATTGTCTAGCACGCACGCACGCTCTCTTAACTCATCGGTTTTTCTTTTCGTTTCATTACGTATTTCGTTAATTCGCTCTTCAATACTACACAATGAATTAGTTAATTCGTCAAACTTAGCATCATTGGTGTCAAAACGTTTATTTAATTCACCGAATTTAATCTCGTTGGTGTCAAAACGTTTGTTTATGTCGCTACTTATTTCATTGAATTTCGTCCAAATTTTTCATCTAAACGATTATTTAATGCATTTAATTTACTGTTCATATCCCCCTTTATTTCATTAATCTAGCCCTTAAGTTCATTAAATTTAACATCATTTGTGTCGAAACGTTTATTTAGTTTGTTCTCGTTTATGTCAAACCTACTATTAATATCATCCCTTAATTCACTAACACTTTTATGCAAAAAATCGTCATTAGCATCAAATCTCTTATTATTATCATTAAACATTTGTTTAATCTCCCCCATTGTCTCACGAAACCAATTTCTCGTTTCATCATCAGTTTTATCACTATCCCTAGTCGAGACAGGAGTTGAATGAACTCTCACCTCATCCATTACCGCTGATTCGGTCATTGACTGCTTTCCCGACTCATTCATAACAGTAATGTATTTATTTTATTCTCTGTGTTCTCCATTATGAAATTATTTTTAATTAAATGATTATCAATTGCATACACAGTTATTAAAATTTATCAATTTTACTTTCGTTGCTTTCTAGCTACGATCTAAAAACATTTCTAACATCGCCCTCACTTCCCAATAACCCGTTCTGCAGCTTAATTAGGTCTGGTTTATGTAATAAAAAATTACACTCACCGTCACTGTTCGGGGGCCATTGAGACTATTGTATTTTTATCAAATAATAATAATATCGTACCTTCGGGTTACACTCCTGGGTCCTACAGACGAAACCAGCTGCAGAAGGATTATTTGAGTTGAGCGGTAAACATATAATAACACAGTTTATGCTAAAACAAATTGCTTCTGGTTTATTATACAAATTAATTACTTCATCTCCCTTTTATGACAATTAAATTTCTTATTTCTTTTCTGGTATATTAAAATACTCGTTGAATGAGTAACAATTAGTAAAAATCAAACAAATTAACAAAATGAATATTTCTTACTTAACTATCCTATGACAAACTATTTATATTTGTAATGAACCAGTACGTAATTTATCCCCACACTCACACACATTCGTTCTTTGACTTTGACATTCTATTTAAACCCCACTTTGTGATCTCATGATTTGCAAATATAAATGGTAATGTAGTTAAAAATTCTGAATTGATAATGTGCTACTCATCCTAGTTGTTGATCTGTTCCAACTGATGATGCACTTGTTTTACCCCTCACTTCGAAAGTCAATTGATGCGCATTAAAGTAATTTTGTCTTTGGACTGGCACTAAGTTTTTACTGGTTACTGAAACCACGTTTTTTCACATTTTACTTTAAATAATGGTGTCGGCCGACGTAACTTTTGCTCGAGCACTACTTGGGTTTTTAGTGATTTGACCGCGCGGTCAGAGTTACAAGTTGAACTAACTCTTAAACTGGCGTTAAGGCAATGATTCACAAGGGTGAGTCTGGTCACGTGATCGCCAGTCTGCGCTCCAATTGGTTCTTTTAAAAGTGTTCTATAAGCTGGACATCGAGTTTGGCAACATTTTGCCGCCTGGTGAAATCTACGGCTTGGCGTCATTTTTTCCGTGATTCACGGCTACCACAAACTGTATGTTGTTGTGTAATATGTCCGGCCTGTCTGAGTACAGAGACAAAACACAGACGTGTTGTTTTGTAATAACACTGCATGCGTGGTTGATGAAATCAAGGCTCCACAATGGTGAACACTGACTACATTTGGAATTACAATTGATTTAAATTATTATTTTTAACATACAATTCTGTACCGTTACAATGTCATGAAAGGTGAGGGACAGATGCGGCGTTAACGCTCGTCCGAAGAGGAAGCATTGTGGTTCTGGTTTTACAGACAACAACAGAGAGGACAGCTATGGTAATTAACAGCGAGATGCTCACACGTGTATCTGGTTAGATAGGCCTTGGTTTTGACATATACTGGTTAAACTGATTGAATTATGTCTTGGCGAACATCTGCGTGTAAAATAAAGAAAACGAAAAGAAAATAATAAAGTCAGAAGTTGCTTGTGGGAGGTCTGGGCACTACATCACCCCTCCCTTTAAAAAAGAGGTAAGTACTTCCGTACTTGGCTCTTTTACTAAGAACCTCAGAGTCTTCTCTTGGTATGTTTACAAAATGTGAGTTGGTACTCAAGTTCATTGATGTTTCCATTCTCTTTAGTTCAGAGCATCTTTCTTTATCTCCAAGCATATATATGGTTAACTGAAAAAACATATTAATTCATTAACACCTTGTTAATGTTAAAGCATGGTAATATTCATTTAAGCCTACTATCATCATAATATTCATTATACCAATAATCATATAGTAATAAATCATCATAGTATTATTCATAGTAACAGTAATAATCATCATAATCATAAGCATAGTACATCATCATCATTGGTTCATTGTACATACAATACATTACAATACATACAGTAAAACATACTTAATCTACATCGAATAGAACATAAGTAATTAATTAATACATCGATAAATTTATAAACTCATTAAAATAAACATTACAATTGGTGAATGGCTAACAAGCTCTCCTTATTGCGGTTAAGCGATAACAAGAGTACAATTCCTTAAAATATTAATAATAATAGTGAATGAATGAAATGGCCTCGCTCATAGATAGCACCGGTTATTGCGGGAAGATAACAGGTCATCAGCTAGTGGCCTGTCAGCTGAGTACTTGCTTCCAACCACACCGTCGGCGTATGGGTGAGCTCATCTCTTCGATATCCTTAATCTACGTTGCCCCTCTAGCACTACCTCTAATCATAATTATGTCACTTTCTTCTCTCTTTGTCACTTTTTGGTTTTTGGCTGTGGCACCTTTTGTGTGTGTGTGTGTGTGTGTGTGTGTGTGTGTGTGTGTGTGTGTGTGTGTATACATTTTTACATTTAATTTTATATTTTAATTTACACCTCACTGAGTGTTTTGTCTCTCTTCCTCCCATATCCACTGTCTGTGTGCTTTGTTATTTACTACATTGTTACATTGTTTACTTATACATTTATATATTCTTTGCTTTTTGGTTGTCATTTTACATTTACTGGTGTGTTAAATTTAATTGTTTAAATTTTCTGGTTGCTTCTTTTTAGTATCTGATACAAAAACCTACTAAGAAGAAATATCAGCCACAGCTAGGGAACCCGTGGTCGCCATCCACGTACTCACCAGATGTGAGCCCTTGGGTTTATTACTCAATTAAACACTTTATGCACACAATAGTGTCACTGGGGGTCTTTCTAGGCCACTGTCACTGGTTAGTCATGCACTGCACTGGGCACCGTGCGACGAATGTAGACGCGAGGGGTCGACACCTCCTCGAGGGTCTGTTCCTCCTCTGGTTGCGCTGGCGTCAGCCGGTACTCTCCTCGAAAATCCTCCTCAGGTGGGATAAAGCAGCACCGCCTGGTCAGTCTGATTAGCTGCTTGCATATGATGGCGCATTGCCATATCACCAGTATGATGGTGAAACACGTGATTAGTCCAATGGTTCCATGTACGATCCACTGGAGTCTGACAGTCTCATGTTGTAGTCTCTCCGCCCCGAGTCATTCCAGTTCTGCGGCTATGAGGTCAACAGTTACTTGGTCTGTCTTGCGCTGACGCAGCGTCGTCATTACTTCCTCTAAGTTCTTGAATTGTTTGGTTTGGTTGTAAGTTTGGAAGACCTTTTGTTCTTGGTCAGTAAGGATTGCTGGGAAGTCGGGTATGACAACATGTTCAGGTTCCAAGGTCATTTTGGTCCGTCCATGAGTATAAGGAAATAGCTCAAAGGAATCGGAATGAAGGTGACAATGCTTGGTATTCTTTAGTATACCGGTACCTTTGATGACCTCTGTTCTCACAGTGTTGTTGGCTGGACAGTTCCAGGTGACTCTGGTAGGTTGCGGAAGACTGTATATCCACAGGTTCTCAGAAGGATCTCTGTAGAACACTGGCACCGTGAAGTCTAGTAGTACTTGTCTCGTACAGTGTGAGATGATCTTCTCCGTCTCGGCAAAGAACAGCGAGTACACACACAAAGTGTTACTCCTCCTGTAGAGTGGGTAATCTGCAGGACATACTTTAAAATACTGGGTACTTTCACATTGCAATAGGTGGTGTACTGTTGGCAGACCATAAATGTGACGATCTTTTGATAAAATTAAATAATCAGAGTCAGTACCTAGTTTTACAAAATTTTGCAATCGTTTATCATAATATGGTAACTGTTTTACATTGTACAACTTAAAGTATCTATTTTCAGCTTTCAGTGGAATGTCAACTATTAGTTTAATCGTGTTTTTGATAGCTACTGCATGAACTTTCGCAATCTGGTAGTATACGTACATATCATTAACGTTTGTTCCTGCCAAAAGGGTTGATCCAACTGGTAATTCGGAATTTACTTCTTGTAAGATCTCAGCTAATTCATGTGGTTTTACAAAGATTGAACTAAGACGGGTTTTAGAAGTAGTATCTAAAGCAAGTTGAGTCTGGGTTATCTCTCTTTCTATAGTGTTTATAGATAACTCTATTTCTCTAAATAAGGATGATAATTTATTCGAATATTTAATATCATTTTTTAGTTGGTCTGTTTCTCCCCACAATGTAGCGTTTACTATAGTTACGTTTAATAAGGCTTGTTTTGCTATTTCGGCAGTGAGTATGATAGCTTGCGTGTTCTCTTCGACATCTTGTCTTAGATCCTTTATGTATGAGAATAGTAATTGACTGTTGTGGATGATGTTCTCTTGGGTTTTGTCCAAGTGTTCCAGTTTCTTTGTTATCTCTTCGAGGTCGTTGTTGTCCATTGTTCCGAACAGCATTTTCATACCTGAGCCGATTATATTTATAGCACCTCTCGTGTTTCGTTTGGTATGTGGCATAAGAAGTTCAAAGTTACTTAATTTCTCTCTCTTATATTGCTGGTTATTTCTCGGAATCTGACTAATTCAGCCCACGGAACAATTCTACTTATAACGGTATCGTTCTTGTATGTTTCAAAGTGGTCATTCAATTTATCCATCAGTTGTAAAGCGGTATCGTATTTTTCAAAACTGGCAGTGATTATTAAAGTCCATTTGTCATCGCTTACTATCAGATCGCTTTCTTTAATGAAGACAATTCCCTTGTTTATTAACATTGTTTCATGTAATGCGCATTTTCCCATAAGAAGGGTTATTATTGCCACATGTCATGTCAAAGCTGTAAAGGAAACAACAATAATGTATCAGCGGTTGAATCATTTGCATATATTACATTATGAACAAAATTATATCAAGTTTACATTTCTCTCTGTCGCGGACGTAAATTGTACGCCAGCGCGTCGGCATTTCCTGGTGGATCTGGTGAAAGAGTTATATCGGGTTCATAATCTGAATCTCTAGCGTGCTCACTGACTATGGTATCATCTTCGCTTTCAGTGGCTTGTGCGTCGATATCTATTGACTCCACTGTGATTGGTATCTGTCGGCCAGTTACTGGAATAATTAATTCATCTTCGCAGTCTGATTCGTTTTCAAGGCCGGTGATGCTGGTAGGCGGTACTTCCGCGTGTGGGTCGTTTGGCATATTTGTGCTCTGTTGTGGTTTCCGTCTTGTTGATTTTGGTTGTTCATCACTTGTCGTGGCTTTCTTCAACCAGTTTACATGTATCACACCAGTTGTATTTTTGTCCAAATATATTTTATAATTAAGTTCACTTATCTTTTCAGCAATTTCGTATGGTCCTGACCATGGTTTGCCAAATTTTCTTTGGGAGTTTTCTTAACTGCTGGATTAAAGATAAACACTTTATCGCCCACTTTGTAATTAATTGTTTTACTTTTCTTATCATATCGCTGTGTGTTCACTTGTCTTGCGTTTTGTGTTGTTTTTATCGCAATTTCTCAGGCTTCTTTTAATTTATTTGCTAATGACTGCATGTGGTCAGCTGTATCTTCTGTATTTTCACTTACATGTTGTACGTCTAAATCATCGTCTAAGGGTAAGTTCATTTTATCCCCGTAAAGTAGTTCATGCGGACTATAGCCTGTAATTGAATGTTTTGTACTACGGTACGCCATCATTGCGTTAGGTACATATTCGTCCCAATCACTAGCATATCTATTGACATAATGATGTGACATCATATCGACAGTTGTCCTATGAAGTCTTTCAAGTAACCCATTTGTTTGCGGATGATAGGGGGTAGTTTGAATTTTCTTAATTTTTAACAATTTACATGTTTCCTTGAATAAGGTTGATACAAAGTTTCGACCTTGGTCAGTTAATAATTTCTTGGGTACTCCGTGTCTAGTAATAATACCTTTTACAAATACTTTGGCTACTGTTTCACTGGTTTGATCGTGTATGGCAAACGTTTCACAATATCGGGTTAAATGGTCAATAAATGTTAGAAGATATTTGTTTCCATTTTTCGTTGTTGGTAACGGCCCTACTATATCGAGTGACACAAGTGCAAACGGTTTTTCAGCTGGTGCAATAATACCCATTGGAGCGACTTTGTAGTCTGTAGTTTTCTGTTTATTGCATGCCAAACAATTAGTTATATAGTCGTGCACATCTGTCTTTATTGTAGGCCAATAATATCTTTCTTGTAGTATAGCTAGAGTTCTTTTAATGCCTTGGTGTCCAGAAAAAGGTGTATCGTGATGCTGTTCTATTACTCGGTTAACTAGTGTTTTTGGTATTATTAATTGATTACTGCTGGGGGTACGTCTGTAAATTAGACCGTCGAGATCTTTGAAGTATGGTTCGTCATACTTGTTACTCTGTTTAAAACGTTGGTACAGAACTGGTCAGTCTGTTGTTTGTTCAATATTACTTCTCGCGTAAGGTAGGGAATCATTACTTTGTTTACGTGTCTGCTTAGTGCATCACAATTACTATGCTTTTTACCAGGTTTATGTTGGACTTCGTACTCGAACTTGGACAGTCGTAATGCCCATCTAGATAGTCGAAAAGAAGGATCTTTTAAACTAAGCATCCATCTCAAGGCGGCATGATCTGTTATGGCGATAAATTTTCGTCTGTACAAATAACATCTAAAGTATTTAGTGGCCCAAACTAAGGCTAGAAGTTCTCTCTCAGTTACAGAATAATTTATTTCGGCTTTACTTAGCTGACGACTTGCGTATGCGACAGGATGTTCATGACCATCTTGCACCTAAGATAAGACTGCACCTACGGCGGTAGCTGAAGCATCGGTTTCTAATCGAAATTCCAAAGAGTAATCAGGATATCGGAGAATCAGTTCAGCTTGTAATGCTTGCTTTAGCGTAGTGAAAGTGTATTCTGAGCTTCGGTCCACTTGAACTCTTGATTGTTTAGTTAGTTCGGTTAGTGGCTTTGCAAGAGCGGCAAAATTTGGAATGAACCTACGATAGTAGCCTACTAATCCCAGAAATGCTCTAACGTCACGCACAGTTTGCGGTTTGGGGTAACCTTTTACGGCTGATATTTTCTTGGGATCCAGTTTTACTCCCTCACTTGTCACAATATGTCCCAAATATTCTACTTTTTCCGCACCAAAATCGCATTTGCTTATTTGCATGTACAAATTGGCTTTTTCTAATCTTTCAAATACTTTCTCGAGTCGGATCACATGACTGACTATATCTGGGCTGAACACAATAATATCGTCAAGGTATACTAATGCTTCTATTCCGGTAATTCCTGTTAGCACGCTGTCCATCAAGCGTTGAAAAGTGGCGGGTGCATTCTTCAAACCAAACGGCATATGGTTGAACTCAAAATGGTAACCAGGAATTGAAAAGGCTGTTTTCTCTTTATCATCGTCATGCATCTGTACTTGGTGGTATCCACTCTCTAAGTCAATGGTTGTGAAATATTTACTTTTACCTAAACAATCTAATGTTAGGTATGGGGATACACATCGCCATTCATTATGGCGTTGAGAGCTCGATAATCTACACAGAATCTATGTTTAAGAATTCCATCGGAACCCACCTTCTTAGGTACTACTACGACAGGAAAATTATACGGAGAGTCAGATGGTAATATGATGTTCTTTCTCGGCATCTCGTCTATCTGCTCTTGCACAGTTGACTTCAAGGCTTCAGGTAATCGATACGGCTTTTTCTTAATCGGAGGCTGATCTCCAGTGTATATTCAATGTTTTACTCCAGTTAAACACCCTTTATTCCCTGTATCTTCCCTAAATAATTTTGCATATTTAATTAACACAGGATACAATACATCAAAATCTGTGTTACTCAAATGACTCAATTTCTTACGTATGACTGGATCCAAGCAGTCAACACTTACGCACGCAATATTAACACTTTTTCTATGTTCTATATTTTCTCTATTTTCATCTGTATGCTCACCTGCAGCACTAGCGGTGGCTGAGACATCGTCTGTAGGTTGCGGGTACTCTTCCGCCAACCCCAACAAAATACCTTTTGCAGCTCTACTCTTTCTTTGCTGCAATTCACTACTTTTACTACGACACTTTTGTCGCGACTATTTACTTTACTTAAAACACGAGCCATGCATAAGCCCTGTACGTCGAGCTCACGAGGTTCTACTAGGACAGTGGAAGGTAAGGTTTTACCTATCCGGTCACCTGAGCGACTGATTAAGCTACCGCGAGTGATAAACTCACTCATTGGTGGCAGACTCTGAGAGACAGAATTAACTACTCTCCAGACAGGCTGTGATTTAGGGGTTATCAGAGACGGCAAGTGTTCATGGGTTTCCAGGTGATCAGCCCATGAGTTTTTCCGGTGAAGATTGTATTATCTCCACGAAGGCCTAACTCAACTTTACAACACCTATTTTGGCACTGCAAATATCCTTCTCCTAAATTCAGCTAAATTTTGAGTCGTTTCATAATATCTAGTCCCAGTATCCCATCATACGTGGCTAAAAATTCTCCGCTTACTACCAAAAATGTATGTCGAATTGTCATACAAGCCATTTTACCAATTTGTATATCAACGTCTTGCTCACCGATAATAGATAACTTTTCCCCCGTTATTCCCTGAGCCGTTAAACTAGTTTCGTGTATGGCACATCTACTGAGCCCTCTCTTAATTATTGAAACGCTGGATCCGGTATCGATAATGAACCTCCATACCTGATTATGTGCTGTAATATGAACAACTAAGTCAGTCAATGGAGTCTCATTACAGGAACAATTTTTGATTACTACTGAGTTTCCTAGTTCGACGAGTGCGTGCCTTCCCACGCCAAACTCTTTTCGTTTGGGGGCTTGTGTTTCTTGCGACATTCACGCGCAAAGTGCCCAAACTCGTTACATGAGTAACATTGTACTTGGGATTTCTTATCTGACCTATTGGCATTTCTGTTATTAGCCCCGTTACTTTAACGATTATTGTCATTTTTATTTATTCCGTTGTCACGATCGCGGGTTGTCGTCGGAGTTCTATCTCCCTTATTATCATGAGAGCGACAGTTCCTGGCGATATGGCCTTGTCCCTGACATTTGTAACACGTCACTGCGGTTAGGAAAATATTGTTATTATTAGCCAGTGCTCGCTCATAGCGATGCTTATCAGATTCGGCCGCAGCGACTGTCAAGGCAATTTGTATTGCCTCCTGCAGTGTGTTGGGTAATCTATATTTAACTTGTTGGCCCGGTACACCATACAGGCCGTTAATAAAAGCGGCTAGCATACGCCGTTCACCCTCCGCATTGAGTATGCGTTGTTTGTTCGGGTTATCTACCTGTAAGATGGTCTTTTCGGCCAATACCCGACACCTGTCAGCAAAAGCTTCAACACCCTTGTCACGGCGCTGCCTAACGTTCTGCAATGCGGTGTAGTTATATTGATCAAGTTTCTTTATCTTAAACCAGTCAAGAAATAAATTTACAAGTTCTTCATACCGCAAATCAGGCTTTCGAAAGTCTGGGTTGGAATTATAATACAGTGAGGCCGGACCACGCAGCTTAATTGCGACTATGCGAATTTTGTCCTCCTCGCTCCAATTACCTAACGCGGCTGTGTCATCAATTCGCCGGAAGAATGCCGAAACTGGACGATCCCCCTGATAATTCTCAACTAAATTCACTAACGATAAGTCTTTAACAATGGGCATAGCTACGGGTGTAGCCGAAGAGGCGGCAGTCGTCTTAGCTTTATCCGTCATTGTTACGCTGCTAATGTCACTACCACAAGGTTGTGTTTAAATAGCAATATAACAAGCTTTTGTAACCAATGTGAAACAACACAGTACAGAGAAAAACTATTACTAGTATAATCCCTAATACAATAGAACACAAAAATTCCCAAATACTCATTAAATTCGTTTAAATTCAATTTCAATTTTTATTATATTAATTCTCACAATGTTAGGTTCATTAGTATAATTACTAAACCCGTTTATATGCTTTTCAACAATTCGCTGCAATAAATTTTTCAACAAGGTTTCACACCCCTCTAATAATACATCAGGGTCACTTATCGGCAAGTAGTAAATTTCAGATTGGCTGGTCATTACTTTCTAGGTTCGTCATAGATATGTGTTTGTGATGTCGCAATTGAAGGCACTGTACACGGTAAATTTTGCGGCAGCGCGTGTTCGTAATAAACGGTAATGACACCTACTCTAGTGCCTACCTTCATAAACAATTCCGGACTCAAACTAGGACATACATTAACATTTGACCCACTACTACTGCTAGCACCGAAAGGTCTAAACACTTTCATACACTGGTCGTTCGTGTCACTAACTTTCGTTTTCTTACTACCCATATAAATACACAATACTACACATATTAATGCACAAATTGCAAAAATTCAGTTCAACAGCTAGTACCACTTACAACTCCACTTGTAACAAATAGGGGTTTGTTACTACAATGATGTCGTGTGACTGAGAAATAAAAATTACGTCTTTAGTTTTTTCTTTGTCTATTAATTCTTTGTTAATTGACATTAACCACTCATTTAAACTGAGATAAAATTTGTCTGATCTGAGTGGCTGTAGGGGATACCCATGCTGATAAATGTAACTAGCCTCCTTAAAACGAATACTATTAAATTTTACTAATCCCAAAATGGCAACAAATCGTCCCCTAATTCTTTTATCACTTAAAAATTTCTGCAGTCTGACATCATTTTCAAACGAAGACTCCAATGCAAGTTTTACTACCATGACAAAGTGGGTACGTCTAACCCCGTAAGAGAGTTAAATAAGTACAAAATTACTAAGTACTATCCTCGACTTCTGACACCAAAATATGTCGGGATAGTGAGCGGAGGTGTGGTACTAGGTCTTAAATCAACTTCAAATATTTCTCTTCACTTAAAGTTTATTAACATTCTTAACTAGTTAGCTACTACAGCTTTCATCGAGTACATTTTTAAATGAACTCGTGTTCAAATGAATAGTCAGTAAATTGTAATGAACTCTAGTTCAAATGACTTGAGTTTTATTTGAAACCGTTAGTAAATCATAATAATATCACATAACCAAGCAGTGACTCTGTTTTGCTCTCAAAAGATTCTAAGTTCGTTAAGATCAAAGATTCTAAGTTCATTTAATAAGACTTTGAATTTTACATGTTTCTTAAGTCAAGTACATCGATAAGTCTGAGAACAGTAGTTCACTCACCAATTGGAAGATAGCCCATTGTAGTAGAGAAGTGGTCTGGCTGAATCGAGCACACCGTTCACGGGTCGCGACTGTGTAGCATATGACCGAATGATGATTTCTGCGGTCAGGACTTGGGTATTTATCGAAATCTGGGGCTGTAAGTCTCCACGTGCACACTTGAAGTTGTTTACATAAACTTGATGTTTGACATAATGTCATGAAAGGTGAGGGACAGATGCGGCGTTAACGCTCGTCCGAAGAGGAAGCATTGTGGTTCTGGTTTTACAGACATCAACAGATAGGACAGCTATGGTAATTAACCGCGAGATGCTCACACGTGTATCCGGTTAGATAGGCCTTGGTTTTGACATATACTGGTTAAACTGATTGAATTATGTCTTGGCGAACATCTGCGTGTCAAATAAAGAAAACGAAAAGAAAATAATAAGGTCAGAAGTTGCTCGTGGGAGGTCTGGGCACTACAAAGAGTTCTCTAGAACACTGGTTCGCAAGCTTTTTTAGTTCATGACACACTGTCATTTGTAATGAGTTCCCAAGGAGCCCTAATGTATGATTTGACAAGAATCCAGAAGACTTGGTCTTGTGCGTGTACAGATAGCTTTCAGCAGTCAGTTGTTTGTAGGCTTGCAGTCATAACTCCATTTCATCCGTGTTGTGGCAGGTTTTGAGGTTGATTGTTAGTATAACATATGTTATAAATATTACTCTATTATGTTGTTAGTTTTGCTTTTTAAAAATCTATGTTCAGTACTGGTAAATTTCTGATTTAAAGAAGAAAAGTTGAAGATGAGTAAGTGATAGATTATAACAGAAGTGATAACGAACTGATTCCAAGTGTGTCATGAAAGTGGTACAGAGGGACGTGGAATTTACTAGACAGTCTGTAGGTACTAAGATAGTTATTTAAACTTTGGATTTACGTTCAGTGGACCTGACAACTGGTCTGTTCCAGAATGTGTCATGTGTTGAGAAAAACTAAGGAACAAGTGTATGATCCCTAGTGAATTGAAAAGACATTTGAATACCAAACATAGATAAGAACTATTTTAGCCGACTGTTGTCATGGTACGGATAGCAACCATTTCTGAAAAAAGCTCAAGTGGCCATTCATAAAGTTGCTGAAATAGAGAAAAATGTAGTCTCACACTATCACTGAGGATGTAATTTTACCTGTCTGCAAGGAAATAATGAAATCAGTGTTAAATGGTGGCATCGAAAAGCAAATGTTCTTGGTTCCATCGTAAAACAGTACTATTTTCCAGCAGATTGATGACGTGTCTTCAGATATCCAGTGCTACATCATGGAAATTTAAGTGATGGTGAAGTATTCTTATTCAGCTCGATGACTCAGCTGATTTAAATCATGTAGAGTTTCAGTATTTATAATTATTGTGTGAAACTTTTTGCAAGGGTTAACCAGGGATGTCGTTTAGTGTACTTGGCAGATAATAATAGGCAAATACAATTAAACAAATACGTATTTATAAAGTTAAAATAAAATATTATTTTATTTTTCTTTAACATGACATTCTCTCTTTACTGAATCTGTTATTATACTCCCATCTCTCATCATCGAATTACTTAACACACATATACTGGGCTTTTGCGTCTCGCAACTCCCACTAATACAAGCAATTTACATTTTATAAAATCTTAAGTACTAAAAATGGAAATATCTTCTGTATTCATAAGACGAACCAATACTTTGTAATTTCACATACCACTCACATTCCAATTACCCCGTTTCTAGATCTTGTTCCAAAATGAGTTTGATTTTGTAATTTGTTATTTTCTTTAGAGATTGATCATATTTAGGCCTTTATATAAAATGTTGAGTACTCATCCTTTCGTAGGTTCTACGTTGTAACGCCACCACCTGTCACACACTGTTTTCACTATATTTTTCAGAAATTAGCTTGTTCTTCTTATAAATTTGGCTATTCACTATTCATTATGAGTTGTTTCGTGATCACTTTTAGTTTTTTAACACATTTTATTAATAATTCGACTCGAATTATTTAGACAACTTACACATGCGACCGGTTGGTCCTGACACTGTGTGTAGAGTGACGCCTTGCCACAATGGCTGGCGAGGATTTTTCTTTGGCCTTGCCCACTAGATGTTGGCGGAAATACGAGGACGTCTAAGCTCCTTATTGTGAAGTTTCGACGGTTCATTGGTTCTTTCGACCGTCGACGATATTTGGTGGCGATACCACAGGCCGTAGTTCACCATTTCCTTTGTCTTCAAAGATACGCGGTGCAAATTTGTCGTCTCACGCCATTTTTTTGTTACGGCGTCTTAGCGTCCTTTTTAATCGTTCGGCGCAGGTGAGGCGCCCGTGCGTGTGGACTCCACATTCTGTACGTGACAATTCTCGAGTTTTGTACCGCGCACACCATTCCAGACTAACGTACATTTAAAAAGCTCTGCTGTGGTTCTTTGTTCAAGCTGTCATGGGAATTCACAATGTTAATTTTAATACAGAAATTAATAAAATAAACCTCCCCATTTTGTCCTGTTACAATCAGAAATGTTAATTACTGAGTTACATCTGATTTGCTGATCACATTTTGAGTATTGAATAATTCCTTTCATGTACTGAATTGTCTTTTCTGTCAGTCGGAGCAGATGTGTTAATTAATTCCATATTCAGCACCTTAGAACAAAATGGGGTGTCCTGGAAGAATTGTCTTTCTGTTTGCACAGATGGTGCACCCATAGTGACTGGAAGATTAAAAGGATTTGTTTCAAGACAGAAACAACATTTCTTGACTGTCGGTTCAACGTACTGCTTGATTACAGAATGGAAAAAGAAAAACAACACTAGCATCTGGCTGTACTTTTTCGTACCTAGGATGTGTAAGACGCACAGTGGTGGGGCGAACAACACCGTCTCTGTATCTGCTGATGCTAGCACTGTTTTGGCACACCTTGATGTCAGTTTGGTTGAGCTATACACTATTGTTGTAAGCGCACCGTGCTGTTAAGTTGAAATAGATTATATATTTATTATCTTAGAGAAGTTTTAAATTCAAGTAATTTAAAATAAGGTGCGAATAGTTACCTTTTTTGTTAATTCGTTAAATTAAAGTGTTTTAAAGTATAATTTTTGTTGTAGAAAATGTTGCACAATTACTGTGTGTACCCTACTGATGGAATTACTATGAAAATCTATGCTGGATAGCAAGTAACTGTAATGCAATGATTTGCACATTAATAAAAAAATTACTACTAATAATGTCATGTTAACTAATGCCAGTAAACGAATAAAAAATGAGTAGTTCTAATAAACACTTTGGTTATTTATCATTGTTTTTAAAATTCACTCAAGTTTTCCGTCAAAAGCAGAATTGATTGCTAAATAATTTCATTTTGTAACAATTGTTTCGAATTGCTGTTATGGATGATGTCTTTTCGGTAATTTTTTAGATACTGGGCTCACAAAATTTACAGTTAATACAATTCCGAAGATAATTGGGAATGCTGTTACTCAATCTTTTATGATTCAATAAAATATTATAATCATATACTTAAAAAAAAAAAAAAAAAAAAAACACGAGAGAACACTTATAGGAACACCACTAAACAAACCCATAGGTTAAGTTTACAAAATATCTCACTGTTGACATAGTTGTTAGGCTCCGTGATAGAGCGGCAGTGTTGTCCCCTGCTGTCTTTACCCACCATTGTGTGTCTTACACATCCTGGATAGGAAGCTATAGCTAGATGCTAGTAAAAGCAACTGATCTATCAGAGACTGTGTAATGAGCAAAGGTCTCGCCACCGTGGTCTGCATGTCCAGGACTCCCAGCACCTGCAGAGAGCACCTCACATTGTCCTCCCAACCAAGTCTTCTCTTAGCAATTCTTGCCTCGTGCAGTTGTTTTGGAAGTCTATCCCCTTCCATCCTCTGAGTGTGTCCAACTGTGCTTTCTTAATTTGATCTTTCAGAGGTGATGTATAACATTACCATTACATAATGTACTGTGTACATTACCATAATTACCTTATAGATATATGTATTAAGCTAACATATGTATAGAATTGTATCTGGTAATAATAAAAATTGTCAAAATTTGTTTTTGTAGCTATAAATGAAGAAGTGTTTAGTATTCTAAACAAATATCTTTCTGAGTTAATGACTTGATTATGTAATTTTGAAGGAAATGAAACATTCTATTTCTGATAGTGTACACTTATTTGTGGTATAGATTGTACTTTATAATAATTGATTATGTAATTTTCAAGGAAATGAAACATTCGACTTCTGGTACACATATTTTTGATATAGATTGTACTTTATAATTCAAAGTCTGATTTATAGTTTAGGTTATTTTAACTCAGAATGGTATAACAATTTAATACTAAGCTTATATAATTATACAATATTAATATATAATACATTATATTATTTGTATTATCATATAATATAAAAATATAATATAATGTAAGGAAAATGATGTGTAGAAAACTGGTTAACAAAGTTACAATGTGTATGTAAAGTAGCTACAGCTACATAACACAGCTACAGCTGTATGTTTGGTAACCAGCTACATAATTTTCTTTTTATTACCGATAAGTTTGATTCATTTATTGTATGCACTATGTTCCAGTATGCCAGACAGCAGTTCACAAGAAGTGCCATGAAAAATTCCTCGCCAAATGCCCAGGCTCAGGGAGAGAGTCTGCTAATACAATTGTAAGTATAATACATAAAGTTAATTTGTTACAGTTGTACATTTAAAGTTTGTTGACTATGTAATATTAAAGTACATTCAATTAAAATTCAAATAAATGGAAATTTTAATTCCACATTCTTCTTTCTCACTGTCAGTTATAAGCAGTAACGGTTATGCATACTTTGCTTTTCAGGATATTATTGTTTTTTTTTTAATTGGGTGCTACAATGATGTGGTAATATCCAAAGTGCTTTTTCTCCTTTTTTATTTTTCCAAGTGTTTAAGTAAGATGTAACGGGACATTTAGGCCTACATGGGATAATATAAAAAATATTGTGTTTTAATAAAAATTAATATTTTGTGATGTAACGTTAATTTTGGGGAAACATAAGAATAGATAATAATTTTGGGAGACATAAACATAAATTCAAAATAAGGGGAAATTTTATTGGAAACAAAAGTAGAAGGAGTAATTGTAAAATATTATAACGACGTAGCAGACAACGAGCGAAATTGGGCCAAGGTCAGCTCCAGTGACCAACATATTATGTAACAGAACATCAGACCATATTACGTCAGTGCATACGTCACGCTGGTATGCATAGGCGTGCCAGCCGAACCTCATACTGGCATAGTGATACAAAACTTAGAGCAATAAGAATTGGCAAAATAGCCGCGACCACTTCACAAAATAGTGCCGTTCGTCTAATCCCAGTTAAACTTTGCTCCTCGAGCCGGCCGGCTGCAAACAAAAGTTCGAGAACGTAAATCGCGGGCGCCCGCACAAAAATGTAAATAACGTATTTAGAATGTGAATACAGCATGTATAAGATTTTATAAAATGTAAAATAACAGTTTTAAAGTTTCTCAGAGTGGAGTAACAGTTTTAAACATGTAAATTCAGTGAAGATCACGAAATAATCTACGTAGTACGCGTAGAACAATGTGACGTCTTCTGGACTCAAATGAACAGCTAAGTAACAAATGGGGTAGAACAGTATTTTAACAAGGGCTAAACCAAATTGCAGTACTATTAAATTTTGTTAAACTGAGATCTCACTTAAGGGAATGGGGTCTGTATGAATGCGTGCGTGAATAAAAAATGAAGAACAAATAAGAGGCACTGGTTTGTGTCAATAAAATTTGATAGTAGTTTTAAAAATCTGATTATTTTACTTGGAGATAGATAAGCTCAGATATAAAGGAAACTAACAAGTTTTGTCTGTACGACTTTCTTTTGAACATGTAGAAAATCTAAGAATTATTTGAATTGCAAGGGGTGGAGTAAAAGAAATATGAACAATAATAAAGGAACAATAAAATTTAATTATTAATGAACAAATAAATGATTGTTATTATTTCAGTAACCATATTCTGCTCTCCCGGTTCGCTGATTCGAACCCTGGTAAGTACATATTTTTGTTCTTGTAGTTGGCAACACAAGATGGCGCACGAAAAAATCAGAAATAAAGAAATGAATCAAATTAAAATTGATTGAGTTCTAATTAAATTATAAAAATAATATCACAATTGACGACTCGAACAGTGACATTTTTAAAGTGACATAAATAAATTATATCACAAAGATTGGAGTAATTATATATGATAATTTGAAATGACAGATTTTTAACACTCTGACATATTGAATTGTTGCTTTTTCATATTGACCAGTTGCTATATGGCGCATTTAATGACTAGTGTAATATTTGGAAATGTTTAAACAAATCACCAGTCAGTAACTATAATACAAAGGATATTTGGAAGTAAAAATACAAGTCTGGAAATTTTTCTAGACTTGTATTTTTACTCTGAACACAATGTAACTTAACACTTATATTTATATATTTCGTTCTTCAACAGTGACTTACCTTTTTCAAATCTTGTTCACTTACAACTCTGTTTACATGCTGGTTCAGGCGCCATGTTGCTGAGGTTGCCAACATGATATATATTATTAAATTCAGGTCCAGGTTCGTGTAAGTGAGCACAGAAACAGAATGGTTATTGAAAATAATAATTCGGATAACATTTGGTTAAAAAGACTTGTGTTTAATGATCTGAATATTTTGAATATTTAAAACAACAAAACAAGATGGAGTCTTGATCAAATACAAAACAAAATGGTGGCGAAGTATTTTCGCTGCATTAGCTCTAAGTACATCACAATGACATACATATTTTTTATCTTCAATTTCCTAATTTATTATCAAATGAAGTTAGAAACATACTGCAGTCTAATATTTATGTTGTTACATAAACTGGATCACGTAACGTGAACCAATGCCTCGTGATTTTCTATATGTGCCGGCACTTGCACACACACTCATATGCTTCCTACAAATTATTTTAATGGTACATTCTTTTAATAAATTTGTTTGAGCCCAAAATTAATGGGTTGTAGTTACAATTTTGAAAAGGTTTACTTTCCTGAGTTCGTATACTTGAAGATTGAATCAGACGTGCCTCATTGTCCAGCAGGTGTCCGGCCGGATTATTTACTGTTTCTTTTACACTGCACCACTGATTCTAATTTACATTTTTTATCTTGTTAGTTTCTACTGATTTACTGTTCACATTTGTTGTTACATTTTAAACACTTTTGATTACTTTTGCTGGCAATTTCTGGCCAGCCAGTTAAGTAGCGTGCTGTTTGCACGGAAGGTATTTGACGACTGAGAAAGACAAAATGGCGTATATTACCCAAGTGGAAGGGTTAATGTGTCATTGTTCTGTTGTTTTGGTGGCGATGACGGCATTGTTATATGGTGCAGTTATTACGTTTTACATTATTTTGATGACGTTTTTAGGAGTGTCCGGTTGCTGCTGTGTCTGACTTGCTGCCTATCGGCACGTAGGCCACCTGACCTTGACGCCAACTCTTCCATTACTTATTGCGTTGTTTTATATTTGGGAAATTTTACCCTCACATATTTGATTACATTTGATTTACAATAAAATTATTGGTTATGTACCTAAATTCCTTTACGGACCTAATGTACCGTTACAACAAGTCTAGAAATTTTTCATCATAAACAGTTGGAAAGCAGCTGGTTTCGATAGGATATGCTATCCAGATGAATGGAGAGTAGCCAAGGTTATTTCTGTTTTAAGAAAGATTATAGAACTGTGTCATCAAATTGTAGTGGTATAAGCTTGATAAATACAACTTACAACTTATATGAAAGTATATGATATGGATCTGGGAATAATAATAAATAATAGAACATACTTGAGTACAATCCTGTTTGCACATGATGTAGTAATCATCCAAAACAATGAATGCGAGCTTCAGTGATCAATGTTCCAGTTACAGTAAGTCTGTTCAAATTACAACACAAAAATTTCTGTGCAGAAGACAAAAACTATGACATTTATGGGCAATATACCCCATCCAAACTAAGATTTTATTGAATAGTAAGAGTATTGAGCAGGTGTCACATTTCCGCTGTCTTGGCTGTGACATCACGTATGATGTGGATTATGATGTTGATCATAAGTTGGCTAAGTTTCAGTCAATATGTGGCACAATTTGTCGAGTGCCATTGAGGAACAAAGAGACGTGGATTGCTCATCTCAATAGGATTCCAGATGGCAGGCTGGCTATGTAGGTTTGGATATGTGAGCCAGTTGGAGAAAGAAGTATAGGAAGACCTAGGAAACGTTGGTGAAGTGGATGTAAACCTTTGAGATTGGAACAGGTGATTTGCCTAGTCTGTGATAGAAGAAGAAGAGGAAGAAAACAATTTTTGAAAGCATTTTGTTTTGAGATTGACTTACAGTACCTTTAGAACGTATATTTATTTACTTTTCAGCATAGCCACAGCATAACTAAATGCATTTGATCATCCTGTAAGTGAGTTTGTTTTTATTCTATCACAGAAGCCTCCTGCATGCTCTCTTAATTACATCATCATCGTAGCTTGGATCATGTCATTCTGGCAAGACGTTGTTTCAATTTCAGAAACATGTGATAGTCACTTGGTATGATGCCTGGACTATATATGCAGTGGACAGACCAAAATTTCCCACTTGAAGGTCTGCAGTAATTCCTGTGTGACACATGCAGTGTATGATGGGATTATTTGCAGTAAGCAGACTTTTCATGTCAACATTCTCCACATTTGTCTTGTATCACTACTTTTTTGTCAGAAGCTCGCAGTAAACAGAAGCATTTTTAAATATATATATTTTTTTAATATAAACAATGGTTCTTATTTCTGAGGAAAGAGAGGTGTGAGTGAATAGTATCGTGTATTGCAATTGAACAGTGTACTGAATTAAATGTAAAATTCATACTTCATACTTGTAAAATACTGAGAGGCATTTGTCAGATCCGTATAAAGAAACTGTTGAAAATATTGAAGAATAAGGGCATGAGAACAGCATCTGATTCATCGTAGACCGTAGATGTTTAGTAATTGAATTCATTTTATTATTCACCTGTTGTGTTCATCTATGGCTTTGGATAAAAATTTTAAATTAACCAGCCATAATAAAATAAAATTCTCCTAAAAATATATTTATTTTAATAATATCATTCAGGAATAGTGTTCAGATTTTATTTTACCTCATTGCATGTTCAGGTGGAAGATGTGTGTGTGATATATATTTATATATTATTTTTACTGAATCCAGTTAAAGTTTTGCAACTTCATGTGGAAATCTGAACTGAGTAAATACTGGTGTATGTATAAGGTACAGGTGACATGTAACTGTGTAAATGTTTAATTAAATTTCTTGATACTTCAATTAAATTGTACCACGGACTTCAGGTAAAACATAATATGCATAATAATTATTTATTTTGGTAGGTTAGAGGGCAGTAGGCCTAATTATACTTAAGAATTATGAGAAACCCACCAAAATCACCAAATTCACTGTTAAAAAAAAAAAAGAAACACGCACACACACAGCAAGAAAATCAACTCTTGTTTAAATATTTCACTGTCATAAAAGGCTTCATGAGTTAAAGAGAAATACACAATCTACGCAAGTAGAGGAGAGGATAGTGATGTCAACTAAAAACACTTACTGAAAACTTCTTGTTTATTTCTATCACAAAATTACTTTGTGATAAAATCTCGACAACTCTGTTTCATAACAATTCTGTATAACCAAATTTGAATTTTGATTCTAGGTTTTTACCACAAACTATGTAGCTAAAAAAATTGTGAATTTATTTTCGTTTTTTTTAAGGTGGTTTCTTTGACCTTTCTCTCTTTCTTCTTTGTGTGTTGTATATTTTTCTATGATGGCAAAAGTGTTTGTGACAGTGAAATATTTCAAGACAGTTTGACTTTGTATATATATATATATATATATATATATTTTCCAACGCTCCCTTTCGTCTAACACAATTATCTAATATTTGTGATGTTAGATAAAAGTTACTTACCCGTGATATTACTTTACCTGGGCGCCAGAACAAATCCCAGATACAAATGACACGGTTTCAGCTTAGCTCAGCGCATGGAGACACTCTTTCTCAGGATTCGTTCAGTGATTGTGGTTTTCAAGGGGAATCGTTACAAATAACACTTTAAGATTTGCTTGATTATTATATTTAATGTTTTAATAAATGATTTTTAAACTTTAAATTATTAATGGTAGGACTTAGTTATACCCTATCCTTATAATTATTGAGTGAATGTGGAAAGTAATGATTAAGACGCTCAAACGACCTATAGCTCTTATCTGGTTGGATTAAGAGATTTCTATCTCCCAAACCAGTGCTAAAGAACAGGTCTGCAATAATTTGCACGTCCAATACTACACACCACTTTCCATTCAACACTCCTATCCTATATTAGAACTAATCTTATAGTTACAATACAATGTGTTAAAACGTTACGAGTTTTATTAAGTTATTGAAATACTGAATTTTGTCCCATTTTTAGGGTACCAACTGAGGTTACACATGTTTATTGTTGTTTAAATAAATGAAATTCCAGATCACTTACCTTTACTAAGTTATTTACCAGGGTGTCGTCTGATGTACTTAGGCAGAGAAAACGACAGGCAGTGTAATGACAAACACCTATTTCGCAAGCACAAATAAATGATACTTTATTTTTTGTAGCATGACAATTTTTTGTTTACCTTTCGGTTTAAATTTACTAAAATATGCCAAAATAACATTCCTAACAATATTTGATTCACCTAGCCATACTATCAAGATTTATGAATTTGAATACATATATATAAACTTACGACTACTTATAATATAACGGAAAACAGCTCTTTCACACACCCACACATACAGTTACTTAAACCTTTAGAGATCTCATTTTATGATTTAGAGTATTTTAGTAATTTATTTTCTTTTTAAATATTGGATTTCAAATATATGGTAGTATTCAGCAGAATACTTAGCTGTTCGAAGAGTTGATCGGGAATCGTCCCCTCCGTATTGTTGTCTCGCACTTTTTGTTTTACACGGTTCTTATTGCCGAAACGTTATTACATTTTTTTGTTTGTCACAACACAGTCTGTTTATATTATTCATAGGTAAATCATTTTTGAGTTTTAAAACAACTTTTGAACTGCGGTATTTACATTTTAGGTGCGGGCGACTAAAACTTCGCACAGCCGGCCAGTCGGCGGACGCACAAAACAGCTCGCGTCCGTCACTTGTAGATGTTGTTTTCCGACTGGCTTTGTTCTCTGAGTCTCACAAAGCTGCTGGCGTTGACACACCTACATTCTTCGTTATGTAAGGCGCTGACGTAATATCGCCTGATATTCAATTACATAACTTGTTTATGCTGTTTTGTGTCATTGGTTGACCTTGGCACAATTCCAGCTTGTTGATTCTGTTCGCTTCAATATTCATGAATAATTGTCACACAGCAGTGTTACCACCGTCGCTATCGTCGCTACCACTGAATTTTACCTTTCGTTTATTCGTTTTGTCCCAATCATTGTAAAAAAGGTTATTTACTTTATTTAAATTACAAATTGCTTTATATTGCCTCAGGTAGGCCGAAATGTACCGTTACAAATACCCCCTCAATGAGATATTTTATGCCGAAGCATAAAAAAATCTCATTGACACATTCATACTTGCTAAAGGGATCAGCCAGGATATGTCGCCACAACCCCCTGTATGGTTTACAAAAAATATAATCAACTCACCCTTGGTCCGGTGACTGTGACCGCACCTGAATGACAATACTGGACTTCTCTCTCGAGATCCCAACACCATAGAGTCAGACAGATACTTAACGCCCCTGCTCTGACGCTCTGGCCAGCTCAGGTCTGCCGCCACAGCATCACCAAACACTGAAACAACAAATCAAATATCAACTAGTGGCCTTATACAACACCATATCCCCAACTGATCTGTTTCCCCCTAGCGGTGCTGGTTTGCGCCAAGAAGCACTGGTTTTTCCTCTTAACCTCTAACATATATATGAAGACCTAACAACACAACATGATACCCATTTTAAAATTCCATAATCTCATTCCGTCTACTTTCTCTTATTAACTTTAAAATCCCAAAATTCAAAATTATTGCCCTGATTCCCATCAGAATTTAAATAAACATCTCCCATTACCATATTATACATCTCTGTCATCCCCAATTTGCATTTAAAATATTTAAATTCATAAAATTGTTTAAAAGGAATAAATCCCAAATGTTTAGTACCAAGCCACGTGTTGTTCAATCAAATATATTGGAACTTACTGTCTGCGGCTTTCCAGAAACAGCGTCTTTATAAATTTACATGTTTCGGGACCCTTATCCCATCATCAGAATTTAAAAGTACTTGTGTATCATTTAAATATGATACACTTGTCAAACACTTAAAATATTAAAATCTAATGTAAAATAACTTAATATAACATATTATAATATTTGCAACGAGTACGAAGGTTACCGATGTACATCGTATGAAAACCGACCGCGCACTCAAAGTGAGTATGAGTGCGCGGTCGATGTACATCGGTAACCTTCGTACTCGTTGCAAATATTATAATATGTTATATTAAGTTATTTTACATTAGATTTTAATATTTTAAGTGTTTGACAAGTGTATCATATTTAAATGATACACAAGTACTTTTAAATTCTGATGATGGGACAAGGGTCCCGAAACATGTAAATTTATAAAGACGCTGTTTCTGGAAAGCCGCAGACGGTAAGTTCCAATATATTTGATTCATAAAATTGTCTTACACTAACAAACACAATATAACATAAGAAAACATAGTACATTCATAATTCACGTATTTAAAATGTTACACACTTTACATCATTAAATTTGCATATAAAATCATAAAATTACCTTTTAAACTCACTTTACTTTTATTAATTCGTTTCTCAAATTTTTTTTTTTTTTTTTTTGCACATCATTTCATTTATTATTCCCTTTCATTAATTTGGGTGATTCTACGTTATTCATTATAATTCACTTTATCAACTTGGCATTTACCACTAATCTTACCCCTTTTATTACTCTAACGCTCCCTTACAAAATCTTTAACTAGTATGACACCCCGGATGTATTATTTAAAATACAACAAATTTTTTAATTTCTTTACCCCCCTGGATAACCTCCCTGCCACACACACACATCTTGTATAATACATTACATAACATAATAAACAAATAGACATTAATCTTGATTATTAGCATACATTAAACAAACAATTCTCTTTTACATAATTTATATAAAACTGATAAATATTCTTGCTTGAAATTTTTTCATTAACTTTTTTATATATCATCATTTCATTATTTATCCTTTGCTGTAATTAGGTTCCTCAAAATTTTCAATTTTATTATTAATCTATATTTTTAACCATTATGCTATTCCACAAACTAAACCATTTAACATTTATTTATTTATTAATTCTTATTAAATTGAAATCTCATCAAACAATTTAAATTCATTATAAAATTCAAACATATAACATTCAATCACAAATTTAAACATCTCAAATTATTTACTTCAATTGATTATTAAAACACAACATATTTCCATTATTATCAAAAATTTACAAATCATTAATTATTGTCTTCATAATTATTTTTATTATTTATTTAGTCTGCAAAATATTAATAATATTATTATTATTATCACAACATTTTCTACTACATATACACATTATTTACCTAACATTTCATAATACACACAATTGAATTCACTACATTATATTTACAAATTATTCGTCAATAACTGTTCAATTGTTTCACACTTCATATGTCCAAATCTGCAAGGTCATTACCAAAATTTACAATATTTAACAATGTCCATTCACTGATTTTTTATTTCAACCTCCATCATCGTATAGATATCTAATATATTTGTAACATGCATCATTGTTATCTACATACAATCTGTTATCATTATCATTATTATAATAATCCATTAACTTTATTTCATTCATTATGCCATTATAATTTATAGGGTTATTCCCTAATAATATTTCATAAACCTTGTCAACATAAGTTATTATTGTCCAGTCTCCATCAGTATTATTGGTCAACGTCAGGTAAGTTGTTTTATCATTTTTATATTCCTCTACTATTACGTCAGGTAAGTCATTATCGTTTATAAAGATATTATCAAAATAATTCTCTATCTCTCTTTCAACAGGTAAGTATTTTATACGGTTTATCTTCACCCCCCCTAATCCTTCTCTCAACTCATTATAATTTCTCTTTAACTTATATAATTCTATTTCTCAATCTGCCCACCACTCTATATAAATCTCTCTCATTCACATTAGTTAATATCTGATTAATGGTTACATTTAAGTCTTCTCTGACTTTAACTATTTCACGCTCATGTTCTGCTTGTTTATTTTTTAAACTAGTTACATTAATTTTAATTGCATCAACTTGTTCAAAGTTACTTCTGAATTCATCATTTATATTTTCTTGTATTTCACTTGCTCGTTTGATTTGTTCACACTCATTAATTATACATTGAACATTACTGTCAATTTTGTCATTTTTCTTTTTAAATTTATCATTAAATTTACTTGTCAATGTGTCAAATTTTTGATTTGTCTCTAACATTTTCTCTTTGTTTTTCGTTAATTATTTTTCTATCGTTTCTCATTTCGTCTTGTACCTTATTTATAACACTAGTTAGTTCATTTCTCATTCCAACAATAATCTTATTCTGTTCTTCTAACTTATTGTCTATTTCTCTTAATTTTTGGTCTTGTTTGTTTATTTCTGTTTTCAATTCTATGTTACTAGCATTTATTTCTGATTTGATTTCAGTTTTTAAATTATTATTTTCTGATTTGATTTCAGTTTTCATTCCTGACATCATCTCCATTATTAACGCTAACTGATTAAATATATTTACATTATCGCTTATTTTTGCGTCTACTGTCTCAATCGTTAATTCGTGTGTTGTATTGTCTACACTCTCGTTAATATTTGTCGATATTAAATTGTCTTGCGTAACATTTAAAATTGACCCCTCCACAACATCTTCACATAAATTTACACTCTCGCTTTTCTCTGCCATTTTCGATCAGCTTGAAAATTGAGTTAACTCAATTTACTAAGTACCTGTTAGACGGGCGCCATTAAAACGTTACGAGTTTTATTAAGTTATTGAAATACTGAATTTTGTCCCATTTTTAGGGTACCAACTGAGGTTACACATGTTTATTGTTGTTTAAATAAATGAAATTCCAGATCACTTACCTTTACTAAGTTATTTACCAGGGTGTCGTCTGATGTACTTAGGCAGAGAAAACGACAGGCAGTGTAATGACAAACACCTATTTCGCAAGCACAAATAAATGATACTTTATTTTTTGTAGCATGACAATTTTTTGTTTACCTTTCGGTTTAAATTTACTAAAATATGCCAAAATAACATTCCTAACAATATTTGATTCACCTAGCCATACTATCAAGATTTATGAATTTGAATACATATATATAAACTTACGACTACTTATAATATAACGGAAAACAGCGCTTTCACACACCCACACATACAGTTACTTAAACCTTTAGAGATCTCATTTTATGACTTAGAGTATTTTAGTAATTTATTTTCTTTTTAAATATTGGATTTCAAATATATGGTAGTATTCAGCAGAATACTTAGCTGTTCGAAGAGTTGATCGGGAATCGTCCCCTCCGTATTGTTGTCTCGCACTTTTTGTTTTACACGGTTCTTATTGCCGAAACGTTATTACATTTTTTTGTTTGTCATAACACAGTCTGTTTATATTATTCGTAGGTAAATCATTTTTGAGTTTTAAAACAACTTTTGAACTGCGGTATTTACATTTTAGGTGCGGGCGACTAAAACTTCGCACAGCCAGCCAGTCGGCGGATGCCCAAAACAGCTCGCATCCGTCACTTGTAGATGTTGTTTTCCGACTGGCTTTGTTCTCTGAGTCTCACAAAGCTGCTGGCGTTGACACACCTACATTCTTCGTTATGTAAGGCGCTGACGTAATATCGCCTGATATTCAATTACATAACTTGTTTATGCTGTTTTGTGTCATTGGTTGACCTTGGCACAATTCCAGCTTGTTGATTCTGTTCGCTTCAATATTCATGAATAATTGTCACACAGCAGTGTTACCACCGTCGCTATCGTTGCTACCACTGAATTTTACCTTTCGTTTATTCGTTTTGTCCCAATCATTGTAAAAAAGGTTATTTACTTTATTTAAATTACAAATTGCTTTATATTGCCTCAGGTAGGCCGAAATGTACCGTTACAGTGTGCTTTTCTTAGTGTCTTTTTAAAATTGTTTATTGTTTTATTAATTTGTTTAGCGCGTATATCATTGATCAATGAATCTATTTCTTACTGTTTGATGCGTTGACCGAAGATAGGAATCTGTAGAGGTCCTCCTTTCGATGGTGTTGCACAGAAGAATGGATTGATCAATGTTGTGGAAGATGCCCTGGCAATTACAGATGCTGTAGCCTTCTGTAGCACAGGTCCTTCATGGCTGATTAATTAATTAATTAATTAACGGTTGTTTTACGCAGCGAGTGTTATTAAACGTTGTTAATTCATCTACACTGCGGACTACTTCTCAATTTAGAACTGAATTTGCACTGTTGTGTAATATAAAAATTTCTGTAGGTGAATTATACACGTCTAGTGTGTTTCAGTACCGAACGAAGAGTGATGTTACCCCTCGCTTTTAGCTGGCGTCTGTTTTAAATATGGGCTGCAGATTGGTTGTACAAATAAATCATGCGTTTTTCCAGTTTCGACAATCTCGAACAATTCGCTCAAACACTCCGTGACAGGTTCCAAACGGCATAGAAATTCTTGTCAAAATCGTACTTCCTGTATATGCAAATCGATTGATTTCAGGTATTTGCAAATGTGTTTCCGAAGATCTGACCACAGAATATTGTTGCTTAAGTCTTTATCTGTGTGTGTGTGTGTGTGTGTGTGTGTGTGTAAACACCTTATTCCTACGTAGCATAATTCTCTCGTTATTCCTGTTGGCGTGCGTCACCCGTATAACTTCTTTATTTGTTAATTATATTAACTGAGCTTGCGGCTACTTATAAAGCTTTTCTTGCTGAATACAGTGCTGTTTTCAGAATTGCCGTATATTTACAACTTTTGAAGTTATCGCAGGTTGAACTGATAATTCGCTTTGAGTAAAATTACCTGTTTCAACTGGATTCTACTGTAGCAGTGACGTGGTTAGAGTGAGATGGCTGCGATTATACACTCTCTCTCTCTCTCCCTTACGGTGTTACACTCGTACCATCTATAGCTTTCATATAACGCTCTGATAGGATGCTATTATGAATCGTTATAATATATATATATATATATATATATATATATTTTGTAACCGTCCGTGTTACAAATTATTTCTGATCTTCTTCCTTTTTAATTAAGCCCCACTGTTTGGGCTAGCCAATTTGTAACAGTCCGTTACAATTAAACTAAGAGGTTCGTTTAAATAAACCTCCACGCTAGTAAGGTTTCGCTCCGCTGAGGGTAGTGTAGTGACTCTTTTAAGCCCCACAGTTGCGAGCGTCAATTTGTAACAAGACCCTGTATGCAGTCTTTACAAATAAAGATAATAAAGAAAAAATTTTATTAAAAAAAAAAAAAAATTTGGTTTATGTTTTAATTGATGTGTGTAATTGAGAAATAACTCTGTTTTAATGTTTGGTAAAAATTTTAATAATTAATAAGGTATTTATTAATTACTAGCAAAATACCCGTGCTTCGCTACGGAGTTTCACGTTGTACGTAATTGTACAATTATTGCTCGCTTAATAGTATAGGATTAGATAGATTGTACAAATTCTCAACTCTTTGTTTGTCTATTTACATTCATAGCAACAGCTATTTATTATTCATTTCGAGAAAATCGTTAGAGCCGTTTCCGAGAACAAAAAGGACATACATTTATTAATTAATTGAACTTCAAAATTTTCTCGACTATAAGAACCTGCAAACAACGAAGTTTTTTCAATTTAAAACAATGATTAAAAACTCAGGACTAAATGTATTCGGGGTTTCCAGTAAACTGAGATGTCAACCACTTCATTTACCACGTATGCATTTCCCGCTATAAATTTCAGTATTTGGTGTTTTGCCCCTTAGGAGTGAAAGTTTTTAAAACAGTTTCTTAGTGAGCACCTAAGACCTATGATGAAGCTATGTTCAAAGTTTCACTGATATCCATTCAGTGGTTTCAGAGATATCGTGATCAGTGAGTCAGTCAGTGGTATTTGGCTTATATAGATATCTATATCTAGCCGATTTACCCAGCGTTGCTCGGGTTCATAATTTATTCATAGGCTCATAGGCACCTATTCTTGTTCTAACGTTATATTACTTGTATACTGTATAATCTTCCTTATATTGTTACGTTCGCATTCTCATTGGAGGAATACTCTGTAGCGCACCTGTTTAAGAACATGTCATAAACTGTATTCTTATATCTGGAGAAGAATTCTGTTGCGCGTGATGCTCCTGCTCGATTTCTAACTCTGGGAGAGGGAGAACAGCTAAATTAGTTTTCAATAAAATGTCTACAGTACTTGCACGTGCTGCGTATTTAACTGTCGTTTTATAATTCATTGTGTTAATGTTGAAATAAGGCATTTGTTAAATTAGTGTCTCCTAAACTTATTCTAACAATACAATACCTCTATAGATGTCAGCTTATCAATTTTTAAATTCAAACTGAAGCAAGTGCATTTATATTGTCTGAGCTCTATGGTCTGAATACATTCGCTATCAAAACTTTGTTTTTTGTACTCGCTTATAACTTACTTCGATCTTAACTCTTAAACACTTTACACACTTTTTAACACTTTTAAATTCAAACTGAAACAACTCTGAATTCACACACTATTAAGACGTTTCTTAAGATGCATACACCACCTTTGATATCATAACCTATATCTTTATTTATAAGAACCGTGGACTCTGGCCCCGCCGTCTTTCGCGGGATCCGACCTAAGACTCCCCGGGTTCCGTGGATGAACTCCGGGGAAGGCCCGTCGGATGACTCCCGCGCTATTTCCTACGCGGGAGACTTCCACCGATGCTATGGTAACAAGAATCTATTCTATTGGGTTGCCATAGTAACCAGATCTAATAGTTGTTTAAGACCCAAAGGACCCCCCAGAGGATTGTATCGAAAAAAAAAAACACCTGTCCTATGTTGGTTCTCCCGTTGCGTAAAATATTTGTGCCAAGTTTGGTTGAAATAGGTCCAGTGGTTTAGGAGGAGATGTGGAAGACCCCAAAGGCCCCCCGAAGGATCATATCGAAAAAACACTTATCTTATGTTGGTTCTTCCGTTGCGTAAAATATTTGTGCCAAGTTTGGTTGAAGTCGGTCCAGTGGTTTAGGAGGAGATGTGGAAGACCCCAAAGAACCCCCAAAGGACCCCATCGAAGAAAACACATATCCTATGTTGATTCTCCCGCTGCGTAAAATATTTGTCCCAAGTTTGGTTGAAATCGGTCCAGTGGTTTAGGAGGAGATGTGAAAAACCCCAAAGAACCCCCCAAAGGACCCCATCGAAAAAACACCTATCCTATGTTGGTTCTCCCGTCGCGTAAAATATTTGTGCCAAGTTTGGTTGAAATCGGTCCAGTGGTTTAGGAGATGTGGAACATACATACATAGATACAATGGGGGGGGGGTTGCCCCTTAGGAGTGAAAGTTTTTAAAACCGTTTCTTATTGAGCACCTAAGACCTATGATGAAGCTATGTTCAAAGTTTCATTGATATCCATTCAGTAGTTTTGCTCTACGTTGATTCTATGTCAGTCAGTCAGGCAAACTTCCCCCCCTTTTCCCCCTTTAAAGGTTGAATTTCCAAAAATCCCTTCTTAGCGGATACCTACATCACATAAGGAACCTACATGCCAAATTTCAAGTTTCTAGGTGTTATAGTTTCGGAGATTTCGTGATGAGTCAGTGAGTGAGTCAGTGGTATTTCTCTTTTATATATATATAGATTTAGCACTTCTTGAAGATCTTAACAAAGTCCGGAGTTAATCAGATTAACTCCGGTCAGCAATCGATTTATGATTTTTCGTGCTGGTCCAATATCTCACTTTAAAAAATATTTTCTTCTTCTGGAAGTCTCGTTGCATTAATAAATAAACCTTAAATTAGCATATGAAATAAGTTATAGATACAAACAATTGAAATAAATGGATTTATTAACAAAATTAAGAAATGATCGATGTTTAATCGATTGTGAGCAATTGTCGACTCCGTCTCAGGAAATAATCGATTTGTTCATACAGGTTATAAATTATTACAAGTCTTAGAAAAAAGGTTCTTGGAGCGATTATATTATTAATAGTCAGAGAAGGGCAGTATGGGAAAGTATAACATTTACAAATAAAGTGGTTTCAATAATTATTATCTAACAAAATGTGAATAAATTTTATAAAATAAGTAATATTGTTGATTTGTCAAACCAATACGGCAAGCGCTGAAGTTACTCAATGTAGTTGGCACTGGTGAGCATGTCCAAAATGGCCGCTCGAAAAGATGACGAGGTTACTTGCAATGTCGTCGTGTTAAAATCTCACAGCAAAATTACCTTCATATATGTTTTAAATGTCCCCGAACTGGTGTAACTTGTCTAATATGTTGTTTGGTGTATTCTGGAATAGTGTTTAGTGATCACTGGTGTTAATTATGTTATAGGTTTTTAGTGTTCACTTCTCTTTGTTCGCTACACAAAAAATGTTTATACTGTTGAAGAGTAAATTATCACAAATATGTCGTGTTACTGTTTTTATGCACTGGTATTGTGTAGTGTTGATGTTGTTTTCACTATTGTGGTTAAAGTTTTCTGTAGTTTTAGTTGGAAAAGTGTTTAATTTATGTAACTCTCGCTTCACTGATTTTATTGGGTAACCTTAGTACACCATTTTTCTCGGTTTCAAGGAACGTAATATCACATAAACTGCTCAGCTTGATCATTAACAAAGAACTAACTAACTTCCTTCACGTTAGTCAAAATCTGGCCCAGTTAATCTTTGAAAAGTATTGTTAAAATATTTTCAACTTCCCATACACATGATACAAAAATACATTATATATGGAATTTATTTAGTTTATTCATCACCTTCATGAATTATGAACCTTATCATTGGTTTAATTATCTCATTCTTTTTAAATTGATATATTATAGTCCATATCTGTTGACATTTTTGTGGAAATTACCAAATTTCTTTCTTTTTGGAAATCTAGGCTCAAAAACTGGTTTCCGCCTTCATATAATTTTTCTGCCATTTTAATTGTTATTAATACCATTATAATAAATCTCAAATAGTCATATTTCTCTTCCTTTCCTTAAATACATATAAATTGAACCTTTGAACTGGTTTTTTGTGATAATCTCTGAATTTAACACTCCTCTTTAAAAATAATTAATTTATATATTTCAAAAATTTACAATATTTTAAAGTATATTTCTATTTTATCATTTTAACTCATAGATTTATTCACAGTAGTTGTTAACTGATTTACCTTACCTAAATCTTGCCAGTTTATAGGATTTATAAGTGAATTAACTGGTTTATATGGTTTCTGTGAATTCATTAAATGGCCTAGAGGTTAGAATTTTATTTTCTGGCTTTCTCAAATAAATTTAATCCTACTCCTCCTCTGACTTTACATAGTTATTTGACATAAAAATAAAATGGTTTATAAACTTATTGTTATGTGTAGTATCTAATTAATACTACTGTTATATAAAAATAATAATGAACATTACTTAGCATTCTGTACAATTGGACATATTGCTGACATTGTTTGAAAACATACATTTAACTCCTTTTTTAATTAACACAGCATACCTACTGAAACATTATTAATGGTATGTATGCTGTTATTTGGCAAACATAATTTATTTTAAACACATATAAATCTTATTGACTAAAAACTCTTACAAACAAATTGAGTTCATGGCTGTGAACAAATAGCCATTTTAAACCAATGAACATTTAAATTAATTCCAGTCCTTTCTGGTCTAAACCATTATTATTTATTATCCCCTTCATCAGTAAACATGTCCACCCATACTCAAGTTATTATCATTTTTACAAATGTCTTGTAATAACAAAGTTACATTAAAATAATAAAATACTGGAAATCTTCCATTTTATTATTTTATGATGATGTGTATTATTGACTATAAAGTTGTTATATAGCATATTGGTAAGTCATAGTATCACTACAACTTTAAGTTTATTGTATTTCCAAAAACACTTGCACTAGTTCACTTTCACTGGTGGTTTTGATATTTTGAGTCTTATTATCTCAGACCAGACCTTTAGTCATCATGGACTGTTAAGACTTGTTTATTTTTTTTATCACACAATAGCTTTAGTTGGTTCACTTCTTATAATACTATACAACACTTTTGGCTTATTAATAATTACAATTTAATAGGGTTTTGGGATGTTATACTTTCTGTAATTGTCTCTATGGGTTTGGGGTTCATGGTAGTTAATAATAGGTTTTATAATGGTGTTTCTTCCATACTATTTCTTCCTTTCTTCTTGTCTTCTTTCTTGTCTTCATTCTTGTCCTTCTTCTTGTCTTCATTCTTGTCTTTCTTCTTATCTTCCTTCTGGTCTTCCTTCTTCTTGTCTTCACTCTTGGGTAAACCAAGGTACTTCGTGTTATCTTGACTGATGTTTGTTTTGGAGTATCTAATTTATTTTCTGATACTGACTTTGCTCTTCGTTAAAGGGTTCAGGGTATTGTTTACTTCCTGATAATAAACTCTACTCTTCCTTCTTCTTGTGTTTGGGGTATTTTGTTGTTTCACCACTCTTAAACTGATTCTTCCTTCTTGATTCTGTGGTATCTTCTTTGTTTACTGCTCCTAACTTCCTGGGTAAATTCCTGATTTTATAATATGAGTTACTCTTAATTATTTCTTTGATTTTTAATAGTGGTAATTCTTATAATGTAATGAGGATTTTTAATTTATTGTGGTTTTTTCCTTTGAATTCATTAAATTTCATTCGATATTATATTAGTATAGGTAATGTAATTATTGTTTATTATCTTATATGAATTAATAAGTAGTGGATTTTCTGTCACGCTACAATATATATGTCTGTATTTTGACATCAGTGAATTTGGGGGGCTTTCACTATATAGTTTTTTCAAGTTTAATAATAATTATGTAACTTTGATGTGTGCTTCACTTTGTGCAGTTATTTGGATGCTACTAGTATTTTAAACACTCTGTATTAAGCATTTTAAATGTTATACTCTACCTGTACTAATTTGTACATGTAAGCTCATGTATTACAGAAGTCATAATTATCTTCAACAAGGATTAAACCAAAAATGGTTGCTCCAGTCCCGAGGAGATAGACTAGAGATGGTCTATCCAGCGCTTCTTAACACCCCACACCTCTCCATCCTTTTGGCTTGTAATTCCATAATTGTTTGGGTATGCAGCAGTCATCCATTAGGTTAAGATGTTCCAACAATTATAGCTGATATTGAGCAATTCTATCAAGTATACTCATAATATTCAGCTCCTACATTACATCGACATTTTATGAAGAGCATACACTTCCACATGCTTGAGAAATCTCCTTTCGGGCCCTTGAATATGACTGGCCTGGGACTTTGTTAAAGTTCAATTCCCAGGCCCATAGAGAAAAGTAGGGAGAGCCATCACCCTGTAGAACTTCAGACGTGTTTCTTTCCTGTTGATTTTAGAGTTTTCCTGATGGTCCTATAAGTTAGGTTAAACTTGTGCAGCTCCTCCATCACATCATTGTTTATAATGTAAGATACATTATAGCCCAGATATTCAAAATTGCTGACCTGCTATAGAACAGTACCATCTACAACAATTTTTGTTTGTATAGGATGAAAACCCATCACCTTGGTCTTCAATGTGTAGATGTGTAACCTGAAATCCTTGCAGATTTGTCCCAGTGGGTGTACAGCCATCTGCTAGCTGCTTTCCAAGTTCAACAGGTTAGCCTGGTCATCAGCAAATAACAATATGTCGACTACAGAGATACCAATCATAAAATATTCTGGAAGGTTCATTTGCCATTTGTGTATGACACCATCTATATACAAATTAAAAAGAGAAGGTGACAGCAGACACTAATGTCGTATTCCACAATTGATCAGGACCATACTAGAAGTTGTACTCTCTCTTCCTGTCTCAATTAATATTTTGTTTTACACATAAAGACTTTGTATGGCTCTAGTGAGGTGTTGCGGGATTTCTTTCTTTGCCATTATTGCCCACAGCCTGCCCCTAATCACTCTATCAAATGCCTTCTGAAAGTCAATGAAAGCTGTGTATGTGAGCAGTTGATATTCTCTGTGCTTATTGAAGACCTGGTCTATTGTGAAGATACAATCTAAACGTGATCTGCTTTTTCAGAAACCATGCTCTGTCTCTGAGAGAATAGTCTCCATTATAGTTGTCTTGCAAGAATAGATACATACAATTTGTAAGATGTGTTAAACAGGCTGACCCTTCTATAATTATCAGTTAGTACGATCTCCTTTTTTGAATATGGAGACTACCTTTGCCATCTGTCAATCTTCGGGAATATTATCAATGATCCAGCACAGATTAATAAAGTTCAGTATACGATCATGCAGCAAAGCTGACACATACTTTAGCTTGAAATTCAACCCATCAGTACCTGCCAATTTTCTATTTTCACAGAATTGTAGAGGAGCTAAGAATTCCTCCATTGCTACTGGATCCACACATTCATTGATGTCTGCAAATTTTGTTTCCTCAGGTTGCTCCTGAGTCCACAGCTGCTCATAGTATTGGAACCATTCCTTCTCTGTGATATTGGCGATCTTCAGATCATCTCTTTCTCTCGTATTTAAATGCCAGGTTATTTTCAAGCCTTCTCTGGCCTATCCTGCACATTGTGCTCTAACTATATCACTTATATATTTGTCCCAGCTATTTCTTTTCAATTCCCTTACTTATTTTTTGTCAGTGGCACAGCGGAGCTTATATTCAGACCTTGTCTGATCAGTCTTTAAAGCTAGGTGTTTCAAATATGCCTGTTTCTTAGTATCCATTGTTTAGTCAATCCCATACATGCAGGCCTCGGTTTCCTTTTTTTTTTTTTTTGTGTCTGGTTCCCAGTGCTTCTAATGCCGTGTGAGGTATGATAATTTTTATGTTATACCACTACTATAAATACTTTTGTTTTTTTTATAAATACTACTGATAGGTGTTTGTTGTGTAAACTAATTTAGCTGAGTCTGGTACAGGTGACATATACCTTATCATCTTAGAGTAGATGCACTTAAAAAGTTTGTTTGGATACTGGTGCTCTAGGGGTTGCACCTTTCTCCACCTTCCAGGAATCTTTGACATGGGAAGAAAATGGTCAGACTCAACATCACATCCACTAAAAACTCTTGTATATTACAGAAGTTTGTACATTATTTTTATTATTAACCATTGTACATTAATTTTTACTAGCTTTTGGGTATAGAATCATCAGTTTGTATTCTTATTTGTCTTTAAAGTCTGACTTACATGATGGCACGATTTATGTGGTCCAATTCACTTTGACTTTGGTGATATTGTGGAATCAATTCAACCCTATACTTATAAGGACAATCAGACCTTATGAGTGAGTTTTTGATCCACTTGGTCAAAAAATCTGAGACTGTCACAGACTCCCATGCTTGTGAATATGACTTTCAAATTCTTAAATTGGTACACAGTCGAAGTGAGTTTTACGTCAGAATTCTTTGTATTAGAATGAAGCAGTATGAAACCTTTTGTAGTATCTTCTACATAGTGTTTAGATAAAAATTAAAAAAAAAAGGTTTTGCCATCGATCCTTCAGGGGGTGGTTCCCACCTTTCTTGGTGGGAGGGAAATAAAAAAAAAATAACAACTGTTTTGATAGATATTTTAATTGTAAGAAAAATAGTTAATTTGCACATTTGCTTGAAGGATTTGTGAATTAAAATTGTGATTTTCACCCTCCTTAAAATTGTTACTTTGTGACAGTTTTTGTTTCATAACTCTAGAAAAAATCGTAGAGATTCAAAATAAAGTTAATTTTTCTCAAACGATGTGATATTTTTCTTATTCTTGTAGTTCCAATACTTTGGGAGGTATGATTGTTAAAAGTGATATAGAGCCTCCGTTTCTGTACCACAAAAAACAGTTTTCTACTCATGATAGCTCAAAAGCTATGATAGAAGAAAAAGCACGTATAACTTAAATTGAAGTTCATGAAATTATCTTTAAAATTAATTTTGCTTTAACATTATATTAGTACAAATAACATCATGATGAAAAATTTCTTTGTATTTTTAATTCTTCAAAAAATTTGGCATTTTTTCTTCTCTGGCTTGTTATAAAGTAAAAATGTTAAAAGTCCCTATTAGGTATCATTACTCTACATTATTTTCAGTATGCTTATATTTTTGTTTATTTTTAAAGCAATTCATTTTGATACTATTAGACTCTGTATGTTACCTCAATTTAGTGATTTAATCAAAGAGACAGATACATTGTTAAATAACTCGAAAAATATGAAATTTAGAAAATAAATTTAGACATACAAAGTAAAGCTTATTTCATGATAAACAATTTATTTTTTTAGGACTAACACTTCACAAGATATGTCTGTCTAAAAATGGTGTGTCAATTTTCTTACCCTTAAAAACAATTTTAGTTTTGAATAACATAAAAACTATACTTCTAATGAAAACAGTACTCACTCGTCAGATTAAAGATCTTTCAGTTTTATTTCAAATGAATTCTATTTTATCCTAATATTAGTAAAATAATGAAGTTGTGGTAAAAAGCATCAAGCATTCTTTAGTTTTTTCAAAAAAATCACAATTTTGTGTTGTGATTTGCTACTAAATAAAAAATTAAGAACAATTTTTAACAGGTATCATTAGTTTATATTATTTTGATCATGTTTAAATTTTTAAGATTTTTTTCAATAATGTTTTGAAATATTAGACTTTCAGTTATACGAGGGGGTACCCAAAAATAACAGGAATTTTTTTTCAAAGCTATGTATTTAATTTTTTTTACAAAACAACCTTATCACCTTCAAAGTACTCTCCATTACACTTAATACATTTGTCCAATCTGCGATCCCATTCCTGGAAACATTTTTCAAACTCGTCTGTTGTGATGGCCGACAGCTCTTGCCTCGTTTTTTCTTTACCGCTTCCACGTCATCAAAACGTTGTCCCTTCATGTCCCTCTTCATTCGCGGAAACAAGAAGAAATCGCACGGAGCGAGGTCAGGTGAGTAAGGGGCATGGGGCAAGGGAGTCATGTTGTTTTTTGCTAAAAACTGGCGCACTGAAATGGACCCTAGGCACAAATTTTGCAGTGACCCTTCTTATCCCCAAATCTTCTGACAAAATTCGCTGAACCGAGCTCCAAGTTATTCCAGATAACTTACTAACCTCTTCAATGGTCCGTTGTCGGTCTTCAAGCACGATTCCATGAACTTTTTCAACATTTTCGTCAATTCTGGAAGTTGACGGACGTCCAGAACGAGGTTTGTCATCAATTGACATTTCACCTTCTTTGAAATGAGAAAAGCATTGGTACACTTGAGTTTTTCACATAGCCTTATCCTTGTAAGTTGTTTTCAATATCACAACAGTTTCTGCGGCGTTTTTCCCAAGCAGGAAGCAAAATTTCACAGCAGCGCGCTGTTCACTTAAATCCGCCATGACAAAAAACGAGGAGCAAGGAAAACTGCTTTTACAAAACGAATTACTGTGACCGGGCACAACCTTCCCAGGCGACAAGAATGACAGCACTGAACTCGGAACAAGTTGCACTACGCTCGCCTAGCGGGAGAAATGCGTACTACGTAAGCTCCGCCAATCGCAGCGCTATTCTGGTTATTTTTGGGTACCCCCTCATAGGTTAATTTAGTAAATATCACTATTGTAATAACGACTCGTAACAGTAAGTTTTTTATAAGTAAAATCGTAAAGATTTACCTTACACCCTAAACCGGCTTTCACCTTTAAAAGGCTTTTTCAGAGGCTGCCGTAGGTAGCGCTGTCTGTCTTGTTGTTGGCGACGGGATAGATTTTCGAAAGATCGATGCTGTGTGTGTGTGGTGAGATGTGTTCGAATAATGCGTGCGATTTGAATTGTGTCTGTTCGTTTAGGATGTTGTTTTTATTTGTTTTTGTGTGTTTTGTAGGTTAATTTAGTGATTGAGTTTTCTTCTCTTTTCCTTAAACAACTGGAAGAATATTGAAGTTAGCAAAGAAAAGTAGACATACTGAATAAACTTATTAACAAATAAGTTTGTTTGTTTTGTTTTTTTAAGTTTTGTAGGATGAGCATTATGCAAGACATGATTGTTTATATACAGTGGTAGACTTAACTAAATTTGTAACTACACAGGTGACCACTAAAATGATGTAAGGAAAGGTGTTGTAACTTGAGCCACTTATGAAACAACACATTTTTATACAATTATAAAAATTAACTATTTTCTTAATTAATTCAATTTTTTCTTTTTCTTTTATCGTGCTCCTTTATATTTGACCATCATAAGAAAAGTGAATTTAAAAAATATGGTTATTTTGTTACATTTCACGCCCCTTTAATTCGGCAATTTTGACTTCCCTTTGTTTTACAATATTTTTACCTTACATTTTTAATCATTAAAAACTTTAAAGTATATGTGTTTTCAATAGTTTATTCCAAATAGTTTACTATAAAAGAAATTTCTGTTGTTTAGGGGTGATTTCAACCCCATAGTTTGTAATATAGCAATGAGATTTTGACCACAATGCTTCTTATATATGTTTTCACTTAAAATAAAGTCTTAAATATTGTGATACCCTTTAATGTGATACCTCATGAATTTTTGAAAAAAACTCTTAGTAAGTCCTAGGACTGGGACTTAACAGTTTCTTTCATATATTAAGGGATTTTGGAGATACAGTTACCCATGAGATGAGTAAATGAATGAATGGTATTTTACAAGTGTGTGTGTGTGTGGGGGGGGGGCACTACTGTTTTTTTTTAATGTATTAGAAACAATAAATTTCTAGTGCATAATTACAAACAATAAATTTGCTGGATTTCCTTACAGTACATTACTTTTAATTGGATTATGTATTGGTTCTTTGTTGTACAATTTTGAGTGTATAACACTTGCTGATTTCATAAGCTTGTCAGTATCACTCATGAGATGCGAAGTCAGATCCTTGCACTGCTGTATGTACAGTAGCTACTCAGTAGTATTTTGTGTTGATTTTCTTACTTTTCTTTGTGTTCATAATGGAGAATAGTTTCTACCTGTACTGTGTATAATATGGTATATTTAGTGAAATAATAAACAGTAAAGGCTTAAGAGCCAAGAATGTTAGGAGTTTGTGCGAATTGTCACACCAGTTTCTTGTGTGGCGACAACTGCAGTTTTGAACACTAAATGAAATGACTGAACACAAAATGAAAAGTAAACTGAAAGTGACATTTACAGGGATGTCCAACAAGAAAATTGTTCAACCAATGATAGTATAAAAGACTGAGTGAGGTACTAATTTTCTGGTACACTCAACAATCAGAAAAGCAGATAACAGTATTGTACATAATAATTCAAAAAAAAAAGATAAAATTGCTTTCTGTGGGTATGGATATCACCAATCGAAAATTTGTATGGATAGTGTGCAATAATTTCAAAAGCGTTTTAATGTTAAAAAAAAAAAAATGAAATTCTTCCAGAACTGGATTCTAAGGATCATGTATTTAGTACTAATAAATATGAACTTAATGTAAGAATAACGCTGAAAAATTCTTTACACCAAAACTGGGTGAAATCTTGATACGAAGTGAATAAGTAAAGGATAATTTATTATGTTAACAGCAGCTATGTTTTAGATATGCATCACAGACAAAACTTGTCTGTACATTACAGATCATAGTGCATGTAAAAAATCAGAAGCATGAAGAGCCATAAAAACATTTCATGAAGGGTAGAAAAGCATTATTGTTGTCTACTCTGTTCATATTTCAAAACAGAATTTATTTTTAGACTTGTTTCTAAAAGAGATGTACAGAGGATTCAGGCATCTGAAATGAAATTTCTAAGATGGATACAAGGTTGTTCTCTCATTATCATCATCATCATCCTCCTCCTCAAGGATTAAACCAACAATGGTTTTTTTCCGGTCTCAAATAGGCAAATATTACAGCTGGTCACTCCAGCGCTTCCTCGGATGTCCCACACCTGTCCGTCCCCTCGGCTTATAGTTCCATAGTTGTTTGGGGATGTGGCAGCTATCCATTCGGCAATGATGTTCCCACCAATTCAGCCGAAACTGGGCAATCCTGTCGAGTATACTCATAATATTCAGTTCCTGCCATATATCTGTGTTTCTTCTATGATCATGGAGAGTATACCCTGCCACCTGCCTGAGAAATCTCATTTCAGCCGCTTGGATACGACTGACCTGGCCTTTCATTAAAGTCCAATTCTCAGACCCATAAAGAAGTGTGGGAAGAGCCATCACCTTGTAGAATTTTAGGCGTGTTTCTTTACTTGCTGACTTAAGGGTTCGCCTGATGGTCCCACACATAAGGTTGAACCTATGCAACTTGTTCACCACGTCGTTGCTTGCATTATAAGACACACTGTAGCCCAGGTATTCAAAACTGCTAACTTGTTCCAGGACAGTACCGTCCAACAATTTTTACCCGTACGGGATCAGTTCCACAAAAACCCATCACCTTGATTTTAATTGTGGATATCTGCAATCCAGAGTCTTTGCAGATTCCATTTAACAAATATATACCCATCTGAAATCTGTTTTTAGAGTCCGATAGAATAGGCTGATTGTCCGCAAACAACAAAGTGTCAATTGTAGAGTGACCAATCATAAAATGGTCTGGAAGACACATCTGCCAGTTTTGTATGACATCGTCAATATATAAATTAAAAAGAGAAGGTGATAATGGACACCCTTGTCATACTCCACAATTGATCAGGCCAACTGTAGGAGCTGTTCTCGGTCTCCCTGCTTCTATTAGGTTGTTCTCTCATGGATCTTAAAAGGAATGAGGATATTAGATGTGAATTAAACATTGTATCGTTGCACCAGACGATTGAAGACCACAGAAGGAGATGGTGTGAATACTTGAACCGCATGCCTGATATCCATCTGCCCGTGGTTGCCTTGGGTTATCACCCTACTTGAAAGAGAGATGTTTATAGACCGAGGAGGAGGTAGGTTCCGGAACACGTCTAGGGCCTAATCCTTGGAGTGGTGATAATGATGATGATGATGATGATGACTTGTTTCTGATGTATAAACCTTTTTAAAATAAAACCAAATTGTTAACATAGAGTGCACCATACACTTCTCAATGTCAATTTCAGTACCTTCTGGACCAAGGGATAATGTATCGTTTCAGAGATAATTTAATTGACTCTGTTTCAGGACTTCACTGAATAAAAATGCATTTAAAAACAAAAGGTGTTGATTATTAATGCTTGCTCGACCGTGAAGAAAAACCTTCAGTTATTGTATAGTGCTGGAACAGACCTTATACTAGTACTGTAGTGATTAAATGGGCTCAGTAAAACTTGCAGATTTCTGGATTAAACCCGTGGCTGTGAAAAGATTGAGTGGTTATATCCCTAGTATAAATGACTGGGGGAAGTCTAGTAGCCACAAACTTGACTACACAGATTAGGATACATGGTAACACAGTGAAAGAAATGAATATTTATAATGAGGCAATGTTAGAGACATCAGTCATATAACAGATGAGGACGAGTTTAACACACTTTTATATTTTGTTATATGTTGCAAGTGTTCATTATAGTGTCATTGTATGATACTTGTTTTGTTAGTGTCCTATAATTAATGTCTGGAGATAAATATGTCCTAAATTTTTTATATGAAGGTTCAGAATAGACCCTCCTATTGTTTTCTTGTCTTGCATACACAAAACTTATTATGATCATATACTGTATTTACTTTTTAAAATAAAGTAAAGTGAAAGAACTTTGGATTTCTTTTTAAATCATTAAAACATTTTTGAATTATTTGCAAACTCCACATATATTTTTGATTAGTAATTTCTGTACCTGCTTTTTCACTTCTTAAGTCAGTCAGAGTTACCAGTGTGATCTTTACCATTAGTATTTCTAACATTAAAAATGTACGTGATTATGGAATTTTAGAAACTTAAGCAACATACACCTAAACATGTAGTCAACAAAAGAAGATGAACAAAATATCAAGTTTTTACATGAAACTGTTCCAGATACCATTACTGAAACCATATATGCTATACAGCATTAACCTGATGAGTTGTATTTTCAATAGAATGTGCAAAGTACCCCTAAATTTAAATGGAATACTATAGGCAGTAGATATAATTTTTGATATTGTTGAAGGAAAGGTTACTGTAAAAATATAACAAACAAACTAGGAAATAAAATATTAAAAACAAAAAACAGTGCTTTTAAAGTATTACATAGGAACAGCCATAAACAACAACACTGTGGAGAAACATGGATTATTAAATCATACAGAACAAAAAATTATAATATACAAATGTTAAATAACTCATAAAGACAATGGTACTCCAAACAATGGCATTTACAAAATTTGAATGCAAAGACAAGTTCTGTATAAAAAAGTATAATAACAAGTCAAATTAATAAAATGCTACTTTTTGTACCGGTATTTAAAACTTTACTTTATTTAAAACATTTAAATGTATATAAGAAAACAAAACATTTACAAATTTTACTTAAATAACCACACCATAACTAAAGGACATGACTTCCGAGACATGTTTTAGTGTCACTGATTTAGATTATTTACAAGATGTTAAGGATCAAATAACTAAAATTTATTATACAGTTTTGTGTAGAATACTATTTTTGTTTGTTGTTCAGTATGCTATTAAAAATAAGCTGTTTGTGTGTGACCTGGTGTCTGGTGGGATATGTATGCTATCTGACAATAGGATATGACAGATTGATGCAAAAAATGCATACAATGACGTGTATCAGGTACATGTTTCGGTTGGCTAGGATATGTCAGTTCCAAACTGATGTGGAGTTCTTACTGTGTGATGATTTAGATTATAGTGTCATACCTATTTGTGCACGGAAGGGTTAATCTGTTCATAACAGGTTTTATATTACACTTTGCTACATTTTGATATACATTTTTTTACAAAAAGATTCTAATACATGAGACTTTGGAGCAAATATTTTCATTCTTCCAAAGGTACAGTAAGATTTAAATAAGTAAAAATTGGCATATTTACCTCCATTATTTCGTGGTATATAATGGACCACTTTCCAGCTGTTTCCGCCTCAACTTGACCTGTTTTTTACATCCTCCAACTACCACATCTTTGGTCTTCCTTTTCTTTTTAGACTATAAAACATTCTTATCATTCTTTTAAGCATTCTATTCTCCTATATTCGGTTGACATGTCTTACCAATTGTTGTACCGTTTCTTCATTTTTCATCTAAGCTTTCTGTTCTGTATTCATTTGTATCTACTATGCATTCCCATTAGGTATTTGGTCCTTGACTAGTTTTACACACCATGCTTTCAAAACGCCTGAAAGCATTTACATCACAGTTCAGGATAATCCAAGACTCAGCTGCATATGTGACTACAAGGCCCATCAGCATTTTATACAACTTGAGTTTGTAATTATTATTATATTTTTTCCATTTTACTGTGGGCAAGCCTGTCAGGTATCCTGATCAGAATTGTTGTAGTGTATCAGATATTAAAACCTGAGGTTCTGTCATCAAAAAAAAAATTAAACTGATAAAGTAGGATGGTTGTTTAATGTTTCTTAGTACTCCTCATTACATATATTTAATTTAATATATTCTTATTGGAACCAGAGTATTCTAAAACATATTAGAATTTCTAGTATTTATTACTAACACACTTTATTTCATTATGGTCAAAGTTGGAAAAGTGGTAATTTTAATCAAAGACAGCTCAGAATAGTTGTTGTCTTTTGGAAACAGATGCTTAGATTTGTTATTATTACCATTTTTATATAGATATACATTATGTATAAGGTAGGTTTACAGATTTTTGAAAATAAAATTATATTTTGTAAACTGTAACAAGTATCATCAGCTAAGACTTCACAATTGTTTTAGTCAGTCAGTTTTATAGTGATTCTGAAAATATGTTGCAGTATTTACGTGAGAGATTCAAACTGGACGTTCCCCACCGCTTCAAGGCTCACAACTTCATGTCTCCGACATTCTGTGACCACTGCGGGTCTTTACTCTATGGGTTGTTTCGTCAGGGTCTTAAATGTGAAGGTAAGTTGTGAATTTTTGTCATTTTTGTGCCACATTCAGTATTAATACTTACTGCGAATTAGTTAGGGCTGACCATAGGGTATACAGTAGGGAATCTAAGGGTTTAGGGTGATTGGAAGTTTGAAATAGGGCAGACAGTGGTCCTGTGGTAAACATGTTGAAATTTAGTTATTCATTATTGTTTGTACAAATAGTAGGCCTAATATTAGTAGTGTAATAGCTTGGGTATAGAAAAGTATAATACTGCAGTGACTGCATTGCGCGGTCATATACAGTAGAATATCATTGATTCACTAAATTTTTAAAATTTATGTTTCTGGCGTAAATTTCAATATGTTTATTAGGTGTATTGTGAGTGTCAATGGATATAATTTTACTTTATAACAAGATAAATTTCATTTTTAACAAGTTTTAAAATTAAATGTTTGTTCAGGTAAGGACTTAACATTTACGGATCCTAAGTGCTTCAAAAAAACTTATTGAGCAGTCTTAGTACAGTGAGGTAAAATATTTTGTTACATGTGTTTTATTTCTCATATGACGCAAAAGCATTATAATATTTCTGTATGTGGTTTAACATTGTAAAAATAACAGCAGGCTATATTTTACACAACTCATAAAACACGTCACCCACCACCTGTCTAGGTTTGTCAGCAATTAACTGTTGTTCCCCATATTCAATGTTTAACATCAATAGACGAACATTTTTATATACATTTTGTTTTACTTGAAACATATTTCCTTAGATAACGTATAAATTTCTTTAATAGTTGAAACTTTTAATAGCAAATTTTATGTAGAATTGTCTTTATTAAAATATTTATGCCACTTTATTTGGTGAAATATAATATTAGTATTGTCAGATTTCTTATTTGCTGTTTCATTAGGTGACTAAATTTGTGTATTTTAAAAAGGAGATGATACACCCATTCCTTACTTATGCAAATGGACATAAAGTACATTGAATATAGTAAAATTATTAAATAATATTAATATAATATTATTTACAGAGCAATTAATAATATGATTTAAGGTTTTCACCTTATTTAATTAATTAAATAAATTCTTTAATTAATATATAACACGGCTAAGGTTTTGGGATGAATACAGTGGAGTAAGAGTCTTCTCTGCCAAGTCAGTTCTTTCACACTGGAACTTTGTTTTGTGTATGGGTAAACCTAAAAAGTTCATGTCTTTTGCTTAATTGTTCATGTTTCCTTTAGAGTACTTCCCACACAGTAGGCCAAGTTCACTCTGTGTCTGGTTTGTATGAATTTGTACTGAACAATTACTTTGAGAAAAAGAAAGTTAGCAGCTCCATTTTGTCCCTTGATTTGGACTGGCAAAACTTTTTGGGCATGGAGAAATATAATCTCTCACTGTGCCAGTTCAGATTCACTACAGTTCAGTGCCAAAATGTGCAAAATGTCATCTTGTTTCTCTGAAAAGGAACTTAATGTTCTCATTACCTGTGCTTGTTGATGGCTACTTTGACTTCTTGTAGTCAGCACAACTTTCTCTTTCCCTAAGAAAATGTTTTTACTCATTTATAAACTTATTTTATTTCTTTATAACGTTACCTATATAAACTTGAACTAATATAAATGTAATTTAAATTGTTGTTCTAACAAGTTTAACTTGAGAACTTAATGTTTATTTATTATTATAATTTAAGCAGTGGCATGTGTTTCTCATGACCATGTATTAAATATGAGATATTAACAGGGTATGCTCAGAAATGAAACAGTACTGGTCAACAATAACATAGCATCAGCTATCACATGTCTGTTCGGTATTCTTGTACCATGCTGTTGCTACAATAGACACACCATGGTGACAGTGTCATAAGAAGTTTGTGAATTTTATCGTTTGATCATAATATTACTAGAAAAGCCAAGGTTTGTTTATATAATTGTAATTAAATTAGAACAATTAATGCAACTGTGTCACACACTTAATCTGACTAGATATCAGTGCCTGTAATTAAAATTGTGTACACTTTTAAAATACAAAACAGGAATAGAAGTCTCTTTTGTAATAGTGTAACAATAAAATGATTTAAATAGTCATCGTTGCCACTTAGTGATATGCCAATAGAATGTCAGAATGTCCACTGTGAAATAACTTCCCAAATTTATAAAGGAAGTATTATCACTACCTTAGTAAGAATAAGTTATATAATAACTCATACTTGTAGCTTTAAGTTATGAGCAAGCACCATTTCTAGACAAATTAGCCGACAACAAATTAGCAACAATTTTTTATCAGTGAGTGAATCAACAAAAGTTAATGTGGATACGGTTAGTAATTTCAGTAAAGGTAGTTTTATTTTTAATATGTTAACAAAGGTGGAAGAACTTTGTTTTATGGAGAAACTGGTTGCATACGTAATGTGCAAGCTAAAATTTGTATTTTAATAAAATCCGTAACTTGAGATAGATGTTGAGGATATGCTTTCATTATTGTCAGTGACTGCATAAGTAAATTTTAAGTAAAGCTTTCAGTTTTACAACACAGCATATATTTTCAACAGTTTTATCTCTGTAGTCTGAATGTTTTAGAGGACTTACGGTAGAGGTATTATAGATAAATTGTTGTTTATGGATCCGTAACCTGTAGGTTTTACAGATGGGGATGTTAACCCCAGGCTAGACCCCCTATCTGGTGAGGTGGGCAGTTTTATTTACTTAACCTTTGGAAAGCCAACTTTCTGTACTATAATCAATCTCAGCTTGTTTTGGTCTGTCGCAGGTATTTTATTTTCCCTGTCACCCATTATATTCTGTTATGTGGTATGTCTTATACACCAAACGTGATGGGAGACTAGCAACAGTCGTCTACCATGTGTATACTCAACTTTTTATTTTCGTTGTTTGAATGTTTTAAAAGAATTATAGTCAAAATATTGTAGATCAATTTTATACAAATTAATGACAATGGTTTTGTATTTCTCTAGATACTGGAAAAGCATTTGGTGTTACGACATTAAAGCATTATTTATTATGTACGATAATAGTAAACACAACGTAAAAGTATGACACAACCTCAGCTACTTTGAGGTACTTATGATTTAATTGTCTTTCTGTAATTGTATTTAATGAGCAGAAATGCCCAGTTATGAACAAACATCCCCACTCACTTTGTACATTAATTTATTGTAGATTAATATTTTATTTTTCAATATTTGTAATGACACACACACACACACACACACACACACACACACACACACACACACACACACACACACACACACACACACACACACACACACACACACACACACACACACACACATACACATGACTTATTTTATGTTTAGTCATAATAATAATTTTTTATGAAGGATTAAAGGTATAGTACTGATGTACAGATTTACCGTTTGAGCATTTGAAGGTTCTGCCAGAAGACAAGTTTCTCAGATACAGTATAAAGATTGTTTTGTAACTTATAAATATTTGTGGTAGAATGTAAAAAATGTAGATATAAGTTATGTTTGGTTGGCTGCATTTATGCAATAAATTGTTTAAGCCATCGTTACATATTATCTTCATAGACGCTAATAGACAATAATGAGATTCATGATTCTTTTCATTTTGGCTAATCTTTATAACTACTGGGTAGATTTAGATAGGTCTTTCACTGTTCTGTTGAGCATTTGTTGAGGAAGATTTAGTTTAAAAATGTGTTCGGTTTCACATTTTTAGTAACTTCTATACAATTAAGTACAGAAAGCAACTATATAATGCATACCAAATGACCTAAGTATTGTAAAAGTAAAGTAAAAACTTTCTAATTTTTTTTAGTAGGAACACGCTAAAGCTTGTCAGATTTATTTACAGCAAATGCTTGAATTACAAAATAGAATGAGTGACTCAGAATTTGATAAATCTGCGAAAGGTTATTTTACTGTAAGGCATAACAAAACATTTTTCAGTGGTACTTTAACCGATATTCTCATAGAACAGACAGCAAATCGAGAATTTAAAGTCCAGGGTGACATTGTTCATCAAGGATTTACAGAGCCAAATCAGCATTTTTGGATATTTGTCAAGACCTTGAAAAATTTTACAGCACATTTTTCACATCTGAACAACATGTTGAGTTAAGAGAAACTTGAATTGCAAGAAATGATTCAGATGTCAATAAATTGTATATTTGGCTTATTAATCACGATCTGTTTTTAAAAACACAAATCGTTACGTCACTTGGTACTTGAATTATTGGAAATGATGCTATTAATTGTCATTAATCAAAGTAAATTGGTGAAAATGATATGAAAAAAATTGTCTAAGAAATTGTGTAAGTACATTGTCGTAAACCGTGAAATCAGAGTACGCCCTCTGAGTGCCGTTAATTCCTCTGTAACAGTACGTGAAAAGGGTATCACTATAGATCCTTTAATTCTCTATCAAAGAATGCTGTTGTGCAGAGAACCGAGTGATGATATATCAGAGTATTTTAAATTTGAAATTGCACCATACCCAGTGTCTCTTTTCACGAATACTGGAATGAAAAAAAAACCACCAAGTCCGCTTTATATGATGAGTTTAAAAATATCGATGACAGTTTACTGAACAAGACAGACATCTATATAACAGATGGAAATTATTTGTTGCACAAAGTGAAATGGAATTTTAAAAAATGTAGTAATTATAAAGAAGTATGCAATATGTATGTGCAATATGTTTTGAGTACTTTTAAGTCTGCAGTAATCGTCTTCGATGGATATGATAATCGTGACAGTACAAAAAAATCGGAACAGCAACGTCACGAACATCAGTCCACAGTACAGCATAACGGAAGTAACCCCCCTGTCTGCCGGCCAAGAAAAGTTTTTAGCTAATAGTGAAAATAAAAAAACAACTCGTTGAAATGATGACAAAAAATTCGAAAAATAAAAGTTTGAAATACGAGTCAGACGCAGATACACTGTGCAAACTGCCATTCAGAAGTATCAGAATTTGCAAGTGACAATTTTGGCCAAGATATTGATATTCTTCCACTTGTGATAGCTTTAAGTTCAGCAGACAAAGATATATTTTTCTTGAAACCAAATATCGACAAAATTAAAAAAAAATTATTTTCCTCACAAAATTTGGAAATGCAATTCACAAATGTCAAAAGTTTTATCCTTTTGGCACATGCTTTTAGTGGCTGTGACATGACTAGTTCAGTTCATGTGAAAGATAAAAAAACAATTACTGAAGCTATTGGAGAATAACAGAAATTTGGAGAATGCTGTAGCAGTGTTTAATAGTGTGAATTCAAATAAAAGTGTAGTATAAAAAGCTGGTGAAAATTTATTTCTAATTCTGTATGGTTCGAAAGATAAAAGGCAAATACTAGACGAGTACAGATTTCAGATGTTCAGAAATCTCTCAAAAAGGCATCTGCCAAATTAGTGCTGTTACCTCCAACTTCGGCAGCTGCAGCTCAGCATTCCTTTAGAGTTCACTACCAAGTTCAGAAATGGCTAGTAACTACATTAGAACCAGCTCCTGAATCAATATTGAATTTGATTTCCTGTGGCTGTACGACTGACTGTTCTACTTTTCGTTGTCACTGCCTAAAATCCGGATGCAATGCACAGTTACATGTAAAAATTGCCAAGAATCAACGTGTCAGAATTGTGATACGCCAGGTTATAATATTAATGTTGCTGATAGTGAAGAGATTAATATTGATGATGAAAATGAAAGTGAATTTCTTATTGACGATCTTGATGAAACAAATGTCAATGAAAACAGTGATATTGAAGACATTTTGTGACTTAAATTTTTATTATAATTTCTTACAAAAGAAAAATCTTACCATATTTTTAAAAATTAGTGTATAATTTTCTTTTAATATTTTTTCTTGTATTAGTTTTAAATAATGTCCGTTTAATTTAATTTAAATTTATCATATGATATTTCTGAACAAATTATTTATTCAGTTGTAAACATTTTACTTTATCATAAGTGTTTGTTTTCGTAAATGTTTTGTGGTGATTCTACCTTCCTTTTCTGTAATTCACATATTTGATTTCATAAACTGATTGTTTTCAGATTTTGAGATTTTATGGTATGTGTTCAATTGCGTAATTAATTTTTTTTAATGGCTATTTTGTACAGTTCAAGATTAATTTTTGTGTGTATTTTTACATCATTTTAATTCCAGTCATTAAGTTAAGTAAGAATGTTCAAATTTTAAATTCTCAATAATTATTGCATTTGCTTTTTTTTATTCAAACAATGTTTTATTTATAAAACCTTTGTTTCATTTTGCGATCCTTTTACTATATTATTCTTACTGTTGTTATTATCATTACAATTTTGTAAATATCGAAAAATACTTTTTCAAAATATTTTAACTGGAATAATAAATTATGTGAATGCAATGTGTTTTTTCATTTTTTCATAAATATTCTTCCTCTTAAAAAAAAACAAAAAAAAAATCTTTCACATCCAATACACACAAAATACAAAAAATACAGTATACTCTAAGTTTTAAATTTGGCCTATTCCAACAATCTTCGACATATAGGAACGTGACACTCACCAAATTATAGGGAATTTGGCGAGCTACAACTTTTATTTGAAAATTTTTTTTGATAAAATACTTCGTTTTTAAGTTATACACGAAAAATCGTTTTTTCGCCCCTTTCAACCCCTGTAAAACCACCCCTAGACACTTTTTAGTGGTAGACTCATTGGTTTTGTATAAATTATGGTTCAAGGACCATATGTACAAAAAATTAGCTTTCATCTAACTTTTTCCTTAAAACTTCCTATTTTTCCTGAGCTAATTAACTACACCACATACCAGCACAGCGCACTACCATGTATATACCTTATTTATCAGTTTTTGCAGGCATCAGTTAACAAGTACAAATCAAGATGTATGGTATGCTATAGATCAGATTATATAAATAGCTTTAGATGATGTGTTTATTTTCATTGACTTATTATGGTAAAAATATTAGTCAGCTGTTATTTCTGTGTATTCTTCTGATTAAGGATATGGACTCCATTTTAGTCCCTGAAATTAGTTTTTTTGCTATTACTTTTAATGTAACTGTCGAAAAACAAAATTACTTTATCAGTAGTCTGTTTAATTGTAATTTAGAATTATTATAATTATAAATAAATATCAAGCTGTAATCTCTTTCATACCCCCCACACACACACATTTTGTGCAGTACTTTATGCAGTTCTTAAATTTATTTCAATCACCAATATAATGAATTTCACTATGGCCAGCACAGTGATTTAGGGGTTAGACATCTTGATCACTATATTGAAGTTTTCCTGTCTGCCAAAATTAGTGTGTGCCAGTACATTTTGGGCATGTCTGTGGAAGTGCATGCATATGTGTGGGTGTGTGTATGTATGTTTTTTTAATTGAAGAAAGTAAAAAATACTTTATGCTTTTGTAGGAAGCTCACAGTCCTTGCTAGTGTGGGAATACTACTTCTCACTTACTCTACTTTATTCCTTCAACTCTTCCTTATGCTTCATTGAAATAGGGACAAATAAAAAAAAAAAACACATGTTCCACATCCTGACAGTATGGGGAACTTGAGTCCTGGTCGTATTCAAATTTTTCCAAATAAGCTCAGCAGGATCCATACTCTGACAAAAGCTGTATTAACTTTAGTAAAATTTAACTTCTCTGTAGGTGTGTTTACCCATATTTCTATATTTGGTGTGAGGCCATCCTTCACCTGCCCTTACACAAGTTGTTTCATTCTGTTGGCCAGTCTTCATGGTTGAACTTTGTTTGCTGAAGAGACATGGCGCTTGTAGGAGTCTGCATTGATGGTGTTCATAAATCCTTTGCTGTTCTGCTGCCAAGATGTCAATGGGGAGCATGTCCTGATATCTTTAGAGCCAGTGATCATTCCAAGATAACAGATTTAGAGCTGAGGCTTAATTGCCAACTTCGAATTTAACAGCTTTCATCTTTTTCCTGCCAGTAGATAGAACTGCCGCTATTTTGATTTTGGCTAGTACTATGGTATATAATATTTATACATGCATCAAAAAAGTTTTTGTTTTCTTCTAAATATTTTGCAACAGTTACTATGGCAATGTCAAATGTGAATGCTACTAGTGTGACATTATCATAAACCATCAACCTCAGTATGTGATGGTACAATCATGGTACATTTTTGGAATTACCTTAAATATGGTAACTAGAACATAAATATTGTATTTTTCTATTTTTGTCATACTAAACCCAACCTTAAACACCCGATACGAATCTGCAGTGAGTGGACTATATCACAATATTTGTCAGGATTTGAACCAATTCATAACAAAAAACTGTGTAACATCACAAAAACAGTGTGCAGTTATTGCGATAAGCAAGCCAAACCTTAATTACGTCAGAGGCAGAGAATGTGTTGACAACGACAACACGGCGCTGTCAACCAGTTAAACAATGGGATTGTGACGTAGGTTCACCCCACTTCCGCAAAATCCAACAAAGAATTGTCGTCATTTCTTCTGCAGCTCTGATCAACGCCGGCCGGCAACCCGTCACTTACGGGTGAATTTTAACTTTTTAGACCACTGTAGGTGGTTAATAAACAGTATAAGTGCGTCAACTACCAAAATGTGACCGTTACGAGTATACGTAAAACTCGCGGTAGAGTTCGCGAAGTTTTACCGCACCAGCTATAACAACCAGGACAGACACGAAATGGGTGAGAGCGTTCCTTGTACACATTAAATCCCAATATAAAATTTTATTGTAGAAATCAATTATTTACAAAATTATTTAAAATTTCAATATATTTAAAAGGAGCTCCGCAATTCATAAAAGTTTGTACCATGAGTATGGAAGAGCGAGTGGGTAGTGTGTGTGTGTAGTAATTCCTAAGTGCTGGGTTGAGCACCACTATATAAATATATATATTATTATTGTATAATCATTAAACTTAATCAAATTTATTATTACACATTATGTTTTTGGAAGGGTTAAAGTTGGTTTTGAAAAACTGTTATGTAACAAAGTAAAGAATAAAAAGGGGTATTTCATTGGTAACAATTAGAAAGCTGTTTTGTTATTTCAAGCAATTTCCGTTTCCTAATAACTTCGCGTAACGAAATTCTGGCCCATGATTTATGTAACAAAGATGGCGTCCTAGTTTTTGTATACATAACCACATTTGTGAGATATAATATATCGTATCTATAAATCAAAATAAACGTAAGATTACAGGTGTCGCCGGCGAACAGGGACATTAGGTGGTATTATTTAAACATATTATTACCTAATGTACGCCTAGAAAGAACGGAACAAATTGCTTGAGGTAAGGGACACAAAATTTTATAATTCGTAAACATAACCCCACAATTAGGTTATACAATTGTATGCATGCAGGTATTGCAAAATTGCCAACATGAGTACTAGTGACAATATTGTAGTAGAAACCAGTACCTCTGAGATAAATTTAACTGGTGAAATGGATATTCAATTAAACCCAATTAGTCAGACTGACGAGGCAAATATGCCTGTGTCTGCAGAGATAACTAAAGTCAATACATCCATTTCAACTATATCAGATAGTAATAAGGATGAAACTAATGCAATGATGCAATTACTATTAAAATTAGACAAAAAACTAGATGAGCAGAATAACAAAATTAAAGAAATTCAAAATAGTTTTGAAATTAATTTCAATGAGATGAAAAATGAAATAAAATTAGGTCACAATCAACTTATTAAAAAATGTGACCAGCTTATTACAAAACTAGATAATTTAAATGTGGTAGAAAATCAAGTAGAAACCCAGAAAGTCAATAGCGGTACCCAGCAAAATGCTGTACTGAATATAACCCTATTTAAAAATAATAATTCCAATAATGAATGTAATATAGATAATCCAAATAATACAAGTAGTAAGATTGTGGTGTTAGAAAAGGATAAACATGATAATGAAAGTATAATGAATGATAATGAAATATTTGAATTTATGAAGTCAGAAAGAAAGTTGAGAGAAAGTATTTTAGTACAAGGAATGCAGGGGGTAGAATTTTCTTTTAATGTTGTATTAGGGGGTGAAGACAAGTCTTCATGTAATTGTTATAAGGATAAGAATGCCTTTAATTTATATTTGATAGACGATAGTTCTACAAATAAAGTTTCTTTATGTTTTAGTGTACCTAAGAAGAGGTGCAACAATTTTATGATAGGGACCCCTGCATATTTGGAGAGAGAAAGTGTATTTTGGTGTTATGGAGAGAAATGTATTAAGAAAGAAAGTATAGAGAGATATTGTGAGAATAAGAGAGTAATAGAAATATATAAAGTAAACAGAAATTACAGACAATTGTTAGAAAGGTTAGGGTTAGATGTGGTATATGAAAATGATGAATACTTACCTGATAATAACAATAAATTGGAATTAACAAGAAATGAGAATAAAGACATTAGGTACTTACCTGTGGTGGAATATTATGATAATACTAAGACAAACGGAACCCTACTTGATCGTGACTGGAAATATTTGTTTAATAACCGTTTCATAAAGGAGTACGAATATAATGTATCTAGTAATAAAATCTATTTATTAAATAAGAATTTATATAGACCTAAGATTCGTTTGTTGTTTAATGATGGTGGATAGACTGTTGTATTGTGAAATGAACATTAAATAATAATATGAAAAGTGGTATTGAATTGGACTGCTATGGACTGATTTCGATTAATGACACAATAATGAAGTTGGAGTGTATATTTTTCATTGTATTCACTGTATTTATATATCCATGTATTTTTGATATGTATTATGTATTACAGGTATATTTACACCAGTATGTATTATTATATATTTTACATATATGACATGTTTAATAATAATATTTTAAATTTTAATTGGTATTGAAAGTAATTCCTAATAAATGCTTAAATAAGAATATATATTTGAAAAGTGAGAAGTATTGTTATAAGTAGGTAAGAGAGGAATTTTATAAGAGAATTGTCAATGATTACAGTAAGTGTTTAAACAGGGATAGAGCCTGGGTATAGATAAATGCAGGTGAGTTATGCAATTAATTTAAATGGAGTTAGAAAGATAAGAATTTTTAAGAAAATACAAAGGGAATTATTAAATATTTAGGGACACAGTAGTTAGTGATTATTTGTAGAAAAGGTGTTTAAGTAAAGGTATAAACATATATTTGTTGTTGATGAATTCTGTAGTGGGGGTGAGGTGATAAAGAGTAGCCAACCAATAGTGTTGTGGCAGGTATTAGCGTAGTTTAAGGGAGTGTTTGCCGAATTATTTGGAAGGGCAAAATATTAGAGATGTATATAGCCAGTTAGGGAACACCCAACCCAGTGCAAAGACGAGCGGTGCCATAGGATTTAAATGAAAGTAGTAATGGAGTTTATAATTGAGATATTGGTGTCATTGATAGGTAAATTTGGTGGTCAGTTAGAAGAAAGGTGAGTAAGATTATAATAGAAGTATAGTGAATATAGGAGTTATCCAGACTAAACAGTGATAGAAGGTGAAAGGTTAGGTAGTTAGGTAGGTAGAAAGTTCAGAGTATAGAGAAAGTAAGAAATGAATAATGAAATAATAATAATAATGTAGTATGAATACTAATAATAAATTTGAAATAAATATTAATAATTCATTATAATAAAATTGATGTCTAATTAATGACTTAAGTGAAATTGTAAATTTTAAATGATTTAAATTAAAATGAATCAAGAATATTTAAGTATTAAATGTATCAGTGTTAATTATTAATGTATTATTATTATGTAAAATGTATTTATGTTATAGAAATTTCAACATGATGTTATAACATGGGAATAATGTGTAGAAAAAAAAAAAAAAAATTTTCTTTTAACTGGCGCTGTTAATAATACAAATAAGCTAGATAATTACCTGTTAATAATAAGAATAATAATAATAATAAAATTTTATTTTTATCATTTACTAAGAGTTATAAATAAATAAATATATCGATTTATTGATTTTCTTAATTTGTTTTCTCCAAATTTGGGAGATTATAATGTGTAATTTTCCTATAATATTTTCAATTATATTTTATTCAATTTTGGTAACTATATTATATTAATGTGCTTATGTTACAATTCTAGTAATTGTAAAAGAATGAAGATAAATATTATCGATAGGAATCGAAACCATTTTGCAACTCAGGGTTTGTAATATGAAAAAGAGATATTCTTTTTAATTCTTGAGGATTATAATTTTATAAATATATTAAGCCAACCCAGTGCTTATTGGCACAAACCAGCACTTAGCTAAGGGGAACCAGATCAGTTGAGGATGGAGTGATTTACTAAGCCACTATTTTAATATTTATTATATATTGTTTCAGTGTTTGGTGGTGTGACAGCGGTCCTGAGCTGGCCAACGCGTCAGAGCAGGGGCGTTAAGAGCCTAAGTGGCCTTATGGTGTTGGGATCTCGCAGGAGAAGTCCAGTAAGGTCATCTAGGTAAGGTCATCATCACCAGACCAAGGGTGAGTTGTTGTTATTTTTTATGTAAATTTGTAAGGGGGTTGTGGCGACTTGTCCTGGCTGATCCCTTTAGGAAGTATGAAAGGGTCAATGAAAGTTTGTGTGCTTCGTCACACCATCTTTCATTGAGGGGGTTTTGTGATGGTACAATCATGGTACATTTTTGGAATTACCTTAAATATGGTAACTAGAACATAAATATTGTATTTTTCTATTTTTGTCATACTAAACCCAACCTTAAACACCCGATACGAATCTGCAGTGAGTGGACTATATCACAATATTTGCCAGGATTTGAACCAATTCATAACAAAAAACTGTGTAACATCACAAAAACAGTGTGCAGTTATTGCGATAAGCAAGCCAAACCTTAATTACGTCAGAGGCAGAGAATGTGTTGACAACGACAACACGGCGCTGTCAACCAGTTAAACAATGGGATTGTGACGTAGGTTCACCCCACTTCCGCAAAATCCAACAAAGAATTGTCGTCATTTCTTCTGCAGCTCTGATCAACGCCGGCCGGCAACCCGTCACTTACGGGTGAATTTTAACTTTTTAGACCACTGTAGGTGGTTAATAAACAGTATAAGTGCGTCAACTACCAAAATGTGACCGTTACGAGTATACGTAAAACTCGCGGTAGAGTTCGCGAAGTTTTACCGCACCAGCTATAACAACCAGGACAGACACGAAATGGGTGAGAGCGTTCCTTGTACACATTAAATCCCAATATAAAATTTTATTGTAGAAATCAATTATTTACAAAATTATTTAAAATTTCAATATATTTAAAAGGAGCTCCGCAATTCATAAAAGTTTGTACCATGAGTATGGAAGAGCGAGTGGTTGTGTGTGTGTGTAGTAATTCCTAAGTGCTGGGTTGAGCACCACTATATAAATATATATATTATTATTGTATAATCATTAAACTTAATCAAATTTATTATTACACATTATGTTTTTGGAAGGGTTAAAGTTGGTTTTGAAAAACTGTTATGTAACAAAGTAAAGAATAAAAAGGGGTATTTCATTGGTAACAATTAGAACAGCTGTTTTGTTATTTCAAGCAATTTCCGTTTCCTAATAACTTCGCGTAACGAAATTCTGGCCCATGATTTATGTAACAAAGATGGCGTCCTAGTTTTTGTATACATAACCACATTTGTGAGATATAATATATCGTATCTATAAATCAAAATAAACGTAAGTTCACAAGTAGTCCGTTGTACATGATATTCCACAACAATTTATCAAGCACTGAGCCGTGTGGGATATCTCTGGTGATCATACGTTTCTTAAGGGAATCTCTTGTACTGTATACGAGGGTTCCATGACAGGTAGTTTGCAACTATCTTCTTGAGATATAGTGGCAGGCTCAAACCATTCAGTGCCTCCGAAAATGCAGTCCTATTTGGCTGAATTGAAGGCATTCCAAATATCTGGTGCAATGATAACACAGTACTTCTTCGAACATCAGCCCAGTTCTTACCATATATTGACTCTCTAGCAAGTGTTAACTATTATTTTTACTGAATCAAGTATGAAACAACATTTTCTGAAGCCAAACTGATGGTCTGACAGGCAGTAGTTCATCCATGGCTTTCTTTGATCTCAGTGGAAAACAACATGGTTTGAGATCTTACCACCATGGTTCACATGTAGCGGACAAAAGAAGAAGGTTCATCACAAGGCTTTTTACCTTATGTTATAAAAACCAAACAGTAAAAGCCTCTTCCATAATTCTGGAAAGAGCACCTCAGTAAGTCTCATTTTATGTGGAAATACATGTACAAGGGATGTCATTAATGTCAGTTTTGAAGGTGATGTTAGCCTAGGTTAGGCAGTTTCAACTAGCCTAGGTGTCTTGGTTGTTCCCAGTCTGTTACAAGCTTTCATCAGTTCCTTGATGGACTGTATATGTGCATCCATATGCGTACATGTGTGCATATTCATTTCTGCACCTGCGTTGGGTTTTCTAAGCGAGACATAAAAAGATGATAGAGAAAATAGGACATTTTGTTGACATATCCTATGTGATTTAGTTTTAATAAGTATTCCCAAAACATTTTTCACTTGAGAGGAAAAATGAGAATAGAGGTTTACATTGAGGCAATTTTGAAATATTTAATTAATTTTATATCATGTTTTCGTCTTATCACATAGAGTTAGGCTATATAACATGCTTTTTCTAAACTATGGCAGAGGTTATACATTTTTATAAGAAGTGCTTATTTATTATGAATAAAAAAATATTAATAGTAAGTGGAGTAACAAAATAATAGTAAACAGTACATATAAAAGTGACCGTAATTTTGTGGCATACAACATTTGTTCTAGAAATAAAATCATTTCATTGTTCACCTACAAAGTTATGTGTGTTATACTGACACATACCAGCTGGTGCACCTAGATGCATTTTCATTGTTTTAAAGATGAGCCTTTCTTTAAACAGTTTTGTGTTCATTTTATTTCTTTGTTGTATTATTTTTATCTTTCATAATTAAAAATAATGATAACATTTTAATAGATGTATTCCAGCAGATATATTTTATGCAGGTCTTATCTTACAGTTTTACATCCAATAAAATAACTTCTACTATGACCATCACAATGATTTTTGGTACTGTAGACATCTTGACTCCTACATTTGCAACGAAGTTTTCCCACCTACTAACCAGTATATCAATATCACCATAATTGTATGATTTTTCAAATGATTTTTGTATTCAAAAATTGGTATACAAGTTAGTTGTAAGTAAGTAAAAACTAACTAAAAAGAGAGTATTGCTTTCTTCTGTAAGGGCAATTAAAACTAAAGATATATGCAAGGGGAGAAAAGTTATATTTGAGTTTGAACAGTTGAACAGGCAGGTAAGGTCAAACTTTATGAGAAGCAGGGAAATTGATTGAACCACACGTTGTGGTTTAGGTATAAAGACTTTAAAATAAGATCAAAAGATTAGCCACAAACTCCAACAAGTCCAGTAATGATGCATACTGTGGAAATGCTGGTCCTTATAATTAAGGAAGAGGAGAAACTAAGAAAATTCAAAAGGAAATAATACGAATAACCAATAACTCAGGAAAATTATGCAGAGAACTTAGAAATGTATTGAGTACAGTTAGACCAAATTATAAAGGAAAACGAAGAATAGTAAAGTGAGTAGGGTAAAGGTTCCCCCACACAGATGGGATACTCAAGTTGTATGGTATAGTCAATATAGTACTCGGTGACATTATCACTGCGTACTGATAGGACTGCCCACACTAGCACAACATTCAGGAAGTTGGAAACTCAGTTCGCCGTGACTAGGGTTCGAACGATAGTATCGATACCGAGTAGATATCGATACTCCGGGCTTCGATACCCGATACCCGAGTACTTGATACTCAGACTTGATACTTGGAGTAAAGTACTCATTTTCTCTTCGGTATCGAGTACTTGCAAAATAATTCACTTTTTTTTTAAATCTGAAAACCGGAAATCGAATAACACGAGGCTGTTCTTTGGCTTATGCCTCTCTGCATGGAATGAGCAAACTAAAAAATCGGTTAAACTGAGAGACCATGCCCCGAATGTTTTTTTTATAAATAAATTTTAATTTTTATCGAAAAAATTATTAATAAAAATTATAAGTAACAATTAAAAACTAAATGAATTAAAAACTTGACTGTATACAAGTTTGAAAAAATATAGTATTATTTTTTACCACAAGGTAGCACTGTTAAACAGCTGTTTGAAAAAAAAGCGAAATAGACTACACATAAGTCTGACAAAGATGAATATAATATATATAGATATACTAATGCATAGATTTTTGCAAATTTTTAATAAACGGCTTAACTAATAATCGCGAAATTCAATACGGTTCGTCTCTGGCCCTCAATGAAGCTAATGTCCAAAAATGAAGTCATTTGATTGAGAAATAAAACTTCTATCGTGTATACATACATACATACATACATCCTAACGGACAACCACTAAAAAATCTTTTCAACTTGAATTTTCATTATGCAAAATAATGTTAATATTTTTTATTGTATGGTCATCTTAAAGCTTAGAGTCTCCTCTTTCCAAATATGTATAATTTATTATATTTTGTTGAAACAGATGAGTAGAAATCATCACTTTATCCTTGCAAAACGTCGATTTTTTTTAAAACGAGAATAGAGCACTCCCCGCGCAGCGGATTCGGGGCGTGCAAAAAAAAATGTTTCGACTGACGCTCTTGACTTCACTGGTGACTTTTTGACTTGTGTGTGTTGATGTTGACTCAGTGTTCAAAACGTTCAAAGTGTTGTATTTTTTCTATTTATTAAATAAATTAAAAAATCCGAAGCCGTGTTCCTTCTTCCTTATGTAATAAGTTAAAAGTGAAACGTCTACATATGTAAGTTTATTGTTATTGTAGTCTGTAAGTTTTGTTCTGTATTAATTGTGTTTTATTCAGCTGTAACTGTGTCTGTAACTTTTAAAGTCACGTCACGCACGAGTAATTAATAAAGGAATGAATATGCTGCTATAACCAGTGCAATTCTGTATTATATTTGTGTTGATTACAAACCTTTCTATACTGTTAAAACAAAGGGCTTTTTAAAATTGATGAAAACAATAGCTACACATTATAAAGTTCCATCAGACACTTACATGAAAAAATTGGTGTTTGATAAATATAATGTCTTAAAAAACTAAATATCACTATTGTTTGACGACTCGGAACACTAAGTTTTTTATAAGTAAAATCGTAAAGTAATTTACCTTGCAGCCTAAACCGGCTTTCACCTTTAGAAGGCTTCATCAGAGGCTGCCGTAGGTAGCGCTGTCCGTCTTGTTGTTGGCAACGGGATAGTTTTCCGAAAGATCGATGCTGTGTGTGTGTGGTGAGATGTGTTCAAATAATGCGTGCGATTTGAATTGTGTCTGTTCGTTTAGGATGTTGTTTTTATTTGTTTTTGTGTGTTTGTATATTTCTAATTGTTCTAGAGTGTCTAGTTTTCGGCCTTTTGTGTGTACGTGTAGAATGTTCATGTTATTGTCGATGTTTTTATATGTGCGGTTTGCTTCAATGAGGTGGTTTGCAAACGTGGATTCTGTAGTGGTGTGGAGTGCCTTTGTGTGTTCAGTGTATCTCTGTTTGAAGCTACGTCCTGTCTGGCCTATGTAGAATTTATTGCAATTTGAGCAATTTAGCTTGTATACACCGGGTAGATAAAATTTGTTTTGTGTTTTGTGCGTGCGTTTTGATAGTGTGTGTTCTGTTTTGTTAGTAGTTTTGTAAGCGATTCTGTATCCTGCTTTTTTGAATTTGTGGGCAATTTTTTCAGTTTGTTTGTTGATGTATGTTAGTGTTATGAATTTGTTGTTTTCTGTCTTTGTCTGTTGTTTGTTTTGTGTTTTGTGTAGGAGTTTACTGACTATTGTTCTGTCATATCCATTAGATTCTGCTAGATATTTTATCATGTTTAGTTCGTCTTTGTAGTCTTTTTCATCTAAGGGGATGTTGTTAAGTCTATGTATCATGGTTCTAAAAGCAGCTAGTTTGTGTTGTGTTAGGTGATTGGAGGTGTTGTGTATTAGTGTGTCAGTTGTAGTTGGTTTTCTGTATATACTGAATTTGTGCTTGTGTTCTAGTGTTGTGATGGAAAGGTCTAAGAAGTTTATGGTATTGTTGTGTTCGTATTCGGCAGTGAAGGTTATGTTTTTATGTATTTTGTTTATGTGCGTAAGTAACTGTTCACATTGTCTTTTGTTCCCCCTGTATAGTATTAGAATGTCATCAACGTATCTGTGCCAATATAGTATTTTATGTTTGTGTCTGTCATTGTTTGTGAGTATTTTTGTTTTTTCTAAGTGTTGGAGGAAGACTTCTGCTAGAATGCTGGATATGGGGGAGCCCATGGGTAAGCCATCGTTCTGTGTGTAGTATTTATTGTTATAAGTAAAGTAGTTTTGTTTTGTGATAATGTTCAGAGTTTCTGTTATTTCGTTGATAAGTTCGTCTGGTGTGTTGTTTTGTTTGAGTTTGTTTTGTAGGATGGTGATTGTTTCAGAGATGGGGATGTTTGTGTACAGGTTTTTAATGTCAAAGGAGGCTAATGTAAAATGTAATGAAAAAAGACGCCCTCAACCGCAAAGCACTGACACTACACCTACAAATCTCCAACACATATGGACACAGTTACATGACTGAACTAATACATCACACAAATGAATGGACAAAAAACAAATACATAACATATAGACAAAACACGACAGAAAAATAAAAAACTTGACACCAATCAACACAGATATAATTCCCTCGCACAAATTCTACCCACGTACAGTAAACCTCATGAATGTCACACTCACAAAAAATGAACAAACACTCCTTGATGAAGGCCTAAAACATAACATACATTACAAACATAACAACCAAACACTAACAAAGCTCATAATTGACACAGAAACAAATATACAAAACACAGCACCAGAACATCAAGACACTCTAAGACATAATATAAACAACATAATAGAGTACATAAGACACCCGACAACAACAACCACAACTCAGAAATACACACAGCCATTAAACTGAGGGAAAAGGCACACAAACACAACATCACATTTGTAAAAGCAGACAAAGGCAACACGACTGTAATTATCCCCACAGACAACCTACACAAAAAAGTACAAAACTTCATGGAACAGAACAATATCACAGAACTAAAACACGACCCCACCAACAGATACCAAACTCAGTAAAACAACTAGTCAACAAAGCCAAACACATAATGACACATATACAAAAGCCCTACATGAAACAAATCCGACCATCAGCACCTACCCTCCAAGCGCTTCCCAAAATCCATAAAGAAGACATTCCGATCTGCCCCATTATCAACTACCGTAATGCCCCTGCACACAAACTCGCAAAATATCTAGACAAAATTATTAGACAACACACACAAATAGACAACAACATTGCAGTAAAAAACAACACTGACCTAGTAACAAAAATAAAAGACATACACATCCTCCGTAATGCCACATTAGCCTCCTTTGACATTAAAAACCTGTACACAAACATCCCCATCTCTGAAACAATCACCATCCTACAAAACAAACTCAAACAAAACAACACACCAGACGAACTTATCAACGAAATAACAGAAACTCTGAACATTATCACAAAACAAAACTACTTTACTTATAACAATAAATACTACACACAGAACGATGGCTTACCCATGGGCTCCCCCATATCCAGCATTCTAGCAGAAGTCTTCCTCCAACACTTAGAAAAAACAAAAATACTCACAAACAATGACAGACACAAACATAAAATACTATATTGGCACAGATACGTTGATGACATTCTAATACTATACAGGGGGAACAAAAGACAATGTGAACAGTTACTTACGCACATAAACAAAATACATAAAAACATAACCTTCACTGCCGAATACGAACACAACAATACCATAAACTTCTTAGACCTTTCCATCACAACACTAGAACACAAGCACAAATTCAGTATATACAGAAAACCAACTACAACTGACACACTAATACACAACACCTCCAATCACCTAACACAACACAAACTAGCTGCTTTTAGAACCATGATACATAGACTTAACAACATCCCATTAGATGAAAAAGACTACAAAGACGAACTAAACACGATAAAATATCTAGCAGAATCTAATGGATATGACAGAACAATAGTCAGTAAACTCCTACACAAAACACAAAACAAACAACAGACAAAGACAGAAAACAACAAATTCATAACACTATCATACATCAACAAACAAACTGAAAAAATTGCCCACAAATTCAAAAAAGCAGGATACAGAATCGCTTACAAAACTACTAACAAAACAGAACACACACTATCAAAACGCACGCACAAAACACAAAACAAATTTGATCTACCCGGTGTATACAAGCTAAATTGTTCAAATTGCAATAAATTCTACATAGGCCAGACAGGACGTAGCTTCAAACAGAGATACATTGAACACACAAAGGCACTCCACACCACTACAGAATCCACGTTTGCAAACCACCTCATTGTAGCAAACCGCACATATAAAAACATCGACAATAACATGAACATTCTACACGTACACACAAAAGGCCGAAAACTAGACACTCTAGAACAATTAGAAATATACAAACACACAAAAACAAATAAAAACAACATCCTAAACGAACAGACACAATTCAAATCACACGCATTATTTGAACACATCTCACCATACACACACAGCATCGATCTTTCGGAAAACTATCCCGTTGCCAACAACAAGACGGACAGCGCTACCTACGGCAGCCTCTGATGAAGCCTTCTAAAGGTGAAAGCCGGTTTAGGCTGGAAGGTAAATCTTTACGATTTTACTTATAAAAAACTTAGTGTTCCGAGTCGTCAAACAATAGTGATATTTAGTTAAGTAACGGACACGTCATGGACAACGAAATCCAAGTTCTTAAAAAACCTATTGCAGGAGAAACTTAAGAATCAGGAAGGATTTTGTGTGACTTGTGATATATGGACGGAAACTATGACAATGACAAGCTTTCTGGGAACAACATTACATTATCTTGAAGGTACAAGCCTAAAGACCGCATACATTGCTAACGTTCCTCTGCATGAGCGACACTCGGCAGAATATATTTCAGAAAAGCTTTCATAGGTATTCAATGACTGGAATATAGAGAAAACTAATATAATGGCTATTCTCACTGATAATGTTGCAAACATGGTAGCTGCTGTCAGAAACCTTTTTGAGAGTTCTGGGAAACATCTACTTTGTTTCGCACACACCATTAATCTAATTGTTGACAAAATGTTGTGTGAGGGGATACACGAAACTTTGTTGACAAAGTAAGAGAAATTGTGAAATATTTCAAAAAAAGTGTTATGGCCACAGATGAGTTGAAAAAAGTGCAGTGTCCACCAGGAAATGAGACAACTGCACCTAAAAAGCTGATAATGGATGTTAAGACTAGATGAAATTTGACTTTCTATATGATTGAGCGATTTATTGAATTAGCTCCCATTATTTCGCCTCTTTTGTTAAAAGATCATACAGCTCCACCCATGCTTTCAGCAACAGAATTAAAAGACCTCCAAGGAATAATGCTGCTTTTGAAACCATTCGAATATCTAACCCGAGAAGTGTCCGGAGAGAACTATGTCACAATTTCTAAAGTGATACCTTTAATCAATTGTTTGACTGCACAGGTGACATCACTGCAGCTCAATTCAACTTTGTGTCTGGAAGCAAAAAGGGTTCTTCTGGAACAAATTCACTGACGTTTTGGTGCAATTGAAAAAAAATCATTTATTGGCTGTGAGTACAATCCTTGACCCAAGGTTTAAAAATTTACATTGTAAGAATGGAGAAGCATGTGCCAGTACTATGAGCCTTCTTCATAGGACAATTTCAGAGAGTTCTCTCCTCTCTCTCCTATGGCGCTACAGCCCAAGTCGGGCCCTGGCCTCCACCAATCTCCGCCTCCAATCCACTCTATCCACTGCAACCCTCCTCCAGTTTCTTATCCCCATGTCTCTCGCGTCCTCTGCAACGCCATCTTCCCACCTCTTCCTCGGTCTACCTCTAGGTCTCGTTCCCTCCCATGTACCCAGCAAAGCCCTCTTAGGGTTCCTGCCACCCTCCATTCTCATAACATGTCCGGCCCAACGCAATCTTTGAATTCTTATAAATTTTGAGACTGGTATCTCTTTATATATTTGATACAGTTCGTTGTTGTATCTCAGTATCCATGAGCCATTTTCTTGTATTGGGCCTATAATGTGTCTGAGGATTTTCCTTTCAAAGGTGTCTACTATGTCGACTGTTTTCTGTGTGATTGCCCATGCCTCACACCCGTAGCATAGCACCGGTCTGATGACAGTCCTATATATTTTCATTTTTGTTTCCCTGTGCACATCCCCAGACCTAAATGATGGCAGCAATGCGAAGTACGCCTAGTTAGCCATGGTGGTCCGTCTTTGGATCTCCGGCTCCTCTGATCCAGTCTTTGCTAGATTCACTCCGAGATACGTGAAATTGTCCACCACCTCAATTGTGTCCTCCTCTATCTCGATGTTGTTATGAACCTGGTCCCTTCTTGTTTGGATAAGCATTTTTGTTTTATCCATATTTATGGCTAGCCCAACTTCCTTGGCTTTGTTTTTAAGCTCTATAAATATTTCTTTAGCTGCCGTGATCCGTCTTGACATGATGTTAATGTCATCTGCATATGCGGCTATCTGTACAGTTTTATTTGTTAACAGATTGGAGCTATTTATTGATAAGCCTCTAATTACATATTCCAATGCAATATTAAATAGTGTTGGGGCCAACCCATCTCCCTGCTTTCAGAGAGTTCTACCTCCAAAAATATCTCCTCCGAATCTGATACAGATAGTGTTACCGGGGAATACAATTTTTGGAAGGAGCATAAAGAACTAGCTCATAAAAAAGGGAGAAAGGCTAAAGGGGGTCTACATGACGAACTTTTGCTTTATATTAAAAATCCTGTCACCCCTTTAAATCAAATCCTCTCTAAACGTGGAAAGATTTAAAAGAAATATTCCCTGGATTATATTGACAATTCCGTCGGCATGCCATGATTGTTGCCTCATCCGTACCAGCAGAACGGTTATTTTCCAAAGCTGGTGCTACAGTTACACAGGAGAGGAATCGTCACAAACCTAAGAGACTGAATGAATTACTACTCTTATCAGGCTGGCCAGAAGAAGAATGGTTTTAAGTTTAATGGAGTAATACAATAATTTGTAATAAAACAATATTCATTCTCGATGTTACGTCGTGATTAACAATTTGTAATAAAACGATTTTGATTCTCAATGGTATGTTTTGTTTTTGCTTAACAATTTCTAATAAAACGATGTTGATTCTCGATGTTATATGTTTTCCTGTTTGTTTTTCGACACACTATATCCAAAGTGCAGAATCGATACTAAAACGTTACGAGTTTAAATAAATATTAAAAATTTAGAAATCTGTGCCTATTAATAAGCGGCAACTAAATCTTTACTTGCTTTTTAAAATGAAAAAAAATTTTAATTTGTACCACTTACCTTCTTCGCGAATTACCAGGGTGTCGTCTGATGTACTTAGGCAGAGAAAAACAACAGGCAATGCAATGACAAACATATTTTGCAAGCACAATAAAAATGGTATTTTATTTGTTTCCTGACATTCTTCTGTTTACTTTCTTTTACTTTACTTAATATTCATTTTCGACTCAAACTACTACTGTTATTTTTCTTAAAGAATTACAAGAACTTGGAATTATTTTTACATGACCAATACACTAAAATAACTAGTTGCAACTTAAAAAACTGACAAACTACTTAACTAAACTACTAAGACGACCCAGTTTGCCATGCTCACACATTCATACTGTAAAATTCCCCATAATTTAGTTATAACCCCTTTTTTATAAATTTTAAAATTAATTGATTAATTTAATTTTGAGTCGACTACTTAACCCGCGTCCTTCTGATGACCACGTGCTGCATCTCGTATGTGTATGAATGTTTCGTTTATTTGTCACATTTCTCGATTTTGCTGTCCACTCCGCTAACTTCGTCTAAACTGTCGGATTTAACTGTTTCTCTTCAAACTTTCTGTTACACTTCGGAATATGTTAAAATACAAAATTTAAAGTTCGCGAACTGCGTAACTTGTCCCGGCCGGGAACGGGTGATTTCGTCGACTTAGTGACGCTACAGGTGCGGTGGTCAAAAAAAAACATTTCCGTCAGCTCGCGCTGTGATTGGCTGCGGCTCTTACATGGCCGGTTCCGGTGATCGACTTTGGTGTCGAGAGTACAGATAGCGGCACACGAGCGCACACTCACTGCCACATTCCATTGTAGTTGGGTGTCAGTCACGAAGTTTTTGTTACTTCTCCCCAACGGAGGATACACGCATGTGCGCATAGGCTTACATTCCAACGCTGTTATCGTTTGTGTACTAGGCACAGCCCGGTACTGGATTGTATACAGGGTGTCCAACAAACATGTCTGAGTTACCGTAAAGGGCGTCCAAACCGATCAGTCCCCAATAATTGATAAATTGAAAATAAAAAATATATACCGTTCAAAATAGCCCCATTACAATACCCCCCCCCCCAATGAGAGATCTTCTGCCGAGATAGAAGAAATCTCATTGCTAAAACCCCTAAGAGGACCGGTGAGGATATGGGGGCCAACAACCCCCCATTTGTTCTTATACATCATGGGTAAACAACCCCCCTGGCTCGGCGACTATGGCCGCATCTGAATGAGATCACTGGACTTCTCTCTACGAGATCCCAACACCATAAAATCGAACAGACACGCACCACAGCGCACCTAACATGCTATCCCAAAATCCAAATCCCTGGTCTTATATCATGCCACATCCTCAACCGATATGTTTCCCCTTTTCATGCACACTGGACGCCTTTGGCAAATACTGGGTGCGTACATATACTTTAATACATACCAATAAACTTTATTTTCAAATTTGAAAGTTTTAAAACTAAAATTAAAACCAGATTTATATTACCATTAATCTCAAAAATCAAAATCTTTTATGAGTTTTCTTCATTACTCTCAATAATCAGAAAAATAAATTGAACATCTAATTAAAACATGAACTCACTTATCTTAACCTTTGATTATACCTACATACCAAATAATATAATTCACTAAACAATAATAGTAATACACCTTAACAATAATGCACTTGACAATTTAAACCTCAATTAGATGGCAAGCACAAAAAATCAAATTTTTTTTTCCAACAAAATTTAAATTTATTAAAATATTATTTTTCTAAATATTGTAGAAAATTTAAAATTATTTGCATCAATTAAACAGCAAAATGGGCATTACTTCATTGCCAAAACAGGTCTAGTATATAACATCACCCATCAGCTGATCAAACTGGGTCAAGTCAAGAACCTTGACCTACATAAGTTATACATAAGTTACATCAGAAAATACATTGAACCTCTTTAAAATTCTATCTTTAAACACAAAACATAATAAAATAAGACGTTTAAAATTAACAAAGTATTAATACAATTAACAATAAAATTGACATTTAAATTACTCAAGATTACACCTTTTACAACTTTACCTTTTCAAATTCTACTAAAATTGTCACTTGTTTCAATCAAAATTTTATATTTTCACTATGAATCCCTTTTCTTTACTATTCTCAATCTCCATTAGTTTGGGGGATATAACTATTCATAATAGCTTGATTTACCACTTGGCATTTATACATATATAATCTTTACCTCTTTGACTCTAATATCACTAACAACTTTAACTAACATGACACCCATCTCTATCAAAACATCTATCAAACAATCTCTAAACCCAACTTACTACTAAACTCAATCCGCATCATTCTGTCATTATAAAAAAAAAATACTCTCTAACCCTTTGTACTTAGGATGTGTGTCCCCCCCCAAAAGCTCATACCCTTAATCTGGTTCCTGGATTCTACCTAAGGCAACCCCTTCCGGCGCTAAACGGTCCCTTCCCGTCCCAACCCTTTTGTTGCGGACTCCTACCACACTATCCCCTCTTACAAAATTACCATCCCCTAACTACCATTCTCATTACCTCACTTCAACTACAACACAATATCATCATTTACTTATTACCTCAATATATCAATCAATACTCTACATATATTCCCCATAACTACTATGTCACTATCAATACTTCTCAAACTCTACATTACGTTATTCACAACAATTTTATTCATCTCTATCACCACTTTAAACTCAACTTGGACTGATCTCCATGTCCCAACAAAATATTAATCACCCAAAATTTACCTTTTATTAGTTTTCACAAATCATTTAAAATTCTCAACTATATCAAATTATTCTCATCATTTAAAATAAAATCTTTAACACATTAAAAACATTAGTTACCCTGGAAATTAGCAAACAATTTATAAGTGACATTCTACAGCGGATCAGCTGATTTTCTTAGCAAGGTGAATGACCTTACTACAAACACATTTCAAAATCATACAAATTACATGAAATACATATTTTTATCAATCCTTATATCTAACATACTACACATCATTGTTTCCCCTTTTTCTGACTCTGGTACAATTAGGTAAACCACCTGCCGGTCGGTTTAGGTATGTACTTTGTTATAACCACATTTCAAAATTATATAGATTACCTATTTCTTTAATCCCTATATTCCTAACACAATAAAATAAAACATTTATGAGACAGAATAAACATAGTATAATAAACATATGAACATCTATTTATCAAATCGTACTACGAGCGTTTAGTTAGTGCAAAAATGAGTTATCATCTTTAAGTTATAAAATTTAAATTCGTTGCTCACCTGAGCAACCCCCCAAACCACACACACTATTGTTTTGTTCTGTTGGACTGTAGTGCCCATGTGCGTCCACAAGGACTGCATAGTTGGAGGAATTGACCATCTCCTTGTCCTTGCTTCGGCGTTACGTTTGAAGGGTTTAGATATCAACATATCTTTGTTATATAGTTATACACCCTTAATGCGGGTCTACCACCTGGCTTCGCTGTCCCTACTCGGACAGAGTGGCAGCCGCTGTTCCATAGTTTCCGGGATTTCCCCTAGTTTCACCCCCCAATAATTTCTAGTATCAACCAATTTCAAGCCAGCTATGGTCAAGGGACTTAAATTATGGCCATAGCTGACCGCTAGCCAAAACCACGATTAGTGCTGGTAAGGCAGTAATTGCCCGAAAAGTTGGGGAAATCATCTTTACCTTCAGGCATGTTACACTCATCATTAATCTGCACAGCACGGCTATTTATCAATATACAATATAGAATTGTAAAAAAGGTGTGCCATGCATTTTCACCCTTTCGGCCTCCGATGGAGGTAATACTCTCTATTACCCCCAACACTTTCCGCTATCTACTGTGGCACATGCCACCACAGCGATAGCACCCTAATAGCTAAACTAAATCTTTCTACATTTGCAGTTTCTACCCTCCATTATTATACCACTTCTATAAGCACCACTCTACCCCCCAAAATTACCCACATATCTTGTATGATAACAAGTTTTTTTTTTATTTAACACATTTTTTCACAGACACCTTTGCAAGTCCAAACTTTTTCTCTATGACCAAAATAGGCACTACAACAATGGATTATCTTACAACTTTACCTTAAAAGTACAATACATTTTGTTTTCTGAAGGAAAACAACTTCTTGAAAAGTTAAGAATTTAAGTTACCTAATTTCGGTTGTTTCATTCTGAAATTTTCCAATTTCAATTTCTAGAACAACCTACTGTAGTCCGTGGAAATTTTTTTTTTTTTTTTTTTAATACCTTACCTTTCCACGAAACTAGGGGTCCCCCTCCCCGTTCAATGATAATGTTAAATTTCTAGTTTACACCAATTTGTGGACTCAGACCGTTGTTGATTTTACCCTTTGCGGGGCTACCGTCAACCATGGTCTGCCTCCAGAATGCCAAAAACCACGATCAGAGGTGGTGAATCTGTGACCGCCCGAAAATGGGGGAGGATCCCTTCTACTTTTAAAATACCATAACGTGTGTATAAATAATAATAAAATATTATCATAATAAAATATAAAAATGTCTGTTTGTGTATGAAAATTTTAATACTCACAAAAATATCTATCATCACTCAGCTAGATAATACTTTTTTAATTGGGTCACATTATAAGTTCCTTTTATTTCTCAAGTTTGCAAATCTACTAGAACATAAGCATTCTCCATTTTCACTTGGCTAACCTCATATGGACCGTCATACAATAGGAAGAATTTTTTAATTTCTTTGTCCAACGCTGATGATTGAGCGTGATTTTTTATTAATACTAGTTGCCCTACCTCGTATTGTATGGGTGTTAAATTCCGGTCATGTCTCCGTTTCCGCTGTTCGGCCTTACTCAGCAGGCGCTCCCTAGCGATTACCAATTTCCTAACATGTGGTATTTCCGTCCGGGTTGGAAATTTTACTAGCTCTTCTAATATGCGTGACGGCCTTCTCTGAAACATTAACTCACATGGGCTGTAACTAGTGGATTCATGTAAACTGTTGTTAATATACCCTTCCATCTTGCCCACAAAAGTAGCCCACAAAGAATGTTTTTTATGGCAAAAGGTCCTAAACATTCTCCCTAACTCCCACATAACACGTTCACTTGGATTTGACTGTGGATGATACACTGATGTATGTTTAATTAAAATATTTTCCCAACCTAAAGTTTCCCGCCAGGTGTTGATGGTGAACTGCGAACCATGATCTGATAATACTATTTTAGGCTTACCTACTTCAATAAGGTATTCATTTACTATCTTCCTAGCCAATACTGATGAGGTTGCCTTTTTAATCGGGTACAATTTTACAAATTTGGTAAAAACATCTAACACAACAAATAAATAATTTACCCCTCCACGACCTTTGGGTAAGGGGCCATATAAATCAACGGCAACTAATGCTAAAGGACTGTCCGGCATTACATGCTGCATTAAACCCTCCTGTTTACGATTGTTTACTTTAGCTTTCTGACAAATTTCGCATGTTTGTAATATTTTACGCACCGTTCTTTCCATATTATATAATTTACATGACTCTTTTAATATGTCACTACATTTCTTGGGGCCTATATGACCATACCTTAGATGGAAATCTCTCACTACTTCAGGTATTATAACTTTAGGGATGCACACCTTCCAATCATCTCCCTGTTCATGTGCCCGGTGAAATAAGTGTTTATTAAACAAACTAAAATGTTTCTCCCACTTGTGAGGTACGTTGGGTATTTGACTCAAAGCTAATATTATTTTATTAAGTTCGGTGTCTCTTTCTTGTTCTGTTGCTAAGTTACTTATTAATTTTTTCAAATTTACTTCCCCCACTTCTTTTACTATAAATATTTTATATGTATTTGCTATGTCTACTTCGGTATTAATTATCAAAATCTGTTCTGGATAGGACATCAGCTACTATATTTTCTTTACCCTTAAAATACTCAATTGTTAAGTCATATTCTTGCAATATTAGCATCCACCGCACTAACCTACCATGTGTTAATTTACAGTTCTTTAAAAATGTTACAGCTTGATGGTCAGATCTTATGATTACCTTATTTCCTAATAAGTACGTTCTGAACTTTCTACAGGCGAAAACTATTGATAACGCCTCCTTCTCCGTCGTAGTATAGTTCTTTTCACTGGTTAATAGAGATCTACTTGCAAAAGCTACTACTTTGTGGTTACCACTCCCATCTAACTGAAACAACTCTACTCCCAAGGCAATGTCTGACGCGTCTGTGTGTATATAAAATGGTTCTGAAAAATTAGGATGAGCTAATATAACTGTGTTTAAGAATTTATTCTTTATCAGCTCGAATATATTTTGCTCTTTTAAATTCCACTGCCATTGATTGTCTTTATTTAATAAATGTCCCAATTGTACTGTTAAATATGAATATTTATCTACAAATTGCCTATAATAATTGCACAAACCTAAAAAACTTTGCAACTGTTTAACATTTTTTGGTATCAGAAAATTTTGTATTATTTCTACTTTTTTAGGGTCTGTACTGATACCCCTTGCTGAAATTATATGTCCTAAAAAATTAACTTGTTCTTTCAAAAATTCTGACTTCTTAAATTTAACTGTTATGCCATATTCATGCAGTCTACTTAGTACCCTATCTAACCTTTCACAGTGTGTATCAATGTCTGGTGACGTAATTACTATATCGTCTACATAAACGGTTGTGAATTCTAAAATCTCTCTCCCTAACACATAATCCAGGCATTTGATAAAAATTGAAACACTTACGTTGAGTCCAAAAGGTAGCCTTCGAAATTGGTAATTCCTACCGTTGTATAGAAAGGCCACATACTGTCGAGACTCCTCTTCCAGCTCTATCTGCCAGTAGCCTGCAGTCAAGTCCAAGGTGGTGATGTATTTGGTCCCACTAAAACGTTGCAGAATTTCACTTACTGGTTCTGGTGATTCTCTGTCTGGAACAATTATTCTGTTCACTTGTCTTGCGTCTAAACATAATCTTATCGATAAATCTTTCTTTGTCACCACTACTAAAGGGTTGGAATATGGTGAGGTAGATTTTTCTATTATACCTTCCCTCAACATTTTATTTATTTCCTCCTGTACTAAACCCCTCTTGGAGTATGGTACCGGATAGGTTTAGGTGCAAAGGGTGTTTTTTCTTTAACGTCTAATTTACCCTTAAAATTCTTTACTAAACCGGGTTCGTCTGAAAAAACTGATTTATTTTTGTTTATTATTAGTACTATTTTTTCTCTGTCTTGGTAGCTAAATTCCCCATCTTGATATAGGATTTTATTCATTTTCTCCTCCCAATTATTTTCATTTTCAAATAATTCATTACTATTTACTCTCAAGTTACAGTAATTGATCATTAAAGGCCTACACTCATTTATGTCATTGTCAGAAATTAAAATTCCCTTACTAATTATTTTTAAAGCTTTCATTCCTACAGTTTTCTTTTGTATGAATGGTATTTCAATTATATTATTATTATTGTTTAATTTCATAGTCTGTGTGTAATAGTTTAACTCTACTTTGAAATTATTTAAAAAATCATTACCTATTATAGCTCCCATATTTAATCCTGGAATAACTAAGAAAGGTACATTTATTGTGTTCTCATTTACTTTTAATTTTAGCATTATTTGTTTAGTTACTTTTTTACTGCGAACACCCGTTACTCCTATAACACTAATTCCCAATACTGGTAATTGTGGAATTATCTCTGTAGTCTGATTTTTGATTTTTTCAAACATTCTATCGTCTATAGCAGTCAGTTCACTCCCTGAATCTACTAGAAAAATGTATTTAGAATCAAACACTTCGGCTTCAAATTCTGCCATCCCAAAAGCATTACTACTCTCTCCCGCTTCTTCGTCGGATAGATCATTATGTATATTGGTAATTAGTGACCCTATTGTTAGGTGATTACTAGACGGCTGGGGGCTTTCTTTTTCAACCGCCCTGATTAGTTTAACGGTATTGAATGTGGTGGTTCACTGTAAACCCCCCCTACTGTTTTGATTATGAGCTGGTGCTTCCACGCCCCGAGTTTCGTTTGGGTTACTAACATATCCCTCTCTCCCTCTATGATTAAAATTTCCTGACACTCCCCGATTACTAGTGAAACCTCGCCCTCTATGATTCCCTCTAAACTGATCTAAACCCCTGTTATAATTCTCCACTCTCCCTCGGGCACTCTCCCTTGGAACCTGACACCGGTAACATTGATTCCGCGACCCATTATAATTACTAGCTCCACAACTAGGGTTTGGACACAACCACGCCCCCTCCCCTGATCTACTCACATTACTAATAAAATGGTCTGGTTGTCTTATTTCAGTATTTATTTGATTCGATTCATTAATTCTAAACTGGTATTTATTATCGTCTTCCTCTTTCATACTCTGGTATGCTTCTAGTATTTTTTCTAATTCTGCAATATTAGCAAAATCCCGGGTTCTGATTGTGGACCGTATGTCCTTAGGTAAATGTTTACTAATGTATCTTATAAAAGATGAAAGAGGCATTGGTGGTTCTAAATATTTAACCTGACTGTATAGTCTCGTCACATACGATGTAATACTCATGTTTTTTATATTAAAATTTCCCCATCCCATTATGGTACTACGTAACCCCTCTTGTTTCTCTTCTGACCAGTACTTATTTCTAAATGCTTGCTCAAACTCATTAAAATCTACCCAGTTATCGTTATGAGCATCCGCCCATATTTTACATCCCCTTTAAAGTACTTTAAAATTCTTACTAATTTAATCTCCCAACTTTCTTGGTTATATTTATTAAAACTTTTTATAGAGTTCAAAAATTGTATGGGGTTCACTCCCCTACTTTCATTACTAAAGTACCCTAATTCTACTTCCACATTCACTCTCTCACTGACATTGGTTAATTTCTGATTAATGGTTACACTCAAGTCTTCTCTGACTTTAATTATTTCACGCTCATGTTCTACTTGTTTATTTTTTAAACTAGTTACATTAATTTTAATTGCATCAACTTGTTCAAAGTTACTTCTGAATTCATCATTTATATTTTCTTGTATTTCATTTGCTCGTTTGATTTGTTCACACTCATTAATTATACATTGAACATTACTGTCAATTTTGTCATTTTGCTTTTTAATTTTATCATTCAATTTACTTGTCAATGTGTCAAATTTTTTATTTGTCTCTAACATTTTCTCTTTTTGTTTTTCGTTAATTATTTTTATCTCGTTTTTCATTTCTGTTTGTATCTTATTTATATCACTAGTCAGTTCATCTCTCACTCCAACAATAGTCTCACTCATACTTTCCAATCGGCTATTCATATTTACATCACTCATTTTTAGTTCGCTTCTTATTTTCGCAAACTCGTTATTCATTTCTACTTTTACTACATTTATTTCTGATTTGATTTCAGATTTTAAATTATTATTTTCTGATTTCATTTTCTCGTCTTGTTTGTCAAGTTTATCATTTACTATGTTTATTTCTAATTTGACTTCCATTCTAAACTCATTCAAATTATCATTATTCTTTTTCATTACTTCCATAATCAACGCTAATTGATTAAATATATCTACACTATTGCTTTTGCTACTCTTAGCATCTGCTGTCTCACTTGTTATTTCGTCTTTTGTATTGTCGGTGTCGTTTACGTGCTCGTCAATATTTGTCGATACTAAACTGTCCTGTGTCACATTTAAATTTATATTTACTTCTTCACCTTCACACAAAGTTGTATTCTTATTTCCCTCTGCCATTTTCGACCAGTTTGTAAACTAACTTAAATTTTTTAATTTACAAAGTCACTGTTAGACGGGCGCCATTTAAAACGTTACGAGTTTAAATAAATATTAAAAATTTAGAAATCTGTGCCTATTAATAAGCGGCAACTGAATCTTTACTTGTTTTTTAAAATGAACAAAAATTTAAATTTGTACCACTTACCTTCTTCGCGAATTACCAGGGTGTCGTCTGATGTACTTAGGCAGAGAAAAACAACAGGCAATGCAATGACAAACACATATTTTGCAAGCACAATAAAAATGGTATTTTATTTGTTTCCTGACATTCTTCTGTTTACTTTCTTTTACTTTACTTAATATTCATTTTCGACTCAAACTACTACTATTATTTTTCTTAAAGAATTACAAGAACTTGGAATTATTTTTACATGACCAATACACTAAAATAACTAGTTGCAACTTAAAAAACTGACAAACTACTTAACTAAACTACTAAGACGACCCAGTTTGCCATGCTCACACATTCATACTGTAAAATTCCCCATAATTTAGTTATAACCCCTTTTTTATAAATTTTAAAATTAATTGATTAATTTAATTTTGAGTCGACTACTTAACCCACGTCCTTCTGATGACCACGTGCTGCATCTCGTATGTGTATGAATGTTTCGCTTATTTGTCACATTTCTCGATTTTGCTGTCCACTCCGCTAACTTCGTCTAAACTGTCGGATTTAACTGTTTCTCTTCAAACTTTCTGTTACACTTCGGAATATGCTAAAATACAAAATTTAAAGTTCGCGAACTGCGTAACTTGTCCCGGCCGGGAACGGGTGATTTCGTCGACTTAGTGACGCTACAGGTGCGTTGGTAAAAAAAAAACATTTCCGTCAGCTCCGCTGTGATTTGCTGCGGCTCTTACATGGCCGGTTCCGGTGATCGACTTTGGTGTCGAAAGTACAGATAGCGGCACACGAGCGCACACTCACTGCCATATTCCATTGTAGTTGGGCGTCAGTCACGAAGTTTTTGTTACTTCTCCCCAACGGAGGATACACGCATGTGCGCATAGGCTTACATTCCAACGCTGTTATCGTTTGTGTACTAGGCACAGCCCGGTACTGGATTGTATACAGGGTGTCCAACAAACATGTCTGAGTTACCGTAAAGGGTGTCCAAACCGATCAGTCCCCAATAATTGATAAATTGAAAATAAAAAATATATACCGTTCAAAATAGCCCCATTACAATACCCAAAAAGTATCGACACCAAACTCTCGAGAATCGAGTACGTTTTTTTTGTTTCAAGTAAAGTATAACTTATTTCTAAAAAGAAACAAATGTACTCGATACTGAGTAGTATCGATACTTCGGGGTTGATACTTTTTGGGTATCGATACCGTGGTGTCTGATACCATATGAGTACTTGGTATCGATACCCAAGTACTTTGAACCCTAGCCGTGACTCATACGTGATATGCTGAGTGCTATACCGTCCCAACCAAATCACATATAGACCGTATTATTAAGTGTAGTGAATCAACATGAGCCAAATGTAACATGTAATAGACTTTGTAAAAGAAAATACATTCTCTATGATTGCCGGCATCCCATGTATAGGGCTCGCGTGCAAAGGACAGAAAGTGGAAAGAGTTTGCTGTGATAGTGGACACAGATTGTGTATAAAGTTTTTAATATAATTTAATTATTCCAACAACCAAACATTCTAATGAAAATAGTTTTAGACAAGAATATTCTCAACAAACCACTCTCTGATAGCATAACTGACATTTATTGCCCATGCCAGGCGCAAACGTTGGATAGGAAACATTTCTGCTCATAATGTTTCTTGTTATAATAATTTTTCCCTCTATTTTATTCGTTTTTATTCACAATAATAAGTGATTTTTCTTTATCTTCAAGCCAACTGGTAATCGATCCACTAGAGAAATTGATAAACTGTTTGGAGATACAATTTCTGATTGCTCTCAGACTTTCATCAAAACTTTTAGTAGTTATTTTGGAATACAAGTAAAATTGTTTTTTCATCATTTAAGAGCTGGGCAATCATTGTATAAAATTCTCTCTGTTCCTCTCTTTAACGTTTATTCCATGGACCCAAACAATCCGTCTTTTTCTACTAAAATGATAAATAAAAACAAAAATTAATAAACAATAATAATAAATAAAATTAACAAAAGCACTGATTTGTATTTCAAAAAAGATTTTCTTTTACGTATAAGTACTTATTAAATTGTAAAATTTATTATTCTATCGAGAAAAAAACATGTTCAAAGTTAGTCCAAGTTAAGTACTTATGCCGGTTGATTTCCTTTTTTATCAACAGTGACTAACAAAAGTAGAACTTCTTTCTAAAAAGACAAATTCATGACTACCTACTGCGTGGTATACTGAGCTCGCTTGGTAGACCGAAATACCAAGGTGATATTCTGAGTAAAAAATGATACTCAGTTCCTCGGTATACCGCACATGTGTGGTGGCTTTCATTTACAGTAATGTAATAAGATACGTCGTCCCGACTTGGGTATGGGGGATCCTTAAAGATAATGGAATACTGAAATTTTAAAATTATGGAAAACAAGATAGAGGTTTATTGCAACTAGATTCTTTCATGAAATGGCAGTGACTTTGTTGAGTGTGATCATATATCTATAGAGGAAGGTTAGCCAATAAGTTAATTTGAGAAAATTTCTGCTACGAGTTGTAAAAAACAAATTTAGTTATACTAAATTGAAAGATTTACTAAGTACAGTTTCATAAAGATATTTCAACACAAGTATTGTCTGACATAATGGAAAAGGAAATTTGCTGTTCTAATTAGTAGTTAATAAACATGTACATACAGCTTCATATGGTCACCATCATATAGGTTCTTTCAGTGTGAGTCATTATAAAGATAATAATAAGTTGCAAAATTTATTGCAAATACAGAAATTTTTCAAGTCCTAAAAATTTTTAAATACTTCTTTAGTAGACTTGAGTTACCTGGATGTTTGCAGCTCATTGAGCAGGGAGAGAAAGATTCCATTTTGCACATTTCCAAACAAACTGGAAATTTTTATGTATTTAGCGTGAGTGCAAGTGCAGTAGTATTATATATTTCTTTTTACTGTTTACCCTTTTAGTATCACTGTTTATTAAATAGTGTTAAATACAATTACTGTTTTTCTAGCAACATACCTTTTATACATGAAGTTACTATAGTGGTTGTTAAAAAAGTTAGTAGATTGTCTGTGGTTTTGGGTTAAGTGTGAATCTCATCCCCTCCATTTTCCTGAATAAACAGGACTGAGTGTACTTGTGAAACAGTGGTCATACAGAAAGTGAATATGACCAACAATAAATACACAAATTAGCATCTGAAATGTGCTCCAAAGTCTATGTCCTGACACCTTCGTATTAATAGTAATAACACTTGTATTCATAATAATGGTAGTGATAATCATGTTAATTTTAATGTTAATAACATTATGACTGGTGAGTAAAAACTAAATTTGATAACAAACCAATATTCAGTTTGCCTAATTGGTATATAACAGTTACTTGACTAATTGTTCAGCTTCAGCAGATTGTTGATGTCATATGTTGCTTCAGAAGCTTCATAATTAAAACTTGGCAACACCATTGCATATAACAGCCTACTTGTACTTTCAATATGTATAAAAATAAATTTGTGATGTTATTCAATTTGTTTCTTCTGCAAGTATTTTTTTGTTTAACGCCTAAAAATTTGTATATTGTAATATGTGACAGAATGAGAAAGGTCCAATAAGTAAGTAGGCCCAATATAAAACCACACTTAATGGTATAATTTACCTAACATTATCAGGCAAACAAACAAAGTAAAAAGCCCCTGAAGGAAACAGAAGTACAATGCAATGTCTTATAATAATGTATAATGTATTTTAATTAATAAGAAAATGACTGTATATAATGTTTAAGTGTAACCAGGACAATCAGTGTCGAAGTGAAAAAATAAGTGAGAGATGATAATTGTTAATCACACAGACAGGACTGTGAAGATTAATGGCAATTTTTGAGTGTACATAAATGTAATCACAACAAACACAAAACAAATGTGTAAATGAACAAATTAATATATAAAGTGTTTAGATGGTAATAGTATTTATTTTAAGTCATGTTCTAATGTTAGTAGAATACTTCTAAGCTTTAATATTAGTTGCTGATTTTCCCTATTTCTTTTTATCATTTAATGTTTATTCAAGGAAAGGCTATCAGTTGTATTAATACAAATAATGTATAATAACTTATTCATAGGAGTAAGAATTATGTGATATTAACGTGAAATAATATTGAATGACAGATCATAATGGACTGACAAAAAAATATTATTAATGTTAAACAGTTGTTGGAAAGTTAGTTTATTTAAATATCACTATTACATTAACGGCTCGGAACACTAGATTTTTTATAAGTAAAAGCATAAAGTTTTACCTTACAGCCTGAACCAGTTTTCTCCTTTAAAAGGCTTCTTCAGAGGCTGCCGCTGGTACTACACACAGAACAGAATGATGGCTTACCCATGGGCTCCCCCATATCCAGCATTCTAGCAGACGTCTTCCTCCAAAACTTAGAAAAAACAAAAATACTCACAAACAATGACAGACACTCACATAAAATACTATATTGGCACAGATACGTTGATGACATTCTAATACTATACAGGGGAAACAAAAGACAATGTGAACAGTTACTTACGCACATAAACAAAATACATAAAAACATAACCTTTACCGCCAAATACGAACACAACAATACCATAAACTACTTAGACCTCTCCATCACAAAACTAGAACACAGGCACAAATTCAGTATATACAGAAAACCAACTACAACTGACACACTAATACACAACACCTCCAATCACCCAATACAACACAAACTAGCTGCCTTCAGAACGTGATACATAGACTTAACAACATCCCCGTAGATGAAAAAGACTACAAAGACGAACTAAACATGATAAAATATCTAGCAGAATCTAACGGATATGACAGAACAATAGTTAGTAAACTCCTACACAAAACACAAAACAAACAACAGACAAAGACAGAAAACAACAAATTTATAACACTAACATACATCAACAAACAAACTGAAAAAATACCCCACAAATTCAAAAAAGCAGGATACAGAATCGCTTACAAAACTACTAACAAAACAGAACACACACTATCAAAACACACACACAAAGCACAAAACAAATTCGATCTACCTGGTGTTTACAAGCTAATTTGCTCAAATTGCAATAAATTCTACATAGGCCAGAGAGGACATAGCTTCAAACAGAGATACATTGAACACACAAAGGCACTCCACTCCACTACAGAATCCACCTTTGCAAACCACCTCATTGAAGCAAACCACACATATAAAAACATTGACAATAACATGAACATTCTACACATACACACAAAAGGCCGAAAACTAGACACTCTAGAACAACTGGAAATATACAAACACACAAAAACAAATAAAAACGACATCCTAAACGAACAGACACAATTCAAATCGCACGCATTATTCGAACATATCTCACCCCACACACACAGCATTGATCTTTCAAAATTCGATTCCGTCACCCACAACAAGATGGACAGCGCTACCAGCGGCAGCCTCTGAAGAAGCCTTTAAAAGGAGAAAACTGGTTCAGGCTGTAAGGTAAAACTTTATGCTTTTACTTATAAAAAACCTAGTGTTCCCCGAGTCGTTAATGTAATAGTGATATTTAGTTAAGTAACGGACACTTCATGGACAACGAAATCCAAGAATTTAGTTTATTTGTTTAATGTTGATTGGAGTTTTAGCCATGATGGCATAACATTAAGGGAAAAGGCTGTCAGTTGTATTAATACAAATAATGTGTAATAACTTATTCATAGGAGTAAGAATTATGTGATATTAACTTGAAACAATATTGAATGACAGATCATAATGGACTGACAAAAAAATATTATTATATGTTAAACAGTTGTTGGAAAGTTAGTTTATTTGTTTTATGTTGATTGGAGTTTTAGCCATGAGGGCATAACACTAAGTTAATATGTTTGTTTCATGTTAATGTTTTTATATTATCAGAAGTAATTGAAGGAATCAGAAGGTAATGAACAGTTTAATCATCATCATCTTCACTACAGGGATGAGGCCCTAGTTGGCCTGTTCCGGAACCCATCTTCTCCTCGGTCTACCAACAGCCCTCCTTCCACTCGGCTTGTACTTGAGAGCTGCCACTGGCAATCTGATATCTGGCATTCAGGCCACATTTCCACTCGGCTTGTACTTGAGAGCTGCCACTGGCAATCTGGTATCTGGCATTCGGGCCACATGTCCACACCATCTCCTCTTATAATCCTTAATCGTCTCATTTAAAGACTGGATCTTTAAGTCTTGTCTAATGTCTAGTGAACAGTTTAATTTCATGTAATAACATCTCATGTAATAATTGTAATTAATCAGAAGGTTTTAAAGCAACAGGCCAAATAACAATTGTAAAATGAAACATTGTACTAAAGAAATACCAAGACATAGGCCAATGTCAACATAAAAATTATTGTCAAAATAACTAGTAAACTATCACATCAATGTAAATTAGTAAGAAGTAGTAAAATTACTAAGATAGGCCTTATTTTTATAGTAGCAACAACATTTTAAATAGATTAATGAAATTGTAATGTGATTTTGAAATAACATAATGGTCTATAAAACATAATTTTGTAAAATGTTAAAATATCTATTAGGACACACACATGTCATGTGAGGTATCAAAATGTTTGTCTTTTTATCAGGAAAATCAATATGTAAACTAAATTAAGACTAGTTAAGTACTAAATAGGGAGTAATTTCAATTCTAAAATGTAAAAAATATGTATTTTAAATAATCAGGGTCACATGACCTCTTAACCCAACGGTATTGACCAATGGGAATTTTGGTAATTTTGGTCAAGCCAGTCGAAAGGAAAAGAAAAATTCTACATTCTATTGTTAGACACGAAAGTATTAGGAACACCTCCATACAGCTCTGACCCAAAAGTTTAAGGAAGAATCAGATCCAAGTGGAAGAAAAGTGATTCTTTATAATACATAGAATCAGATAAGAAGAAAGAGTTAGTAACGAGAATATAAAATAATAATAACAAGAAGAACCAGTAAAAAATATTTTAAAAAGTGAATAATTCTTTTCAACCAGAAGAATTGGTGAGAGTTAACCTATTACTATCACTCTTAAATTACATGACACCAGGATTAGTTCAAATAACACTTTTTCACCAGAACACTAGTGAAAGAAAAACAACTACTGTAATTTAAACACTGAACATTTTATGTGACTTATTTTATTTGTAAAAACTTGTTTGAAAATAATTGAGAATTAATTCCACTAATTTTGTTTGACAAGCCGCAATCTTGAATGCTACTAGTGCATGCTGGGATAACCGTGATGCCTTGCATTGGCAAATCAAACTGAATAATTATTTCTGTTACATTTTATTAATATTAATTTTGTCTTTATTAGTAAATAAGAATTATATAATTGTAATGTACAGTCATACCCCGCTTAACGCGAGTGATACGTTCCTCAGCGATTCGCGTAAAACGAAAATCGGGCTTAGCGGGGTTCCTACTTTTTACTGACCAATACCTCGTTGTTTTAGTTTTTATTGCTTTTATATGATTTTCCTTGCCAAAATGTGTAATAAATTAAATAAATAAAATTAAATAAACTATAAAAGCTTAAGACCTAAAATTTTCAGAGTTTGTACATCACATTAAATTACACATTGTGTCATAGTATTGTTTTCATAACTTAGTAATTATATATTTTATGTTGTAAAGAATTGTGAGAAATAATGTTAATAAATCTTAAAGTACAAGAAAATTAATATTTCCTACAAAAATGCAAATATTCCGTAATCACTACAATACAACATGTGGAAAATATGTATTAAGCTACAAGAAAAAATATCGGTATGGAGAACCATACATGACTTCCATGTTCTAAGATTTATATTTAAAATCATTTACAAAAAGGAAATGTTTCCATAGAAACTACTTCTTTCTACTTATTGCTTCAGCCTTAACCACAGTACTGTGGCCACTAACGTATACCACCACATGTTATCGCACTCGATTTTCACTGATGATGGCAGTCAACGGCACTGCCGAAACGTCTGGTTTTGCAGAAAACATAGCTCTACAGCCAAACAGGCTGGGAAGGAATTTTAACAACAAACTACTTCTTTGTTGCCGATAACGTAGTACATATATAAAAAAAATTATCCCCTCCCCCTTCAACTATAATTTTTGTTTATAGAAAATTACCCCTACCCCGTTCAACTAGCCTCATCATTTATAGATATTTCATCTATGTTTCTACAGTGGATTATTAAGATCTTCTTATCACGATACTTTATTTACTCTTGTTACAACAAAACATGTTTCAGGTAAACTGCCCTTTCCCCATAACCGATCTTCACCAAAATCAATAGGCCTTGAGTATTCTACAACTCAGGCACATATGTAAAACATTATTTGATTCTGTTTGCATTTACGGCAGTTATCGTTCTTCATGAAAAACGTTCTCTTGTTACAACATAAAATGTTGCAGGTAAACTACCCATTTCCCTTAACTGATCTTCAACAAAATCAACAGACCTTGAGTTATCTACAATTAAGGAAGGTATCCACAAAATTATTTGATTCTGTTTAAATGTGCGGCAGTTATCGTTCGTCATAGAAACAATTACTCTTGTTAAAACATAAAATGTGGCAGGTAAACTACCCCTTTCCCTTAACCGATCTTCACCAAAATCAACAGGCCTTCAGTCTTTTACAATTGATGAACGTATGCAAAAAAATATTTGATTCTGTTTGAGTGTGCGGCAGTTATCGTTCATCGTAGAAAAAATTACCTTTGTTAAAACATAAAATGTTGCAGGTAAACTACCCCATTCCCTTAACCAATTTTCACCAAAACCAACAGACATTGAGTTCTCTATAGCTCAGGAAGGTATGCAAAACGTTATTTGATTTTCATTGAATTTACAGCAGTTATCATTCGTCATAGAAAATATCAGTATGGAGAACCATACATGACTTCCATATTCTAAAATTTATATTTACAATCATTTTGGAAATGAAATATTACCATAGAAACTACTTCTTTCTACTTACTGCTTCAGCCTTAACCACAGTACTGTGGTCACTAACGTATACCACCTCACGTTATCGCACTCGATTTTCAGTGATGATGGAAGTCAATGGCATTGCTGAAACGTCTGGTTTTGTAGAAAAAATTGGACTACGGCCAAATATCCCGGGAAGGAATTTTAACAAAACCTACTTCTTTGTTGCAGATAACGTTGTACACATATATATAAAAAATATGCATAAAATTAATGGCTTGTATAAGTTAATAATTGATCTCCGTTAAGTAGTGCTCAAGTTTCCAAAGTTTTAATATTATGATGTCCGTAATTAAAACATCAGAGCAGGTTTAGTGTGAATGAGGGTACACCGTGGACAAAAATTTTCAACATTTCGTATTGAGCGTTGCTTAGAGAAAACTGCGAATCTACAGTGTATGTTTCACAGAACAAACACGCGAAAAAGAAGGAGCGCTCCGAAGTCACTCAGCATCTTGCAGAGGGTTCATTCCCTAAAGACGAAAAGTCTGTCTATGAATCGTTCCTTATGAACAGTAAACACGTGCAGTTACACTGCCCAGCGATCCACAGGAAGCAAATTGATGTCAATTTTTTCAGCTTGCACGCGTTATGTTAGTGTGGGTTTCGGCACTTTCCATTTAAAAAGCGTGCAAATGTAAGAAAATAAAGATGAATGAGGCCAGAAATAACGCGAATTGTGTGTGTGTGTGTGTGTGTGTGTGTGTGTGTGTGTGTGTGTGTGTGTGTGTGTGTGTTCCCTGCCTTGTTATTGCTGTAGTCATAATAATAATAAAATGGAAACATAAACATTACATAACTGAGATATGCTTACCTGCCACGAACGATATATTATTTTATACATGTATATTAACTCATACATAATTTACATTAAAATGAAAAAATCATAATTTTATTGCCTGGCAACAAAATTATTTTATTTTTAACAATTACCATTGTTTGAAAAAGTTTAAATGAATTTTCAAGTACTTTACTGTTGTTAAAACGTAAAAGGTTGCAGGTAAACTACCCCTTCCCCTTAACCGATCTTCACCAACATCGAAAGTCCTTGAGATCTCTACAATTGAGGGACGTATGCAAAAAATTATTTGATTCTGTTTGAATTTGTGGCTGTTATCGTTTGCCATAGAAAATACCCTTGTTAAAAAAACGTTGCAGGTAAACTACCCCTTTCCCTTAACCGATCTTCACCAAAAACAATAGGTCTTGAGAACTCTACAATTTAGGGCTGTATGCAAATAATCTTTTGATTCTGTTTGAATTTGCGGCTGTTATCTTTTGCCATAGAAAATACCCTTGTTAAAACATAAAACGTTGCAGGTAAACTACCCCTTTCCCTTAACCGATCTTCACCAAAAACAACAGGTCTTGAGAACTCTACAATTCAGGGCTGTATGCGAAACATTATTTGATTCTATTTGAATTTGCGGCTGTTATCGTTTGCAAAAAAAATTTCCCTTGATAAAAAAAAAAACGTTGCAGGTAAACTATCCCTTTCCCTCAACCGATCTTCACCAAAAACAATAGGTCGTGAGTACTCTACAAATCAGGGCTGTACGCAAAAAATTATTTGATTCTGTTTGAATTTGCGGCAGTTATCGTTTGCCATAAAAAAATATCGGTATGGAGAACCATACATGACTTCCATATTCTAAGATTTATATTTAAAATCATTTTCGAAATGAAATATTACCATAGAAACTACTTCTTTCTACTTACTGCTTCAGCCTTAACCACAGTACTGTGGTCACTAACGTATACCACCTCACGTTATCGCACTCGATTTTCACTGATGATGGAAGTCGATGGCATTGCCGAAATGTCTGGTTTTGTAGAAAACATTGGACTACAGCCAAATATCCCGGGAAGGAATTTTAACTAAAACTACTTCTTTGTTGCCGATAACGTTGTACACATATATATCAGTGGCGAAGTTACATGGAGGCAATTGAGGCAATGCCTACCCTAAAAAATTCTGTAGAATAAAAATTATAAATACGTATGAACTACATAACGTAAAGATTATACATTGTTAATGCGACTGTCAAATTTATTAACCGAAACGTGCTTTATTGAGCGACCGCTAGATGGTGACAGGTGAGATTCGGCATAGTTCGTTTAAAGCGAATGAGGCAACCTGAACTTGCCTCAGCGTTTTTTGTATACATCGTATGTAAGCAATGTAGTGGTGTGATAGGGAAGTGAAGGGAGGGGGGATTGTCCCGCGCTGTACACATAGAGCGTTGAGGCATGCCTCACTTCTGTGGTCCAAACAGTTAAGTTAAAGCGCCTGTGTTGTTTCTAAGTGTTTATTTTATGCGGTTATTAAAAGTGTCACTGTTATTCTGCTGAACTAACAGATGATCAAGATTGTTATTTGAATTATTTGTAACATTAAACATATATATATATAGAAACTAATCAAGTTTAAAAATTTGAAGTTCAATCAGTTGTATTATTGTGTATGACTAATACAAGGATTGTTCAATAGAAACACGTATAGAGCTGTAAAGCATTTTTTATTCAACGATTTTAAAAGAAGTCTCCAATAACATTAAGACATGAGTTCCACAGTTGCGCTAACCTGTAGATTCCCTGCTAGTAAAATTCTCACGGCTGTTTGTGGAACCATTCGGTTACAGCAAACTCTACCTCAGCGTCCGATTTGAACCCCACCGTCCTTTTAGTGATTCCTTAAAAAAATTTAAGATATGATTTTTGCCTACCCATTCATTAACTACTAGCTTCACCAGTAAGCAAATTGATGTCCATTTTTTTGGCTTGCACGCGTTATGTTGGTGTGGGTTTCGGCACTTTCCATTTAAAAAGCGTGCAAATGTAAGAAAATAAACATGAGTGAGGCCAGAAATAACGTGAATTGTGTGTGTGTGTGTGTGTGTGTCTTACCTGCCTTGTTATTACTGTAGGCATAATAATAAAATGGAAACGTAAACATTACATAACTGAGATATGCTTACCTGCCACGAACGATATATTATTTTATACATGGAGGAGTTCAGTGACATACACACGTACAGAAGAATTATATATATAAAGATATTAACTCATACATAATTTACATTAAAATGAAAAATTTATAATTTTATTGCCTGGCAACAAAATTATTTTATTTTTAACAATTACCATTGTTTCAAAAAGTTTAAATGAATTTTCAAGTACTTTACTCTTGTTAAAACGTAAAAGGTTGCAGGTAAACTACCCCTTCCCCTTAACCGATCTTCACCAACATCGAAAGTCCTTGAGATCTCTACAATTGAGGGACGTATGCAAAAAATTATTTGATTCTGTTTGAATTTGTGGCTGTTATCGTTTGCCATAGAAAATACCCTTGTTAAAAAAACGTTGCAGGTAAACTACCCCTTTCCCTTAACCGATCTTCACCAAAAACAATAGGTGTTGAGTACTCTACAAATCAGGGCTGTATGCAAAAATTATTTGATTCTGTTTGAATTTGCGGCTGTTATCGTTTGCCATAGAAAATACCCTTGTTAAAAAAACGTTGCAGGTAAACTACCCCTTTCCCTTAACCGATCTTCACCAAAAACAATAGGTCTTGAGAACTCTAGAATTTAGGGCTGTATGCAAATAATCTTTTGATTCTGTTTGAATTTGCGGCTGTTATCGTTTTCCATAGGAAATACCCTTGTTAAAACATAAAACGTTACAGGTAAACTACCCCTTTCCCTTAACCGATCTTCACCAAAAACAATAGGTCTTGAGAACTCTACAATTCAAGGCTGTATACGAAACATTATTTAATTCTGTTTGAATTTGCGGCTGTTATCGTTTGCAACAAAAAAAAAATTCCCCTTGATAAAAAAAACCGTTGCAGGTAAACTACCCCTTTCCCTCAACCGATCTTCACCAAAAACAATAGGTCGTGAGTACTCTACAAATCAGGGCTGTATGCAAAAAATTATTTGATTCTGTTTGAATTTGCGGCAGTTATCGTTTGCCATAGAAAAAAAATCTACAAATAGACAGACAGACACACACACAGACACTTTTCGGAAAACGACTTTTTTTCATGTTTTGAGTGTAATACAATCAGAATCTGCAATATTCTCGAACACGATTTTTTTTGCCATCACCATACTTCCATTTCCTTAAGGAATATGGAAGTAAAAATTACCCATGTTAAAACATAAAACGTTGCAGGTAAACTACCCCTTTCCCTAAACCGATCTTCAACAAAAACAATAGGTCTTGAGAACTCTACAATTCAGGGCTGTATGCAAAACATTATTTGATTCTGTTTGAATTTGCGGCTGTTATCGTTTGCCATAGAAATACCCTTGTTAAAACAAAAAACGTTACACGAAAACTACCCCTTTCCCTTAACCGATCTTCACCAAAATCAATAGGTCTTGAGTCCTCTACAATTCAGTGATGCATGCAAAACATTATTTGATTCTGTTTGAATGTGCGGCAGTTATTGTTCGTCATATAAACAATTACTCTTGTTAAAACATTAAAGGTGGCAGGTAAACTACCCCTTTCCCTTAACCAATCTTCACCAAAATCAATCGGCCATGAGTCCTCTACACCTCAGGCACATATGTAAAAAATTATTTGATTCTGTGTGAATTTACAGCAGATATCGTTCTTCATGAAAAACGTTCTCTTGTTACAACATAAAATGTTGCAGGTAAACTACCCCGTTCCCTTAACCGATTTCAACAAAATCAACAGACTGTGAGTTATCTACAATTAAGGAAGGTATGCACAAAATTATTTGATTCTGTTTAAATGTGCGGCAGTTATGGTTCGTCATAGAAACAATTCTATGGTGGGTGAAGGTCTTAAGTCAAAAAAAGTGATTTTTTTGTTTTTAGTGCAGACATATATAGAAAAAAAAATTCTTTCGGATGGTATAAAAGACTTAAGTCAATTCCTATTTTGAATGATTTTACATGCTGTGGTTTAAAAGATTTAAGTCAAAACCTGAAGTGTTTGGTTGGTATAAAAAACGTAAGTCAACTTGTGTCTTTTCGATCAGTATAGTTTTTGTAACCTGGATGGTATAATAGTCATAACTCAACTTACTTCTTTTTGACCACGTTTATCCATTAATTTAAGGTCGGTATAAAAGTCTTAAGTCAACATAATTCTTTGTGACCAGATTTCAAATTAGTTTTTGGTCTGATCAAAAATATATTATATGCTTTATTTTACATATTTCATTTACAATATTCTGTTATAGGTAATAATTACAATTTCAAATCATAGCTGATGATGTATATGATATGCCTGTGTTGGTATACCAATGGTGTTGGTATGCCTGGCATTGAACAGCTGATATTTTGTGAGAGGTTAGGTATGTACTAAGTTGTAGTGTTCTTGGTTAAGAGATATTATTCAGAAACTTATTTGTTTAAAGTTTAAGTATTAAATATGGGAGAGCGCTCGGGACGAATTCTAGAAATGGCTTTGAAAATTATTAAGGAAAAAGAGGTTTCAGGTAAGCAGCATAATTTTTTAATTTAAATAATAATGAAAATAATGAATTGTTTAGTAGGGTCTGTATAACAGTTCTTTGAGAAAGATTACTTCTTTAATGAAACATTTTTTGATCATAGTTCTGTTTCACTAATCCAAATTTATTTAATAGAAGATTTCTTTCTACTGTCCAGTACACAAACATAACCAAAATAGTTTATATACATGATGTGTTTAATCCACTCTGTCGGAGTGGCTGTGTATCGTTGAGACGTAACTTGTACTACACGCAAGCATGATACATCTATTTATTTACTTGGTTCACGTTTCATCATCACTCGCTAACGATAACCGTTTCATATAGCCTAACCTAAAATTGCTAGATTCAGTATAGGCTCACTGGAAAATTTATTCTAAAATACATACCTATATTAGTTTATAACCTAACCTATATAATATGTTCATTATTTTTTCTTATTCTGTGTTAATCTTATCCAGTTTTTAGAATTTAATTTAATAAGTTTCCATGTAATGTATATTTGTCTGGTAAGTACAGTTTTTAAAAATATTATTGGTTATTATAAAATAAAGCCTTAATTATACAGTAAATTTTATAAACTGCAATAACTGAAATTTTAATTTTGTGTACAAAATATTCAGATATCAACATTTTATTACCAAACTAGCACAAACTTTCAAATTTTGCCTTGCACAATAGAATATCTAGTTTGTTGTTTCAGACACGGATACATCCATAACTTCACAAAGTACATCACCAGTACGAATGGATGCTAAAGTCTTAAAATACTTGGAAAAATATGCGAAAGTGATTCTGATACCAATTCATTGTCACCGCATGAAAATGTAGACTTATTGGAACAGATGGAAGATGATACTGACCATGATGAAACATACCGCCCTTCTTGAGAAAGTGATTACAGTGAAGAAAATCCTGTTCAAGTAATTCAGAGAAAACCCAAGAGGCAAGAAAAAAATAAAATTAAAAAAAAGTCTAAAATTATTGTAGATGAAACTGATGAAGCAGATTTAGATAATATAAGCAAGACTGAAAATTGTTCACAAAGACAATCTGTAGTTCATGAAGGCGAACTATCAGATCAGCAGATTGAAAAAGAGTCAAAGAAATGGGCTAGAAAAATTCGTAAAGAACAAAAAGAAAAAATGCACACTGGTAAGGCTAATTATAGGGGAATAGAAGAAGCTACAAGAGAACTGAAACCACTAAAAGAATACAGAAAACGATGTTATCAATTTTTAGTCGAGGAAGTACGCACTGCCATTTTTGATGAGTACTGGAGCTTAGGTTCCTGTGATAAAAGAGTAGCCTTTATAGCTGCCCACACTACTAGCAAAGAAGTACTGTGCAACCGAAAGAGAAAGCCTGAAAACTTAAAATCAAGAAACATAACTTATGAATATATTTTCCAAATCAAAGGAGTAAGACATGTTGTTTGCAAGGGCTGCTTCATCAAAACCCTTGATGAAAAAGAAAAGTTTATTCTAAATGCTTTAAGGAACAAATTGTTAAGCATGTCTGGTATTACAAAACCTGATCAACGAGGCAAGCTTGCTTCAGTTAACAAAAAGCAAAGAATGAAATAGAGCAAGTAAGATCCCATATAAAATCTTTCCCTTCCTTTGAAAGTCACTACACGTGAAGGACAAATGATAAGAAATATCTCCCATCACATTTGAATTTACGAATCATGTATGATCTCTATTGTGAGAAGACAGACAAGCCGGTGAGTAGAAAAATCTATGAGAGGGAATTCCACAACATGAAATTGTTCTTCAAAAAACCCAAAGTCGACACTTGTCACAAATGTGATGTACTCACGATGAAAATCAAAGTTGCTAGTGAAGCTTCAGATGACAAAGTTAAATCAGAGGCTGAATATGAACTTAAAATGCATCATGAAGCTGCTGATGGAGCATATAATGCAAAGAGGATTGATAAAGAAGCTGCAAAAAATAATGAAAACAAGATGTGTTTTGTGTTCGACCTTCAGCAGTGTTTACCAACACCCTTTGTTTGTACTTCTGTGGCATTTTATAAACGCCAGTTGTGGACATTTAATTTAACTATCCACAATACAACTGGTACATCAACTCATTACATGTGGCATGAAGGTTTAGCTGGAAGGGGAGCAAATGAAATTGCGTCATGCGTTTATCGTCACTTAAGTACAATTCCTGAAAATGTTAAGGAGGTGACATTCTATTCTGACACATGTGGTGGCCAGAATAGAAACTCCCACCTATCTGCTATGTTTCTAAAAGCAATGCCTGACTTTCCGAATTTTAATGTTATACACCACAAATTTTTGATCCCTGGTCACTCTCATATGGAGTGTGATGTTGACCATGGACTAATTGAAAAGAGAAAAAAGAAACTTTCTATGCCAATCTTCCATCCACACGATTGGTTTCAGTTAGTTAGAACCACTGGAAAGAAGCAGCAGTTTACTGTTTGTGAAATGACACAAGATAATTTTTTTGACTTTTCTGGGCTGTTGAAAACTGTTTTAGTAAACAGGAAGAAAAATATAGAAGGCACACCTTTCAAATGGCACAGTGTCCGGTGGCTGTCTTATTCCAAGGATGAAGGTATTTTGTATTATAAAGAATATTTGGATGAGAGTGAGTTCAAGCAAGTAAGCTTCCGTCGTCGGGGTAAAAGTGGAAATATTCGTGACACACAACTTAAAAGACGATATTCCGAAATGGTTGCAATTTCGGAAGAAAAGAAAAAAGATTTAATAGATCTTCTCCCATTAGTACCCCCTGTATTCCACGACTTTTACTTAAAGTTGAAAACAGCTCGTGATATTGTAGATGTTGACCCAGATCTTGAAGAAATTAATTATGATGATCCAGAAAACAAATAAAATTTTGTGTATCTTGAAATAACATAAATGTTATCTAAGTGGTTACTATAATAAACATGACGAAAGAGACTATTGTCATTGTTTGTGTGTTAATCATATGGTCATTATTTTTATTTTTACACTATTATAATCATACTGTGTAGTGTTAGTTTATAGAATTCACTGATATTTTTTTAATAAATTTTAAAACAATTTTTTTGTACATGTACAAATGTTTAGTTTAATAATGACTTTCGATTTGAAGTATAATACTTCGCATGTTACTAATATCATGGTTATTTTTTGTATTGTATTGATTACTCTAGTTGCTAATCAGGATTTTTTTCTGTGCTTGTGTTTTAATTCGTATAATTTTTTTCTTATAATGTTTTGTATTAATTAATAATAATTATAAAATAAAATAATTTAGTAAAGGTCATTTAAGAGCTTATTTAAATACTTATCCTACAATTTTGTCACCAAATAATTATAGCAATGTATAACTTTTATAGTAGCAAATGTTGGTCAAAAGAGCTTAAGTCAAATTTCAATTGGTACAAAGGGTTTAAGTCGGTACATACCCATTGAAAAACACTGAAAAATAATATTAAAAAAATAAAATAAATTACAAATTCACATACTCATCATAAGATAAAGAAAAGACGAATAAAAAGAGCTAGTGTTTGAAAATGTAATCCATCTTAAAAAATTTGCAGAATTTTTCAAACTTTGTTTTTGCTCTCCTGAAAAAATTGAGTTTTTGACTTAAGACCTTTATACTGCCCACCATAGAATTACTCTTGTTAAAACATAAAATGTGGCAGGTAAACTACCCCTTTCCCTTAACCGATCTTCACCAAAATCAACAGGCCTTCAGTCTTTTACAATTGATGAACGTATGCAAAAAAATATTTGATTCTGTCTGAGTGTGCGGCAGTTATCGTTTGTCATAGAAAAAATTACCGTTGTCAAAACATAAAATGTTGCAGGTAAACTACCCCATTCCCTTAACCGATTTTCACCAAAATCAACAGACATTGAGTTCTCTGTAGCTCAGGAAGGTATGCAAAACATTATTTGATTTTCATTGAATTTACAGCAGTTATTATTCGTCATACAAAAAATTACCCATGTTAAAACATAAAACATTGCAGGTGAACTACCTGTTTCCCTAAACCGATCTTCAACAAAAACAATAGGTCTTGAGAAATCTACAATTCAGGGCTGCATGCAAAAAATTATTTGCTACTTCTTTGTTGCAAAAACTACTTCTTTGTTGCCGATAACATAGTACACATATAAAACATTCTCCCCTCCCCCTTCAACTATAATTTTCATTAATAGAAAATTACCCCCACCCCGTTCACCTAACCTCTTCATTTATAGATATTTCATCTACGTTTCTACAGTGGATTATTATGAGCTTCTTAATAGGATACTTTATTTATCAAAAATAAGTACTTTACTCTTGTTAAAACATAAAATGTTGCTCGTAAACTACCCCTTTCTCTTAACCAATCTTCAACAAAATCAACAGACATCGAGTTCTGTATAATTCAAAAAGGTATGCAAAAGAGTAGTTGATTCTGTTTGAATTTACAGCAGTTATCGTTCGTCATAGAAAACATTACCCTTGTTAAAACATAAAAGGTTGCAGGTAAACTACCCCACTCCCTTGACCGATCTTCAACAAAATCAACACACCTTGAGTTCGGTATAATTAAAAAAGGTATGAAAAAGACTAGTTGATTCTGTTTGAATTTGCGGCTGTTATCGTTTGCCATAGGAAAAAATTACCCTTGATAAAAACAAATGTTGCCGGTAAACTACCCCTTTCCCTTAACCGATCTTCACCAAAAACGATAGGTCTTGTGTACTCTACAAATCAGGGCTGTATGCAAAAAATTATTTGATTCTGTTTGAATTTGTGGCTGTTATCGTTTGCCATAGAAAATACCCTGGTTAAAATATAAAATGTTGCAGGTAAACTACCCCTTTCTCTTAACCGATCTTCACCAAAACCAATAGGTCTTGAGAACTCTATAATTCAGGGTTGTATGCAAAAGAGTAGTTGATTCTGTTTGAATTTGCGGCTGTTATCAATTGCCATAGAAAACATATCTACAGACACACACACGGACACTTTTCGATAAATGACTTTTTCATGTTTTGACTGTAGTACAATCAGAATCTGCAATAATCACGAACACGATTTTTTTTGCCATCACCATACTTCCATTTCCTTAAGGAACATGGAAGTAAAAATGACTTTTTTTCATGTTTTGAGTGTAGTACAATCAGAATCTGCAATAATCACGAACACGGTTTTTTTAGCCATCACCATACTTTCATTTCCTTAAGGAACATGGAAGTAAAATATCGGTATGAAGAACCATACATGACTTCCATATTCTAAGATTTATATTTAAATCTTAATATCGCCTGCCAAGCGCGATATATTTTCTCTTATACATGATTTACATTAAAATGAAAAAATTTTAATTTTATTGCCTAGCAACAAAATTATTTTATTTTTAACAATTACCATTGTTTGAAAAAGTTTAAATAAATTTTCAAGTACTTTACTCTTGTTAAAACGTAAAAGGTTGCTTGTAAACTACCCCTTCCCCTTAACCTATCTTCACCAAAATCGAAAGTCCTTGAGACCTCTACAATTCAGGGACGTATGCAAAAAATTATTTGATTCTGTTTGAATTTGCGGCAGTTATCGTTTGCCATAGAAAATACGCTTGATAAAAAAACGTTGCAGGTAAACTACCCCTTCCCCTTAACCGATCTTCACCAAAAACAATAGGTCTTGAGTACTCTACAAATCAGGGCTGTATGCAAATAATCTTTTGATTCTGTTTGAATTTGCGGCTGTTATCGTTTGCCATAGGAAATACCCTTGTTAAGACATAAAACGTTACAGGTAAACTACCCCTTTCCCTTAACCGATCTTCACCAAAAACAATAGGTCTTGAGAACTCTACAATTCAGGGCTGTATACGAAACATTATTTAATTCTGTTTGAATTTGCGGCTGTTATCGTTTGCCAAAAAAAAATATCGGTATGGAGAACCATACATGACTTCCATATTCTAAGATTTATATTTAAAATCATTTTCAGCCAAACAGCCAGGCTGTGTCTTACCTGCCTTTTTATTGCTGTATTATATGAAAAATATTATATTACATTAAAATGAAAAAATTATAATTTTATTGCCTGGCAACAAAATTATTTTATTTTTAACAATTACCATTGTTTCAAAAAGTTTAAATAAATTTTCAAGTACTTTACTCTTGTTAAAACGTAAAAGGTTGCAGGTAAACTACCCCTTTCCCTTAACCGATCTTCACCAAAATCGAAAGTCATTGAGACCTCTACAATTCAGGGACGTATGCAAAAAATTATTTGATTCTGTTTGAATTTGCGGCTGTTATCGTTTGCCATAGGAAATACCCTTGTTAAAACATAAAACGTTACAGGTAAACTACCCCTTCCCCTTAACCGATCTTCACCAAAAACAATAGGTCTTGAGTACTCTACAAATCAGGGCTGTATGCAAAACATTATTTGATTCTGTTTGAATTTGCGGCTGTTATCGTTTGCCATAGAAAATACCCTTGTTAAAAAAACGTTGCAGGTAAACTACCCCTTTCCCTCAACCGATCTTCACCAAAAACAATAGGTCTTGAGAACTCTACAATTTAGGGCTGTATGCAAATAATCTTTTGATTCTGTTTGAATTTGCGGCTGTTATCGTTTGCCATAGGAAATACCCTTGTTAAAACATAAAACGTTACAGGTAAACTACCCCTTTCCCTTAACCGATCTTCACCAAAATCAACAGATCTTGAGAACTCTACAATTCAGGGCTGTATGCGAAACATTATTTGATTCTGTTTGAATTTGCGGCTGTTATCGTTTGCCAAACAAACAAAATTACCCTTGCTAAAAAAAAACTGTTGCAGGTAAACTACCCCTTTCCCTCAACCGATCTTCACCAAAAACAATAGGTTGCGAGTACTCTGCAAATCAGGACTATATGCAAAAAATTATTTGATTCTGTTTGAATTTGCGGCAGTTATCGTTTGCCATAGAAAAAAAATCTACAGACACACAGACACACACACACACACAGACAGACAGACAGACAGACACACACACACACACACAGACACTTTTCGGAAAACGAATTTTTTTCATGTTTTGAGTGTAGTAGAATCAGAATCTGCAATAATCTCGAACACGATTTTTTTTGCCATCACCATACTTCCATTCCTTAAGGAATATGGAAGTAAAATATCGGTATGGAGAACCATACATGACTTCCATATTCTAAGATTTATATTTAAAATCATTTTCAGCCAAACAGCCAGGGAAGGAATTTTAACAAAAAAATACTTCTTTCTTGCCAATAACGTAGTACACATATAAAAAATATTATCCCCTCCCCCTTCAACTATAATTTTGATTTATAGAAAATTACCCCCAGCCCGTTCAACTAGCCTCTTCATTTATAGATATTTCATCTACGTTTCTACAGTGGATTATTAAGATCTTATCAGGATATGTGACGATTTTATTTAATAAAAATATGCTATTTAATTAAGTTGATAATATATAAGCGGAGAAATTTTAAATTCTTAATAAAATCTCACATTGTAAACTAAATCTTATGGCAATCATTTAATAATAATAATATTTAATATAAATCTAATAATAAAATTAAATGGGAATTGAATTGTACAGAAAGGGTAAAGCTTATTAATAATTCCTGCATAAACAGGAATAGACCAGAATTAACTTGTTTTCTGACCCCTAAATAAACTAAGTATTATTGTAAATTTGTTATTATTTAAATAATTAAGTAAGACCATTGTTACGTACTTTGATAACTTCTGCAACTAAGAATATCACGATTTAATTATTTAATCAACCGTAGTCCTTTAATTAAAATTAGAAAAACGGAACTACTTTTATGTTGCCTAGTAATTGTCTTGAGATTACTACGCTTCCCTTAACTATTTTCTGCCATTTGGAATGGAGCACTCACGCCGTAAGCAGCGTAAAGCGTTGTTTCGCTACGTGAATGTAAAAATGTGAAAATCTTGATACAATGACTAGTTAAATAAGTACAGTTGTGTGGTGATGACATCTCTCTATATTATAAAATAACGGACTATGTAAATAATACAGTATTACAACCAAGAAGGTGATAGTAAACTAATCTATCATCATGTGACGTGTATAACAGTGAAACAAACTTTCTATCTATGTGTTCAAACTACAAGAATTACTAAGAATAACTACAGTCGCCTGAGATGAATGTACCACACCAGGAATGATTTCACATACTTCTAGAACTTCACCACCACAGTATAATAATGTAACGACTGAACTTCAAGAAACATCAGGAGGACCGAAGAGCGTAAGAGAAAAGAAAGAAGTATTTGCGTCCCGATATCCCACCCACAAAAGCTGTTGATCTATTCACTCATGTATTTCAATATGTGTCAGAGTTTTAATAAGATAAAAATAATAATTAATATTATAGTAATATAGTATAAATAACTTTATTAGTAAATATAATTTGTGTAAAGTAATATTAGCATATAATCCCATGTAAACAAACCATGTAGGTACTTGTTAGAAGACCCATTCATAAACGTGCCACATTCTCGACAATCTCGGACGTGTACGTTTCCTGTTGCCGTTTGTTTAAAATTGTCATGGTTTAGTTGAGTTTGACAATAAGCCACCCTCCTTGTGTGGTCTATTGTTATAAGAAGCGTGTCTGTTCATGTGTTAGTAACCGAAGGGGGAATCTTTTGTCGTACGCATATTCATGCAGGTGTGAAATTTCTCTCTCTCTCTCAAAGTAAAACGATAAAGGTTGTCATAACATTTTAAGTGTTTATTTGTAAAAAAAAAAAAAGGAGTAAGAATACGATTGATTTATATTTTTATATTTTTGTGTAAAAGAAAAAGGAAGCGTTGTATAGCATTTAATGCAAATAGTAGAATAATTAGTTATAGCCGTTCACGTTACAAAAATGGCTGAATTTAATCCTGATCTATTATTAAAAGATGAGCTATGCTACGAAGCACTTTTACGAGGTTTAAAACACGTAAATGTAACCGTGTCGGAATTACGAAAATCATTACGCCAAACCGGATCAGATACACCCTCGCAGTTAGATAGATTGTGTGAACTCGATTATGACGGCGAACGAGAAACCTGTTATGCGAAATATAGGGAACTGATAGTATTATCTCAGAACCTTGAGGACAAGAAATCACCTACGGAATTTTTGCGCGTTATGCAACGTATAGAACATTTAACCCGCCGGTTAAATAATTTATTAAGCTGGCCCGACGTCCCCATAATCCCCGGCGATGTGCAGAAATTTGCGGAGGAGGCATTAAGCCAATTACCCATAATTATCAACGACTTACGACGAAAATCAGACTCATCGAGAATGGAAGAAATTGAGCACGATTTACAAAAATTATATATCTCCCCAGTTCAATCCCCTACTTTAGAACACCCTCCCTCCACCTTGAACCCCGAATCACCCACCGTATCTAAGATACAACCGAGTCATGAACAATTACCTAGTAGAGAATTAAATACCCACACTATGTCAGAACCCCCACCGCCAAATGTTCAGCATACTAGCACTAGTAAATATGCGATTACAAATCCCAATGCAAACACCAATCTTTCGAAAAGTACACCTAACGTATGTTTTAATGTAGACCTCTACGGAAAGATTTCCCACCCGGTAGAGAAAATAATTAATGAAATTCCTTACACCGATGGCTTAAGCATCACGACTCTATTGACTTTTATCAGATATCTACTGCAAATAAAAGATCTACAACTATTGAGCGATTGGCAAATACTGCAGGTCATCTTACCCAAATGTAAAGCACCTTTACGAGATCGCGTGCTAGAAGCATTAAACTCGACTCTTCCGGTAGAAGAACTTCAAACAAATATAATCAAATATTTTATCCCCACTGGAATATATAAGGAGATAAAAAGGAATACCGTACTTCGAGTACAAAGAGCTCAAGAAAGACTGGCCCACTATATCGCAGACATCAGAGAATCTTCACGTCTACTGCAAGTCGACTGGACTGAAAAACAATTGGTCGATACTATATTGGTAGGCTTATCTCCTGAAGAACGCTCCTGTTTAGCTCTAATAAGTAGACCCCTTACTTTCGCTGACCTTGAACAATGTAGTGTGCACTCTTCAAATGTGTGGTATGCAGATCAGCATCGACATGCACCGGTATCCACAACACCACATAGAAAGGAAACGCAAGCCCTATCCTCAGATACAAGAAGTCTACGAGAACGACTACCATTTCGGCGACCAACCTATGTTCATGGCCAAGGTAAGTCCAAAGAGGGACCACCTAGACACGAAACCAGTGAGACCCCGCGTAAAGAATATATATGCTATAACTGCGGAAAACCTGGACACCTCAGTAGCAACTGTAAACGGAAACAGTACCATCAGAAAACTCATTATCCAAAAAAACATGTAAGGCAGGGAGATCCGAAACCCTGTGTCTTCCGCAGCATCGTGAAAACAGGTAAACCCCTGAGAAACCACAAATTAAAACAAAATACTAATAATAATAACAAAAGAAAATTAGACCCCTATGTTAGGAAATTTATCGATAAATGTAACTCTATTAGTAAATGTGATTACAATAGGTGTGAATTACCGTATATACAAGTTGACATTGGTGTTACATCCACCCTCGGATTAATTGATTCCGGATCCACGCGAAGTTTAATTAGTCAAGAGCTAGCAAATCAATTATTTAAACATAATTTAGTTAAACGCAGTCAATCAGTAAATATTAGATGCGCTACAGCTAATAAACAAAACTTAATGATAAAGCTTATCATCACTTTTAAAGTAAGAATTAAAAATCTAACGTGGTATTTTCCAATGTTGGTATGCGACGAATTAGGACCCGAATTAATATTGGGAGCTGATTTTATCAGTAAAACAGGAATAATTTTAGACATTCACGAGAAGATATTTTACTTTGGATTCGATCGTTCACGGAAATATAACTTGCATGATAATGCAAATAATAGAGAAAGTACTAGCACCACTTCTACACATATAAAGCATCACGAATCTGAATTAAGTCATCTAGGAAGTAAAGATAGACGGAACATACAGACTTTAATAAAACAATTCTCCAATGTCCTCACCCCAAAGTTAGGACTGACGGATCTGATAGAGTACAAAATAAATTTGAGCGACAACAAAGTAATTCGTTTAGCCCCATACAAATTATCACCACCGAAAATGGAAGTGATGAGGAACCAAATTAATAAGTTGTTAGAACAAGGAGTCATCGAACCCTCTACGTCATCTTATTCATCACCCGCGTTTTTAGTACCCAAAAGTAACGACAAACATAGATTAGTTGTGGACTACAGACAACTAAATAAACGGATAGAATTTGAATCTATACCACTTCCCGACATCCACAGTGCATTTCATTATTTTACGAAAGCAAAAATCTTTACCATTATGGATTTAAATCAGGCATTTCATCAGATACCCCTTTCGGAAGAATCAAAACGTCTTACCGCATTTGCCGTCCCTTTCAACCTGTATCAATTTACAAGGGTACCTTTTGGTATATCCCAAGGTAGTTCTGTATGTAGCAGATTATTAGAAAAGTTATTTCATGACATAAAATTTAAATATGTGTATCACTACTTAGATGACATTGTTATCTACAGCGAGTCAATTGAACAACATCTTAATCATCTACGTGAAGTACTAACCCGATTGGAGAAAGCTGGATTAACCGTAAATCCCAGTAAAGTAAATTTTGCTGTGACACAATTCTCATTTTTAGGTCACATCGTAAAAGCCAACGGAAAGGTAAGCATAGACCCAGAGCGAACCCGTGCCATCAGAGAATTTTTACCGCCGCGGGATGCAAAAGGAATAGCCCGATTTTTAGGAATGATAAATTATTTCCATAAGTACATCCCACATCTAGCCGAAATTGCAGCACCGCTAAATACCTTAAGAAAAAAGGGAATTAAATTTGAATGGAATGAGCAACACCAAACAGCATTCGAGAAATTAAAAGAAAGCATAATATCACCCCCCGTACTACAATTAGCCGACTTTACAAAACCATTTGTAGTGCAGACAGACAGTTCTAGTGTCGCCCTAGGTGCAGTAATATATCAGGAAGTAGATAACTCAAGGTTACCTATTAGTTACGCTTCTCGCACCCTGACTGAGCAAGAAAAGAAATACTCCGCATACGAATTAGAATGTTTAGCTATAGTTTTCGCTTTTGAGAAGTTCAAACCATTTTTAGAACATAAGGAGTTTTTATTAGAAACTGATAATCAAGCGTTATCCTGGCTACTAAATCACCCAAAACAGTTAGGTCATATCGGAAGATGGGTATTAAGATTAAATTGTTTTAAATTCAAAGTACAACATATTAGAGGCACCCAAAACGTAGTTGCCGATACACTGTCACGTATGTTCCAGCCTAGTAGTAATACTTACGAAAACAAGAGTAGAGAAACACCGATTATTAATACTTTAATTACCGCATTTCCTCTTGCATTTACGGATTTAGCCCAGTATCAAATACAAGACCCACGTTTGAGTCCAATTATTGAACAACTTGAAAAAGGAAATAAGTCAGAGAAATACATATTAAGTAGGAGAGTATTATGTTGTAGAATAGCGAACGGAAAATATCTACGAATAATTGCCCCTGATATTATTAAACCTATGCTGATGGAATATTATCACTCTTCCACCATTGGAGCACATATGGGAATAAATAAAACTATACACCGAATACGTAAAGAATATCACTGGGAAAATATGAACAGTGAGATCGCCAATTTTGTAAAAAAATGTAAGTTGTGTGCACTCAGCAAACCAGCGAGGAACAGCCAAATAAGTCAGTTAATCTCAGAGATTCCTGCTACCCCGTTCTCCAAAATTTATTTAGACTTTTCAGGACCCTACCCGCGTTCCAAATCAGGAAATACAATGTTACTAATTTGTGTAGGCTCTTTTAGCAAATTCGTCTGGATGTACCCCATGCGGCGAGCCTTAGCTACCACCACAGTAAATATTTTACAGCATAGATTATTTAAAGAATTCGGAATTCCAGTCCATCTAGTGTCGGATAACGGACCACAGTTTAAGTCCAAGGAATTCAGGAACATGTGTTTCAAACTAGGTATAAACCATAATACCACTACAGAGTATCGTCCGCAAGGTAATATAGCTGAGAGGTATTTGCGAAACCTAAAATCTGCTTTAATTGCCTACCATGCTAACAACCATACTTCTTGGAACCAGAACTTATCCTGGATACAGTTCGCCTTTAATTCTGCATATCATGAAGGACATAAGTCGACCCCATTTGAATTATTGTTCAAATATAAACCTAACCACCCATTATCCGCTAAGTGGAAAATACATGAATTGTTACCCCTTGAAATTAGGGATAAAAATATTAAGAAAATATGGAATGAAGCGCGCGCTAATTTACGAACAAACTTAGCGAAATCAAGGAAATATCACGTGCGAAATAATAGTAATGAAGTAAAGTACCAATTCGGTAACTTAGTTATGTGTAAAACACATCCTACAAGTAGTGCAATCGATAAGACCACTTCCAAGCTATCATACCGATGGTGCGGTCCTTATCAAATTCGCAAATATTTAACTCCAGTAACCGTAGCACTGTATGAACCCTCTACTCAAAAATATGTACGAAGGACACATATTTCTCAGATAAAACATTATCACGAAGAAGGTAATGGTAGAGTGCAAGTTAAATAAATGTAAAGAAAAAGAATGGTATATGTTTTGTACTCAACTGCAAAGGAGTACTAGAGTAACGTTTAGCTAGCTAATGGTATAAATAGGTACGAGGCCTGATCACCCTTGAATCCTATTCTTCGAAAGTATAGCAAAGTAAGAAGTCAGCTGACAGCAAATATGAGGAATAATTAAGTAACAAATTACTTAATGAGTAATTCTATCACTAGAATAACTCCCAACTAAAGAAAAACCCGGTAGTAGTCATAAGTAGTAGCGTTAAGAAAATTTAGAATGTTAACTATATGTTTTATAATGTGTGAATTTTATGTACCATTAGAATTAGTCTGTAAAGTATGATATGTAGATAGTAAGAATAAACAATTCGAGACTAACGTGTGTAACTCATAATTACATACAGAGAGAAACTGGTGAGAGAAATTACACACGGAAATCCCTAAACATACTCTCGGTATATTCAAAAAAAATTATACCGGAGTCTGTGGCTAAAGCGGCGGAGTATGTGACGATTTTATTTAATAAAAATATGCTATTTAATTAAGTTGATAATATATAAGCGAAGAAATTTTAAATTCTTAATAAAATCTCACATTGTAAACTAAATCTTATGGCAATCATTTAATAATAATAATATTTAATATAAATCTAATAATAAAATTAAATGGGAATTGAATTGTACAGAAAGGGTAAAGCTTATTAATAATTCCTGCATAAACAGGAATAGACCAGAATTAACTTGTTTTCTGACCCCTAAATAAACTAAGTATTATTGTAAATTTGTTATTATTTAAATAATTAAGTAAGACCATTGTTACGTACTTTGATAACTTCTGCAACTAAGAATATCACGATTTAATTATTTAATCAACCGTAGTCCTTTAATTAAAATTAGAAAAACGGAACTACTTTTATGTTGCCTAGTAATTGTCTTGAGATTACTACGCTTCCCTTAACTATTTTCTGCCATTTGGAATGGAGCGCTCTCGCCGTAAGCAGCGTAAAGCGTTGTTTCGCTACGTGAATGTAAAAATGTGAAAATCTTGATACAATGACTAGTTAAATAAGTAAAGTTGTGTGGTGATGACATCTCTCTATATTATAAAATAACGGACTATGTAAATAATACAGTATTACAACCAAGAAGGTGATAGTAAACTAATCTATCATCATGTGACATGTATAACAGTGAAACAAACTTTCTATCTATGTGTTCAAACTACAAGAATTACTAAGAATAACTACAGTCGCCTGAGATGAATGTACCACACCAGGAATGATTTCACATACTTCTAGAACTTCACCACCACAGTATGATAATGTAACGACTGAACTTCAAGAAACATCAGGAGGACCGAAGAACTAATTCTGCAGCAACTTCAGGAAACACACAGGTGACATGGAGGCTTGTCTTCCATGGTTAAGAGTTACAAAATTATAAACCCCAAAAGACAATTTAAATTATCATATTAAAGACTTTAAAAATTATGCTTTAAATGTAATAACATTAAAGACTTTAGAAAACTGACATTATAGGTAACATGTAATCTAATATTTGTTGTTTTAGAAGATTAATAAAAAACCATTCTTCAAATGGTTAGAGTTTCAATATTGTACATGGCAAGGTGACCATTATTCATTTAATATATTTGATCCCGGATCCGTGGAATTAATTAAAAAGGATGTACATCATATTTTGTGGCCCCTTTGTAAAGTAGTAATTTATATATTTGATCATATAGTAAACTATATTGTTTGAGAACAGTTCAATAGAGAACTTAATCACCAAATGTAATAAAGAGATGTCATCTAAGTACCGAGTAAAATGAGTGCATAAATCAACAGTCTCCCCTTCCTAATATCCTGCTATATAAATTGTTTTTTTGTTGTGATTATTTTCAGTGCTTCACAACGAAGGCAGACTGTATAATTGGCACATCCAATTATTACTGGTTCCCTAAGTTATAACTCAAGAGATGAGGTTATAGATACTTTATCAAAATTAAGTACTTTACTCATGTTACAACAAAAAATGTTTCAGGTAAACTGCCCTTTCCCCGTAACCGATCTTCACCAAAATCAACAGACATTGAGTTCTCTATAGCTCAGGCACATATGTAAAAAATTATTTGATTCTGTTTGAATTTACGGCAGTTATGGTTCGTCATATAAAAAATTACCCATGTTAAAACATAAAACATGAGATTTATAAAACATATCTAAGATTTATATTTAAAATCATTTTTGAAATAAAATATTTTCATAGAACCTACTAACGCTGGGGAAATCTGAGGAGCCAATCAGAGTTGGGCCTACCTGTCACTCTGCTGAATTTGGTGGAAAGCCCTGTCACTGTCGTCAAAGTATCAGCCTTGACAGGGTCCTCTTTTTCTGCAAAATGGGAGAGGAGGCTTGAGATGGAGTGAGTGACATGGTCCCCACCTCAATGAAGAACCCATTGTTTTATAAAAATATATTTAAATTTTGAAAACTGAAAATTCTTTTCTTGTTGTAAATATTTATATTTTATAATCAAAATGACTTTATCAAAAAACAAACATTATTTTTTTATAATAAGTACTTACATATGTTTCTTAATATGCTTACTTTTTCTTCAAAGTTGATGATCATTTCCAAACATTCTGACAAAATTGTATCTACAGAACAGTTAACATTCCCCAGGTTTCCATTTCTGCTAATTTCTCATTACACCTTCCACTGACGTATTATTAACCATTTCATAAACTATCGTATAATCTTTTCAGATTTTGTGGTACAAATACTGAAATTTTCAGATTGCCTGGCAACAAAATTATTTTATTTTCAACAATTACCATTGTTTGAAAAAGTTTAAATGAATTTTCAAGTACTTTACTCTTGTTAAAACGTAAAAAGTTGCAGGTAAACTACCCCTTCCCCTTAACTGATCTTCACCAAACTCTAAAGGCCATGAGTCCTCTACAATTCACTGACGTATGCAAAAAATTATTTGATTCTGTTTGAATTTGCGGCAGTTATCGTTTGCCATAGAAAATACGCTTGATAAAAAACGTTGCAGGTAAACTACCCCTTCCCCTCAACCGATCTTCACCAAAAAAAATAGGTCTTGAGTACTCTACAAATCAGGGCTGTATGCAGAAAATTATTTGATTCTGTTTGAATTTGCGGCTGTTATCGTTTGCCATAGAAAATACCCTTGTTAAAAAAACGTTGTAGGTAAACTACCCCTTTCCCTTAACCGATCTTCACCAAAAACAATAGGTCTTGAGAACTCTACAATTTAGGACTGTATGCAAATAATCTTTTGATTCTGTTTGAATTTGCGGCTGTTATCGTTTGCCATAGGAAATACCCTTGTTAAAACATAAAACGTTACAGGTAAACTACCCCTTTCCCTTGACCGATCTTCACCAAAAACAATAGGTCTTGAGAACTCTACAATTCAGGGCTGTATGCGAAACATTATTTGATTCTGTTTGAATTTGCGGCTGTTATCGTTTGCCATAGGAAATACCCTTGTTAAAACATAAAACGTTACAGGTAAACTACCCCTTTCCCTTAACCGATCTTCACCAAAATCAACAGATCTTGAGAACTCTATAATTCAGGGCTGTATGCGAAACATTATTTGATTCTGTTTGAATTTGCGGCTGTTATCGTTTGCCAAACAAACAAAATTACCCTTGCTAAAAAAAAACCGTTGCAGGTAAACTACCCCTTTCCCTCAACCGATCTTCACCAAAAACAATAGGTCGCGAGTACTCTGCAAATCAGGGCTGTATGCAAAAAATTATTTGATTCTGTTTGAATTTGCGCAGATAATTTGGGCAGTTATCGTTTGCCATAGAAAATACGCTTGATAAAAAACGTTGCTGGTAAACTACCCCTTTCCCTCAACCGATCTTCACCAAAAACAATAGGTCTTAAGAACTCTACAATTTAGGGCTGTATGCAAATAGTCTTTTGATTCTGTTTGAATTTGCGGCTGTTATCGTTTGCCATAGGAAATACCCTTGTTAAAACATAAAACGTTACAGGTAAACTACCCCTTTTCCTTAACCGATCTTCACCAAAAACAGTAGGTCTTGAGTACTCTACAAATCAGGGCTGTATGCAAAACATTATTTGATTCTGTTTGAATTTGCGGCTGTTATCGTTTGCCATATAAAATACCATTGTTAAAAAAACGTTGCAGGTAAACTACCCCTTTCCCTCAACCGAACTTCACCAAAAACAATAGGTCTTGAGAACTCTACAATTTAGGGCTGTATGCAAATAATCTTTTGATTCTGTTTGAATTTGCGGCTGTTATCGTTTGCCATAGGAAATACCCTTGTTAAAACATAAAACGTTACAGGTAAACTACCCCTTTCCCTTAACCGATCTTCACCAAAATCAAAAGATCTTGAGAGCTCTACAATTCAGGGCTGTATGCGAAACATTATTTGATTCTGTTTGAATTTGCGGCTGTTATCGTTTGCCAAACAAACATAATTACCCTTGCTAAAAAAAAACCGTTGCAGGTAAACTACCCCTTTCCCTTAACCGATCTTCACCAAAAACAATAGGTCTTGAGAACTCTACTATTTAGAGTTGCATGCAAAAAATTATTTGATTATGTTTGAATTTGGGGCTGTTATTGTTTGCCATAGAAAATACCATTGTTAAAACATAAAATGTTGCAGGTAAACTACCCCTTTCCCTTAACCGATCTTCAACAAAAACAATAGGTCTTGAGAAATCTATAATTCAGGGCTGTATGCAAAACATTATTTGATTCTGTGTGAATTTTCGGCTGTTATCGTTTGCCATAGAAAAATATCGGTATGAAGAACCATACATGACTTCCATGTTCTAAGATTTATATTTAAAATCATATTCGAAATGAAATATTTCTATAGATACTAATTCTTTCTACTTATTGCTTCAGCCTTAACCACAGTACTGTGCTCACTAACGTATACCACCTCACGTTTTCGCACTCGATTTTCACTGATGGCAGTCGATGGCACTGCCGAAAAGTCTGGTTTTGCAGAAAACATTGGACTACGGCTAAACAGCCTGGGAAGGAATTTTAACAAACAACTACTTCTTTGTTGCCGATAACGTAGTACACATATAAAAAATTCTTCCCTCCCCTTTCAACTATAATTTTCATTAATAGAAAATTACCCCCACCCCGTTAACCTCTACATTTATAGATATTTCATCTACGTTTCTACAGTGGATTATTATGAGCTTCTTAATAGGTTACTTTATTTATCAAAAATAAGTATTTTCCTCTTGTTAAAACATAAAACATTGCTCGTAAACTACCCCTTTCTCTTAAACGACCTTCAACAAAATCAACAGACCTTGAGTACTCTATAATTGAAAAAGGTATGCAAAAAAGTAGTTGATTCTGTTTGAATTTACGGCAGTTATCGTTCGTCATATAAAAAATTACCCTTGTTAAAACATAAAATGTTGCAGGTAAACTATCCTTATTCAACAAAAACAACAGACATCGAGTTCTGTATAATTCAAAAAGGTATGCAAAAGAGTAGTTGATTCTGTTTGAATTTACAGCAGTTATCGTTCGTCATAGAAAACATTACCCTTGTTAAAACATAAAAGGTTGCAGGTAAACTACCCCATTGCCTTGACCGATCTTCAACAAAATCAACACACCTTGAGTTCGGTATAATTAAAAAAGGTATGAAAAAGACTAGTTGATTCTGTTTGAATTTGCGGCTGTTATCGTTTGCCATAGGAAAAAATTACCCTTGATAAAAACAAATGTTGCCGGTAAACTACCCCTTTCCCTTAACCGATCTTCACCAAAAACAATAGGTCTTGTGTACTCTACAAATCAGGGCTGTATGCAAAAAATTATTTGATTCTGTTTGAATTTGTGGCTGTTATCGTTTGCCATAGAAAATACCCTGGTTAAAATATAAAATGTTGCAGGTAAACTACCCCTTTCCCTTAACCGATCTTCACCAAAACCAATAGGTCTTGAGAACTCTATAATTCAGAGCAGTATGCAAAAGAGTAGTTTATTCTGTTTGAATTTGCGGCTGTTATCGTTTGCCGTAGAAAAAAAATCTACAGACACACAGACAGACACACACACAGACACTTTTCGAAAAATGACTTTTTCATGTTTTGAGTGTAGTACAATCAGAATCTGCAATAATCTCGAACACAATTTTTTTTGCCATCACCATACTTCCATTTCCTTAAGGAACATGGAAGTAAAAAGACTTTTTTTCATGTTTTGAGTGTAGTACAATCAGAATCTGCAATAATCACGAACACGGTTTTTTTTCCATCACCATACTTACATTTCCTGAAGGAAAATGGAAGTAAAAATTACCCGTGATTATAAAAAAAACGTTGCTGGTAAACTACCCCTTTCCCTTAATCGATCTTCACCAAAAACAATAGGTCTTGAGTACTCTACAAATCAGTGCTGCATGCAAAAAATTATTTGATTCTGTTTGAATTTGCGGCTGTTATCGTTTGCCATAGAAAAAAAATCTACAGATAGACAGACAGACAGACACACAGACAGTTTTCAAAGAATGAATTTTTCATGTTTTGATGGTAGTACAATCAGAATCTGCAATAATCTCGAACACAATTTTTTTTCCATCACCATACTTCCATTTCCTTATGGAACATGGAAGTAAAATCAGATTGCTAATGCTAATAGTTTAGGAGAAAATGTTCCTTTCATTTAACATTGCTTGTTTAGATGATTCCTGGTCTCCTTAATGTGGTTAATATGTTTCACAGTTATCTTTTAGGTGTCATGACAACTTGTCTAAAATTGGCATGGAGATCACAAAAAATAATTGACATAGTGTTAACACAGTATTTTAAAATTATATCCAGTTGATGACTGACCTCACTAATCTATTGTCATTTCATCATGATTTTATTTCCATGTTCCATAAGGAAATGGAAGTATGGTGATGGCGAAAAAAATCGTGTTCTAGATAATTGCAGATTCTGATTGTACTACCCACAAAACATTATAAAAAGTGATTTTTCGAAAAGTGTCTGTATGTGAGTCTGTCTGTCTGTAGAATTTTTTCTATGGCAAACGATAACAGCCGCAAATTCAAACAGAATCAAATAATTTTTTGCATACGTCCCTGAATTGTAGAGATCTCAGGCCTTTTGATTTTGATGAAGATCGGTTAAGGGGAAGGGGTAGTTTACCTGTAATCTTTTACGTTTTGACAAGGGTAAAGTACTTGAAAATTCATTTAAAGTTTTTCAAACAATGGTAATTGTCAAAAATAAAATAATTTTGTTGCCAGGCAATAAAATTATAATTTTTCATGTTAATTTAAGTCATGTATGAGAGAAAATATATCGTTCATGGCTGGCAAGCATATCTCAATTATGTAAATTTTACGTTTCTATTTTATTATTATGATTACCGCAATATAATGGCAGGCAAGACACACACACACACACACACACACAATTCGCGTTATTTCTGGCCTCACTCATGTTTATTTTTTTACATGTGCACGCTTTTTAAATGGAAAGTGCCGAAACCCACACCAACACAACGCGTGCAAGCCGAAAAAGTGTCCAGCGTGGATAGCGATTTGCTTCCTGTGGATTGCTGGGCAGTGTAACTGCACATGTTTACAGAGGAACGGTTCATAGACAGACTTTTCATCTTTAGAGAATGAATCCTCTGCAAGATGCTCAGGGTACATGAGAGACTTAGGAATACTCCTTCTTTTCCGCGTGTTTGTTCTGTGAAACATACACTGTAGATTCGCAGCTTTACTCTGAGCAACGTTCCATAGGGAATGTTGAAAATTTTTGTCCACACTGTACCCTCATACACACTAAAACCTGCTCTGATGTTTTGATTAGGGACATCATAATATTAAAACTTTGGAAACTTCCGCACTACTTAATGGAAATCAAACATTAACTTTTACAAGCCATTAATTTTATGCATATTTTGAAGCAATAAATGTTTTAATAAATGAATACAATCTGTATACTTGTTTCTATTATGATATCAGAATTACAAACTAAAATGTGCATGTGTGTATGTACGAAACATATATAAATATTTTTCTCCTCTGGAAAATTGTTTGCCCCTCCTGGAAAATATGTTGACCTCCTTGATGGCTAGTTATTTACGAGCATGTGTGGAGTATAGCGTTATGACATGGATCAGAATGGTGGGTGTTAAACCGAAGACACAAACGTATTAAGGAAGAAATGTTTTTCTGAGAAATTTATAATTATACGGGTGAACAGAATCGTCGTTCAGGAAATCATAAGACGAATGGAAAGAAAGAAAGACTCAATTTTAAAAAAGAGAAATGACTAGTATAGTATTGACAGGAAAGACTTTGATAACACTATAGACATCAGTCACCCTCGGTCGATATCTCACAGCGAGAGGCCAATTTCATTACAGGAATCAGATCACAGCTCCCTTTGCCCAGCTCTTCGTTCGAACTACAAAGATTTTATCGAAAAGTACAGTCTTTCCTCACGAAGGTTGAGGGTAGTCTTCAGCCACCTGACATGGGGGTACCATTTTAGCTGATAAGTAATTTCTTAAGAACTCAGGCATTCACTTATTTGATGTTTGTCACCATATCTAGCTCTGCTTCTTAACAAATATATATTATAGACACAAACGTAAAATTCTGCACCTGTCATGTCTTGTTTTCTATGGCAAACAATAACTGTCGCAAATTCAAACAGAATCAAATAATTTTTTGCATATGTACCCGATTTTAAATATAAATCTTAGAACATAGAAGTCATGCATGGTTCTCCATACCGATATTTAAAGTAAGGTTTATTTTAAAATTATTAAATAAAATACTGTATGAGATGAAAGTGCTGGACAAAAGGTAGATTCTGTGGATGGTTTGATTTAAAAGCTCTGAGATAGTTCTTAATTCTTTTCATGAAGTCGAAGTCAGAGCCTTTTTCTTTTACTTCCATGTTCCATAAGGAAATGGAAGTATGGTCATCACAAAAAAAATCGTGTTCGAGATAATGGCAGATTCTGATTGTACTACCATCAAAACATGAAAAAAAGTAATTTTTCAAAAAGTGTCTGTGTGTGTGTCTGTCTGTAGAATTTTTTCTATGGCAAACGATAATAGCCGCAAATTCAAACAGAATCAAATAATGTTTTGCATACAGTCCTGAATTGTAGAGGAATCAAGGCCTGTTGTTTTTGGTGAAGATCGGTTAAGGGAAAGTGGTAGTTTACCTGCAACATTTTATATTTTAACAAGAGTAATTTGCTTAATTTTGATAAATAAAGTATCCTGAAAAGAAGGTCATAATAATCCACTGTAGAAAGGTAGATGAAATATCTATAAATGAAAAGGGTAGTTTAAGGGGGAGGGGGTAATTTTTTTATAAATTAAAATGGTATTACTTCCATGTTCCTTAAGGAAATGGAAGTACGTATGGTAATGACAAAAAAAATCGTGTTCGAGATTATTGCAGATTCTGATTGTACTACACTCAAAACATGAAAAAAGTCATTTTTCGAAATGTGTGTGTGTGTGTGTAGATTTTTTTCTATGGCAAACGATAACAGCCGCAAATTCAAACAGAATCGAATGATTATTTGCATATAGGCCTGAATTGTAGAGTTCTCAAGACCTTTTGTTTTTGGTGAAGATCGGTTATGGGAAAGGGGTAGTTTACCTGCAACGTTTTATGTTTTAACAAGGGTATTGTCTATGGCAAACAATAACAGCCGCAAATTGAAACAGAATCAAATAATTTTTTGCATACAGCCCTGATTTTTAGAGTACTCAAGACCTATTGTTTTTGGTGAAGATCGGTTAAAGGAAAGGGATATTTACCTGCAACGTTTTTTTATCAAGGGTAATTTTTTCTATGGTAAACGATAACAGCTGCAAATTCAAACAGAATCAAATAATGTTTTGCATACAGCCCAGAATTGTAGAGTTCTCAAGTCCTGTTGGTTTTGGTGAAGATCAGTTAAGGGAATGGGGTAGTTTACCTGCAACGTTTTATATTTTAACTAGAGTATTTTCTATGGCAAATGATAAGAGCTGCAAATTCAAACAGAATCAAATAATTTTTTGCATACAGCCCTGAACTGTAGAGTACTCATGACCTATTGTTTTTTGTGAAGATCGGTTATGGGAAAGGAGTAGTTTACCTGTAACGTTTTTTTACAAGGGGTAATTTTTTTCTATGGCAAACGATAACAGCCGCAAATTCAAACAGAATCAAATAATGTTTTGCATACAGCCCGGAATAGTAGAGTTCTCAAGACTTGTTGGTTTTGGTGAAGATCGGTTAAGGGAAAGGGGTAGTTTACCAGCAACATTTTATGTTTTAACAAGGGTAATTTTTTATATGATAAACGATAACTGCTGTAAATTCAAACAGAATCAACTACATTTTTGCATACCTTTTTGAATTAAAGAGGACTCAAGGTTTGTTGATTTTGTTGAAGATCGGTTAAGGGAAAGGGGTAGTTTACCAGCAACATTTTATGTTTTAAGAAGGGTAATTTTTGTTTGACGAAAGATAACTGCCGTAAATTCAAAGAGAATCAAATAATTTTGTGCATACTTTCCTGAATTGTAGACAACTCAAGGCCTACTGATTTAGGTGAAGATCGGTTAAGGGAAAGGGGTAGTTTACCTGCAACATTTTATGTTGTAACGAGAGAAATATTTCCATGACGAACGATAACTGCCGCACATTCAAACAGAATCAAATATTTTTTTGCATGCATCCCTGCATTGTAGAGGACTGAAGGTCTATTGATTTTGGGGAAAATCGGTTAAGAGATAGGGGTACTTTACCTGCAACATTTTATATTTTAACAAGAGTAAAGTACTTAATTTTGATAATTAAAGTATCATGATAAGAAGCTCATAATAATCCACTGTAGAAATGTACATGAAATATCTATAAATGAAGAGGTTAGGTGAACGGGGTGGGGGTAATTTTCTATAAATGAAAATTATAGTTGAAGGGAGAGGGGAGAATTTTGTATGTCTACTACGTTATCGGCAACAAAGAAGTAGTTCTTTGTTAGAATTCCTTCCCGGGCTGTTTAGCTTTAGTCCAATGTTTTCTGAAAAACCAGACTTTTCGGCAGTGCCATCGACTGCCATCATCAGTGAAAATCGAGTGCGAAAATGTGAGGTGGTATACGTTAGTGACCACAGTACTGTGGTTAAGGCTGAAGCAATAAGTAGGAAGAAGTAGTTTCTATGGAAATATTTCATTTCGAATATAATTTTAAATATAAATCTTAGAACATGGAAGTCATGTATGGTTCTCCATACCGATATTTTGATGATGGAGGAAGTAAATTTTATAAGTTTTATATGTGTAATACGTTAATGACAACAACGAAGTAGTTTCTATGGAAACATTTCATTTCACTTTAACAAAATTATATATTTTTTATTTTAATTTAAATCTTATATGAGTGAAAACATATCGTTTCTGGCAGGCAAGCATATTTCAATTATGTTATGTTTACGTTCCCAAAGTTTTATTATTGTGATTACTGCAATAAAAAGGCAGGCAGGACACACACACACACACACACAAACACACATACACAATTCGCGTTATTTCTGGCCTCACTCATTTTTATTTTCTTACATTTGCACGCTTTTTAAATGGAAAGTGATGAAACCCACATCAACACAATGTGTGCAAGCCGAAAAGGTGTCCAGCGTGGACAGCGATTTGCTTCCTGTGGCTCGCTCACCAGTGTAACTGCACGTGTTTACACAGGAACGGTTCATAGACAGACTTTTCATCTTTAGAGAATGAATCCTCTGCAAGATGCTCAGGGTACATGAGAGACTTAGGAATACTCCTTCTTTTCCGCGTGTTTGTTCTGTGAAACATACACTGTAGATTCGCAGCTTTACTCTGAGCAACGTTCCATAGGGAATGTTGAAAATTTTTGTCCACACTGTACCCTCATACACACTAAAACCTGCTCTGATGTTTTGATTAGGGACATCATAATATTAAAACTTTGGAAACTTCCGCACTACTTAATGGAAATCAAACATTAACTTTTACAAGCCATTAATTTTATGCATATTTTGAAGCAATAAATGTTTTAATAAATGAATACAATCTGTATACTTGTTTCTATTATGATATCAGAATTACAAACTAAAATGTGCATGTGTGTATGTACGAAACATATATAAATATTTTTCTCCTCTGGAAAATTGTTTGCCCCTCCTGGAAAATATGTTGACCTCCTTGATGGCTAGTTATTTACGAGCATGTGTGGAGTATAGCGTTATGACATGGATCAGAATGGTGGGTGTTAAACCGAAGACACAAACGTATTAAGGAAGAAATGTTTTTCTGAGAAATTTATAATTATACGGGTGAACAGAATCGTCGTTCAGGAAATCATAAGACGAATGGAAAGAAAGAAAGACTCAATTTTAAAAAAGAGAAATGACTAGTATAGTATTGACAGGAAAGACTTTGATAACACTATAGACATCAGTCACCCTCGGTCGATATCTCACAGCGAGAGGCCAATTTCATTACAGGAATCAGATCACAGCTCCCTTTGCCCAGCTCTTCGTTCGAACTACAAAGATTTTATCGAAAAGTACAGTCTTTCCTCACGAAGGTTGAGGGTAGTCTTCAGCCACCTGACATGGGGGTACCATTTTAGCTGATAAGTAATTTCTTAAGAACTCAGGCATTCACTTATTTGATGTTTGTCACCATATCTAGCTCTGCTTCTTAACAAATATATATTATAGACACAAACGTAAAATTCTGCACCTGTCATGTCTTGTTTTCTATGGCAAACAATAACTGTCGCAAATTCAAACAGAATCAAATAATTTTTTGCATATGTACCCGATTTTAAATATAAATCTTAGAACATAGAAGTCATGCATGGTTCTCCATACCGATATTTAAAGTAAGGTTTATTTTAAAATTATTAAATAAAATACTGTATGAGATGAAAGTGCTGGACAAAAGGTAGATTCTGTGGATGGTTTGATTTAAAAGCTCTGAGATAGTTCTTAATTCTTTTCATGAAGTCGAAGTCAGAGCCTTTTTCTTTTACTTCCATGTTCCATAAGGAAATGGAAGTATGGTCATCACAAAAAAAATCGTGTTCGAGATAATGGCAGATTCTGATTGTACTACCATCAAAACATGAAAAAAAGTAATTTTTCAAAAAGTGTCTGTGTGTGTGTCTGTCTGTAGAATTTTTTCTATGGCAAACGATAATAGCCGCAAATTCAAACAGAATCAAATAATGTTTTGCATACAGTCCTGAATTGTAGAGGAATCAAGGCCTGTTGTTTTTGGTGAAGATCGGTTAAGGGAAAGTGGTAGTTTACCTGCAACATTTTATATTTTAACAAGAGTAATTTGCTTAATTTTGATAAATAAAGTATCCTGAAAAGAAGGTCATAATAATCCACTGTAGAAAGGTAGATGAAATATCTATAAATGAAAAGGGTAGTTTAAGGGGGAGGGGGTAATTTTTTTATAAATTAAAATGGTATTACTTCCATGTTCCTTAAGGAAATGGAAGTACGTATGGTAATGACAAAAAAAATCGTGTTCGAGATTATTGCAGATTCTGATTGTACTACACTCAAAACATGAAAAAAGTCATTTTTCGAAATGTGTGTGTGTGTGTGTAGATTTTTTTCTATGGCAAACGATAACAGCCGCAAATTCAAACAGAATCGAATGATTATTTGCATATAGGCCTGAATTGTAGAGTTCTCAAGACCTTTTGTTTTTGGTGAAGATCGGTTATGGGAAAGGGGTAGTTTACCTGCAACGTTTTATGTTTTAACAAGGGTATTGTCTATGGCAAACAATAACAGCCGCAAATTGAAACAGAATCAAATAATTTTTTGCATACAGCCCTGATTTTTAGAGTACTCAAGACCTATTGTTTTTGGTGAAGATCGGTTAAAGGAAAGGGATATTTACCTGCAACGTTTTTTTATCAAGGGTAATTTTTTCTATGGTAAACGATAACAGCTGCAAATTCAAACAGAATCAAATAATGTTTTGCATACAGCCCAGAATTGTAGAGTTCTCAAGTCCTGTTGGTTTTGGTGAAGATCAGTTAAGGGAATGGGGTAGTTTACCTGCAACGTTTTATATTTTAACTAGAGTATTTTCTATGGCAAATGATAAGAGCTGCAAATTCAAACAGAATCAAATAATTTTTTGCATACAGCCCTGAACTGTAGAGTACTCATGACCTATTGTTTTTTGTGAAGATCGGTTATGGGAAAGGAGTAGTTTACCTGTAACGTTTTTTTACAAGGGGTAATTTTTTTCTATGGCAAACGATAACAGCCGCAAATTCAAACAGAATCAAATAATGTTTTGCATACAGCCCGGAATAGTAGAGTTCTCAAGACTTGTTGGTTTTGGTGAAGATCGGTTAAGGGAAAGGGGTAGTTTACCAGCAACATTTTATGTTTTAACAAGGGTAATTTTTTATATGATAAACGATAACTGCTGTAAATTCAAACAGAATCAACTACATTTTTGCATACCTTTTTGAATTAAAGAGGACTCAAGGTTTGTTGATTTTGTTGAAGATCGGTTAAGGGAAAGGGGTAGTTTACCAGCAACATTTTATGTTTTAAGAAGGGTAATTTTTGTTTGACGAAAGATAACTGCCGTAAATTCAAAGAGAATCAAATAATTTTGTGCATACTTTCCTGAATTGTAGACAACTCAAGGCCTACTGATTTAGGTGAAGATCGGTTAAGGGAAAGGGGTAGTTTACCTGCAACATTTTATGTTGTAACGAGAGAAATATTTCCATGACGAACGATAACTGCCGCACATTCAAACAGAATCAAATATTTTTTTGCATGCATCCCTGCATTGTAGAGGACTGAAGGTCTATTGATTTTGGGGAAAATCGGTTAAGAGATAGGGGTACTTTACCTGCAACATTTTATATTTTAACAAGAGTAAAGTACTTAATTTTGATAATTAAAGTATCATGATAAGAAGCTCATAATAATCCACTGTAGAAATGTACATGAAATATCTATAAATGAAGAGGTTAGGTGAACGGGGTGGGGGTAATTTTCTATAAATGAAAATTATAGTTGAAGGGAGAGGGGAGAATTTTGTATGTCTACTACGTTATCGGCAACAAAGAAGTAGTTCTTTGTTAGAATTCCTTCCCGGGCTGTTTAGCTTTAGTCCAATGTTTTCTGAAAAACCAGACTTTTCGGCAGTGCCATCGACTGCCATCATCAGTGAAAATCGAGTGCGAAAATGTGAGGTGGTATACGTTAGTGACCACAGTACTGTGGTTAAGGCTGAAGCAATAAGTAGGAAGAAGTAGTTTCTATGGAAATATTTCATTTCGAATATAATTTTAAATATAAATCTTAGAACATGGAAGTCATGTATGGTTCTCCATACCGATATTTTGATGATGGAGGAAGTAAATTTTATAAGTTTTATATGTGTAATACGTTAATGACAACAACGAAGTAGTTTCTATGGAAACATTTCATTTCACTTTAACAAAATTATATATTTTTTATTTTAATTTAAATCTTATATGAGTGAAAACATATCGTTTCTGGCAGGCAAGCATATTTCAATTATGTTATGTTTACGTTCCCAAAGTTTTATTATTGTGATTACTGCAATAAAAAGGCAGGCAGGACACACACACACACACACACAAACACACATACACAATTCGCGTTATTTCTGGCCTCACTCATTTTTATTTTCTTACGTTTGCACGCTTTTTAAATGGAAAGTGATGAAACCCACATCAACACAATGTGTGCAAGCCGAAAAGGTGTCCAGCGTGGACAGCGATTTGCTTCCTGTGGCTCGCTCACCAGTGTAACTGCACGTGTTTACACAGGAACGGTTCATAGACAGACTTTTCATCTTTAGAGAATGAATCCTCTGCAAGATGCTCAGGGTACATGAGAGACTTAGGAATACTCCTTCTTTTCCGCGTGTTTGTTCTGTGAAACATACACTGTAGATTCGCAGCTTTACTCTGAGCAACGTTCCATAGGGAATGTTGAAAATTTTTGTCCACACTGTACCCTCATACACACTAAAACCTGCTCTGATGTTTTGATTAGGGACATCATAATATTAAAACTTTGGAAACTTCCGCACTACTTAATGGAAATCAAACATTAACTTTTACAAGCCATTAATTTTATGCATATTTTGAAGCAATAAATGTTTTAATAAATGAATACAATCTGTATACTTGTTTCTATTATGATATCAGAATTACAAACTAAAATGTGCATGTGTGTATGTACGAAACATATATAAATATTTTTCTCCTCTGGAAAATTGTTTGCCCCTCCTGGAAAATATGTTGACCTCCTTGATGGCTAGTTATTTACGAGCATGTGTGGAGTATAGCGTTATGACATGGATCAGAATGGTGGGTGTTAAACCGAAGACACAAACGTATTAAGGAAGAAATGTTTTTCTGAGAAATTTATAATTATACGGGTGAACAGAATCGTCGTTCAGGAAATCATAAGACGAATGGAAAGAAAGAAAGACTCAATTTTAAAAAAGAGAAATGACTAGTATAGTATTGACAGGAAAGACTTTGATAACACTATAGACATCAGTCACCCTCGGTCGATATCTCACAGCGAGAGGCCAATTTCATTACAGGAATCAGATCACAGCTCCCTTTGCCCAGCTCTTCGTTCGAACTACAAAGATTTTATCGAAAAGTACAGTCTTTCCTCACGAAGGTTGAGGGTAGTCTTCAGCCACCTGACATGGGGGTACCATTTTAGCTGATAAGTAATTTCTTAAGAACTCAGGCATTCACTTATTTGATGTTTGTCACCATATCTAGCTCTGCTTCTTAACAAATATATATTATAGACACAAACGTAAAATTCTGCACCTGTCATGTCTTGTTTTCTATGGCAAACAATAACTGTCGCAAATTCAAACAGAATCAAATAATTTTTTGCATATGTACCCGATTTTAAATATAAATCTTAGAACATAGAAGTCATGCATGGTTCTCCATACCGATATTTAAAGTAAGGTTTATTTTAAAATTATTAAATAAAATACTGTATGAGATGAAAGTGCTGGACAAAAGGTAGATTCTGTGGATGGTTTGATTTAAAAGCTCTGAGATAGTTCTTAATTCTTTTCATGAAGTCGAAGTCAGAGCCTTTTTCTTTTACTTCCATGTTCCATAAGGAAATGGAAGTATGGTCATCACAAAAAAAATCGTGTTCGAGATAATGGCAGATTCTGATTGTACTACCATCAAAACATGAAAAAAAGTAATTTTTCAAAAAGTGTCTGTGTGTGTGTCTGTCTGTAGAATTTTTTCTATGGCAAACGATAATAGCCGCAAATTCAAACAGAATCAAATAATGTTTTGCATACAGTCCTGAATTGTAGAGGAATCAAGGCCTGTTGTTTTTGGTGAAGATCGGTTAAGGGAAAGTGGTAGTTTACCTGCAACATTTTATATTTTAACAAGAGTAATTTGCTTAATTTTGATAAATAAAGTATCCTGAAAAGAAGGTCATAATAATCCACTGTAGAAAGGTAGATGAAATATCTATAAATGAAAAGGGTAGTTTAAGGGGGAGGGGGTAATTTTTTTATAAATTAAAATGGTATTACTTCCATGTTCCTTAAGGAAATGGAAGTACGTATGGTAATGACAAAAAAAATCGTGTTCGAGATTATTGCAGATTCTGATTGTACTACACTCAAAACATGAAAAAAGTCATTTTTCGAAATGTGTGTGTGTGTGTGTAGATTTTTTTCTATGGCAAACGATAACAGCCGCAAATTCAAACAGAATCGAATGATTATTTGCATATAGGCCTGAATTGTAGAGTTCTCAAGACCTTTTGTTTTTGGTGAAGATCGGTTATGGGAAAGGGGTAGTTTACCTGCAACGTTTTATGTTTTAACAAGGGTATTGTCTATGGCAAACAATAACAGCCGCAAATTGAAACAGAATCAAATAATTTTTTGCATACAGCCCTGATTTTTAGAGTACTCAAGACCTATTGTTTTTGGTGAAGATCGGTTAAAGGAAAGGGATATTTACCTGCAACGTTTTTTTATCAAGGGTAATTTTTTCTATGGTAAACGATAACAGCTGCAAATTCAAACAGAATCAAATAATGTTTTGCATACAGCCCAGAATTGTAGAGTTCTCAAGTCCTGTTGGTTTTGGTGAAGATCAGTTAAGGGAATGGGGTAGTTTACCTGCAACGTTTTATATTTTAACTAGAGTATTTTCTATGGCAAATGATAAGAGCTGCAAATTCAAACAGAATCAAATAATTTTTTGCATACAGCCCTGAACTGTAGAGTACTCATGACCTATTGTTTTTTGTGAAGATCGGTTATGGGAAAGGAGTAGTTTACCTGTAACGTTTTTTTACAAGGGGTAATTTTTTTCTATGGCAAACGATAACAGCCGCAAATTCAAACAGAATCAAATAATGTTTTGCATACAGCCCGGAATAGTAGAGTTCTCAAGACTTGTTGGTTTTGGTGAAGATCGGTTAAGGGAAAGGGGTAGTTTACCAGCAACATTTTATGTTTTAACAAGGGTAATTTTTTATATGATAAACGATAACTGCTGTAAATTCAAACAGAATCAACTACATTTTTGCATACCTTTTTGAATTAAAGAGGACTCAAGGTTTGTTGATTTTGTTGAAGATCGGTTAAGGGAAAGGGGTAGTTTACCAGCAACATTTTATGTTTTAAGAAGGGTAATTTTTGTTTGACGAAAGATAACTGCCGTAAATTCAAAGAGAATCAAATAATTTTGTGCATACTTTCCTGAATTGTAGACAACTCAAGGCCTACTGATTTAGGTGAAGATCGGTTAAGGGAAAGGGGTAGTTTACCTGCAACATTTTATGTTGTAACGAGAGAAATATTTCCATGACGAACGATAACTGCCGCACATTCAAACAGAATCAAATATTTTTTTGCATGCATCCCTGCATTGTAGAGGACTGAAGGTCTATTGATTTTGGGGAAAATCGGTTAAGAGATAGGGGTACTTTACCTGCAACATTTTATATTTTAACAAGAGTAAAGTACTTAATTTTGATAATTAAAGTATCATGATAAGAAGCTCATAATAATCCACTGTAGAAATGTACATGAAATATCTATAAATGAAGAGGTTAGGTGAACGGGGTGGGGGTAATTTTCTATAAATGAAAATTATAGTTGAAGGGAGAGGGGAGAATTTTGTATGTCTACTACGTTATCGGCAACAAAGAAGTAGTTCTTTGTTAGAATTCCTTCCCGGGCTGTTTAGCTTTAGTCCAATGTTTTCTGAAAAACCAGACTTTTCGGCAGTGCCATCGACTGCCATCATCAGTGAAAATCGAGTGCGAAAATGTGAGGTGGTATACGTTAGTGACCACAGTACTGTGGTTAAGGCTGAAGCAATAAGTAGGAAGAAGTAGTTTCTATGGAAATATTTCATTTCGAATATAATTTTAAATATAAATCTTAGAACATGGAAGTCATGTATGGTTCTCCATACCGATATTTTGATGATGGAGGAAGTAAATTTTATAAGTTTTATATGTGTAATACGTTAATGACAACAACGAAGTAGTTTCTATGGAAACATTTCATTTCACTTTAACAAAATTATATATTTTTTATTTTAATTTAAATCTTATATGAGTGAAAACATATCGTTTCTGGCAGGCAAGCATATTTCAATTATGTTATGTTTACGTTCCCAAAGTTTTATTATTGTGATTACTGCAATAAAAAGGCAGGCAGGACACACACACACACACACACAAACACACATACACAATTCGCGTTATTTCTGGCCTCACTCATTTTTATTTTCTTACGTTTGCACGCTTTTTAAATGGAAAGTGATGAAACCCACATCAACACAATGTGTGCAAGCCGAAAAGGTGTCCAGCGTGGACAGCGATTTGCTTCCTGTGGCTCGCTCACCAGTGTAACTGCACGTGTTTACACAGGAACGGTTCATAGACAGACTTTTCGTCTTTAGGGATTGAACCCTCTGCATGATGCTCAGGGTCCATGAGAGACTTCGGAGCGATCCTTCTTTTCCGCGTGTTTGTTCTGTGAAACGTACACAGTAGATTCGCAGCTTTACTCTGAGCAACGCTCCATAGGGAATGTTGAATTTTTATCCACGGTGTACCCTCATATACACTAAAACCTGCTCTGATGTTTTGATTACGGACATAATAATATTAAAACTTTGGAAACGTGAGCACTACTTAATGGAGATCAAACATTAACTTTTACAAGCCATTAATTTTATACATATTTTGAAGCAATGAATGTTTTAATAAATTAATACAGTCTGTATACTAATTTCTGTTATAATATAAGAATTACAAACTAATATGTGCATGTGTGTATGTATGAAAAATATATAAATATTTTTCTCCTCTGGAAAATTGTTTGCCCCTCCTGGAAAATATTTTGACCTCACTGATGACTAGTTATTTACTAGTCTGTGTGGAATATAGCATTATGACATGGATCAGAATGGTGGGTGTTAAACAGAAGACACAAACGTATTCAGGAAGAAATGTTTTTCTGAGAAATTTATAATTATACGCGTAAACAGAATCGTCGTTCTGGAATTCAGAAGATGAATGGAAAGAAAGAAGAAAGACTCGATTTTAAAAAAGAAAAATGACTAGTTTGTAGTAACAGGAAAGACTTTGATAACACTATAGTCATCATTCACCCTCGGCCGATAATTCGCAGCGAGAGCCTAAGTTCATTACAGTAATCAGATCACAGTTCCCTTTGGCCAGCTCTTCGTTCGACCTACAAACATTTTATTCAAAAGTACAGTCCTTCCTCATGAAGGTTGAGGATAATCTTCACCCACCTGACATGGGGGTACCATTTTAGCTGATACGTCAGTTCTTCAGAACTCAAGCATCCACTTAGTTAATATTTAAATGATTTTAAATATAAATTTTAGGACATGGAAGTAATGTATGGAAGTCTCCATACCGATTTTTATAAAGTTTAGCATTATATTTTAAAAATTGAAACATATAATCTTTTATGATAGAAAAATAGTAAATAAGACATTAGTTTTATGTGTGAAACTAGACCCAGTTTTCAGAGACCTCCATTATCACCACACTGATTTAATGCTTGCCATGCCCACTTACATTTACATTCTTGTAAAATTCTGCCATGCTCAACATTCACACATACGTCAGTCCCTACAACTGGTCTCATCCATATCACGTGGAGTGAGCCAACACATTCATTATTCCTAGTGTTATAAACAACACGTGTCAGAGAATTCTATATTTAAACCTTTGTGTATTCATATTTTATGGCAGTGATAATACTGTTATATTCAGCAAAGGCTAATGCTTTTCACTAACTATATAGTGTTATTCATTGGTTAAGGATTCCAGTTGTACTACTTTAATTTTAAAATTTGTTTATTTTTAACCTGACTTTTGATATTTAATTTCTTTTATTTTGCTTTCATGTAAGAGTGTATTTTAAAAGTCTCAGGACACAAAATGTTTTAAATCTGTTAATTTAATAAGTATCACCTTTGTGATGATTTTATTTCATTAGAGCTGTTTTCTGCTGTTGTTGTAAATTATTTGAGGCTGTTGTAATATAAATAGTAGGCTGAGATTTTGTCCAGGTCTGTTCACTGTCTCATTTGTATTCATTGTAAAATTGTATCCACAAAAAAATAATGAACAAAAAAATTGTGTCTTTGCAAGTGACATATACGTTGTGTGAACATTTAAATTGTTAGTTTTTCCAAAACTAAGCAGAAAGCCTTTTCGTAAGTGAAATTTTCTTTCATTTTGCACATCATAATTAGTGTTTATGCTATAATAAGAATATAATGTGCTATATTCTCTAAGTGGAAGAACTTTAATGTATTTCACATATTACATAAAACATGGTATTTAGGGACTCTCCATTAAAAAAAAAAAAATAGACTTTTTGCTACAGCTTACTGTCTGTGTTGTTGTTTGGAGTGGAAACTCAGAAGGTAAGAAGGAATATGTAATGTAAACTACAAATATTTGTCAACAGATGTTTAAGAAAAATGTTAAGAATCTGGTGGTCGGCTAGAGTATGGTATGAGATGAAGAACAAGTCATGAACCAGTCTGTAAAGTAATAAGTAAGTGGAGGTAGTTGACCGTATCCTATGAAACACTTGAGAAGTTGTAACATAACAGGTATTTGACTAGAACAAAGCAGGAAAAAGAAAGAAGGTATGGCCAAAGCAGATGTGGCACATGAGTATGTTGGATGTAGAAATGCAAAGTGGAAGGACATGGTAGCAGATCAAGGCCGAGGTTGAAAATTAAGTTTAAAAAAGTTAATTGGAAGCATGTCATGGAAGCCTTGTCACATGACAAGATGGGAAGAGGATTAAGCAAGTAAATGTTTTTCTGTCATGTCATTCTTTTTAAGGCTAGGAGTAGAACCCATATTGATATCGAACAGGCAAATGATATTAATAAATGAGATTTGTTTATGTATGTTATAAGCTTTGAGAATATTTACAATACAGAGGTTGTTGCCGCTATACATGAGATAAATTACTGACACATGAGAAACAAAATCGGTATGGAGAACCATACAATACTTCCATGTCCTAAAATTTATATTTAAAATCATTTTCAAAATGAAATATATCCATAGAAACTACTTCTTTCTACTTATTGCTTCAGCCTTAACCACAGTACTGTGGTCACTAATGTATACCATCTCACGTTATCGCACTCGATTTTTACTGATGATGGCAGTCGATGGCATTGCCGAAACGTCTGGTTTTGCAGAAAACATTGGGCCACGGCCAAACAGCGGGGGAAGGAATTTTAACAACAAACTACTTCTTTGTTGCCGATAACGTAGTACACATATAAAAAATTATCCCCTCCCCTTCAACTATAATTTTCATTTATAGAAAATTACCCCTACCCCGTTCAACTAGCCTCTTCATTCATAGATATTTCATCTACGTTTGTACAGTGGATTATTATGATCTTCTTATCAGGATACTTTATTTATAAAAATTGAGTACTTCACTCTTATTAACACACATAAAACATTGCAGGTAAACTACCCTTTCCCTGTAACCGATCTTCACCAGAATCAACAGACCTTGAGTTCTCTACAATTCAGGAATATATGCAAAACATTATTTGATTCTGTTTGAATGTGCGGCAGTTATCGTTCGTCATAGAAAAAATTACCCTTGTTAAAACATAAAATGTTGCAGGTAAACTACCCCTTTCCCTTAACCGATCTCCACCAAAAACAATAGGCCTTGAGTCCTCTACAATTCAGGAATGTATGCAAAACGTTATTTGATTCTGTTTGAATGTGTGGCAGTTATCGTTCGTCATAGAAAACAAGATATTTTTCCTAAACACTTTTATTTCACAAAATTATGAAAACTTATACATTGTTTTTTAACATTAATAATGGTTATTTTCATTATTTTTACCTTTCTTATATTAGGTAGTTGGTAATTATGGGTTTAATATTATTTTAACTGCTTTTTTTTATATTACTTATAGTCTGTAGTAAGATTGCATACAATAACTGTTTAAGGTTTGCAGACCTCTATATAGTTTGATAGGCTCATACCATAACAAATGTTTTCTTACTTAACTACTAAGTAATAGACCCTGAGCATCTTGCAGAGGGTTCATTCCCTAAAGACCAAAAGGTTGTCTATAAAATGTTCTTCTGTAAACACGTGCAATTACACTAGCCAGCGATCCACAGGAAGCAAATCGCTGTCCACATTTTCGGCTTGCATGCATTGTGTTAGTGTGGGTTTCGGCACTTTTCATTTAAAAAGCATGCAAACGTAAGGAAATAAACATGAGTGAGGCCAGAAATAATTCGAATTGTGTGTGTGCGTGTGTGTGTGTCCTGCCGGCCTTTTTATTGCGGTAATCACAATAATAAAACTAGTAAACATTACATAATTGAGATGTGCTTGCCTACCAGGAACGATATATTTTCACTCATACGTGATTTAAATTAAAATGAAAAATACAGAATTTTGTTAAAGTGAAATGAAATGTTTCCATAGAAACTACTTCTTTGTTGTCAATAACGTAGTACACATATAAAACTTATAAAAATTTACTTCCTCCCTCATCAACTACCATTTTAATTTATAAAATATTGGTATGGAAAACCATACATGACTTCCATGTTCTAAGATTTATATTTAAAATCATATTCGAAACGAAATATTTCCATAGAAACTACTTCTTTCTACTTATTGCTTCAGCCTTAAATCACAGTACTGTGGTCACTAATGTATACCACCTCACGTTTTCGCACTCGATTTTCACTGAGATGGAAGTTGATGGCACTGCCGAAAAGTCTGGTTTTGCAGAAAACATTGGACTATGGCTAAACAGCCTGGGAAGGAATTTTAACAAAGAACTACTTCTTTGTTGCCGATAACGTAGTACACATAAAAAATTCTCCCCTTCCCCTTCAACTATAATTTTCATTTATAGAAAATTACCCACACCCCGTTCACTTAACCTCTTCATTTATAGATATTTCATCTACGTTTCTACAGTGGATTATTATGAACTTCTTATCAAGATACTTTATTTATCAAAATTAAGTATTTTACTCTTGTTAAAACATAAAACGTTGCAGGTAAACTACCCCTTTCTCTAAACCGATCTTCACCAAAATCAATAGACCTTCAGTCCTCTACAATGCAGGGATGCATGCAAACAAATATTTGATTCTGTTTCAATTTGCGGCAATTATCGTTCGTCATGAAAACATTTCTCTTGTTACAACATAACATGTTTCAGGTAAACTACCCCTTGCCCTTTACCGATCTTCACCAAAATCAACAGGCCTTGAGTCCTCTACAATTTAGGAATGTATGCAAAAAATTATTTGATTTTCTTTGAATTTACAGCAGTTATCGTTCGTCATAAAAAAATTACCCTATTAAAACATAAAAAGTTGGAGGTAAACTACCCCTTTCTCTAAACCGATCTTCACCAAAATCAATAGACCATCAGTCCTCTACAATTCAGGGCTGTATGCAAAACATTATTTGATTGTGTTTGAATTTGCGGCTCTTATCGTTAGCCATAGTAAATATCTTTGTAAAAATATAAAACGTTGCAGGTAAACTACCCCTTTACCTTAACCGATCTTCAACAAAATCAACAAACCTTGAGTTCTGTATATCTCAAAAAGGTATGCAAAAGAGTAGTTTATTCGGTTTGAATTTACGGCAGTTATCGTTCATCATAGAAAAAATTACCCTTGTTAAAACATAAAATGTTGCAGGTAAACTACCCTATTCCCTTAACCGAGCTACACCAAAACCAGCAGGTCTTGAGAACTCTACAATTCAGGGCTGTATGCAAAACATTATTTGATTCCGTTTGAATTTGCGGCTGTTATCATTTGCCATAGAAAAAAATTACCCTTGATAAGAAAAACGTTGCAGGTAAACTACCCCTTCCCGTTAACTGATCTTCACCAAAAACAATAGGTCTTGTGTACTCTACAAATCAGGGCTGTATGCAAAAAATTATTTGATTCTGTTTGAATTTGTGGCTGTTATCGTTTGCCATAGAAAATACCCTTTTAAAACATAAAACGTTGCAGGTAAACTACCCCTTTCCCTTAACCGATCTTCACCAAAAACAATAGGTCTTGAGCACTCTACAAATCAAGGCTGCATGCAAAAAATTATTTGATTCTGTTTGAATTTGCGGCTGTTATCGTTTGCAATAGAAAAAAATCTACATACACACACTCGGACACTTTTCGAATAAAAATGACTTTTTACTTCCATATTCCTTAAGAAAATGGAAGTATGGCGATGGCAAAAAAATCGTGTTCGAGATTATTGCAGATTCTGATTGTACTACACTCAAAACATGAAAAAAAGTCGTTTTTCGAAAAGTGTGTGTGTGTGTGTGTGTGTGTGTGTGTGTGTGTGTGTGTGTGTGTGTGTGTGTGTGTGTGTGTGTGTGTGTGTGTGTGTGTGTGTGTGTGTGTGTAGATTCTTTTACTATTGCAAACGATTATAGCCGCAAATTCAAACAGAATCAAATAATTTTTTGCATGCAGCCCTGATTTGTAGTGTACTCACGACCTATTGTTTTTGGTGAAGATCGGTTAAGGGAAAGGGGTAGTTTACCTGCAACGTTTTATGTTTAACAAGAGTATTTTCTATGGCAAACGATAACAGCCGCAAATTCAAACAGAATCAAATAATTTTTTGCATACAGCACTGAATTGTAGAGTTCTCATGACCTATTGTTTTTGGTGAAGATCGGTTATAGGAAAGGGGTAGTTTACCTGCAACGTTTTATGTTTTAACAAGTGTATTTTCTATTGCAAACGATAACAGCCGGAAATTCACACAGAATCAACTATTCTTTTGCATACAGCCCTGAATTATAGAGTTCTCAAGACCTATTGGTTTTGGTGAAGATCGGTTAAGGGTAAGGGGTAGTTTACTTGCAACCTTTTACGTTTTAACAACAGTAAAGTACTTGAAAATTCATTTAAACTTTTTCAAACAATGGTAATTGTTAAAAATAAAATAAATATTTTTGCCAGGCAATAAAATTATAATTTTTTCATTTTAATGTAAATCATGTATGAGAGAAAATATATCGTTCGTGGCAGGCAAGCATATCTCAGTTATGTAATGTTTACGTTTCCATTTTATTATTATGACTACCGCAATAAAAAGTCAGGGAAGACACACACACACACACACACACACACACACACACACACACACAAAATTCTCGTTATTTCTGGCCTCATTCATGTTTATTTTCTTACATTTGCACACTTTTTAAATGGAAAGTGCCGAAACCCATACCAACATAACGCGTGCAAGCCGAAAAAGTGTCCAGCGTGGATAGCGATTTGCTTTCTGTGGATCGTTGGGCAGTGTAACTGCACGTGTTTACAGAGGAACGATTCATAGACAGACTTTTCATCTTTAGGGAATGAACCCTCTGCAAGATGCAGAGGGTCCATGAGTGACTTCGGAGCGCTCCTTCTTTTCTGCGTGTTTGTTCTGTGAAACGTACACTGTAGATTCGCAGCTTTACTCTAAGCAACGCTCAATAGGAAATGTCGAAAATTTTTGTCCACGGTGTACCCTCATACACACTAAACCTGCTCTGATGTTTTAATTACGGACATCATAATATTAAAACTTTTGAAACTTGAGCTCTACTTAATGGAGATCAATCATTAACTTATACAAGCCATTAATTTTATACATATTTTGTATATATATATATGTGTACAACGTTATCAGCAACAAAGAAGTAGTTTTTGTTAAAATTCCTTCCCGGGATATTTGGCCGTAGTCCAATGTTTTCTACAAAACCAGACATTTCGGCAATGCCATCGACTTCCATCATCAGTGAAAATCGAGTGCGATAACGTGAGGTGGTATACGTTAGTGACCACAGTACTGTGGTTAAGGCTGAAGCAGTAAGTTGAAAGAAGTAGTTTCTATGGTAATATTTCATTTCGAAAATGATTTTAAATATAAATCTTAGAATATGGAAGTCATGTATGGTTCTCCATACCGATATTTTTCATGTTTTGAGTGTCGTACAATCAGAATCTGCAATAATCTCGAACATGATTTTTTTTGCCATCACCATACTTCCATTTCCTTAAGGAACATGGAAGTAAAAAATTACCTCCTCCTCCTCCCTTCGACTACCCTTTTCATTTATAGATATTTCATCTACCTTTCTACAGTGGATTATAATGACCTTCTTTTAAGGATACTTTATTTATCAAAATTAAGCACTTTATTCTTCTTAAAATGTAAAACGTTGCAGGTAAACTACCGTCTTCCCTTAATTGATTATCACCAAAAACAATAGGCCTTGAGTCCTCTACAATTCATGGCTGTATGCAAAAAATGATTTGATTCTGTTTGAATTTGCGGCTGTTATCGTTTGCCATAGAATAAATTCTACACAGACACTTTTCGTAAAATGACTTTTTTCATGTTTTGATGGTAGTACAATCAGAATCTGGCGTTATCTCGAACACGATTTTTTTTGCCATGACCATACTTCCATTTCCTTATGGAACATGGAAGAAAAAGGATAGGATTACAAAGAGGAAATTGTTCTTAGTAAAAAAGTAGGAGTCCTAAAAAAAAAGCTAGTAAATCTAGCACGAAAGAGAGGTGTTACTAAACATGTGTGCCAAGAAAATCAGATGATTGTTTTAGTTAAGGTAGAATAAAGTTGGTAGGTATATTAGGTTGGAATATTCTGATCACAGTTTGACAGATGGCCACAAAGATGATGAATATAATAGAATACTGTTAAACCTAAAACCAAAATGGTTATACTTATCTTTTAATGTTGTTAACGCAATTGTACAATTGTAGAAGTAGTCTCTGTAGTTTGTAGTCTCAGTCTTCTGTAGAAGTAGGTTGTAATTATGGTTTGAAACAAAATTATGAGGTTCAGATATGTGTAAAATTATAATTATAATTGTAATTGCTATGCTCAAATAACAATTTAGTGAGGTTTAGTTAAACTTGTAAAATATAATTTTGGGGTTATTATATCTCTCACTTATGTTTCTAATTTATGAATTTAAAGGTTATAAAATAATTAGGAATCTTAGATGCGATTATATGTATTAATGGTCTGTAACTATTTAAATGTGGTTGAAATAAAAACATACATATAAGTAATCATGAGTTGAGATGAGAGGTTGAAGTAAGGAAATTGGATTTATTTAGCAAATGATATATAATTCTATATATTCATAGTTTATTAGATACTCTAGTCTAGTATTTGAATACTGTTAAAATTATATCATATCAGTACTATTATTATCATACCAAATTCACTGCACTGATTTTTTTTTTTTTTGAAAGCATCATCCTTTTCATGTATGTAGTTCCTAACCCTGATAGATACGACAGTATAATTATAATAGTAACAATAATAATCAAAATGGTGCAGATATAATTAAGCACATAACTAAATATAATTTTCTAGTATAAACAACCATAAGTAATAATTAATTTTTATAACAGAGAAAACAAAAACAAGTTAATAATAAAAACATGAGTACACAGAAAAAAATATAAAATAATTCCTTTGCAATATAGATAGGAAATAGTGACATACGTGCAGAGTGTAATATTGTATCTCTTTCTTGAAGTATAAAATTAAGAATATTAATACATTCTTGTTTTCATTTGTTTCAAATCGCCAATATTATTTTTATTTTTGTCTATATATTTGTCAAAAAGTCTGGCCTTATTATATTTGCAGCTGTTCAGTATCTTATATTAATCCGTTTGCCCCATAAATTGAGTGTAGCCCTAGTATGCCATTTATTTGTTAACCAGCTGATTGACTGGACACAGCGAAAGGGTTAAGCCATGCATACAGTGGTTTATAATTATCTGTAGTGGTTTGTAAAATGTTTACAAATATTGTTTGTAACAGATTTTTGAATGATCGTAGTACAACATGATTGTGTGTCATCATCATTTTGGTCATCGTCCAACAACAGAATTAGTTTTAATTGTGGCCCAGCCAAGTAGCACATTTAGATTTGCATTCCTTCCTCACTCATACCTTTGCTATCTAATCTACTATAAAAGATACTTCCCTGTTTACATTGATATACTGTTACATTTCCTGACATTAGTTAACTTTGTAAACAGTAAAGTTAATTATTGTAGTAAGTGTGCTAATATCATGATAATTGAAAACATGAATAAATGTTTTTGTAATTGATTCATAGTTATGTCATAAATTAATTGTCTTATGAGAGAGTTTTGTTCAAAGGGAAAGTATGGTAAATAGAGAAGGAAGGGCATTTACTTAAAACTGCCATCGAGCAAATTTTTAACATTCTGGTAATTTATAGAAAACAAGAATCACAGGTATTCACTTTTCCTATTTCTAGCCTTTCATCAGATAAAAGTTTTATCAGCTATTTTATCTGTGTTAGCAGTCTTCATAACAACTTTGTCGTATTTTGTTGCTTCTCTGCTATATACAATTTTCCCTCGAACAAGGCCTTTCGGTTTGCAACCATTATCAAGTTCTTCCTACAACAACATTAAAATACCTACTTCCCTTCCCGTATATATATATATATATATATATATATATATACTAACCCTCCCACGCATAACCGGTTACATTCAACCAATAGGAGGCATTACTTACCGCCCAGTCCTTGTTAGCCCCGGCCCCTTACTTAGTCAACTGACCTCGTCACATACATTACCCTCTAGAAACCTCCTACAGCTTTCTACCTTCTGAACACGTATCCTGTAACCGTATTAATTACACCTTTTGTTCATCAGCTCATTACTATTCTTTTTCCTTACTTTTAATATTTCTAATTCTTCATACAATTTGCGTTTACTTATGTTATTCTCTAACCTTACTATTTCGACGTTCTCTGTTGGATCTAAAAACCTATGCCCTGTTTCATTAAAATGTCTCGCGTAGAGCGAATTCGTAGTTCTGTCTCCTTCTCCTCTCGCATGCTCTCTCAATCTAATTTCGAACTTACGTCCTGTTTCACCCAGATAAACCTTATCACACTGTTTACAGTTCAACTTATAAACACCGCTTTTCTGTAATTCAGGTGTTATTTCAGTACTACTATTCTTTATATAATCAAAAACTGTCTTCGTCTTTTTCACCGCTACATCTATATTATGTTTTTCAAAGCACTTGATTATGTTCCTTGTTTGAAATCCCAGATACGTTATTGATCCTATGTATTTCTTTTCTTTCTTCTCTTCTTGTCTACTATTTCTTTCTATTCTTTTTGCAATGTTCTCTACTATCCCTGGTTTATAATTATTATTTTTTGCTATTTCTTCTATTCTTTTTAACTCTTCTTTTTTACATGAATCATCTTCTAAGTATTTTATTGCCCTATAACAAAATGAGTTTAGTGCAGCCATCTTGTGACTTATGGTATAATGGTATGATTCCTGAGGTATAATTAAGTCTGTATACGTTTCTTTTCTAAATACATCAAATTTAAAAATACCACACTCTATCTTTATATTTAGATCTAGGTAATTTATTTGTACTCCACCAATTTCCTTTTTTGAACTTAATTTTATTTTCAATTTGATTAATTTCATTCTTTAGTTCTGCAAATTCTTTATTTGTTCCTTCCCATACCACCAAAATGTTGTCTACGTACCTTATCCATTCCTTTATTTTATCCTTATATTTTGATTCCATTAGGACACGCCTCTCAAAACAATTCATATATATTTCCGCCATTACTGGTGATAACGGACAACCCATTGGTAGCCCCTCCTTTTGAATGTAATACTTATTGTTAAACCTAAAGTAGTTCTGGTTTGCGCACACTGTCAGAACTTTTATTAAATCACTTTCATACTGGCACTGTCCTAAATTGTTATTTTTAATAATTTCTAAAGTATGTTCAACCGATATATTCTTAACATATCTGACACGTCTAACGACATAAGTTTTGTATTTTCACTTATTTTTACTAACTTCAACCATTCTATTACATTTCTACTATTTTCTACACTATATGTTACCTCAAATTCGTATAACCTCCTAAGCAACTTGCTCACTTCTTTCGATATCTTATAACTAGGCAAATTAATAAATGAAACTATTGGCCTAAACGGCATACCTTCTTAATGTAATTTTGGTTGACACCTCAACCTTGGCGCTTCCGGTTTTGATTCTGTAAGTAATTTCTTCTTCTTATCGCTTAGGAATGTTATTTCTTTTAACACTTTTTTAATTTGAGCTTGGTATTTGCTTGTGTAATCATATTTTATTCCTTGATATGGGCCTTCTTTTATAAAGTCTTCTGTCTTGTTTATGTACCAATCTTTCTTCATTACAACCGAAGTATTTCCTTTGTCTGCTTTAGTAACTAGTAGATTATTTTCTTTTATTTTATTTTTCAATTTCTTTACACCCTTCGTGACCTGTTCTTCCACCTTATTTCTTCGATTTTTACTTTTATTATACATTTTTTCAACGATTTCTTTTAACTCATACCTCATTTGTTTTTTAGTATCCTCATTTTCTATTTTCTATTTTCTCTACTATTACTTCACACTCCACTAATGCCTTTTCCCTATTTATGCCAGCAGGCGGTGCATACTTTAAACACTTATCTAATAATTTTTTTTCCTCTTCTGTGAATGTAACTTCTGTAAGGTTAACCACTCGTTGGGCAAAACCTTCCTCACTACTGTTTTTGTTACCTACCCTTATATTTCCTTTTTTGGATAGTTTCTCTAATTTACCAAGTAATTTGTAGTTTAAATTCTTTAATTTCTTATTTACATAATTCTCACCGAACCCGTATAAAATTTCTTCCAATACTATAAATGAGAATATTTTATATAATTCCAAGTGCCTTTTAAATAATTCTTTATTAAATGTATTTAGTTTTCCGTACAGGTGCCTAATTTCTAATTTTATCCATAATTTTTCACTAAATTTTTTCACTTTTGTCCCTACTTCATTATTATTTATCTTAATTTTTGCATATTTTGGTATTATATTTCTATACTCGCACTGTTTATTAAACCATATTTTGCTAAGAGTTTTCTTCAATTTTACTTTAGTTTTTAAATATTTAAACACTAAGCTTACCTTATTCAATTCGTCCGCTTGCAACGCGCGTCTATTATCAGCTATTTTATCTGTGTTAGCAGTCTTCATAACAACTTTGTCGTATTTTGTTGCTTCTCTGCTATGTACAATTTTCCCTCGAACGAGGCCTTTCGGTAAATATTTAAACACTAAGCTTACCTTATTCAATTCGTCCGCTTGCAACGCGCGTCTATTATCAGCTATTTTATCTGTGTTAGCAGTCTTCATAACAACTTTGTCGTATTTTGTTGCTTCTCTGCTATGTACAATTTTCCCTCGAACGAGGCCTTTCGGTTTCGCAACCATTATCATGTTCTTCCTACAACAACATTAAAATACCTACTTCCCTTATATATTGTAACGATCTGATTCTTATCGTCTCTGATAAATATGTGTTTTAAAATGTGTTCGCCTCACACGTGTGGTCGTTACTTTATGTTGCGCTAACGATGTCCGTAGCGATCCTTCGAATTACCAGTACACGGATGTGGGAACCTTACCTGTTCTTTAGTAGGTGTGCGTAAATCCCGGGTGGCGCCAAATAGTTTAACTAAAAACAATTAAATAAAAAATAGGACGATTGGGCGTTCTTAGCTATGACGGTATGGTGAATTCAAATTTACTCCCGCCTTTGTTCGACTTTCTTAATTGAGCTGTTAGTTCGCCGAGTTTCCGACGTGAGCGTTTGCCGTCACCTTTGCTTGTAGCAAAAATACACAAATAATATAATGCACTTTCCTATGAAATAAAGAACAGTGGTTACAACTCTGTACTAGTTTATTAAATTGTGATTATTATTGATTCAGTATTGTAGAAAATTATATTTTGTTATTCAACAAATTTGCACCGGCAATTATTATAAGACAAAAATCTCAAGGTTCGGCGAAGCGATCTGAATGAATTATTTAGTCAGACATGACGTCTGCTTGGTTGTTTACTATTAATTTTGTTCAGATTCTGGATTCTTGTGATTACGAAAAAATATCAATTTGATAGCAATAAAGTACACTACCTTACATTAATTGTACTTATATAATCTAATATGTAATTATAATTTGTTCCTGAAGTGTTATAAAGTGTGTTTCAAAAGTCCGTAATTTTTATACAGGTTATTTTTCTAGTTAGGTGTTTTATTTTTTATTAATCTTTGAAAGAAATAAGATCATCAGTTTATAGTGAGAGTTCAAAGTATTATGATAAAAAATTAAAGAGACTTTATTTTCATATATTGCGGGTAACTCAGCAATACTTATCAAATCAGTTGACTTGAGGTGTAATGTCATTCAGTTGAACTAGGTTGGGGTCATCGATAGTCTTCAATCTTCAATCATCTTGGGATTTAAGTACGTCTGGCTTCTTTTTCATATTAGTTGGTTGAAGTTTATTAATTTAGAATTTCTTAATCTGGTATTTAGCATCAGTTGAATGTCCTAGTCCTTCAACATCTTCTTACTTCTTCATCTTTTCGAATTTGGATTACTTTTTAAACGTTTTATATTAAATTTTGGTCATTTACGGCTTGGCGTCTATTCCTTTTGAGCGTCAATAATGGAAATGATAGTTTCTAACGGAATATTCATAAATAACGTTCAGTTGTCATGGTAACTGATTGATTCTGATTGACTGTACTTGATTTAAGCCCATTGTTATAATATTTGAATTTTTATTCAAAATGACTGTATATCTTCTGATTGGTATTATTCTTCTGTCTTCTTATTTATGTATGAGATATTATCACTACTGTTCGTATTTTCTTTCAAAGATCATTTTTACAGCCCACAAAGCTGGGTTTGCTTACGTATTATGTTTTGACAATTTTGTTGATATTATCTAATTACATTTCTTTCTTATTTTATGTCCTCAATTTAACATTTACATCTTAATATGATCCACTAATTATCATTAACTAGTTACTTGCCTTGGATTTGCTAATATCCTAGTTAATTTCTTACAATTTGTAGTTTTTGGTTTTATACAGTTAGGTATTTCATAGGCCTAGGTAGTAATTGGCTATGTTTTCTTATTTTATACAAATTACATATTAATTTACCCATATACATGTTTTGTTTTGGTATTACAAATGATTTGTTTACTTGTTGAATTGTTTTGGGTCTGTTTTATAATAATTGTATATTTTCATTGGTTTCCATATTATGGTTTGTCTATTATTTTCTAACTGCTTTTCCAGTACTATTAGATTTATATTAATTTATCTTTTTATTTATTTATATAGCCATTGTTTATAATTTGGCTATTATCTACTATTCTCTATAAAATATAACATAACATTTAGGCTTATGGTCTGTATAATTCCTTCAGCCATATTCCTAGTCATAGATTTAATCAAACAATCCTTTAACAGCTATTATGCTATGTTTGTTTACAACTTGTTTTATTCTTACTTATTTTTTGGTTATAAACATCATCACACCATTTAATTTTACTTAACTAACTATCCCTTAGAACATAGGATGTTTATTGATTTTGCCTTCCTATTCTTTACTACCTTCTTTCTTAATTAAACTTTACTCTCTAACCATGGTAACACTTTCCCTTAATACTATTGTATTCCTCATCTACAATTAATCTTAATACTAATGACAACAAAATTCTTATTTAATAACACTTTTCACCATTAAACCTTTAGTGTTCATCACTGATTATTAGGTGTTTATACCTATCAATAGGGTTTCTACTTATTTTGGGGTTTTACACTGTCACTTTGCACTTTTTATATTTTATTTAAGTGTTACTAGTGGGTATTCCCTAACATTACATTCTCTTTCTCACTTACTCCCATTCACTATCTATCTATCTCTCTATCTCTCATTTTACAATGGTTAGTTATACTGTTAACAAGTTCATGTCATTATAGAGTTATTTATTACATTGAATTGTTTAATTCCTCCTGTGCTTCCTTTCGGTTTTCTTCCAATTTTTTCTTATGGTGTTCTTCGACCTTGGCAATTTTGGTATTTACTGGTTCCCTGACTTCCTGTACTTCATACTCAGTTTGGCGACATCGTTCGTCAACTTCCCTGATTTGTTGGTTTATTATGATGGTTTCTTCTTCCAATTTTTTATTTATAGATTTCTTATTGTCGTTGATCTTCCTGTTCAATTCTTCCTTCGCCAACTCTGTTCTCTCGTCTAACTTGTTCATGTTTTCCTGGTTGACTTCTCTTAATTCTTCTCTCAGTAGTTGGTTATCCTCTCTCAATTCTTCCAACCTCTCCCCCATCTTCTCTTCCATCTTCTTACTGTTTTCTTCAATTTTCTCTTCCATCTTCTTACTGTTTTCCTCAATTCTCTTATTGGTGTTTTCAATCTTACGACCCAATTCTTCCTTCGTGGATTGGTTGTCCTCCTTCAAATCTTCCATCTTGGATTCTATGTTCTTATTCATTTCACTTAACTCTTCCTTCAAGGACTGTTTGTCTTCCTTCCTTCCTTACTATTTTCTTCTTTTGTGGAGTCCAATTTTTCCTCCATCTTCTTACTATTTTCATTAATTTTCTCCATCATCTGCCTGAACATTTCTTGTATTGCCAAGTTTTCTGTTTGCGTGGGTTTTTCAGGTTGTTTCGGTTCCGCTGGGGGTAATAACGTTTCTACATCTTCCACGGGTGTTGCCTCCTTGTCCTCCATGTTAATTTCCTTCTCGGCCTCTGCCGTCCTTTTCTTAGAAGTCGCCCGACATTGCATTTTCTCTCTTTCTCCGACTGTATAACCGCTGCCAAGCTTGAATTAGTAATTGGGCAAGTTATATTAGCCTTTCAATCCCTAATTGAAGCCCTTCAGTTGGACGCCAATTTGTAACCAAACGCGTTACAAATGAAAATTGTTATTTAAATTTTCGAAAAATTTAAATATTTTGTTTTGAAATTAAAAAAATTTTGTTTTATGTTTTATTGTTCAATAATTTAATAAATAATTCTTGTAAGGGTGTAGTGTTGAAATTTTAAGTTTGTTGGAGTTATTTGTGTCAATAATCTAGCTTATGGTTTTCTGTAACTAAATTCCAGTTAACAGGATTGTCTCAATTCACTAATCGATTGGCGATATTTCTTTTCCTCCGTATATATTACTTTCCCTTGAGTAACGGTTGCCTTTCTGTGTATAGCTTGTTAACTAAAACTCTTTTACTAAATTGAGAAATAAATTTAAAACCAAATTGTTGAATTACTATGTTTTTTATTGACAATTATTCAAAAGATCGATTGACAATCGATTATCATATAGCTCAACTCTTTCACAGGGGCAATCGATTATTAATACTTCTGTTATTTCATATAAATATTTTCGAAAGGTTTCTTTTAATGGTTATAATTAATAGTCAGAGAAGGGGCAAGTATAGAAAGTATATTCACAATAAAATATCTTAATAGTTAGAAAATACACATTTTGATAATAATATACAATGTTTATTAAGTAAGAGTTTATACCACATGACTTGTTGAATACTATTCGACGTAGGCGCTAGGCATGACGGGAGTTCCAAAATGGCCGCTTGCTCGCTGCTGACGATAAACAGGAATGGTGTAGCAGGATTTTTCTGTTAATAAAGATGCCTTCTCAACTGCCTCCTTGTCTCCGCAATAGTGAATAATGTCTCTGGTGTTTGGGTTGTCCCGGTTAAGTGTCCTGTGTTCACTTTGATTAAATGTTTTGGATTAGGTGTATTCACTTCTGTCTATGTGTGTGTCGAAAATTGTGAAGTTCGTTTGGTTATGAATAATTAGTGTTTTATAGTTTTATTTCCTTATTTCACTTGTATTCGGTTCAATATTAATTGTTTTCAATGTTTGTAGTGGTCGTGTTCACTGCTTTTTAGGTTTAAGGTAAAATTTCTGTAACTCTCGGTTTATTATTGTAGGTTATGCTCATTTTTTATTCGCCATTTTTGGTTTCATTATTTGTGTTATTAGCGCGAGCTTAATTCAACCGTACACTTCGAATGTTAATTAAGAACTGTTTTACTTCCTTCGTTTCTGAAATCTCTTAGCCGGTTTAATATTAGAAAAGTATTGTTTCAATTTTTATTCACTTCCGATGCATGTAATTAAAGTACATTATATCACAGAATATATTTTGGTTATTAATTAATTTCATGTAAAATAAATACATAATCGGTTTCTTTAACTCCTTCTGCTTAATTTGATATACAATAATCCATCTTTACAACGTTTTTTATCAAAATTGCTATATTTCTGTCATTTTGGAAAAGTAGGCTCAATATTCTGCTTCCTGTCCTTGTCCAAAATTTAGCCATCTTATGTGTTATAATTATGATTATAATAAATCTCCGATTGACATAAATGTTTATCTTTTCTTAATTTCTTTCAAATTTATCCATTGATCATCCTTTTAAGTATAATTCATGAATTTATGATTTCCCCCTCTGAAATTGTTACATATTTACATTTGCAAAATTTTTAATAATTTTATACATCTTTTTATATTATCCTTTTAAAGTATAGTTTTAGTTATAGTATTTGGTGATTAATTCACCTTATATAAATCTCATCAATTTACTTGGTTTATATAACTTAATTACTCAATTATAATGTTATTGAAATTTACTATTTGGCCTAGATTTTCTGGTTTTACATATACTGTTTTTTGAATAATACTAAGTCTGTACCCCTTCTGACTTTCTGAAGTTAATATAATATTAAATAAAATCTCCTTAAATAACTATTAGAACATATAGCATCTTATTCATGCTCATAATACAAAAACAATATTTAAAATTAACTATTGGTCTTTAAAGTCAGACATTTTAGTTTTAACTATTACTGGTAACACATAACAAACATTTTATAAAATAGTATGGTATTCATACTGAGACATTTTAGTCTGTATTAACCCTGTGAGATATAATAAACATTTTTATAATAATAATAAATCTTATTCTATACACCACCTTGAAATATGGAGTTCATAGGCTTTAACACAAACACAATAAGCCATGTATTTTTATTTTTCTTAAATTTAATTTGGTTACAGTCCTTTCTGTTTATATTTTAGTATTACATTTTAATCCCCTGTCACTGTATTTATTCCCACCTGCTCTCTTTATCATTCACATTTTAAAGAATGTTTTTTGATAAAAAGTGGCATTTTCTTTGAAACATTAGTAATGTTTTCATAAGAATACTTATAACATTTTATCTCTGTATTTATAGAAAACATTAAAGTTGTTTAATAGTACATAGTTGAAGTATCAGTTACACTTTTACTTGAAGTTTATTGAATATATTGAAATAACTTGCACTGGTTCACTTATACTTTTGGATATTATTTATACTTGAGTTTTACAATATTCCAAGATCAAAATCTTAATTATAAGGGATTATGAAGATTTGTCTATTTCATTACATAATAAGTTTAGTGGGTGCACTTTTACTTACAACCCTAAACACTTTTGTTTATAACTATTTTACATTTTTATATGAGGTTTTGGGTGTTATACTTTCTTTGGTGATTTTAAATCTTTTTTGGGGTTTGTCATTCTTTGTAATAGGTTTTCCTTGTGTATAGCTTGTAGTCCTCCCATCCTACATTTTCGTTTCTTCACACTTCTTCCTTCTTGGGTTCTCCAAGGTAATCTGGTTTTATCATGTCCGTTGGTTTATTCGGGGTATCTTCTTTATCTACTCCTATCCTACCTTTTAGTTTCTTCACACTTCTTCCTTCTTGGGTTCTCCAAGGAAATTTGGTTTTATCATGTCCGTTGGTTTATTCGGGGTATCTTCTTTATCTACTCCTATCCTACCTGGGTTTTACCTTATTTTATCTTAGTTGTTTAGGATTTATTTTCCTTGATACATTTTTGTTGCATTGTGATTATTTAATTTTACTTTTTCCTTTTATGGGGGTATTTTACTTCAATATTTAATTATTTTCATTTGAATTTTCTTGTTATTTAATGTAATTTATATTGAATTATGATCAGATTGGAATTATTATTTAGTGGAATATCTGTCATGCTACAATATATATATAAGGGAAGTAGGTATTTTAATGTTGTTGTAGGAAGAACTTGATAATGGTTGCGAAACCGAAAGGCCTCGTTCGAGGGAAAATTGTACATAGCAGAGAAGCAGCAAAATACGACAAAGTTGTTAAAAGTTTTATGTTTTAATATTATGTGGTGTTGTCATCGAATGTTGTATCAGTTTTCTGTTTGGTTCTCTTGACATTTTTGAACCCTGCTTCTTATATCTGGTAATTAACCAAAATTTCTGGTAATTAATCTTGGTATTATCATTCAAACAACTTAGCACACACACACACACACACACACACACACACACACACACACACACACACACACACACACACACACACACACACACACACACACACACACACACACACACACACACTTGGGGATATTTGTATCGTATGTGTCTTATTATGTGTAATGTGATAAAATTTAAGAAAAAGGAGTAAGTCAGTATGACTATTTTTTATTCAATGTGTCACAAAATAATGACTATTGTTTAATGCTAACTGAAGTATATTTCATAATTATGTTTAGTTTAGAGCTCATTTGTTGCTCTGTTCATTCATGTTTTTTTACATGGAAACACACCTCTAAACAAAAATGATATGTTTGAAACACATATTTTTGGTTGGCTATGATTACAGCCTTTTTTCATTATTTAAGCATTTCTGGTTATTTTATTTAATACAGTTACACAAAGTAAAATTTCTTATGGCTTCACTCACTCTGTCCAATAGAGGGGAGGTATGTGAATCATATTTGCCCTAGGGAACAAGGATTTTAGTGGCAGCACTTCACACACACACACACACACACACACACACACACACACACACACACACACACACACACACACACACACACACACACACACACACATCAAAATAAATTAACTCTCTCTCCCTCTCTCTATTTATGCACCTAAGCATTCAAAGAATTTCGATGAAACCGAAACATCGAAGCATGTGAATGTTTTTAGGCTTTTGAAACGTATAATGTGGATTACGTTTGTTGAATTACATAAATCATTTCCAAACCACAGACGATCACAAACAGAGCATGTAAAACCAAATGTATTGTCACTAAAATGTTTGCTAAACTCAATGTCAGCAGCGATTATTTCTGTCTTGATGTCTTTACATATCAAATTTCTAGACTGTGGGGAATCGAAAATGTGGAAGCATTACGTTTTTCGATGACGATTTTTGTGGAATGACCCCCAGCCTAAAAACATTATCATGTTAAAATTATTGGTTATGTAACAGATTTCTGTCATTTTGTGTTAGTTGTTTGGCTGGATGGTTGGCATTAAGAAATTGATTTGGATGTTCTGGTGGACAAACTACAGCTAGAGTGGGAAAAACTGAAATCAACACTTGAACTCTCCTAGTTTTGGACAGTGCTAGTGGTTCAGTGCATGTGCATGTGTTATTGTATTATGACATGTCCAAACCTTGTGTTTGTAAACGAACACTAAGGACATAGGCTGTTATCTACTCAGTGACAAAGGCCAGTCTCAATGTCTCCCTGTCAAAAGGCAGCAGCTGTTTCTTGTAAACACCAAAACTGTCTATAACCTGTAAGGCTAAAAGTGCATAGCAGGTGGACCTCAATAACGTGTATAAAAAGACTTCTCAGTAGCCTCTGTGTGTGTGTGTGTGTGTGTGTGTGTGTGTGTGTGTGTGCGCGCGCGCGTGCGTGTGCAGGCAAACATGCATGTGTCAGAAAATAAAATTTACTGCTTGAAGCATACAATTTTGATTCCTGAGCTGTACTTATAAAAGATCCACATAATGATGTAAGTAACCTGTCAGTTAGTTATTGGTGGGGTGCATGGTGGGGGTTGTGGATGCCAACTCACTCTGAAATTACAGGTAATACTTCATTAATATCATGTACAGTTTAAAACACTTTGCAAAGTCATTTTATTCCATTCTATTTTACACCGTTTTATAACTTTCTGTCCCTATCCTTCACACACACACACACACACACACACACACACACACACACACACACACACACACACACACACACACACACACACACACACACACACACACACCGGTATTTTCACACAATAATTAGTAGATACTTCAATATAACATGTACTATGTACCACGATTTATAGAAGAAATAAGTGTTAGATTACTCAGCACTGTAAAAATTAATGTGGAATTTATACAATATACACCTGTCAGATAATTTCATCATGTGTTTTCTAATATTACTTATTTGCTGAAGTTCATATTTAGTTTTAAGAAAAATTAAATTTAGCCTTTGTCAGTCTTTGTTGGTTTATAATAACAAGTACAATGCTTACGGTATGAAAGAGTCCTCAAACAGTTTGTATGTAGAGCTTATGTTAGCGTGCTTTTTGTTATTAGTTAATACAGATTTTTAAATCTGTTATGTTGTTGATTACCATATTGTTCCATACACTATTATTAGCGTGTTACAGTATAAATCGTATTTGTCTGATTAGATGAAATTTTTGTATAGAGATAAACCATTTTTTCACTGAAGTGCAATTTATTACCCCAAAATAAATTTCAATTATATTTTTTCTACAGTATGTGCCGAGTGTAGTAGTCATTTGTGTGTGTGTGGAGAGGGAGAGGTAAAAATGTGTGTCAATAAACGTATTTATAGGTGCATAATAACATTTACAGTTTATTATATACCGGTACATGTTTGTCAGTGATAATTTTTGCAGACATAAGCTCTCCACTGACTATATTTTTAGTTGTCTTGTTCACATATGTCTATATTCAGACTTTTAACTGCACAAGTTTAATACAACACCAAGCTGTTCATTGAATTTTCTTAAATTTATGTTTGTTGTATCTCATTTTGTCTTGTATGTAAGTTTGTAATTTTTTTTTAAGAAAGTCTATTGGAGAATGTTAAGCTTTGTAATCTTATATAATGAATAAAACAATAGAAGTTGTTATAGTGTTTATACCATGTACGATATATAAAGCAATACTTCGTATTTTTTATCTTAAAAGAAATATTTTTGCAAAGTGAGAAACGCTTAGTGTCCTTCACAGTTTTTTCATTAACACAACATATACATCATAACATAGTATTTGAAAGTTATGTGTAGAGGGGAAAATGTGTTCATTAATAAAATTCTTTGAAACATAAAGCGTTTTTATGAATATAAAGCGTTTTTATGTTCTTAAAAATGTTTTCGAGTCAATTTCAGAATCCATCCGTGTACTGAATAAATTTTGTTGTAGTAGTGCCGTGCTTTATATTGAAAAAAAAAAATAGTCATTAGGATTATTGAGAGATTGACAGACTAGATAGTGATCGGACTGTTTGGAGTTACCCTAATAAACATTACAAATATTTCTATGGGAAAAGCACATGATATATGATGAAATATTTAATTACTTATTGTTATCAATATACTTAGTATGTTAATAATGAATCCTAGTACACGTAATAATACTTAGCATGTTGTAATATTATATCACATTATATAATTCCAAGCATTAATCGAAGTGTTATTTGTGTTTACTGTATAATTATGTGTGAATATCAACACTAGTGGAGCATAGAGACTTTTATGAGTCTTTTTTTTCTAATAAAAGAAAATAAGTATTACAAGTTGTAAATACTTCTAATAAGAGCTTTTCATATTGTTAGGCCTCTATTACACTATGTTATAAAATATAATAAAATAGTCCCTACTCTGGCGCAATAAAATATACGATATAACGTCTTTGCTTTAATTTAATTTCAAAGGTCGGGCGCCATCTTGGTTTACAAGAAAGTAAATATATACGTAAATAACTTGTAATTTTACTTACCTTTCAAAGTCACTATAGGGCAGGAATTCGTTTAAGCGAACTCTTGAGTAGCGGAAATTGTTATATGAAATAATAATACCTTGTTACAATTTTTACCAATGATATACCCAATTTATTTTCCAAAAGACTACGTACATATTACGCAATGGTGCGTTTAGCAAATATCAAAGTAAACATCAAACCCTCCAAAATAAACAATAAACTTGAAACATTTGAGTAATGATTATTAATCATTAAACATATATATCTATCTCGCACAACCCAGCATGATTTATGTCAGTCTCTTTCTCTCTCACGCTCTGGTACATTTTATTATTTTAATTTTAATTAAATTATTTTAGTTTTAATTTTATTTTATTATTGAGCTCATTTTTAAAATTTTTTAAATAAAATATTTAAATATAAATTGGTCATTATGAATTTGAATGATGTTGGTTTCCTTGAAATAAACAGAATATTGGAATGTTCTCACCAAATTGACAGCTACTTCGCTGCAGTTGTTTGTCCGGTAAAACATCGCACACCGCGAATTTACCGATTTCGCTACCGGTCACATCTTGAAGTATTTGCTGATAAACAACACTGTTTTTAATCCACTTTTGGTGGTGTAAAAGTTGAAATTCACTTGGTGAACCCTTTTGCCGACCGGCTACGTTCACGCTTTCGGATGAAATGACCAAGACTCTTTGTTTCACATTGCGTAGGTGGGGTAAAAGCGACGTCATCAGGCTTTGTTTTTATAGCCAAGCCTAACGTTGTTTACGGAAATATACATTCCTTACCACTGACGTCATCAGGGCTTGTCTCGTTATCGCTGTTTGTGACATACGTTTTTTGCTGAGTTTGTCGTTTTTCAATGAAAAACGGTCAGAATCCTGTCAATTCACATTTGCGTATTATAAAATATTTATATAGTCCACTCACCACAGCTTCACAGGGATTATGAAATATTTAAATAATTATTACCAAATTGTTAAAAATATATGAATACAATAATTATGGTCTTTTGTACCATGTTTTTTATTAATTTAATATTGCACCAGAATTGTACCATCACAAAACCCCCTCAATGAAAGATTTTGTGCCGAAGCATAACAACTTTCATTGACCCATTCATACTTCCTAAAGGGATCAGCCAGGATATGTCGCCACAACCCCCTTACAATTTATATAAAAGAAAATCAATAACTCACCTGTGGTCTGATGACGATGACAGAACCTGCATGACCTTACTGGGCTTCTCCTTCGAGATCCCAACACCGTAAGGCCAATTAGGCGCGTAACGCCCCTGCTCTGACGCGCTGGCCAGCTCAGGACCGCCATCATAACATCACCAAACACTGAAACAATAAATTTAAAATATCAAAATAGTGGCTTGGTATATTACCCTATCCTTAACTGATCTGTTTCCCCTTAGCTATGTGCTGGTTTGTGTTAATAAGCACTGGGTTTGCTTGAACTATTAGAAATACAATATAAAAAAATAACATACAAGAATTACATAGAATTGCCAATCTCTTTAGGGACTACCCTGAATTATAAAAATTGTTTCGATTCCCATCGATAATAATTAACTCTTTCTGTTTCATAATTATTATATAATTATAAAAGAAACAAATAATTATATGAAAAAGAATTTACTTTAAACATAAAAGAAAACATGGAAATTCCCATATAAATCTCCCAAATAGTCAAACATGGAGAAAAACAAATTATAGAAAAAAAAGAATAATTAATAAAATCTTATGGAAATTAAAATTATTATTAAAATTATTATTATTATTATTAACAGGTAATAATTGGCGCTGTTAATAATATTTACCCCTCTTTCTCCTCCACACACACTATTTCTATATATCACGTTAAAATTTCTATGTTAATACATATAATATATGACACATAATAATACACATTATCATTATATTAATACAGTAATACATTGAAATGGTTAATTCACACTTAATCTTGATTAAGATTTGCACATTCTATCTATTTAAATTTGCATTTTAAATTATAAAAATTACAATATCAATTAATTAATTAATTAATTAATAACTTTCATTAATTAGCCATCAATTATTTATTGTGATTATTAATTTATTTCAAATTTATTATTAATATTCGTATTACTATTATTATATCATCATTTTCCTTTCTTACTACCTCTCTACTCTGAATTTTCTACCTACCTAACTACCTAACCTTTCACCTTCTAATCCTTAGTCTGGGTGACTCCTGTATTCACTAAGCTTTTACTTATTATAATCTTACTCACCTTTCTTCTAACTAACAACCAAATTTACCTATCATGACACCAATTTCTCAATTATAAACACCTTTACTAATTCATTCCGACGATAAATCCTATAGCACCGCGCGTCTTTGTACAGAGATGGGTGTTCCCTAACTGGCTATATACATTCATAATATTTTGCCCTTCCAAAAAATTTGGCAAACACTCCCTTAAACTACGCTATTACCTGCCACAACGCTATACGTTGGCTACTCTTTATCACCTCACCCCCACTACAAAATATCATCATCAACAATATATGTTTAGCCTTTACTTTACTCACCTCTACAAATAATCACTAACTACTGTGTCCCTAAATATCTAATACTCTCTTTGTATTATTTTCTTAAAAATTCTTAACTATCTAACTCCCATTTACTTCAATTAAATAACTCACCTGCTTTTATCTATACCCAGGCTCTATTCCTTTTTAAACATTCTACTGTAATCATTGACAATTGTCTTATAAAATATATCTCTCACCTGCTCATAACAGTACATCTTACTTTTCAAATATATATATTCTTACTTAATCATTTATTTAATTATTCATTAGGAATTACCTTCATTACAAATTAAATAATAATTTAACTTCATTAAAACTTTCTATTACAATTTACAACTTCAATTAGTACAACTTTCTTTTGTACCATTTTAATTCAGTAATAAAGAATAATTACTCTTTAATTATTATTCAATTATTTAAACTTGTTTAGTTAATCCAAAACATGTTAATTGTTAATTATTAACACAATTATTAAAACATACATGGTGTACACAAATATATAAAAATTACCTGTAATACACAAGAATTGTCAAAACCCATAAATACATTGACATAAATACATATAAAACAATGAAAAATATACAATCCAACTTCATTATTGTGTCATTAATCGAAATCAGTCCATATGCAGTCCAATTCAATACCACTTTTCACATATATTAAATGTTCATTACACAGTTGAAACAACCTATCCTCCATCGTTGAATAGCATTCTAATCTTAGGTCTATTTATCGTATTTTTTAATGAATAAATTTTATTATTAGAAACATTATATTCATAATAATTATCAACTATTTCATATTTATTCACAGTTTCAATTTCATATATCAAGTCACGATCGAGTAGGGTTCTGTCTACATCAGTAAGATCATATGTTATAATCTTGTTATTCATCTTGTAATTATCATCATAATTTTCTACCACAGGTAAGTACTTGATACCATTATTATCATCACCTATTATTATTTCAATTTTACTGTTACTACAAGGTAAGTATTCATTATTTTCCTCCACCGTATCTACCCCTAACCTTTCTACCAATTCTCCGTACTTTCTATTAACTTTAAAAATTTCTATTACTTTCTTTCTCTCACAATACCTCGCTACACTTTCTCTCTTAATATATTTCTCACCATAACACCAAGTTACACTCTCTCTTTCCAAATATGCAGGGGTCACTAACTCAAAATTACTGTACCACTTATGAGGTACACAAAAACACCAAGGAACTTTATTTGTAGACCTTTCGTCTCCCAAATATAAATTTAAGGAACTCTCGTCCTTATTAAAAATACGTGAAGACTTTTCTTCACCCCCCTAACACAACATCAAAAGAAAATTCTAACCCCTGCACCCCTTTTACAAAAATACTTTCTCCAAGCTCTCTCTCTGATTCAATACACTCAAACACCTCATTTTCACACATAATACTTTCATTATCATTTTGTAATATTATATTCTTACTACCTATAAACTCATTATTCAAGTTATCACTGTTATTTACCTTATTAATCAGTACTTCGTTTTTCGTACTATTTTCACTACTACTCACCTTCTGATTTTCTATTTGAATTAAACTCTCATCCAACCTTTTAATCACTTTATCACACTGCTTATTAATATTATCATTACGAATTTTAATTTCGTTTTTTAATTCGTTAAACTTGATATCAAAACTATTTCTGATTTCATTTTTCTGCTCATCAAATTTGTCATTTAAATTAGTAAATTTTTCATCAAATTTATTTAATAATAGCTGCATCATTGCAGCCGTACCATCTAGTTTACTTTCTGAACTAGTTGAGATGGAGGTTAACGGAATTGGATTTAACTCAGTGGCTCTGGTTTCACTGATCTGACTAATTGGGGTTAATTGAACGTCCACCTCATTCATAACTGTTTCGTCAGCTATGCTGACTTTTGCATTATTATCTTCATCAGTATTCATTTTGCTTATTTATAATATACGCATGCATACAATCTTATAACATAACCTCGTAAAAGTTGGGTTATGTTTACGTATTAAAATTGTGTTTATTACCTCAGATAACTTTTCCGCTCTCTTTGTAGGCTTACCGACATAAAATTATGTCGTGTCCCTGTTCGGGCGCCGTTTGTTATAAAATATAATAAAATAGTCCCTATTCTGGCGCAATAAACTATACGATATAACGTCTTTGCTTTAATTTAATTTCAAAGGTCGGGCGCCATCTTGGTTTACAAGAAAGTAAATATATACGTAAATAACTTGTAATTTTAAATACCTTTCAAAGTCACTATAGGGCAGGAATTCGTTTAAGCGAACTCTTGAGTAGCGGAAATTGTTATATGAAATAATAATACCTTGTTACAATTTTTACCAATGATATACCCAATTTATTTTCCAAAAGACTACGTACATATTACGCAATGGTGCGTTTAGCAAATATCAAAGTAAACATCAAACCCTCCAAAATAAACAATAAACATGAAACATTTGATTAATGATTATTAATCATTAAACATATATATCTATCTCGCACAACCCAGCATGATTTATGTCACTCTCTCTCTCTCACGCTCTGGTACAATTTTATTTTTATTATTGAGCTCATTTTTTAAATAAAATATTTAAATATAAATTGGTCATTATGAATTTGAATGATGTTGGTTTCCTTGAAATAAACAGAATATTGGAATGTTCTCACCAAATTGACAGCTACTTCGCTGCAGTTGTTTGTCCGGTAAAACATCGCACACCGCGAATTTACCGATTTCGCTACCGGTCACATCTTGAAGTATTTGCTGATAAACAACACTGTTTTTAATCCACTTTTGGTGGTGTAAAAGTTGAAATTCACTTGGTGAACCCTTTTGCCGGCCGGCTACGTTCACGGTTTCGGATGAAATGACCAAGACTCTTTGTTTCACATTGCGTAGGTGGGGTAAAAGCGACGTCATCAGGCTTTGTTTTTATAGCCAAGCCTTACGTTGTTTACGGAAATATACATTCCGTACCACTGACGTCATCAGGGCTTGTCTCGTTATCGCTGTTTGTGACATACGTTTTTTGCTGAGTTTGTCGTTTTTCAATGAAAAATGGTCAGAATCCTGTCAATTCACATTTGCGTATTATAAAATATTTATATAGTCCACTCACCACAGCTTCACAGGGATTATGAAATATTTAAATAATTATTACCAAATTGTTAAAAATATATGAATACAATAATTATGGTCTTTTGTACCATGTTTTTTATTAATTTAATATTGCACCAGAATTGTACCATCACAACTATGCAGCTGATTTTAACCCTAACCTCAGAAACTACTGATCCTATAAAAAAAATTCTTTTACCACCATGTTCCTTGAAGTTTGAGGATAGTTTTAGAATAAATTTGAACCAATGACTTTAATCATTTTAAAGAACACAGAGATTTAAAACGGTCCCGTGTCATTAAGTTTTTGTTAATTTGCATCTAGTGATATATTTGGCGTACAGTAAACTTTCGTTCTGTAAGAGATAGCTACATGGTGTCAGTGAGTAAATTTTAGAAAGAAGTTACAAATGTTATTTTGGTTTTCGTTTCATTAAAATCCTCCTTTCCGTTTTCAAGATATTGGCGGTTTGTAAAAATTGTATATGTTGTGTCAGTCCCATGACATGAAGTTTTTCTTTGTCTCCAGAATGCGCGCAGGCGAATTGCATGCAATCGGTTGCATAGTGTAGTAGGCTACATTTGAATAAATGCTCTACTGCGAGTGCGTGAAACTAAAAGTTGCATGAACAGTTGCAAGGCTTGCAACTGTCTTGCAATAGATTGCAGACTGTCAATCAATTGCAGTAAGTGTAATACGCTACATTTAAACCAGTGCCCACAACTTATTATTATTTTTTGTTTTCAATCAGTTGCATGCAACAGTTGCGTAGTGTAATAAAGGTCTTATTGTCTTACTCGTACATTTTAACAGGTTGAGTGTTATTTATATTTGTATTATGAGAAGAATATAATTCATGTGGTAGCAGAAATATAGATGTCTGTTTTAGTGTCTTAAATGTATACTTGAAAATAAGATGAAGTTGACAAAGTAGTAAGTTGGCTGTTGACTAATTCACCAAAATGCATGTGAGTACCCCCCCCCCCAATCTCTCTCTTAAAGTGTCTGCTTGTTTGTTTGCCTGTATGTTTGCAGTTTAAAAATTTGAAGATAACTGTAAAACAGATGTAGTCACTATGTTTGCAAACAGATTATGAATATGTTAAAATTGGATATGGATTTATTACGCCGAAGGTAATGTTTATTTAAAGAAATTTCAAAGGAATTCATGGTTAACAGATTGACGCAGTACAGAAAAGAGACGTAAACCTCCGTAGGCACTGTCCCAATACAAACAAATATTGTAACAGACTATAGATAGAAGCAGTTTGTGTATTTTACGTGTCTAGAAATATATCATGTATTTGTTGTACAAGGATGAGTCTGCACAACTTTTTCTTCTTTATTCTGAAGCTCCTAAGTAAACAAATGTTTGGGAGTGGCTTTATCTCAGAGTTTATAAAAGGAGTGTGCATAATATAAAACTCCTCTTAATATTGTATGTAAGTCTGTTAGTTAACTGGATTTCTGTGGTTACTTTTCTATTTTAGCATTAATTTCCTGTGTAGTTACATCTTGCATTACTTGGAGCGTAGTAGACCACTGATACAACACTTTTTTACCTAAGTCTTTGATTCTTTTCACAGAGAGCAGTATAAAATCAAGTGTACTTTTTGACCCCTCAGGTGACTAAGTCTCTGGAAACCTGTACCTATGAAATAACAGGTGGGAGAAGCTTGACGGCTTCCAGGCAGGTTTCCATCATAACAAAACAAGTCCATTATTTGTGTTAACACATAATCTATAAATTTTATGTTCATTTTTTTATTACTTCTGTAAGTTTTCTTTCTTCTTTTCCTTCGTTTAAGACTTCAGTATATGTTTTCTATTCATGTAGCTTGTCTTTGTCATCAGCCCTTCCATATCCACAACTCCACTGCCTCCTGTTTGAGCCTTTCTTTTATCCCTAAATCGAGCTTTTCCTTCCATAAAGCAAGGCACTTCAAACAAAAGCCTTCCTAGGTTCTAAATCATCGTTCAAAACTTATTTGGGAAGCTAGCATAGTGAGTGTTCTTACTTGTCATTGTAAATTAGTTGTTTAATGTATGCATTATTATGTTAGCTCATTTAGGCAAATGCATGAAGTTATTACATATTTAATGGATAAGCTGGTGACAAACCAACATTAGCACTAACATTTTGTTTTCTCTGTTTCTCACTTTATACTTTTCCTTTATATTTGGCTTGAGTCTGTAAATTTTACTGCTGTCAAATAAGTATTTTACTATTTTGCGGTAGGAATGCAATGTATATTGTATTCTTATTGTTACTGTATCCATTTTGATTCCTTTTATGGCAGTTTTAATAAGTTTTGATATATAAGTTATGAACGTAACTGACACAAAGTCAAAGATTGATATCTGTGCTGGAAAAACATCCTTGCCAAAACTGTACTGTATCTTGAAAGTGTTGAATAAGTTACTGAGTAAACAGTTATACAAACCTAATCATTTTCACGTATATTTTTTATAACTATTTGGTGGTATATATAGGCCTGTGATTTTGAAATTTCTTATTGTGCCTAGTGTTGCTGTCACATTTCTGTTTGGCTTGTCCACTTGCTGCTAAATACAATGCAATTTTTGTGTTTTCTATCAGGATTTGTTTATATTGATAATAATAAATAATGCAAAAGACATGTTTTCTATCTTTATGCTGTTACTGCAAATTATAATAGAATGTTCTTCAATCAGTCCTAGTGCCCTAATGCCAAGACTATCTGTCACTAGCCCACTGGCCCTAAAGGGATGCAGCGGAGAGCAGTATCTTGTTTCATAGTTAGATCTTCACTATCCACTAAATCAAGTTTGTTAGTTTTAAAACAAATTTGACTGTATTTTGTGCAAATCAGTGGTTCTCAGCTTTTTAAGATCTACATCTTCCTTTAAACACTTACAGAAAACCTATAGCATACAAGTATACCTTAAAATTTTGTGTTCTGCATGTGGGTGCTTGTGCCTACATGTGGGTGTTTGAGTATCAGCTATTTCTCAACATATTAAACGTCAGTGTAGTTTTATAATGCTTGTACTTTTACAGTAGTTGATTATACTTGAAAAATTATTTGTTTTTAAGTACATTTATTGAAATTAAAAATTTATTATCTTTTAAGTTGAAGAAATGTGTTATTGAATGTTATAATTTTTTATTAATCTTGTTTTTTTAATAGGCTTATGGCATCCCTCTTAAATATTTTTAGGATAAGGAGACACGCCTCCGCTGGTTGATGTAAATCATAACCGTATATAACATTACCACATTATTTCAGTAGAGAGATATCCATTCTTGTTTTACATAACTTCTGTTAGTACCAACTTTAAGGAATTATTGTGTTTGTGGATCATTTTAACAGATGTTTTCTACTATCAACTGCTATCTTCTTTTTGATAATAACATATCATGAATATCATCCATTCAAGAAGAAATGAATATCTACATAATTCCATTCCTAATTTATATGACTGGTGGTATAAACAAAACTTTCTAAATATTGTTTTAGCAAAGTTACTTAATAAGTGAATGTACAGTATGTTCATTTATTAATTTATTGTTCATGTCATTTACTAAATTTTGTTATTATTTTATATTTATTATATTTTATGTATTATGTTTATATGTAACATATAATAATATAATATAAAAATGTAATGAACACAATCACATCAACTCTCTGTGTATACTTCACAGTATTGTATTGTATACTAATTATAAAGTGTGAAGGTGTTTGGTCCCACTGCATGATACATTTTTAGATTTTAGCTTTAGTATGCGACAAGTTTCTGGTCTGCTGAACAATGACCCAACAGAGAGCAGCTGTTGTGTACTATTTTGGTTATTGTGCTGGCAGAAAAAAAAGTCTGTCAACACAGTTCAGATTCAAATCGACAATATAAATCTGTGGGTGGTAGATGTATTACGGTGGACAGTGATGAGAGGGGAGTGCTCACGTATAAGAGGGAGAGAGAGAGAGTGAAGATACCACAATGTGTTACATGAATTGCCAACACATATCATCACAGCAGTGTGTGTGTTGCAGCAAATAATTGTTTTTGTACTATCACATGAATCCTTTTTTATCTGTTCAATCTGCCATGAAAGTATAATTTGACAGAATTGATATATTGCATGTTTTTTTATTTTTATTTTTATAATTTCTTTGACGCCAAGGTTAGGTGAAATGAAGTGTGATGTACCTTTATAACAGTCATTGAAGGTAACACCGGTAATTTCTAGTAATGCTCTAGTAACCTGGTTGGCAGGTTGACAGGTGTTTACCCATGACCTTTTGCTCGTGATTGGCTGGTACTTTAGATTAGTAATAATGCTAAAATTAAATTAATCAGAATGGAAATCAATGACTTTTTATAATAATTTTATTATTATTATTATTATCAGTATTCTTTAATTCGTAGTGACCGTCAATCGGTGAGTTTTTCTGGTGAAGGGTTTGTGAGGATCGGTCAAAAAATATTACACAAATTTTAAATTATTTGTGTTGACGTTTTGACAGTATTTATTGTCTTCATCAGGACAATTGTTGGTGAGCTGTTACGATGGCAAACACACAACTGTGTTCTGATGATGACAATAAATATTGTTGAAACGTTGACACAAATAATTTAAAATTTGTGTTATACTTTTTGACCGATCCTCACAAACCCTTCACCGGAAAAATTATTATTATTATTTTTGAATTTGTGTTTACCTAATCATCTTATTCAGCTACTTCAGATTTCTGTTTTCTTCCGTAGTTGAAAACTTATTTATGTCTGTTCTTATCATAATATATTTGTAGGCCTAATTGTAAAAAGTTCAGCTTCCTTAAACTTTTGTTATGATGCTTGAATAACTTAAATCTTTTCTTGGATTTTGTAGTCCGTGATGTTTCCGTGGATTAACTAATTATAGGTATAACACTACTAACTCCGAACACAAAGTTTTTTATTGGTAAAAATATAAATTTTTTACCTTATACCCTGAACCAGTTTTCGCTTATTATAAGCTTCATCAGAGGCTGCCACTGGGAGCGCTGTCTATCTTGTTCTTGGTGACAGCACTGTCTTTTGAAAGATCGATGTTGTGTATGTGGGGTGTGATATGTTTGAAAAATATGTTTACTATTTATTTTTACATTGTTTACCAAATTTTACATTTTTAGCATTAAAAAACTTTGTGTTCCGAGTCGGTAGTGTTATACCTATAATTAGTTAAATATTTTATCATAGTGTTGTTCTTTATATTCTCTGCTTCGGTAATAGGTGAAGTCACACGGTCCCTCGATATCTCTGACTTTTCTTTTGCTGTGTGGGGAAAAACTTCCTTATTTTCATGTTTTCGATGGACATGTTGTATCTACTTGGTCTGATTGTGTTGTTGGTAGATAAATATGAGGGCTTTGCAGATGTTCACTTCAGTGTAGTTTTATTTAAGAAAACCATAATCGATTAGTGATAAAAGAAAAATAAATTCTGTTATTAATAAAAATGGCTCCCATGTGTACCACTGAAGCAGCTTAGGAGTCACGCAGGGTAAGCTGCCATATGTGAGCCGTACAACATACAAGGAAGGCAGTGTGACCAGCACTACGCTTCAGCCACCCATTATTATCCCCAGGATGTTATCCCAGGTACTCATTTTCAACAGGCTGAGTCGACCTGGGGGCTGAAAAATGCACCATGATTTTATGGTGTGGGCCCAGGAAAACAATAAATTCTGTTATTACTTACAGAAAAGTTCTTTAGTTTTAATTACAATATATTATTTCTCAGTGGTGTTCTGAAAATGACTGTGATTGCTGTGTGTGTGTGTGTGTGTGTGTGTGTGTGAAGATGATTGTTGCTTTCGGTTTTTACTTATATTGTTATCCCCACATACACTGCTTGCTTGAGTTTATTTGTTAAAAATGAAATCAATCAATATGTAATTGTACTTACTTTAATTTTTGTATTAATAATATTGATTGTGTTTTTGTTGCTTTAGTCACACACGTTTATGATTTAAAAAAACAACCAGTGAGATATTATCAATAGAATGTTGAAGCAATGGTTTGAAACACCAATACGTACGTTCCATTAAACATCTAGAAACAGTGTGGTTTGTCAAATCACTAATGTATATATGCCTGATTTTTTTTTTAATTTGCCTGAAATTATAAATTAGCATTTCAGATTTAATACTCTTTCACTGTAATTTTTTATGAACAGTAACGTTCATAAAAAAACAATATGGCATACTAATTAGACACCTTATTTAATGTGGTATTCATTTTATTAATGTATACTAGATAAATTAATTTAATTAGTAGACATTAGCAGTTTTTATTTTTCAAAATTTTATAATAATTTTACAAAAACTATTTCCTGATGATGTGACAATCATTCTAAATACAGCAGGAAACAAAATCGTATGCTGCACTTTAACCGGAAGAAGTTGTCTGTAACGTAATACAGTATCACATGTTGAGTCCTGTCGTGCCATGCCAGTATTAGCAACTTTGGATCAGTGTTGATATGTCCTTGGATCAATGAGAACTATCCAGTGTTTCAAGCTGGGCAGCAGCCCGAAGTATTCACTGTACATTCTTTCCACTTGTGTCTGTCTCTGTCTGCTACTGGTGTGTGTGTGTGTGTGTGTGTGTGTGCGTGTGCGTGCGTGTGTGTGTGTGTGTGTGTGTGTGTGTGTGTGTGTGTGTGTGTGTGTGTGTGTGTGTGTGTGTGTGTGTGTGTGTGTGTGTGTGTGTGTGTGTGTGTGTGTGTGTGTGTGTGTGTGTGTGTGTGTGTGTGTGTGTGTGTGAAAGATCAGTTATTCGGATGACGGTAAGGAAGTATCTTTTTTGGTCTGTAGTTTGACAAATCGTGTCTATTGCATATTTTTATATTAGAAACACTGTATATCATTTCAGAAGTACCTTTTCCATTCTGATCTGTTATTAAAATACGTCGGCAGGATTTCTGTTTTTGATTAGTTTTACTTCCATGTTCCGTAAGGAAATGGAAGTATGGTCATAGCAAAAAAAAAATCGTGTTCAAGATAATGGCTGATTCTGATTGTACTACCCTCAAAACATGAAGAAAAGTCTTTTTTCGAAAAGTGTCTGTGTGTAGAAATTTTTCTATGACAAACGATAACGGCCGCAAATTCAAACAGAATCAAATAATTTTTTGCATATATTCCTGAATTGTAGAGGACTTAAGGTGTGTTGATTTTGGTTAAGATCAGTTAAGGGAAAGGGGTAGTTAACCTGCAACATTTTATGTTTTAACAAGAGTAAAGTACTTAATTTTGATAAATAAAGTATCCTGATAAGAAGATCATAATAATCCACTGTAGAAACGTAGATGAAATATCTATAAATGAAGAGGCTAGTTGAACGGGGTGGGGGTAATTTTCTATAAATGAAAATTAAGTTGAAGAGGGAGGGGATAATTTTTTATGTGTACTACGTTATCGGCAACAAAGAAGTAGTTTATTGTTAAAATTCCTTCCCGGGCTGTTTGGCCGTAGTCCAATGGTTTTTGCAAAACCAGACGTTTCCGGAGTGCCATTGACTGTCATCATCAGTGAAAATCGAGTGCGATAACGTGAGGAACGTCACGTTTGGTATACGTTAGTGACCACAGTACTGTGGTTAAGGCTGAAGCAATAAGTAGAAAGAAGTAGTTTTTATGGAAATATTTCATTTCGGAAATGATTTTAAGTAATAAATCTTAGAACATGGAAATCATGTATGGTTCTCCATACCGATATTTTATTTTATATCATATTGATGAAGATATATATAAAAAATCGTTGACTGATAAGTGAGTGGTCAAAACATAAAAAATTATACACCAAATAGTTTTGTTGAATGTTCTATGAAAAGAGGAGTTCTGTTTATCCAGTAAATGGAGTTCAGTTATGATGAATTTTGGATTTGATTGTCCATGATATGTATAAGTATTAATAGTGTGTGTGTGTGTGTGTATGTGTGTGTGTGTGTGTGTGTGTGTGTGTGTGTGTGTGTGTGTGTGTGTGTGTGTGTGTGTGTGTGTGTGTGTGTGTGTGTGTGTGTGTGTGTGCACGTGCGTGTGAGTGTGGGGGATTGGTTGGTTTTTGTGTGTGCAGGCTTCTGGCTGGTTGGCAGGTTTCGTGGGTGTGACTATGGGTGGTAAGATGGGTATGGATTATTGTGGTAGCCAAAAATTATAACACCAAGAGCCAGGCTATATAGAATTTATTGACTATAAATGTGTCACAAACCCATTATATTTCTTAAACATTTCAAGTTTTATTGAAAGTTAAATTTTTGCTTAAACAATAAAAAATTCTTAGTATTATTCAGGCCAGGTAGGTTGACTGAATTCATTTGCCAGTTAGCAGACATAACATTCAGTTGGCAACTATTTTCGTCTACTACACCTTTTACAATCTTATTTGTATTTTAAGAACACAAACAATTCTCAGTTGACCACAGTGCTTTAATGTTTCTCGCTATTCATGGTAGTCATAATTTGAATAAATAATTATCTTGTAAGTTTTTGTTGTATTTTTAAATCTGTTAATTTTACAGGTTTTGTATATTAGGCAATTGTTTTTTCTGAACAAGAGTTTGTGGTAATGTCTCTATTGTGTTGTATTTTTGAATTATAATATTCCCTGTTTTTAACTTTTCCTTTTCTAGTAATGATTCACCTTTGCTGTAAGCATTAAGGCATTTGTCTGTCTCTCTGTTAAAAAAAAAATAAATAAATAAATAAGTAAAAAACATGGCACATTAGTTACTTAAAATAAAAATAAAACTATAGTTGGCAGTCCATATGTTCATTAGCAGAGAAAATGATGACTCTCTTGTCAATTTTTGAATACATAAAAGGGTACCACCAATGTAGTGGTAATATTGATTGTCTTTACATATGACTTGATGTGGGTATTAACTGAGAATCTATAGTGTCTGACAGGTGATATATTTTAATAAGTATTCTGGATTATTACAGAAAACTATACTTATATTCATTATTATATTACCATATTTCAATTGTGTCTTGTGACTTCTACTAGCTATGTAATAATGCATTTCAGAATGATTGTTCCATCATCAGATAGATATATCCCTCATAAGAGATTGTCAAACATTAACATTTTAAATTAAAGTCAAACTCACATCAACAATAAAACTGATTTATGTACACACTACTTGATGGTGTACATCGCATGGTGTGTGGACGGACACTCAGTTTGTGTGTAGATGGACAAATACTTATATTTGTTTAATCAGATGTTTAATAATGACACTAAATATTCAATATTAATACCTTCAGTATATTCAGGTTGTTACAAATTGTTTTATGTACTTTCAAGTACAGATTTCAAGCAGTACTGTAACTTATAGAATCAGTGCAATATTACCTCTGTGCATCACAAAGTACCAATCATGTGTACAGCCACCTGTGAGATCCTGCATAATCTTCCACCATTTTGCTTCACACTCCATTATTGATCCAGTCTTTGTTTAGTTACTTTCCTGTGTGGTCGCATTTACTGCTTCTGCCATACCTCATGTTGTCTTATGACTCTGTTTTTCATTGGTGTTGATGAGTCATAATAAACATTTGGAGTGTTGAAACTTTTTAAAAAGTTATACTGGAATTTTATGCTAAAAAGCTGAATAAGTGTCAAGAACTTGACAATATTGACGGCAAACGGCTACAGGAAGTGTTTAATACAGAGCAATAAAAAGATAGGCTACAATTTATTGATAATAGATGCCCATACATTCTAAACTCCTAAAAGATGGGTGATTTCAATTAGGTAAACACTACCTGTCTACTTAGGGCAAAGGGTCTACTTGTCTGCCTCCATTGTGATAGTTTTACACTTGACATTTCAATCTCCAATATCTGGGGGATCATCCTCAAGCTCTGATTGGTGGTTAAAAACCCCAGTTGTTAGGTATGATCAAAGTCATCTCTAATTTGCATAGGGCATTCTTTACAATTTTCAAGTTTCTTCACAAGAAAACTGAACAGGAATTTAGATTCACTTTTTTGTTGTACAGTGGATGTTGTTTTCTTTATTTCATAATTCTGAAAGCTTCCAAAATACATACAGGTAATTGGTGACTGCAGTGATATTATTATGTTTATGGGCACACACAATAAACATATAAAGGTTATTAAAAATATATAAACACTTGGTACGTGTCACAGTTCATGAACTATGAAACATACCAAGTGCTTATATATTTTTAAAAACCTTTGTATTAATATGTTTCAGCAAGTGCCCATCGAGTCATCAATTAATATCGTAATAAACATATTGTTTATCAATAATTTATTATGACAATAAAATTTTGTCACTACAAAAAATAAAGGAAAAGCTTAGCTGAAAATGCGTAGAGGTAAATTGCAACATCATAAAGCAGATAAGAAAAGTGTCAGATTGCAAAGGATGAACGTAAGTAAACTGCCACATGACGACCGTGCAGGACTGCTAGTATGTATTTTGCATTATACTACTGTTATGTGTCATTCAAAAGAGTTATCACCTGATTTACTTTTAGATGTTAAAATAACTGCTGTCCTGATAAAACTTACCTCTCGGTTTAAGGCCTCACATCATTTTCACAAAGTAAGCATCAAGAGGTATAGTGCTGTCGTTTTCTATATAAAAAAACTTAAAAAATTAGCATTTTAATCAACAAAATATTGGAAAGGTCATTGCTGTTTGCATAGTAAGTTTTGCACTACTTCACTACTTTTAAGATTGTAAGAGTGTTTAATTGAAGTATAAACATTATTGAAAATATTATTCAATAACTCAAACACAAAGCCTTACTAAGTAATATTCATACAAAAAAAAAAAAATATATATATATATAAATGGATATTAAACACAGTGGCGTAACTAGGTACTGTTCCTAGTGGGGGGGGGGGGATAAGACTAGCTTCAAGGTTTGTTCCCATCATATTCCTCACGGAAAAAGAGAAATCTAGGATTCTTATCATATAAGTTTATAAACATTCGATTATAAATAATTTCTGCACACACACAAAGTATTATTTGTCATGTTCAGAGTTTGTATAGTTTATTATTATTTTATAAATTATTCAAATTTTTAAAAACATTCAATCTAACCTAACAAAAACTGAAACATATTGTCAAAATTTAGTATTTAATTTGTTTGGTACGTTGGACTTTTTTTTTGTAGATATGATTACAAATGGAATTTTTACTGCACCAATATTCTTTTTACGAAATTACACCAAATGTCCATCATTACTTATCAAACATGTATTCTGAGAAATTCTACAGTGGGAAATCAAATGAAATAACTCATACGAAAAGGGTTTTTACTTTATTAATGGTCAACACATACGAGCAGTATCCTTTGCGCTCTGACACTTTTCTTCTGATCTGTTTTACGATGTGGTGATTTGGATGTTTTTCTAGATACTAAAACGGTGTGACAATTCCTTCAGATGCTGGAAAGAAAAGATAACAAATGAAGACGTGCGTAGGAGAATAAATGAAGAGAGATGTATTATAAGAGCGATAAGAAAGAAAATTACAAACTGGTTCAGTCAAATTTTGAGAAGGAACTGTCTACAGAAGTTACTGATTGATGGTAAGATAGAAGGTAGGAGAGGGCGAGGAAGAAGATTTGATGTGTTAGCAGATTTGTTGATGACGAGAAATTATGACCAACTGAAGAAGGAGACAAAGGATAGAATCATGTGTAAAGTACAGTTCAGCTGAAACCTGTCTTAGGACAGATTTACCATTGATGATGATGATGTAGGAACCTCTCGTTTTTGTAGGTGAATCATGATCTGTGAACATCACTATACAGAGAGAATAAACAAGTGACTGTGTTACTTTGTAATGGTTACAATTTTTTTTTTAGTATGAATAACAGTATTCAGAAATATTGATGTTGTGCTAGAACAGTGATTAATCATCAGCTGACTGAATAATTACAGCTTCAACAAAGGAACAAAATGTGTTGCATTGTGATTTGAAATTTGAATTGTATGGGAGCTGTACAGGTGTAAGGACGATAAAAATAGTGATGTGTCACTGCCGTGAACGATATTTTATGTAGTTAACGGTTTTGCATTTCAAAAGACACTTCATAAATGTCAGCTCGTGCATAAACTTATGGAACTCAGGCAGCATTTAAATGTTCAAAAAAGAAAGTAATAACAGGTATTAAAAATACCAAAACTGAACTATGCCTTTTGGCACTATGCCATCGCCATATGTACAAAACTTTATTCAAACTTTGACATGTGATCGGTGGTACACCTTATAAATAGTTTTCTTTTTCTGTAACGGTTTGCGGTCCTGTCTGTTCTGATCACTTCATTTTGTCTCTTGTAAGCATGGTATTTTTTACTGTTCTAGACAACATATATTAGGTAAATGTATGTTTTACCTTCACACCTTATTTATTGCCAAAATGCTTTTCGTAACATTTGATCACATCATCCAGAAATCAGTTACAGAAAATGGTGTAATGTTAACATAAAAGGGCAAATTTTTTAACGTATCAATACTACACTGTGCTTGATATTCAGAAGATTATCGAAATGTGAACGTTTTTGTGGTGTTGCTTGGACAGCCTTTTTATTTTATTGAAAGGATAACTTTCTGTTTCAGTATTTCTTGGACCACTTGTTATATTATTTAAAAATATTTGTGCATCATTAGAAGCATGACATTTGGCATTTGTTTTCAGTTCAATACAATTTTTCTTATAAATCACTTTGAAATAATTTTTTGTTTTTAAAAGTAATGTGTTAGTTAAGAAAAATGCATTTACAAAAAGCTGGAGTTAGCATATTTCTGTTATAAACACACACACACACACACACACACACACACACACACACACACACACACACACACACACACACACACACACACACACACACACACACACACACACACACACACACACACACTCACTCACACACACACACACACACACACACACACACACACACACACACACACACAGAGAGGGGCCGACCTAGCAATTTTGCCGCCCTGGGCAGAACGGTTGTTTGCTGCCCCATACTAGGTGAAGAGATTATCAAATTATTCCACGAAATAAAAAACACATTTCAGGTATTCATTTATTGGTTTTGCATCCTAAGATACAAAAAATAACATCTGTACAAAAAATAACATCATTATGCAGTGCTGTATTAAAAAATATTTAGCATTCAAAAATAAAAATGTTTAGAAATCTTTTATACAAAATAGAATCTTTTATACAACATTTAGAGAAATATTGAAATACAGTAATAGGAAATGTAGAAGAACGAAAAATAAAATTTTCAAAAAGAAATATAATATAGACTACGGGTATAAAAATAACTCAATTATAAAATGTCCTGAAAGATATAAAAACATAACAATTGAATATAAAAAAAAAGTTTTCAAAATGTTAAACACAAACTTAAAATACCTTTTTCCTAACCTTTATTTCCTTGTAAACTGCAATGATGTATGTGACTTCAGTGTCTAAAACATAAATCACTTAATCTTTTGTTATCGCTTGTCATTCAACTCCGACCATTTCTTTGTTTTGTCTAGGTATTACAAAGCGTAAAACTGTTTATACATATTTAATTTATTATAACTTTCTTTAAATAATTTCTTTTATTGTAACTTAAACAGAAGGTTGTGATATGGTATTAGTGATGATTCAGCTCAATACAATCAGTTATCTGGAGTGTTGTTTTTCGGGCACGCGCCTAAGTGTCACTAATTATTATTAAGAACGACAAGGGTCGGACGCGGGAGATGATAAGGCCGGTCAGTTTTCTCGGAAGCAAATTGATTAGAGAAATTTAATGTCTTTTGTCTGCCTCAAGTTAGCATTGCAAGGACTATAGCGTTAGTTAATTCAAAGTTTATTGTATACTTAGTATAGTGTCTCAGCAAATTTAGTTTTAAATCTAACGAACGCAATATTGATATTTTGTAATTGGGCGTATGTTGATTTGAAATTGTACATAAGACAAATATAAATATTTGAGATAAAGCTCGTGTAATCAAAGTTCAAATATTTCTAGAAATTTCAAAAGATTTACGTAATTGCATAATACGCTAATTTATAAATAAAATAGAGTTAATTAAAGTATAAAATAGCATGTAATATTTAAGATAGGAAAACATTAGTGTATATAAACTACGAAGGTATGCAAGTAAAGAACCATACTGATAATAATTTTTGGAAATGTTCTAGCAGCAACGGTGACAGTTTTATAGCCCTGGTCATCCCTCTAAATAGAGGACCAGGAACGACAGTCTTCAGATTAATGCGAGCCGCACTGAAAATTGTACTTAATATTTTGTTTAATAAAATTGAGAGAAATATATACGTTCATATATTTAATTTCTTTTATGACAATAAATATAATACGTACTCGAATCGTCATTGTCAGCTTATTGCAAGTCGACTGACATATTTGGGTATTTTAAACCTAATAATTGTCCCAGTTGATTGACCCACTTTGGGACAATCTGCAATTTCATTTCGAGTTACTCCAGTAACGAACTCCGTGACATTGGAGTGCACGTGAGAGGTTTACTCTGCGATCAAGTAAAGATTTTGAGAAGAATGTAAGTAATCTTACTGAGCTACATGTCGCTATGTAACAAGAACTCTTGTATTTTGTCCATGACGTGTTCTGATGAAGCCTGATACAGGCGAAAGCTAGCTTAGGCTCGGGTAAATAGTTTTTACGATTATTACCTAAAATACTTGTGTTCCGGTGTCGTAAAGTACAATACGGTATATAGTAGTAACAACAACGTTACAGTACATGTGTTAGTACGCGACTGGATGGAGAGTTATTTAAAGGAATAAATCAGTTTAGTTATTTCTTGCGAAGATTTAAAAATTGTCTTAGTTTTGAGGGAAGAAGGAATTTGGAAATTGAATATTTGACTATTATCAATAAGTAGGAAAAAGCGGGGTTAAAATAAAGTACGATTATGTGAAGTCATTTAATTTATATATATATTTTTTTTTTTTGGTCAAATATGCCGCCCCTAACAATCTGCCGCCCTGGGCAATTGCCCAGTTTGCCCATACCTGTATCGGCCCCTGCACACACACAAATATAGTTCATTCATAATAAATATGTATCAGTCTAAAAAATTGTTAATTCTGTGTAACATTTTAAAAAAGAAACTTCATTACAAAAGTCTCATGAGGTATGGCTTGATATCTGTTTTGATTTTAAGGGGGTGTTGATACTTTTTTCATGTTTTGTAAAGTGCAGTTATTACTTTTGGTGACTGTTGATTTTTCTCTCCACATATCTGAACATGACTAACACTAGATCTAATTATATGCCAACAAACCATACTGAAAAGAAATTCTGATAATTCATAATAATTCTGTTATGTATAAATAATATGTTTGCAATTGCAAAATGAGTTCCAGTGTTTATTGAGACTTTTATCAGCATATGTTATAAAGTATAATGAATGTAAATTCTTAAGAATTTTGTAAATTATGAAATCCTATATTGGGACAAAACAATGAATAGGTTTTCAGAAACTGAAAAGTTTTGTTGAGCCTAGGCAGCAGTGAGCAGTATATTGTTATTATACCCGCAAGGCAATAAAAATACTGGATAACCAAAAATGTGATATCTTGTATACCATGTTGTTTAAAGGATTTTGTACATCATCATCATATTATGTTTAAGTAATGATTTAATATATTAGAAATGAAGCTATGAAGTCCTGTGGGAGTGCTGCACACGTGTGTGTGTCATATCTTCATGGTGTTCTGAAGGCTGACCCTGAACCACAATTGTTGCTCCTCTACACACACACAAAGATTATGCAGTTGATTAGTAACCATAAATTTAATGTATTTTTAACTTTTTCAATTTAGTTTTTATTTTGGGCAGTTTAAGGGAAATTTAAACTTAAATATTATGTTTATGCTTTAATTCTGTTACCAGTTCATTAACGAATGTAAACATTTTGTATTGGTGTGTTTATAATTACTGTCAAATAAATAATCATATGCTATATTATAATGTGTAACGTTTATATTGGCGTAATATGATTTGTACGTTTTGTAAATTGTTTTATGGTACTCGTGGAAACACTTTGCAAAGTGTGGAAATGTTTTCTGTCACTAACATAGTCATGTTTTCTGTCGTTTGGAAATACTTCCTGAAGCGCGCGCGTGTGTGTGTGTGGAGCACATCCCAACATAAATAAGTAGACATTTTGACAATCAGATACTGAAATGTTTGCCAGCTGTTCTTAGTTAAATTCATTTAACAGATGTTTATAACCGGGTTGTGAATAAATAAACTTTTTATCAGCCTGCCAGTATGATGTGAAATTGATGCGTCTGGTGTCGTACACCTGGCATCCTGTGAAATGATTATTCTATTACTTACAGTACTATAAAATTGTTTTGTACGATGCTGTTTATGTTGTATATACATATTCACAATGTTGTGCGCTTACATGAATTTATTCATCATGTTGATTGAACAATATTTTATGGTATATTTCCTGCATTAAAGTGCACGTTGTTATTTCCCCAGCATGTTGTAATTTCCTTATACAACGGTACTTTTCTTCCCATAGTGCACAAGTTCGCTGTGGATGCTCCAAATCCTTTGGTGATATGTCATGATGATGTGGCGTGGATTGCAGTGCAGTGAAAATATTAACAAATCACATATATTTGTAGTTTTATAATCTATGTCCAGCAAAATGAAATAAAAATAATTCATTTTTCAAATTGGTGATGATGATGATGATGATGAAGCTGTATGTTTATTGGTGATGGTGTATGATGTATTGGAAGAGGCGATGTATGTTTGTGAAATTTATGAATGTGTACACATAATGTTTAATTGATTAGTTGTTTTTTTCCTTTTATCATGTGCTTCTTAATCACACTGTGATTGCGACTTGTTAAGTGTCCATTGAGTAGCTGAAGAAAACTCACCAGTGTACTGTTGTTGGCAACTTGTGAAAAATGTCCAGTTCTAGAGATTATGTTTTGAGTATTGAGTATAATTGACATGATACTATTTTTTTTTTATATTAGAAACATTCAATAGAAAACATTCATTAGGTCATTTATAGAAAATGTATGATGTCAGTCTGTAGGACAACAAATTTTTACTTCCATGTTCCGTTAGGAAATGGAAGTATGGTGATCGCGAAAAAAAATGTGTTCAAAATAAGGGCTGATTCTGATTGCACTACCCTCAAAATATAAAGAAAAGTCATTTTCCAAAAAACGTGTGTAGCGTGTGTTAGCATGTGTGTGTGTGTGTGTGTGTGTGTGTGTGTGTGTGTGTGTGTGTGTGTGTGTGTGTGTGTGTGGAATTTTTTCTATAGCGAACGATAGCTGCTCCAAATTCAAACAGAATCAAATAATTGTTAGCGTATGTGGCCGAATTGTAGAGGACTCAAGGTCTATTGATTTTTGTGAAGATCGGTTAAGGGGAAGGGATAGTTTACCTGCAAAGTTTTACGTTTTAACAAGAGTGAAGTACTTAATTTTGATAAATAAAGTATCCTGAAAAGAAGGCCATAATAATCCACTGTAGAAACATAGATGAAATATCTATAAATGAAAAGGGTAGTTATAGTTCCAATTTTCTATAAATGAAAATGATAGTCGAAGAGGGAGGGGATAATTTTTTATATGTATGCTGTGTTATTGGCAACAAAGAAGTAGTTTCTATGGAAGTATTTCATTTCAATTTGTCAAACATAAAACTCGATTTACAAGGTGGGGAATATTTTTTTTAGAAATTATTGAATAAAATTCAAGTGATAAATTGTAACTTTCCTTGTGAACGCTTATGTTTATTAATGTCCTCGTACGTTTCGGTGTGCTATTCACCTCTTCAGCGAGGTTTAAATACAGAATATCTTGAAACAGTTGTAACGGATTTTTTCAGGTTGGTGGTATGTGTGGGGGGCAGTTGGTGGAAGGGGGTTAGCGGTGGGATTTCAGGAGTAACAGGAGTATACAAGTTAAACTGCAGTGATTGCAAACATTTCTACATAGGCCAGACGGGAAGATCTTTTTAAATAAATAATTACCTTATTTTATCCACTAAGTGATCTTCTTTTTCTAAATTACAACATGTTTCAGGGCTTATATCCCCATCTTCAGGTAAAAACAAAATCTACCCTATTGTTAGGGTTTCGTTAAAAAGTTCACAAAGACTCAAACACATAACACACTTAAATAAATTAACATAGAACATCGAGTTTGCATCGGAATGCGCTACAACCGAACCAGTGCACTGGCCGAAGTCCGACTTCCAACTGATCCGTACACGCTATTCACGGTTTATTTTCATTGCTGTGTCATATAGTTTATTTGACTTGAATGACAATTGTTCATTAAGTACCTGATTTTTATTCATTCTTAAGGCCTTGTATATTTCAAATTCTTCTAGGGCATCTAGTAGTTGACCCTTTTTACCTATATGTAAAGGTTCCAGATTCTCTTTAAATCCAGTGTATGTATGATTCTCATTTATTAGGTGTTGTGTGTAATGTGATACATTAGTATTGGGGAACTTCTTAGGTAAATGTTCTTTGAATCTCTCGGAAAATTGTCTCCCCGTCTGGCCTAGATAGATTTTATCGCATTCATTACACCGGATCCTATAAACACCCGAACAATCCTCTAGTAATGCTGTGGTATGAGGCTTAAGTATATTTGTTAATTTGTTCGTGGTCCTGAACGAGACAATAATCCCTAGCTTTTTTAGTCATTATGTAGTATATTAGGTAGTATGTTCGTATATCTAGCGGCAACATATTGGGTTTTATCTTTAACTTTGTCCGATCGTTTTAATTTATTAGCGTGTGTATATATTATTTTATCAATGATTTTACTATTGTAACCATTCACTATTGCTATATGTTTTATTATATTAATTTAATCGTTATAGTCTTCTATGTCCATCGGTATATTTGTCAATCTATGAGCCAGTGCGTTAAAATTTGCCATTTTATGTGTATAAGGATGATTGGAACTAGCATGTATGGCTATATCAGTTGTCGTTGGCTTTCTGTATATTTTAGAGCTAAGGAAGTTATTACGTTTATATGTGGTTACGTCCAGGAAATTCAGCATATTGTTATACTCTACTTCCATAGTGAATTTAATATTACTGTTTATGCCGTTCAAAAAAGTAAGCAATCCGTCTAGCTGTCTAAAAGTACCACCAAAAATTAAAAATGTGTCGTCTACGTACCGTGTGTACGAGATGATTTTATTATATAACTTGTTTTTGTCAGAAAGGATAGGATCCGGTGTAATGAATGCGATAAAATCTATATAGGCCAGATGGGGAGAAAATTTTCCGAGAGATTCAAAGAACATTTACCTAAGAAGTTCCCCAATACTAATGTATCACATTACACACAACACCTAATAAATGAGAATCATACATACACTGGATTTAAAGAGAATCTGGAACCTTTACATATAGGTAAAAAGGGTCAACTACTAGATGCCCTAGAAGAATTTGAAATATACAAGGCCTTAAGAATGAATAAAAATCAGATACTTAATGAACAATTGTCATTCAAGTCAAATAAACTATATGACACAGCAATGAAAATAAACCGTGAATAGCGTGTACAGATCAGTTGGAAGTCGGACTTTGGTCAGTGCACTGGTTCGGTTGTAGCGCGTTCCAATGAAAACTCGATGTTCTATGTTAATTTATTTAAGTGTGTTATGTGTTTGTGTCTTTGTGAACTTTTTAATGAAACCCTAACAATAGGGTAGATTTTGTTTTTAAAATAAGGTAATTATTTATTTAATCATATACGGTGATCTGGAGACCATACAGTAACTATGAAGATCTTTTTCTTCAAGATTTTCGGAACACATAAAAGCCCTCTCTGATAACTACATATACTCCGCATGCACCACACACATACAGACTGAAAACCACAACTACACCAACATAGAAAGCAACCTGGAAATACTACACTACTTACCTAAAAGTAGGAAACTCAACACAGCTGAACAGTATGAAATATATAAACACCACACACTACAACCAAACAACATACTAAATGACCAACTACACTTCAAATCACATGTACTATTTGACACAATCATACAGAAACCAAACACTACTTCGAATTCCAGCGTTAACCCCCTTCCACCAACTACCCCCCCACACATACCACCAACCTGAAAAAATCCGTTACAACTGTTTCAAGATATTCTGTATTTAAACCTTGCTGAAGAAGGTGAATAGCACACCGAAACGTACGAGGACATTAAGAAACGTAAGTGTTCACAATGAAAGTTACAATTTATCACTAATATTAAGTGCGTGAATGAAGAGGATGACCAACAAAACAACTGCAAATTCAAGTAAATGATTTTAAATATAAATCTTAGAACATGGAAGTCATGTATGGTTCTCCATGCCGATTTTTTAAAATTTTTAATGAAAAATGTTGAAACTTCATTTTCAGAAAAATTAATTCTGTCAATAAACAGTGAAAAGCTGTGAACACCAGAATTGCACATCTTTCTCCTTGTTCATGTCAAAATGACATGTTTTATAGATGATATTGGTTTCACTGCCTATTTTTTATCACTTTCTTGAACTATAACCAATACTATGAATTGTTATAATTCAAATATTGTATACTATTATTGTATCAGTTCAAATGGTATTGTCTAGCAAGGTTACTGAATTATCCAAAATGCAATTATTTTACTACAAGATTGTGTTTTGTGCCATATGTGTGTTGGTCTGTATCAATCGCTGATTTACAGAATGTAAAATATTTCTTGGATTTCGTTGTCCATGACATGTCCGTTACTTAACTAAATACAACTGTTTCATTAACGACTCGAAACACAATGTTTAGTAAAATATTTGTTCTGCTATTTTACCATTATAAAAAACAAATTTATATTTTATATTTTTATTTATATTATTTTAATTTTTATTTTAAATTTATATTTTATTTTAATTTTATATTTTGCATTCCGATTGTATTTAGTTTTTACAGACACCTGACCTTCCCTTGGATCTTGCACACCCCCTCTCCATCTCAACACCCTCACAGATGTTCCAATGCACGCCCTAAACAGATGGCCGCCACCACCACCTTTACTCACATCCTGTGTTTAGGTTTTTAATTCATTGGTCTCTTTGACAATGGGTTAGGAGTTCAAAACAGCTGTCAGAGTTAAATAAAATCTGTGAAACGTACCAAGTGTTTTTATATATTTTACAAGACCTTTGTATTAATATGTTTCACCAAGTGCCCAACGAGTCATCAATTAATATTATAAAAACCTTCCAAATAAACATTTATACTAAATATGGAAGAGTCTGTGTAACATTTACAGCATTTTTTTTTTTACTTATGTGCTATATATTGTAACATTGTTTTGTTAAGCAAATCAATGTGTTTATGGAAAACTATGTTACAAGAGTGTACAAGACAAATTGACAGATTGTGTGCCATATGCCCGTTAATATGGAGAGTGTGTATAATAATATAGTTTCTTTAAAAGGTGTTTGTTTCCCGATTGTTTTTATTAACAGTTTGTTTAACCATCTGAAGCAGCATTTAAATTCTTATGTTATGAAACACTTTCTGTTATTACCAATTTCTGTTATTAATATTTGTAATAAACTTGTTCTGTTTAATTATTTTCAACCTTTTGTAACATTATGATACTGAATCAGTATTTCTTGTCATATCTCAATACTATAAAAAATAGTCTTAATTGCTTTTGTAATATACAGGAGTTTTACTGAACAGACTTCAGTAGGGCACAGATAATTATTTGTTTTAATAAATAGTTTTCGAACTTGTTTATTAGAGTAATACTTAATATATTAAAGTCGTCATGTACAATTAAAATTTATACAAATAGATGAGTTGACAAATGATAATAAGTGGCAGATGAATATTAATAATATAATATAAGTAAACAAGCAGTTATATTAATTTAAAGAATATGGTTGTCAATCATTTGTAACAGTCGAACGTAAAGCTGGCCATTAAAAATAGCCTAACTGCTTGTGCTTCTTCATAGGTGAGCGGGGGAGGGGGAGAGGGAATTTGGCAGATTGTGTCTAGTGACTTTAGTATCCGTTGTGGAAGCAATATGCAAACATCTGTTTTGTGTTTTGTAAACGCGTTAACTTCTGTGTAACTCGTGCGTTATCAGACATTAAAAAAAATTATATATACATATGCGTTTGTTTTTTTATAGTAAGTTTTTTTTTTTGTTCGATTAACAGTGTTGTGATGAGACATTATGATGTGTTTTTTGCGCCGATGTTCCTGTCTCTACAAAATGCAGGTCAACCTTTTTATTTTTCATAGTGATAAACTTTATTTAATATTTATTCTACGAAAAGATGAAAGGTAGTTGCAGTTAACTTTATTGATAATTACTAGTATATACTTTTATAGAAGTACGTGTATCTTCACATGGTATATACAAATTGTCTAGTTGAATAATTGTACATAAAAATATTTAATGCTCAGCACAGTTCTATTCGCAATAATATAGTATTGCAATAGTATAGAATTTTCATTTTATCTTTATAATTGTTATAAAAATTTATCAAAATGCCACTGTTTTCGGATTTAAGTAGTTACTACTATACTGGTAGCATGCCGTCATCATCACATTATTATCATATGCCAACGTCAACATATTCTGTTCCATCAAGAATTGCTACACCCTTTTCGTTTAGTTATTTATCTCCATTGACGGCGATGATGTCAGCTGGTGTAGGAATTAACCCTATGCCACGAGGGTTAATGTCAAGGTCAGCGTACACACCAATTCTACCAAGCATTTCAGAGACAAGTTCCCCGATTTTATCAAGAAGAGATGTGGTGTCTCCAAGGAGTATTGCAGGAAAGGTGTATTATAGGGCTCCTAGACCTGTTGTTATTGACACTGCTGACATTGATGTATCAAAAAGAAAGAAGGATAAAGAAGATACGGACACTTCAGCATCAGGAAGAATACACAGAGGCAGAAGTGTTGTTAGAATACACACGAAAAAATTAAAAGAAAATCCAGGTTTAAAGAAAAAGAAAACTCAGGGTGAACTGCTGATGGAAAAATTCTTAATTAAGGAAAAACCAGAACCAAAAGAGGAGCCGAAGAGAAGAAGAGTATGGGAAACTGAAGCAACAATACTGGAAGACACCATTGCATCCCCCCCTCAAGTGACTTCTACAGTATCTCCTGCAGCAACTCCAGTATGTAGAAGAGGAACAATTAAAAGGTATATTTCAGGGGTAAGGAAGAAAAGTGGACCTCTGCCTGATGTGGAAGGTACAGAAGAAGGAGATGCGTCGGCTGATAGGAAAGTCTCAATTAATGAATTGTTAAAAGAAGAAGCAGCTATGCTGGACTCTATGATACAGGAAGAAATGGCAAAACCTGCTAATGATGTGCCCACTAAAAGGAAAAAAACTGGTGAATTGCCAGACATTGATGATACAGGAACTAAGTGTAAAACAAAAACTAAGAGAGAGGGAAAACTCTATGGCGGTAAAAAATCATCAAAAACTCTACCTTTAGATAGCATAGATAAAAATGATGAAACAGTAACAAATCATTATGTTAGCAAAAAATCTTCTAAGGCATTACCGTTAGATGAAGTGAATGATATTACCAATGGCGCTTTAAGTAAAGTTAATGAAGATGATATTATTGCTAAACAAAAACAACCTGAAGGAAAGGTTGTTAGGAAGATACATAAATCTTATAAAAAGAAACACAGTGGGCCTTTGAAATTTATCATTGGGTCTGTGCATGTAGAAGAAAAAAGTTCCCCAAAACCAGCAAGAAAACTTAACTATGAAGTGATTATTGAGGAGAGCACACATAATGATGGTACGAAGGAAACGCTTAGAGACTTTGTTAAAAAACGAAAAAGTAAACCACCGTCTGTCAAAAAACATCATGCGGTGGAACAGAAAGGTGAAAATGAAGACTACGTAAAAATACACAATAAGGTAAAAAGTGAAAAACTGACTAGTAAAGAAGGTTTTGATTCTCAGGAAGTAGTAAATGTGAAAGAAAGACTAGACATTAGTAGTGATAGCAGAGAAGCTGAAGAATGTGGTTGTGAAAGTGGTGAGAAAGATGATGTTAACAAATCGGGTGAAAATAATGTTGAATGTGATGGTAAAAAATTAGCTATTAAGAACTTTTTAGAAAACGTTATCCACAAAACTGATACACCACAAATGAAAGATGACGTGAAATCTAAATTAGGAAAAAATGCTGTAATAAGTAAGGCATCTGATAAAACAAAAAATACTGATAATGCTACATCATCAAGAGAGGAGTATTATGAAAAATTTAAGACTATGGATACACTATTCAAAAATGCTAAAGATAAAACGGTTACTGTAGACAAGAAAAATGAAATCTCCAGTATTTCAGCAAAAAGTACTGATCAAGATGAATCAAAAGAAACAGACGGGTCCAGTCTAAATTCAGAAAGTCACACAAAATGTATTCAGTCGTTTCAGCCAACCAATCAGTTAAAAAGTATTCATGCTGTAGAAAAAGCAAGCAATAAGAGAATCATTCCAGATGTAATGAAGAGTAGTGAAGAGAAAAAGACTGATAAAAAAATTGAAATTCCGAAACGAACAGAAGCAAAATTTCTACAAAAATTCAGAGAAGTTCCTAGAGCCTCAGAACAGCTCAAACCGCCACAGACTTCGGACATTGTTCTTAATACTGACAATAAGGTCGTACCATCCAAAGATATAGATGCCAGTATATCAAGTAGCAGCAAGACTGTAGCTTCAACAGATGGAGAGAAAGAAAATAAAAAATTGAATTATACAACTGATGAACCGTCAATTACAGAAAAGATGGGGGTAACAAATAAAGAAGTATTATTAGAAAGTGAAAAATCTGATAAGGTAGAAGATAAGGAGATTACAAAAGAAGTATCATGTAAAACTGAAACTGATACAAAAGTTGTTGCTTCAAAGGAGACAGCAGAAAAAGCAGAACTGAAGGTAGGTGAAAAATATAGATTAGAGAAAGACAAATCCATGAACAAAAGTAATTTTCCTCCTGAGATAAACACTACAGTAGATACTAAACAGTCTCAAAACAACATACAAGGAGTGAAGAAGAAACCAAAATCTGACATTGTCAAGCAAGAATTATCATCAGATACAGGTAATACAGAAGATTCAAAAAATATTATTAACACTAAGAAACTTGATAATTTGAATTTGACAGACAAATTAATATCTCCAGGTATAACTAAACCTGGTATGAAAGCGAAGGATTATCTACAAGAAGATATAAAACAGTTTCCTTTAGCTGATAATTTGGAGTCCCAAATATCAATAGGAAAACAGAGTGAAGTTAAGAAGGAAACAAACAGACTGAAAAAGGACGAACAAGATGTAAATAAATTTGGTGCCCATGCCTCCTCTACGTCACAAAGTGAAGAAAAAGTGACACTGCCGACAAGTGACACAGTAAAAATTACACCTGTTGACTCTAACCAACTGGTGTTAGTAGAAAAAACAAAACCGTTGGTTAAAACGAGAAAGTCAGATGTGACTACACTTGAAATTGTCCATGAGCCGGCTAAAATAGAAAAATGTAAGGTGGGGGGTACTAGTGAAGCAACACCTCTTTCTGATAAACATGTTGACAGTAATAAAACTACTGTAAGTATTACCAAGTCAGATACTGTGACCAAGTCAGTGGAAGCTTACACTCCTGAAAGTAAACAAGTTGACAGTGAAACACCAAAGGAGAACACAGGCATTTGTTTAGATGATAGTGTACTACCTACTAAAGTGGTTTTGACAGAGGTGAAGGATTTAGTTAAAGAAGATAGTTCAGATAAAAACATTTTAACTTCTCAAAGTGGATTTTCGTCAAAAGAAATTGATAGTTCACTTAGTTTTGATAAATTTAAATCTGACATTGAAAACATACAAGAATTGAAGGAACAAGTGGAAGAAACAGAAGGATCACTTAAAACAGCTGTAAGTCAAGAAGTACTGACACCTGACTCTCAACAACCTGTGTCATTAAGTAAAGCAGATGTTCCAGTTAAAACTTCAAAATTGATTAACACTATACATGATGTTAGTGATTCGTTAAAAACAGAAGACATTTCTACAGTAAGGAGTACCAGTGATACAGGGCCTGCTACCAGTATTGATAAATTGCCAGAAGAAGTGGAAAGTGATTTTATAGAAAAGAAGGGCACAGAAGTGGTTACTGACAATACTGCAACAACTGTTTCACTTACTTCGGAAGTAAAGGGTGTTAATAAAACAGCAACATCAATTGAAGCAGAGGTAGATAAGGACACAAAAAGTAAACCAATGTCACCAAAAGATTTGTCACCCCCTTTAACTGATGAACCAAAAATACCAGAAAAAATAAAAACATTGGGCAAGTCTGAAAGTTCACAACAAGCAGTTAAAAGTGAAACTGTAGGAACAGTGAAAGAAAACATAGCGACTGACAAAGCTCCATTAGATGCCATTACAGATGTTGTTTCTAAGGCAGAAGGTTCACCGAAAGTAAAAAAATTAGTGAAATCCCACAGTAAAGATGACGATAAACAAACAGAAAGTAAAAGTACAGTTAAAGCAGTCAGATCTCCCAAAACTGTAAAACCAGAAGAATCCAAACCTTCTACTAAAAGGAAACCTTTGGTTAAAAAGAAAAGTTCAGAAGTAGCTGTTGTATCTGAAAATGTTGAACCCAAAATGGCTTTGTCAAAGGAAGAAGCTGTTGGTACAGAAACGTCAGAAAAGACAGCATTACCTGCAGACGCTGAGAGCATTCAGAAGAAAACTGAAACAGTGGCAAAAGCAAAAGCTCCCGAAAAGACAGTAACTGAATCCAGTTGTGTTAAGCAAAGTACACCTAAGAAAATAAATACAGTAATTAAAGTAAAGAACACTGATAAAACTGTAGATGAAAGTGTTAATAGTGAAACAAGTAGTGTTCGGGTACCTGAAGAAGCTAGTGCTGACAAACATTTTGAAAATGATGGTACAATTCCTAGTCCTGAAAGTAGTTCTGACGAAGAGTCAAGCTCAGAAGAAGAGTCTAGTGATGAGGAGGAAACATCATCTAAAGAAGAAACGTCTACAGAAGAAGAAAGTTCTGATGACGACGGTAGGTCACATTATTATTATTAGAGTATTGTTTTGTCCACTTTGGGTCATTTTGGATTTTGTAACCTATACTAAGTACTCTTGAAAGCGGTACTTTTATGTTTTTGAGCATGAATATATACTGTATGTTTATTGTAAACATTCATCTAATAGTGTCTGTTATAAAAAAATAACTTGTTTTGTTGAATTATTGTTTTTCAGTGTTTTTGAATATTTGTATGAATGGACTGTACTGTGTGCACTTTTAAAACATAAACACAATTTAACATAATGTCAGTATGTTAATAATGTCAAAACTCAAAACCTATATGATCAATAAGAGTATACCAAATTGAACCAGTATTGTAATAGACACTATGGATGAAGAGTCACATTACATTGACTTATGTGCTTTTGTATGATGCTTTAGTGTGTGAAAGTAAAGTGAATATCACACAGAAAAAGTCATTGTCACTTTTAAATGATTTATTAATCATTTGGAAGGAAAGAAATGTACATGTATTATTATACGTATTGTCCAATGCCCTTGTGCAATTCTTTTATTGTTCATTTGACTACTTCAACAGGCTGTGAAATTCAATGTCTTAACTATTTTGTATGGTTATCTTGTTAGGAGAGTTAAATTCCATGTGTCTTTACATTTGAATATTAGAGAAAATACTGTACATTATTATCAAATGGCTGGTGCTATGTTCTTATTACTGTATGACTACTATTGCTATTGGCTGTAGTTATTTAATTGTATTATTGTAATTATAATAATTATGTGATAATGGAGCATAGTTATTATATAATTATAAATGTGCAATTATTGTGCATAAGAAATATCTTCGTTCATTGTAATTTATAGTTTAAAAAAAATAATTGTCAGTGGTTATACTGGTGACTCAGCTTTAAGTACAAACATTTAATAATGTTGAATAGTCCCTTTTGGTGGGTATTTCATGTCATCTGTTCTTTTATCAACTGCGTGCGTGCTTGCACATGTGCGTACGTTCTCATTTTATTTTTGTTATTATATTTTTATTTTTATTTTATATATGAACATTATTATATTAATTTATTATTATTATATTATAAAAACCTAAATTATAAATTCAACATTTATAATAAAAATGGAGTTTACAAAACAGAATGTCCAGATTGCAATAAATGTTACATGGGCCAGACGAAGAAAAAACTGTCTGAGAGATATATTCAAGATAGCAGTGCGTTTTTAATATTTACAGAACTAATTTAGCCACACACTATTTAAACATACATTTCCAGACATTCATAATGTAAAATTAATTAAAAACATACAAAAAGGTAACAAACTGAATATGTGGGAAAAACTTAATATTTACAAACACGATAATAATAATTTACTAATTAAAGAACAAATACAAATAAAAACAAAGCAAGATGATTTATTAAAATCATACATTTATTAGAATAATAAAATAAACATTAAAAATATATAATAAATAGCTACTACATAAACATTAAAACAATCGATAATATAATCGAAGTTATTTCGATTATCCGTTAGCTGTATTGTAAGCAAAACATTCAGTTACAATTCAAACAAACCTCTGAAGATACAGAATAATTTCTATGAAACATACGTCAGGTGAAAATAAACCTACTTGCAGTATATTTATTTGAAGATATTATATTAATTTAAAACAACATGTCCAAAGAAGTTACTTGAATTCTGTACTAATTAAATGCAAAATTCAAGTAAATTCTTTGGAAAAGTAATTGTATTAATTTAAAATTAATATAATATTTACTTCAAGAACTGTAAAAGAGTATGTGGAACAATATATGAAGATACACAAACAAGTGTATATTAACTTATTGCACTTGTGTGTGTGTGTGTGTGTTTTGGAAATAAGTGAAAGAGGTTATGATTGTTATGAATGCCATACAATGAGCTCCTATAACATATATGCATCAGTTACACAACAAAATTGGCAGACTTCCTTACTGCGTGACTCTAGACATTTTCTCTACAACTTGTCTGTTTTGCAGACAAAAAATTGAAAAATGTTGTGATTAACAACCTGTTTTATTTATGATGTATGTTATATTTTCTTTTCATTTGGATTTATAAGTACTGTGTGTGTGTGTGTGTGTGTGTGTGTGTGTGTGTGTGTGTGTGTGTGTGTGTGTGTGTGTGTGTGTGTGTGTGTGTGTGTGTGTGTGTGTGTGTGTGTGTGTGTGTGTGTGTGTGTGTGTGTGTGTGTGTGTGTGTGTGTGTGTGTGTGTGTGAACACGTGCACACGCGCTCGTGCCGGCACGTGCTTGTCTGCTCTTTTGTGCACATATATATCCACCAAATAAGCGAGTTTGTGTGTTAATACACATATGTGTATGTAACATGTACCTGAGTGTTCCGTGACCACAGAACATTCGTGATGCAAGTTTGTTTCGTGGTCAAATAATACATTTTATATTGTAAACACTTGATCTATATTAACAATATTAACATTTGCATATATTTTGTTGAATTTTAGTTTTAACATCTTCAGACCCCTTTGAAAAATTATTTTATATGCCGTTTTATAACATAAATTTATTATTACATGTACACGGTTCCTTTGTTCTTCAACAGATGTGTGTATTTCCAAATATGTTCATATTTTTTAGGAACTCTCTTTATGAATTTAATATTTTTTATTTTTGGAAACTGATTATTATTGTTCTTGATAAGGAGAGGTTATGGCAAGATCTGATTTCTGAATAAATTGCTTTAGTGATACGTTTGTATTATCAGTATCTTTCTTTATTTCTTTTGTTTCTCTTTGGTTGTGTATCACATAGGTTATACAATTTGTTATAATCAGAGTATATAATTTTATACATACATTTTGATATATTCATCTTCTATATTCTTTTGATTGAATTGTAGAGTGTTACATTATTATTTTAAATACAGTTTTGGCATTTGAGTGATTGAAAATATAAAATTTCAGCAAATTTCAGCAGTGTCTATATTTGTGTATCAAATTTGGCCATTTAATGAATAGGTTTAAATGTAATGTGAAATATTTGAAACTGACCTAAAACGTAGTAATACTGTGTAATTCTTTAAGGAAAATGTTTTATTATTAACCAAGTTTTCTCTGATAGTTGAGAGAGGTGTGTGTGTGTGTGTGTGTGTGTTCTTGTAGATTGACTACATTGATTTCTGTTGCTTTCTCAACACTTTGATATCTTTGTGTCTTCCTGTATTGAGCTGCAGAAATTTATAAAACATATGCGCGTGCGCACATCCACATAAACACACACACACACACACACACACACACACACACACACACACACACACACACACACCATACATATATGAGTTTCATATCTTGGGTATGTTCATATCCTAACATTAGTTACGTTGCAAAGAAAATGTTTTCAAGGAACTGGTTGTTATTGATTTGCTAAGACATAGGCGCTGCCTTTCTATGAATAACTATGTTACTTTTTAGTGTGAGATATGTTTTAAAAATAAGAGTTTACTGTATGTGAATGTGTGTGTATTAGCACAAAGTTTGAAAGATAACATATGTAGTTCATTTTCCTGTTCTACGAAATTAATTTTCATAGACTGCATTGGGTTTGTTTGTTTACAAAACCAGGAACTGTGAATATGTTTATTCAAGAGTTATGAGAAAGAAAGTGATGTAAAGCAGGAGGGGGTTTGTAGAAGCAGATATATGTGCTGTTGGTTTAAACTTCCCTACATTGTTGTATTTATGACCTGTGCTGCATACCCCTGATACAATAATATCATACCAATGAATTCGCAGACTGAAGCTTATAGTATCAGTGGTTTGAGTGATCAACAACTTTTTACTTTTTTTAATTTAGGAGGTAATTCAGTGTATTTTTTAAATTATATTTGTTGTCCGTCAAATTACTAACTGTTAACACAAGATCGATTTGTACAAAGCTGTTTTTAGAAGTGGTACAGTGTCTTCAGCTTCAGCTTATTACTTTAATTAGCCAAAGAGGTAGGCCGGTTATAGTAATTAATTGTTTGAATTTAATATATTAACTTGAAAAATAAAAAGGTTTTAAATTTTTTGGTATACTGAATATTAATGTGGCATTATTAAGTAATTAACCACTTACATTTAACCATATACATTTGTGTATGTTTCAATGTTGTTGGTTGATCAGATAAGACTTCCCCTCCTTTCTTTCTCTGTGTTTTGACAATATTGACTCTGATGTTTCCCTGAGGAGAGTGAATCTGTATATTACACACACACACACACACACACACACACACACACACACACACACACACACACACACATGTGTATTTAATAGACATTCTTCTATTGTGGTATATTCATTGTTCATAACCCAAAGATACCATACATATGATTTATAACAAAGTTTTAATTACATTCTTAAAATTGATCGATTTTGGTCATAGTCCATCATCAGGACATATACACTGTGCACTTGCGGTCACAATATGTCGTGACGATGGTCTATGAGCGAAATTGATCGAATTTAAGAATGTAATTTTAACTTTATTGTAAATCATATGTGTGAATGAATACACTACAATAGAAGATTGAGATTATAGGTACCATTAGTAAACAACAAGTGTGTATATATTATAAATACATCACATTATCGTTAGTTATTTATTTATTATCAAAATACCCTTATACCATATTGGTGTCGAGTAAAAATTATTATCGTTAGTTAATAGACATATTATGCTGAAATGTTTCAGTGTTTATCATGAGATTTAATGAGTACCTCTGCTCTCTTTTGTAATGAAACAAAATGTTACAAAATAATAGTGGAATCCGATCCAGAGAGGAACCAAGAAATAATAATTGAAAGCAAATTAAAGGAAAACTATTTGGTTTGACTTATATAATATTATCCAGAAACCCAGAAATAACCCAGTAGAATAGGGCAGTAAACAGAAAAAAGTGAAATAAATAAACCTAGTAGGCCTAATCAACTTACCCTGAATAATAATCCAAACCCAATAAAGAGTACCTAATCCATATAATAAAATTGTATTAATTATAATCATATAGGCCTATAATCAAGGAAAGGAAAAGGGACACAAACCTTTAAAGTAATGAGTGTGATCATAAGAAATAGCGACACAGACTACCGTTAAACAGTGTAATTATTTTTGATGAAAGTGTTTTGTTATTATTAGACAGAATTTTAGTTTATCATACAGACAATAGTTTAGCAGTATAAATAAACTAAAACTGTCAAAAACAATTATTATTATTAAAAGTTTTGTTGTATGTTATAAGATTTTATGTCACCAGTTAATTTATGTAAATATATTTATCTCAGGTAGTCAAAGTAGAAATTACAATTAGTCATAACAAATTGTTCCACCACATATAATAGAAATTCAAATTAATAAGGTTTTACAGTTATAAACTGAGGCATGTTTAGTATCAAATTGTTTATAATTATCTAATTAATAATTGTATAAACATTGCATATATAATTAGAGTATAATAATAAAATTATCTATTAAAGGTAATTTATAAAATATAATGTAGGTAATGGGTGTTGATCCTATAACATTTAAACTGTATATAAATGACCAATCAAAATTTAAGAAATTTGTATGAGTTAGGTAACTAAAAGAAAGAAGAAATAACACTTAATTGTTAATTGTGATGGAAAGCAGTTGAATAGTGCGTGTCTAGAGGTAATTAAAAGTATATAAAAATAGATGACCCGTGTGTGAAAGAAGATCTGAAGGACCATCATCGAAGATAATAATCCTTCCACTACCATTTTCATGAACAAATAATACACACAATCAAGAAAAATATTCAGAAACGACCAGGAACCCTTCAGCAATATCGTCTAGATGTGTAAAGTATAATTTGACAATATTTTTTTTCAACAAGGAACAACCACTAGACAATATAACAATTTACACTAACACTAATCACTAGTCAACATTTTAAAGTGCAACCAAATTCAATATATAAGCTAACAGTGATTACAGATTACAAGGAAAACATTTATTGTACACATTAATAAACTACATTATTTTCTGAGATGGACAAATTGAATATCGTCAAACTTGTATGTAACTGAATATATAATTTGAGTAAATTTTTAGATTATAAGTAATATATTGTTTGTAAAGGTACTCTCTATTATTAATCAACATGCAAAGGAACTTTTCGTAGCAGCCACAAGAATTCCCACGAAATATATTAAAATTATTTAATTATAAATCCTGAGATAAATATCGACCCTGTGACAACTGTATGTATCGAATGGAATTTTCCAATAATTGGAATTTATGTTACAAAGATTAAATCAATATGTTATTAAATCATATCCATGAGTTATTATTCCATTATTAAATAGAGAGTGTTATATTTTATAATATCCGATTGCTGCAGATTGAAATGTAAGATGTGTATAATAATATAGAATTTGCTTACAGATGTAACCTATTATCTTGCTTATACCATTCAGTATTGTAAAATGTTGTGTCTATTGTCTATTTCATATATACATAAGTACCACAAAGTAAAAATCGGTATGGAGAACCATACATGACTTCCATGTTGTAGTATATATGTTTAAAATAATTTACTTGAATTCGGTTCGGTAATTTCTAAAAAAATATTGCCCACCCTCAAACTAATTTCACTATTTATAGATATTTTTGTTATTATGGGGTAGTTGTTTAATATAATGTTATTTTTCAGTCACTTTATCCATAAAAATTAGGTAGGCGTACTTTATTCTTACAAAGAAACCGAACTACGCAGATAATCATCCCTCCTACGAAGCGCTCCGAAGTCACTCATGGACCCTGAGCATGTTGCAGACGGTTCATTCCCTAAAGACGAAAAGTCTGTCTATGAACCGTTCCTCTGTAAACACATGCAGTTATACTGCCCAGCGATCCACAGGAAGCAAATCGCTATCCACGCTGGACACTTTTTCGGCTTGCACGCGTTGTGTTGGTGTGGGTTTCGGCACTTTCCATTTAAAAAGCATGCAAATGTAAAAAGATAAACATAAGTGACGCCAGAAATAACGCAAATTGTGTGTGCGTGTGTGTGTGTGTGTGTGTTGCCTGCCTTTTTATTGCGGTAATCATAATAATAAAATGGAAACGTAAACATTACATAATCGAGATGTGCTTGCCTGCCACGAACAATATATTTTCTCTCACACAATATTTAAATTAAAATGAAAAAATATAGAATTTTGTTAAATTGAAATGAAATGTTTCCATAGAAACTACTTCTTTGTTGTCAATAACGTATTACACATATAAAACATAAAATTTACTTCCTCCATCATCAACTAATATTTTAATTTATAAAAAATTACTGCCTCCCCCTTCAACTACCCTTTTCATTTATAGATATTTCATCTACCTTTCTACAGTGGATTGTTATGACCTGCTTTTCAGGATACTTTATTTACCAAAATTAAGCACTTTACTCTTGTTAAAACGTAAAATGTTGCAGGTAAACTACCCCTTTCCCCTAACTGATCTTCACCAAAATCAATAGGCCTTGAGTCCTCTACAATTCAGGGCTGTATGCAACAAATTATTTGATTCTGTTTGAATTTGCGGCTGTTATCGTTTGCCACAGAAAAAATTCTACAGACACACACACACACACACACACACACACTTTTTAAAAAATGACTTTTTTCATGTTTTGATTGGTAGTACAATCAGAATATGCCATTATCTCGAACACGATTTTTTTCGCCATGACCATACTTCCATTTCCTTATGGAACATGGAAGTAAAATTAGTAACAAAACATTATAACACAATAAGAGAGCAGATATTGTTTTGTAAATATTGAAACAATGTTCATGACATGATATGTCTACTAATATATGTGTGGGTTGTAATAATACTGTATATGCTTATAATTAGCGCATATACAAGAAACAGTAGGCGAAGTTATAGTAAATGTGTGTGTGTGTGTGTGTGAGAGAGAGAGAGAGAGAGAGAGAGAGAGAGAGAGAGAGAGAGAGAGAGAGAGAGAGAGAGAGAGAGAGAGAGAGAGAGAGAGAGAGAGAATATATATGTATGTGTTTATTGAAAATGAATTTTTTCGGTGAACGGTTTGTGAGGATTTGTCAAAAAGTGTAACACTAATTTTAAATTATTCGCGTTGACGTTTCAACAATATTTATTGTCATCATCAGCACAATTGTTGCTGAGCTGTTGTGTGTTTGGCATCATAACAGCTCAGCAACAATTGTCTTGATGATGACAATAAATATTGTTGAAACGTCGACATGAATAATTAAAAATTTGTGTTTTACTTTTTGACGGATCCTCACAAACCCTTCACCTGAAAAATTCATTGTTTGACAGTCACTATGAATTTAAGGATTTATTTATTGAAAATGTTAATTTTTAAACAGTCTTTTCACTTATTTTTCAAGCCTGTGGATTTAAATAAATAACCTCTATACATATTTTGTTAGTGTACTTTTCTTAATATACCAGATGAAGTAAATGTGTTTGCTATATTTAGATGTGATTCCTACTCCCATTTAAGTGTAAACAGTATTGAAAACTATTGAATGTAGCATTTATTTCACACCTTTTCATACTGGTAGTTAAAACTTATTTTTTTGTAACCGGTGAAACAGTCATTATTTCATGGTGTACATAAACCCTTTTTAAAACAGGAGTATATTTTTATTTAATGTTAATTATATAACATTGTATTTTTGCAGTTTTAAAATGTGTGTCTGTGTGTGTGTGTGTGTGTGTGTGTGTGTTTAATAATAAACAACACTTTTCGTACAAGTGTGCGCGCGCGCACGGTGTGTGTGTGTGTGTGTGTGTGTGTGTGTGTGTGTGTGTGTGTGTGATATTTACACTGTTTCAATACCTCAAACTAATGAAACACTGTAAACATTAATATGTATATCTGTATAAGAAAAGTGTTATTAATTATTAATAATAAAAAAATACAGAAGAATAATATGGGGGGAAGATATGAATGTAATATATACAGGGTGATTCAGTTGGAGGTTACAATTTTAAGTTGGCAATACTGTTTTCTTGTGAAAGATAAACAGCTGATATTTGAAATTAGTTGTTATGGAGCGGTATTCGACTCCAGAACGTATTTTAATTGTTAAAACCGTAATTGTAAACATATTTTAATTGTGGATAAAATTTAACTAACACGATTCGCGAACTGTGAAATGACTTCGGTAACCATAACCGTCCATCTCGTGCTGCAATTAAAAAATTAATAAAAAAATTCAATAGAACCGGGTCAGTGTTGGATGTGCAAAGACCAGTACCTCCATCCTCGTAGTAGCCGGTCACTCACAAATGTCACCACAGTGAGTGCCAGCGTTCATGACAATCTGTAGACATCCATTCGCCATTGTTCCCAGCAGTTGGACCTTCCCTGCAGCACCACATAGCGCATTTTAACTAAAGATCTGCATTTGCATGCCTACAAGATCCAATTGACGCAGGAATTGAAGCCAACAGATCGTAGACAGCGTCGCGACTTCGTGGATTGGGTCTTAGAGAACCACCAAGTTGATGGTGATGTTGCAAAGAAAAATCATATTCAGTGATGAAGCTCATTTTCAACTGAATGGGTATGTAAACAAGCAAAAGTGCCGCATTTGGGGACTTGAAAATCCATGGGCCATTCTCAAACAGCCAATGCATCCACAAAAAGTCACTGTTTGGTGCGGATTTTGGGTCAGCGGCGTGATTGGGCTGTACTTTTTTGAAAATTCCCGTGGTGATGCAGTAACAGTCAATGGTGAGCATTATCGGGAGATGATTACAAATTATTTTTGGCACCAACTGGATGTTATTGATGTCGAATACATGTGGTTCCAACAAGACAGTGCCACTTGTCACACAGCGCGAGAAACAATACAGTTGTTGCACACAAAGGTCCCCGGCTGTGTCATCTCTCGTTTCGGTGATCAACATTGGCCACCAAGATCGTGTGATCTCATGCCGTTGGATTATTTTCTTTGGAGTTATTTGAAGCAGAAGGTGTATGCCAATGATCCCAAAACGATTCTAGAGCTAAAGGACGAGATTCGCCATGTTATTCATGAACTGCCGCAGGAGTTATGCTGGAAATTGATGGAAAATTTCATCAACAGGGCGGAAGTCTGCAGGGCCGCTCGTGGCAGCCATTTGGCCAATATCATTTATCATGTTTAATGTCAATATCTAAACAACATATAGAAATAAATACATTAAGAGTTTACCAAAAACCAATGCGTTTTATTTCATATTAAAATTGTAACCTCTAATTGAATCACCATTTATATTTATATCTTTTTGTGTGGAACTTGGGTGATTCTTGTTTGTTTCGTGCAGCATTTCTATATATGTTTTCTAATAAGAAATACTTCTGCAAGTATATTCTGTTAAATTATTATCGTTATAGTTTTACCTGTTGGATGTTTCACAGAATAGATCTCTCTCATCAGAGGTGTCTTTATGAATTAACAAATAATTGATTTGTTTTGATTACAAAATAAATTAACGAATATTACATTTTCTTTTGATTTAAATTTTTGATTGTTCTAATGTTTTTGTGGACAGCTGTTTCGATGCCTAATTTTGTTAATTCATATTGTTAATTGAAACAAATTGATTATTCGTTAATTCATAAAGAAACCTCTAGTGATACAGATCTGTTCTGTGAAATGTGCATCAGGTAAAAATATCATGCCAATAGTTTAACAAAATATATTGCAGTATTTATTATTTGAAACACCTACGTACACACACTCACAAACACACAGACACACACACACACATATTTACATTTTAACAAGTTTTACATATAGAATAATTACATGTTTCTTTTCAACAACAATTTTTAACAATTCATTTATAATGTTTATTTTATGTCTGTGTTTGATGATGACAGTATTTCTAAAACAGCCAAAATGTAGTATTATATAATATCATATAAGTTCAATACAAAAATGTTGTTTAAAAAAGTGTTTCCTTACATTCTCATTAATGATGATAAAGCAAGAATAATGTCAGTAATTTATGAATGTAATCATTAAAGAATATGTTTCCCAAAAAAAATTCTTGTAAAAGACGAAGAAAACCTTATATAAAAATATAATTAAATATTTATATTAGCAAGAGGTTAGCCTGTTCATGCGAGCTCGCACATGTGTGATAATTTCTGCGCACAATTTAAAAGTGTCAGAAGAACTTCTTAGGTTGGATTGTGTTTTCTCCTAGTTATGCATGGAAAACGTTGACATAATTTGTGAATATCATTAATATTGTGACACTTTCTTTGTAAAGAGAAAGTGCAGTGTAATTATGCGTGCTGTACATCTCCCTCTCCTTCAAACGTAGTAACATGAATATTCACACTAATAAAGTTCAAAGGACTACAAGTCAACATATGAATGGATTAATAGAAAGATGAGTGAACTTAGATTTTTCCTTGCATATAAAAGCAATTCAACTATTGAAAAAAACACAGGTATCAAAATATACAGTGAGAAGAGTTCTCTCTTTATATATGCTACACTTGTCGAATGATACTTTTTAAAATAACAATTAATACTCAAATATTTGGTTGAATATTCACATATTTTCTCTTTTTCATTTTGGAATTAAAAGTTTTTCAATTATTTTATTTTTTATCATTTTAAACTAGGAGTTTTTTTTTAATGTACCATATGGATGTCTTGCAGGATTTTGAAGTTATGCATATAAATTTATTTTTGATCTTATGACATCACGACTTTAGCATCACTTAATTCACCTCAATGTTATTTTCTAAATGTTTACTGAATTATATTACTCAATCGTTATTCATTATCCAGATAAAAATGAAGATACCTTGTTCTTATTCTGATTGTAGAAGTTTCTGCTGTTATAAAAAATATACTTGTGTGTGTGTGTGTGTGTGTGTGTGTGTGTGTGTGTGTGTGTGTGTGTGTGTGTGTGTGTGTGTGTGTGTTCTGCATGTACAATTAAGTATGTACTGAATGGGTAGGGTAATGTTTTTGCTTTTGTTGCTTAATGGCAGAATTAATTTTGATGACGATTGACATGTGGAAATTTTGATAAGGCACTTTTTGTGGGTTTGAAAGATATTCTTTGCAGGTTCATTGAAGAAAATTGTTATGCTTTTTATTAGAACACAGTAGTTGTCTATAACCTAGGTCTCACAATTCAAAACAAAACTACTTCTGCTAGTTCTTACTGACAAGTTGTCTTTCACAGTGTATAGAAAGGTCCTTGCAGATATCTGTTTATGTGTGTAGTGTTTTTGTATTTGATCAAACAATCAAAATTTGTTTACTTTCTAAGGTAAATTTTGTATTATGTTTTATATTTTATTCATTTAGAATTCTGTATTGTTATTCTCAGTTAGTTTGATTATTACTTTTTTGTATTAGGATGATTAAATATTTCAATGTAATTGTTGTTAAATTTCATATTTTGTGTTTTCATTTGTTATTATTTTTTTTATTAATATTGAGTCTAATTTGATCTTTTACATTTGATAATTTTAATTGAATTAAATTCATTTAATTAAAAAAGTACTTACATAATGTAGAATAATTATTGGTACAAAACAAAAAGTCTCTCTACAGGAAAAGACCATATTATTTAATTTTTTCTGTATAAGGAAAAACGTTCATGAAGAATAACAATAGAATAAATAAGATTGAAGTAACTTGAATAAGTTAACGGCCAGCAATGAGAACAACAACAAAAACAACAAACACACAAAGGCACTCCACTCCACTACAGAATCCACCTTTGCAAACCAACTCATTGAAGCAAACCACATATACAAAAACATCGACAATAACATGGACATTCTACACGCACACACAAAAGGCCAAAAACTAGACACTCTAGGACAATTGGAAATATACAAACACAGAAAAACGACATCCTAAATGAACAGACACAATTTAAATCACATGCATTATTTGAATATATCACAACCCACACACACAACATCGATCTTTCAAAAGTCGATACCATCGCCAACAACAAGACGGACAGTGCTCCCAGCGGCAGCCTCTGAAGAAGCTTTTTACAAGCAAAAACCGGTTCAGGCTATAAGGTAAAATTTTTATGTTTTTACCTATAAAAAACTGTGTTCCAAGTCGGTAGTGAATTAATTATATATAGTTAAGTAACGGACACATCATGGACAACGAAATCCAAGAATAAAATGTTGTATTTGAAATTTCAGCAGTAAGCTGTAATATTTCTGAAATGTCATGTTCTCAGCTTCACTTTCATCATCAAAATAAATTGACAATTGTTTATCCAAATATGTGTAGCAGTTTTGAGGTTATAGGTCAAAAACATACATATAGATTTAAGTTACATAGCACATAGACACGCATAAACCTTCACATAGTTAGGTGATCACTGATATGGTCAAAACAAAATATTTTGAATAAATTTAGTTAACTTTAGTCATTCATTCATATGTCTTTGTGCCAAGGCAAGATGACTGGCAAGGTGAAGACATCATTCCAATGATATCTCCCACGATGGGTATTACATTTTTTTATTATCAGCAGTATTATATAATATCTGCTACTTTGTTTTTATTTGAAGCAGCATATGGTCAGTGTCACTTGCATCAATCAGAAGAATCAGCAGACCCTGTCTTCTTAAAATCAGTGCATTCAGTTAAGAATTGGGGGGGAGGGGGGTCTTTGGTAGTTTGGGGAAGGGGAGTAAAAACATATAGGAATTGTGAACATAGAATTTCATGTATATAATAAATAGAATGATTGTAAAAGGGTAACAGATATATAATTCAAATTTATATTTTGAATCTGGCACACTTTTTTTGTATATAACCCACATTCCTGGAAAAAGTATTTAAAAACAAATACTGTAACACTGTAAGAATACATTTTATTGTTTTGTCTCCAAGTCGCGCTCTAATACAAAGGTACAATCTTACCTATTTTTTATTTTCCGTCGTGCGACTTCGTATATTTTTATTTATAGCACTACGCGTTTCGGCAACAAGTTGCCATCCTCAGGTGAAACATTCACTCAAAACAAGGTCGTTAAAAAGTAAAATGATTTATTAAAATACTAAAACTTAAAGTTAAAAGTGCGCTTTCAACATATATGAGCAAACACGCGAACATGAGCAAGCCAGTGCTATACACGCGGGCATTATCGGTCGACTAGACTTAGTGTTTATGTAAGAATGTACGCTGATAAAACTGTTTGTTTACCAAACTCTGTACGTATCTATTTATTTTGTCCGCGCACATGTATAGCCGTATCATACAATACATTAGATGAAAACGCAAGCATATCGTACAAAACACAAATTTGTTACTGTTAATTTGAGCTGCTTTATATATTTCATACTCCTCGAGTGCATCCATGTATTTACCCTTCCTGCAGTAATGCATAGGCACAAAATTTGTTTCGAAATCGACATATATATGATTACTCATCATCAGGTGTCGGGCAAAATTTGATGTTGTTTTCTGTAGATCCCTCCTAGGGAGATGTTCTTTATAACGTTCTTCGAACGGTCTGCCCGTCTGGCCCAGGTAGAACATATCGCATGAGCTGCAAGTCATCTTATATACGCCGGTTCTTTCTTTATTTGGTACGGTGCTCTTCTGGCTGAGGAACTTCTGAATGCTGTTTTTTGTGCGGAACGTTACATGTACCTGGTGTTTTTTAAACTTATTCTTTATAATATTTGGTAAAATATTTGCATAGTCACCAGATATATATTTCTTAGCCGGTAATAAATAAATAGATACGTACAGAGTTTGGTAAATAAACAGTTTTATCAGCGTACATTCTTACATAAACACTAAGTCTAGTCGACCGATAATGCCCACGTGTATAGCACTGGCTTGCTCATGTTCGCGTGTGTGCTCATATATGTTGAAAGTGCACTTTTAACTTTAAGTTTTAGTATTTTAATAAATCATTTTACTTTTTAACGACCTCGTTTTGAGTGAATGTTTCACCTGAGGATGGCAACTTGTTGCCGAAACGCGTAGTGCTGTAAATAAAAATATACGAAGTCGCACGATGGAAAATAAAAAATAGGTAAGATTGTACCTTTGTACTGTAAGAATGTAAACTATATTTGAAGTTCTGTTGGGTAACTGCAAGTTCATTGATTCATGCTGTTGCCTTTGTATAAACAAAATTATATATTACCGATAGACCCTGTGTATAGTAAATATAATACACAGGTTTAGCTCCATATACATATAATGTTCACACGACATATTTATTAGTGTTAGAAACTTGATGGTGACAGAAATGAAATTAAAATATGCACTAAATGATATGAAATAGAATTGTGATAGGATGTAAATAAATTTAAAAATAATAAATTAGTATGTTTGTTAAAGAAATATAGATGTACTTTAACAGTAAAGGGTTTGAGTAAAAATAAAAATTTTTAAAGAAAATATGAATTTCTTGTGACGATGTAGGCTACTGCATTGATTGCTTGGATATAGGAAATCCATTCGGCATCCTATGAAGTGTTCCAATGTTTTGTCAGTCTTGAAATTTGTCACTTCTTACAGCTACTACTGTATTAATATTCTTTTGACACCATATGTTTGTAAAGGAGAGGAGTTTTATGAAACATGCTATGTTTCTCGGTATCTTTACTTTGACTTATACATAGGTCTTATGGTTCTAAATAACAAATATCTTTCTAATATGTTTAGTTATTTATTGAATTATACTTGGTTATTAATCTTATTTATATATATTGAAAAATTTATTAATAAGAAAATAGTGTAAACATGTATAATTATCTTCAAACTATACAATTAAAAAAGGCTAAATACAAAGAATTGTATTTATCATGTATTGTTTTTTCAGTAGTTGCGCCATTTTCAAAGTATTTATAAACAAATGTGTAATTTATAAGAAAAATATCTACCATGATTATAAAGAAAAAAATATTATTCATGATTATAATAACTTTATTTCATAAAGTGAAATTGTTTACATTATTTTTTTAGGAACAGTGTTTTTTGTTTTCTTATTGAAAATGTTCAGTGACTCGGTATATTTTCTTCAGTTGATATTGTTTGTTCATTAAATAATTTGCATTTGTTCTAGACGATATTTGTAAGCATACCTGCCACAAATTTATAGTCATCCTACTATAAAAAGGTGCCAAATTTTATCAGGTTGTAACTGAGTCACAGGTTAACATTAATAGTTTGTGAAGTCATCAATAGTTTGAAACTATTAGATCATATGTAAGTACCAGTTTCATTACTTTCACTGCATTTAAATTCTTTGGAGTCACTCTGTATATTCGTATTGGTATCATTTATACTGTTTAATGTGACTTTAACTATATTGTGTGGCTACACTGTTACTGCACAATGTTACTACTAGTACTATATTTTGTGTGTGTGTGTGCGTGCACGCGCGCACGCACGCATGTCTGTAATTAGTGGTCTACCAAAATAGTTACCAGAATTATCTGTGAAAGTTGGTTGTGTATTTATGTTTGTTAACCACAACAGAAACAGAGGAGTCACACAGCTACACTCATTATATCTATTTTAGTCTCTAACAATCATCATTCCAGCTATTTTAGTCAGTTTCGTGATCAACAAGTAGATCCAGAAACGTTTTGTTAACAAAAAGATCCACAATAAAGTGTTGATAACGTTTTCCTTATTTATTTATTTTGATTATACCGGACTATAACCAGTGTCACAAATTAGGTTTTATTATACCAGTGATTTTATTGCGGTGTTGTCTTAATGGACATTTATTTGTTGTTAGTATGACATCATTACTGTCAAATTAAAGGCCATACTACCTATCATCACTGTAGTTAATACAGACGTAGTGTTTGATGTTGTCACATTGGTTTAGTTTGATTATTTGTGTACTGAGAAAAAATGACAATATAAAACACATACACACGGAAGGATGTATTCTGAAATTAAAAACAAGGAACATATGAAAAAAGTAGATTCCAGTATTATCATCGAAATAATAACTGATTAGTTTTATCTGTTTTTCATTCATATCAAAACAGACAATGTAGTGGTGTATATGTTACCCAAGTTATAAGGTGTTTTTGGTTTTTTTTTTTTAATATAACATCTGTTTATATATATATATATATATATATATATATATATATATGTATATATATATATACAGTATATTTATCACCATGTGTTTATGTGATAGACCTTATATGAAAACGTACTATGAAAGCATACATTCAGAGTTACACATAGTGGGTCCTGTATAACTCCAACCCCCTCTTCCTAAAACCAAACAACAGCCCCTCATCAGATGTTATGTCATGCCTTGCACTGATGTATGGACTCATATTGAGTAGTTTGTATGAGTGTATGTTGTAGGTGTGAATTCGAGTCAAATGTTTTGCTAGTCGTAAAGATTGTAGTGTGCTACCAGTATTTAAATAAATATATATTTAAACAACCGATAGTTAAAGTTAAATAAGAAGGAATTTAAAAAAACTAAACTAGAATAATTGAGAATAAGAACTTCACCCATCCCCCGTCTCTCTCTCTCTCTCTCTCGCTCTGTAGCCACACATGTTTGGACATATCTAAGGCCAACTTTCCATTCCATATGGGATACATATTATGTATGTGTATTGTATATTATATATTGTTTATTTTGTGTATATGACATAAATACATTTTTCTTGTATATGTTGCTTATTTCATAAAATAGTTGGATGGGGCTTCATTTTGTATGTTGGCATACTGCGTAACAGGTTTTTACAGACTTTTCAGATTGCACAGATCAATTATTTGCTAAATGTTAATTACAAAATAAACATTTGAATTAATTATTTGGTAAACTGGGAAAGATAAAAACCCAAATTATTATAAACTCTGTATTAAATTTGAAGTTATAGAGATATAAGTTAATGCGTTTTGTACTTATAGAACTGTATTTGTTTACTGTGTGAATAAAGTAACTATATTACTAAATTATAATATATCCGATCTGATGATAAGCTGTGAAGCTTGAAAGTGCTAATCAGAATAATTTTTCTATAGTGGTGTGGAACAGTGTTATTTGTGATTATAACCACTAGCACAACTTTGTTAATTAAAATACCAAATTATACTCTACTTGGTGTAATAAATATAATTTTTTAATTAAATTAATCCTGGTGTTATATTAATTTAATATTGATTTTTCAAGCAACTTACTTTAATTTTGCAGAGCATTTTTGTGGAGAATCGTATTTCCTTTCTCAATGTTTGGCAATAACAGAAATGTTGTTTAACCCATCGTTGCCCTTTCTGGTTCCTTCAGGTCATTGTTATTGCTCCATTTTGTGTGTGGGGTGTGTTTTGTTGTTATTTTATTACGAACTAGAGTATAGTACTGTTTAGTGTTTACTTGTATTCGGTCAGGAATTGGTCTATTGTTTTTGTTACTTTTGTGTACATAAATGTTTTCTGCAATGTTAATTTTTTCACCTTTTTGTATTGATATTACATTGTCTACTTCAGGAAACAGACATTTTGTGTTGATAGCATGTGACGCTAGATTGCTCATTGATTTTGATGGTTTAGGAACGTTTTTCCTGTATATACACTGTATATTGCCCATACATTTTACATATGTGTAGTAATCCTCTTTGACGTCAGAGAGTATATATATAGGATGTTTTATACGTGTATTTCAATGTGCGCATGCACATAATATACACATAAAACACTAAACATGCCGTGATGTTAAGAAGTCATTAATGAGATGTTTATTTGTTCTTAGCCAATTTTTATTTTTAAACTGGCCAATTTAAAATAAGCCGTTGCTGCATTGTTAAATTTAACAGTTATGTTATGTTATTCATACACACAAACTGTAGTAGACAGCAATAAATTCCAAGGTGACATTTAGTTTCTAGGTGACTGCATAGGTATACGTGTAATTACCAATGGCAACACCATGCATAGTGTACACTGCCTTCAGTAACATGCAAGTGCTTTCAAGAAACTATTCTTTAAAAATTTTTCTTTGACGTGATAAATTTCCATTTGAAGTATTGTTGTATTTTCTTTTTATATTATCCATGTCTTTGCATTGCAACAATTTTTTGACATGATACTGTGTCCATTATACAGTTTGTTTATGAGCAATTTTGCGTAGCTGCTGTTGAAGAAAAACTGTATAAATTGTGTATTTAGCAAATATGAATGGAAATATATATTGCCTCCTTGTGTGTGTGTGTGTGTGTGTGTGTGTGTGTGTGTGTGTGTGTGTGTGTGTGTGTGTGTGTGTGTGTGTGTGTGTGTGTGTGTGTGTGTGTGTGTGTGTGTGTGTGTGTGTTACCTTTATTACCTTTAATATTACATTTTCTTATATAGCATATACCTGCTGTTCGAATAAAATCCAAAAAAGTTTTGTCCTTACTACTACTTTTATGAGTTTAGGAGAAACACAAATGTTTATGCTACCAACTCATGTTACTCAGTCAAAGGTTTTTAAAAATATATAAACATTAAGTACGTTTCACAGTTTTATTTAACTCTGACAGCTGTTTCAGCTTCTCAAGCTATTGTCAAAGAGATCAGTGAACAACTAAACAGAGGATGTTAGGGTGGTGAACATCAGTTTAGGGCATGTATCGGGACATTTGGGGTGTGAAGATGGAAGGGGGAGTTGTAGGAGCTAAGGGAAGGTCAAGTGTCTGTAAAAACTAAACATAATCTGAATGAAAAATATAAAAATTAACTAAACTAAATAACAGCTTTTATTTTTATATTTTGCATTCAGATTATATTTAATTTTTACAGACACTTGACAACCCCCCTCCTACAACCTTGGCTCCTACAACCCCCCCTCCATCTTCACACTCCACACATGTCCCGATACACGCCCTAAACAGATATTCACCACCCTAACATCCTTTGTTTAGTTGTTCACTGATCTCTTTGACAATAGCTTGAGAAGCCAAAACAGCTGTCAGAGTTAAATGAAAACTGTGAAACAAACCAAGTGTTCATATATTTTTAAAAACCTTTGTATTAATATGTTTCACCAAGTGCCCAACAAGTCATCAATTAACATTACTCATTCAAATTAGATTATTGTAGTGTCTCTTCCTAATAGGATGAAGGGAAAGTTAAGCGATTTGACCACTTGAGTTGAGTGCATCCACAGCACCACTGTACCACATTTATAACAGGATATGAAAGTTTAGGTTATTAAAATTTCATTTTATTGATGAATATAATGAACATTAACAAGATTATCGTATATCTACATGCATGTGTTTAAAGAGAATTACTTTTGATCATTGTGTCAGTCACTGTTTTTAAATCATTTCAGTAATATCATTTTTTAGAAATGAACATTTATAACTTGGACACACCTTACACTTTATAGTAGTAGATAAATGTTTTGATAATAGTAGAAATTAGTGATTTACGAAATTATTGTCACAGACAGTTGTTTTATTGTATGGTTCAAATAAATTAAACTTCAATCAACAATAATTAATAAAAACCACATACATAAATAGATACCAATATTTTATTTTGATCAAATTTTTACAGTTTCTTGACTTTCAGAAAACGGTTAATACCACTTTTCTCTCAGCTTTTGTATAAAATGATTTTTTTTATATTAGGGCTACTGTATTACAAAACTATTTAGATTTTTATACTAATTATTGTAGTTAACTAGAGAACTCTCTAAAAATACTGTACTCATAAATTTTATGTTGTTGATTTGTTGTCAGCTTTTTTTTATTATTAACTTTTCTTATTTTATTTTGTTTTAATGAATAAAATTATATTCATTATTGCCTAAGTGAGTGAGTGTGTGTGTGTGTCTGCGTGCGCGTGCGTGCATGCATAAAATGAAACATATGTGTTTGTTGTAACTGTTACATAATGTTTATTTTATATTACCAAAAATCAAGTTACAGGAGAAGAGTCGTACAAAAGGTGGTAACCAGATCAGTAGGCTGAAGTTGGTTCCATTGTATTTAATGGCTCTCACCCTGTCAAAAATAGTAGAATGAGAAATTAAATAGTGAATAGTCTTAGAATCATTTAGAAATCTTATATATAAAATGACTGTTTGTCATAAGGGCTGAAAATATCATAAACACAAGCTAGGTTAAATTAGAAATTGGGGTAGAGAACTCAATGAAGCAGTTAGTCTTGTGTTTGTGTACTTACGTTGTGTACTTGTAAATGGCTCAACTGATGAAAGATCCTATCTGCACATTAATTATAGCATTTTTATGACACCTGTGCAATGTAATGTAAACAGTTGTTTACAAGAACGAGAATCAGAGCATTCTTAGGAAATGTGATGGTTAGGTGTACTAATCGCATTTTGGATTCCTTCCAAAATTAATAAGAAACTGTTAGTTCAGGTATTCATCTTTGTTGTTTAAACATCAATAGTTAAATGAAGAATACATTTTTACTATTTTATGTGCACAGTCACAACTAACAAAATAAACAAAAAAGGAAGAAAATCTAGAGGTCCATTGTGTAAAGTACATATTTACATGTCATGTTTGTATATTTATTTGGTCCTTCAGTCTTTCGAATAGTTTGTACCCTCTCCGGATGTGTTACAGAGTCTCTCACAGGTATATGGGACCTACAGTTTAACGCCGGATCCAAACGGCATAGTTAGGGAGGGTTTATACTAGGCAGGATACCTCTTGCTGGTTTGCCATCTCCTTTCAAGGGGGAAACGGTCATATCTAAATCAGATGGCCTCAGCAGGAATTAAACCCACGCCGACAGCATAGCAGTGCCACACGCTAGCCACTACGCCATGACCGCTCCGTGTTTGTATAAAGAAAACGGAAATGTTAATGGCAAATTGTAAAACAATAATAAAATAATAATGATTATAATAATAGTAATAAACAGTAATGGTAATAATAATAAAATAATAACAACAATAATAATAATAATAATAATAATAATAAGTGGTCTTTGTTTTGTTGGTTTTCTTTACTATCCGATCTTTGGCAGTATAAGAATTGTTTAGAATCTGGATTAAGGACAGTAAAGCCCTTCAAGAATATTTTTCAGAATACTGACTAATAAGTTTAAAAATCTGTAATTTTAAAGAATGGTTTATGTTTGGTAGTGAGAGAGTGATTAAACTGTCATAAAGTGCAGAGTCATAAATGTAGTTGTATAACCTACTTCATGCTTTTTAAAAAGGTTACACCCTTCCACTTCACCATAATTGTATTCTGGGTCTGCCATTAGTGATATGAGTCATAGAGATCTAACCTGAAGTAGGTTAGTAACCTAAGGTGCCTTACACACAAGCCACTCTGTGGCACAACTCAGTCCGTACTCTTGTGTTTTTCATAGTTTTAAATTATACCCTTTCACACAAGCATTAGTGGCATGTGTCTGTGGCAGGTAGAAGATGATCCCTACGACAAGTGCCGATGCAAGGAGCATTCACATGGACCACTTTCAGTCACACCACACGAGTGTTCAGAATAGTGTTATCAAAGTCGTGCGATTGAACTGATATTTCTTTTAAGTTTCCTTTACTATTTCATGACTTCAAATTTTGATTCGGACCAATTTGTAATAGAAATAGAGCAAAGACAGGCAATTTGAGACTCAAGATGCAATGAGTGTAATAATAAGTTAATGAAAGGGAAGGAATGGGAAGAACTTGGTAATATTTTTGTACCAGGATTCATTGTGCAATAATGATTGCAGGCCTCTCTTCCGCAGTATACTTCATCTCATGTTTGTGTTTTTCTTCTGGATATGAAATTCCAGTGAATTAAGAAGCTGGTTGAATTTGTTTTGAACATTCTTAAATAATTAAGAAACTTCACATCATCCGTTTTCAGATCACTCATTAACATATAAAACTGCCCCACTACTAACCATTCACATGGTATCTGATGCATCCAGAATCGACGTTCTCTACGACGGCAATGACTCGCGCACAAGAAGAAGAACTTGTTCATCGTAGTCCATGATTAAACTGATGTAAAAAGTAAATAAAACAATTTTCCATCACTTAGCAAATGGACAGTGGTGCGTCTGTGCAGGGAACCCATCCACACGAGCTGTTGTGAGTGGCCCGTCTGAAAGCGGCCTAAGGCTTGAAGAAAGAAATAGACAGTGAAGAAAACTAATGATAAAGTACCTATACTGTAAACATACCAATGTCTATGCTATTTTTTTTGTGTGTCTTGTTTTGTTCATTGGCTTTATATTTTGCACAGACTTCTTGCACTTCTTCACTGTTTTTTCAAATGAATATTGCATACTCCTCTTTCATTTTTTTTACACATAAAAATAATTTTTAGTTACCACTGCTAAGCACTCTTTTCACCTCCCCTGTTGTGGCTGTACAGTTTACTGTTACCTACAAGTATTTATAGTTTGTACAAATTTATGTTTCTACAACTTCTTAAAAATATTAATTTCATCCTTTTGTCAATTATCATCACAGTCTGTTTCCAGGCATTAGATGAGTAATTACTGTGGCTTGTGGTATACAAAACAGAGAATTTACCACTCTAAACATTAGTGGTGGTTGGTGTTATGGTTACAGCGTTGCACAACCACCAATATAGAATAACTAAACTATAAGATAATATATGAAAATGTTGAGCAGCTAAAAGTGTCATACATTTCAACTGAGAGCATATTAGATTCTACTCAGAAATGTTTGCGTAAAATTCAAAAGTGGCGCGCAGGCTGCTGGTTGTAGGCTGCTTGCAACTTGAACAGTAAATGGTACAGCTTACTACACAAACATATGAGAGAACGTGTGCTACTTTTCACAATTGCCCTATGTTCTGTACGTTAGCTAGGCGGTTGGAAAGTTTCTGCTACGTTCCGCTAGTAGCGTTGTAGCTCATCCTTAGTTGTGTCATGACATCAGCACAGCCTTCTTGATTTGTATGTTGTGTCAGGTTTAGTGTTTACGTTGGTTCAAGGTAAACGTTATCCGTTGTTTAATCTTATAAAATTACAATAATAGTTTTGTGTAACTGTGATTATGATAGTTTAATGTCTTTTAATCCCTCTCTCATCCACTCAACCAACTACTGCAACCACCAAAATTTTGAACCACCAGCCACCACTGCTAAACACATTAGAATTGCTAACATACCACCACTCTGTCAAAAAAGAACGATACACACAACACATGTATATAGGCTTATTAAAGATATGGCCTGTGGAAAACTCATACTCTGCTGCATATTAAAACAATAACGTTTGCCAATCCAGTTTATAGTCTAACTATAATATAATTAAACATCCAAATTATGGATTCAATCTCTGTGATCAAGAGGATGATGCTGGGCTGACCAGTTGTTCTTCATTTGTGTGTCTATTTTTTTGGTATTAAAAATGATGAAACGTGTCTAGAAAACTGTGAAAAACCAAGGAAGATAACTCAATCATACTATGCGACCTAAAGTTTTGACTTTTGCCAAGCAAAAATTACAGAAACTGATTGTAATTTTTTTATGATACTAAGTCAAATCAGTGTTGAGCTAAAGCTAAGGTAATTAGTGGCAGTGTTGAGTTTGTTGGCTACTGTTAATTGCTTCGGTTTCCTTTCTAAATGTCGTAGTGTTCACATTTCTCAGTTGGCAGCCAGTAATTGAAATCATTGGCAAAATACTACCAGTTTTGTGTAAAAATTGTTTTTTATTTGTCAAGTTCTAAAAGCCAGTTTACAGCTTTGTAGCAAAGCAAACAGATATATGGACTAGTAGCACTATGGTCCAGTAAGAAACTTGAAATTTATTTTTCTTTAATTCAAAAACCAGCTTTTGTTATAATGTCATTCCTGTAGGCAACAATCATAACGAGTAGTTCAGTTTGGCTCTTTAATGGATCTCAAACAGCAGTTTGTATTTTATGCATTCAGAAAAATTTTTAAAGGGCAAGAATATAAAAAACTGTTTATATATTTTAAGCTTTATTGTTTATTTTGTATAATACTAATGAATTTGCATAAAATAGTTATACAAGGTGTGTTAAAAAAAAACGAACTTCTTGAATAACACACCAACCCAACAAACAACGCGCTGCGACTTTGAGCGCACTTAGTGATAGTTTTTGATAAAAAACTGCCATGTATTCTGTTCCCCTATAAGTGTAGTCTTTGAGTTACATTGGATTGAGTGGGGACATGCGCACGCTGGCCGCCGGATAAGTGACAAAAAGTGATTGAGAAAGATCTCAAAGGACAACGTGTGTGTATGACACTTTGCGGCAACACTAAGTTAAAACTTCACTGAGACGGTCTTGTTATTCAATTAAGCATACATGGAGACCTGCATGTGCCGAGCTGTATAATTTTAAACATTTTTAAAGAGGGCAAAAACATTGGACTATGCAGATCAAAGCGATGTTGAAGATCGTGGCAAGAGAGCTCGTGATGTGGTAATTGTAAATCATTGTTTAACTGCTGATACTTTCTGAGAGAATGCATATTCATATAAGATAGCAAAATTAAATTTTGATAGAACAACTTAAATGTATCATATCACTGAAAAATTCTTACTGCGTTTGTTGTCTGATGATCAGAAAGAGACATGTTTTGAAAACAATCAGCAGCTACGTACCAATGCAAATGGTAATGACAATTTAGGAATCCAATGGAAATTGCTCTGTAAATATTTTACAAAGTCAGCAGCAATATTTTATACACATACGTTGTGTTGAGATCTTCATTCTCACTTCGTTACAAATCCGCTGGACGGTGTTTGCTCGTGCCCACTACAGCGTGTATAACTTCAAGACTGATGATCATGACAGAGTGGAGATAACAGCATTTCGGCATCAAAACCGGTTGCTAGCAGCACTTAATTGTGCAGCTCGCTATGTGCTTAGGTTGACGTGCTACACAAGTAGTTCGGTCTTTTCGTATAGTCTGCTCAATATATATGATCATATAGAATTGAGATACATTATATTGTCTTTATTGTGTAATTAATTTTAGTCGCTGGCAGATCCAGAGATGAATTGGAGGGAGGATTTCTGGGGAAGTATTATTAGAGGTGTCAAATGTCCTCTTTAAAAAATTTTAAATACAATTTCTGACTATTGTTAAATCATTTTTTAGACTATTTATAAAATTTAAACTGTTCTTATAAACAAATAAATAATAAAATTTAATAATAAATAATACATAATAAAAACAAAAACATAATATTTCCTCATTAGGATTATGGAAAATATTTTCTTAAGATTTGGGGGAAGCAAAATTACTTTTATTCGCTACCCATGGTCAGCCCATTTTTTACTTTTTAGAGTAAATAATGGTTAAAAAAAATAAAATTGAAGAAAAATTTGTTGTTTATGTTGGAGCTAAGACTATTTTAGATACAAAAATTGTATTGTTTATCATATCTTACATTATAGCTGTTGAAAAATTGGCACTGTCTGTAAATTAATTTACATAAAATCTTTTACCCAGATTGTTAGTGTACACTGGTGTATAAGTTTAATTAAAACTTCTCTGTTCATGTACACAGATGGTGTTGTTCAGTTAAAGAAAGACTTTTTTCTGTGTGATTATTCTACAAATGCGATGTGTTTGTGGTTTGTTGTATGTTGTTCGTGCAGAGTGTGATGTCAATTGCCACAGGAAGTGTGAAAAGTTGATGCCCAATCTGTGTGGCATCAACCAGAAACTGATTGTTGAAGCATTAACATCAGTAAAAAAAGGTATGCAAACAATAAGTATACGTAAAATTGTTTTTGTATGCTTATATGTCAGTATTCACACTAGTGTGCATTGCAGTGTAATAATGCTAATTCTGTGTGTTATTGTATGTTAATAATCATACATTTTGCTTAGTGTTTAATTGTAGTAATATTTTGCTTGATGTTGTTTGTTTTATTTAAATATGCATTGCACAGTGTTGAGTGATTTGTGAAGATGTTTTAAATAAATTGTGGAAATGTTTAATTTTAGTAAATTTATGTAATTTTTTATATTTGCTAATAGTATTTTTATATCTTAATTTCAGTAGTTTAGCTTCAGAGGATAACTATGATTCGTCAAAATAATATCTGAAGTAAATTATTCATTTAGAAATTTATTGTAAAACTATGTCATTATTTCTGACACAGTGTGTAGGTGGGTATTTGAATTATTGTGTATGTAGGATTGTATTATATTAGTCCTGCGTAGGTAGAAGATTATATAATTAATGTGTGAATGGGTGTGGACAAAAATTTAACTTTATGTTTCAAAATTAAGTAAAGAAGTTTGTACTTCTACATCATCATTAAAGTACTTGTACATGGGAGTATATCAAATAGTGATAAAGTCTACCATTGAGTGCTCTGGGGATGAAATCTCTTGTTACTGAAATCTAAAAACATGGGAAGGAATTTTTCATTTATAAGCTTTCTTATTGGTATACCTAATTTGCACTTCTGTGTTTATGAAATAGGTAAAAAAAAATGATTAGCTTCTGAAGTGCAGGAAATTTTCTTTATTCTTTTCTCCATATATAAACTTTGGCTAGTTTACAACTATAGATTGCCTGTGAGTAAATGTTGGTGTATTCAAGGGGAGGGGAAAAGACTAAGAGAGAGTGTTCAATTGAATGTTACCAGAAACTTGAAAAATTATTTATTTTGTATTCATATTTCTTCAATGTGTTTCATTTGATGAAAATTGTTTATGGAAAAATGTCTGTAAGAATAAAAATAATAAAATTTTTACTTGCGAGTTCCACTCGTAAAGCTCTTCCTTTAATCCCTGAATAAAATGATAGAGAATCAGATGAGTGTGTATTAAGTAGTATTAGAGATTCAATGGAATTCAGTTTGAAAGAATGTTCTCCCCCTAAAGAACAAAATAAATTCCCTGTCAATTAGATACAAGATTTGATCAAAGAGTTCGTGCAGTTTTTGTTTAGAAAATTTTGTCTTTACTCTTCTATATTTGTATTGTCCCCTTCAAAGTAATCCCCTTCAGATAAAACACACATATGGCATTGTTTTTATAAGTCTTGAAAAATTTTCTGTAAAGCACTTTTTAATATAGCCTTAAGCTCGCTCAGATATTTGTTGTTTTTTGTTTTCGTAAACTTCAACATTTCATGATTGTTTTAGTCTTGGGAAGAGGAGAAAGTCACATGGGGTCACGGCTGGTGAATATGGTGATTGTGGTATCAGTTCAGTGTTCTTTTGGCTAAGAGCAATAATGTGTGTGTTATTGCATTATTGTGATGCAGTTTCTAGAAATTATTCCTCCATAAGTGTGGACATTTTTATCAGTACCCTCACACAACTAACATAAAATACCCTAATAGGATTCTCATTGTTGACCATAACAACTAGTAATAAAAATTTGTGAAACTTAGTAAAACAACCTTCGTCTTCCTGTCAAAGTTTTCAACTCATTCAAAACTGTTTGGAAGTTTTTGTACCATCTGTGAATCTCTCATTCATGAATGCCAAACAACCTTCGTCTTACTGTCAAAGTTTTCAACTCATTCAAAACTGTTTGGAAATTTTGTACCATCTGTGAATCTCTCATTCATGAATGCCAAACTTACCAAAAGCCTTTTGCAAAATTTTCTACTTGTTATAACAGTTTACCTCTTTCTTTAGGTAAAAATGTATTGCAGCCTCTGTAGTCTTGAATTGTAGAATATTGAAAAATTGCCAAACACCAAAACACGACTTACTCAATTATCAGGTAGCTATTAGGGCTACAAACTTATTTGTCACAGGCAGACATACCAACATCATAAAAAATTAGTTTTGAATCTGACGTTTCTAGTGCAGGAAACATAAAAATTGCACAAACTTTATGATCAAACCTCATGTTTGTATCTTGAAAGTACTGAAGGTTTGTACTGTCATTATCTGTACCAGCTGATGAGTTTGAATCATCTTGGAACATGTAGTATGATTCATCTTTCTCTTTTATATTATTTTTCTCTCAGTTATTTTTATTATTTTGTGTTACTTGTCTCTGCATTTTGTTTTCCTTTAAGTTTTATCTTCTGAACTTCTGTTGAGATCAGTTCATTCACTTGTTTTTCCTTATCTTTTGGCACTCATTTCATTTTAAAAAATGAATGGGACACAGCAGCTAATATCGCATCATTGGGAAAAGATTCCATTTGCGAACATTTTTTGAAACGTCAGTTTAAATTTCTGTCCATAACATTTACCAAAAGACTGAAGTATTTAAGATTTTTTATTTTTAAGAAACATATCATATGTTGAAACAGTTGTATTCAATTTATGTACTGTGTGTATTCAGTTTGTACATTAATTAAAACTAAACTTGGATACTTAACTAATTTATATTTTCAAACAGAACTTATGCCATGTGTGTGGAAATGCAAAATGGTGTCAAGTAAAAGGCATTTAAAATAGAAAACGGAAAATAGGTATTTTGTCTGTTGCATTTCCATTTTAAATGGATTAATTTCTGCATGAATATAAATCACAACTCTGCGTATCACCTCCAGAAAAAATTATATTAGTCTGGGTTGTTTGTATAATATATTTGTGTAATATACTGTAAGTTTGTTTGTACAGAAAGTTTCATTTATTAGTATGGTTTATAACATTCCTCTATTAACTCTTGCTACAGTTCTATTATAACTTATCTTGTAGAAAGCTGATATGTTATCATTACTTGGAATTTTACTTTAACTGACAGACTTTTGCTATCACAGAAAAAATATAAATGGGATGTTTCAGCCATCCAAATAATTGACAACTGTCTTTGGGTCAAGACGGGGGTGGCTGAAATGTTGCATTTATATTTTTTTCTGTGGTGGCGAAAGTCTGTCAGTTAGATTCAAGTTCAAATGTGTGCAACCCATCACAGCCATCTTTTAAAGTTGTTATTATTATATTTACTCTTGAATTTTTTTATTATAACTGATTTTCTTTGTGCCTTGTTTGTGAACTAAATGAAACAAATCAACATTAGTTGTAAGATGTTATTGTACACCAGGATTCCTTGGATTATCAGAAATGTATTTGTCTATATTTTATTTCCATGTTTTGAATGAAACTGAGTATTGTTAATACTGAGATAAAAAAAGTACCCAGTTGGTTAGATTGTGTGTGTGTGCCCGCACGCGTGCGTGCAACATTGGATAAAAATTAACGTTTCATAATATTGTATGTTCTTTATGAAACGTTTTTATGAAGTACTGCTTAGTCAGTTACTATCCACTCACAAGTCAGTTGCAGTTCTGTTAAACGTCTTTTTAATGCTAAATACAGTTTGTTTTGGATGATAATAAATTACATATCAATGATAAAACTTATGTGTGCTCATACATATTATTTATATGAACAGACTTTTTTTGTATCGGCCATCTGAGGACCACATGCCAATTTCAATTCTTTACTCTTTGTTCTTTTCTTTTTCTCCAGTATTCTTTTCACTGTGTCTTTTCTTCCTGTCTTCAATCCACTTTGAACCGAGACTTTGTTTTTTGTATATTTGATAACTGTATAATAACTTTGAATCGTTTCAGTTTTTACAGGTTTTTATAATTGTAAATCGTAACAAATAGCAAATATCTTTTATGTATCTTTAATATTTGCATAAACTAGTTGGTAAAACAGCTTTCTTTCTACTCATCTGTCACATCTGTACATATTTTGAAACCTGTTTGGTTAAATTTATATGTAAGTCATCAACCTTTATAATCATTTATTTGACTGACGTCTTCTTCTTATCTTCAAGGATTATGTTATATAAACATGTTCCGGCACCCATCTCATCCTCAGACGACCCGCGTCTCTTCTACCAATGGCTTTATAGCTCATTGCCGATTTCAGCAATCAATCCTCTGTCATCCTTTGCAGATGATCCCACCATTGTCTTCTGTAAGCTGAAATAATTTTATTTATGTCCTCTACTTCGAGTTCTGCTCTGACATCCTCATTCCTTATTCTTTCTTGAAATGTGTAGTTTAAAGTACTTCGAAGAAACTACATTTCAGCACTCTGAATCTTGCCGCATTCCTTTTTTGTCATGACCTCACCTCACTATTGTATGTCAATGTGGGTATTTAAATTGTCTTATAAAATTTAATCCTTGTGCTGTGTCTAGTTTTATATTTGACTGAAGTGACAATATTTATTCTTCAAGATTTACTTATACTCACCAGGGTTGCAATGTATTGCATTCTTTACTTCAATCATCCTATATATAATTTATGTATGTAAACAAGAAAAACTACAAGAGGGTAGATATTCAGTCTGTTGGTATTTCAGTTGTTGATAATTTTTCACAAGATATCTTTTACTGAACACTGTTTTTAGTTAACAATAAAAATTGTATGATCGTTTAAAAAAATAATAGAAACAATAAATGAAAAACAAGTTTCATATAAGAAGTAGTAGGTAAACATGGGAAATAAAAATGTATTACTTCCGCTTACTTATGCGGTATTTAAATATTATCTATCACTGAATGTAAAAAGCATAACACATTAAACAGAAAAAAATTAAAAGTCAAGAGTGTAGTACCATTTCAGCTTTAAAATACTGACAGTTTATAGCAATTTACACGATATAAATAAGTAAATGGGTAACTTTGGTGGGTACTGGATTAGGTCAGTGAATCAACTCAAACTGTAAACTGTCAACCCAAGTACTGATCAGTAGTGGGAAGTGATTATTATATTTTGATTCTTGCTTATTTATGTAGTTTTGAAAATGTGAGTGTTTGGTATAGATTGGAGGCTGAATTCTATGCATATAATACTTCCAGGTGCCTTCTATATAATTGTTATTTTACAAGCACCTACTATGGGGTCTGTCTAATCTGATAGATGATTTTTATTTCATTCGTGTTCTAGTTTGTATTTAAAAATTAATTGGTTAAATTCATTTTTTATCCATTAGCTTTGATTTATAGTAAATGTTCAATGAAACAAGTGAGAGAATTCACCTTTTTATTTTTAACATTTTATAGCACGTCACTTGTCTATCGAAGTAAGTTTTGTGAAGAATTGTATGTTCAAGTGCAGTCTAAATTTGTTACTTTGTAATTCCAGAAGATATGTTCACCCAGAAAATGTTGTTGTTGTTTTCCAATGGCTCCCCCTTGGTACATTTAACCCATTTGGTACTGAGCTTCCCAATAAAGACCACTGTAATTTCTGAGTTCTTGCATTTCCCGGTTCAGCTTCACACACTCCAATAGATGATTTTTGTTCATTTTACTTCCATATTCCTTAAGGAATGGAAGTATGGTGATGGCAAAAAAAATCGTGTTCGAGATTATTGCAGATTCTGATTCTACTACACTCAAAACATGAAAAAAAGTCGTTTTCCGAAAAGTGTCTGTGTGTCTGTCTGTCTGTCTGTGTGTCTGTGTGTCTGTCTGTAGATTTTTTTTCTATGGCAAACGATAACTGCCGCAAATTCAAACAGAATCAAATAATTTTTTGCATACAGCCCGGTTTTGCAGAGTTCTCGCGACCTATTGTTTTTGGTGAAGATCGGTTGAGGGAAAGGGGTAGTTTACCTGCAACGGTTTTTTTTTAGCAAGGGTAATTTTGTTTGTTTGGCAAACGATAACAGCCGCAAATTCAAACAGAATCAAATAATGTTTCGCATACAGCCCTGAATTGTAGAGTTCTCAAGACCTATTGTTTTTGGTGAAGATCGGTTAAGGGAAAGGGGTAGTTTACCTGTAACGTTTTATGTTTTAACAAGGGTATTTCCTATGGCAAACGATAACAGCCGCAAATTCAAACAGAATGAAAAGATTATTTGCATACAGCCCTAAATTGTAGAGTTCTCAAGACCTTTTGTTTTTGGTGAAGATCGGTTAAGGGAAAGGGGTAGTTTACCTACAACGTTTTTTTAACAAGGGTATTTTCTATGGCAAACGATAACAGCCGCAAATTCAAACAGAATCAAATAATTTTCTGCATACAGCCCTGATTTGTAGAGTACTCAAGACCTATTGTTTTTGGTGAAGATCGGTTGAGGGGAAAGGGTAGTTTACCAGCAACGTTTTTTATCATGCGTATTTTCTATGGCAAACGACAACTGCCGCAAATTCAAACAGAATCAAATAATTTTTTGCATACAGCCCTGATTTGTAGAGTACTCGCGACCTATTGTTTTTGGTGAAGATCGGTTGAGGGGAAGGGGTAGTTTACCTGCAACGGTTTTTTTTATCAAGGGAAATTTTTTTTTTTTGGCAAACGATAACAGCCGCAAATTCAAACAGAATCAAATAATGTTTCGCATACAGCCCTGAATTGTAGATTTCTCAAGACCTATTGTTTTTGGTGAAGATCGGTTGAGGGAAAAGGGTAGTTTACCTGCAACGTTTTTTTAACAAGGGTATTTTCTATGGCAAACGATAACAGCCGCAAATTCAAACAGAATCAAATAATGTTTTGCATACAGCCCTGATTTGTAGAGTACTCAAGACCTATTGTTTTTGGTGAATATCGGTTAAGGGGAAGGGGTAGTTTACCTGCAACGTTTTTTTATCAAGCGTATTTTCTATGGCAAACGATAACAGCCGCAAATTCAAACAGAATGAAATAATTTTTTGCATACGTCCCTGAATTGTAGAGGTCTCAATGACTTTCGATTTTGGTGAAGATCGGTTAAGGGGAAGGGGTAGTTTACCTGCAACCTTTTACGTTTTAACAAGAGTAAAGTACTTGAAAATTTATTTAAACTTTTTGAAACAATGGTAATTGTTAAAAATAAAATAATTTTGTTGCCAGGCAATAAAATTATAATTTTTTCATTTTAATGTAATATAATATTTTTCATTTAATACAGCAATAAAAAGGCAGGTAAGACACAGCCTGGCTGTTTGGCTGAAAATGATTTTAAATATAAATCTTAGAATATGGAAGTCATGTATGGTTCTCCATACCGATATTTGAGTATTCTCTCCTGCACAATACACATTCTTCTGTGGTGGAAATTTTTAATTTGTAGAGATGTGCTGAGAGACAGTCATGGCCAGTTTCCAGTCTAAAGTTGCCGACTGCTTCCTTCCTAGGTTTTCTACAGTTGTTATTCCATAACTGTTCATTCCCTGACCATGTTTTTCTTTCTGATATGTTTCTTGCTTCTTCCAGGAAGCAAGAGTTTGTTTTCCTTGTCATCAGTCTTCTTAGGGTGCTGAAGTCATGGGTACTTTCCCGGTGGTAGAGCATAGTCCCTCGCTTTGCCAAGGTGTCCGCTGTCTTATTTTCCAAGATGCCTATGTGAGATGGGATCCACCACTAAAAGTACAGCTTTTGAAAAGGAATTTGGCCTCCAAATGAGGTTTTGCAATGCTGCTTTGATAGCCTGTACTTCAGCGTCATAACTTGATTTATTTTGTCCCACTGCAATGTAGTGAGAAAACAATGAGGAGAACACTCCTGCTCCACCACAACCCACTTTATCCAGCAAGGATCCATCAGTGTATACATGTAGCCAGTTTTCCTCTGGAAATCTCATTGATGGTTGTTAGCGTTATCTGTTTTAGTTCTTCTGGAGATCTTGTCTTCTTCTTAACATCTTCTATCAGACTGAGATGTACTTCATACCTATGAAAGTCGAGTGGATTTTCCAAGGGGATCACTTTATTAACTGCTGTTGGTATGCTGTGGTATTGAAGGTAGTTGCTGCTTTAGTTTAGCCAGATCTTTTGCGTTTTGAGTCTCTGTGGTTCCATCCTCTCATGAACCCATGACTTCTCAGGTAGTGATTTAATTCTGAGGTTTAGCAGTGCTGCCTGTTGCTTAATTTCCTCTGTTATTGGTTTGTTGCCTGTATATAGTTGTAATGCTGTAACTGGAGTTGATTTGACACCTCCTGTGATGAGTCTTAGGATGTTGGTTTGCAAACGTTCTAGTCTGCCTTCATTTGCAGTAGTGCTTGTGATGGTTCCTTCACTGCCATAAGTTATTACTGGCTTGATGTATGTTCTATACGTCATGTTTAGAACTTCTTGTGAACATCCCCATGATACTCCAGTGAGACATTGTGAATTTACACCCAAATTATAAATTTAAAATAAAATAATACTGTGCCAGAACCTTACCTTTCGATCTTTTTTTCGCTACTTACCTTTTAAAAACACCAACAGAAGTTCAGGGCCGCCAACATATTTTTTAAGTTAAAATATGTAAAACTTTTATACGCTTCCTTAATTAAAACAGGATAATTTTGCAACCTGACTTCCCCCCAATTCAGAAGATTCCCGGAAACGTTAGACGAATTTTTCAGCATAGAACACTAGGAAATGGTAATGACATAATAACTTACAACTAACACATATTTATGATGATTCAAACATTGTTTTATTTATTATAACAATTAACTTCTTTACTTTTCCAATATTTTGGTTAATAGGGTTACAATATTATAAATTCTATAGATTATACAAACCAGTAAAGTTTCTTTCTCCCCCTTTATTCCATATTGAGCTCATTATTAATTTACTGTTTACTATAAACTTTTGGCCAATTACTATAAATTTCACTTTTACTTAACTGTAGGAAGTCCCCGGTATTGCGCACTATGTCTGCTCCATCTCCTTCACTCCACTCTTTTTGTACACTGTTCCACTGTTCCTCCGGTTGAACCACTGTTTACTGTTGTTTTATTATGATACACTCTTTGGTAGACCTACTTTTAACTTTTTCGGTTAGGAAGTTCTCGCCTACTTTTAGTGAAAAGTCAGGGTTTCTATGTTTCGTATTACTGGTAAGCGGACTTTTCTGCATTAATCTGCATGTTGTTTTCTTCTGTCCACCTTTTCAGGCCGAGAAGGGCTTTGTTCATGTTCTTTTGTAGAGTGATGTCCTGTCCTTTCTTGTTTGATCCCCTGGCCCAGATGAGCACATCATCGGCAAACATGCATGTTTGTATTCCTTCAACCACTTTCACTCATTTGACCAAGTCATTTATGTATATATTAAAGAGGATTGTACTATTCACAGCTCCTTGTGGTAGGCCGATTTTTACTTGTTTGTACTTGGAATGGCTGTCGTTGTATCTTGTTGAAATCCAGCGCTGTTTCAAAAATCTCTTCAACCAATTAAACGTGTTTTCTGTGATGTTAAGGTGCCTTATTTTATTTATCAGTTTGTCCCTCCATACCATATCGTATGCGCCCTTAAAGTCTATGAAGACCACCAGGACACTTTCCTTTCTGTTGAATGCACTTTTGTTTCTGAAGCCTGCCTGTTCTGGGGCAAGCAGTCTTTCTCTTTCCAAGTAATAGTTCAATCTAGTTGCTATCATTCGTTCCTGCATCTTTGCCAATTGTGATGTAAGGGCAATGGGTCTATAGGATGTTATTGAGTCTGCTGGTTTGCCATGCTGATTATGGGAACAATTGTTGCTTTTGTCCACTCTGAAGGGAGAGATTCTGTTGAGTTCCATATTTTGTTATATATTGTTAATAATGTACTTGATGTGGCAGGCTTCAGGTTCTTGAGAAATTCAGGGTGCACTCTATCTGGTCCAGGTTGTTTGCCATTTTTAAGCTTTTTTATTGCCTCCTTCAGTTCTTCCATTGTAAAATTTTGGACAAATAACTCCCGTATGCTTGAAGTTGTATTTGTATTATGATGCCTTTCTTGGAGTTTAAGTTTCTTCTCATTGACTTTAGTCTCTGCAGCAATCTTATATTGTGTTGAATAGAATGTATTAAACCTTTCTGCTATCTCTCTGTTGTTTGTGATTTCTCTGGCATTTATTATGATAGGTCTCTGACTTGACTTGGGGAATTTGTTGTTTAGCATGTTCATATGTTTATAAATTTTGGCAGCATCAGTGCGGTAGTTCAGATTGTTCAGGAACATCGTGAATGATTTTCGTTTTTCTTCGCATACTTGTCTTCTTAATACTGCCGCATATCTTCTACACTCTTTCACATCAGCAGGATTTTGGAATTTTTCGGCCTTTATTCTTGCCTGATCTCTAGCCTTTTTCAAATCTGTTAATTGTGATGTCCAGAATGGCTTGTACTTAACTGTTTTTCCTCTAGGGATGTTTTGTTTTGCCGAGGAAAGAATTAGACTGATAAGTTGTTTGGTCAGTTCTCCTGGTCTACCCTCTATATCAATCAGATGGATATTTTCTTCCAGGTAATCCCCAAAGTTTGTCCAGTTTGCTTTTTTGAAGTTCCATGATGTTCTTGCAGTTTGTTTTTGAACTCTACATCTCCAGCTGTATGTGAGCTGCACTGCTCTATGGCCACATCCTGGGTCCTCTATTACTGTTCTATAAACGTGGTCACTGATATCTGCTGAGGCTAGGGCTAAGTTCGGATTAGTTGTCCCTGAATAGTGTAAGAATGTCAGGATGTCTGTTGTTTTGTAAGGCAATTCCATATTGCTGGAGCTAATGAGATCCTCCACGACCCTTCCTGCCTCATTTATGTAGTTGTATCCCCAGGATGGTGATGCTGCATTAAAGTCTCCGACCATTATAGTTTTCTCTTGCAGATTTATATTGTCCAGATTAAGATTTTTATTTTTGGGTGGGCTGTAAATTCCATATATATTTAATCTTTTATTTTCTTTCCAGATTTCAAGTTTTGTGATTTCTGACTTGTCTTGCTCATTCATTTCTTTTATTATTTTAAATTTGGATTTCAAATTATTTCTGACAGCCACAAGAATACCACTGGCCACTTGCCTACTTTTGTACAATCCGAATATAGTAAACTGACTTATTTTGAAATATTTTATGTTATCCACAGTTATATTTGCTTCTTTAATTATTAGAACATCCATGTTTCTGTCCTTAATTATTTTCTTTACTTCAGTCACTTTTTGACACGACAGTCCTCCAGCATTCCAATGAAGAATGTTGCAACTTTGCCGTGAGTCAATTTTGCTCTTAAAATAGCAGATTTGCTTATCTTTCTTTGTGTGTCGCTTCATTTGGTCTAGGCCTTGGGAAGCAGCCTAACACTGTTACTCATTTAACACTACCCAGGTGACACGTGAAAGGATGCTACGGACGTGAGTAACTTTGCCACCCCACCCAGAAAATAGTGACTGTCATTTTCCGTTACCTATAAAAAATATGATCAGTACTCTTTTTCACTTAACAAAGTGAGATATACAGTATTATATGAAAAATAAACTGGAATACTCAAATACTATTAAGAATATTTAAATATTAATTGCATTTCAAATATCACTGACAGAAGGATGTGAAAGATACCCATAGTATAGGAAATCATGTTAGGTGGACTTTGAAAACTGAGTTGGAAATTAAATGTGACAATCATAATGCTGGATTGTTAGTACAAACAGTATGTAGTTTCCTGCTCTTTTTATTTCTGTTTTGTTACAGATTTTGAATCACAGAACTGTAGTACAGTATTTCAGTACTACAATATTATGAATAACACAGTGTTACAGAACTATGTTTCAAGTGATCCTAGTTCATATGTGATAGTGTATGCCGTGTAAAAGAAAATGATTTACTGTCTCTCAAAAAAAAGTGCAAATGAGTTTCTTCTTCTATGGCGTCACAGTTCGGAGTTGAACCTTAGCCTCTATAATCATCCGCCTCCATTTTTCCCTGTCCTTGGCGATCGTTTTATTTTAAGTAAAGTATCGACATCCCTCGCCACTGTGTCAATTCAGCATTTCTTGGGTCTTCCGACAAGTCTTCTACCCTCGATTTGACTGAACAGTACCTTCCTAAGTATTGGGTTGCCTTCCATCCCAATGATGTGTCCTGCCCATCAGTCACTGCAATCTATGCAGTCAGATGGAGGTAGCTATATCAGTGTCTTTATACAGCTTGTGTAGTTCCTCATTGTGACGCATTCTCCATATCCCAGTGACTTGGATTGGAATATTCTCCTCAAAATTCTTTTTTCAAAAGTATTGACTACGTTAGCGGCTTGTTTGTTCAGAGTCAAAGTCTTGCTGCCATATGTTATCACCGGTCTAATCATAACTTTTTATAATGTGACCTTGGACTGATAGTGGATGTTCCTTGTCTTGAATATATTTGTCAACGAAGCATATGCTCTATTTGTGGCCTGTATCCTTTTCCTTATTTCATTTATTTTTTCATTATCTTCTGCCATCCAACATCCCAAATATTTAAACTGACTAACTATTTCCAGGTTTAGTGGTTTGATTTCAAACTGTTCAGGCTTCCTGGCTTTCCTTTCGAGCGGTGATCATAATCTTTGTTTTATCTGTATTAACCTGTAATCCTGTCTCTTATGCTTCACCCTTGAGTTCCTGGAAGGTCTCTTTTGCTCTTCCTTATTGATATCATCTGCATATCCTACGATCTGGACCATTTTATATTCTAATGTTGAATTCCTATTAATTGACAATTTTCTGATCACATATTCAAGTGCTAAGTTGAACAGTGTTGGTGCCAGCCCATCGGCTTGTTTTAACCCTCTCGTGACATTAAAAGGATCTGTTGTACCCATTTGCAATTTTACTTTGAAAAGTGAGTTTGCTAATTGGCAATTATGCTTATTAAAAAAAAAAGTAAGGAATAAATGCTGAAAATTATGTGTATATTGAGGTAAACTGTATAATGTACAAGTTAATATATTTTTAAAACATACTACAGTAAAGCTTCATTTATACGTTTTTCAGGGGATTTCGAAGAAAAAACGTATAAGTGAAATAGAACACAAACAGTATAATTAAATGATATAGGTCTAGTACTAAATAGAAATAACGTGTAATTTACAATTTGGAATAATACCTTAGGTATTTATACAACTTAACGTATATATAGAGAAAAAAGATATAATTAATCATTTCCCAAAAAGTCCGTTATCTTCCCTTGTTTTTTTCTTTTTCGCGGCTATAGAATAAACTGTGCCCTCGAGTCTTGACAACTGCGTCATAATTTCGTCAGATACATTACGGCGGGTTACAAAGCGTTTAATTGTCTCCAGGGCATTAACTACATCACTAAAAGACACGGGGGTCTGCGTTGCTGCTTCATCATCATCATCATCATCATCTTCTTCTTCTTCTTCTTCGTCCATTTCCTGGTTAACGCCATCAGCAATCTCCGACATGGTCATGGTTTCCGCGGGGGTAACAACATTTTCGTCAATGTTGACATTGTCGTCAAACGACGCAATGCCTTCCAGTTTGCCCCATTCACGTCATGAACGGGAACGTCACAGCTGTCTTCATTACTACAGGTTTTGTTATTCCCGAATCCGGCTTTGTGAAAGCAGTTGCGGACAGTGAGTTGCGACACTGCTATGCAGCTGCGATGTAATGCATTGCCTGTTAGGTTAGAAGAGAGCAAACCGTTACGAATTTGTACAAAAATAGAATTTTAATTGATTTTTACTGTAATTTCTTCAGATAGGCCTACGCCTATAAGTAATTTTACATGAGGTTTATCGGATTGGGTATACCTGGTACACACAGAAATCAATTGTAAGATTCAGAGTAATGCCAGAAAATCACGGTATAAAATACAGCCAGAAAAGAATGGCGGGATAAAAAGACTCCTATACGCCTCCCCTAGTGTAAAAACTTTTAATCTTTCTGAACAAACTGATAATTTTTTCATTCCAATCTATTCATTATTTATGAAACAATACCTACGTTTTTGAAATACCGGCAAAAATCGCGTAGAATCGTATGGTACAGTATTGCTTTCACTAGTTACAAGTTATAAAAATCACGAAGAAATCATACCTGCAAAATGTGAATTTTCATTTCATCCTTCTTTCCAGCGTCTACACAGTGGATGGCATGCTGCACCAGCATCTTGCGATAATACAGTTTAAAATTGCGGATTATCCCCAGGTCCAGCGGTTGCAGTTCGCTTGTGCAATTTGGGGGTAAAAATTCCACTCTCACGTTCTTTAGGTACGATGTATCAGGAGGGTGTGCCGTGCATCTGTACACAATTAGAAGAATTGTTCGACCTTTAGCGCTCATTTTTGCATCAACGACTCGCAGCCAGTCTTCAAACACTTTTGTAGTAATCCACGACTTATTGTTGTTAGCGTATTTCGTAGGGAGCGTTGCAACATTTTTAAAACATCGCGGCCTCGCAAATTTCCCGACAGTTAAGGGAACCAGTTTTTCACTTCCGTCACTGTTTGCGCACAACAACACCGTTACACGTTGTTTACTCCGCTTACCGCCGTGACAGCTGTCCCTTTTGAACGCCATTGTGCGGTCAGGAAGTAAATTAAAAAAAAGGCCTGTTTCATCGGCATTGAACACGCTTTGGGATCAAACTGAGATGTTAGTTTCTTCAAACGGGTTTCTTTCCACTCACGCACTGTATTAACGTCTACACTCTTACTCTCACAGCACACGCTTTTGCTTCCGATGCCATGCCGTACCTTAAATTTATGTAGCCACCCGGTCGACGCATGAAAATCTTCAACAGCGAACCTGGCTGCCAGTTCATTTGCTTTTTCGCAAAGGACTGGCCCGCTGATAGGAATTCCTTCCTCCCTGTGCTGCTGGAACCACTGTAACAGACAGTCTTCCAAGAGTTCGTATTTTCCGCCTTGAATACGTGTTCGCTTATTACTTGAAATACCAAACACACTAGCACTTTCTTCAATTTCGGTTGCTTTAGCCACGATTGAATTTAAAGTCGACTGACCAATCCCTAACTCCTTGGCGATGTCTACTCGCTTCTTATTCCCGTTTCCTTCACTATTTTGAAAATGTTTAATTTCTCAGCGATCGTCACGCACTTCCTCTTCCTTCCACTCATTTTCCACTTACGATGTTACCTATAGGCTAATAGAAACAGTACCGAACTGATGTCGACGTAGCGATGGAGCTTTCCGAGCATTGAACAAATACCGTACGTTTCTAGGAATCAAAGCTTGCTCAAAGGGTACTCGTCAACTGCAAACAGCCGACCGGCACTAATTGACGATTCCTTAGGAATGTATAGTCTGTTCAAAATATTTGTATTCGGACATTCACATGATATGCATTTTGTAATATACGCAACGTAAAAAAAGGAAAACATTTAAACGTATAAATGAAGTTTCGTATCTCCAGGGACTTAAAAATTTGATCGTATAAGTGTAAAAAACGAATAACCGAAATAAAATAACACGGAAAGTATAGGAATTTTGCCGGGACTTTAGAGAAAAAACGAGTAAGTGTGAAAAACGTATAAGTGAGAAAGGTATAAACGAAGTTTTACCGTATAAAGTATAAATATGTATTTTATGTTTTCATAAAATATAAATTAACGTGTTCTTGACTTCAAGCATGTTGTTACACATATTTCCAAATTACAGCGCTTAATAGTTTTGAAGAATAAAGAATTGTTTGGATTGTAGTAATGTGAAAGGACTATCTTTTTTGATAGTTGACTTTTAACAGGGAAACTTAGAGTAGAAAGTTGTCATTTATTTCAGTGTTGACAAAAAAATTCTGTTATCTCAAACACAATTTTTTAATACCATTAGTAACACCGTATTTTTATGGCACACAGAATGATAAGTCCTGTTTCTGAAGACAGATTCGATCTGTTTTCTAAATACGTGTGCACACGTAGGCCTACATGGACAATTGTTCTATTTTCATCAGTGTTTGTTTTCATTCTCCCCTCCTATGACTGCTTAATTTACGTCGCTTCTCTTTCAAGTCTCTCTTTTTTAAGTTACCTATTTGAGCTATATATGAAGTGACAACATACCACTACATACTGCATGCAAAGTATAATTATGTATGTTTGACATTTATTACTGTTGGTACCATCATAAATAGATAACTATTTCTAAATTGTATATTTTGAGTAATAAACAAATTGTGTATTTTACACATGCACACATGCTCACACACGTGTGCATGAGAGAGAGAGAGAGAGAGAGAGAGAGAGAGAGCGCATACGTGTTTGTGTATATATATCATTCACCTGTTTGTCTCAGTCACGGGCTAAATAGCAACCAAAGTGTGACTAAGAGAAATTCTGTTTACCAAAGTCCACGCAATTGGCAACAAATGAAATCATAATTGCTGCTGTTATTTTATGTAATTGCGGTATTTCGGCAACAACATGACCATTCCAAATCCCACAATCCCGTGTTCACTTAAAATAAAGCTGGGTAATTATTAATTGAGGGGAACAGACATTTTATAACCTTTGCCAAGTCCAGAAATGTTCCTGGCATCCATTTAAAAGTATAATTTATTTATGAATTATTTTTATTGATACTGACCGTTTTCCTCAATTTTATTTTTTACAACATGTAGAATTTTATTTTACTTCAAGATTCTTATGTTCTGATTTTGTAAATATATTTGTGTGTGTGTGCGTGCGTGCGTGCGTGCGTGCGTGCGTGCGTGTGTGTGTGTGTGTGTGTGTGTGTGTGTGTGTGTGTGTGTGTGTGTGTGTGTGTGTGTGTGTGTGTGTGTGTGTGTGGAGTCAAGGACATATTTCATTAATAATTTAAGAGGACAATTTTTACTTTCAACTCTACTTTGAAAAGTACTTTAACATGTAGTGCATATTTTAAAATATATTTTAACTTGTTAACCAAGTAATTTACAGCCGGTACTCTATTTTATTTTAGTAATCTGTCTGCCAAAATTTGACTCGCTTCTTGATTTTTGTGGAAGCAAAGCTTTTTAGTTTATATGATATACGATATATAGCCTATAACACACATGAACTATACTGTATGTTACACAGGTTGCTTCAAAATCTGTAAAAAGTAAAAATAAGGACAGAGTACGATAAAAGACTACTATATACAATTTTGAAGTTATTTATATAGTTTTTAAAATATGTTGTTATTGAAACAATTCTTGCACAAAATTGTAGTGCAAAAGGTATGCATGCACCTGCACATGTTTATGTGTATGTGCGTGTATAGTGCAGTCATTAATATATACAAATGTATCCAGTTTAAAAAAAGTATATTTCTTTAGTTGTTATGTAGAAAATGGTTATTTTTAAAGTCTTTTGAAAATACTATAATTATCCAGTGTTCGTTTAAAAAAAATTCCATACCGTACAAATTTTTTATAAATAATTGTAGTCATTTTCTTTGTGTCTGCTTGACAAAAACTTGTGTGGGCAGCGTGACTTTGAAGTGTGAAATGGGTTATAACAGTCTTTACACTAACCCCAAGTGGGGCCAAGCGGTGGTGTCAGTTACTATTTATTTTTGTATTGTGCTATACATCGTTCAACTAATTGGGCAAAAAATTCACCTTTAAGGTCACATCAAGATCACTAACACTACCTGCCCAACTGCCCATTCATTTTTCTATTTCTTTTAATCCCTCAAGTAAGTATATTAAACTTAGATATTGTGTTCGTGTGCATGCGCACGCGCACTTGTTTGAGACCAATCATAAATGAGCATGTAGCATTTAAAGTCACTAGTAGTACAACTCATAATTCAAGCACAGTAATAGTTAATGTTAATGTAATTTATTTATTTATTTATAAATAAATTATTATACAAAATACAGGGTGGCCACCGACCGGGAAAATCGGGAATAATGCGTAAATTTCATTGACCGGGAAAAACTACGTGAAATTATGCGTGAATTTTCAGGGAATCCTGGAATTTAAAAAAAATAAATAAAGTTAAGAGTACGACATTATTAATATCAAACGGCGCCGACAGCAACATAGAGCTATCCGCCTGATGGATCCAGTAAACGTCTTTATGGCACAAAATTGTCGTACAAAATATTGTATCCAATCTCTAGTCTAACAGAGTCAGTGAACAGAGCGGTGTTTTTCTCACGTAAAACTATGGTACTGGTATCTAACCTGCGTAGTCAGACTAGCGTCTACGCAAAGACAGCGCGTGGGCAGCTGCAAATCTGGCATGGTGGGGAGCTTAGCTGATTATGGTACGAAAATTCTAAGGAAGACGTCCGAACATTTTACCGCGCTTATTATACCCTAATGTACTGAGTACTGAGTGAAAGCACTGTGGGTGCTTAAAGGAAAGAATTGTTTTATTTTATTAGCACAAAGTAAGTGATAGACCTATTCAAACGCAAGTAGACTTTCTAAATTTCTGTAGGTAAAAAACGGATGTTGAGTGTTTTACGGCAGCCAATACAATTCCGTATTTTTACTTCTTTAATATCAGGCGAAGCGATCCTTACAAAAATATGCACAATAAAATATATATTAGAAATGTCTACTGAGATTTATTTATTACAAACAGTGTTTATAAAAACATTGTTGTGATCATCCAATAAATCGATTTTGAAATTCCAGTAAAAATAATTATTTTGAAGATATTTATTTGATGTATTGATATTATAGTTTTGTTTTAGCGTATGCACAAATGTGTAGCAAACCCGCGCTCGCGTCTCTCCCTCTACCCCTGTCTCTTGCACGCACACACACTTGCAATACGCGCGCACTATAATAAATGTAATTTAGTAAGTGGCTTAGCAGTATAGTAAAAATTAGTAAATTAAACATAAAATGTAATAAAAAACAAAAGCATATTTATAATCAATGGACAACAAAATCCATGAATTAAAATTACATTGATACTAAATGAAAATTGAAATTTTTATTATTAAATAGAATAATACAATAAATATTAAAGTATGATTACGTTAAGGTAATATTTATTATTAAGAAAAATTGTTACAAGAAACAGTTTATACTATACTAGCAACACTCGTTCGCCTGGCTGCACGTGCCAACCAACTAAAGTTCTTACAAAACCGCCAATATCTCGAAAACGTAAAAGCGGATTTTATTGAAACAAAAACCAACATATAATTTTGAATTTTCTCTAAATTTCACTCGCTGACACCATATACATATCTCTCATAAAACGAAAGTTTGTCGCATGCCGAAAATTTCACTACATGCAAATTAAAAAAGAAACTTCATTATGTGGAACTGTCTGAAGCTGTTTTTGAAAATTGTTAAAACTATCGGTTAAAATGTATGCCTAAAACCATCCTCAAACTTCAAGGAACACCGTGGTGAAAGAATTTTAAAAATCAGATCAGCAGTTACTGAGGTTATCTCGGGCAATGAAACATTCGCATTCTCTCGCGCTCTCCGCCCCACTATGCCAGATTTGCAGCTGCCCACGAGTCATGTCTTTGCATAGACGCTTGTGCGTAGTAAGTCGTTCAATTCAAAGATCGTTGTTTATTTAAAATGAGTTCGTGATTATTAACGGTAATAGTTCTGATAGGAAAAGCCACAAAACCGGTGTTTTTGCAGGTTTTACATAAACCACAGCCCAAAATTAGGTGCGGAAGCGAATAATCCGCAAAAATAATTTTTTGCAAAAAATTTGGGGGCCTAAGTAACGTAAAATTGCGTTATTTCGTATTTTATATGAAACCTACGTTATATTTAGCTCCGTACGCGGCAAATACGGTAGACTTTCTTTGCAAAAATTCGCAAAACAATTTTTTTCGGCAAATCTTACGGCAATCTGTCATTTTGTATTCATACATATAACATAGGCGTATACAGTAAGTGTGTTGCGATCGTAAACATCGTTCTACCAGCTACATACCAAAATCACGTGTGGATGGGAAAAATTTGCAAAAATCGACTATGTGAACCAAATAATGTTAAAACGCGGGTTTTTCTTGCCTACATGGAATCCACGCATAATTAAATTGTGTACACGGCAATTAATTTTGTGCAGCACGGTATTTTTTTGTTTGTTTGTTTCCAACATAAATCATCCACTTTCCCAATGTTACTGCAATTTTTTTTTTTTTTTTTTGATAAGAAAGTAGTTTATTACATATTTGCAAACTGCTTCTTTTAATTTCCAAAAATGGTTGCTGTAGGGTTACCACATAGAAACAAATTCACGGCTATTGTCAATAGATACATGTTCTAATAATTGTATCTAAACTGAGATGAAATATTGGTTAGATGTTGGCGTAGTGAAAAATTAAAAAATTGAGTTTTGAAATACGTTCCTGAATTTATCAACATGAACAAAAATAAAAATCTATAGACATTGTCTATACAGTCTTCTTTTATTTGGCTTTTGTTATAATTTTAATATATATATTTAATTAATTGTAAAACATTTGTGGTTCACATTTTAGGGCCTGTGTAAGTCGCAGTCATAGGATTTTATCCTGAAAAATATTGGTGTTAATTTCATAAATTTGTATAAGGAATTTTTTTATTTGTTTTTGGTGTTTTTTCCTTAGCCATAAATATATAAGAGAACATTATAGTTGGGCCAGAAACTCAGAAATTTTTCTGTGCCCAATTTAAAATATGTCAGGCAAGAAATATCACCATGGGAAGTCTTCATTTCAGCAAGAATGGTTCCAAGATCCTGTATTAAGAATCTGGGTAGAAAAAATTTCTGATCACCCCTACTCTGCAAGATGCCGATTTTGCCCATCACGATTGATATCCTTATGGGCAAAATGGGGTGTCAAGCTCTTACAAGTCACATGAAAGGGAAGAAACACTTAAAGGCTGCAGCCATGGCAAAATCTCCCAATTTGGGAGTGTTTTTCAGAATGGAAGAAGCCATCAACATCTTCCACAGACAGTATTCCAGCCACGTCCACAGAAAAAATGCTGGTATCTCCAGAAGTGACAAGTGAAACACTTTCCATGAGACCTGAACTGTCTCCTGTAACTGTGGAGTCTCCTCAGCTCAGAATTATTCCTTCTGTAGTAATGTCCCTATCTTTTAAGCCAATTAAAGCCATGTTAAACTGTAGATTTCATATTCTGATAAGAGAACTGAGAACACAACCCATTACATGTATATAGAGAAAGGCAGATATATTTGGTAGCTTCCAGATATTATTCATTCTAATTTTGGTAGGGACAGAGCATCACTTATGAGATGTTTGTTTTAAAATTAGTATGTTTTGACAAGTGGACACAGATATACAGTACAGAAATTATATCAGTAATGTTTTAACTCTTTATGACCAAACTAATTTATCCCTATTTCATAAAATGTAATCATTCTAATGTTTGCAAGCAATGAAAAGTGTGTACCTGCTTTTAGAAATGGTTATTGTTTTTGATACTAGAAATTTGTAATTTTTTATGTGTATGTCAAATGTGTATCAATGCAGCATATTATTTACAAGGAACCCAATTTATTTTTTTAAATTAAACACTTGTAATGAACACACACACACACACACACACACACACACACACACACACACACACACACACACACACACACACACACACACACACACACACACATGTGCATGACTCTGTGCATGTGTGTATGCAGTTGTAACACATTATGGTTGAATATAATATATGTGTACTTGCACATGAGTTGTTACTGAATATTTCCAAATTGATATTCAAGTTTTTTGAAACCTCACTGGATACATTTTGTTACATGCAGATTGATGTGATGATTTTTTTTAACTACCAAATTCTAGTATATTTTTCACCATGTTTTTAGTTATACATGCGTGTGTGAGCACCTGTGGAGTCCACCCTTCTTTGTCTTAATATCGACCACATTTCATCTGAATTATGCCAAAGAATTTGATTATGTTCTAAATATGTCATGTGTTCAAATCACATAAATGTGAAAGCAAATATTATCATGCCCCTCATTGGAATTCAGAAATGCTACTGTGTATTAATACATATGGTACATTTCTGTGTAAGTGCAAGAATTTTTAGAATTCGGAGAAATTATTATAAATTGTATCCTTAATAGTAATAATAGACTAATAATAATAGTAATGATAATAATAATTATTATTATAGTGCATTATTCTTATCTCTTGACAAAATTGCCAGTATACCAGTACTTTTCAATTCTTAATGAAAAGAAGCAAATGTTTAAACAAGTGATATTGTATGTAATTCAAAATGTGGAATGTTGCAAACTTGAAATAAATACAGCTGGTATATTCTTATTGGAATTCACAGATTTATAGATTCTGATAAGCATTCCAGCATGAGCCCATATAGCTTGATATTTAAATATTGTTAAGTATTTTAATACTTTTGATTCAGTTTATTATTTTAGTAAATATTAATGAAAAGGGTAGTTTTAATAATGAATAAATGTTAGTTGAACTGATTTTTGTTGTATTATTATTTTTGCGTCAGTCGAGACCATACATACGCATTTTCATATTTTTTTGTTTTGGATGACTAATTTTCACTGTTCAACAACCAAAACGTCACGTGACCACAGACATTTGAGCTATACGTACATACTCGTGTTTACAATATCCACACACACGTTGCCTACAGCTGCCAGTCGTTGGGTCTAATTTGAGCCAGTCACAGCTGGTTACTGTCACACCTGAGCCTACGTCACTCCTCTAGTTAGTCACTGTGAAAGCAACAAACAACACCGTCTGTTGAAATCACTTGTACACGATGACAATGACAAATCGATACCTTGTAACCCCCCTTTTTTGTTTTTTTTTTTAAGAGGCTACTTGATATTTAGGACTAGGCAGAGGCCTAGAAGAAGCATAACGTGTGCTGGGTCCAGTGAGACGAGACTTGCAATTAAAACTCTCTATTAACAAACAATAACAACTTTTATTATTTCCTATGTTTTCATAATTCACATAATTTTTTATAGTAATATTTCTTAAATATTTATCAGAATTCCAAACTTGATCATCATTTCTTTCACAACCTATTTATAATTTTTCTGAATATTCATATATCATAAATTCATTAATTTTTAAATATCACAACCCCAAATATTTCAAATATCATTATTTACTTCCATATTCCTTAAGGAATGGAAGTATGGTGATGGCAAAAAAAATCGTGTTCGAGATTATTGCAGATTCTGATTCTACTACACTCAAAACATGAAAAAAAGTCGTTTTCCGAAAAGTGTCTGTGTGTGTGTCTGTCTGTGTGTCTGTAGATTTTTTTCTATGGCAAACGATAACTGCCGCAAATTCAAACAGAATCAAATAATTTTTTGCATACAGCCCTGATTTGCAGAGTACTCGCGACCTATTGTTTTTGGTGAAGATCGGTTGAGGGAAAGGGGTAGTTTACCTGCAACGGTTTTTTTTTAGCAAGGGTAATTTTGTTTGTTTGGCAAACGATAACAGCCGCAAATTCAAACAGAATCAAATAATGTTTCGCATACAGCCCTGAATTGTAGAGTTCTCAAGATCTGTTGATTTTGGTGAAGATCGGTTAAGGGAAAGGGGTAGTTTACCTGTAACGTTTTATGTTTTAACAAGGGTATTTCCTATGGCAAACGATAACAGCCGCAAATTCAAACAAAATCAAAAGATTATTTGCATACAGCCCTAAATTGTAGAGTTCTCAAGACCTATTGTTTTTGGTTAAAATCGGTTGAGGGAAAGGGGTAGTTTACCTGCAACGTTTTTTTAACAAGGGTATTTTTACTTCCATATTCCTTAAGGAATGGAAGTATGGTGATGGCAAAAAAAATCGTGTTCGAGATTATTGCAGATTCTGATTCTACTACACTCAAAACATGAAAAAAAGTCGTTTTCCGAAAAGTGTCTGTGTGTGTGTCTGTCTGTGTGTCTGTGTGTCTGTCTGTGTGTCTGTAGATTTTTTTCTATGGCAAACGATAACTGCCGCAAATTCAAACAGAATCAAATAATTTTTTGCATACAGCCCTGATTTGCAGAGTACTCGCGACCTATTGTTTTTGGTGAAGATCGGTTGAGGGAAAGGGGTAGTTTACCTGCAACGGTTTTTTTTTAGCAAGGGTAATTTTGTTTGTTTGGCAAACGATAACAGCCGCAAATTCAAACAGAATCAAATAATGTTTCGCATACAGCCCTGAATTGTAGAGTTCTCAAGATCTGTTGATTTTGGTGAAGATCGGTTAAGGGAAAGGGGTAGTTTACCTTTAACGTTTAATGTTTTAACAAGGGTATTTCCTATGGCAAACGATAACAGCCGCAAATTCAAACAAAATCAAAAGATTATTTGCATACAGCCCTAAATTGTAGAGTTCTCAAGACCTATTGTTTTTGGTTAAAATCGGTTGAGGGAAAGGGGTAGTTTACCTGCAACGTTTTTTTAACAAGGGTATTTTACTTCCATATTCCTTAAGGAATGGAAGTATGGTGATGGCAAAAAAAATCGTGTTCGAGATTATTGCAGATTCTGATTCTACTACACTCAAAACATGAAAAAAAGTCGTTTTCCGAAAAGTGTCTGTGTGTCTGTCTGTCTGTCTGTGTGTCTGTCTGTGTGTCTGTGTGTCTGTCTGTCTGTAGATTTTTTTTCTATGGCAAACGATAACTGCCGCAAATTCAAACAGAATCAAATAATTTTTTGCATACAGACCGGTTTTGCAGAGTTCTCGCGACCTATTGTTTTTGGTGAAGATCGGTTGAGGGAAAGGGGTAGTTTACCTGCAACGGTTTTTTTTTAGCAAGGGTAATTTTGTTTGTTTGGCAAACGATAACAGCCGCAAATTCAAACAGAATCAAATAATGTTTCGCATACAGCCCTGAATTGTAGAGTTCTCAAGACCTATTGTTTTTGGTGAAGATCGGTTAAGGGAAAGGGGTAGTTTACCTGTAACGTTTTATGTTTTAACAAGGGTATTTCCTATGGCAAACGATAACAGCCGCAAATTCAAACAGAATGAAAAGATTATTTGCATACAGCCCTAAATTGTAGAGTTCTCAATACCTTTTGTTTTTGGTGAAGATCGGTTAAGGGAAAGGGGTAGTTTACCTACAACGTTTTTTTAACAAGGGTATTTTCTATGGCAAACGATAACAGCCGCAAATTCAAACAGAATCAAATAATTTTCTGCAAACAGCCCTGATTTGTAGAGTACTCAAGACCTATTGTTTTTGGTGAAATCGGTTGAGGGGAAGGGGTAGTTTACCAGCAACGTTTTTTATCATGCGTATTTTCTATGGCAAACGACAACTGCCGCAAATTCAAACAGAATCAAATAATTTTTTGCATACAGCCCTGATTTGTAGAGTACTCGCGACCTATTGTTTTTGGTGAAGATCGGTTGAGGGGAAGGGGTAGTTTACCTGCAACGGTTTTTTTTATCAAGGGAAATTTTTTTTTTTGGCAAACGATAACAGCCGCAAATTCAAACAGAATCAAATAATGTTTCGCATACAGCCCTGAATTGTAGATTTCTCAAGACCTATTGTTTTTGGTGAAGATCGGTTGAGGGAAAGGGGTAGTTTACCTGCAACGTTTTTTTAACAAGGGTATTACTTCCATATTCCTTAAGGAATGGAAGTATGGTGATGGCAAAAAAAATCGTGTTCGAGATTATTGCAGATTCTGATTCTACAACACTCAAAACATGAAAAAAAGTCGTTTTCCGAAAAGTGTCTGTGTGTCTGTCTGTGTGTCTGTGTGTCTGTCTGTCTGTCTGTCTGTCTGTCTGTCTGTCTGTCTGTAGATTTTTTTTCTATGGCAAACGATAACTGCCGCAAATTCAAACAGAATCAAATAATTTTTTGCATACAGCCCGGTTTTGCAGAGTTCTCGCGACCTATTGTTTTTGGTGAAGATCGGTTGAGGGAAAGGGGTAGTTTACCTGCAACGGTTTTTTTTTAGCAAGGGAAATTTTGTTTGTTTGGCAAACGATAACAGCCGCAAATTCAAACAGAATCAAATAATGTTTCGCATACAGCCCTGAATTGTAGAGTTCTCAAGACCTATTGTTTTTGGTGAAGATCGGTTAAGGGAAAGGGGTAGTTTACCTGTAACGTTTTATGTTTTAACAAGGGTATTTCCTATGGCACACGATAACAGCCGCAAATTCAAACAGAATGAAAAGATTATTTGCATACAGCCCTAAATTGTAGAGTTCTCAATACCTTTTGTTTTTGGTGAAGATCGGTTAAGGGAAAGGGGTAGTTTACCTACAACGTTTTTTTAACAAGGGTATTTTCTATGGCAAACGATAACAGCCGCAAATTCAAACAGAATCAAATAATTTTCTGCATACAGCCCTGATTTGTAGAGTACTCAAGACCTATTGTTTTTGGTGAAGATCGGTTGAGGGGAAGGGGTAGTTTACCAGCAACGTTTTTTATCATGCGTATTTTCTATGGCAAACGACAACTGCCGCAAATTCAAACAGAATCAAATAATTTTTTGCATACAGCCCTGATTTGTAGAGTACTCGCGACCTATTGTTTTTGGTGACGATCGGTTGAGGGGAAGGGGTAGTTTACCTGCAACGGTTTTTTTTATCAAGGGAAATTTTTTTTTTTTTGGCAAACGATAACAGCCGCAAATTCAAACAGAATCAAATAATGTTTCGCATACAGCCCTGAATTGTAGATTTCTCAAGACCTATTGTTTTTGGTGAAGATCGGTTGAGGGAAAGGGGTAGTTTACCTGCAACGTTTTTTTAACAAGGGTATTTCCTATGGCAAACGATAACAGCCGCAAATTCAAACAGAATCAAATAATGTTTTGCATACAGTCCTGATTTGTAGAGTACTCAAGACCTATTGTTTTTGGTGAAGATCGGTTAAGGGGAAGGGGTAGTTTACCTGCAACCTTTTACGTTTTATTTTCTATGGCAAACGATAACAGCCGCAAATTCAAACAGAATCAAATAATGTTTTGCATACAGCCCTGATTTGTAGAGTACTCAAGACCTATTGTTTTTGGTGAAGATCGGTTAAGGGGAAGGGGTAGTTTACCTGCAACGTTTTTTTATCAAGCGTATTTTCTATGGCAAACGATAACAGCCGCAAATTCAAACAGAATCAAATAATTTTTTGCATACGTCCCTGCAACGGATAGGAACTATCAGAAGATATTTGGCGTTAACTATCAACAAAATGATTTGATCTTTGGTTAATAAAAAACGGATGTTCAGTTACATTAGTGCAATAAATACATAAAATTTCATTCATTTATATCGGTTATTTTAAAAATAACATTGATTTGTTTACAATCGCCTGTTGGTAACTTTACAACCGATTTGCATAAAGACTATTTATCGCAAATAATTAAGCACAATTTTTGCTTTAAAACGATAAAATATTTTAAAGTCAAAATCCGGGACATTTTAATGATTTGTCGGGATACCGGGACCTAGGTCCGAAATCTGGGACTGTCCCGGAAAAACCGGGACGTATGGTCACCATGAGCCGCAGAACTCGCTGACTGTTTTGAACGAAGTACATTTATTATTACGTAAATTTCAGTATTAGATGATTTTTCAAATGTGTTATGGGAAATATTTAAAAAATCCCAATTTATTTCTTTAGTTATATTACAATTATATAACAGTTGTAGAGCACGGTATCGTACAATAAACACTAACAATTCGAAGCATTTGGATTAGGGTTACAGCTCCTCTTAGTCTGACAAATTTACAAATTGTTTTTTCAAAGTTTTGATCTTTTATTGGGGCCTGGGGTCCAAAAAAGTGAAATTTTTTGGTCCTTGGGACTATATTTCAAAATACTGAAATTACCAAAACGTAACACTACATTCAGGTGTTAGTTAAAATTCTCTGTAATATAATACTGCATGTGAGTTTTTGCTATTTTATCAACATTTTCATCCACTTTTTGGGTCCTGAGTCCAAAAATTTTGAAATTTTCAAAAGCGAACACCAATTCAGATTGTGATTTAAGTTCCTTAAGTTTGATACTCCGTATTGGCTTGCCAGTTTCTTCACAATTTTGACCCCCATATTTTTGCATCCCCCCCCTATTTTTGGAGCTACCCGTCTCAAAAAACAACAAATCAAAGAAGTTCAACCGTAAAACATAAATCAAACTCGGAAAATAACAATTAATTTGCAAGTTTCTCAAAGAGTTAAGAATGTAAAGAGTTAGTGTTAGGTAAATCGTGATAAGTTCAGAACGCTGCTCATTTTTTAAAGAATAAGGAAACCTAGACATAACGTTATGATCAGTAAATTTGAAAATTGTAACCATATTAATCGGTGTCTTTTCAGTTCCGCCGTTTGTAACAGTAGCTGTGTGTTGCGTGTAGTGGCAACTCGAGGGAATCACCAGTGGGTGGGAATCGAACGAGAGTGAACTGTATTTGTAAACTTTAATCTAGCGAGCGGTGGAGCGTAAATAAATATTGTGCCGGGGAAATACTGTGTGTGATTTCGAATGGAAGAGATAGTCGGTCGCACGCCCGTGGCGTCTAGAAAAGGTTCCAATTGAATTCAAACGTGTTCAGTGGCAAAACGGAAATGTAAGTGACTGAAGGAAAGGGGGGGATGGATGATATCGACGAATTGGAAATAGCAGCAGCGCGGTGATCAGTTCTCCTTTCCACGGTGTACGTACGAGTAACAGCTGCGGTAGTAAGTGTTTAATGGCGGCACTTTCCTGACCAAGTTAACTGATTTCACACGTTTAGTTTTTCTCTTCAGTAGTTTCATTATTACTGTTATTACCATTTTCGTTCGAGTCGAGTTCGTTTATAAGAAACTTTAAGTGACTGCCGTAATATTTCGATGGTCTAACCGTCCTCTTAACCAAGAAGCGTAAAACACACACAAACACGCTCTTGGCAATTTGTTCATTTTGTAATAGGAGAAAAATAAGGCTGCACGTTACTTAAGGTAGTGTAAAGTTTACAGCCCTCGTCGGGACAAAACGACCTACACATGATTTAGATTTGTTAATAGTAGAATGGAGCTATAATTTAGTAGAACCGTTGTATTTCAGTACATATCAATTTCTTATCTGGGAAATGATACTGGCTATGATAGACATTATGATATTGATGTTAAGTTTGACAAGTTCGATCAGTGGGACAATCAACCGTATTTTTAGGAACAAGGTAAGTCGAGATAAAAAATTAAAATTATATAAAGTTATGGCAGTTCCTGTACTCCTATGGATGTGAATTATGGACAACAACCAAGAAACAAGACAGTAAAATACAGGCCTCGGAAGTGGCGTTCTGAAGAAGAGTTATAAGGTGTTCTAAACGTGACTGTATAAGGAAAGAGGGCATAAGACAAGAGTTACATGTTTTTAACTTGAATGAAAACTTAAAAGATTACAAACAACGGTGGAAAGGACACTTAAAAAAAGAATGTCAGATTTCAGACTGGTAAAAGAAGTCTGGAAATACTAACGTATAGGATACGGGTGTGTGGGTAGACTCAGAAAGAGATGGCTGGAGGATTTTTGAAGGTGTAACAGGCAGCACCTTGCCTATGCCGTGTTGTGAAGATGATGACCCCCCCCCCCAATTTTTTCTTCTGCTAAAGCCGCAAGTTGGTGGATATGCAAGTTTTTTCCAGAATTAATGTTTTACTTCCATGTTCCTTAAGGAAATAGAAGTATGGTGATGGCAAAAAAAATCGTGTTCGAGATTATTGCAGATTCTGATTGTACTACACTCAAAACATGAAAAAAAGTCGTTTTCCGAAAAGTGTCTGTGTGTGTGCTGTCTGTCTGTGTGTCTGTAGATTTTTTTCTATGGCAAACGATAACTGCCGCAAATTCAAACAGAATCAAATAATTTTTTGCATGCAGCCCTGAATTGTAGAGCTCTCAAGATTTGTTCATTTTGGTAAAGATCGGTTAAGGGAAAGGGGTAGTTTACCTGCAACGTTTTATGTTTTAACAAGGGTATTTTCTATGGCAAACGATAACAGCCGCAAATTCAAACATAATCAAATAATGTTTTGCATACTGCCCTGAATTGTAGAGTTCTCAAGGCCTTTTGGTTTTGGTGAAGATCGGTTAAGGGAAAGGGGTAGTTTACCAGCAACGTTTTATGTTTTAAAAGGGTATTTTGTATGGCAAACGATAACAGCCGCAAATTCAAACAAAATCGTATAATATTTTACATACAGCCCTGAATTTTAGAGTTCTCAAGACCTATTGTTTTTGGTGAAGATCGGTTAAGGGAAAGGGATAGTTTACCTGCAACGGTTTTTTATCAAGGGTATTTTTTACTTCCATATTCCTTAAGGAATGGAAGTATGGTGATGGCAAAAAAAATCGTGTTCGAGATTATTGCAGATTCTGATTCTACAACACTCAAAACATGAAAAAAAGTCGTTTTCCGAAAAGTGTCTGTGTGTCTGTCTGTGTGTCTGTGTGTCTGTCTGTCTGTCTGTCTGTAGATTTTTTTTCTATGGCAAACGATAACTGCCGCAAATTCAAACAGAATCAAATAATTTTTTGCATACAGCCCGGTTTTGCAGAGTTCTCGCGACCTATTGTTTTTGGTGAAGATCGGTTGAGGGAAAGGGGTAGTTTACCTGCAACGGTTTTTTTTTAGCAAGGGAAATTTTGTTTGTTTGGCAAACGATAACAGCCGCAAATTCAAACAGAATCAAATAATGTTTCGCATACAGCCCTGAATTGTAGAGTTCTCAAGACCTATTGTTTTTGGTGAAGATCGGTTAAGGGAAAGGGGTAGTTTACCTGTAACGTTTTATGTTTTAACAAGGGTATTTCCTATGGCACACGATAACAGCCGCAAATTCAAACAGAATGAAAAGATTATTTGCATACAGCCCTAAATTGTAGAGTTCTCAATACCTTTTGTTTTTGGTGAAGATCGGTTAAGGGAAAGGGGTAGTTTACCTACAACGTTTTTTTAACAAGGGTATTTTCTATGGCAAACGATAACAGCCGCAAATTCAAACAGAATCAAATAATTTTCTGCATACAGCCCTGATTTGTAGAGTACTCAAGACCTATTGTTTTTGGTGAAGATCGGTTGAGGGGAAGGGGTAGTTTACCAGCAACGTTTTTTATCATGCGTATTTTCTATGGCAAACGACAACTGCCGCAAATTCAAACAGAATCAAATAATTTTTTGCATACAGCCCTGATTTGTAGAGTACTCGCGACCTATTGTTTTTGGTGAAGATCGGTTGAGGGGAAGGGGTAGTTTACCTGCAACGGTTTTTTTTATCAAGGGAAATTTTTTTTTTTGGCAAACGATAACAGCCGCAAATTCAAACAGAATCAAATAATGTTTCGCATACAGCCCTGAATTGTAGATTTCTCAAGACCTATTGTTTTTGGTGAAGATCGGTTGAGGGAAAGGGGTAGTTTACCTGCAACGTTTTTTTAACAAGGGTATTTCCTATGGCAAACGATAACAGCCGCAAATTCAAACAGAATCAAATAATGTTTTGCATACAGTCCTGATTTGTAGAGTACTCAAGACCTATTGTTTTTGGTGAAGATCGGTTAAGGGGAAGGGGTAGTTTACCTGCAACCTTTTACGTTTTATTTTCTATGGCAAACGATAACAGCCGCAAATTCAAACAGAATCAAATAATGTTTTGCATACAGCCCTGATTTGTAGAGTACTCAAGACCTATTGTTTTTGGTGAAGATCGGTTAAGGGGAAGGGGTAGTTTACCTGCAACGTTTTTTTATCAAGCGTATTTTCTATGGCAAACGATAACAGCCGCAAATTCAAACAGAATCAAATAATTTTTTGCATACGTCCCTGAATTGTAGAGGTCTCAATGACTTTCGATTTTGGTGAAGATCGGTTAAGGGGAAGGGGTAGTTTACCTGCAACCTTTTACGTTTTAACAAGAGTAAAGTACTTGAAAATTTATTTAAACTTTTTGAAACAATGGTAATTGTTAAAAATAAAATAATTTTGTTGCCAGGCAATAAAATTATAATTTTTTCATTTTAATGTAATATAATATTTTTCATTTAATACAGCAATAAAAAGGCAGGTAAGACACAGCCTGGCTGTTTGGCTGAAAATGATTTTAAATATAAATCTTAGAATATGGAAGTCATGTATGGTTCTCCATACCGATATTTACTTCCATATTCCTTAAGGAATGGAAGTATGGTGATGGCAAAAAAAATCGTGTTCGAGATTATTGCAGATTCTGATTCTACTACACTCAAAACATGAAAAAAAGTCGTTTTCCGAAAAGTGTCTGTGTGTCTGTCTGTCTGTGTGTTTGTCTGTCTGTAGATTTTTTTTCTATGGCAAACGATAACTGCCGCAAATTCAAACAGAATCAAATAATTTTTTGCATGCAGCCCTGATTTGCAGAGTACTCGCGACCTATTGTTTTTGGTGAAGATCGGTTGAGGGAAAGGGGTAGTTTACCTACAACGGTTTTTTTTTAGCAAGGGTAATTTTGTTTGTTTGGCAAACGATAACAGCCGCAAATTCAAACAGAATCAAATAATGTTTCGCATACAGCCCTGAATTGTAGAGTTCTCAAGATCTGTTGATTTTGGTGAAGATCGGTTAAGGGAAAGGGGTAGTTTACCTGTAACGTTTTATGTTTTAACAAGGGTATTTCCTATGGCAAACGATAACAGCCGCAAATTCAAACAGAATCAAAAGATTATTTGCATACAGCCCTAAATTGTAGAGTTCTCAAGACCTATTGTTTTTGGTGAAGTTCGGTTGAGGGAAAGGGGTAGTTTACCTGCAACGTTTTTTTAACAAGGGTATTTTCTATGGCAAACGATAACAGCCGCAAATTCAAACAGAATCAAATAATGTTTTGCATACAGCCCTGATTTGTAGAGTACTCAAGACCTATTGTTTTTGGTGAAGATCGGTTAAGGGAAAGGGGTAGTTTACCTGTAACGTTTTATGTTTTAACAAGGGTATTTCCTATGGCAAACGATAACAGCCGCAAATTCAAACAGAATCAAAAGATTATTTGCATACAGCCCTAAATTGTAGAGTTCTCAAGACCTGTTGTTTTTGGTGAAGATCGGTTGAGGGAAAGGGGTAGTTTACCTGCAACGTTTTTTTAACAAGGGTATTTTCTATGGCAAACGATAACAGCCGCAAATTCAAACAGAATCAAATAATGTTTTGCATACAGCCCTGATTTGTAGAGTACTCAAGACCTATTGTTTTTGGTGAAGATCGGTTAAGGGGAAGGGGTAGTTTACCTGCAACGTTTTTTTATCAAGCGTATTTTCTATGGCAAACGATAACAGCCGCAAATTCAAACAGAATCAAATAATTTTTTGCATACGTCCCTGAATTGTAGAGGTCTCAATGACTTTCGATTTTGGTGAAGATCGGTTAAGGGGAAGGGGTAGTTTACCTGCAGCCTTTTACGTTTTAACAAGAGTAAAGTACTTGAAAATTTATTTAAACTTTTTGAAACAATGGTAATTGTTAAAAATAAAATAATTTTGTTGCCAGGCAATAAAATTATAATTTTTTCATTTTAATGTAATATAATATTTTTCATTTAATACAGCAATAAAAAGGCAGGTAAGACACAGCCTGGCTATTTGGCTGAAAATGATTTTAAATATAAATCTTAGAATATGGAAGTCATGTATGGTTCTCCATACCGATATTTTCTATGGCAAACGATAACAGCCGCAAATTCAAACAGAATCAAATAATGTTTTGCATACAGTCCTGATTTGTAGAGTACTCAAGACCTATTGTTTTTGGTGAAGATCGGTTAAGGGGAAGGGGTAGTTTACCTGCAACGTTTTTTTATCAAGCGTATTTTCTATGGCAAACGATAACAGCCGCAAATTCAAACAGAATCAAATAATGTTTTGCATACGTCCCTGAATTGTAGAGGTCTCAATGACTTTCGATTTTGGTGAAGATCGGTTAAGGGGAAGGGGTAGTTTACCTGCAACCTTATACGTTTTAACAAGAGTAAAGTACTTGAAAATTTATTTAAACTTTTTGAAACAATGGTAATTGTTAAAAATAAAATAATTTTGTTGCCAGGCAATAAAATTATAATTTTTTCATTTTAATGTAATATAATATTTTTCATTTAATACAGCAATAAAAAGGCAGGTAAGGCACAGCCTGGCTGTTTGGCTGAAAATGATTTTAAATATAAATCTTAGAATATGGAAGTCATGTATGGTTCTCCATACCGATATTTTACTTCCATATTCCTTAAGGAATGGAAGTATGGTGATGGCAAAAAAAATCGTGTTCGAGATTATTGCAGATTCTGATTCTACTACACTCAAAACATGAAAAAAAGTCGTTTTCCGAAAAGTGTCTGTGTGTGTGTCTGTCTGTGTGTCTGTCTGTGTGTCTGTGTGTCTGTAGATTTTTTTCTATGGCAAACGATAACTGCCGCAAATTCAAACAGAATCAAATAATTTTTTGCATACAGCCCTGATTTGCAGAGTACTCGCGACCTATTGTTTTTGGTGAAGATCGGTTGAGGGAAAGGGGTAGTTTACCTGCAACGGTTTTTTTTTTAGCAAGGGTAATTTTGTTTGTTTGGCAAACGATAACAGCCGCAAATTCAAACAGAATCAAATAATGTTTCGCATACAGCCTGAATTGTAGAGTTCTCAAGATCTGTTGATTTTGGTGAAGATCGGTTAAGGGAAAGGGGTAGTTTACCTATAACGTTTTATGTTTTAACAAGGGTATTTCCTATGGCAAACGATAACAGCCGCAAATTCAAACAGAATCAAAAGATTATTTGCATACAGCCCTAAATTGTAGAGTTCTCAAGACCTATTGTTTTTGGTTAAAATCGGTTGAGGGAAAGGGGTAGTTTACCTGCAACGTTTTTTTAACAAGGGTATTTTTTTCTATGGCAAACGATAACTGCCGCAAATTCAAACAGAATCAAATAACTTTTTGCATACAGCCCTGATTTGTAGAGTACTCACGACCTATTGTTTTTGGTGAAGATCGGTTGAGGGAAAGGGGTAGTTTACCTGGAACGGTTTTTTTTTATCAAGGGAAATTTTTTTTTTTGCCAAACGATAACAGCCGCAAATTCAAACAGAATCAAATAATGTTTCGCATACAGCCCTGAATTGTAGAGTTCTCAAGATCTGTTGATTTTGGTGAAGATCGGTTAAGGGAAAGGGGTAGTTTACCTGTAATGTTTTATGTTTTAACAAGGGTATTTCCTATGGCAAACGATAACAGCCGTAAATTCAAACAGAATCAAAAGATTATTTGCATACAGCCCTAAATTGTAGAGTTCTCAAGACCTATTGTTTTTGGTGAAGATCGGTTAAGGGAAAGGGGTAGTTTACCTACAACGTTTTTTTAACAAGGTTATTTTCTATGGCAAACGATAACAGCCGCAAATTCTAACATAATCAAATAATTTTCTCCATACAGCCCTGGTTTGTAGAGTACTCAAGACCCTTTGTTTTTGGTGAAGATCGGTTGAGGGGAAGGGGTAGTTTACCTGCAACGTTTGTTATAAAGCGTATTTTCTATGGCAAACGATAACTGCCGCAAATTCAAACAGAATCAAATAATTTTTTGCATACATAAGTGAATTGTAGAGGACTCAAGGCCATTAGATTTTGGTGAAGATCGGTTAAGGGGAAGGGGTAGTTTACCTGCAACCTTTTACGTTTTAACAAGAGTAAAGTACTTGAAAATTCATTTAAACTTTTTCAAACAATGGTAATTGTTAAAAATAAAATAATTATGTTGCCAGGCAATAAAATTATAATTTTTTCATTTTAATGTAAATTATGTATATATTAGAAAATATATCGTGCTTGGCAGGCAAGCATATTTCAGATTATAAGTCTTAGAATATGGAAGTCATGTATGGTTCTCCATACCGATATTTTTTTTACATAACACCTGACATAAAGACAACACATAATTTAAAACACATACATATACATCACAGATACAAATGAAAATACAGAAGCCTAGTAAACAGCGAGTATGTTCTTATCACAAACATTTTATAATTTTAAAAGGCCTGTAACCGCCTGGCTAACTTTATCAAAAAAAACAATGTATAAACCTGAAGGAAAAACTGGATTGGCTCATAATAGCAAAAATACAATTACAAAGTTAAAGTGTCAGCACAGCCTGTATAGTTTTATAAAAATTGTAATTTTATAATTTTAAAGACAATCTGAATTGACCCGGCCGCTGACATGTGCCAGAGCCTGACCCGACATAACGGTAACATGTCCGGGCGCTCGCATAGATCTGCACCAACAGGTGACTACCCCAGGTTAAAATGTGTGAACCGGCCTAATGCAAATAAAAAAAAACTCCCAACCCTTCTATGGCATAAGAAAATGATAATGTGCCAAAAAAAAAACGATTGTAATAGATACCAGACCAGCCTGTTACAGACTGCACCCACCTACATAACTAAAACACCAATCCCCCATAAACTTCTACAATGCCATTCAGAATCACAGTAAAAAAACGTAAAGCATAAAATTAATGTCTGCCGGACACATGCCGGCGACCAGGCCTACAATTAATTTGGAGCGTAATTACATTAGGATCACCATTTTGCTGAAAGTTTGCAGCCAAAATTCTGTCCAGCTGGACATGAGCACAATGAAGTCTAACTTGAGTTTTTTTTTTATGGATTGTTAAATGCACAAAACATGGTGTTTCCTGTAGCGGCCTAGTGTAAGTAAAAATTGCTTAAAGATCACCTCATTTTGTCCAGGTGGTTATAGTGGCATGCATTACAGTTGTGTCTCCTCCAGCAGCCGCGGAACTCGAGTCTAAAGATGTTCAGGTCATGGTAAGCTGGAATTACACCATGCTGGAGTCACATCTCCGACTACATCGGAAACCCTAAGCATTCATAATAATTAATTGACTGACCATTAAACCATAACACACACTTGCCACCCCAAACCAATTCCAGTATGTTCATTATAACACGTTTAACATTTTCACTTTTTGTTTTTAAATTACTAGATCACACACAAGGCCTCAATGCCTCATAATTTGATATAAATTTACAATGCACCCTTACGTACGTATGAAAAGTTAACCTTCACAGACAGGCATTAAGCTTATAATGGCACGTGCTCACTCAGACAATTCAGTAAAGTTCCCCAGTTCCACAAAATTACATAATTTATTACACCTCTTTTTACATGGACAACTAGTGTTTACAAAACACAAAGTATAGGCTGTTTTAGTGTTTAAATAAATCAAATACTTGACAATGAACATACATTAAATTTACCACCACAAGGCATGCTTCAAACTTTTATCCATTCACATCCAAGTCAATTATGGTTTAAATTTAAACTTTTTGCAATAAAATGAATAATATATACTTAGAGTACTTACCGAAGGTCTATGGGCGTTTACTTAGCCATGATAGAATAGAAAAAGAACAATTTAAAGAAACTCCACGCTGCCGAAAGAGACGCTGTTTCCGCTTCTGTAGCAGACCGGTGACTGACTCACTCAAATGTGCAGTTCGCTTGATCAGCGAACCTAATCGTATTCCCCACTAGATCGCGCGGCTATGCCTTAACCGCCGAAACATGCCAATACAGAACGACGCTGACTGACAACTTCGCCAACCTTAATAATTCTATTTTATACCAACGCCGGTTTCTCAAGAAAACCGGCACAACCTTTCATGCTAAACTGTAATCAAAAGTTTGATTTCACAAATTACAATAAAATAAAATGTTTAGTTAGATCAAAATGAAAAGAATTTGTTTTTACACATTTATATTCCTGTTCTCGGTGAACTTGTTTAGTTCTTATACAGGTATATGCATTTTTATGAGAGTAGATGGCTGTCTTCAAGCAGATTATTGTGGTGTTCCAAAGGATTGTACTTTGGTATCAATAAAGGACAGCACAGTAGAGCATCAATTATCCAAACCTCTCGAGATGAGGGTCCATTCGGATAATCAATATTTCGAATAATAGATCGTAAATTTAAAACATTATTTATCTTTTCAGAAACAAAGGTTTTTATTACAAAATCGTTTCTAACATACTGTTATATAATTATAGCAACCTGTATACTGTAATGTAATGTATTACTAAGGCTAAAAATCATTAAATTTAAAACTGAGTGTAATTTAAGTTTAATCAAAATTAGAGTTTAATGACAAACGCTGTACAGTACTATAAAATTAATTAAGAATTAAAAAACAATACAAAACATGCAGTACCATGAATTTACACTTTTTGAAGAATTATTCTATCACTGTCTGCTTCAAACCGATACTCTGTTTTCTCGCTGCTAAAGAATGAAGTCATTTAAGATTCATAAACTAATTACAATCTATCTTGTCTTCTGTTTTGGGTCACTTTAGAACAGTCTCGGTTTTGATTCTTTGTTTATCAATTGTAAGGCTGTATAGCTACAGCATTTATTTATTACTGTACAGTACTGTAATAACTTATAGTATACAATTTTGTTATGTTCAATAAATATCCAATACGCCTACACGTGTCCAATACATTACTTTTCAGTACAGTATATAATTGTACTTTTTATTGAGTTTGGATAATAGCGATTAATGGATGTTCAGATAATCGATGCTCACTGTAGTATTTTCTCCTTATTTTCTCAAAGGTACTGAAAAATCAATGAACACTATAAAGTTTACAAAATATTTTAAACTGTATAATCATACATTGTTAATGGGAATTAATTTGGACTAAGAAATGTTCAGTTTTTGATTTGTCAAATGTTGGTTTTGGAACAAGCTACATATTTGTTAGCAAACATGGTAAAAAGGTTCCAAATAAAGTATATAAATATCGGTATGGAGAACCATACATGACTTCCATATTCTAAGATTTATATTTAAAATCATTTTCAGCCAAACAGCCAGGCTGTGTCTTACCTGCCTTTTTATTGCTGTATTAAATGAAAAATATTATATTACATTAAAATGAAAAAATTATAATTTTATTGCCTGGCAACAAAATTATTTTATTTTTAACAATTACCATTGTTTCAAAAAGTTTAAATAAATTTTCAAGTACTTTACTCTTGTTAAAACGTAAAAGGTTGCAGGTAAACTACCCCTTCCCCTTAACCGATCTTCACCAAAATCGAAAGTCATTGAGACCTCTACAATTCAGGGACGTATGCAAAAAATTATTTGATTCTGTTTGAATTTGCGGCTGTTATCGTTTGCCATAGAAAATACGCTTGATAAAAAAACGTTGCAGGTAAACTACCCCTTCCCCTTAACCGATCTTCACCAAAAACAATAGGTCTTGAGTACTCTACAAATCAGGGCTGTATGCAAAACATTATTTGATTCTGTTTGAATTTGCGGCTGTTATCGTTTGCCATAGAAAATAAAACGTAAAAGGTTGCAGGTAAACTACCCCTTCCCCTTAACCGATCTTCACCAAAAACAATAGGTCTTGAGTACTCTACAAATCAGGACTGTATGCAAAACATTATTTGATTCTGTTTGAATTTGCGGCTGTTATCGTTTGCCATATAAAATACCCTTGTTAAAAAAACGTTGCAGGTAAACTACCCCTTTCCCTCAACCGATCTTCACCAAAAACAATAGGTCTTGAGAAATCTACAATTCAGGGCTGTATGCGAAACATTATTTGATTCTGTTTGAATTTGCGGCTGTTATCGTTTGCCAAAAAAAAAAAAAATTTCCCTTGATAAAAAAAACCGTTGCAGGTAAACTACCCCTTCCCCTCAACCGATCTTCACCAAAAACAATAGGTCGCGAGTACTCTACAAATCAGGGCTGTATGCAAAAAATTATTTGATTCTGTTTGAATTTGCGGCAGTTGTCGTTTGCCATAGAAAATACGCATGATAAAAAACGTTGCTGGTAAACTACCCCTTCCCCTCAACCGATCTTCACCAAAAACAATAGGTCTTGAGTACTCTACAAATCAGGGCTGTATGCAGAAAATTATTTGATTCTGTTTGAATTTGCGGCTGTTATCGTTTGCCATAGAAAATACCCTTGTTAAAAAAACGTTGTAGGTAAACTACCCCTTTCCCTTAACCGATCTTCACCAAAAACAAAAGGTATTGAGAACTCTACAATTTAGGGCTGTATGCAAATAATCTTTTGATTCTGTTTGAATTTGCGGCTGTTATCGTTTGCCATAGGAAATACCCTTGTTAAAACATAAAACGTTACAGGTAAACTACCCCTTTCCCTTAACCGATCTTCACCAAAAACAATAGGTCTTGAGAACTCTACAATTCAGGGCTGTATGCGAAACATTATTTGATTCTGTTTGAATTTGCGGCTGTTATCGTTTGCCAAACAAACAAAATTTCCCTTGCTAAAAAAAAACCGTTGCAGGTAAACTACCCCTTTCCCTCAACCGATCTTCACCAAAAACAATAGGTCGCGAGAACTCTGCAAAACCGGGCTGTATGCAAAAAATTATTTGATTCTGTTTGAATTTGCGGCAGTTATCGTTTGCCATAGAAAAAAAATCTACAGACAGACACACAGACAGACAGACAGACACACAGACACTTTTCGGAAAACGACTTTTTTTCATGTTTTGAGTGTAGTAGAATCAGAATCTGCAATAATCTCGAACACGATTTTTTTTGCCATCACCATACTTCCATTCCTTAAGGAAAATGGAAGTAAAATATCGGTATGGAGAACCATACATGACTTCCATATTCTAAGATTTATATTTAAATCTTAATATCGCCTGCCAAGCGTGATATATTTTCTCTTATACATGATGTACATTAAAATGAAAAAATTTTAATTTTATTGCCTGGCAACAAAATTATTTTATTTTTAACAATTACCATTGTTTCAAAAAGTTTAAATAAATTTTCAAGTACTTTACTCTTGTTAAAACGTATAAGGTTGCAGGTAAACTACCCCTTCTTCTTAACCGATCTTCACCAAAATCGAAAGTCATTGAGACCTCTACAATTCAGGGACGTATGCAAAAAATTATTTGATTCTGTTTGAATTTGCGGCTGTTATCGTTTGCCATAGAAAATACGCTTGATAAAAAAACGTTGCAGGTAAACTACCCCTTTCCCTTAACCGATCTTCACCAAAAACAATAGGTCTTGAGTACTCTACAAATCAGGACTGTATGCAAAACATTATTTGATTCTGTTTGAATTTGCGGCTGTTATCGTTTGCCATAGAAAATACCCTTGTTAAAAAAACGTTGCAGGTAAACTACCCCTTTCCCTCAACCGATCTTCACCAAAAACAATAGGTCTTGAGAAATCTACAATTCAGGGCTGTATGCGAAACATTATTTGATTCTGTTTGAATTTGCGGCTGTTATCGTTTGCCAAAAAAAAAAAAATTTCCCTTGATAAAAAAAACCGTTGCAGGTAAACTACCCCTTCCCCTCAACCGATCTTCACCAAAAACAATAGGTCGCGAGTACTCCACAAATCAGGGCTGTATGCAAAAAATTATTTGATTCTGTTTGAATTTGCGGCAGTTGTCGTTTGCCATAGAAAATACGCATGATAAAAAACGTTGCTGGTAAACTACCCCTTCCCCTCAACCGATCTTCACCAAAAACAATAGGTCTCGAGTACTCTACAAATCAGGGCTGTATGCAGAAAATTATTTGATTCTGTTTGAATTTGCGGCTGTTATCGTTTGCCATAGAAAATACCCTTGTTAAAAAAACGTTGTAGGTAAACTACCCCTTTCCCTTCACCGATCTTCACCAAAAACAAAAGGTATTGAGAACTCTACAATTTAGGGCTGTATGCAAATAATCTTTTCATTCTGTTTGAATTTGCGGCTGTTATCGTTTGCCATAGGAAATACCCTTGTTGAAACATAAAACGTTACAGGTAAACTACCCCTTTCCCTTAACCGATCTTCACCAAAAACAGTAGGTCTTGAGAACTCTACAATTCAGGGCTGTATGCGAAACATTATTTGATTCTGTTTGAATTTGCGGCTGTTATCGTTTGCCAAACAAACAAAATTACCCTTGCTAAAAAAAAACCGTTGCAGGTAAACTACCCCTTTCCCTCAACCGATCTTCACCAAAAACAATAGGTCGCGAGAACTCTGCAAAACCGGGCTGTATGCAAAAAATTATTTGATTCTGTTTGAATTTGCGGCAGTTATCGTTTGCCATAGAAAAAAAATCTACAGACAGACAGACAGACAGACACACAGACAGACAGACACACAGACACTTTTCGGAAAACGACTTTTTTTCATGTTTTGAGTGTAGTAGAATCAGAATCTGCAATAATCTCGAACACGATTTTTTTTGCCATCACCATACTTCCATTCCTTAAGGAATATGGAAGTAAAATGAAACATATTGTAACCACCCCTCTCTTCCCTTAGTGTACGTGTCTTATCTAGTTTATTTTTGGAATTGGAAGTTTTCGTAATGTGTTTTTGCAAACGTAAATGGTGTCGTTTGGAAGCGTCTGGTAGCCTGTGTGCCTTACCTGTCCCTTCTCACTCTTTCGTAATTCCGGATAGGCGCCAAATTGTTTTTCGTGAAAACAATTAAAAGTTTTTATTTGTATAGTCTGATATTGCACTATTGTAAATTTGAATCGCTCACCGTCTGGCTTGTTACTGATTCTCATCTGAGTGGGGGAAACGTGTTGCCAACTTGAGACAACGTTGGTTATGTTGACCCACTGCTAGTAAACAAAACATGCATAATATTCTTTACAAGTAAATAATGGACAGTTGTTATCGGTACACACTCTTTTATTAGGCTTTTTACTGATTATTACTTCCATATTCCTTAAGGAATGGAAGTATGGTGATGGCAAAAAAAATCGTGTTCGAGATTATTGCAGATTCTGATTGTACTACACTCAAAACATGAAAAAAAGTCGTTTTCCGAAAAGTGTCTGTGTGTCTGTCTGTCTGTGTGTCTGTGTGTCTGTCTGTCTGTCTGTAGATTTTTTTTCTATGGCAAACGATAACTGCCGCAAATTTAAAACAGAATCAAATAATTTTTTGCATACAGCCCGGTTTTGCAGAGTTCTCGCGACCTATTGTTTTTGGTGAAGATCGGTTGAGGGAAAGGGGTAGTTTACCTGCAACGGTTTTTTTTTAGCAAGGGAAATTTTGTTTGTTTGGCAAACGATAACAGCCGCAAATTCAAACAGAATCAAATAATGTTTCGCATACAGCCCTGAATTGTAGAGTTCTCAAGACCTATTGTTTTTGGTGAAGATCGGTTAAGGGAAAGGGGTAGTTTACCTGTAACGTTTTATGTTTTAACAAGGGTATTTCCTATGGCAAACGATAACAGCCGCAAATTCAAACAGAATGAAAAGATTATTTGCATACAGCCCTAAATTGTAGAGTTCTCAATACCTTTTGTTTTTGGTGAAGATCGGTTAAGGGAAAGGGGTAGTTTACCTACAACGTTTTTTTAACAAGGGTATTTTCTATGGCAAACGATAACAGCCGCAAATTCAAACAGAATCAAATAATTTTCTGCATACAGCCCTGATTTGTAGAGTACTCAAGACCTATTGTTTTTGGTGAAGATCGGTTGAGGGGAAGGGGTAGTTTACCAGCAACGTTTTTTATCATGCGTATTTTCTATGGCAAACGACAACTGCCGCAAATTCAAACAGAATCAAATAATTTTTTGCATACAGCCCTGATTTGTAGAGTACTCGCGACCTATTGTTTTTGGTGAAGATCGGTTGAGGGGAAGGGGTAGTTTACCTGCAACGGTTTTTTTTATCAAGGGAAATTTTTTTTTTTTTTGGCAAACGATAACAGCCGCAAATTCAAACAGAATCAAGTAATGTTTCGCATACAGCCCTGAATTGTAGATTTCTCAAGACCTATTGTTTTTGGTGAAGATCGGTTGAGGGAAAGGGGTAGTTTACCTGCAACGTTTTTTTAACAAGGGTATTTTATATGGCAAACGATAACAGCCGCAAATTCAAACAGAATCAAATAATGTTTTGCATACAGTCCTGATTTGTAGAGTACTCAAGACCTATTGTTTTTGGTGAAGATCGGTTAAGGGGAAGGGGTAGTTTACCTGCAACCTTTTACGTTTTATTTTCTATGGCAAACGATAACAGCCGCAAATTCAAACAGAATCAAATAATGTTTTGCATACAGCCCTGATTTGTAGAGTACTCAAGACCTATTGTTTTTGGTGAAGATCGGTTAAGGGGAAGGGGTAGTTTACCTGCAACGTTTTTTTATCAAGCGTATTTTCTATGGCAAACGATAACAGCCGCAAATTCAAACAGAATCAAATAATTTTTTGCATACGTCCCTGAATTGTAGAGGTCTCAATGACTTTCGATTTTGGTGAAGATCGGTTAAGGGGAAGGGGTAGTTTACCTGCAACCTTTTACGTTTTAACAAGAGTAAAGTACTTGAAAATTTATTTAAACTTTTTGAAACAATGGTAATTGTTAAAAATAAAATAATTTTGTTGCCAGGCAATAAAATTATAATTTTTTCATTTTAATGTAATATAATATTTTTCATTTAATACAGCAATAAAAAGGCAGGTAAGACACAGCCTGGCTGTTTGGCTGAAAATGATTTTAAATATAAATCTTAGAAAATGGAAGTCATGTATGGTTCTCCATACCGATATTTTTTTGTTAACGCTTCATAAAATTAATAATTTATACAATGATTTTAGCCTCGGCAATATTCGCTCAATCAGCGGATCACTGGGTTGGCAGTACAATGTTTATATTAGCTGCAAGACAGTGTGGTTATTATTTTACAAAATAAATCTGCCTATAGGGTTCTTTTAATTACGAAACAGAAGTTTATCTAACAAGATAACAAAATTAGAACATATCATTTAAAGTACGTGATCATTAAAATTAAACAAGGTTTACTATAAATTAAATATTGTGGTGTTGAATTGTGACAGTGTCGTTGGTGTATACATAGGTTATCATTTGGTCATTCAGTGTTTACAAAGTTACTTTTTTATTTTATCAATCCTTGAAAATACCTTCAGTGATAGTGAGAGGTTTATCATTTAGTTATAATTTTGTGAAAGAGAATTTGTCTTTTTTAAAAAATCAAAACAATTCAGCAATACTCAACGTTAGTAGATAAAAGATGTATTGTCAGTCGTCCAAGTGGTGTAATGGGTTGATGTCGGTTCTTCCTTCTTCAGTCTTGGGCTTCGGGAATGGTTGGCGTCTTCTTCTGGTCGGATTCCATATATTTTTTGGTCATCTAGATTAATTCCGCGCTGGTCCTTGGTATAGTTTGGTTGGAATGTCCTCTCGTCAGTTATTCTGGTCCTTCTTCATCGACTTATGGGCACTTATACTGTTTTAGAGTCAAAAATTTGTGCCCTTCACGGCGTGGCTTCTCTCCAGTGTAGCGTCACTACAGTTATTCTTGTTCCTAACTGAAAATTAGTCAATGTCATGGTTGTTGTCATGGTAACTCACAATTTTTGATTGGCTGAAATTGGCTTGAGATCATTGTTAAGATATTTGAATTTTTATTTAAAATGGTCACAGATCTTCTAAATGTAATTAATCTTCAGTACTCCCTTTTTAGTAGTAAATATTATTACCACTGTTCATATTTTGGCTCAAGGATTAATTTGATATCCAATACTACAGTATTTACTTAGGTATCAACATTTTGACAGTTTTGTGGATTTTATTTAATTATACTGTTTTCTTAATTTACATTATTATCATAATATTCCTGCCTTAACATGATAGTCTAATTGTATTTCATAGTTTATGTGGCTTAGTCTTACTAATGTCAGTGTTTAATTCTAAAATTTGAAGTCTTTTGGAGTTTGACTGTTGGGAATCTGCCTAGGCTTAGATAGCAATTGACTATTTTTTCTTTAATTACTGAGATTACATTTTATTCTCCCCTTGTATGGGTCCTGATTGTTTTAATAGATGATTCTGTTTATTTGCTCAATGTTTGTGTCTGTTCTAGTATTTGTGTGTGATTTTATTGGTTTCATATGTTAATTTGTATACTGTCATAACTGCCTTTTAGTGTCATTGTATCTGACTGTATTTATTTTGTTTCTTGTTTATTGCATCATATAACATAGCATCTTATGGTTTTAACAATTCCCATAGATATAATTTTTATTCATTAAAACATAATTCTCTTGAAACATAAATCTTACTCATTAAAACATAATTATTTACCTTTTATTATCCACTCATACTCTTCAGTGGGTAATAATTATTTTATAGTATCATTAAAAGAAAACAAACATATAAACCTTAATTAATTATTTTGATTATTTAGAAATCCTTATTACTAAGCTTATCCGACACTGTTTTATTAACTAATGGTACCTAATACCATTTCACTATGTCTTATTAACTCTTATCATGATTATTCATTGTTTTTATCCCTTAATATTACTGACATTTTCTATATGGTGAATTGACACACTGATAGTCTATCTTTCTTACTTTCCTAATAATCTTAATAGTCACTTGTTACATTAATTGACACACATTTAAAACCATGATAATCAGTTATCACTAAAGCTAACTTAATTTTAACACTATTAGTTTATTTAGTTACATTTTGGGTGTCCACTCACATTGGCCTCTCAACTATCACAGTCCTTCCTGCGTTCGACCATTATCAGATCTCACTTATTTATAACTTATAACCTAGTTTATGCACTTATAAACTTTGATTACGGTTTTATCCGTGTTTATCACTTTTTAATGGGGTTTATTCTCACTTCGGGGTATTAACACTAATACTTTGCACTCAATCTTGTTTTAGGGTTACTGGTGAGTAAAGATTAGTGTATTGCTTATTCAAAACTCTCTTTCTTACATTTATTTTAAAATGTTCATCCTCCTTACAATTTATAATCTCTCACTCTGTGTGGTTTGACTATACATGATATGTTTGTGTCGTGCTAATGTGATTTGTCCTAGTTTACTCTATTTGTTTGGGTTAGTGTACCCTTCTATATCTCAAGTCCTTAACAATTAATATTTTTAACTTGTCTGTCTTTACATTTATTATTATCATATACAATTTTCATTAGTTAGTCTTTTTCATTGGTTTAACATTAGTTTTGTATTCTTTCTGGGCTCACTTTATTTTGCCATCGTTTACATGTCACTTCCTTGGTGTTGTGGCTGATTATACTTTCACACTTCCATGCTAATTCTCTGTTCATGATTATTCTTATTATTACTACACTCTTGTGGTAGTGTGGTGGCTAGTTCTAGTTCACTTACAGTTGTCATTATTTATATTATTCTTAGTTTATGGGGCTGGTTCTACTCTCTCACTTACCATCTATTGGGCTACTCAGGTTAAATCGCCATGTATTACGGTACTTAACATTTGGTTTGTTTGTTTGTTACTTCTTTATTATTAGAGGTTATTGTTCTGACTACCTGGATATGTCTGATCGTGTTATTATTTTGAGTTACCCATTCCTTTAATCTCTGATTCATCCCTTTTTTATTTTAGTGTTAATGATTAAACAATTTATCTTGTCATGTTTTCTTCATTATTGTTAGGTGAAGATATGTACCATTACAATATACACAAGCTTATATATCTTTTATCATATCTGTCGTGTGTGTGTGTGTTACCTCTATTTAATTTGTTAAGTGAGTGAGTTACTGAACAGTGTACTTCTGCAGACTTAAGAAAATTATATTAAATATCAAACAATACTCGAATTCATTTATCTTCATTCTTTTTTACACATTCCTATAATATTTTATAGGAATTAATAACTTATTTTTATTTATTTATTTTTATATAAGCTCTGAACAGTCTTTCTTTGTAATCAGATTCTTTGCTCTTTTCAGAAGTATTCATTTGAATAATTCTGTTTCTTGTTCATACCATAATTCTGTTTCTTGTTGCTTCAAGCCCATAGCAGCCTGTGGCATAAGTATATTTTCAGTGTTAATCATGACGAACATATTTTAATTAATGAATTAAATCCTTAAATTCGTAGTGACCATCAATCAATGAATTTTTCGGTGAAGGGTTTGTGAGGATCGGTAAAAAATATAACACATATTTTAACTTATTTATGTCGACATTTCAACAGTGTTTATTGTCATCATCAGGACCTGTGTATGAATACAAAAGAAATGCCAAACACAACAGAACAATTATGTGAGTTAACGTGTTTGTGTATGTGAGTGTGCGTGCATGTGTGTGCGCAATAATGCATACATACACACACACACACACTCTCTCTCTCTCTCTCTCTCTCTCTCTCTCTCTCTCTCTCTCTCTCTCTCTCTCTCTCTCTCTCTCTCTCTCTCTCTCTCTCTCTCATACACAAACATATTCACTCAAACAATTGTTCTGTTGTGTTTTTGACATTTCTTTTGTATTCATACACAGGTCCTGATGATGACAATTAACATTGTCGAAACGTCGACACAAATAAGTTAAAATTTGTGTTATATTTTTGATAAATCGTAACAAACCCTTCACTGAAAAATTTATTAATGAATGTTAGGTGTAAATGGGTTTATGATATACAGCTTATTATAAGAGGAAACAGCTTAAATTATTTGCGTAAGACAAAGAATGAATACAAGGTAACAGAGTTTTCATTTGGACAACTGATGTTTCTGATGACTGGTACAAAATTTTCATGAAATTAAGTCTCTCCAAGAATGAATTGTGGGACTGTTTGCGTGTATATAAATAATTTATGTTGTCCACATTTTAACTCTAGTTTCTGTCATTTCTTGAGGTTAATCACAGTTATCATAAAATAAATATTAATACATTCCTTCTGCAAATATAAAATTGTTTTGCTTGACACACTTTCACTGAGTTCTGCCTCCAACATAAGAAACTCGACATATTGCAAAATTCAAAATATTTTCTTCTTTTTCTTATATTCTACTCTTTTCCCATTTACATCTTACAGTACTGGTACTGGGTCCTCTGTCCTCTGTGTTAATTAAATCAGTATATTCCTATTACACTAAAAACTCATTTATTCGAATCGCATTTATCCGAAAATCTGGTTTATCCAAAACAAATCTAAGTAAGTTTTAAAAATACACAAAAGCATTTTCCTGTCTGTCGCTATATATCTGTATTTAATAGCGTAGACAAGCGATTCCACATGATATAAAGTAGAAAGTAAACAATCAGAACTGATTTGGATAAGGGGTACTCCGACTTATCGATTTGTTCAGATTTGAAGCAAACGAGCTTCAAAGCTTAGGCAACAAACTATGATTGATACTGTTCAAACAAGCAATAGGACTGTTCCAGTACTATAGAAACTATAATTTACAGTGCGGTGCCGTTTTATAGTTTACTGTGTCATGTTCACTGTAAGTAACTTTCAAATTACTTACAGTAATTACAGTTCAATTCAGGTCGTTGTTTAAGACCTGAAGATGTCAGTAATGACGAAAAGCTTTGTCTAAATAATAAAAACAATTATAGCAGTTTAGCAATTTTATAAAAGAAAAGTAAGGATGGCTGCTAATTTAAACAATACGAAGAAAAAAAAAAAAACTTTCAAATTATTATTATTATTATTATTATTATTAAATAAAGTTACTGTACTTACATGTGTATTATTATTTAAATAGAAGTTTCGGTTTATCCGAAACGGGCGCGGTCCCATCAAATTCGGATAAACGAGTTTTTACTGTATATTAAAACCGTGTAAAATCTGAGTTTGTATTTCTTGACTATGATAACTACAGACAAGATAAAATAAACTCTTTATGTTTTCTGTGGGTGCAAAAACATGTTAATGAGAGAAAGAAAAAGAGAGAGACAGAGCCTGCGTGCGCGTGTGTGCGTGCATGTGCATGTGCACGTGTGTGTGAGAGATAGAGAGAGAGAGTAGATAAGATAAGATAAGATAAATGATGATCTGTAGTTCTCTCAGCATGGTCAAGTGCATTTGCTTTGATTGCAGTCTACTGGCATTAAACTCACTATATAATCTGTTGGCAATGACTGTTGTGTGTCCATTGACATGTAATAAATTTCCAAACATAGATTATTCCAACATGAGAGGGCTGTGTTGTCTGAAAATAGATCGTAACAAAAATACTAAGTCTCATTTAACAGTTAAATAGTTTTATCAACTCATCAAAGACAAATAATTCTAATAAAGACAAATACCTTCCCATATACATAACTTATATGATTATGGCGTTTATTTTATTTAAATAATATTTCCTGTGGATGTTATACCAGTAATTTGCATCATATTTACTGTCCATAACTTAATAAAGATCAAATACGTAAGAGAAAATCTATTAGAGAAAAATAAAGGAATATAAGAATTCTATATGGGAAAATGGGTTTTCATTATGGACACTTGAACTGTATCAGTGATTGCATGTCATTTTTGAAAATATATTTTTTACATATTTTATTAATATGCTTAGTAAGTTCCATCATTTAATTGTCAAATATTATACAATTCAAGAATATTTGGAGATTGTTAATGGTTGTTGTGTTAGCTAAATGTTTCATGTGTTAGGTGAAATTTATGGTAGAATAATCTCCCTGTAGTGTCCATAATTTATTGTCTATATAATAATTTAAAACAGAGGGATCAGTTGCCAGTCAGAAAAGTGTGCATGAAAATCCAAGACATCACAAATGATTTGTACCCCCCCCCCCTCGAGTACAAGAACTACAACTATCTCAAACTTCAACTTATCATGTGTTATGTGTTAGGATTCCATCCATTCCATTCCAGTTTACTTAACATAAGAACTGAACAAAATGACCACAGACATCACATTCTGTGAGTGGACTCTGGAGTAACTGGAACTTGACCAGTTACTCCAGACATATAAGCTTTATTTATTTGATAAAGCTTATATGTTGTTTAAAGTGTTTTGAATTTGTCTTCTAGTGGAAGTTCATTTTTTGCCAAGTTGCTTTGTTAATAAGCACATTTGGAGGACCCACAGATTGTTAAAGAGCATCCCAAAAAGTCACTATAACTTGTAAATAATTGATCCTTACTTTTTTCAAAACAAGCAAGGAGCAACGCACTTGTGAACAGCTGGAAACATCAGGTCTCATCGCCTGCATCCTGAATCAGTTTCATAACTGACTTTTTGGGCCCAGATTTGATGGTATGGATGTAACTGACATACTTAATGTGCTTTGCGCCATACTTCATGTGAAACATTGAACTTAAGAGACTGAAAAGGCCCAAAGATTTCACAAGGTTGGAACATCAACTGGCTACCAAGATCATATGATCTGACAGCTTTTGACTATTTTTGTGGGGCTACATTAAATCTCTGTTAGAGGATAACAAGTCGCAAGCAGTTAACAACTTAAAGGCCAAATTAAAGTGCATCATTGATGAAGTTAAACCCCATTTGTGCATAAATGTCCATAAAATTTGGACCACCAGTATGCATGCCACCATTAGAGCCGTGGTGGTCACTTGACCACCATTATTTTTCATCGTGCTAATTGAATTTAGTTCAAAAGGAAATTAAAAATTATTATTATAACATAAATGTATCTAGTTTTACTCAAGTTTAAAGTTCAAGTGTTCATATTGGAAAACCCTTTACTAAGAGGAAGCAGAAATAAATTGTTAAAGAGGAAATTAAAATGTGAAAACTGAAGAGACATTTTATATTTAATGAACAGACACTGTGTTACTCACAATGTGTTGGTATTCCAGTGTTTTAGCTATGATGAGATTGACCTAACCAGTATTTGGTATATTGCTGAATCTGAAAAGTTACTATTACTTGAAAATAAATTGCAAATAACTTTATTTATTATCCATAAAATATTTAAATTTCCCAAGTTCCAAAATGCTTACCTGCACGGGGTCCAGGGTCTTTCACGCGAACTCGTGACCTGTAAGTGTGGTTATGGGGTCGTATTACTTGATAAACTTGACTCTCATTGATAGCATTTAACCAACTTGTTTATTAACATCATTTTTATATAGCAACTCTCTCTCTGCTTTCTTTATCTTCCTCTCTATGAAATCATTATGGATGCTTACTTATTTTACACAAAAAGAATTAATAATTGATCAATTTACTTATCCAAATATCTATATTATAAACATTCTAAGACAATCCAGTGCTTTGCTCATCACTCTCTCCCTTTCACACTTTTCACCCCCCTGATTTAGAGCTCTTTTTATTTTTTCATATTTATTTAAATTGTATATAGTTACTTCCCTGTTATGGCCTCAGACACATGGTGGAAACACTACCGGTTTTTGTTCTTCATTCACTTTTTGTCCTAAAAATAATTTGAATTGTTTAAATTTTGATCACTTGTTGCTGTTTAACGTTTAACAGTTGTTGTAGCACTCTATACCATTTTTATTTATTGTTATTGATATATTTTACCAATTTCGGCTGGTCGGGCTACATTGTTCGGAATAGTTATTCACTAACCGCGCGCCAACACACCTGCGCGGTTTCGAGTTTAGACGCCGACTGAAGCTAACTGAGTCGTTTTCAAGATGGCCAGAATCATCCTGAGCGTGGCAACTTGCCTTCTCATTGGCTGAGTGCATTTCTTGCAAATTCTCGTTACTTATTGTAATCTCATAGCCGGCGACCAGGAACCCCATACATGATCTCACGATGTCAAAATCGGCACACGCGCGCTCGGACACATTCCGATGCTCCAGGTTTCATCGCACCTCGCCTGGTTTATTGTACAAACTGACAACTGGGTGTTTCAAAAAGTGAGCTTCGATTATTAAAACTGAGGCTCCGTGTGGGTGACTCTCCATTATTACAATTGATGAAATAATAAAAAAAAATCCCATATCTTTGTCCCGTTACATATTTATAGATAATTTGGTTATTCAGATAAGTTAGGTGATAGTGATAATCGTGATGATTGTGTAGGTGAAATCTCAGGTACAATAACATGGTTAATCATACTCTTCTTAGTTTTGTCACGCGACTGTGAATAACTGTATAGCGAAAGGAATAAAATAATTTGATTTCCACTATGTGGCAGTGCAAGTTGAGGTATATAAAATCAGTAAAATATATTTACTAGTCTCTTAACACTTTTATCTTTTTTTTTTTAAATTAAATTCTGAGTAATACATGTGTGAAAGTTTGTTTTTTTTGGGGGGGAGGGGGACATGTGTGTCATTATCTTTAGGCAGTGTATGAAAGAGGACAATATAAATTACATAAAGTAAAATGTATTTTTTTTGTAACATCACTGATTATGTGAACAGTATAGTAAGGTGAAGATTGTTGTGGGCATAATGTATTCAGCAAAGCTGAGGATTTGATGGTGAACATCAGTGAACCTTCATAGCAATTCTGTCAAGTTATTTCCTTATAATAAGGGTGTTTTGTGAATAATACCATATTATTTACCCATAAGTTTTCATCGGTGTGATAGACGTAAAAAACATGGTAATTTAGGAGTTTCTTGTTTACAAAGAATAATCATACTTGGTACTCATGAAAGGATTAATGTTATAAGAGGAATATATTGTTTATGTGTCATTAATAAATCTCATACCCTTTGTTAACAAAAAGAGTGTGGGTTAAATTTTTATCACAGTATTTGTATCCAAACTAGTTTATTTGTACAGGTCATAAGGAAACGAAGGAAAATTTTTCCTGATCTTGTCTGAAACAATATGCCTCTTAACTTCTAAAGGTCAGCTAGCTTAAAAATTTTATTAAACAAATTATTGAATAATTTTATTATTAGTTTGTAAATTACTTGTTAGAAACACTGTATTGAAATTGTTGTTTCTAATTTCTGACTATAAAGGGGGACTATGCGTAAAGTTAAAATGTTTATAATGGAAAACCTTTTACTAAGAGGAAGCAAGAAAGAAATTGTTAAAGAATAAAATAAAGTGTGAAAACTGAAGAAAAAACGTCAGACTATGTTTACTAATTTAGGACTATATAGAGGGGTCAGTAGATAGCACCACTGTCCAAAGCATATTAGGTAGTATACTGTCCATTTTATACGATTAAGTAGAGTATTTTATAGATCCAAAAGTTCATATACAAGTATATTACATTAATATAATAATAAAGGAAGGACTCTTTGATAAAATTTTGAAATATTTAAACATAAAATAAATGACAAATGAATACCTGAACAAATCCAAATTAATACCAAAAACAATAGTATTTTCAAAATTACTAATTTAATACAATTATAAATATTTATATTATATGTCTATATTCATTTATATAATATATTTGTATATACATATAAAACATATATAAAGTCTTAAACACCTATTTGATTTCAAAATTCATTAGTTAGTTTTGTATATTCTGTAGATAACAGTTAAAAATACTGTTTCAACATTGTAAAAAATATATACAAAAAATATACTCTTGTATAAAAATAACAAATATTATTTATTATTAATAATTATATTACAGTAATATTTTTGAAAAGGTTTTGTAGAGTTTCTTGGGTGAGACTCATGTCTCAATTATTGGTTAAAAACAGGACCATTTCAGTCATAACATTTGGGTACAATCCTGTGTGGCTCTTTTGTCAGTTCAAAAGTGTGTTATGAATCTCCTAAATCTCCACTGGTCTCCTAAACAGAACAGGAGCCAGTGGTTGAGATATCTTCTGTACTGAAACAAACGCTGGGGACCAGTGATTGGGGGCAAATCAGCTCCTAACACATTGTCAGCAACTTAAGAAAAATTATGTGTTTATGTAGATAATATATGTAGATAATTCGTAGTTTGTATTATGTATGTATCAGTTTTAATGTTCAGTTTGCAAGATGCTTGTACATGTGGTAAAATGTTAACATAGATGTTGAATAATTTTTTTTTTCACCAGTGTTAACAGAATAATGTATATGGGTGCATATATTTTTTGTAATACTAACATCAGGGCATTTGTTTTTTAGTGTGCTAACATGTATCATCAACAGTTTTATTGATCGTCACGTGGAAGTGTTCAAGGTACAGTATGTTTTGAGAATTTTATAAAATTTTCCGTGTTTTATTGTGTGTGTGTGTGTGTGTGTGTGTGTGTGTGTGTGTGTGTGTGTGTGTGTGTGTGTGTGTGTGTGTGTGTGTGTGTGTGTGTGTGTGTGTGTGTGTGTGTGTGTGTGTGTGTGTGTGTGTGTGTGTGTGTGTGTGTGAACCATTTATTTGCAAAGTTATGCACATAATGTTAACAATGTTAACACCTACTCAACTCCAGATCTTTGTTAACTTTATGCGAACAGGTGTTGGATCCAAGAATAAAATTGCTGATATCTACATTTCTGTAAATCCATTATTTTTTCTAGAATGTTGATCCAGATGGTCAGAAAGTCATAAAGAAAAAAATCTATTTATTTTGGAGGAATTAAGATAAAAAAATTTTGTTTTTATGTATACATTACTCTGAACATCATTAGAAAAATTTATCATGCTTTGAAAGAGCATTGCATTTTCCATAAATATGCTCATTTGCTGACTTGTTCATCTTTTTTTAAGTAGCAGCTTCATTTAATAATTCATGAACTCCAGATTTCTGAGGAGTTGCGAAACACACTACTACAGGGCACTGGCCAAGATATAAAAAAGTCCAGTTTTTTAATGAGATGATATTTTAAAACCAATAAAATGCCTCTTTTATTATATTGAAGATAATATTATCTTTCCTTTGAAAAGGAATATCCCCTTTGTTAGCTTCTATACCATCATTTAAAACTATATATACATTTGACATGTGTCAGATGTATTTTTGAAATATATTCAGCAGTATAAGATCAAAATAAAGAACATTTTTTTAAGAAACAAATACAATGTCCCCTCCCCCACATTTAACTTCTCTAGCTGATGAGGCCATTTGGGTTGGCATGGAAAACAATCCACCTCAAGATGGATTGGAATCCACGCTATCCTGCTGTTTCAACATATCCTGTATGTTTCAACCTTTGTTTGCATAGTACAAACAGCATTTTAATAACTTGTTTCTTTTTTTTTTTTATCGGCCATCTAAGGACCACATCCCAATTTCAATTCTTTGTTCTTTTCTTTTTCTCCAATATTCTTTCCTCTTTTCACTGTGTCTCTTCTTCCTGTCTTCAGTCCACTTAGAACCTGCGTTTTTCTCTCTCCTACCCTGGACTCCTTACATTTTTAGCACTTTTGCCCAAAAAACTTCTCTTTCGATTGCTTCTTCTGCGTGTATATTATTTTTTTTCTAAATCCTCTTGGACTTCTTTAATCCAACTTGATGTTGACTTCTTCCCCCACAGATATTTGAAGATCTGCTTTGTTAACCTGTTGTCGTCCATTCTATATAAATGTCCAAAAAATAATAGTCTTCTCTTTCTCATTGTTTCTGTTATATTTTCTGTACTTGTTTCTTTATTATTTGTAATCTAAATTAACAGATTTTACAAATTTCCAATCTATATTTAAAATGTGGCTGTTTAAACTGTGATGATCAACTTTTTTGAGAGAAAAAAATATTTTGTAGCTATAAGATTCCTTTTTAAAAACTTGTTTTATGTATGAAATTAGTTGAGTATGCAATTGAACAGGATTAACATTCACTGTTTTTATAGATAGAGTTTCAGTTCACTAAACAAAAATTAAATAAAATGATTTTGTGTGGCACAGTGGTGTCTTTGGAAACTCATGTTCACAATGGGTGTGCTGTGGTCATGGCATTGAGACAAGGCCGTGACTTGGTCTGCCTGCCCACCACTGTTTGTTCTGGGGACAAATAATGCAATGCTCTTATCTGACATTCCTGGGCTGGGTAAGTAATAGGGGCCTACTTACACACACATAACCGATATTTACATTGTTATTTTATGATTTTATATATTACTGGATTGAAAAGTAATGACATAGGCCATTAGCTCTCAGTAGTCTACAGTATCTTTGAATATACAGTACAAATGTATATACAACATTATTTTTAACAATTAATTTAATAAAAATAATGCGGGTTTTTCGATCATAAAATTTGATGTTTTTTTGCTACTAATTTAATTTCTACAAACTCTTGATTCAGCAGATGGTTAAGTAAGTATTTTGCCTGTTTCTGACTGTTTAGATTAGCTTTATAAAATGATTAACAGTTATATTTTACACGTGACTTCAGCTATTTTTCGTTTTTTTTTTAAGATTTTGGTATGACTTCTGCCACATACTACTGTGTCATTTTGCTATTCAATGACAGAAACTGTACATTGTGACATCAATCTCAAATGACTAGTATGATAATGAAGTACATAATTATTTATTTAATTTGGTTTAGTCTAGAAATGTTAACAATTCGTAAACATTAGTTGATAAATTGTTGTAAACGGTTAGTCAGTAACGGAATGCTTAGTACTGTACTTTAAAAGTTATAGTATTCACTCTTAAATTTTAGAAATGTTTACCACAGATTCTTTAAAGAAACCCTGTAGTGAGAATGACAATTGATTATCTACCTAAGTGATACAAAATTTACTGGAAAGTAAATATAACAACAGATAGTCTGTATTGTGAGTTACAAGCTTTGCTCAGCAAAACAGATTCTGTTTACTATGATTAACAAGCTAGATATCCTGGTATCTATGATCAGAACAGCTGTTGCAGTCTCTTATGTGAATCTTTTTTAAGCCATGACATAAGTCCTCCCCTAAAAGTAGTCAAAAGCAGTTAAATATGGATTTCTCAGTAATAATTACACAACACTTTATGCCAACTTTTGCAATCATGATTCATTACCTGTGGCAGAATTTTGCAATATTGGCGTGCAAAAAAAGGTGGCACATACGAGCAGGTGTTAAATTTATACAGTTGTAATGCACACATGTTGTATACTATTGTTTATGTATAGGCACAATTATATTTTTGTTTACGATTCCTCTTGTGATTTTTTTCATTCACTTACTAAAGCTAAGTGACACTTATTTCAGAAATGTTTGACACTTGTGTCTAAGCATCAATTAAAGTAAGTAAGTAAAATTTGAAATAATCTATGCATATGGTCAAGAACATTTACCAGTGTTCTAATTGACAATGACATTTTACATTTTTATAGTTTCAGCATTATTTCTTGTTTAAACAATTTATTGAGTACAGTTGGATGATTTCAATCAAAGTTAAGACTGGCATTTTAAAGATAATGTAATTTCTGTATTTAAATGTAAATTTAGTTATCAATTCTAGTGCCTCCTCTGATATTTACATTTTAATGTAGGTACAAGTTATATTTTTTTATTGTATAATTTATTCATTTTAAAGGATATAAATAATTCTTCTACAAGCTTATTTTTTTATGGCTTGTATAGTATCTTCTGTGATTAGTTGTACTAACTGTACAATTAGGAGTGAAAAATGGTATATTTCCAGCTCTGTTTACTGTTCCATTTATTTGTATTTATATAAAATTCATACTATTAGGATACATTTTCATATTCAGAAGTAAGTTCTATACAAATTCAGTGGATATTTCGAAATACAGTCCTTAGTATGTGGCCAAGAAACGTTATATATTTTTGAAATAAGACACAGTCCATTAAAAGTCCATGAAGCCTGTACGATTTCAATCCTTTAGTAAAAACAAGAATACGTTAACATAGCCCTGTTACAGTTTGTGGTTTTTAACATTTGTATAATGGCCCCATTGATATTGTCTGTAATAAAAGCTGAAAATTGAAAATATATAAAAGTTATAGGACACCAAAGCAAAATTCTGTCACCTCACAAGTAAGCTGGTATCTGACTCAAGAATGTTGAAACCAAAATTATCATTGATAATCCTGGTATTTTAATTGTTTTTCCATTCAGTAATGTTAGTTTCAGTTACAAAATTAGTTGGAAATTAATTTGACAAATTAATTAGTTTGGAAATTAATTATTGAACACACACCAAAGCACAATTTGAAGGGTCAGACAACACTATCCAACATAACATCCAACTACGCACGTCACATGATAAATGAAAATCATAAATATATGAGCTTTAATTACAACTTGAAACCCATATATTTTTGTAATAAAGGCACTTACATGAACGCCTTGGAATAATTCGAGATATATAGAGCATACAATGACGTACACAGTTGTGACTTCATGCTAAATGATCATTTAAATTTCAAATCAAATCCGCTCTACGATACTGCAATAAACCTGCTTACACAATAGCTATTACAGACAGTCTGATCGGTCCAACTCGAGTGCGCATTCATGTAACACAGATATGTGTGGAATTGTTTTCAATATTTGCAATTTTAATATTTAACAACGTCACTTTGAGTGATTTTTTTTATTTCTGAAGATGAAACATATGTTTTGAAACACGTAAATCAATCGAACGCAACACGAAGTCACACAATGGAAGAAATACAGTAAATATTATACAGATTTTGTCAATAAGTGACTTGGATACCAATTCAAACATGTTTTACAAATTAATTTGAATTAATAAAATTTTGGTCCCAAAATAATTTTTTTAGTATACTGAAAACTTAGTACAATATGTGAGGAAAATGTCATTCCCACATTATTTATTGTTAACATTAATAACAATCATATTTCTAGCTTAATTATTAGACATTTAATTAACTGTTTTCATTGTTTCTCTAATTTATGCAACAGGAATTAGTGTCAGGATTCCTATTTTTGATAGTTATAATTATTATTTCAAATAGTTCAAATTTTTGAAAGGCCTGATAAGCATTTTTGTGAAATAAAACAAAAGAATAGTAAACATACTTGATAGTAGTTCTGCAACACTCTGTACATTTTATTATTATGATATACTGCAGATATTAAAATGAGATTGTAGCATATCCTAAATGGTGTTTGTGTGAATTAGGTTCAGTGGAATCTAAAGACAAAGGATCACCTACACGCCGTCAAAGCAATGCAGCCCTCAGTCTTGAAAGTTTGTCAAGCGACTCATTGGATGGTTTTAAGACGGCCCGTTCTGGCAGAGTCACTCCACCAGCCACAACCATACCAAGATTCCGAAAATATTGTATAGAAGATTTTCAGTTCTTGAAAGTCCTTGGGAAAGGCAGTTTTGGAAAGGTGCGTTTAAGGGTTCAGTGAAATATTTCTTGTCACACGATTTTTATAATTATAAGTAAACAAGTGCTAAATTTCTGTATAATTCACAAATTTAATAATACATTCTAGTATTATTAAACAAAAATTATTAAAAATTTATTATTCATAGATTTTTATTGTTTTGCAAGAAGGTATATTTCATGGATATTTTATAAATTTATGAAGTAGGTTTTAATTAGAAAGTTTTAATTTATTGTTTTCTTTTTGAACAGCATACAAATATTATTTCTTGAAAATAGTCAAAAATGGTATTTCAAAATAGAATAAATGTATATTTCAAATGAACAGTCCTATAAAATATTTAAATACCAGTAAAACCAATTCTGTTTTACAAGGATAATTTTTTTTTTTTTGAACGACAAAAATGTTTGTTTTTTACAAAAGTTTTTTATAATAGTTTAAAATATTTAAAAAATTGTTTATTCCAGCTAATATCAGTATATGTTCTACAAATTTCAAAACTTTGTGTTGAAAGGTAATCATAAAAAGTACTGTAAATAAAGTAAAATATTTTAAATTCTTAAAAGATAAATGACCTGGCTGTATGATCAGTAGGTAATCTTGTTGTTAGACACCTCAGTTTAAAATACCTTTATCATTTCAATATCATCTCTACATTTACTTGGACATTTTCCTGACAGGCATATGCTATAAAGGTGGTTTGACTTATATTAATCTTATGTGAATAAAATACAGTAGAACCCTTTTTAACCAAACTAAAGGAGGCAGAGCCATTTCGGATAACCCATTTTTTCGAACAATCCACGGAGTCTATTTCAATTTATTAAGGCATAAAAGACACAAAAATATCAGTAAATACATATTAAATTATAAAAGTTCAAATTATAAACATGCAATACATTATAATCTATGTAGACAGTTACATAGTTTTACTTAAAAAATAACATAATTTTTTTCACAGTGTTTGGACACTGCAATGTCACACCATCTCTTTAAAAGTAAGATGTTGCTTGCTCAGCCTGCTTCACAACACGTAAAGCTACCTGTAGAAATAAAGCTACTATGTTGAATCTGTCATGCATTAATAAGACAGTACAAGTAATTGATTAATAAATATAATAAAATACTCTTAAGGCTAAGGCTTTAAATATGTCGTCTGATGTCATGAGTACTGTGTTGTGTCCTTCAGGCTCTGATCTCATTACAGATTCGACAAGTTCTTGGTCAATTCGTTTAGCCATTTCTATCAAGTTTTTGTATTTTCCCTCTTCTTCAAACTCAAGTCCATCATACAATTTGTTTCATGCCTTATTTAAAGTGGAATCTTCTCCCAACTCTGTGTGTACCAGTAAATTACATGTTTCATGTTGATTGGTTTCACTGAGTCTGGTGTGTTTTTATTGTGATTCTTAGACTCTTCCAAAATGTATCTTAAAATAAATCCTCAATAATCACACTTGAATGATTCCAGCACATCCTGATCCATAGGTTGAATTAAACGTGTGACATTTCCTGATAAAAACTTTACAACCACTTTTTAATTCACTTGGATGTGTAGGTGCATTTTTTCTGGTCAGAATAACTTTCCTGGGAAGTTTCTTTGATCCAGTGTGTTTTTCTGCACTTGGAACGAAGTTATTACAAAACTACTGTTTAAAAAGATTAAACGTAATGACCAGCATTCTGGACCAGCATTAATCTTCCAGCATTAATTTTTTTCATTTGTTGTAATTTTTCTTCTGACATCGTTTCGGTTAACCCGGTTTTCGGATAAGTCGAGTTCAGTTAAACAGGATTTTATTGTATAAAAGAAGTACCACATTGACATATTACAGTAATTAAAGTATGGAAAATAATAATACCAAGTAAATGAACTTCTGTTTCATTACACATACACACAGGTACACTTGTCAGCCAGGAAGTTATGTTCATTTTGTATGGATTTTATACTACTATATGAATGATTGTGACTTGCAGTGATATTTAGGTTGAGATTTCATCCAAATCCAAGACAGCACAAACAGTCACAGGCTGTATTGAACACCACCTAATTGTGTCTTACATTATGTTTGCTCACCCTTATTCTCAGCACTAGATACAGCTGTTTACATGGTGGATGTTAAATTATGGAATGCAGAAGCCAGACAGTAGCCAGGCTTATACAGATTCCGATTGAATTCTACTGTCAGTCACATCTCTGTGTTCAATTTTTCAGACATGTACAGACTTGTTTCTGGGTAATCATGGTGTGTGATAAGCATGTTACTTTAACTTTATGACCAATGATATGACAACTTTTTTGTCACATTTTATTTAACAAATGTGTGAATATGTCATTTGGAATGTTATGTATATTTAATTAAACTAACATAGGTAACCTTTGAATTTATGAGGGTTTGTGTATAACTGAGGACACCTCGATGGGAGCACCCCTCCCCAGCCCATCAATAGAAAATAGAAAGGTGTGGAGTTCAATAGCTGGATGTTACAAACATTAACTGTTGCTTTATAATACCCTTGTGCTTATATTTAGCAATGTGGAACACAGAATAAAAAAAAGCATTGCAGTATTTTTCATATAAATTTGTGAAAATTTTTCACATTAGATCATCAAAAATTTGTCATCAAGCACACGCACATTAAAACTAACAAAACTTTAAACGAAAAAAATGGTTAATCAGTAAAACATTTTAATAAAAATAAATTAAAGAACTTACCACATTAACACTATTTATTTTCATAAAGTGCACACAAAAAGTCAAGTTTCCCCTTTGGAGAGAAAGGTGTTCACAGGTTCTGGGCAACAAGCTCGACAGTCTATTGGGAGAAGACGTAGTGTGGTTCAGTAGACAGCTTGTACTATTTTATAATACAATACTTTGAAGCAGGTACAATGCGGGTGCGTTCCTTTGTTCAAAAGAAAATAAAATTACAAATTAGTTCGCGGTTGCGTCAAACCTTTCAATGGGTGCAGAGTTTCCAACTGCTGAATTAAACTACAACAGTTAAACTCATGTTCTATGGTATCCAAGTCACGATTCAATACAGATTAAAATTAATTTACCTTTTTTCATCCGTCGTGTGACTTCTTATTGTATTTAATTAAATAACGCATTTCGAGGCTCAAGGCCTCATCTTCAGATTTCAGTCCCGTGTGGACGTCGTTAACACATTAAAACTAAACTACTAAACATTAAAATAAAACACACTACACAAGTTAACCGATGTCTGGGTGCGCACCCTTTGCCGGCTCACGACGCACTGCCTGCAACTCCTCTACGGTCTCATCACAACGCCCCACCATCGATTGCTGTCTATTCCTGCTTAATATGAATTTGTCCACAACCATATTGTATAGCTGATGTGATTTAAAATTCAGCTGGTCATTTAGCATGTTACTAGGATTGCACTTAAACGCCCGGTATATTTCAAATTCTTCGGCTGGGTTCATGTATCGTCCCTTATTGCAGAGATGTAATGGCTTGCAGTTGGTGTCAAAGTCAGTATAATTATATGGTGCATTATGGTGCATAACCATAATTATACTGACTTTGACACCAACTGCAAGCCATTACCGTACATCTCTGCAATAAGGGACGATACATGAACGCAGCCGAAGAATTTGAAATATACCGGGCATTTAAGTGCAATCCTAGTAACATGCTAAATGACCAGCTGAATTTTAAATCACATCAGCTATATGATATGGTTGTGGACAAATTCATATTAAGCAGGAATAGACAGCAATCGATGGTGGGGCGTTGTGACGAGACCGTAGAGGAGTTGCAGGCAGTGCGTCGCGAGCCGGCAAAGGGTGCGCACCCAGACATCGGTTAACTTGTGTAGTGTGTTTTATTTTAATGTGTAGTAGTTTAGTTTTAATGTGTTAACGACGTCCACACGGGACTGAAATCTGAAGATGAGGCCTTGAGCCTCGAAACGCGTTATTTAATTAAATACAATAAGAAGTCACACGACGGATGAAAAAAGGTAAATTAATTTTAATCTGTACAACAGTTAAGTTGTAACTTGTTTAATAAGGTATGTTATGCCAACCATTACTTTTAACAGATCTAAGACAATTATTATGAACGTGACTCATAAAATACATAAATAAAATTAATTAAGTCTGGAATGTCAGACTAAGATAAATTTTCCAAATAACCAAAATAATATACAATAATATAATTTCGTTAAAAAATAACAGTAGGTATAATCATTTAAGAATAAATAATAATTCTATACTTACAATTAGAGCATTCACTTATCAGTAGTTTTTAACTAAAGCGTTTTTTAATTGTTTTATATATATCACAAATTAAAAAAAAAGAATTTTGTTTTACATTTTGTTGATTGCCACAGTACATCTTGCTGAATGGAAAAAAATAATTTTACTTGTAATTATCAAGTATCAAAATGCATATACTGATTTGTTCTGTGCTATAAAAAATAGTTTATTTATTTACTGCTTTTATATTTTGAAATAGGTGTTGTTAGCCGAACTGAAAGGTACGCAGTATTACTACGCAGTTAAATGCTTGAAGAAAGATGTTGTACTAGAGGACGATGATGTGGAATGTACTCTGATAGAACGTAAGGTCTTAGTTCTTGGCACCAAGCACCCGTACTTATGCCACTTATTCTGCACATTTCAAACAAATGTAAGTTGTTTCCCTTTATGAAATCTATAATGTATTTTCTGCGGGACATTGTGTATTGTGATTACAGGTGTCAAAAGCCTGTGACATTTATTATATTTGTCATAAACATGTAAAAACTTATTTAGTAAATGCCTTTTATTGGCAGATCTGCCTTTGCATGTCATTTGCAGTTTGTGTACATTATCAAATGAGGAATTGTGTTTTATGGGTTCTACTTTTATAGCATACTATATTTTGTGTAGTCTCAGATTATATGATTTTTAACCAATGTGTAAGTATCGTCATGAACTTCTTGTCTGTCCCATAACAACTTTTTATATGCAATTGAACCACCTCTTCCTTGAACACCTGACTGGTGTCGGTTTACCTTTTTCTTTCAGCAATCCAAGCAGTGGCAGCTGGTGGTTCCAAATTTTGGTGGTTGCGGTAGTTGGTTGAGTGGATGAGAGATCAGTTTGAAGGCATTAAACTATCATAATCACAGTTATACAAACTTATTACTATAATTTTATAACCTCGAACAACGGATAAAGTTTACCTTTAACCAATATAAACACTAAACCTGACACAAATTATAAATCAAGAAGGCTGGCCTGATTTCATGACACAAAGTTGCGCTACAGGATTACTAGTGGAGCGTTTCAGAAACTTTGCAACCACCTAGCTAACATTGGGAACATAGAGCAGTTGTGAAGAGTAGCACACATCCTCCCATATGTTTGTGTAGTAGCTCTGCACATATACTGTTGAAGTTGCATTGCAAACGGCTTACAACCACCAGCCTGTGCACCACGTTTGAATATTTGAATTGTACGTGAACTTTAGCGCGTAGGATCTAATACGCTCTCCGTTGAAATTTTATAATACTTTTGGCTGCTTAATGTTTTCGTACATTATTTTGTAGTTTAGTTATTCTATATTGGTGGTTGTGCAACGCTGCAACCATAACACCAGCTGCCACTGAATCCAATTATTTGTGTCTGACACAGTGTACGTTTTTCTTATACTATTGTTTGACAATCTATTGTACTTAGTCTTACGTAGTATTCTCTGTAATATTGCCATTATTGTTTTACTTCCATTTCTTTGGATTGTTGTTGTATCAGCAACCGAATGTTGTTAACACCTGATCGCAAAGTTTTATGACTTGTTACACTGGGAAGTGACTAGTCAGTCAACATCAAATTGAGAAAACTATGTAGGTGACATAGAGTGTGATCTTCGTGGTAGACAGGAGAAGTCGTATTAAATATTGAAAGACTTAAACAAGACAGAGAGGAATAATTTAAATTACAGTCTTACATTAAAAAAGGATGATAAAATTATTTCATTGGTTTGTGATAGGAAAAAGAAAGCATATATTAGTATGTTGTAATAAACACTAATATTGATTGTAAATTTGATCACAGTGGATGGATTACAAAATGCATTAGATGGAAATAAAAGGAAGAATGATGGAGTAAAAATATACCAGGTATGACAATTTGAATAATGAGCTTTGTAAATAAAGCTCTTTGAAATATAATGTGTTTTCTTGAATTTTACTGTTGGACATATGGGTACCATACAAATGAATGGACATCAGCAATAGTTTGCCAGTATTTACAAAAGGCAGTAAGTCCAGAACTGAAAATTATTGGTGTATCAGTTTGATTTGTTCAACATATAAAATATGTGAGAAAATTATTCAGCAACATGTGAATGTTGTATAAATATACAAAACTGAAATGGAGAATGGATTTTGAAAGGGAAGATTTTGTGTGGACTGTAAGTTTATATTACTCAGTTAATAGAAAAGTACAGTAAGTTGAACATTGCTATTTATATAGGTTTTTGTGAAATGGAATTTAATAAAGCCAACAGAAATCTTGTATTCGAGATTGTAACTCTAAGAATTACATACAAAATTATAATTATATTTATCTCTTACCTTCGGGTTTTTATTCCAAAGTCTTTCAGACGAAAACAGCTGCAGAAAGGATTACTTGGATTTGATATGTTCAATAATTACGTTAACACATGTGATACGGTCTAAAACACATACTTATTTTTATTTATCAAAAATTTGCCTTTCTTTTACGTTATTACAATCTTTCAACGATAGTACAACTGATTAAAATTATTTCTTATCTCTATTGAGTTTGATTTTGGTTATTATTATAAGTGATATTGTTAAATAATTAAAACATTGAAAATGAACCAGTGGATAACCTCTATCTTAGCACACGCACACTCATTCTGTTACATTGATCTTTAAATAAACTCCGCCCCTGATAAAACTCTATCGTACAAAGTATTGGTGTTGTATATTTTCCTTTTATAACGAATAATCACCGGTTAGTTGGCATTGGTTTTAATACGCATATTAAAAGGTTCTAGTTACCCATACGCAGCGTACTCCTAGGGTTGGTTGCGCGAACTGGTGTTGAATACTTGCTTCATCTCACGCACTCCGGTACTCGTTTAATACGTTTACTGTTTGTGTTGAAAGGCCCTTACTGTTTTATTGGTTCCACATTATACATTATGATTAAGTCGGCCAACGTAATTTTATTCGCACTAATTTTTTGCAGACTGGCCGCGCGGAACTGTTTTTGAGTTGTTTAAATAGATAGGCCCAATTAATCTAGGCCTATCTTATGCCCGAGGCCACTGGTTTTAATTTACGCACTTTACTGTCTGATGCTGGCTGTCTGTTGTGCACTCTCTAATGACACACTGCATACTGGAGACTGTGTCACAAGGCTGCTACTGGCAGTTACGCAATGCGTCTGGGCAAGTGTTTAGGCTAACTGTATGTATGTTGCATTGGGGCTCCTTACAGGTGAAAGACTGGCAATTTGGAAAGTGACTGAATTGATAATTTAAATGAATATAAAATTAAACTGGGGTAGCACACAATTCTGTACCGTTACAATACCCCCCCAATAAGAGGTTGAAGGCCGGAGCGTTCAAACTCTTATTGCCTAAACCTAAGAGGATCAGTGAGGATATGGCGCCGCAACCCCCCTGAACACTCTACTACATCATGGGTTCTTACCCCCCTAGTCTGGCGACTGCGACAGCACCCATCCGATCTTACTGGACTTCTCTGTTCGAGATCCCAACACCAAAAAACCGAACAGATACCCGTCCCAGTATCGCCTTACTTTAAAACATGTAATTAAAAATTGACAAACGGCTTTCCATCCCTCCATATCCCACATCTGATTTGTTTCCTCTTAGCCGTACTGGTTCATTGACAACGTACTGGCTCATTTTATATTATAGACCCTAAAGAATAATATTAATAAAACAATATTGGTTTACAATGATACACATAAATTCCAGTTAAATTGAATAGTATTCCCCATACAATGTTGCCCATCCAAAATAACACCTTAATTATACAAAATGACATTAACTCCGTTTATACTTAGCTACTATAATTTTTTTTTTTTTTTTTTTTTTTTTTTTTTTTTTTTTTTTTTTTTAAATATATATATACCCCCTTTTTAATCCCTTAACCCCTGATACCCGTTACATTTTAATGTGGTCTGCACGAGGCTTGGCCTTTTTCAGCCTCATCCTCGCCGTACCCCACATCTCCCTCGTGACCTGTAACTGGGTCACCGCCCATCCACACTCACTATTACCCCCCCTAGACTGTGGCGTCTAGTTGCTTTCACAAGGACTGATGCGGAAGGGGTGGACATTTTTTCTTTTATTCCACCCCCATCCTTGCTTCGGCGTTACAATAAAATTCGGTATACATATGACCTACTATTCCTTTTATATTATACACCCCTAATGGACTACCACCCCTATCCGGGTGAAAATAGACCTGTTCCAAAATTTGGTAGATTCCCCAAAAAAATAACCCCCCTACTAAGTCTAACAAGCCACCGGGTTAGCAAAATAAAACAAACCACAAGCCGGTTATATCAAGTAAAATTTATGATTTGCCACAATTAACTACTTTCACGGTCATGGTCCGGTGAGGCCATGGCCGCACTTAGGTGGGGAATCTACAGTTAAAACATAAAATATAGATTAGCATTGATACAAGTTACTTGGACAGTAATGTACACATCTTATTTTCCAGACACTATCTTGGCCCAAATATTTCCTTCAGTTTTCAATTTTAAATGAATATTTTAACCATTATTTACATCAATTGGCGTTTGCTTTATAATTCCATTTTGAATTCGAATAAAAATAAAGTTAAGTTCATTATTACAAGTTCATTATTAAAGATCATCTTTTCAATTAATTTAATTACCAAATTGATTTAATGGTGCTTAATTTACTTTAATTAATTCCATTAATCTCAAAAGTTACAGTAATTGCCTCATTATTATTTGGTCTGTAAAAAAATTTAATTTCAATTCCTCTCTATCACAATAAGATACTGATTCAGCAGACTACAACATTTTTTGTTATTGTCACCAAGCATGACTACAGACATTAGTCCCAGCATACCACACCTGTTTATATAAACACTAGTCTGCAAGACTTGTTCAGTAGGCACAGTTATAAACATTCTCAGTTTCACCACTCACATAGTCTAAACATTCTGGTTACATCATACTAACACCTGTACTTTTCAATTTTTATAAATCTTTTAGATAATATATTTATCAATGGCCATTTCTTACAATCTAAGCCAAATATTATTTTAACTCAACTTTCAGTTATTATTTCTCTTTTAATTACAGTTTCTATTTAATACCATTATTTCAATTCATTTTTATTATTATTACACTCTTTTCACACCTATAAGCCTTTTATTCTATCTGACTGGTATAATGAACTTTATACTTACAATCCACTTATTGACATGAATACAAAATACACACCACACACACACACACACCAATATCTCTGTGTACCTCTGAAACATTTAACAACAATGTTATTTCATACAAACAATTTAACATTTTATAACACATACAATTAATTTCACTACACATGTATTTACAACTCTTCAGCAATAATTATTCAGTTACATCACACTTCAATATCAAAATCAGCTAGGTCATTATCATATATTGACATATTTAAATTGTTCGTTTATGAATTTCAACCTCCATCGTCAAAAATTATTCGGGGTTTCAAATAACAATTTTCAATTTTATTTACATTCCGTATACGGTTACCTTGTGTGTAGTAACCATAAAATTTCTGTTTATTCATTTTACCATAATAATCGTATACCAGGTCAACATTGGGTACATCGGTTAAGTCTCCATCAGTAATATTCATTATCAAGTCAGTTATTTTTTCATCATAAGGTAAATTATTATTGTTTGAACATGTATCATCAAAATAATCTTCACTCTCTATTTTAACAGGTAAGTATTTCGTCTCTACCATCTCTTTCAACTCATTATAATCTCTCATTAGTTTATATAATTCTATCTCTTTGTCAACACATAATTCTCCATTTAAATCTCTCTCATCATAATGCCATATCACACTTTCTCTCTCATTCCATGCAGAGGGTACAAAATTATTCAACAAAAATAAGCAACTCAAATCTTTCACTAATAAGGGTCTCTTGCCCTCCAATACTAACAATTTTGAACACTCTGGTTCATCACAAATAAGGGGAAACTTTACCCTCTGCTCTACACATTCATCTACTCCCCCCTTCCATTCTTTTTCCAATTCAACAACACTAATTATTACTTCATTACAACTTATCATTTTCTCACTCTCACTTACTGTTTCACTATCTATTTTCAGCATATCACTCTCTGATACCACATTCTTAATTATATCATCATTATTTCTCTCACTTGTTACTTTTTTATTGTCATTATTACTATTACTTTTATTCTGTTCTCCTATTGACTCTATTATTTGTTCTTTAAATGTATTGAAACATTCATTCGTCTCATTTAAACGTTTCTTAATATTGTCTTCTAACTTGACACTCTGTTGTTTCATATCATATAAACGCTTATCAAATTTTTGGTCAATATTATTTATTAACTCATGGAACTTAACATCACTTACATCAAAACGACTATTTATAATATCAAATTTACTATTCTGTACATTGACTTTTATCTCTAATTCATTATTCTGATTTTTTTTTAATACATTGAATTTAGCGTCCAAATCACTCTTCTGTTCTTTGAAAAGCAGTTGCATCATTTTTATCATATCATTATCCTCAGATTGTTTATTTTGATTCATTACGGGTGGGGTTACCTGAATCCCCGAGTCATCTATTTCATCTGACTTACTTGATTCTCTATTTTGAACTGGGATTGGGGTCGAATGGACCTCCAACCCACTCATGACCGTTGATTCGGTCAAACTATTATTTTCCATTTTTATTTATTATTTTTATATATATAAATATGCCTAATTTTATTTCTACAATTTACAACCTCGCCCCACTCCCAAATAACCCGTTCTGCAGCTTAATTAGGTCTGGCGAATATGGGTTATTAACCCCATACTCGCGTCCCTGTTCGGGCGCCAAATGTAACTCTAAGAATTACATACAAAATTATAATTATATTTATCTCTTACCTTCGGGTTTTTATTCCAAAGTCTTTCAGACGAAAACAGCTGCAGAAAGTATTACTTGGATTTGATATGTTCAATAATTACGTTAACACATGTGATACGGTCTAAAACACATACTTATTTTTATTTATCAAAAATTTGCCTTTCTTTTACGTTATTACAATCTTTCAACGATAGTACAACTGATTAAAATTATTTCTTATCTCTATTGAGTTTGATTTTGGTTATTATTATAAGTGATATTGTTAAATAATTAAAACATTGAAAATGAACCAGTGGATAACCTCTATCTTAGCACACGCACACTCATTCTGTTACATTGATCTTTAAATAAACTCCGCCCCTGAGAAAACTCTATCGTACAAAGTATTGGTGTTGTATATTTTCCTTTTATAACGAATAATCACCGGTTAGTTGGCATTGGTTTTAATATGCATATTAAAAGGTTCTAGTTACCCATACGCAGCGTACTCCTAGGGTTGGTTGCGCGAACTGGTGTTGAATACTTGCTTCGATCTCACGCACTCCGGTACTCGTTTAATACGTTTACTGTTTGTGTTGAAAGGCCCTTACTGTTTTATTGGTTCCACATTATACATTATGATTAAGTCGGCCAACGTAATTTTATTCGCACTAATTTTTTGCAGACTGGCCGCGCGGAACTGTTTTTGAGTTGTTTAAATAGATAGGCCCAATTAATCTAGGCCTATCTTATGCCCGAGGCCACTGGTTTTAATTTACGCACTTTACTGTCTGATGCTGGCTGTCTGTTGTGCACTCTCTAATGACACACTGCATACTGGAGACTGTGTCACAAGGCTGCTGCTGGCGGGTACGCAATGCGTCTGGGCAAGTGTTTAGGCTAACTGTATGTATGTTGCATTGGGGCTCCTTACAGGTGAAAGACTGGCAATTTGGAAAGTGACTGAATTGATAATTTAAATGAATATAAAATTAAACTGGGGTAGCACACAATTCTGTACCGTTACAAGATATGTTGAGAAAGGGATACAGGGGGTTTTCCAAAGTAGGTATTATAATAACTGCATTGGGATAGTGAAGAGAAAGGAACATTCTAAAACAACTGTGGACATAAGTAAGGGTTCCCCATTGTGACCAGCTATCTTTATATGTAAATTATGTCATTGATCGTATGTATGGCAGGAGAATTTAACAACAAATTATTTGAGTGACTAAGTGACTAAGCACAATGCTTTTAGCTGACAATCACCTTATTTTTATTGATGCAATAGATGTTTTACAGCAAAGATTGTTTACACTCTTAAAAATTGTATTATAATTTTAAAAATGTATCACAGTTAAACTTATGTTTGGAGGTAGCGAATCACTAAGGTCCAAATTTATAATGAATGATGCGATAGTCAGACAAGTTGTTAAGTGTGGATATTTTGGATTTTGGATGAGGTTACTTATTATGATCAGCATAGTGTAATTCATTGTGTACGTTTAAAAATTTCAGTATTTATACAGTATTGTAAGGATGTATTTTATTAATACAAGAAAGGGCAGTATGGTAGTCCTTTTTTCAAAGTTATGGTTGTCTCATTTGTGCATGGACCACCATGAAAAGGGAAGATCAAACAAAAAAGCAGAAATGAGATTCCGTAGGGTGCTAAATGCTAAATAACCTTAGCATATGGCTAGCTGTATTCTGATGAGGATGAGAAACTAAATATACTTAATCTGAGGAAACACAGAAACATACAGAAATCATCGGAAAGACCATATGGATTATATAATGTGCTCCTGAGCTCATAACTTGTTCAGGGATTGTAAACTTAGGCATGCAGTGATCAGCTGCTTTGAAATCAGTAATTGAATAAATCAAAAGTACACAAAACTACTCTACTGTGAATTTAAAAAATTAGATGGACAGTATAATAGCACAATTTCGAATAACATAGAAGATAATCCTTGCTTTTATTGACTTGATAAACTAAACTACTGTAATGCTTTTAAAACTTACATCGTGCACATGTTTTGGTGATAATAATCCAAGCACAGTTTTGTTCAAACAGCATAATTGCATTAATGTTAAGAATGGTTGGATCTAATAATTCCCTTTGTTTCATGCAATGAGAATTTCTGGGACAAGCATAACAGAAGAAAATATTTATCAGTAAGTTAATAATTTTTTAATATGAGTCATCATACATACGAGGTCAAGTTTCATTTTCATTAGATCCTTCAATGTTAAAGAAAATTCTTAAGTGTTAAGCCTATTTAAAAGAATACTGTGCCCAACATTGTGTTAGTAATTGAAATTAAATTCCTCATACTGTTCTCACACTATTTGAAAAGGGGGTTATCTTTTATCAGTAAAAGACAAAATTTGTACAAATTGAAATAGTAGGGCCATGTTTTACATGCTTCCTACTAACGTAGTTCAATTTTTAAATTCTGAAGTTATAAGGCAGTTCAATTGTAAAATATATATGCATCATATGGTTTGTAAATTTCATTTTCCAAAATAGTCTCATTTTATCTATAGTTATTTTTCATACACTTACTAATAAAAGTCTGACTGGTGAATATTACTTTGACACTGACTTTTTCACATTGTATTTGATTATAAAACAATCCACATGTTGCAACTTTTTTACAAGCAATTTTAAAGTCAAATATTTTGGCGTGTGTTTTGTGTTTGGCTATTTGGTAAACTGGAAGAATGTTCAGTTTAGAAATTGTTCACGTGTTTCATACAGAGTATACTTTGCACTTCCTTTTTAATTTTTTATATTTTGTTTAATTGTTTTCGAAGGACAAATGGCTTTCAAATTTTTAGTCATAGTAAAAGTTAATAATCAGTATATATTGTAGACATTGAATATGTATTGTTATTTTACAAATCCTAGCTTAAACACTTAACATCATTTATGTTAATGTAAATATTTATTACTAATTTATGTGTTTCTGTGTAATAAAATACAATATGAGTGACCTATAGCCAAGATACTGTAGTAATGTTCAGTAAAGTATGCTATTATTAAGTAGAGCACATGGTTATACACATTTGGCTCTTCTGTTGTGAACAGTTATAATATTAGAATAATTCCTTTATTTATATAAACCCACGCAAAAGTAAGTTTATGTTTGTGTACCCTAATATTGAGATCAAAGAAATCTAAAAAGAAATTATTGTGCTGTATGTGGACACTAGTTTTGATAAAGTGCTCTGCTTTCTAAAATGTACTATTTTTAGCCGAGAGGTTATACAGTGGCATACAGTGGCCAAACAATACCATGCCAATGTTTACATTGTCAAGCTGCATGACTGACAAGTCTAGGAAATTGATTATTAATAGTAGCTTTTATATATTAAAATCTTATTTTTAATCAGTATAATAGCCATTATAAAAAAATTGCATTATTGTAAAAAATGAATTATTTAGAACTGTCTGCATACAAACTAAATATTTCATTTAAAAGTGTTCATATTAGCTGAAATTTACATACATAACTTATACAGCATGTATATATAATATCATCTTTATTTTTCAGTCTCACTTATTCTTTGTAATGGAATATCTAAATGGAGGTGACTTGATGTTCCACATACAACAAGAAGGTAGATTCGATGAAGGCAGGGCAAGATTTTATGGTGCTGAAATTGTGTCTGGCCTCAAGTTCCTTCATAAAAAAGGCATTATTTATCGGTAAGCTCTCGTGCGTTTCATAGCTGTTAATAATTTTGTTATTTATTAACAGTTTTGCAAAATACAGTAAACTGTTAAACCAGCTATTCATCTGAATTTCTGCTAAGTGTATTGTGGCATTCATTAATTGAGTACCATGTAACTTCGCAATTAATTACAAAATTATAATTAACTGGGGTGGCTCACAATTCTGTACCGTTACAACCATAACTGGTAGATAATACAGAATGTAAGTAAATAAAAATTTGTCTGGAAAACAAGTTTGAAAAAGTAAAATTCGAGGTTTGGAAGTTATGTTATTCTCCAGCCTGTCTTGTCACGATGCACATGATGCAGTCCACATTGTACATCGTACAACCATAAAAAATAAATGTAATGTAGTTGATGATCCAGTCAAGTCCAAAAAAAAAAAAAAAAAAAAAAATTGGTGCATACTGAAGTGTAAAGTGTAAGTGTGATGTTTAGTTTGTAGTTGTGTAAACTGACCATCTGAGTTGAGCTGCCTAAATGGTATTGTACCCCAGTAATAAAGGAATAAGGTTGAACTTGACTGTGAACTGATCCATGATATCAACATAGGAAAACTGTAATAAGTCGAGGTAAAAGGGACCAAGACTACAATGAATTACAAAAAAAAAAATTACTGCACGGAATGACCGTTGAAAAAATGAGAGTTAAAAAAATTACCATATTTTCTCGCATAATTAACGCCCCCACATAATTTACACATCCCATTTCTGGGGGGTTCAAAGTGGGAAAAAAGAAATATTTGCATATTTGACGCACCCACTTTCTCGATGATTTCATCACTCAGTTCCGGGTGCGTTTCGAAATAAAGATGTCAAGTAGTAGCTTTCCTATTGCGCAACCTCTTATTTCAAACCCTCGTGCAACTTCCTGTTATTACTCACTGCGGTATTTCAGTCCGGTGAGTGAATCAGCGAAGACGTGATTAGTGACGATCTATTCCAGTCTGGTAGAAACTCATTTTACGAGTGTTTCAGGTACACGGATGTTTTGTGATCTCAAAGTCGTTCATTAATCCACAATGAGCAAGTATTCGAGTAATACTGCATCATATAAACTTGCGGTGATCGCTTACGCCGAAACACACAGGAATAGGGCAGCAGGCCGCAAATATTCTGTGTCCGAGTGTAACATGCGGTACTGGCGAAAACAGAAAATTGCCCTTCAAGAGACCAACAAGTCTCGTAAAGCATTTCGCGGTCCAAAAAGTGGCAAGTTTCCGCAAGTAGAGGGAGTATCTTCTGAAATATGTGATTTTGTTATGCAATGATGGATATGCCGTTTCTTACAAAATGCTGTATTTTAAAGGACGAGAAATAGCTGCAGCACGTGGGATCAATGTCTCGAATTTTAAGGATAGCCGAGGCTGGGTGATTAAATTTATGAAGAGAAATGGACTCTCTCTTCGAAGAAGAACATCCTTATGTCAAAGAATGCCGAATGATTTCGACCAAAAAGTCATTGATTTTCATCGCTTCGTGATTAGGAAACGGAAAGCGAAGAAATATTTGCTTTCCCAGATAGGAAACGCAGATCAGACGCCCATCAGTTTCGATATGCCACAAAGTCGAACAATCGATACGAAAGGAACATCGAGTGTTATTGTGCGCACTACTGGAAGTGAAAAACAACAGTGTACGGTAATGCTTGCTGTAACAGCTGATGGCAGAAAGCTTGCACTGTACGTTGTCCTGAAGCGAAAAACAATGCCGAAAGTAAAATTTCCATGTGGGATCTATGTTCGTGTCCAAGAAAAAGGGTGGATGGACACGTCACTCGTAGAAGACTGGATACGAACGGTTTGGGGAAATAGAGCGGAGTCTCTCCTTCGGTGCCCGGCTCTTCTCGTGTTGAACAGTTTTCGTGGCCATCTGACGGAAAACACTAAAAAATTATTGGAAACCATGAAAACCGATTTGGCTGTGATTCCTGGTGGACTGACATCAGTACTTCAACCCTTTGACATTTCGATAAATAAACCATTCAAGGACAATGTGCGAAAACTCTATCAGTGCTGGATGGCGGAAAATGTGCACGAACTTACTCCAACAGGCAAAATTCGGAAACCATCTGTGGAACTCCTTTGTGAGTGGATATTGCATGCTTGGGACATGATGTCTTCGAAGGTGATTGAAAAGAGCTTCAAAAAGACGGAATCTCGAATGCGTTAGACGGGACTGAAGATGACTTCTTATGGAGAGATGTGAGCAGTGATAGCAGCACCAATTCTTCCTGCAGTTCCAGTGGCGATGACCAACTCGGTAGCCTATAAAAGGTAAGATTATTTTTCTTCCTTTTTAGCAGGTATGTCATTATTACTTACGTCGTTAGTACTTTCGTTAATTCATATTTACGGTATTTTGCTTCAGGTTGTACTATCAGCTCGTGACGGGAAGAATATTTTCCGGTGTCCGTACTTGAAACTGTGTGTCCAACTTGCCTAATGTACTCTATTTGATTGTTCAGAAGAAAACTCAACCGTAATTTTACGCCAAATGACGATAACTTCAATGAGTTGAACTGATTTTGTGTATAATATATTTACTGTATCTTTTAAATGTCAATAAATTTCAAATGAAATTTGGGTATATCTGAAATCCTTGAATAATTTACGCACCCGAAATTTTTGCCGGTATTTTTCGTCAAAAAAGTGCGTTAATTGTGCGAGAAAATACGGTAGTACGTACAGGAAAAATAGAATGTGTATTAAATATTGTATTCTTGGATTTCGTTGTCCGTGACGTGTCTGTTACTTAACTAAATACAACTATTGCATTAACATTTGTGTTCCGAGTCGTTAATGCAATAGTTGTATTTAAATATTGTAGTTATGTAGCTTGATGCAGAAGTAACACTTTTGTGAGGAAAGAAAGGCATTGAAACATTTAAACTGTGAAGAAACTGTCAGTTTTTTACTTCAAAACAGTGTACCTAAGCATGATTTCTGTGCAGCAGTTTCTCCATTGTGTAAATAATGTATCAGTTGTTGTAGCTTCTGCCTGTTGTTCTACATAGCATGTTGCCGTATCCAATGCAGTGAATTTTAATTTTGTACCAGTGAGTTGTCATCAGTACAGTCTTTGGTAAATCTTCCTCCTCAGTTTCTTCATATTTCAAATAGTTCATCATGTTTCATATGTTCTAAAACGTCCATTCTATTAGTATTTTGCTTCTTGCAAATTTTTAATAAAACTAGACAGGGGTTATGTGGGAGTGTGCACATGTACAAACTTGTTAAAGTTACTTTATGCATAAAACCTTTTTCTTTAACAGGCATGAAGTTTTCAAAAAAAAAAAAAAAAAAAAAAAAAAAAAAAAAACATTTCATCAATTCTTTTATCTTTCCATCACTTTTTTAGTTTGTGTGCAGGTAGTGCTGATACAGTGATGTTTTTGAGTGATCTTAGGTTTAACATACTTTGATTAGCAGGCTAGTTTTAATTTATGATTTGCAGGCATAGTAGATATAACAAGGCTTACCAGTTTTTCTTTACTTTTTTTTTGGTTTAGGGTAGCTTATTCTTTATATTCATATAAAGAATATATGAATATATATGAAATATTATTCTTTATATTCAGCACATGTCCTTGACAGAAAAATTTTGTGGTTTAGCCCCAGTCACAGTTATTCATAATTATATGGTCTCACTGAGGATTTGTCAGAGAATATTTCTCAGTTTTATCTGTGTTTTGCCACCTGTTTGTTTCCACCTGTCACTTTGCCACTGCCATGCTAAGTGGCAAGTTCTTTAATTGTTTCTTCTTCATTGAGAATTTTTTTAATTTCTGCTTTCACTGTCCTGAGACCAGTGAAAGGTCTTACTTTTAGTTGTAATGTTTAAAAATAAATATTTGTCCAATATAAGATATAGTTAAAATTTTAAGTAACATGCACAGGAACATCCAAGTAACCACATTTGATGGATGTGCACAGGAGCATGCATAATACAGTGACTGTACTGATACAGTGACTCATGTGAGACAACATGAGCAGTGTCTGATGGTGGGAGAGGATGGAGCAGGGGCTGTGCTTCTGTTCAGTATTTATGTTCCTGCGCCTAATTATTAACGTTTTTTTGCCACCTTGTATTTAATGAAACCTTAATCTACTCAGACTCAAATTACTAATTAAAAAGACAGCTTTGAAACAGTTTTGTGTACACAAATTGTACAAAATTCAACCAAAGCAAACTCTGAAAAACACTGTACATTATCAGAAAGTAGATATTCATATGAACCACTATTTGTAAGTTTATATTCAAAGCAAATTATAAACAATACTACAGGGACTTGAACAAGTGAATTTGATGTTGCAGTGACTTGAAACTTGACAATATCCTGTTGGATTTTGATGGCCATGTTCGAATTGCAGATTTTGGCATGTGTAAGTTGCAGATTTATTTGGACAGAACTGCAGATACTTTCTGTGGCACACCAGACTACATGGCTCCTGAGGTAAGTTTTGTATAATAAAACATAAGTAAATTAATTTTAATGGTAAAATTGAACACACACACACACACACACACACACACACACACACACACACACACACACACACACACACACCATGTACGGCATCTGTATAGACATAATGTAGTCCTTTAAATTATTAAAATTTTTAGAGTGTGTTTCATATTGTAGTTTCAGAGTGTTTGAACGCAACTCTGATGTTATTCAGTACACACTTTATATACTGTAACTATACATCCAAAATGTCTAACACAGATTTATATATTTGACTAATACCATTTGTAATAGTTATACAATGTTAGAAAACATTTAAATTAATTAGCATGAGGGTCAATGTTTTTTAACAAGTCAAATGCTAGTAGCAATTAATTCTTCTTGAAATGGAACTGAGATTGTGTGTAACAGTGTATTGTTATTGTGTAACACTGTGTGAGTATTGTGTAACACTCTTCTCTTAGACAGCATGTCTGTATGAAGCTTTCTTTGTCTTGAACAAAAAAGTTTCAGTACCATATACTGCTGCAAAAAGAGTTTTCACATGGGAGAAAAGCTTACACATATTCCGTGGATGCACTGGTTGATATTCCAAAACTAAAAACATTGAATGAAAACTGTTTTTCAGACTAATTTTATAGTTCTTCCCTCAGGACAAACATGCATGCATCATGTTTTAATAAAAAACAGTTAGCAGCCATAAATGTAGCCTCGTTTTACAGAATTATATGTCCAACAGTAATGCATAAAATAATGCTTGGAGGTTGGGAAATAATTCACTTACATCTCACCAGTTTTGCACCTCACTGTGAGAACTCTTTTCACAGCAGTACTGTATTTTGATATTGCTAGTAATATTTTTGTATCGTTATTCAGTATTAGATTATTCATCTATTTTTTCAAAAAAACTTGTTATTTTAGTTGACTAAAATATTATCGCTATTTAGTAATAATGTACTTACATTACAATGTTGCAGACTTCTTGCATTTTAAAACACTGTACTATAGTTGGAACTTGATATGAATATAGTTTGGACTTAATAATACCAAATTTGTTCACGTATGACTTCCACTTTTTTTACTTAAAACCAATCAAACTTTAACGATCTGTATAACAATTTTTCTGTAAGGTAGTAAACACATTAAATTAAAATCCAGTAAGTAAATAAAGCACAGCAAACATACCAGGATCCTGAGTTAAATCTGGTTGCCTCTATTAGATGGTCTAAAATGTAAACATTTTAGATGTCGTATTGGTATTAATAACTCTGGATTTGTAGGTTTATTATTCATAAGAAAATTTATAACATTGATGTCAAAAATGTTAGTATTTGTCCTTTCATTATTTGAGCATCGTAACAAATGTATCCATTATTGTGTTGCTCTATGTATAGGTGAATGCAGGGCCGCATTTAGGATTTAGGCACCCCTAGGCACTTCAAGGGCCAGCGCCCCCCACTCCCAATTAATTGTCATTGTCAATATTTACGAGGTGTGTTAAAAAAAAGACCGAACTATTTGTGTAGCACGTCAACTAGCACATAGAGCGAACTGCAGAATTAAGTGCTGCTAGCGACAGGTGTTGACGCCTGAATGCCGTTTTCTCCGTCCCGTCATGATCTTCAGGCTTCGAGCTACACGCACTGTAGTGGGCACGGGCACACACTGTCCGGCGCATTTATAACGAAGTGAGAAGGAAGATCTTAATACAATGTGTGTGTATAAAATTTTGGTGCTAACTTCGTAAAATCTATTTCTGAGCTATTTCCATTGCATTCCAAAGTTATCATTACCATTTGGGTTGGTATGCAGTTATTGATCGATTTCAAAACGGGTCTCTTTCTGATCGTCGTCAACAAACGCAGTAAGAATTGTTTTCTTACAAATGCAGTAATACCATACAATTAAATTTATCGATCTAAATTTAATTTTACGATCTTATTTGAATGCGCATTCTCTCAGAAAGTCTCGGTAATTAAAAGAATGAATTATAATTACCACATCGCGAGCTCTCGTCACATGATCTTCGATATCGCTTTGATTGCACTGATAATTAGATTTTTGCTCTCTTTAAAAATTCTTAAAATAATCGTTCGGCTCAAGCAGGCTTCCACGTATGCTTAATTAAAAACCAGAATGTCTCTGAAAAGTTTTAACCTAGTTTTGCCGCAAAATTTCATGCGCACATGTTGTTCTTTGCAGTCTTTCTTAATCAGTTTGTCACTAATCGCCGGCCAGCGTGCGCATGTGCCCACTCAATGTGATATACCTCAAAGACTAATGCTAATAGCGGAACACAATAAGTGGCAGTTTGTTGTCAAAAACTATCGCTAGGTGCGCGCAAAGTCGCGGCGCGTCGTTTGTGCGGGTTGATGTGTTACTCAAAAAGTTTGGTCTTTTTATGAACACACCTCGTATTGCCTATTCTCACATTACACGCGTTTTTTAGACTATTAAATGAGGACTTTCATTAGGATTAGGCCTATAAATAAGTAATAGAATTGTCTTTGAGTAATAATCGTTTTTAATTACATTTTGAACAGTGATCTATTACAAAATACAATACATAGTAATTAATTATTTAAAAATCTACAAAAAAACTACTAAGTCTATTACTTCATTATCAAAATTTTTTAGTCACAGCATTGCAATCTTATCGAGTAGAAAGTCCACGAATATCTACGTTACTTTTTAATGTTTACGTTCAACAAGTCCATTGGTGGTTTCTAATACACAGTAAAAAGTCGTTACTTTTTCAATTTTTATACTGTGACCACTTTTCTCCGCTGCTTGATTTTAACAAATTTCTCTATAAATTCTTGCAAATCCAGCGCTTCAGTCATGTCACTTTCGATCGCCATGCTAGAGCATTCAGTTTAATTTCTCCCATTGAGTTTCACAAATAGTTCTTAACACGTTTCATTGTAGAAAATGAACGTTGTAACGTCTCCTCCTCCCTCGTACGCGTTACTATTCTAGATGTGTAATTTTGTCTTTTTTATACTCTGTTCGTGTTATTTTTATTTTGGTGTGTAATTCTTTAGTAATGAAAAATAAACCACGGTATCCTTTGTTGTTTATTATATCTCCTTGCAGGTATTACAATTCAGTTGTTTGTGAGAGAGTAAGAGAGAGAGAGAGAGTTCCTCTCTTTGAGTACTATTTGATCGTTTGATTTTTATGCGCGTTGCATCAGCTGTTTTCAATTTGATAACCAGTTACAGGTTATGTTGTCCGTCGTACTTCATAGGCTATGATGTCTGAGCTAACTTTCTTACTCTTCTCTGCTATTCACCTGTTTCCTGTAACAAATCTGCTATCTATAAGAAATAATACAAAGTCAGTTCCCTAAAAGAATGGTATTTATTGATTGAATTTGGTTTATTTTCTGGAAATTATTACATCCAGTTCATCGGTTTACAAATCAATTATTTTCGAAATCACAACAGTTTTCGATATAAGTTTTTTTTATATAACACAACAGATATATTCAATTACAGTTATTAGTAAAATTAATAAATTATGTATCTAAGGGTTATTTGGGGATTCTTTGAGCTATAAGAAAGTCAGAAATGCTTTGTTAATAGTATCATACTTTACAATAATTAATATTTTTTCTTAAAGTCTGATTCAATAAGTTCGTTTTTTAAACGCCAGAGCGCAGACTACGTATTCATACAGAAGGAAAAACAAGAAAGATGGCTGCTGTGGATTTCTAACGAAACCACGTGTTGACTGTTTTTTGGTTAAATAAAGAAAGTATAAAATGTTCACACTAAGTTTTCTTATAAATTGAATGATGTTGTACCGTTTCTAGTGTTCGTTACTTGTTGGTGATGTGTAATTTTTTAATTTATTAAGGTAGGCGTTCTCACCAACGTAGTGGTAGTTCAAATTTTTTCAAGCAATCTGATGGTTGGATTATTTTTCAATGTTCTTTGATATTCTTGCATCAATTATTGTGGTTCAACGGATGTCTCAGACGTAGTTGCTTGTGCTTAATCGTTTCATTAATTTAGAATAATCAGAATGATCACTGTTGCACACCACTATATAAAAATTATTCCGATTAGCGCTTTCAAGCTTCACAGCCCATCGTCAGATCGAAACAGCCCATCCTATTTCGATCTGACGATGGGCTGTGAAGCTTGAAAGCGCTAATCGGAATAATTTTTATATAGTGGTGTGCAACAGTGATCATTCTGATTGTGATTTCAACCACTAACACAAATTTCTTCATTAAACGTAATTTAGAATAGTGTTTTGTTCAAATTGTAGTTAGTAATTTTTTAAAATTTGCTGGACATTATTTCGGTCATCTACACTCTTGAAATCCAATTTAACAATTACCCATCTTGTTAATTCTGTTACTCTTAGTAACCAAGTCATTGATGAGTTTTTATTGCCTAACCTAGGTACAGTTTTAGTAAATAGGCTAGTATTAATATCTTATTAGTTCTCCCCTGTTTAGGAAAAATACTCCTTTATAATGTTTAATTATAATTACATTCAATTTATACAATGTCTTTCTTCATATGATTACATAAACTTAGATACTTGTATTTTATAATTTAGTGGTTTTTTAACTTAGTTTATTTTTGACTTTTACTTCTGTAAATGTATTACTGCCCTAGGCACTATTTTATTTTTCACCATCTCTTTACTTTATTCTAATTAGCAATTATTAATTTCTTATATAACCCTGGATCCTTCAAACATAAACAAAATAATCTTTTACTTACATTGGTATTGCTTTTGTGGCCTAATAAAACGAAACTACAGCAACTTATTACTAAACTTATAGTTTATTATTATAGTTCTGTATCTTCACTATTTGTGATTGATGTCTTTTTTTTTGTTTAATTTTTACACATATCATACTGTGTTGCACTTTGTACACACTGCACTTCTATGGTAACACTTAGCACACTGTTTTTTTAATTGCTAAAGTGTTTTATAGTTTGTTGTACAGATTGTACAAATGTTTCATAGAATGATACTTAATCATTAATTTCTGACTTTTGGAATGGGGTAACTACTGACTTTTTTATTATTATTATTTTACAAATAATAATAATAGGTATTTCTTTATGTTTATCAGTATTAAGCACTGATTATGTAATGTTACATAAAGCTCCCCCACTAGAACATATTTATTTTTATTTCATTATTAAAATTAATTGTTTGATTCTTAATCATTCACCTTCTTTTATCATTCTTCATAATGTAGTTTCATCTCTGTCTGGTTATATACACCTTTTATTTTGTTATTTGTAATTGACTTGATTTCATAGGTATTGTTACCCTTTACCTGGGTTATTAGGTATGGCCCAGTATAAAGTAAGAGTAATTTCCTAGCTATACCCTCTATAGAACTAGGTAGATGTCTATTTTTAATTAGTACTTTATCCCCTACTTTATATTGGATAATTCTTTTCTTCTTTCCTGTTTTTTTTTTTATACAAAAGTTCAGCCTTATGAAGCAGCCTATTATGCATTTCAGTTTTATTATACTCAACTCTCTCTCCTGGAGGAAAATTAACTAATGATATTATTTCTCGTGGTGGTGGTTTTTTCGAACATCACTTGATGAGGACTGGTCCCAATAGTCAATAAAAACTTGTTCTAACGCTCTCATATTTCTATCTACTTCTATACCTGTCTTTGCTCAATTGAACGTCTGTCTGCTATATTCCTTCTATTTTCTTCCTTCATAATTCTGGAATCTGATATAATATCTTCTTAGCTGGTTTGTTATCGCTTAAATATTTAATTTCCCTAACATTTTTCCCTATCATGTGCCGTGGTTCAGTTCGGGTGGCCACTTTTGGGTCCATTACTCCGCTGTCCATCCTTACACCTTCTGAGACCAGAGGGACGTACTGTCTGCTCAGGAAAATGATTGCTAGAACATTTCTACAGACAATTCATTATATATAAAAAAACTGACAAGTAGTCGATAGGCGACTGATAAAAAACACCCTTGGGATTATTCACGGTGTTGCCATTTACATTTGATTATATATTTCTTTTTTCCCTTGATTCCTTCTTATTTTCTGTAGCTATTTTTAGATAACGTTGTTGACAGGCATTATTTGTAAATCCTATTGACTTTCCTTCTTGTGACAGATGTTCTTCGTATCATTTTGTTCTTTTTCATTTTCAACTCCAAGAAATTCTAAATTGTAGCTGTATTAATTATTATCATTCTTTAGTTTCATTGTAATTATAGTCGTTAAATTATTCATTGTCCTTCTTATTTTACCGTCTTGTCTTAGCACATCACCATTAATTGTTTTTTTTCTGGTTGTTCCCATCAAAATATTATTTTTTGTATTATTCCATTCTAAATCATGTTATTTAAAAGTAAATTATGTAAGCTGCTCTTACGTTCTTTTTGAATTTTGTTGATTTATTTTTTTCTACTTCAAAATTAGTTCCTGTAAATTATTGATATAAGTTAATCTTATTTTGTTTTAGAATTTAGTATATTATCATTTTTCTTTCTTCATTTGATTTGCCTTTGTCTTTATCCAACATTTCCGTCCTTTTCCTCGCTGTGTCTGTACTCAGTTTATCCGTGGTCCATCACTTCATTTATCCTTGTTGTTCGGATTACTACAGTGTCCATAATGATTTCGGTTCTTGAGATACCGCTCAGTATCTTGTACTGCAAGATTTCCGTTATAACATTTTCAGTGGTATTAAAGGTTAGATCCATCACTTTATCATTTTGTTTATTGCACAGATGTTTCAATGACCTCTCAATTATCGATGACATCACTGATCTGGTATTATTCATTTCATTTTCTGTTATATTTAATTTAAATATTAATTTGGTAAAGTTTTTTCTATAATTTTTTAACTCTGTTCTTTCTCTGTAATTAACGATTGTGAGATTAAATACATTAATTAAACCACTCCTAATCATATCTAATTCTTCCTGGGTATTTCTGAGTTTCTTAGGACGTATTATTCTCCTTTCTTTCGTTTTCTTAATTATTTGTTTCTTTACCCCCTTAATGTTAATTTCTATGTGCATCATCTTTTCTTTTTCTCTGTTACTTTTATCTTCAGATAAAAATGCACTTTGGTCTTCTTTAATACCTTCGGAAGTGCTGTCTAGTGTTTCATTAAAATTCTTGAAACCACTGGCCCTTGTTTCCTCTAACTTTCTGAAACTTTCATCTATTTGTTTCATTAATGTTTCATTGTGTCTCTTGTTATCTTCTATCATTTTGTCTAATTTTTCGCTCAAGGTTTCATTTTGTTTCCTCGAGTTTTCCTCCTGTTTCCTAAAATTCTCGTTAGTTTTGTTATTCCCTTCCATTATAATTCTCAACATCTCCTGCATGCTCCTGTCTTCCTTTTGGGTGGGTTTATCTGGTTGGTCCCCTTGGGCGTCCTCTTCAATCATTTCCTTTTCCGTGTCCATAACAACTTCGGTTCTTCTTTATCGCCTGTCTGTTGTTCCATTTCACTGTCCGTGACTACTTCTATTTCTTGTTCCTGTCCACCTTCTTCCTTCTCCATGTCTTCTGCCCTCTTCTTTGGCCTGCCTCTGGTATGCATTTGTTGGCTTCTTACAGTTGCCGACAAAAATTAGGTTTTTCATTATCTTAATTACTTGTGTATATTTCGAAATTCTTTCCTAATTTAAGCCCTCTAAGTTCAGCGCCATTTTGTAATGTCTCCTCCTCCCTCGTACGCTTTGTAACGATACAATTAAGCCAAATCCCGTACCAGTGATAAAAAAAGATAATTCTTGATATAAAATTACTTCATATAAAATAAAATGTTTAAAAAATGATTAAAATGTAAATACTTTGACAAGACGTACAACAATATTACCCAACCCAAGTGATTGAGCCAACAACATAAACATAAAGAAGGGAACCACGTAACATACTTAAGAAAAATATGATAGACAAAACAATGATGAACACAGAACTAAAGAAGAACCAGAAGAAGAGAACAGATCCCTACAATTAAACAGAATTTAAACCAGAAGAGAAGAAGAGGAGAACCGAACCAAGATGAAGACTATTGAAGATGAAGAAGAGGAAGAATGAAGAGGAGACAGATAAAACCCAAGGGGAAACTAACACACATATATAAGGGAAAGATAGTATACTTCAAGATAGAATACGGTCAATAAACCTTGAATAATTATGTATTAATGAAACCAATATTATTGTTATCATGAAATTAACCTATGTACCCATTTTAAAGACAGTACAATTGTAAAATACAATGTAATATAAGAAAAGTACACTAACCCAGTCAGAAAGGTTAGATTTAACAAAACACAACTAACCTAATATTGTTAATAGTAAATATCATACTCAAACAAAATAGTGAGAAATGGTAGGAGAAAGTATAGGGATTACCCATTAAATAACACTAAATACAAAACAGTGAACCAAAGTGAAGTGCTTTAGTGAAGTGTAAGTACCCAAAAAATAGTGAAGTGTATGTGAAACATTCAAAATAGAATGATAAGTAAGCAGACACTCTGTAAAACATTGATGAACAACCAATGATTGGAGTGATATTATAAATAGTAATATATCTAGGTGTAACTAGAAATAGTATTCCAAATTAATATTAAGGAAGCTTGTGATATTATTCAGGGAGAAAGCCCAGACAAATAACTTGTGTTAACATGGTATGATAGAATAGAATTAAAGTTTTGTTATTAAAATTAAGATTGCAAAGAATACAACACCCCATGTTGAAAGGGGAATTAACCTTCATAATTTTATGAAAAGTGACAAGGTTTATCACTTTAGTTTGTAACTCAAGAAAGAAATCAATGTTAGTACTAATAATAACTCATGACTTGTAAAGAATAGTTGGTTCAATGTTAAAGGAGGAATATGGCTGAAAGGAACCTACAGTCCATAAACCTAATTATGATATTTTAAACGAAGAGCAATGAAAATATATGTTGAATAGTAGTTAAAACACAAACAAATAAGCGAAGCCCATCAGGCTGAATTCAGAATGTAATTTAACAAGAAATACACTAAAAAACAATCATGGCTGACTTTGACTATGAAAACATTTAACTGCCAAAGACATTCAAATGTAAATTGTATCAATTTCACAAGAAATCTTACTAATCTAAGACCAGTGAATGGACAGTAATTATATATCAGTTATTTTAACACAGAAATAGCATTGTAATAATTTAATTTAAGAAAGATATGTTATTTATTAAATGTCAAATAACTAGACTATAGTTAATGTATAACAGAATATGACCTTATGAGGTATCATTGTAAACTTTGAAAGGAAAGAAAAATAATAGTGATGTCATTTATTATCCCAAAGGAATTATAAAGTAATAAAACCATTAGGAAAATACTTAATAAATTTGAATAAAAATTCAAATATTTTAACAATGTCTTAAAGGAGCAATTAACCAATCATGGAATTATGGTTACTATGACAACGAGACGTTTGAGGGCTTATTTTCCGTTAAATTATGTAGACTCTGAAAAACGAAGCGTGGGTAAGCGACGCGCAAAATTGGAACGATTGAGATTTTAATTTAAACAGTTATAAAAAGTCGAATCAGTGAACCAAGATGACCCAAGATGAATAGACGTCGATCTATACAGAATTCATGATGTCCAGGAACGAAATTAACTAAATTAATAAGAGAAAAACCCCAGACCAGATTGAAGAAGATGTTGGAAGCTTTAAACCAGCCCAAATTCGAAAAATATACGCCTATCCTGATGACGACATAGACAACGTGAGATGAACTGATAAGTACCGAATAAATTTCTTATTCCCAAAACCCTAACTTATTTAAATTATTTTACAAAATGATAAAATTTCTCACTATTTAAAAAGTAATATTTTCTTTCAAAGGTAAAGGTATAATTTACTTACATAAAAAACATTTTTACTAAATTCAATATAACCTTATTTGAGAACACAATTTTTGTAACAGAAATACGACACTACCGAACAAATAGTATAAACACATTATAATTTCTAAGTACGTATAAGGTATGGTAGTGTACTTTTTTAATGTAACCAACGTTTATGTCTTATTTCATGATCAAAAGAACTCCAGATTTTAGACACTGTAATTTATTAAAAGTGACGGATGTCATTTCGTCAAACGATAATGTTTTGAAATCAATTTTGCCAACTCTGAGATATTTTGTGTTTCAAGCTCTAAGCCGGAGCATAATATTATAAAATTATTTATAATTCATTTGTCATATTTATCGATGACCAAATTTGTATTAAAAAATACCGTACAGATCATTACTATCTTGTTATTTCATAGGATTTTGTAGAATATATGTGTGTTAGCGAAGTTTTAAGCAACAGCCAACTAGCGCTCATCACGAGTGGCCGAGTCGACAACCTGTTTAGCAGCGGGAACAATTCGAACGACACAGCTGTCTATGCTAATATCACGTACTATCTTAGAAATTAAATATTTTAATTGTTTTAACAGAAACAATTTGGCGCCACCCGGGAAGAACATTCCCTATGAATTAACAGGTAGGTTGTACTGGTAACATTGACAACGCTACGGACTCCAGTAGTGACGTTGATTTATGTAACGACCAGTGTGAGGCAAACACACTACATTCACACGAATACACAATACAAATAAGTGTGATACATTTTGACAGGTACGACCCCATTAATTAGTTACATATTGACGAACCCAACGAGGGGCTATAAGGAAGAAGGACGTACCCACAATTTACTAGTTACATATTGGCGACCAGCAACGTGCGGCTAGGAAGAATAACTAGTGGCGGTCATGAATAGACACGGTATGGTTACGAGGCGCAAAGGGAAGGAAGCACCAAACCAAGAAGGAAACCCAGAAGAAATGGAGGAAGTTGAGGAAGCAGAAATGGAGGAAACGACTGGAGAATTGTCAGAAGGAAACCTACAGGAGGACCAAATGGAAAATCCCAATCCACCTGAACCGGAAATAGAAACAGAAGTCATGGTAAATAACCAACCAATCAAACCAACAGAAGAAACGAATTTAGATAGCATGATGAAGTTCATGATGGAACAATTCAGACAAATGAATAAAGAGAGAAGACAAGACAAGGAAGAGAGAAGACAAGACAAGGAAGATTTGAATAAAAGATTAGAAAAACTAGACCTAAACAGTGAAGATTTGAATAAAAAATTAGAGAAACTAGACCTAAACAGTGAAGAATTGAAGAAGCAAATGAAGGAGAGTATAGAATTCCTGAATGACAAAATAGAGAGCAACCATGAAGACTTGAAGAGAAGTCAGGAGGCATTGGAAAAGAAGAGCGAGGAGCTGAAGAAACAGATCAAGAAGGATCTGGAGATAGTAAACAAAAAGATGGAAACTAATCATGATGTTCTCCAACGGAAAATCGAGGAAGAAAGTAAGAAAACCAAGGAGGAATGGAAGCAACAACTAGTCGAATGTCGAGAAGAGATTAGACAAACGGTAATGGAGACCAACGAAACAGTGATACAAATCAGAGAAGAATTAAATAATAAAATTAGTAACGTTGAAGAGGAAGGTAAATTGAGGGCGACGGAATTCTACCAAGTCCTTACTGAAGGGTGCCAGAAGAACAAACAGGAAGTGGTCAAGGAACTGGAGGAGAGGCACCAAGAGCTACAACTGGATGTAAACAATCGGGTGGAGAAAGTGTACACCGTCATAGATAAAATAGACGGACTGACCCGAGAAAACCGAGAAAAAATCCAGGGGATCAGTATGCGAGAGAAACAGATGCAGGAAGAATTAGATGCATTAAGAGAAAAACCATATAATCACACACAGTTCATAACCAGTGAGAATCGAGAAATGATTAATTTTCGTAGCTACCGGAGAAACCCGATAGAATTCCTCAAACGAGTAGAAGAACTGATAGAGAAGAACAGAGAAACCAGATGGTCCAGTGTGAGAAGTATGATCGACGAGATGTTCCGTGACACCCATGACAATTGGTGGACGGCCACAAGACCTGAGATCAATGATACCCAAGAGTTCAAGAAACAGTTCAGGGAGAAGTATTGGTCCGAATCAACACAGAATGTGGTCCGCAATGACATCAGTAACGGAAGGTACGAGACACAAGGAGGACACACGTTAACATCGTACTTTCTGGGAAAGGTATGCTTAGCCAGAAATTTGGAACCCAGGATACCCGAGGAGTCGTTGGTAATACAACTGGGTTATCATTACGAAGAAGCCATCCAGAAGGCCAGGCGACAAGGCCAAATTAAAACAATTCAAGGAATGGTTAGTCTATTGGAGGACCTGGAGAACGATAACCAGTATCGAAAAAACAGGATCACAAACCAAAGATACAATAAGTGGAATGAACACAACAATACACCTAATTTCCATGGACCATACAATTATCCACAAAGCAATAATCGGAATAACTGGGGCCGAAATAACAATGATAATAATGCAGAACAAACATTCAATGGAAATAATCAGCATCACCCTCAAAATAATCAGCCTGGTAACCGAGGGTAACAGAACCATCACTCAGGAAATCAAAACAATAATAGAAGCAGCCCAAATAATAATAACCGACCAAATGAGAATTACCGAGGAGTGGAACCTGAACGACGTACCAACGGTCACCCCAATGACCATAATTACTACGGCAACCGGTATCATCCCAATTACCAGTACAACCGGGGACCCGGGGGTAATCCAAATAGAAGTGACAATCGACGTCATGTAAATTTTATTAGTGGGAGAAGGCGGAATAACCACCGAAGATACAACTCAAATTGGCACCCAGAACCATGGTACCACGCGTCCGACGAGACTAACAATAGACCATCAGTGAACAGGAACCATGAACCACTACAAAATGGAAATAACCAGCAAAATGTGCCGAATGATGAAACGAACGACCAGCCAAGCAACCTGGCCGTCAGCCAGCAACCACCTTTAAACTAAAAAGGTCAGTGATAAAGTATGAACGCCCTTCACATGACCAATCACTTGGGTTGATACGTCAAACAATGTCAGATAAGAAAACCAAAGGAATCACGATAATTTACAACAATTATTTAAAAGATATTCGAGAAGAACTTCTCGAGGAAGAGGCCACTCAATTACCACAGAACAATAGTGAAATTGTTCATATAAAGGCGACAATAAACGGTACCATAACCATTATCATGGTAGACACGGGGTCTAATATCTCTCTCATCAACCAGCCTGAATTAGAAAGAATTCAAGCTCACTCTCGAACACCAATACCTACATTGCCAATAAATAATATAATCATCATTGGCGCAACTGGTAAACAGAACAAAACGGTGAGAAAACAAGTGTCATTGGAGCTAGATAATCTAGAATCAACCATCCCTATTATATTTCTCATGGCAAGTGGGCTACCTTTCAATATGCTTATCGGATGTGATGTACTAAGAAGGTATTCAGCAGTAATAAACCTGCAGAAGGGAGTAGTGTTGTTAAATTCAGAACAAGGAACCTGGTCCGTGAACATTATAAATTGTGTACCAAATCCAACTGCTTTAAGCCAAAACACAGAACTGAAGAGTTATTATTGCCAGAGGCATGAGCCAGCTATCACCATAGTAGAGGAGGAGGAGCGTAAGATCTTATGGAACCAGAAGTTGGAAGAGATTATCACCTTCCAAAGAGAACGACCTATGCAGGAGATTAGTGAGCAACAGTCCAAAAAATTAATCGCCATTTATAATGATTATCAGCATGTCTTTTCGAACACCCCAGGAAAGGTTAAAGGATACCAATGAGAAATTCAATTCCGAGAACCAGTGGACTTCCACAGGAAATCATATCCAATAGCACATTCTCTAAAAAACGAAGTTAGAATGGAAATAAATAGAATGATTGCCGAAGATATAATTGAGTATAGTCATTCTCAATATACCAGCCCCATAGTTGCCATACCCAAGAAAAATGGCAAGGTACGAATTTGCCTGGACGCCCGAGAAATAAATAAGATGATTATCAATGACAGAACCTCACCAGGAGAAATAGAAGAAATTCTGAAGAGATTCCACGGAATCAGGTATATTAGCACCTGGGATACTGTATGTGGGTATTGGCAGGTAGAGCTGCACCCACACAGTAGACAGTACATGGCTTTTATATTTGATGGTAGAAACTACCAGTTCAAAAGGTTACCATTTGGACTCATTAATTCAGTAGCAGTGTTCGTGAAGTGCATGGACCAAGTGTTAGGTCAAGAGGCACTGGAATTTACTACAGTGTACGTTGACGACATACTTATCACGTCAGCAAACTGGGACGAACACTGTGAAAGAGTTAGACATGTATTGGAAAAATTATCTAACAACAATATCACACTTAAGTTAGACAAATCAAAGTTCATTGCTAAAGAAGTGAAGTTCTTAGGATTCAACCTAACCGAAGAGGGAATCTCTCCATCCCAAGAGAAGGTTGACGCCATACAAAATTTCCCATCACCACGAAACAAAATATCGGTATGGAGAACCATACATGACTTCCATATTCTAAGATTTATATTTAAAATCATTTTCAGCCAAACAGCCAGGCTGTGCCTTACCTGCCTTTTTATTGCTGTATTAAATGAAAAATATTATATTACATTAAAATGAAAAAATTATAATTTTATTGCCTGGCAACAAAATTATTTTATTTTTAACAATTACCATTGTTTCAAAAAGTTTAAATAAATTTTCAAGTACTTTACTCTTGTTAAAACGTATAAGGTTGCAGGTAAACTACCCCTTCCCCTTAACCGATCTTCACCAAAATCGAAAGTCATTGAGACCTCTACAATTCAGGGACGTATGCAAAAAATTATTTGATTCTGTTTGAATTTGCGGCTGTTATCGTTTGCCATAGAAAATACGCTTGATAAAAAAACGTTGCAGGTAAACTACCTCTTCCCCTTAACCGATCTTCACCAAAAACAATAGGTCTTGAGTACTCTACAAATCAGGACTGTATGCAAAACATTATTTGATTCTGTTTGAATTTGCGGCTGTTATCGTTTGCCATAGAAAATACCCTTGTTAAAAAAACGTTGCAGGTAAACTACCCCTTTCCCTCAACCGATCTTCACCAAAAACAATAGGTCTTGAGAAATCTACAATTCAGGGCTGTATGCGAAACATTATTTGATTCTGTTTGAATTTGCGGCTGTTATCGTTTGCCAAAAAAAAAAAAAATTCCCTTGATAAAAAAAAGCGTTGCAGGTAAACTACCCCTTCCCCTCAACCGATCTTCACCAAAAACAATAGGTCGCGAGTACTCTACAAATCAGGGCTGTATGCAAAAAATTATTTGATTCTGTTTGAATTTGCGGCAGTTGTCGTTTGCCATAGAAAATACGCATGATAAAAAACGTTGCTGGTAAACTACCCCTTCCCCTCAACCGATCTTCACCAAAAACAATAGGTCTTGAGTACTCTACAAATCAGGGCTGTATGCAGAAAATTATTTGATTCTGTTTGAATTTGCGGCTGTTATCGTTTGCCATAGAAAATACCCTTGCTAAAAAAACGTTGTAGGTAAACTACCCCTTTCCCTTAACCGATCTTCACCAAAAACAAAAGGTATTGAGAACTCTACAATCTAGGGCTGTATGCAAATAATCTTTTCATTCTGTTTGAATTTGCGGCTGTTATCGTTTGCCATAGGAAATACCCTTGTTAAAACATAAAACGTTACAGGTAAACTACCCCTTTCCCTTAACCGATCTTCACCAAAAACAATAGGTCTTGAGAACTCTACAATTCAGGGCTGTATGCGAAACATTATTTGATTCTGTTTGAATTTGCGGCTGTTATCGTTTGCCAAACAAACAAAATTACCCTTGCTAAAAAAAAACCGTTGCAGGTAAACTACCCCTTTCCCTCAACCGATCTTCACCAAAAACAATAGGTCGCGAGAACTCTGCAAAACCGGGCTGTATGCAAAAAATTATTTGATTCTGTTTGAATTTGCGGCAGTTATCGTTTGCCATAGAAAAAAAATCTACAGACAGACAGACACACAGACAGACAGACACACAGACAGACAGACACACAGACAGACACACAGACACTTTTCGGAAAACGACTTTTTTTCATGTTTTGAGTGTAGTAGAATCAGAATCTGCAATAATCTCGAACACGATTTTTTTTGCCATCACCATACTTCCATTCCTTAAGGAATATGGAAGTAAAAGCAGTTGCAATCCTTCCTAGGAGTATGTAATTACTATAGGAAGTTTCAGACCAACTACTCCCACTTAACAGCAAAATTTTCCAAACAACTCTCTTCAAAAGAAAAATGGACGTGGGGAGCGGAACAAGAAGAAGTGCTCAAATTAATCAAACAAAAATTTGTTGACACTGTTATTTTACACCACCCTAATTTTGCAAAACAGTTCTACCTAAACTGCGACGCTAGTGATGTAAGTCTAGGCGCAGAATTATACCAGGAAGACGAAGATGGCAATCACCTAGTCATTAGCTTCGCCAGCCGAATACTCAATAGCTGTGAGCGTAACTACAATGTTACAGAAAAGGAGTTGCTCAGCATAGTATTCGCGTGCGGCAAGTTTAGGACGTACATACTTGGATATAATATCACGGTCCGAAGCGATCATAAATCAATATCGTTTCTAAAACAATGTAAGTTGAATCATGGCCGACTTACTCGATGGATACTTGCTTTGCAAGAATACCACATTACATGGGAATATATTCCAGGACGAAAAAATATAGTAGCTGATGTATTATCCAGAATAAATGTAGTAAATCAGACATTTGAAGGAGAAAAGGGGAAGATAGCAAAAGTGTATTATATATTGAAAGATAGGAAAGACCTGGAAAATATTGTAAACCAAATAGTGTTGCAACAAGAGCAAGATACAAAAATATCCAACATCAGAAAAAGACTGATGGAGTCTGAAGCCATTATTAACCAATTTTACTGTGTATACAATAATATTTTATTTATAAAAACAAAAAAGAACCAAGACACTTGGAAACTAGTAATTCCTCAATCATTAGAAAATCAAATCATCAAAGATTATCATGTGAGATATGGCCACATGGGAACAATTAAAATGGTAAAAGCTTTAGAGGAAGATTTGTTCATAAAAAATATTGCAAGAAAAGTAAGTAAAAACATAAAAACCTGCACATTGTGTCAGATGGTCAAAACCAATAATGAAAGGAAAGATGGAACGATGATACCCATCACATCAAGTGCCAAACTAGAGAAGGCGTTCCTCGACATATGTGGACCATTCCCACATAGCGGAGGACGACATGGCTACAAATTCATTGTTATCATACTTGACCATTACACCAAGTACACCAAATTATATGCTATAAACAGAGCCACAACAAAGAAAATATTAGATATTATCAAAAATAAATACATAGTAGAGATTGGGAGACCGTACATGTTAATAACAGATCATGGAACGCAATTTAAAGGAAGGAAGTGGAGAGAAGAGTTATTAAAACTAAATATTAAAACTTATAAAACATCAGTCTACCACCCTAGCAGCAATCCCGTAGAAAGAATGTTGAGAGAGGTGGGACGCATTTTGAGAACTTATTGTCATAACAACCAGAGAGAATGGTACAAGTATTTACCTTCAACTGAAGTGTTTTTAAATATCAGTTATCACCAATTCACTGAAAGTACACCTTACTTGATGATGTTCGAGAGGAAGCCAAACAGAGAGATACAAGAGATAATAGAATTCCCAAAAGACCCAGAAGACCCGTATGACAAAAACAAATGGTACAGCCTAATAGTGGAAAAAATTGAGAAACAAAAGGCCAAATATGCAAAGAACCAACCCAAAATAATCAAATATAAAGAGGGAGAAAAAATATTAATTAAAAATCGTGAACTGCCAAGTACAATGGAAGGTATAGCAAAGAAATTATTATTGCTATACACTGGACCGTATATCATCACAAAAGACAATGGTAATAATACTTACCAGATCAGTAATATCAATACAAGGAAAATCAAGGGAGTTTATAACCAAACTTCAATAAAAAAGTTTCACGAGGAAGAATAAAACCATTGTGAAATGAAACATATTTCAAAATTCCAAAAGAGATTGTAAGAGCAGCTTACTAACTTATTTAGATGATATATGCGGAACAATATAAGTATATAATAATGAAAAAAAAAACAAAGGAAACAGTTACACAAATTCCTTTCAATTTAAATCAGTTTACAATATAACAAGAAATTGATATATGAAGTATGAAGTAAAGAGTGAGATAATAAGGAATAAGTTACACACATTCCTATATAATCAAAATGTAAGAAGCACCAACTTACAATTATAATTAAAACAAAAAATTAGCTAAAAAGGAATACGCTACAAACATTCCTTTAAGGTAAGACCATTAACTTACCAAAGAATTATCAAAAATGATGTTGAATACAGAATAAAATAAACAAAAATAAAATCAAGCTCATATTACTGAGATAAATACTTGAAATTATACTGAATAACAAGTATTATAAGAAAAAAATAAATAAAATCATACCTGGTACAAGGAGAGACAGAGAAATTGTATATAAAACCAATATACAGATATGGCTAAAGCAGAATTCTGCTAAATGATTAAGAAAAAAAAAAATGTCTAAGACAATTAAAATGATCACAACGAGCATTGAAAACAAAATAATGAAAAGTGAGATATGATGAAATTAACATATAAATAAAGATAAAAATAATCAAGTGTATAAGTAGATGATAGTGTATAGTTAAGGTATAGCGGAAGGAAGAATGAGTAGTAATGACAAAGTGATCTAAAAACAAACCACAAGGTGGACAATCCCAAAGTATATTATTATATTATTATTATTATTATTATTAAGTCACAAGTTGACAAAGATTTAAGATTGACTGTTGAAAAGTCCAGCAATCCAAATGAACTGAGTAGAGAAGATGTGCCTCTAGTCTCAGAAAAATGAGTAGTAATGGGAGAAACCAGCTACTATATATAAGTTAGGGAAAAATTTGTGTATGAGGGAAAATGCACCAATGGAAATAAATAAAAACAGATCCAAATAAAATGGAGTGAATTAAGTAAGAAGAGAAACGAAGAATGGAGAAACAAACAAGGAAGAGAAGGAAGAAAGGTTATCTATAACTGATAATTTCATAAAAAACTATGCTAGTATTTTATTAAAATGATCAATTTTAGAGGAGAGGCATTATGTAACGATACAATTAAGCCAAATCCCGTACCAGTGATAAAAAAAGATAATTCTTGATATAAAATTACTTCATATAAAATAAAATGTTTAAAAAATGATTAAAATGTAAATACTTTGACAAGACGTACAACAATATTACCCAACCCAAGTGATTGAGCCAACAACATAAACATAAAGAAGGGAACCACGTAACATACTTAAGAAAAATATGATAGACAAAACAATGATGAACACAGAACTAAAGAAGAACCAGAAGAAGAGAACAGATCCCTACAATTAAACAGAATTTAAACCAGAAGAGAAGAAGAGGAGAACCGAACCAAGATGAAGACTATTGAAGATGAAGAAGAGGAAGAATGAAGAGGAGACAGATAAAACCCAAGGGGAAACTAACACACATATATAAGGGAAAGATAGTATACTTCAAGATAGAATACGGTCAATAAACCTTGAATAATTATGTATTAATGAAACCAATATTATTGTTATCATGAAATTAACCTATGTACCCATTTTAAAGACAATACAATTGTAAAATACAATGTAATATAAGAAAAGTACACTAACCCAGTCAGAAAGGTTAGATTTAACAAAACACAACTAACCTAATATTGTTAATAGTAAATATCATACTCAAACAAAATAGTGAGAAATGGTAGGAGAAAGTATAGGGATTACCCATTAAATAACACTAAATACAAAACAGTGAACCAAAGTGAAGTGCTTTAGTGAAGTGTAAGTACCCAAAAAATAGTGAAGTGTATGTGAAACATTCAAAATAGAATGATAAGTAAGCAGACACTCTGTAAAACATTGATGAACAACCAATGATTGGAGTGATATTATAAATAGTAATATATCTAGGTGTAACTAGAAATAGTATTCCAAATTAATATTAAGGAAGCTTGTGATATTATTCAGGGAGAAAGCCCAGACAAATAACTTGTGTTAACATGGTATGATAGAATAGAATTAAAGTTTTGTTATTAAAATTAAGATTGCAAAGAATACAACACCCCATGTTGAAAGGGGAATTAACCTTCATAATTTTATGAAAAGTGACAAGGTTTATCACTTTAGTTTGTAACTCAAGAAAGAAATCAATGTTAGTACTAATAATAACTCATGACTTGTAAAGAATAGTTGGTTCAATGTTAAAGGAGGAATATGGCTGAAAGGAACCTACAGTCCATAAACCTAATTATGATATTTTAAACGAAGAGCAATGAAAATATATGTTGAATAGTAGTTAAAACACAAACAAATAAGTGAAGCCCATCAGGCTGAATTCAGAATGTAATTTAACAAGAAATACACTAAAAAACAATCATGGCTGACTTTGACTATGAAAACATTTAACTGCCAAAGACATTCAAATGTAAATTGTATCAATTTCACAAGAAATCTTACTAATCTAAGACCAGTGAATGGACAGTAATTATATATCAGTTATTTTAACACAGAAATAGCATTGTAATAATTTAATTTAAGAAAGATATGTTATTTATTAAATGTCAAATAACTAGACTATAGTTAATGTATAACAGAATATGACCTTATGAGGTATCATTGTAAACTTTGAAAGGAAAGAAAAATAATAGTGATGTCATTTATTATCCCAAAGGAATTATAAAGTAATAAAACCATTAGGAAAATACTTAATAAATTTGAATAAAAATTCAAATATTTTAACAATGTCTTAAAGGAGCAATTAACCAATCATGGAATTATGGTTACTATGACAACGAGACGTTTGAGGGCTTATTTTCCGTTAAATTATGTAGACTCTGAAAAACGAAGCGTGGGTAAGCGACGCGCAAAATTGGAACGATTGAGATTTTAATTTAAACAGTTATAAAAAGTCGAATCAGTGAACCAAGATGACCCAAGATGAATAGACGTCGATCTATACAGAATTCATGATGTCCAGGAACGAAATTAACTAAATTAATAAGAGAAAAACCCCAGACCAGATTGAAGAAGATGTTGGAAGCTTTAAACCAGCCCAAATTCGAAAAATATACGCCTATCCTGATGACGACACAGACAACGTGAGATGAACTGATAAGTACCGAATAAATTCCTTATTCCCAAAACCCTAACTTATTTAAATTATTTTACAAAATGATAAAATTTCTCACTATTTAAAAAGTAATATTTTCTTTCAAAGGTAAAGGCATAATTTACTTACATAAAAAACATTTTTACTAAATTCAATATAACCTTATTTGAGAACACAATTTTTGTAACAGAAATACGACACTACCGAACAAATAGTATAAACACATTATAATTTCTAAGTACGTATAAGGTATGGTAGTGTACTTTTTTAATGTAACCAACGTTTATGTCTTATTTCATGATCAAAAGAACTCCAGATTTTAGACATTGTAATTTATTAAAAGTGACGGATGTCATTTCGTCAAACGATAATGTTTTGAAATCAATTTTGCCAACTCTGAGATATTTTGTGTTTCAAGCTCTAAGCCGGAGCATAATATTATAAAATTATTTATAATTCATTTGTCATATTTATTGATGACCAAATTTGTATTAAAAAATACCGTACAGATCATTACTATCTTGTTATTTCATAGGATTTTGTAGAATATATGTGTGTTAGCGAAGTTTTAAGCAACAGCCAACTAGCGCTCATCACGAGTGGCCGAGTCGACAACCTGTTTAGCAGCAGGAACAATTCGAACGACACAGCTGTCTATGCTAATATCACGTACTATCTTAGAAATTAAATATTTTAATTGTTTTAACAGAAACAATTTGGCGCCACCCGGGAAGAACATTCCCTATGAATTAACAGGTAGGTTGTACTGGTAACATTGACAACGCTACGGACTCCAGTAGTGACGTCGATTTATGTAACGACCAGTGTGAGGCAAACACACTACATTCACACGAATACACAATACAAATAAGTGTGATACATTTTGACAGGTACGACCCCATTAATTAGTTACATATTGACGAACCCAACGAGGGGCTATAAGGAAGAAGGACGTACCCACAAATTACTAGTTACAGCGTTACTATTCTAGATATGTAATTTTGTCTTTTTTATACTCTGTTCGTGTTATTTTTATTTTGGTGTGTAATTCTTTAGTAATGAAAAATAAACCACGGTATCCTTTGTTGTTTATTATATCTCCTTGCAGGTATTACAATTCAGTTGTTTGTGAGAGAGTAAGAGAGAGAGAGAGAGAGTGAGAGAGAGAGAGAGAGAGAGAGAGAGAGAGAGTTCCTCTCTTTGAGTACTATTTGATCGTTTGATTTTTACGCGCGTTGCATCAGCTGTTTTCAATTTGATAACCAGTTACAGATTATGTTGTCCGTCGTACTTCATAGGCTGTGACGTCTGAGCTAACTTTCTTACTCTTCTCTGCTATTCACCTGTTTCTTGTAACAAATCTGCTATCTACAAGAAATAATACAAAGTCAATTCCCTAAAAGAAAGGTATTTATTGATTGAATTTGGTTTATTTTCTGGTAATTATTACATCCAGTTCATCGGTTTACAAATCGATTATTTTTGAAATCGCAACAGTTTTCGATATAAGTTTTTTTTATATAACACAACAGATATATTCAATTACAGTTATTAGTAAAATTAATAAATTATGTATCTCAGGATTATTTTGGGATTCTTTGAGCTATAAGAAAGTTAGAAATGCTTTGTTAATAGTATCATACTTTACAATAATTAATATTTTTTCTTAAAGTCTGATTCAATAAGTTCGTTTTTTAAACGCCAGAGCGCAGACTACGTATTCATACAGAAGGAAAAACAAGAAAGATGGCTGCTGTGGATTTCTAACGAAACCACGTGTTGACTGTTTTTGGTTAAATAAAGAAAGTATAAAATGTTGTTCACACTAAGTTTTCTTATAAATTGAATGATGTTGTACCGTTTCTAGTGTTCGTTACTTGTTGGTGATGTGTAATTTTTTAATTTATTAAGGTAGGCATTCTCACCAACATAGTGGTAGTTCAAATTTTTTCAAGCCATCTGATGGTTGGATTATTTTCAATGTTCTTTGATATTCTTGCATCAATTATTGTGGTTCAACGGATGTCTCAGACGTAGTTGTTTGTGCTGAATCGTTTCATTAATTTAGAATAGTGTTTTGTTCAAATTGTAGTTACTAATTTTTTAAAATTTGCTGGACATTATTTCGGTCATCTACACTCTTGAAATCCAATTCAACAATTACCCATCTTGTTAATTCTGTTACTCTTAGTAACCAAGTCATTGATGAGTTTTTATTGGCTAACCTAGGTAAAGTTTTAGTAAATAGGCTAGTATTAATATATTATTAGTTCTTCCCTTTTTTAGGAAAAATACTCCTTTATAATGTTTAATTATAATTACATTTAATTTATACAATGTCTTTCTTCATATGATTACATAAACTTAGATACTTGTATTTTATAATTTAGTGGTTTTTTTAACTTGGTTTATTTCTGACTTTTATTTCTGTAAATGTATTACTGCCCTAGGCACTATTTTATTTTTCACCATCTCTTTACTTTATTCTAATTAGCAATTATTAATTTCTTATATAACCCTGGATCCTTCAAACATAAACAAAATAATCTTTTACTTACATTGATATTGCCTTTGTGGCCTAATAAAACAAAACTACAACAACTTATTACTAAACTTATAGTTTATTATTATAGTTCTGTATCTTCACTATTTGTGATTGATGTCTTTTTTTTGTTTAATTTTTACACATATCATACTATGTTGCACTTTGTACACACTGCACTTCTATGGTAACACTTAGTACACCGTTTTTCTAATTGCTAAAGTGTTTTATCGTTTGTTGTAAAGATTGTACAAATGTTTCATAGTATGATACTTAATCATTAATTTCTGACTTTTGGAATGGGGTAACTACTGACTTTTTTATTATTATTATTTTACAAATAATAATAATAGGTATTTCTTTATTTTTATCAGTATTAAGCACTGATTATGTAATGTTACATAAAGCTCCCCCACTAGAACATATTTATTTTTATTACAGTATTAAAATTAATTGTTTGATTCTCAATCATTCACCTTCTTTTATCATTCTTCATAATGTAGTTTCATCTCTGTCTGGTTATATACACATTTTATTTTGTTATTTGTAATTGACTTGATTTCATAGGTATTGTTACCCTTTACCTGGGTTATTAGGTATGGCCCAGTATAAAGTAAGAGTAATTTCCTAGCTATACCCTCTATAGAACTAGGTAGTTGTCTATTTTTAATTAGTACTTTATCCCCTACTTTATATTGGATAATTCTTAGCTTCTTTCCTGTTTTTTTTTTTTATACAAAAGTTCAGCCTTATGAAGCAGCCTGTTATGCATTTCAGTTTTATTATACTCAACTCTCTCTCCTGGAGGAAATATAACCTCTTCTTTAGAGTTATAACGGAGGGAACCCAAAATAATTGGTTCTGCCAATTATTTCAGGCTGCCTTATTCGAGACGAGCTGAAAATTTAAATCAGAACCACACACAGTAAGACATACAAGGAATCAGGGAAGGTGAAACTGTTGATTTATATACTCAGTATATGTGTGTAACAAGAAGACTTGCTTTATTAAACATTTGAAATATAACATTTACTCCAAAGAACAGATCCCATGACGTTATTAATTAAATTAGTAATATTAAGTGAAATGCTTTATTTAGAATATGGGATCACAACAAATTTATCTAGCTATACCCCCGGATCCGGGTAACCATTGGTATTTAGTCTCTAATCTTTTAATTATATTTAATTCAAAATTTTATCTTGCAAGACCTTTACCTTTTTGCTTTATATATATTCCATTAGAAGAATGGTATTAATAACACTACGTTACGTTAATATCTAAACTGTTACAATTGAATGATATTGAATAGTTACAATTAAGTTCTCAAATTTAAGTTTTTATATTCTTATAAAATCAATCGTCTCTGTAAGTCTCTTAAATAGAGTATTGTGTTACAAAAATATTATCATTATTCCTCGATAGACGTGCTATCGAGTCACCTCTATTTTTGGATGTAGTAATCGCCTCCATGTGGTTCCGTCTTGGGAGTCCTAAAACGTCGTCCTCGTCTTGGTCTGGTCTCTGTTGTTCATGGCTTAATACGTCTGCAGGATAGGTAGAGTCTTCTACACAGATACTCGTTGATTCTCAGATGTCTCGAACTGCATCATCGGTAGGGTATACTAGAGTTCTCATTTAGATGGTCCATGACCACAGGTCAGAGGTTGAAAAGATTCGTCCATCGGTGAAGATTGCACTCATCGTTTTTTCTTTATTAACACTCGTCGTTTGTAGTTGCATCTTTCTTCTTGTTACAAAGTTTTTGGAATTTTCGTTTTGTTAACGTTACATGTTACACTTTTTGTAACGGTTAGTAAAATACAAAATAATAATTAATTAATCCACACTAACAACAAATTGTATAACTTTTGAACAGAGCATTTTGCTCGTGCGTCTGCACAGCTGGGCGTCGTCATCACAAGAGAGCGATTTTTCGTCCGCTACCCTCGTACATGACGAGAGAGAGTGGGGTGTTTATTCCGCGAGCATATATAGTTCCTGTTTTCTCTTTAAATAAACTTTTTATTTATACAAACTATCGCTAGATAAAAATACATCATTTAAATTAATTGTTTTAGTTACTATCTGTGTCTACAGATACTTTAATTATTAACATTAGTTTACTCTATTATTTTTTTAATTACAGTAGACTCGGAAAACATGTCGAGTCCGGTATCAACAGGTAGGCGCTTGACAGCAAGCAAAGGGTTAAATACGAACATAATAATTATTTACAATATGCCTTTTCTTTATGGATACTTTGCCCTTATTAATTACTTCTTCCATTCACACTTAGTACCTACATGTTTTTATTATTATTATTGTGAGATTTAAATGGTTAATTGTACGCAACCTTAATTAATTAAAGTTTTTTTTTTTTATGCTGTAAATGTCACAATTTAAATCGTCACATACTCCGCCTCCTTACCAACACAGACTCCTAAAATTTTGGTCAGCTATGTACCGAGAGTATGCTTGGGGAGTTCCGTGTGAAATTTCTCTCACCCGTTTCTGGCTGTATATAATTACTAGCAGCATAAGTCATTCTTGACTGGCTGTTTCTTACCATCTATACATATACTTCATGTTTTACACGCTAATTCTATTACTACATAAAATTTACATTATAAAGTATTTTCAACATTCTACATTTCCTTAACTCAACTACTTATTACTACTACCGGATTTTTCCTTTTTCTTTCGAGAGAGTTTTTCTTCGTTATAGAATTTACTCTTTAATTACTCCATTACTTTTATTGGATGTCAGCTGACTTCTTGCTTTGCTCTACTTTCGATGAAGAGGATTCAAGGTTGATCAGGCCTCGTACCTACTTATACGACAAGGTAGCCAAAGGTTACTCAAGTACTTTTGCGGTTGAGTACTAAACATTGTTTTCACATTTACTTATTTAATTAACTGGCACTCTACTATTTTCTTCTTCAAGATAACGTTTTATCTGTGAAATATGTGTCCTTCGCACATATTTTTGAGTAGAGGGTTCGTACAGGGTCACAGTTACCGGAGTTAAGTATTTGTGAATTTGATAAGGACCGCACCATCTGTAAGATAGCTTGGAAGTTGTCTTATCAACTGCACTACTCGTTGGGTGCGTGTTATACATAACTAAGTCTCCAATTTGATATTTTACTTTATTATTCTTATTCTTTTGCTCGTAATATTTCCTTGACTTCGCTAAGTTTGTTCGTAAATTAGCGCGCGCTTCGTTCCATATCTTTCTAATATTTTTATCCCTAATTTCAAGGGGTAACAATTCATGTATTTTCCACTTTGTGGATAATGGGTGATTTGGTTTATACTTGAACAACAATTCGAATGGGGTAGACTTATGTCCTTCATGATATGCCGAATTAAAGGTGAATTGTATCCAGGATAGGTTCTGGTCCCACGAAGTATGGTCGTTAGCATGGTAGGCAATTAAAGCAGATTTTAGGTTTCGCAAATACCTCTCAGCTATATTACCTTGCGGACGATACTCGGTAGTGGTAATGTGGTTTATACCTAGTTTGAAACACATGTTCCTGAATTCCTTAGACTTAAACTGTGGTCCGTTATCCGACACTAGATGGACTGGAATACCGAAATCTTTGAATAATCTATTCTGTAAAATGCTTACTGTTGTCGTAGCTAAAGCTCGCCGCATGGGGTACATCCAGACGAATTTACTAAACGAATCTACGCAAATTAGTAACATAGTATTTCCTGACTTGGAACGTGGGTAGGGTCCAGAAAAGTCTAAATAAATTTTGGAAAATGGGGTGGCAGGAATCTCAGATATTAACTGACTTATTTGGCTGTTTCTCGCTGGTTTGCTGAGTGCACACAACTTACACCTTTTTACAAAGTTAGCTATCTCACTGTTCATATTTTCCCAGTGATATTCTCTCCGAATCCGATGTATGGTTTTATTTATTCCCATATGTGCTCCAATGGTGGAAGAGTGATAATATTCCATTAGCATAGGTTTAATAATATCCGGGGCGATGATACGCAAATATTTTCCGTTAGCTATTCTACAACATAATACTTTCTTATTTAATAGGTATTTTTCAGACTTGTTTCCTTTTTCAAGTTGTTTGATGATCGGACTCAAACGTGGGTCTTGTTGTTGATAATGGGCTAAATCCGTAAATGCAAGAGGAAATTCGGTAATTAACGCATTAATAATCGGTGTCTCTCTACTCTTGTTTTCGTAATTATTACTACTAGGCTGGAACATACGTGACAGGGTATCGGCAACTACGTTTTGGGTGCCTCTAATATGTTGTACTTTGAATTTAAAACAATTTAATCTCAATACCCATCTTCCGATTTGACCTAATTGTTTTGGGTGGTTTAGTAGCCAGGATAAAGCTTGATTATCTGTTTCTAGCAAAAACTCTTTATGTTCTAAAAATGGTTTGAACTTCTCAAACGCAAAAACGATAGCTAAGCATTCTAATTCGTATGCGGAGTATTTCTTTTCTTGGTCCGTCAGGGTGCGTGAAGCGTAACTAATTGGTAATCGAGAGTTATCTACTTCCTGATAAATTACTGCACCTAGGGCTACACTTGAACTGTCGGTTTGCACAACAAACGGTTTACTAAAATCGGCTAATTGTAGTACGGGGGGTGATATGATGCTTTCCTTTAATTTCTCAAATGCGGTTTGGCGTTGCTCATTCCACTCAAATTTTACTCCCTTCTTTCTTAAAGTATTTAGTGGTGCTGCGATTTCGGCTAGATGTGGGATATACTTGTGGAAATAATTTATCATTCCTAAAAATCGAGCAATTCCTTTCGCATCCCGCGGTGGTAAAAATTCTCTGATAGCATGGGTTCGCTCTGGGTCTATGCTTACCTTTCCGTTGGCTTTTACGATGTGACCTAAAAAGGAGAATTGTGTCACAGCAAAATTTACTTTACTGGGGTTTACAGTTAATCCAGCTTTCTCTAATCGTGATAATACTTCACGTATATGTGCTAGATGTTGTTCCATTGACTCGCTGTAAATAACAATATTGTCTAGGTAGTGGTACACATATTTAAACTTTATGTCGTGAAATAATTTTTCTAACAATCTGCTACATACAGAACTACCTTGGGAAATACCAAAAGGTACCCTAGTAAATTGGTATAGGTTGAAAGGCACGGCAAAAGCGGTGAGACGTTTCGATTCTTCTGAAAGTGGTATCTGATGAAAAGCCTGATTCAAATCCATAATGGTAAAAATTTTTGGTTTCGTAAAATAATGAAAAGCACTGTGGATGTCGGGAAGTGGAATGGATTCAAATTCTATCCGTTTATTTAGTTGTCTATAGTCTACAACTAATCTATGTTTATCGTTCCTTTTGGGTACTAAAAACGCAGGGGATGAATAAGATGAAGTAGAGGGTTCGATGACTCCTTGTTCGAATAGTTTATTAATTTGGTTCCTCATTACTTCCATTTTTGGCGGTGATAACTTGTATGGGGCTAAACGTATTACTTTATTATCGCTCAAATTTATCTTATACTCTATCAGATCCGTCAGTCCTAACTTTGGGGTGAGCACATTGGAGAATTGATTTATTAACTTTTGTATGTTACGTCTATCTTTACTTTCCAGATGACCTAATTCACATTCGTGATGCTTTAGATGAGAAGAAGTAGTGCTAGTACTTTCTCTGTTATTTGAATTATCCTCTAAGTTATATTTCCGTGAACGATCGAATCCAAAGTAAAATTTCTTATCATGAATATTTAGAATTATTCCTGTTTTACTGATAAAATCGGCTCCCAATATTAACTCGGATCCTAATTCGTCGCTTACTAACATTGGAAAATACCACGTCAAATGTTTTATTTTAACTTTACACGTGATGATAAGTTTTATTATTAAGTTTTGTTTGTTAGCGGTTGAGCATTTAATGTTTACAGATTGACTGCGTTTTACTAAATTATGTTTAAATAACTTATTGGCGAGGTCATGACTAATTAAACTTCGCGTTGATCCGGAATCAATTAAACCAAGGGTGGATGTTACACCAAGGTCAACTTGTACATAAGGTAAATGACACTTACTGAAATTACACTTATTAATAGCGTTACATTTATCTATAAATTTTTTTACATAGGGGTCTAGTTTTCTTTTGTTATTATTATTATTTTGTTTTATTTTGTTGACTCTCAGGGGTTTACCTTTTTTTACGATGCTGCGGAAGACACAGGGTTTTGGATCTCCCTGCCTTACATGTTTTTTGGATAAATAGTTTTTTGATTATACCTTTTTTGTTTACAGTATCTACTGAGATGTCCAGATTTTCCGCAGTTATAACACACATATTCTTTACGTTGTGTCTTACTGGTTTCCTGGAGTGGTTGAGCCTCCTGGGACTTACCATGGCCATTGGTTGATCTTCGAAACGGTCTTCTTTCTTGTATACTTCTTGCGTCAGATACTAAGGCATGCATTTGTTTTCTATTTTGTGTAGTGGATATCGATGCATGTCTGTGCTGATCTGCATACCAAACATTGGAAGAATGAATACTACATTGTTCAAAGTCCGCGAACGTAAGGGGTCTACTTATTAGTGCTGAACGGGAGCGTTCATCTGGAGACAAGCCTACTAGGATCGTATCGACCAATTGTTTTTCAGTCCACTCGACTTGTAGTATACGTGAAGATTCTCGGATATCCGCAATATAGTGGGCCAGTCTTTCGCGAGCTCCTTGTACTCTAAGTACAGTACTTCTTTTGATATCCTCATAAATTCCAGTGGGGATAAAATATTTGATTATATTCGTATGAAGATCTTCTACTGAAAGACTTGAGTTTAATGTTTCTAGTACACGATCTCGTAATGGTGGTTTACATTTGGGTAATATTACTTGCAGTATTTGCCGATCGTTTAATTGTTGTAAATCTTTTATTTGCAGCAGGTATTTTATAAAAGTTAACAGTATCGTTATACTTAACCCATCGGTGTAAGGAATCTCATTAATTATTTTCTCTACTGGGTGGGAAATCTTTCCGTAGAGTTCAGCATTCAAATTTACGTTTTGTATTTCCTTCGAAGAATTAGTGGTCGCATTTTGACTAGTATGAGTACGCTGAACTTTTGGTGGTGGGGGTTCTTCTACATTAGGGGATTGAACAGGGGAGATATATAATTTTTGTAAGTCTTGCTCAATTTCCTCCATTCTCGATTCATCTGACTTTCGACGTAAGTCGTTAATAATTATAGGTAATTGGCGTAATGCCTCGTCTGCAAATTTCTGCACATCGGCGGGGACGACGGTGACGTCGGGCCAGCTTAATAAATTATTTAATCGGCGGGTTAAATGTTCTATACGTTGCGTAACGCGCAAAAGTTCCGTGGGTGATTTCTTGTCCTTAAGGTTCTGAGATAATACTATCAGTTCCCGATATTTCGCATAACAGGTTTCTCGTTCGCCGTCATAATCGAGTTCACGCAATTTATCTAACTGCGAGGTTGTCTCTGATCCGGTTTGGCGTAATGATTTTTGTAATTCAGACACGGTTACATTCACGTGTTTTAGACCTCGTAAAAGTGCTTCGTAGCATAGCTCATCTTTTACTAATAAATCAGGATTAAATTCAGCCATTTTCGTAAAGTGGCAAGAACTAATTATTCTACGATTAGTATTTACTACTATACAACGCTATATCATTTTACACTAACATAACAATATGAATAAATCGTATTCTTACACGTTTATTAATAAACAATTAAAATGAGATGACAAAGGTTGTCATATTACATAGAAAGAGAGAGAGAAATCTCACACAGTCTTACAGATGTTTACGGCAAAATATTCCCCCTTCGGTTATCAACACATGAACAGACACGCTTCAAATAACAATACACCACACAAGAAGGGTGACCGATTGTTCTCACTCTAACTGGGGAGACCGACTACAATAATATTGTACAATCGCCAACAGGAAATTTCCATGTCCGAGATTGTCGTGAATGGGGGTTGTTTATGAATGCGACTTTTAACAAGTACCTACATGGTTTGTTTACATTGGATTATATGTTACTCTTATTTTACACATATCATATTTACTAATAAAATTATCTATACTATATTACTATAATATTAATTATTAATTTTTATCTTTAAAATACACATATTAAAATACACGAGTAAATAAATCAACAGCTTATGAATAGGGACACAATTACTGTTTAGCAACACAAGTCACAACAATTTTTGTTATTAGTAGCAAAATTTAAACAAATTAGCAGAGTGGCGCATCTTATAACCTCTTCTTTAGAGTTATAAAGGAGGGAACCCAAAATAATTGGTTCTGCCAATTATTTCAGGCTGCCTTATTCGAGACGAGCTGAAAATTTAAATCAGAACAACACACAGTAAGACATACAAGGAATCAGGGAAGGTGAAACTGTTGATTTATATACTCAGTATATGTGTGTAACAAGAAGACTTGCTTTATTAAACATTTGAAATATAACATTTACTCCAAAGAACAGATCCCATGACGTTATTAATTAAATTAATAAAATTAAGTGAAATGCTTTATTTAGAATATGGGATCACAACAAATTTATCTAGCTATACCCCCGGATCCGGGTAACCATTGGTATTTATTCTTCGTATTGTTTAAATTAGCAGCCATCCTTACTATTTCTTTTATGAATTTGCTAACTGCTATAATTTTTTTATTGTTTGACTAAGCTTTTCGTCATTACTGACATCTTCAGGTCTTAAACAACGAAAAAGACCTTAAACGTTGTTTAAGACCTGAAGATGTCAGTAATGACGAAAAGCTTAGTCAAACAATAAAAAAATTATAGCAGTTAGCAAATTCATAAAAGAAATAGCATTGGTATTTAGTCTCTAATCTTTTAATTATATTTAATTCAAAATTTTATCTTGCAAGACCTTTACCTTTTTGCTTTATATATATTCCATTAGAAGAATGGTATTAATAACACTACGTTACGTTAATATCTAAACTGTTACAACTGAATGATATTGAATAGTTACAATTAAGTTCTCAAATTTAAGTTTTTATATTCTTATAAAATCAATCGTCTCTGTAAGTCTCTTAAATAGAGTATTGTGTTACAAAAATATTATCATTATTCCTCGATAGACGTGCTATCGAGTCACCTCTATTTTTGGATATAGTAATCGCCTCCATGTTGTTCCGTCTTGGGAGTCCTAAAACGTCGTCCTCGTCTTGGTCTGGTCTCTGTTGTTCATGGCTTAATACGTCTGCAGGATAGGTAGAGTCTTCTACACAGATACTCGTTGATTCTCAGATGTCTCGAACTGCATCATCGGTAGGGTATACTAGAGTTCTCATTTAGATGGTCCATGACCAAAGGTCAGAGGTTGAAAAGATTCGTCCATCGGTGAAGATTGCACTCATCGTTTTTTCTTTATTAACACTCGTCGTTTGTAGTTGCATCTTTCTTCTTGTTACAAAGTTTTTGGAATTTTCTTTTTGTTAACGTTACATGTTACACTTTTTGTAACGGTTAGTAAAATACAAAATAATAATTAATTAATCCACACTAACAACAAATTGTATAACTTTTGAACAGAGCATTTTGCTCGTGCGTCTGCACAGCTGGGCGTCGTCATCGCAAGAGAGCGATTTTTCGTCCGCTACCCTCGTACATGACGAGAGAGAGTGGGGTGTTTATTCCGCGAGCATATATAGTTCCTGTTTTCTCTTTAAATAAACTTTTTATTTATACAAACTATCGCTAGATAAAAATACATCATTTAAATTAATTGTTTTAGTTACTATCTGTGTCTACAGATACTTTAATTATTAACATTAGTTTACTCTATTATTTTTTTAATTACAGTAGACTTGGAAAACATGTCGAGTCCGGTATCAACAGGTAGGCGCTTGACAGCAAGCAAAGGGTTAAATACGAACATAATAATTATTTACAATATGCCTTTTCTTTATGGATACTTTGCCCTTATTAATTACTTCTTCCATTCACACTTAGTACCTACATGTTTTTATTATTATTATTGTGAGATTTAAATGGTTAATTGTACGCAACCTTAATTAATTAAAGTTTTTTTTTTTTTTTTTTAATGCTGTAAATGTCACAATTTAAATCGTCACAGAAAATTAACTAATGATATTATTTCTCGTGGTGGTGGTTTTTTCGAACATCACTTGATGAGGACTGGTCCCAATAGTCAATAAAAACTTGTTCTAACGCTCTCATATTTCTATCTACTTCTATACCTGTCTTTGCTCAATTGAACGTCTGTCTTCTATATTCCTTCTATTTTCTTCCTTCATAATTCTGGAATCTGATATAATATCTTCTTAGCTGGTTTGTTATCCCTTAAATATTTAATTTCCCTAACATTTTTCCCTATCATGTGCGGTGGTTCAGTTCGGGTGGCCACTTTTGGGTCCATTACTCCGCTGTCCATCCTCACACCTTCTGAGACCAGAGGGACGTACTGTCTGCTCAGGAAAATGATTGCTCGAACATTTCTACAGACAATTCATTATATATAAAAAAAACTGACAGTAGTCGATAGGCGACTGATAAAAAACACTCTTTGGATTATTCACACTGTTGCCATTTACATTTGATTATATATTTCTTTTTTCCCTTGATTCCTTCTTATTTTCCGTAGCTATTTTTAGATAACGTTGTTGACAGGCATTATTTGTAAATCCTATTGACTTTCCTTCTTGTGACAGATGTTCTTCGTATCATTTTGTTCTTTTTCATTTTCAACTCCAAGAAATTCTAAATTGTAGCTGTATTAATTATTATCATTCTTTAGTTTCATTGTAATTATAGTCATTAAATTATTCATTGTCCTTCTTATTTTACCGTCTTGTCTTAGCACATCACCATTAATTGTTTTTTTTCTTGTTGTTCCCATCAAAATATTATTTTTTCTATTATTCCATTCTAAATCATGTTATTTAAAAGTAAATTATGTAAGCTGCTCTTACGTTCTTTTTGAATTTTGTTGATTTATTTTTTCTACTTCAAAATTAATTCCTGTAAATTATTGATATAAGTTGATCTTATTTTGTTTTAGAATTTAGTATATTATCATTTTTCTTTCTTCGTTTGATTTGCCTTTGTCTTTATCCAACATTTCCGTCCTTTTTCCTCGCTGTGTCTGTACTCAGTTTATCCGTGGTCCATCACTTCATTTATCCTTGTTGTTCGGATTACTACAGTGTCCATAATGATTTCGGTTCTTGAGATACCGCTCAGTATCTTGTACTGCAAGATTTCCGTTATAACATTTTCAATGGTATTAAAGGTTAGATCCATCACTTTATCATTTTGTTTATTGCACAGATGTTTCAATGACCTCTCAATTATCGATGACATCACTGATCTGGTATTATTCATTTCATTTTCTGTTATATTTAATTTAAATATTAATTTGGTAAAGTTTTTTCTATAATTTTTTAACTCTGTTCTTTCTCTGTAATTAACGATTGTGAGATTAAATACATTAATTAAACCACTCCTAATCATATCTAATTCTTCCTGGGTATTTCTGAGTTTCTTAGGACGTATTATTCTCCTTTCTTTCGTTTTCTCAATTATTTGTTTCTTTACCCCTTAATGTTAATTTCTATGTGCATCATCTTTTCTTTTTCTCTGTTACTTTTATCTTCAGATAACAATGCACTTTGGTCTTCTTTAGTACCTTCGGAAGTGCTGTCTAGTGTTTCATTCAAATTCTTGAAACCACTGTCCCTTGTTTCCTCTAACTTTTTGAAACTTTCATCTATTTGTTTCATTAATGTTTCATGGTGTCTCTTGTTATCTTCTATCATTTTGTCTAATTTTTCGCTCAAGGTTTCATTTTGTTTCCTCGAGTTTTCCTCCTGTTTCCTAAAATTCTCGTTAGTTTTGTTATTCCCTTCCATTATAATTCTCAACATCTCCTGCATGCTCCTGTCTTCCTTTTGGGTGGGTTTATCTGGTTGGTCCCCTTGGGCGTTCTCTTCGATCATTTCCTTTTCTGTGTCCATAACAACTTCGGTTTCTTCTTTATCGCCTGTCTGTTGTTCCATTTCACTGTCCGTGACTACTTCTATTTCTTGTTCCTGTCCACCTTCTTCCTTCTCCATGTCTTCTGCCCTCTTCTTTGGCCTGCCTCTGGTATGCATTTGTTGGCTTCTTACAGTTGCCGACAAAAATTAGGTTTTTCATTATCTTAATTACTTGTGTATATTTCGAAATTCTTTCCTAATTTAAGCCCTCTAAGTTCAGCGCCATTTTGTAATGTCTCCTCCTCCCTCGTACGCGTTGTAACGATACAATTAAGCCAAATCCCGTACCAGTGATAAAAAAAGATAATTCTTGATATAAAATTACTTCATATAAAATAAAATGTTTAAAAAATGATTAAAATGTAAATACTTTGACAAGACGTACAACAATATTACCCAACCCAAGTGATTGAGCCAACAACATAAACATAAAGAAGGGAACCACGTAACATACTTAAGAAAAATATGATAGACAAAACAATGATGAACACAGAACTAAAGAAGAACCAGAAGAAGAGAACAGATCCCTACAATTAAACAGAATTTAAACCAGAAGAGAAGAAGAGGAGAACCGAACCAAGATGAAGACTATTGAAGATGAAGAAGAGGAAGAATGAAGAGGAGACAGATAAAACCCAAGGGGAAACTAACACACATATATAAGGGAAAGATAGTATACTTCAAGATAGAATACGGTCAATAAACCTTGAATAATTATGTATTAATGAAACCAATATTATTGTTATCATGAAATTAACCTATGTACCCATTTTAAAGACAATACAATTGTAAAATACAATGTAATATAAGAAAAGTACACTAACCCAGTCAGAAAGGTTAGATTTAACAAAACACAACTAACCTAATATTGTTAATAGTAAATATCATACTCAAACAAAATAGTGAGAAATGGTAGGAGAAAGTATAGGGATTACCCATTAAATAACACTAAATACAAAACAGTGAACCAAAGTGAAGTGCTTTAGTGAAGTGTAAGTACCCAAAAAATAGTGAAGTGTATGTGAAACATTCAAAATAGAATGATAAGTAAGCAGACACTCTGTAAAACATTGATGAACAACCAATGATTGGAGTGATATTATAAATAGTAATATATCTAGGTGTAACTAGAAATAGTATTCCAAATTAATATTAAGGAAGCTTGTGATATTATTCAGGGAGAAAGCCCAGACAAATAACTTGTGTTAACATGGTATGATAGAATAGAATTAAAGTTTTGTTATTAAAATTAAGATTGCAAAGAATACAACACCCCATGTTGAAAGGGGAATTAACCTTCATAATTTTATGAAAAGTGACAAGGTTTATCACTTTAGTTTGTAACTCAAGAAAGAAATCAATGTTAGTACTAATAATAACTCATGACTTGTAAAGAATAGTTGGTTCAATGTTAAAGGAGGAATATGGCTGAAAGGAACCTACAGTCCATAAACCTAATTATGATATTTTAAACGAAGAGCAATGAAAATATATGTTGAATAGTAGTTAAAACACAAACAAATAAGCGAAGCCCATCAGGCTGAATTCAGAATGTAATTTAACAAGAAATACACTAAAAAACAATCATGGCTGACTTTGACTATGAAAACATTTAACTGCCAAAGACATTCAAATGTAAATTGTATCAATTTCACAAGAAATCTTACTAATCTAAGACCAGTGAATGGACAGTAATTATATATCAGTTATTTTAACACAGAAATAGCATTGTAATAATTTAATTTAAGAAAGATATGTTATTTATTAAATGTCAAATAACTAGACTATAGTTAATGTATAACAGAATATGACCTTATGAGGTATCATTGTAAACTTTGAAAGGAAAGAAAAATAATAGTGATGTCATTTATTATCCCAAAGGAATTATAAAGTAATAAAACCATTAGGAAAATACTTAATAAATTTGAATAAAAATTCAAATATTTTAACAATGTCTTAAAGGAGCAATTAACCAATCATGGAATTATGGTTACTATGACAACGAGACGTTTGAGGGCTTATTTTCCGTTAAATTATGTAGACTCTGAAAAACGAAGCGTGGGTAAGCGACGCGCAAAATTGGAACGATTGAGATTTTAATTTAAACAGTTATAAAAAGTCGAATCAGTGAACCAAGATGACCCAAGATGAATAGACGTCGATCTATACAGAATTCATGATGTCCAGGAACGAAATTAACTAAATTAATAAGAGAAAAACCCCAGACCAGATTGAAGAAGATGTTGGAAGCTTTAAACCAGCCCAAATTCGAAAAATATACGCCTATCCTGATGACGACACAGACAACGTGAGATGAACTGATAAGTACCGAATAAATTTCTTATTCCCAAAACCCTAACTTATTTAAATTATTTTACAAAATGATAAAATTTCTCACTATTTAAAAAGTAATATTTTCTTTCAAAGGTAAAGGCATAATTTACTTACATAAAAAACATTTTTACTAAATTCAATATAACCTTATTTGAGAACACAATTTTTGTAACAGAAATACGACACTACCGAACAAATAGTATAAACACATTATAATTTCTAAGTACGTATAAGGTATGGTAGTGTACTTTTTTAATGTAACCAACGTTTATGTCTTATTTCATGATCAAAAGAACTCCAGATTTTAGACACTGTAATTTATTAAAAGTGACGGATGTCATTTCGTCAAACGATAATGTTTTGAAATCAATTTTGCCAACTCTGAGATATTTTGTGTTCCAAGCTCTAAGCCGGAGCATAATATTATAAAATTATTTATAATTCATTTGTCATATTTATCGATGACCAAATTTGTATTAAAAAATACCGTACAGATCATTACTATCTTGTTATTTCATAGGATTTTGTAGAATATATGTGTGTTAGCGAAGTTTTAAGCAACAGCCAACTAGCGCTCATCACGAGTGGCCGAGTCGACAACCTGTTTAGCAGCGGGAACAATTCGAACGACACAGCTGTCTATGCTAATATCACGTACTATCTTAGAAATTAAATATTTTAATTGTTTTAACAGAAACAATTTGGCGCCACCCGGGAAGAACATTCCCTATGAATTAACAGGTAGGTTGTACTGGTAACATTGACAACGCTACGGACTCCAGTAGTGACGTTGATTTATGTAACGACCAGTGTGAGGCAAACACACTACATTCACACGAATACACAATACAAATAAGTGTGATACATTTTGACATGTACGACCCCATTAATTAGTTACATATTGACGAACCCAACGAGGGGCTATAAGGAAGAAGGACGTACCCACAATTTACTAGTTACATATTGGCGACCAGCAACGTGCGGCTAGGAAGAATAACTAGTGGCGGTCATGAATAGACACGGTATGGTTACGAGGCGCAAAGGGAAGGAAGCACCAAACCAAGAAGGAAACCCAGAAGAAATGGAGGAAGTTGAGGAAGCAGAAATGGAGGAAACGACTGGAGAATTGTCAGAAGGAAACCTACAGGAGGACCAAATGGAAAATCCCAATCCACCTGAACCGGAAATAGAAACAGAAGTCATGGTAAATAACCAACCAATCAAACCAACAGAAGAAACGAATTTAGATAGCATGATGAAGTTCATGATGGAACAATTCAGACAAATGAATAAAGAGAGAAGACAAGACAAGGAAGAGAGAAGACAAGACAAGGAAGATTTGAATAAAAGATTAGAAAAACTAGACCTAAACAGTGAAGATTTGAATAAAAAATTAGAGAAACTAGACCTAAACAGTGAAGAATTGAAGAAGCAAATGAAGGAGAGTATAGAATTCCTGAATGACAAAATAGAGAGCAACCATGAAGACTTGAAGAGAAGTCAGGAGGCATTGGAAAAGAAGAGCGAGGAGCTGAAGAAACAGATCAAGAAGGATCTGGAGATAGTAAACAAAAAGATGGAAACTAATCATGATGTTCTCCAACGGAAAATCGAGGAAGAAAGTAAGAAAACCAAGGAGGAATGGAAGCAACAACTAGTCGAATGTCGAGAAGAGATTAGACAAACGGTAATGGAGACCAACGAAACAGTGATACAAATCAGAGAAGAATTAAATAATAAAATTAGTAACGTTGAAGAGGAAGGTAAATTGAGGGCGACGGAATTCTACCAAGTCCTTACTGAAGGGTGCCAGAAGAACAAACAGGAAGTGGTCAAGGAACTGGAGGAGAGGCACCAAGAGCTACAACTGGATGTAAACAATCGGGTGGAGAAAGTGTACACCGTCATAGATAAAATAGACGGACTGACCCGAGAAAACCGAGAAAAAATCCAGGGGATCAGTATGCGAGAGAAACAGATGCAGGAAGAATTAGATGCATTAAGAGAAAAACCATATAATCACACACAGTTCATAACCAGTGAGAATCGAGAAATGATTAATTTTCGTAGCTACCGGAGAAACCCGATAGAATTCCTCAAACGAGTAGAAGAACTGATAGAGAAGAACAGAGAAACCAGATGGTCCAGTGTGAGAAGTATGATCGACGAGATGTTCCGTGACACCCATGACAATTGGTGGACGGCCACAAGACCTGAGATCAATGATACCCAAGAGTTCAAGAAACAGTTCAGGGAGAAGTATTGGTCCGAATCAACACAGAATGTGGTCCGCAATGACATCAGTAACGGAAGGTACGAGACACAAGGAGGACACACGTTAACATCGTACTTTCTGGGAAAGGTATGCTTAGCCAGAAATTTGGAACCCAGGATACCCGAGGAGTCGTTGGTAATACAACTGGGTTATCATTACGAAGAAGCCATCCAGAAGGCCAGGCGACAAGGCCAAATTAAAACAATTCAAGGAATGGTTAGTCTATTGGAGGACCTGGAGAACGATAACCAGTATCGAAAAAACAGGATCACAAACCAAAGATACAATAAGTGGAATGAACACAACAATACACCTAATTTCCATGGACCATACAATTATCCACAAAGCAATAATCGGAATAACTGGGGCCGAAATAACAATGATAATAATGCAGAACAAACATTCAATGGAAATAATCAGCATCACCCTCAAAATAATCAGCCTGGTAACCGAGGGTAACAGAACCATCACTCAGGAAATCAAAACAATAATAGAAGCAGCCCAAATAATAATAACCGACCAAATGAGAATTACCGAGGAGTGGAACCTGAACGACGTACCAACGGTCACCCCAATGACCATAATTACTACGGCAACCGGTATCATCCCAATTACCAGTACAACCGGGGACCCGGGGGTAATCCAAATAGAAGTGACAATCGACGTCATGTAAATTTTATTAGTGGGAGAAGGCGGAATAACCACCGAAGATACAACTCAAATTGGCACCCAGAACCATGGTACCACGCGTCCGACGAGACTAACAATAGACCATCAGTGAACAGGAACCATGAACCACTACAAAATGGAAATAACCAGCAAAATGTGCCGAATGATGAAACGAACGACCAGCCAAGCAACCTGGCCGTCAGCCAGCAACCACCTTTAAACTAAAAAGGTCAGTGATAAAGTATGAACGCCCTTCACATGACCAATCACTTGGGTTGATACGTCAAACAATGTCAGATAAGAAAACCAAAGGAATCACGATAATTTACAACAATTATTTAAAAGATATTCGAGAAGAACTTCTCGAGGAAGAGGCCACTCAATTACCACAGAACAATAGTGAAATTGTTCATATAAAGGCGACAATAAACGGTACCATAACCATTATCATGGTAGACACGGGGTCTAATATCTCTCTCATCAACCAGCCTGAATTAGAAAGAATTCAAGCTCACTCTCGAACACCAATACCTACATTGCCAATAAATAATATAATCATCATTGGCGCAACTGGTAAACAGAACAAAACGGTGAGAAAACAAGTGTCATTGGAGCTAGATAATCTAGAATCAACCATCCCTATTATATTTCTCATGGCAAGTGGGCTACCTTTCAATATGCTTATCGGATGTGATGTACTAAGAAGGTATTCAGCAGTAATAAACCTGCAGAAGGGAGTAGTGTTGTTAAATTCAGAACAAGGAACCTGGTCCGTGAACATTATAAATTGTGTACCAAATCCAACTGCTTTAAGCCAAAACACAGAACTGAAGAGTTATTATTGCCAGAGGCATGAGCCAGCTATCACCATAGTAGAGGAGGAGGAGCGTAAGATCTTATGGAACCAGAAGTTGGAAGAGATTATCACCTTCCAAAGAGAACGACCTATGCAGGAGATTAGTGAGCAACAGTCCAAAAAATTAATCGCCATTTATAATGATTATCAGCATGTCTTTTCGAACACCCCAGGAAAGGTTAAAGGATACCAATGAGAAATTCAATTCCGAGAACCAGTGGACTTCCACAGGAAATCATATCCAATAGCACATTCTCTAAAAAACGAAGTTAGAATGGAAATAAATAGAATGATTGCCGAAGATATAATTGAGTATAGTCATTCTCAATATACCAGCCCCATAGTTGCCATACCCAAGAAAAATGGCAAGGTACGAATTTGCCTGGACGCCCGAGAAATAAATAAGATGATTATCAATGACAGAACCTCACCAGGAGAAATAGAAGAAATTCTGAAGAGATTCCACGGAATCAGGTATATTAGCACCTGGGATACTGTATGTGGGTATTGGCAGGTAGAGCTGCACCCACACAGTAGACAGTACATGGCTTTTATATTTGACGGTAGAAACTACCAGTTCAAAAGGTTACCATTTGGACTCATTAATTCAGTAGCAGTGTTCGTGAAGTGCATGGACCAAGTGTTAGGTCAAGAGGCACTGGAATTTACTACAGTGTACGTTGACGACATACTTATCACGTCAGCAAACTGGGACGAACACTGTGAAAGAGTTAGACATGTATTGGAAAAATTATCTAACAACAATATCACACTTAAGTTAGACAAATCAAAGTTCATTGCTAAAGAAGTGAAGTTCTTAGGATTCAACCTAACCGAAGAGGGAATCTCTCCATCCCAAGAGAAGGTTGACGCCATACAAAATTTCCCATCACCACGAAACAAAAAGCAGTTGCAATCCTTCCTAGGAGTATGTAATTACTATAGGAAGTTTCAGACCAACTACTCCCACTTAACAGCAAAATTTTCCAAACAACTCTCTTCAAAAGAAAAATGGACGTGGGGAGCGGAACAAGAAGAAGTGCTCAAATTAATCAAACAAAAATTTGTTGACACTGTTATTTTACACCACCCTAATTTTGCAAAACAGTTCTACCTAAACTGCGACGCTAGTGATGTAAGTCTAGGCGCAGAATTATACCAGGAAGACGAAGATGGCAATCACCTAGTCATTAGCTTCGCCAGCCGAATACTCAATAGCTGTGAGCGTAACTACAATGTTACAGAAAAGGAGTTGCTCAGCATAGTATTCGCGTGCGGCAAGTTTAGGACGTACATACTTGGATATAATATCACGGTCCGAAGCGATCATAAATCAATATCGTTTCTAAAACAATGTAAGTTGAATCATGGCCGACTTACTCGATGGATACTTGCTTTGCAAGAATACCACATTACATGGGAATATATTCCAGGACGAAAAAATATAGTAGCTGATGTATTATCCAGAATAAATGTAGTAAATCAGACATTTGAAGGAGAAAAGGGGAAGATAGCAAAAGTGTATTATATATTGAAAGATAGGAAAGACCTGGAAAATATTGTAAACCAAATAGTGTTGCAACAAGAGCAAGATACAAAAATATCCAACATCAGAAAAAGACTGATGGAGTCTGAAGCCATTATTAACCAATTTTACTGTGTATACAATAATATTTTATTTATAAAAACAAAAAAGAACCAAGACACTTGGAAACTAGTAATTCCTCAATCATTAGAAAATCAAATCATCAAAGATTATCATGTGAGATATGGCCACATGGGAACAATTAAAATGGTAAAAGCTTTAGAGGAAGATTTGTTCATAAAAAATATTGCAAGAAAAGTAAGTAAAAACATAAAAACCTGCACATTGTGTCAGATGGTCAAAACCAATAACGAAAGGAAAGATGGAACGATGATACCCATCACATCAAGTGCCAAACTAGAGAAGGCGTTCCTCGACATATGTGGACCATTCCCACGTAGCGGAGGACGACATGGCTACAAATTCATTGTTATCATACTTGACCATTACACCAAGTACACCAAATTATATGCTATAAACAGAGCCACAACAAAGAAAATATTAGATATTATCAAAAATAAATACATAGTAGAGATTGGGAGACCGTACATGTTAATAACAGATCATGGAACGCAATTTAAAGGAAGGAAGTGGAGAGAAGAGTTATTAAAACTAAATATTAAAACTTATAAAACATCAGTCTACCACCCTAGCAGCAATCCCGTAGAAAGAATGTTGAGAGAGGTGGGACGCATTTTGAGAACTTATTGTCATAACAACCAGAGAGAATGGTACAAGTATTTACCTTCAACTGAAGTGTTTTTAAATATCAGTTATCACCAATTCACTGAAAGTACACCTTACTTGATGATGTTCGAGAGGAAGCCAAACAGAGAGATACAAGAGATAATAGAATTCCCAAAAGACCCAGAAGACCCGTATGACAAAAACAAATGGTACAGCCTAATAGTGGAAAAAATTGAGAAACAAAAGGCCAAATATGCAAAGAACCAACCCAAAATAATCAAATATAAAGAGGGAGAAAAAATATTAATTAAAAATCGTGAACTGCCAAGTACAATGGAAGGTATAGCAAAGAAATTATTATTGCTATACACTGGACCGTATATCATCACAAAAGACAATGGTAATAATACTTACCAGATCAGTAATATCAATACAAGGAAAATCAAGGGAGTTTATAACCAAACTTCAATAAAAAAGTTTCACGAGGAAGAATAAAACCATTGTGAAATGAAACATATTTCAAAATTCCAAAAGAGATTGTAAGAGCAGCTTACTAACTTATTTAGATGATATATGCGGAACAATATAAGTATATAATAATGAAAAAAAAAACAAAGGAAACAGTTACACAAATTCCTTTCAATTTAAATCAGTTTACAATATAACAAGAAATTGATATATGAAGTATGAAGTAAAGAGTGAGATAATAAGGAATAAGTTACACACATTCCTATATAATCAAAATGTAAGAAGCACCAACTTACAATTATAATTAAAACAAAAAATTAGCTAAAAAGGAATACGCTACAAACATTCCTTTAAGGTAAGACCATTAACTTACCAAAGAATTATCAAAAATGATGTTGAATACAGAATAAAATAAACAAAAATAAAATCAAGCTCATATTACTGAGATAAATACTTGAAATTATACTGAATAACAAGTATTATAAGAAAAAAATAAATAAAATCATACCTGGTACAAGGAGAGAGAGAGAAATTGTATATAAAACCAATATACAGATATGGCTAAAACAGAATTCTGCTAAATGATTAAGAAAAAAAAAAATGTCTAAGACAATTAAAATGATCACAACGAGCATTGAAAACAAAATAATGAAAAGTGAGATATGATGAAATTAACATATAAATAAAGATAAAAATAATCAAGTGTATAAGTAGATGATAGTGTATAGTTAAGGTATAGCGGAAGGAAGAATGAGTAGTAATGACAAAGTGATCTAAAAACAAACCACAAGGTGGACAATCCCAAAGTATATTATTATATTATTATTATTATTATTATTATTAAGTCACAAGTTGACAAAGATTTAAGATTGACTGTTGAAAAGTCCAGCAATCCAAATGAACTGAGTAGAGAAGATGTGCCTCTAGTCTCAGAAAAATGAGTAGTAATGGGAGAAACCAGCTACTATATATAAGTTAGGGAAAAATTTGTGTATGAGGGAAAATGCACCAATGGAAATAAATAAAAACAGATCCAAATAAAATGGAGTGAATTAAGTAAGAAGAGAAACGAAGAATGGAGAAACAAACAAGGAAGAGAAGGAAGAAAGGTTATCTATAACTGATAATTTCATAAAAAACTATGCTAGTATTTTATTAAAATGATCAATTTTAGAGGAGAGGCATTATGTAACGATACAATTAAGCCAAATCCCGTACCAGTGATAAAAAAGATAATTCTTGATATAAAATTACTTCATATAAAATAAAATGTTTAAAAAATGATTAAAATGTAAATACTTTGACAAGACGTACAACAATATTACCCAACCCAAGTGATTGAGCCAACAACATAAACATAAAGAAGGGAACCACGTAACATACTTAAGAAAAATATGATAGACAAAACAATGATGAACACAGAACTAAAGAAGAACCAGAAGAAGAGAACAGATCCCTACAATTAAACAGAATTTAAACCAGAAGAGAAGAAGAGGAGAACCGAACCAAGATGAAGACTATTGAAGATGAAGAAGATGAAGAAGAGGAAGAATGAAGAGGAGACAGATAAAACCCAAGGGGAAACTAACACACATATATAAGGGAAAGATAGTATACTTCAAGATAGAATACGGTCAATAAACCTTGAATAATTATGTATTAATGAAACCAATATTATTGTTATCATGAAATTAACCTATGTACCCATTTTAAAGACAATACAATTGTAAAATACAATGTAATATAAGAAAAGTACACTAACCCAGTCAGAAAGGTTAGATTTAACAAAACACAACTAACCTAATATTGTTAATAGTAAATATCATACTCAAACAAAATAGTGAGAAATGGTAGGAGAAAGTATAGGGATTACCCATTAAATAACACTAAATACAAAACAGTGAACCAAAGTGAAGTGCTTTAGTGAAGTGTAAGTACCCAAAAAATAGTGAAGTGTATATGAAACATTCAAAATAGAATGATAAGTAAGCAGACACTCTGTAAAACATTGATGAACAACCAATGATTGGAGTGATATTATAAATAGTAATATATCTAGGTGTAACTAGAAATAGTATTCCAAATTAATATTAAGGAAGCTTGTGATATTATTCAGGGAGAAAGCCCAGACAAATAACTTGTGTTAACATGGTATGATAGAATAGAATTAAAGTTTTGTTATTAAAATTAAGATTGCAAAGAATACAACACCCCATGTTGAAAGGGGAATTAACCTTCATAATTTTATGAAAAGTGACAAGGTTTATCACTTTAGTTTGTAACTCAAGAAAGAAATCAATGTTAGTACTAATAATAACTCATGACTTGTAAAGAATAGTTGGTTCAATGTTAAAGGAGGAATATGGCTGAAAGGAACCTACAGTCCATAAACCTAATTATGATATTTTAAACGAAGAGCAATGAAAATATATGTTGAATAGTAGTTAAAACACAAACAAATAAGCGAAGCCCATCAGGCTGAATTCAGAATGTAATTTAACAAGAAATACACTAAAAAACAATCATGGCTGACTTTGACTATGAAAACATTTAACTGCCAAAGACATTCAAATGTAAATTGTATCAATTTCACAAGAAATCTTACTAATCTAAGACCAGTGAATGGACAGTAATTATATATCAGTTATTTTAACACAGAAATAGCATTGTAATAATTTAATTTAAGAAAGATATGTTATTTATTAAATGTCAAATAACTAGACTATAGTTAACAGTCTATAGTTATAGTATAGTTATACTATAGTATAACAGAATATGACCTTATGAGGTATCATTGTAAACTTTGAAAGGAAAGAAAAATAATAGTGATGTCATTTATTATCCCAAAGGAATTATAAAGTAATAAAACCATTAGGAAAATACTTAATAAATTTGAATAAAAATTCAAATATTTTAACAATGTCTTAAAGGAGCAATTAACCAATCATGGAATTATGGTTACTATGACAACGAGACGTTTGAGGGCTTATTTTCCGTTAAATTATGTAGACTCTGAAAAACGAAGCGTGGGTAAGCGACGCGCAAAATTGGAACGATTGAGATTTTAATTTAAACAGTTATAAAAAGTCGAATCAGTGAACCAAGATGACCCAAGATGAATAGACGTCGATCTATACAGAATTCATGATGTCCAGGAACGAAATTAACTAAATTAATAAGAGAAAAACCCCAGACCAGATTGAAGAAGATGTTGGAAGCTTTAAACCAGCCCAAATTCGAAAAATATACGCCTATCCTGATGACGACACAGACAACGTGAGATGAACTGATAAGTACCGAATAAATTCCTTATTCCCAAAACCCTAACTTATTTAAATTATTTTACAAAATGATAAAATTTCTCACTATTTAAAAAGTAATATTTTCTTTCAAAGGTAAAGGCATAATTTACTTACATAAAAAACATTTTTACTAAATTCAATATAACCTTATTTGAGAACACAATTTTTGTAACAGAAATACGACACTACCGAACAAATAGTATAAACACATTATAATTTCTAAGTACGTATAAGGTATGGTAGTGTACTTTTTTAATGTAACCAACGTTTATGTCTTATTTCATGATCAAAAGAACTCCAGATTTTAGACATTGTAATTTATTAAAAGTGACGGATGTCATTTCGTCAAACGATAATGTTTTGAAATCAATTTTGCCAACTCTGAGATATTTTGTGTTTCAAGCTCTAAGCCGGAGCATAATATTATAAAATTATTTATAATTCATTTGTCATATTTATTGATGACCAAATTTGTATTAAAAAATACCGTACAGATCATTACTATCTTGTTATTTCATAGGATTTTGTAGAATATATGTGTGTTAGCGAAGTTTTAAGCAACAGCCAACTAGCGCTCATCACGAGTGGCCGAGTCGACAACCTGTTTAGCAGCAGGAACAATTCGAACGACACAGCTGTCTATGCTAATATCACGTACTATCTTAGAAATTAAATATTTTAATTGTTTTAACAGAAACAATTTGGCGCCACCCGGGAAGAACATTCCCTATGAATTAACAGGTAGGTTGTACTGGTAACATTGACAACGCTACGGACTCCAGTAGTGACGTCGATTTATGTAACGACCAGTGTGAGGCAAACACACTACATTCACACGAATACACAATACAAATAAGTGTGATACATTTTGACAGGTACGACCCCATTAATTAGTTACATATTGACGAACCCAACGAGGGGCTATAAGGAAGAAGGACGTACCCACAAATTACTAGTTACAGCGTTACTATTCTAGATATGTAATTTTGTCTTTTTTATACTCTGTTCGTGTTATTTTTATTTTGGTGTGTAATTCTTTAGTAATGAAAAATAAACCACGGTATCCTTTGTTGTTTATTATATCTCCTTGCAGGTATTACAATTCAGTTGTTTGTGAGAGAGTAAGAGAGAGAGAGAAAAAGAGAGAGAGAGAGAGAGAGAGTGAGAGAGAGAGAGAGAGAGAGAGAGAGAGTTCCTCTCTTTGAGTACTATTTGATCGTTTGATTTTTACGCGCGTTGCATCAGCTGTTTTCAATTTGATAACCAGTTACAGATTATGTTGTCCGTCGTACTTCATAGGCTGTGACGTCTGAGCTAACTTTCTTACTCTTCTCTGCTATTCACCTGTTTCTTGTAACAAATCTGCTATCTACAAGAAATAATACAAAGTCAATTCCCTAAAAGAAAGGTATTTATTGATTGAATTTGGTTTATTTTCTGGTAATTATTACATCCAGTTCATCGGTTTACAAATCGATTATTTTTGAAATCGCAGCAGTTTTCGATATAAGTTTTTTTTATATAACACAACAGATATATTCAATTACAGTTATTAGTAAAATTAATAAATTATGTATCTCAGGATTATTTTGGGATTCTTTGAGCTATAAGAAAGTTAGAAATGCTTTGTTAATAGTATCATACTTTACAATAATTAATATTTTTTCTTAAAGTCTGATTCAATAAGTTCGTTTTTTAAACGCCAGAGCGCAGACTACGTATTCATACAGAAGGAAAAACAAGAAAGATGGCTGCTGTGGATTTCTAACGAAACCACGTGTTGACTGTTTTTGGTTAAATAAAGAAAGTATAAAATGTTGTTCACACTAAGTTTTCTTATAAATTGAATGATGTTGTACCGTTTCTAGTGTTCGTTACTTGTTGGTGATGTGTAATTTTTTAATTTATTAAGGTAGGCATTCTCACCAACATAGTGGTAGTTCAAATTTTTTCAAGCCATCTGATGGTTGGATTATTTTCAATGTTCTTTGATATTCTTGCATCAATTATTGTGGTTCAACGGATGTCTCAGACGTAGTTGTTTGTGCTGAATCGTTTCATTAATTTAGAATAGTGTTTTGTTCAAATTGTAGTTACTAATTTTTTAAAATTTGCTGGACATTATTTCGGTCATCTACACTCTTGAAATCCAATTCAACAATTACCCATCTTGTTAATTCTGTTACTCTTAGTAACCAAGTCATTGATGAGTTTTTATTGGCTAACCTAGGTAAAGTTTTAGTAAATAGGCTAGTATTAATATATTATTAGTTCTTCCCTTTTTTAGGAAAAATACTCCTTTATAATGTTTAATTATAATTACATTTAATTTATACAATGTCTTTCTTCATATGATTACATAAACTTAGATACTTGTATTTTATAATTTAGTGGTTTTTTTAACTTGGTTTATTTCTGACTTTTATTTCTGTAAATGTATTACTGCCCTAGGCACTATTTTATTTTTCACCATCTCTTTACTTTATTCTAATTAGCAATTATTAATTTCTTATATAACCCTGGATCCTTCAAACATAAACAAAATAATCTTTTACTTACATTGATATTGCCTTTGTGGCCTAATAAAACAAAACTACAACAACTTATTACTAAACTTATAGTTTATTATTATAGTTCTGTATCTTCACTATTTGTGATTGATGTCTTTTTTTTGTTTAATTTTTACACATATCATACTATGTTGCACTTTGTACGCACTGCACTTCTATGGTAACACTTAGTACACCGTTTTTCTAATTGCTAAAGTGTTTTATCGTTTGTTGTAAAGATTGTACAAATGTTTCATAGTATGATACTTAATCATTAATTTCTGACTTTTGGAATGGGGTAACTACTGACTTTTTTATTATTATTATTTTACAAATAATAATAATAGGTATTTCTTTATTTTTATCAGTATTAAGCACTGATTATGTAATGTTACATAAAGCTCCCCCACTAGAACATATTTATTTTTATTTCAGTATTAAAATTAATTGTTTGATTCTCAATCATTCACCTTCTTTTATCATTCTTCATAATGTAGTTTCATCTCTGTCTGGTTATATACACATTTTATTTTGTTATTTGTAATTGACTTGATTTCATAGGTATTGTTACCCTTTACCTGGGTTATTAGGTATGGCCCAGTATAAAGTAAGAGTAATTTCCTAGCTATACCCTCTATAGAACTAGGTAGTTGTCTATTTTTAATTAGTACTTTATCCCCTACTTTATATTGGATAATTCTTAGCTTCTTTCCTGTTTTTTTTTTTATACAAAAGTTCAGCCTTATGAAGCAGCCTGTTATGCATTTCAGTTTTATTATACTCAACTCTCTCTCCTGGAGGAAATATAACCTCTTCTTTAGAGTTATAACGGAGGGAACCCAAAATAATTGGTTCTGCCAATTATTTCAGGCTGCCTTATTCGAGACGAGCTGAAAATTTAAATCAGAACCACACACAGTAAGACATACAAGGAATCAGGGAAGGTGAAACTGTTGATTTATATACTCAGTATATGTGTGTAACAAGAAGACTTGCTTTATTAAACATTTGAAATATAACATTTACTCCAAAGAACAGATCCCATGACGTTATTAATTAAATTAGTAATATTAAGTGAAATGCTTTATTTAGAATATGGGATCACAACAAATTTATCTAGCTATACCCCCGGATCCGGGTAACCATTGGTATTTAGTCTCTAATCTTTTAATTATATTTAATTCAAAATTTTATCTTGCAAGACCTTTACCTTTTTGCTTTATATATATTCCATTAGAAGAATGGTATTAATAACACTACGTTACGTTAATATCTAAACTGTTACAATTGAATGATATTGAATAGTTACAATTAAGTTCTCAAATTTAAGTTTTTATATTCTTATAAAATCAATCGTCTCTGTAAGTCTCTTAAATAGAGTATTGTGTTACAAAAATATTATCATTATTCCTCGATAGACGTGCTATCGAGTCACCTCTATTTTTGGATGTAGTAATCACCTCCATGTGGTTCCGTCTTGGGAGTCCTAAAACGTCGTCCTCGTCTTGGTCTGGTCTCTGTTGTTCATGGCTTAATACGTCTGCAGGATAGGTAGAGTCTTCTACACAGATACTCGTTGATTCTCAGATGTCTCGAACTGCATCATCGGTAGGGTATACTAGAGTTCTCATTTAGATGGTCCATGACCACAGGTCAGAGGTTGAAAAGATTCGTCCATCGGTGAAGATTGCACTCATCGTTTTTTCTTTATTAACACTCGTCGTTTGTAGTTGCATCTTTCTTCTTGTTACAAAGTTTTTGGAATTTTCTTTTTGTTAACGTTACATGTTACACTTTTTGTAACGGTTAGTAAAATACAAAATAATAATTAATTAATCCACACTAACAACAAATTGTATAACTTTTGAACAGAGCATTTTGCTCGTGCGTCTGCACAGCTGGGCGTCGTCATCGCAAGAGAGCGATTTTTCGTCCGCTACCCTCGTACATGACGAGAGAGAGTGGGGTGTTTATTCCGCGAGCATATATAGTTCCTGTTTTCTCTTTAAATAAACTTTTTATTTATACAAACTATCGCTAGATAAAAATACATCATTTAAATTAATTGTTTTAGTTACTATCTGTGTCTACAGATACTTTAATTATTAACATTAGTTTACTCTATTATTTTTTTAATTACAGTAGACTCGGAAAACATGTCGAGTCCGGTATCAACAGGTAGGCGCTTGACAGCAAGCAAAGGGTTAAATACGAACATAATAATTATTTACAATATGCCTTTTCTTTATGGATACTTTGCCCTTATTAATTACTTCTTCCATTCACACTTAGTACCTACATGTTTTTATTATTATTATTGTGAGATTTAAATGGTTAATTGTACGCAACCTTAATTAATTAAAGTTTTTTTTTTTTTTATGCTGTAAATGTCACAATTTAAATCGTCACATACTCCGCCTCCTTACCAACACAGACTCCTAAAATTTTGGTCAGCTATGTACCGAGAGTATGCTTGGGGAGTTCCGTGTGAAATTTCTCTCACCCGTTTCTGGCTGTATATAATTACTAGCAGCATAAGTCATTCTTGACTGGCTGTTTCTTACCATCTATACATATACTTCATGTTTTACACGCTAATTCTATTACTACATAAAATTTACATTATAAAGTATTTTCAACATTCTACATTTCCTTAACTCAACTACTTATTACTACTACCGGATTTTTCCTTTTTCTTTCGAGAGAGTTTTTCTTCGTTATAGAATTTACTCTTTAATTACTCCATTACTTTTATTGGATGTCAGCTGACTTCTTGCTTTGCTCTACTTTCGATGAAGAGGATTCAAGGTTGATCAGGCCTCGTACCTACTTATACGACAAGGTAGCCAAAGGTTACTCAAGTACTTTTGCGGTTGAGTACTAAACATTGTTTTCACATTTACTTATTTAATTAACTGGCACTCTACTATTTTCTTCTTCAAGATAACGTTTTATCTGTGAAATATGTGTCCTTCGCACATATTTTTGAGTAGAGGGTTCGTACAGGGTCACAGTTACCGGAGTTAAGTATTTGTGAATTTGATAAGGACCGCACCATCTGTAAGATAGCTTGGAAGTTGTCTTATCAACTGCACTACTCGTTGGGTGCGTGTTATACATAACTAAGTCTCCAATTTGATATTTTACTTTATTATTCTTATTCTTTTGCTCGTAATATTTCCTTGACTTCGCTAAGTTTGTTCGTAAATTAGCGCGCGCTTCGTTCCATATCTTTCTAATATTTTTATCCCTAATTTCAAGGGGTAACAATTCATGTATTTTCCACTTTGTGGATAATGGGTGATTTGGTTTATACTTGAACAACAATTCGAATGGGGTAGACTTATGTCCTTCATGATATGCCGAATTAAAGGCGAATTGTATCCAGGATAGGTTCTGGTCCCACGAAGTATGGTCGTTAGCATGGTAGGCAATTAAAGCAGATTTTAGGTATCGCAAATACCTCTCAGCTATATTACCTTGCGGACGATACTCGGTAGTGGTAATGTGGTTTATACCTAGTTTGAAACACATGTTCCTGAATTCCTTAGACTTAAACTGTGGTCCGTTATCCGACACTAGATGGACTGGATTCCCAAAATCTTTGAATAATCTATTCTGTAAAATGCTTACTGTTGTCGTAGCTAAAGCTCGCCGCATGGGGTACATCCAGACGAATTTACTAAACGAATCTACGCAAATTAGTAACATAGTATTTCCTGACTTGGAACGTGGGTAGGGTCCAGAAAAGTCTAAATAAATTTTGGAAAATGGGGTGGCAGGAATCTCAGATATTAACTGACTTATTTGGCTGTTTCTCGCTGGTTTGCTGAGTGCACACAACTTACACCTTTTTACAAAGTTAGCTATCTCACTGTTCATATTTTCCCAGTGATATTCTCTCCGAATCCGATGTATGGTTTTATTTATTCCCATATGTGCTCCAATGGTGGAAGAGTGATAATATTCCATTAGCATAGGTTTAATAATATCCGGGGCGATGATACGCAAATATTTTCCGTTAGCTATTCTACAACATAATACTTTCTTATTTAATAGGTATTTTTCAGACTTGTTTCCTTTTTCAAGTTGTTTGATGATCGGACTCAAACGTGGGTCTTGTTGTTGATAATGGGCTAAATCCGTAAATGCAAGAGGAAATTCGGTAATTAACGCATTAATAATCGGTGTCTCTCTACTCTTGTTTTCGTAATTATTACTACTAGGCTGGAACATACGTGACAGGGTATCGGCAACTACGTTTTGGGTGCCTCTAATATGTTGTACTTTGAATTTAAAACAATTTAATCTCAATACCCATCTTCCGATTTGACCTAATTGTTTTGGGTGGTTTAGTAGCCAGGATAAAGCTTGATTATCTGTTTCTAGCAAAAACTCTTTATGTTCTAAAAATGGTTTGAACTTCTCAAACGCAAAAACGATAGCTAAGCATTGTAATTCGTATGCGGAGTATTTCTTTTCTTGGTCCGTCAGGGTGCGTGAAGCGTAACTAATTGGTAACCGAGAGTTATCTACTTCCTGATAAATTACTGCACCTAGGGCTACACTTGAACTGTCGGTTTGCACAACAAACGGTTTACTAAAATCGGCTAATTGTAGTACGGGGGGTGATATGATGCTTTCCTTTAATTTCTCAAATGCGGTTTGGCGTTGCTCATTCCACTCAAATTTTACTCCCTTCTTTCTTAAAGTATTTAGTGGTGCTGCGATTTCGGCTAGATGTGGGATATACTTGTGGAAATAATTTTATCATTCCTAAAAATCGAGCAATTCCTTTCGCATCCCGCGGTGGTAAAAATTCTCTGATAGCATGGGTTCGCTCTGGGTCTATGCTTACCTTTCCGTTGGCTTTTACGATGTGACCTAAAAAGGAGAATTGTGTCACAGCAAAATTTACTTTACTGGGGTTTACAGTTAATCCAGCTTTCTCTAATCGTGATAATACTTCACGTATATGTGCTAGATGTTGTTCCATTGACTCGCTGTAAATAACAATATTGTCTAGGTAGTGGTACACATATTTAAACTTTATGTCGTGAAATAATTTTTCTAACAATCTGCTACATACAGAACTACCTTGGGAAATACCAAAAGGTACCCTAGTAAATTGGTATAGGTTGAAAGGCACGGCAAAAGCGGTGAGACGTTTCGATTCTTCTGAAAGTGGTATCTGATGAAAAGCCTGATTCAAATCCATAATGGTAAAAATTTTTGCTTTCGTAAAATAATGAAAAGCACTGTGGATGTCGGGAAGTGGAATGGATTCAAATTCTATCCGTTTATTTAGTTGTCTATAGTCTACAACTAATCTATGTTTATCGTTCCTTTTGGGTACTAAAAACGCAGGGGATGAATAAGATGAAGTAGAGGGTTCGATGACTCCTTGTTCGAATAGTTTATTAATTTGGTTCCTCATTACTTCCATTTTTGGCGGTGATAACTTGTATGGGGCTAAACGTATTACTTTATTATCGCTCAAATTTATCTTATACTCTATCAGATCCGTCAGTCCTAACTTTGGGGTGAGCACATTGGAGAATTGATTTATTAACTTTTGTATGTTACGTCTATCTTTACTTTCCAGATGACCTAATTCACATTCGTGATGCTTTAGATGAGAAGAAGTAGTGCTAGTACTTTCTCTGTTATTTGAATTATCCTCTAAGTTATATTTCCGTGAACGATCGAATCCAAAGTAAAATTTCTTATCATGAATATTTAGAATTATTCCTGTTTTACTGATAAAATCGGCTCCCAATATTAACTCGGATCCTAATTCGTCGCTTACTAACATTGGAAAATACCACGTCAAATGTTTTATTTTAACTTTACACGTGATGATAAGTTTTATTATTAAGTTTTGTTTGTTAGCGGTTGAGCATTTAATGTTTACAGATTGACTGCGTTTTACTAAATTATGTTTAAATAACTTATTGGCGAGGTCATGACTAATTAAACTTCGCGTTGATCCGGAATCAATTAAACCAAGGGTGGATGTTACACCAAGGTCAACTTGTACATAAGGTAAATGACACTTACTGAAATTACACTTATTAATAGCGTTACATTTATCTATAAATTTTTTTACATAGGGGTCTAGTTTTCTTTTGTTATTATTATTATTTTGTTTTATTTTGTTGACTCTCAGGGGTTTACCTTTTTTTACGATGCTGCGGAAGACACAGGGTTTTGGATCTCCCTGCCTTACATGTTTTTTGGATAAATAGTTTTTTGATTATACCTTTTTTGTTTACAGTATCTACTGAGATGTCCAGATTTTCCGCAGTTATAACACACATATTCTTTACGTTGTGTCTTACTGGTTTCCTGGAGTGGTTGAGCCTCCTGGGACTTACCATGGCCATTGGTTGATCTTCGAAACGGTCTTCTTTCTTGTATACTTCTTGCGTCAGATACTAAGGCATGCATTTGTTTTCTATTTTGTGTAGTGGATATCGATGCATGTCTGTGCTGATCTGCATACCAAACATTGGAAGAATGAATACTACATTGTTCAAAGTCCGCGAACGTAAGGGGTCTACTTATTAGTGCTGAACGGGAGCGTTCATCTGGAGACAAGCCTACTAGGATCGTATCGACCAATTGTTTTTCAGTCCACTCGACTTGTAGTATACGTGAAGATTCTCGGATATCCGCAATATAGTGGGCCAGTCTTTCGCGAGCTCCTTGTACTCTAAGTACAGTACTTCTTTTGATATCCTCATAAATTCCAGTGGGGATAAAATATTTGATTATATTCGTATGAAGATCTTCTACTGAAAGACTTGAGTTTAATGTTTCTAGTACACGATCTCGTAATGGTGGTTTACATTTGGGTAATATTACTTGCAGTATTTGCCGATCGTTTAATTGTTGTAAATCTTTTATTTGCAGCAGGTATTTTATAAAAGTTAACAGTATCGTTATACTTAACCCATCGGTGTAAGGAATCTCATTAATTATTTTCTCTACTGGGTGGGAAATCTTTCCGTAGAGTTCAGCATTCAAATTTACGTTTTGTATTTCCTTCGAAGAATTAGTGGTCGCATTTTGACTAGTATGAGTACGCTGAACTTTTGGTGGTGGGGGTTCTTCTACATTAGGGGATTGAACAGGGGAGATATATAATTTTTGTAAGTCTTGCTCAATTTCCTCCATTCTCGATTCATCTGACTTTCGACGTAAGTCGTTAATAATTATAGGTAATTGGCGTAATGCCTCGTCTGCAAATTTCTGCACATCGGCGGGGACGACGGTGACGTCGGGCCAGCTTAATAAATTATTTAATCGGCGGGTTAAATGTTCTATACGTTGCGTAACGCGCAAAAGTTCCGTGGGTGATTTCTTGTCCTTAAGGTTCTGAGATAATACTATCAGTTCCCGATATTTCGCATAACAGGTTTCTCGTTCGCCGTCATAATCGAGTTCACGCAATTTATCTAACTGCGAGGTTGTCTCTGATCCGGTTTGGCGTAATGATTTTTGTAATTCAGACACGGTTACATTCACGTGTTTTAGACCTCGTAAAAGTGCTTCGTAGCATAGCTCATCTTTTACTAATAAATCAGGATTAAATTCAGCCATTTTCGTAAAGTGGCAAGAACTAATTATTCTACGATTAGTATTTACTACTATACAACGCTATATCATTTTACACTAACATAACAATATGAATAAATCGTATTCTTACACGTTTATTAATAAACAATTAAAATGAGATGACAAAGGTTGTCATATTACATAGAAAGAGAGAGAGAAATCTCACACAGTCTTACAGATGTTTACGGCAAAATATTCCCCCTTCGGTTATCAACACATGAACAGACACGCTTCAAATAACAATACACCACACAAGAAGGGTGACCGATTGTTCTCACTCTAACTGGGGAGACCGACTACAATAATATTGTACAATCGCCAACAGGAAATTTCCATGTCCGAGATTGTCGTGAATGGGGGTTGTTTATGAATGCGACTTTTAACAAGTACCTACATGGTTTGTTTACATTGGATTATATGTTACTCTTATTTTACACATATCATATTTACTAATAAAATTATCTATACTATATTACTATAATATTAATTATTAATTTTTATCTTTAAAATACACATATTAAAATACACGAGTAAATAAATCAACAGCTTATGAATAGGGACACAATTACTGTTTAGCAACACAAGTCACAACAATTTTTGTTATTAGTAGCAAAATTTAAACAAATTAGCAGAGTGGCGCATCTTATAACCTCTTCTTTAGAGTTATAAAGGAGGGAACCCAAAATAATTGGTTCTGCCAATTATTTCAGGCTGCCTTATTCGAGACGAGCTGAAAATTTAAATCAGAACAACACACAGTAAGACATACAAGGAATCAGGGAAGGTGAAACTGTTGATTTATATACTCAGTATATGTGTGTAACAAGAAGACTTGCTTTATTAAACATTTGAAATATAACATTTACTCCAAAGAACAGATCCCATGACGTTATTAATTAAATTAATAAAATTAAGTGAAATGCTTTATTTAGAATATGGGATCACAACAAATTTATCTAGCTATACCCCCGGATCCGGGTAACCATTGGTATTTATTCTTCGTATTGTTTAAATTAGCAGCCATCCTTACTATTTCTTTTATGAATTTGCTAACTGCTATAATTTTTTTATTGTTTGACTAAGCTTTTCGTCATTACTGACATCTTCAGGTCTTAAACAACGAAAAAGACCTTAAACGTTGTTTAAGACCTGAAGATGTCAGTAATGACGAAAAGCTTAGTCAAACAATAAAAAAATTATAGCAGTTAGCAAATTCATAAAAGAAATAGCATTGGTATTTAGTCTCTAATCTTTTAATTATATTTAATTCAAAATTTTATCTTGCAAGACCTTTACCTTTTTGCTTTATATATATTCCATTAGAAGAATGGTATTAATAACACTACGTTACGTTAATATCTAAACTGTTACAACTGAATGATATTGAATAGTTACAATTAAGTTCTCAAATTTAAGTTTTTATATTCTTATAAAATCAATCGTCTCTGTAAGTCTCTTAAATAGAGTATTGTGTTACAAAAATATTATCATTATTCCTCGATAGACGTGCTATCGAGTCACCTCTATTTTTGGATATAGTAATCGCCTCCATGTTGTTCCGTCTTGGGAGTCCTAAAACGTCGTCCTCGTCTTGGTCTGGTCTCTGTTGTTCATGGCTTAATACGTCTGCAGGATAGGTAGAGTCTTCTACACAGATACTCGTTGATTCTCAGATGTCTCGAACTGCATCATCGGTAGGGTATACTAGAGTTCTCATTTAGATGGTCCATGACCAAAGGTCAGAGGTTGAAAAGATTCGTCCATCGGTGAAGATTGCACTCATCGTTTTTTCTTTATTAACACTCGTCGTTTGTAGTTGCATCTTTCTTCTTGTTACAAAGTTTTTGGAATTTTCTTTTTGTTAACGTTACATGTTACACTTTTTGTAACGGTTAGTAAAATACAAAATAATAATTAATTAATCCACACTAACAACAAATTGTATAACTTTTGAACAGAGCATTTTGCTCGTGCGTCTGCACAGCTGGGCGTCGTCATCGCAAGAGAGCGATTTTTCGTCCGCTACCCTCGTACATGACGAGAGAGAGTGGGGTGTTTATTCCGCGAGCATATATAGTTCCTGTTTTCTCTTTAAATAAACTTTTTATTTATACAAACTATCGCTAGATAAAAATACATCATTTAAATTAATTGTTTTAGTTACTATCTGTGTCTACAGATACTTTAATTATTAACATTAGTTTACTCTATTATTTTTTTAATTACAGTAGACTCGGAAAACATGTCGAGTCCGGTATCAACAGGTAGGCGCTTGACAGCAAGCAAAGGGTTAAATACGAACATAATAATTATTTACAATATGCCTTTTCTTTATGGATACTTTGCCCTTATTAATTACTTCTTCCATTCACACTTAGTACCTACATGTTTTTATTATTATTATTGTGAGATTTAAATGGTTAATTGTACGCAACCTTAATTAATTAAAGTTTTTTTTTTTTTTTTTAATGCTGTAAATGTCACAATTTAAATCGTCACAGAAAATTAACTAATGATATTATTTCTCGTGGTGGTGGTTTTTTCGAACATCACTTGATGAGGACTGGTCCCAATAGTCAATAAAAACTTGTTCTAACGCTCTCATATTTCTATCTACTTCTATACCTGTCTTTGCTCAATTGAACGTCTGTCTTCTATATTCCTTCTATTTTCTTCCTTCATAATTCTGGAATCTGATATAATATCTTCTTAGCTGGTTTGTTATCCCTTAAATATTTAATTTCCCTAACATTTTTCCCTATCATGTGCGGTGGTTCAGTTCGGGTGGCCACTTTTGGGTCCATTACTCCGCTGTCCATCCTCACACCTTCTGAGACCAGAGGGACGTACTGTCTGCTCAGGAAAATGATTGCTCGAACATTTCTACAGACAATTCATTATATATAAAAAAAACTGACAGTAGTCGATAGGCGACTGATAAAAAACACTCTTTGGATTATTCACACTGTTGCCATTTACATTTGATTATATATTTCTTTTTTCCCTTGATTCCTTCTTATTTTCCGTAGCTATTTTTAGATAACGTTGTTGACAGGCATTATTTGTAAATCCTATTGACTTTCCTTCTTGTGACAGATGTTCTTCGTATCATTTTGTTCTTTTTCATTTTCAACTCCAAGAAATTCTAAATTGTAGCTGTATTAATTATTATCATTCTTTAGTTTCATTGTAATTATAGTCATTAAATTATTCATTGTCCTTCTTATTTTACCGTCTTGTCTTAGCACATCACCATTAATTGTTTTTTTTCTTGTTGTTCCCATCAAAATATTATTTTTTCTATTATTCCATTCTAAATCATGTTATTTAAAAGTAAATTATGTAAGCTGCTCTTACGTTCTTTTTGAATTTTGTTGATTTATTTTTTCTACTTCAAAATTAATTCCTGTAAATTATTGATATAAGTTGATCTTATTTTGTTTTAGAATTTAGTATATTATCATTTTTCTTTCTTCGTTTGATTTGCCTTTGTCTTTATCCAACATTTCCGTCCTTTTTCCTCGCTGTGTCTGTACTCAGTTTATCCGTGGTCCATCACTTCATTTATCCTTGTTGTTCGGATTACTACAGTGTCCATAATGATTTCGGTTCTTGAGATACCGCTCAGTATCTTGTACTGCAAGATTTCCGTTATAACATTTTCAATGGTATTAAAGGTTAGATCCATCACTTTATCATTTTGTTTATTGCACAGATGTTTCAATGACCTCTCAATTATCGATGACATCACTGATCTGGTATTATTCATTTCATTTTCTGTTATATTTAATTTAAATATTAATTTGGTAAAGTTTTTTCTATAATTTTTTAACTCTGTTCTTTCTCTGTAATTAACGATTGTGAGATTAAATACATTAATTAAACCACTCCTAATCATATCTAATTCTTCCTGGGTATTTCTGAGTTTCTTAGGACGTATTATTCTCCTTTCTTTCGTTTTCTCAATTATTTGTTTCTTTACCCCTTAATGTTAATTTCTATGTGCATCATCTTTTCTTTTTCTCTGTTACTTTTATCTTCAGATAACAATGCACTTTGGTCTTCTTTAGTACCTTCGGAAGTGCTGTCTAGTGTTTCATTCAAATTCTTGAAACCACTGTCCCTTGTTTCCTCTAACTTTTTGAAACTTTCATCTATTTGTTTCATTAATGTTTCATGGTGTCTCTTGTTATCTTCTATCATTTTGTCTAATTTTTCGCTCAAGGTTTCATTTTGTTTCCTCGAGTTTTCCTCCTGTTTCCTAAAATTCTCGTTAGTTTTGTTATTCCCTTCCATTATAATTCTCAACATCTCCTGCATGCTCCTGTCTTCCTTTTGGGTGGGTTTATCTGGTTGGTCCCCTTGGGCGTTCTCTTCGATCATTTCCTTTTCTGTGTCCATAACAACTTCGGTTTCTTCTTTATCGCCTGTCTGTTGTTCCATTTCACTGTCCGTGACTACTTCTATTTCTTGTTCCTGTCCACCTTCTTCCTTCTCCATGTCTTCTGCCCTCTTCTTTGGCCTGCCTCTGGTATGCATTTGTTGGCTTCTTACAGTTGCCGACAAAAATTAGGTTTTTCATTATCTTAATTACTTATGTATATTTCGAAATTCTTTCCTAATTTAAGCCCTCTAAGTTCAGCGCCATTTTGTAACGTCTCCTCCTCCCTCGTACGCGTTACTATTCTAGATATGTAATTTTGTCTTTTTTATACTCTGTTCGTGTTATTTTTATTTTGGTGTGTAATTCTTTAGTAATGAAAAATAACCCACGGTATTCTTTGTTGTTTATTATATCTCCTTGCAGGTATTACAATTCAGTTGTTTGTGAGAGAGTAAGAGAGAGAGAAAAAGAGAGAGTGAGAGAGAGAGAGAGAGAGAGAGAGAGAGAGAGAGAGAGAGAGTTCCTCTCTTTGAGTACTATTTGATCGTTTGATTTTTACGCGCGTTGCATCAGCTGTTTTCAATTTGATAACCAGTTACAGATTATGTTGTCCGTCGTACTTCATAGGCTGTGATGTCTGAGCTAACTTTCTTACTCTTCTCTGCTATTCACCTGTTTCCTGTAACAAATCTGCTATCTACAAGAAATAATACAAAGTCAATTCCCTAAAAGAAAGGTATTTATTGATTGAATTTGGTTTATTTTCTGGAAATTATTACTTCCAGTTCATCGGTTTACAAATCGATTATTTTCGAAATCACAACAGTTTTCGATATAAGTTTTTTTTATATAACACAACAGATATATTCAGTTACAGTTATTAGTAAAATTAATAAATTATGTATCTCAGGGTTATTTGGGGATTCTTTGAGCTATAAGAAAGTCAGAAATGCTTTGTTAATAGTATCATACTTTACAATTAGTAATATTTTTTCTTAAAGTCTGATTCAATAAGTTCGTTTTTTAAACGCCAGAGCGCAGACTACGTATTCATACAGAAGGAAAAACAAGAAAGATGGCTGCTGTGGATTTCTAACGAAACTACGTGTTGACTGTTTTTTGGTTAAATAAAGAAAGTTTAAAATGTTCACACTAAGTTTTCTTATAAATTGAATGATGTTGTACCGTTTCTAGTGTTTGTTACTTGTTGGTGATGTGTAATTTTTTAGTTTATTAAGGTAGGCGTTCTCACCAACATAGTGGTAGTTCAAATTTTTTCAAGCCATCTGATGGTTGGATTATTTTTCAATGTTCTTCGATATTCTTGCATCAATTATTGTGGTTCAACGGATGTCTCAGACGTAGTTGTTTGTGCTGAATCGTTTCATTAATTTAGAATAGTGTTTTGTTCAAATTGTAGTTACTAATTTTTTAAAATTTGCTGGACATTATTTCGGTCATCTACACTCTTGAAATCCAATTTAACAATTACCCATCTTGTTAATTCTGTTACTCTTAGTAACCAAGTTATTTGATGAGTTTTTATTGCCTAACCTAGGTACAGTTTTAGTAAATAGGCTAGTATTAATATATTATTAGTTCTTCCCTTTTTTAGGAAAAATACTCCTTTATAATGTTTAATTATAATTACATTTAATTTATACAATGTTTTCTTCATATGATTACATAAACTTAGATACTTTTATTTTATAATTTAGTGGTTTTTTAACTTAGTTTATTTCTGACTTTTACTTCTGTAAATGTATTACTGCCCTAGGCACTATTTTATTTTCCACCATCTCTTTACTTTATTTAATTAGCAATTATTAATTTCTTATATAACCCTGGATCCTTCAAACATAAACAAAATAATCTTTTACTTACATTGATATTGCCTTTGTGGCCTAATAAAACAAAACTACAACAACTTATTACTGAACTTATAATTTATTATTATAGTTCTGTATCTTCACTATTTGTGATTGATGTCTTTTTTTTTTGTTTAATTTTTACACATATCATACTATGTTGCACTTTGTACACACTGCACGTCTATGGTAACACTTAGTACACTGTTTTTTTAATTGCTAAAGTGTTTTATCGTTTGTTGTAAAGATTGTACAAATGTTTCATAGTATGATACTTAATCATTAATTTCTGACTTTTGGAATGGGGTAACTACTGACTTTTTTATTATTATTATTTTACAAATAATAATAATAGGTATTTCTTTATTTTTATCAGTATTAAGCACTGATTATGTAATGTTACAACGTTCACCAGCACAATTTGTCACGGCCATACTTAGAATAATTCTAAGGATAATTTCTACATTTGGGAAAAAGTTTTGTAAGTTTCCTTCCCTAACTGTATGCAGCAGAAGATATGAGAATGATCTTTTTTTCTTTTCTTTCTTCTCTTTCTCTTCTTTGTCGTCATTTCCTGAACTTGGCTAAAAAAAAGTCGCATGAGGTGTGTTCTTCAGGAAGTATTTAAACTGTACACATTCATCAGGAAAAGTATCCTGCAAATCTTTGCTATATATTTTCACAAGCTCCCTGCAGCAAGAAAGGATATTTTTATCGTTAAGTGTTAGCAGGTTTAAAATAAAACCAAATCTCTTGAAGATCATTTCATATGCTACCGCTCTTCTTTGCATCTCTGCATAAGTTCTTGTCCTGAAATACTCTTTAGCATCAAGATTAGAGTCAGAATCAGATGGTTCTTGTTTTTCATCAAAGAACAGTTTGGGTTTTCGTTTTCGAGCTTCACAACTCCATTCATTGGATTTTGTTATAATATCAGTCTTCTGTAAGTATAGAGAAAACTTGTCTCTACATAAACCATGTAATTGTCCAATGATGTGAACAGAGCAATAACATTCCCAATGTCAGCATTTTCGTTTTGTAAAGCTTTACTAACTTTGTGAAATTTATTCATAGCTTCTTCCCAGAATACCAGCAAAAACACATTTTCTGGTTTCTGCAGTTTTCGTGCTAAACCTTTTGACTCTTGGCGACAGGCAGGCTTTTCATCAACATCCTCAGATATTTTCTTCAATGATTCCGTTATTTCGGGCTGAGATTTAAGCTAAGCCTTCAAAGCATCAGCTCGGGCCGACCATCTTGTAACTGACAGTGATTTTACCACAGGACAACCATCTTTAAGAATTTCTTTCAAAACAGCCCAACGATGGGTGGAGGCAGAAAAAAAGTTGTACACGGCCTGAACAAGGTCAAAAAATGCTAAAGCATTGTTACAGGCTTCGGCTGCTGTTACCCCAACTAGGTTTAGTGAGTGGGCGGAACAGGGAATATATTCTGCCAGTTCATTGTTTCCTTGATTTTTCCGGAAGACCAGAGTATACTCCAGACATGTTGGCAGCGTTGTCATAGCTTTGACCTCTACAGTCTTTAATGTCGAGGCCAAACGTTTCCAGCGTTTTCAAGACAGCCGTTGTCAACTCTTCTGATTTATGTCCTGTATTTGGTAGGAATTTTAAAAATCTCTCCACAGATTTACCGTCTTTTTTAACATAGCGTACGATTAGAGTCAGCTGATCAACATGCGCTGTGTCAGGGGTTAAATCAATAGCTAGAGAATAGTACTTGGATTCTTTAGTCTCCTCAATAACGTTTTGTAAAACAGTGTCTCCCATAATCACGATAAACTCATCACATGTGAAGTGTGAAAGGTATGACATACTTCCTTGCCCTTTGTTCCCAAATCTAGTTATTTGTTGAGAGAAAAAAGGGTCAAACTGAGCTATCAATTCCAAGGCTCCTAGATAAGCTCCATTTCATGAAGAACCAAAAAGGTGATCCGTCCCACGAAAAGGGTACCCTCTTGTTGACAGATATTTTACTGTGGCAATTACACGCTTGAAAACTTCTTTCCAGTACTGATCTTCAGTCTGGCGAGCTTCAATTACTTTGTTGGCAATGCGGGTCTCTGAATTAGTTTGACTAATATACGCTAATATGGCCTTTCTGTGTATAGCAGAATTTTCATGGGATTGGAGTAAGCTGCTGGCATTCTTCCAGTCGTTAAATCCCTCAGTGAAGTTGGATAATGTGTTTGAATACAGTTTACAATAAGTACAAATTACAAAACCTTTTGAAGGTGAATAAACGAGATATTCATGATTCCTCAGTTCTCCATTTTGAAGGAGTTTTTTTGAAAAACCCTTCATTACAATATCTTTTAACACCCCCGTACCCGTAGTCACGCTCAGACCCAGAAAACCCACTTTCAGTGTTTTGTTTAAAACCATTTTGTGCAATGTACTCACGTGTGAACTCATCTTTTCTCCAAAAGGCTGGATCGTTTGAGACACTTTGCTGGTCTTCTTTCTTGGTGAATTTTCAAGTTCAGAGGTCGCTGAGGGTTCATTTTTGATGTGAACTGAAACATCAGAAGTATCTGTAGGCCTATCATGGTCTTTGTTTACACATTGGTCCACGCTCTTCACTTCACTAACATTCCCTTTAATTCCACTTGTGCTGGGTTAAAAAAAGTTACTTATTTTAGGGACTTTTGCTACAACCTTTTCCTCCTTCTCATCTTTTTCTTTTCCCCTTTTCTTGAATTCAGCTCCACTTGGTTTTTTAAACATGATACTTATTACCTCTTGAGCTCACTTCACTAAACATAAAATAAAATTTATTTCACTATAGTTATTTACGTTACAAGGCCGGGAAAACGAACATTTTGCGGTAGGCGAGAAATGAGAAAATCTGAATACGTTGGGGGGCACAAATGAAGTAAAATATATTTACGATACTCTATTTTACTTTCACTTGCACAGACAAATAACTACTCGTTCAGCAATAACAGCACCTTGCGTCGCGCTTACTGTAACTAATAATGTTTGCAACTGTAACTAATAATGTTTGCAACACCATCTTACTGTTTACGTCTCACTCTAGTCTTGACGTCACTCATCAGGGGACTGGGCGAGTCCATAATGGTCATAATGTGGGGAGGGCAAGTCGCAAGTGCTATTACGGAGGCGCGTAGTGGCGTTGCGTCAGTTCGCAGAGCAGGCGCTTTTGCTGAAAGAAAGACAGCATCTCTGGGTTTTCGTTCTATCATTTTCTTAAATGCAACTAGAAACTTTATAAAACAGCGTTTTAAATACCTACCGTATTTGTCTTTAAAATTGTGGTTTAATTTTTTCGATTAATTTTCCTCTTTCAAAATTTTGTGCTCTAGGCACATGCCTAGTCTCCCTATTGGTAAATGCGGCACTGGGTGAATGTATGTTTAAGTAATGTCTTTGTGTGATTGACGGGAGACAAAAAAAAACTACTGATAAAAAAAGAAGGTATTTTCCAGTAGAATATTAAAGATTCCACAAAAAATATCTTTGTTTGTATTTTTAATAAATGTTTTTAAGGAAAGTACTATAAATAATATTATTGTTAAATTTTTTCCCAGAAAGAAACTCACAAGTGTACTCTTCATGCAGGAGCACATGCTAATAAGTAAATACAGCATGTAACTAAATAGTGTTGAATAGGATTAGCCAAGTACTTGGTGGTCTGAAAAGTTCTCGGCCTCGATCATAGACATCAACTCTATGAGCAAGATTTGTTTTTTCTTAGGTTGGTATGCCTGTCACAACAATTCATGTGAAATTGCGAGTCAATCTATCACGTAGTTTTTTCTATACAGCTATTTGAAGTAGCGTAATTGTGTGTATTTTGTACAATGTATAAAATTGAATATCGTTCAGTGATAAAATTTTTTGTTAAAGAAGGTTTGATGCCGAATGAAATTCATTTGAAGTTCACAAAAGTTTATGGGAATCTTCTTCTTCATTTTTGACAATTAAGAAATGGGCTGCCGAGTTTACACATGGCCGTACCAGCCTTGAAGATGATCCACGTGAGGGACGCCCAAAAAGTGAACAACATCAGAAATCATCGAACAAATACATGATTTAGTATTTCATTGTGTGTATGGTCACCAAGTAGCAATGGTTAATTTTAAAATAGGTTAGATACCTGATATTCCTTCATCCAACTTACTTTGGTCGCTATCCACGATACGTTTCAGGATCAAGATCCCATCTTCAGGTGCTCACTTGGGTCGAGCTCGTTAGTTCATAAAAACACACACATAAAACAAACGATATGGTGTCATTCAAATCCAACGCGCTTTTCGATACTGTGATACAAAAACTAGCACAGACATGAGGAGTACGACCAACTTATCTCTGCATTGGACTTTATACGGCCAGTGCACGTTTACTTTCTCGACGATGTGCATCGTCCCCTCTCGCGCAGTATGAGTGTTTGAATTCAGTGTTTTTTATGTTTTATGTGTGTGTTTTTATGAACTGCGAGCTCGACCCGAGTGAGCACCTGATTTAGTATTGGATGACCGACGGATTAAAGTGCGTGAAATTGCTGAGGCTGTGGGCATTTTGAAAGAGTGTTTAGGTTATGTTTTGCATGAAGAATTGCATATGAAAAAGCTTTGCGCAAGATGGATGCCACGCATACTCACAGCAGATCAAAAACGCATTCGCATGAAAATCTGTGAAAACTGCGTGGAGCGTTTTCACAAAAATAAAACTGATTTTATGAGTTGGTTAATTACTATGGATGAAACATGGATTCACCATTACACACCAGAATCTAAACAGGAGTCAAAACAGTGGACAGAAGCTGGCTGTTCAGCGCCAAAGAAAGCAAAGTCGGAAAGATCATGGCATCGGTGTTTTGGGATGCTAAAGGCATTTTGTTAAATGATTACCTCGAAAGGCTAGAACTATAGCCGGAGAGTATTATTCTAATCTTTTAACCAAACTAGACAAAAAATTCGTGAGAAAAGACCCGGTTTGGAGAAGAAAAAAATCATCTTTCATGACGACAATGCACCCGCCCACAAAAGTGTTTTGGCAATGGGAAAATTGAGAGATCTGCACTATGAATTGCTGGAGCATCCACCATATTCTCCAGATCTGGCTCCCTCTGACTTTCATCTCTTTCCGTAACTCAAGCACTTCCTCGCAGGGGAGCGATTTTCTTCTAATGAAGAGGTGGTTGCAGCTGTACAGGGGTATTTTGCGGATCTTCCAGAGAATCACTACAGAGATGGGATAATGGCATTAGATCATTGCTGGAACAAGTGTATTAGTCTTAAGGGAGGTTATGTTGAAAAATAAAAACCATTTTGAAATTATAAATTTGTTTTTTCATTGTTAGGCTGAGAACTTTTCAGACCACCCTTGTACACTGCTTATAAGGGTGTAATCATAAGTTATACATTTTTTTTTAATTTTGTACAGATAATCAAGGGTCTGAAATATAACCAGTGTGTGGACTGGTGGTCGTTTGGAATACTTCTGTATGAAATGCTGGTTGGACAGTCGCCGTTCAGTGGGTGTGATGAAGACGACCTGTTTTGGTGTGTCTGTAATAAACAGCCTCAGTACCCTCGTTTTATTACAGTACAAGCCAAGAAAATATTATCACAAGTAATTATTTTATTTTATTTTACTTTATTTGACATATGTTGTATACATAGTTACAATGTTGGATGATTTTAACGTCTTTTTTGTACTTTTTGAAGCTTTTGGAAAAGGAGTCCAGTAAAAGGCTTGGCTCGAGTACTGATGGTGCAACTGATGTCATGATGCACACATTTTTTGAAGGCCTCGATTGGCAACGACTTGACCGCAGGGAACTGATACCACCATTCAAACCAAACGTGGTAAGTTAGCTTTTTTAATTTTAAAGTGAAAATAACTATTTTAAGTTATAAATTATTTTCCATTGTATTAAACACACATGTGTGCGCATGTGCACACACTCAGGCAACAAGTGTGCGTGTGCGTGCGCATGCATACAGACATGCACAATGTACAGTTCAGCTGAGGTAGCATATGTGGGTATAGTAAAGGCAGCAAAAATATACGTTACAAGATTATTTATTTACTCTTAAACGTCAAGTTTATTCATTACTATAACATGTACATTGATGTTTTTATTATTACAAATACTATTTACGTTATAAAGAATTATTCTGTGGTATTACAAACTAATAGTTTAACATTTTTCACAACTTAAAAATGTGTGATCTTTTGCTTCATTAAATATAAAATTAATTTAGTGAGGTATTAGTTGAAATCTAATAAATACATAATTTGACCAAGTGTTGAAGCACTGAAAATAAAGATACAAGATATGAAATGTATAAGTAATGTACAGGGTCCGCCAGTGAAGCGGGAAAATTAAAAGTACCCAATTTGTTCATGAAACATTTATTATCAGAATTTTTTTTTTACAGATTTGAGTTGAGTAAAGTATGCCATTATTTTACTTTTTAAAAATAACACTGCTCAAGTGAGAGCCATTTCTGTGTAAACATTCTAATCTTGACCGAAAATTTTCCATCACTCGACGAAGCAGGTCAGGTTGAATCCGTGCAATTTCTTGTCTGATATTCGTTTTTAATTCCGGTATGGTGTGCGGTCTATCAATGTACACCCTGCTCTTCAGAAATCCCAAAGAAAAAAGTCGCATGCGGACAAATCTGGGGATCTTGCAGGCCACGAGATGTCACCATATCTGGATATGAGTCCGTCCGGGAAGAGTTCTCTTAAAGCAGCCATGGACACACGAGCAGTATGACTCGTGGCCCCATCCTGCTGGAAAAAATTAATTTCCGGAAACCTAGGGAGCTGTTGCAAAAAAAATGTTCTGACCATGTGTGTGTAGTGGTCTGCATTGACAGTTGTGGTGTTTCCTCTATCGTCTTGGAAAAAATATGGCCCAATAATGCCAGATGATGAAACTGCACACCACACCGTAACTTTCGGACTATGTAAGGGCTTTTCATGCAACTCACCTGGGTTTTCATCATTCCAATATCGACTATTTTGTTTGTTTACATATCCATTCAAATGAAAATGTGCTTCATCTGACATAAACATGCGGTGAATAAAGTTTTCATCATCATTTACACGTCGCAATATTTCTTCGCTGAAAATCCTGCGAGCCAGCATATCGCCATCTTTCAACTCCTGGATTACTTGAATTTTGTAAGGATGAAAAGATAAGTCTTTATGCAAAATTCGTCGTAACGATGTGTCACTAATGTTTAGTGCGGATGTATGTTTCATTGCAGAACGTTGTGGACTACGCGTCAATGCTACTCGAACTCTTTCAATATTTTCCTCTGTTCTTACAGACCTTGTTGCTCCTCTATGCTTTAAGTTTAATGTGGAACCAGTTTCTTCAAACTTTTTCACCCATGACATAATTGCATGAGCGGACGGCACTCTTCCATGTCGTGGAATATTGAAATGATTATGAAACAATCGTTGTACAGAAGTCACACAGTCACCATTCTTATAAAATGATTTTACGCAGAAAGCACGCTGTGCACCGGACCACTGCTCCATGTTTTAAAACATATAATAACAAATGGCATTAAATGTAAAACAACAATCGAAAACCTCCACGTCCTCTCGTGAGCAGAAAGTGAACTATTGGACTTCACTGGCGGACCCTGTACTTAAATGGGCACATAACTTGTTCAGTAAGTTCTTGGCCTTGCCCATAAATGGTGTTGGTGGTGATAACAGTGATTTGTGTTTGAATTGAACGTATGTAAACTTAAGAAATACAGTAGAACTTCGCTAATTCAAAGCTGAAGGGACCAGTAAAAAATTCGAATTAGGAAAGTTTTAATAAGGGTAGAAAAATCATCTCAAAAACTGAAATTCAGTAAAGCAATATGTCATTTTATTAAACAATTTCCTTATACATATGTATTACAAACGTATAAACACGTTTCAGTACAAAATATAGCATTTACAGTTTTTTAAAAAAGCTAGAAACTAGGGATGGGTCGATACCAGTTTTTCTCGATACTCGATACTGGATACATGATTTTTTCTTGATACTCGATACTTCGATACTCGATACCGTCAACATTTCTAGGTTCAATAAATTGATTAAAAATTAAAAGTTGAGAGAACTGTATAATATCAATTAAATTAATTAAGTGTATATATTTAATGAGACAAAATGTAATATCATCAGTATAATTATATAAATTATTTTTAAGCTTTACATTAAAATTAAAATGAGTTTTTGAAACAGTCCACTTTTACAAGTTTTTGTTCAAAAATACTAGCATTCTCACTCTTTCAGGGTCAAGTCTACTTCTTTTTCTGTCACATATGAGACCTGCTGTGCTAAATAGTCTTTCAGAGAAAACTGTTGGTGGTGGTATACACAAATATTTTATAGCTAATTTTTTTAGTTTTGAAAATTTTGAATTTGTTTTCCAGTAATCTAATGCACTAGAAAGAGGAGGTGACAAATCGTCTTTGAGATATGCAGTGATTTCTTCCTGGGAACTGTTAACTGGCAGTGAATTTGACACATCATTATATTCTTGCATAATGTTACTGTACAGATACCACATTCCTGGCAATTTATCGGGCTTTGAAGTATGTGACATCTAAAATAAAAGAAAAAGTTCGTGAATGATCGATTTTTACGAGTACGTCATTATTACATGACTATTCCCACATATCTGAAAATCTGGAATAAAAAATTAAAAATCTTACCTCATCGTTTTTGGATGCAGGACATTCCTGTTGGTTAGCAAGGTCCACCAATCGGTCTTTAGCAGAATTGAGAAAACTGGGACTGCGAAAAACTCGTCCTTTTAAGCGGGGGTCCAACAGCGTTGCAATGGAACATATTTCATTGTCTTCAATGGATTTATACCTCACGTTCATTTCATCCAGCAACGATTGTCGAACAATCGCAATTCCCGATCCACTTTCTGACAGCTTTTCCAGTTCAGAAATAACACTGTTCACAATGGGGATTATTTCGGACACTGACACTGAGGATGAACTTACGGCGAGTGTTGCTTGATCGAAAATATTTAATGTGTCAATCAGTAAATTAATAAGATCCCATTGCGATACTGTAAGGAGAGATCAGAAAATGCAAAAACTATGGCCCTCTTTTGCTGTTGAAGTCTTTGTAGCATATGTAGAGTTGAATTCCATCACGTAGGTTCATCCTGAATCAAGCGATGTTGTGGTAGAGAAAGATGCTTCTGTGCGGCTTTGAGAATCTTGGCGGATTTTGAGGAGTGTTTGAAACTCCCAACTAGTTTCCTGCACGACGAAATGAGACTTTGAATACTTTTTGAAGTGAAAAGTCCATGGTTCAAAACAAGTTGGAATGTATGAGCTAGACACGACAGGTGGGGAAAGTTTCCTAACGTCATAGCATTTATAACATTGCGACCGTTATCATGAATCACGGCCATTAATTTATCAATTAAACCCCAAGCTTCTAAAGTTTTCTTTAAAAAATTTGCAATATTTTCACCAGTGTGGCTCACTTCTTCAAATGGTATCACTTCAATGCAAATATGTTTAAGATTATAGTCCAGGTCCACAAAATGAACGGTGACACTTAAATAATCGTCGCAGGCTGTTGATGTCCACATATCCGTCGTAACAGCTACGCTATTCGCATTTTGTAGCTCATTTTTTACTCTTCTTTCTACTTCTTCGTACAGTTCTGGAATGATTTGATTAGATATGTGCTTACGAGTAGGCATAGTATATCTAGGTTCAAGGTACTTAATCAACTCCTTAAATCCTTCATCCTCAACAATGCTGAATGGTTGGTTATCTTTGCATAGCATTGTTGCAATTTTTCTGGTAATTGTCTTCGACCGACTATTACCTGGTTTAAATGCAGATTTATTGTCCATAAATGATTGAAGTGTAGGTTGAGTGAATGATGATGATGATATCGATGCCGTTGATAATGAGGATGACTGTGAAAGAAGAGTCGCAGGCTCATCTACTGTTACTTCTTCAGGAGTTAAATTTCCACTTCCGTAGAATTTTTTATTAAGAGGTTCTGAAAAAGCAATTTTATGCGCTGATGTGACATGTTTTTTTAGGTTACTAGTGTTGTGAGATTTTCCACCACGCGAAAAACTCTTTACAAATGCGGCAAATGGCGCGATTATCACAAGAGGGTCTATTTGAAAATAGTTCCACACTTCACTCATATTGAATGAAAAAAATATATAAATTATAAATATAATATGGTGCCACAAAACACAAAGTCTTCTGTCACGTGGAGGTAGCAACTGACTGCCGGCATGCAAACTTATTTTAAAAACATACCAAAATAGATTGCTCACGATTGAAAGCTCTAATTTGATTTGTCAAAAATTTCTTGTAGACGGAGTTTCATTTTTCTCACAACTCAACATTAAATTAGTCACGTACTATTGGACTAGTACGTAGGGATGGCAACATTGATTGGTATATCGATATATCGGTCTTCCGATATATCGTAACAGCTATATCGATATATCCGATATATTGCTTGAAATATATCGATATATTACGATATATCGGTAAATTTAGAACACCTCTTGGATCTTATGACTTTCAATGCTCCATTTGTGTACCTTTTCATAACTTCATGTTCATCATTCTTTTATGGAGACGTTTATGTGAAGAGTATGAGATTCATTTTAGGTAAACTGGTTAAATGAACCCTAAAATCATGATTTCTAAATAAACGGTTTGCAGTTTCGTAAGAATGTATGGCTTGTGAACTTTATACATACGTAGTACTGTAACTAATGTTTAGTCTTGTTTTGTAGACTAAACATGAACACAACATTTGCCATTGTTTTGTAATTTTGTAACCAGTGACTTATCGAGTTGTATCTGTTGCAATGTTTCTCCAAAGTCGAGCCTAGACATCAACAATCGTATATTTTGGAATGTCTACACTTTGTGTACATGTTACGATTCATGAAAAAGCGTAGTAATATGGCTTGCAGTGAGGTAATTAGATGCTCGGGTGTACGGTGAATAAGCAGGAATTGAAACAAGGTTCTTCCTGACCATATCTCCGTCTTTATTTCTACTGTTTACGATTCGATCACATATAGGGCAATACAGTGAAACCTCATTAACACGTTCCTCATTAGTACGTTTTATCGCTTATCACGTCGTAATTTTCAAGGCCAACGGGCGAGCGAGGGTTGTGACATAACAGGTAGCGCAACTTCGCTCGTCAAGCTGGTAAATACTATACTGCATTTTTCAGTAGTACGTTTTCCCGCTTTTGACGTCCAAAATTTTCAGTCCCTTAAAAAACGTACTAACGAGGTTCCACTAGTCAACATCTTTCTATAAGCAAACTGCTACTGATATTGCAGATTTTATGTATGAAATTTCTCAAACATTTCTAATTACAATTTATGTAGAAACATAAATAGAAACATAAGTATCGAAAAAGTATCGAGCGAGTTTTCTAAAGTATCGCTCGATGTCGATACCATGCAAGTATCGAGAGTATCGAGGAATCGAAAGTATCGAGGACCCATCCCTACTAGAAACTTTTGATTGCATTTTGCAGTTAATACACTGAGTTGTAGTAAACTCTTCAAGTTTATTAAGTGCTTGGAAAATAGCGTCACTTACGTTCTGCTGTCCTTCAACAAACCGTCTCAAGTCTTGAATGTAATTTGATGCCTGTGAAGCCGTTGGAATTGGTATCTCTGGAAGTTCTAGCTGGTCCCCTTCATCTGAAGATGCACCATCATTTCTTTTGTTCATAACATCAGCCATGATCTCCGCATCTGTCTGTTCACCGCACACCACCAAGTCTTCATCCATGTTTACAAACTCTTCATAACGAATGCCTGCATCATGTCCAACATCTTCCCAGTTATCCACAGTGGGTACGACTTCTCTAGCAGCTTTATTCTCCTCTTCACCTTCAATGTGGCAGAAACTACCTTTACAAAAGCAATTGTTTATATTTTAGCAATTATAATTGTTTATAAATTAGCAATTGTTTTTTGCGTAACTTGGTCCCAAGCACTGTTGCACATGCGGGCAGCTTGAAGGATGTTAATCTTGATAGTATTTTCATGCTCATCTAAATAAGCACCTGACAGAATGTTTTGGACCACAAGCCGTCTGTAAAAATGCTTAAAATTTTTTATTACACCTTGGTCCATAGGTTGAACTACTGAAGTCATGTTTGGGGGGAAAAACACAACTTTACATTTTCCATCGTAGGAATAGTGTTGTGCGCTGTACAGTTGTCAATAAACAAGACGATTCTTCTGTTTTGATTCCAAAATTTCCTGTTGATTTTCAAAAGCCATCTTTCGAAAATTTGACCTGTCATCCAAGCTTTATTGTTTGATTCATATTCAACTGGTTTTGTTTTTATATTTTTGAAACAACGTGGGTTGGCTGACTTCCCTATCATTAGCAAAGACAGTTTTTCTGAGCCATCCATGTTTGCTCCGACTAAAAGTGTTATGCACTCCTTGCTGTGTTTGCCGCCACTACAACTTTCTCCTTTAAAAGCAAGTGTTTTGTCGAGGGTGCATTTGGAGAATAAGCCTGTCTCGTCTACGTTAAAAATGTCTTTAGCGTCTCTATCAGAAATCATTTGCAACAAATCGTCTTTCCATGAATTTGCAGCTTCACCGTCAACAGAACCACTTTCCCCACAAACACAATTTTGAAAGACATGCCATTTCTTTCTTTAAAACCATCGAGCCAACCAGTGCTGGCCTTAAAATCATTTTTCCCTAAGCTAGATGCGAAGTCCTCAGCTGTGGCTCTGACGAGGGGCCCACTGACTGGAATTTTGTTGTCCCTTCCTTGCTTAAACCACTTCACTGCACATTCATCCATGTCAGGATTTTCTGGTCCTCGCGCTCTTTTCCTATCTTTGTCGCTGGCTTTACACACACTATTCAAAATCTTCTCTTTATTTTTTAGATACGTTGACAGCATATTTGGCGGTATCCCGAATTCCTTAGCAATTTCAGATTTCTTTTTTTGACCCTTTTCCACTTCCCCAATAACGGCAACTTTTTCGGCAAATGTCAGTGATTTGTATTGGGTCCGTGTTGGTTTTGAAAGGGCCATGATGAACACACAACACAATAAAACTGCACAATAAGCATCACTAAAACACACCAGTCTGTATATACAGTACTGTATAAAGAAAGGAACCTCGCACAGTAGAAACTCAAAAAGACTTAACCCTTCCACGAATGCAGACAGACTGAACTGAAAGCAATAGTGAGGGTGGCTGACTGACGAGGCGTGGAACAAGGGACAATGGCCGATGGTACCGTTACACGAGCCAGTCACGTGTCATCGCGAGATACTGGCGCCAATTCCACGAATTTGACACAAAGGACAAGCGTCTGTTCACAAAGGGCGATCCCTGCTTGTCAGTTTCCAGTTGTGTCTCTATAGTTATGTGGTCTAGCCCATACAGCAGGCAATTTTTTGTAGTTTGAGCAAAATTTTTATTTCAAATTAACCAAAAAAAGTTCGAATTACAGACGATGTTTTTGCACGGTTTTACATAGGATATTCAAGGGACCATGGTAAAAGTTTGAATTATCCACGAATTCGAATTATGCACGTTCGAATTAGCCAAGTTCTACTGTACCAAGTTATTCTGTAAAATAATATATTTGTAAAAGATGGTTTAATGCCAAGACAGATACATCCCAAATTGGTAATAATTATGGAGGCTCTGGTCCTTCATTTCCAGCAGTAAAGTAATTAAGTGCTGAATTTAAACAAGCCTTGAAGATGGTTCTCGTTCAGGCTGTACAGAAAGGTAATCAGAGAAATTATTCAGCAAGTGCATAACATGGTTTTTAATTGTTAATTAATAAATTTGTCTAAAACAGTAGAGGCTATGGTCATCTGAAAAGGTTGGTACATTACATACTAACTGAAATTTTAAGTATAGAAAGCTGTCCATTAAGTGGGTGTAGCATTTGCTAACATGCAAAAAATGTGGATCATTTTAAGGGAAATGAAACTCATTTTGTGCATCTATTTGTAACTGTAGATGAAAGTTGGGTTTATTGCCACACACTTAAACAGAAGCACAGAGAAGTGGACTTGGACTTTGGACTGGTTCTCCTGCACCAAAGCAAAGAAAGTGAAGACTGTCCCATTGGCAGACAAGGTTATGGCATCAGTTTATGGATTTGATTAATAAGATTATCTTGAGAAAGTAAAACATCAATGATTTAATGTTATGCATGCATTATGGATACTTTTCGTGGAAAGATTCATTAAAAACGAAGACTCGGTTTAAAAGAAAAAAAATGTATTTAGTCAGGACACTGTATTAGCATACAGATATGGAGATCTTGGTGATGGTGAAAATCAGGAATTTCTGAAGTTTCATTGTTCCTTCCCTGAGACTTTCATGTGTTTCAAAATTTCTAAAAATTTGTAAGAGGAAAATGTTTCCCATTAATTTTTGATGTGATATCAGCTGTAGAGATGTATTTGCAGACTTCCTGGAAGGCCACCATTAGGAAGGAATAAAGGCATTGGAGCATTGCTAGAATATGTGTACTGCTATTAAGGGAGATTGTCTTGAAAAATTAGATCTATTTTAAATTGAAAAACTAATTTTTTTATTATCAGGCCATGAACGTATTGGGCGACTCTCTTAACTTTAGTAGCTCCATACAAAAGTTTTAGAACACCTTGTTGGGAGTGCTGTATAAGATATTTATATTACACATATTGTAGCATAACAAAATTTTAACTTAATGCAACATAAATAAAGAAGAAAAGGTCCATAGTGAGTGAGAAGAATGAATTGGTTAAAGATTAAACTAAAGAAACTGTACATTAAGTCAATAAAATGTTAATAAGAATAAACAATAACAAAGAAAACTATTGGTCAAAATCACTTACTATGTAAAAACCCAATAAACCAGCAGTATACCCAGTAGATTGGGGAAGCAGTAAAAAGGAAAGAAAAGAAAAAGGAGATAAAAGGGTGAAAACAATATTAATAAGGGAAATTTATAAGGTCAAGAAGCACAGAAACCACAAGACAAGAAATTTACTAATATAATAATGAAGAAAGGACAAAATATGTCAAGATTCCTACAAAGAGCCTAGAAATAAGAAGAGCTATTCCAAAAATGTTAATAAGGGAATACATGCCATTGAACTAAATTAAAACCAATATATTTAGATCCAGTAACTCAAGTTACAAGATACAATCCAATGAAAACCGAGTTGTAAACTAGATATAAGTATTATATGTAACAACCAAAAGACTACCAATAGTGTAGAAACAAACCAAAAAACTACCATAGTGTAAAAACAAAAGACTACCATTAGTGTAAGAAATATAAGGTGAAATACCATAATAAATACAATAAAAGTTAGAGACTACAGTGAGTGTAGAGAATAACAAGTGACACACTATAATAAAAAATAGTGTAGGAAATAAAAATTATTTAAGAGGACTACCATTAGTGTAGAGAGATACAATATAAAAATCATAAGAATAAAAGACAGTCTAATGACTGAGAATAGTATTAGTAATAAAAATATTTTAAAGATTAGGTATAATAAAAATTAATAGATATAAGATGTTGTTATCACAGTTAAGTTGTTACCAGAAAAAACAAATACAAAGGACAGTTAATGACTGAAAGTATTATTAGTAATAAGATGTTTTAGTATAATTAAATTTGTTACAAAAAGAACACAAAAACAAAGGACAGTTAATGACTGAAGGTATTGTTAGTAATAAGATGTTTCTATTATAGTTAAATGATATATAAAAAATAATAGGCATAAGATATTTTTGTTAAATTTAGGTAATATATGAAAAATAGTAGATAATAAGATGTTTTGTTGTATTTAAAATCATGTTAACTAATTTTCAAGTTTGTAAGGCAGAGAGGCAAGTAGGAAATAGGAATGTTATAATTTTATTTAAAACTGTAAACCATATGAAAGGTACAAAGCAGATTAGCTAATACACCACTCTAGAAAAACAGACCAGTAATGTAAACCAAAACTATCTATCAGAGAATCAAACTACATAATATAGGGAATAGAATTCAGTCCATACAACACAGAAATATGAAAATGTAATTAGTACAGATACAAATAATAACGAATGGAATGACAAAGGAAAGAAAATTAACTTTTTTTGGAAATAAATAATACTAGGCCTATAATGGTAATCAACTCAGACTAAAAAGTAAATTAATCAATATTGAAGTGTTATAACAACAAAATTATGAACAACAAAAAATAATCACGGAGTGATTAATATTATTCCATGGAAATATTATCAGAAAAACACTTGTAAACCATTTAAACACTAAATTTGTACAAATTATGAGGCCTACAATAATTATCAAAAATTGTAAATTTTAGGCTTATATGAACTTAAAACAAACCCAGCTATATATCCAATTATGTAAAATTAATTTAAGAATATTGCTGAATAGTTAGATTTTTGTAAAATTAAGAAATAATTGAATTACAGCAATAAATAGGAAAACTTGTTATGTATATTTAGAGGATGAACCAAATCTGAGACATGTACTTTTATAAATAAACAATGGAAAGAGGAAAAAGACATTTCATAAATTACCCCAAAACGACGACTTTCAGAGTTTAGTCTATTGTTAATCGTTAATATGACCAGTTGAGAAATTACTAACAGAAGACCGAAAAAGTGTAATTTTGTGCAAAACCGCGAGTGTAGCCTCGAAAAGTGTAACAGATGTTAACTAAATAAAAATAACACTAACAGATAAGAATTAACACCTAACTAATTCAGAACAACAGCAATAACACTATCTAACACGAGCACAAGAAATCAACGGCCATTTTGAAGGAATATTTTAAACCGTATTAGCAGAACACGAATACAACACATTTGAACACCGGACACTTCACCAGTAAACCATCACGAAACGACATCGCAGGAGAAGGGAGAACACTCTACACTATATTCCAGGACAACTACAACTTCGCAGAGAAGGGAATACTCATTTATTTCTGAGGGAGAAGCTCAACCAGCATCAGCAGTGCATAGCAGAGAAAATCGAGGTTACGGCGGCCATACTTAATTTCCGAACAAGTCCAGGACACAGCCTGCTTGAAGCCAGTGACGTCATTTCGACGAATGGTTCGATGTTACTTTTAATAATTGACAATTTACATAATAATATTGTTTTTTCAGCCATAATAATTTATTTTAAAAATAGCTGTAAGAATTGTATCTTGTTCCTTGCCCTCTCTGACCATTTCGACCGCTAAAAGAATCCTAATTAATTAATCTTGTAAAAATATATTTTGTCAATCTTGTTCGCTACCAACTTGAGCAAATATTAGCCAATGCCTGGTTCACGCGCAGCCAGAATGGCGCATAATTTTAAATGTCAATAAATGAACATAATTATTCAGTTATAAGAGTTTGTATTTATTTGTATAGTGAATGTTAGCTAATCTTTCTTCTAAAAAAATAATTTACAGTGATAAAATAAATATTTGAGAGGAAGAAGAAGAGCAAAGTCAGCAGAGAGAATCAACAGATCTAACTACACAATTAAATTATTAATAGAAACAAATAGTTTCGAACCACAAATTCATACCTATTTAATTGGAAGTATATAAAACACATACAATTAATTATTTATTTATTAATTAATTGAATTAATTAATTAAACAAAAAAATATATAAGTAAAATTTTTTATTATCAACAAATCACACTTTATTATAATACATTATTTATATTTAATTTATTCTTTGTAATTGGGAATAATTACCAATTGGTGAATCCAAAGTGGAGCTGTATCATCGGAGAGTTCAACACTGAGATTCAGACAACATTTATTAGCATCACAATTTCTATCTTTATATCTTTATATTTTATATTATATTTGTAAATAAATTATATATTACAAATTGGCGCTCACAACAGTGGAGCATCATCATCATCTTCTATTTGCACGTTTTATTACCAATTGGCGAGATCACTAGTGGGATTTCGGTTATTATAAAATCAACTTAATAATTATAAAGTCTATCAACTAATTATATTTTATATTAATGTAATAAAATTATATTACAATATATTAGGCAGTGTATTAACACTTTCAATCCTATGCCCGTACGTTATATGGGCGCACGAGTAACCCCGTTCTCTACAATGCCTGTACGTTGTACAGGCATCACTTTTACATAGGTTTAAACTGTTTTTCAAGCTTGCCGTATGAGAGCAGCACATCATAACTGAACTGTAGTTATTTCTTTATCTAACAGATAACGTTAAATGCATTTAAACTGAATAAACAGCAAACATTTTGTGTTTTGTTGACATGCTTGCATTCAGTGTGCATGTCAATTACACATAAATATTTTTAAAAATATATTTCCTTTACTTTTTATATTTGATGTAATGTGTAGCATAGAATAGTGTCAAATAATTATATAAAAACCATAAAATTTATGTGGACATAAACCATAAAAACCACATTTAATGTGTGTTTGAAAGTGAGTTATAAAAATTTACGTAAATAAATTTTTTTGTTTAGTGCAGTTGTAACTTAATTTTGTTGTTTTAAATATTAAAAAAGTGTAAAGTGTTATACATCAGATTAAAGAGGAAGAATGGAACTAAAAGACAGTATAAGATAAGTTGACACAATATAATTGTTTAAGTTGTAGCATAACAATGAAATACACTAAAAAACACCACCGTGGATTAACAGCCCTTATAGGCCTAGGTCTGAAAGTGTTAATTCTGTTAATAAAAATTTTAATTTGTCTTTATCTGTTGTAGAAACACCCTCTGGACGTTCAGTATTTTGATAAAGCGTTCACTGCAGAACGTGCTCGCCTTACTCCAATAGAACCTTCCATTTTACAGTCAATGGATCAAACACAGTTTAACGGCTTCAGTTATACAAATCCAAATGTAACCGAATAAGTAATACAGGCAATAATATGTGCTGTGAAGATATTTTAAACACTGACTCCATGCAGATACGTAAACATGTATTTTATAAAAGTTCTTACTATAGTACAAATGGAATTATGCTACTGGTATTAAAAAATGTACTGGTTATGTGACAAGTGGTGCACATCAAGAGAGAGAGTGGGGCACATCAATGGTGTATGTTTGACTGCATACACATGTACGTTGTCATTTGTGGAAAGTGTGTAAAAGTTAATTGTTACAAAGTCGAAATGGTAAACTGTATGGTGACTCGTATAGTATAAATGTGAATATGAACGTACGTTAGTGATAAGAATAAAAATGTAGTCCTATGTATAGTGATTCTGTGTTCACTGTATTATATAGTTCAGTGTTTTTGTTACAGTGATTTTGAATGTTCCTGGCCATCATACAGTGGCGGTCGTCTGTTTGTAAAATGATAGAAATCTATCATAATATGTAAAACTTATATAACAAATTGGTTTCCTAATAAACTGTGTAAAATAGAATATTTATTATATATTTTATGGTAGATTATAATTATGTTTTGTTGTACATATATGTATGTAGCTTCTCATGTATATTTTAAATTTTAATCTGATATTATTTTTGTACGGACATAATTTTTTTTTCAGCTGCATGTAAAACAATAAAAAGAACTTGTTGGGTCGCACATATAGTTATGAGAACATTTCTTATGTAGAGTTCAGTATTAAAATAATTATTCAGTTATTATTTGGAAATTATACTTTCCATCATATTACACATATATGGGTAAATATTTTATATTACCAGGTAGTGTATTGTGTTGTACTAAATTCTAGTACAAAATGACAGACTATTCAAACAGCTAGGATAGTTTTGCAAGTTTTGTATGAAAGTATAGTAAGAAACATATTTTTACATTTTATTATGTTTCCTAAGGCATACATGTACTGTTTTAATGTAAACTTGCTTAGTGAGCCAGATATGTTAACTGATGAAATTTGTCAATCGTTTTTTAAATATTTTTATATAATTAAATAAATGATAGTTTTAGACATATTGTCTTTATTTATTTTTACTCTTGCAAATTATTGACTGTATTATTGAAATACTGCTTATGTTTGTAAAGAGAAAAAAAGTATAAATGTATTTCTGGTTTGGTAAAAGCATATTGGCAGATGTGATTGAAAATATCACCATGTCATCAAGGAATGGGAGCATACGTCCATGTTACAGGAATTTAATGTTTTCTCTGGCAGTTTCAGGAACTACTGAAATTATTCTAACTCATAAATAATTTAATAATTAATAACAAATAAAACTTGTTAAGTCCATTTTAAGATATTGGTAGGTGTTGAAATGGGTGTATAAATACGGTAGTTTTATTACTGAATAGGCCTGTATGGTTTTTGGACATGGCATTCAGAAAATGCATATTCTGTTTCATATAGTCATTATAAAAATTGGTTTTATTATATGAAATGTGGACATTGAACAGTGTAATATATTCTCGTGTAAATGTACATTTTTTTGTAATCAGTAGTTTTGTGGTTAGTAATTATGTGAACATACTATTTTTTATAAAAAAAATTAACAGTGTTTTCATACACATTTTTTCTTTTTTATGATTTTTTTAGCAAGTCTTTATATTTTTTAATAACAAATGATTTAATTTTAAAAGAAACATTTTTGCTTACTTTAATGATTGTATTTGTGTTTAATAAAATTTTCTTTTTTTCATTTTTGTCAATTTATTTTTGTATACATTTAAAAATGTTTATACAAGTTAGTAAACAATTTTTGAATATTTTTTAAAATAAGAATTTAGATAATAGAAATCACTATTTAAAATCATGACCCAAAGTAATTTGTTCCTTACAAATGACGTCTCCGGAATGCTGAGTTGCAGGATTGTGTTGTCATTTATTATATGGATGCTATAGAGAATGCCACAGACTGGAAAACAGGCTGAAGTAAAAACACCTGATGTTCATAAAAGATGATTGAAGATTGGCAGTATGAGCATATCGTATAGAGCAGATACATAAAAACCCAATGAATTAACAAGGTCAAGGTAAAACTAGTGGTTAAGAAGCTCAGAAAAATGAAGTAACATGAAAAAATTTTTACATTATTTTGAATTTTCTAAGAACCATTAACCAGACTTCCAAGAAGACATAATCTGAGTGGTTAGAGCTGTGCATAAGTTGTGTTTTTAGCCTTGTATAATTTGATTATTATTTTTTGTCATGTATAGTAAAAAAATAATACTCCTCATAAGGTATGAATTATATGTGTTATTGTTAGATGAACTTGTCTTTGATAAAAAGAATGGCAATTGGTTTTTTTTTTCAGAAGTTCACTCCTCCCAATATGTAAATAAACGTTTTATTTAATAATCTACACATTCAAAATATTTGCAAATATTGCAATCTACACAGTCTCAATATAAAGCAAAATTAATTAAGTGATATTGCTCACCAGAATCTATTCTATTTTACTTTACGAGTTTTATTAAGTTATTGAATACTGAATTCTGTCACTTACCTTTACTGAATAAATGTATTTATTTACCAGGGTGTCGTCTGATGTACTTAGGCAGAGAAAAACGACTGGCAGTGTAATGACAAACACCTATTTTGCAAGCACAAATAAATGTTACTTTATTTTTTGTAGCATGACAATTTTCTGTTCACCTTTCGGTTTAAATTTACTGAAATAACATTCCGAACAATAATTGATTCCTAACCCTACTAGTTTTACTAATTTGAATACATATATATAAAATTACGACTACTTATAGTATAACGAAAACCAGCGCTTTTACACACACACACATATCCAATCCCAGATTTTAAGAGCTCAATTTAAAAATGCCAGTATTTTAAATAATTTTGAAATGGTATTTATTGCTGAAATGTCTACTTCCCTTGATTATGCTGCATAGAATTTCACCACATGGCGTGCGTTGTTTACACTGTTTGCTGTTGTATTTTACTGTTGCACTGTTGCACTTTCACATTTTATGGCCGAACTGTCAATTTACTGCAATTATGGATGAATATTTAGTCAAGAACTGTTTGTATTTTAAAATAGATATACATTCACATTTTTGTTGTATGCGGGCCCGCAAATTACGTTCCGAAACTTTGTATATGTACGCCACTCGCGAGTGGTGGAGTTAGACTGGCGTTAGGCCAAAGGCACTATTTTGTGAAGCGGCCTTGGTTATATAACCAATTCTTATTGTATTCAGTTTGTATTCATCCGCCAGCATACAGTTTTTGCATTACACACCGAATTCCATCGTGGGGATCGTCTCTGACGTAATATCGCCTGTTGTTCCATTACATAACTTGTTGACAGTTTTGCGTGTCATTAGTTGACCTTGGCACAATTCCAGCTTTTAAGTCTGTTCGCTTCAAATCATGAATAATTGTCACACAGCAGTGCTGCCACCGTCTCTATCGTCGCTACAACTGAATTTTACCTTTGTTTGCGTTTGTCCCTATTATTTGAAAAAATGTTATTTACTTTATTTAAATTATCCCAGGTAGGTCAAAATGCCACGTTACAATACCCCCCTCAATGAGATATTTTATGCCGAAGCATAAAAAATCTCATTGACACATTCATACTTGCTAAAGGGATCAGCCAGGATATGTCGCCACAACCCCCTGTATGGTTTACAAAAAATATAATCAACTCACCCTTGGTCCGGTGACTGTGACCGCACCTGAATGACAATACTGGACTTCTCTCTCGAGATCCCAACACCATAGAGTCAGACAGATACTCAACGCCCCTGCTCTGACGCGCTGGCCAGCTCAGGTCCGCCACCACAGCATCACCAAACACTGAAACAACAAATCGAAATATCAAATAGTGGCCTTATACAACACCATATCCCCAACTGATCTGTTTCCCCCTAGCGGTGCTGGTTTGCGCTAAGAAGCACTGGTTTTTCCTCTTAACCTCTAACATATATATGAAGACCTAACAACACAACATGATACCCATTTTAAAATTCCATAATCTCATTCTATCTACTTTCTCTTGTTAACTTTAAAATCCCAAAATTCAAAATTATTGCCCTGATTCCCATCAGAATTTAAATAAACATCTCCTACTACCATATTATACATCTCTGTTATCCCCAATTTGCATTTAAAATATTTAAGTTCATAAAATTGTCTTACACTAACAAACACAATATAACATAAGAAAACATAGTACATTCATAATTCACATTGTTATTATTATCTTACAATAAACAATTCGTATTTAAAATGTTACACACTTTACATCATTAAATTTGCATATAAAATCATAAAATTACCTTTTAAACTCACTTTACTTTTATTAATTCGTTTCTCAAATTTTTTTTTTTCTTCATAACTCATTGCAAATTTTAACTATCATAAATTTATTTCATTTTTAGTAAAAATCTTTAAACACAGAAAACTTATTATTATATTTTTATAATCCTTATTCCTAACATACTACATGCAATCAACACAATAAGACATAATAAACACAATATATAAAATATCTAGTGCATCTATTTTTTCAAATTTTAACAAAATTATTTAGTAGCGAGTCATCATTACTAAAATGCAACAAAATTTTTTAATTCGTTACCCCCCTTGGGTAACCTCCCTGCCACACACACTATGACCCCCCCTGGACTGTGGCGTCCAGTTGCGTCCACAAGGACTGAAATTTTGGAGGAATTTGACATCTCCGTGTCCTTGCTTCTGCGTTACATTTTAACATTTGAATATCAATATATTCTTGTTTATATTTATGCGCCCTTAAACGGGTCTACCACCTGGCTTTGCTACCCCCATGCGGGCAGAGTAGTAGCCGCTGTTCCCTAGTTTGGTGATTCCCCTAAATTACCCCCCTGGATTTCAAAATTCACCTTGACAACGATAACAGCTATGGCCAGTATGGTCAGCGCGTAATCGTAATGTGCCCCAACCATAGCTGTTAAAGCTAAACCAATTCCACGGTCAGGGTTCGGTGAGGCCGTGACCGCCCGAAAAGTTGGGGAATCACAAGTATAATATATTTTTCATAACAATTTATATTACATGACAATTCTAGTCTTGGTGGTGTTTTAACCTCATACATTTCTTTCTTAACTTTCCCTACCTTGATCTTCATTTACATAAAATACATAACGTGTGTATAAACAATAATAATAATTTATAATAATAGAATATAAAAATGTCTGTTTATGTATGAAAATTAAATTAATAATAAAACTAGTATTTAATATCTACAAATACATCCATCATCACTCAGCTAGATAATACTTTTTTAATTAGGTCACATTATAAGTTCCTTTTATTTCTCGAGTTTGCAAATCTACTAAAACATAAGCATTCTCCATTTTCACTTGGCTAACCTCATATGGACCGTCATACAATAGGAAGAATTTCTTAATTTCTTTGTCCAATGCTGATGATTGATCGTGATTTTTTATTAATACTAATTGTCCTACCTCTTATTGTATAGGTGTTAAATTCTGGTCATGTCTCCGTTTCCGCTGTTCGGCCTTACTCAGCAGGTGCTCCCTAGCGATTACCAATTTCCTATCATGTGGTATCTCCGTCCGGGTTGGAAATTTTACTAGCTCTTCTAATATGCGTGACGGCCTTCTCTGAAACATTAACTCACATGGGCTGTAACTAGTGGATTCATGTAAACTATTGTTAATATACCACTCTATCTTGCACACAAAAGTAGCCCACAAAGAATGTTTTTTATGGCAAAAAGTTCTGAACATTCTCCCTAACTCCCGCATAACACGTTCATTTGGATTTGACTGTGGATGATACACTGACGTATGTTAACTAAAATATTTTCCCAACCTAAAGTTTCCCGCCAGGTGTTGCTGGTGAACTGCGAACCATGATCTGATAATACTATTTGAGGCTTACCTACTTCAATAAGGTATTCATTTACTATTTTCGTAGCCAACACTGATGAGGTTGCCTTTTTAATCGTGTACAACTTTACAAATTTAGTAAAAACATCTAATACAACAAATAAATAGTTTACACCTCCTCGACCTTTGGGTAAAGGGCCATATAAATCAACAGCAACTAATGCTAAAGGACTGTCTGGCATTACATGCTGCATTAAACCCTCCTGTTTACGATTGTTTACTTTAGCTTTCTGACAAATTTCGCATGTTTGTAATATTTTACGCACCGTTCTTTCCATATTGTTGAATTTACACGATTCTTTTAATATGTCACTACATTTCTTGGGGCCTATATGACCATACCTTAGATGGCAATCTCTCACTACTTCAGGTATTATAACTTTAGGGATACACAACTTCCAATCATCTCCCTGTTCATTTGCCCGATGAAATAAGTGTTTATTAAACAAACTAAAATGTTTCTCCCACTTATGAGGTACGTTGGGTATTTGACTCAAAGCTAATATTATTTTATTAAGTTCAGTGTCTCTCTCTTGTTCTGTTGCTAAGTTACTTATTAACTTTTTCATATTTACTTCCCCCGCTTCTTTTATTATAAATATTTTATATGTATTTGCTATGTCTACTTCGGTGTTATTATCAAAATCTGTTCTGGATAGGACATCAGCTACTATATTTTCTTTACCCTTACAATACTCGATTGTTAAGTCATATTCTTGTAATATTAGCATCCACCGTACTAACCTACCATGAGTTAACTTACAGTTCTTTAAAAACGTTAAAGCTTGATGGTCGGACCTTATGATTACCTTATTTCCTAACAAGTACGTTCTGAACTTTCTACAGGCGAAAACTATTGATAACGCCTCCTTCTCCGTCGTAGTGTAGTTCTTTTCACTAGTTAATAGAGACCTACTTGCAAAAGCTACTACTTTGTGGTTATCACTCCCATCTAACTGAAACAACTCTACTCCCAAGGCAATGTCTGACGCGTCGGTGTGTATATAAAATGGCTCTGAAAAATTAGGATGAGCTAATATAACTGTGTTTAAGAATTTATTTTTTATCAGCTCGAATATATTTTGCTCTTTTAAATTCCACCACCATCGATTGTCCTTATTTAATAAATGTCCCAATTGTACGGTTAAATATGAATATTTGTCTACAAATTGCCTATAATAATTGCACAAGCCTAAAAAACTTTGCAACTGTTTAACATTTTTTGGTATGGGAAAATTTTGTATTATTTCTACCTTCTTAGGGTCTGTACTGATACCCCTTGCTGAAATTATATGTCCTAAAAAATTAACTTGTTCTTTCAAAAATTCTGACTTCTTAAATTTAACTGTTATGCCATACTCATGCAGTCTACTTAGTACCCTATCTAACCTTTCACAGTGTGTATCAATGTCTGGTGATGTAATTACTATATCATCTACATAAACGGTTGTGAATTCTAAAATCTCTCTCCCTAGCACATAATCCAGGCATTTGATAAAAATTGAAACACTTACATTTAGTCCAAACGGTAGTCGGCGAAATTGGTAATTCCTACCATTGTATAGAAATGCCACATACTGTCGAGACTCCTCTTCCAGCTCTATCTGCCAGTAGCCTGCAGTCAAGTCTAAGGTGGTGATGTATTTGGTCCCACTAAAACGTTGCAAAATTTCGCTTACTGGTTCCGGTGATTCTCTGTCTGGAACAATTATTCTGTTTACTTGTCTTGCGTCTAAACATAATCTTATCGATAAATCTTTCTTTGTCACCACTACTAAAGGGTTGGAATATGGTGATGTAGATTTTTCTATTATACCTTCCCTCAACATTTTATTTATTTCCTCCTGTACTAAACCCCTCTTGGAGTATGGTACCGGATAGGTTTTAGGTGCAAAGGGTGTTTTTTCTTTAACGACTAATTTACCTTTAAAATTCTTTACTAAACCGGGTTCATCTGAAAAAACTGATTTATTTTTGTTTATTATTAGTACTATTTTCTCCCTGTCTTGGTAGCTAAATTCCCCGTCTTGGTATAAGATTTTATTCATTTTCTCCTCCCAATTATTTTCATTGTCAAATAATTCATTACTATTTATTCTCAAGTTACAATAATTTATCATTAAGGATCTACACTCGTTTATATCATTGTCAGAAATTAACATTCCCTTACTAATTATTTTTAAAGCTTTCATTCCTACCATTTTCTTTTGTATGAATGGTATTTCAATTATATTATTATTATTGTTTAATTTCATAGTCTGTGTGTAATAGTTTAACTCTACTTTGAAATTATTTAAAAAATCATTACCTATTATAGCTCCCATATTTAGTCCTGGAATAACTAAGAAAGGTACATTTATTGTGTTCTCATTTACTTTTAATTGTAGCATTATTATTTTAGTTACTTTTTTACTGCGAACACCCGTTACTCCTATAACACTAATTCCCAGTACTGGTAATTGTGGAATTGTTTCTGTAGTCTGATTTTTGATTTTTTCAAACATTTTATCGTCTATAGCAGTCAGTTCACTACCTGAATCTACTAGAAAAATATATTTAGAATTAAACACCTCGGCTTCAAATTCTGCCATCCCGAAAGCATTATTACTCTCACCCGCTTCTTCGTCAGAGAAATCATTATGTATATTGGTAATTAGTGACCCTATTGTCATGTGATTACTAGACGGCTGGGGGCTTTCTTTTTCAACCGCCCTTATTAGTTTAACGGATGTGGAGGTGGTGGTTCACTGTAAACCCCCCTACTGTTTTGATTATGAGCTGGTACTTCCACGCCCCGAGTTTCGTTTGGGTTACTAACATATCCCCCTCAACCTCTACGATTAAAATTTCCTGATACTCCTCGATTACTAGTAAAACCTCTCCCCCTATGATTCCCTCTAAATTGATCGCGACCCCTATTATAATTCTCCACTCTCCCTTGGGCACTACTCCTCGGACCCTGACACCGGTAACATTGATTCCGCGACCCATTATAACTACTAGCTCCACAACTATGGTTTGGACATAACGACGCCCCCTCCCCTGATCTACTCACATTACTAATAAAATGGTCTGGTTGTCTTATTTCAGTATTTGTCTGATTCGATTCACTAACTCTAAACTGATACTTATTATCCTCTTCCTCTTTCATACTCTGGTATGCTTCTAGTATTTTTTCTAACTCTGCGATATTAGCAAAATCCCGGGTTCTGATTGTGGACCGTATGTCCTTGGGTAAATGTTTACTAATGTATCTTATAAAAGATGAAAGAGGCATTGGTGGTTCTAAATATTTAACCTGACTATATAGTCTCGTCACATACGATGTAATACTCATGTGCTTAATATTAAAATTGCCCCATCCCATTATGATACTACGTAACCCCTCTTGTTTCTCTTCTGACCAGTACTTATTTCTAAATGCTTGCTCAAACTCATTAAAATCTACCCAGTTATCGTTATGAGCATCCGCCCATATTTTAGCATCCCCTTTAAAGTACTTTAAAATTCTTACTAACTTAATCTCCCAACTTTCTTGGTTATATTTATTAAAACTTTTTATAGAGTTCAAAAATTGTATGGGGTTCACTCCCCTACTTTCATTACTAAAATATCCTAATTCTACTTCCACATTCACTCTCTCATTCACATTACTTAATTTCTGGTTAATGGTTACATTCAAGTCTTCTCTGACTTTAACTATTTCACGCTCATGTTCTGCTTGTTTATTTTTTAAACTAGTTACATTAATCTTAATTGCATCAACTTGTTCAAAGTTACTTCTGAATTCATCATTTATATTTTCTTGTATTTCACTTGCTCGTTTGATTTGTTTACACTCATTAATTATACATTGAACATTACAGTCAATTTTGTCATTCTGCTTTTTAAATTTATCATTAAATTTACTTGTCAACGTGTCAAATTTTTTATTTGTCTCTAAAATTTTCTCTTTTTTTTTTTCGTTAATTATTTTTATATCATTTTTCATCTCAATTTGTATCTTATTGATATCACTAGTCAGCTCATCTTTCACTCCAACAATAACCTCATTCATACTTTCCAAACGGCTATTCATGTTTATTTCACTCGCTCTCAATTCGCTCCTCACGTTTATGAACTCGTTATTTAAATCAGTCAGTTTAACATTTATAGTATTTACTTCTGATTTGATCTCAGTTTTTAAGTTATTACTTTCTGATTTGATCTCAGCTTTCATTCCTGACATCATCTCCATTATTAACGCTAACTGATTAAATATATTTACATTATCGCTTACTTTTGTGTCTACTGTCTCAATCGTTAATTCGTGTGTTGTATTGTCTACACTCTCGTTAATATTTGTCGATATTAAATTGTCTTGCGTAACATTGAAAATTGACCCCTCCACAACATCTTCACATAAATTTACACTCTCGCTTTTCTCTGCCATTTTTCGATCAGTTTGAAAATTTTTGTTAACTTAATTTACAAAGTCCATGTTAAACGGGCGCCATTAAAGCTTTATGAGTTTTATTAAGTTATTGAATACTGAATTCTGTCACTTACCTTTACTGAATAAATGTATTTATTTACCAGGGTGTCGTCTGATGTACTTAGGCAGAGAAAAACGACTGGCAGTGTAATGACAAACACCTATTTTGCAAGCACAAATAAATGTTACTTTATTTTTTGTAGCATGACAATTTTCTGTTCACCTTTCGGTTTAAACTTACTGAAATAACATTCCGAACAATAATTGATTCCTAACCCTACTAGTTTTACTAATTTCAATATATATATATAAACTTACGACTACTTATAGTATAACGAAAACCAGCGCTTTTACACACACACACATATCCAATCCCAGATTTTAAGAGCTCAATTTAAAAATGCCAGTATTTTAAATAATTTTGAAATGGTATTTATTGCTGAAATGTCTACTTCCCTTGATTATGCTGCATAGAATTTCACCACATGGCGTGCGTTGTTTACACTGTTTGCTGTTGTATTTTACTGTTGCACTGTTGCACTTTCACATTTTATGGCCGAACTGTCAATTTACTGCAACTATGGATGAATATTTAGTCAAGAACTGTTTGTATTTTAAAATAGATATACATTCACATTTTTGTTGTATGCGGGCCCGCAAATTACGTTCCGAAACTTTGTATATGTACGCCACTCGCGAGTGGTGGAGTTAGACTGGCGTTAGGCCAAAGGCACTATTTTGTGAAGCGGCCTTGGTTATATAACCAATTCTTATTGTATTCAGTTTGTATTCATCCGCCAGCATACAGTTTTTGCATTACACACCGAATTCCATCGTGGGGATCGTCTCTGACGTAATATCGCCTGTTGTTCCGTTACATAACTTGTTGACAGTTTTGCGTGTCATTAGTTGACCTTGGCACAATTCCAGCTTTTAAGTCTGTTCGCTTCAAATCATGAATAATTGTCACACAGCAGTGCTGCCACCGTCTCTATCGTCGCTACAACTGAATTTTACCTTTGTTTGCGTTTGTCCCTATTATTTGAAAAAATGTTATTTACTTTATTTAAATTATCCCAGGTAGGTCAAAATGCCACGTTACAACATACATGTCACAGTGGTCGTCTCAACTATTTAAAATTTTTTCTTATTATAAACAAGAGTCAACAATTTATAACCAGGTAATACATGAGCTTTTGAAGCATTAGAACACTCTAAGGTTCATAAAGGCTTAACGTTCATGCTGTATTGTTTACATGTTAAACAATAACAACAGTCAGTTGTAAAGAACATGGCGTCCAATGCACATGTGGAACAGCGTGTTGTAATGAAATTTCTCATGAATGAAGGCATAAAACCCGGTGAGATTTATTCGTGACTCCTTGCACAGTATGGTGATGAGACTCTTAGTCACAGTAAAACATTTGAGTGGTGCAAACGTTTTAAAGAAGGCCATACATAAGTGAATGACGATCCCGGTCGAGGTGGTTCTACTGTAGACATTCCCATGAACATTCAGTGAGTGGAAGAACTGATACTTGATAATCGATGGATAACTTGTCAGCAGTTTGCAAAAGAAATAAATGTGTCTGTGGGAACTGTAAATAAAATCATTCACGAACATCTGAAGTTCAGTAAGGTTAGTGCACATTGGGTACCAAGACAGCTTTCTGCTTTCGACTGGCAAAGAAGATTGCATATCTGCAAGGAGTTAGAGCAATGTTTTGACAAAGAAGGCCAACTTTTTCTTGATCGAATTGTTACCTGCGATGAAATGTGGGTCCATCATTTCACCCCAGAATCAAAATGTGCATCAAAGCAGTGGAAGCATGTGGACTCACCACCTCCCAAAAAATTTCGAACAATTGCTTCTGCAGGGAAAGTTATGGCCTCAATTTTTTGGGATAAAAATCGCATCATTCACATCGATTTTCTACCCCGTGGAGTCAATATTAACAGTGAATACTACTGCAAAGTTCTTCAAGATGTGCACAATGCTCTCTAGAAAAAATGGCCTGGTACGATCACTAAAGGCGTTCTGTGTTTCTGCAGAACAATGCACGCCCGCATACCACCCACTGCACAACATGCACGCTACAAGATCTTAGCTGGGAGTTATTGCCACACCCCCCTTACAGTCCAGACCTTGTTCCCAGTGATTTTCACCTGTTCGGGCCCTTGAAATTGTTCCTGGCAGCATTCATTCCAATAGCGACAATGAGTGAAGCAGTCAGTCCTATCTTGGTTTCAACGTAACGACAAATCTTTCTACACTGCGGATATCCAGGCACTAGTGAAACTCTGGGATAAATGTAGCAGGGGATTACATCGAGAAATAAAAGTATTTTTACTATCATAAACGTCTTCTATATTTATTAAAAATTAATAGTCCCGGATTGACGTGAACGTCCCTCATACAATGGCCAGGTCGCCTAGAGCGGGTGGATGATCAGCATATGCCAGAGAAAATTCTGAGGGTGGAAGTCTGTAAAAGTAGAAAGAGGGGCCGACCTAGGATAAGATGGTTGGATGATGTGTTGGAAGATTGAAGAAAAATGGGTGTGAGGGTTATGCTGAGATGGCAATGGTTAGGAGACACTGGAGAAGATTGGCATTGGAAGCCATGTTGGCTCATTTTGAGCTGTAGTGCTAAAGAAGAAGAATAAACAATTTATAAGTTTATAGAATACACGCTTACTGAATTTAATTTATCAGCAATAACTTATACCAGAATAATATAATTTCAGTGTTCACAAAGAAAAAGTTAAGGTAAAGTAGAGTCCTTTGGTGCTGGAGGAAGACGTTAAGAATGCCATAGATAGTTACCAATCATGAGGTGATAAAGAGAGTGAATGAAAGAATTATGTCTAAAACCACTGAGAAAGGAGAAGCAAATGATTGGTCATCTACTACACCATTCAAACTGGCTCACCACCATGGTAGGGGGAATGATGATGGCCCAGAGAAGTATGTATGGATAAAAGAAAAGGAGGAAGAAAATATGTAGATATTAAGAGACTGTCTTCAGAATGGAAGAAATTGCAAGCTCATCAACCTCAGTGTTGAGGAGAAGAAGAAAGATTGAAAGTGCACTTCGTGTTATAAAAACTTATCTTAATAATGGAAATTGTGTATAGCAAGAATTGATTTACGGTTAACTAAGGAAGTTTTATTGAAGTTACTAGATATGTTTATTCCTAGATATTTTATCTATTGCATCAATAGGCTTAACAGGAAAATCAGTCCCTGAAAAAACATGCTTAGAATATTTTTTTACTTAAAATAAGGAAGTTGTGTGGGCAGATTCACTTTGCAAATAATTCATACTTATTCCAGCTTCAGCGTACCAAACAGAATCAGATTTCTACAAAATAATTCATTTTATTACTTTTTCTTTCTGTTAAGAGTGTTTTTGTGGAGTCTGTGCATTATAGGCAATTTTTGATAGCAATTTATTCTATGGAAAAGGTAACCGGAAACTTAAATTGTAAATTTGAAGCCTGTTCTTGTAGACTGTTTTGAAGACTGTTGTACATTTTTGTAGACTGTTTTAAAATTTTAAATTACCGTAATTAAGAAAACCGTTGTCAGTACAGCCTTTGGTATGCTGCATTGTGAAAAACAATTTGATTGGGGTGTTTATAGTATGTGGTGACAGCACAGTGATCTACTGCTTTGTATGATGAGGTTAATTAGCATGTGTCCAAATGGAAAAAAGTAAAGGTTGTGTAGTGTAATATATTCATATTGGTACATAGATATGAATCTTTAGTATTCTTTGATTGAATACTAGAGAAAATAAGTTAATCACAAATTTATTTACACTTTATCCGAAATCATAGCTGTAATTCAACATTTCTCCTTAGTAATTACTATTATCAATTAGGAGGTATTGTTCACAACAATAATAACAATCTCAGTAAATTTACTAAACACATAATTCACTTGATTGCACTTTCCGTAAATCAACACATTGTAATCTTGCCACCTAAAAGACTCTTATTATCACTAATTAATGTATAGATCTAACCAAGGTTAAAAACAGCTTCTTGTACAGTCAGAATGTCTCAATTAATGTAAAAGTAGAGGAACGTACTAGCATATAAACATATTCTGATGCACTCACTGCAATATTACAAGATAACCTATTGTATAAGAAGACCATAGTAAGGGCTTTTATGTTATTGAGCCTAGTAAATTAAAAAATAATTGTATCCAGCGACATAGTAGAACAGATCATATACAGACTTAACTATTTACTATATGAAATAATAATGAGACATTCAATGATTTACCACATGTCACATATGTGGAAAAAGCAAACACTGGAAGACAGGAAATGCAGGTTAAAAGCTTTACAACTCTTGTTGTTTTTAGTGTGCATTATGTAGTATAAACACTGAATTCTCACAGACAGATAAAGAAGCAGAATACAAGACAGCGTTCAAATTCATCAGTAGAGTGGAATATTGTATGAGAAACTATCTGATTAGAAATGGTGTTGCAAGGAAAGAGCTTGAAAGATCTTTATTATCAATAAGGCAGAAATATAAGAACACTGAATTATTGCTCAGAACGAATTCAAACAGAACGATAAAACAAGACAAGACAAAAACATGTAACTGTCTGATGAGAAGAAGAAGGGGTATATTTTATGTACATAGCTTCTTGATATGTTTTAACCAGTTTATTATTCTAGTGATGTCTTGATTAAGTTTCAGTGTATTGTTCTAATGGTAGTGCATTTTAATTTTTAGGGCAGTACCAAAAATTAAATGTCCTTGTAATACAATCATTTTAGTTGGAAAACATGGGACATGGTTTATGTGGAGGAGAACTGGTCCACTCAATAAACTCTTTTCAATGTTGTCTGGCTGAATAATGCATACTCAGGACCTCAGACATTCATTTTATCTTCCAGTACCATATTAAGATAAAGAAATAAAGTTTAATTTATTGTTATGAACTGATAACATATATGTCATAAAATTGCCAGTATATTTGATATATTTGAAAAATTATATTTAATGGTTACATATCAATTTATGCCCTTTACAATTGTTTACATAAAGTAAGATGATTATCAGTGCTAGTATTTTTATATAAAATTCCTATTTTCACACATAAATGCATGTTTTGAGCCTATTTTGAAAAACATATACAGTGGAACCTCGATATAACACCCCTGTGACAAATGCAACCCTTGATGTAGCGCTCATTTTTCATGGTCCCGGAAAATGAAATAGTTAAACTTGGGACCTTTATATAAAGTGCTTTTTGGCTGGTCCACAGAAGAATGTTATATCAAGGTTTCACTGTATTACCGCATAAAATCACATTAATAAAATTTCTGACAAAAAATGTAAAACCCAAATATTTTAGAAATCTCCTTGTCACTGTTCCACATACTTTTTGTTTCACTTGCAGTTAAATGTATATTTTAATGTAAGTGCATAAAATTACATATTACATATTTTATACTAAGAGTCTGGTTCACAACTATAGGGTGATCAGATCAAGGCCTTTAAGGGAGTGCAAATTAGTTTATAAACACATTTATTAACTAAAATTAATTGTATCTAATTTAACTGATTTTAAATAACAAAAATTGCATTTAGTTAACTTAAATCAAGTTGTCTGTCTACATATTAGTCTGTGTAATTATTGGGCTTGTATTTGTTTCACCAACTAGGAATTTTTGAGACGTTATTTTTTTTAGAGCAAGTTATTTTCTCACTTGTGTCCATCTGATTTCTTGTATGCTACATAAGAAGTGAATATGTTTTGTTAAATATGTCTACCTCGGTTGCCCCATGGATCACTTTGTGCTTTTTTGGATGACCTCTAGGCATTTTTTACCAGTTGGGAATTGCTGCTCTAAGGCGATGGAGAGCCACAGTATAGAGGTTGGCTGGAGAGACAGACTAAAATAGAAGCTGTTATATGAAAAACACTCCATGGTATAGTCCACTGGCATAGAAGAAGATTTCTGTCTTCTTTCTCCTGGAAACATTAGTTGTTGGAAGTTACTCCCATGACTAATAGCTACAGAGGGTTTTTCCATCTTGGGGTATTCCTATGATACACCAGAGCTTCCTAACTGTTATTTGCCATGTGGTTGTAATTTAACGACCACAAGTCTTTTTTTTTTCTAAAGTACTGTATTGTCAGCCGTTTGGAAAATCTGTGAGCTGCAACAAGAGAAATCTGTATAGTTGCAACATATACATACAAAAGCACAAACAGGCTACAGGCCATGGTTGACAGCAACATTTAGCAGAAGCTTTGATAGTATTGTAACAGGGAATTTCAAGTCAAATCTAACTTTATGAACTTTAATGAAGCCTTCCATTCTTTCAGCAGTATACTCTTATAAACCTATTTTAAGTCAACAAATTTTAAAGTCATTTTAACTTGCTTTTGTAACCACCTACGTACTTACTTTAAGTTGCATATCAAGTCACTTATTTTTAAACCAATTTGAAGAACTTTTAAGTTGCACTACACTCGTGAGTCTGTTCATTTAATCTGTTTACTTTCACTGTACTGTATATAACATATGCTTGAATCTGCAAATATTGTCAGTGGTTTTAGTTGTCAACTGCAGTGGTTCTTCAATAATCGTCACATACAGCATCAACAGTACAATCATATAGCAAACAGAATCCAGATCACTCAATTAGAATCCAGTACAGACAGGGAGAAGGATGTTACAACACACAGACGATGACGATTAATTACTTAGTACTAAAAATTATTCAATTTATTACTAATTTAATGATTCTTCAACAAGTCACTTACCTATTCAAAAGAGCCCATGGAAATGAGATAAGATTCAGGTGTTATATCAGTAAGGTGTCATTTATCGATTGTTTATTGCTAATAACAGTATTTAAAAGATATATGTATATTCGTTATAGTTTGATGAAACATATATTTATATAATAATTATTGATATAAATAATCTATGTATAATATCAAGAATAAATAGTCTTGATTGGCACTGAATAAAACATTATTACCATTAATCTTAAAAGTTATACTACAGTCACAATTAAAACTTAAACCATACTTTTGTAAATTTATATTTTGCACTACCAACTTCTAAGCAAACCCTTTGGTAAATTTATAAAACTAAGAAGAAGAAATCTACTTTCTGTCTCAATCAGACGCTACATTTTAATACCTGCAGAGAACTTTAAGAACACTGAGAAAATGACCTGATTTTTCTCCTACCGATGATGAAGTATAAGTATATGGATATGACCAAGAAACAACATGTCAGCAGAAGATTCCATTGTCAAGGAAAAAAGTACAAAATTTGATGGTACATTAAATCATGATGATGCTCAATCATGTAAGCTTATGTGACTTACACACTATTCATAATTCTTGAAGAATCTTTTCCACTTAACCCAAATAAATTGAAACTTTCACTGTGGTATTTTGAAGAAGCTGCAAGAAAAACTTTGACAAAAATCACCCCTTTTGTGAATCAGCCAATCCTAGCTCCAGTATCATGCTCCAGGTCACTCATTCTCACATTAGACTGTTGATTTTTGGCATGTATTTTAGAAATTTTCTATTCGATGCTCAGTCTATATTCACTCAGGATTGGTTGCAGGTTGTTACCCAACCTTACTTTTTGCAGCTTTTTCTTCCTCCTAAATTAAAAATGAAGCTAAGTGAAAAAGGTTTGATTTGATAGATGAGTCACCAAAGATACTGCAGTATGTGATGAAGAGGCTGATGGCAAATTACATGCTATACAGCTTCTATTTATTACAGTCATGCTAAGGTTGAGGTGTCAAGCAGAAGGAGGTCACTTGAAGGCTGGCGTTATAACTGTTTTCTTTTTTTTTGTATGTGAATTTTTTAAAGCAAATTTTTGGGTAGCTTTGGTAAGCTGCAACTAAAACATTTGTCTCGTTCATTTGAGTAAATTGTCTTCCACTAAAATACAGTCACAACACTTTTTAAAATATATAAACATTTATATTAGTACCAATTCATTATTTATTTCCTCAAACAGTATTAAGTATATAGGTTAGAAAAAATAAGTCCATCAACTATTTTTCTCACAATAAAATATATTAACCTATTATGTTATTGTATCATAAGCTTGTGGTTACATAATCAAGTTAACTTCTGATAATAGCATACTGAAATATTCAAAATCAAAATACCCAGGTTTTCGTTGTCCATGACGTGTCTGTTACTTAACTAAATATAATTAATTCACTACCGACTCGGAACACAAAGTTTTTTATAGGTGTAAATGTAAAAGTATAACCGGTTCAGGCTATAAAGTAAAACTTTTATGTTTTCACCTATAAAAAAAATTTTTTCTGAGTCGGAAGTGAATTAATTATATTTAGCAAAATACCCAGAGTAACATAAAAACTGTCGTATCTCTCACCTGTTATAACTAATTGAGTTTTAAAGGCTTAATTTTTTTTACTGTGTATTACACTGTACCTTTATACTATTTTCAATTTCAGTACCTATATCAAGAGATTCTTACTAAGCTGTTCAAAATAATTTAGACGTACGATGAGCATAACATGATAAAACAGGATTACACACTAAACTTGTTTTGTGGAATTGTCAAATAATGCTACAAACAAACAAAAGTCAGTCTGATAATATTCTGTATATTTCAGGTTCTGCTGGGAGAATCTTGAAGAGACAGATTATAGCACTTTTGAAGTAAAGAAAATGTTGTTATCCAACAAGAGATTCAAAAGAAAACACAAGAAACACATGAGAATTAAAAGAAAATTACAAGTATGGTACTGTGCTGTAAGAGCATACAGGCTGTGTACCAGATTAAAAAAAAAAAAACTTATGTGACTTGCAACACTAAATGTCAACAGCTGTGGTGTAATTGCAGGACTTCTATTGGAATCACAACCCAGAGTGGGTGTTATCTTTCTCAACAGTGTTCCTCCATTGCATCCAGTCATGTAACAATCTCTGGCTTCTTACTCACATACCTTTCAAATCATTCTCTATTTTGTACAGTCATTTGTATGGGTTTCCTCACCATCCTCTTCCCATTGGTTTCCAGTCTGACACTCTTAAGGATAGCTGCTGACCTAGGTGTGTAACAAACCAAACGTCATAATTAAGTAGCCAGATTACTATCAGTGAACTGTTTGTGAAGATAACAGATAATCAACAAAAAATAAGAATAATTTCAAGAAGGGAGTCTAGTGAAGTAAACTAGACAATAATAGTCGCATTTACTAACCTGAATTACAAGCTCTGTTTTATTATTGTTACGGTTATTATTATTATTAATATTATTATTATTATTGTCACTGTTATTAATATCATCATTAATATTTCATTGTCTCCCTGCTACTGTTACTTGTTACTGTAAGGGAGGCAGGGGCGGATCCAGAAGGTAATGTTGGGGGGGGGGGCAATCGGTTCCCTCCTGGAAAAATTTGTTGTAAACATCAGTCATAAAATAACAATTTACTGTCTACTTATACACATTAAAATCATGTATAGCCATAAACTTTATTAACTTTTATCACAGGTATTACTTTTCTTTATTATGTAATACAAGTGTTACATAAAGACTGCAGTAATATGTTTGTCCTTCAAAATATTACTCTTCATTTTTTTTTATATATTTTAACATTATAAGCTATCACTTATGAAATAAAGTTACAATGCTAAAAATATGATTACACTATACGTTTAGGAATAATACTTTTTTGAGTCCTTAAATTAATAGTTCAAGTCTCCTGTTACCCTTTTTGGCAAACCACTCCAACACTTTATCAATGTCCACTGGAACATCTTTATGAATGTGCAGTAAACAAAGTCATCCCTTCTCAATTACCTCAAGGCTCGCAACTCCGCCGACAGAAGATTGCATTTTGGCGGAGCGGCCCTTCTAAGGGCCCTAGAAGCTTCCAATCGTATTTCATCTGCCTGGTCTCGGGGTAGTCCTCGGATGCCTGCCTCCACGCTCGCAACTATTTCCTCCACCGGTACTGTCTTCGGGGTAACCGCAAACTTCTCACCTTTGGCTAACACTGAGGTCTCGTGTGGTGTTAGTTGACGGTTCGAGAGATTCACAACCATCCTGTCACGATCTTGTACTCTTCCCCTGATGTTCTGGGAACCTAAACGCTCGAATTTGTCACGCTGTCTCTGGCTGGTACTGGCATAACACGCCTCGAAAGCATTATACGTGAGCCCATCCAACATCTCCCAATCATGTCGTTGGAGGGAACTGCTAAGATGTAAATGCAGCTTCAACAGGTCTTGATCATTTAGTGCCAACTCTTTCCTCGTGTGGTGTATGCGCTCACGCAGCATGGCGTATATCCTATTGGCCTGTGGCGTGTTAAAAATCTGTCTCTGTCGTAGGAACCTAGGAACGGTTCCCGAGTCTCTACAGCGAAGTAAAAAGGCCAAAGAACACAGCAGACTGGCTTTCTTCTTACGTAGCGTCTCCAGCTTTTTAATTTTCTTGAAAACCTCCTCCCCGTAGAGGTTCTTAATCTTAGTACGTAGGCTTTCACGGCCAGTGTCATTATGATTAACTAAAACTTCCGGGCTGAAAGGCCGTGGTCGAGTGCTTGATCTACTGTAGCTAAACGTTTCGGCCACACCACCGGTGGCCATCTTCAGTAGCAAAAAAAAAAAAACACATTTTTTTTTTTTTTTTTTTTTTTTTTTGCTACTGAAGATGGCCACCGGTGGTGTGGCCGAAACGTTTAGCTACAGTAGATCAAGCACTCGACCACGGCCTTTCAGCCCGGAAGTTTTAGTTAATCATAATGACACCGGCCGTGAAAGCCTGCGTACTAAGTTCTTGTCTTTGTCGGTTTTTGTTTTGTTTTTATTTTTATTTTTCATTTTGCATTTGTGTTTACGTATAAGCTTGTCAACTATGTCATCTTTATACACATTATTTATAGCTATATATTTAATTGTATTTATCTCCTCTTGATAGTCATTACTACATAAAGGTATACTCAATAATCTGTGTATAAAGGCATTAAAAGGAGCCAATTTCTGAGTTTCAGGGTGATATGAATGAGTGTTGATAACCATGTCTGTGGTCGTTGGTTTTCTATAGACCTTATAGGTTAAAGACTTGTTCTCTTTCCGTACAGATAAGTCCAAGAAATTCAAGCAGCCATTACATTCCAACTACATTGTGAATTTGATCTTACTATTTAATCCATTCATATAACTGAGTAACTTATCTATTTGTCTGTCTGTACCATCAAATACAATAAAAGTATCATCTACATATCGTGTGTACGAAATAATATTTTTGGATAGTGTGTTGTTAGTAGCCAATAAATATTTATTCTCATAAAGTTTAAGTAAACCTCTGCCAATAATCCACTCAAGGGGGAGCCCATTGCCAAACCTCCTTCTTGTATGAAGAATTTACCATCATATGTGAAATAATTCTGTAGTAGTAAGATTTTTAAAACCGATAAAATAAAACCGCACTGACTACAACGCATGCAACGAGGCGTTGTCCTGTATGACAAAGCTTGATGACGTAAAACACACACACACACAAGCGCAAATTTACATTTGCCTCTGTCTCAATTCAACGTAGTTCTTCAAGGGATCAACAGCGATGTATTGCTGTCTGAGCAGCTGCAAATTAAAAGCTTAAAACAACTAACTCCTCAAGTAAAATTCTTATGGTGGAGCGACAGATGCTCAAGTGTAATAACAGTTAGAACATAACATGTAGAATCAGTGTAAACATCGTTAAGTAAAAAACAGCAAAACATGAGGCGAACACCGGCCATACACCTTGGAACCACCCAACACCAGCGAGGGAGCAGCGTAGACCACAACTAAGAGAAGTCCACTTTTATCATTTCTTTATTATTTTAATGAGCTCATTAATCCAAAATAAAACAACTGAACAAATGTAATGGTAATAGGGCGAATGTGTGTGAGAGTGTGTGAGTGAGCTCATGGCCATGAACATATATGCCGAGGGCATTGGTTTGTATGTAAATGAGATTTAAGTATAATAAGTAATTAGAGCTGCAGCTAAAGATAAAAATACATAATAACTTTGCTTGGAGATAAAATGAGAATCGTAATAATTAACAGAGTAAATTAAAATAGCCACCATTTTGTTTTTATAACATTGTATGACGCCATTTTGACCACATGGTTGTATATGCAAAATCTATTTGGGAAATAAAAAATTTTGATAGTTACTTTCAATATAAAACAGTGTTATCATTTGTGTCACCTTCTTTGTATCAAAAATCTCACTGTTAATGAATCCTGGCCCCTTAGGTAAAAAGCATATTAAAAAGAAGAGTACGAGCCCGGCAGTGATTGAAATCGGTAAGTACCATATTATGGTAACATGTATACATATAAATATAAATATATGTGGGTAGTAATTAAGAATAAAGTCGGTAGATTGACAAATGGCGCCCGAACTGGGACATTATATAAAATTATTTTATATAAAACAGGCCAGATTTAGAAACAGAGAAGGTGATATAAGACGGAACATAACCTAGTACACAAGAGGTTATGTTGACGAAGTAAAGTAACTAGTAATTGCATAGTTAAGTACAAATAAAAAATAAACAGTCATTTAAATAATTAAATTAACGATGGCAGAAAATAATAATAGTCTGTAAATGGACAATACAGACACGGAATCCATTTTATTAGAAAAACATGTTAGCTCAACACCTAGAGTAGTCGAAAATAAAATCTCGTTAGAAGATTTATTCACGTTAATTAGTGACAAATTTGAACAACAGAATAGTAAATTTGAAGACAAATTCAATCAAATGAATACTACATTTAATGTAAAATTAGATAGTTTTGAGAATGAGCTCAAGAAGCAAAATACCTTACAAAACGTAAAATTAGATCAAGTAGAGGAGAAATTGGACAAGAGAATTAATGAGATACAGTTAGAAAATAAGAGTAGAGAAATAGACAAATCAGATAAAAACAAAGACAAGGTAAGTGGGGTAGAGAATTATGATAATATAAATAAAAGTATGATATTGGAAAATGATTATGTAAACAGGGGTAGTAATAATGAGGTTTTATGGGGAATAGAATATAATAATGATGGAATGATAATGTGTGTTGAAGGGTTGAAGAGAGTGTGTAGAGAGAGGATAATTGTAAAAGAATTGCAGGGGTTAGATTTTTCCCTTAATGGTGTATTTGGGGGTGATGTACATGTTTTTAGGAAGGACAAGAGTGCCTTCGATGTAGATTTTGGAGACAAAAGGTCTGCAAATAGTTGTCCCTGGATTTTTTGTGCACTTGATAGGTGGTGCGAGAATAAAGTTGTAGTGTCCCCTGCATATATTGAGAGAGAGAATGTAGCTTGGTGTGATAGAGAGAGATGTTTTAAAAGTGGGAGATATTGTGAGAGAAAAGGAGAAGTAGAGATTTTTAAGATATGTAGAGATTATGAAGAGTTTATAGAAAGGTTAGGTGGAGAGAGAAGTGATAAATATAATGAATACTTACCTTGGGTTGAAGCTGATATGGCAGCAGTAGGAGATGATGTTGATAACAATAATGACTTGATAAAATACCTGATTATGACTAATTACACTAAGGGTGACTGGACCATACCGAATGTTGACAAGTTTTATGATATAGTAATGTGGAGTAATCCTGCAGAGTATTACTATGGTATAATGGACAAAATAAATTTAAATAGTTGTTATATTACAAAAGATGATATAATGTACTTAATTAAAAATGAGTTATGTATACGTAAGATAAGACTATTATTTGACGATGGAGGTTAGTTGTTCTTATTGTGTTTATGAACATTTAATTATGTGAACAGTGTTTTTCAGGATGGACTGTTTATGACTGATTATGGTAAATGATTAATTGGTAATGTGGATTGTATATTTTTGTGTATATTGATGTCTATGTATTTGTGTATTTTTGCTGTTGTGTATTTTGTGTATTTTTTGTGTAAACTATGTACTGTGAAATTTTAAATAATTTAAGGAAGTTTGATGAGTTTAAATGATATTATGAGATTCAGATTCTAATGGTTAATAAATGAAGCAGGTAATATATTTGGATATGGAGAGGTATTGTTGTCAGTAGATAAGTGATGAATTTCTAGTGGTATATTAAGGTGAAATGTTGTAAAAGAGTTTGGGTAATAGTGATAAATAAGGGCATTGGAGTTAGTTAAATAGAGTTAATGGGAGTTAGTGAAAATAAAGTGTTGAGATACAGATAATATATAAAGAGGTGTTAGATATTTTAGGGACACAGTAGTTAGTGATTATATGTAGAGTTGAGTAATGTGAATGGTAATTATATTTGTTGATGGTGATATTTTGTAATAAGGGTATTGGTGTAGGGAGTCTGCAACGAAAGGTGTTGGGACAGGAAAGGACCGTTGTGTGCCGGAAAGGGTTATCTGAAAGGGTCAGGAACCAATAAAGGAATGAGCATAGATAGGGAACACACATACTAGTACAAAAATGAGCGGTGCCAGAGGTTTTAAATGGGATTTGTGAAGGGAGTTATTATAGAGATATTGGTGTCATAATATGTTAATGGTTAGTAGCGGTTGTTAGTAGTAAAAAAGAGGGTAGTAAGGTAAGATTGACAATGCCAAAATAAGATATGGAAAATAGTGAATAATAGAGAGTCACCCAAACTAGTAAGGATAAAAGGGTTAGAAAAAGAAAATTCATGGTAGGAAGGTAATTGTAACAGAAAGGTAAGGATAAATTGGAAATTGTTTTATAGAATCTCATATGATGAATGTTAAATAATAAAAGTTAATAGAGAATTGTTGATAGTAATGATGTGATAAAGTTTTGATACAAGTCATGTAAATGTAAATGTAACAATGTTAATATGTAATGTACAATGTTTTATGATGTTTTATTATGTTGATGGTACAATAGTGTGTGTGGTTAGGAGGTCGTTACAGGGGTAATGACGATGACAAATGTTAAAGAATAGTAGCTTTTAAAGGTTGAAAGTCTAAAGGTGCAAATGAAGTTGAGCAAAATATAGTATGATACCTGTTGCAATCGATAGCTGATTATAAGTTGAGTAATATAATGTGAGAAATAAACGTGTCTGCCATAGTAGTTGTAGGTTGAGTTTGATAGAAATAATTAGGTGAAGGTGTTTTGGGGAATATTAGAGAATTGTTTATGTATTGTGTTATTTGTAGTTATATATATAGTTTGTTTTCCTTACAAGGAAGAAATTGAGTTTGGTGGTGGTAAAAGAATATACATTTTAGAGTCTTGTTGTTGTTATGTTAAACTTTTAAATTAGAACAAACCAATGCCCCGAACACAAACCAATGCATCTAAAAGGGAACATATCAGTTGTAGATATGGAAGTATATTAGACCACTATTTTTAATTTTTGTATTCAATGTTTCAGAGTTTTGTGGTGTTGTGACCGTGGTCCTGGGCTGGCTGGAGCATCAGAACAGGAGCGTAGAGTGCCTCATGGCCTTATGGTGTAGGGATCTCTCAGGAGAAGTCCAGTAAGGTCAGAGGGTGCGATCAGCATCATTGGACCAAGGGTAAGTGATGACAAATTTTATATAGTAACATTACAGGGGGTTGTGGTGACATATCTAGACTGATCGTTTTAGGAAAGTGTGAATGAGTCAATGAAAGTTTTTGTGTCTCGACACAAAATCTTTCATTGAGGGGGTTTGTAACAGTACATAATGACCCAATACCATAATTATGGGATTTAAAGGTATTTTTTTTGTCTTATTGTTTAATCATTAAAATACAGAATGGTTAGTTCCATTGTCCCTATATACGAAGGAACAAAGCAGATTCAGCAAGAGTACCATGCCAAGGTCACCGTTGGACGTGCGGGAGCCGGTAAAAGCCATGGCGGTGTTTGTGACGAATGACTTTAAATATGCATTGTGATTGGATAATAACACTGTTCCGTCATAACCAAAAACAATGACGCACTGACTACAACGCATGCAACGAGGTGTTGTCCTGTATGACAAAGCTTGATGACGTAAAACACACACACACACACACACAAGCGCAAATTTACATTTGCCTCTGTCTCAATTCAACGTAGTTCTTCAAGGGATCAACAGCGATGTATTGCTGTCTGAGCAGTTGCAAATTAAAAGCTTAAAACAACTAACTCCTCAAGTAAAATTCTTATGGTGGAGCGACAGATGCTCAAGTGTAATAACAGTTAGAACATAACATGTAGAATCAGTGTAAACATCGTTAAGTAAAAAACAGCAAAACATGAGGCGAACACCGGCCATACACCTTGGAACCACCCAACACCAGCGAGGGAGCAGCGTAGACCACAACTAAGAGAAGTCCACTTTTATCATTTCTTTATTATTTTAATGAGCTCATTAATCCAAAATAAAACAACTGAACAAATGTAATGGTAATAGGGCGAATGTGTGTGAGAGTGTGTGAGTGAGCTCATGGGCATGAACATATATGCCGAGGGCATTGGTTTGTGTGTAAATGAGATTTAAGTATAATAAGTAATTAGAGCTGCAGCTAAAGATAAAAATACATAATAACATTGCTTGGAGATAAAATGAGAATCGTAATAATTAACAGAGTAAATTAAAATAGCCACCATTTTGTTTTTATAACATTGTATGACGCCATTTTGACCACATGGTTGTATATGCAAAATCTATTTGGGAAATTAAAAATTTTGATAGTTACTTTCAATATAAAACAGTGTTATCATTTGTGTCACCTTCTTTGTATCAAAAATCTCACTGTTAATGAATCCTGGCCCCTTAGGTAAAAAGCATATTAAAAAGAAGAGTACGAGCCCGGCAGTGATTGAAATCGGTAAGTACCATATTATGGTAACATGTATACATATAAATATAAATATATGTGGGTAGTAATTAAGAATAAAGTCGGTAGATTGACAAATGGCGCCCGAACTGGGACATTATATAAAATTATTTTATATAAAACAGGCCAGATTTAGAAACAGAGAAGGTGATATAAGACGGAACATAACCTAGTACACAAGAGGTTATGTTGACGAAGTAAAGTAACTAGTAATTGCATAGTTAAGTACAAATAAAAAATAAACAGTCATTTAAATAATTAAATTAACGATGGCAGAAAATAATAATAGTCTGGAAATGGACAATACAGACACGGAATCCATTTTATTAGAAAAACATGTTAGCTCAACACCTAGAGTAGTCGAAAATAAAATCTCGTTAGAAGATTTATTCACGTTAATTAGTGACAAATTTGAACAACAGAATAGTAAATTTGAAGACAAATTCAATCAAATGAATACTACATTTAATGTAAAATTAGATAGTTTTGAGAATGAGCTCAAGAAGCAAAATACCTTACAAAACGTAAAATTAGATCAAGTAGAGGAGAAATTGGACAAGAGAATTAATGAGATACAGTTAGAAAATAAGAGTAGAGAAATAGACAAATCAGATAAAAACAAAGACAAGGTAAGTGGGGTAGAGAATTATGATAATATAAATAAAAGTATGATATTGGAAAATGATTATGTAAACAGGGGTAGTAATAATGAGGTTTTATGGGGAATAGAATATAATAATGATGGAATGATAATGTGTGTTGAAGGGTTGAAGAGAGTGTGTAGAGAGAGGATAATTGTAAAAGAATTGCAGGGGTTAGATTTTTCCCTTAATGGTGTATTTGGGGGTGATGTACATGTTTTTAGGAAGGACAAGAGTGCCTTCGATGTAGATTTTGGAGACAAAAGGTCTGCAAATAGTTGTCCCTGGATTTTTTGTGCACCTGATAGGTGGTGCGAGAATAAAGTTATAGTGTCCCCTGCATATATTGAGAGAGAGAATGTAGCTTGGTGTGATAGAGAGAGATGTTTTAAAAGTGGGAGATATTGTGAGAGAAAAGGAGAAGTAGAGATTTTTAAGATATGTAGAGATTATGAAGAGTTTATAGAAAGGTTAGGTGGAGAGAGAAGTGATAAATATAATGAATACTTACCTTGGGTTGAAGCTGATATGGCAGCAGTAGGAGATGATGTTGATAACAATAATGACTTGATAAAATACCTGATTATGACTAATTACACTAAGGGTGACTGGACCATACCGAATGTTGACAAGTTTTATGATATAGTAATGTGGAGTAATCCTGCAGAGTATTACTATGGTATAATGGACAAAATAAATTTAAATAGTTGTTATATTACAAAAGATGATATAATGTACTTAATTAAAAATGAGTTATGTATACGTAAGATAAGACTATTATTTGACGATGGAGGTTAGTTGTTCTTATTGTGTTTATGAACATTTAATTATGTGAACAGTGTTTTTCAGGATGGACTGTTTATGACTGATTATGGTAAATGATTAATTGGTAATGTGGATTGTATATTTTTGTGTATATTGATGTCTATGTATTTGTGTATTTTTGCTGTTGTGTATTTTGTGTATTTTTTGTGTAAACTATGTACTGTGAAATTTTAAATAATTTAAGGAAGTTTGATGAGTTTAAATGATATTATGAGATTCAGATTCTAATGGTTAATAAATGAAGCAGGTAATATATTTGGATATGGAGAGGTATTGTTGTCAGTAGATAAGTGATGAATTTCTAGTGGTATATTAAGGTGAAATGTTGTAAAAGAGTTTGGGTAATAGTGATAAATAAGGGCATTGGAGTTAGTTAAATAGAGTTAATGGGAGTTAGTGAAAATAAAGTGTTGAGATACAGATAATATATAAAGAGGTGTTAGATATTTTAGGGACACAGTAGTTAGTGATTATATGTAGAGTTGAGTAATGTGAATGGTAATTATATTTGTTGATGGTGATATTTTGTAATAAGGGTATTGGTGTAGGGAGTCTGCAACGAAAGGTGTTGGGACAGGAAAGGACCGTTGTGTGCCGGAAAGGGTTATCTGAAAGGGTCAGGAACCAATAAAGGAATGAGCATAGATAGGGAACACACATACTAGTACAAAAATGAGCGGTGCCAGAGGTTTTAAATGGGATTTGTGAAGGGAGTTATTATAGAGATATTGGTGTCATAATATGTTAATGGTTAGTAGCGGTTGTTAGTAGTAAAAAAGAGGGTAGTAAGGTAAGATTGACAATGCCAAAATAAGATATGGAAAATAGTAAATAATAGAGAGTCACCCAAACTAGTAAGGATAAAAGGGTTAGAAAAAGAAAATTCATGGTAGGAAGGTAATTGTAACAGAAAGGTAAGGATAAATTGGAAATTGTTTTATAGAATCTCATATGATGAATGTTAAATAATAAAAGTTAATAGAGAATTGTTGATAGTAATGATGTGATAAAGTTTTGATACAAGTCATGTAAATGTAAATTGTTTAATGTAAATGTAACAATGTTAATATGTAATGTACAATGTTTTATGATGTTTTATTATGTTGATGGTACAATAGTGTGTGTGGTTAGGAGGTCGTTACAGGGGTAATGACGATGACAAATGTTAAAGAATAGTAGCTTTTAAAGGTTGAAAGTCTAAAGGTGCAAATGAAGTTGAGCAAAATATAGTATGATACCTGTTGCAATCGATAGCTGATTATAAGTTGAGTAATAAAATTTGAGAAATAAACGTGTCTGCCATAGTAGTTGTAGGTTGACTTTGATAGAAATAATTAGGTGAAGGTGTTTTGGGGAATATTAGAGAATTGTTTATGTATTGTGTTATTTGTAGTTATATATATAGTTTGTTTTCCTTACAAGGAAGAAATTGAGTTTGGTGGTGGTAAAAGAATATACATTTTAGAGTCTTGTTGTTGTTATGTTAAACTTTTAAATTAGAACAAACCAATGCCCTGAACACAAACCAGTGCATCTAAAAGGGAACATATCAGTTGTAGATATGGAAGTATATTAGACCACTATTTTTAATTTTTGTATTCAATGTTTCAGAGTTTTGTGGTGTTGTGACCGCGGTCCTGGGCTGGCTGGAGCGTCAGAACAGGAGCGTAGAGTGCCTCATGGCCTTATGGTGTAGGGATCTCTCAGGAGAAGTCCAGTAAGGTCAGAGGGTGCGATCAGCATCATTGGACCAAGGGTAAGTGATGACAAATTTTATATAGTAACATTACAGGGGGTTGTGGTGACATATCTAGACTGATCCTTTTAGGAAAGTGTGAATGAGTCAATGAAAGTTTTTGTGTCTCGACACAAAATCTTTCATTGAGGGGGTTTGTAACAGTACATAATGACCCAATACCATAATTATGGGATATAAAGGTATTTTTTTTTGTCTTATTGTTTAATCATTAAAATACAGAATGGTTAGGTCCATTGTCCCTATATACGAAGGAACAATGCAGATTCAGCAAGGGTACCATGCCAAGGTCACCGTTGGACGTGCGGGAGCCGGTAAAAGCCATGGCGGTGTTTGTGACGAATGACTTTAAATATGCATTGTGATTGGATAATAACACTGTTCCGTCATAACCAAAAACAATGACGCACTGACTACAACGCATGCAACGAGGCGTTGTCCTGTATGACAAAGCTTGATGACATAAAACACACACACACACACACACACAAGCGCAAATTTACATTTGTCGCCTTATGGTGTAGGGATCTCTCAGGAGAAGTCCAGTAAGGTCAGAGGGTGCGATCAGCATCATTGGACCAAGGGTAAGTGATGACAAATTTTATATAGTAACATTACAGGGGGTTGTGGTGACATATCTAGACTGATCCTTTTAGGAAAGTGTGAATGAGTCAATGAAAGTTTTTGTGTCTCGACACAAAATCTTTCATTGAGGGGGTTTGTAACAGTACATAATGACCCAATACCATAATTATGGGATTTAAAGGTATTTTTTTTTTGTCTTATTGTTTAATCATTAAAATACAGAATGGTTAGGTCCATTGTCCCTATATACGAAGGAACAATGCAGATTCAGCAAGGGTACCATGCCAAGGTCACCGTTGGACGTGCGGGAGCCGGTAAAAGCCATGGCGGTGTTTGTGACGAATGACTTTAAATATGCATTGTGATTGGATAATAACACTGTTCCGTCATAACCAAAAACAATGACGCACTGACTACAACGCATGCAACGAGGCGTTGTCCTGTATGACAAAGCTTGATGACATAAAACACACACACACACACACACACAAGCGCAAATTTACATTTGTCGCCTTATGGTGTAGGGATCTCTCAGGAGAAGTCCAGTAAGGTCAGAGGGTGCGATCAGCATCATTGGACCAAGGGTAAGTGATGACAAATTTTATATAGTAACATTACAGGGGGTTGTGGTGACATATCTAGACTGATCCTTTTAGGAAAGTGTGAATGAGTCAATGAAAGTTTTTGTGTCTCGACACAAAATCTTTCATTGAGGGGGTTTGTAACAGTACATAATGACCCAATACCATAATTATGGGATTTAAAGGTATTTTTTTTGTCTTATTGTTTAATCATTAAAATACAGAATGGTTAGGTCCATTGTCCCTATATACGAAGGAACAATGCAGATTCAGCAAGAGTACCATGCCAAGGTCACCGTTGGACGTGCGGGAGCCGGTAAAAGCCATGGCGGTGTTTGTGACGAATGACTTTAAATATGCATTGTGATTGGATAATAACACTGTTCCGTCATAACCAAAAACAATGACGCACTGACTACAACGCATGCAACGAGGCGTTGTCCTGTATGACAAAGCTTGATGACATAAAACACACACACACACACACACACAAGCGCAAATTTACATTTGCCTCTGTCTCAATTCAACGTAGTTCTTCAAGGGATCAACAGCGATGTATCGCTGTCTGAGCAGTTGCAAATTAAAAGCTTAAAACAACTAACTCCTCAAGTAAAATTCTTATGGTGGAGCGACAGATGCTCAAGTGTAATAACAGTTAGAACATAACATGTAGAATCAGTGTAAACATCGTTAAGTAAAAAACAGCAAAACATGAGGCGAACACCGGCCATACACCTTGGAACCACCCAACACCAGCGAGGGAGCAGCGTAGACCACAACTAAGAGAAGTCCACTTTTATCATTTCTTTATTATTTTAATGAGCTCATTAATCCAAAATAAAACAACTGAACAAATGTAATGGTAATAGGGCGAATGTGTGTGAGAGTGTGTGAGTGAGCTCATGGGCATGAACATATATGCCGAGGGCATTGGTTTGTGTGTAAATGAGATTTAAGTATAATAAGTAATTAGAGCTGCAGCTAAAGATAAAAATACATAATAACCTTGCTTGGAGATAAAATGAGAATCGTAATAATTAACAGAGTAAATTAAAATAGCCACCATTTTGTTTTTATAACATTGTATGACGCCATTTTGACCACATGGTTGTATATGCAAAATCTATTTGGGAAATTAAAAATTTTGATAGTTACTTTCAATATAAAACAGTGTTATCATTTGTGTCACCTTCTTTGTATCAAAAATCTCGCTGTTAATGAATCCTGGCCCCTTAGGTAAAAAGCATATTAAAAAGAAGAGTATGAGCCCGGCAGTGATTTAAATCGGTAAGTATCATATTATGGTAACATGTATACATATAAATATAAATATATGTGGGTAGTAATTAAGAATAAAGTCGATAGATTGACATATGGTTATATTTATTTAGCAATTCTTTGACATTAAATTTTATTGTCTTTTCATTTATTTATATTCCAAAACTATCATTGACATTTACATAATTTCTTTCCAAAAAAAAAAAATATCAACCAAACATTAATTTATTTATTCTGGTCTACAGTAAATATTCTTTGTCATTCTTGAGTTATTTTTTCTTTCTCCCGAAGTTATACTCCAAACAATATAAACAAGGTATACATATTATCAAAGATCATTTCTTACTAAAAAAAAAAATATAATGGTCTTAAAAATTTAACTTAAACTCTAATCAAGGCGACCCAGCAATGCCCACACTCACATTCATACCTGATTGCCCCCTTTTATGTCAAAATAATAATAATAATAGTTTCGGTTGTATACTGTTACATGATGTGTGGCGTCCTTTCCCCCGACCGCGTGGCGTGTCTCACAAAGTTCTCTTTTTTGATTTCCAAAAGTTTATGGTTTCACTTTCAATAAAACTTTCTTTGCGTTCACTGTTCCATATTGGTTTAGATTTTTTTCTTTACACTGTTGTACACATTTTCGGATATATACTGGGGTTGGTCGGCCGACCGTAATTTACTCGAGGTAAGTATTTTGTTGACCACGTGTGGTCCGGGGTTTAAGTCGACTGACTGCCACTCTGTCCAAGGCACCCCACCAAGGCCCTGTGAAGCGGACGGAAACACACAGCCTGCATGCTATGAATTGTTCGTCAACGCTCACAATGTATGGCTTTGTGCATATGCTTCAGGTGTTGATGATATTGCACTGCGACAAGGCAGGAGACTCAGGTGGGTGGAATCTTCCCTGTACTTCCGTCATCTTCAAACACGTGGTGAAAGAAATCTTACAGCGTAGCCATTTTGTTAGCATCCCTTTCGAACGGATGTGTGCTGCCTCTGGGCGCGTGTTCATGTTGCGCGTAGTAGTACGTGACAATCACTGAATTGAACACCGGAGTCTGACATTCCTCACTACACTCCACTCAAAAGTTTATGTTGCTGTTCTTTGTTCGACTGCAGCCATATTTTCCGTGGGATTGGCAATTTAAAATTAAATAAATTTAATAAAATAAAACCTCCCATTTTACCCCATCACAATACCCCCCCCCCCAATGAGAGGTTTTCTGCCGAAGCAGAGAAACTCTCATTGCTAAACCCCAAGAGGATCGGTGAGGATATGGGGCCAATAACCCCCCGTTAATTCTTTAAAACACTTCATGGGTAAACTACCCCCCTAGCTTGGTGACTATGGCTGCATCTGAACGAAATTACTGGACTTCTCTGTGCGAGATCCCAACACCATAACGTCGGACAGACACTCACCATAGTACACCTAACCTTCTAACATTTCACAAAAAAAAATCAAAACTGGCCTTATACCATAACAGATCCTCAACCGATATGTTCCCCCTTACATGCATACTGGGTCGCCTTTAGCAAATACTGGGTGCGTACACATACTCATTATTGTATTAAAACAAACTCCTTATTTAAAATTCCTAAAAGGTATCTTTCAAATTTCATTTCTTTTCTCAATTTACTTAAATCCAATCCAGTTCAAATCCAAAATAAACTAAACAAACCAAATTGAAATCATTTAAATTTTGTTCGCTTAGAGAAAATAATCTAAGTTCATTGTCAAAGATTCATTAATTGGATCATCTCCTTCCTTTTACTTTATAATTTCAAAATCGTTTAATTGAATTTACAACTCTTCTTACTTATTTACTAACAATCCTAATAACCACATAAAAATACACAACTTATTTCTACTGTAAATTCAAAATAAATGTACTTGAGTACAAAAGAGAATATAAAATACACATCATAAATCAGCTGACACCTTCCATACTTATAAGGAACATTACAATTTACAATAACGTTCTTTAATACAAAAAATAGAAAATTAAAAAAAAAATTTTTAATTTCCCAAGATATTTCTTTTATCGATATCAAGAAAAAATAAAATTATTTAATTTGATTAAGTAACAAAAATTTCATGAATCAATTACTAGAAACCTATCCTGTCTCTAACATCAGCCATCAGCTGATCTCTCTGGGTCAGGTGAATGACCTTTCCCTAGATACACCATACAAAACTACACCAGGAAAAATACACAATATAAGTTCATGATTCTTACACTCTAACATAATAACAATAATGACACAATAAAACATAATAAACAAAATCTGATAAACATCTTCTATACTTGACATATAGTCTTTTCAGAATCAGTAGAGTCCTTTATGAAATCATTACACAGAGTACAACACATTGAAATCACTTACTTCTAAACAGCCTATCTATTACAATAGTATTTCTTGAATCAAAATAAAACCATTTAGTTAGCTTATCAGCTAGTCAGCGTCATTAAGTTTCAAATTTTAGTTCGTAAACCCCTTACCACACACACTATGGCCCCCCCTGAACTGTTGCGTTCAGTTGCTTCCACAAGGACTGAATTTGAGGAGGAATTTTGGCATCTCCTGTCCTTGCTTCAGCCTTACATGTTTAAAATTGTCATATATCATAATATCTGGAGGTTACATATTTAAAACCTTAATGCGGGTCTATCACCTTTTTTTACTGTTCCTACGCAAACAGAGTGATAGCCGCTGTTCCATAGTTTGGTGATTCCCCTGAATTACCCCCCTTTAAATTTCTAAATTCACCTTTACAACGATAACAGCTATGGCCAGTTAAGGCAGAACGTGACGCAATGAGCCCCGACCATAGCTGTCAAAGCTAAACCAATTCCATGGTCAGGGTTCAGTGAGGCCGTGACCGCCCGAAAAGTGGGGAATCACAAGTATAAAAAATATTTGTTTATTTGTTTATGATATGGTTACACTTTAAAGTTACAGTTTTCATTACATGACATTTCTAGTCTTGGTTGTGTGTTTTAATATCAAACATTTCTTTCTTAACTTTCCCTACTTTGACCTTCATTAACATAAAATAGTGAGTACAACAAAATATTTACTTAGTCACTCAAACTAATCTATTCATACTTATGTAGGCTATCACCAACTAAAGATTGAATCTTTCATTACAACTTAATTGACCATTTAATAAAAAGAATTTACTCTCTCTCACTCCATTAAAATAAACATTTACTTTGCATCTGAATAAAATTTACAAACATTTCAAATTTAGGTTTAGTTTCAAATTCTATTAAATTCTTACTTGTTTAATTTATTATTACATTTTACTTATGATTTTCTGTTTAACATTTTCATTATCACTTATTTTGGGTGACTCTTAATTATTCATAATAATACGATTTACAAATGGGTGATTTGTAACGGTACAAAATTGTGAGCCACCCCAGTTTAATTTCATATTAATTCAAATCATCATTTTAAGCACTTTCCAAATTGCCAGACTTTCACCTGTAAGGAGCCTCCAGTACAGCAATGCAACACACATACAGTTAGTCAAAACAACTGCCAGACGCATTGCGTAACCACCCACCAGCAGGCTTGTGTGAAACCCAGTATGCAGTGTGTCATTAGAGAGTGCACAACAGACAGCCAGCATTCAGATAGTAAAGTTTTGTGAATTGAAAAATAGTGGCCTCGGGAGTGTAAGATAGGCCTAGATTAATTAGGCCTATCTATCTATCTATACATAAAAACCGTATAACGCGCGGCCAGCCTACAACAATTTCTAAGTGCGAATAAAATTACGTCGGCCGACTTAATCATAATGTATAATGTGGAACCTTAATGTATAAAACAGTAAGGGCTTTCAGCCACAAACAGTAAACGTGTTAAACGAGTACCGGAGTGCGTGAGATCGAAGCAAGTATTCAACACCAGTTCGCGCAACTAACCCTAGGAGTACGCTGCGTATGGGTAACTAGAAACATTCAATATGCATATTAAAACCAATGCCAACTAACTGGTGATTATTCGTTATAAAAGGAAAATATATAACACCAATACTTTGTACGATAGAGTTCTCTCAGGGGCAGAGTTTATTTAAAGATCAATGTAACAGAATGAGTGTGCGTGTGCTAAGATAGAGGTTATCCACTGGTTCATTTTCAATGTTTTAATTATTTAACAATATCACTTATAATATTAACCAAAATAAAACTCAATAGAGATAAGAAATAATTTCAACCAGTTGTACTATCGTTGAAAGATTGTAATAACATAAAAGAAAGGCGAAATTTTGATAAATAAAAATAAGTATGTGTTTTAGACAGTATCACATGTGTTAACGTAATTATTGAACATATCAAATCCAAGTAATCCTTTCTGCAGCTGTTTTCGTCTGAAAGACTTTGGAATAAAAACCCGAAGGTAAGAGATAAATATAATTATAATTTTGTAATTGATTCGTAGAGTTTCATTGGCGCCCGAACAGGGACGGCGAATATAATTTGTGGTTATATTCGCCAGACCTAATTAAGCTGCAGAACGGGTTATTTGGAAGTGAGGGCATGGTTAAATAAATTAATTTCATAATGGAGAAAATAAATGAAATTGATGTAGTTGTCGGCAGTGAGGCTGAAAATAAATCGATGTATGAAAACACGTCAACTGAGTCGGCCAATAAAGGCGATTCAGGTATTCAAACAGAGTCACTGTTAACGAGTGAAAGTAATGTAGACGAATCGAAAATCATGAATGAAGTTGCAATTCATTCAACACCTATTGTAGTAAATCAAAGTAAGAAGTCCGATGAGGACAATATGTTAACACGATTGTATAATATGATGTATAGTAATTTCAGTGAACTAAGAGGGGATATTAATATTAAATTCGATGAACAGAATAGTAAATTTGATATTACAAATAGTCGTTTTGATGTAAGTGATGCTAAGTTCCATGAGTTAAAGGGCGATATAAATAATATTGACCAAAAATTTGATAAGCGTTTATATGATATGAAACAACAGAGTGTCAAGTTAGAAGACAATATTAATAAACGTTTAAATGAGACGAATGAATGTTTCAATACATGGAAAGAACAAATAGTAGAGTCAGTAGCAGAACAGATTAAAAGTAAAAATACAAATGATGACAATAAGGTCGAAAATGAGAATATAGTTAACAATGTGGTAGTAGAGAGTAAGATAACAAACAGTAACAATGACATTGAAAATGGTAATGTGATCGAAAGGGTGGTATCAGAAAGTGATACGTTGAAAATAGATAGTGAAACAGTAAGTGAGAGTGAGAAAATGATAAGTTGTAATGAAGTAATAATTAGTGTTGTTGAATTAGAAAGAGTAGATGAATGTGTAGGACAGAGGGTAAATTTTCCCCTTATTTGTGATGAACCAGAGTGTTCAAAAGTGTTATTTTTGGGCAAGAGACCCTTATTAGTGAAAGATTTGAGTTGCTTATTTTTGTTGAATAATTTTGTACCCTCTGCATGGAATGAGAGAGAAAGTATGATATGGGGTTATGATGAGAGAAGTTTAAATATAGAATGGTGTAGTGAAAGAGAGACAGAATTATATAAAGTAAAGAGAGACTATAATGAGTTGAAAGAGATGTTAAATAACTTGAAGTTCTTACCTGTTAAAATAGAGAATGAAGATTATTTTGATGATACATGTTTAAACGATAATAATTTACCTTATGATGAAAAAATAACTGACTTGATAATGAATATTACTGATGGAGACTTAACCGATGTACTCGATGTTGACCTGGTATATGATTATTATGGTAAAATGAACAAACAGAAATTTTATGGTTACTATATACAAGATAACCGTATACAGAATGTAAATAAAATTGAAAATTGTTATTTGAAACCCCGATTAATTTTTGACGATGGAGGTTGAAATTCATAAATGAACATTTTAAATATGTTAATATATGGTAATGACCTAGCTGAATTTTGATATTGAAGTGTGACATAACTGAATAATTATTGCTGAAGAATTGTAAATACATGTGTAGTGAAATTAATTGTATGTATTATAAAAGGTTAAATTGTTTGTATGAAATAACATTGTTGTTAAATGTTTCAGAGGTTACACGGAGGTATTGGTGTGTGTGTGGTGTGTATTTTGTATTCATGTCAATAGGTGGAATGTGTATTGTAAGTATAAAGTTCATAATACTAATCAGATAGAATAAAATGCTTACAGGTGTGAAAAGAGTGTAATAATAATAATAATGGTATTGAGATAATAGTATTAAATAGAAACTGTAATTAAAAGGTAATAATAATTGAAGGTGAATTAAAATTATATTTGGTTCGAATTGCAAGAAAGAGATTTTGACAAATATGTTAACAAGAAGATTTATAGAAATAAAAATTTTGTAGGATGTATATATGCCAGTGTATGATGTAACCATGAATGCTGAAACTGAGAATGTTTATAACTGTGGTTACTAAACAAGTCTTGCAAACTAGTGTTTATATAAACAGGTGTGGTATGTTGAGACTAATGTCTGGAGTCATGCTTGGTGACAATAACAAAAAATGTTGTAGGTTGCTGAATCAGTATCTTATTGTGATAGAAAAGAATTGAAATTAAATTTTTTACAGACCAAATAATAATGAGGCAATTACTGTAACTTTTGAGATTAATTGAATTAATTAAAGTAAATTAAATACAATTAAACTAATTTAGTAATAAAATTAATAGAAATGATGATTTTTAACAATGAACTTAACTTTATTTTCATTTAAATTCAAATTGGAATTATAAATTAAATGCTAATTGATGCCAATAATGATTAAAACACTTATTTAACACTGACAACTGATGGAAAATGTTCAGGATGAGATAGTGTCTGGAAAATAAGATGTGTATATTACTGTCCATATAGATTTTCATATGTTATGAATTTTTTATCCTATACATATATAGTAGTTAAGGATACCTTGTATAATCTATGTATCATTTTGGAGGGCAATAGTGTATGGGGAATATTATTCAAGTTAACTGGAATATATGTGTACCATTGTAAACCAATATTGTTTTATTAATACTATATTTTTTTGGGTCTATAATATAAAATGAGCCAGTGCGTTGTCAATGAACCAGTACGGCTAAGAGGAAACGAACCAGTTGTAGGATATGGAGTGATGGAAGGCCGTTTGTCAATTTTTTAATTCCATGGTTTAAAGTCAGGCGATACTGGGTCGGGTATCTGTTCGGTTTTTCGGTGTTGGGATCTCGAACAGAGAAGTCCAGTAAGATCGGATGGGTGCTGTCGCAGTTGCCAGACTAGGGGGGTAAGAACCCATGATGTAGTAGAGTGTTCAGGGGGGTTGCGGCGCCATATCCTCACTGATCCTCTTAGGGCTTAGGCAATAAGAGTTTGAACGCTTCGGCCTTCAACCTCTTATTGGGGGGGTATTGTAACGGTACAAAATTGTGAGCCACCCCAGTTTAATTTCATATTAATTCAAATCATCATTTTAAGCACTTTCCAAATTGCCAGACTTTCACCTGTAAGGAGCCTCCAGTACAGCAATGCAACACATATACAGTTAGTCAAAACAACTGCCAGACGCATTGCGTAACCACCCACCAGCAGGCTTGTGTGAAACCCAGTATGCAGTGTGTCATTAGAGAGTGCACAACAGACAGCCAGCATTCAGATAGTAAAGTTTTGTGAATTGAAAAATAGTGGCCTCGGGAGTGTAAGATAGGCCTAGATTAATTAGGCCTATCTATCTATCTATACATAAAAACAGTATAACGCGCGGCCAGCCTACAACAATTTCTAAGTGCGAATAAAATTACGTCGGCCGACTTAATCATAATGTATAATGTGGAACCTTAATGTATAAAACAGTAAGGGCTTTCAGCCACAAACAGTAAACGTGTTAAACGAGTACCGGAGTGCGTGAGATCGAAGCAAGTATTCAACACCAGTTCGCGCAACTAACCCTAGGAGTACGCTGCGTATGGGTAACTAGAAACATTCAATATGCATATTAAAACCAATGCCAACTAACTGGTGATTATTCGTTATAAAAGGAAAATATATAACACCAATACTTTGTACGATAGAGTTCTCTCAGGGGCAGAGTTTATTTAAAGATCAATGTAACAGAATGAGTGTGCGTGTGCTAAGATAGAGGTTATCCACTGGTTCATTTTCAATGTTTTAATTATTTAACAATATCACTTATAATATTAACCAAAATAAAACTCAATAGAGATAAGAAATAATTTCAACCAGTTGTACTATCGTTGAAAGATTGTAATAACATAAAAGAAAGGCGAAATTTTGATAAATAAAAATAAGTATGTGTTTTAGACAGTATCACATGTGTTAACGTAATTATTGAACATATCAAATCCAAGTAATCCTTTCTGCAGCTGTTTTCGTCTGAAAGACTTTGGAATAAAAACCCGAAGGTAAGAGATAAATATAATTATAATTTTGTAATTGATTCGTAGAGTTTCAGATTAAATATAATCTCAACCCCCTTCTGCCTCTAACACTTACTAACAGATTTACATAGTATGACACCACTCCCTCAAAATATTTATCTCCACTACCCTACTACTCTAACTCACTTCGAATCATTCTATCCTTATAACAAAATACCCTATACCTCCTTTGTACTTAGGATGTGTGTTCCCTCCCTCCGCAATTCCATTCATAACCATTTGCCTCTCCACCAAATATCGGCAAGCACTCTACTAAAACCCTCTACTACCCGCCACAACGCCTATCGTTGAGGACTCCTTATCACACCACCCCCCTTACAAAATTCCACCATCTGTTTATTACCTAAATATACCACTCTAATTACTCTACCTATAATCACTCTCGCTACTGTGTCACTACTAATACTCAGTTTTATATCTTACTTATTCCCAAAATCTTATTTCTGTTTAACACCCATTTAAACTTAACTCTGACTGACTTAAATGTCCTATTGAAATACTTGTCACCCAAATTCTAACCTTTGTTACCCATTGAAAATTCCATTAGAAAACTCCTAACTACCTCAAACTAGTTTTATCGCTTAATTTAAAACCTTTTAAACACATTTAAAAGTTTATAAACATTTTACTTGATTTAAATTGCATTATCATCTTCATACTTACAGTACATCACTCATATACTGTCATAGACACAAAAATATAAACATTTGTTCTCACCAAATCATGTACACAACTCCATGTATCTTCTGAAACATTTTAACAACCATGTTACTCCACAAACTAAACACATTTTACATTTATTCATTTACTATTTATTATTAAGTTCCAATCTCCTAAAATCATTTAAATTCATTAGCAAAATTCAATTATACATCATTTTAAATTAATCAATTAATACATCTCAAATCATTTAATGCAATCAATTGTTCACAACACAAATTATTTTAATTACCTTCTTAATTATTCTCATTATTTATTTAGTCTGCCAAATAATATTATTATTATCAAATTAATTTCTACTACATACATGTTTACATAAAATACCTTTTACAACACAAACACAATTAAGTTCACTATAAATTTATTTACAATTCTTCGTCATTAATTTTTCTGTTTACCACACCTCATTTCCTAATTTAGCCAGGTCATTACCACAAATTAAAATATTTAAAATGTCCACTCACTTATTTTTTATTGTAACCACCATCATCATGTATTAGTCTTATATATTTATAACACAAGTCATTCTTGTCAACATACATTACATTGTAATGATCATTATAATGACTACTTTCATTTTTCATTTCATTTTAATTACATTAACACAAATAATTAACTACATTTTTGTCTACCATTAATTCACAAAGCCCGTCTTCATTGGTAATTTCAGTTCTGTCTCCGTCAGTATTTTTGTTCAACATAAGGTAAGTTATTTTATCATCATATTCCTTCACTACATTCATCACAACATCAGGTAAGTTTTTATCATTTATAAAGGTATCATCAAAATAATCATCTATCTCCTTCAATTCTAACCTCTCTTTCAACTCATCATAACTCCTCAACGTAAATAACTCTATTATTCTCTCTCTCTCAAAATACTTTTCACAACCCCCCTGAACTATCTCATTCCATGCAAAGGGACCACGAAATACTTATTACCTCTCCTGGCTTTACCAGGTAAATCATAAAAAACTAAGGGACCATACGAAGACACCTCGTCTTCCACACAACCACCGGAGGAAACTTTGTCCTCATAAAACACCTGTGAAACCTTTGTTTCACCATAAACTTGTGAAAAATCTGCCCTTTGCCCACCTAACCTCTCTTCGCCCACTCTCACAACCTCATCAACACTCACTAACACGTTGTTATTAAATTCTATTCCACTTTCTAACACCACATTTTTACTCATATCACTACTATCACTCTTTAACTTATTATTATAATTATCATTACTACTCACCGTGTCTACCTCCACCTGTTTTTCATTTAAACTACCACCACTGTTAATACATGTCTCTCCGTTATTTTCAATTATTTTGCTCTTACCTGTATTTATTACCCACACTCCCATTCTCTCAATATTTCGTTCTAATTTGCTAACGTTATTGGTAAATATCTCATTGGTTTTCTCCACATTTTTATTGATTTCTTTAATATCGTTTTTTAGTTCATTGTTTTGCTCTTTTAATTCATTGAAATTACCTTCATATTTTAATTTTTGTTCATTAATTTCACGACTCAATTTATCAAATTTATTATCAAATTTTTTCTCATTATTATCAAAACGACTATTTATTTTATTGAAGTCATTTTTTACTTCTTTATTGTGTTCTTTCAATTCATTAAATTGTTTTAATAAAAACTCATTACGTCATTATCAAATTTACTACATTTTGTTGAGGTTGGAGTTAATTAAACCCCTGAATCCTCTGTCATATTTGTTTCATCTGTTACACTTACTTCGATATTTTGTCTTGACCCACATTTGGAGTCGAATGAACTTCAGGGCTATTCATAACAGATGATTCGTTAAAATCAATAATTTCGCTTACCGTATTTTCATTATTTCCTGCCATTTTTGAATTGTAAAATTACCACATTTATTTTATTATACTATATTTTAACAATTCTTATCTTACATACCTTAAGTATTCCTTAATTATTACTTACGTATAACCTCGTTTTTCGTACTTTTTTACGTACTCCTAACTCACGCTTATACTCACATTTAGGTGCGGTTTATTTAGAATTACATTTATAAACTTGTCCAAGTTCGAGGCGCCATTGAGAAGCTACTGATTAATTAGAAAACAATTATTTAAAAGAATACACATGTTTTACACTCTTACCTTTCTCGGGTCCAAAGTTCTTCGCACGAATTCGTGAAGAATAAGCGTGACTTAGGTTAACATTCTTCAATAAATTATACTCTCAATTTCGGCATTATGGTTATATTTATTTAGCAATTCTTTGACATTAAATTTTATTGTCTTTTCATTTATTTATATTCCAAAACTATCATTGACATTTACGTAATTTCTTTCCAAAAAAAAAAATATCAACCAAACATTAATTTATTTATTCTGACTAGTGGTTGCCCAGTGGTCGAAATTCGACCGTAATTCATTAAATTTTTAAGTATGAATGTTATTGAGGTTGTTTTGTCAAAGAGTATACCTCTATAATCAATGCATATAATTTTTTTGAATTTTGTTCTATTACGTCAGCTGCGAGCATGTACAAATACGTCATTAGCGTGTGTTGTTTGCCTTAATTCCCTGCAATACCTATGAAATTTAAAATTTAATGTTAGTAATAGTTGAAAAAAAAACACAATTACAGCTTGTATTCGTATTTATTTTTTTGATATAATTCATTGTCAGTTTTAATTTTTTCGTGTTATTATTGAATCAAATAAACGCTAATAAAAATGAGACTTGACATTCATAGAAGTATAAGATACATTGTTTTCAATTCCAGTGGATTACATTTCAATTTTTGGTAAGGTACAAAATTTGAAAACAGTTTGAAGATTATCTGCTACAAAGCTTATATAATTTTTTAATTTTTTTTTCTATGCATTAATTTTTGAGTTATTTGAAAAATATGAAAGTAGGAAAAATGAGGTTTAGCTTGGCTAAGCCATATTTAAAAAGCAATAACGCGTTTTTTGACATTTCCTTGGGTTTTTTTTATTGCCATACTGACCAGATTTCGCCAAGGCTACACAGTTATTTTGCCTATCTTTTTCGAATTATATAAAATTTAAATAAAAAATTAATACAAAATAAAAAATGAAATAAAAAATATGTGCCTCGTATTTTTTCATATTTTTCATTAAATCAAAAAAACCGGGCAGTTAAAAAAATAAATGTTGTCCATTGAACTTAAAATAGTTTGAAAGTGAATTTAACGATTCAGAACTTCTGTGTAAACGATGTTTTTTGTAAAAACTCTTTCATCATTTGCTAAATGCCCTTGGCCATTATATTCGGAAATATAAAATCTCAAACCATCGAATGATCGAACTCTACTTGCTGCGACGTACAATTGACCATGTGTAAAAACTGGCTGCCTCAATAAAATTCCAATTTTTTCGAATGTTTGTCCTTGAGACTTATTTATTGTCATCGCAAATGCAGGTATAATTGGAAATTGAGTTCTTTGAAAGTTAAATGGTAAAACAGTACCGGAATATGTTAAATTTATACGTGGAATCAAAATTCTCTTATTGCGTGCGGTTCCAGTTAAAACTTCGCAATCAATAGCATTACGATGCATACACTTGATGCGCATTCTTGTTCCATTGACTAATGCTTCCTTTGTATTTAAGTTTCTGATCAGTAAAATGATGCAATTAACTTTCAATACTAACTTATGTGGTTGCAAACCACTAATAGTCAAAGAATTCAAAAACTCTACTGGATAGTTATTGATTTCATTGTCATCATCACAAATTATTTTATCGTAGCTATGATATGTTTTCTGTTCACCTGGTATTCGATTAAGTATATCAGTATTAATAAAAGTACAATCATCATTTTTAGGTGCTAAAATAACTGACTTCAATATGTTATCTGAGAGTATGTTTTCGGAAATATTTCCATACACCTCATTAATAATATTATTTTCATCTCCTATTAATTGCTGAGGTATTTCAATAATATTTTCACCAAACTGAGGGAATTGTGGGGCTTCATCATTACCAATTTTTTTAAAGAATTCGACAAATTCTATTTCACTTGGTAAGGCTCTCATATTTTGAGTAAACGTTACTTTATGAAAATAAACAAATTTATGTCAACTCGTGACACAATTTTCAATTAAAGTTGCACATGATCCATGTGGGACAACTGGTAAGATTTGCCGAAAATCACCGCACAGAAGTATCGTTTTCCCTCCAAATGGTTTATGTTTATCATTTTCATCGCATAGATCCTGCAATAATCTATCTATGATTTTCAACACTTGCAGTGGGCACATAGAAATTTCATCAATAATTATCAATGATGATGAATTTATGTAACGTCCGTAGCTACTATTTGCGGTAATATTCGCTACAGAATTTTCCAAAATGGGTATAGGCAATTTAAACACATTGTGTAAAGTTCTACCTCCAAGTAATAGAGTTGAAGCTATGCCACTGAACGCTGTTGCAATGCAACTAAGATTAAGCGAATTTAATTTGTGAATGATTGCTGTTTGTGTGAATGTTTTTCCACAACCTGCATGAGCGGTTAAACAAAAAACATTAGATCCAGTATCATGATGCAAAACTTCACACGATCAATTAGATTACGCTGTTCAATATTTGCAGTTTCATAATGCTCAGAAAACAGAAACTCTTGTTCTATTGGATCAATAGCATTTGCTTTGTCTGTTCCCTGCTAATACGTGGGAACTGGTAAACCAAGTTCTTGACATGACAAATTATGAACATTCAAAATATCTTCAATTTCTAATACAGCTGTATTAAAGGATACTTCTTCGTTGTAATCTCTCAAACAATCTTCACTAAGATATACTTTAAATTCATTCCATAACGCCAATGCATTGGCTGGCACATTTAATGCACAAATGTAACCAAATAAATTTCGCATTTGTTTTGGCGAATGTAATTCTTTTGCTTCATTAAAACATTTGCGCCATTCATCATTCATTATCATTTGAAGCAATGCCGCGAACATGGCACGCTTCAACAAAAGAAGTGTGTATAATTCCGTTGTATGTTCTAACATCCTCAAATGATTTTGGACCACAGACATGTAATAAAAGCAATCGTAAATGGAAAAGTTCGATGTCTTTTGGTGATACTACATATATGCGTGTAATGATTTTATCACCTCCACGCCTTCTCTTCTTCCATTTTTTTCGGGAATCTTCCCACACATAATGCAAAGGAATTTCAATATACTTATATTCATGCGCTGATGGATCTGATCAATTCAATTCAAAAAATGCTAATAATTTTGTTTGTCTTGCATTTTCAATTGCTTGACGTTCTTGCCCTTCTCGAAAGTAAACATTCTGTCTACGCGGTAAATGAATGTCAGTCTAACGATGACATGTGATTGAAAATGCATTGGTAATTCATAGATGTGCCATACAGCTTCAGTTGATCCGACATAACGGCCATTTAAAAAATTTTTAACTTCATCAATTTGTATTTCTTGACCTGGTTCATTTCTCTCTGAACCTAATTCAACAGATGCACTGTCATAGCCTTTATACACGTATTTATAAATGTATTTAACACTTTTAACTGTAGTGCATACTTCAACATTTATATGGCAATTAAATTTGGCAAGTAAATACGGATTGTATGGTACAACATAACGATTGTCGAGGCAGCTACCGCGAACTTCAGCATTAATACCATTATCACGCCTTCTGTATAATGGATATCCATTTAATGATTCACATGTAAATTCATTAAATCATTTTGGATAATCTTTTGTGCATTTTCCATCTCTCATACATACAGAATTTAGATTAAGTACACCGCATGGACCATGCATCATGTGTTTTACAACATATTCATGTAATGTAGGATGTGTTTGAATGTTAGGAATCTCCGCAGATACAACTTTATCAATATCGGTAGCATTAACAATTTTATCTTGCTCATTTAAGGAGAGTAAAATGTGAGCATGAGGCAATCCTCTCTTTTGAAACTCAATTGTATAAATGAGTGCTTCAACTTTACCGAAGATTTTTTTTAGTGTAAGGCCCTCAATGTACTTAGTACTCAGTGTACTTAATTAATGCTTTCAGTTTGGACTTGAATACACACACAACAATATCAGGTCGAAAATTAGCTGACTCACCTACACCAATATTGCTAACTATTTCAGGCCAACTTATTGCAAGTCATTGTAATAAACAAAGAAGGCTTTCCGAAATGTTGTACAATTGACATTGCATCTAAATAATTCTGATACATATTTCTTGGAGATCCATTGAATGAAGATGGTAAAATTACTCTACGGCCAACATTATTGGCATTGGGGTTCAATTCCAAATAATCTGTTAAATTGTTGTAAACTTCAGACCTAAGACTTGTTTGATTTTGTCGAATGAAATGTAACCTTGTGCCCTCTATTCTCACATACATATCAACTATCCACTGCAGAAATAATTTTTGTGAATGGTGCAACATGCTAAAATCTTCTCTAATTGCAAGTCGATAGGCTGCATACTGAAGCATGGTTAATTTATTTCTGGGCGCTCTTGAATTAGATGTAGTTGGTACATTATGAGAAATATTGATATGCCACCCAGTATCACCATTTGGAAAAAGTAATGGATACGCTAAAGGGTCCAATGATGAATCCAAAACAGAGATATTTTTAATGGTACCATTAACTTTTGAAAACGAAACCATATTTCGTTCAAAGGGTGGCTCACCATCAACTGTACTAAATATTACTGCTACATCAGTTTGAACTGCATCATTATAACGGCGTAGATCTAAATCACGATTTACTTTAATGAGCATACAAATTTCTTTACTTTGATTTTCAACTCTCTGACAATGTCTTTCATTGCAATGAATGACCGAACGAAAGGATTAATGCGTTCCAATTCAAGAGAGATTTCGTGCATTATATTGTTATTGCATGTTTGATTATAGTGTTCACGTAATCTATAATTGACAGCAGTGTCAACATCATAAAAATATAATTGCACATAACATGGTGAGCGACCATATCCAGCAGTCATTGAACCTGATCTGTGATAAAAAACATCATGTATTTAAAAATGATACACTCCACGCGTAACTGTATCCGAAATTTTAGCTTCTGAGCTAACCATAGCAAATGATGAACTGTATTAACGAATGTTTTCAAAATAATTTTTTTACTTTCTTTTTATTGAAGGTTCGTTTGAAGTAAGTCCATCATACAATGATTTAAAGTATTCATTTTGACTTAAGGCCGGTAACATTGCTTTACCCTTACGACAACATGAAGTGAATGCAGTCCTTTCACCTAAAGTGACTTCAGATTCGAAATATTTTGCATTGCAAAACCTGCATTGTAAATGCATTAATCCACAATCAAAAGTATTAAAAATTCTTGGAATGACATTCAGTGCGCATTTAAATGTATCCCTCAAAATAATTTCATCATTTTGTATACTATTTACACTATTTAAATTTGCATTTGGTCTATTATCATTTTGACTTTCACGCGAATATATATTCCTTCTTCTTTGTCTCTCACTCCTACCCGTCAATGTTCTATGTTGAGGCATAATGGAAGTAGGTGCGAATATCTGAATGTAAAAAAAAACATGTAATGAAATTACTGAAACTAAGATTAGACAGGGTTTAATTTAAAAATAATAAAATGTACTCACTTTTTTGAAACCACCAATAATAATTAGGCGAGAGTAAGTCAATTCAAATTGCTGCTACAAAATTTTCCTTTTGCAACAGGTGTATATTAAGCAAGCTGTATTTCACTTTCAACTACACATAAATATATAAAACACAGATATCTAATATACAAAATATAAAATAAACACTTTTTTGCCTTGACATACACTCCACAGACTATTGAAAAAGGAACATTTGAAATCACACAAAATTCACAGCTCATTCAGTCAATCTGTCAGTAATTATTTGTTGGCAACATTTTAAAATTCTTTTGCATTTGGTCTATTATCATTTTGACTTTCACGCGAATATATATTTCTTCTTATTTGTCTCTCACTCTGACCCGTCAATGTTATACTATTTACACTATTTAAATTTGCATTTGGTCTATTATCATTTTGACTTTCACGCGAATATATATATTCCTTCTTTGTCTCTCACTCTGACCCATCAATGTTCTATGTCGAGGCATAATGGAAGTAGGTGCGAATATCTGAATGTAAAAAAAAACATGTAATGAAATTACTGAAACTAAGGTTAGACAGGGTTTAATTTAAAAATAATAAAATGTACTCACTTTTTTGAAACCACCAATAATAATTAGGCGAGAGTAAGTCAATTCAAATTGCTGCTACAAAATTTTCCTTTTGCAACAGGTGTATATTAAGCAAGCTGTATTTCACTTTCAACTGCACATTAATATATAAAACACAGATATCTAATATACAAAATATAAAATAAACGCTTTTTTGCCTTGACATACACTCCACAGACTATTGAAAAAGGAACATTTGAAATCACACAAAATTCACAGCTCATTCAGTCAATCTGTCAGTAATTATTTGTTGGCAACATTTTAAAATTCTTTGGCGACAATCTCTACTCTGTGCGACTGTTTGACCACAGACTATTATGTGTTTGACATTGGCAGTATGAACGTAAACAAACGACAGACTATTATGTGTTTGACATTGGCAGTATGAACGTAAACAATGAATGTTTTATTTTATTTTATTTAATGTATTTGTAACACATATTATACATAAATTTTAGCTTTCTGCACTCCTTCTTCATATAAACTTTAACTATGCCAAATCTCACACTCCTCCGTGCGCGCAATTTGCTTAAAAAGGGGTACAAAGTTTTCTCTTCACGTATTAACATATAGATCTACAGTAAATATTCTTTGTCATTCTTGAGTTATTTTTTCTTTCTCCCGAAGTTATACTTCAAACAATATAAACAAGGTATACATATTATCAAAGATCATTTCTTACTAAAAAAAAATATAATGATCTTAAAAATTTAACTTAAACTCTAATCAAGGCGACCCAGCAATGCCCACACTCGCATTCATACCTGATTGCCCCCTTTTATATAAAAATAATAATAATAATAGTTTCGGTTGTATACTGTTACATGTGTGGCGTCCTTTCCCCCGACCGCGTGGCGCGTCTCACAAAGTTCTCTTTTTTGATGTCCAAAAGTTTATGGCTTCACTTTCAATAAAACTTTCTTTGCGTTCACTGTTCCATATTGGTTTAGATTTTTTTCTTTACACTGTTGTACACATTTTCGGATATATACTGGGGTTGGTCGGCCGACCGTAATTTACTCGAGTTAAGTATTTTGTTGACCACGTGTGGTCCGGGGTTTAAGTCGACTGACTGCCACTCTGTCCAAGGCACCCCACCAAGGCTCTGTGAAGCGGACGGAAACACACAGCCTGCATGCTGCGAATTGTTCGTCAGCGCTCACAATGTATGGCTTTGTCCATATGCTTCAGGTGTTGATGATATTGCACTGCGACAAGGCAGGAGACTCAGGTGGGCGGAGTCTTCCCTGTACTTCCGTCATCTTCAAACACGTGGTGAAAGAAATCTTACAGCTTAGCCATTTTGTTAGCATCCCTTTCGAACGGATGTGCGTCGCCTCTGCGCGCGTGTTCATGTTGCGCGTAGTAGTACGTAACAATCACTGAATTCAACACCAGAGTCTGACATTCCTCACTACACTCCACTCAAAAGTTTATGTTGCTGTTCTTTGTTCGACTGCAGCCGTATTTTCCGTGGGATTGGCAATTGAAAATTAAATAATTTAATAAAATAAAACCTCCCATTTTGCCCCCTCTGAAGGTGTCGTTCTAGTTCTTTATCTCCCGATGTAACATGAAATCGTAAAAGTTCTCTAAAATTTCCCTTGTTGGTTTCTGAAGACCCTTCATCAATCATTGACCCATCATCACGATGACCTCGTAATGGTATATTTTGACGCCCTAGAAATATTATGGACTCAATAATCGGACGAAGGTGTTGACGGTTTTCCTAAACTTGCTGCAGTCTCTGAGCACTCAACTGGTTTGCGACATGCTTACGAGGTGAACGATAGGCTTTCAAAAATGCCTTACCTTCTAAAACACTTTCATTGTGGTATTGGTGCCTATCATGATTTTCTAAGGCTCCAATCTTTTCCTTTTAATTTCTTGAAGTTTCTCAAAGGTTCTGTGACTAACATGCCAAGAGCTACACCTTTGTTATGACCAGCTGTACGATGGTGAGAGAATAGGGCACAGTATTTGCAATTCAAGCCTTTCTTTGATGGTGAATATACCAGCCAGTGAAAACTGTCAATGTGTTTCTTGGATAAATAACGTTTGACAGTACGAACTTCACCATCTTTATCTCTACACTGCTGTTCCGAAAAGGGTAGTTTATAGCCTGGTGGAGGTGGAGGTTCCCAATGATTTTCCAATAACACACGCTTCGTAAAATCATCAACTACACTTTGTACGTGGAGGCCGATGTCATTGACTGGCATCTGTTGATCGGTCAGACCAAAGGAAGTGGAGGATGCGCTCTCCTTTTGAAGACTTATAATACTTGAGCCATCTTGAACACGTTCACAGGATGATGCACATTCATATTCTGGTACTATTGTTGATTGTACAGTTGCAATTGATGTAGGACAAGAAAAGACGCTTTTGCCATTGTCTCCTTCTTCATTGACAGCATTGACTACATCTTCACCTTCTTGAGGATGATATTCTTTTATATGTATTGGCTGGGAAATGGAAAATGTATTCCTTTTTGAAGGGGTTACAAAGAATGAATCAATTGTCCTGCATTTTATTCTTTTCTTGCTCATCTTTTATACTTTCAATTTACAAAAATCCACGATTATCTGAAAATAATATTAATTCTTATATTGACATTAATTCTTAACATTGGTATATTATATTATAAAAGCGTCACTTTTACACTTGCTCTATACTGTACAGGTTTTTTTTTAATGTTAGGTAAAACCTGGTAAGATTGCACACAATTCGGGAAACAGTCACTAAAAATCAAATATTTACCTATATTCGTGAAGAAGTGTACACATGTGTTCTTTAATAGTTTATCTATAATTAGGCAACAATATTCAACTTTTTTTCAATTTTTGATAAGATAAAGCAATTTTTCAAGAAATTTATTTTTCGCAAACTCTCCAAACCAGGTGGGTAAAATTGTGCCCATGGGTGTGAGAGATTGCGCATGATTAGAAGGGATGGTTTTCGGTTAAAAAATAAATTATAATTATGTATTCTAATCATATTTTATTAGAAAAGTACTACAAACTACTGTATGTTACTATATGAAAAAATTAGCAATGTAAATAATAATAGAGCCCTTTTAGACCCACTGTATGCCTACACGACCGAGCAGATTCTAAAAAAGAAATTTTACGTTGAAAACTAAAAATTGTGCAAAATGAAAGAATAATAAAATAATTTAAGGAGTAATTCCAGATGTGCAAAATCGCAATTTTGAGTGTAGTACAATCAGAATCAGCCCTTATCTCGAACACGATTTTTTTCACCATCACCATACATCTATTTCCTTATGGAACATGGAATTAAAAAAAGAACTACATTGATTCAAAGCAGTGCTTGCCGGATCTATTTCAAAGAAATTAATTATATTTTACTTGCAAGTTACTCTTCAACACATAACTTTTTTTAATTAAAAAAAAATATATTTGTCATTAACTGATACATAATAGACTAGTATTAACTAAATATTAATAATATTTATTACAAATAATAATATAACACCCATAGAATTGAACTTCAATCGTCAGAAATTTGAATTTTCCGCCACTTGTGTTAACGCGGTAAGAGCATTTCGCCAGGCGTCTCACATCTATCGCGCTAGAGCCAGCAAAACAGTGAGGTGGCTTTCAAATGCTTGAGAATGTTTTTTAAGTTATAAAAAAGTGTTGACTTGATTTTCTTACATGAAGGATAGTATTTGTTACATGAAAATAAAGCACGTTAGGAGCTGAAGCAAGACTTACTTTCATAAGTTCATTAAGAAAGAAGTTTTCGCGGTACACATAACCTCCTGAGCACCGGTCACACGGTCGTGTTTCTCGATATTAAAACTATATACAGAATACACAATAGATTGACATACCTTAAATGCAGATATGAGACTCAAATCACTACAATATTACAGTTCACTGTGCGTAAACAAATAACTGTTTATTTATAATTAATGCTGAAATCGACGGATCCTCGTACGACTGCTGTCAGTTGGCTGATGTTCCCTCTAAAAAAGATTCCAGAAGTCGTCTATAGGCAGCAGCACTTAACAACTGAAACCCATACAATTATTAGCATAGAGAACATAAAACACGACCCGCTGTAAAGGAAAGGAGCACTCAGTAGGAAAAGACAACATCGTTCACAGGTCTACCTTTCCTTGTCTATCTCACGCTCTCTCTCCTACATAAAACTGCCCATTCTTTACGCCCTTATTCCGTATGGCATTCTGAAAGAGAAATATATTTTTCTCTCTTTCTCTCCTTTTTGCGAAATAATAAGAGCAATATATACGTCTCTTTCGGAATGTCATTAAGATTAAGCTCTATACATGGCTACCGGTGGCAGATTTACGAAGTTTTATACAAACTATTAAACCATCCAAAACTAACTTATGTAGCTGGTTACCAACCTACTAAAAATTTACTACGTGTAAATAAGGCCATTGTTTACCAAGTAAGATTCTCGGGGGGGGGCAATTGCCTCCTGTGCCCCCTCGCTGGATCCGCCCATGATGGGAGGTCCTATATGACGGACTCTAACCCTAACACAGTTTTGGTAATAATTAATCATAATAATAACAATTATTATTTCAGACATAATATATAGCTATTTACCTCTTTCACGTGATGTTAGAAGTATGAAAATTCATAATTGTTAACTTTATAATTGTTTTGTGTTAATATGTTATACAGAAAAAACCAATGTAAATTTTTTCATTGATTTTATTAACAAATTGAAAGATATTGAATTGAAACCCAATTATAAAATTGCGTCTTTTGATATTACTAACCTTTACACAAACATACCTGTACAGGAGACAATTAATATTTTAAAGAAGCAGCTCGTTGACGCAAATACATTAAGTCCTCAACAAATTAAAGAATGTGTAGAGTTATTGCAAGTGATTTTGAAACAGAACTATTTTATGCTTAATAACAGATATTTCATCCAAGAAGAGGGTCTAGCTATGGGCTCGCCCCTGTCCGGATTGTTATCGGATATTTATCTGAACCATTATGAGAACACGTACTTATTATCTGACGTCAATAAGTTACACACGCAAATAATTTTTTATGCTCGTTATGTGGACGATACTTTCATAGTTTACAATGGTACATTAAGACAGATAGATAATTTGAGACTATATTTGAATAATATAAATAAACATATACAATTCATGGGCGAAACTGAAAATAATAGTAGATTAAGTTTTCTGGACTTAACGGTTATAAAAGTCAATAACGGTTTCAAATATCAAATCTATAGGAAACCTATTACGACAGATATCACCATTCATGCAGACTCCCACCATCCTAATTCACAAAAAATGGCTGCATACAACAGTTTTATCCATAGATTAATAACAATACCAATGGAAGCCATTGACTTCCATAGGGAATTGAACATTATAAAATATATAGCAACACGCAATGGGTACAAAAGTTCACTGATAGACAGGTTACTTAAGAAACACCACAACAAACAGAAAAAGCGCCTAGAAAATAAAACTAAACTAAAATACATAGTAAACGATTATGGCACTATCCTTCCTCAAATCGTCACCAATACACTTAAGAAATTGAAAATGGTGGTCACATTTCGCACGAACAACAACATACATAAATTGCTTCGCCCTAAAATTATTAGACCACTGGAAGAAAAAACGGGCATCTACAAAATTAAGTGTAGTGACTAAGTGCTTTTATATAGACCAGATGGGGAGACGTTTTTACAACAATTTAAAGAACATGTATCTAAAAAAGATCTAGGTCAAACAAAATCTAATTTTGGCCGACATTTAATGGATAGTAACCATAATTACACAAACCTGGTTACAAATCTTGCACCTTTACATGTTTATAAAAAAGACCGTTATATGGATGCCGCTGAGGAATTCGAAATTTATAAGGCACAGAAATTATATCCTGAGCATTTATTAAACGATCATTTGAATTTCCACTCGAACGCGCAATATGATACGGCTTTACAAGTCTCAGAACGACTGAGACTTGCGTCACAGATAAGACAGTGAATGTGTTGACTAGAGACGGCAGTGTCGTTGTAGCTTCCTCACGGTGCGCACCGTTATTCTCGCGTGCTAATGATTGTTTTATATATGTGTTTTAAATGTTGTTGTTTTTTGTGTTTTGTGTCTTAATGTTGTGACAACCTCTAACGAGGAAAATAACCTGAGGATGGAACTTTAGTTCCGAAACGCGTTGTGTTTTTAATATAAAACAAGTGAACCACAAGACGGACTATTCAGGTAATATTTAATTACTTAATCTATTTGTGTTTCGGATACGAATATGGAGTATTTCACATTAAAGTTAGCAACCACGAGCTGAATAGAAGCCTTTGAAACATGGCTTTAGAGGACAATGCTTCACACTCCATTGACAGGATGGAAATTCAATGATGAAGTTTTTAAAAGAGCCAAATATAACGTAGGTTGGATGAAAACGTATAATAACAGGGAATGCATAAGAATGGCTAAATGTTGGAAACTGGCACTTCCAGGACAAGTGCTCAGAGGCAACCAGTATGAATTACTGGAATTAATCTTACAAGGAAAACTTGTAAAGTGGAGAGTAATGGAAGAAGGTGAGCATCCTGGTTGGGAACATTTAAAACTGAATGGGTAGCCACATCACAAAATTGTTTCACATTGTAGAATCAGAGTAGCAAATCAAGAAACAGAGCACTTGATATGTGAAGATTTCTAAACACCATAGGCTGATCAGTGGCATAAATAACGCCAATGCAACCGATGTGACGCATTGGGGCGCAGAGCCTGTGGGGGGCGCAGTGCATAAACGGATATACTGGAAAACATTTCAACCAAATGGAAAAAAAATTTTTTGTAAAGAATTATTTATTTATTTATGGTGAGCGTGTTAATCAGGGTTGATTTTGTCACGCTTTCACTTCAAAAGAATTATTTAAATAATTATAATATAAACAAATACTGTAGATACCAATACGTGCAACTCTTGACATTTTACATACAATCCGGTGGCAACCTATGAAGCAGAGCCATGTAGCGTTGTGCCAACTCAAGACACGGGAGGCGCTAGTGTAAGTTGGACGTATTAATATCTATAGTATTTGCAGTTAGTAATAAACTCAAGACGCGGGAGGCGCTAGTGTAACGTGTTGCCACATTTTACCCGAAGTTGGACGTATTTATATCAATAGTATTTGATATAAGGCATTAATTATCATAAATATTTAGCTCGGCCGGGACCTACTGAACTACGAGCAACGAGCCTTTGAGTTATCGTCGGGTTGGTTCAAGGCCACACTATACTACGTAGTATAGTGTGGCCTTGGTTGGTTATTGTTAGGGTAAACGAGTAACGAGTGAAAGTGGGGGACCAAGTGAATCACTCAAAGATTCCAAGAATCGCTCCCACCTGCTACTGTCTACGCCTGTTTACTGTTTACTGTCAAAAGTGGAAATCACTCAGTCCTTGTTATACAAATAACACGATTGTGCGGTTCGGTAGTGCTGTATGTTTTAATAATTTTTGGTTACGGTTCCTTGTGTTCAGTTTAAATAATTTTTTTTTTATTTCTTTAAATTAATTAATAGTAATTTGTTATTACATTTACCATGGACGGAAACAAACGACCGAGTGGAGCTGAATTTCGGAAAAGGAGAAAACACGAAGAAGAAAAAATAAAAAACTACCAAAAATTGACACTTTTTTTGTTACAAAATGTGATTTTTTGGGAGGTTCTGCGAGTCAGTCCGATGGAGTTAGTGAGAGAGAGTGTAAAGGCGATAAAAGTTTAGAAGAAAACGACACTTTAAATTTCCTGGGAGATGATTCAAAATCAGAAGTCGACCAAAATGTGAGTACAGACTTAAATACTAATTTTAACGCCCCTTCAACATCATCAACCGTTGTAAATAGTATAGTACAAGAAAATGTAGAAAATATCGATAACAGCAATGATGATGCAACAGGAAAATTTAATACAGATATCGCCCTTTTCTCAGAAGATGAGGTAAAAAAAGATGAGTTTAAATCTCTAATTTTAAACTCTGAACCATGCAGACCTCAAGGGCCTTTTCCTAAAGATCCCAAAACAAATAGGCCTTTTTCAAAAGATTATTATTTTTGCGAAACAAAGACTGGACAGAAAATTGAGCGTTTTTGGCTTTGTTACTCTCCGGTATTAAATGGGATGTATTGCGAACCTTGTTGGCTGTTCGCTAATAGACTTGATAAAAACTTTAACAAAGCATGGTCCACGGGAAAAATCAATGATTGGGGAAATCTCTCATCAAAAATAAAAGACCACGAATGAAGTAAATGCCATACTACATACTAATGTGTGTAAGGCTTATGGAATCAGAAAAAGTAACAGAGACATTAAAGTACTTTTTTATGAAAAAGAAGAAAAAATGCTTGAAGTAATAAAGAGAATCCTTGATGTTAACATAACAATGTCAACTTGCAACTTAGCTTTCAGGGGGTCATCGCTCTGAATGCTCTGAAAGCATCAAAAGTATATCCAGTGAGTCAGGGAATTTTCTGAATATTATTGATCTCCTCTCTCGATATTATCCTATTTTGAAGAGCCATCTGGAAAACGAAGGTAGCAGAATAAAATATCTAAGCTCTACAATCCAAAACGAATTGATCCATTTAGCATCTCATCAGATTTTGAGTGAAATATTGTCTGAGGTCCAACAATCATCCTTTTTTTCACTCATTTTGGATACCACGCAAGACATTTCAAAAATTGATCAACTGTCAATAATCTTGAGGTACGTTTCTTACAAACTGGATATTAATCAACTTAAAATAATTGAATCATTTTTAGGATTTGTGCAAGTTTCATAACAGTCGGCTGAAGGCCTAGAGGAGCATGTAGTTAAATTTTTGGAAGAAAAGAAAATATCTTTGGATAAGTGCCGAGGCCAGGGTTACGATGGGGCGTCTGTCATGAGTGGAATTTACACAGGGTTGCAGGCTAGAATAAAATCGAAGTCACCTACCGCTGAATATGTGCATTGTGCTAATCACAATTTAAATTTAGTTTTAAATGACAGTGTGAAATATATTTTACAGATTTCAGTGTTCTATGATATAATAAACAGTATATATATGTTTTTCAGTCAGAGCCTACCAAGATGGCAATCTTTAGCAGAATCAACCGATACATGCATTATAAACTTGACCTTAAAAAAACTCTGTCCTACAAGGTGGTCTTCGAGATACGACGCTTTACTAGCAATCAATGTTAATTTCGTCCCAGTGACGAAGTGCTTAACCAAAATAATTTTGGCTTCAAACGTGACCAGTGAAGTAGTAGAAGCAACTGGTCTTAGGAAACAAATGGCTTCATTTGATTTTGTTTTGATGCTTGTTTTTCAAAGCAGAGTTTTAGAAAGGATTCAGATCACATCGAAATCCCTTCAGAGACCTGACGTTAATCTGGACGATGCGAAAAATCTCCTTCAGAAGAGTATCAATACCGTAAGGGATCTGCGGGGACAATTCGACGATGTTGTGGATCAAGCCAGAAAATTAGCTGCTATGTGGAACATCGATCCTTCAATGAACACCAAACGCAACAGAAGAGTTAAAACTTTTTTTGACGAACTTGCAAAGGACTATGAATTTAGTGACCCTTTATACAGCTTTAAAATAAAGGTATTTTTGAAAGCTATTGATATTTTAATTTCACAATTAAATGATAGGTTTAAAAGTACGCTACGCCTAGTTGATACTTTCAGTTTTTTGAAACCAGAAAATCTATTAGAGTTTTCAGACGAACAACTAATAGACTCAGCCTCTGGGTTTTGCAAAAAGTATGAATCCAATGTGACTGCTGCTTTGGTCAATGAAGTTATTTGTTTTAGAAATTTTGTCAAAGATGATATCAAAAGTAATAAAATAAGCAAAATCAGCCAGTTGGCTGACTATCTATTGATTAAAAATAAGTTTATTGCATCTAGTGTGTCAAACATCTGTACAGCATTTATAATGTTTATAACCTTGCCAGTCACAGTCGCAAGTAGCGAAAGGTCGTTTTCAAAACTAAAAATCATAAAAAGCTATTTAAGGAACTCGATGTCTGGTAGTAGACTATGTGATCTTAGTATAATTAGTATTGAACACGAGAGATCTCGATGTTTAGATTTAGACAAGTCAGCTAGACAGTTTTTACAGTTAAAAAGCCGTCGGGGTTTCGTTAGGGAGTAGCCTTAAAATGTGAACCCGAGCAGTAGACATCATTTTAAATAGGTTAGTTTATTATTCAATAATGAAAAATATAAGGCATATAATAAATGTGTTTTGTAATATTATGTAACATTATGTACATATATAAATATCATGTTTCAAGCTTTATAATGTAAGGCATATAACAAATGTGTTTTGTAATATTATGTACATATCAATAAATATCATGTTTCAAACTTTATAAAAATTTAGCAACAAGTATATTTTTATCATCCTGTAACAAACGTGCAGTAAATATATGTAATGTGATTCTCATTTCAGTTATTTTCTAATGGTGTATAAAAATATTATGTAAATTCTCTTTCAAACAAATGTTTGACATACAGTTTAAAAATACTTCTTAAAAACGATTTCTCTGAATAACTATGCTCTGTTTAGTATGTTTAGGGGGGAGTTTGAAAAATGTTGTGAGGTAAAGTAGTACCTAGGGGGTAAGGATAAAGTTGGTTATTTTTTCTGGGGGGGGGGGCGCACAGGAAAAACGCTTGCATTGGGGCGCAGTCATCCTTAGTTACGCCACTGAGGCTGATTCAAAGCAATGTAGAGATAATGAACATATTATATGACTCACCACTGCTACTTTCTGCATCATAACTATGGCTCTAATTTATATAACACATCATAGAAAACCATATAATTTGTATATACATTCTGAAGATGACAGTTTGTAAATACTGTTGGAACACTGTAAATATTTTAAATATACAAAAAATATATTCTTGTAAAAACAAATATTAACTTAAAATCATATAAAAGCTTATTTTAGCAATTTTTTTTTTAATGTGGCCAAAACTTGTATAAAACAATGTTCTTGGTCTTTCTATCATGTTTTTATGTTTCACTGGATGACATTTATATATTATTTACAGGTTATTATAAATAATGTTGTCCGAATGCAGTAAAACAAATATGGAGTTGTTTCTAACTGCATGTCAAGAAATTTGGCTTACATTAAATCTAACTTTTGTTTCTTATGAAAATGTATTATTTGTCTGGCAACTGTGTGTGTTGTGTGTTCTTACACAGGGGCGGATTAACCATTAGGCTGACTAGGATGTAGCCTAGGGCACGGCACTTTGGGGGCGCAACATTTTAGCTAAAAAATAATAAAATTTTAAAATTGGTAATACATTACAAGGATACAAATTTGAGTTCATTTTGAACACAGGCGCCTGTTTGCGAGAAATTACGATAAAACTGTACGTAAATAATAGATGTGCTTTCCAAACTGTTTTCTCCAGTTATGAGTCATTGTCGGCCGGCGCTCATAGAACTATGCCGCCGCCCGACTTTCATGGAATTGCCGACCACGTTATCTATTCCATCCAGTTGAGATAGCTTTGTGCATTTTCCTTACTATGCTCGTCACTAACTGCAGTGGCAAAAGATCTTTTTCAGCTTTGAAGAGGGAGAAGAATTATTTACGCTCAAATTTGCCCCAGGATAAACTGACCAGTGTAGCCCTCTTCTTCACTGAAAGGGACTTTCTGCAAGGACTTGATTTCAGTGAGGTGATTAAAACGTTTGCTCAATCTAAAGCGAGAAAAAAGAATCTAGCTTGAACTTTACATGAGTCTTAACAAATCCACAAGATACAGTATTTAACTGATTGTCTTCTTTGTGTAAATGATGTTAAATGTACCCTTAATAAAACTGTTATAATTCTGTAACTACTAAATTAATTTTTTCCTTATAAAAGCCATGCAAATTACAAATGGTTGAAGGTGTTACTCTAAAGCAATCTCTGAAAAATAGCCTCAGTTTTCAATTCTTGAGACTATTTCCAAAACAGTAAGATATTTGAAATATTACTAACTAAGAAATATATTGTAGAGTGTTAAAAGCTTCATTCAGCCACTTGGAAATAAATGTAAGAGTAGTCTATGGGAGGTGAGGGGGGAGCTAATATATAATTAGCTTAGGGTGCCAAGGTACCTTAATCCGGCCCTGTTCTTACACATTCTGAAACGATACTGAAAGTGAGTTATCACAAGCATAGGTCAACTAACTGAAAAATTATAGTAAGATCACAAAGTGTGTTTGAATAAAATGTGGGATATTCAACATGCAAAATTAGCAAAAAGAAGTGGGACATAATTAGTGAAAAAAATTATTGTACTGAATGACGTAATCCAGAATTTTTCCTCAAAGATTTAACATTTTTCAAGTTTGCTTCTGTTGGGCTGTGCAATGTAGAAAGGTCTGATATACAAAGATCTACAGCAGGCGATTGTAGGTCCTTCATATATGAGAATTTGAAAATATGTGTTGTCATTAAGTGCAATTCCAATGCAGCTATACAACTTGAGGTAAAAACTGTTATCTGCAACTGTTTGTTAAAAATATACATCATTTGTTTATACAAAGAATACCAAAATTATTTACAATATAGTCAATCTAGTGTTGTCTTATATGTGTTAATTATATAGGGCATACTTTACCAATTTTAGGCCATATTTTGGTAGTTTTTAAATTATAGATGCATCCACGTTTTTATATTTGTTGGTCATATATAAATCCAAGCAGTGGCGTAACTGCTGGCAGATCCACAGGGCCTACAATGTGGGGGGTGCGCAAACTTTCCTTCAGTATTTTACAAATGGGTATAAACCATTGAATTTAAGTCAATCCAAATTTTCTCATATGTATTTAACATGAAAAAGAAATACAATTATATTTTTACCAGTACCTAATAATGTACACCTATTTGGAGAGTATAAATTATTTGGTTAACTACACAATAGAGAAGTAATTCCAATTAACCGTGCACTGAGGCCAATTAAGAATTGCATTTCACATAATGTTTTGAAACACGAAAATTCTCTTTTTGTAAAATAAAATGTCTTCATATCACAACGTTTTCTCTAATTCCAGTGACAATATTAGTCTTTTACTAAAATTTCTGCAAATTAAAAAGGTATAAACAGATGACATCAAGTTTTAAAGGTTAAATAGATTTTTGGTTTGTTTAAAATCATGAGGTTTGTTAATAAAGTGTACAATATAAAATTTAATATAAATGTTCACTTTCTTCATGAATTTAAATTTAATAAAATTTGTACTTTTTTCAGGATGCATATAAGTTCAATAAATGACAGAATTATAATTGATTATTAGTGACATGCCTGATAATCAGTTTTTTTTTACATTTATCAAAGACGTAAAAGATACTAAATAACTAATTGAACTATTAATTGAAACAAAAGTTATATTTTATTAATTGAGTATATATCACACAATAAAGAATAGTATTCTGTTTACGTTATATAATTTTATTAGTTGCCACAGCTAAAAGGAGGAGTTAGTCAGTGGCGGCTCATGGTTCTGACAGTTGGGGGTTCAATGTCTGAATGTTTCTACTGAGATAAGAGCAATTATCCCATTCCAAACAACACATGGGGTGAGCCGCAACATGAAGACGTAACTATTGACAACTTTTAGTAGCCCTAATACTAAGTTGTGTCTATGCTACTTGTAAATTATTCTAAAAATATATAGTTAAATTAAAAGGATAGTTAAATTTTCTGCTAATATTTACGACGGGAAGCGGCCTGCCGAGTTCATTAATTTTGCATTTATCTTCAATAGAGAGAGAAGAAAAATTTGTTTTTAAAATAGATTGAACGCTATTCGTTTTACCAAATCAATGAACTGAACACAAAAATAAGAAATATCTTAACACTTAACACAAAATTACCAGCAAACACTTTGAAGGTTATACATGCTTCGGGCAGCTTAACGTTACTATAATTATTTAATGACTACATTAAACAAACTTTATTTTCGGAATACAATTACTTCACTGTTCTATTTGATTTTAAGACTTTACTGCAAACATTTTCATTGCATTTTAAATTAAATAGAGAAATCTGACACAAAACTGAAGATGAACAGACAAATCACGTGGTAAAAATAATAATAATGGCGGTATTATGAAAATGTTAAAATTCCTGGTCGGTACAGTTTGGCCCTCGTCGGAACTATTTGTCTCTGTCACTAACACTCGGGATTAGCGACTGTTGAATGTAATTTTGCGTATACTGATTTCCCCCTCCAAAGCTGTCTACACAGTCTAGGAGGTGGTGAGAGCTGTTTGCAATTAGTAGTGAACAATTCGTCAATTATGCAAATCCATTACTGTTAAGTTAAACAAGATTAATCTCGCAAATCCTTTAACATATTTAAATTATTTAGGGGGGTTCACTGAACCATTGAACCTTACGAACGAGCCGCCACTGGGGTTAGTAGTCAAGAGGAAGCGATGGTATGAACAGGTAAGGGTAGTAGTAGGTGGGCCTGCAAAGGATTCCTGCGGGGGGGGGCACAGAAAAAGAGTTATGCCACTCAATCCAAGCTCCAATAATTACTGACTTGGGGTTATTTTGAATGAACAGAGGACATCTTGTGGTATGTGATCAAGTGATTTACAGTGCATAATGTAGTTTGATATGTTTTAATTACACTTTAATTGTAAACATTTGTTAACAAAAGATATTGATCTTGGCATGTTTTTTAGAAGGTTATTATTTTCCCACATAGACGTAGGGATAATGATAGTAGTAGTATGGAGGATAGTAGTGTGGCACACGGTAGTACAGGGAGTCGGATTTCTCCAGATCCCGTGGAGTTCTCTCGACTGCTTGACCTGCGGCAGCGGTTTTGGCAGCTTCTTGGGCTGTGCATGCTATCACAGAGATCAGTGTGACAAACAGAACAATCTGCAACAAACAAATATTTCAAAGCATCACTTATGAATAACTGTGATTGTTACTAACATAGTAAAAAAAAAAAGTTTGTCGAAGACAGATTCAAATAAATTTACAAAAATAGTCTGTAGAAAAGTTCGACATTGTATATGCTGACTTTAATTAAGAAGAAGTGGTGTAAGAAGTAAAAATATTTCAACATATACTTTCTACTCATGGTACTGCATGGCCAGCCAAGGAAGTTCTTCAGTTTATTGTGAAACGGGCCTTCATTGAAACCAATCCCAACTGTATCTCATCCTATGGTATATTTTTCAACAATTGGATCTCCTAAATCCTAAATTAATATTAAGCCACGGAGTGTTATGATAGTTAGTTCTGCAAGTGTATTGTACTCTTTCAGAGCACAAACAGCTGGTTCGATTTTAAGGAAAGTGATTTGAACTAATTAAAATCTTATTTTTTTTGTACACTGCCATGGATTCAGCACTTTGGCTGTTCTGACTTCAAAGGCTATCTTTCCATCTCTTCCGAGGGCTTCCAACACTTCTTCATCCTATAGGCCTATATTATAACGTTGCTTTTGGAATTCTCGCAGTTTGTCCCATGGACATGTCTACATGGTGTTTCCATTTCCTCCGCGACGTAGTGTAGCTATATCGTCCTTGATTGCCCAGACTCCTAGGCCTTCTCGAATAACAACATCCTCAAGCTACACAATAGACTGCAACCTTTAATTTTCCGCAAAAGAATGATATCTGTGACACCTTAATTGATCCTGTTGTTTCCCCTGTCAATGCCCAAATTTCACACACATATACAGTAGATTAGCTTTGTGCAAGATTTTATATTTTGGTTTTCTGACCTTCTTAAACTTAGGCATTAGTGTTCTTTGGATATAAACGTATAGCATTTGAAATCTGTTGACCTAGGTACCGACATCTCTATCATAGTCATGATATTGTTAGCATCGTTTACAAGCAAATTAAAGTTGTTAAACTGTTCTAATATTCCGTTAGCTATGATTACCTTACAGGGGCGAACGTAGGATTACATTTCGGGGAGGGGGATTTTTTTTCAACCACATATCATTTCTTAGAATATTTTTTTCTCATATTATAATGAAAATCGTAGCAACAAATTAAAACTAATGGGTAAATAATAACTATAATTCGCTAATTTCATACAAAATTAACTAATAACATACAGTTTGACTTGGAAGCCTAGTAATATGTTTCTGTGGAATATAAGTACTTTAAAGAGAACGTTAAAATTAAGAATTCTTGGATTTTGTTGTCCATGACGTGTCTGTTACTTAACTAAATACAACTATTTCATTAACGACTCGGAACACAAATGTTCCGAGTCGTTAATGAAATAGTTGTATTTAGTAAAATTAAGAAAGTCAATTTTGTTTGTGTATGTGTGTCTTTGTGTTGTAGGGTTAACATATGCAAGAACACGAAAAATTTTTAATGAACGTATGTTTAATTTTACAATATTTTGTTTCTTAGAGCTAGGTAGTATTTTACAATATTTTGTTTCAAGTCTATTACAACAACCCATGTCCATTATCGAAACTAATATTAAGAAATTAAAACTCATTCGCATTACATGCTTTGTGATTGAAGTTATCAACATGTAACGTGAAGTTAAAATATAAAAAGATGTGTCCCTATTTATCGTAACCAGTGGAAAAACGTATCCTACTCTCTTTCAAGCCGACTTCTTTTCATTTTTCACAATTTCTGTCAACATCTGTTATCTTTATTATTGATTATAAGCCCTATTATTGTAGATTATTTAAACTTGTCATTGTCCCAAAGAGTAATTTTTTAAAATTGACAAATCATGGAAGCCAATTAATTACATTTCAAAAAACACAAAAAGTTTAAAATTTTTGGATTTTGAGGGGGAATATATCACCTATATAACCCCCGCTAGGATCACCCTTGTTACCTTACATCGGACTACGTTGTAATTACGTTACGTCAGACTCTTGTAGCCAATACTTTCGTTTTCTGTGACAATACAGTCGTATTGTACCCAGTGGAGAACACATGCAACTTATACATCACCATCTGTAGTTTATCCTCATCGTCTGAAATTAAAAATTGAACATCTGCAAGCATTAAAGTATTTATCGAGACACTTTGTGGTGGTGCAAATGCAGTGTATACCACAGTGTCCGTCTTCCTCAAAGTTCATCAGCATAATATTAAATAAATTTCCTCTGGTTTACGGAAATCGATTTCATAAATTAGTCTTTCTCTTCATCACTATTTTTGTATCCTTATAAAACCTTTCAGTACCTGTAAGACGTGACACTGTTAACCCTTTACTCTAATATCCTCCGTAGCAAATTCCCATCCACTTGATCGAATGCCTTTTCTAAATCGGGAAAGGCATTATATTGTCACTGTTTTTCAATGATTTGTCGCAACACTGTCAGCACATGACTTGTGCCGATGAATTAAAGTAAGTTTTAAAATTAAGGAAATTTAAAATAATAGTAGTAAAAAGTGTAATAACCTACGTCTTTGAGGCATTACTATTGAAAAACAGCATGCAAAAATCATTAAGATCGACTGAATACATTAATATCTCAAGATTTAAGATCTCCCGGGTGAACAACCAGAACGACCAGGAGAGTAAATATAACAAACGGGCGTATAAAGGTAATTATGGAAATTTCAAGTCAATACAGACACCATTCAATTACGGCTAGTTTTGTTTTGATATGTCTGGTAAATGCTTAAACACAGAATCCAAAACAAGTGTTTAATAGGCAGAAGAGACGTTGGAGATAAGGCACACCCAAGGATGTGAGAGAGAAGAGTTTGAGGATGATTTAAGGAATGTTGTAGATTTTAAATCGGATTATGATGTATAAGCCGATCTATGATTATTACTGTGATGGGGGCTATGATGATGATGATAATGACGACGTTGATGGTGGTGGTGATGATATACAAACCATAAACATTTCTCTTGATTGCCAGTATCTCTATAAACGTATTGTTATAAAAGTTAATAACAATTTTTTAAGAATCTTTAAGAAATTTATTTAAAAATTCGACGACTGAAACTAAATAAAAGTTTTAATATTTGTAATTTGGTAGTTAACTAGTTTAGGCCTTTAAGTTAACCTTTAGGCCAACTGTACAGGGGAAGAAGTCGAAAATACCGGTCGCTCAGGTTGGGAGTAAAAGCGATAAGATTAGTAACTGTCTCTTGTAAAAATTTATCTATTTTCGTACCCGAATCACAAACAGAAATAACACTGTTGCACACCACTATAGAAAAAATGTTTCGATTACCGCTTTCAAGCTTCACAGCTCATCATCAGATCGGAAATATATTCAAAACGACGAGCTGTAAAGCTTGAAAGCGCTAATCGGAAAAATGTTTTCTATAGTGGTGTGCAACAGTGTTTGTGATTATAACCACTACACCACTTAATTCACTAAACGTACCCGAGCCGTCTCGGGCTTGCGTCGATCGAAAAGTACAACAGGGAATCTGCTTAGTACATGGGAAACGAAGAATAAAGTTAAGACATGCATGAAGTGTAGAATAAGACTAATTATTATTATAATGAAAATTTTTGATTTTCCAATGTTATTTATCAAGTTGCAGAACTTCAAAAAAACCCATTGTATTGTCTTTCCATGAACGATTTTTTTTGCTAAAGCGAAGATGGATACGAATGCAAAATGACTGCAATATATTTTTTACTTAAATAACAAGTTTAAAAATTATGAACTAATTGAAAACATATTTCAAAACTATTAATAAACGACTATGGATTAAAAGAAATAAAACGTGTCTATATTTTATAACCTTTCTGTCAATTAATTATTTTTATGTAATTAATAAAGTCGTGTTAGTGGTTATAATAACAAACTGAAATTACACTGTTGCACAGCACTATAGAAATTTTTTTCCAATTAGCGCTTCCGAGATTCACAGCTCATCATTAGATCGGAAATATGATGAGCTGTGATGAGCTCGTCATATCAAATATTTCCCATCTGATGATGAGCTGTGAAGCTTGAAAGCGCTAATTGGAAAAAATTTCTATAGTGCTGTGCAACTGTTAATTCTGTTTGTAATTATGTTTTACGTTATTCAACTGTGAGCGTATGGAACAATTTTATGTTCTTGTTCTTCTTCATGAATATTTTTTCCGACATAACAAACGTGAGCCAAACATTACATGATTTCTTTTTATAATACGAGAATTATAATAGTTTATTAAAAACTCGCTAAAAACATGGAAAACATTAGGGATCTAACTTTAAGAATACAATAAACAACACAATGGAATAAATCGTGTTTATTTTTTTTAATACATTTTTTAGTTAGTCTACTTTATTCAGTGTATGTACATTTTTTAAAATAATCAATTCTTATAATACACTAGTCTAGATAAAAGACGAACGTATATTCGTTTTGGCGGACGTTAAGCGTGTTCGAATAAGGGCAGATTCTGATTGTACTACCTTCAAAGATGAACAAAAGCCATTTTTCGAAAAGTGTCTGTGTGTAGAATGTTTTCTATGGCAAGCGATAACTACCGCAAATTCAAACAGAATCAAATAATGTTTTGCATATGTGCCTGAGTTGTAGAGGACTGAAGGCCTATTGGTTTTCGTGAAGATCGGTTAAGGGGAAGGGGTAGTTTACCGGCAACGTTTTATGTTTTAACAAAAGTACTTAATTTTGATGAATAAAGTATCCTGAAAAGAAGGTCATAATAATCCACTGTAGAAAGGTAGATGAAATATCTATGGATGAAAAGGGTAGTTGAAGGGGGAGGTGGTAATTTTCTATAAATGAAAATGATAGTTGAAGGGGGAGGGGATTATTTTTTTATATGTGTACTACGTTATCGGCAACAAAGAAGTAGTTTGTTGTTAAAATTCCTTCCCGGGCTGTTTGGCCGTGGTCCAATGTTTTCTGCAAAAAGCAGACGTTTCGGCAGTGCCATCGGCTGCCATCATGAGTGAAAATTGCCTGCGCTAACTTGAGGTGGTATACGTTAGTGACCACAGTACTGTGGTTATGGCTGAAGAAAGAAGTAGTTTCAATGGAAATATTTCATGTCGAAAATGATTTTACATATAAATCTTAGAACATGGAAGTCATGTATGGTTCTCCATACCGATATTTAATTTCGTTTCCCCTCAAACTCAACGCAGTAGCCAATGAAATAATTTTATAGCACAGAGAACAGCCTGTTGAATAATAAAAAAGTCATATTCAGTTACCGCATTGTGAATACCAGTGGGTGGTGAAACGGTGCTTTACAAAACGATGAGTTTAATTTATGCGTTAAAGTAATTAATGCATTAACGCGATAACACATTTTTCACATTAAGTATTTATAAAACACAAAGGATTAAAGAATTTTTGTTTCAACTATATTAAAAGTGACTAATTTTAAACGCGTAATTGAAGTAATTAATTGTTTTACAGGTGTGGCAGAGCAATTTGCATCAATTATTTTAATTAATTGGAACCAGCGGATTTAACGTGGTCAAAGTAAAAATTGTGCAACTCATTTAGTTTTTTAGTTTAGTAAATCGTTACGAGTGTGTTAACAACATTACTTTGTGTCTAAAATATTTCGCGACCTTTACGTTATTAATTTTAGAAATAGTTTTACTTAATGTTTTAAAACCATTTTACTTCCATGTTCCGTAAGGAAATGGAAGTATGGTGATCACGAAAAATATCGTGTTCGAGATAAGGGCTGATTCTGATTGTACTACCCTCAAAACCTGAAGAAAAGTCACTTTCCGAAAAGTGTTTGTGTGTGTCTGTGTGTAGAATTTTTCTATGGCGAACGATAAATGCCGTAAATTCAAACAGAATCAAATAATTTTTTTGCATATATGCCCGAGTTGTAGAGGACTCAAGGCCTATTGATTTTGGTGAAGATCGGTTAAGGGGGAGGTGTAGTTTGCCTGCAACGTTTTACGTTTTAACAAGTGCTTAAAAAATTCATTTAAACTTTCTCAAACAACGGTAATTGTTAAAAATAAAATAATTTTGTTGCCAGGCAACCAGGTTATTCGGAGGGGTAGTTACCTGCATTGTTTTGTGTTTTGACAAGAGTAAAGTACTTAATTTTAATAAATAAGTCCCCCGAAAATAAATCATATTAATCCGCTGTAAAATGATAAATGAGATAATTATAAATGGAGCGGATAGTTGAAGGGGAGGGGGTGATTTTTAGAAAATTGCTTGCTGAAGTAAAGTAAAGTACGAATATTTAATTCTGAAGAATAAGATACCTTAGAAATTACATATGATTAAACTATTACTCAATGAAAGTGTAAATATCACTAATGTTGTGGATCGCTTGAGGAGGAGGGATGATTATCTGCGTAGTTCAGTTTCTTTATAAGAATAAAGTACCTAATTTTTATAGATAAAGTGACTCGAAAATAGTATTATATTAAACGACTACCCCATAATAACAAAAATATGTATAAATTGTGAAAATAGTTTGAGGGTGGGCGATATTTTTTAGAAATAATGGAACCGAAATCAAATAAATGATTTTAAATATAAATCTTAGAACATGGAAGTCACGTATGGTTCTTCATACCGATATTTAAATTACAAATAAATAAACGTTGTATACAGTGATATTTTGTTGTTGGCGTCTATTTTTAACATTGAAGAAAAATATTCGCGCTATATCACTACGGATCTTCATTCGCGAACAGTAGACGCGTTCGGTTTTGATTAATTCAAAGTATAAGTCTGTACTGAACCTTGTGACGTGTCGTCATGAATTAACATGTCCGATGGGATGGTGGAAGATTTGGTTCGAAGATTTTTTAGTGGAAAAACAATTAAAAGTAACGTGTTATTTTATACGAGATAATCTGAAAGGGAGACTTGAATATTTCGTTTCCTCGAACACTTACATGGCAGGTTTAGCTACAGTTAGGGACCACTATTTTAAAAACTGTCAGAGCTACGTCATTAAACTTTTACTTACTTACGTTAATTGTTACTAATAATATACGCTTGAATTATTCCAGAAAAATAAAAACTCGTACAAATTTTATTTTATAAAATTTCTCGTCGTCGATTTCGGTGTCTCCAGTTCGAATTGACTTTACTGCGTTCCAGTTCTATGTGGCCGTTTAGGACTTGTTAGTGGTGGAGTCACCGAAATGCATTGTCCGGAATGAAACGTTTAGCGGTTAGGAAAGACAACGTAAATCGTGTTTATTTACCTAACTTTAATTGTATACACTACCGTTGATATTCACTTCAGACTTACGGTTTTCCTACAGTACACTTTCTTCGCGACTTTTATAACTTTGATTTTCTGTTTCCTCTTTTACATTTGTTTTTGGCCTTCGTGCACTTAAATGAGAATAAGCTTGTGTGCGCGCGCGCGTATTTCAAACAAAGGTATTCATGTAGATGTTGAGAAAACAGACGTAAGGTAACAAAGGTGTAACTACACATACTGTATAGGTTATAATTATTACTATTATTTCCTTGTTGGAATTATTACTATTATTTTACTATTATTGGAATCGCAAAACCGCAAAAGAATTCCGGCAAAATTAACCAAAACAATTATTTGTATTTAATTTTATTTTTATTTTTAATTAAAACACTATTTATTTATTTATTTTTTGTTTAGTAACAAACAGCTTAAAAATGAATGATGATAGTTCTAGTAAACTAAAACGTAAAGGCATATAAATAAAATCTCTTTACAGTACACAAATAAATAATGCAGAAATAGTTGCGTTAGATCGAGTCAATGTATCAATTCGTTCGGTGAGAAAAGTTTACTTTAGTAAAAATTATTTCTTTCTAAGTAACTCGTTGAGTTTTCTGCAGGTCTCTCATGTAGTACCTTCAGATAAATACACTGCAAGTAGGTTATTTTCACCTGAGAGACCTGCAGGAAACTCAACGAGTTACTTACAAAGAAATAATGGACGAAAACACCAAACAAAGTCATCTCATTCCTACAGCCTATTTGTTAGACGTGAAAAACAATTAATTGGTTGTTTTTTCAAACATCTATTTCACCAAAAAGTGCCTAAAACTAAATATTCTTCCAAAATACACTAAAATAATTGTAAAAAAACAAAAACAATAATTGAACAAGGTGAAAAGAAACACCTACTTGTAGTGTATTTATTTGAAGATATTACATTTAGTAAAAATATAGGTATACTTTGTTTTTTGAAATCTCAGTCGTAGAGTAGCTGTAGCTGAAACTGTGTTTAATTTACATGGAGCGAAATCCGACACTCTCCCTTTGAAACAACAAATTATATTGTTTTCAAAATATTTTTCTTTGTGTTGCTAAGTTCAGCGTGTGTTCGTATAGAAACAACAGACAAAGAGTGTTTACAGAGTTTATAATGTTGTACGCAATACTCACCATGTAGAATCTCATCGTGGTTGGTTTACCTGTAGAAGCGCTGCGGCTGTTAAGATCTGGTGCCTCTGTCTTCCCTGCGGTATTTATACACACAACAGACGACAGCTCATGGGCATTCCTGTACTCGTCATCGTACGTTTTCCCCTTCTTTCGTCGGCATTTTCTTCTCCTTCTTCTCAGCCCATAGAAGAAGTTTACCGTAAGTTTTCCGACGGCAGTAGGGCGTGGCAGCGCAAACAACGTAGCTCTCACGTTCGACAATTATTACGGCATTCCTGGAGAAAATCGTGTTTATTTACGTAAGTGTAATCGTACACACTACCGTTGATATTCATTTCTGACATACGCTTTTCCTACAGCGCACTTTCTTCGCGTTTTGTATAACTTTTTTTGTTCTCTTTCCTACATATGTTTCTTACCTTCGTACACTTGAATGAGAATAAGTTTATGTATGTGTGTGTGATTCTGAAACGAAGGTACTCACCTTTGTGAGAAAACAGACGTAAGATAAAGTGAGAGTAATTATGTTACGTAAGACATTAAACGGGATAGATACATACAAGGTGTAAATACACATAGGCCTACGGCATAGTTACACTAGAACGAGTCAGTATGTTCATTCGTTCTTGAGAAAAGTATACTTTACTAAAAATATAGGCCTACTTTTTTCTTCGAAAACTCAATTACAGTGTAGCTGTAGTTACACATTATTATTATTATTATATTATTATTATTATTAGTTTCCAACTGTCCACGGCCTGGTCCGGGCTTACCTATATAGGATGGGGAAAGTAGACAGACCAAACTGCATTTTCTGTAAACAAGAATTAGACGATGTGAATCACACGTTTTTCACCTGTGAGATGGAAAGAGAAGAGGCAAACTCTGGAAAATGTAGTGGGACAGATCTCGCCCGAAAATATCATCGGAATAATGCTGGAGAGCGAACACCATTGGGATCAGGTAGCACCCTACATAGAGAAGGTACTAAGGCAAAAGAAGGAAGACGAAAATGATCTTGCTAGGGCCGCTAACAGAATAGCAAAAAACAGGTGACGTGGACCCGCTGAAGTTTTGAAACAGATGAACGTCCACAGGACGAAGTACAAATGGCACCACCTTGAAGTATTGCGAAAGCTGAGTCCCGAGGGGATCCATGCCGTGGACAACAGGGTTTGTGGTTTTGGTGGGTGCGAGTCCCACACACCGTAGGAGTGCGGACCCTCCTGCGGCGAACATTAGCTTTCCACAGTCTCCCTCGTAAAAAAAATTATTATTATATTATTATTATTACCATTATTATTATCATTATCATTATCACTTCCTTGTTTCTCAGCTATTATCATTGGTTATTGTATGTTTGAGAGTGGGTCTACGTGACAGACACTAGCATAGTGTATTGCTGGCGTATTTAAGGGAGTTCGGACTATTTGGTACCTTTCTAGGATGACTGATTTTTGAACTGTAGTTGTTATTCCTTTCGTATTTAATTGAAGCTTAGATAAATTCGTTACCAGGTTTCTTATTTACAATACTTGTTAGTGATTATCATCGGTATTACTTTAACAGATTATAATATATGTATCCTCTTGTGTTATAAATGTGCTATAACTTATAAATGGAGCATACTACGTCGTCTTTTGCTTTCAGCTTTCTGGATATTAAGATCCTCTGGATGATCAGTGTCAATAGTGTTTCTTAATTTCAGATCAAGCAGTAATCTACGTAATAATTTTCCCACAATAGAGTTGTGAAACTTCTTTTTTTATATAAATTTTGAAGTGGGTAAATTTTCCTGATTACCTATCCCTTGAAACCGCTCATGGATAATTAGCATTTTCTAAGGAGGAATTTTAGGAAAAGCGATGGAGTAAGAATGGAAAATAGGTGCTACTTTTCTTTGCTGCCTTTCCTAAAGTCCAGAAACATTTCTGAACCTCCAGGGTCCAGATTTACAAAACTGTATTGCGACCAGTATAGTATTATATGCTTCAGAAGCCTGGACCATGACCTCAGCCCAAGAAGATATGATCAGAAGATGGGAAAGAAAGATTCTGAGGACGATATATGGTGGTGTACTAGATACTGGAATGTGGGGTAGGCGTATGAAGACAAATGCCGAATTGTACGATCTATACAAGGAACCGGACATCGTCATAGCAATAAAGAAAGGCAAAATTAGGTGGACAGGTCACGTACAAACAATGAAGAGGAAAGAGCAGTGAAAAAAATATTCATTGGAGGACCAGGAGGATGAAGAGCAAGAGGGAGGCCAAGAAGAAGATGGGTGGGCGATATAGATGAAGATATGAGAAGACTGGTAGTCAGAAGGTGGCGAAGAGTCGCACAGGATAAAAACGAGTGGAGGCACGTCATTCTGGAGGGCAGGGCTCTTCATGAGCTGTAGCGCCGTGGAGTACTAGTAGTAGATTGAGTAAGAAGTTGATTGAGGGAAGGACTCTGACGTGATTTTGATAACTACATAGGTACATACATACATACGTACGTAGGTACATAGGTAGTATCATCCTGCGAAGCATTTAGAAAACATACCCTCTACAAATTCAAATTTTCAAATCGTACTCTGAAGGAGAAAATTTTTGAAGCGTCTTGTTAGGAACAGTAAGGCACCAACTATTCGTTCCACTGTTTTGGTGACCAAATTCAGAATCGTTAAACAGTGCTTTGGAAGGATAATTGTCGAGAGTATTATACAGCTGTTTAAGAAACAAACGACAATATTGTGTAGGATAACTATGGTGTTTATCGCTAGGCAATCGTAGATGATGAGGGGTGTTTGGAAGTACTTCAAAACCGAGGTGTATGTGTGTGGGCCGACGTATAAAGTAGATGCCTACCTGTGATAATGTAGTGCATACAGTCGGTGCGGTGCTCTTGCTGGCTTTCCTTGCATTCCTCGTGTACAGTGCCAAGGCCGCACGCACACACACACACCGAGATTGCAGCAGCTTTTTCTGTAGACAATAAGAATTTTTCTGTTACAGATCAGTTGAATTTATAAATAATTTATATATTTATTAAGGCAGTGTGAAACCATGACGTGAGAACAAGAATGGAATGAATGAGATAAATTAGAGCATACTTCTGTAACGCCCTCTACAACTGTTTATATCCTGTCGGTAGTTGGATTCTCAAGTATCGTTTCACAAGTAACAGAATGTTTGCTTTGATGACTTCTCCTCTTCTATGTTTTACCTGACTGGAGAGAGTTATTTTTCATTTCACTTGTAACAGAATGCCTGTTTTTGATTACTTCTCCTCTTCTATGTTTTACCCGATTGAAGTTTTTTTTTTTGCTTTCGATAAATCTCGAACAGCCTTACATTAAATCCTTCTCGTCTATCGTTTAGACAGCATGTGATACCCATTGTATATGTTGTCTCCCTTTGTTTTGTTGTTTCTGGGGGTCCGCTCTACTTTCGACCGTTCCTTCAATGTGACGTCAGTAAATAATATGCTTGTTATTTACCATAGTATTGCATTTTTCTACAGTTCGTTATTACCGCTCTCCGTATTTCTTATATTATCCCCCCAAGCATAGGCGTAACTTGGGAGGGGCAAGGGAGGGCACTCGCCCCCCCCCCAATGTTTCGAGCATTATAAAATTTTGTTTCCAGTCGTTATAAATAAAAACTAACAAATAGTCAAACAGGAGACAGTTTCTATGCTTGCGAGCACAGTATCAACGTCTGTACTGTTATCAAACGACTAGTTGCCATAAATTTATTATTCTTATTTCTTTCGAAGAAACTAGTAAGGGGAATTTTCAACAGATTTAAATGATATACGTCAAAATAGTATTTCTGTTCGGAAAAAAAACAAACGCGTGTTTTACACAAACAAAGACATGTTTTGGAACACCGCAAGACGTCGATGGCTTGGTTTACGAGGCTTAAAAGACGGTCGTTTGGAACTGTTATTTGTTAATGATTACTGACACAAGTGCGGTCGGTTACTCGGTCGTGTACGTAGTCCGTTAAAGTACACATCACTTGTCTCTTTCTTAATTCCTTATTGTTGTGATTGTTTTGGTTTTTTGTATTGATAAGTGCTGGGAAATGGGAGATAAGAAACTCAAAGGAGTAACACGGGTTAATTTCTTTGAAAATTGCCTGACTGGCAATTTGAAAATTTCTTTGTGTTGTGACTGATTCGGCTTACTGCTACTACTGCCGAGCATTTTGTGACAGTGTGCCTAAGGGAGAGGATACGTTTACGAAAACTGGGTATAAGAATTGGAAGAACTGAAATTGTTTATGTTTATAGGTCTACAGTATATTTGTTCTAGGTAAACATAACTGGAAGTACAATTATGAAGAAAGGTTTGTTGATCATTAAACATCAAATTGTCCCTCGTTTACTAACTAAGAATTATTACTAAACTTTCTAATTTTGTATATAATATATTTTATTAATTTTATGATATAGATGGTCTCACTACACACTTGGATTTATGAAGCTTTACCCTGCCCCCCAAAGTTAGACCCCAAGTTACGCCTATGCCCCCAAGGGTGGGGGTTTGGTGGTTTCTACCCGCGGGGACGTGCAGAACGGGTCTCTTGCCACCATTCCCGACACCAACTGCCCTTGCGCCCCTCCAAGTGTCCGCATACACTGCACCCGGCCATATTGTTATAATTAACAATATAACTTTAAATTAGTTATGTTAATTGCATGAGTTTGTTTGGCAGTGTTATTTAAAACGTCTAAAATTCATTATACGTGTGAATTAAATTTAACCCAACTGGCAGAAATCTTCCGTTTTTCAAACACTTGTAACAAAGCATTGAAAACTCGCGTAGTGATGTCACGCGAGGACGCCCAAGTCTAGTAGTTTCACGAAGTACTACACAATGTAATACTACCTGATAATGTTGCACAAGGTAGTAACATTATCGTATTCACACTAAAGGAATTTATTTACAATTGTCGTAAAATTAAGACCAGACAGTCAGATAGTTTCTTCTTTATTTGTTTATAAGCGGTGCGTAAACAATAAAAAGTTAATGTTATCGTCTTTAGCCAGTGACGTGACTTTCTCTCACTCCTCTTTTTCTCTTTCAGCCTGTACGTCTATTCTCTCTCTCTCCCCCTCCCATTTCTTGACTCTGTCAAACACACTCGCACGCACGTACCGCATAAATAAGTACGAGTCGGCCATAAATAAGTTGTACAAAAACGTTGCCTCTCCAAGGTCAGCTGCTGGTGTTTTACAACGACGTGCCAGCGTTTGCTTTCGGTCCATAAGTTCACATAAAGTAACACATTTTTATTGTTGTCAATACAATTGGAAAATTCCTAACGTCACGTCTGATTCCTAAGGTATACGACGTGTGTGTTTACCAAAACATCGTATAATATACCGTTTCTTTCTTTTGGCATCTCTTCGCAGATGTGACTCGAACATAGGATAAGGCAGTGGTTCCAAAAAAGGGGTCCGCAGACACTTTTAAGAAAAATTAGAATATACCGTAACTTTCTTCGATTTTTTATGGTCTAAAATCTAAACTTTAGAATCTTAAAACAATTAGTAGAAGATTCCAGTATTTTTTTTGGTCTAAACTAACTGTAATTGTAAAAGTAATTTCAAAATAATGGCTTTAATAATGTCTTTAAATCATGTATAGCAGATCTGTTTGTCAGCCGAACTGACTAGACTTCTCTCTTACACTACAAAATGAAGATTCATTGGGAGAAGTTTTAAGTAATAGTTCATTAAAATTACAGTTTTAGCAATTACAGCTAGCTGACTTCTGGTTATATATAATGGCTGTCTATCCTGAACTCGCAAAAAAGCTTTGAAGCGTTTAACTGTTTCCATTTACTTATTTGTGTGAAACCGCATTCTCCCTGCTCACGTACTTGAAGTCAAAGTTAAGAAATAAACTTGATGTTGAGAGTGACTTAATATTGAAATTATCAGACATTAAACCCAATATTGCAGAGCTAATTGTTCAAATGCACCTTCATTGTTCACATTAAACTATGTTTGATTAAAATATAAGAGTTCCTATCATATTTACTGTTTGTTTTATTTCAGAACTTAGACGGGGTCCGTGAACTTTTTAATTTTTGGAGGGGGTTCGGGGACTGAAAAGTTTGGGAACCATTGGGATAAGGTCATCAGTTACCAGTCCTTTTTTCAAAAAACTGTCCCAATATTTTGGGGAAAAAGTCACGACGCAGTGATATTCCGGTTTTCAATTTTACGAATATATATTTAAAGTAGGTACGTCTTTAAAGTATATATTTAAAAAGGGCGTCTTAAATAAGATTAATTGGTCAGGAAAATAATCTAACTCTAACTAGTGTCGAAATGTAATACTGATCACGTAAATTAGTTTTATGTACCCACATAGTAATTTTGGTTGACTGGTGTCCTAATGTCACGATTTTGAAGCGCGGTAATATACCGATTTCCTGATCCTGAAATGTGGTAATCCCAAGATATGCAACTGCGTATAGTTGCTAGTCACAAACGGAGCCAATTCCTATCTGAAGAGAGATAAAATTTGATATTTAGATGTAATGTGATTATAGAGTTGAATCAAGTGCAGTTTGGAAATCAAATAAGCAGGAGTGCCGATCCCCTAACCCCTATGACCCCCCAAATTTTATAAAAAATTCCCCCCTTTTTCTGACAAGACCTTTTCTCTCTTTTACAATAAAATTTCTTATCTAATCGAGCAAAGGGCGGGGCTTTCTAACTCAAAACTATTACAAAATATTACCTCATACCGAAACGATATATTGATTGTAGGTAGCTATAAACTAAAAAAATAAGGATTTCTAATAATAAATCACAAATTAACACTTGATGCTCTACAAGAATACGCTGTAAGTTCGTATCTCTCTGGATACCTGCCTATGAATCAGTCATCACTTCCATGACGGGCATTGGTGTGGTGATGATCGGCATTGACTGTAACAAAGTTATCCCTAACTAGATTCGGCGGCACAATTCTCTTATATGTTCCTCAGCTTCCTTATCGACGTTCGGCATCCTCAGTGCTTGCCATAAGCCGCCACACGGTGACACCTTGAACTCGATCTGTAGCCTGTTTAAAGCATCGAGTAGAAGACTAGATCCTTTTTTCCGTGCAAACCGCGCCTACAGCCCGCTCGAAAAAGTCAACTGGGTAGATTTGTTGTGCCTCTGATACGTGTCCGTTATAAGTTTTTTACATTTTTGTAAAATTGGGGAAGATTTTTCATGCAATAGTAAAAAAAAAAGTCCTCCCCAGAAATTTTCTAAATGTCGCCAACGGCGACACGATCCCTCCCTGTAGGCACCCCCTACAAATAAGAATGTCTTATGGCGACTGTTAAGCTCGTTTATTTGTATATATTACTATTATTAATTCAGTTCACAGAACGAAGTTATATTAATCACAGAGTTATTTAATTATAACTATTATTTATTTAACATGCTTAAATACTTCTCTGTTTTACAGCTATGTTTGTAGAGCATTTACAAAGTAACTTGTTACAAAACGTGTGAGAGAAATGTATCACGAATTCACGATTCAAATTACAATAACAATTCACAAATGCAGGATTCACAATATTTTAACCGAACTGCAGGATTTGAATCCGCGACTTCATGAGACGAGGTGAGTGCACACGAATTTAAAATTTATATTAAATAATAAAAATCATATATACCAGTCACAAATATTGTTCTTGGATGTCTTAACTGTTGTTTACATATTACTGAGCTCCGAATTTAAAGGCCTCCTAGCCGTTTAGAATTTTTAACATGATAATGTTTTTAGGCTGGGGGTCATTCCACAAAAACGTCAACGTCATCGAAAAACGTAACGCTTCCACACTTTCGATTCCCCACAGTCTAGAAATTTGATATGTAAACGCATCAAGACAGAAATAATCGCTGCTGACATTGAGGTTAGCAAACGTTTTAGTGAGAATAAAATTTGGTTTTACATGCTCTGTTTGTGATCGTCTGTGGTTTGGAAATGATTTACGTAATCCACCAAACGTAATCCACATTATACGTTTCAAAAGCCTAAAAACATTATCATGCTTCGATGTTTCGGTTTCGTCGAAATTCTTTGAATGCATAAATAGAGAGAGGGAGAGAGTTTAGAAATTTAAAGTAAAGTACTCGGTTTAACTACGTATTTACTATACAACAGTACTCGGTACCTACTCGGTACTCGGTATCTACTATCAACAGTATTTTTTTTGTAGGTTTTGCGGAGAGGTGTTTTTTTATATTGGAAACCAATAATTTACAAGTTTGTTTGTAGACTAATGTTAACAAATTTATTCTCATTTCTTGCGTCTTTTATTTCCTTTATTTTCTTCCTAATTTAAAATATTATGTTATAAATCATCGCCAGAAATTCAAACCATTCATATAGGTATTAAGCACTGCCAGCGGCCGTTGTTTAAACTAAAACAGCTTTGTCATCAGAACAGAAACAAAGTTTAGAAGGCAGTAGTAGTAGTGATTGTGCTTTAGCTTATTTTAACCTTTACTTTTACATTCAGTAATGTATTGTGTTGTAAAAAAAAAAAAACAGTTAACAGTGTGTTTTTAGCCTTTGAGGCAACTTTTGTTACATTTGCGGTAAGTTTATCAAAATACATGAAGAAGTGTTATACGTAGACGTTTTGTAAATGTATGCCACAGGCCTTCTACTTCGGAATGAAGCTCGGAAACCAATGTAAATTATTAGCTCCTTACAAAATGTGTTTTGTTTTGTGTGACCCGAGGACGCAGTTATTAGGTTAAAAGGTATCTCTAAGATTTTTATCCCTATGATTATGAGAAAACCAAACAATATGCGATGGCTTGTAGTTGTGGCGTAACGTAGATGGTTATAACTCCAAAAGTGGTAGTTTGTTTTATATCCTAGCTTCTATCAGTTGTCAGATTCTTCCCCACAATCCTCAGATTCCAATCCATCTTCCTTGGTCTGTAGAAACGTTTTTAAGATTACATCCGACGACTGAAATGCAAATACAGGACTTGCTAATAGTGAGGAAATGAGGATAATAAGCCCTTCATTTGTTTCCTCAACCTAAACTTAATGACGCAACGACATTTAAGCTTACTATAATTTAGGATTCCCTCTCATTTAGGGAAACTGCTGAAGCTTTAATCTGTTGATTGAACGAAAAGAATCTATTGGCAATAGGAACTTTTATCTGTTTGTATTCAGAAACATCGAAGAAGACTTTATACTCTACATTTTTCAGGAGGTTGCCTTAATATTTTGGTATAGTAATGTTGCCGGTTAATCCAGTCGGTTTGCATTTAATATACGTTGATACACAGAGGTGCTTTACTGGTAACGCTGAAAGAATAATAAAGTCTATATTATAATGGAGACAAGTAAGTTTTGTAACTCTCAGTCGCTAGACACATCTAAGATTTGAGTTGTACCTTAGCAAAAGTTTTCTTATGAAGATAATGACTGAATAATCTATGAAACCCTTACAGTACTATAAACAGTACTTCTATGTTTGCGAGGTGGTTCATCCAAATTAGAAGGCTACGCTAGGAGGGAAATATTTCCTAAAGAAAGATTTCTTGAACCTGAAACAATGAAGTTTAGCAGTGAGGCATTTTTGATTTAAACATGATAGTTACACAATAACTTTGTGTCAATTTGGACTTGGCTGCTAGAAATAAGAAGATTAATTAAAGTGCCTGTGTATGAAGCTGCAAATAAGCTGAAAGCAAGCTAACTTACTGAACCGTGGAAAGCAAAACTACCTGCGCATAACGGAACGTGTAAAGCGATCGTGGCTACCCTTTAAAAATAGTATTATTACACTCTTGTGAGACGTCATGAGCTATAACTTTCTAAATATGACTTTGTAGAAAACTTTGAATCTTTGGTAAACTCAATTAGTATGAAAGTTAATGTCTTTGAAAGTCTTAGCTGAGTGACTGCAGAACTGAAAAATGGCTACCTTGGAACTGAAAAAATACGAAGAGCATGGAAAGAAAGTTCAAATGTTTGTGGAACGTTTGTAATGATGTATAGAGGTTTGTAACTCCTGATGGATGTTTATCGTGAAAACAGAGATACATAAAGCAAAAGCAAAAGCCACAGGTACGGTTTCACAAACGAAAGGTTAAAATGTACTCGGTAGTCTCTGACTAAGATAAAAATACTCTTGTTTAGACTAAATATATTTAATGTGTACAGTAACTCAAGTTTTATTGAACGAACGAAGCAAGTCCTCAGTTTTAACTCGACCGTTTTGCATTTGCCATCTATTTATTTGGGGTATGTCTCACGATAAGTCTGAACGTATCAACCGATTTTCGTAAAACCTGGTAGACGTGTCCATACGTTTACCCTGCAGAACCCTATTGTTTTTAAGATTTATGCCTATCCTATCATACTATGGGAGCGAAGCAAAAATTTGAGAGGCTCAAATTGGTGAATAATCGCAAAAGCCCATCTGGGGTAACAAATTAAAGGGGAACGTTAACCACATTTTGAATTCAGTAATCATTTTTGAAAATTTCAAATTTTTTTGACGTCAAAGCCCAAAAAGTGGATGAAAATTTTGACAAAATATCAAAAGTTCAAGTGGGATATCAAATTAAAGAGAATTTTAACTGACGTCTAAATGTAGTGTTAAGTATATTTCTACATATACTGTTTATTGCCGTAACTGGTGAAACAATTGTCAGGAAAATAAACATTTTTTTATCTGTAGAACTATGCGAAATGTTTATTTACTAAACTCAAGTATTAATAAAATGTTCTACCAAGTGGCCAGCGACCATTCAATAAGTAGTGTTAAGTTTTGGAAATTTCAAAATTTTGAGACCCCAGGTCCTAGAAAAGAGATAAATGTTTGGAAATAATTGGGAAAATCCAGTAGGGTGACAGACTAAAAGGAACTGTAATCCAAATCCGAATGTTTCGAAACTTTACTGTTTCTTTTATGACTGTGACAATACTGTATGTTATATTACTGAAGAAATAGTAGACAAATCGGAATTTTGTAATTTCTCTCATAATTTAAAAATTATGTAGAAAATGTATTTAAATGTAATGATGTATTTAAATGTTGAAATTTATGTAATAATAAATGTACTTCGTTCAGAATAGTAAGCTCAGGTCTGCAGCTCAAGGAGCATACTAGTTAAGTCTATGTGCATAATTAGTTTGAATAAACTACAAACTTCTAACTAAAAATCAGTGTGCAGATTGTAAAGCGCAGGTAAACATCAGATAAATATCGAATTTTAAATGTCATTCAGTAATCTATGAAGTATAAATTCTGTACAAATTTTTGTACTAGTCGTATGCGGATCTAAGCGTGTTTAATAGCACCGTGAAATCACAAAGTGACTTCTCCAGTGTTGTTACCGGCAATAACGTACGATCGATTGGAATGAAATATTTGAGAGCGTGATGGAGGGGAATGCCAATGTTTTACGACGCAAAGCGAATTGAATATGACACAGAGTGATAAATAAATTAATGGTAGTGAGAAGATGTTTCTGTGTAACCTGTTGGAACGACCGACCTGTTGCTATCGGACTCTTTCGATTTGAAAGTCATACATCAGTTATTGTGATTTTAGGTCAACGGAAACGTTTTACGCGTAAGGAAGATGTCGCGTTGCTTTTCTTTTGCATATAGCGTTTGTCTTAAATTATGTTGTAATCAGTGCGCAAGCGTATATTCACACTACAACAGAATTATAATAAGTCATCGAGCATAAATTATATTTTAAACAATGTTTGTGTGTTGTAAAATTGTGATACCGGGCTGTTCGGCCGTGGTCCAGCGCTAAAATCTCCAGCAAACGTTTCGGGCGTACCATTGACGGCCATCATCGTTGTAAATTATGAGCAAACCTGTCTGAGCTAACGTAAGGTGACACACGTTAAAGACCACAGTACTGTGGTACTGGATATTTCCAGTACTGGAGATACCTAACTGATATAGTTATAGTACTGGAGATAATTAACATAATTTGCACTGATATGCAAAACGGCACGGCGAAACGTTTGCTAGAGATTTTAGCACTGGACACGGCCAAACAGCCCGGGATCACAATTTTACAACATTGGCTCCGGCCGTGAAAGCCTTCGAAGTAATTAATGTCTGTAGTAAACTTTCTTGCGACAGAACGTTTGGTAAGTGGCGGATCCAGCGAGGAATTGGGGGAGCGGAAACAGTTAATTTTGGGAGGCGGAATTCGGAAAGTTGCACCTTTCTTTAAAGGTCTAAGGTATAAATGATAAGAATGAATGAAAATACAAATACATTATGTTTATTGGCGTTTCTTGTATAAAATCATATCTGTGTTTGTCAGTTCGTTGTTGATTTAATAATATGCATTTATAGATTAAAGTACACACTACTCGTTTCTGGTATGTATCAAACAAAAATTAACATGCTGGTAAGGTACAGTTACAATGTAAAGTAATTTTAGAGTAAAATCAAGAACCTATATAACGTGATATGAATTTTTCATATTATTCAAAATCACAAAATCATTCTACAATCACTATAGACGACGAAACAAATTTCGTCTGAAGTAACCATTTAGAGGGCGAAATTTCCCCCATTTCTCTCTCAGTTGATCCGCGTCTGCGTCTGGTGATGCTTTAAAATGTGTAAAGCAAGGAATCGAGTCCCTGTACCGCGGCTAAGTTTTTCAGGAACTGTACCTATATCCGTTCCTCCATACATTTTCAATGTTTTTTATATGCGATTGTATCGATATATTGCGATGTGAAAAAGAAGAAGCCTACTAATTGCAAATTGTCCTATTTCTTAATGCAAAGCGAAAATACGTGTTGTTTTCATTTGTGAGGTTAGGTGACAATGGTTTTTGGTTTTTAGTTTACTGCTGAAATAAATAAAAGCCATGGTTGAGGAAAACATAACGTTTAATGTGTATATACAATCCTTATAAAACAGTAATACTTAAAACAAAGAACCTAACGTTTTTGAGTTCACAAATTAACAAAACTACAACAGCAAATGTAAACTGAAAAACACGAATATTTATGGTTAATGGAAAACAAAAACAATGTACATATTAAGACAACATACGGTCTACATATTGTACATAATGGACGTTTATTTTTGGTTTGCCGCAAAACGAGTACTTGTTGGAAAACGAATATTACCGAAAAAAGGAGTTCTGCCACAAAAAGTGACATGTATAGTAATAGGCAAGGGGTGGGCCTTGGGCCACCCTCCTTACTTTCGAGTTCGGTGGTTTTTCCGTGATCTATTTACATAACGAGTATTAAAACGAGAAAACGAATACTACTGGGAAAACGAGTTCTACTGAAAACCGAGTTCTGGCACACGAAAGGAGACATCTATAGTAATAGGCAACGAGTGCCCCTTGGGGCACCCCGCCTTAGGTAATAGTCACAGTGGAAACGACATCCGACGATTCGACCGACGGCCGACGTCGGCCGAACTCGCCCCATCATTTCAAACAAGGCAAAAGGTATACAAGTGGTCTCAGTGTCTCCGACCACATCGGCCGATTACACCGACGTCGTGGATCCATCGGGCGAATTTCAGTTCGGTTTGTTTTTATCGGCCGATTCGATCGACAACAGTACGAAATAATTCTCATCACGATGGATGGCGAGAAACTTATAAGTTAGTTGAAGAGAGGAGAAGCTTATGGAACAATGAGGATGCCGGATATCACAATAGAGATATCGCATGACGTCTGTGGAATGAAATTGCAAATTTATTGGAAAATACAAGTGAGTACCATCCATTACAAATTGTTCCTAACCTTTTTGTCTATATTCTTTAGTCTAATGTTATATAATATAGTTTTAATAATTTTAGTACGTATATAATGAAAATCATTTTTTGAGTATTATTCAGAAAACGGAACATTTTAATAAACAGATTTTAATGGATGCTTCGTGGAAGGAGGGCTGCCATGTGCCATCCCCTCCACCTGTGTTCATTCTTTCGTCGACTCTACTATAGATAAGTAATAAAAAGAAGAACACGAATTGTACCTATATAGTGATAAACAATTTATTTTCTATCTAGCTGTTTTTATCAACAGTAAATTTAAACATAAAAAGAAACTACATTAAATATTTACACTGTCATTAGGTTTATTAATATTGTTGTCTTTGAAATACTGTTTGAAAATATCGCGTATCTCATATGCTCTTCGTGACGAGCGATTAAAAGGTCTCAAACTCGTGCTGTCAAAGCTGTGTTCGGTGGTGTCGATGTTTAACGAGACGGACTCATTTATACCATCTTTATCTATCACAATATTATGCAGTAAGCAAACAGTCTTGACAAGAGTGTCTACATGACATGGATCCACTTGCAGTTCAGTCTTTAGACATCTCCATTTGCTCACTAAAATAACAAAGGCACATTCGTCCGAACGTCTAGCTCTGCTGAGGCGATAGTTGAAATTTTCTTTTTCTGTATCAACATTGTTCCCAGTAGGATACGGCCTCATTAAGTATCCCTTTAAAGAATATCCTTGATCACCCACCAACACGTGGGGTACATGTTCATTTGCCCCTGGTAATCGTTTGGGAGGCGGCACATTTAATGAACTGTTTTCCAAATGGTGATAGACTCCAGTTTCCATGAACACACCACTGTCACTTCGTCTTCCATAATCTCCTACATCCACCGTAATAAATTTATACCTGGCATCAGCAATAGCTTGAAGATGAACAGAGAACAATTTTTTGTAGTTGAAAAACTTGGATCCTGAACGAGCGGGGCATTTTATGCGAACATGTTTCCCGTCAATACTTCCAAAACAATTTGGAAAATCCCACAAATGCTCATAATCACTCGCGATTTTTTTTAAACTCTCAACAGATGGAAATGGCATGTGTTTTCCATTAAATTTCATCATAATAGCTTCGCACGTGTCGTAAACGATCCTGGCGATCGCATTGTGAGAGATTCTGAAGGAGAATGCCAAAGACCTGAAGGCTAGTCCAGTCGATAAAAATCTAAAACAAAGAAAACAGATTAATCCCAATATTCATATATATTTATAATACGTATAATAAAAATAAATGATTATACTCCAGATAAGAATGACAATTTGAAAACATTTTATGGGAAATATAAACAATTTCATTAAATAATCGACAGCTGCAGTGGATTAGTGGTTATCACATCGAATCCCAACAGAATTTGGCGAGTAAAAATTCGCAAAGTGTCTTTCTTCGGTTATGTAAAATAAACAAATGAAAGAAAAATGAACCATAGAATACGAAATTCTATTTATATTCTATTTTTTATAAATGTTGTTAAATATTATATTATTTATCTCAATAATATTATGTTTAAAATATGGTTTCATTATTGTGTGTTCCAGGTTCCGGAGTAAAAACTAAATGGCAGTACTTGAGAGACACCTATCGTCGAGAGCTTGCAAAGATCAATCAACCAACAGGTTCGGCATCTGGGGATGATTCGAAATGGAAGTTTTTTAACCAGATGAGTTTTTTGCACTACACATATGCCCCAAGGCGTCTCGTTGGAAATGTGCCACGCCCTCACCAAAGCGACGCAGACGATTATACGGTGAGCGGAGAATCACTCCACCAGAGCATGTCAGATTGTGACGATGAATTGATTGAACAACAATCGGGTGAACAACAATCGGGCGAAAAAAAATCTGGCAATTCACGCAGCCCTTCTGTGACTCGAGGCGTGAGTCAAGTGTCAAAAAAGCTTTTCAAATCTCCGAAGAAGAGACCACGACAGAAAAAAGATGCTCTTCATGATCTAGTATAACTAGAAAAAGTAAAAGTCGCCCACCTGCAGGGAACTGCAAAATAAAAAAGGAGACATTGAAGAAGACGAGGATTACTTCTTTATCATGAGCTTACTTCCGCATCTACATGCTATACCACAGCACAAAAAGTTACAAACGCGCATTAGGTTGCAACAGGTGTTGCTTGAATGTCAACCTACAAATCAAAGTAGTGCCTCATACCATCCCAGCACACCTTTAGCTAGTCCGTCAGAATACTCCAACTAGAGCAGCTCACCTTCTCCTAGTTCGCAACAGAGTAACTGGAACACCCTCGGCTTTTCGACTACTGAAGTTGAAGTTGTTCGACTAAACCCAGACCAAGCAGCTCTCGGCGATATTTTGCGTTTCAAGCCTTGAAACTTTATTGTATATTTCTATATTCGTTTTACACTTTATATTCTATATTTTCGATATTTCTGCATTATTTACTGTAATAAAATCAATTGATGTTTTAATAAAGATTTTCTCTTATCATTCCGATTTTATATTGATGCACCATTTATATTACCGCAGATAATAATTTCAAAAGGCTTTCACAAATATTTAATGTAACCATAAGTAGTATGATAATTGAAAGATATATAACTTACCACAAGGTTACCATGAGCCTCTCTTCAGGTGGTATACATCTTCGGAAGTTTGGCTGCTTTTGGATTGTATCTCTTATATTCTCCAAAATATAATAAAAAGTTGGTTTAGTCATTCTCATATACCCGAAAAATTTGTCATCCTGTTCGAGGAGTTGGTGAAACAACGTATGAAATTCTCCGTACTTTTCTCTGTTCACAAAAACATCATTGGTGTGACATTTCCTCTTTTTTAAAAATAATTTTGTAGCGCGGGACTTGTTTCCAAACACAAGAATGATGGAACATCCATTTTGTCTACACTCACTGAATTGAAATGAATAACTGTCGGAGGCTCTGTGACTACCCTATCGGCCGACGTCTGACTAAAATAATCGGACGACCCGGAGGCACTGTGACCATCCTATCGGCCGACGTCTCAAGAAAATAATCGGACGACCAATGTCGGTGCCACTGTGACCGTAGCCTTACTTTCGAGTTAGGTTTTTCGTAGTTTCCGCAGAAAACGGATTTTACATTACATACGTATCGCTTTCCATGTGTAATTTCCGTTCTCATGTCAACCTAACAACATCAACTTTTGGCGTCACAGGTACGCAACTATGATATACTAGGTGCTACAATCTTTTTCCATTAAAAAAAAGGACTAAGAACACCAACTGCAATCACCAGCCAACAAGTTTGTAACATACGAAATTAAAATTTTTAAAATTCTTTCATCTACATAAAATTGTGTGTGATATTCACTAAAGGTCGAAGCCAAACAATCGCTTAAACAAAATATCGAAATGACTGCAGGAAGCAATAAAGGTACAGTACCGTTTTTCATAAACATACGAAGTCATCTGCATTGATATTTGTTGCAGCATAGCCTACTTCACGATCCTTTGTTAATTTCCTTCTAACTGACCGTTTATAGAGTAGTGTTAACGTATTAAACGTCATTCCAGTAACGTCGTACTTATTCCGTAAGGGTCCCACACACGTGCAATAAAGTTTATGTAACATTCATTTTCAATCATTTCATGAGTTAAAGTACAAGCTGCACAAACGTTAGGCAACCACTGCGAAATGCTATTGTATGCTATTGGCCTACACGTTCAGTATAAATGCGCAGTCTGAAATATTGTCAGATATTATTGTACGTGAAGGGGGGGAGCTTAGTAAACGTTTTATAAACATAAAAACACATACCTATTGTACCATGACAATTGCAGATGTTATTTATGCTTGGTGTTAGAAATCGCGAAATAATGATTACAATTTAAAAATTATATATAGACCTACAGAATGGCCTATGAGTTTATACAGCCTTTATCACGCGCACGTATAAGTGTTTAATAATAGGTCTCGAGTTTTCCTTTCTATTGTGCACACACGCACGCACGCACGCACACACGCGCGCGCGCACACACACACACACACACACACACACACACATTACAGCATTGTAAGGAAGTTCCGTAACACACACATTGCGTTCTGTAAGAATGTTCAGAGCGTACAAATAAAAATTATATTTTGTAAATAAAATATATATTTAATTGTCCATTTAAGTAAAAACTATTTGCTTATAAAACTAAACGTATCGTCAATATTTTTAATTAGTTTAACAGAATACATGAACTACCTACATAGACTTATGTAATATAACAATTTGTTTTTGTAACAATTTTTTTTTTTGGACACGTTTTCCGTATTTCGACTCAAAAACAGTTTAAATGGAATAGTATAAACCAAAAGTAGTATAAGTATCTAATCTTTCTATTTTTTCTGGGGTGGAGGCTCATACTAATGTTTATCGTGAAATGCTATTTTTTGTTTTGAAATTCGAGTTGGAAATTTGTATGACTAGTTTTGCTTAACATACTTAGCATTTTTCGATTTTCCACACTCTCGTTTTGCTTTTTCGCAATCTTAGCAAAAAATATAGTGTTAGCATCGAAGTTGTTTGTCAGTGATAATGTAAATCGAATTGGGATAAGTTAATAGATTATTTAAGATACTTTAATGTAGTTTAATGATCCATTCTACATCTGACAATGCAGTCTCTTGCAACGTACAAACAAAAGGCCGAAATTTTCGTGACCACATCTTGTTTAGAATCGTAAAACAGTAGAAATTCAAAAAACGCGGATACAGTGCGTAGATCCATGTTATGGGAATGAACTGTAGGCCTAATCTATTTCGACCTTGCAGTTCTATAACCGGTACGGTCCGTAAAAGGAGGTTATCTAAAATTATCGATTACTCGATTGGAATCTACGTATGCTTGTACAGCGGAAGTGACTGTACAAGTGTGAAGTCTATGAATGTATGAATGACCGGGCTGCCTCCATAGTGAGCGTTGTCATGGTGATCCGTGTCTTTGCTGACGTTTATAGCCGCTGCCGATATAATTACCGGGCCGAGATTATACGGTTTACAACATTAGTATGCAGATTGAACGGTTTGTGCCAGTCAGCTGGATTACACGGTCCAGTAATTGAAATCAAGTAACAATTTTTAATTGTTAAGTGATGATAGCGGAAACATCGGGATGTGTATTTATACGTCGGCATGGAGTCATGTGTATTGTTTATAATTACGAAGCGATACATTAACACACAGTCACGATTAACATGTGAAACATTACGTAAACGTATTCGCATAAGATTATTACTACATTTAAGTTCCGAGAATTCGTGCGTGTTTATAAATTGTGGGCTTTATAGAAATACGTAGACGTGTGATATAGGCCTAATTGCTCGTGAATTAGGTGAGGCAAAACATACGAACAGGGGTGCGCGAAAGTATTGACTTACCTATCCCTACACTAGCTGCAGAATTCATTCAGTATTTTGAAGGAAATACATTTTTTTTCTATTTGTATCGGCCATCTGAGGATTACATGCCAATTTCAATACTTCATTCCTTGTTCTTTTCTTGTTCTCCAATATTCTTTCATCTTTTCACTATATCTCTCCTTCATGTCTTCAGTCCACTTTGAACCTGCGTTTTTTCCTCTTCTACCCTGGACTTCTTCCATTTTTAACACTTTTGTCCGAAGAACGTCTCTTTCAATTGCTTCTTCTGCGTTTATATTATTTTTTTTTTCTAAATCCTTTTGGACTTCTTTAATCCAACTTGATGTTGACTTCTTTCCCCACGGATAATTAAAGATCTGTTTTGTTAACCTATTGTCGTCCATTATCGTATATAAATGTCCAAAAAGTATAAAGTCTTCTTACTGATCTCCATGCATCCTGCCTGGAATAGATAGGCACATCCCTAGGCTGCGGCTTGCCGACACTGGGGTTGCAAACAGAGTCTGCCATCAAGATAAACAGCACAATGTTCTTAACACCTAGTCGTCACCTTTGCCGTCTCGGCTGGGCTGAAACTCGGACCACGGGAAACAGCGAGTGTGCAAATGCCTAATTGCGGGAGCCATTCGCTCTGTAGTTGCAAGCCATCGATTCGGACAACTCGCCTCCAGGTGGTCGAGCCTATCGACCGCTCCAGCGCGCCTCTAAGCTCCTGTTCGAGTTACCCCAATCCTATATCATAATGTTGCGGATTAAATATACAGGAGTAGTCCAAAGTAGATTAAACAGTGTTAGTCACAAGATTACGTCTACAGTGAACGACACAAATTCTATGTCCTGCGTAATGTTCATCTCTCAAGCTAACTGAAGGCCGATTTGCTTTGGCGAACGAAATCTGATTTATAATTGTTAAGTCATACCGTAACTTCAGCCGAATTCTTAGGTAACAGTTGGTAACTGCAATTTAAAAAATTTACCTGAGTTTAAAAGTATTTCAGAATGTTATGAACTCTCAACGGTGGTATTGTCGGTGATTGAATTATTTGTCGGAAACTATAAATATACGTATCATTAAAACGAGCGCTTTCCATCGTTGTCGTCATCGACGTCGTCCTCACCACCACCATCATCATCATCATCATCATCATCATCTCCACCGCCATATCTACGATTGCTATATAATGTTTTGGCGTGTTATGATAATCACAATTAACACCGCCATTTCTTCTTCTTATGGCACTGTCAACTCGCGGGGTTGTGATCACATTCTGAAGTAATCTGGTCTTCTTGCCAAGTGCCCCTGTTTAAAATCCCAGTATCCTTTCAATCCCGTTTTGCAGAAATTTGATCCAATAAATGCTTTCTCGGCTTTACTTAGCATTTCTTCCATTAAGATTTCTTTCAAATATCCTGCTAACTTCTTGTTATTGCTCTGACACAATGGGGATGTTTAAAATCCCAGTATCCTTTCAATCCCGTTTTGCAGAAATTTGATCCAATAAATGCTTTCTCGGCTTTACTTAGCATTTCTTCCATTAAGATTTCTTTCAAATATCCTGCTAACTTCTTGTTATTGCTCTGACACAATGGGGATGTTTAAAATCCCAGTATCCTTTCAATCCCGTTTTGCAGAAATTTGATCCAATAAATGCTTTCTCGGCTTTACTTATCATTTCTTCCATTAAGATTTCTTTCAAATATCCTGCTAACTTCTTGTTATTGCTCTGACACAATGTGGCTGAGAAATGTATGTTATTTGTGAATGTGTTTAATAGATATATTTGTTTGGTGAGTATTTCCAATGTGTAGTGTTTTATAAAATGTGTAATTTGACAACACTCCGTAGGAGTACAGGACATTCATTCCGAGTAAAGTAACACTAATAAAAATATACATCTCACAGGAGCTTCTTAATGAATATTTGAGGCGCGCGCGCACACACACATACACACACACACAAACGCCGTATACACATATAAAAACTGAATAATATTTAAACAAATTAAAATTAACAGAAAACACACTACGACTTTTAAAACACTAAATACTGAAAGCTTTTTAAAATACGACAAATTACTGTACCTGTTCACAGGACCCAGCCTCGTTATATTATATACCTGCAGCAGAAACATACCAACTCATACCAGATAACCAGTTAGAATTGCTAACAAGTTAAATATCACTTCATTCCCTGAAATATGGTTCAAGTAAATGTACCCTTTCACACACTCATTTTCTGCATCATCACTAACTGGACATATCTATTGTGTCTAATTAACTGTTACCGCTCTTTCCTTCAAAAGAGGTCTTTCTAAAACTTTTTTAAAATATTTCTTCTTAAACACTTCATCATTGCTTACTCTCAGCCTTCATGAAATCCTTGATATAAATTCGGAACGTTAATGAACAGATGTGGATGAGAAGTTATTTTCGATAATGCTATTAACTTTATTTTATTATTTTGACAAAAAGTAGGCTATGTAATGAAATCGATTAAAAATTTCTCGAAAATATGTTTATCTGCAAAAAATATTAGGTTTCATGGAACGTAATATGTAAATAAACTAAAAGAAAGAAGCGTTACTTAATTTTCAAAAGGAAGATGACCTTCACATTGAAGGAAGAGGCACTGATGTCATATGGAATGAATTACATAACGTATCTATGTACAGTATTACTGTACTGAAATGTGGACGCGCGGTGAATACAGATATCTCGCATTACACAAACGTTCGTGTCACGTGTTGAATATTTCATTTGACAGTCCCGATTTGTCACACGGGACGACTTCCGGTTAATTCTCAGATTAATTGCAAACGGTCTAGACTGGTGTTTCATTGAGACGTACAGAGGGAGACGATTTATGTGTTGTTTGTCTGTGGACAAATAATTGTGCTTGAAAGGTTTTTCAAGTAAATTATTTGAAAATCACCTGCAAAACACGATCATTTTGAGGCGAGGATCATTATAGTTCAGGTTCCAGAGCCGTGTACTGGAGTTTTCGTCATTTCACATTTGACTGTATTGACTTCGTCTTCTGAATACCAAGCTAAATAAATAGAGAGAGGCTCGCATATAAATAAACAGAGCCTTGTGGAACAATACGAAGAGTGGCTTATAAAGGAAAAACGCTGGTGAAGAAAATGTGAAGCAAGATGTTGAAACATCGAGCAGAAGGTAAAGCCGGCTAAGTAAAATCCGAAGAACAAGGACCTCAAAAAAAATATATATATAAATTTTAAGTATGTACGCGACATTAGGTACATTTACCGTATACCTTTCATGCTGCTTGCCATGGCCGACTCTAGTAGAAGGCCGGAATATTACACGTGGCAACACTGGAACCAACTGATATTTGAGGCCGACTAGACGATCTCTTAACTTATGTATTTCAATAATCAAATCGCGTCATTTTTAATTGCCGGTTAACAGCAGTTTTATAATTCTTCATTTTTTGCAAATTTAAAGTTTATTATGTAAAACACTGTTATATTATTTAAGAAATATACTGATTAACTTATTCATATATTACGAATTCAATAATTCGAACGAAATTAATTTATTAGGCCTAACACTAATTCACTAATTTCTTCAACTTAAAACGTATGATACTAAGTGCGCACAGTCCTATAATTTAGATTTAGTTATAAATAGGCCTACTCATGATTTTAATAATGTTATGAAATTAAATCAAAATATAACATGTTTACTTTAGCTATTTTATTACACTATGCTTATAGGCTTCAGACGCAACGTTGCCACGTTTAATATCCGGCCTTCTACTAGAGCCGGTCATGTGCTTACTCAAAAGCATGTCATCTCTCAGGGCGTGCGCCCGCCCTCCACTCATTCATATAGACACAGACAGACACGCTCAAGCTTTCTATTACAATTGAATCGAATTTGTTGGAAACGAATAGTGAATAATTGTTTTTAATTAACAACAGTGGCTAATTTCAAGAGCATTTAGATAAATATTACGTTCCAAAGTTAAGCGTTTTATGTGGTGGTAAATCTATTTATGTATAATATGTTACATGCAGTAAAGTGTAAAGCAATGTCAGAGAGCGACAGTTGTGTAGCGGTGTGACGTGTTACGATTATTATCAATTATTCATCTTTGCGGAACGAAACACTTTATACAACAAGACGTTCTTTAATATTCCATTTAACGGTAAAGCGGAAACCACATCTCTCTAAGTGAAGCGACTCTAATGAAGTTTGTGATACGATGAAGATTGCGTTTTGTTTCCATTTAGGTTTATGTACGTATACATCGTATGATTTTTACGAAAATAAACAACAAATTTTAATGAAGTGGTAATATTAATGTATTCGAAACTTTACTACGATTTGGTATAATTTTTGTGACACTAGTCAAAACAAAGAAAGAGTGGTTATGCAGGTGGGAAAGAAACGTTCTCAGGAAATATTGGGCGCAGTGAACGTCCAAGGAACGCGGAGAGTACGGAATCCAGCAAACCTATGGAGAACCAGATATCGCTGCTCACATAAAGAAAGTAGAATCCGGTGGGCAGGGGATTCCAGAGAATGTTAGAGACGTCCAAATTGAAGAAAAGTTTTACGAGGAGACCTGGTGGATTAAGAAGAAGGGGTCGGCCCAGAAAACGTTGGTTGGATGATCATGAGGACGACTTGCACAGGCTCAGTGTCCAGAAGGCCAAGACTCTCCAAGAACTGTAGCACCAAAGAAGAAGAAGAAGGAAGAGAAGGAGAAGGAGAAGGAGAAAAAAAAAGAAAAAGAAAAAGAAAAAGAAAAAGAAAAAGACAAAGAAAAAGAAAAAGAAGCGAGGTATATTCTCACTTACTTGAGGGCAGATACTGTATGTAGCCTACATCGTCAACTATTCTGAGTCGTTATCCGATGAGGTAATTCTGTTGTTACATTTTTGTTGTTGCTGTGACAAATGGAGCTGAGTACTGTGCGTTAGTTGTGAATGTGCTTAATAGACATACGCATTTGTTTGATGAGTACTGTATTTCCAATGTGTAGTGTTTTATTTAGCTGTGTGATTTGACAACACTCCCCCATGAATACACGACATTCATTCCGAGGCGTTAATAAAATAACACAAATATAAATATATAGCTCACGTGAGCTTTTTAACGAACATTTGACACACACATCGTATATATACATATATAAAAACCGATTAATACTTAAGAAAATTAAAATTAACTGAAAACATGCTACGACTTTTAAAATACCATTTCCGTATTTTTGCCATGTCAGCGTATGTATATGTACTGAAAACTTTTCAAAATACGACGAACTACCATATCTGTTCACAGGACACAACATTGTTAGGCTATATTGTACACCTGCAGAAGAAACATACAAACTCATACCCGACACCAGTCAGAATTGCTAACAAGTTAAATAACATTTTAATGCCAACTTCGTCGTACGTATTTGCTAAACTGCTAAATGTCATGTTCTGGACGAGGCCTTTAAGTGTTTCCATCACTTTAAAGTCCTAAATCACGACCTTTTGAATAACATTTCAATGCCCCAAACATGATTTAAATAAGTGTACCCTTTCACACACGCATTTCTCCATCATCACTAACTGGACGTGTCAACAAATAAATACTAACTATTATTATCAATTACTAAGCCAACTGATTCAGGGTGCCGACATAGTCCGGTTTATTAAGAGTCGAAGGCTTGAGAGACTGGGCCGCGTAAGGCGAATGGATGACAGAAGAATGGCTAAGAGAATTGCGGACTGCGGACCGGTAGGAAGAAGAATCAGAGGTAGACCCAGAAAGAGATGGCTAGATGACGTGGAGGATGATTTGAGATGTATGAACGTGAGGGGATGGAGACGAATGTGTAATGAGAAGGCAAAATGGAAGAAAGTCATTCAGCAGGCTAAAACCCAGGCTGGGTTGTAACACCAGGAAAAGAAAGAAAGAAAGATTATCTAATGAGGTTAGTTAGCTAATACACTCAATTACTGACGACATGGATCTCTAAAACGTGCATAAGGTGTTACACAGTTGTTTATCTCTTGTTCGTAAACTATCAGTAGCTTCGTTGTTGACAAAAATACTCATTTCGATATTATTCTCTAGCGGGGTATTAGGCCGTGGTCTACTACTGACATAGCTTACAGACGTTATTGCACCATTGGAGGCAATATTCAGTGTATTTAGAACACATGAGTAATTGGCATGATGTACGCCAATTCCCACACAGTACTATGGTAAAGATTTAAAAAAATCTTTACCACAGTTTTGTGGGAATCGGCGTACATCGTGCCAATTACTTAATCGTGCTGATGACACACTGAAGATGGCCTCCGATGATGGGGCCGAAACGTATGTAAGGTATGTCAGTAGCACCACCTCATCAAACAATTGCGTATATCTATTAAACACATTCACAACTAATATACCTACAGTACTGAGTCCCATTATGTCACAGTAACATTACACCACGGTCTAATAGTCCGGCAGAGAATAATATCAACAGTGTTGAAATCGACCGTGAAAACCTTAGAAATTCTTTATACTCGCTTTGAGTTTGACATACGTTTTACTAGTGCCACTGACAATGCGTTATAATAGAGTGGTGAAACATTTGGTGTTGAAAACATAAAGCGTGAGGTAACCTCGAAAACAGTGCTCTCGTTAATTATATTACTCGCGTACAAAAATAATAATAATTTTTTATTTAAATGATTGTAATATAATTTATATATGTATTATACTTTTTTGATAATAGGCTAGTATGATGGTAGGCCTATAACAATATAACCATTTATACGTACTTCTGCTGTTACTTTTTTCGAAGAAGATTTAAATTTAAATTTTTGTCTGGAATGTGTTTGTTATTAGCCGTCTGAAATCATTCGTTATTAGTTCGGAATGTGAGAGACTACAGCCGAACACTCACGTGAGAAACCACAGCGGAGAAATAAGTACGATTAGGTACATGAAACGTATTGTTTATAATTTTTCCTAACACATTTATAAATAGAAATGTGCATGGTGTCACGAAATGTATATTTTATTAGTTTATGGACAGAAATATTATTTTAAATAAATCTAATTCAAATAAATGCGTTTTAAAAGGTTATTTGTCAGTATACAAAAATTGGTGGAACACCGATACTATTAAAAACCAGTACAAATTCCAAAAAAAATTTTTAAAAATTTAAATAAGAGAAATTCATATTAAACTTTGAACAATGTAAGCAGAGACGAACTAAAAATTAGGAACTTGGACCAAATTTAAATCTTAAAAATAGTCCTGTGGAAAAGCATAGGCGACATGTAGTATTACCTCTGCGATACTTTAAGTAGCCTTGTGATTACTTACCAAGTGTAAGAATACAGAGTACAAAAATTTGTAGATATGTAGCTTGCTGATAAATATGGCTTTTTCATTATCCACAAACAGAGTTGGATTTCATCCGTTATTATGTTACTTTATCGTGAAGAATTTTACTTAAGGAGAGTGGAGATCAGTCAGAAGTTTCTGCCGCTGCATTAATTTCAAATGATCGGATTAGGATAAAAACATATTTAAAGTGACTGGAGTAAGCACACAAAGCGAGAAAAATGAGATAAAAATTTTTTTTAATTACTCGAAATATTAAATAAAGACACAGTCGTATAAACACGTATGTTTGCTTATCTGATTATCGTTTTTCAAGTGACAGCATTAAGGGCACCTATATGTAGGCCCTAGCTACGATAACACAGAAAATATCTGGTCCCATTTATTGAGTAGTTTTGAAAAATATATTTACCATCACTGTCCAGTCCTTTAAGTATAGTTCGAAGGACGAATGTTTTGAAAGAAGTCCTGTATTATTTTGAACCTTTTAGTCGAGTTCATTCCTATTTTCGCAACAATTTTATAGAGATAAAATTTTAACTGTGCATCCGGATTCCAGAGAGTGTAGAATACGTATGTGAGAAAGAGAATAGATAAAAATAACTGACTACAGTACAGAAAATTGCGCATTTTACAAAAATAAATGTGTGATTTTGATTCTTACCTTAAGTTTTAAGAGAGTTCGGTTTCCAAAAGATAACATTAGTAAATAATTTCAATAAAGCCTGGTCTTTTCATTCAGAAAAAGTCACAAAAAATAATTAATTTTTCTTCTTCAGAAAGCAATTTTTCTTCAAACCTAAACGCTACAAATAAAGGACATAAGATTAGGTAATAAAATAACTGAGGCATGTTAAATGAATTAAAATAATTTATTTTGTTACATTGAACAACCCAGTAGTTAAGACAGTCGTAATGCATGCAGGTTTTATTGAACGTCTGCGAAATTCGTTTTATCCGTATACTAGCGGGTACACGTACGTGTATGGATAAGCGTATGGATATGTGTAAGCGTAGGTAGTGTAGGGATAATACGCGTAGGGGTAGACCGCAAAGGGATAGGCCGAAGCTGCGGAGTCGAAAGTCTCCTTGGCGTCGGGGGCTGCTGGTGCTGCTACTTCTGGCGGAGGTGCTGCTGCCGCCGCTACTTCCACGTCCCTGACGAATCTCACAGATTCCGGGTTAGCGAACGCGTTCCTCCTCTGTCGCAGCAGCATCTGTGGCAAACGGAACTCGGCCGCCATTGCTGCAGCTAGCATTAGACACGTCAGCAGAACGAATGTCTGTAATAAAAAACGTGAAACGATACTGAAACGTTTGCTTTAAGAGAGTGAAGCTAGGACTTTGGGGAAAGGCATGACCGTAGAAAGAGGGGATATCGAGGATGATAAAAACAATTTGGATATAAAGGAAACACTCAAAATTTTAAAGGAAGTTAAAGATGAAAGAAACCTTACAATATTAATAAAAAAGAGGAAAGTTCATTCTCGAAGTACCAGACTCGAAATAAAGGATATACTGTAAATGAGATTATTTCATTTTACAGAAGACAATGATGGGATCATCTGCAAAGGATGACACAGGATCGATTGCCGAAAACGGCACTAAACTATAAAACTATTGGTAGACGAGACATGGGTCGTCCGAGGATGAGATGGGTGCCGGAACAGGTTTATATAACCTAAGCCTAGAAGAGAAGAAGAGGAAGAAGATAGGAAAGTACATTGTATATGCCAGAACAGGTACAATGGATTTATTTTCAGAATTTCTGAAATATAACTGTTGGAGAAAACTGGGATTGGGTGATGGAGACGGGAATACTTGGCCGATGTCCTGTTGATGGCGGAAGTTGGGAGTTATGACGCACTTAAAAATAATGCAGGCGGACAGGAATTTCTGGTTGGAAAAAGGCATCGTCTTTAGACGAAAAAAAAGAACACAAAATCTATAAAACATGAGATAAAGAACGAAATAAAATTTAAAATTCATGTAATAGGGTTCAAATTAACGCGGCGTAATGATATAAGGAACAACACAAAATTCTTCCTGAAAGACAAAATTATTACATTTTTGGGAGACAAATCACTTTTAGCTGAACCTTTTTTGCCTCTCTCCTCTCTTGTTTCTTGTGCTTACAGTAGCGTATTGTTATTTACTACTTAGTTTTAATTATTATCTTACTACTTCCTGCACTTTAAGCAATGTACAACTGAAACTGACTTCATCAAATATTAAACACTCTGAATAGTTTTTAGGAAAATAAGGAAAGTTAGACGAGGAAGGATTTATGTTTGAGTATTTAGTTTTTACCTTTCCCATGACAGAAATTGTCATTAAAAGTAAAATAAACAATAAATAAAAAACAAATAAATGTGTGTGTGGGTGTGTGTATTAATACTATTTATTACATTACAAATATTAATTACATCACGTTTGAAAATAATTAATTTCACCTTTTTAAACGGGTAACATAAGTACTTGATCATTATTTGCACTAATTTACCTATCCCGAACCCAGATACAGTATAAAAAAATGTACTTACAGATAAATTCTTAGGAAAAATATTATTAGGAAGCTGCATTAGCAAATACGTATAATTCTTTTTACTGTTTTCCCTCTCTACGTAACATACGAACAGACTGCATTCATACATAGTCACTGAATATAACTGTCATATAACGGGATATAAAGTAAATTTAATAAAACTATGGAATACAATACCAAACTACTACTAAACAACCACCAAGTGCCAGTCGCCACCAGAAGCCAACGTAATGAGGTCAAACCACGTATCACTGACAAAAAGTACCACTCAAGGTTTTACAGATCAGTTTTATGTTATCAATTATTTAGATTTTATGTGATAAATTCATATTAATAAAACTCTATTGAAATCTTCATATTTTCAAGTTAGAATTCCGTATGAATTTCTTACTGCATATGAGTTCACATCTTAATTCAAACAAGTGTATACTTACCAGATGTAACCTCACACTGTTAAATACTATTACTATCACTGTATACTATTAGCTTATTCTAAGCCTACATTACGTGCGTGTCATCTGTCATGAAGTATTTCTTTTATTGGATCATTCTTAATTACTGACTGTTTCTTAATCATTCATATGATGTACCGTGAATGCATTTGAGCCCTATGCTATTTATACGCTCTAATACTTTCTGTGGATTCCTAACAATGCATAGACATCTACAGAGTTATGGCTATTAATTAATTAATTGAATGAGGCGAGCGGACAAACACATGAACTGTGTTTTATGGTATTTTTGCCTTAGTAAATGATTCTAAGGTTGACAACAATAGAAAACTTTGTAAACTATAGATTGCGAAATATTACCATTTACCAATTATACGTATTTTAAACTTACAAAAACAATATTTATAAATGTTTTACGGGTTATGAAATGGGCTGTAGCAAAGTTTTTACTATGATAATATGAATATATTATTCATACTTCATGAATTTGAAAAATAGATTTCTTCTAATCGTTAATATTTGAAGTTTTATTAGTACATACAAAAATCTCACCTCTGACCTCTGAAGGTACTCTGAAGGTACACAATACTCTGTGAAACATGCGTCAGGCTTTTATATATACTAATAAAACTTCAAATATTAACCTTCAAATCTATACTTCAAATTCACACAGAATTGCAAGAATGTAAAATAACGGACATTTAATAAATTCACAAAATACAAATAGGACATTACCTAAAAATAAGTCAGTATATTATTAATGTTCTGCATGTGGTCTAGTACGTTTGCATGTAGGTCTACAATATATTTTTGTTAACAGAATTCATGCATATTCCATAAGGCTGAACTACGTGATAAAATCGGATTTACTGTACAAAACGTGACGTGATATTTTTTTTTCTAATCTAATACTAATTTGTATTGTTCGATAACAGAATCAGTTTTGTATCACTGGAGTAGGAAAGATTGTTAAAATGTTTCACAAAGTTTGGAAAACGGGTTATTCTTTTTTGTTGCTTAATTCTTTGTCAGGCATGTTGAATACATTTAAGCGTTTCGACATACAAGTGTGGACCACACTGAATGATTTAAAAAATAATAATGATTCTGTCGTTTTCCTGAATTGTTCTTTTGCATTATTCAACACACGTTTACAGGATTCAGCATACATTTTATTTTGCTCGTCAAAGCTAAAAACATTGCAAAGAGTAAATGAGATAATAGATAACGTAATAACCTCTTAGCTCAAAGTTTTTCATGTATTTTCACACGTACACACATACAAGCACACGCGCGCGCGCGCACGCACACACATTATCTAGGCATTATTTTTGAGTGTCTTTTTTGTTTAATAATAAATAAACGACCAAAGAACTAAATAAACAGTATTGTTAGTGATTTACGTATTATTTATTACGTATTATTGTATTATTTTTTACTAATTATTTTCCTCTTTAGTTTGTAGATTATTGTTTAATTTTTATTAGATGATTATTAGATATTTGTGAATAACGTGTTTAAAATAAAAATAATTAGTACCATTTTCAAATCAATAACAGACGAAATTGCCCGAAGTCTATTTATATTGTTTTGATAAATATAAAAATAATAATTTACCAATGTAGACTTGCAAATAAACCAAATGTGTGCTTTGTAGTACACATGTATAACATTCAATAGGGTAATTCTCTTTGAAACACTCTGTATTATATATGCGGGGCCGCGTTTGCGCAAAATATTGTAGAATATTATTTCAATACATTTTTAAAATAAGAGTTTTTTGTATTTCAATGAAGTTTTGTTTCTATTTTATTTTTACATTTTTTCTGTTTCTATCTTATTTTTAATAAAGTAAAAAAAAATTAATTCAATTTTTACTTTTATTTTTACATTTTGAGTAAGAATTTAATTATAAGTTATCAACAAATAATAATAATTATTAATAAAAAGTAATAAAAGTTGTTACTTTGGCAGTACATATTGGTTTAGAGTGGGTCCTATATTTTGAAGTGGAGTACGGTACTGCTAAAGGCCAATTAAAGTATTTTTTAGGTATAAACGATTATGTTAGTGTTAGTGTGTTTCTGTTTGGAAACTCACTTAAATAAATATCAAAGTAAATTAAAAATATTCTATCTCCTGATGACATAATCTATAGAGTGACGAATAAAGATTTAATATACATGACTACAAAGGAGAGTTGTATTAATTTGTTTTGATTATTATTAATAATTGTGTTAGAAGGTAAATGAGTATGTTGTCTGTTATTCTATAAATAAAATTTATTTAACAACAAGTAATGCAAACAAGTAGCATTATTGCAACAAGAAAGTAACCTCCACTCAGCTTGCTAAGGAGGTACCTAACCGCAGTATACATGTTAATTCATTCATAGGAAGTTACATTACAGATGTAAATTTATAGTATGTATTATGTAACTGATTGTATCTTGCTTTTTGCATGTTGCGTTTCATTTTTTATTTCTGTATACTATGGAATAAAGATTAAATCTTAAAAAATATCTTAAATAACACGAGTTACAAGTTATTTAGTGTTATTAAAATACAAATCAAAATACAAGTTTACTTTTTCCAAGGATACACTTGCAAATGTCTACATGTTTACGAAATACGTTTTGTCATACATCTTGTAAAAGATAAAAATTGTTTAAATTCTGTAATTAGTACTACATTAACTCATTTAAATAAACTATCAAAATGAATTTAAAATATTGCGTGTTCTAATGACAAAATCTATGTAGTGGCGAATAAAGATTTTAAAATATATGATTACAAAAGGACAGTTGTATTAATTTCTTATGTTTATTATTAATAATTGTACTGGAAGGCAAATAAGTATGTCGTCTGTTATTCTGTTAATAAAATTTACTTATTGCAACAAATAGCGTTGTATGTGTGAACAATAACTAGTCAAAATAAATACTAACTTTGTAAGAATATTCATTTAATATGACGACGTAAAATAATTTTTTTAACGTAAGGTAATATAACTGTTTGTGAAACAAATGTGTATATTTTGTAAAAATCGTTTATTAACAAAGTTATGTAAGTGGATAATAAATTAATATTTGTTCACCAATTGATGTTAACTCTAATAAATAAGAAGAGTAATAATTACGAATAGTTTATCGTAATTTAAATTAAAATTGCAAATAACTATCTGTGAACATTCGTTCTTTAACTACAGATGGAAATGTGTTCTTTCGTAAAATAAGTAATTTAGTGATTACAGTTCAAAGAAAATCAATTAATTTTAAGTAACTAAATATTTTCAAATTCTCATTAATATTAATTGTAAGCGATAAGAATTAATTCAAACATAAAAACGTTCAGAGTATGTCTGTGTGTTAATTTAATGTAGAAAGTAATTATAATAAAGTCATAAACATATCACGATTAACAGATGATTATGATATGATCTAAAGCAAGTTTACAAAGTTTTTAAAAACACACAAACACTTGGTAATTTTCACAATTTATCGATAAACTTTGACAATTGTGTTTCAGCCTATTAGGCTTTTCAGGATCTTTGAGAATAGTCTAATAGGGTGAAACAATTGTCAGAGGTTATGAATAAACTGTGAAACTTACCAAATATTTGTGTGTTTTAGAAAACTTTGTAGTAATATATTTCACCAAGTGCCCAACGAGTCTTATCGTAAAGCAATTTTAATCCAAGATCTGGTATTCTTCATGCATTACTAAAAAATTGATACAAGAAAAAAATATATACCAATATATCTGTCTTATTTTACTTTCGTGAACCACAAACGTATTTAATTAAGAAATAATATAGACGTTCGATACAAATGTCAAACGATCTCACTGTGACATTTGTAGCGAGATGTAACTGGAGTTAACCAACGTACCGAAGTGTTCATGTTGTGGAAGAGTACACCTGACGAAGACCGTGGTCACTACTACACTTAGGCACTGCGGACACTCATCTCTGTCACTATTTATATACACGGGCATTGTGCGTGAATCGTTAATGAGCTGTGTCCATATTGTTTTTCTTTAGTCTCCTCCTTCTATTGTCCACCTGTGTATGTACCTACCAGTCATCGTGATGCGTGAGTATTGAGAAGCCTGAGCACATCCACTGTGTGTGTGTGTGTGTGTGTGTGTAGCTAAACAAGGATGTACTCGCGGAAGCTCGTTGCTGAGAATGTAACGAATTAAAACAGGACAACTACACACATACACACGTATAAACACTGTGTATTGTTTTTGTTTAAAACAGGACGTTCCCGGTTATTCCGAAACGGATCGCATTAACATTCAAGAAACGTTCCGACACGGACAGGGGATAATGAGCGCGCATTCACTGTAAGGTGACAAAGGATTGTCTCTGTCACACACACACACACACACACACACACACACACCCACACACACACCCACCCACCCACCCACCCACCCACCCACACACACACACACACACACACACACACACACACACACACACACACACACACACACACACACACACACACACACACACACACACACACACAGAGGAGCACGTGCGCGCACCTGACTGACTGCAGTTTGTCCTTTGGTAATTGTGTCAATTGAACTGTTAGTAATTGAAGTAATGTCGACAGGCCGCCATAAACACCGCCATTTGTTTCGTTTTGAACACGTTGATTAGTTTTCTTTTGTCTGTCGGTTAAAAATATATGAGTTGGGAATCCGTAAAATTTGTTTCCGTCAAAAGAGAAACATTTTTACCTTGTTACGTCTTCAATTCTGCTGCTGCCACTAACCTTAACCGTGAGTCTTACATTATGTGTAGTTTGTTTTTTTACTGTTCGTCGTTGAACGTTTGGTTTCATTTCCAAAGTTTCAGGTATCACATACCCACCTTCGTCCGCAACATAAAAACTAATCCAATGACACCTATTTAATAAATAAATAAATAAATCTTTTCTTCTAATTCAATTATTATTTTACAGATGCGTCCTGTATGAATATTTCAATAATTAAAATAATAAACCAATTTAACTTATGTCGTAATGCTAAAAAACAAGAGAGTATTCAGTTCAGCGTGCGGATTCTGTCAACAATAACACCCGTTTCACATTTTGGCTAATATACCAAAATGTACTATATATAATATACTATACTATACTATATATTGCGACAATATAAGCATAGGCTGTACTGTGCATTTATTAAATAAAATAAATATTTAGATTAATTTTAGAAATATATAATAAATAAGCAGGTGTGAGATTGAAAGCTGAGTTTATACGCAGGAATCAACATGCACGATCACGCGATTGTCGCTGAGAGTGTGTACACTAGTAAATAGGCCTGTTCAAGCCTGAAAGTTTGCAGTCTCACCCCAAATAGATGCTAAATTATAGTTTTATTTAATTATAAGCAAACCATAAATGGTAGAAAAATTGCAAAGACTTCTAAATATGCATAAAAATAATACACATGTGCATTGCGAAAACGGTGTGAATAGGACGTTCAGTGCGAATTCTGTGCGATTTTAAGAGCGTAGTAATTACACGAATTATGCGAGTCCGATGATAATTACACAGAATATGTGTAATTAAATCAGACAATGTTAGAACTCCTTGAAATCCGCATTAGACATTGCAATTGGCAGAAATGTGCGAAAATCTGAAATTGGACGATAGTGGGGAACCGACGCCACAAACAATTTCTGACAAGCAGAATTCTGTTCCGACAGGTGTGGTTTCTTGATTAAATATAAATACGGGCACAGTAGAACCAATTTTACTCTCAATCAGTCTTCAGTCGCGGCGGTACGCTATGTCCGTTGGCGACGCGAATTGTTAATACTCTCAATCAGTCTTCAGAAGCGGCGGGACGCTATGTTCAGTATCGACGCGATTTTTAAATAAACTGTAAAGTCGGATGGACGATACGTTCATCCAAGTATCAAACAGTAAGTCTTAGTTTGATTTTAAATACGATTATCGAACATACTCTACAAGTCTACAACCACAAACGTTCAGCACTCAAGACAACCGACGAGGTTCATATCAGGCAGAGGAACGCAATGCAGAGCAATAGAGGCGTCTGCTAGGACCACAGCAGGTGGTGCAGAGCAACATATCACTCTACACTACAGCAACCAGATGGGACCATGAGGGACGAGTAACTGAAGGACGACAAATGGAACCGGAGAACGTGCAGGGAACTCCATTAGAAGAGGACCTATGGATCAACGGAGGACATGGGTACGATCTACAGAATCGAGGTGACAAATAACCAATTTAGAATTTGTAAATGAGACAATAAAGACATTGAAAAGACACTTTAAAATTTAAAAATAAACAAAAGTTATGTAAAATGTAGATAGAGATAAGAGAATATAATTTAAATTCAATAAGAATTTTCTTTGATGATGAACAATTAATTTAGTAAATGTAAATATTTATTTAAAGCTTGTAAAGTAATCAATGAGTGATATTACACGCAATGCATAAAGTAACGTAGTTAGAAGTTATATAAAATAGAATAACAATTCGCTTAGTCAATTTAAATTTTTATAAATCATTAAGATATATGCAATGCATAAAGTAATGTAATAAAAAATATATATAAAGAATAGAAAACAAAACTGCAATAAAGCACCTAGTCAGACTGAGCGATCGATATATTTTATATTAACAAATAAATGTTTAGCATATACTTTTGTTAATATAGGATAAGATTTATTTTATGATTTATTTTACTGCAACAATGAAACGTTTAAACAAACAATAATGAATATTTTATGGAGAAGTAAATGCGATTTTAAACACACTTGTGATTTTTTTGAATAAATTAATGAAAACATGTTACAATTCAATCAATGACTACTCTTATTACTATTACACCCAAATTCCATTTATAAATACACGTTATCAGTAATGTTGTGTGAGCTATACCACTACACAATTTAAAATACATTTAAATTGGCAATTTGTATTGTTAAAGTATTGTCTACCAAAAGCGTGGGGCTAAACAAATTAAATTTGTAATTTGTATTGTAATAGTATTGGCGCTCCAAAGTGTGGGGCTATACAAATTCAATTACATTGTAAATTTGTAATTTGTATTGTTATAATATATACTAGTAAAGTTGGTACTATATATATTCTAGTCAACAATTTTGTGTTGTTAAAACACTATATGGGCTAGGGCAGTTGCGTCGATAAAAATCGTTTGAGTGTGTTTTACCAAACTCGGTGCAGTCATTTTGGAGTTAATCCCGATCACACATAAGTAAATTACACTTAGAGACATTATCTTCTTCCTTGCATAGCTCAGAGAGAATTATAGAATCTTTTATTTCGAGGTATGGAAAACGAAGATGAAAAGAATGGTAATGTGTACTGGAGATTTCGTAGATTCCAGTTGACTACGTAAAGAGCAACTTTTAAGAGACAGTATGAATTGTCTGACGTTAAATACTCACAGATGCGTGATAACTGAACCAAATGTTCACTGTCCAATATACCGTTGTGCAGCAGGTGGAGAGGGTGACTAACCAAGTGTCAAGTGCCGTAAATCCAGAAGTTATACGCTAAGGAAGATTATCCCAAAGGAAAAACTAGCAGCACAAAATACTAAAAACTATAGTTCTATTATTCTTCTCCTATACTCTACCCTACCTTAAGATCGGTAAATTTTAGAGATACCTCCCCCATTTAAACCGTTACACTTCGGCATCAAAACAAGCGTTATCTGTCGTAATTAAGTTTTTATCTCGCATTAGTGTAGTTACGTTCTTGACATACTTCTGCACGTCATTAACCAATGTCTACACCGTCGACAGCATAATGGCGACGACACGATGAATAGCCTCCATTGAAGGTGACAAGCTGCGGCTGATGAATAATAATCGTGGCAATGTGGGCTCAAAACGGTCATCCTAACTTACTAACGGTGCAATCAGATTGGTGCGCAGAGACAGTGTCGGGAAGTGCCGCACAATTAAGAACACATTGTTACAACAGAGTCTTCCGATTGTCATCCTTTTGGCTCAGGCAGTATTACTTGTCTTAATTCTCAAGGCCAGTAACGAGACTAAATAGACCGACGAAAAAGCTGAAATTGTATCGATTGCCTAAAACTTAAAAATCATAATAATAATAATAATAATAATAATAATAATAATAATAATAATAATAAGAAGAAGAAGAAGAAGAAGAAGAAGAAGAAGAAGAAGAAGAAGAAGAATTAAATATTTTTGACAGGTGTTTAGAAGAAAATGAGACGTATAAAAAGGATAGAAGAAAAATAATAATGCTCAAGAAGAAAGTAGATATGAACCGTAAGGCTATTAGAAGAACAAAAAGAATAACTGGACTTACTATAGGCTATACGAGTTCTGTCGAGGACTTATAATACTATATACGAGGACTTACTAATATACTATTACTCACAGTCTTACGTGTGAGCTATGATAATTGGTCAGGACTGTGGTCCGCATTTCTTAATTTTATTCTCTTAACTTGTTATTACATTATGTATTCTTGCTTATTCTTCCTTAGTCTGTTAGGGTTTTAAATATCATTTGTTCCCTCTGAATACTGTAGTTAATATGGAGATCAGTATGCGAAAAAAATAACCGTACTGTAATTGAAAATAATATCTAACAACACTCAACGTCAATGGCAGTCGAGTGGTATCTTTAACAATTTTTAAGTTTCTGTCGAAAGTATGGTGTCTACTTTTTGTTTGTTTTTCAAGACACTGAGTAGCCTAGAATACTCGATTGGCTCATGTTTTGTCAAAATCGCTGCCGTTGTTTTGGAGTTTTGGGGAACATGTCAACTTAATTTAAACCCAAGCACATACTATCCTCCTCATCTCGTGACGGACACAGAGTATAATTCTTTGTTTACGTTAACTATCTAGAAAACTGTAATCATAATGTTGCTGGGCTGACAAAGGAGCGCTACAATTTTATAAATAAAAAAATAGACTTCTATAAATGTATTTATTTCTATAAAAATAAAAAGGAGTGCGTGTAACTAATAAATAATTATTATCCATAAACGTGTAAACACTTGAACTTTAATTAAATTAAGATTGTAAACTGAATTATGTTAAAGTATAAATAAGTTACGTTTTATATCACCAAGCAATAACTTATAGACTGCCCCAGACTAACGGATGAAATAAGTCAAAATTCGCATACACTTGTGCAGAAATTAAATTTTCTCTGTGAATATAGGAGAGATGAAATCTAAATCGAAAAATGAACAAGGAAGTATACAAAGTTTTAATTACGTCCTTGGAATAATAGGGAAACCGTATTTGCTTAAAACGTAACATGTAAATCAAGATTACATTAAATAAACATTGTAGAGGAACACGACGCTCACTGCTGGTCACGAGATGTTTAATCGTATCTGCATATCAAATATCGGTGAATTTTTGTTGTTGTAATAACTTTTTATTGCCAGTTAATTAACTTTTGTTAAGAAACAAAAACCACAATTGCAATGAATGCATCGTGTATTCTTGACTTAAACAGTGCTCGTGCATAAATACTATAATTGTCTACTAAATTAATTAAATACGACTGAAAACGTAAAGAATGAAAGGAAGTCTAAAGAAAACGAGAATTAAATATATTTTAAATAAAACTGATTACTTGTAATTCAAAGGTTTAATTATACGACGTTTGATCGAAAACTTCATGCAGTTCTTGTTTACTTTTAAAATTATGCCTTCAAACATCGACAATTCTTATTGGCTTGTGTCCCCGATAAAGTTATTCCAAATATTTATACTTACTGACCCTATGTAAACGGGTAAAACTTGATCGCTACCGTAACATTCATAGTTCGATTAGTGGGTGTTCTGCAATTAAAAACTTATTTTTAATCAAAAGGTCGATCTGATATTCTTCACACATATTATTTATAACTTAATGTAATACTAATTAATATAATATACTACTACTTAATAGACTATTTACTTCTTCACAATATTCATGATATTTCTTACTATTGCTTTTCAAAAGCAATTTAATCCTAGAATTTGTGTGCCTACAAATTAAAGTACTACAAAGTTATGGCAGTCCCTGCACTGTCCAATGGGTGTGAGTTATGGACAACAACTAAGAAACAAGCAGTAAAATACATGCCTCGGAAATGACATTCTTAAGAGGAATTAAAAGGTGGTCTAAACTCTACCGTATAAAGAATGATGGCATAAGAGAAGAGTTACAAGTTTTTAACTTGAATGAAAAATTAAAAGATTACAAAGAACGATGGAAAGAACACTTAGAAAGAATGTCAGATTCCATACTGGCCAAACAAGTCTTGAAATATGAGCCTACAGGGCACAGGTGTGTGGATAGACCCAAGGTGGATGATCTTTGAAGGTGGTACAGGCAGCACCTTGGCTATGCCGTGTTGTGAAGATGATGATTTGTGTGCCTGTGTATTCTAGATACGTTGCGTACTCGAATGTTTATGTCGTATATTTATTTAATACTGCAGACACTTGGTACAATTCATAGTTCTCATCCTTCGTAATAATGTGCCTAATGGTGAGAACAGTGCATTTGTTCACACGTTTCCATTCCATAATTTACTATGTTTCGCGTACACAACACTTGTCGGAAGTAGCAGAATGTTAAGCATACGGAGACGAGATGAGAGACAGTTGCGTTAGTGATAACGATATTACACGTCGTTTCTTATCATTTTATCTAAATATTTTGTCACTTTATTATAACTGTCAGACATTTTCCATCGGTATTTACCCCCGTGGGTTTTCAGCAAACTCTCGAGATAATTGATTTCATTTGTCCAATTATATTTGCCCCGTGTTCGATTTCAACATTTCCTTTCTGAATAGTCCAACGAAGCAGACAAAATTGGGTGCTGAAATGTTTGTAAAACATATATAAAGTGAATACTGTGTACACGTGTTTCTTCAGTAAAAGGTTGACTTCGATTCTTAGAAAAACGTCTGATAAATGGAGAAGTTGCGGAAACGCTGACAGAAATTGCTCTTATTAAAACGTTGTGCTCACATTTAGTTTTATTTTTCTTCCTAACGAACGTCTTGTTAACTTAAGGTTACTGGGATTTCTTAGAAATCAAACACTTTAATACGGACCTTGAGGTTTTCTATATGTTTGTGATGTCTTGACATTTCCTCTGTAACACTTCACGTGTACTTCAGATCAAAATCAGAAACATCCACTTGCTCAGACACAGATATGAATGCAAGTTCTGGCTTGTTACGTACATCCTTTCGTGGCGATCTCTACGAATTTTATACATACGTACATAAAAATTATGTTCAAGAGAGATTATAACACTAATTTACTTTGAAAATATTTACACGTGTGTTATTAACATTTATTTCATGTTTAAATACATTTTGAAGTTACTGCCTTTTATCTGTGTGTGTGTGTGCATAAAATCTATATCTATAAAAATGAATGTTTGTTTCTTTCTTTCTTTGTCCCGTATGCGTTCCTATACCATTCATCCGATTGCGATGAAACTTCGGTGAGTTGTTGTGCGCACGCCCGCGAAGGTTTATGAATTTTTTTCGATGGGGTCCTATGGGGGGTTCTTGGGGTCTTCCACATCTCCTCCTAAACCACTGGACCGATTTCAACCAAACTTGGCACAAATATTTTATGCAACGGGAGAACCAACATAGGGTAGGTGTTTTTTCGATGGGGTCCTTTGGGGTCTTCCACATCTCCTCCTAAACCACTGGACCGATTTCAACCAAACTTGGCACAAATATTTTACGCAACGGGAGAACCAACATAGGATAGGTGTTTTTTTCGACGGGGTCCATTGGGGGGTCCTTTGGGGTCTTTCACATCTCCTCCTAAACCACTGGACCGATTTCAACCAAACGTGGCACAAATATTTTACGCAAAGGGAGAACCAACATAGGATAGGTGTTTTTTCAATGGGGTTTTTTGGGGGTTCTTTGGGGTCTTCCACATCTCCTCCTAAACCACTGGACCGATTTCAACCAAACTTGGCACAAATATTTTACGCAACGGGAGAACCAACATAGGAAATGTGTTTTTTCGATATGATACTTCGGGGGGTCCTTTGGGGTCTTCCACATCTCCTCCTAAACCACTGGACCGATTTCAGTTAACTTGGCACAAATATTTTACGCAAAGGAAGAACCAACATAGGATAGGTGTTTTTTCGATGGGGTCCTTTGGGGGGTCTTTTGGGGTCTTCCACATCTTCTCCTAAACCAGTGGACCGGTTCAACCAAACTTGGCACAAATATTTTACGCAACGGGAGAACCAACATAGGATAGGTGTTTTTTCCGACGGGGTCCTTTGGGGGGTCCTTTGGGGTCTTCCACATATTCTCCTAAACCACTGGACCGATTTCAACCAAACTTGGCACAAATATTTTACGCAAAGGGAGAACCAACATAGGATAGGTGTTTTTTCGATGGGGTCCTTTGGGGGTCCTTTGGGGGATCCTTTGGGGTCTTCCACATCTTCTCCTAAACCACTGGACCGATTTCAACCAAACTTGGCACAAATATTTTACGCAACGGGAGAACCAACATAGGATATGTGTTTTTTCGATATGATACTTCGGGGGGTCCTTTGGGGTCTTCCACATCTCCTCCTAAACCACTGGACCGATTTCAACCAAACTTGGCACAAATATTTTACGCAAAGGGAGAACCAACATGGGATAGGTGTTTTTTCGATGGGGTTCTTTTGGGGGTTCTTTGGGGTCTTCCACATCTCCTCCTAAACCACTGGACCGATTTCAACCAAACTTGGCACAAATATTTTACGCAACGGGACAACCAACATAGGACAGGAGTTTTTTTCGATACGATCCTCTGGGGGGTCCTTTGGAGTCTTAAAAAACTAACTTATTAGATCTGGTTACTATGGCAACCCAATGGAATAGATTCTGTTCTAAATATATTATCGCATTAAATTGAAGACCACGCGAACGAAGTCTTTATATATTATATATATACAAACACTTTCTTTCTTTGAGTGGCATTGCAACGCATGCCGGGTACTCGCTAGTATTATATATATATTATAATTTTAATATTTATAGTAACTTTACCTCAAGATGTTTTTCTTTATTTGGAACATGTTTCGGGACATCCAGTGTTCTCATCCTCAGCCTTATTAATTTTGGATCTTGTGGAGTACTTGTGTTTTGGTTGGTTGTTGTTATGGTATCCTGTTGGTTTTTGGTATTTTAAATTGGTATTATTGTGTGTGATTGTGGTGTATATATTAGCATTTTGTGTATTTTCGATGTTGAGGGCTTTGAAAATTGTGCCATGTTTTGTATTGATTTGGATTTGTTCAGGTATTAGTTGGTTTTGTGTTTTATGTTTGTATATTTGTAAATTTTCCCAAATGTTCATTATGGTGCCTTTTGTGGTATGTGTTTTATTAGTGTCATGGTCATGTTGGTTATGTCTGGGAATTCATGTCCAGTGTTTATTGCATGTGTGGCCAAATTAGATTTATATAATTCTGGATTATATAATTTGGCCACACATGCAATAAACACTGTGTATATATATACACATATACATATGTACGTGTATATATATATATATATAAAATCTAATATAGTTTTCTTCTGCAGGTAGTTATATTATATTTTTATCGTTTCAGAAAATATATTATATGATATATAATATGACATGCGGCGTTTTGAGATTGAGCCCGCGTTGAATATCGCCATATATTCAACGTTTCGGCAGACGCGTCTGATTCGGGAATCGGTATTGTCAATCTTCAGGCTGATTCTTTCTTGCTGTCCTTGCCAGGAATGTTTTTTACCAAGTACAGACCTATAGGGATTGAACGGAGTGTATCTGGTCCCGTGGCTGCTGGGCGGTCAAAATGTTCTGCCGGTTATGTCCGACTGATGTTGTGAATGCGAAGTACCGGTTTCCAGGCTGCATGAAGAGGTAGGTCGTCGTCCTTTTGGCTGAGAGTTCCATAGCTCCCAATAGTTAATTTGCGTTGAAATCGATTTTACGTCCAGTCTTGGTTGTATGCTGGGTTGACGCAGAAGTTTGCAGTCCTTTGTCCACTGCAAGCTTGAGTTCTCTGATCCGCTAGCTTATTTGACTGCTAGTCTGGCTAATATAGGGACGGTTGCGGTCACCACAAGGTACTTCATACACTCGTCTTCTTCTCGGGAGATTCAGTTCTTCGAAGTTCTCAGCAATAATTAAACGCTGTATTGTAGCCCCTCATGATTTGATCTTCGCTCTCATGGTCTTCTCTAATAAGTATGTTGTGTGTAAATAACTCAAACCGAAAACAGGACACATTATATCATACATACAAAAGTTTAAGAATCAAACAGACGCGTATATGTGTGTGGCTTAAAAAATCCGTTACCAATATCCGTGACTTACTATATTTTCACTTATATTTTATCTCCCACGAATTTATTCCACTTTTTCTGTTCTTTGCCAATCTGTCCGCTTAACCCCATGCTCCTTGTTAGAAAACTGTATACAAATTGTGAACTATTATCTCAAGAAATAAGAAAATTAATATTATGGACACTTATATTTAAACTTTCAGAGTTTTTTTGTTCTTAAAAAGTGCATGTTATTATTATTACACTTGTATTTTTTAACACATCTCAACACCAAACGTTTCACCTAATCTACGATGAGCCACCATCAGTTGGACGACCGAGAAAGTGATGACAGTAATATTTTTCGTGTTTTTGGAAACCAGTTTACCAAAAGTTTAGATAATATATTTAATATTTTAATATTACAAAAATAATATTAAGTATATGTTATTGCGGAAACAAATTAGGACAATACAAATACATAAATTCAATAGAGAATGTTCTTAACAGTATCATCTGCGCAGGCTACATGACGGGGAAACATTAACTGTCTTACTTTTTTCTTTATAATTATAGACGAAAAAGTAAAAGCCACAAAAATCATTAACAGATACAGACTGGGCAGGAGTAAGGTTAATATTATATGTTATGAAGACAAAGATAGTAGTCGACTTAATAATATGTACCATTGTCGTCACCATCTTAATCATAATCGTCGTTATTAATGAATAAGAAAGCGACTGAACAACAACGAAATCAGATTATCAAAGACAGGAATATACGCTATCTCTCGCTTTCACTAATAGTCGTCTCTTTAATCCACTGCTGTACTATCAACATGTGCGTTTATCGATCGAATCTTTACCTCTATTTACTCTCAGAGGCGCAAACGTCTGTGGCCACTGAGCCAGTTTGGTCATCCATCCAGGTGTTGTAATCATGCATGTAACGCTGTACTTTAAAAGTACAACCACGATACTTGAGTCCGGAAGTGAGTAACCGGGTGTTATCTAAAGCTTTATACCGTGTATTTCTGAACACAGCATTAGACTTTGAAGGGCGAAACGACGAGGAAAATTATAACAAAGTTTATGGTTCCGAGACCGATGAGTTGTTACGTTTACACGATAAGTTTACAGTCTTTAGCGTATAGCGTACATGTGTACCTACGTTCGTAGTGCAGTAGAAGGAACGTTGTGAGGCGTGGATCCGCTCAAGGCGTCGTCACGTCCACGGCGATTCCCACCGTCCGTTATTCGCTTAGTTTCTAAACTATTTCACAATACTATCGTGCTCCGTGCAGCACCAGCAGCAGCGGATAACTTATCTATTTTCAATGTTTCTGCATATTTATTACGAAACGAGATTTGAAGCAAGGCCGTCCGGCACGTAAGTCTGACTGTGCTCCGCTCACGTTGGTCGTTTATTGCGCATTTGTGTTGCACGCGGCGTCGCGTGCGCGCACGTGTGCCGTAATTATAAACACACACACAGTGCTTGTAATGATGAGGACTGTAATAATATATATGGGAAGCTCGTGAAGTGTATTAAACAACTCTTTGTAATAAGCGGTAATACGTTTTGATTACGGCTATTGTTAAAGTGATGATAGGATACGTAAGTAGAATGAAAGACGCGGCCTAGTGACAGTGGTTGGTGGCGGCAGTTTCAATGGATCAAATATAGTATACTTCCGGTAATCTGGAACGAAAAGTGTTCGTTTTAGCGGATTCGGGCTGCCGTATTAACGGTATGCGCCTCAAATGATATAACAATAATAATCCATGTGTGCGCGCTTGTACAGATTCTGCCGTCTCACGTGTCCTGCACGCCAGAAGCGATCTGTTGTTCCAATTCCTCACTACAAGCCTTTTTTCTCCAGCTCATTATATAACTACTACTACTACTACTACTACTACTACTACTACTACTACTACTACTACTACCACTACTACTACTACTGCTGCTGCTGCTGCTACTACTACTACTACTACTACTACTACTACTACTACTACTACTACTACTACTAATAATAATAATAATAATAATAATAATAACAACAACAACAACAACAATAATAATAATAATAATAATGATGACTTTATTATTATTATTATTATTATTATTATTATTATTATTATTACTGTATTATATTATAACTATAATATGGCTATAACTATATATATATATATATATATATATATATATATATATATATAGGAATGTTAATTATCGACCGTATTATTATACTGTTAATGATTTCGAGGTTCGGTCATTAATCATGAAAACTCAGTTTTGCGACGTTTCGATATTTATTCTTCTCATAATCATGCCTACAACATTAAAATATAGTCTTACTACAATTATTTTATTTGTAAGTGTGTATAGGTGTGTGTAAAGTCATACATTACTATAACTATTTACTTACTTTAACTGTGAGATGAGCTACAGCAACCACATTACACTAAACACTTACACAAAACTTATAGTAAGTTGTTCAGTATTCTTATAACCTGTAAACTATTGTCCATTTTAAAAAGAGTGAATAAGATTAGAATAACACTTGCTATATATATAGCCATTATTATATATATGGCTATAATAATAATAATAATTATTATTATTATTATTATTGTTGTTTTTAAGTGTAGAGAGTATCAGCTGCCCACATACATAGCTTTCATCGACTTCGAGAAGGCGTTTGACAGAGTGAATCGGAGCAAATTATGGGCAGTAATGGCAAGGAAAGGGATCCAACAACATCTAATCAGAGCAATACAGAGTCTTTATGTGGAGAATAAAATCTTAATAACCGAGAATAAACAGGTAATAATCTTAATAAGCAGTTCAACCGAGAATAGCTCCCAGAGTTGGCCTGATCAATTGTGGAGTACGACAAGGGTGTTCATTATCACCTTCTCTTTTTAATTTATATATTAACGAATTCATACAAAACTGGCAGATGTGTCTTCCAGAACATTTTATGATTGGTCACTCAATAATTGACACTTTCTTGTTTGCGGACGATCAGGCTATTCTGTCGGACTCGGAAAACAGATTGCAGATGGGGATACATTTGTCACATCGAATCTGCACTGCAGATATCCACACGTAAGACCAAGGTGATGGCTTTTCGTGGAACTGATCCCGTACGGGCAAACATTGTTATAGATGGTACTGTCCTGGAACAAGTTAGCAATTTTGAATACCTGGGCTACAGTGTGTCTTATAATTGATGCAACGACGTTGTGAATAAGTTGTATAATTTCAAACTTATGAGCAGGACCATTAGGCGAATCCTTAAGTCAGCAAGTAAAGGAACACGCCTAAAATTCTACAAGGTGATGGCTCTTCCCACACTCCTTTATGGGTCTGAGAACTGGATTTTAATGAAAGGCCAAGCCAGTCGTATCCAAGCGGCTGAAATGAGATTTCTTAGGCACGTGGCAGGGTTTACTCTCCATGATCATAGAAGAAACACAGATATACGGCAGGAACTGAATATTATGAATATACTCGACAGGATCGCCCAGTATCGGTTATTCTGTGGGAACATCTTTGCCGAATGGATGACTGCCGCATCCCCAAACAACTCTGGAACTACAAGCCGAGGGGACGGAAAGGTGTGGGACGTCCAAGGAAGGGGTGGAGTGACCAGCTCTAATCTTTGCCTATTTGAGACCAGAATAAACCATCCTTGGTTTAATCCATGAAGATGAATAATAATAATAATAATAATAATAATAATAATAATAATAATAATAATAATAATAATAATAATAATAATAATAGTAGTAGTAGTAGTAGAAGTAGTAGTAGTAGTAGTAGTAGTAGTAGTAGTAATAGAAGTAGTAGTAGTAGTAGTAGTAGTAGTAGTAGTAGTAGTAGTAGTAGTAGTAGTAGTAGGAGCGCAGCACCAGCAGCAACAGGAGTAGTAGTAGTAGTAGCACAGTAGCAGTAGCGGTAGCAGCAGGAGTAGTAGTAGTAGTAGTAGTAGCAGTAGCAGTAGCAGTAGCAGTAGTACTAGTAGTAGCAGTAGTACAGTAGTAGTAGTAGTAGTAATAGTAATAGTAGTAGTAGTAGAAGCAGCAGCAGCAGCAGCAGCAGCAGCAGTAACAGTAGTAGTAGTAGTAGGGGACCTACGTTTGTTATTAGGTAAATTTCAATATCAGATAATTTTATAGTATCAGAAACATTACGAAACTCCAATCATTCTATTATATTTTTGGTAAATTAACAATTAAAACAGACACCAATCATACGACAAACACTAAAAATTCTAAACTACTGCATTGGTTTATTAGTTAAATTTGTGAAGGCCAAACTATGGCGCACATAGATAGATTTAATTTGAATGGATTTTCGAATGAAAAGCGTAAAAAATGCCTTTGCAAAGCAGCTTTTGTAGCAGTGGATGTGAAACAGAAACAATAAGAAACAGTAAACGAATATGGTGGAATATAAAAATCTAATAACTGATTAAAAGACAGAAACTTATGGAAATACGTTGTTACGAAGGGATTGCTTCTAACGAGGGAAGGATTGCTGTTATGTTAGAAAAGAAGTAAATAAGGAGGTAACAAACGCAACAATGTGACATGCCAGCAAGGATTTTTCGAGAGAAATTCAATGATGGGAAGAGCACGTCAAATGAAGCTTCGCAAAACTAAAAACACATACTAAAGAAACTAACAGGATATCTGATACTGATTACTTGGGAAGAATGGATGGCATTTTGTGGCAAACGTTTAAACAAGACCGGAAATTTGAAATTGGGACGCGCATGACGAGAAAGGGCATCTGACAAAGTGGTAACAGCATTAAGGACGACGAAGAAAGGTGAAGCTCATAGACCTGGAAGAATACCAAGCGAATAAGTAAACAATGCTCCAGGAGAGCATTTGAAATACTTGCGCGAATTTAAAAAAAATGCCCCAAGGATGAGGAAGCCCCGTATATTGGGAATGGAAATATGCCAATATAACATCGCTATTTAAAATGAGCGGTAGGCAAACGTAAGTGAATTATTTGATTAGTATGACGAGTTGCATTGGACAATTGTATGGACGAATTCTAAACAATCGAATACAAGCTACGGTACATAACACAGAAGAACAAAGTGATTTACGTGCGGGAATCTTGTATTGATGTGTTTTAATTGAAACAGCTTTGTGAGAATGCAGTCAGCCGTGTAATGAATGGTTTTGTATTTAACACTTATTGATTTGCATGAAGGTTATGATAGCGTTCCATTATCAAAGGTCAGACCTTCTTCATCTCGTGCTTCATGTATATCCAACTGTATAATGTCTATTCTAAATAAATTTTCTGTTTAAGACACATTGTTGATGCGTTATTTCGCGACAGTGGCGATTGTCGTGGACTGAAAATAAAAGAGAACCGGCTAGATTAAATTTGGTCACGTTCGTAACATTTACCACATACGAGTTGCAAAAATATGTACATGTTTTTGTTTAACTGCGTAAACATTGAGATTTTATTTATGCCGAATCTTGCCTCGCCTATGTGTGCCGTGGTTAGCCGAGTCACGGCATGGTATAATTTACTAGAGACTTGCTTAGGGCAGATTTTGAATTTGAAGTGCCGCCGAGTTAGTCTACGCGCCCTTGATCGCGTCGTTTGTTGCCGTCGATGCTATGTTTCACTGTAAGCCAGCAGTTGCGACCTTGACCGCGACGATATTTAGACAGGCCGTACATCGCCGCTGTAACGAGTTAATTTAATCGGCAGTTGTGGTCAGCTAATCCCTGTTACGTTACAATCTTCAACGTGTTTTTTTTACCAAGCCGACTTCGGCTGAAGATATGTTGTTCTCAACCTCATTTCGTTAAAAGCCACTCGAAGAGGTTCAGCGGCGGTCTAGGGGAAGTGCTTTGTCTTTATGTAACATGCTATCTACTATGGGCGAGTAGATTACAAAGCAGCTTCAGGGTCCTTGCCTCAGACAAGAGAAGGGGTTTCGACCATGGTGACAAGACCATCCGTCACCATGGGCAGAGCGAGTTAGGAATATGCCACTCCCCGAAGCCGTCAGGTGAATCAACATGCATCTAAGATCTCACAGCATCGCTGACCCCGTAAAGCCCGTGGACTTCCAGGTCTCCCGACACACACCACACATTTTAGCCAGAGTAACCAGAGTTCTTCGCAACGTTAAGTCAGTCATTAAAACAGGTGGGAACATTCCAATTAATAACTCAGTGAGCAGCAGTGCACAAATGTTTTTGATTTAAATGAAACTCTAAATTCTTGTGAAGACATTGCTGTAAAGATTTCTGAACTCTGGTGTTTGATTCTGTACCAGTTTAATTAACCTTTAAAATTGAAATTGTAGTAAGAGAACAGGATGTGATTTGTTGAAGCACGCTATTAATCCTTTCAAATAATTTAATTGTGATAATCAACTGAAATCCAATGCTGAAGAGTCATTAAAAATTTTGTACTGTTTTAAAATGAATTCAGAATGTGAAGTAAGACGGAAAATTGTAACTTATCAGTAATGTTTTAATTGTTTAAAGGCTGCATTTAAAACTTCATGTAATTGATTATGACTTATTGCTGTAATTTATGTTCTGCTTAAACTTATGATGGATCCATTCTTTAGTACTGTAGTAATCTATTACTGACTGTAACCTCTAATGAGCATGCATACACTGTACATATGGCTCTATAGATATAGATATATATACCTAATCGCTAATATAAAACTACATAAATGAACAGTAATTTTTTGAACCAGATCTGTGATTATACCTCATATTTTTTCAATTATATAATTAACTGCTAAAGGATGCATCTGTTATGTGCTTAATGAATTCTTGTTGAATAACATTTAATGAATTCTTGTTTGAACAACCTTATTATTATTATTATTATGAACACATTTTATGCATATATGTATATGTGAAAATATTTAACACAAAAGGAAAATTAAGAGCTGGTTCATAATTTTGAATATTATTATATACTCAGATGATATTGAGCTGTATTATATTGATGTGAGGAAATTCAATAAAAGCTGTTATTGTTAAGCAAGCGTTTTAATTGCAAGTCCTGTCACAATGGGCCCCAGCCAATTTTTGCTTACTCTGGGACAAAGTGCCTAGTTATTAAATTTGTATGTAACGCCCGTAGGTGTTACAAATGGTAGATCAGAGCGTGGTTTATAAAGTCTATGGTTGACCATGGGTTTACAAATGTTAGCTGAGAGCGTGGTTATTAAGGTCTATGGCTGACCATGTGGCAGAACTTGCAATGCAATTTTAGGGTTATATAATTATTTGAAGTCTAAAGGGGTGTAAGCGATCGATGTGGTTATGTTGAGGGAGTTGGAGTGGTCACATATATACGTAGGCCTATATATCTAGTTACTTTTGAAAACGAAATGAGCCCACATTGTTTGAAATTTATGGTGATATTGTGAACATTAATTGTTGATGAAATGTTAGGGTGTTTGTGTGTTACAATTGTTATGTGTATGTTATGTTTTAAGATTATAAATGCTCTATATTTTGTTAAATATGCTATGTCCTTTCGACCAAATGCTATGATATTATATTAAACATTATTATGATTAATTGTAAACCGAAGCAACGTACGGGATTCTGTAGGGTCACACACACTTATATGTAGGAGGTCATTTATATTTTTCAGGTTTAGTTGTGAGGTTTAACTGTCCAACTCAGTTTTCAGTTTTGATTTAAAATATCGTTTATGAATTACCTATGATCCGAGTATGATTCTAGTTGATGTTGTATAAAAAGTAAAAAGAATTTTGCATGCCCCTGGTTCCGTCAGACCTTGTTGAATTTGGTCGTAACCTTTCCAACCCTGTTGGGGATTGATCCCGAACATTCAATGATATTATGTGGCTTTATTAAGGGGATGGTACCGAGGTTTTGGATTTAATTGTGAGTTATTGAGATAAATGAGAGTTAGTCTGCTCGGTTATATATAATAGAAATTTATATATAAAAAATTTTTTGGTTTGATTGCGGTATGATCGGATCATACATCCTCGTTATGGAATATTTGATTCATATTTGATTGGATAGTATTGTCTGGATTTTGTCGATCCCTTGAACAGGAATTATTAAGGGATATTTAGTTCTTGGGTGTTACACGCATATAATTCAAATGTTATATTGTGTTGGGTGTTTCTATTTGTGGTCATTGTTTGTGGTATTAGTGTAGTTGAATGTCTTCTTGTATTATGGATTGAGAAACTTGCTCTGCCCCCTTTTTACCCCTTTGTCTTGCATCGCTAAAGGACCCTGAAACCGCTTGATGCTACTCAAGTTTTTCTTTCTTTGTTATGAGATGTGGTGTTGAATTGTTGTTCCTTTTTTGCAGTTATGGAAATTTGATGGCTGACATAATAATTAGATTTTGGATAGTATAATGTGGAGTGTTAGTCGATGGAAGGTTGGGTTAGAAGTTTGGAAAGTGTGGTTCAGCCTGTTACAATTTTGTGGTTATTTCAAGTGAAGTTTTCTGAATAAAGTTGAGTTATCGTTGGTCCGAACCATGCCGCATTCGGGGTTAATGTCTCCAGTTTTTCTCCTGGCTGGTATAGAGCAAGTGTAGGCCGTGTCCGTAGAGAAGTTACCCCCTCCCCCTTACTTATTAAGTTTAACAATTTGATAAAGCGATTTAATACTAATGTTTGCGTGCCCTCGGCGAGGTCTCCCTCTGCCTAGTTAATCGGGGCCGTCCGCCCTAGTATAGGGGAGTTGATTACCCATATGTCAAGGTTGGAGTTACCTTGTTGGGTTATATATGGGTGGTCGGTCCACGAGGTGGAGAGTTGTAGAGTAGGTATGTGCTTACATATCAAGGTCGGGAGCACCTTGTTCGGGCATGGATATGTGAGTGGCAGTAGGTGGTGGTCACCAGTGAGGGTGACGTTTGGGGCGGCCCCCTGGGATTGGCTTGGCGGAGGGGGTCGTGTGGGGGATGGTCGTTGTGGAGCTAAGGGTTGTTCAGTCCTGGAGGGAGGAATAGAAATTGTCCTGTAGGTATGAATTTGGGTCTCAGTTGTAGGTTTGGAGGACTTAGGAGGTCAGAACTCAGAGAAGGTGTACCCGATTCTTGTCTTTCTTCTTTTCTTTTTCTGTCTCTTGTCGCTGGGTGCTGGCCCTGGCCCGGTCAGCATGCAGTACCGCACACTCACACACAAACACACGCAGGCACACATGCACCCATACACTCCACTTCTTCCTTCCTCTTGTTTCGTTTTCTCTCTGAGCCTCTCTCCTCCTAAGAGCGGTAATATTCCTGAGATTCTCCGGGGCAGCACATTGAAGTGTCATGTTCATGAGGATGTTGTAGTCGCGGTCGTACATTCTAGGTGTTCTGCTTTCAGTTTGTTAAGGCTCATGAAAATGTTGTAGGTGGCTGTCGCACTTTCGGTCCCGTTTTGTGTCGGGTGGGGGAGTTGACCACTCACATGTCAAGGACCTTGTATCAGGTGAGATCTTTCTCCGAAGGGCAGGTGACATGTGTGATTCCTTGTTGTCCGTAGGGCAGGTGTGAGTGGTGGTAGTGAATGTCCCCAGGGAAGAAAAATTAGGTGAGGTTGATAGCAGTATAGGGAGTTGACCACTCACATGTCAAGGACCTTGTATCAGGTGATATCTTTGTCCGAAGGGCAGGTGACATGTGTGATTTCTTGTTGTCTGTAGGGCATGTGTGAGTGGTGGTAGTAATGTGTTATTGTTTATGGTGTTGATTGGCGCTTGGGATCTCGGGTTGTCAGAGTTTGAGTGACGGTATTGTGATGAGATTTCCCAAGGCAATCAAGAGTACTCTTAAGGAAGCAGTCATGTGGATAACAACCTTATTATTATTATTATTATTATTATTATTATGAACACATATTTTATGTATATATGTATATGTAAAAATATTTAACACAAAAGGAAAATAAAGAGCTGGTTTATAATTTTGAATATTATTATATACTCAGATGATATTAAGCTGTATTATATTGATGTGAGGAAATTCAATAAAAGCTGTTATTGTTAAGCAAGCGTTTTAATTGCAAGTCCTGTCACAATGGGCCCCAGCCAATTTTTGCTTCCTCTGGGACAAAGTGCCTAGTTATTAAATTTTTATGTAACGCCCGTAGGTGTTACATATGTTTGTCAAAGAAAACACTATAATGGTCTTACAGTTACGCCTGACAGCGTTAAACGTTGTGGATCTACTGAAATATCTATTAGTCCGATTCAAAGCCATGGTAAAACAATTTGAATACACTAGAGCAGTGGTTCCCTAACTTTTTAGTCCACGGACCCCTCAAAAAATTAAAAATTTCACGGACCCTGTCTGAGTTATGATATAAAACAAACAGTAAATATGATACAAACTCTTATATTTTAATGGAAATGTATTAAAATTAAAATTCTCTTAACTTGCAAAATTATAATATTAATAATATCATACATAGTTTAATGTGAACAATGAAGCTGTTTTTGAACAATTAGCTCTACAGTATAAATTTTAATGTCTGATATTAAGTCACTCTCGACATCAAGTTTATTTCTTAACTTTCCCAACCTCGGCTCTATTTTTCCAGCCACACGTGTCGAAATCGAGCTACCTAGGCGTAAAACAACGTTTTGCTTAGATACAGTGCTTATACACAAGATACAGTGCTTATAAGCAGGATACAATGCTTAAACATGAACTAAAACAGCGCGATCAGTTCTGCGTTGATGCGGCGCTCTAGGCAGTTCGGTTGACAGATCTACTACACGACATGATTTAAAGACATTATTAAAGCCATTAATTTGAAATTACTTTTACAATTAAAATTAATTTGAACAAAAAAAAATACTAGAATGTGCTACTAATTGTTTTAAGATTCTAAAATTTAGATTCTAGATTATAAAAAATCGAAGAAAATTACGGGTTTTTTCTTAAAAGTGATCGCGGACCCCACTTTGGGAACCACTGCTCTAGAGCGTTTCTTTGTTCGTTTCCTGTTTGTAGCTGATCATCACATTTTATTTTGAAACCAAATAAGATAAAAAATATTCGTGAAGACGACACGAGTTAACACTAGATAAGAGGTAACACTACCGTATGTTATGTAGTCCTTGTGTGTGTACAAGCGCGCGTCATTACATGAATGATTGTATGACAGGAGGACGTAGTGAATCAGATGGCAATGGAAATTTAAGACAAACTGGCCATGGGAAATAGGTGTTACTTTTCTTTGCTGGCTATCCTAAAGTCCAGAAACATTTCTAGAACCTCCAAGGTCCAGATTTATAAAACTATATTGCGGCCAGTAGTATTATATGCTTCAGAAGCCTGTACCATGACCTCAGCCCAAGAAGATATGATCAGAAAGAAGGTGGGAAAGAAAGATTCTGAGGAGGATATATGGAGGTGTACTAGATACTAAAATATGGCGAATTGTACGATCTATACAAGGACCGGACATCGTCACAGCAATAAAACAAGGCAGAATTAATTGACAAAGAAAACAAGGTCACGTACAAAGAATGACAGAGGAAAGAGCAAAAGAAAGAGGATGAAAGAGGAAAAAAATATTCGTTGGAGGACCAGAAGGAAGAAGAGCAAGAGGGAGGCCAAGAAGATAGGTGGAAGATGTAGATGAAGATATGAGAAAACTGGGGGTCAGAAGGTGCATAATAATAATAATAATAATAACATTACAAGAGTGATAGTGGTGGTGATAGTAGTAGTAGTAGTAGTAGTAGTAGTAGTAGTAGTAGTAGTAGTAGTAGTAGTAGTAGTAGTAGTAGCAGTAGTAGTAGTAGTAGTACCGTCACCTAATTTGGCCCCAGAACTTTATTCAGAAGCACAGATAACACAATTTATTTACAAGTATAAACTCTGTGATGTTGGATTGCATCTTGTGGTCTACCGTGATTCAGAACAGAATTCCTGCTTTATGTTTTGTCCTAAATATTATCCCTTTTTGTGTGATATCCCGCCCACGGTCATCCGATCTGCTGTAGAGCAGAATTATGCAGTGTATATTTGAAGATTTCTGGATTTCTGGTAGCAAACTGGCCAGTGTGCCTGTCAGTTATAAGGTTGTAATGTTCCACTCGCCTACTTTAAAATCATTGTCCCTATTTTGTACCCGTGTCTGTTTCCGAAAGACTCGTCCTGTTTGAGGCGTTGGTTCTGGTTTTGCAACTGTTTTCCTTTTCCGGAATGGGATCGTCGAGTCCAACCCCCAACCTGGAAGACAAGGAATTTTTATTTCGAATCGTTCTTCCTATAGAGACTTGCCTTCAACTTAGCTAACGATCGGTCTCTGGCCGGTCGCATTTGACTATCTAGTCCGGCCCATATGTACTGCTGTTGGTCCACTTGGGGTTTCTCTACTTCGTTCACACTAGACGCGCATCCTGCTCCTAGCGCATCAGGATCCTGGTTACCACAGGCCGCTTTGATAGTGTTCCCGTCTTTAGTTTGCTTAACTACCCACTCTGTCGAAAGTTTTTGTTATGCATGCGAAGTTTAGAATTTGAATATGAAATGTGAGGAACCGACTGTGAAAGAGTTCGAACGTTTTTGTTTGTCCGTGTGTGCATGCGAGTGTTAAATAGTTTAATAATTGAAATCCAGGTTAAGCTGGTCCGAAAGGCTCATATATACGAAATTATTTCTTGACGGTGCGTAGTTTTAAACATTTTAGGTCTTGAATACTGTAATATAAGTGATAATGTCTCAAGCTTAATGCTAATAAAGAGTAAAAGGGCTTTAATAATTTGAGGTCGCTTTATTACGCGCTAACCTAGGTTAACTAAATTTTCTGGCCGAAATCTGGGACATTATTATAGAACTAATTTTCTCCATTAAACATTTTTATTGGAACTATTTTCTTATTATTAAAACTATTGCTATTGAAATGAATCATCATCATGAAATTCATCATTATTGTATGGTATCCTGCTAGCAAAACTATTTAAAAACACAGACATTAAAGCAGCATACAAAACTAATAAAAATAATTTACAAAAACTAAATAACCTACACAACAAAAATAATACAACAACTAATGGTATATGTAAAATTAAATGCCAAGATTGCAATAAATGTTACATAGGACAAACAAAGAACAACTGGAAAAACGTTATTTTGAACATCTAAACGCATACAAAAAACCAGAAATATATAAATATAATTTGGCCACATATGCAATAACCAAAGGATATGAATTCTCAGACATAACCAACATGACACTAGTAAAACACATCCCACACAAAGGCACCATAATGAACATATATGAAAATTTACAAATATACAAATACAAAACACAATACAAACTAATACCTGAAGAAATACAATTCAATACAAAACATGACACAATTTTCAAAGCACTCAGGATCGAAAATACACAAAAAGCTAATGTATACAAGACACTCACACACAATATAACCAAACACCAACATGAAACCATAACAACATCCAACCAACACACAAGTACTCCACAAGATTTAGAATTAAGCAGACTGAGGATGGGAACAATAAGTTTTCCCGAAACATGTTCCACATAAGGGAAAAACATCTTGAGGTAAAGTAATTATAAATATTAAACATATTATATATGCATCAAGAAATAAACTGTAGCAAAAAGTGTTTGAATATTGTTACATGATATTTTTTCCCATCATCTTATTGTGTAATTCCTTAAGTAAAGATATTTACAAACTCTAGGAAAGTACCAGGAAACATAAAGTAGCTTAATATTCATGTTTAATATGGTAACCAAATCACTTGTACGAATTAATAAATTAATTACCTTAATTATCCGCCGTGTGATTTCCTATGCTTCGTCTATGACGCGTTTCGGAGCATATACTCCATCATCAGATATAAAAATTAAAACAGTCACTCATACGAGATCGTTAAAAATTTAAAACGTCAAAATATGCATATGAACCGTACGCGGATTTGGGTGCGCACCCGTTCAAGTTCATGCTGCTACTGAGCGGTTGCTACCTTATCGTATCCCCCGATATTCAATGAAAACACACGACGTTACTTAAAGCCCATCAATGCTAAAGCCCCGATATTCACAGGACTACCTAAAATTCATAAACAAAACATACCTATCAGACCGCTCGTGAACTTTACCACTGCTCCTGGCTTCAAAACTGCAAAAGCACTAGTTCGGTTGATAAAAGATAATTTACAATTACGTAATAATCATGGTATTAAGAACAACAATGATTTTATTAATGATATTAAATCTGTTGAACTGCAACCTAACCACAAATTGGCGTCGTTCGACATAACTAATTTATACACGAACATCCCAATCGTAGATACATTACAGATCTTGAGAAACAATTTATCTGACAATAGTTGCATGAACACACAGACAATAAATGAGTTAATTAATTTACTCGAGGTTATTTTGAAACAAAACTATTTCACTTTTAATGGTTCTTTTTACATTCAAAATGATGGCCTAGCAATGGGCTCACCCCTTTCCGGCCTACTGGCCGATATTTATTTAAATTATTATGAGAATACTCACTTGTTGAACAATAATATATATGCAAATAAAATAATATTTTATGCACGTTATGTAGACGATACGTTTTTAATCTTTGATGGTACTATAAGACAAATCGAATTATTTAAAAACTGTCTAAATAAAATAAATAGAAACATCCAGTTTACTCTTGAAACAGAGGTTGATAACAAGATAAACTTTCTAGATTTAACCATCACTCGACAGATGAATAAACTAAAGTTCAACATTTATAGGAAACCGACTACCACTGACACCACAATACACGCAGACTCTCATCATCCTCTTTCACATAAAATGGCAGCGTACAATAGTTTCATTCATAGATTATTAACGATTCCTTTGGATGATAATGACTTCCGTGATGAGCTAAATGTCATAAAATATATCGCGGTTGCCAATGGTTACAGTAGTTTAACCATTGACAAATTGTTGAGAAAACATGAAAAAAGAATGCTTAAACCCCGAATAAACAGCAACACGCAAAAAATTTTTATATCTACTAATTACACTAGCTTTATGCCTAAGGTTTTGTGTTCTATATTGAATAATAATAGTGTCACTATTTCATTCAGGACTAATAATAAGTTACTGCATATTCTCAAACCGAAAAAACACACGCCTCCAGAAGAAAAAACTGGCATATATAAGTTAACATGTAATGATTGCGAGTGCTTCTACATTGGACAAACTGGGAGAGGTTTCCTTAAACGATTTCGAGAACATTTACCCAAGAAAATAAGAAATATTGACAACATCAAATCAAATTACGCCCGACACCTGACTTCACACAATCATAATTACACAGATTTTAATTCCAATTTAATACCGTTACATGTGTGTAATAAGGGCCGTTTCATGAATGCCTTGGAGGAATTTGAAATTTACAGTGCATATGCAAACCCAATGAGTCGCGATATCGTGCTAAATGACCACCTGAACTTTGTATCCAACCGATTGTACGATACTGCCTTGAGTCTGCTTGCTGGGGATACGATAAGGTAGCAACCGCTCAGTAGCAGCATGAACTTGAACGGGTGCGCACCCAAATCCGCGTACGGTTCATATGCATATTTTGACGTTTTAAATTTTTAACGATCTCGTATGAGTGACTGTTTTAATTTTTATATCTGATGATGGAGTATATGCTCCGAAACGCGTCATAGACGAAGCATAGGAAATCACACGGCGGATAATTAAGGTAATTAATTTATAAAGTAGCTTGTTTACATAACTACAAAGTATAGGTTTTAAACTACTGACTAATACTAAATAATGTTCTAGTAATTATGTTTGAACTATTAAAGTTAATAAGACAAGGAGGACAATGTTTTATAAATACTTACCATGATACTACTTATCTCACTATGCGTGTGACAGTTGAGATTAATTCATAATTTCAATAAGAGTTGAGTTATGTTTATAAGGGAAGTGATTAATAAAAAATAATGTTTTATTTTTTATGTTTGAGATATTAAAGTTAGTAATTAAGGAGGACAATGTTTTGGGGATTACTTACCACGTGAATACCAGTTTTATTATGTTTGTAAAAACTGGAATGGATCCATAAGTTTAATCAGAATTGTCATACGTTTCATAATAGTTGTTAGTAGTTAATTGTTTGATGCTGATAAATAATATATGCTGTAATATTATTTAAGCAAATGTTAATGTTATTGGAAGGGTACAAGAATTATAATAATAGAGATCTTTGTGAAACTAGGTATATTAGGCCTAGATAGTTAAGGAATTTGGAAAAGAGTTTATGGTAAAACTAGAATAATTAATGTCATGTTGAACTATGTTATTACTGATGGTATCTAATAGTTTTAGTAAAATGAAGGGTATAAAAAAAGAACTAATTATAAATAATTTTGTACAAATAGATAAAAGTGTAAACTAGTAACTCTGGAAACATGGAAGAGAAAATAATCAAAAGTAATATCAAAACAATCAGTGTTCCATCAGAAATTCAAAGATAATAGTATCTTGAAGATCCGAGATCATATAAAAAAGTTATAACAATTTTAAGAAAATTGATGTCAGAAGTTTGTTTGTTTATTTGTTTATTTATAAGGCTCAGAGAGAACCATAGTAACTTAATATGATACAGTTTAAACCAATGAAAGCTAAGTTATAGGCCTTAGGAACAGACATGTTATAAAATTAATTGAGGGTTCCATTATTAGAACTGAACGAGAAGGTTGATATAACATATAAGAGACAAATCTAACATATTTAGAGTGTAATAACAGTGCAGATAATTAAAGTTAAATCATTATACAAGATTAAATGTTTAGAAGAAAGAAGTAAACCATTATGCGAAAGAAGGAAGCCGATTAACGTATGAAGAAACAAATTCAACGTATCCAGGAAGGGATTACCTTAATGGCCTAAGTTTACACTTTTCAAAGAAACTGTTTACACTTTTTGATTAAAACTATATTTGAACTTTCACTGGGAAAATAGTTAATGAACAGTCTTATTTTCATGGTAAAAAACTATTAATGTATGGTAATATAACCATTTAAAGTGAATTAAACATTGAAAATACGTAGTTCAACATAACCTAGACACTGAACATTGTAAAGCTAATAATAAACTCTTGTTAAGACACTCTGTATTTAATTTTAAGTCCATGTATTTTGGTACTTTTCCGAAGATCATTGTAGTTTATACCGTAGTCAAAAGGATCTAACGTAAAACCATTTTAGTTGTATATTATTTAGTAATTATTAAAACGTAAACATGGTTTGCCCTGAGAAGTAGGAGTAACTGCTGCCATTCTGAGCAAATTTAAAGAACAGCCGGCAAGACTTTGTTAACAATGATATTTTTATTTTAAAAACATTTAATAAGGAGAATAAAGGATTTGAGTTAAATAACACCAGATAAAAGCTTTTCTTTTCTTTACTTAGTGGATAATTTTATGTATATGATATTATGTACAACATATAATCGAATGTTAATTTTTGTTATCAACTGGCATAGGTTGGTAACACTCCCGACAGGAAAAGTATGGCACTAGATTTGAATCTGCCTTACTGAGAATTAGTATTCATAATATTATATTAAATAAAAGATATTAAGAAAGATAAAAATTAGAAGGAAAAAGAAACCCTTATGCTATATGCAATATTACTTATCAATTTACCAATACATTTTATTTGCAACATCCGATTGCAAATTGGCGCTCAACCAACATTACCCTGACAACATACTCATCCTTAAAACAACAAAAATTAACCCGTAATAATAATAAAGAGAGTTGTTACAAATTTGGCGATCCCAAAGAGAGGCTTAAGATTTAACGGGAGATTATTACACGTGTTGTAACAATATACATATTACACACTTTTTGCCACAGTCTATTTCTTGATCCACATATAATTTATTTAATACTTATAAATTCTTTACCTCAAGATGTTTTATTCCCTTATAACAACAACCAACCAAAACACAAATACTCCACATGATATAAAATCAGGAAGGCTGTGGGTGGGAACAATACGCTTCCCGAAACATTTACCAAATAAGGTAATAAAACATCTTGAGGTAAAGAATTTATAAATATTAAATAAATTATATATATATATATATCTGGTAATATTTTCAAAATTACTAATTTAATGAAATGATAAATCTACCGTTCAAAATAAATACAGGTGTAAGGGCGGTGGTTTATCCCCAATTCTTTTCAACGGTGTACTGAAGAAAGTAGTGAGAATTTGGAATGAAAAATTAAAGGAATGCAAAATATCACCAATCATGTTGGAAAGAAGGAACAAACATATTGAAATAAACTGTCTGGTATTCGCAGATGACTTTTCTATAGTTTCTGAACATCTGGCATCTCTCGTAACACAAGTTAACTTTTTAGAGGACATAGCCAGTAGAACAGGCTCAAGAATTTCTGCAGAAAAAACAAATTTTCCACGAACATTAAAAATGCGCCAAAATTCCTGCTAACGGATATTGGTCGAATAGAGAAGGTTAGAAAATTTAAGCATCTAGAGGAAATAATTCAAGAGAACGTTTAGAAAAATCTGCTATAGAATAAAGGATTCATAAAATGGAAAGAGCATATGGTATAACTGAAGATATTTACAATAAAAAATGCATATTGTTACGACATCACAGAACAATCTACGTGTTTGTCGAATGTGCCAGAAGAATCTCGATGTTAACGCGTGTGGGCGTACGTGCTTGTAGACGAATTTTCCAGACGGTACGAGAATTCACGCGGCCGCTCTCACTGTGTCACGGCAGTCTCACTCGTTCTCGCATTAAAAGGACCCGTGGCAGATTACTACAGAAAGTGGCACCTAACAGTCAGAACATCTAAGCCGAGTTGATAAAAGTTCTAGAATTACGCTACGGTGATAAACATTTGCGAGAGGTGTACTACGCTCAGTTGAGAACAAGACGACAACGTTCCGGGGAGAGTCTTCAAGAGTTTGAAGCAAGTATCGACAGATTGATTAGATTGGCCTATCCTGAAGCACCAGAAGACTTCCGAATAAGGGTTGCGGTGCAGACATTTATTGATGGCATCGGAGATTTTGAACTTCAGCAAGTGTTACGAATGGCAAGACACCGAAATAGCTCAGAAGCTCTTGCTCCCGCCCTAGAGTTTGAAGCTGCCAAGTCAGCGTTCCGCTACGTTAATGGGTTTGTGCCATCACGTTGCAGTCAGAAGATACCTGTATCACATTGCTGTTACGATGGGTGCAGAAAAATAACGTTGTCGGACAAACAATTCAAAAGTTCAAGAGAGTCGCAACGATTTGAAAAAGACAGAAGACCGAAATGTTACAACTGTGGAAAACGTGATCATTTACAGGTAGACTGTTGGGAGGAGAAGATAGCGAGAGAAGAGAGTGATCATACCAATTGAAGAAGTAAAGCCCCAGAACAGCACACAGTTTCCACGCTACATAAGACCAGTGGAAACTTGATTGTTAATGGATTTGCGGAAGGTAAACCAACATCATTTACAGTTGACACGGGCGCAACAGTGTCCATTGTGCAGATATTATCGATGAAGTGACTCTTGGCACGGAGATTATGAATGCCTACGGATTCGTTGTGGACTTAAGAGAAAATGTCCTGAAGGTTGGCCAAGAGAAGATAAAGCTCTGCATGGCTAAAATGACAGGGTCTACCAACCATTCGATTAAGCGAGTGGCATTAGTCGAAGAAAAAGTCAACAGGTCTGGTCAAGAGGAACCCTCCCTACTGCAAGCGGAAATGGAGTGTGGCTGAAGATGAGGTTACGCAAGAGGTTGTTGACGAGAACCAAACAAACTTGGATCAGCCAGTGGTGTTTAGGTCATCAGTACATGACGCAACGGAAGTGATTCCAGCAAAACTAGTGGTTGAGCGGAAGACTCGCATTCCTGGGAACGTGATGTTCGGATCACACGAGACTGAATTCGAAGAACCGGAGAACTATCTTTCGCAAGGACGTCCACCTAGATCGCCTGGTTGAGTATTACTTCAGAGACGGTTTGCCAGTTCGGGACGAACAGGCTTAAGGAGGGGGAAGTGTTACGACATCACAGAACAATCTACGTGTTTGTCGAATGTGCCAGAAGAATCTCGATGTAACGCGTGTGGCGTACGTGCTTGTCGACGCATTTTCCAGACGGTGCAAGAATTCACGCGGCCGCTCTCACTGTGTCACGGCCGCAAGCAATTACGTCGTAGTTTAAAGATAATACGTAGTATGTGGACTCGTCTAGAATTTCGGAGGTTATAAATAGCAGTACTCAACGATGTTAAGTTTCAGTATAGTGGCGATATATTTACAGAGCGGTTCGAGTTATTGTCGCGCGATTACAAGCGATATTACTGTGTACGTTCATTGGTTATTAGTTAAGTGTTGTGTTTATAATCGGACGGTATATTGTAATACAATTGTATTTTAATATTAGTTGACATTTATTTGCGTGTGAACAATTTTTATTTGATTTGCTGTAGGAGACTGTGTTGTTAATTACGAACTGTTTAACTGTAAAAATTAAAGCTGGTGATAGTGACTTAATTGGTGTCTTGTACTTATTTTGTTTTCCACTGTACCTACGACGATCAAGTAGGCCGTCGTAACTATATCTAAAAATGCGAAATAAGGCATTACAGTACAGTAGTGAGGCCAGAATGCCTATATGCAAGTGAATGTCTAGTATTCAATTATAATTTAGACAAACTAGAAATATTGGAAAGACGAATTCTTAGGAAAATATTAGGCCCACGAAAAACTTCAGAAGGTTGGAAATTAAGAAGTAGGCTAATGATGAAATATATCAAAGTATAGAAAATATAACAGAAACAATGAGAAAAAGAAGACTAGTATTTTTTGGAAATTTGTATAGAATGGACGACAATAGGTTAACAAAACAGAGATTCAGATATCTGTGGGGAAAAAGTCAACATTAAGTTGGATTAAAGAAGTCAAAAAGGATTTAGAAAAAGATAATATAAATCCAGAAGAACAATTGAAAGAGACGTTTTTCGGGCAAAAGTATTAAAAATGGAAATAGTCCAGGGTAAGAGAGAGAAAAACACAGGTTCAAAGTGGACTGAAGACAGGAAGAAGAGACATAGTGAAAAGATGAAAGAATATTAGAATAAAGAATTGAAATTTCATGTGGTCCTCAGATGGCCGATACAAATAGAAAAAAAGATAAATATTTATATATTATATTTTAAAATTATTTATATAACATACTTATAGGTATACACATATAAAACATTAAATTTAGCCTTCATATAAACAGCTGTTTCGAACAATTGATTTAAAAATTTTAATTTATTAACTTATATGTGACAATGATAGCTGAATGCTATTGAAACTCTGTAATTTACAAAATAATAAAAATATATTCTTGTAAAAAGTTTTATTAATAATAATAATATTATATATACACAATGTATTTTAATAATCTGTTGTGATAAGTTTACGTATTGAGAGGCACTGTAAATTTATTATGGAAATGTGTAACCGTTTACTTAGGAACGGCAAGTGCATACGTGGACATCTGGGCGTGTCAGTAGTTGCAGTACAAATTGTATACAGTGAACTAACTAAAGGCGGTGATTATCATTATTGAAGTCGCGTTCAAGGTGACAATCTACGTCTCTAAATATGTACGTGACAGCCTCGATCCGAATGAAGTAATTATTTCTCACGTAACAAGTATACAGATACGAGGTTTGATCAAAAAGTTCATGTAAGTTGTTGTCTTTTTTTATTGTAAATTATTATAAATAAATCACCTTATATCCGTCGTGTGACTTCGTTACGTCGATTAAAATGAGGCGTTTCGGAACATCTGTTCCATCATCAGATAAAATCGCTCTATTGAGGTCGTTAAACGTTAAAAACACATGTTACACATAATTGTCCACTATGTAATTCACTTGCTTCCTAAATGGTGCGCACCACGACGAAGCCGATCGGACACTGAACTATTATCTGAGTGATTACGCCTAAGCAGGTTCAAAGCTGTATCGTATAGCGGGTTGGATTTAAAATTTAAGTGGTCATTCAATATGAAGTCTCGGCTGTTTATGTTATTATATGCTTTGTATATTTCGAACTCTTCTATTGCGTCCATGTAACGGCCTTTGTTGCACACATGTAGGGGTATTAAATTAGATTTAAAATCAGTATAATTATGATTGTGTAAGATTAAGTGGCGGGCAAAGTTGGACTTGATATTATTTAACAAAGTGAGATTATTTAGGTGACGTTTTGGTGTGTGCTCTTTAAATCGTTTGAGGAAACCTCTCCCCGTTATTTAATATGCATTTTAAATTTTTTTATTGTCTTCATTCTTATATATTTATGTTGTTTCCTTCAAAATAATCCCCGTCAGCAGGGGCGGATTATCCATAACGCTAGGGTATGCTGCAGCACCGGGAACCAGGGCCTCAGCTGTCAGAGGGGGCACTAGCTCAACTGATTAATTTGAGAGCCAAAGCTTATGATCACATTACGTAAATGTTTGTTTTTTACGCAATTATTAACCAGGAGAGTGTCGAGTTGGAAAATCAAGCGAATGATTTTATAGACTTTTACCTGATCAATTTGAATTGAAGCAATCTTCTAATAGAATTGAACCACTTTATGCTACAAATAAAATTGCAAGAAAGAGGATTTTCTTCAAGTCGTTCGAATGAAGATGATATATTCCATGATACTACAGTTTGTCCGCTCAATTACTGGATTATTGATTGTAAAATGATTGATGTATTTCCGAATATATACATTGATTATCGTCTGCTTTTGACGATTCCACTAGCTAACTGCGAATCTGAAAGATCATTTTCTGTATTAAAACGCATTAAAGATACGTTGAGTTCAACTATGGGAGACGAGTAATTATCTTCATTAGCAAGGCTGAATATTGAAAGCGAGATACTTGAATCGCTCGATTTAGAAGAAATTATACAAGACTTCGTTAAGGCAAAATCAAGAAAAAATTGGATCAATTAGTATTTTCTAAGCTTAAGTACTACTATGCACATTGTAATCACTATTTAGTTAAATATTTGTTGTAATATGAGAGTTTAATAAAATAATTGTTAACTTTCGAAATTGTGTAGTCCATTTATCAGTGTAAATAATGGTTGAAAGTTGATATTTGAATCGGGGGGGGGCACCAGTCTGATGAGAGCATAGGGCATCATGCTGTTCTAATCCGCCCCTGTCCATCAGATAAAACACACTTATATTAACGTCGTTTTCAGTCTTCAAAACTTTTCTGGAATGCGCTTTGTGGTATGGCCTTGAACCTTGAACTTGCTTAGCGATTTTTCTTTTGTGTCGTCAACGGTCAGGAAGAACTGTCATTTCATAACTTCTATAGTCGTAGGAAGAGGAGAAGGTCGCACGGGGTCATATCTGGAGAACATGGCGTTTACGGTATCATTATAGTGTTATGTTTAGGTAAACAGTCTTGAACAAGCAATCATTTGTGAGCTGCTGCATATCATGATACGATTTCCATGAATTATCCCTCCATAAATAATCAGAAGATGGTAAATGAAGATTCTGAGGAAGATATATTATGGAGTGTACTAGATACTGGAATGTGGCGCATGAGGACAAACGCCGAATTGTACGATCTATACAAGGAGCCGGACATCGTCACAGCAATAAAACAAGGGAGAATTAGGTGGGCAGGTCACGTACAAAGAATTACAGAGGAAAGAGCAGTGAAAAAAGTATTCATTGGAGGACCAGGAGGAGAAAGAGCAAGATGGTGGCCAAGAAGAAGATGGGTGGACGATATAGATGAAGATATGAGAAGGGGCCAGGGCTCTTCATGAGCTGTAGCGCCGTGGAGTAGTAGTAGTAGTAGTAGTAGTAGTAGTAGTAGTAGTAGTAGTAGTAGTAGTAGTAGTAGATCTCTCTGTAAATCTGGATATTTTTTATCAGTACCATCACATGAGTGAAGTAAAATGCCCGAACAATATACTCCTTATTGACTGTTACAATCAGTAATACAAATTCATGAAATTCGATATGAAAATCTTCATCTACTATCACAATCTTCAATGTACTCAAGTGTTTTGAAGTTTTGAAGCTTCTGATCTGGACTATCTGTAAACCGCGCACTAGATTCATCAAAAGCCCCTTAAAAATTGTATCCTTCTTAGATCAGTTTATTCATTTTGTATCTTATCCTTTTCAATTTTACGTTGTAGAATGTTGAAAAAACTGCCAAATACACCAGAACATAACTTCATGAAATCTAAAATTGTTAATTCAGTGTGGCTAAAAACCAGTGGCGTGGTGTGGGTAGGCCTACATAACACCTGTTGCCGGTTGTGATAGGTCTAAAACTTAACCTAAAAATTAATTCTAATTTTTTCTTGTACCAAGTGTTCTTTTTAGAGCATTTTCTATCATTCGCTGGGAAAAGAAGAGGGTCCCGGTTCAACTCATTATACTCACCAGAATAAATCGGGACACAAATAATCGAATTAAAAATAATAAAGACAAACAGAGAAAATGACTAAACGAACAAAACACAAATAGGTACGTAGTAACTAATGCACGTTGGTTCCAAAAACGAACATAGCTGCTAACTGAGCGTTTTGCCGGTTTATACAGTGGCAACACATCGGGTGGACGAATGTGCCCCCCTCCACAGTCAGTAGAGTGACAACTACTACGAGGTCAATGACCGTACAAAGTAAAGCATTGCCGACGTCCGAGCCGGCAACACAAGACAGTGCGTGTGCCCAGCAGTACTAAAGCAATGGTATGCTTTTATTCAAGTTTCCCTACTAATATTGTTCGCATTCCAATTATTCAATAACCAAAATATTCATTCTATGATCTAATTAATATTATTTTCTCTTATTTCCAGTACTCTTGCCTCCGGCAACAGCGGTTACATGGACGCCACGCTACTGCTAAAAACGTACACATATGTTACAGACAGGTGTGACGAAGATTCTGAATCGGATCAATTAGTGCGAGAAATCCGAAAATTTCATTTTTGATCAAATAACCAGTTGAAACAAATCTATTAACTGTACAAAAACAAAATTCAAAAACAGGTAATTAAAATTAGGAGACGAGATAGAGTAGTAATTGGTGCACGTGGTTAACAAACGGAGGGCCGTGAGTTCAAAATCTCCTCAGTCGTTTTGTTCACGCTTTCTGGATCGTTTTACACAACATCCATAATACTTTGGGCTCATCGATTTATTATCATTAATTTCTGGATTTATTGTTTAGGTGAATTAAAAGCGGTTTGCACTTAGTTCTCAGCTTTCTTTTTTTTTAAATATTGACCTACACTCAGTTTAAGCATCTTTAAGATATAAAAGGGTAACTTCAACTTAACAGTCAATAAATTGTAAAAAAAATATAAACTTTAAAATTATTTTTAAACATAACATCAAATATTATATATTTATTAAATGCTAGTTCTTGTTTGTAACAGTGACGACAGACAACACACTTGTACGTCGGTCGTTTATATAAGGTAAATTTTAAGATTTGCATGGCAAAAGAAAAATAAAATTCATTCCACAAATTAAAACACATCTTCCCCGCGCGCGCTAACACACACACACACAGAGTCCCTTCGTCTGTCTGTCTATCTCCTCCTCCTCTCTCACCGATATACTCACATCATCTAGTCATAGTCTCATAATACACAGACAATGTTGTTTAAGATAATTGTTCTGAATAATTAATTATCATCAAGAAGAAATAATGAACGGCTTAAAAAAATTGACATTTTTAGACTTTGTTGTAAGAATTTTATACCTTTCATTTTGCATTTTGTCTTTCTTTTTAATACCCGTGTTAGCCGATAACAATTAGTTAAGAATAAATACCGCTTTACAATTCGTCATTTCCTACCGTTTTTAATTTTGTTTCTCAAAATTTGTTTTTAACATCTTGTGCCTAATTTAAAATTTACATCTACTGATTGGTTTCCTTTCATCGCTTAAACTGCGTATGCGCTTATGTTGGAAAATTCTTTGCTCTTTTGTTTCGTTATAATATCCTCGGTTATTATCTAGTTTGTTGCTTTGCCTTAAATGTTCACTACGTAGTTCTAGATTTAGTGACGACTGAAGTTAATAGTAAATTCAATGAAAACTCTATGCGGCCGTATCTTTACTCGAGAGAGATGTTACAGTTAGCCATATTTATGTATGCATTAAATCAACTTTCACACCGTCCATGTTATCTGCTTATGAACATCTGCCTATGTCTCTTTTCCTTTTTATCTTCTTTTCCCTCCTCCCTCCCTAACGGACACGCCCCCCACACACAGTCTGACATCTCTTCCTATCTTTCTCCTCTTTTTTTTAATCTGCAGAAGAAGGCTAACGTATCTTCCTCAATTGTGGGGATATGACCACGTTATCATCATAGGGAAAATTAATGACTTATTCTTTACCGCTATCATGGATTCCATCTGTTCATTAGTTCAAGAGACTAGTTCGGGCAATTTATTTTTATGAATTTCGCTTATATATTACAGACGGTGAAAGATAAATGTACTCGTCCAGCATACTTCTACAAGTACCCGTCACTCGTATACGGGCGAACTCCTTCAAATGCTTTAATCTATAACCGATATACTTCGTTTAAGCAAAAGGTTCTTTATCAGCTTTAGTAAAACACAATATTACAGACGTACCATATTTATTCAAACTTATGACGAATTGAATCGAATTGAATTATCTTTTATTAAATCTTGTAAAACAGCGGGAATGTTTTGTATTTGTTTTTTACCAGTCTCAAATTTACAGATTAGGGTTTAATAAGACATAACAAATCATGTATATTATCTTTGGAGCTGATTGTGAATGTACCATATGAGATGATTATTATTGGGCGGAGCCTGATGAGCGTAGTGAAATCAGGCATAGCCCTCTATCCATGACTCGGTGCACAACTTAGACCGCGAACTCCTCCGAAACTACTCAACCGAATGTTATAAAATTTTGGATACATATCCGGACTGTATTGTAGAAAGCACACATTTAATTTTTATTTCTCTAAATTATTTAGTTCAAAAGATATTACGATTTTTTTAAATCTTAGCTTAAAAGTGTGAGAGGAAGAGAGGTAGAGATATCGTTGCCCAGCTACGGCGCTCTGTCTCACTCGCACTAACGGGGCGCTAGACGACTCACCAGTCACCGGCCGATTTTGGCGCTCGCGTGCCGGTGCGTGTGCGTTGAGGATTCCGCCGCCCGCGCTTTCTGTCGCCCGATAAGATAAGATTTTGCTGTATCACAAATGCCGGTGCGTGTGCGTGTGCGGCTCCCACCGCCCGCGATCGCTGTCGTTCAATAAGATAGGATTTTGCTGTATACACTTTGTATTCTTAAACGATAAATACAATTTAGTGGTTAAGTCTAAACTTATTTTTGCTAAACTTGTGTTGCTACCACTAATACTCACTTACACTTCCATGTACGCTTTCAAGCCTCTCGGCTCATCTTCAGATGGAAACAACACTGAAGATGTTTCCATCTGAAGATGACCCGAGAGGCTTGAAAGCGCTCATGGAAGTGTAAGTAAGTATTAGTGGTAGCAACACACTTTGTGTTCGTGTCTCACACGTGTTTAATTCAAACAGTAGTAGAGCATTGTTCTATGGTGTAGCCAGATGTACGGATTGAACTTAAGTGTTGAACAAGTGTCAATTTTTAGACGAGAATCTATGTAGTCGCTGATGCAACTGCAACTTTCCATTACAAATATAATTAATTCACTACCGACTCGGAACACAAGGTTTTTTATAGGTAAAAACGATAGGCTATAAGGTAAAACTTTTACGTTTTTACCTACATAAAACTTTGTGTTCCGAGTCAGTAGTGAATTAATTGTATTTAGTTAAGTAACGGACACGTCATTGACAACGAAATCCAAGAACTTTCCATTACATATTGCAACGAATCACAGTTCAGGTAAATTTTAATCCAAATTCTATTAAAATTATTATTCTTATACTTCTTATTCAGTTTTGTACGCTACTTTTTATTTAAGTACATTTTTCTGTTATACGGATGTTATATACATTCTTATTCATCAATTTATATATACGTATTATTTATAGTATTAATCGACGGAGAAGAGGTCCAAATATTGGTCGTTTAACTACAAATCAAAGGCGGACGAGACAGCGAAAAAAGGTTGCTGCAGGAACTGTTGAAGGCCCTGCAGAACATAACATGAATCATGTGTTATATGATCAAAACAACACAGGATATAGAAATCTTCAGAATGAATTTGAAGACAATTTACGCTCTCTAGAATTCAATCGAGTCTTTTATATAAACAGTTCAAAAAAGTTTTTTTTAACGGAGATTATGAGACAACAAGGTGATGACCAAAAAATTTCAGAGATACTTTAAATAGAATCGCAAGTGGAACAATCACTGAACAAGATTATCAGCTCTTATCTAAAAGATTTTATGTAAACAATATCGGGGACAATTTCAAAGATACTGTCTGTATAATGTCGAAAAATGCTGAATTCGAACGCTTTAATTATGAAAAAATAGAAAGCAATAAACAACCCGTGGCTCTAATCAATGCAATCCATAATTGCCCAGAAGCCTCTCTAGCAAAATCTGACGATGCTCAGGGATTATTTGCCCAATTACGTTTATGTAAAGGTGCTTGAGTTATCCTTAGAAGAAATCTTTGGGTCACAAAAGGACTAGCCAACGGTTCAGTTGGGACAGTAGCTGATATTATTTATGACCCGGCAGTTGAATGCAAAAATTATAACAATCACATGCCAATATGTATACTTGTATCTTTCGAAAAATATACAGGATCAGTTCTGTACGAGAATTCAGTACCCATTGTACCAGTAGTGGCATCATTAAAGAAAAATAAAACTTCTTGCACTAGCAAACAATTTTCTTTAATGTTAGGATATGCTGTTAGTATACATAGGTCGCAAGGGATAACACTAGATAAGGCAATTGTTAATTTAGGAGACAATGAATTTCAGTTTGGATTAACGTATCAATATACGTCAAGAGTGAAAACATTAAAAAGATTATTCTTAAATCCGGCGTTTAATTTTGATAGACTGATAAAAATTAATAGAAGTCCATCAATGGTTGATCGTAGAGATTAGTTGCAAAGGTTGTGGAATATGTCTAATGACAATTAATGTATATTGTACTATAATGTAGTGTATTCAATAAAATGTGTGTATCATACAAGTGTATATATTTTGTTGATTGTAAGAATATTGATAAATAGATTATTACGAATCTATTTATCTAACGGATCAAAGACGGTCGATTGTAAAAATATTGATAAATAAATTATTACGAATATCAAATGCTCCGCCCATTTGTGTCAGTGACACTACTAGTTTATATTTATTTGTAAGTATTATTTTGTACATAAGGAAACTTCTGTATTATTTTGTCCAGTATCTTTATTAAGGTTGCAATAGTGTCTTTCACATTCACTCTGTAGGTGATATAACTCTGACTCCATTAAAGTACAAAACTGTTAGACATTTCCTTTGGCTGGTAGAGTAGGCCTACTCTAGACAAACTAAAATAGCGATTGTGGGAATGTACACTGAGTAGGACTACAGTGTGGGATATAAGTATACTAAAAAGTTAAGTATTTTGCTGCTTAGCATAATAAACTTATAGTTAAAGTAAATAATAACTGGGGTGTTATTAAATAATTAAGTTACGTTATGTTATTAAATAAATAAGTTAAATCAATAATAACATTTTACTGCGACGAAAAGCGGGAGAATTATCGAAGGTAAATGAACTGGGGCTTTTTCTTTTAGAGATTTACAGCGCATTTGACTACAGCTTTACAAGAGATTTAACATAAGTAATAGATGTCTTAGGCTATCACGGCAGGTATCTACACTGTTAAAGACGTTGTTCCTTGCCGAGCTATCAGGCCGTGGTCTAATGCTGTTTACAGCAACAGACGTTGTTAAACTTTCAATCGTGCAACATTGAAGATGGCCTCCAATTGTGGGGTCGAAGCGTGTGTTGTTATAAACAGCATTAGACCACGGCCTAATAGCCCGGCAAGGAACAACGACTTTAACAGATTTAACATAAAATTTATAAGATCTTCAGTCTGCACTTGGACTTTTAAGATCCGTCATAGGTTTTGTTATTTATTTAACCCGTAATCTAGTAGAATTTCTCCCGTTACGTTACCGATACTTGCCGTTTTGTTATTATTTAATTTCATAAACGTCTCGTCCACCTCATTTCTCAACGACAGTGGTTTCTTCTGTATGCTGTTATTACGTGTGTCCCGAATCTTTTTTCTCTTGACAATTCTCACTTTACCTTTCAACATATTCTCTTCGTCTTTTGCCATCGTTCCATTTAGTCTTCAACTTCTCACATCTTGCGACAGATGTAAAAGAGTCCGAATATTTATTTCACGTTTCAAAAATGTTTTTTTATTATTTAGAGAAATTTATGCTTGTGCTTACAGTTTTCTGTACACGTGAAATTCTATTAATTCAATTAATGAGTTTAGGGTGTCACGAAATTTTATTAGGATTGATTTGGATTACTTTGAGCCTACAAAGGAAAGAATGAAATATAAAAACTGTGCTGACTACGCTCTTTGTTATTCATGAATTACGTAAATGAATATTACGTTTCGGACTCTGAAAACAGATTGCAGATGGGTATACATTTGTTAAATTGAATCTGCAAAGACTCTGGATTGCAGATATCCACAATTAAAACCAAGGTGATAGCTTTTTTGTGGAACTGATCCCGTACGGGAAAAAATTGTTATAGATGGTACTGTCCTGGAAGAAGTTAGCAGTTTTGAATACCTGGGGTACAGTGTATCTTATAGTGCAAGCAACGACGTGGTGCATAAGTTGCATCAGTTCAACCTTATGTGGGGGACCATCAGGTAAACGAACACGCCTAAAATTCTACAAGGTGATGGCTCTTCCCACATTTCTCTATGGGTCTGAGAATTGGACTTTAACGAAAGGCCAGGCCAGTCGCATCCAAGCGGCTGAAATGAGATTTCTCAGGCACGTGGCAGGGTATACTCTCCACGATCATGGAAGACACACAGATATACGGCAGGAACAGAATATTATGAGTATACTCGACAGGATCGCCCAGTATCGCCTGAATTGGTGGGAACATCTTTGCCGAATGGATGACTGCCGCACCCCAAACAACTGTGGAACTATAAGCCGAGGGACAGAGAAGTGTGGGAGGTCCGAGGAAACGCTGGAGTGACCAGCTGTAATATTTGCCTAATTGAGACCGGAACAAACCTTTCTTGGTTTAAACCTTGAGGATGATGATGATGATGAATATTACTTTTTATTTGGTAATAGTCGAACTTTATCTGTATAAATTAGGAGTAATTTATTCAGGATTTCCGTAGTATTTTAGGAAAACTTGGTAGGTCTCCGGGAAATAAAAATGTATGATAATTACAGTACACTACCATACACTGTACTTCACAACGTTTTCTTTACATGATTTCGACATTCTATAAGATGCTATATCTCTGCAATGAGTAAACTTTCCTTGTACCTAATTGCTAGATCTTTTTCTGACGCTACTTCTTAGTTTATGAACTGGCTGCAACTTCCAGTTTGTTCAAAGTATATTTTCTACCTTCTCCGATCTTAGTGGTTTCACTGTTTACCTATTATTTAAATTGTTGATTCTCGAAAAGACATAACTCAATCCCTTTTCTCTTACCCATTTATAGACTTTTTAAGCATTACGCGAAGATATCAACCCGCCATCTGGGGATATGCTGACCTATACACTCTTTTTGAGGCGTTTTGTTTTTCCAGCTAGATTTCTAGTTAATATTGATCAAGTGGCTGTGACGTATCAACGAAGAAATAATATTTTACGCGGTAACAAAGGCATCGGCAAGCATGAGAACGCTGATGGAATAGTATGAGTAGATTCTACTGACAATCACAATGCGTAATCAAATCTCCGGTTTTCGTGGTGTAAAATTGCTGCTATCGTATTGGTATAAAAGGCACGCGTTGGTGAAAATAGAGCGGCTGGGATTACAAACCACTATGATATCGATTAAACTGAACAAAGCTTTAAACGTTAATACAAAGTTTATCTATGCTTTTAAAGGACTATTATCAATTGTTTACGAAGTATCTGATCGTGAACTCCGTACTATCGTTTTATTTATTTTACAGTTTTTATAGTTTTTTGTTGAGTAAAATATTACTGAATTTTGTTTAAAGCGTTACTCTAATGTTAATTTTTTGTAAAAATTGTGTATTTCTAGTGCACGTGAAGGCGAATATACGCGGTGCGCCATCTACCAGCGAGCTGTTGTATCATTCTTACGTATCGCTAACATAAAATGAAGAAACTGTACGTTTGAAATGTTATTAAATCACTTTTAGTAATTACTATTAAAAATTAAAGTTGACGTTAAAATGGGAATAAGGATTTGAATGAAATTGTATCTCCAAACGTACGTTATATGATTAAATTTGAACTTACTTTTAATTTCTCTTTCTGTAAACAATCTATTATTACGGCTTACATAGTTGATTAATTTATGGCGTATATTGTTTGTGTCTGTGCTAGGAGTTCATAAAGATTAAGGTACGTAGTATGCCGTAATTTCAGTTTTATATATATTAATACGATATTTTTTCCCATTATATATTTTTATTTTAAATAGAATATGTTACAAAATGCAAGTAGGCTTATTTACATACATTTTGCCTATGTACACAATTCGTTGAACTGTTTACTATCAGTAACATCCCTATTAAAACAAAATTAAATTTGATGTTCATTCATGCAGTTACTGTGTATTGTTTTTGATTAATTATCATAATTGGGCTATTTACGCACTTTGTATAAAAAATCTTAACATTGAACATCGTGAGTTATCATATATTTATCCAGATTTTTACAGTAATTATGATATTTAAAATAATTTGTACCTATATTAATAAAGTGTATAACTTTTACATAAATTTTATTAAAAATTGGAATTTATAAATTATGTATAATTTTCCAAAAATGTATTTTTCATCGTCGAATAAACCTTTAATTAATTTCGCATGATTTAAATTAATAAAAAGTAAGTAAATTATTTACTGAATGAGTAGTTAAATTTGATGTGTAAATATTAGTTTTGATGTAGGTATTTTTGTTCCTAGATATCTTGTCCTTTTCTTTTTGTAAAATGTAAAATTTGGAACAATCATGACATTGAATTATATGTACAAATTTATACTTTTGGATTACGTTTAGTACTATTGAAAATTCTACTAATATTATTGTGTGTTTTTAAATTAGTTTTTTCGAATATTTTAACTTGTTTGCTATTTATGGTTTTACAATAAGTAAAAGTTTTAGATTTGCTTATTTGTGCATTATTTGTATTAAATTTTAACTTTACATTTAAAATGGTTTATTCTATTGTACTTTCTAGTTAATTGGTGGTTTGATATTGTATTAATTTACGTTAACTGTTGTGGAATTATTTTTTATACTTTAATTCTTTCGCATTCATTGTTTCGGTTTTTTAGGGAATAAAATAATGTCATTTTTGAGTAAGATAATTTGAATAATAAATAATAAATCATAAATCATAAATCACAAATCACGAATCACAAACCATAAATCATAAATAATAAATTAGTTTAAATGTGCTTTGTTCACATTTTATACTTAAACCGTGTTTTATTGTTAACACTGGTTATATATTAAATGCATTAATGATTTCATATTATATCGTAAATTGTAAGTTATTATGCAAATTGTTATTTTCCTGGAATGCAGTATTAATATTTAAGCTTTTGTTTTGGCATATAAATAGTATCGTCTAATACCTATAGTTTTGTTTATTGTTTAATGATATTTGCAATTTTATTATGAAACTCTTGTATAATTCAGAAATACAGTGGCGGGTGTAGGGGGTACCAATTGTAAGACTATTTTTTCTCGAAAATATTTTTATTAAAAATATAATTACTACAAATGTGTTTACTTTATTACATATTTTTCAAATGTTTGTTAATTGTTTAATCAGTAATTTTCCAACATATTTTTTTCTTTAATATTTGGAAAGATAACATTTTTTGAATTAGCAGAAGTATTAAGTTTTCCTAAGTCAGTGATTGCTAGAAAACTCAAAATAAATGTGGCAATTGAACGCCCAAGTTATGTATGAATCGTTACCTCGCAAAGGCATAGGGGAAGTTCGTGTGGTATCGGACAGGCGATGGTATCGGACAAGAGCAGTTTAGGGCATTTGCCACATTAGGCAGCACTTGTCACGCGGTCAGTGTGTTCATCAAAACCAACCAGTTGAGCCATCGCCATATTGGATGTGTACGCCAAGCCGTTCGTGTCGTGCTTCGAGTTTTCTGGATTTTGCTGTGTGGTGTAGTGCACGAAAATAACTTTGGAGTACTAAAATTTCTCTTAGAGTAACTGCATTTAGTTTCTATTGTTACTAGCACAGATATTATATTATAATTGTCACGTTGTAGCCGTATAATATCGTTCGCGTCATTGCTCTCTGTTTAGTAGCCATCGCAATGTTGCGCGTTATTCGGATGGTATCGGACAAAGTGGGATCGGATGGTATCAGACAGCTTGTTGGTCGGTACATTTTGAATTCTAAGCCTAATAGAGGTTTTTGTGTTTTTTTTTTAGTAAACGATGGGTAAAATTCGCGGACAATGGGATGAAACGAATATGAAGGAGGCACTTGACAGAGTAATTTCAAAAGAATTGACAATAAGAGATGCCAGTGCTAGATATTCTGTACCAAAGAGCACGCTAGCAGATCGAGTTAAAATAATCGCAGAAGGGGGTGAAGTAATAGCCAAGCCTTGTACAGAGAACAGAGGCACTTTCCAAAGATCATTTGAGGAAAATCATGAAAAAATATTATATAATCATGTAAAGGCTTTGAACAGTCAGCTGATGCCGCTAAGCAAAGTCGAGTTTTTGAAACTAGCCTACCAATTAGCTGAAAAGCTAAAAATTAATCACCGCTTCAACATGGAGAAACAAATGGCGGGAAAAGATTTTTATTATCACTTCATGAGCCGACATCAGGACTTACGTTTGAGGGCAGCCGAGTCGACAAGTTTACAGCGTGCAGTTGGGTTCAGTAAAGACCAAGTCACTGGTTTCTTTGACAAGCTGACTGAGCTTATGGACAAACACAAATTCAGCCCATCTAAGATATTCAATGTGGACGAAACCGGTGTATCATGTGTACATACAAATAGCCTGAAGGTCATGTCCATAAAAGGAAAAAAAACAGATTGGGAAGCTGACTTCTGCAGAGAGAGGCAGAAACGTGACAATTCTCTTGTCCATAAATGCAACGGGTGACCAATTCATTCCTCCGTTGTTTGTTTTTCCACGTGTTAGAATTGACAATGATTTAAAAAGAGATGCTCAGTTGGGAAGAATTTTTGATGGGCAAAAGAGTGGGTGGATCACAAATGTTCATGTTCCTGAAATGGTTACACGCTTTTCTTGATCGGGTAAACCCTAATGAAAAAAATCCTGTCTTATTGATTTTGGATGGACATGGAAGCCACAAGGACCTTGATGTGATCCTTTATGCCAAGGAACATCATATTCACATGATAAGTTTACCTCCGCACACTTCTCAGAGACTCCAACCTTTAGACAGGTCAATTATGAAACCATTCAAAAATGCCTACAACGAGACATGTGCATTGTGGATGAGGAAGTATCCTAACATGAAAATATCTCTTAAAGATATAGCTGGTTTGGTCAACACTGCCTTTTCCAGAATCTGCAGGATGGAACTGGCGCAATCTGGATTCAGTTGCACAGGGATCTACCCACTGAATCGCAATGTATTTTGTGATTTGGATTTTGCTGCCTCACTCTATAACCAGTCACAGGAAGTAGAAGAGACGTCCACTACTATGAGTCAGACCTCAACCAATCTTAACAAAGAAGCTTTACCTCAACCACCTACAGTTTGCAGTTTACCTGGACCCTTGAATCAACCTATCAATCAAATACAAGACCAGCATTCAACAGCTGGAACTTCTACAAGTTGCAGTTTACCTGGGGCCTCAAGCCAACCAGACAATCAGACTCAAGAACCATCAACCATCTTAAAACAAATTTCACCACTACCAAGCACTTCAAGTGTGAAGTACAAAGAAAGAAAAAGTCACAGTGAAAAAAGTGAAATTTTGACATCTTCACCTTACAAAAAGCAGCTTCTAGAGAAAAGAAGACTCTTGGAGGAGAAGAATGCTAAAATAGAAGAGAAAAAGAAGTTGAAAGAAATCAAACAAAAAGGCAAAGGTGCGATTAAGATATCAAAGGGGAAACGTGACAAAACAGCAAGAAAGAAACTTAAATTTGACGACTTCAACACAAGATCTGGTTCGGTTACCAACTGCATCTTCTGTGGAGAATCATTTGATGAAGATTGGATACAGTGTCATGTCTGCAAAGGATGGGCACATGAAAACTGCGCCAATGTTGAAGGGGACAGCCTTTTTTATTACTGTGACATTTGTGAAGCAAAAAAATGAACAAAAACTGTATCACTTTTTCTCATAAAACTGCCATTTTTCTACAATGTTTATTTTGTACTCATGTAGTCTAATAGTCTAAGTTCCTTTGTTTTATGTAATATAAATTATACACCCATTAAAAAGTGTATTCATGACCAATAGTTTTAATTAAAAACTCAATAAAGTAATTTTTACTTTACTCTTACTTCTGTCCGATACCACCCTCCACTTTTTGGAAAGGCTAATTTTTTATAATTTTCTTTTTTGCCAAAAAATCATAGTATTTTTTTTTTTTTAGTTGAACAGCTTCAACGCAGTGAGTGGGTAAGAGATTGAAGTTTTATATTATGTATTTCTGATCGATTCTAGCTAGTCTGTAAAAATAAATCTTAAGAAAAGCTAAGGTGTCCAATACCACCCGACCTTCCCCTACAAATGTTTTTCTATTTTAACAACGAAATCAGAAAAATGTGGGAAAATTTGACGATTCAACTTAAGACGCTGAGTTCAGTCTGTGAATCCGTTTTGGGACGAAGATATGCTTATAATATCTTGTGGAATATTAATTTTCGTATTGAGTCTCCGGGGAGTCGAGCTGTATGCTGAGATTAAGTCGGCGGAGAGTAGGCTAATGAACGGTTCTGTGAAGACGGTAACTAATGATCGGGATGATTGAATCCTTCCCTGGTGGAGAGGTGAAATTAAACCCGATACACGCCTAGTCCGAGATTTAAACGGGAGAGGCCTTTGCTATTTATTATGACAGTGAAATATGGATATCGCTACTAACACGACAGGGCGCGCGCGCACACACACACACGTTGCCTCAAAACAAGAGTAGCAATATTTTTGTAAAATTACAGTTCTGAGATAATTATTATTAAAATAGAGACGGTAGGTTTAAAACTGCGATTTAAAACTCTACTAAAACAGAATATCTGAAAATAGGAGACATGCAAGAAGACCCAGAACTGCAAATCCATAGAATCGGAAAGTGTAGCGAATTCAAATATTTGGGAAGCACTATTTCAGAAGATGGAACAACAAAAAATGACATCAAAAATGGGATACAACAGGGAGAAAAGATTATTCGTATGCTAAACTCGTTACTTTGGTCGAACAAAATGAAACTTCGAACTAAACTGACAATCTATACAACTATTGTGGAGCCCATTTTAACTTATGGCTGCGAATGCTGGCAACTTTCAGATAAAGAGAAAAAGATGATAGAAACTGTGGAAATGGATTTCTTAAGAAGAGCATGTAATATTTCTAGAATGCAACATGTTAGAAACGAAGCTATAAGAAGAAAAACAGGGCGTGTATTTACAACAGCAGAAAGAATAGAATCCAGACAGTTGCTATGGTATGGTCACTTAATGACGATGAAGGAGAAGCGATGGCCAAAAAAAGCATTTACTTACACACCACAAAACAGGAGAAGAAAAGGAAGACTGACAACACAATGGAGAACAGGAGTTAGGAAAAGCATGAGAGATCGAGCTATTGAAGATGATGACTGGAAAGATAGGGAGAAATGGTGATCGAAATTCGGGATGCGGCATAGACTGTAGGATTATGCTAAAAAGAAACTGCTTATTTTTATCAGAGATTCTGAAAGAGAGACGAACGGCTTTTGGGGTACTTGTCCTGAGCATTCTGGTATATATGAGGAACTGATGACAAATAACTGAATATACAGTGTGTGTATGTGTGTGTGTGCGCGCGCTGTGTGCTTTTGTATTCGTTAAGCACAGGGAATAGTAAAACAAAATAGTTAACTTATTTTTAAGAGACTTTTGGTTTACTTTAACGTCATCTCTTACTGGCTTGTAATGACAAAAACAATTTAATTCGCTTCGCTACATGCAGATATTTTTTTATCACAAATTTATCTTATGTTGTCACTGGAAAATATAATACACGCACCCTTACGAACACTAAAAAAAAGATCGTATTAATACGTCTTCCCCCGCTTTCAGGTCACTGTGGTGAGCCTTTGTTTATTTTATGAATGAAACTATCAATGCTGAACTACAATTGCATAACAAATGACTTGAAGGCGAACCCTATCAAATTGTGTAGGCTGGTTGCGTGTGAATCTGTACGAATGTGTACGCGCGCGCGCTGCGTGTGTACACACACACACATAGTATAGAAAAGTGGTAATCATTTTTGCGAAGGTGAAATATGGTCCATGTTAATTTCGGGCAGTTGCTCGTGCATTCCCCTCTCATAAAAGACTTTCGCTGACGTTTTAACGTTTAGAAGACCCGATACCGATGACTTGGCCTTTAAAGGAAGTCCTGATACGTTTCGATAGGACAGCCGCTATCCTGTAGAATCATTCCATAAGCAACTGCGATGGCGCTTTTGAGGGTTATATTAACAACGTGCGGACATAAACTCAGAATCAGAATTAAGTATAAACTGTCGCGCGCTCCCTCCTCCCACACACACATTTATCTGTATTGTAAGTAATTTCAGTGTTTCTTACAGTCATAATATTTTGTAAATGCCATAATAGAAAAATATTTTCCCTTCTCCTGAAGTGTATATTACATTCAACCAAATTAATTATTTTCCGGGCTGTTGGGCCATGATCCTCTTCACCCAAACGTTTCGACTGCGGCTGCGGCAGACATCTTCAGTGGGTCTTCTGTCCTGCTTCTCTGGCGACTAAATGACGACGCGACCATTATACTGTTTTTATTTCCCACGTGTTTTCTTTACCTATGCTGTCACTTTCATTGCTGTTGTCTTCTCTACATTAATCTGTACACCTTTTTCTTCTAACTTCTTCTCCTGTATTGTTATCTTCCTCTGTAGTTGCCATTGAGTCGTTGATTATTTATCGGTATTCGATGCATAATGCCCTATGTCAAAACTAGATTTAAATTTAGTTTTCTCAAACGGGAATCCAGTATTTATTTTTCGCACAATATCTTTATGAAATCCATATATACATTTGTGTGTTTGTGTGTTTTTGTATAAAACAAATAACAGTAGGCCTATTCTGCATTTTTAGTGACATTAAACTCACAAGTATGATACAATTATTTACGATTACTTTGTTTTCTCTTTCTTTCAATACCGTCCTCTAACTGACCGTATTATATGTCTGTGGTGTGAGAGGCGTAAATAATTTGCTAGTTTTCTGGTGGCGGAAAACGAATTCAGACCGCGTGGAGGACGTCTTGATTCGTTGACCTGAGATAATTCAGATATTTTGGTCAGTCATGCGGACAAACTGCAAACAAGTGAAACTGAGTATGAAATTTTGTTTTTGTAGTCTTCTTCCGGTACCGGTCGTATTTGACGCGGTCCATACCGGAAGAAGACGTAAAAAATATAATGGACACCGACCGCGGAAGCCTACGTGAGTATATGAGTGTGTTGTAATTGTTTAGATGTAATTATACGTTACGGTGAAACAATCATTAGACAATTGTAACCTTTTAGGCAGTATGTAGGCTATACAGAAAGGAAAATACAGAACTACAATTATGAAACAGGATTATCAGGTTACAGTATTCGCCTATAAATTCACAGAACATACAAATAGTCGCCTTTGACTGCAAAAAAGTTTATAAAACAAGTGAAGCACGCGAGTGTGTATGAAATAATTCTTTTAAATTAGAAATCTGATGTTCCAGTACTTACTCCCCTTTTCAAGAGGCAACGGAAGTTAATCCCGTTATGCGTGTATTTTTCAGCGACGAACACAAAAATGGATTACGCCTCTTTGAATCAGAAGAAACGTTAAGAATAAAAATTAAGTGATTCGCTAGGAAAAAAACATCAAAAGTAAGGACGAAACGTGACATCCGAAACAACGGCGGAGCATTTGAAATGTGTTTTGAAACGGTGTTTTTGTCTGATTTGAACACACAGAGAGAATGGAGGAAGGACAACATAAAGCGAGTTCGCGTCCGCTTGTTCGAGTTCGCTTTTTAAAGCGAGTTCGCGTCCGCTTGTAATGTGAGTTCCGTCCTGGGACAATTTTTGGGTTCTGGAAACCTGACGGGGCCATCAGACTACCTGCCTACTACGTTGACAACCTTCGAAAGGGTCGCCTATTGTTTATTGTCATTGCACCTAACCAAGCCGTCTATTCATATATATTATGGAATCCCCAACTAACGTGTCCCGTCTAGTTTCTTAAAGGCCATTTCATTTAGACGGTGTATAGTGTTCTATCAACATCGTGTTATCTTGAAGCGTAGAGCATTAAAACTACAGCGTGTAATCCAGTGCCAGTCTGTTTTGTTACATCAAATTTTAAACGGTAAACTGAACAGCGAGATGGATTTCAACAGTATAGGTTTGTATATAAATTACTACGAGAGCTCTTAAAAACTGTGCTGAAGACTTATGAAAAGCTGACTGTGCTGAAGCTTATGAAAAAATCAACTGACTGTGTAAAGTGTGGAAGAAACATGCATTTAATTACGGGCAACATGGAAACTTGATTTACGGGTGCGGGGAAAAAACTGTAAAGTGAAAAACATATACGGGACAGTACTATCTTCGAACTTCACGCGTTCTTCCCGTTACCTTGTTGTCCGTCTTAATTGCATGGATTTTGAAGTCTCCTTTTTCTGTCATTGTGAGTGAGACTGGTTTGTCACAACTAACGACAAGAAAATTAATACATTCTTTCAGAGAAATTCTTGTTGTGTGGCTGATTGAAAATTCTTGTAAAATTGGGGGCGTAGGGGAAAGTGTCGAAGTTGATGGAAGTGCATTCGGTAGACGGAAATACAATTGCGGGCGACTAAGTAAGATTCGTTGGGTGTCAGTGGAACCCAAAAATAATCAGTATCTTTACATATTATCTTAAACGGGTAGAGATACATTATACAGAAGTCGTTAAGAAAATATATGGTAAGTACTTAAAGACATTAGTCTTATTTTGTTAGGACAAACAGTAACAGAATAGTTACTGTTGAATCCGAGTATGCTCTATTTATTTTAAAATGTACCTCAATTTCACGGAGTCATCATAAATTTTACCTGTTATACCTGCACAATATTGGAACAATAAGCGACCCTTTTAGAGTCGTAAATGCGATCGTTTACGACTAAAGTAGGCAGCCTGACTAGGTGGCCTCGTCAGGTTTCCATAACCCCAATTTTTTTCTTCACGTGAGACGGGTTGAGGCACATCTTTCAGACGGGTCTGTAATTTTCATTTGTTATCGTGTAACAAATAAATTAAATCCCACGCGCACATGTGTGTGTGTGTGTGTGTGTGTACACAAAGCGTTATTCAGTTGTGCAGTTCAATAATACTGGTAATTGAATTGTCTGGTTGACGTTTAAAAATATCGTGCTGAATGTTTCCACACTAAGTACGCGTTGAGCTCAATTTAAACTTTCAGATGTTTAGTGTTTTTTTTTATGCAAATTATTATGTTGCCTTAATTCTTACACGAAAATTCGTTACTTAAACATGAGTTACTAGTTCATGGGCACGAGATCTAACTGGAAGGTACGAAAGTAAAAATACAACTATTATTATGTAAAGCACACGCGAAGAAATGCACAAACGCCTGCGCGTTCGCACACCTTACATATTTATTTATTTACATTCTAGTAGGTGATAGGAAATTATTATCAGGGCCGCCGCTACCATATGTGCAAAATGTGCACCGTACACGGGCGGCCATACCAAAAGGACGGCCGTAGACTGCCCAATTCATTAGCAGAATTGCAAAATAAATTAAAACAATTAAAACCGACTAGGTCTAGTTATATGGCAATTAACGACATTTAATTAAAATAATATTAAATAGTGTGGCAAAGTAGGGATATGAAAGTTATATGCTGTAGAGTTTTAGGTAACAGAATAACACGATACAAGAATAATGTTAATAAGTTTAATGTATTATAGGTACACAAATACAATGTTCAGATATAATAGAGAACACATCGTGGGGTTACTGGTAAATATACCTCAGTCCGCTCAGGTGAATTTACGGAAAACTGAAATTAAAGGGTTTCAAGTGCAATGATAGGGCAACAGGGGATTACACTGAGAGGTCAATGGATAGGTGACATTGGAAAAGATTAGTGTTGGGAGATTAGAGCTCACGTTGGGCTGTAGTGCTAAAGCAGAAGAAGTGCAATGATAAATCATAAAATTATTAAACTGTTTTTCAGGGTTAATTTTTATTGATTACATAGCTGTAAAAGTAGAAATGCATAAAATATCGTTCTTAAACATTTGTAAAACCTGACTTGGGTAGTTTTACAACTAACCTCTCGATATGTACAAATTACACTGTAACATAATTTTTCCCTACGCTTGGTTTATTCACAGCTGCTCTACGTTCATGTCAGAAAGTAGAAAAAAACCGTTATATTTTCGGATTTCACTGCACTATAAAATAATGAAAACCCCATTATAAATATAAAAATACGGTCACACAGAGAAATAAATAATGATTATAGGGGTATAAAGGGTTTATTTTTTACCTTAGATATTGTAGAAGTCACAGAGCTCTAAAGTCAGGACTCTTCTATGTTTGAACAGAGGTTATATTCTGTTTATACGAGGTACCAAATCTCAGATGCATGTGTTCGATACGACTAACGCTGTGACAGCGATATTATGAAAACTTCCACTTAATAAAGCATACCATAGAACAATGATGAGAACATTAGGAGGGCAAACAGTGTGAGAAAAAGTATTTGTATTTTTTTACAAAGCGATCCAGAACGCCCCGATGCCGAGCACCAAGAATTAAAGGTACGGAACATGTAGAAACACAGGAGATAAAAATTTTCAATTACCTGAAAACTTTAATAGATGAAAGGTGCAGTTACAGAAGCGTAGGTAATCAGATACATTCTGATACTTCCAGCGAAATATCCGCTTTCCAGACGGGAGTCGTCAGGAATACTAACACCATTCATTACATATCACATTATTCGGTCACATTAATTTTGCTTCTTGCTATATATCCTGAGGACGCAGGACGACGCGAGAGAGAAACGAGGTGAAGCTAGAGGTGTAGGGGTGATAAGACAGCAGATAGATGTGATTCGTTTTGCTGACGATATAGCTGTACCGAATGATAGTATTGAACAGTTGGAAGCGATTCTCACTGAGATGAAAACTACCCTCAGCTCCGACTACAACGTGAACCCGAAAAGGGGACAAACAAAAATACTGGCGGCGAGCAGGCACGGCACGGCGGTGGAGTGCTGGATGGGTGGATAACGCCTGGAGAGTGTGGTGTCATTCACATGTCTTGGGAGCAACATAACATGTGACGGGAAATCCACGAATGAAATCATTAGCCGCATCCATCAAGCCAAGACTGGTTTTAAGAAGAAGCGGAATCTTTTCACCACCAGCAGCTTTGAAAAACACGTGCGAATACCTTTGTGTGGAGTGTGCTGTTATATGCCATGGACACACGGAGAACAGGAAAAGATAAGAGTAGTAGCGTTTGGGTTTTGGTGTTACCGCCGAATGCCAAAGATTCCCTGGGTGGACTAAGTGACGAACGACGAAGTGTTGAGAAGGATGGACGAAGCTAAGTCCATGGGAAATGTTACAGAAGAGGATAAACGCCTCGATAGGGTACTACGACAGTCTACTCAAGGTCACCTTCGAGGGTACTGAGGACGGTAAGAACGACAAGGGCTAGGTATTGGAGGATACCGGCTACACGGCCATGAAGAGGCTTGTAGAAAACCACTAAGCCTGGAGAGCTGCTGCAAATCATTCTATGCAATGAGAAGTTTATCTTCTTCTTCTCCTAATCGAGGGTCAGGTTATAAACCTACTCTGGCACCAATCTTATCCTCAGACGACCCACGTCTCTTCTGCCAATGGCTTTATAGTTCAGTGCCGCTTTCGGCAATCGATCCTCTGTCATCCTTTGCAGGTGGTCCCACCATTGTCTTCTGTAAATTGAAGTAATTTCATTTATGTCCTTTACTTCGATATCCTCATTTATGCTCTGATATCCTTATTCCTTATTCTATCTTGTAAGTATAATTTAAAGTATTTCGAAGAAACTGCATTTCAGCACTCTGAATCTTGCCGCATTCTTTTTTTGTCATGACTCACGCCTCACTCGCATAAATCAGTGTGGGTATTGCAATTGTCTTATAAAATTTAATCCTTGTGCTGTGTCTTGTTTTATTTCTAAGATTTCTGTGAACCGTACTACAAATATTCCTAAATTTTTCTTTTCATTATTATGTCTTATTACGTTTGTATGTGTAATAATAATAAACCTTTCTTATGTATGAAACAAGCTGATATCTTAGTATATCTGAGTTCTGAAATAAAAGAAACAGTAAGTATAATAGAAGCTCTTAAATTTAGTTAAAATGTATTAAAATTAAAATCCATTTAATTTGCAAAATTGTAATATTAATGATATCAAACATAGTTTGATGTGAACAATGAAGCTGCTTTTGCACAATTAGCTCTTTAATATTGGGTTTAATGTCTGATAATTTCAATATTAAGTAACTCTCGACATCAAGTTTATTTCCTAAGTTTGACTGTAAGTACGTGAGCAGGGAGACTGCGGCTTCACACAAATAAGTAGAGGAAAACACAGTTAAACACTTCAAAGCTTTTTCCGACTTCAGGATAGTCAGTCATTACATATAACCAGACGTCAGCTAGCTGTAATTGCGAAAACTGTAATTTTAATGAACTGTCAGTTGAAACTTCTGCCAATGAATCTTCTTCTTGTACTGTAAGAGGGAGGTCTAGTCTGTTCGGCGGACATTGAAAGACATATTAAAGCCATTAGTTTGAAATTACTTTTACAATCACAATTAGTTTGAACCAAAAAAAAAAAACTGTTTTTTTCTACTAATTGTTTAAAGATTCTAAACTTTAGATTTAGGTTTTAGAGCTGAAAAAATCGGGTAAAATTACGGTATATTCTAATTTTTCTTAAAAGTGTCTGTGGACCCCTGAAACATTATCGCGGACCCCACTTTGGGAACTACTGCTCTAAGTCGTTCGAGATGCCCTTTCCAGTGTTCTACCGGCATCGAGACCCGCTGTGTCACTACAATGCTAGGCGGCGGAGGTATAAATACTGGATTCCGAAGCGGCCAGTTCAGTTTAGACCTGGCGATATGAGAGCGCCTTTCGGAGTTAGTACGGCGGCTTAGTGGGGAGTGATCATTGTGTTAATTAGTGCGAAACTGCAACAAGGTGACATTTATTGTTGTTTGTTGGACAAATTTAACTTGATTTGTTGTATAGGAGTGCCTTTGTCGATTTCTAACTGTTGTTCGTGTCTAATTAAAATTTGTAATTAGTGACTTTATTGGTATCAGTCATTCTGTTTCCACTGTACAACACGACGATTCGTGAGACACTTGTAACTTAATGTTGACTTCTTCCCCCACAGATATTTGAAGATCTGCTTTGTTAATCTATTGTCGTCCATTCTATATAAATGTCCAAAAAATAATAGTCTTCTTTTTCTCATTGTTTCTGTTATAGTTACTTATTTTCATTTTATTGTATACGTAAAAGCGAATAACGGATGGAATGAAAAAAGAACGATACGAAATGATACGACAAGGAAAAATAAACATTAGTTTTAATGAGAACATAAATAAAACAAATTAAAACAGAATGAATGTTTCAAGAAAATGCAAGAAGACAGATTGCTATCAAAGGCAAGTACAAATCTGGGAAGAACGAGAAAGAGGACAGGCAATAGTATCCACCTAAAACGTGAAGTGAAGAAAATGAAAGTGACAGCAATGGAGAAAACGAAGAATAAACAAAAGATAAGAAGAGAACAGCAACAAAATCGCTTGGAATTCTTAAACAAAGTAACGCGCATAAAGTTGACATAATTTTGTCCGTTCAATATTGTTTACTGTATGTTGTCGGAACCAAAGCAATCTCCATACGGGATTATTAACGGCACTCGCATCCGCGCGCGCGCTCACACACACACACACACACACACACACACACACACACACACACACACACACACACACACACACACACACACACACACACACACACACACACACACACACACACACACACACACACACACACACAGGCTGCCGAAGGGCGTGTACACAGTGTTTTGTTCTCTACACAGGGCGTGCTTAGAACGCTGACTACGTTACACGCTTCGCGTCATTTGTAGACCTTTGCCATTTTAGACACTTTAATTTACGCAAGACGTCATCCTCAATTTGCTGTTGCGTTCTGGCTGAATTGATTTTATAGGCAGCAACCCGTTATAAGCAAAGCATTAAGTAAATGGCTGCGTCAACAGAATTAGTGTTTACTTAACGCGAACGGCGTCTCGCAATTCGTTCGTTTTGTCCTAAAGAAATTCTCCTTTTTAATACGACACACTGTGAGCAATTAGATTTGTTCAACAACCGAAATAATGATTAATTATGTCTACGTGGATTTTCTGGAAAACGTACAGCAGTGCCTTGTAAATATTTTTAGCTTCGCAGGAATTGTTTGCTGTGCTCTTGCGTAATATTTACTTCGCCTGTTTGTAACTTTAATTTACTCCTCTTCTGAGAAATGTCATCGCTTTTAAGATTGATTCCAAGATTTTACGATGAAAAACAAATAAACTAAACGTTTCAACGAAAATTATAAGTTAGTTCCTCGTATTTGAAGTGTCATTAGAAACACATTAAAAAACTTAGTAATACTAGAAAAGTACACGACATGGTAATAATTTTCAATATACGAGGTTTGTTCAAAAAGGTTTTGCAATTTTTGGATTTCTTGCTCTATAAATGTCCAATTAAAAAATTGTTTTTATGTGACGTCTGTATCCATCGCCTAACGTTTACGCTGTTGGACGAATAGTTTAGATTTGAGAACAAATTGAGTAAGTTATATTTTAGAGTATTTGACGATTTTTTTTACATTCTGTAATGCAAGATTAAAAAATATGGAGTAAATTTTTGTCACGGAGAAAGTGTTGCAGAAGGCTATGCATGAACAAGCAGTTAAAATGTTCAAAGATTGTCGTGAACAAATCGAAGGTCATGATAATCATACGAAGAGTGTAGTTTTGTTTCCCATTAATTTTTATTATGAGGTGCAACGGTAAATTAAAAAAAAAATATTATTCTGGCATTTTACGATACACGTATGTGAAGCTCTTCATAGAAAACGGGGAAATGGAAAGGCTATTAATGGAAATTACACGCCTATAATGCACCAGTCATTGCTTCTTCAAAAATTTTAGGCAAAAAAAAACATTGTACTGACGCCGCAACCGCCGTATTTGCCATATTTACCTCAATACGATCTTTCTCCTTTCAAATAATGGACAGCACCACGAAAAGGCAACGTTTCGCGACTGTTGAGGGGGGTAAAAGAAAATCACTGAGCGAACTGAAGGCTACACAAAAAAGTGCGCTCGAGAACTGTTTTTAAGTTTAAAAAAACGTTGGCATAGTCGTGTTATAACCGATTGATGCTATGTTGAAGGGGGCATTGTAAATGTAGATGAACCAACGCTTAATTTTTCAAATAAACGAAAACTGCGCGAACCTTCTGATCAAACCTCATATACTTCTAAACGTCCAAATGAGTTGGAAATTACGTACCTAATAAAAACAAGCACACGTCAGTTACCTTATTTTTATAGTTTCCTATGTGTTTATCGTTTTACGGAATGCTGAATTGTTTTAACATTACCATTTTGTGTAATTACGTGTCCTTTCACGTAGAAGCGAACGTTAGTACTGCACCCTTTAGAGCATTATTCCATAGGAGGGTAAATGGACTAGTTAATTAAACTCCTGGTTCCACTTGCAAACTCAAGCGTCTCATGCATGAGTACAGAGACCTGGATGCGGATAACAATACGGGCGGTTCGTTGGACGGGGACTCTACATCCGTGAGAGTCGACAGGGGGGGACGTAATTAATTAATCTATCGAAATTAATTAATTATTAACAATGCTACGTAGAACATCACTTATTTCTATCCACTATATTTTGTTTAATATAACTTCGGGGTTGATAGTTCAAGTGAAGGGACTACGGTGCAGCCACGTTGTGCAATACTACCACTGCTGCAGCTTGTCCAATTTAACGACAGACCGTTGTTTACAACAGACACTATAAACATACGACGGAGTTGAAACATCTGTTCTCATTTTTAATTCCTTTAATTTGCGGTTTGATTATTGTATAATCCGATGGGCCAGTGGAGCTGTAAGCTTTAGGAGGCACTGCTAGGTTTTAACCATTTCGTCTTATTTATACTGTTATGGGATTAGTTGATACAAACTGATTTAAAATAATAACGCTTACGAATAACTGATTAAAAAAAACATTTATGTCAAATCTAAAAATTATTTTTATTATGTTGTATTCAAGTTTATGTTTCATCATTGGTTTTTTCTGATGACACTGTCCCTTTGCAATACTACGAATAATTTACAATGATTCTCAAGACCAGTAGCGAGGCGTCCATGTAACCGCTGTTGCTGGCGGCAACAGTACTGGAAATAAGAGAAAATAATATTAATTATATTACACAATAAATACTTTAGTTATTGAATAATTTGAACGCCGAACAATATTAGTAGGGAAACTTGAAGAAAAGTGTAGCATTTCTTTCGAACTGTTGGCCGCTTGCACGGTCCTGTGTTGCCGCCTCATACATCGGCAATGTTTTACTGTGTATATTGACCTCGTCTCGTAGTAGTTGTCACTGTACAAACTGTGGTGTTACGGGGGGGGGGGACATTCGTCCACTCAATGTGTTGCCGCTGTATAAACCGGCAAACGCTCAGTAGCAACTATGTTCGTTTTCAGAACTGACGTGCAGCAGATACTACGTACCTATTTGTGTTTTGTTTGTTTAGTCATGTGTTTCTCTGTTTGCTTTAATTATTTTTAATTCGATTATTTGTGTCCTGATTTATTCTGTGTAAGTATAATGAGAGTCAGATCCCGTTGAACCGGGACCCTCTTCTTCTTCCTCAGCGAATGATAGAAAATGCTCTAAAAAGAACACTTGGTAGAAGAAAAATTCGAATTAATTTTTAGGTTGTTTTAGACCTATCAGAACCGGTAACAGGTGTTATGTACCCAGGCCACGCCACTGCTCAAGACTCAGAGAAAATTTTAATCTTGCCTAAATTTCTTTTTCGCAGTTTCTATCAGTAGGCTATAGGCAATATTGTCAGTAATATGGTTTGTTGGATCTCCAAATTTACAATCCGTTCAAATGGGCTTTAAAATTGGCTCGTATATTAACAGTTTGTTTTCTAATGTTAATTAGGACTGCCTGTCGAGAATTCTGTTCAGCTGTGTCAGTTATATCCCTAGTTCTTTTCGTTTATTTAGTATGCGTGCTTTTCCACGTTATACTCCAATCAAGAAGCACCGAAGTTGTTTACTAAGCTCCACATGTTGTAAATTGCTTCTCACTCAGTGTTGCAATAAATTACATTATTTTCGAGAAAGTTACAATAATTATAATAACCGAAGAATTTCTTCGGCTAAAATAAAAATCCCTAAAAAGATCTTGCTAACTGTATATAATACCTTCATTCCCGTACAGTTAGCACGCGTTTTCTTGTCAGCTTCCTTAAAATCTGGAACTTCGAGTGTCTTTTGCCAATCTTCTTGAATACGCTCTTCTCTCTGTTATAGGCTACACCTTTGTCAATATCTCAGCTTCCGTCCAAATCACATTTTTAATAATATCCGTTATTACTGTAGTGTGTTTGTAATAAATCTTATATAATATCCCCTTCTGTTGAAGAGGCTTTGACGAGAGCTGCCAAGTGCCAAATTAACAAAACTATTAACGCTTGGAAACAAACGAATGTTTCCAGATAATTATAAAGCGTTGACTTGTGGCTATATTACAATGAATTTATGTGTACTTTGACAAACGACTCAATAATTTAACGAATATAGGTTATGGTTCTCGGTTCAATGTTCATATGTTTATTCAGTTGATTAGAATTTAATAAATAATAAATAAATACGAATTAATCACATCACTAGAATTAATTATTTACTTGTAACTAAATTCAATACACTATATGTATCAAACTTCTCTTTACAATACCGTAAGCGTTTAATTAAGTTATTGTTACCTTCACAGATTTATTAATTGTATATATATCTGTTATATATATGTTATCTGTTGATATCTGTTATATATATCTGTTATCTGCTGTATATATATATATATATATATATATATATATATATATTGTATATAAGAATATTATTTATCGACCGTGTTAATTATGGTTTCTAGGTAGTTGATATCGACTTTCGGTCTAATAAAAATGCAGTTTTTATGCGACGTTTCGAGACTTATTTTATCTCATATTCATGCATAGGCCTATATTGTTGAGTTATATACATTACATGAAACTATCGTAGTATAGTGTATAGTTTTATGTAATGTGTGTAGGCCTGTCTGTGACTGAACAATAAATGCATGAATATGCGATAAAATAAATCTCGAAATTTCGCAAAAAACTGCATACATATACATATATATACACACACATACATGCATACCGCGTTTTGCTCAGTTCATGTACTACAGTAAAGACTTATGTCTACGATTCTATGAGGTATTATTTAACTAACTAATCGCCCTTTCATTTTCAGAAAACTTAAAAATGTAGAAGCCGTGTCTAATAAAACTGAAGTTTGTAGTTCAAATTTATGGCCAGAGCTAATGGTGTGGTAAAAGGCAGCTTGCTTTATCACGCAAACTTGTAGAGTTGCCCACGGCCTCGTTGTAATAATTAAAACAAAAAAGCAACGTGATAAACAGACGACCTTGAAACAGTAGACGAATAGGCAGTTTTAATGTTTACATTGTTCATTTCTCACAGTGCAGTCTATTGTTATTCCTTGTACACCTACTTAAAGCTATTATGTGATTACATGACTCCTGTCTCACAGATTATCTTCCTATGACAGGAACAAGCCTTATGTTAAGCGATACATTAAAACATGTAAATGTATTTGTGGGCAAAGTGCAAGATGAGTAACCCAGTTTGCCCAATGTCGGAAATAAACTAGACGGCCACTTAATAATAGCATATGCGATACTGAAGTCTAGGAAAGAAGGCTAAATTAAGGATGTATACAACAGTTATGAGACCAGTACTTTCTTACGGGTGTGAATCTAGGGCAATGACTAAGAAGACTGGAGACACATAGGTGAATAAGTAAGTCAACGGAAATGATGTTTTAAGGAAAATAGCACAGAAATTACTAGGAGATGATGCTAGAAGTTGCATAATTAGGTATGAAATTTGTAAACAATTGGATAATAAGGAGGAGAATCTAGTGGAATGAACATAATGGTCGTGTGGAGGACACCAGATTAGCCAAGAGTGTTAGAGAGTTGAAACAAAATGGAAAAAAGGAGATTAGTACGTACAAAATTAAGATGGAGAGACATTTTAACACAATACTGATGAATGAATAGGCACAATTAGCCACAGGCTCAAAGTGAAGAAGAAGAAGAAGAAGAAGAAGGAGGAGGAGGAGGAGGAGGAGGAGGAGGAGGAGGAGGAGGAGGAGGAGGAGAAGAAAAAGAAGAAGGAGAAGGAGAAGGAGAAGGAGAAGGAGAAGGAGAAGGAGAAGGAGAAGAAGAAGGAGAAGAAGAAGAAGAAGAAGAAGAAGAAGAAGAAGAAGAAGAAGAAGAAGAAGAAGAAGAAGAAGAATCTTATGAGATAAACTGTTAATAATTCACATTATTTCAAGTAAATACGTAGTATACAAGGTCACCTAGTTATAGCACCGTGGTTCCACTTAGAAAGTCAAGCATGGCGTCCATGAATACAAAAATCTGGGTAGATGACCGCACAGCGGCTCGGTGGTCGCGGAACTCTACACTCGAAAGCGTAGACAGAAGGAGACGATTGAATTGCATTTTTAGTAAAGTATACTTATATTATATTATATCCCCCTACATAATCATTATATTATATTATATTATACTTACATTATATATAGTAAATGATACCATTATAGTAAGATAACAATAAATATACTTTTCACCTAAGTGATGGTGAGTGACGGAATTTTAATTACAAACCATGCCTTCTTTAGGACATTGTAACTACTCATGATAGTGAGAAACGTGATAATAACTTCTTGGAAAGTACCTCCTTTCTATAAAACATTACATCACCTACATAACCAACTAAAAGCTGTAATTTCTCTGCAACCGTGTTTATAATTCAAATTCGATAGCCTTCATTTTTTCGCAGACATATAGCGTTCTTAATTTTCAACAAAAGTTCTTTATTTACGTTCTGTGTTTGTAATGGAACTTTAGAATACACACACTCTGATACAAATACATTTATAGGCGAACAACTGTTCCGCTGATCTTAATAGCAGGATGGCGATTAGTTTGTTTCGACCCGGCAATCAGCGACTACACCCACTACCTAGTATCCACAGAAACGGAATTGATTAATCAAATGAGAATGAAAACACTGAAAAATTACAGTTATTACATCTCATATGTAGTAAACTATGAAAATTAGTGAACTATGAAGTCTTGAGTGAGCATGCTAGTTACAGGTACAAGGTCGCGTTATAAACTATGAATGCTAGCTTCAGGGACACACCTAATGGTTTAATGAGATAATGAATGCCAAAACTAACAGTCGGCGTAAGATTACCGAAGATGAGACGAACCTCGAAAAAATTGACTATTACTTTATGACGTCAACTCTTTTAGAGCTATCAATCTAAATCCACCAGTATAAGAAGTAATACACTCATGTTACAAGACTAACTATAATTATAACATCCATATATATGGTGCAATGGACATACTAATTGCACATGGAATGTATCGGACAATATTGACATAAGATAGCACATTGTTACGACTGTCTCACTGATCGTCGTATGGTACAGTGGAAACAAAATACAGACACCAATGAAGTCACTAATTACCAGCTTTAATTAATCACAATTAACAATTTGCAATCAACTCGTACAATAATTCAAATTTAATTTGTACACACGCAATAATAATGTCAATTATTAGAGTTCCACACTAATAATCACACAATAATCACTTCGCCACAATACTTCGAAACACACTTCAAAAAATCACCACTTATAACTGACTTCTAAGCGGCAGCTGTCGCCTATTTATATACTGCAGGGTTCCAGCTAATGTTCAACTATATGCGTCCTTAACAAGCACTCGAAAACTCTAGAGCGTACTTGAGTGCGGCCTTGACTAAGGCTACACCTACTCGACCAGCGGAGGGACGGGCTGTTAGATAGGGTTCTCTTTACAATAGAAAGGCACAGTATGAATAAGTAGAGGTTGCAGATTGGAACATGGTAAAGTATTTAATAAGGAACGTTGTAAAAAGTGTTATTTTCTAGTAATTTTAGATTTGTAAAGCAACTTTAAGTGCAGTGAAATGGTGCATAATGATACTTAACAGAGTGTGTGTGTGTGCGAGGGTACTTAATTATTTTATGGAATATTTTTAAATATCGATATGGAGAACCATACATGACTTCCATGTTCTAAGATTTATATTTAAAATCATTCTCGAAATGGAATATTTCTATAGAAACTACTTCTTTGTACTTACTGATTCAGCCTTAACCACAGTACTATGGTCACTAAAGTATATCACCTCACGTTATCACACTCGATTTTCACTGACGATGGAAGTCGATGGCACTGCCGAAACGTCTGGTTTTGCAGAAAACATTGGTCTACGGCCAAACAGGCTGGGAAGGAATTTTAACAATAAACTACTTCTTTGTTGCCGATAAGGTAATACATATATAAAAAATTATCCCCTCCCCCTTCAATTATAATTTTCATTTATAGAAAATTACCCCCACCCCGTTCAACTAGCCTCTTCATTTATAGATATTTCATCTACGTTTCTACCGTGGATTATTAAGATCTTCTTATCAGGATACTTTATTTATCAAAATTAAGTACTTTACTCTTGTTACAACAAAAAATGTTTCAGGTAAATGACCCTTTTCCCGTAACCGAACTTCACCAGAATCAACAGGCCTTGAGTCCTCTACAACTCAGGCACTTATGTAAAAAATTATTTGATTCTGTTTGAATTTACGGCAGTTATCGTTCGTCATGAAAAAATTTCTCTTGTTGCAACATAAAATGTTGGAGGCAAACTACCCCTTTTCCTTAACCGATCTTCACCAAAATCAACATGCCTTGAGACCTCTACAATTTAGGGACGTATACAAAAAATTGTTTGATTATGTTTGAATTTACGGCAGTTATCGTTCGTCATAGAAAAATTACCCTTGTTAAAACAAAACGTTGCAGGTAAACTACCCCTTTCTCTTAACTGATCTTCACCAAAATCAATAGGCCTTGTGTGAGTCCTCTACAATTCAGGGACATATGCAAACCATTGTTTGATTCTGTTTGAATGTGCGGCAGTTATCGTTCGTCATAGAAACAATTACTCTTATTAAAACATTAAAGGTGGCCGGTAAACTACCCCATCCCCTTAACCGATCTTCACCAATGTCAACAGGCCTTGAGTACTTAACAATTCAGGAACGTGTACAAAAAATGATTTGATTCTCTTTGAATATGCGGCAGTGTCATTCGTTATATACAAATTACCCTTGTTAAAACATAAAACGTTGCTAGTAAACTACCCTTTTCTCTTAACTGATCTTCACCAAAATCAACAAACCTTGAGTTCTCTATAATTCAGGAAGGTATGCAAAAACGTATTTGATTTTGTTTGAATTTACGGCAATTATCGTTCGTCAAAAAAAAATTACCCTTGTTAAAACATAAAATGTTGCCGGTAAACTACCCCTTCCCCTTAACTGATCTTCACCAAAAACAATAGATCTTGAGAACTCTACAATACAGGGCTGTATGCAAAAAATTATTTGATTCTGTTTGATTTTGCGGCTGTTATCATTTGCCATAGAAAAAAATGCACAGACATAGATAGACAGACAGACACACAGATGGACACACAGACACTTTTCGAAAAATGACTTTTTTTCATGTTTTGTGAGTAGTACAATCAGAATCTGCAATTATCTCGAACACGATTTTTTTCCCCATCAACATATTCCATTTCCTTATGGAACATGGAAGTAAAATATCGGTATGTAGAACCATACATGACTTCCATGTTCTAAGATTTATATTTAAAATCATATTCGAAATGAAATATTTCCATAGAAACTACTTCTTTCTACTTATTGCTTCAGCCTTAACCACAGTACTGTGGTCACTAACGTATACCACCTCACGTTTTCGCACTCGATTTTCACTGATGATGGCAGTCGATGGCACTGCTGAAAAGTCTGGTTTTGTAGAAAACATTGGACTAAAGCTAAACAGCTCGGGAATGAATTTTAACAAAGAACTACTTCTTTGTTGCCGATAACGTAGTACACATATAAAAAATTCTTCCCTCCCCATTCAACTATAATTTTTATTAATAGAAAATTACCCCCACCCCGTTCACCTAACCTCTTCATTTATAGATATTTCATCTCCGTTTCTACAACGGATTATTATGATCTTCTTATCAGGTTACTTTATTTATCAAAATTAAGTACTTTACTCTTGTTAAAACATAAAACGTTGCCGGTAAACTAGCCCTTTCTCTTAACCGGTCTTCACCAAAATCAATAGACCTTCAGCCCTCTACAATTCAGGGATGCATGCAAAAAAATATTTGATTCTGTTTGAATGTGCGGCAGTTATCGTTCGTCATGAAAACATTTCTCTTGTTACAACATAAAATGTTCCTGGTAAACTACCCCTTTCCCTTATCCGATCTTCACCAAAATCAACAGGCCTTGATTTCTCTACAATTCAGGAAGGTATGCAAAAACGTATTTGATTTTGTTTGAATTTACGGCAGTTATCTTTCGTCTTAAAAAAATTACCCTTGTTAAAACATAAAATGTTGCTGGTAAACTACCCCTTTCCCTTAACCGATCTTCAACAAAATCAACATACCTTGAGTTCTCTATAATTCAAAAAGGTATGCAAGAACGTAGTTAATTCTGTTTGAATTTACTGCAGTTATCGTTCGTCATATAAAACATTACCCCTGTTAAAACATAAAATGTTACAGGTAAACTACCCCTTTCCCTTAACTGATCTTCACCGACACCAATAGGTCTTGAGAACTCTACATTACAGGGCTGTATGCAAAACATTATTTGATTCTGTTTGAATTTGCGGCTGTTATCGTTTGCCATAGAAAATACCCTTGTTAAAACATAAAACGTTGCTGGTAAAATTAACAGACCTTGAGTTCTGTATAATTCAAAAAGGTATGAAAAAGAGTAGTTGATTCTGTTTGAATTTACGGCAGTTATCGTTCGTCATAGAAAAATTTACCCTTGTTAAAACATAAAATGTTGCTGGTAAACTACCCTATTACCTTAACCGATCTTCACCAAAACCAACAGATACTGAGAACTCTACAATTCAGGGCTGTGTGCAAAACATTACTTGATTGTGTTTGAATTTGCGGCAGTTATCGTTTGCAATAGAAAGAATTACCCTTGATAAAAAAACGTTGCCGGTAAACTACCCCTTACCCTTAACCGATGTTCACCAAAAACAATAGGCCTTGAGTTCTCTACAATTCAGGGCTCTATGCAAAACATTATTTTATTCTGTATGAATTTGCGGCTGGTATCGTTTGCCATAGAAAATACCCTTGTTAAAACATAAAACGTTACATGTTACTACGTTACTACCCCTTTCCCTTAACCGATCTTCACCAAAAACAACAGGTCTTGAGTACTCTAGAAATAAGGATTGTATCCAAAAAAGTATTTGATTCTGTTTGAATTTGCGGCAGTTATCGTTTGCAATAGAAAGAATTACCCTTGATAAAAAAACGTTGCCGGTAAACTACCCCTTACCCTTAACCGATGTTCACCAAAAACAATAGGCCTTGAGTTCTCTACAATTCAGGGCTCTATGCAAAACATTATTTTATTCTGTTTGAATTTGCGGCTGGTATCGTTTGCCATAGAAAAATAATCTACACACACACTCACACACACATTTCGAAAAATGACTTTTTCATGTTTTGAGTGTAGTACAATCAGAATCTGCAATAATCTCGAACACGACTTTTTTTGCCATCACCATACTTCCATTTCCTTAAGGATCATGGAAGTAAAAACACGTTGATTTGAATAACTACCATCGAAATATGGGAAATTTTTAGATGTCACTTATATCAGAATACTCGTAATAAAAAGACATACCTGATGACCGTAGCTGTTTTAAAAATTAGAAACTGAATGTATACGTTTTTTTAAAGATTTTATAGCCCATAAAATCGGTCGTAAATTATGTCAGGTTTATTAAACGAGAATTATTCTGTTTCTAAACCTTTTTATAGAAGAAAATCTATTATTTTTAAGAGTAGCATGAGAAGGGGTTACCGAAGAACCAGTCATGTTACAAGAAATTCAGTTTAAGAAAAAGACAATGAACGTATAGAAGTCAGTCTCTATTCGGAATCGATAATGAGTTATCGCTGCTCTGGTCAATGACGTTTGGTTTGCTATTTGCAACGAACGCAAGTTAGAAAATTCCGTAGTGGTTAAAGTTAAACAATTAAATATTATGAAGTATGCTTAATACCTGTAGAGGTAAACAAATGAAATTCTTCGAGAGGTACAGTGTAGGAGTTTAATGAGAAAACAGATCTCCGCGATTATGAAAGTAATAGGAAAATTATTAAAAAAAAGAAGATAAACCTACAATTGATAGAAAAACGAGTTTTGTTGTAAATATGTTATAGTAAATATAATTAAAATAATAAACAGTAAAAACGTACTTAATGGTTATTGTGAAGAGCATAAGTGAGCGTCTGTTCCGCCTGAAGAAGTTCTAAACGGAGTGAGAAACAACCCTCATGTGGTCGGGCACAAATTTTAAATAACAATTTTTATTTAACCAAGTAACTCTGGCTAAATTGTTTAACAGAAAACAGACTTGATAATTATGTATGATACACTTGATATTCCGCTTCACGCTTCCTAATATCTTCTAATTAACACAATGTAGTTGGGTTATTTCGAAATAAAGTAAGTTATTTACGTGAGTCCACAGCAGAAATACTTTCACAGAAAGTTGATTAATGTCGGATAGTGGATTGATATTTTTCAATATCTTATGAAGCTGAACGTTGGAACGAGCAATTCGCAAAGGAAATTATGTCCTTAGAATCAACTACTGCTTCCATACGAAAGCAGATGTATACAGTAACGCAAGCTATTCCAGATACTTAAAAAGAACAGGCGTTTTGGAAGTACTGTATAAAGACTGGTTTCTAAGAGGTTGGGTGCTGGTCGAGACGTTCAATACAAGTACGTAGTCCAGAATAATGCCTTCATACTGAGATACATACTTAGACCGATAAAAGGACGATTCTTAGCAAATTAGGTTTTCTTTTATTTATTAATTTACTACCAATCAGAAAATACATTCCTTCCGCTAATCTGGTGATTAGTGTACACGCATAAGAACTGTACAGCTACATGACGTGAAGGGGTGATGTTCCATTTAGCGATGTCACCTCCAGGTTGGATGGCCAAAGTCTTCTCAATCTTCTGTCGATTGCAGGCTGCAGAAGTGGCATGATCAGGGGGTTATGATGGTTATAAATTCTTATATGTGTCTAGTGCCACATTCCTGAATTACTTCACGAACGTAAGGAATACGAAAGTCTGTCTGCAAAGTGTGGTTGGACACGTACCATGGAGCTTCCGCGATAGCTCATAGATTTCTGATTGGCATCGTTGTATGATTGCTATGTTAGATTTTGTGGCGCAGCTCTAAAGCTCGATTCATTAAGTCCTTATGGTTTTAAGGACAGTTTTATAGAGAAGAGGTTTGTTGTCTATAAGATTTTCTGCCTATCAGTAAGTTAAATTCCTTAAATTTTAAATCTAGTTGTTATCTTTTCTGTTTTATGTGATGTTTGCAGGTTAGTTTAGAATCTAAATGAATGCCTAGATATTTGACTACTGTTTGTTACGGTATTTCGATGTGGCAGTTGTCTCTCCGTAAGGTGAACGTAATGTGTGGCTACTTGGATTCGTTGGCCTTGATTTTTCATTTTCATAGCCATTGTCTGAATGAGATTGAGGTACTCTTGAAAATTGAATGAGGCGACTGTAGGATCTTAAATAGTTGAAAAGATGGCTGTGGTTGTTTCTCTGGTGGTTGGTATATCGGAAGTGTACAGGACGTACAGTAGAGGACCAAGCATATTGCCTTGAGATACTCCTTATTGTAGGTAGAAACGACTAGAAGTTTCTCCGTTAACCTTGGTTTCGAATTCACCTTTGTACAAGTTATATTTCAGCTGACTAAAGTAAGTCGAAGGAAGGATTCTTCTGATTTTCTGTAATAATCAAATTAGATTGAATTTCACGTTTATTGTTTTAATAAATAATGAAAATATAATTATATTCATAAAGCCTCAAAGTGTAAGATGGCTAGGCATATTCATCGAATAGAACCAGCTGGAAACACTAGTGAAAATCATTTGAAACCCGAATAAGCAAAGACCAAGGTAGCGGTGCTTGGAAAGTTGGAAGCATGGAGGATGACTTGAGGAGAAAGGGAATTGGTAACTGAAGACGAGTTTTGGAGGACGGAAGAAGGGGTACAGAACAAAACCCGCAGAAGACCAAAAACCCCACAGCGTTATAGCGATACAGCAATAAAACCATTCGTAGCGATACAGCGATTATGAGTTTTTGCAAAAATAAATAAACTGTAAACCCTACAAGCACACCTAATCTTCACGGCAGTGAAAGGATAGAGGTCAAGTATTATGAAAGGAATTCGTCTTTTAATCAATATTTGAATTGTAAGTTTAATCTGACCTATGCTTCTGACCTGACCTAATTCTGGGGGCCTCTGAATCTTTGAACGGGAACGTTCCCAAGGTCCCTGACCGTTGTAGCGGATTACATAACTGTTCAGTGTCAACTACGGTTGATGTGGGAAACACCACGACGTAGGCCTGCTTATGATTCTTATCTTATGTACACTTTACAATCTTGTGTGTGTGTGTAAATATTTTGCTACAAGTACGTCAAAATAATTGTTTCCGTCTATTCAAATTCAAAGCTCACAACGCTTCCTTAATTTGATCCATGACGGCCGAGCAAAACCATTTTGCAAAACGAGTGTAATTACCATACGATTCGCTAACGGAAACCGTCGCGTAGCGGAGAAGGGATACATTTATACGGAGAGAAGTTACGATATAAAAAATTACATTCACGTTAAACAACACAGCATGAGAGCTTTTGGAATCGTTGTTGTAAACGACTATGGCACGTGTAGGGTCGTAAATAATTCAATGCTTATTCCATGTCGTTGGATATAAGAGAGTCCAGTATATGTACTCATATCGCTACAATTGCAAGACTGTTAACACGGAAAATTAAATTCAACAATTTTAACAGTCAATTACAATATTAGATTTTTGCCAACTGGTTTCCGTTCACTGGGCCCTGACGCCGGTCACTGTTCTGATGACACAGTAGTACCAAACTAATTTAGAATGTTATAAGTATAAAATTTATTACATTTTCCAGCGTTGGAACTGGCCGTTATGTTTGAAATTTTATTTACAATGTTCACAGCAAGGAGCCTACTTACAGAAATAAACTTACCTCACTGAAAAAATAGAACTTGTAGTACACCGTTTTATATAGCCTGTTATTATTTTATATTTTATAAACAAAATACGGAAGAAAAATATGTCAGTAGCGAAATTTAAACGTAAAATTTTGGAATTTTTCTTAAACATGGTTGTGGTAAGATTATAATAGTAACAGTATTTTAAAACCATTTTATTGGGATCTGTGACTAAATTAAAACTAAATATTTATAACGGAAATTCTAATATTGAGAGACGTTGAAATAAAAAAATTCCGACTGCGTTATCAAAAAAAGTGTTAAAATTATTATAATATTTTTGTTTCATTGTAAGTTTATGATTGTCGTCAGGAGCCAAAATATTTATCTAACGAGGAACTCGACGTTCTTTACTCTATTGTGTACTTTATTTGGAAGTAATAATGTTTAACACGAAAATGTATTTTTAGTCCTCTGGATTACGAGATTTTAAATAATAGGGGTTCGTACTTTGTAATGCTGAAATAGTTTCTGGTGGGTGAGTGTCCTCGCGCGTTCTTATCATCATAGGATCACCATAGTTCATGTTAATTCTTGGACTGGTAAACTAAATTGTGTCCACCATAGGTCAGGTCCAGGGACAAAGATACTTCTCACTCACTCTCTGTCTGTCTGTCACTCCCTCTCTCCCCTCCCCCTCCATTTCCCCCCTCTCCCACTGTCTCTCTGTCTCTGTCTCTGTCTGTCTCTCTCTCTCTCTCTCACTCTCTCTCTCTCTCTCTCTCTCTCTCTCTCCCCCTCACTCTCTCTTATGTAATAGCTGCAGTTGTCCCCATGTTTGCTTTTCCGCACGTGATTAACCCATTCCATTTCTATGGGCGTAGCCTGTGTTTGCTCAGGGTAAACAAACTGAACTCTATACTGCCATTAATGACCGTGTAACGACAGTTCACCTATCAATGAAAATGTTCCGTATCACATCGTAGGATAGAGGGTACTGAAACATGTCTACCAGGCATAAAACAGGCATATGACTTTTCATCACTTATGTACATGTTTATAACGTAATGTCTCTATCACTACTACTACTACTACTACTACTACTACTACTACTACTACTACTACTACTACTACTACTACTACTACTACTACTACTACTACTACTACTACTGCTGCTGCTGCTGCTCCTGCTGCTGCTACTGTAATAATAATAATGATAACAGTAATAATAATAACATCAACAATAACTATAATCCTTAATTTCATAGTGCCCGTCAATCAATGAATTTTAACGATAAAGGTTTTGCGAGGATCGGTAAAAAAATTATAGCACAAATTTTAAATTATTTGTGTCGACGTTTCGACAATATTAATTGTTATCATCAGGACCTGTGTACGGATGAAAGAGAAACTATCAAACACAACAGATCAATTAGTTGAGTGAGTGTGAGTGTGCGCGTGCGTGAAGGAGTTGAAACAGTTTGTTTTACATCATCAAAATAATTGCAGTATTACATACTGTTTTCCTTAAATACATCGAGAAAATTGTAATACCCCAGATAATAATTGATACAGTATTACAATTTAAATTATTATATTAATTACAATAATAATATAAATTGTAATATTGTATAAATTATGTTTTGGTGTATTATAATTTTCTCGATACATTTAAGGAAAAAGGTATATAATAATGCAATTATTTTGATGATGTAAAACAAACTGTTTCATCTCCTTCATCTCCTTCATACACACATACGCGCGTGCTCACATTCACAAATACATTGACTCAACTAATATTGACCTATCGTGTTTGATATTTACTCTTGTATCCGTATACAGGTCCTGATGATGACACTAAATATTGTCGAAACGTCGACACAAATAATATAAAATTTGTGTTATACTTTTTTTGACCGATCCTCGCACACCGTTCACGGTTAAAAAATAACAATAATACGTTTCCTTCGTGTATCATAATAAAGAAAATAAGAAGAAAACCAAAATTCAGATAAACGTTAAACCGACGGTAAGATTTTGAGAATATTTTACAATTATTTTGGAGATAAAACAAGGATCCACGAGGATCGCAGGCAAGACACTTGTGTATCACGAATCCCAGTGTTGATTGTACGTACTTCAGCTGTTATTAATATTCAGATTCGGGTTCGCACTCATCTCGGTATAGTTTACATTATGCATGTCGTGTCAATTATTATTCAAATGCGAATCCATACATATTTGATTCTGATTCTACAATGAACGATGCGTGGAATCAGAACGTTTTCAATGAAAATCGTCTGATCTCAGGAAACGTATTTTGTTATCATTATATATGACATTTACGTACAAATAAATTTTACAGATTTGTATTTAAGAATGTTTGTATGTTTAGAAGTATCCACATAGACATTTCATGTGCGACTACATAAAAAATATAAGCGTACATAAATAAAAGTACTCAATCTTGTGTTTCCTAGAGAACAGTATGTTGATGTCACATTACCTTTTGGCTTGTTCGTTAGGATGCTGAAGAAGGATACTATTCACATAGTAAGGAAAATTAATATAAAAGTACATTTTTATTTTACATTTTATTTACAAAACTAATGTTTATAAAAAGTGGAGCACAATTGTAAGAGTACAATAATTATGAATAACTGTTGTTATCACATCAAAGAATTATATATAAAGAAATTTTCTGTAACGTTAGAAGTTCAGCGTTTTTTGTATGTTTTTGAAGCTATTTTGTTTTTGTATTTTCCTTGAAGACCGAAGATGTGTGGTAAGTCGTATTTTCTTTTGATGTGTCAAACGAAGAAAGAAAGTTGTAGCACCGAAGATTCACTGCTTAACCCCATCCGCCTCACCACCGACCACCTCCCCACCCACCACGTCCCCCCCATCCACCACCACCACGTCCCCCCCATCCACCACCACCACGTCCCCATCCGCCACCACCACGTCCCCATCCCCCGCCACCCCATCCGCCGCCACCCCATCTACCACGTCCGCCTCCCCACTGGGCTGATTCTGCTGGTTCCAGAATCTCGAGGTTGTCGTCAGCTACTGCTGCTGCATAGCACACTGCTACGGCGGCGACCGCAACAAAGAACAGCTGAAACAGAACCAGTCACGTGTTACTCACGGCTTTATCGATATTTTCGCACAATTTGTGCATTTCACCTTTAATACTTATGCATGTCGATTAGCTCATGCTATGTACAAAACTCAATAGAAAAATAGAAAACTTTGGTGTCTACAATGACAAGACTAAATACGCATGCGCCGTTAGATTAATATAATAATTAGCCAGTAGGATGGGCCCCCGTTATGGCACCAATTATGGGCTCATTATGGAGCCATAATGAATTTAAAATCTTTCAACGAAATTGGAGGGAGATTCCGTAAGTAGTGGTTTTACTACAGCCTTTACAAGGTTTGGAAAAATATGAAGAACATGAAAACAAATTAAGGCTTTGTACTAACTGAACAAACAAAGATAAAATAGTAACAATAATAATAATAATGAGAAGAAGTAGAAAAAAGAAATAGTGGTAAGAGAAGAAAATAAGAAAAAAATAAAGAAGTAGACGAAAATAAGAATGAGAAGAAAAAGGAAAACGAATAACAAGAAAGAAGAAAAATAAAAGGAGGAAAATAAAATGATGAATAAAAGACTAGGAAAATAAAAATAAGTAGAAAAGAAAGAAGAACAAGAACGAATAAGAAAGAAAGAAGAAAAGAAAGAGTAAGAAAGAAATAGGCAAAATTATATATATATATATATATATATATATATATATATATATATTCAATCACTTTCTGCTACAGTCCGTTTCTTGATGTATATAATACATTTTATATATATATATATATATATATTTTCTATATAAGTAACTCGATGTTTCTTGCAGTAATTATATAAATTTGTGATGTTATTCAATTTCTTTCTTTTGCAAGTAGTATAATTCGTATATTTTTTTTAACACCTGACGCACGTTTCACTGACAAATGTCAGTATCATCAGAGGTTTCTAAGTAAGTTAATGACAATCGAAATAATTCTATTAATATAAAATTAACAAATAATCGAATTTGTATCGATTTTAATGTAAAATAACTGATAATCGATTTAGGTCGATTAGTTAACGATTGTTTTAATGTTTATTTTCTTCAGCAGCTGTTTTCTCGGTTATATTTGAAAATTTGTTTATATTTTATTCATTTTTAATTTTTAGTAAATTTATAATTTTAAATAGATCGTCTTGTTTTGTTTTTATTTGGGTTTGTTCTTTAATTAATAAATTATTGTTATTGTGTGTGTAAATGTTAAGATTTTCCCAAATATTCATTTTTTGACCTTTTTGTATGTTTTTAATTAATTTTATATTTTCAATGTTTGGAAATTGGTGGTTATTATTTAGACAATGTGTGGCTAAATTAGATTTATAAATATTTGGTTTTAAATATGCATTGCGGTGTTGAAGAAATCTATCTAGTAGTTTTTTCTTTGTCTGGCCCACGTAGAATGTATTGCAATCTGGACATTCTATTTTATATGTTCCATTTTTATTGTGAGTATTGGATTTAGTTTTAGGCTTTATTTTATTGAAAATTATATTATCTATATTATAAGTAATTTTTAAATTAGTATCTTTAAATATTTTATTTAATTTATGAGTTATATTTCCGTAATAAATGAAGGTTGTATATTTTATATTATTATTAATAGGTGAATTTTTAAATGTAGTGTTCTTGGGAATTTTATTAGTGATTTTATGTTTATTTTTATTTTCTAATTTATTAATAGTTTTTATTTTGTATCCATTTTTAACTGCTATTTGTTGGATAATATTTCTTTTTTTGCTTCTTTCTGTGTTATTTAATGGGATCCTAAGCATTCGGTAAATCATGGAATTAAATACAGCCATTTTGTGTTGGGGAGGAAGATTAGAAGTATTTGGTATTACTAAATCAGTTTGAGAAGGTTTCCTGTATATTGAGTATTCAAAATTTGTTTAATTTTTCTTTATTGTTAAGTCTAAATAATTTAATTTATTATTAGATTCTTCTTCTAACGTGAATTTTATTTTGGAATGTAAATTATTTATGGAGTTGAATATTTTATTTATATTTATACCATTGTTTTGGGAAATGTACAGAGTGTCATCAACGTATCTAAAATAACATCCTAATGGGTCGTTTAATTTTATTATATTTATTATTTGTTCGTCGAGTTTTTGTAGGAAGATTTCTGTTCAGGTTTTGTAACAGATTTTGTTTATCAGTTTAAAAATCCGAGCCCTCATGGTCGTGCCCATGTCTATACCTTTTTTATCCCTGGAGCGCTCGCACACGCACACACACACGCACGCACACACGCACACACACACACACACACACACACACACACACACACCATTGTCTGTAAAGGCGTTTTGTATTTACAAAGACATTACGTTTTTGTAAGAGCCTAAAAATTATATTAGAATCTTTATTATACTCGAATTATTATACTGAATAATGTGGTCTATTGAAAGTGTGAAAAAAAGGCTAATCTATGTAATAACGTTATTATTTACATTTGATTCGTTTTGATTTTGATATATAGACGTTACACTTTATATTATAATATTGTTGTTCGTTATTTTTATCTAAGGAACACACACACACACGCGCGCGCTCGCGCGCATATTTCGAATATATATATATTGATATATGCTCGAATTTTTCTTGTGTTTGTATTATTATTAATAATAAAAACTTTTAACAAGAATATATTTTTTATTATTTTATAAATACAATGTTTCGGTAGTAATATAGCTATCATCATCAGATATAATTAATAAATTTAAAACGTTTACATAATTGTTAACATTGAAAATATTTATAAGGACGTGTCGCACATTTGGGGCCTATCGCTGGTGCGTTATCGAAAATGGGAACCGGTGAGTTTCCATAGAAACTACTTTGTTGTCAATAACGTAGTACACATATAAAACTTCGCTTATGAAATCGACTACATTTAACTTATAATCTGTACATTGGTAAATGAAGAATGAATTCATTGATTGGTGAATGAACATAAATATATATATTTCTTAGATTTATTGAAGCATTTTCAATGCCCTTCTCTGTGCATTGCATTTGTGCAATGCCTGTAAATTTTTTAAATTACAAACTCTTTTTGAATTTGTTAAATATATCTGATGATAATAGTTATATTAATATAGAAACATTTGTAATTACAAGATAATAAAAGAAATATATTCCTGTTAAAAGTTTTTTATTATTAATAATAATATATGTGTGTATATTGAATTATATATTATATTTAATATTTGTAATAACTTTACCTCAAGATGTTTTTTCCTTAATTGGAACATGTTTAGGGACACTTATCGTTCCCAACCTCAGCCTCCCAACAAGAAGGCTGACGATGGGAACACTAAGTGTCCCGAAACATGTTCCAAATAAGAAAAAAGTATCTTGAGGTAAAGTTATTATAAATATTAAATAAATTATATACATCAAGAAATACACTGTAGCAAAAAGTGTTAGAATTATATATATATATATATATATATATATATATATGTATTTGGAATTCATTTAGAAACCTCTGATGAAATAGGGGTTTTCTGTGAAATATACGTCACGTTGAAATAAAACTATAAAAGAAAAACATTCTTCTCGCAGAAGCAATTATAATCTGATTTTATACCTAGATATAAATATAAATAAATAAATATAGGTATATAAAGTATATATGCTGGCGTAAGTATATAAATTTTTAGGGAACAAAAACAAATAATTACATAATATATAAAGCAAGGAAATATGATGAAAGAAAGATATAAGTGTTCAACAACTGCAATAAAGGTTTATAATCCTAATGGACGCCGTATCCTCTTTGCATGTAAGTTGGTTGAAGAGTTTTATGTTTTTATAAATAATAAATAATTAAAATATAATCACATGCATTAGAAATAATTAAGAATTATTTCTAAATATTTCGTCAATCTTAATAAAGAATAATTTAGATATAATCAAGTAATTTCGTAACAATTCACACACACAAATTATAACAGAATTTTATTATTAAATGGTAAATTCTTAAGATTAATTTAAAAAGTGTAGGCTTAATTTCGAATACTACTTTTTTAACCTAAAGTAATGTGTAATTCAGTTGTTACTAATTGTTTTGTTGTGTCCATAAATCAAAATACTTATATAATCTTCAAAAATTTGAATAAGCCTGTATTTGTTTACAAAATTCGTATAAAATCGTAATATTTTACTTTATACGTTGCCAAAATAGTTCGCTTAGGAAGATTAAAATATAACGCAATCTCCAAAAATATGTATAAGGCTGTATTTGTTTACAAAATTCATTCAAAATCATAATATTTTGCTTTAGAAGTTGATAAAATAGTTCGCTTAAGAATATCAAAATATATTTTGTCAATACATTTTATGCCGGCCAAGAAAGCAACTAAATATTATAGATGTAAATTCGTTTATACTTAAACTGGTTTTTGCAGGTACTGTATGTAAGTTTTAATATGCACACAGGTTGATGTATTATTTGATACTTATTTTACAATAGCATGGTATTGAATATCGTGGTGGCTAAGAGACTTGACCATTTTAATTATTAAATGGATTTAATTTTTATGAAAAAATTAATTGAACACAACTACCGATTTAACTAAATAAGTATTTTATCGATTAGAAGGAAACGTTGGTACATTTAACGATTTAGTAGTTTGTTATTTTATTATAGTTGCTATTATTATTATTTTTAATATTCTTGTGATCTGAAAATTATGTGTGTAAAGTAATATCTGATTTGTATTATAAATAATGCAATTAATTGGATTTACACGACACAATCTATATTTATAGTTATTCCTAATATTTTATTTTATATTTATTTGAGTTGCTACAAAAGAGAGAAAATCTATCTTGGTTTGCTGAAGTTTGCTTAGAAGAAATTTCATCGTGTTTCAAGAATGAATCTGTAAAATTTATGTGATTGTGATTGGTTTTGGAAGTTAGACACAATTAAGTGTATAGGCGGAGAACGCTAGGATTCATTTGTTTGCGTTCAAACAATTACTGTGTATATCATGAGTTTACTTATATTAGCGCCGAAAGCATATTAAAAAAGTTATTATCTCTATATTATTAGTTTCAGAAATTAAATTTAAAATGCAGCTAAATTTATGTTACATATGAATAAATAATTTTTAATTACATATAATATACATAATTATTATATATATATATGTGTGTGTGTGTGTGTGTGTGTGTGTGTGTGTGTCTATATAACGTAGCGCTAACCTTTGTACTGTAATAAAAGTAATATAGTATATTAGTACTAATAATTTATACAAAATCTCTATATATATATATTTTTTATGTTAAATTGTAACTTCTAAAATTTCCTATATGAGATTTATGACAAAACAGTTATTTTAATTTGTATATTTTGCAATTGCGACACTTTAACAGATATACCTACATTGCATTGCGATACTTTTTACGCCTATTTGGGTAGTTAGCGTAAGTAGCAAAACTTATGTCAAGTGACTATACGAATATTCGCTCTATAAACTGTGCCTTGTTACGTGTGAGTGACAATATGTTTACAAAAATTATTATAGTTATTAAACGAATATAATATACGTTATTACTAATGTAATCTAATGAATTAGGTATTTGATTAAAATAGTTTATCCTATGATTGGTAATAATAAAATGAAATAGCAAAACACTATACAGATGCTAAGTAAGACAACGCTTAATTGTACTCACCAAAAGCAACTTAGCCATTTCAGATGACGGATTGGATTCGATTTGTTGTTGAATCCAATCCGGCGGCTATATATACATATAAAACAACACTGGTGGGGTCGAAGGTCGCCTTGTTCGGGATTGACGCAGTTCTGCTCACCCCTGCTCTGCCAGCCGTCGGCGTCGGGGACGTCTTTCTTGGGTTTTTCACACTTACCGTAGGCGCACGCGTTATTACGGATTTTTGTAATCTTTGTTGGATTTTGTGCATCAAGGTCTGCGGTAAAGTTTACGCTTCCGCGGCACCCCCTTCCAGTTCTCGTTCGGCCTGCGACGGGTTTCCCATCATTAATATCATTCTTTTTTTATTACACACTTCGTTGTTTTGAAACCAAAGTAAACGTTGATTGTGGTAATGACACATCCGTCCGTTCACGCTCTTGTTGACCAGTGTGCATCAGGGACGCAATGTTGGAGGGTGACTTATATTAGTTGGAAACAATGGAACATATGTAACCAAGTTTTAAATGTTACGAATTTCTATATGGCTGTTAATAATATGTAATTGCTGTTGCATATTAATATGTATTAAATATTGTTCTTTCTAATATAAATTTAATTTTAATTGTGAAATCTAGAATCGCACTACTGGTAATAGTGTTCTTCATAACCAATAGCTATATTTACTCTCTGTGATTGTACTGTACATAGCAACCAACTTAAATACGTAGTTTGGTTATACTATAGCACGGTAATAAAGAGTACGATTACGCAGACACATAAATATCCTCTTCACGTTGTTGTCGTGTGTGATGTTCGTATTGACAGCTTACTTAAACTTTTCTGTTCGTTTAAATCGTTCTAATAGTTTAACCATTTAAAAATCCAAATCATTTGAATTGCCACCAAACATATTATTTAAACACTTGGTTGAAGAGTAAGTGGCTTTTTATATTTTAATTAAAACTGAAAATGATTATAATGAGGTATGAAAATGTTCATCTTATTTAAATTTAAAAGTTGTATATACCATAGAAAATATATAATTGCATATATATATAATTTTCTGTTCTGAAATATATAATTGACGACATATAGAGGATATTACGTTGAACGCTCCTCTCTAATAAACTGACAGAAGTTACTTATGTCAGATATCAGATTATCAGTTAATTCATTCTTTTGTTCTTAAAAATTATTTGGTTCGTTCATATCATGTACTGAATAAAATAAAGAATTTAATTATTAACAAAAAATTAATAATATTAAAAATTAATAATATATAACATTAAAGAACAAACTGACCTAAAAATAATACAAGACGATCTATTTAAATTACAAAATTTATTTGAATAAATACAAGTAACATGAAGTATTTCCAGCATAACCGTCAAAACAGCTGCTGAAATAAGGAAACAATCTATAAAACAATTTATAATTAAATCGAATTTTATCGATTATTCGTTATTTTACATTGAAAACAAAACAAATTTGATTCATTAGTTTGTATATTAAAATCGAATTATTTCGATTATTTGTTAATTCGTTTACAAACCTCTGAAGATACCGATATATTGGGTATAACGTACGTCAGGTGAATTGAAACGATACAAATATAATACAGCTACTTGCAGAAGAAACTATATTTGATAATGTATATAATATTACACAAAAATTACTGCTTAAATGATGTTTTTTGAATTAAATTATGAATTAAAAAATAAGTAGATATTAATGATTTCAAAGTCGATAAGGGTTTACCTTGTGTTGTAAATCTTACAGTGTGTTATGTTTATTAACTGTAATTCTTTGCTAGGCAAAACTTTAAAATTTGCATGTGTACATTTCAGTTTAAGTTAATTTTTGAAGATTTTATTTCCTCATATCTGTGTACTTGCTGAACGCGCGACAAATAAAAGCGAATGAAGTGAACAAGTCAAATGATATAATTAAAACGGATCGTTGGTAGTCAACGTGCCAAAAAACACTGTAAATTTTTTTGACGTTGTTCAGAAAATCATTTAATAAATCCAAAAGTTTATGACTCCAAAGAGAAACAAAAACAAAGTCTTTTATTTGCTTTGTCTTTTTTGATTAATGTAACTGACCTACAAATAAAAAATGGCACTATTAGTATATTCTAAGAATACATCATAACACTGTTAGTAAAGACTAAAACGGAAACCTGCCAGAAGTAAACAAATAGCAAGATTTGTTTGGGAAACACTGAAAATTAAAACGATATTCCGGTTAGTGAATCAGGTGCACAGTACTTTAGTTCACAGTTAAATTTCAAACAATTTATAATATTACGAAAATTATGTAAAAATATAGTAGGTAACTCTTGACTGTTTCTTTCAGAGTTTCTGTATAATAAATGTTTTCAAATAATACATTAAATACTTCTCAAGTATATTTTGTTAAATTATTGTCGTTGTATTTTTGCAATTCTGCGTCTAGTGGAGTACCTATGTGTTGGTCTGTCGCCATTGTGGTCTCCTGTTGGTTTCTGGTATCTCAAAGTTGTATTTCTGTGTGTGATTGTGGTGTATGTATTAGTATCTTGTGTATTTTCGATGTTGAGTGCTTTGAAAATTGTGTCTTGTTTTGTATTGGTTTGTACTTGTTTTGTACACACAAACTAGTACCCGAACAAATACAAATCAATACAAAACAAGACAAAATTTTCAAAACACTCAACATCAAATATACACAAAATACTAATACATACACCACAATCACAAACAAAAATACCACTTTGAGATACCAGAAACCAACAGGAGACCACAGTGGCGACAGACCAACACATAGGTACTTCACTAGACGCAGAATGGCGAGTGCTGAGGATGAGAGCACAATAGCTCTCGAAACATGTTCCTAGTAAGGAAAATAAAATATCTTGAGGTAATTTCAGTATAAATATTATATATATGAACCGTTTGGATTTCAGTAATTAAGTTAGTGGAACCGAAAGATTCTTTAGGATGTTAATATTTCCTGTTGTGCTATCAATTCGTATGGGAGTCTCTTTACTTCTCCTACTAAAATTTAATGTAAACTAACAGCGCCTAAACAAAGTCTGTTAATATTATTAAAAGAGTTTATAATATCCGAGATATTGGGCAGTGGTCGCTTGCTTTGTGATGACATTTCTTAATTTTATATACATTTCGGTCAGCCACCGGGGGCCTTCTTCAGTTCGACATTTTAGAAAAGTTCAGCAAGGGATGGTAGGTCTATGTTGATCTTTACTTAGCTTAAAAATCTGTTTATTTTTATTTCTAACAATTTAATTTTATTTTGCTTTTCGTACAGTATTTGTGTCTCTGTTCCAAACTATCATTTAAATGTTATTCATTCATCAATTAATTTATATACTTACAGAAATCTTTATTCCATGAAGTATTATTTTCTGTTGTTCCTTACAACGAATGTAAAACAATATCTGTAAGAGATTAATTAGTTTTAAACGTGCTGGAAAGTGTAATATAACTCTTGTACTTAGTTATGACAATTAAGTCTATGGATTGTCGAGTCGCGGAGAAGGGATAAATTTATACGGAGAGAAGTTACGATATAAAAAAATTACATTCATGTTAAACAACACAGCATGAGAGCGTACTGTCTTTTGGAAACGGCTATGGCACGTGTAGGGTCGTAAATAATTCAATGCTTATTCCATGTCGTTGGATATAAGAGAGTCCAGTATATGTAATCATATCGCCATAATTGTAAAACTGTTAACATGGAAAATTAAATTCAACAATTTTAACAGTCAATTACAACATTACATTTTTGCCAACTCGTTTCCGTTCACTGGGCCCTGAGGCCGGTCACTGTTCTGATGACACATTAGTGCCAAAGTAGTTTAGGATTTTAGAAATCTAATAATTTTTACATTTTCCAACGTTGGAACTGGTCGTTATGTTTAAAATTTTATTTACAATGTTCACACCAAGGAACCTACTTACAGAAATAAACTTACCTCACTGGAAAAATAGAACTTGTAGTACACCGTTTTATCTATCCTGTTATTATTTTATATTTTATAAACAAAATACGGAAGAAAAATATGTCAGTAACGAAACTTAAACGTAAAATTTTGGAATTTTTCTTAAACATGGTTGTGAAAAAAGTGATATCCATCAAACATGATAAGAGTTTAATAATTAACAGTATTTTAAAACCATTTTATTGGGATCTGTGACTAAATTAAAACTAAATATTTATATCTGAAGTTCTAATATTGAGAGACGTCAAATTAAAGAAATTAGAACTGTGATATCAAAAAAGTGTTAAAATGATAATTATTATAATATTTTTGGTTCATTGTAAGTTTATGATTGTCGTCAGGAGCCTGTAACGAGCAGAAAATTTTAAAATTTTTAAATTTCACCTCGGCAGAGTACGTTCACACGAGGCAAGTGTCAACGACTTATGGTGGAGCAATAAATAAGGAGTAATGAGAAGGTGTCAGTGAAGCGTTGCTGACTTGACAATAGAAACGCATTAAGTTCAATCCAACTATAGAATTTGGTGGCGTAAGATGACAGGGAAAGTTTCGTCCAGAATTATTGCTCTCCGCAGCTGTAACAACGTAAGTGAGGACATTCACACCCGTACCAAGAATTGTAGCAGATGTGGCCGTGTTACGTCAGTAGACGTAAAGCGACAAAAACAAGTGATGCTCCATACTACAATGAAACGGATACGCTGAACCTTAAGTAACAATACTGGAAGATAGGCTGACAAAAACTAAAGTCATGTTACACAGCTGGAGGTATCGTCTAATTGACAGACAAGAATTTACGAAGGGAAAGTTGGGGTGACTTCAACGACCAGCAGATGATCGAAATTAGTAATAGCCAGAAAAAAAGGGGTAAGAGCATAGAACAATACGCCAGGAAGACTGTAAGTACAGATAATGGGAATCTATAGAAACGCAGAGTTTACTCAGACAATAGGCTGATAGACAAGCTGTTGATAGCCATAGTTTCTTCGAAGCGGGTCAACGATCGTCAAGCCAGAGAGCAGGGAGACCTAAGGACCTATCAGAGACCTTCAGCCAGCGAGAAATTTGATGGTGAGGGATGTTTCCATAGCAACTGAGACGAAGAACCTATCGGAAGAACTATGACGTAGGATTTTGACAGAGTGGGACAGTATTTTCCGAGAAAATCAAAAACTGACCAATCTCGAAAAGAAGTGGGCGTGAAGCGCGCCAGAGACAAAATTTTGAGTAGGGACGAATTAATAAAACTAGCTATCCAGGAAAACGGAGGGTCAGTTATACTCAAATTTTTAGGCAGTCATACTCAAATTTTAGACAGTGATATTCAATTTTCAGACAGACAGTCAACACTTAAATTTTGAATAGTTATACTAAAGTTTTTACAGTTAGAATTTTCAGACAGTTTACATTTCAATTATCAAGTAGTTTAACTACAAGTGCGAGAGACGGTATATTATAAACTTCCCATTGTTTACTCAAATCTTTCGGAAGTTAGATAAATAACAAGGAACTTAAAACTTAATAATACATTCATATCGCGGTAGTGAAACTTTACCGGAGTGCGCAGTAACGGACTTAGTGAAATTTACACCAAGTGAACAATCAGACCGTTACACTAACAGACAGCATCACTAAACGATATACAAATTATTGGAACTTAGTATTGTGTACCAACAACATAATGAACACGAAACATTAAACAAACTAATCAATTATAGGATCGTTTGTGGAAGCAGCGACAAATGAAACTAGACATGTATATTGACTTTAAAACGAACACACAGCAAACACAGTAAGATAGAACATTGATTGAACACTGAACTTCAATTACCCACACATATACAAACACCTACGCGAGCGGTCGGAATAATAAAGTGATAAGTGGCAGTGATAAAACAACTTACTACGGAATGTATCTACGAGCCATCTCCATCACCAGAACGAGTCTTCATCAACAACTAATGGATATTCAATAACCAAGTAACCATTATTATAATTACTTCTAATTTGTAACTTCTACTGACCTGGTTTCTTTCAAAGAATTCACACCTGAGAAATTATTAAGAAAAGTAATGAGTAAATCTGATAAAGTATTTAATGAACGTATAAACAAAAGCTTATTTGGGATTTAATGAACGCATTAAATAAGTAGAATATTGAATTGTAACATCATTTGATTTATATATGTATGTATGTTTTCCTTTGTTTCAGCATATATTAAGATATATCTTTGTTTATTATAAATATGTATGTATTTCAGGTACAGCGACGTAACCTATGTACTATTATAATATGTCATAAATGATAATTAAACTAGTATTTTAGTTAACCAGAAACATGCGTTCATTATTACCAATGCAACCCAAATATTGACCTAAAGTTTGAAAGAATGCAAATAGATTTTAAGAGTTTCTTATGTTCAATTATATAAATGACATCACGTATGTGTTGATGAGCATAGATAGTTAGAATCATCATTAAGATTAAATTATACACATACATGTCAGAGATTGATAATTTTATATATTTAATAATTTATTGTGCTATCAATACGCATATAAAATTATTGTTATAAGCCAAAATATTTATCTAACGAGGAACTCGACGTTCTTTACTCTACTGTGTACTTTATTTGAAAGTAATAATATATAACACGAAAATGTATTTTTAGTCCTCTGGATTACGAGATTTTAAATAATAGGGTTTCGTACTTTGTAATACTGAAATAGTTTCTGGTGGGTGTGTCCTCGCGCATTCTTATTATCATAGGATCACCATAGTTCATGTTAATTTTTGGACTGGTAAAATAAATTGTGTCCACCATAGGTCAAGTCCAGGGACAAAGATACTTCTCTCTCTCTCTCTCTCTCTCTCTCTTATGTAATAGCTACAGTTGTCCCCGTGTTTGCTTTTCCGCACGTGATTATCCATTCCATTTCTATGGGCGTAGCCTGTGTTTTCTCAGGGTAAACTGTGACCCCTCTTTCCTTTTTATGCTGTATAAAAAAAATTTTTTGTATTTATTTTTTTTTTTTGAAAGAGAAGCCACTAGTTATTTAAAACTAGGCAAGAGCCTAGAGAAGCCAAAAATGCGCTGGGTCCAGTATGACGGGACTTGCAATTAAACTCAGCTGTTAATTAACAATAACATTCTTTTTATTGTTGCCCCCATAATTCGTTACATGTAAATATCCCACAAATCACATAATTATCACCTGGCAATCAGCAATAAACCACAAAATACATAATAAATAAATAGTGTTCACATGTCCTTAATTGTCAATAGACAATATATATATATATATATATATTGTAGCGTGACAGATGTATGCATAATATTAAATGGCAATTGATCATTAGAATAATAAAGTTATAATATTTAAATTTGGAAGAAAGCATTAAGTTTAATATAAAAAGATTAATTCATAGCAACTGTGGAAAGAAATCATTATTATAAAGAAAATACAAGTTCAAATAAAAGGAGTTACTAGTGATGAGTCATCCAAGACCAGTCTCAAAGGTTTTCAAGGCCAAAGGTTTTCAAGGTATAACCCAGGAAGGTAAAAAAGTAAATAACCAAGCAGTACAGAATATGACCAAACCCACAACGAGGAAGAATAAATAGAAGAGAAACCCTAAAATAAGCCAAGATCAAACAATACAGGTGGTGTATTTCTGAAATAAAGAAGAAGATGGAGAAGATCCCAAGAAACCTGATGGCATCAAGAAGAAGATGGAGAAGATACCAGTCCCAGAAGGCAGGAGAAAAGAAGACTGATGAAAGAAGAAGAAGGCAGCATCCTGAAGAAGATGTCATGCTCTTATAAAAGACACCCAAATCCCTATATCCCCAAAATAAATATTTAAAAATAAAAGTATAACGAATTGAAAACCACATGTATACAAATTTAAGAGAGAGAAGTGTATAAAGTAAAAGTTTCCTGTGAACTAAGATGAAACAATAATATAGTACCCATGGAACAAATCTCCATTGAAAAACGCTAACCAATTTATTATGTTGATAAGACTATACGACCATTTAGCATTAACATAATATATAAGTGCAAAGTGAACCAGTGATAGTTTTGGGTATTATAAAAAATGAACCTTGTGTTTCATTCTTGGCAATCACAAACATTGAATGCAATGAAATATGCATTTTTCAATGACTTGAAATGTGTACTGTGACAATATGTTGTTCATAAGACATGAATCTGTTTAAAATAACATTTTGTTTTACATGAAAAAAGAAAAACAGATTTCATAATACTTTTTGAACAATTCATACTATTTATTTATTAATGACAGGGTACAATTCCCCAAAGACAATGTATAAAAGACGGTATAAAAACTGTAGAATCCTACTTATATTAATAGTTAGAAATAAGAATATAAATATAAGGTTTTTATGTATATAGTATAAGAATGTTTAAAAATGTTTTAGATATAAGGCCATTTGTTTGGGTCTGAAACAACTAACATCAGAACTATAAAAATAGTTACCACTTGTAAATAGTAGAGAGTAATTAAGATGTTAGTTAGTAAAAAACCTTTTTTGTAAACCATATTTCCATGTTAGAAATAAGGATTTTGTTATAAAATGTCTGACTTGAAGACAACCATTTATTTAAAAAAATATTCTTTATTTTGTTTAACTATTATTTGTATTGTAACCAATACTAATTGTTTTTGTGTAATTTGAAAACATGTTTAATTTATAATACTATATGTAAAAATCAGAGAGGGTATCACACATCATATATTGTTTGTAAAATATTTTGTAAGAAAAATTGTTAAAAAATCATAGGCCAAAAGAATGGAAACCAAACTTCATCAAAACAGAGAAATTGCTCATTTAAATGCAAATAAACAAAAGGGCTTTAGACAAAATAAACTTGAGATCAAGCCATATAATTGCACATACCATTTAGAAAGATTTTAATAAATTATATTCAGAATTATAAATAAAAATGAAAATGACTAAACTCAGAAATTTGGACATGGGAGTCATATATTCCTGAATAATGTTTCAGAATACAACTAATTCAATTAATTACCAGAAAATAAGGGAATATGAACCCTTTAATACAATATAGGATTATTAATATTAAATATAACTGATAAAATGGCTGAATTTATATAATGACAGGAAGTAAATTTTGATGTTTTGACTTTTCAGAGTATACCAAACTGAAAGTAAAATTACTATTTTTTGGACAGAAAACACTATAAAACGGCATTATTTAATCTGAATATAACCAGAATGAACTGAAAGATTAATTTAAATAACATCTAGTGAATAAAATTGACAAATAACCCAAGTTTAGGTATTTATATAGTGAAATATTAAAGTGTGCACAGGATATGAAAAATATTTGAACAATGTTAAGAATAATATTATATGGGCTAAGAGTTTAATTGAAACTGAAGGAAACAGTTAGTTGATTATTGGTATTCGAACGGTTAACATAAACGAGAGTTTTGTGACGATCTAACCTATCTTACAAAGGTAAAGTTAAGTGGCGAACAGTACGTTACTGTGAAGTCGAGAGTGAATTATAAAATCCTTCCAGAACATATACATTGTGACAAAAACAATCAAGAAACACTAATTAACACTAAACAATACATTTCTGCTCCGAAAAACACCACAAAACACCAGAAAACTGTATAATACATTAACCAAATTAGTGTCGGAATTGGGAAAAGTGTTTTGACTTATAATTACACAGATATACTAAATACAACCCAGAATCATTACACCAGTCACTACACAACATTTAACAAGAGATTTGCAGACACAAGAACAGGAATACTGCCAGAAAATACATTATTTGGAACGCAGCAGGAACGAGCAACATTTTGATCAACTTGATGGCCGCCATTTGCTTTTGACGATCCCAGTGCCTTCTCTTAGTTCAACACAGCTGTTTGGTGAAATCAATTATTTTATTTTCAAATTATTATTCAATGTTTGTGTTTAGTAATAATTATTCATTTGATGTAACGTTATACTTTTAAATATTAGCCCGATTTCTCTGACTTTGATAATAACTGGCTGTTTAAAGAACCCTGTACGATTTTTATATAATACTTTGTAATTTTTTCGATATCCTGAGAATCGATATTAATCGATAAGAGTCAATATTGCCATTAATTAAATAAAACATTAATACTTTTCAATACTTAATAGTTCTTTATTTCTTCAATAATACTAATTACCAATAATATAATTCTAATTGGTAATCTACAAGGACTTTACCACCTATAAGTGAAGATAACCTAAAAAATAAAAAGACAAACAAGTATCGATTGGTTTGAAGACAATCTTATGAGTGGTGATAGTTTATTTAAAATATACCAAAACTTTAATAAAAATTTTCAGAAGAGCATTACACTTTTTAAAACTTCACAGCCCTATATTAATTAATTGATCATAATTAATTAATTAATAAAATTAAAAATTTTTTTTTTTAATTATTTTTTTTTTATAAACATAATTTTTTTTAAATTTTCTTCAAAACAATAATTTTTGTTTTGAAACTTTCGGTGAAGCTGGACATATATTACTTCATCGACATTACGCTACTCGACCGGTCTTGCTACCATTGAGACTCGACCAGCTGGGAAACTTAAGGAAGTGTTTCAGGCCAGTAAGACGTCGGGAGCCACACCAATTACACACCAATTAAACATATTACATTACAATTTACTTATTTTATTACAAATTGGCTAGCCCAAACAGTGGGGCTTGATTACATCGGAGTCTCACACTTCACCATCTCTTATATCAACACCTTTATCTTTTTACTTATTTTATTACAATATATATATATATATATATATATATATATCAAGCAACATTCCGTAAATTATATAAATTTCCCCCCCTTGTTACTAACACTGAACACTGACATCACATACAGAAACATAAAGACACATAGACTCATAATTATATACACATATTATAGACACCTCATACCCGTATAATACCCATGTTCGACCTGACCGACAGGCAGTGTTTCTGCAAAGCCCCAAGACCGGCAATCATAAACGTTCAACTTCCAGTCACCATAATTTATTAACTTCCATTAAATTAAATATTAAACCCCCCCCCAAAGGATCATAATGACTAACAAAGCATAAAGATAGACCGGACTGCCCCCATGAATTGATAACCTCTGATAATTGGCCCATTATGAGCATATGAAAATCTTTAAGTTTCTTGCACAGTATATAAGTGGGAAAAACCCTCATCACCTGAGTTTAAGCAATTGATATTATTTTCTAAAATGTTAACTATGTGTTACAAATCCCGATGAATACATGTATCAGTATATGCTTTTACAAGGTCAAAAATTAATCAGTATATGTTTTTGCAAGGTCAAAAATTAATCAGTGTATGCTTTTACAAGGTCAAAAATTAATCAGTATATGCCCACAAAATATAAAATTTCCTTTCTCTCAAAGTCAGATTGCTGTGTATAATTGATACTATAATAACCGCCTGTTGTGCCCTAGCAGATGTGGAAGCGCGCCAGCATGTACCCGACCATATGTGACAGGAATCAAACCTGCCTTAAACTGAATTAACATGTGCCTGGCAAAAAACTATGTCCCTTTTACCCCCATAAAACAGCCTGATAAACGAAACCCCCAGCACTTACATGTTAAACCGAAATGAAATTAAAATATGAACCCGTTCTGAACCAGCCGGAACAGAACCCCTAACATGTGACTTAAATTTTATAGTGAATAGTGTAATGACTCTTGTATATATATCAAAAATATTTAAGAGTAAAAAAAGAACTCTGGCACGCTCCCCCAGTGCAGCACACAATTACAAACATAGTACTTAGATTTATGGAGTTAAATTATAAAAGTCACATGATGTTCACAATGAGTGTTCAGCTGACACACCCCAGAGCAGACTGTCTAGCCGCGTGGGCACATGGTTTCAAAAGAAAATCAATTTGTAAATCAGGTGAACGGCAGGCCCGGCCAACGAAAATAAAAAGAGTTCATATCACCTTAATCGTGAGCATGTGATGCATCTTGTGGTTGTTCAACAGACTCCCTCTTCCGAACAGGCGTGTGTGTGATGGCTCATGGCTGATGAAGGTGTAGTTACATCAGCCTAGACCAGAATCTCCGACTAGGACGAGAACCCTGGGAATTCACAAAAAATTAGAAATGCTGTTCGTAAAAATGTGCACCCTAGTTCCAGGTAATAACCTCAGAATGGGCCTTCCAACCAACTCAAGATAAAAGCATAAGTTTCTGTTTCTGTTTTTTTTTTTTGAAAATGGCCTGAAAATAATCAAGTCTGCAAGGTGATAATGAATGCACTAGATTAGAAAAAATGACATTAAAGAGTGTCTAATAAAAGTCGCTAGCACTTGCTTCAGCCAGCAACGACATAACTAAACAAGTCGGGCTTGCCACGTGGTGACACCATTATTCCAATTTGCCAAAAAATGACCACATTAAATGCAGTTACCGTTATACAAAAACAAAATTTTAATAGTGTTTCATCTGAGGGTGGTCTCACAATTTATTTTAACTGCCATAATTACTTAAAAAGAGAACACTCGTGCAGTCTGTTGCATGCACGTGCCTATCTTGCACAATTCAACTCCATCCATACGCACTGACTTTAGCTTATAAATTTACATAATGCTTTATCAAACAATTACAGTGACTCTTGTATTATAATAATTGAGAAAAGAATATGAGCTGTATATACTGAAACTTGAATAAATCTTTACAACACACCCTGCCCGATCGCACCAAATACATTCGTCTTTCGCATACGGCTGCATACATTTACATTAAATAATTTAATTATTTTTGACGCATACTATAAGATGCTATGATTACTTACCGGGAAGTCTCGTAAATTTAGCTTACCATTAGTGCAGAAGAAACAACTACGTAATGATGTCGGTTCGGTGTTGAGAGTCTGTTGCTTTCCCGGTGGCTGCTGCAGTTGAACTAACGCTGCACTCATAGCACAAGGCACGGCAAAATTCCACCGCCAGACGGCGCAGTCGGGTTCAACAGTGCCGTCCAAATATCGTCACGCTAACCGACACTGATACTCGGATTTATTTTAAAATTAATTTTATAAACCTTCGACCGCCGGGTTAGGCAAACACCGGCACAAAACAAACTGAACTCTATACTGCCATTAACGACCGTGTAACGACAGTTCACCTATCAGTGAAAAAGTTCCGCGTATCACATCGTAGGATAGAGGCTACTGAAACATGTGTACCAGGCATAAAACAGGATTCAGAGTTTTGTTTACATGAAAACTGATTTTTTTATTTTTATTTATTAGTTAATAAAAGTAACCGTGTAGGACTTCAAAATTAATTGCAGATTTTACTATTCTGCAAATTTCATTCCATATATCACCTCATTTTGCATTGTTTGGGCGGGGTTTTATTTTTTTAAGGCTATTTTTAAGAACGTTTGAAATCTGCTACTGATTTATTGGCATACTCTTTTGTTAGTTTTTAAATTTTTTTAATTTATTTTACAGCCTGTTCTTCAGGTATTTCTGAAACACAATTTTGTGTTAAGAAAGTAAGCATTAATTAGTTAACAAGTGATAATAATTATTAGAATTCAGTGTCATGGATTATAATCATCTCCTAGACTGGATGTACATAACACAGGTACTTGTAAATCATTTGATATATTTAGGTTACACTCTTGTGTAACTCTTAGTTAATTATTAAAATAAAATATAGAACATTCTTATCTTCCTAATGATTAGGGTACAGTTCCCTTCACTGGTTATACAATGTCTTTGCTTATACTAATACATTAGAATCATTTAAAAAGTTAAAATTGTCGTCAATGAAAGCGTTCAATTTTGTCATTGATTATCTATATTTCTAAGTTCCCTTCCTTTTGGAATTGGGCAATTTATCGATTAACTGACGTTAATTCGATTCTCAATTAGCGTTCTTTTACTTATATATTACTTGACAAGCATAGTATAATAGTTATGGGTATTTGATACTTGCGTAACTGGTCGTTCGTAGGGTTTACACTTTTTCGTAATTTTTTCAATTAATTAAAATTCTTTAATTAATTAAGTAAACTTTTATAACAGCACTACACTCACTCCTATGCGCATATACTCCGAATTATTTCACTTGAAAATATACTGCACTATTTGCTTCAGTAGTCATAACCTCCACTCAGGATTTGAGGTTAGCGTATGTGGTTACAGCTGTTCGCTGTCAAACGCACGTTTTTCTGGATGAACGGCGTGCATGTAGATACTCTCGTTGCTGGCGAAAGACTGTCTCCGCTTCCTCTGTCGGAATGATGCATTTCGTATTTTTTATAGGATCTGATTGGTCAATATTTTTTAATTCGTCTAATCTCGGCGGGCTTCGTTAAAATAGACGCTTAAAGCCTCGTCAGTCGCTGGTTTTGAGATTATGAATCTGTGGTCTACATACCCATGCGCAAGAGCTAAGCATCACACAATTATTTTTATAAGTCAAATATCTTACTTATAATTGCACTGATGTCATTTTAATTACCCTTATCGTTTCTAATTTTTAATGACAATTATTTTGAATCCCCTCATCATATATTTCGGATTCGTGGTTGCTGAAATCGCACTTGGTATAAACACTTAGTGTCCATTAAGCTATTAATTATTTTTAATACATTGTTTTTATTCCATATTTGATGGTAATAACGTATTCTTATCTTACTATCCACTTTTCCCTTAAAACTATGCCTTAATATTAACACTATGTCTGTTTTCATAGGTTCAATCTTAAGTCTATGGCTATACATATTGTTTGTTACTTATATTATAATAATATTAACATTAAGTAAATTCTAATAGGGCCTATTTACACTTTATTGGTTTTAGTCACTATTGATAGCGTTCTTTTTACCTATATTATAGGTTTATTGCCTTAATTATAGTTTGTCAAGTATGTTTGCCATACTTCATCGAGTTACCTTATTGTATGCTTGGTACTCTTTACATATTATTTTTATTGTTATTTAAATGACACTTATAATGGTTTCAATGACATTGTTATCAATGTGCTGCAGTTCATTCTGCATTTGTACTGGTTATCACCTTGGTTTAGTTGTTATCAAAATTGCTTGCAGCTAGTTGTTACTATAGTTTTGTTGTCATTATTGTTATTTTTATTATTTAGATAGTTATCTTTGTTGAATTTATTCATTTGAACAGTATTCTGTCCCACTTAAGGTTGTTAGTTGAGTTACTACTTTTGTATAATAAGTTTACAACATAATTTGGTTGCATCATGCATCTTTGTTATTACAAGCATATAGTTATATTGGATTACATTAATATAGATTTTATATACATTTATTATATCATCTATTGTATACAAAACGTTCCTTATACCATCTAGTTACTTCCCAGCTTAATACATTTTGGTTTGATATTATTTTGGCTTTGTTTTTCTCTAGTTTTAGTGAAAACTGGTTGCCCAGATTAGGTTATGTTGCATACTGGGTAAACAGTAGTGTGTTGTTGCTGGATTTGTATTTCTGCAATTAATCTGGTTGATTGGCTTTCATTCAATGTTGGTACATTGGTTGTTGGTTATTATTATTGTACTTTTGTTTACTCTTTTATTGTCTTAATTATTATTAATTAGTGGGTTTTTACTAACATCAATCCCACTGTACAACTGGTCATTTATTTATATTTTTGGAACCTAGTCTTCTTTTTATGTCTACACATCGTTTAGCTAAAATAAACTTATCCTATTCTTATTCAGTTTCTTGGTGATTCTTTATTTACAATACTTAGTCCTTATTGATTACAGTTTACTTTACATGGACAAGGAATGTATTCATCAAATGAGTTGTGGTCAGTGTTGGCTTTACCATACAGCTTAGGGATTTATATAATATAATTAATTAACATTGCTTCTTTCTTCCTTGTACAATTATTCCTTCCTAGGTTTATGTTAGTTTGTTATATTTCAATTTCTTTCCCTTTTTTTTGTCTGGTCTGGATATGTTCCTTCTTCTTTCCTTCACTGATCTCCTTCTCACTCTTATTTATTTTATACATGATGTTGTTTTCACTTGTCTCCTTTTCATTGTTTCTTCTTTCTTCTTTCTTGAGGTCGTTATTATCGTGTTCTTCTCCCTGATTCTTCTTTCTTCTTTTGGTTTCCATGGTGTTCTTCTCACTGATCTATTGGGTATGGTATGTCAGTCGTCTCGTCTTTAGTCTTCTTTTCTTCTTTATCGGTACATTTACTAGTAATTTCCTTTTCATGATACTTCACTTAGTTTAACATATGATACTTTCTCCTTCTGTATCCGTGGTGGTATTCTTGACCTGTTATGTATTCTTGATAGTAGTGGCTTTCAAAATAATTTTTGGTATATTGGTGGATGTAGTGTTATATGTACCGTTATATATATAGGTTTAGGTGTTCAAGTTAACGTTTTTTCAGCTGTTTTTTTGTTTGTCGTATGTAACATTTATTGCAATCTTGGCATTCAATTGTGTATATACCGTTAGTTGTATAATCTTTGTTGTGTGGGCTATTTAGTTTTTGTAAATTATTTTTATTAGCTTTGTATGCTTTTTTTATAGCTGTATTTGAACACCTAAACACATAGAAATAACCAGAAATATATAAATCCAATTTAACCACACATGCAATAAACACAGGACATGAATTCCCAGACATAACCAATGTGACACTAATAAAACATATACCACACAAAGGCACCATAATGAACATTTGGAAAAATTTACAAATATACAAACATAAAAAACAAAACAAACTAATACCTAAACAAATACAAATCAATACAAACCAAAACATAACACAATATTCAAAGCACTCAACATCGAAAATACACAAAAAGCTAACACATACACCACAATCACACACAATAAAACCAATTTGAAGTACCAGAAGCCAACAGGAAGCCACAATAATAATAGTCAACCAACACATATGTACTTCACCAGACACAAAACCGGAAGGCTGAGGATGGGTACAAGAAGGGACCCGAAACATGTTCCTAAAAAGGGAAAAATATATGTTGAGGTAAATTCATTATAAATATTAAATGTAATATATATATATATATATATATATAATTTTCTGTTCTGAAATATATAATAGACGACAAATATATATTTATAAATAAAATTTTCTGTTCTGAAATATATAATTGACGACATATGGAGGATATTACGTTGAACGTCCCTCTCTAATAAACTGACAGAAGTTACTTATGACAGATATCAGATTGTCTGTTGTTTCATTCTTTTGTTCTTAAAAATTATTTGGTTCGTTCAAATCATGTACTGAATAAAATAAAGAATTTAAATATTAACAAATATTAATAATATTAAAAATTAATAATATATAACATTAAAGAACAAACTCACATAAAAACAAAACAAGACGACCTATTTAAAATTACAAATTTATTTGAATAAATGAAATAAACATGAAATATTTCCAGCATAACCGTGAAAACAGCTGCTGAAATAAGGAAACAGTCTATAAAACACTCTATAATTAAATCGAATTGAATCGATTATTTGTTATTTTACATTGAAAACAAAACAAATTCGATTCGTTAGTTTGTATATTAAAATCGAATTATTTCGATTATTTGTTAATTCGTTTACAAACCTCTGAAGATACTGATATATTCGGTAAAACGTACTATAACGTCTCTCCTGTTAAGACATTATAACATAGGGAACCAGTTTAATTGGTTGCTGTTAATTAAACTAGCTGCCGTAGTTAGTAAAAATTACTTACCAACAAATTAGGACAATGTATATATATCAGGAATATGTCCAAGGTTACATAAATTTATTCACTCTCTGGATATTAGCGAAAACATCTCTTTATTATTGTATCTTAACTACGGATTTAAACATAATACTTTTAATGGTCATCTTTTTGTTTTTACTTTACTTTAAAAGAAAATTCTTATAGATTCTGCATCAAATACTCTTTAAATTGTTACTCTTATTATCTCTAAATCATACAGCTGTGTATTACTTTGATTACCACGAATCCGGGTTCTAACTTTATAATATTCTAACATACTTCAACATCATCCAAACTATTTGAAGAATAGTCTGAGGTAATTTCATATTAACGTTTAGCTTTAACCACCATCAGATTACTACTATCTCATTACAGAAACTACAAACATTAATATGCTAATATTTAGGTGATTTAAATGAGTCTTTACAAGAAACTTTACTGTTCTTTTTGTTGAGGTTGTTAAAAGCAATATATGTACAGAAGTTACGGTTTAGTGTCACCTGAGTATAACGTGAATCTGCGGCTGGTCGTCTTGATGATCCTCTTCAGTAGGTCTTCCTGGATGTAGTTCGTTGTCGTTCTGGTTCCTCCATTTAGTTTGTTGTTTCAGAATTGTGATCTAGGTGATGACGCTGGGATTCTGCTACCTGGAGCTCGTACAGTTGTTGTCGTAACTTCACTCCTGACGTTGGTGTTCACTTTTCACATTTAATTTTTTTTTTACAGCACTAATGTTACCTTTTACATGGTATGGAACATATCTTACCATTTACTTTTCATAAAGAGATGTGTCGGCTAAGTTTTTTTTTATTTATAATACTTTCTCAACATCTGAACTACATTACTAGTTTTAAGTTTCATTTCGTTTTAGCTACATGTGGATTATGTAAATGAGAAACACTAACTTCTTGTTACATCGTTTTAGCAACATAAACATAAGTTTAACTTCACGACACATTTTCAAGCTGCTTACATGTCAGAGATTCTCGGTCGACTGGCGTTAGTTTAGCGGCAGAGAGTAGGGAAGCCGGCGCAGTTTACACGCCGAGAGAAAAGTAGTTCGTACTTTTATTATTATTAATTGTCCATTAATTAACTACTATAAATTATCCTACCTTTTCTTAGTTAGGAGTTAGGTATTTCATTTATTATTATTACGTCTTTTATTTAAATAGAATGATTATTAGTTTTCGCTTAATAACAGTGTACTTTGCATGTTCGTACTAGCCTTTTTACAAGTTGATACAGGTGTCTAGGTACAGAGGGAGGGTGGATTATACTCTCACTTGTTATAAGAACAAAAATTTATTTGTGCTATTTAAATTGCCTTTAAATCGTCACATCCTCCTCCACTTAAAGGAGATGACGGGGCGACGTTAGGGAGTATTAAAGGATATCTATGAAATACAATTATATTTGGCACGGAACTTCGTGTTGAAATTTCTCTCCACAAGGTTATTTCGATTCATCAATCGATTATCTTACATACTATACAAAATACTTAAAATCCAATACATATACAACACATAAAATACACAAATACATAAATCTTCCTTATTTCTATTTCTTAAATCTACTACCGGTTTTTTGCTTAGTTTCTTCACTCGTTTTAAGGAGTTACACTCATGAGTAGGTTTCGTCATATTTCAGGTGTTCACGTGTGTATCGGTTTACATTTTTACAGATATAAACAATTGTTGTAAGCGTAAGGTTTCTCTGGTGTTCTTACCTACAGGTATTTGAACCTTTACAATATTCAACGCGTCGAATCGCTGATTATTTCGACTTTTTTGTAGTCGACTACTCCTCTTATTTCCTAGTTCTGTCTTCCTCTTAGTCGCAAACGTGAACTACAATTTAGTGTATTACTACTATCATGTTCATCGCAAGGAGTAACATGTTATAGGTTATTAATAACAATAACGTATTGTAATAACAATAGAATTACCTTTAGTTTACTGCGGTAGAGGTTTGTTGTTCGTCAGCTGACTTCTCATTATTTATTTTATTCTCGCAGGACATTAGCTAAGGTTGATCAGGCCTCGCTAGTTTTCGTACGAGGTGTTTGAGTTTAGACTCAATTACGATATAAGATGTTGCATATATTTTAATCTTAATACTTAGGTAGTATTTTAGTTTACTATCTTTCTCGTAGTCGTGCTTCTTTATTTTCACAAGAAACAAAATTTTTTATTTGAGACACATGACTTCTGCGAACGTAATTATCTGTATTGGGTTCGTACAGCGCTACTGTCACGGGGGTGATGAACTTGTGAATCTGGTAGGGGCCACACCATCGGTATGATAGTTTGGAAGTGGTCCTTTCAAGGGTTTTACTCGTAGGGTGAGTTTTATACATGACTAAATCACCTACTTTGTACTTTATTTTCCTATTATGCTGCTCATGATATTTCCGCGATTTTTGCAGATTCGCTCGCAAATTTTCACGAGCTTCGTACCATATTTTCCTTATATTATTCCCATTTATTTCGCGGGGCAATAACTCATGAATTTTCCACTTTGTGGTTAACGGGTGGTTCGGTTTATACTTGTACAGTAAATCAAATGGTGTTGATTTATGTCCTTCATGATACGCCGAGTTGAAGGCAAATTGTATCCATGATAGATTTTGATCCCACGCTGTGTGATCTTTAGCGTGATAAGATATTAAGGCTGATTTTAGGTTTCGCAAGTATCTCTCAGCTAGGTTTCCTTGCGGTCGGTACTCAGTGACTGTAATATGATTTATTCCTAATTTAAAACACATGTCATTAAATTCTTTCGATTTAAACTGAGGTCCATTGTCAGATACTAGGTGTACTGGTGTACCTTAATCTTTAAATAGTCTCTCTTGTAGAATCTTTATTGACGTAGATGCTAAGGCACATCTCATAGAGTACATCCACACGAATTTAGTGAAGGAGTCCACGCAAATTAATAGCATAGAATTTCCTGACTTAGAACGGGGATAAGGTCCAGAAAAGTCTATGTATATCTTTGAAAAAGGTGTAGTGGGGATTTCTGAGATTAATTTTCCGATTTGACTGTTTTTGCTGGCTTGCTAAGGGCACAGATTTCGCATTGTTTCACGAACTTAGTTATTTGACTGTTCATGTTTTCCCAATGATATTCCTTGCGAATACGACGTATTGTTTTCCTTATTCCCATATGAGCTCCAATGGTTGATGAGTGGTAGTATTCCATTAGCATGGGTTTAATAATTTCCGGGGCGATTATTCTCAGTGACTTTCCGTTAGCCTTTTTATAACAAAGTACTCGTTTACTCAAGGTATACTTGTCAGAATAATTTTCTTTATCTATTTGTTCTATTATATTGCTTAATTTAGGATCTTGTTGTTGGTGATGTGCTATATCCTTAAATGCAAGTGGGAATTCTGTTATTAGCTTATTGACAGTAGTGGTTTCAACATTGTCTTCGCCAGGTCTGGTATTGGGTAGTTGGAACATGCGGGATAGTGTATCGGCGACTACATTTTGGGTACCACGAATATGTTGTACTTTAAACTTGTAGCAATTTAATCTTAACACCCATCTTCCGATACGACCTAACTGTTTTGGATGGTTCAACAACCACGACAAAGCTTGGTTGTCGGTTTCTAATAGAAATTCCTTGTGTTCCAAAAATGGTTTGAATTTTTCGAAAGCGAACACTACAGCTAAACATTCGAGTTCATAGACTGAGAACTTCCTTTCTTGGTCCGTCAAAGTACGTGATGCATAGCTGATCGGTAGTCTTGTATTTATCGATTTCTTGGTATATTACTGCTCCTAATGCTACACTAGAACTGTCGGTCTGTACGACAAATGGTTTACTGAAATCTGCTAACTGCAATACCGGGGGTGATATTATGCTTTCTTTGAGTGTTTCAAAAGCGGCTTGATGTCGAGTAGTCCACTCGAATTTCGCTCCTTTCTTCCTTAATGCATTTAATGGGGCTGCTATATCCTCTAGGTGGGGTATGTACTTTTGAAAATAATTGATCATACCTAAAAATCGAGCTACACCTTTGGAATCTCTAGGTGGTAAAAATTCTCGGATTGCGCGCGTGCGTTCGGGGTCAATACTAACCTTACCTTCGGCCGATACTATATGACCTAAGAAATAAAATTGTTTTACTGCAAAATTAACTTTACTGGGGTTTACCGTTAGTCCAGCGTTCTTTAACCTTGATAATACTTCACGCAAGTGATCAATATGCTGATCCATCGATTCACTATATACTACTATGTCGTCAAGATAGTGATATACGAATTTAAATTTAACGTCATGGAATATTTTTTCTAACAGTCTGCTACATACTGAACTTCCTTGTGATATTCCGAATGGTACCCTAGTAAATTGATATAGATTAAATGGGACAGCAAACGCAGTTAGATGTTTTGATTCCTCAGCTAGTGGAATTTGGTGGAAGGCCTGGTTGAGATCCATTATGGTGAAAATTTTCACTTTGGTAAAATAGTGGAACGCGCTGTGAATGTCGGGCAGGGGAATCGATTCATATTCTATATTCTTATTCAGCTGTCTATAATCCACGACTGTCAGTTTATGTATGTTTGTCAGTTCCTTTCAGTACTAGGAATGCAGGTGATGAGTATGGAGAAGTTGACGGTTCAATGACGTGTTGTTCTAGAAGTTTGTTGATTTGGTTTCTCATTATTTCCATCTTGGGCGGAGATAATTTGTATGGGTGAAGACGTATTACTTTGTTGTCACTTCGATTTATTTTGTATTCGATTAGATTGGTCAATCCTAACTTAGGTGTAAGTACAGTAGAAAATTCCCTTATTAACTTTTGAATTCTTTGTCGCTCATTACCTTTTAAATGACTCAAACTAGATTCATGATGCTCCAACTGAATAGTTGATGTTTCGCAATTCTCGCTGTTATTTAGCTCGGAGTCGAACTGATATTTTTGAGTACGATCAAACCTAAAGAAATATTGTTTAGCGTATATGTCGAGGATTAAGCCAGTTTTGCTTATAAAGTCGGCGCCAAGTATTAAGTTTTGTCCTAATGCTTCAGCTACGAGTAGTGGAACATACCAAGTAAAATTCTTTATTTTTAATTTGACAGTAATACTGCGTGATATATTTAGGTTTTGCTTATTCGCGGTGGCACACTTTATGTCCACGTTTTGGCTACGTCTAATAACATTATGATTATCTAATACGGTGGCTAGCTGTTGACTGATTATACTACGTGTAGATCCTGAATCGATTAAACCGAGGGTATTCGTTGCTCCAAGGTCTATCTGTATGTAGGGTAATTGGCATATACTTGTTTTACATGTACCAATAGATTTGCACTTGTCAATAAATCTTGTTACGTAAGGGTCTATACGTTTGTTTATATTTATTTTTACTTTAGGGTGATTAGTGTTTATACCTTTCCTTCTGATGCTGCGGAAGACGTAGGATTTTTGTTCTTCCTGCTTCACATATTTTTTGACTGGTCGGTTTTTTGTTGGTACCGCTTTTGTTACAATTCTTGCTAATGTGTCCGGACTTTCCACAGTTATAACATCTTTCGTTATTGGCATCGCTCGCATGCTGTTGGGGTTTTTGTAGAGAGTTTGATGTTTTGGGGAAGCTTTGGGTTTTAGAAGTTCTTACGAATCGCTTATCGCGGTAGGTTCGAGTATCAGTCCCAATGGGTAGAGGTAGGAACGAATCCCTGCGTGGAGTCTGGGACATAAAAACGCGTCTGTTTTGGTCTGAATACCAGACGTTGGATGAATGTATACAACACAGTTCCAGTTCTGTGAATGTGCTTGGTCTCTTCATGAGTGCTAGGCGAGATAGTCCTACTAAGATAGTGTCTACTAGCTGTTGTTCACTCCAGTTAACTTGTAGTAATAAGGCCGATTCCCTTATTTCAGATATGTAATGAGCTAGTCTTTCGTAAGCTCCTTGTACACGAAGTACTGAGTTCCGCTTTAATTCTTCGTAGATACCGGTGGGGATGAAGTGTCTTATCAGGGTGGTATGTAGTTCTTCTACAGGGTGATTATACCTTAGTGACTCTAACACACGATCTTTTAAAGGAGATCTACATTTAGGTAGAAGTACTTGTAAAATTTGGTCATCTCTTAGTTGTCGCAGATCCTTTATTTGTAATAGGTGTTTGATAAAATCTAGGGGTTTCGTAATATTCAGCCCATCAGTGGTTGGTATCTCAGATAAAATACGTTCTACGGGGTGAGTTGTTTTTCCATAAAGCTCGGTAGTGAGATTTAATTGAGTCGTCATTCTAGGTTTTTCCGCAGATTGATTCGTCTGTAAGAGAGGAGATAAATCGTAAGTACGGGTCATATTCTCTTGTTCATTTGGAAGTAGCGTGACGTTTACGGGTAGGGTATTTACTTGTCTATCGGTTAACCGTTCCTTAACGGGTTCTATATTAGATTCCTGCAGAAACTGAAATTTTACAGCACTGGGTTGCTGTTCTTGTGTAGGAGATAGGGTGGGGGAAATATTTAGTTTCGTCATTGCTTCTTCGATCTCTTCTATTCTAAACGATTCGGACCTTCTACGTAATTCGCGCATTATCTCGGGTAATTGTTGTAATGCTTCGTCCGCGAATTTTTGCGCGTCCGGTGGAGTAACTTTGTCACCGGGCCAATTCAACAAATTGGTGATGCGGCGGGTCAGATGTTCTATTCTTTGAGTGGTTCTTAAAATTACTTAAGAACTTACTTAAAATTACTTAAGTGTGGGGATTTTTCATCTCGCAGAGTTTGTGCGATGGAGGTAAGTTCCGTATATTTATGATAGCATGTTTCCTTTTCACTTTCGAAGTCTAACACACTTAAACGATTCAACAGTGAGGGTTTCTCTGGTCTATGCTCGCGTAATGTTTTGCGCAGCTCCGCGACAGTTACGTTTGTGTATGGGAGACCGCGTAACAAAGCTTCATAGCTTAGTTCGTCCTTCAACAACAAGTCGAGGTTAAATTGAGCCATTGTAGTGGTAATAATCACCTTTAAATAATTTAAATATTACGTACGACAAATCTTATATCATCTATTTTAAACACTTATGAAATTTGAATTCATTTAAACACACACATATATTGTAACGTGTCGTTTCACCAAACATAAAACATAACATACTAACTAAAAGATAATTTACTGACTGTAACAAACTATGGCTGACAATGACCAAAAACCAAGAATTTAATGATCCCAGGACAAAAGATGTAAATAAATAAGTAATTAATCACACTGTTCAGTACATTTACATATATTTTTATTTGTGTTAAACTAATTCATTGTAATAAGACAATTTATATTATTATTAAAAACTTCATTACTAGTTAAAATGTAAATAAATCTAACTTAACTATGGGGAGGTCTGCGCACCTCAGACCGGTATTTTATTTATCAAGAAAAATTTTCATAAAAGTGAATTATTTAAGTTTTACAAATATAATAAGATCAAACTATAATTATAAAAGTGGTATGGTATGACAGTGCTAGAAAGTGAGAATAACAGTGAAATACGGTAAAAAGGAAAAATTGTGTATAATGAAAGTGATTGAACATAATTATAATGACCATTGAAGAAATATATAATCTATATGAAACAGGCATATAACCCATATAGTGAAATCAAACAAAGTAAATAATTTAAAAGATAGAAACTCTTACGTTAAGAAACTTAAATAATACAGTTACGAAGAAAAAATAAAGTAAAGGTCAACAGAATATTATTAATTAGAAATGGTACACCGAACCTGTGACCCATAAAAAATATAGCCATGGCCTTTAACTAATGGCCTTTAAATTAATGTTTTGAGTGGAAGAAGGTTGTTGTTAAAAATTGTGAATTGCAAGCCAGAGCGTTTAAGATAAATGACTGCTGAGTTGAGGGAAATTGAAGATTAATAAAAGCTGAGATGACCAGGAAAACCAACCCAAGACCTAGAGGAATGATGTATTGACAGAGAGAGACCAAAAAACCAGGTGTCCAGGAGCAGAATCAACGAATAAATCCATTGGGAAAACTGCAAAGTTGGTGAGATCATACCACAAAAACAATAACTGAAAAAACAATAAAAAAAAAAATAAATAATAATAATTGTGACTTACTTTAGTACACTATTATGAAAATAGTCGTTAATTATAAGAGTATTGTGTTATAGTTTCTAGTTGTTTAAAAGAACCCACAAATATTCAACAGACATTAACAACACAATATTACCAAGTCTCATGCATAAAAATTATATTGTCTGTTCTATGTGTAAATTGTACCAGACTTTGACGATATTTGTATGTTAACCCTGAGATTCAGATAAATAATCCTCTATTTAAAAACAAAACAGATTTTTTTTTTATTTAGTTATAAATCAACGTCAGAATTCAATTATTTTGAATATTACATTTTGACGCTCAAAAGTGGGGCCTTCCACATTCACAGAATACATAAGGAGGATTATATTTATTGAATATTACATTTGGCGAACCCAACAGTGGGGCTAACGTCAAAAAACTGAATATTACATATTGGCGCCCAACCGGTAGAGCTGAAATTAGGCAAAACCAACTAACCGAAACACAATTAGTGAAATAACGATTGACCTAGTTTTAGCTGGCAACTGCTAGAAGACTAAAAAATGCGACGACGAGAAGCTCCTCAGAAGAGAGGACAAAAGCCAGAGACAGAAGAAGATAGGCGGGAACAAGAAGAAGAAACAGTCAAAGACAGCGAAATGGAAGAACAGGCGGGTGACAATGAAGAAGCCAGAGGAGGCCTGGATTTACAAAAATTATGGGAATTAATTAAAGAAAATTCCAAGAAACAGGAGGAAAAAATAACCGAAAGATTGGATAGGAATAAAGAAGAAACTAATGAGAATTTTAGGAAACAGGAGGAAAAAATAACTGAACAAAATAAACAAACTAATGAGAATTTTAAGAAACAGGAGGAAAAAATAACCGAACAAAATAAACAAATGAACGAAAGATTGGACAGGAATGATGAGAGTTTAAGACAATTGAATGAAGAAAATAATGAGAACTTTAGAAAACAAAACGAAAAGTTTGAACGAAATGAAGAAAGTTTAAGACAGATGAATGAAAAGATGGACAGCATTAAAGAGGGTACTAAGGAAGATTTTAGGCAAATTAGTAAGAAAATTGAGAACTCTAACAAGGAGTTGAGGGAAACTCTCAATGAGAAGATAGAAGACGTCAGTAAGACACGTAGCCAGAGGATGGACAAGTGTAAGGAGGAAGTTGGACAGCAGATAGCCGATACACAGGACAGGCTGGAGAAAACTGAAGAAACATTTGTACAGTCCAGAATAGAAGTAGATGCAAGGATAGATCAGGTAGAAAATAATAACAAAATTGGTATAACGGAGGTACGAGCAGAAACACAAAAGAAGCTAGATGAAATAAAGGAAACAATAGGTGGTCAAATCGAAACCATCAAGGGTGATGCAGGACAAGTAAAAGGGCAGGTAGACCAAATCCAGGAAGAACTGGTAATTCTACAAAATAGACCGATAAATTACACAAACATACCAATAGGAGAAAACCGAGAGGCAATCAACTTCAGAGATTACCGCAGAAACCCATTGGAATTCCTCGAGAGGTTAGAAGAGCTATTTGCCCGCAACAAAGAAAACCGATGGCACATGATAAAAAACCTGCTTGACGAGAGTTTCAAGAACATAACAGACAATTGGTGGACGGCAATGAGGAACGAAATACAAAATTATACAGATTTCAAACAGATATTTAAGACCAAATATTGGTCCGAGAGTATCCAAAACATCATTAGGGACGATTTATGTAATGGGCGGTATGAATACACAAGAGGTCAATCCCCAACAGCATACTTCTTGGGTAAGGTCTGCATCGCTAGACATCTCGAACCACGGATCCCAGAAGAATGTCTGGTCACTAAAATTTCTTACCATTTCGAGGAAGGCATAACACGAGCCAGACAGTGCGGTCAGGTGAAGACGATTGGAGCGATGGAAGCCCTCCTGGAAAGTTATGAAAGGGAGGACTACTACAGGAGAAGTCGCAGGAGACTAGAACCCCAGAACGAGCCACACAGGGAAAACAGGCCACAAGTAAATCATGTCAGGTCAAACAACCATCATGACAATAGTCGAAACCAACATGATAACAGATTCCAAGGTCGTCGACGAAGTTTTAATAACGGCCAGACGTACCACAATCAGCACCCACAGAGGGGTCACAGTGCGGAAGGTCGAAGAGCTAGAAGCTGGGAAGGAAGGCGAGATGAACCTTCGGGAAACCAGCATAGAGATGAACAGGAGCGACCAACCACTTCAGACGGAAGTAGGGGAAACGGGAACCCGCAGTGAGAAACCAGGATAGCCCGTCACTGCTAGCTAACCCCGGGCTAATAGAACAGATGAATCAACCGCACAAATCCATAATAATTATTAGAAACCATTACCTCAAAAACATCCAATCAGAATTACTAGAAGAAAGAACCGTGGAAGAGGCACGATACTGCAACGAGATAGTCTACGTCAAGGTGGAGCTACAAGGTGTACCGACGGAGATGATGATTGACACAGGTGCAAACATTTCATTAATTGATAAAACCGAATTGAATAGGATACAAGAAATAGTCACGGAGAGAATACCCACGCTGCCCATTCACAACATCACTATCATACGAGCAACAGGGAAGCAAAATAAAACTATCAAGCAACAAGTTATCCTCCAAGTTGCAAGCAAGGGAATAGGGATTCCTATGGTGTTTCTAATAGCACAAGGGCTACCATTTAAATTGTTATTAGGGTGTGACATACTACGGCGCCACTCTGCAATTATCAACCTGAACAGTGGAAAATTAACATTGCGTTCAGATGAGTATGATTGGTCCACTGAGATAATAGGAAGCCAGTGTGCCCCTCAGTCTGGACACTCATACCATGTTAGGGAAGAAGCTAGGTTACCCATAGGAAAAAATGAACTTGTGACTGAGGAATCAACATTATGGAAGGAAAAGTTGCAGGAAATCCTGTCATTTCAGGTAAAGGGCTCCACAGAGGCAGTCAGTGTGGAACAGAAAGAAAAATTAGTTGGTATATATAATAAATACCGGAAGGTATTTTCTGACTCACCAGGTAAAGCCAAGAACTTCATATGTGAGCTAAAATTCCGGGACACAGTAAAGTTTAACAGGAGATCCTATCCGATAGCACAATCATCAAAGGTAGCTGTGAGGCAAGAAATCCAGCGAATGATAAAGGAAGATGTAATAGAAAGGAGTAGTTCTCCGTACACCAGTCCAATTGTAGCAATTCCCAAGAAGGACGGACAAGTACGACTATGCCTCGATGCCAGGGAGATCAACAAGATGATAATAAATGACAGGACCTCACCCGGTGAGATTGACAAAATTATGAAGAGATTTCATGGATGTAAATTGATGAGTACCTGGGACGCAGTCTGCGGGTACTGGCAGATTGAGCTTCACCCAAACAGCCGACAGTACGTCGCCTTCCTCTTCGAAGGAAGAAATTATCAATTTAAAAGGCTACCCTTCGGCCTAGTGAACTCCGTTGCCATCTTCGTTCAGTGCATGGACAAAATATTAGGCAAGGAAGCATTGGATTTTGCTACAGTGTATGTGGATGACATACTTATCACTTCCACAACCTGGGATAGCATTGTAATCGAATTGATTTGGTGTTGAGTAAACTACAGCAAAACAACATAACGCTCAAAATTGACAAATCGAAATTCATAACACAAAGATTACCCTTTTTAGGATATATATTGTCGGAAACGGGAATCACACCATCACCAGAGAAGGTAGAAGCAATTCAGAATTTCCCCAAGCCCCGAAACATTAGGCAATTGCAATCATTCCTAGGTATCTGCAATTACTACCGAAAATTTCAACAAAATTATTCACAACTGACAGCCAAATTTCAACATATACTATCCTCAAAGAACAGGTGGAAATGGGGCAAGCCTGAAGACGATAATTTCCAATTAATCAAAACCAAATTTTTAAAGAGCATTATACTTCACCACCCCGATTTTCAGAAGAGATTTTATTTAAATTGTGATGCCAGCAACATCAGCCTAGGCGCCGAACTATATCAAGAAGACGAGGAGGGTAATCATCTCGTCATTAGCTTCGCGAGCAGAGTATTGAGCAGCTGCGAGCGGAATTACACGGTAACAGAAAAGGAATTGCTCAGTGTAGTCTTCGCCTGCCTAAAATTTAGAACCCATATTTTAGGATACCCCCTAACCATCAGATCGGATCACAAATCTATTTCATATCTAAAAAAATGCAAACTAAATCACGGACGACTAACACGATGGATTCTGATCCTGCAAGAATATAACATCCATTGGGAATATGTGCCAGGAAAGCAGAACATCGTGGCTGACGGACTATCTAGAGTGGACATCGAACAGGGTACTTATGAGTTTGAACAGGAGGACATAGGCAAGGTATTCCATATTCTACAATCCCGAGAAGTCTTGGAGAGAATTTTAGAACAGGTAAAGGAGCAACAAATCAATGATCCGAAACTGAATTTAATCAAAGAACGTTTATCACACAATGATCCCACCATAATACCTTATTATTGCATTCTCAACAACATCTTATTTAATCGAACAATCTCAACAAATGATTCTTGGAAATTATATATCCCACCGACAGCAGAATCGTCAATCATCCTAGAATACCATATCCGTTATGGACATATGGGACCTCTCAAGGTGGTGAAAGCAGTAAAGGAGCACATGTACATCAAAGGTATCAACAAAAAGGTTCGTCAAACAGTACGAAGTTGCAAAATCTGTCAAATGGTAAAAATTAATAATGAGAAAAAAGGAAGGCGCCAGGATCACCATCACTTCAAACCGTAACCTTGAGAAGATTTTTATTGACCTTTGTGGGCCATTCCCCAGGAGCGGAGGAAGATGTCGCTACAAATATACAGTGATTATCCTTGACCATTTCTCGAAATTCACTAAGTTGTACCCGATAAGTAAGGCTACAACACAGAAGGTGCTCAATATAATTTTAAATAATTACATACCAGAGGTCGGGAAGCCTGAAACCATCATCACCGACCATGGTACCCAATTTAAAGGGAAAAAATGGAGAATAACTTTACTGACTGAGGGTATCAAGACATATAAGACTTCAGTCTATCACCCCAGCAGTAACCCTGCAGAAAGAGTCCTCCGAGAAGTTGGGAGAATCTTACGGACGTATTGTCATGCAGAACACCGAAATTGGAGTAGGTACGTGGAAGCAACAGAAACCTTCCTCAATCTGGCTTATCACGAGACAATAGGAGCCAGTCCTTATCAGGTGATGTTCAACCGACCACCACCCAGAGAAATAACGTCAATGATAGAATTCCCACCAATGGAGCCAGAAGAATCAACCCACACTGAAGTTCACAATAGGGTGCTTCATAAGGCAGAACTGCAACAGAAGAAAGAAGAGAAGAAGAAATTGAAGATTATACACTACAACATTGGAGACCAAGTTTTAATCAAAAACAGACAGTTGCCAAGTACAGTAGAAGGAATTACCAAGACGTTATTGCTGTTATATCATGGACCGTTTATAGTACCTCGGGACAAAGGAAATAACACCTACGAACTGACCACCCCAGGAACAAATAAAATAAAAGGCACATATAACCAAACTGAGATAAAGAGGTTTTATGAAAAGTGAAGACAGTTTTTGTAGATTTTGCCATTTATTTCAGTAACTCCTAAAACTACCATTACTGAAATAACTTGTCTTAAACGGGGGGCTTTATGTAACGTGTCGTTTCACCAAACATAAAACATAACATACTAACTAAAAGATAATTTACTGACTGTAACAAACTATGGCTGACAATGACCAAAAACCAAGAAGTTAATGATCCCAGGACAAAAGATGTAAATAAATAAGTAATTAATCACACTGTTCAGTACATTTACATATATTTTTATTTGTGTTAAACTAATTCATTGTAATAAGACAATTTATATTATTATTAAAAACTTCATTACTAGTTAAAATGTAAATAAATCTAACTTAACTATGGGGAGGTCTGCGCACCTCAGACCGTTATTTTATTTATCAAGAAAAATTTTCATAAAAGTGAATTATTTAAGTTTTACAAATATAATAAGATCAAACTATAATTATAAAAGTGGTATGGTATGACAGTGCTAGAAAGTGAGAATAACAGTGAAATACGGTAAAAAGGAAAAATTGTGTATAATGAAAGTGATTGAATATAATTATAATGACCATTGAAGAAATATATAATCTATATGAAACAGGCATATAACCCATATAGTGAAATCAAACAAAGTAAATAATTTAAAAGATAGAAACTCTTACGTTAAGAAACTTATAATAATACAGTTACGAAGAAAAAATAAAGTAAAGGTCAACAGAATATTATTAATTAGAAATGGTACACCGAACCTGTGACCCATAAAAAATATAGCCATGGCCTTTAACTAATGGCCTTTAAATTAATGTTTTGAGTGGAAGAAGGTTGTTGTTAAAAATTGTGAATTGCAAGCCAGAGCGTTTAAGATAAATGAATGCTGAGTTGAGGGAAATTGAAGATTAATAAAAGCTGAGATGACCAGGAAAACCAACCCAAGACCTAGAGGAATGATGTATTGACAGAGAGAGACCAAAAAACCAGGTGTCCAGGAGCAGAATCAACGAATAAATCCATTGGGAAAACTGCAAAGTTGGTGAGATCATACCTCAAAAACAATAACTGGAAAAACAATAAAAAAAAAAAATAAATAATAATAATTGTGACTTACTTTAGTACACTATTATGAAAATAGTCGTTAATTATAAGAGTATTGTGTTATAGTTTCTAGTTGTTTAAAAGAACCCACAAATATTCAACAGACATTAACAACACAATATTACCAAGTCTCATGCATAAAAATTATATTATCTGTTCTATGTGTAAATTGTACCAGACTTTGACGATATTTGTATGTTAACCCTGGGATTCAGATAAATAATCCTCTATTTAAAAACAAAACAGATTTTTTTTTATTTAGTTATAAATCAACGTCAGAATTCAATTATTTTGAATATTACATTTTGACGCTCAAAAGTGGGGCCTTCCACATTCACAGAATACATAAGGAGGATTATATTTATTGAATATTACATTTGGCGAACCCAACAGTGGGGCTAACGTCAAAAAACTGAATATTACAATATATATAATAAGAATCTTATACTAATTAATCAAATTTAAATTATCTCAAATCAATTCAACTTTATGTACTTCTTGCAATTATCTGTCGAGACAAAGTGATAATATCTTTTTATAGTGGAAAGAAATTTCACACGGAGAGTTCATTGTATTTACACTAGCACAATAGATCAGCTGTTGGGGAGTCTTATTGTATGCGTTAGGGTGTCTTATTGTTTACCCAGGCAATGTGTTTTAAACAAAAGGAGGGTGAATTCGGACAACCTGGAACACGATTTTTTCCTGTTCAAGTCTGTCGTATGTTGTCCACTTGGGAATGCCATTCAAATAACTTATTTTGTTTATGGGGCAGAGCGTACATTCCTCGACACGGATCTAACATGAAATAGCCTGTAAATACCGACAGGTTTAAAATGGAATATTTTTACAAGCGGGGACTTGATTATTACGGCGATTTCCTAATAAAAATATTATTATTTTATAATTAAAACTCTATTTATTTGTTCACAAATTCAGAGTGAATAAATTTACGCATTTTTGCAAGTTACTGTTAATTAATTAGCAGATAGTACACAATAATTTTTTTTTTACACAAAAGCAGAGTGGCGCATTTTAGTACCGTAAAATCCTGTTCAGAGCATTATAGCATAGGGAACCAGTTTAATTGGTTGCTGTTGATTAAACTAGATGCCGTAGTTAGTAAAAATTACTTACCAACAAATTAGGACAATGTATATATATCAGGAATTTGTCCAAGGTTACATAAATTTATTCACTCTATGGATATTAGCGAAAACATCTCTTTATTATTGTATCTTAACTACGGATTTAAACATAATACTTTTAATGGTCATCTTTTTGTTTTTACTTTACTTTAAAAGAAAATTCTTATAGATTCTGCATCAAATACTCTTTAAATTGTTATTCTTATTATCTCTAAATCATACAGCTGTGTATTATTTGATTACCACGAATCCGGGTTCTAACTTTATAATATTCTAACATACTTCAACATCATCCAAACTATTTGAAGAATAGTCTGAGGTAATTTCATATTAACGTTTAGCTTTAACCACCATCAGATTACTACTATCTCATTACAGAAACTACAAACATTAATATGCTAATATTTAGGTGATTTAAATGAGTCTTTACAAGAAACTTTACTGTTCTTTTTGTTGAGGTTGTTAAAAGCAATATATGCACAGAAGTTACGGTTTAGTGTCACCTGAGTATAACGTGAATCTGCGGCTGGTCGTCTTGATGATCCTCTTCAGTAGGTCTTCCTGGATGTAGTTCGTTGTCGTTCTGGTTCCTCCATTTAGTTTGTTGTTTCAGAATTGTGATCTAGGTGATGACGCTGGGATTCTGCTACCTGGAGCTCGTACAGTTGTTGTCGTAACTTCACTCCTGACGTTGGTGTTCACTTTTCACATTTAATTTTTGTTTACAGCACTAATGTTACCTTTTACATGGTATGGAACATATCTTACCATTTACTTTTCATAAAGAGATGTGTCGGCTAAGTTTTTTTTTATTTATAATACTTTCTCAACATCTGAACTACATTACTAGTTTTAAGTTTCATTTCGTTTTAGCTACATGTGGATTATGTAAATGAGAAACACTAACTTCTTGTTACATCGTTTTAGCAATATAAACGTAAGTTTAACTTCACGACACATTTTCAAGCTGCTTACATGTCAGAGATTCTCGGTCGACTGGCGTTAGTTTAGCGGCAGAGAGTAGGGAAGCCGGCGCAGTTTACACGCCGAGAGAAAAGTAGTTCGTACTTTTATTATTATTAATTGTCCATTAATTAACTACTATAAATTATCCTACCTTTTCTTAGTTAGGAGTTAGGTATTTCATTTATTATTATTACGTCTTTTATTTAAATAGAATGATTATTAGTTTTCGCTTAATAACAGTGTACATTGCATGTTCGTACTAGCCTTTTTTACAAGTTGATACAGGTGTCTAGGTACAGAGGGAGGGTGGATTATACTTTCACTTGTTATAAGAACAAAAATTTATTTGTGCTATTTAAATTGCCTTTAAATCGTCACAGTACGTCAGGTGAATTGAAACGATATAAATATAATACAGCTACTTGCAGAAGAAATTTTATTTGATAATGTATATAATATTACACAAAATTACTGCTTAAATGATGTTTTTTTGAATTAAATGATGAATTAAAAAATAAGTAGGTATTAATGACTTCAAAGTCGATAAGTGTTTACCTTGTGTTGTAAATCTTACAGTGTGTTATGTTTATTAACTGTGATTCTTTGCTAGGCAAAACTTTTAAATTTGCATGTGTACATTTCAGTTTAAGTTAATTTTTGATGATTTTTATTTCCTCATATCTGTGTACTTGCTGAATGCGCTACAAATAAAAGCGAATGAAGTGAACAAGTCAAATGATATAATTACTGTAAAACGGATCGCTGATAGTCATCGTGCCAAAAAACACTCTAAATTTGTTTGAATTATTCAGAAAATCGTTTAATAAATCCAAACGTTTATGACTCCAAAGAGAAACAAAAACAAAGTCTTTTATTTTCTTTGTCTTTTTTGAATAATGTAACTGACCTACAAATAAAAAATGGCACTATTAGTGTATTCTAAGAATACATCATAACACTGTTAGTATAGACTAAAACGGAAACCTGCCAGAAGTAAACAAATAGCAAGATTTGTTTGGGAAAAACTGAAAATTAAAACGATATTCCGGTTAGTGAATCAGATGCACAGTACTTTAGTTCACAGTTAAATTTCAAACAATTTATAATATTACGAAAATTATGTAACATATATAGTAGGTAACTCTTGACTGTTTCTTTCAGAGTTTCTGTATAATAAATATGTTTTCAAATAATACAGTATATACTTCTCAAGTATATTTCGTTAAATTATTGTCGTTGTATTTTTGCACACACACACACACACACACACACACACACACACACACACACACACACACACACACACACACACACACACACACACACACACACACACACACACACACACACACACACACACACGCACACACACACACACACACACACACACACACACACACATGATTTTCTCCAGTTGTTGATGCAATTATTGTGCCAGATACAAATTTACTCAGATGGAATTTCATTAGTGATAGGCAGTCTTCATCATTTCGTAACGATAACCTTAATATTTTAAACACAAATAAAAAACAAAACAGTAAGGTTATGCCATGTATATATATATATATATATGTATATATAGTAATGTTAATTATCGACCGTATTATTATACTGTTAATGATTTCGAGGTTCGGTCATTAATTATGAAAACTCAGTTTTGCGACGTTTCGAGATTTATTCTTCTCATAATCATGCATTAACTGTGAGATGAGCTACAGCAACCACATTACACTAAACACTTATCACTGTTCCATACTTATACACATATAACACATTACATTTGTATAGTGTTAGCGTTATGTAGTTATCTGACTGACTGACAGTCTGTCAGATAACTACATAACGCTAACACTATACAAATGTAATGTGTTATATGTGTATAAGTATGGAACAGTGATAAGTGTTTAGTGTAATGTGGTTGCTGTAGCTCATCTCACAGTTAATGCATGATTATGAGAAGAATAAATCTCGAAACGTCGCAAAACTGAGTTTTCATAATTAATGACCGAACCTCGAAATCATTAACAGTATATATATATATATATATATATATTCAAACACTTTTTCCTACAGTCTATTTCTTGATGCATAAATATATTTAATATTTATAATAACTTTACCTCAAGATGTTTTTTCTCTTATTTGGAACATGTTTCAGGACACTTATTGTTACCATCCTCAGCCTTCTTAATTTTGAATCTTGTGGAGTACTTGTGTTTGGTTGGTTGTTGTTATGATTTCCTGTTGGTTTTTTGTATTTTAAATTGGTATTATTGTGTGTGATTGTGGTGTATATATTAGTAACCATCCAACACACAAGTACTCCACAAAATTAAAAATTGAGAAAGCTGAGGATGGGAACAATAAGTGTTCCCAAACATGTTCCAAATAAGGGGAAAAATCTTGAGGTACAGTTATTATAAATATTAAATATTATATAATGTATATATTGTATATAATGTACATATATATATACATATATGAACCGTTTGGATTTCAGTAATTAAGTTAGTGGAACCGAAAGATTCTTTAGGATGTTAATATTTCCTGTTGTGCTATCAATTCGTATGCGAGTCTCTTTACTTCTCCTACTAAAATTTAATGTAAACTAACAGCACCTAAACAAAGAATGTTAATATTATTAAAAGAGTTTATAATATCCGAGATATTGGGCAGTGGTCGCTTGCTTTGTGATGACATTCTTAATTTTATATACGTTTCTGTCAGCCACCGGAGGCCTTCTTCAGTACTAAAATTTTAAAAAAGTTCGACAAGGGATGGTAGGTCTAACGTACCCCTACGTTGATCTTTACTTAACTTAAAAATCTGTTAATTTTTATTTCTAACAATTTTATTTTATTTTGCTTGTCGTATAGTATTTGTGTCTCTGTTCCAAACTATCATTTAAATGTTTATCAGTTAAATGTAACATCAATTAATTTGTATACTTACAGAAATCTTTACTCCATGAAGTATTATTTACTGTTGTTCCTTACAACGAATGTAAAACAATATCTGTAATAGATTAATTAGTTTTAAACGTGTTGGAAAGTGTAATATAACTCTAGTACTTAGTTATGACAATCAAGTCTATGGATTGTCGAGTCGCGGAGAAGGGATAAATTTGTACGGAGAGAAGTTACGATATAAAGAATTACATTCACGTTAAACAACACAGCATGAGAGCGTACTGTCTTTTGGAAACGGCTATGGCACGTGTAGGGTCGTAAATAATTCAATGCTTATTCCATGTCGTTGGATATAAGAGAGTCCAGTATATGTAATCATATCGCCATAATTGTAAAACTGTTAACATGGAAAATTAAATTCAATAATTTTAACAGTCAATTACAATATTACATTTTTGCCAACTCGTTTCCGTTCACTGGGCCCTGAGGCCGGTCACTGTTCTGATGACACATTAGTGCCAAAGTAATTTAGGATTTTAGAAATCTTATATTTTTTACATTTTCCAACGTTGGAACTGGTCGTTATGTTTGAAATTTTATTTACAATGTTCACAGCAAGGAGCCTACTTACAGAAATAAACTTTCCTCACTGAAAAAATAGAACTTGTAGTACACCGTTGTATCTATCCTGTTATTATTTTATATTTTATAAACAAAATACGGAAGAAAAATATGTCAGTAACGAAACTGAAACGTAAAATTTTGGAATTTTTCTTAAACATGGTTGTGAAAAAGGTGATATCCATCAAACATGATAAGAGTTTAATAGTTAACAGTATTTTAAACCATTTTATTGTGATCTGTGACTAAATTAAAACTAAATATTTATATCTGAAGTTCTAATATTGAGAGACGTCAAATTAAAGAAATTAGAAATGTGTTATCAAAAAAGTGTTAAAATGATAATTATTATAATATTTAATATTTTGGGTTCATTGTAAGTTTATGATTGTCGTCAGGAGCCAAAATATTTATCTAACGAGGAACTCGACGTTCTTTACACTACGGTGTACTTTATTTGAAAGTAATAATGTAAGACACGAAAATGCATTTTTAGTCCTCTCGATTAGAGATTTTAAATAATAGGGTTTCGTACTTTGTAATACTGAAATAGTTTCTGGTGGGTGAGTGTCCTCGCGCGTTCTTATCATCATAGGATCACCATAGTTCATGTTAATTCTTGGACTGGTAAACTAAATTGTGTCCACCATAGGTCAAGTCCAGGGACAAAGATACTTCTCTCTCTCTCTCTCTCTCTCTCTCTCTCTCTCTCTCTCTCTCTCTCTCTCTCTCTCTCTCTCTCTCTCTCTCTCTCTCTCTCTCTCTCTCTCTCTCTCTTATGTAATAGCTGCAGTTGTCCTCGTGTTTGCTTTTCCGCACGTGATTAACCCATTCCATTTCTATGGGCGTAGCCTGTGTTTGCTCAGGGTAAACAAACTGAACTCTATACTGCCATTAACGACCGTGTAACGACAGTTCATCTATCAGTGACAATGGTCCGTATCACATCGTAGGATAGAGGCTACTGAAACATGTGTACCATGCATAAAACAGGATTCAGAATTTTGTTTACATGAAAAGTGATTTTTTTTATTTACAAGTTAATAAAAATAACCCCCGTAGGACTTCAAAATTAATTGCAGATTTTACTATTATGCAAATTTCATTACGTATATCATTTCATTTTGCATTGTTTGGTCGGGGTTTTAATTCTTTAAGGTTATTTTTAAGAACGTATGGCATCTGCTACTGGTTTATTGGCATACTCTTTTGTTAGTTTTTAAAATTTTGTCTCCACATTCGGTTTTGATTAATCCGGATTTCTTGATCATTTTTTTAAATTTAATTTGACAGCCTGTTCTTCAGGTATCTCTGAAACACAATTTTGTGTTAATCAAGTAACAGATAATCTAATATTCCCCCTTCTACATTTCCCAGGTTTTCCGTATTTTTATAGTCGATGTTATTCCATACACTTCCATGGGTACGAGTGTTTTTAAAACGCTTGAAATCGTCCGTCGCACACACTATGTTCCAAAGTGTCTGTTTTTTATCGTCAGCGGACCGTAAGGTTTCTCGTTTCCATATTCCTCGTTGGTAGACTACCAAAGCAATTAATTGTATCTGTCTCAATTATTACAAAATTGTTTTGACTAATCTTAGGTCATTCAGTTTTTTAATTATAGGGTACACGTGTACAGTCGAAACTAGCGTTTTTCACCCGTTAGTTTACAGGTTCGTTATTTGGGAGCAACATTTTTAGTCAGTGAAAAGAAAAGAAGGTAATATGACTTTTCATCACTTATGTACATGTTTATAACGTAATATCTCTATCACTACTACTACTACTACTACTACTACTACTACTACTACTACTACTACTACTACTACTACTACTTCTTCTACTACTACTACTACTACTACTACTTCTTCTACTACTACTACTACTACTACTACTACTACTACTACTACTACTACTACTACTACTACTACTACTACTACTGCTGCTGCTGCTGCTGCTGCTGCTGCTGCTGCTACTATAATAATAATAATGACAACAGTAATAATAATAACATCAACAATAACTATAATCCTTAATTTCATAGTGACCGTCAATCAATGAATTTTAACGATGAAGGTTTTGCGAGTATCGGTAAAAAAAGTATAGCACAAACTATAAATTATTTGTGTCGACGTTTCGACAGTATTTATTGTTATCATCAGGACCTTATAAAGAAAATAAGAAGAAAACCAAAATTCAGATAAACGTTAAACCGACGGTAAAATTTTGAGAACGATATTTTACAATTATTTTGGAGATAAAACAGAATCCAGTAACAAGGATCCACGAGGATCGCAGGCAAGACACTTTTGTATTATCACGAATCCCAGTGTTGATTGTATGTACTTCAGCTGTTATTAATATTCAGATTCGGGTTCGCACTCATCTCGGTATAGTTTACGTTATGCATGTCGTGTCAATTGTTATTCAAATGCGAATCCATACATATTTGATTCTGATTCTACAATGAACGACGCCTGGAATCAGAACGTTTTCAATGAAAATCGTCGGATCCGAGGAAATGTATTTTGTTATCATTATATATGACATTTACGTACAAATAAATTTTACCGATTTGTATTTAAGAATGTTTGTATGTTTAGAAGTATCCACATAGACATTTACGTGTGCGGCTACATAAAAAATGTAAACATACATAAATAAAAGTACTCAACTTTGTGTTTCATAGAGAACAGTATGTTGATGTCACATTACCTTTTGGCTTGTTCGTTAGGATGCTGAGGAATGATACTATTCACATAGTAAGGAAAATTAATATAAAAGTACATTTTTATTTTACATTTTATTTACAAAACTGATGTTTATAAAAAGTGGAGCACAATTATAAGAATACAATAATTATGAAAAACGTTGTTACCACATTACAGAACTATATATAAAAACATTTTCTGTAACATTATAAGATCAGCGTTTTTTGTACGTTTTTGAAGCTTTTGTTTTTGTATTTTCCTTGAAGAACGAAGATGTGTGGTAAGTCGCAATTTTCTTTTGATGTGCCAAACGAAGAAAGAAAGTTGTAGCACCGAAGATTCACTGCTTAACCCCATCCGCCACCTACCATTCCGCCATCTCCCCATCCGCCACCTACCATTCCGCCATCTCCCCATCCACCAAGTCCCCCTCCACCATCTCCCCATCCACCAACACCCCCTACTCCATTTCCCCATCCGCCACCTACCATTCCGCCACCTCCCCATCCACCAAGTCCCCCTCCTCCACCTCCCCATCCACCACGTCCCAATCCGCCACCTCCCCATCCACCAAGTCCCCCTCCTCCACCTCCCCATCCACCAAGTCCCCCTCCTCCACTTCCCCATCCGCCGCTTCTTGTTTCTGCTGGTTCCAGTGTCTCGACTTTGTCGTTAGCTACTGCTGCTGCATAGCACACTGCTACGGCGGCGGCCGCAACAAAGAGCAGCTGAAACAGAACCAGTCACATGTTATTCACGGCTTTATCGTGATTATACAAACAAACAAAGGAAGAAATATAATTTACCAAATTGGTTATGAAAATGGATATAATAAAAATACTTTAAACAAAATAGAAATTAAAATCAAATATAAAATAAAAACTGAACAATTAAGAGTTAATCAAAATGAACAAAACAAAAATAATAACAACGATAAAAAATGGGCCACATTCACATACATAAATAATAAAATGACAAAGCTAACAAAACTGTTTAAAAACACAGACAATAAAATAGCATACAAAACTAATAAAAATTATCTACAAAAACTAAATAACCCACACAACAAAGATAATACAACAACCAATGGTATATACAAAATTGAATGCTAAGATTGCAATAAATGCGATATGGGAAAAAAACAACTAAAAACGTTATTTTGAACACCTAAACGCATACAAAAACCAGAAATATACAAATCTAATTTGGCCACACATGCAATAAACACTGGACATGAATTCCCAGACATAACCAACATGACACTAATAAAACATATACCACACAAAGCCACCATAATGAACATTTGAGAAAATTTACAAATATACAAACATAAAACACAAAACAAACTAATACCTGAACAAATACAAATCAATACAAAACATGACAAAAACACTCAACATGATTAAAAGCACTCAACATCGAAAATACGCAAAATACTAATACATACACCACAATCACACACAATAATACCAGTTTAAAATATCAGAAACCAACAAGAAAATAAAATAGCGTCCAGCCAACACACAAATACTTCACCAGACGCAAGATCACGAAGGCTGAGGATGAGAACACAGGGGTTCTCAAAATATGTTCCTAATAAGGAAAAAATAATCATGAGGTAATTTCAGTATAAATCTATATAATAAATCTCTAGGGGGGTCTACGTTTGTCCCCGGTAATCTCAGAATCTACTGAACCGATTTCAATGAAACTTTGCACGCTGATAGCAGGTACCCAACGGAAGGTTTTCCACTTTATCTGATAACGATAGGTAAAAAAGGACCGAAGTTATTGCAAAAAAACTAATTTTTTTAAACCCGCGGCTTCGATCGCGAATATTTGTATGCGATTGTTGTGGTGCTGTCGAGTTGGTAAATTGCTAATGGTACATCTGTATTAATAATATTCTTATGGAATTCTTATCAGCGTATGGAATTCGTATAAACAATACAATAATTCTTCGTTTGATTATATTGTAACATTGATTATGTAGTACACGTTGATTCTGACAAACCATACTCTTCGACATTTGAATATTTAGTAGGCCTATGTGCAGTAGGAATAATTAATTGTCGAGAATTATACTTAACCTACTTCATCGAGAATTATGCGATGAGCGTCAGTGATGTAGTATCAGTGCCTTTTTTCGTTAATTTTACGTCATCGGTAAGTAATATGTGCAATATGTACTGTATTGTATAAATTATTAATTGCCCCCTAGAGATTTATTAGTATAGATCAAATAAATACATTTCCACTTATTTTAGCTTTGCAATGCCAAAAAGACGATCATGTTTAGGAAGATCTACTGCTGTTGCGGAAAGAAGCGTCTTAGAGCACCTGAAAATGACGTCGAAGGAGTCGAAATGCAATCAGCTCGTGGAAACTCTTCAGAAAGATCTGGATTAGAAGAAGTCTCACGGGCTGAAAGTACTACGATTCGTGACAATAGATTAGCGGCACAAAGACGCAGGCAAGCGACTCTCAGATCACGAGGTCCTACTTTACGATGGAATGCAAAATTAAATAGTGGTTTCAATTATAATCCAGTTATTAACTAGGCGAATAAAACAGATATCGGTTTACCGAGTATAGTTTGCCCTCATTGCTAAGCTTTAAAGTGGAAAAATGAATCACATGGATTATGTTGCTCTGCAGGAAAAGTGCGATTAGATCCCATACTTCCTCCTCCAGAACCGTTAAAATCATTATTAAGTGGAGAACATCATTTATCGAAAAAATTTCTGAATGCATTAAGATCGTACAATTTAGCTTTTCAATTTACATCATTCAGAGCCAATGAAATAGTCGAAGGGAGCTTTTTGCCTACTTTCAAAGTTCAAGGGCAAGTATATCACCTCATGGGATCATTACTCCCCACACAAAACGAAGTACCAAAATTTCTACAGATGTATTTCATAGCTGATTATTTACAGCAATCTGAAACAAGAATGGATCATATTCGTAACTTGGATAAGACATTAGTAGCAGAACTTCAAAATTTACTTCACGCAATCAACCCATATGTTAGTGAACTGAAAAGTGCGTTTGAATTTGTAACATCTGCGAATAATAATCAGTACAATATTGTGATTCACGCTGATCGAAAAGAAAATAATGAAGAGCACAGGGGTCGCTACAATGCACCGACAACTAATGAGGTGGCAGTAGTTTTAGTTAACCAGGAATGCGATAAACGCGATATAATAATCCGTGCGAGGGATCATACGCTACATCGAATTGCAGAAACACATCGAGCTTATGATGCTTTACAGTACCCTTTAATGTTTTGCAGAGGAGAAGATGGTTATCATTTTACATTAAAATTAGTCGATCCTCAGACTGGGTTACAAACTTCTAACTCGGCAGTTACCACAACAATCATATACAAATATTCGCGTGCGAAGCCGCAGGTACCTGCTAGTATTAAATATATTATATACATCAAGAAACGGACTGTAGCAAAAAAAAAAAAAAAAAAAAATATATATATATATATATATGATAAAGTGGCTGAGCTGATGGCGACATGCGCGTCTGTGCTTAAATTAACATATTACCTTGGATTTTCATGAACCGATGCGGAGAAGCCCCTGACATAATGCAATTTCAAGTTCAAGTCGAAAATAAAACATCAGCGTAACGTGGTCGGACACCGGTTGTGTATTAAGGCGGCGTAACAGGTTTTGTTTATCAGTTTAAAAATCCGTGGCCTCATGGTCGTGCCCATGCCTATACCTTTTGTATCACTCAAGCGCTCGCGCGCGCGCGCGCAAACACACACACACACGTATATTTCGAATATATATATATATTGATATATGCTCAAATTTTTCTTTTGTTTATATTATTATTAATAATAAAAAACTTTTAACAAGAATATATTTTTTTATATTTTATAATTACAAATGTTTCGATAGTAATATAGCTATCATCATCAGCTCAAATATTTAATTGTTTCGTTATGTTTGATATTTCTATTGTATTTCATACACAGGTCCTGAAGATGACAATAAATATTGTCGAAACGTCGACGCAAAATAGCTAAAATTTGTATTATTGACCGATCCTCACTAACCATCCACTAAAACATTCATTATATTTTATATTTATAATAACTTTACCTCAAGATGTTTTTTCCTTTATTTGGAACATGTTTAGGGACACTTATTGTTCCCATCCTCAGCTTCCCAACAAGAAGGCTGACGATGGGAACACTAAGTGTTCTGAAACATGTTGCAAATAAGAAAAAAGTATCTTGAGATAAAGTTATTATAACTATTAAATACATTATATACATCAAGAAATAGACTGTAGCAAAAAGTGTTAGAATTATATATATATTTACAATTCATTTAGAAACCTCTGATGAAATAGATATATTCTGTGAAATATACGTCACGTTGAAATAAAACTATAAAAGAAAAACATTCTTCTCGTAGAAGCAATTATAATCTGCTTTTATACCTAGATATAAATATAGGTATATAAAGTATATATGCTGGCTTAAGTATATAAATTTGTAGGGAACAAAAACAAATAATTACATAATATATAAAGCAAGGAAATATGATGAAAGAAAGATATAAGTGTTCAACAAATGCAATGAAGATTTATAATACTAATGGACGCCGTATCCTCTTTGTATGTAAGTTGGTTGAAGAGTTTTATATTTTTATAACTAATAAATAATTAAAAATAATCACATTAATTAGAAATAATCAGGAATTATTTCTAAATAGTTCGTCAATCTTAATAAAGAGTAATTTAGATATAATCAAGTAATTTCGTAACTATTCACACAGAAAAATTATAACAGAATTTTATCATTAAATGGTAAGTTCTTAAGATTAATTTAAAAAGTGTGGCTTAATTTCGAATACTACTTTTTTAACCTAAAGTAATGTGTATTTCTGTTGTTATTAATTGTTTTGTTGTGTCCATAAATCAAAATATTTATATAATCTCCAAAAATTTGAATAAGCTTGTATTTGTTTACAAAATTCGTATAAAATCGTAATATTTTACTTTAGAATTTGATAAAATAGTTCGCTTAAGAATATCAAAATATATTTTGTCAATACATTTTATGCTGGCCAAGAAAGAACTAAATATTATAGATGTAAATTCGTTTATACTTAAACTGGTTTTTGCAGGTATGTAGGTTTTAATATGCACACAGGTTGATGTATTATTTGATACTTATTTTACAATAGCATGGTATTGAATATCATGGCGGCTAAGAGAGTTGACCATTTTATTAATTAATGGGATTAGATTTTTTATGAAAAAATTAATTGAACACAACTACCGATTTAACTAAATAAGTATTTTATCGAGTAGAAGGAAATGTTGGTACATTTAACGATTTAGTAGTTTGTTATTTTATTATAGTTACTATTATTATTATTTTTAATATTCTTGTGATCTGAAAATTATGTGTGTAAAGTAATAGCTGATTTGTATTATAAATAATGCAATTAATTGCATTTACGCGACACTCTATATTTATAGTTAGTCCTAATATTTTATTTTATATTTATTTGAGTTGTTACAAAACAGAGAAAGTCTATCTTGGTTTGCTGAAGTTTGCTTAGAAGAAATTTCATTTTGTTTCAAGAATGAATCTGTAAAATTTATGTGATTGTGATTGGTTTTGGAAGTTAGACACAATTAAGTGTATAGGCGGAGAACGCTAGGATTCATTTGTTTGCGTTCAAACAATTACTGTGTATATCATCAGTTTACTTATATTAGCGCCGAAAGCATATTAAATAGTTATTATCTCTATATTATTAGTTTCAGAAATTAAATTTAAAATGCAGCTAAATTTATGTTACATATGAATAAATAATTTTTAATTACATATAACATACATAATTATTATGTGTGTGTGTGTGTGTGTGTGTGTGTGTGTGTGTGTGTGTGTGTGTGTGTGTGTGTGTGTGTGTGTGTGTGTGTGTCTATATAACGTAGCGCTAACCTTTGTATTGTAATAAAAGTAATATAGTATATTAGTACTAATAATTTATACAAAATCTCTATATATATATTTTTTTTATGTTAAATTGTAACTTCTAAAATTTCCTATATGAGATTTATGACAAAACAGTTATTTTAATTTGTATATTTTGCAATTGCGACACTTTAACAGATATACCTACATTGCATTGCGATACTTTTTACGCCTATTTGGGTAGTTAGCGTAAGTAGCAAAACTTATGTCAAGTGACTATACGAATATTCGCTCTATAAACTGTGCCTTGTTACGTGTGAGTGACAATATGTTTACAAAAATTATTATAGTTATTAAACGAATATAATATACGTTATTAATAATGTAATCTAATGAATTAAGTATGTGATTAAAATAGTTTATCCTATGATTGGTAATAATAAAATGAAATAGCAAAACACTATAGAGATGCTAAGTAAGACAACGCTTAATTGTACTCACCAAAAGCAACTTAGCCATTTCAGATGACGGATTGGATTCGATTTGTTGTTGAATCCAATCCGGCGGCTATATATACATATAAAACAACACTGGTGGGGTCGAAGGTCACCTTGTTCGCGATTGACGCAGTTCTGCTCACCCCTGCTCTGCCACCCGTCGGCGTCGAGGACGTTTTCCTTGGTTTTTTCACACTTACCGTAGGCACACTTACCGATTACGCATTTTTGTAATCTTTGTTGGATTTTGTGCATCAAGGTCTGCGGTAAAGTTCCAGTTATTCCAGTTCCAGTTCCAATTACACTTCCGCGGCACCCCCGTCCAGTTCTCGTTCGGCCTGCGACGGGTTTCCCATCATTAATATCATTCTTTTTTTATTACACACTTCGTTGTTTTGAAACCAAAGTCAACGTTGATTGTGGTAATGACACTTCCGTCCGTTCACGCGCTTGTTGACCAGTGTGCATCAAGGACGCAATGTTGGAGGGTCACTTATATTAGTTGGAAACAATGGAACATATGTAACCAAGTTTTAAATGTTACGAATTTCTATATGGCTGTTAAAAATATTTAATTGCTGTTGCATATTACTGTATATTCAATATTGTTCTTTCTAATATAAATTTAATTTTAATTGTGAAATCTAGAATCGCACTACTGGTAACAGTGTTCTTCATAACCAATAGCTATATTTACTCTCTGTGATTGTACTGTACATAGCAACCAACTTAAATACGTAGTTTGGTTATACTATAGCACGGTAATAAAGAGTACGATTACGCAGACAGATAAATATCCTCTTCGCGTTGTCGTGTGTGATGTTCGTATTGACAGCTTACTTATTGATATTATTGATACTGATATATTCGGTAAAACGTAAGTCAGGTGAATTGAAACGATAAAAATATAATACAGCTACTTGCAGAAGAAGTTATATTTGATAATGTATATAATATTACACAAAAATTACTGCTTAAATGATGTTTTTTTGAATTAAATGATGAATTAAAAAATAAGTAAATATTAATGACTTCAAAGTCGATAATTGTTAGCTTGTGCTGTAAATCTTACAGTGTGTTATGTTTATTAACTGTAATTCTTTGCTAGGCGAAACTTTAAATTTGCATGTGTACGTTTCAGTTTAAGTTAATTTTTGAAGATTTTTATTTCCTCATATCTGTGTACTTGCTGAACGCGCGACAAATAAAAGCGAATGAAGTGAACAAGTCAAATGATATAATTACTGTAAAACGGATCGTTGATAGTCATCGTGCCAAAAAACACTCTAAATTTGTTTGACTTATTCAGAAAATCATTTAATAAATCCAAAAGAGTATGACTCCAAAGAGAAACAAGAACAAAGTATTGTAATTGCTTTGTGTTTTTTGATTAATGTAACTAACCTACAAATAAAAAATGGCACTATTATTATATTCTAAGAATACATCATAACACTGTTAGTAAAGACTAAAACGGAAACCTGCCAGAAGTAAACAAATAGCAAGATTTGTTTGGGAAACACTGAAAATTAAAACGATATTCCGGTTAGTGAATCAGATGCACAGTACTTTAGTTCACAGTTAAATTTCAAACAATTTATAATATTACGAAAATTATGTAACATATGTAGTAGGTTTGAAAGTTTCTTTCTGAGTTCCTGTATAATAAATAAGTTTTCAAATAATACAGTAAATACTTCTCAAGTATATTTTGTTTAACTATTGTCGTTGTATTTTTACACACACACACACACACACACACACACACACACACACACACACACACACACACACACACACACACACACACACACACACACACACACACACACACACACACACACACACACACACACACACACACACACACACACACACACACACACACACACACACACACACACACACACACACACACACACACATATGATTTTCTCCAGTTGTTGATGCAATTATTGAGTTAGATACAAACACAGATATTTATACAGATGGAATTACATTAGCGATAGGCAGTCTTATCGTTTCGTAACGATAACCTTAATATTTTGAACGCAAATAAAAAACAAAACAATAAGGTTACGCCATGTATATATATATATATATATATATATATATATATATATATATTCAAACACTTTTTGCTACAGTCTATTTCGTGATGCATATAATATACGTAATATTTATAATAACTTTACCTCAAGATGTTTTTTCTCTTACATGGAACATGTTTCAGGACACTTATTTTTCCCATCCTCAGCCTTCTTAATTTTGAATGTTGTGGAGTACTTGTGTTTGGTTGGTTGTTGTTATGTTTTCCTGTTGGTTTTTTGTATTTTAAATTGGTATTATTGTGTGTGATTGTGGTGTATATATTAGTAACCATCCAACACACAAGTACTCCACAAAATTAAAAATTGAGAAAGCTGAGGATGGGAAAAATAAGTGTTCAGAAACATGTTCCAAATAAGGGGAAAAATCTTGAGGTACAGTTATTGTAAATATTAAATATTATATCATGTATATATTGTATATAATGTACATATATGAACCGTTTGGATTTCAGTAATTAAGTTAGTGGAACCGAATGATTCTTTAGGCTGGTAATATTTCGTGTTGTGGTATCAATTCGTATGCGAGTCTCTTTACTTCTCCTACTAAAATTTAATGTAAACTAACAGTGCCTAAACAAAGAATGTTAATATTATTAAAAGAGTTTATAATATCCGAGATATTGCTTTGTGATGACATTTCTTAATTTTATATACGTTTCGGTCAGCCACCGGAGGCCTTCTTCAGTACTAAAATTTTAAAAAAGTTCGACAAGGGATGGTAGGGCGAACGTACCCCTACGTTGATCTTTACTTAACTTAAAAATCTGTTTATTTTTATTTCTAACAATTTAATTTTATTTTGCTTGTCGTATAGTATTTGTGTCTCTGTTCCAAACTATCATTTAAATGTTATTAATTCATCAATTAATTTATATACTTACTGAAATCTTTATTCCATGAGGAATTATTTATTGTTATTCCTTACAACGAATGTAAAACAATATCTGTAATAGATTAATTAGTTTTAAACGTTTTGGAAAGTGTAATATAACTCTGGTACTTAGTTATGACAATTAAATCTATGTTGTTATAATTTAAATAGCATGTGATTGAAGACTGTACTATGTGCATTATATATTTGTTTTTCATATTTCTCATTAACTGATAGTGAATTTACATTGTCACCCTAGAGAACAGCGAATGAAGGCTTTATTTGTATGTGTTTAAGTGTCTCACCACTCAATTATTTCAGATATCGGGTTACTGAGAATAGTCACGTAATTTTTATATGTAATCTATGAGCTTATTTTGATTTTTAATATAAGGTGATAGAATGAATGATGAAATCATGTTAATCGAAGATAATGTAATCAAAGTTCCATTTTTAATTTCAAATTAAATTCAGATTATATTTGAATAATTCTAATATAATTAAATATACAATTTTTATTTTACTGTTTTAAGCTTCCATTTTGATAACTCAGTATCTAATTAATTTATTATGTACTGGACGTGAAGAAAAATCACAATGTTTGAATAAATGTTAATTACATTTCAATACAAAACTTGCACTGGTGTACAGATGTAGTTGCCATCAGCGAACTGGAGTTTATTAGTGTAAATCTGGCGAGATAGCTCCGTGACGGTGTAGGTATCATCGCTTGTCTAATACTAATTGGAAACTAAGAGAAGGCAAGAAATAATTACGGTTTAGGATGCTAAAGCATTCAGTATTATCAACAGACCGACTTGGGATACTTTAATGATGTTTTGGGAGGTTATTTCAATGAAGACTTTCAGATAATCTTCATAAAGCTAGGTAGGTGCTCAAAGCGCTATAAAGCGCCACACAGCTCGAAACAAAGCTTAAGAAAGCTACATTAGTTTCGTTTTTACTTACCACATTTTTTTACTTTACTGTTGAGCTTTACAAAAACAAGTTAAGTAAATGTTACCATTTTATACTAACGAGAAGGTACAGTGTGATAATAAGTCACAATATAAGTAGGGAAATGTGGCTACGCCCACACCTTTATCTTTTAAACCCGTATGCTAGGCACTCATGAGTGTAAGGTGAGCATAAAGGATGGATATTGCATGAAACGATTCAACCCGGGAGGGATACGATCATGTGACGCTTCTTTATAAGTGAGTCATCTGAGCCTTGTGCCATCCGGAAATATTGCAAAACCGCAATTGGTTTCTCGAATATTTAAAATACTCGACGAGAGATGGAAGGCGGAAAACAGAGCCGATATCTATTAATAAATACGGTTCACTTTGTTGTTAGACTTGCTTCCTCAATTCATTAGTTTACAGACAATGGTTTTTTATATCATACTTTTCAAAGTACACTTCAAAGTGGCTGACGCATATGAAAGTATTACACTCACCTTAATTTTTAAAACTAAAGCGATTCTGTGATATTTATTTCCGTAGAGATTATTGGTTTTCGGTAGAAATAGAGGAAGTTTTCGATCTTGGAGAGTAATTTTAACGGTAGCACGGTCAACAGCACGGCCCTCATTTTCTAACTATTGTATTTTCCTGCATTTTTAGGGGATCCCTTTTCTAAAAAATTAATTCTTCTATGGCGTCACAGTTCGGAGTCGAACCTTAGCTTCCATAATCATCCGCCTCCATATTTCCCTGTCCTTGGAGATCGATGTCCATCACCTTAATTAATTTTATTTTAAGCAAAGTATCAGCATTCTATAACGTCTCTTCGTTATAACATCAGGAACCTGGTTAATTGGCTCAGGTCAATTAAACAGGCTGCCATACTCTTAACAAAATCATAATTAACTGAAAGTAAACAAATGTAAAATAGGATCTCGAAAATTAAGGAGACTTGGCAGGGGTTTGTAGACTTATTCACTCATCTTTGTTGGACCATGACATCTCTTTATTACATAATGATATTAGCATCTTTACTTATGGTTATCAACATTAGTGTATCAATAGTGTACAAAATGATTTTATGTTTGGTCAATTACAAGGGCCCTCAAAATATAGATGTACATCTGGTTAACTTTTCCACGGATCCGGGACTTGAAAGTTATATTAAGAATGGTCACATATCCATATATTATCTTGTAGTGCTGCCATTAGAAGAATGGACTTATATCCCTTTTTAAACAATAAAGCTTTACAGTCTAGAGCTTTAACTCTTTTACTAAGAATAAAAATACAATTACTGTTAGTAATTAAGATGTCTTAAATGTGTTAATTAAATTGTCTTTTGTTGTATATAGTATTTAGTATTTCATAACCACGGAAGGCATGCCTCCGTGTCACCTGTGATATCCTTCAGCTCCTCGTTATTCCAGTCCTCGGTCCTCGGTTGCAGCATGTTTCATGTAGGTCAGGTATCTCTCGTTATCTTCGTATCCGGTGATGGTGTACTCCTGAAGTCTTTTAGATCATTGTGGGTCCTGGTTCTCTGCTCTTTGCTAACTGGTAGTAATAGCTTGTTGATTTGAATGATTAACACAAAAGTTTTATTCACCTGTATCCACTTCACATGATTGTTTATTTGTTGCACTTCACATTATGTTCTTACCACAGTTTTAATTACATAAGTTTTATATTTTAAGTTTTTGTAGAGATGTCATAGGCGCTCAATTTTCATTATTCTTTCTTACTCGTTTACTACATATTTATATGAATCGCGGTTCAACTATATTAACGCTACGCATTGTTTAATAGTGTAAAGAAATGCCTCTATGTCTTAACTGACGCGATTAATCACTTTTGGAAACAAACTATTTTTAACGTTCCACATTACTGCTGTGCGCAGCTTACTGCTTGACCGCTCCATTTCAAGTGGGCTTGGTTTAGGGGGTACACTTGTAACCTCGCGTAGATTACACTTCATCATAAAAGTAGTTCCACATTTATTTGATATTTACGTTATTAATGTTTGACATTATATTTACCCAAAGCTACGCTTTACTTCAGAATTAATTATAGTATACTACTATGTTGTTGTTTAATTATTTATTTCATTTCAAATTTACAAATATTTTTATTCTTCGTATTGTTTAAATTAGCAGCCATCCTTACTATTTCTTTTATGAATTTGCTAACTGCTATAATTTTTTATTGTTCGACTAAGCTTTTCGTCATTACTGACATCTTCAGGTCTTAAACAACCTAGGTCTTGTCTTTATACAGGTTGTTTAAGACCTGAAGATGTCAGTAATGACGAAAAGCTTAGTCGAACAATAAAAAATTATAGCAGTTAGCAAATTCATAAAAGAAATATTTTTATTTTAGTATATGGGCAAGTTGATTCTGGTACTCTCATGTCGATGCATGGTAAATTATTAAAGGGTTTCTTTACTTTGCACTCGCATTCCTTTTGTCTTGTTATTCTATTTATTAAATATTATTTTAAGTAATTAAGGGATTTAAAATTAGTTTAAAAGTGCGATTAAAAAAAAATTTAAATTTCTCTCCTTTTTACATTTCTTATTTTAAAATCGTCACAATTCCTCGTCACTGCTTCAAGTCAGTCGAGGGATGCTAGGGTCTTTCTACAGGCCTTCTACCCTCGATTTGACTAAACAGTACCATCCTAGATATTCAGTTGCCTTCCATATCCTAATAATGTCTTCCGCCATTGCTATCTATGCAGTCGGATGGTGGTGGCCAGATCATTGTCTTTATATAGCTTGTATAGCTCCTCATTGTGACGAATTCTTCATTCGCATTGACTTGAATTGGTCCATATATTCTCCTATAAAAATAACGTTTATAATTATTTCTGCCCCCTCGCTACCTTTGCACAATAATACTGACACGTATGCGTATATAGTAACAGATATAATCACCTTTGGGCATTCATTGCTCACTGATTTCTCTGGACAGCTAATCGTTAGACCTAGTCTATTATATAGCTTACAAAGAAGCGTTTTGTCCAGTCTAGTAGCATTCGTAATGATATGCCATCATCCCACCCATCTAATGCTTTGTGCTCATCCATTTTATTTTCTTAAATGGAAATGATTTCATTTGTTCTGATATGCTTACGTATAAGTTTGCTTTTTCTTTTCTCCATATTCTAGCCTAATGTACATAACAATAAAGTTATCATTTTTCCTTACCGTACAGTATTACAATTCAGCTTGAGTTTTGCGCGCTCCACACACATCTAATTGATTTACTTACATCTAATAGTTTTATTTACATAACGCGCTTTTTATTACAACAATCATAACCATTCATAACGGGTTTTAGTTAAACAATCTTATTTTCTTGACGTTGTGAGCTCCTTCCCCGCTTATTAAGCTGAAACGGTGTCTTGTATAAAAATGATAGGTTGAAGTCTCCGTGCGCTGTAGGCACGATGATAAATGCGTTAATTCTATTAATCCTACTTGTATTTACATTCCTTTATATGTGTAGCACACACACACACGCGCGCGCGCGCACGCAGTTACATAATAAATATATGTACGAAGGCTTTTCTAGTAATGATAGTATAAATAGAAGGAGGTATACTTGTTTAGATTGTTGTAAGCATAAGCCATAAACATAATGTTTTTTATTGATGACCAATTAGTAAGAAATACGTATAATAACTTGACAAACCATTTGTCTTTAATCAAAACATTTCTGTTGTCGATGTATTCTTCTGAAAAACGATCATATGACTATTCAATAACTCTGGTACAAGGAAAACGTGAATGTAATTCACACACACACACACACACACACACACACACACACACACACACACACACACACACACACACACACACACACACACACACACACACACACACACACACACACACACACACACACACACACACACACACACACACACACACACACACACACACACACACACACACACACACACACACACACACACACACGCACGCACGCACGCACGCACGCACGCACGCACGCACGCACGCACGCACGCACGCACGCACAAGCGCGCGCATGCATGTGTGTGAAAAATAAACAATGTTTGTTTATATGTAGGTCTATTCGATTTTTTGTCTTGACTACGATGAGTAAGGCATTTAAGAAATCTTATTTTTAAGTGTAGTACTAAAAGAGTTCTTCCATAAAAAGAAATACAGTGTTGTAAAGGTTGTATAACACATTATTTATATATGGTGAGTGAGTGAGCGAGTGTGTGTGTGTGTGTGTGTGTGTGTGTCATCGATGTATACTATATGGATCGCGTGCTGACAGGCAAAATGAACGGCAGAAAAAGTTCCGAAGCACGTACAGCTTCCCCTACCGTAGGGAGAATAAAGCGTTTGGTGCTAAGTTAACACGTGTACTAAACGAGTCATTCAGTCAGTAATGCACTTGTTTTGACACCTTACAATTATTACATTTGGGACAGTTCTACTGAAAATTTGTGCTATGAAGACGCATATTTTATTGTATGAGTTACACTATAAACATATTTTGACTTAGAGGTTTTCTCAAAACCACTTGGAACTCTTGTTTTCGTGTATTAGATCCAGTGGAAGAAATAATAACAATCCTAATGTTAAACAGTTTCAGTGAGCCTTGAGAAAATTTACGTTCAGGAACAGTGTCCAGGTGTCTAACAAAAGTAGACCTAATTGTTTAGATTTTGATTTCATTAACCAAACTTCAATAATGAGTTTTTCAGAAGTAGAGAAAGATTTCAATGAAACGGATATTGAAGAAATTAAAAACTTTAAGGGAATTATGAATATGATTAAAGACTTTAGGTCACACTATAAGGATAAAATTCTGTATTATCTGTGTGGCTTTATTGTAAAAAAATTATTTCGAAGTTAAGGTGTGAAGAGTGCATTCATTTACTGATAACAGATGACAATAACTTGAGCGTTTATACTCATTTTACTGACTTTGTGTCAGGCGGAAAATTAATTAGAGCGTCATCAGACGTTTTAAAGATTGCAAAATATATTTATATCTGACAATAAACTTCGTACCAAAAAAGTTATTATATCAGCTTGCAAAAACGCTGCCGGCACAGTGTTTAGAAAACACATTTCAAACAATGATTTTTAGGAAGACAGCAATGAAATGAAACTTATCAAATTAATATGAACATTGTTTTATAAAATCTTGTGCTATGATATGCTAAGGAAAGAACCGCTGCAGCTACCTTCTCTAAGCTTGGTGTCCGCCAAAAGTTAAATAAATTTGTATTATTTAGTAGGCCTAATGTTTAATGCAAACAATTTTTATACAGTTAATACGTAGCTAATTAAATTAAAATAAAAAATTGTAGTGTAAATTAGCATTGCTTATTGAACACTTTAACAACCATGGCGATCGTATACGCCAGCTTCTTTTACGCAATAAATAGTTTAAAGTTTACGACTCAAGTCTCTTATTCTTCGTTTCCCTTATTCTTATTTTTATTCGTCTGGCTTGAACATTAAATGTTCATAAATAAGAACATTCTGGTCTGTGAGCGCAGGTATAAATACATGGCGGCAGCGGCCTTAAGTTTCAGTATTAGTGCGAATTAATGACCGTGCGGTTCGAGAGTTATAGTAGCGATATTACTGTGCGCGTTAAAGTGGTTATTAGTTAAGAATGGTGTTTTATAATCGGACGGTATAATTGTAATACAATTGTGTTTAATTTTAATGGACATTTTATTGCGTGTGAACAATTTTCATTTGATTTGTTGTAAAAGACAGTGTTGTCAATATGAACTGTTTAACTGTAAAAATTAAAGGTGTGATTAGTGATTTAATTGGTGTCTTGTATTTTGTTTCCACTGTACCTACGACGATCGAGTAGACCGTCGTAACAATATTTTATCAATATTTTGCGTAAATAAAAGTGTTTCTGGTGTTTCAATTCATTGCGACTGACATGATATGAGAACCCAAGTTTCACAACCGTGCAATAGTTTCACATTGGCACCACAATAGTTTTGTAAATATTAATAACAGTTTTGTTCCTTACTTTTCCTATAAACTTTTGAACGATCCGAAAAAGTCTCTAAAATGTATACGTTGTTTCTTCGACCTATATAGATTTGTTAAAAGATTGGTAATATACCAAATAATTAAAACCGATCAAATTAATATACTTTTTTGATCACAATTTTTGCGCGGAAGGGTTCTTCACCCATGAATCACCATACTTTCCAGTAGACATTTCTACATCGCAAGCTGTAGTTACGATGATGCCATTTGTAAAGACAGATTTACTACGTTTACATATTTATACAGGTTTCGTAGGAAACTAACAACATTTTTAAATTTTTATAAGTAAGTAATGGTTTTGGGGCTCAGAAGACTACTGGATTTGGCTCCTGGCTATTAATCTATCTTTCTTTCTCATTATCCATAACTCACTTCCATAAAGAAGCGTAGGGACAGCCCATTACCTTGTAAAACTTGAGCTGACTATCCTTCCGCGTCTTGTTTTTTAGGATCCTTATGGTGCCGCACATCCAGCTTTTTCCCATGAAACTTATGAGTACTGTCATTTTTACGTAGATGGGATACCAACCCACACTATCGATTTAGAAGTGAAGAGATTAGATAAAAGTTGGAAATTTACCACTTAAATGGGAAAATATAGTTGCATAGAAGAAATTGAAAACACCACCTGGAGCATACGGATGATCGAAGACTACAAAAAGCGGCAAGTAGATACAAACCAGCTGGAAGAAGAAGCGCAGGAAGACCAAAGAAAAGATGGGAATAAATCCTATGAAGCCGGAATAAGTTATCAAGGCCTAATCCTTGTTGTGGAAGAAGAAGAAGAAGAAGAAGAAGAAGAAGGTATTAATCTACAAGTCCTGGGTTCGATTCCATGGCAGTACCATAAATTGAAGGGGCGTTTTTCAGCTTCCGGTTAGATTCAGTCCGTGAAAGTGAGTACCTGCGATTACACCCTCCAGTAATAAAGATTGGCCTAAGCGTAGTGCTGGTCATGCTTCGTTCCTTGCATGTATACTGTTTAGTTTGAACCTATCCTGCCTGGATAATCTAAGCTACTTCGGTGGTACAAAAGGAAGTCATTTTTATTATTAAGTAACAGTTGTTGATAGAGAATCATTTAACCGGTTTGACAAAGACCATCAGTGACTGAAACATTTGGTACGGAAATTCAATGGAGTTATTGTAATAAATTATATCTAGATGTAGGTACGTATGAGGTTTGATCAAAACGTTTGTGCAATTTTGCAATTTCCACCGCTACAAGTGTCCGATTAAAAAATTGTTTTTATGTGATGGTACACATGTTAGTGACAAACGTCTACATTTTTGGCCCTAGTTTAGATTTCACAGCTAATTGAATAAGTCGCCATCGAATTAGACGATTTTTTGTCATTATACAGTGCAAGATTGAAGAACATGGATTAAACTTTGTGTAAAGTGTGAGAGAAACTGCTCTGTCTTGGTAAACGTGTTCAGAAGGTTTCTGACTAGACTGCTGTGCGTGACCAAGCGGTTTACAAGCTTTGAAATATTTAATATTGCTGTAAATTAGTTGAAGTACGTGGTTGTCAAATGAAGATTATGTTTCTGTGTTCCATGAAATTTTATCGCTAGGCGCAGTGGTAAATAAAGAATACTATTCGGACATTTTACGCTGTTTGTGTGAAGTTATTGTAGAAAACGGCAAGCTTTACGGAAGAATTTATGAAAATTGCAGTCCGATAATGCGCCTCGACGCACGCCATTGCGTTTTAAGAATTTTGTCAGGCTAGACAATAGAAAAAGTCATAATGATGACACGGCAACTACCGTATTCACCAGATGTGTACCAATGCGATCTTTCCTCCTCCCAATAGTGATAATTTACACGAAGGGACCACGTTTCGCGACCGTTGAAGACGTACTATGAAAATTGCTAAGCGATCTCAAGGCTGTACCAAAAGTGCATACTTGAAGTATTTTGAAGACTGCAAAACGGTTGGTTTAATCGTGTTACCTTCGACTGAGACTACTTTGAAGAGGGCAGTATAAGTGTCGATGAATGAAAGCATAATTTTTAAAATAAACAAGAACTGAATGAACTTTTTTTTTTATCAAACCTCGTGCATAGGTAAATCACATAAAGCCTTTATGAGGAGATGTATAGGCTATAACCAAACATTAATTCGAGCACTAGCGCTGACTTCCTGTAAAGACAAGTAAGCCATTGTAAAGTTCCTCTCAATCGAACGAGTTTTCGCCAGTTATCTTTGACGAATTTAAATCTATAGGTAGTGAGTTTTATCAATTCTATCAGCATACAAATTGTAACGTTATGTTTTCACCTTACATAAAATAAGTCCCAAAGGAAACTATTTCATGACCATGATACATGAACAACAAAATACTAGGTCATTAACTAAATTGTATACAATAAATAATATTGTCTGAGAAATTAAAAAGAGATAAGAACAATGTATTGAAATCAATAAGAACTAGAATACTATACCTGTTTCAATTCACAATAATAAGATTGTACTCCAGTAAACTGCATTAAAGAATGGTAAAAAAGCTAAAACTTATACTCCATATAGCAGCAATAAACTGGATAATTAATAAAGAAAATTAATAATACAATAATTAGTTCCCAAGGACAAAAAGAATGAAATAAAATAATAAATTTCATTTGTGATTATGAATAATATAATGTAAATCCAGAAAAGTATTAAAATTAGTGAGTTAAAAATGTAATAATAAAACAGCAATGAAACAAAATGTAAACCTGCAAGTAAGGTTATGTACCATTATAATGTTTTAAGCAAAAGAAAGAACAAAAAATCATTGAAAACTATATGAATTATATATAGAAAGTGAAAACTACTTATAAAGTAGTAAATAAGATCATAACAACTAGATAATAAATATTTAATTTGAATTGAATAAAAAATGAAAATTACTAGTGACAGTGGTTAAATATCGTTATAGTGATTTGCAAAGTTCTAAGTGTCTTTAATAATTGAAATGAAATACAAAATTAATAAGTCCGATATGGTATATTAGTGGTTAATTAACACCATACTTGCTTGATAATATGGGTATATTCCTTTATTTATTGCACTTTTATTTTAATTCACTATATTGATTAATTGATATTTATTATTCACTACACCACACTGATACACGATTCGAGGTTATGATCACTATTGTTGACATCACATAACCTCACTCGCACTTTCAGGTTAGAACATATGATCGAATTTAATAGGTTAACCGCGGAAATTCGGTCACAGGAGCAGCGTTGTGTCTCCTTCGCGTGTTCACTGTAGACTCTCTTCCTATCTTGATTCAATTTTCGCTTTGACTGACAGATGATGAGATCTGATTGGTTCATTTGACCTAATTTCCGTAATTATTCGGTAACTCTCGTGAAAATAGACGCTTTCAAGTGTGGTCTGTAGGGGTTCACCAAAAGTATTTACAGTTGTTCATAATTAATTAAAACTTTTATAATTTACATTATTCCCATATATGACATCTAATTAACAATCCATTAATGCCATTCATCTGCATTCTTTGAGATGAACATTTTGATGCTCCATACGATAGGTTTCTATTCATTCTATTCATTTCTATTCACAAACTACTAATCTTAATATTTGCATTATTTAAGATTTTCACATAAAAATGTTAAATTTCGTGCCTTATTTACTTATTTATGACTAATAAATTACATTTATTTACAAACCACTTAGGGTAACATTATTTACAATAATTAATAATGTCCCACTTAATAAAAATCATGTTTGGCTAACTAGGCCTAACCCAACCTTGGGTACTGACATCTTAATTCTTTTTCTTATATTAATGTTATTTAACTTTATGGAGATATAACTTATCACAATTGTTCCTTGTAACTTTTAAAACAATACTAATGACTAAATTCAATAATTATTTCTTACAATTAACATATACAGTTTGTGTAGGCATTCTGGCTCAAAGTAGTTATAACATTCTTCCTTTCCTATTTTAACAATTTTTACTTTTAATACAAGGCAATGACTCTACATTGTTCTTGATTCTTATTCAACTTCCTACATAATAATCATGACATAATTTAACAATTATTTGCTATAAATAACACAAATGAATGTTTTAGACTCTCTGGCCTGGGACAGTGACCCTTAGTTTAATTCTTATATTAAAAATACATGTTCCTTCCTATTATGTGATTATTCTAAAACATGCTACATAAATTACTGAAACTCTGACAACACAGTTTGTCACTTAATATTGTTTTTCTTACTTATGCTAAGAGTTCTTAGCTTCAGAATTATTATTCTGAAAGTCTAGTCCATGTGTATCTAGTTTTATTATTTCTTTTGTTTATACATCTTGGTTAATCATTTTTCCATTACTAGAATATTGTTCTAATAATACAGATTCCAGTATTTATTATACCATATCGTTTGTTTAATTGGATTTCATTAAAAATTGTTCTCTTTTACATACAATTATTGACTAGTTTTAGTGTATCATTTCTTCTTTTTTATGTTATAATTCTAATTATAATACTTATTATCTAGTTGTTATGATCTTATTTATTACTTTATAAGTAAGTAGTTTTCACTTTCTATATATAATCCATATAGTTTACAATGATTTTTTGTTCTTTCTTTTGCTTAAAACATTATAATGGTACATAACCTTACTTGTAGGTTTACATTTTGTTTCATTGCTGTTTTATTATTATATTTTTAACTCACTAATTTTAATACTCTTCTGGATTTACATTATATTATTCATAATCATAAATGAAATTTATTATTTTATTTCATTCTTTTAGTCCTTGGGAACTAATTATTGTATTATTAATTTTCTTTATTAATTATCCAGTTTATTGCTGCTATATGGAGTATAAGTTTTAGCTTTTATACCATTTTTTATGCAGTTTACTGGAGTACAATCTTATTATTGTTAATGAAAACAGGTATAGTATTCTAGTTCTTATTGATTTCAATACATTGTTCTTATCTCTTTTCAATTTATCAGACAATATTTATTGTATACAATTTAGTTAATGACCTAGTATTTTGTTGTTCATGTATCATGGTCATGAAATAGTTTCCTTTGGGACTTATTTTACGTAAGGTGAAAACATAACGTTACAAAATTCATGTCTTGATTTCTAATCAGAGGTATTAACTGAAATCAAATCTCATTCGGATGACATTTCGGTAATTATGTCAGATCATTTTTAACTTGTATGGGCACATAAAGAGAGAGATTCTTTATTTTCTTTGATATCATTGTATATGCAATGAAAATCGTTAATTACCCTCTAAAACACGCATTTAATTGTCTTGGCTTGTCTTATCCATGTAGTTCTTTCAGTCATGTTCTCACTAACTACTTTTAACACTTCACTGAAAGTTGAACAATGTTGAATACGATATATAGCCTACGGAACGCAAGTTAAATAAAAACTGTGGTTATGTTCAGTCGTCAAATAAAATGATAATTTTATGTACTTTCATTTCGCATAAGACAATCTTAACTATAGGCCTACCTGTATATTATATTCTCACGTAGGCTTCCGCGTCCGGTGTTCATTATGTTTTTGAAGTCTTCTTCCGGTATGGACCGCGTTATACAAGACATTTTTGATGCGGTCCATACCGGAAGAAGACTTCAAAAACATAATCTACCAGTATATTGTTTTACCCATACAGGTACGTAACTGTGTCTATAGGTAGACGGAATTAAGTAAAGTAGGCCTATGCCCAATTCAAGTGCAGTGCACAGGGATAAATTGTACTTTTTATTGTATATACTTCAATTTATTGTATAAGCCTATTATTTATACTTTACATGTAGGGGTATTAATATATGCCTGCATATTGTCTCACACACACATACACACACACACACACACACACACACACACAACATTATCCATACTTTAATTCTTTCTCTTTATGGATCGTGCATAACGAACCTTATCTCAGATCGGACACAGATTATATCTTCCATTTTTTTCAGAACAAATAAATCATTTATTCACATGTGGTACGTTCAAGTGTAAAAATGTTGTCATTAATTTTTTTTATAATTTATAAGAGTTAATATATACATTATAAAATTTTGTGTTTGATCGAGGAATTCGAAACCGAATTTCAGCAGGAATCCTGTTTCAGGTCCGCTCTGTCCAAAAGTGAGTGTGATTGTATATGAAGACCTCTGTTTGTAATGGTTATTAATGTTTAAAAGATAAACACAATTTAGTGGTTAAGTCTAATTTTCACTTAACTTATATTGCAACCACTAAGATTATACTTTCCATAAGCGCTTTCAAGCCTCTCGGCTCATCTCCAGATGGAACACAACCTGAGTTAACATAACCTGAGGAAGCGCTTATGGAAATTATAATTGTGTGTTAGTTGTTGCAATACAAGTTTAATGAAAAAAGTTATTAATGTTTTTTCAAAAAAAAAAAAAACAAATAAAAATTTATTTTTATTAGATAAAAATGTTAATGTTTTATTATGCAGAAACATAAAAGAATAATATATTCATGTGAATTTTAAACTCTGTGTTAGGGCTTGAGGACAGGAAGCATGCACAGAAACAAATAAATTAAAAACAAAAAATTGTATTTTAAGATTTATTTATAAAATAGACTTTTTTGTGTTGTAACCTGTAAAATGTGAATACAATGTTGTAATGAACAGTATGGTTTTTTTTAGTACTTTGTTAAAAAATATTTTTTATTTGGAACTGTTTTTTATCTGTTTAATAGTTTTTGAGTTTCTTCTTCCGAAATCACAGAAGCAGTCGTAATTCTGGCACGTCAGATGGTACGAAGAAGTGGTAATACTTGTGTGGTAACGTGAAAGGTGGCGGATTCAGCGTCTAACCCCAGTGGTGACCGTGTCCATAGCCGCCGCGTCCCCAGCCGCCACCACCCCATCCCCTTCCACCCCAACCGCCTCCGTGGCCACCGTATCCTCCGTATCCTCCGTAGCCTCCTCCGTATCCTCCGTATCCACCTCCGTATCCTCCGTAGCCTCTTCCGTATCCTCCGTAGCCACCGTAGCCTCCGTATCCACCCCACGCCGATTCAGACGGTTCTAGAGTTTCAGGTTCTTCGGCTACTGCCGCTGCATAGCAGACAGCTACGGCGATGGCCGCAAAAAATGACAGCTGGAACACAACAACAAGTCTCGGTCAGTCGAATTTTTGTTACAATTATTTTATACTGTTCATATATATGTGGAATTCCTTAGGCTTTTACGGCCGGTGCCGACACGCTGTCTGCCGCACTGTTACGCCGTCGTCTATCGCTTATATTCAGAACACACGTTTATTTTTGATAACGGTGTTAATAAATATTTGAGTAGTTATTTAGTTTACTTCATACTCTCAACTTAAAATTATATACTAAAAAAAACTCTGCTCAACAGTCCGTAAAGGACCAAGGCATACCGGGCGGCTTTTGTGTTTAGTGCGACGCACGGTTGTATGGCTAGTACAACGCGTCGGCAGCCGCTAGTTGCGGTACTCACAGCCAGAGAATTACATACTAAAGGGTAAAAAAAGAGAATTTAGGATAGAGCGTTTAGACTAAGTGCGAGAAACCTAATAAGAAATAAATGAATACGGTACGGAATTAAGTCACTCATGAGTTGTTAAACTCTACGAGGATCGGCCAGGTGGCCGTGGGAAATGACTTCAGACGATGGACACCAGAAAATAAATTTAAGAATATTTAAAATGACGTGAATTAAAAAGATAGTGAGTTCCAAAAAATTAAGGAACCGTCTATGAATACTATATGACAACTACGAATGGATAATTATAATAGTAAACATAAAAATATGGAGAAATACAAATTATCAGATAACGATAAGAACAAAGGGAGAAACAAAAAAAAAAAACAAGAATTTGTTTTCAACATATATCGTCATTACAATGAGGCGTAAGAGAACAGACATTGTTGGGATTCATGAGAAAGCAGCATTGAAGCTCGTAAATTAGCACTTACTTGTCGGTTTTTTATTTTAATAAACAGCGCAGGCAAAGCACCGTAGTAGCTGAAGGTGAAGTTCAAGATCACAGAGTAAACAAAAATCTGTGTAGCCTACTGTGTTAGTCACCGGCTGCTGCACGTAACTACGTACAATTAAACTGGTTTTGCCTTATCGTCAGGAGCCTTGTTACTGTTGCTGTGGTCAGTTCAGTTAACTATTTCCACCCGACCTTTTCTGTCTCACCTCACTCTCTCTCTCTCCCTCACACACACGCGCTCGCGCACGCACGCACGCGCGCGCACACACATTCTCCCCTCCCCCTCACGATCATTCACACTCACTCAGCTCTCTCGCTTACTTTCATTTCTCAGTTTTGTCCTTTCTTAAGAGCAACGTCATGCGTCCATCCAGTTTATAAAAAGTTATTCGTTTTACAATGTGTAGGACAATGTGGATTTTAAAATTTTGTAGACTTTTTTCTATAGTTCCGTGTGAATACATATATATATATATATATATAAATTTATTTAATATTTATAACTTTTTTACCTCAAGATGTTTTGTTCCCTTATTTGGTACATGTTTCGGGAAGCGTGTTGTTCCCATCTTCAGCCTTCCTGATTTTATATCTTGTGGAGTATAACAACAACCAACCAAAACACAGATACTCCACGAGACATAAAATTAGGTAGGCTGAAGATGGGAACAATACGCTTCCCGAAACATGTACCAAATAAGGGAATAAAAATCTTGAGTTAAAGTAATTATAAATATTAAATATATTATATATGCATGAAGAAATAGACTATAGCAAAAGTGTTTGAATGTATATGTTGTATGGAATTATATATCAGTGTGTGTACAAAATTATTGTTATACACAATAACACATGAGTTGTGTTGCCCATATAAGGAATAAATTGTATTCATTTTAAGGCGAAAGTCGCTACAATATATTGGGAGAAATACTATCATATTAAAACTTACTAAAGTTTACATTAGAAAAGTGATTTAATATTAAACTGTGTGAACGCGACTGTAGTCTTAGAAAAACAAACAGAATACGACAAACAGCCTGTGACGATTTGTAATGTTTGGAAGTTCATAGGAAATAAACTGTTTAATTCAATAATAATTAATAATATGTGTGTGTGTGTGTGTGTGTGTGTGTGTGTGTGTGTGTGTGTGTGTGTGTGGTTATGTTTTAACCACTTTTACTGGAACAAGTTTAATGATCTGTGTGCTTCTATAGTTTTGATACTTGCAGATTATTATGTTTAACAATTTAAAGTTCTCATTTTATAAATTTTATACTGATATAACTATTATAGTTAACAATTATTGTAATCATGTACTATATATAACACTAAGTTTGCAATAAAACTAGCATATCAATATTAAAGATTTATAGATAGTATTATAAAAATTACAAATTACTTATAGGCGTGTGTGTATATATATGAGCGCGTGCTGCGTGCGTGTGCTCATAGATGTACTGTAACATCGAAATGATTTGATGTAAATATCCCGGTATCATATTTACGGTATTTCACGGAAATAATGTATCATATTCATATTCACGCGAATAAGGTTTGTATATATGAATCAACATGTGACTGTTTACATTAGTTTACATTTATTAGTTTACATTTATGTTGTAAGTAATTTAAAATGTGTAATTAACTGCATTCAATTGATATAGAAATCTCGCTTATGCACATGAAGTGTCTCCCACTTTGTATATTAGCCTATGTAAAACTACACGATTATGTGTGAATACGTAAGTAGCATCAAGCGATGTTTATGGTCATCCACTCCGATCGCTCCAATAGTGGGTAATACAATAAAAAACACAGCCACAGAGATCAACGTAGTCCTTGTATCATTTGTCGATTTGCAGACAGTATTTGACAGTACGATCCAGTAGTGAAATATGCAGGAATTAGAACTGTCCAAAGTCTACTAAAATTGTCAACACCTTTTAATGTTACATGTCATAACACATATAAAATTTAATAAACATCTAATCAAACGCTTTGACTTTTATTTCAGCACATCCGAATGGACGCTGAGCAACTGCAGTCTACCGGCTTTGTCTAAGAGATACGTACACGGATCGTGCAAGGCCAAAGTCGGAGGTAAGGGAACTGAGGCACACAATACCCATGGTCACGTCTACTTTTTTTTGTCCACTTCGCGGACGATCAGGTGTAACATAGAGAAATCAATATGGTATGGAATATATGGAAGAGAAGAGATCAGATCAATAGATGAAATATTACCACGATAAACGTTCAGAAAACTAGAAATTTACGCAAAGACCCAGAGGCGTCCGGCTTGAGCTTGTTCGATGAAACTGAACAATACCAAGAAAACAAGTGTCTTGGAGAGATACTGACCAGTGTGAGACAGGCAACATTGAAACTGAGATAAAAACAATCCAAGCAAGAAGAACCGTGGATGAATTAAAGGCTTTATATGAAATAAAGTGACTGCAGAGGGTCGCAAATGCGATACACGATTAACAAAGAACAAACTTTTGTATAGTGCTGGAATATGGAAATTAGCTGGAGATATACTGAAAATGTAGAGGTTCTGAAAACAGGTGACGTGAGAAACTCCCTTAACAAATACCAAAGAGCCGGAGTAGAAATCTAAATACAGTGGCACCACGAACCTCAATAACACGAATTCCTTGTACATGGACTTTGATTACATGAACCTCGTTTTGACGAATTCTTTGATAACACGAATTTTTTATAATTCCCTTGAGATTCGTGTTATCGAAGTTCCACTGTAATAAAGTATGAAATGGGTATATAAAGAGAATATAATATGCGAACTTACAGAATAGCTAATTTGGGGTATACAATGATAACATTTTGTTGGTTGCACGAACGAGGTAAGACTTCCAACTCCGAGAATGGAAACCATAAGAACGTCATAAAAAGAGTAGGGTCAAAGAAAAAGTTGGAACGAGGCTGAATTAGAAAAACATATTGTGTTAAAACGTCGATAAAGATGAAGTTGATAATAGAAATAACCGGATTTAGGTACGTACCAGACAACGACGCAAGGTGAAGGCGTGCGCTCGCGCTTGTGTAACAGAGACATAGTATTTACAGAAGAACGCTTGCGTGAACTCAACGGACTGGATAAATTTCGTTCAGACATACTGTAATTACACAGTGGTTGTTATATAACTTAAATGGCTTTCCACGTTAGTCTGCGCAAGTCCGTTCTCTGAACGAAATTATTGTGTCTGACCAGTGTGTGTGTGTGTGTGTGTGTAATAAGCACATCGCAGTTGAGCTGTCCGCTACAATTTCCTAAAAAGTATCTCCTTCACATTAAATACCATTTAATATACTCGTAGATATATACAGGCCCACATTTGGCCTTGGGGGAGGTCCGGTCGAGTTGGCTTCATACAAAAGAAAAAAACAACTTGAGACTAATCAGCATTACTGTCTTTAAAGCGGTTGACATACGTGTGATAACAACAATCTGAAATCAATCCCATTATGGTAAACGGTAATAACGCAATAAAAATAAACGTTATTGAAACACTGTTTAGAAAATACGTACTTATTGACTGAATTGATTTTCCTTAATTTAAAACGTATACGCTGTCTGTATATTTAAAAGTGTTACGGCTATATTGGCGTCGTACACAGCTGAAAAAATCATACAATAGCCTAAAAATTAAGAGATAAAAAAAATTCGTCAACTTTTTTCGACCCCCTGAGGAGGGGTCTGGTCCCGTTCGTCTCCCCCCCTGTTCAGAACAAAATCACATTGAATGTATTAACTACTGTTTGATTGTCATTTCAACAGAAACATAAAACAATTCACATGATCTGATTCGTCAATAAAGTATTAAGTTATAATAATTAATGTGGTTTATTTAGTGAAATATAAAAGTGCAATTGCAATTTATTACTATTCAGTTCAGAACCAGTTAGTGAGATTCAAATCATTCCAGTTTAATAGTATTGTAAGAACAAAATGTAGTTAAATAACTTACTTCGTAAACGTAATACTCACAAAACTGAATATAAGTAAATGTACACACACACACACACACACACACACACACACACACACACACACACACACACACACACACACACACACACACACACACACACACACACACACACACACACACACACACACACACACACACACACACACACACACACACACACACACACACACACACACACACACACACACACACAGAGTTACAATTCGTATACACACATACATACTTCGTATATACACACACATTTGTTGTGTGTGTGTGTTTTGTAATTCAATTGACAATGCAAGACATAATTTGATGTTTAAAAACGTACGTATGCGAATAAAATTCTAATTTCTACATATAAGCCGGGGGCACTACGATTTTTTTTTTAGACAGAATAGACACATTTTAGTTCCTTGATAAGGTTAAATTGTTTAATACTTCAGATACTCAAATCTATCCGTTCCCTTTACAAATGTGATACACATAAAGCAGTTACCGTTAGTCTGAAAGATTTAAATGGTAGGCCTATATTGACTGAATCATTTGAACGACTTTCTTAGTTTTAAGAATAAATTACTACATATAACTAGTAACGATTTTGTTAAGCGAGTTAATTAATGCTGATGAAACGTTTGTGTAAAAGACTATTGAGGTTATACTATATTAAACATCATACAACATATATGTTAATAATGTCTTTAGTGTACAGTATATTAACATGAGACTTCAAAATATAATTAAAATTTATAATATGTAATATAAATTGATTTATATTTACGCTGTGAACACGTAATTGTAACTTTATTGTTTCAGTATTGATAAATGTTTATCGTGGATATTAATCTACATAAAAAAATAATAAATAGTTTGTGTGTATATGAGTGTGTGTGTGTATGCACGCGCACTTGTAGTACAAGAAGTTATACTGTTACACTTACAATATGTTTATGTTTATAGTGGAAAGTATATTTTGCAATTATGTGCTTGTTTATATGGAATTACAGAAAAAAAATTACAAATTGTTATGTAACTTATCCGACGTGTGTTCGTATACAAGACCCATTTATTGTGTCGGCTTGGTTGAATATAAGAGTGACTAAAGACAATAAATAAAGTTATAAAAAATTTATCTAACCCCGAGTGTGTCTACTATTATCTACCAAGTTTATACAGTTAATAAATTACATAGTACGCTAAGACATTGACTGATCGATATCAAACGCTTTGTAAACAAAGCTGTAGGTACTCACCAAAAGCAACTTAGCCATTTCGGATCACTGTTTGGACTCAATTTGCTGTCATACCGAAACGGCCACGTATATATATACTGGTGGGGTCGAAGTATCGCCTTGAACGTGATTGGCGCTACCCCAGTCGTCATCCCTGCCCTGTCATGCAACCTGATGGGAAATTCTTACTTACCTTGACCACGCGCCGCTGCTTCGGATGTTCACACTTAACACTGGCAACCGCACGTTACCGCCTTATTGTTTGGTCACGTTTATTGGACTTTGTCAGTCAAGGCCTGTTGCGGTGAGCGTTGCCTTGCGTTCCCGTGATTACAGCTACACCGTACCGGCGACGGATTTCCCGACAAAAGAGTTATTTCTTAGTACCTAATTGGTTCCTTTCGACGAAAGTCGACACGCGGCTGTCAACCATGCGTTCATGCGTGTGCGTGTATGTGAGAGTATTAGCTGTCCTTAGGTATATTGTGAAATATGTTTTGTGTTTATGAGACAGATAATGGGTATACACAGTGATCTTTATCACTCCTTTCCCTTAAATACGTCGATCGAATCGAACTGTAATATTGTTAATAAAAAGTTAATATGGGTCTAGTGAAATTTAAAATAATATTTAGGAATAAAGTATTTGTCTTTTCTTTATCTACTTGATATTTTGAAAGATATAAACTTTTACATATAATTATTAGTAAAAACGTTTAAATTAAATAATATGAAACTTGCGATAATAATACGAAATGCATAGTAATACGCCAATAATTTGCTCTCCAAAGATAACTACATTAAATAGATTGGTAACTACATTTTTTATATTGGTAAAAAATATTGATGAAAAATATATAGGAAGATAAATATTGATAAAGTATTTTTACATGAATGAAATGATTTTACAACACAAAAACTCTATAAAGAAAGTAAATATCGTAATTTCAGGCCAATCAATACATAAATATCGTAAGTAAGTAAATATCGTAATATGAACACACAAACACACGCGCGGGCGTATAAGTTATAAAATATTTGTATTGATATTAACATCAAAACTATATTTCGACATTTGGACTTCGCAAGCTTTCGACATGAATTCAACTCATACTCATACCTACAACAATAAAATATAAGTTATAATTTAATAAAATATAATTTGCAAGTGAGCAGTCCATTAAGGAATTGCCCAACGCTAAACCTCACACCTACATAACGATTGATGTAAGTATTGTAAGTTTAAAGAATGGAAACATAAAACTGCCGCATTTTAGAGTCGTAGTACCCATAAAGTAAGACAACAGATTTCATATATTAAGTTACGCTCTATATTTATAGAGCGTACGTTATCTATTATATTTATAGATACGTATATAGATAGTGTACGTTGCAAACCTGCTATTTAGTGAAGACTCGGCCGAACCCCGAAATACCGTAAAAATGTTGTAATTAATACGATCATGAAATAACATTGAATGTTTGCGCACACAAACACACACACACACATACACAAACATAATGCATATAAATTAATATGTTTGTGGTGATTACTCAGAATTGCTTCGATATCGCTTTTACTATACATGAAAATATACGCAAAAACTGGATGGAAAAATTTGAGATGTTAAAGAATTTCAAAATTTACTTGTTAGGTAATATGTTGTATATTTTTGTCTTCTAGGAGTTATTGAAATTTCACAATACAATTACACACACACAGATATGTCTTATCTATAAGAGTTGTAAGTAACTCTTGAGGTTTCTTGGAGTATTTGCATGTTGTATATTTTACTATCAAATAATAATTACTTCTGCAAGTATATTTTGCTTATTTTTTGTCACTATATTTGTACCTAAGCCACGATTCACAGGTTCAGTCAGTAGTCCTATCATCAGAGGCTTCTGTATAAATTGGTATCAAACAGTACAATTTATACGGAAATCGCTGATGATACAGAATGAATTTGTGAATCGTGCCTCATATCAGGTACAAACATAGTGATAAAAAATAAGCGAAATATACTTGCAGAAGTAATTATTTGATAATGCAATATAGTGTGTGTGCTCATGCGTTTCGTGATACAGTTCATGGACTGTAAAATAATAAGGGGAAGTCAGTGTATGGACGCGTAGAAAGCAAAAGTACATATTCACATTTACTTGTCAGACGTGCGTGCGTGCGTGAGCAGGTGTGCGTATGTGTGTGACGTTGACTATAGTTCATTGTAGCAAATGATAATGAATATAATCACAATTCGTATACACAGTTGTTTAAAACGAGATTTGGATACAATAAAATATCATAGAATTTTAAATGACTTGCTGATTTAAACACATGTGTTACCACATAGCCTATTGTGAAATGAAAAGTATGTGTGTATGTTTTTAAGGGATGTTTCCCTTACAAATTTGAAGCTTTTAGAGATTTTCTAATTCTTTATGCGAAGACCGTCGCGGTATTTTCCTTTTTTTTAGCCGTGGAAGTTTTCATTGAAATATAAGCCTATATTTGGTCATCGATACTGATATGTTTATACAGTCAGTACTGTCTTGAAATATTCGTTGATTGTTGTTTATCAGTTTGTTTTGTGGCAGCCTTTATTGTATGTATAATGGTTTGACAAGTTTCGTTAGTTTCAGTATAACTAGGATAAGCACTTCTCAAACAACATTGATACGCTGAGACAATAGTTTCCTGGTGTTATATGTAATAATTTTGTGGCATCTAAGTGTGAGTGTAACAAATTCTTAATACCAGGTAAAATTAAATCTGAGTGTGAGTGGAACAAGTTGCTACTACCAGGTCTAGTTATACCTGAGTGTGAGCGCAACACGTTGCTACCTTCAGTGATTAGTACTTATTCTCAAACAAAATACTGTTAACTACTTTAGTTGCTCTTTAAAAACTGACAAAGAACAAAAGTATGACTGACTATCACTGGCTAATACAACGTCCGCCTTCACACTTGTGACCCATTACTTGACTTATCTACTTGACGCTTTGCACGCGTTGTGTGAGCGTTGGTATTACGCAACGCTCGCATACATTCTCTATTCTTCCAGATTGTGGCCAATCATTCTACCGATATCCAGGTAATTTTTATCACAGTCCAAGCTACTCAGCCGGGATATGAAGCGTAATGAGTCAGTTTGGATTTGGGATTTACTGTGAGTTATCGGATTTACAGTTTAGTGTGGAGCGATTATATTCTGCACAGTAATGTGATTCCAACGTATTGTCTGTAATTGGTGACATGTAATTGGTAAATGTTATTTAGTGCAACATTGTTAAACAAGTGAATTTTACTGGATGTTACACTAGTGCGTTGGTCAATCATAAGTTTGAATACAATTATTCTCTTTCATGTACGTATTCAAACACGACGGTCGTAACGATACCGCCGCAACTCCTATTCCACGTTGACATTTAGAGACCATAAACAGAGGCATAGGCAAGTAGCGATTCTGCGATTCAAACTGTCCAATTCATGTGTTGTATTTTACAAATGCCTTGTGATTTCAACATTACAGTTTGAAAGCTTATTATTTTAATGATTCTTATGAATTCTTTCTTTTATTTAAATTTCTCCTTAAACACATTTATGTTGGTGAGCTGTTTAATTATTTGTAATTTCTCGAAACGTTTCATTTCGTCATTAAAGTCAATGAATACTTGAAAATGTATATCCGAGTTGGCGACTAGGTACTCCTTCTTCCATTAGCCTAATCGAGCGCATGTACCGTAAACTCTTTATATTCCGGCAAAAATTAAAAAAAAAATTGTTTTGTTTTTGCTTGATCGTTTTTTTTAACGTTTGTCATCATAACGTTTGTCATGTTGGCCGTGATCAACAACATGATAACAGTTGATATCCGCTTTCTTCTTCTTCTTCTTCTTCTTCGCGTGCTTCCTTCGTGGAACTGTTACACAACTTATTTATTTTCTAATAAGCATCCGTTTTGGCAGTGTGTGTGTGTATGTGTGTGTGTGCGCGCGTGTGCGTGTGTGTGGTGAGCGCGCGCGCAAGGACGGATTGCTGTTTGCGCTTGCCGTAAACAATTTTGTTTCTGGAAAAGTTAATTTTCGCAGTCATGTCGACAGAAACTTAACATTATATGATGAAGAAAAGGGGTAGGGAGCACGAGAGAGAGATATGGAGAGAGTGAGTGAGAGAGAGAGAAAGAGAGAGAGAGAGAGAATAGGGAGTAAGTGAGGGAGAGAAAGCTGTTTACAACGTTCATGACACTGTTATAGGCAACAACAATTATTATCATTTCCAGTTTTTCAGCTTAGAATTTTTTTTGATTGATTTATTTATTTTGGAGGGAACGGTGTGAGTGTAGAGCTACGGTACGTAACATAGGAGCTCGCGTATTACACAACAGGCTGTTGTGGGGTTTTCGTAAACGTCTCTCTCATTGTTTACCGAACGATAGATTGGGAACTAGGTAAAGGACGAACTTAATTGGTTTTCTTTCTTTTTAACATTTTAATACAAATATGTAACATAAAAAAATGTTTTCAATAACTATGATAATAGTCAATATTTCATTAGAAAAACCGTTCTCAATCTGAGCGTGAGAATTCAGTGATCGCTTTAAATGATCCCACTCTTGAACGTTTATAACGTCTTTCGACGCCTAGTTCTCATTCCTCTACTGCCTCCAGTCAGTTAGTGTTTAGCCTACCCGTTCCTTCTCGTTCGTCTTGGAGGTATCCATTTCACAATCTTAATCAGGAGTGTGTTCTCTTGGCACGAGCATAACGTGGCCAAACAATACCTGAGTTGTCTTCTTTCTGCCTACTGTATTCAGGCATATTACTCGTCTGTAGTTCTTTTAAAACTCCATTCTGAACTCTTACCAACCTTGATATTTTGCTGATGTTCCGATGACATCCATTTCGACTGCTCCTACTTTCCTTTCAGACCCCATGCCTTCTCTACAGTAGAATGCTTTTTACTGTCACTAACCTTGATATAATTTCTCTTACGGGAATTGTTCTTTGATCGTTGACAAGCAGTCGAGGTATTCATAATGATGAATGAATACATAAATCTCTCTCTCTCACACATGTGTGCACCCGCGACAATTTCTGTAAGATATATACTGTATGGGCAATAATAAACAATGGTCAAGTCAGTAAGCATACATTTCCTTCAAGTGAAAGCACAGAGCTCTTCTGCACTCCCAACTCTGTACCAATCTCTAGGTAGTTCGACTGATAACTGAGCAACCTGGATGAAGGTTGAGCTCTGACTGTATACGAACTTCAGGTCAAAAATAAAACTTTGATAATATGGCTGGAAAGAGTAGTATAAAGTCTGTTCACTATAAAGAGTAACTAAGAAAGGCCTCTCCAATTGGAGAATGTTCGCAACATGGCAGCGTAGGAGCCACTCACATGGTCTGCGGTGGTACTCGTAAACTTCGATTAGTTACGATCACTGCTAACACGCAAAGCGGCCAGCGTGGGAATCACGGATAAAATCCTTTGCGACTGGTAAAACCTGGAGAGAGGAATTAGCACAGCAGTGTACGTACAGAGTTGCCTCTGCTGCTGCTGATGATGATATTGTTACGACATCACAGAACAATCTACGTGTTTGTCGAATGTGCCAGAAGAATCTCGATGTAACGCGTGTGGCGTACGTGCTTGTCGACGCATTTTCGAGAGGTTTCTCGAAGACGCCAGCCGCGCGGACTGTGTCAAGGCCGCAGTTAATTACGTAGTTCACACGACCGTTAAGACGCAATTAGGAACATTCTGGTCTGTGAGCGCAGGTATAAATACATGGCGGCAGCGGCCTTAAGTTTCATTATTAATGCGAATTAATGACCGTGCGGTTCGAGAGTTATAGTAGCGATATTACTGTGCGCGTTCAAGTGGTTATTAGTTAAGAGTGGTGTTTTATAATAGGACGGTATAATTGTAATATAATTGTGTTTAATTTTAGTGGACATTTTATTGGCTGTGAACAATTTTCATTTGATTTGTTGTAAAAGACAGTGTTGTTAATTACGAACTGTTTAACTGTAAACATTAAAGGTGTGATTAGTGACTTAATTGGTGACTTGTAATTTGTTTTCCACTGTACCTACGACGATCGAGTAGACCGTCGTAACAGTATGTACAACGGCTGGTTCTCTGTATCTATAAGAAGTTAAACATTCCTAAATATTAGTTAGTGTTATAATACAGTGTTACACTTTAACAGTGCATATTTTTGTGAATAATTGTTTTTATTCTTACTCTGATACTGCGACATAATAGTGAAAATACTTTTGTAGCTATAACATTTTTTTTAAATCTGTCAGATTTTTTCACTTGGAAACATTAAACAAAATTAATGTTACTGAAATAAAGTAAATGTTATGTGGAGAGTGCTCCACCGAGCATACCGAGCTCACTCTGAACTGAAACAAAGTCAAAAAAAGTCCATTTGGTGTGGCTGTTAGTCTGAAAAGGTTTAATCATCTTGTATGTTCTGCGTTGTCAAGCACCTTTCTTGCCACCTCGTTTGGATGCACTGTTAGTCTATTTCTGTACCTTCTGTAATGGTGCTTAATTTCTTCTCTTACAGAAGGCATATTGTGCAATATTTTCAGCAGAAAAACCAATCTAAAGTTGGCAAATGTTCGTTGAGGTACACTTTTACAAAAAATATATAAATATTTTTGTTTTGTTTTTTAATAGTAGTGAGGATTTTAAAGAGAGATAACATTTAAAACACGTTATTATTTATTTATTACTTATATTTATCGAAAATTAAAAAAAGGTTTTTATAAATATTTTTAAAAATCATATTCTTCTGTAATTTCCTCAAATCTTTGAAAATTATCAGACGCTAAATCTTCTACTTTGTATTCCGCATCTTCCCCTCCATTTCAAAAATTTGTGCATGAGTTTATTTCTGAGTAAATGTTACATCAAAAGTATTGCACAGACAAAAAACTGACAGCCTATATGTTTTTTATAGAGAATTTTGTGCTCCTTCTTTTTCGTATCTTGTATTTTTTTCGTGACTTTGTTATTTTACGAGATAATTACGAAAAATGTATTTCTGTACCTTTACCCGTTTTTCGAAAACCCGAGACGGAATTCTGTCAAACTTTTTTTTTTAATTCATTCTTACCCTTTCCGTAGCACTATGAAAAAATCTCATAGATTCCACTTAGTTTGATTTTTTTCCTTTGGCGATTGTACTATATAGAGGCAAAGTTTATTATCCAGCAATATCTACGACGTTCTTCGAGCAACCAGTATATATGTCCAAAGGTAGGCCGAAGCTGTTTATTTTTGTTGTTATATATCCGCCACGTAAGACGTCTATCCAGATGTATGCCGAAGTATTTAACATCTTCCGTATGTGGCAACTGATAGTTGTTTACTGTTACAGGCGGGCAGTTGTCTCATCTGAATCTAAATGTTACATGAGTCGGTTTGGGTTTATTTGCATTCAATCGCTAACTGCCTTCTGATTGTGTTGTCTATATTATTTACGATGGTTTGTAAGTTTTTCGAAGCATTATCAACATCTATATGCGAGGCCAGAATGGCTGTGTCACTGCGAATGTCGCCATCATAGTTAGTCTTTGGAATGTCTGCAGTATATAGCGATAGTATATGCTTGCTACTTAGCATGCATGTTTACAGTGGTATCTATGTCACTTGTATGAATAGACAAACTAACCTTTTTCAATCCGCTTTGTGGCTTATTTTTTATATTGATGACGCGTTTCGAAGCCTATGCTTCATCATCAGATCTTTATACATCCCTCGTAGGAGGTCGACATCAGTTGAAATTCAACAGCATTTGCAGTGTGTGCGCGTCAGTAGTGCCCACCTATTTATGTTCGGTCGACCACTGAGCGGTTGTTCGCCTCTATCTGTTAAAACAGGTCCAAGGCGGTATCGTATAGCGGATTGGTTTTAGATTTCAGCTGGTCATTCAATAGGAAACCTATTTAGGAAGCGTTCATACACTTACGAATTTATAGAATGAGGACTTGTGTACTCATTTGGATGCTTAACAAAAAATGGTACACTTTCTTCAAAGTACGATTTTAGAATGATATATGATAGTGGTGTGGCAGATTTTCCTCATCTGTAGTGATATATACACACTTTTGGATATTTCAGTGTAATAGCATACCATGAAAACAGCAAAGGTTGTAAGAAGGTTGACAGGTCAAGAAGTAAAGCAATATGGAGGAAATGTAAAATTTTTGTCAACATATAATAATCAACAGATATGTATCTTACAAGAAATTTTTAATAAATAAATCAGGGTGGTCTGTCTTTTTAGAGTACATTCAAAGTTACAAAAAATAACAAACGACCTTTGCTTTAAAAAAAAGAAAGATTTTAATAATGGTTCGGCATGCTTCCTGAAATAACAAATGGTAAGAAACATTGATAATGAGCACCATAATGATACAGAAACGCAGAACCTGCAGAGAAGCATGTAAAGAACTAGAATAAATCACTTACAGAATGAAGAATGTAAAATAGGCTTTGGTAAGACATTTGGCTAGACGATAAGAGGAGAGATGGATACGAATGTTGCTATAGTGGAGAAGAAAATACATAAAGAAGTCAAGACAACATTCCTTTGAAAGGTGAAAGAATGATTCGCTTATAATAAAGTGGACAAGATTTGTTGAGGTAAAGAATTAGTGAATAATGGCTGGATGTGACTGGGTAGTGAAATGGTCAGTCCGGCGTGATTCAGGACTAATGGTACTAGTAAGGAGTTTAAAAGATTTCCCGCCAGTTTCCAGCGTTCTTTACAATTTCAGGGGGTTGAAAGGTATGCTCGAGGTTTCACAGTTCGACGAAGAACCTGCCCAGTGACCTACCTCTTCCTATGATTTTTACATTTACCTTCCATTGTGAGGTAAAACTACCTCTTCCGTAGTTAAAAAAAACTTCTCGTCACATGATATGCCCAACAAAGATTAGTATTCTTGTTGTACATTGGAAATAAACGGATGGGTCTTATCATACATATAGAGTTCTATTATTACCAAGACATTTGTCTATTGTGAGCGTCCATAGAGTCCAGGCTATTCTACCGCAACAGGTCCGTCGTTTAAAAATTTTCAATCTTTTTATGGGTAGTTGCCATAAGCATCTGAGCTCAAAATCCGTAAATTTCAAGTAGGTAAATTAAGGTATCAATTAGCTTTTGTTTTGTATATTTAGATATAAACAAATAATAACTAAACTATAACTTTCAGATTTTTGTCACTTTCTCACTTTGGCTATGGACTCTTTTACAATTCCTAACCTTCTGTTGACTACTCTTCACAATTTCCTCATAACGTCACATGAAATTTGAGTTTCAGTGTCGATAAATGTTGTATACGATTATTGTCATTTCACAACAGATACACAAATTGTAATTGTAATTCAGGCAGGCCAATAGTAGACACATACAATAGTATAGGCTACATACTGCAATGTATTGTACAATATACTACAAGGAGTGAGGACAATAAACACGAAATATTGTTAAAATTCATTCCCGGGCTGTTTGGCCGTGGTCCATTGTTTCCAACTAAAACAGACGTTTCGACAGTACCATCGACTGCCATCATCAGTGTAAAATTCGAGCTGTCGATTCGACCGGTCTCTAACGTGTACCACCCTACGTTAGTGAAGCTCGAATTTTACACTGATGATGACAGTCGATGGTACTGTCGAAACGTCTGTTTTAGTTAGAAACAATGGACCACGGCCAAACAGCCCGGGAATGAATTTTAACAACATTGACTCCGACCGTGTAAGCCTACAAAATGTTTATAATAGTTATTATTATCAGGCCCGCTCAGAGTGGGGGACAAGGGGGCATTGGCCAGGGACCCGGTCTCTGGCTGGCTCGGGACGGGAGGTTCGGATATTTTTTACAACGATTTACATATGATTTTCTGAAGATTTTTAAAATTACTTTTAAATTATATTTTTTATATATAAACAAAAAAGATAAATAGAGTATTGACACCTTTTTATAGTTAAGATATTTTCTTTTGATCATCTGATCAATGTTTTCTTTATTAAATTACATCGCTAATTGTTTTGAAAACAGATACTCCGAACCGAAGCACTAGACCGGCGCTTCCGTCACCGTTTTCTTCTTCTTCTTCTTCTTCTTCTTCTTTACTGGCTATGTCCGAGACTCAGCTCAGACTTCTTGGCATGACCCGGTAGTTTGTCTCGCGATTTGTATATATGTCTATTACATTCAGGAGCGCGCACGTCAAGTATAATTCAATGCTACAATTGTAAATTCTCGAGGCTGATTTAACAGCTCTGTATTAGTCCATAGGGCGTAACGGCAAAGTAGAAATTTTCTCTACTGACTGAGGGCGGGATACCACTCAATTAGAGTTGACGTTTGAAAGACTTAAGCTACTTACTGAGGGTTGATGGTCTCAAACTGAGTCACCATAAAAATTTGAATATTATCAACAGAAAGCATGTATGAAAATTCACTTTTGTAGTTATATTATATTATATGTATATATATACAATACATAATTCATATTATATATAAATAATATATTGCAACGTAACAAATAGAAGGCATAGTAAATTAGAACAAAACAATATCAGAGTCTTTTATCCGGAATTAGGTATTAGGTATTTATTTTAAAACAAATTTAATATGGTCTGTGATTTGAACATAAATGATTTATTCTTAAATTTAAATAGTGTCTGTAAAATGGTTTGAATGTTTCTCTTTCTTATAGTCTATTTTACTTGTTCAACGAATTCCATTGACGAACCGTTGAACTGCTCCGCTGCTGCACTAGTCGCCTGCTGGATCAGCTGCAATGATGACACGTAGAACTCTCGCGACTCATGCACGCACGCCGTTTCACCGACAGAGTTTATCTCATTTATCTCAGGGTTCGATAATGGGTTTAACTATTATTAATTCAATTACGGTGTGCTTTACATACACCTTCCGGTATCTTGACGTGTCCTCGCGTTCACCCAGATGTATTTCGGCAAATACACTGATTTCAACGTGGAAAAATCTTGACTATCGCGAGATAGCACTATTTAATTTATAATTAAATTATTTTGAGTTCTAATACCCAATCGATCTAGCAAACGGGCAACTCGTTGCTAAGACCATGTACTCTCTTAACCCTTATGAAGAACGTATACTGATACGACAAACTCGCACAGAGACAACGTCTGCTAAGGCCGAGCTGTTAGGTTGAACTGAGTGAAACTTCTTCCGCAAGGGACAAAACTGAATGAAAATTGGAGCTTCTGATTAGTTAAAACCCCTAGCACGTGATAGATGGGTTAGATAGATAGACATATGTCCTGCTCAATGTTGCTAAAGACTGCAAAAGCATGTATAGATTTTATCTAAAAGTTTTATGATTTTCAGAAGATAAGGATCCTTTAGAAAAGTGAATTCTGTTAAAAATACATATTAAAATAATAGCTTTTGAGTATTTGACATATGAAAAATGTAGCGCTAATTCAGAAGTATGAGCTGTCGAAGTTTCAACTTGATACGTTAATTTACTCAAGAGTTATTCACGCGCACTCGCCCACTAAATTCGCACTTGACATGACAGAAAATAAATTTATGGGTATTTTGACATACAATAGTTAATTACCCATTTCTTATTTCAAAACTTACAGGTATTTTACAAAATTTTAACAAAATCAATTTTTAACATGTCTATAACGTCATAAATTGTATAAAAGCACGTAGTCATAGCTACAGAGACCCTTTTCTGCGATGTTCCATTGAAATACATATATATATATATATATATATTATTTATATATATATAATATATTAATATATATTTATATATAAATATTTATAATAATAATAGTATGTTTTTCTTTTTTTATAACTATAAAAAAAAGAAAACATACTATTATATATATATATATATATATATTATACATGCATATAATAATATTAATATTAATATTAATATTAATATTGATATTTTAAATTTTAACTATAATTGTATTATAATTATATATTTTTATTTTAAGGATTCGCGGAATGTGGTTGTACAATAATTAATACAATTATTGTATTTTAACTAAGGTTTTAATTGTTGGCTATTTTTCAATTCCGTAAACTTATTTTAATCAATAAATAAAAATATATAAAAGGATATGAAAAAGAGTTTATAGCATGCAAATTTATGTTTCGATTGCGGATCTATTGATGTAGCCTAAAACATCCCAGATGTTATAAATTTTACATAAAATGAAAAGAAGTAAAAATATATAAATATAATAAGGTGCCTGAATAAAAAGGATTATTTTGATAGAATAAATTATGTAATATTATACTCTTATGTTGACAGAATCAAACTGTCTTTTAATATCAAAAATTAATGTTCTTCATGAACTACAACATAATATAAAATATAAGCTAATATTAAGCTAATGGGCTCATACCTCATTTATGGAAAGATATCCTCTTTTTAATTAAAAATAATTCCTCTTATATAATATTTGTGGCATTCTTGTTTTTTGGTATTATGTTGCCGATTTGCTCAAACAATTGGCTGGGTTGTTGAATGGGAATCGAAGTAAAAATGGTATCATTTTTGCCTTTTATAATGAATAAAATGAGAATTTACTCATCTGAGTCAATAATTAAATATTTTATTATTCAAAGAATGGGTTCAAGATTATTATTTATATCTGTTGTTATTTTGAGAATATTATTTCAGGTAAAATATTTTATTATAATTAGTTTAATAATTAAAATTGGATCTCCTCCATTTCATTATTGATATGTTTCAGTAATTGATGGTTTATCCTGAATAGTATCTTTTATAATTATAACCGTTCAGAGGATTATTCCCATTATTTTATTGAGTTATTTAGACATAAGATTGATTTTATTTATTATTTTATCATGTCTTTGGGGATCACTAGGTGGATTATGTTATTCATCAATTCGAAAAATTTTAGCATATTCATCAATTTATAATTTAAGTTGAATTTTTAGAGGGGTTATACTAATAAATTATATATGGCTGGTATATTTTTAAATTTATTCCTTGTCTTTATTTTTAGCTTGCTATCTGTTTTGAATAAATAATATGAATTATTTAAATCAAATTTTTATTTTGTTTAACAATAAAATTAAATCATTAATGTTAATGATTATTTTTATATCAATAGGGGGGTTGCCACCATTTTTAGGATTTTTCCCAAAATTTATGATGATTTATTGTCTTTTAGTTAGTGAAATATATTTTTTATGTTTAATTTTAGTAATAACTGCTCTATTAGTGTTATTTTATTATTTACGAATTGTAATAACAGGGCTGATGTTAAACAATGTATCCTTAAATTTGTCAACTTTTAGGTTAAATAATACGTTATTTATAATAAATTCTTTATTGATTGGATTTATAGCTGTAACCTTATTTAATATTATGAATTAATAAGGTTTTAAGTTAATAAAACTATTATCCTTCAAAGTTAAAAATATAATTTTTTGTAAGCCTTAGATTTATTTTTATCACCTTTAAATTTGCAATTTAATATTGTCATTAAATATAAGACTAGAAAGAGAATAAGAAGAAAGAAGAAAGATAAGATTATAAGATTATTGAGAGGAAAAATATCCATAAATAAATTTACAGTTTATTACCTAGTTCAGTCATCTCAATTGGGAATAAATCAATGTTTAGTTATGAATAAGTGATTTTTCTCAACTAATCATAAAGACATTGGAACATTATATTTCATTTTTGGGATTTGATCAGAGATGGTGGGTACAACTTTAAGAGTTCTTATTCGTGTTGAATTAGGTATTCCTGGATCTTTTATTGGAGACGATCAAATTTATAATGTGATTGTTACTGCTCATGCTTTCGTTATAATTTTTTTTATAGTAATACCAATTATGATTGGGGGATTTGGGAATTGGCTAGTTCCTCTAATAATTGGTGCTCCTGATATAGCTTTTCCTCGAATAAATAATATAAGTTTCTGATTATTACCACCTTCATTAACATTATTATTGATTGGTAGAATATTTGATAGAGGAGCAGGTACTGGTTGGACAGTTTATCCTCCATTGTCAAGAGGTGTGGCACATTCAGGATCTTGTGTTGATTTAACTATTTTTTTTCTGCATTTGGCTGGAGCTAGTTCAATCTTGGGTGCAGTTAATTTTATTAGAACAATTTTTAATATACGCTCAACGGGAATATTCATGGATCGACTACCCTTATTTGTATGGGCGGTATTAATTACCGCTTTCTTATTATTACTTTCATTACCAGTTATAGCTGGTGCAATCACAATATTATTAACTAATCGAAACTTAAATACTTCTTTTTTTGATCCTTCAGGTGGAGGAGACCCAATTTTATATCAGCATTTATTTTGATTTTTTGGACACCCTGAAGTGTATATTTTAATTTTACCTGGGTTTGGATTAATTTCTCATATTATTACTCAAGAGAGAGGAAAAATTGAATCTTTTGGGTCATTAGGAATAATTTATGCTATAATATCAATTGGTATTTTAGGATTTGTTGTTTGAGCACATCATATGTTTACAGTTGGTATAGATGTTGATACACGGGCTTATTTTACTTCCGCCACAATAATTATTGCTGTTCCCACTGGAATTAAGGTTTTTAGATGATTAGCAACCTTAAGAGGAACTAAGATTAAGATTAGTCCTTCAATTTTATGAGCAATAGCATTTGTTTTTCTCTTTACTATTGGTGGGTTGACTGGAGTGATTCTAGCCAATTCATCAATTGATATTGTATTACATGATACATATAATGTTGTAGCTCATTTTCATTATGTATTATCAATAGGTGCAGTGTTTGCAATCTTGGGAAGATTTGTTCATTGATATCCTTTATTTACTGGATTATCTTTAAATTCTAATTGGTTAAAAATTCATTTCTTGATTATTTTTATTGGGGTAAATTTAACTTTTTTTCCTCAGCATTTTTTAGGATTAAGAGGCATACCTCGTCGTTATTCGGATTATCCTGATGCATTTATATCATGAAATATTCTATCTTCTATTGGAAGAAGAATTTCATTTATTGGAATTTTGTTTTTATCGTTTATTATTTGGGAAAGATTTATTTCACATCGATTGATTTTATATTCAATTAATATAAATTCTTCCATTGAATGATTACAGAAACTTCCCCCGTCTGAGCACTCATATAGTGAGATCCCATTATTAGTTCAATTCTAATATGGCAGATGAAGTGCAATGAATTTAAGATTCATATATAAAATAATTTTTTGTTAGGAATTTCTAATTGGTCTTATATTAATATACAAGATGCTATATCACCGTTAATAGAACAATTAATGTTTTTTCATGATCATACATTAATTATTTTAATTATTATTACTTCAGTTGTCACTTACATAATAACAGTTATTATATTTAATAATATTGTTAATCGACTTTTATTGGAAGGACAATTGATTGAATTTTTTTGAACACTTCTTCCGGCTTTAACTTTGATCTTTATTGCATTTCCATCCTTGCGATTATTATATTTATTCGATGAGATTAATAAACCTTTAATAACTCTTAAAATTATTGGTCATCAGTGATATTGATCATATGAATATTCAGATTTTTTAAATATTGAATTTGATTCTTATATAAAATCTCAGAATGAAACATTAATTAGAGAATTTCGTTTATTAGAAGTAGACAATCGAACGATTTTACCTTTTAGTACTCAAATTCGATTATTAGTTTCATCTTTCGATGTTATTCACTCATGAGCTATACTAACCATGAGAATTAAGGTAGATGCTGTGCCTGGCCGATTAAATCAAGCAAGAATATTTATTAATCGACCTGGCATATCATTTGGTTAATGTTCTGAAATTTGTGGAGCAAATCATAGATTTATACCTATTGTTATTGAAAGAGTTGGTGTTAATTACTTCATTAATTGATTAATAAATTAGTCATTAAGTGACTGAAAGTAAGTAATGGTCTCTTAAACCAATTTATAGTAACTAACGACTACTTTTAATGGTGAAAAGTTAGTTTACTATAAAACATTAATCTGTCAGATTCAAGAAACTAAGGATAGTATTTTTCTATTCCACAAATATCTCTAATAAATTGATGTTTTCTATTTTTTTTCTTGTTAATTGTTATTTTAATTATAACTTTTATTTATTTTTCTTTTATAAAAACTCCAAGAACAGATTTAACTAACAATTTTAGCAACTCATATAGTTGATCATGATAACAAATTTATTTTCAACTTTTGATCCATCAACAGGATTATTTTCATTAAATTGATTAAGTTCACTAATTTTATTACTATTTATACCCCTAGGGTTTTGATATATTCCTAGTCGTTATATAATTTTTATTAATAAAATTTTAAATATAATAAGTTTTGAATTAAATCTATTAATAAGTTCAAGATCTCTTGGTAGATCATTATTATTTTGTTCTTTATTTATTTTTATTCTACTTAATAATTTTCTTGGGCTATTCCCATATATTTTCACTAGATCAAGACATCTAGTGTTTTCTTTAAGCTTAGCTTTTCCTCTCTGATTAACTTTTATTTTATTTGGATTTTTAAACAATACAAACCACATATTTTGTCATTTAGTTCCAATAGGAACTCCAACAATTTTAATACCTTTTATGGTGTGTATTGAAACTATTAGAAATTTAATTCGACCTGGATCATTGGCCGTTCGTCTAACAGCAAACATAATTGCTGGTGATTTGTTAATAACATTATTAGGAAATGGATCAACTAATTTAGAAATTTATGTAAATCTAATTATTTTGATTCAAATATTATTAATATTATTTGAATCAGCAGTTTGTGTAATTCAATCCTATGTTTTCACAGTTTTAAGAACTTTATGTTATAGAGAAGTGTCTTAATGAATAAATGAATAATCATCCATATCATTTAGTTGATTGTAGACCATGACCTTTAACAGGCTCAATTGGGGCTTTAACTTTTGTTTCTGGTATAGTAATAATATTTCATATACAAAATTTTATTTTATTATTTTTTTGATTTTTGATTTTGATTTTAACTATTCAATGATGGCATGATATTTCCTGTGAGGGAACGTTTATAGGGCTTCACACAATAATTGTAGTGAAAGGTTTAAAATTAGGAATAATTTTATTTATTGTGTCAGAGGTTTTCTTTTTTATTTCCTTCTTTTGGGGATTTTTTCATAGAAGATTGAGACCTGTTATAGAAATTGGAATAATTTGACCCCCCACTGGAATTATACCTTTTAATCCAATACAAATTCCTTTGTTAAATACCATAATTTTATTATGTTCTGGAGTAACAATCACATGAGCACATCATTTCCATAATAGAAAGTAAACATAATGAATCTATTTATGGTATTATATTGACTTTAATATTAGGGGTATATTTTACTATTCTTCAAGTATATGAATATTTTGAATCACCATTTTGTATTTCAGATTCAGTGTATGGATCTACATTTTTTGTATCAACAGGATTTCATGGAATCCATGTTATTATTGGAAGAAAATTCATTATAATCTGTTTATTGCGGGAATTAAAATTCCATTTTCCTAGAACTCATCATTTTGGTTTTGAGGCAGCTGCCTGATATTGGCATTTTGTTGATATTGTCTGATTATTTCTATATGTATCAATTTACTGATGAGGTAGATAAATATTCTATTAGTATATAAGTATATTTAACTTCCAATTAAAAGGATTAATTTTTAAGTAGAATAATTTTTAATGTTATAGTTTACTGTATTATTATATTATTAATTTTGATTATCTTAATAACTTTTTTATATTTTGTATCAACTAAGTCAATTATTGATCGTGAAAAATCATCCCCATTTGAGTGTGGATTTGATCCTTTTGAATCATCTCGAATTCCTTTTTCAAGACATTTTTTCATGATTGCAGTTATTTTTCTTATTTTTGATGTTGAATTAGTAATTATTATGCCTATGATTATTGTAATAGCAACTATTAATATAAATGAAATTTATTTAGTGATATTGTTATTTTTATTATTTTTAATATTGGGCCTATATCATGAATGAAAAAATAATATATTAAATTGAATTTAATAGGAATGTATTTAATTATAATTATTGAATTGCAATCATTAGGTGTTGACATCAACCATTCTTAAAAGCAATGAAGTAATAAATACATTTAGTTTAGACCTAAAAAAAGAATTTTTATTCCTTTGTTTATTAATTGAAGCCAAAAATAAGGCACTTTATTGTTAATAAAGATATTGAATGTAATATTTCCAATTAAAAGGAAATAGGAATAAAAGCAGCTGCTAACTAGCTTTTAAAGCGGTTAAACTCCGTTTTTTCCTTATTTATAAAGTTTATAAAACATTTCACTTTCATTGAAAAGAGAGACAGAGTCTTATAAATATTAAAAAAAAATTATTACCTTAATATCTTCAATATTATGCTCTAATGTTTAAGCTATAAATTTTTAAATATAAAATAATTAAAAATCAAGCAATAAATGTTATTATCTGAATTTTGAAATTATTTTTTCTTATACAAATATTAAATATTATAATTAATTTTATTAATTCAGTCATACCCTGGGGGCCAATTTTTTCTCCTCATCCTAAATCAATTGATTTTTGAAATATAAATGAATTCTTTAAAATAAAAAATTGAGTATGAATGGTTGATAATTGTTTTAAAAATCATATGGAACTTATGAACTCTCTTGTAAATTTATTTATTGTAGATGAATATATAGATATTTCATATACAATTAATAATCCCAAGAAAGATAACGCTATTGCTATTATCTTTCCTTCAGTGGGAAGGATGATTCTTGTGGGATTGTTAAATATAATTCATCTAAATATGGATCCTGACAAAATTGAATAAATAGATAAAATCATAATTCTTTTTAATATATTATTAAATGATTCAGTTTGTGAACTGAAATTATAGTAACTGAAATTTATATTTATTGAAAAATATGTTAGTCGGGCAGATTAAAAAGATGTCAGCCCAATTCCTATATATATTAGTAATAAAATTAATGAGTTAATGTTTCTGGAACATATTATTTCTATAACTAAATCTTTTGAATAGAAGCCTCTCATAAAAGGTACTCCACATAATGACAAATTAGCAATATTTATGAATGTTCTATTTATTGGTATACTATAACTTACACAACCCATTATACGAATATCCTGATAATTTCTTAATCTATGAATTAATACTCCAGCACATAAGAAAAGTGATGCCCTAAATAAAGCATGAATGATAAGATGAAAAAAAGATAATATTGGATAACCAAATATTAAAATTGATATTATAATTCCTAATTGTCTCGAAGTTGATAATGCAATAATTTTTTTTAAGTCAAATTCAAAATTTGCAGCTAGTCCTGATATAATTATTGTTAATACTGATAACATTAAAAATGTTTGAACTAGATTAAATAATATAACTAATTTTCTAAATCGAATAATTACATATACTCCCGCAGAACTAATGTTGATGAATGAACAAGAGCCGATACTGGAGTTGGAGCAGCCATAGCTGCTGGAAGTCATGAAGAAAATGGAATTTGAGCTCTTTTTGTGAATCCTGCAATAATAATTAATGTAATTATTGGACTTGTCATTATTTTATCAATAAAAGATATAAAGTTTCAAGACCCAAAATTTATTATTCATGCAATTAATAAAAGAATCATAACATCTCCAATTCGATTCATCAATGCTGTCAATATTCCAGCATTTCTAGAATTTAAATTTTGATAATAAATAACTAAGCAATATGATACTAACCCTAGTCCATCTCATCCAATGAGAATTCTTACTATGTTAGGTCTAATATTTAATAATATTATTGATATTACAAATATTATAATAATATAAATAAATCGATTAATATTTTTATCATTTGTTATATACACACCTCTGTATAATATAACTATTGATGAAATAAACATAACTGTTGAAAGAAATAAGGTTGATATAAAATCAAAAATTAATGTTATATAAATATTACACGAATTAACTGTAATAATTATTCATTCTATTATAATTGTGTAGTCAAAAATAATTATATTTATTGATAAAATTAATATTATTAATCCTATAATTAGTAAAATTAAAAAATATATATATTAAGTTTATTTTTAGTAATGATCCAATATAGATTTATATTATTAAATCCACAATTTAATGTTTTATTTTAAACTAATTGAATTTAAATTAATAATGTTAATTTTAAAATAATTAAATTTAAAGGAATTCAATGTATTATAATTAGGAAAAATTCACGCACGTTTCCAGAATTAAAGGAATAGCAGCCTGAGAAAATCATTCCATGTTGAGTGTGAGAGTATAAATATAAACTATAACAAGCTGATAAAAATGAAGAAAAAGACAAGAAAATTATACATAATGAATTTCAAGACATTAATCTATTTAAAATTATAATTTCTCCTACTAGACTAATTGTTGGGGGACATGAAATATTTCTAGCAGATATTAAAAATCATATGAGAGTTATTGAAGGTATAAATCTCAATATTCCCTTATTGTTTAACATTCTGCGTCTCCCTGAACTTTCATAGGAAATATTTGCCAAGCAAAACAAAGCAGAAGAACATAAACCATGCCCAATTATTATAAAATATGACCCCACTATACCTCATATATTTATTGTGATAATCCCCCCCAATAACTAAACTTATATGAGCTACAGAAGAATATGCAATTATAGATTTTATATCAATTTGCATTATACAAGATAATCTAATTATAATTCCTTCTATTAATGAAATAGAAATTCAAATAAATCTATAATTAGTAAACATTATTGGTATAATATATATTACACGAATTAGACCATAGGTTCCTAATTTTAAAAGAATTCCAGCCAAAATCATAGAACCAGAAACAGGTGCTTCAACATGAGCTTTTGGTAATCAGAAATGAAATATAAATAATGGAACTTTAATTATGAATGCTAATGTTATTCCTAAATAAATAAACTTACTATTTGATCTCATTAAAATCATAATGTTAGTTATATTATTTCTATATATATATATATATATATATATATATATATATATATATATATATATAATTGAAATTAATATGGGAAGAGATGCGAATAAAGTGCAAAACAACAAGTAATATTTAGCATTTACTCGTTCGGGTTGATATCCTCATCCTATAATAATAATCATAGTAGGGACTAAACTAGTTTTAAAAAAAATATAGAATATTATAATGTTGTATGAGCAAAATGACAAAATTAATAGTATTATTAATAATAATACTATAAATAAAAATAAATTTATATTATTATATTTATATAAAGGACTAGAATTAACTATTAAGAACGTAATTCAAATTGTAAGAATAAGTAATCCATATGAAATATTATCTATATATATGTTATATCTTAATATAATTAAATCTTTTCTGAAGAACAAAATGATAATTAATATTAAAAGAATTAATATATTTCTTAATAATCATATATTAAATAATAAAGGGGTTAAAAATAATGAAAATAAAATTAACTTTAACATGTTTTTAAAGATATTGATAATAACTGATCATTACCATGTGATCGAATCAAATTGATTAATCTTGACAACCCTACAACTCCTTCACAAACACTAAATGTTAATAAAACTATTAATTCAATACATTTAGTTCAATTGATAAAAATACAGAGAATATGCAGAATAGTCTCAAAATTATTAATTCTAATCTTAATAAACTTATTATGATATGTTTATTCATACTACATTTTTAGAATAGTGTAGTATAGGAAGGTAATATTTAAAGACAGAAATTAGCAAATTAATAGTATAGTATTTTGGTACAGAAAACAGCTGATTGGAAAGTCGTCATATCGGTTGGCTTTCAGTACCGTAATTGACCTTTGGTAGTAAGTTTGCACAGATACAGAGCAGACAGCTGTTGAGGTTAGAGTACCGTAGTTTGGCGCATTTCCCACACATAAGGGAAATTTACCTTTCAGCAGCGAAATTGGACTTAGAATATTTGTCATCAGTGCATCAGTACTGTATAGGACTTAGATACTTTTTCTGTAGAGAACTTTGGAAATTTTTTTTTTTTTTTTTTTTTTTTTTTTTTTTTTTTTTTGGTTTGTTAATATAATAAGGTGTAAATTGGACTTAGTCATTTTTCATAGTTATGCATAAAGTGTAGTACTTCAGATGTAATCCGAATCGGATTAATTGTAAATTTTTGGTGAATTTTATTTTTGGACTTTAGATCGTTGAGAGCTTAGAGACATTTTCTTTGGATTTTTTGTGTGTATACAAGTACAAATTAAATAGGAATACTTGTTGTAAGACAATTTATTAAATCTTTGAGCTCTATAGAGAGCTTTAAATTTTGTGTGTCTCGGATTATGACTTTATTATAAAGTTGAATTAGTCCAAGTAAGTTTAAGCATGGTATTAGGGTCAGTGCTGTAGTATAATAATATGGAAAACAGTCCCAATATAGCGGAAGGAACGCCGAGCCCCTTCGGGAAGAGCTCGCGGGTGCAAAGGACTCCTCCGGGGAGTACACAGAGAGGGGTGGGGCAAACAACTGCCCAGAAGATACCTGCAGGCAAGAGCTCTGCAGATGAACAGAGGGAGCCGGACACGAGCAACGAGAGGGAGATGTGGCGATACTGTCGCTCTCTTCTCAACAGCATGAAGACTGCCACGGACAGGCAGAAAAACATCTCAATGGAGGTGAAATCTGGCCTGTCCAAACTACGTGAGGCGTTGGAAGTCCTTGAGTTCCTGCGAGCACCGAAGCAGGTGAAGGGAGCAGACCGTGCCACACAGACGGAGGAGGGCCAAGAAAGTGGGGCCTCGTCTTCTGCGGGAGGTGGCAGTAAGCGAGCTGCCACCAGCCCCCTTACACAGAGGACCACAGATAAGAAGAAGGTAAAAGAAGACACACCCAGTGTATGGCAGACGGTGCAGTCCAGGAGATCGGTCCGCGAAGCGAAAAGACGGCTACAGAAGAAGGAGCCCGGGAAGGAGAGCAAGGCCCCGGCGACCACGGAGAGGAGGAGGACGCGTCCACCGAAGGCTCGACCCGATGCTCTGCTCATCAAGCCTGCAGAGGGAAAGACATTTGCGGAGGTCCTGACACAGATCAGGAGAGATGCCAACCCGGAGACGACGGGAACTGAAATCAGGTCCATTCGCCGCACTCGCTATGGGGATGTTCTTCTGGAGTTGGGATCTAAGACCACCAATAAGGAGGGCTTCTGTGAGGCGTTGCGGGGAGTTTTGGGCGAGACTGCTTCTGTCCGCAGCCTGGAACCCAGGACAACTCTTGAGATAAGGGACCTTGACTGCCTCACAACAGAAGAGGAGGTCCGTAATGCCGTCAAACGCGATGCAGATGACCTGGCTGGGGACATGAGAGTGACGCTGACGAAGGCGAACACCAGGGAGCAGAAGATGGCGATTGTGGAGCTGGGGGAGCGAGGAGCTGCTAAACTCCTCGAAACTGGCCGCATAAAGATCGGATGGGTGTATGGCAGAGTGCGCCGAAGGGCCCTGGTGATTCGCTGTTACGCCTGCTTTGGTTTTGGCCATCGTCAGGCGGACTGCAAAGGGCCCGACAGAAAGAAGGCGGGTATATGCATACAGTGTGGCTGTGCAGGCCATCTGAAAAAAGACTGCCAAGCTGAGCCGAGATGTTTTCTCTGCGAGGAGCGTGGTTTGGACTCCGATGCTCTAAAACATGTTCCCGGCTCGGGTATCTGTGCGGTCTTTCGACAGGCGCTTGGGAGGGCCCAGAGCAAGCTTGGCCGATGAAGATCCTCCAGGGAAACCTGCATAGGAGCAGGACGGCGGACGCCCTCCTGGAGCAGCTGAAGCTGGACGTGGGTGCCAATCTTCTGATCATCAGCGAGCAGCACCACGATAGAGAGGAACCGGGATGGTATGCTGACTTACTCGGGACGGCTGCAGTCTGGATTCCCGACTCGACCGTGCCGCTCCCTACAAGCCATGGTGCCGGAAGTGGTTTCGTGTGGGTGAGATGCGATGACATCACTTATGTGAGCTGCTACCTCACCCCTAACGAGACCATCCACGAATTTCGTGAGAAAGTGGACAAATTGGAAGACACGATTCGTGAGATGGAAGGACCCTGCGTGGTCGCTGGAGACTTCAACGCCAAAGCGGTGGAGTGGGGAATGCCTGCGACATGTACCAGGGGACGGTACGTGTTAGAGATGGCAGCAAGAGTCGGGCTCGCAGTGGCCAATGTGGGCGGTGTCTCAACTTTTAGAAGACCTGGTTACGCCGAGACAATCCCGGACATTACTTTGGTGTCCGACGCATTGGCGCACAGCGTCATGAACTGGGAGGTGCTGGAAGACTATACTGGTAGTGATCACCAGTATATCGCTTTCACCCTGCGCAGAGTTCAGCATTCGCGCATAGCTGACCCTAGCCGAACACCTGGCTGGAACGTGTCCAAACTGGACGTGGAGTTGTTGCAGGATGTCATCGCGATCGGAAAGGAGGCGGTGATGAACAGCTTGGGTCCGACAGAGGAAGTCGTGGGTGCGACAATGCGCCTCATACGGAATGCCTGCGATGTGTCTATGCCCAGAAGACCGAGACTCCGCGGGGGTAAGACAGTGGCGTACTGGTGGACAGACGAGATTGCTGATCTCAGGAGACGTTGCTTGCGCTCGCGTCGCATGGCGACTAGAAACAGACGAAGAAACGCGACTGCAGCAGCCGAGGCGCAAGACGAATATCGGCTCGCCAGGAAAAGACTGAAGGAGGCCATCAACAGAACCAAGCGGCTCAAGTGGGAGACCCTCAGGAATGATCTAGATTCTGATCCCTGGGGTCTGGGGTACAGGCTTGTAATGAGCAGGCTTGGAGCCCGGCCTCGTAGCCCAAGGATAGACGAGAATCGGATGCGCTTCATCGTGGACGGTCTATTTCCTCGTCACCCACTGAGGGATCGTGAGGAGTATCCAGGCCCATTGGAAGACGTCCCGATCTTCAGCGAGGACGAGCTATCACTAGCTGTTAGCTCCATGCGCAACAAGAAGGCACCAGGGCCGGATGGTATACCTGCGGAAGTGCTGAGGGTGGTCGCTAGATCGTGCCCCCAGGTGCTACTCAATATGTATAACCGTTGCCTCAAAGACGGAGTCTTCCCGAAGAGGTGGAAGATCCAGAGACTAGTCTTAGTCGGCAAAGGGAAGGGCGACCCGAATTCCCCGTCGGCATACAGACCTCTTTGTATGCTGGACACGGCGGGGAAACTACTGGAACGTCTACTCAGGCCTCGCCTAGTAGCGGCAATTCGGGATGCAGGAGATCTGTCAGCGAGGCAGTACGGGTTCAGAACGGCCAGATCCACCATTGGAGCCATACAGGAGATCTTGGATGCCGTCCAGGTGGCCCAGCGGGGTAATCACTTCTCCAGAAGGATGGTGCTACTCGCTACACTGGACGTACGCAACGCCTTTAATTCGGCCAGGTGGACAGACTTGCTAGCTGCTCTGGAGGACGTCTTTCAAGCGCCGGACTACCTGCTCCGGATAATACGAAGTTACTTGAGGGACAGGGAGCTCCGGTACGACACAGCAGATGGGCCACGCAGCAGAGAGATAACAGGAGGCGTAGCTCAAGGCTCTATCTTGGGCCCCGACCTGTGGAATGCCTTCTATGATGGAATCCTCCGGATGGAGATGCCAGATGATACCTTTCTGGTAGCATATGCTGATGACGTGGCTGCCGTGATCACCGCGAGAGACGCAGAGGAGGCGCAGCGCATGCTGAACCAGGTCATGCGCAGGGTCCGCAGCTGGATGGACGAACACGATCTAAGCCTTGCGACGGAGAAGACAGAGATTGTGCTGCTCACTCGTCGACGTATACCCACAATCACACAGTTCGTGGTGGGGGAAAAGGCGATAATATCAAAGCCAGCGGTGAAGTATCTAGGGGTGCACCTGGATACTAAGCTTTCCTACTGGGAGCAAATTCGATGTTCCTCGGAGAAAGCCGCTAAGGTCGTTGCTGTGCTAAGCAGACTAATGGCAAATGTCGGAGGCCCAGCTGCAGGAAGACGGCGACTGCTGATGTCGGTGACAAACTCGATTCTCCTCTACGGATGCGAGGTCTGGGCCGACGCACTGAAGCAAGAAAAATACCGCAAGCAGATGGCCGCGGTACAACGAAGAGGAGCACTTCGGATTGCAAGCTCCTACAGAACGGTGTCGGAACCAGCAGTGTTGGTCGTCGCTGGAGTAATGCCAATAGATCTGATGGCTGAGGAGAGAAGGAGGGTCTACACAACCAAGGAAGACTTGGGGTTTGTAGAAGCAAGAGCAGTGGCCAGGGCACACTCCATGCGGAGCTGGCAACTACGATGGGAGCAGGAGAGTCGAGCTAGGTGGACGGCGAGGCTGATTGGGAACCTCCCTGAATGGGTGGACAGAACGCACGGCGAGGTAGATTATTACCTTACTCAATTCCTGACAGGGCATGGTTATTTCTGTGCATACCTGCGAAGGATGGGTAAGATGGAGGATCCGTCGTGCGTGTATGGCGACTCAGACTCTGATGACGCTCATCATACTTTTTTCGAGTGTCAACGGTGGGTGCTGGAGAGGCGAGGGCTCGAATCGGAGATTGGCCCCATGACGCCTGATAACATCATAGACGTCATGCTCAACAGCAAAGAGAACTGGGACATGGTTGTGACCTTCGTGAGGACGGTCCTGCGGCAAAAGAAACCTGAACTGGACCGTCTCACAGGTCGATGATATAGATAAAGCTGTAGAAGCCTTGTAGGCACAATACGAGGTGCCACCCTGAAGCCATACGAATAGTTGTTCCAGGGGGGGGTTCCCTGCCTGTAAAGTGGAGGTTTTTCAGTGGGTGCGAGTCCCACACACCGGGAGACCAGTCGGGTGTCTCCTGATGGTGCATAATGCATTTTTCCTAAAAAAAAAAAAAAAAAAATTATGATATGTTTTCGATTTAAGCACAAGGAGATAATGCCTGATGTAAATATAATTAAATATAATAAAGGTAATGATAGATTCATTTGTTTTAATAGTTTAAAAAAAATTTAGATCTTGTAAATCTAAGATAAATTAATAATTTTAAAACTTCAGAAGAGAGTAAAAAGTCATTTCAAGCACCCAAAGCTTACATTTTTATTAAATTACCTTCTGTATGAAGATTTTAATGTCAATTACAATTCTATTATCAATAAATTTTATTTTTATGAAACACCCATTATCAATGGGATCTATTCTATTGATACAAACTATGCTTGCCCGAATTATTTGTATATTTTATATAAATTCATATTTTTTTCTTATATTTTATTTCTTATTTTTATTGGAGGAATATTAATTTTATTTATATATATATATATATATATATATATATATATATATATCAAGAATTGCCTCAAATGAAAAATTTTACTTTTCAATAAAATTATTAATATCAAACATGATTATTTGAACTTTAATTGTAACTATAAATATTATTAGTTTCAAGATAGATAGCATCAATAAGTTATTAGAGATGAATAATTTATATGATGGATTCATAATTAAGAAACTATATATATTCCCATCAGGAATAATAACTATCATGATGGTTATTTATCTTTTATTCACATTGATTGTCGTTGTGAATATTGTTAGAATCAAATTGTCCCCTCTACGAAGAAAATTTTAACAAATGCTAAATATCACTCGGCGTACACATCCATTAATTAAAATAATAAATAATTCATTAATTGATCTACCAGCAGCCACGAATTTATCATATTGATGAAATTACGGATCGTTATTGGGAATATGTTTAATCATTCAAATCCTAACTGGATTATTTTTGTCAATACATTATAATGCAGATGTGACAAGTGCATTTAACAGATTAAGACACATTTGTCGTGATATTAATTATGGGTGAATATTACGAATTTCACACGCAAATGGGGCTTCATTATTTTTTATCTGTGTATATTTACATGTTGGGCGAGGATTATATTATGAGACTTGAGTTGTAGGAGTAATCATTTTATTAATTTTGATAGCTACTGCTTTTTTAGGCTATGTTCTTCCATGGGGCCAGATATCATTTTGGGGGGCGACAGTCATCACAAATTTATTATCAGCAATTCCATATCTTGGAACAGTCTTAGTACAGTAAATTGAATTTGGGGAGGATTTGCTGTTGATAATGCAACATTAACTCGATTTTATTCTTTTCATTTTATTATACCATTTGTTGTTTTAGCATTAACAATTGTGCATCTTATTTTCTTGCATGTTACAGGCTCAAATAATCCATTAGGAATTAATTCAAATAATGATAAAATTCCATTCCATCCTTATTTTTCCATTAAAGATATATTAGGATTTTTATTAATTTTAGTTATTTTTTTTTTTTGTTATATTATACTTGAACCATATAAATTAAGTTATCCCGATAATTTCACTCCAGCAAATCCATTAGTTACTCCAAAGCATATTGAACCAGAATGATATTTTTTATTTGCATATGCAATTCTTCGGTCTATTCCTAATAAATTAGGAGGAGTAATTGCATTATTTATATCAATTTTTATTTTAATTTTTGTTCCCTTCATGAGCAATTCAAAATTTATAGAACTATTAAATTATCCCATTAATCAAATCTTATTTTGATATTTATTCATTATTCTAATTTTATTAACTTGAATTGGAGCTTGTCCTGTTGAATATCCATATATTAAGATTGGAATAATTTTAACAGTAATTTACTTTATATATTTTGTTTTAGATCCAGTAATTAAATCTTTTTGGGATAAATTAATTAACTAGTTAATTAGCTTATAGATAAAGTATTTATTTTGAAAATAGAGAAAAGAAAAATTAATTCTATTAACTTATAATTAGAGCAATTTTTAATGAATTAAATAATGGACTAATCATTAAAAAAAATTAATAGATTTAAACTTACTGGTAAATATGATTTTCATGCTAAATATATTAATTTATCATAACGATAACGAGGTAATGTACCTCGAACTCAAATAAACAAAAATGAAATTAATGTTAATTGAATAGGAAAAATTAAGGAATCAATATTTCTCCCTAAAAATATTAAACAAAATATTATACTCATAAAGATAATTCTAGCATATTCAGCTAAAAAAATAAATCCAAATCCTGCCCCTCTATATTCAACATTAAATCCAGACACTAATTCTGATTCCCCCTCAGAAAAATCAAATTGTGACCGATTGGTTTCAGCTATCGCTGATGAAATTCAACAAATTCTTAAAGGAAAAAATAAAAATGTTAATCATATTAATTGTTGAAAAAAATAAAATTCAATTAAGTTAAAGCTTTCAATTATTACAACAGGACACAAAATAATTAATACAAGTCTAACCTCATATGAGATAGTCTGGGCAATTGATCGAATAAAACCCAATATAGCGTAATTAGAATTTGATGATCAGCCTGTAATTAATACAATCCTATTCTTGTACAAAAAAAAAATATTATACCTATATTAAATGAAACACAATTAATCAAATATGTATAAATAGCCCATAATAATAAAGAATTGAATAAACCTAACACTGGTCTAATTATATAAATTAAATAATTAGATAGCATGGGTATGTTTCCTTCTTTCAAAAATAATTTAATCGCATCTGAAAATGGCTGTAAAATACCAATAAATCCTACTTTATTTGGACCCTTACGAATTTGAATATATCTTAAAATCTTCCGCTCAAGTAAGGTTAAAAATGCAACACCAATTAGAATAAACAAAACAGTAATTAAAATAGTAACTATAAACATTTTCTACATGTAATATTATTACATAATTAAATTCTAAATTTAATGCACTTTTTGCTAAAATAGAATAAATTAAATTATTTGATATGGTCCTTTCGTACTAATATCAAAAATATATTAGTAGATAGAAACCAACCTGGCTCACGCCGATTTGAACTCAAATCATGTAAGAAATTAAAGGTCGAACAGACCTAGAATATTTAAATTTTGCTTTAAACTCTTTTCTTAATCCAACATCGAGGTCGCAATCTAATTTATCGATACGAACTCTCCAAATTAATTACGCTGTTATCCCTAAGGTAATTTAATCTTATAATCAAAAAATTTGATCAATTAAACATTAATTTATGAAAAATTCATTTAAAGTTTTATTTATTATAATGTCACCCCAACAAAAAATAAAATAATTTTTCTAGTTGTTAATTCTAAGCTTTAGTAAAATAAATTTTTATTTAAAATTCTATAGGGTCTTCTCGTCCCACTCACTTATTTAAGATTTTTTACTTAAACTCTAAATTCAATCTATTTTAGTTAAAAAAGAAAATTTTTCATCCATTCATTCATACAAGCCTTCAATTAAAAGACTAATTATTATGCTACCTTTGCACGGTCAATTTACCGCGGCCATTAAAATATCATTGGGCAGAATAGACCTTTAATATTTTACTAAAGGACATGTTTTTGGTAAACAGGTGAAAATTATATTTGCCTAATTCTTAAACACAATTTATTGTAATTTACTAATTTAATCATTTTAATAAAAACATTCTTATTAATTTAATTTTCTTAATATATACCTAAAATATATTAAATGTACTTAAATAAAAAATAAAATTTAACTTACTCATGAAAAGAGGCTGATTGCAAGCATATTTAATTAACTGAAACTTAAAATATTATAGAAATTATATTTAGCTTATCCTTAATATAATTAAATAAATATAAAATTTTATATTAAAATATAAATCATAATATTTATTTTAAACTAAATTTAATTCTTAAGAAACCAGAAATATTATAGTTCGAAAAAAATTTCATTACTAAAATTATTTTATTAATATTTATATTACAATAATAACAAGTAATTTTAAATCACCATAATTCGGGAGAAATAAATTTTTACATATAATTAATTAACCCTGATACAAAAGGTACAAATTATAATTTTACTTTTTTATATTTATTGCTTATCTTCACAGTTAAATTAAAAATATTTATTCCATAAATAGTACTAAAACTAAATAATTATTCTTATTTAAAATAATTTTAATAAATTCATCATAGATTTAGATTATTATTCAAATTATATTGATAAATCAATAATTTTTATTAGCGTAAATAACATGCTTTAAGCTTTAATTTGTATTCTAGCTACACTTTCCAGTACAGCTACTTTGTTACGACTTATCCCACTTTATAGTGGGAGTGACGGGCGATATGTACATAATTTAGAACCTAAATTCAAACAACTATATTTAATAAATTTTACTTTCAAATCCAATTTCATGATTTTCATTATAGAAAACAATTCATTTTTATAATAATGTAACCCATTTTTTTTTTTAAATTAACTGCACCTTGACCTGACATTTTATTAATAAAATGCATGAAAATTATTCTGATAAAACATTCTTGACAGAGGTATACAAGTTTATATAAAGTGAAATCTATCGTGGATTATCGATTATAAAACAGATTCCTCTGATTAGATAAATTACCGCCAAATTCTTTGAATTTAAAGATCATAACTATTAATAATCTAGCCATTTTATTAACACTTTCAATAATAGGGTATCTAATCCCAGTTTTTTATAAACGTTTCTCAGACATAGAAGTAAATACATATTTAAATATTATTTCACCAAAATTTAAAAAACTCACTATTAATATATTTTTAACTGAAACTAACACAATTAAATATAGAGAATCGTATAACCGCAACTGCTGGCACGAATTTTGTCCTCTATAAGTAAATTTATTACTTCTAAAATTAATAATTAATAATATTAAATACTACGCCCCGAATATTTATCATTCAGATAATTAACAACCAATTTAAAATTATACATGTAATATAATTAAATACTTAATTTACAAGCTAGAATAAAACTTTGCTTTTACCTATTTATCAATAACATTGATTTACAACACCCCAAACAATCCCTTTAAAGCAATATTCACTCATAAATGTATTATTTTTTTTCGATGTTTCCGCACAATAAAAAAAGAATTCATGGCTGGTGAATTTTATTCCTGGAGAATAATATTTTATTTTTATATCAATTTATAAATTATGGTATTAAAACCTTGTAATCAGAGCTTTTAAAGCAATATTCACTTATTTGAGTATCTTCGATCTTAAAATATTTTTTATTCTACATAGTATACTTTTCTAAATATCACTATTGTTTGACGACTCGGAACACTAAGTTTTTTATAAGTAAAATCGTAAAGATTTACCTTACAGCCTAAACCGGCTTTCACTTTTAGAAGGCTTCATCAGAGGCTGCCGTAGGTAGCGTTGTCCGTCTTGTTGTTGGCGACGGGATAGTTTTCCGAAAGATCGATGCTGTGTGTGTGTGGTGAGATGTGTTCGAATAAAGTGTGCGATTTGAATTGTGTCTGTTCGTTTAGGATGTCGTTTTTATTTGTTTTTGTGTGTTTGTATATTTCTAATTGTTCTAGAGTGTCTAGTATTCGGCCTTTTGTGTGTACGTGTAGAATGTTCATGTTATTGTCGATGTTTTTATATGTGTGGTTTGCTTCAATGAGGTGGTTTGCAAAGGTGGATTCTGTAGTGGTGTGGAGTGCCTTTGTGTGTTCAATGTATCTCCGTTTGAAGCTACGTCCTGTTTGGCCTATGTAGAATTTATTGCAATTTGAGCAATTTAGCTTGTATACACCGGGTAGATCGAATTTGTTTTGTGTTTTGTGCGTGCGTTTTGATAGTGTGTGTTCTGTTTTGTTAGTAGTTTTGTAAGCAATTCTGTATCCTGCTTTTTTGAATTTGTGGGCAATTTTTTCAGTTTGTTTGTTGATGTATGTTAGTGTTATGAATTTGTTGTTTTCTGTCTTTGTCTGTTGTTTGTTTTGTGTTTTGTGTAGGAGTTTACTGACTATTGTTCTGTCATATCCGTTAGATTCTGCTAGATATTTTATCGTGTTTAGTTCGTTTTTGTAGTCTTTTTCATCTAAGGGGATGTTGTTAAGTCTATGTATCATGGTTCTAAAAGCAGCTAGTTTGTGTTGTGTTGGGTGCATATGCATATCCAGCATTCTAGCAGAAGTCTTCCTCCAACACTTAGAAAAACAAAAATACTCACAAACAATGACAGACACTCACATAAAATACTATATTGGCACAGATACGTTGATGACATTCTAATACTATACAGGGGGAACAAAAGACAATGTGAACAGTTACTTATGCACATAAACAAAATACATAAAAACATAACCTTCACTGCCGAATACGAACACAACAATACCATAAACCTCTTAGACCTTTCCATCACAAAACTAGAACACAAGCACAAATTCAGTATATACTGAAAAACCAACTACAACTGACACACTAATACACAACACCTCCAATCACCCACACAACACAAACTAGCTGCTTTTAGAACCATGATACATAGACTTAACAACATCCCCTTAGATGAAAAAGACTACAAAAACGAACTAAACACGATAAAATATCTAGCAGAATCTAACGGATATGACAGAACAATAGTCAGTAAACTCCTACACAAAACACAAAACAAACAACAGACAAAGACAGAAAACAACAAATTCATAACACTAACATACATCAACAAACAAACTGAAAAAATTGCCCACAAATTCAAAAAACCAGGATACAGAATTGCTTACAAAACTACTAACAAAACAGAACACACACTATCAAAACGCACGCACAAAACACAAAACAAATTCGATCTACCCGGTGTATACAAGCTAAATTGCTCAAATTGCAATAAATTCTACATAGGCCAAACAGGACGTAGCTTCAAACGGAGATACATTGAACACACAAAGGCACTCCACACCACTACAGAATCCACCTTTGCAAACCACCTCATTGAAGCAAACCACACATATAAAAACATCGACAATAACATGAACATTCTACACGTACACACAAAAGGCCGAATACTAGACACTCTAGAACAATTAGAAATATACAAACACACAAAAACAAATAAAAACGACATCCTAAACGAACAGACACAATTCAAATCGCACACTTTATTCGAACACATCTCACCACACACACACAGCATCGATCTTTCGGAAAACTCCCGTCGCCAACAACAAGACGGACAACGCTACCTACGGCAGCCTCTGATGAAGCCTTCTAAAAGTGAAAGCCGGTTTAGGCTGTAAGGTAAATCTTTACGATTTTACTTATAAAAAACTTAGTGTTCCGAGTCGTCAAACAATAGTGATATTTAGTTAAGTAAAGGACACGTCATGGACAACGAAATCCAAAAAGTATACTTTTAGTTAAAATTAAAAATATTAATATTAATATTATTATATTCATGTATAATATATATATATATATGTATATATATATAATAGTATGTTTTTCTTTTTTTATAGTTATAAAAAAAAGAAAAACATACTATTATTATTATAAATATTTATATATAAATATATATTAATATATTATTTATATATATATATATATTTTTTTTCACTTACGTACAGAATCAGTGGGCTTGTTGAACGTTTCTCTCGTAATTTATTTGACAAACTTGATATATATATATATAAATAATAATCGTGTACATAAAACCACATTTAAACGCATTTCTGGGGAACAGACGGTTGCCTCGTTTGGTGGGGTGGGGCACAATCTGTTTTGACCAGGCCCGGAATTCCTCTGAGCGGGCCTGATTATTATTACAAATATGAATAATAATAATTTGTTGGTTTACAGTAATCGTTAACAGCAATCAAGTTTTTTGTATTCCAGGTGACGGCGTGACGTTCCTGCAATGCTAAACTTCTTCTAGCGACTTCAGCTAGGAATAAGGGGCGTAGCCGTATCGTTTGTTGATCGTTCTACGTTTAAAATCCCAGTCACCTTTCAAACGCTTTCTACTGGCGCACAGAACATAAACTATTATTATTCAATCTGACCTAAAAATAATCGTTTATTGACAAAATAATATGACCAGACGGAGCGTATTCAAACGAGTGACGCAAAAGCGTACACCTTGGTTATAAGGAAGTAATAACACTCTTCTAAATGTACTGTTTGTCATCAGACGTGACCCTTACAATGAGACGAATGCCATTACGCCAACAGACGGATCGTATAATTTTTTTTTGTAGTTTGTCGTTAGTGTGGTGAACAGAACTTACGTAATATGAGAACTGCGTAAATTAGAACACGAGTCACGATCAGCGAGCGAGCCAATCTGTGTACTTTGTTTTATTGGACTTGATAAAAAAGTCCATATGCGATTTCACTTACGTACAGAATCAGTGGGCTTGTTGAACGTTTCTCTCGTAATTTATTTGACAAACTTGATACTTATGTATTTTCTTTTTTTTAGTGTAATAATATGTATCATCATCAGCCGTGGCTCTACAACACTTTGTGGGTCTTGGCCTGCTCCAAGAGTCGATTCTATTCTTCCCTATTGCGTGCCTTGGCTTTCCAGTTTCTTATGGTCAGCTTTCTAGGGTCCTCCTCTGTCTGGTCTTTGCATCTACTTCGGGGTCTTCCCATTTTTCTACTACACATTGGTTTCTGTTAGAAATATGTTTCGTAGGTTGTCCTTCCTCCATTCTCTCTATGTGTCCAACCCTCCTTAGCCTGTAAATTTTGATTATCCCGACAATGTAAGATGGTGTAAGACATCCTCTTTGTAAAGATGGTGTAGTTCATAATTATAGCGCCTGCGCCACATTCCACTTTCTTGTAGTCCTCTAAATATTGTTTTTACAATCCGTCTTTCACAGCAACCTAGAAGCCTCTCGCATTTTTTTGTCATTGTCCAGATTTCTGAAGCAATAAAATAAAATATTTTAACACTGTAAGCCAACACTGGTCATTTAGTTTATGTTTTCCCACGTGCAGGAAAACCAAATGTCTTTTTCTTGTAAGTGAGATGGTTCACAAAGATGTCACATTCCTTCTGTCATCCACCTTATCCATTAATTTTTGTTCAAGCTCTCAGTCTCCAGTTTTCAATTTCCTCCATTTCATTATCTCATTACTTTGTATTTCCAAGACCTGCCTCCCCTTAATCGGCCCACGGGACTCCAGTCTTATTACCTTTAATACACATCAGTCTTCGTCTGCTCTTTTTATATATCTATAATACTTGAATGGTTTTTCTTCTGTGTGATGTAGCAAATCTTTGTCCCCGCTGGCAATTTCATCCCCTAAACCATAATTCTGTCCATCCTTTTAACTCTACAACGTTGCTAAGAAAATCAATTTCTGCTGCTATAATTTTGTTTTACAAGTAAACGTCGAAAATCATACTCCGTTTGTTTCAATGTTACCTGTCGTATTGTTCTTTTATTGTTTCTGTTTAATACTTGTTTATTTTATTTTATTTATTTGTGCCAACATAGTTTGGCGGACGATATTTGTTGATCTACGCTATGGAGTAAAATAACACATACAGTAACGTAGGAAATTTAAAACAAACAATTAACAAAATTATAATTGTGCTTATAACGTCACCTTTCATCATAAACAGCTGTCTTTTATAGAACAAACATTGCCTACTGCAAGTCGACTAGAATGTAGATCTCACAAGGTACACCTTGCATTAGTTGGGAAACCGTTGGTCCATTCCTTTTGGTCCATCAAGCGCTGTATTTAGTTTTATAATTCCCACTACTTAAATTACTTTGCGCGTAAATTATTAAAGTTAGTAATTTTCCGATAAGACTATTACATAATTATGGACATTTAATAGATTGTCTGTTATCATCTCCTTGCAGTTTTACTATTTCGAACGGATTTCATTCAACAAGCAAATGAGTTATTTTAAACACTGTGATTGCAACTCTTTCTTGTTGAATAAATATAAAAATCGTTAGTGTATTCCATTTTATACATTATTTTATACGTTTTATTAACAGAAGAAAATAAAGAAAATAATGAAACTAATTCAAACTGATACAATAAATATTAAATTTATAGTTTTAAGACATTTTTGGTTTTAAGAAAATCATTGTGATTAACACTGGCATTAACAATAAAGCTGTGAAGATCTGAATGTTCAGTAGAAATTTAATCAATAAAATAATTTAATGAATTTTTAGACGGTTTAGTAATTAACTGTTATTAATAAAACCGTGAACGTAAAATTAATGTATACTTTTTAATATTAATGTTCGAATCTAATCTTCTCCTCTCTCTTACAAGTATAAAAGCCTCCGGTCACTAAACCGCCTTCTCTCCCCCTCTCATTCACACACAAACAAATATTAATCTATATATATAAAAGAGAAATACCACTGACTCTCTGACTGATTCATCACGAAATCTCCGAAACTATAACACCTAGAAACTTGAAATTTGGCATGTAGGTTCCTTATGTGATGTAGGTATCCGCTAAAAAGGGATTTTTGGAAATTCGACCTTTAAAGGGGGAAAAAGGGGGGAAAGTTTGCCTGACTGACTGACATAGAATCAACGTAGAGCAAAAACTAGCGAATGGATATCAATGAAACTTTGAACATAGCTTCATCATAGGTCTTAGGTGCCACTAAGAAACGGTTTTAAAAACTTTCACTCCTAAGGGGCAACCCCCCCCCCGCCATTGTATCTATGAATGTATGTTCCACATCTCCTCCTAAACCACTGGACCGATTTCAACCAAAATTGGGACAAAAAAATATTTAAGCGACGGGAGAACCAACATAGGATAGGTGTTTTTTCGATGGGGTCCTTTGGGGTCTTTCACATCTCCTCCTAAACCACTGGACCGATTTCAACCAAACTTGGGACAAATATTTTACGCAGCGGGAGAACCAACATAGGATATGTGTTTTCTTCGATGGGGTCCTTTGGGGGTTCTTTGGGGTCTTCCACATCTCCTCCTAAACCACTGGACCGACTTCAACCAAACTTGGCACAAATATTTTACGCAACCGGAGAACCAACATAAGATAGGTGTTTTTTCGATACGATCCTTCGGGGGGTCCTTTGGGGTCTTCCACATCTCCTCCTAAACCACTGGACCTATTTCAACCAAACTTGGCACAAATATTTTACGCAACGGGAGAACCAACATAGGTCAAGTGTTTTTTCGATTCGATTCTTTGGGGGGTCCTTTGGGGTCTTCCACATCTCCTTCTAAACCACTGGACCGATTTCAACCAAACTTGGCACAAATATTTTACGCAACGGGAGAACCAACATAGGACAGGTGTTTTTTTCGATACGATCCTCTGGGGGGTCCTTTGGGTCTTAAACAACTATTAGATCTGGTTACTATGGCAACCCAATAGAATAGATTCTTGTTACCATAGCATCGGTGGAAGTCTCCCGCGTAGGAAATAGCGCAGGAGTCGTCCGACGGGCCTTCCCCGGAGTTCATCCACGGAACCCGGGGAGTCTTAGGTCGGATCCCGCGAAAGACGGCGGGGCCAGAGTCCACGGTTCTTATAAATAAAGATATAGGTTATGATATCAAAGGTGGTGTATGCATCTTAAGAAACTTCTTAATAGTGTGTGAATTCAGAGTTGTTTCAGTTTGAATTTAAAAGTGGATAAGTTAAGATCGAAGTAAGTTATAAGCGAGTACAAAAAACAAAGTTTTGATAGCGAATGTATTCAGATCATAGAGCTCAGACAATATAAATGCACTTGCTTCAGTTTGAATTTAAAAATTGATAAGCTGAAATCTATAGAGGTATTGTATTGTTAGAATACGTTTAGGAGACACTAATTTAACAAATGCCTTATTTCAACATTAACACAATGAATTATAGCGACAGTTAAATACGCAGCGCGTGCAAGTACTGTAGACATTTTATTGAAAACTAATTTAGCTGTTCGCCCTCTCCCAGAGTTAGAAATCGAGCAGGAGCATCACGCGCAACAGAATTCTTCTCCAGATATAAGAATACAGTTTATGACGTGTTCTTAAACAGGTGCGCTACAGAGTATTCCTCCAGTGAGAATGCGATCGTAACAATATAAGGAAGATTATACAGTATACAAGTAATATAACGTTAGAACAAGAATAGGTGCCTATGAGCCTATGAATAAATTATGAACCCGAGCAACGCTGGGTAAATCGGCTAGATATAGATATCTATATAAGCCAAATACCACTGACTGACTCACTGATCACGATATCTCTGAAACCACTGAATGGATATCAATGGAACTTTGAACATAGCTTCATCATAGGTCTTAGGTGCTCACTAAGAAACGGTTTTAAAAACTTTCACTCCTAAGGGGCAAAAAACCAAATACTGAAATTTATAGCGGGAATTGCATACTTGGTAAATGAAGTGGTTGACATCTCAGTTTACTGGAAACCCCGAATACATTTAGTCCTGAGTTTTTAATCATTGTTTTAAATTGAAAAAACTTCGTTGTTTGCAGGTTCTTATAGTCGAGAAAATTTCGAAGTTCAATTAATTAATAAATGTAGGCCTATGTCCTTTTTTTCTCGGAAACGGCTCTAACGATTTTCTCGAAATAAATAATAAATAGCTGTTGCTATGAATGTAAATAGGCAAACTAAGAGTTGAGAATTTGTACAATCTATCTAATCCTATACTATTAAGCGAGCAATAATTGTACAATTACGTACAACGTGAAACTCCGTAGCGAAGCACGGGTATTTTGCTAGTGTAAATATAATACGTAAATTTCATATTATTACAACCCTTGTATTATATTGTTTCGTGACCTTGTTTCGAATAGCACTCGATGATGCACTTTTTCGACTTTCGAGTATTTTTTAGGTTTACGTGAAAGTGACTTTAGATTAAATTTTACTTTATTTATTAGACAAATATAGTTTTCCGAAGTCTTAAATATTCAGTGCCTGTTGTTACCCTGTGTTATAACATATTAGGCCTACTATAACATAATTATATAGGTGTTTGTGTGTGTGTGTGTGTGTTTGTGTGTGTGTAAGTTGTATAAAGTACATTTAGAATCGTATATAAGTATACATAAATTGTAATACTAATAAATAAAATTTATGAAATAATAATGTTGGATTTGCCGACTTACATTTTAAGACTGTACCTATAGTTACCAAAATAACTGCAAGAATACAAGAATTTTTATTATTTAAATTGTTTAATATTAAAACTTACCTTTTGCCGCCTTACAGAAATAAATGTTTTATTAAGGCTTAAATATATTTTTGTAATCGCAGTTTCTTTCATATAACGTTTGCTTTTTAGTGTTTGAAGATTTTTGCTGAAAAAATTTAAAAAATTGAATACAGAGGTGAAAAACGTAAACTGTTAACTACATAAACACATGACTCATCACGTCACCTACGCCCTCCTGTAGACAGATAACGTATAGTGTGCAGGGGCGTGTTTTCGGGGGGGGGGCGAAAGGTTGGCCCCCCTCAGAGGTCGGAGAAGTTGACGAATTTGGTTAATCTCTTAATTTGTTTGTTTTATTACCTTTTTTCAGCTGTTTACGCTAATATAGTAGTAACACTTTCTTTGACCTTCACAAACAGGTTTATTACACAGATTTAGCATATACGTTGAAATATAAAATACAGAAAAACCATTCAGTCAATAAGTATCTTTTAACAATGTTTAAATAACGGCTTTTTATTGTGTTATTACTATTTTGCTTTAACGGGACTGACTTGAGAATGTTATCACGCATTTTCAGCCATTTTAGCCATTTTAAAAATAGTAATGTTGATTAGTTTTAACTTGTTTTTTTTTTCTTTTCCATGAAGCCGAGCCGAACCCGGAACCCTCCTCCCCGAAAAGCTATATTGTAGATGTGCCACTGATAGATGTCCAGCTAGTGAAGTCCAAATCTCAACAAGAGAAACAGGCCTACTGTATTAGTTGTATTAGTTATTCCAACTTTGTCGTGTTTACTTGCTGAACTGCTACTTGCCATGTTTCGGACGAGGCCTTTCAGTGTTTCCATAATTTTCAAGTACTAGACCACGGCAACCACGACAACGGTGGAAATACTGAATGAACATGACAAGTAGCAGTTCAGTAAGTAAACACGGCAAAGTTGGAATTACAGAGACTGCTAATACAAATAAGATGATGAACAGTGACAGCGAATTAGGTATTGTCTAATACAACTACGGGTGTTCAGACCCAATTTAGTTTGATACAAAGGACTGATTTCAGACCATTCCTACTTTCACAATGTGACTGGGGATGTGAATGTCCTAATTGTCCATGTTTCACTAGAACCTTCGCTTTAGCGATGCCTGAAAGTCTCTGAAGGACAGTCGGGGAACGCCTGACAGCGAAGGTATATGAAGCCGTACGGTTATGGCATTGTGAACAGTCTTCACGAAGCTGACGCACATCGAGCTATTCGAGCCGACGAAACGTATTTGAAAGGACGGAAACTGAGAAATTAGAATAATCGAGGAAAAGATGACTGTCCCCCTTACATACCGTTATAGTGAAATAGAAGACACAAGTTAACAGGCAGTAAAATGCAAGAGAGAAGAGAGCACCCTGGCAATTGGAGGACACAAATTTCAAAAGGTTGGAAAATTTAAATACCTAGGCTCAAGAGTTAATGAGGACAGCATTATGGCCGGAGAAATAAAAGAAAGGATATCTGTTGGTAACAGATGTTACTTCTCCGTACAGGGAATATTTATGTGTAAAAACATAAGTAGAGTAACCAAGATTCGGGGCTCTACAAAACATTTCTTAAGCCAGATGTCATGTATGGGCCCGAAACTTGGACAATGACTGTGACAGAGGAAGAGTAGTTTCGCAGGTGGGAAAGAAACGTCCTCAGGAGGGAATTTGGTGCATGTCCAAGGGACATGGAGAATAAGGACAATTGCAGAAGTCCAGCAAATCTATGGAGAACCAGATATCGTCACTGACATAAAGAAAAGTAGAATCCGATGGGCAGGGCATGTCCAGAGAATACTAGAGACATCCATATTAAAGAAAATTTTTATGGGGAGACCTGGTGGAAGAAGAAGTAGGGGTCGGCCCAGTAAACGATGGTTGGATGATCTTGAGGGCGACCTCCGCAGTTTCGATATCAGAAGATGGGGAATGAGAAGAGGGGATCGAGATGACTGGAGGCGGATTGTCTAGGAGGCCAAGGCTCTCTAAGAGCTGTAGCGTCAATTGATTGAGAAAAAGAGAAGAGAGAGAGAGAGAGAGAGAGAGAGAGAGAGAGAGAGAGAGAGAGAGAGAGAGAGAGAGAGAGAGAGAGAGAGAGAGAAATAGAAGAGAGTTGGCCTCCAGAGGAGTACCGACGTCTTATGCTTCTAAAAGCGTTCCACCTAGTTCAGAAAACATTTCATTCATACGTACATGTAGGTCTTGTAAATGTCATCATGCTAATTAAAAAAATTTCGTTTGAAAGTGTAAAAATTGAAAATCGTCTGAACATATAAATGTGTACCTGAAAGTGCAGTTACGATTGTGGAAGATTCGTCCAATTAAATTGACGTTCGTGTTGTCGGTTATACGCTTTTTGTAATGTTTCATCACATGGGTTAACGTAATTGGTAATGACAATTTCCGAGTTTGAACTTGTTTAAAGCATGAGATTACTTCTAAACCGATTAAAAATAATAACAAAAGAATGCTACACAGATGTGCTGCACAGGTGTGGAATTAAAGTAATTATATAGCATCACTGACGCTGCGATAATTTTAATTTAATTTTAAAGTCAAGGACTAAAGTAAACGAATATGTTTTGCAATAAATAAAATATGAGTGATTTCATTATTAGTTTTTTGTATCAAATGGACAACACAAACATAACAAAATAATTAATAAAACAATTCAAGAAGTAAAAGATCTTTAGAAATTGATGCAATGGATAGTAAAACAATTTTAATTAATAAAGTTGTGTTAGTGGTTATAATCACAAACAGAATTATCACTGTTGCACACCACTATAGAAAAATTATTCCGATTAGCGCTTTCAAGCTTCGGAGCTTATCATCAGATTTTGTTAAGCAACAGAGGTAATTCTGTTAGTAAAATAATTGTAATTATTTCAAGTTTATATTGTACAAAATATATGCCAATAACAGCAAGTTTCGAGGTTCAGGGTAGACACGGCTTGTCTCGTTATCCGTCTTTACGTTTTCATGACTCATGGAACAAAGTTGCAAACACATATTTTGTTTTGTCTATGTGTTTTTTGTTGTATATCAAGGTCATACGAGTTAATATTTTAGGTTTCCTGTCTCTAACCATTATATGTGACATTCAGAAAAAAGGTAACTATCGTTGACCGTATTAACCTACTAATGTTTCTTCTTTCTAAGTTGATTGCAAGGCATTATGATTGCAAGTCACTTTATAATCCCGCTTTTGAATACACTGAAGGCATTATTCAGTATACGGATAAAGCTCTTTCCTATTATTCATATCAGATTTTGTAGGGTTATCGTAGTTTTATGAAAATTAAATTTGCATTATTCGCGGTTTCAATAACACACGAATTTCATCAACGATTGTAACCCACGTAGGCTCTTTTTTCCTACCAAACATAAATAGGCCTATAGTCTGGAATAATTACAATTTTTTTTTTTTATGGAAGTTTTATTTCACTTGTAACATGATAATGGGGTTTCTTAGTGTTACTAGAATTAGCTTGTTGTCCGATTTTGAGTAATAGAGAGTGTGTTACACCGATAGTGCATACAGAATTTATCTAAGGTCATTTTATATTATTATTATTATAAATAGTGGGAAACTTAGTGAATATTAAAAACTATTATCACAAGAGTGCATTTGAATTTAACGATATCGTTTGCCTCAGCAACGAAAACCTCATGGAATCGGTCCTACAATCGTTAAAATTACACTATGTAAAGTGTTGGATTTTGTTGTCCATGACGTGTCCGTTGGTTACCTAATTATAAGTATAATACTACTGATTATTATAAGCAAAGAAGCTTATAATAAGCGAAAACGTGTTCAGGCTATAAGTTAAAATGTTTTACATTTTTACCAATAAAAATCTTAGTGTTCCGAGTCAGTATTATTGTACTTATAATTACGTAAATTGTTTAAAAGAGTGTAAGTAAAGCTGGAACTCACTTTTATCAATTCTAAACGTTTTCCGAAAAAACATTTTCTGAAGTAAATTGCTTTTTCATTTCTTTTCACACTGTACAAAATGTAGGAGAATCTTACTTTGGAAGACTTTTTCCAATAAAGATTCTAACGTTCCGTTAATAAGAAAACAAATTTTATAACATTTTCTTGTAGCTACGCCCACTCTTTTAACTAAATTATGCGTTCTTTGTTTACATAGACAGGGTTAACAAAAGACAAGAAGCTGAACAATCATAATACCGATTCTTTAGAAATTTCTTTTTACAAATTTTCTGAAACGACAGCGAGAGTTTCACTTACGATAATCAGAATTACTACACTATCACTACCAATGATTTTTTATATTTTTCGTAGAGCTGGTACTTTATAATGATCAAGAACCTTTTAATCTAGCCTGACGCCTCCAAAATAACATCTGCTATTCAGGTCCTATACAAAATATTTGTTCGATAAAACTGTATAGTTAACCGACTATAAAAGTGTAACAAAATAATAGTGGGGATGATGAAACAGTCTCACTTTCCGAACGTTGTGGAAATTAATTTAACTTAATGGCCATCAGTTACAAAATCCTATGTTGAAACTCTTTCTGTATAGAGGCCAACGACGCCTATAAACCATCTGTGGTGAGGAAACAATCAGTAAAACTGTAAAAGAAGTGGTGTACTATTGCTTAAAGAAGTTCTCACTAACGTTCAGGGTTTATGGTGCCTCTAGGCTGGACGGAATGCCCGACATTTGTGATTATTATGTAGTTAAATCTAATCAATTTAATAGCCAAATAGTTTTTTTCCCGAAACTTTTACAGCCATTTGTTAAAACAACGTACGTAATTTAAACATGAGATTTTTGTTATATTTAGAATACATCTTGCGTGTCTGATTCACCGCGGCTACTCGACAAAATTGGAATGTTTGTTGTAATTTCTTAGAAACAGCAGAAACAAAATTATTTGACATGGTCTAAAATAATAAAACCTTTATTAGGTATAACAATATGTGCGTTTTTATTGTACACGTTTTAACCTTGATAAGTGTAAAACATAAAAGCATAAGCCTTGGAACGTGTGTGTATCAGTACAGTTTTTCTGTACCTTCTATTTCCTTTATTTTTATCTTATTTTCCTTCTTTATTTCCTTCTTAAACCAGCGAGAGGTATCCTTCCTAGTATAAACCCTCCCCCAACTATGTCGTTCGGATCCGGCGTTAAACTGTAGCTCACGTTTACCTGTGAGAGATTCCGTAACACGCACCACGGGTATATACAGGGAGGGTACAAACCAGTCGAAAGACTGAAGGACCCAAAAATAATAAATTTTCTTCTTCGTTCTTCTCCTTTCTGATCTTACCATGCTCATTTGGACTTTTAGTTAGTTTCTTCCATGTTGTTCAAATGCATACATTATTCTCCTGCAGTCGCTTTTCAATTTCATCTTTCTCAGTCGGACCGTCTACTCCTCACAATCATCATCCTCCAGTGGAGACTTATCCACTTCCATATCCTCAGTTTCGTCCTTACGTTTTCTGTCGTCCTTCCTTCTATTTTCTCGAGTTGTATAGTCATGTGTATAAGTCTACCACCAATGATATACCACATAATCTCATTCTGCAAATTTTAAGTTATTTTGTCGTGAACTTGCGTTACTTTAATTGAAATGTTAACTTGCCATGTGAAATTAATGTTACCACGTGAATTCACATTTTAACATTTCTCGTTCTGTTTCCTCAGTTTCTAATTTTCTGAGATGTCGGGCACCCATTGTCACCCGTCAAAACAAATCAAATGACACTTATTCATCAGAGTCCTTCAACAATTTTTTGCATAACACATAGCAGACAAATACATAACCTTTCGCGTTGTTTACTAGTGTAATCATTTTCGTCTCGATTAAATTTAGATAACATTAATTAATTATTTATTATCATGTCTTTAGAACCAAGGTCACTGGCGAGGTTCAGACGAATCTGCCCCTGTCGCCCTCGGTGGGTACCAAATTTTTAATTTTTTATGTCGATAATACGGCGTTTAGCCTAGGGCATTCACGCCGATGAGAAAAACGATTGAGTTCTGTTTAATTGAAATCAGCTCAGGCGTTTTACAGATACCAGGGAAAACGGAAATATATAAACGTACGTTGTTCCCCAAAACGTTAATTATACTCTTTCTTTCACAGACGAGTAATAACTACACGCAGGTGTGAAATAATGGGCGACACAGACTATACTAAATACTGAATGATTAGACGTACACTGGTCGTCTTGTTTTTAATCATTTACTGTTCAAAAATTCTGACCTTTTTCTTTTTAGATTACGTGCCAAAATAATTGTTATTTTCTCATCCCATATATAAGTATTTATTGTTCCAGGTTTGGTGAAAAAGAGTTTAATGTTTTTCGGCTACAGTGATTAGAGCGACAAGGTGATCCTAGACAAGGCGATCAGGCACTATTTAACTTGGCGGACAATCCAAGGTCTTAACGTGGCTTTCTTGTACGCTAATTGTATGTTACTTATGAAAAATAATTCCACATTTATCATGAAGGTGAGATTTCTCGATACAAATTTTGCCAGCGTGTGAATTAATCTAAATAACAGTAACAGAATACTAATAGAAACAATTCTAAACAGGAAATTTTTATCTAATCGTCTAATCTCTCTTTATTTATAACAAGACTGACGTATAATTTTTTGTTTTACGTATTACTAAATTCACTCTTATTCAGTAAATGAGTATTTTTGTTCTAATAGTTTACCTTCGTATTTACTGATCCATTAATAAAAAGTTTGTTTTTTATATTAAAAAGGAATACATTATAAACTTATTACAGAAATATGGGTTCCATTTTCGGAAAGTACCATGGACTGGGTCACAAATAATTATGTATTTTTATATTTCTATTTTCATCATAATTATTTAAGTGACCGGTGTTTTGCAGAATCCATTCTTTTTCTTATCTCTTTTCGTCCTACCCCCCCCCCCCACATACATTGTTAATGATCCTTCTGTCTTTGTTATAAGAGTCCCACTGTCGTTGGTGTCAATTCTGTAAAGATTTTTCTCTCAGTGGTGAAGATCGCGAACTTCACCAGGTAGTTATGATAGGTATAATTATGTTAAATACCTATTCCTTTATCTCTGATTCATCCCTTTTAATTTATAGTGTTAATCATTTATTATTTTATTTTTCTCATGTTGCTTCATAAATGCATGTTGAAGATATGTACCCTTACAACATACGCACCTCTTTTTTATCCTCTTTCCTCTTCTTTATCCTTTTTTATCTCAAAAATGGATAAATTACTATTTTGAAAAATTAATTATTTGTAACGTAAACAATAACTATTTATTGATTAATGAAAGAATTCAAATTATATCAGAACATGGTATATTAATTAACGTATTAACTACAATATTGAAGAAAATAAATTACATTGTCGTATTATATTAGTTCAGAGCAGAACTCGAAGTAAAGGACATAAATAAAATTATTTCAATTTACAGAAGACAATGGTGGGATCATCTGAAAAGTAATGACAGAGGATCGATTGCCGAAAGCGGCACTGAATTATAAAGCCATTGGTAGAAGAGACGTTGGTCAGATGATGGGTGGGTCCGAGGATGAGATGGGTGCAGGAACAGGTTTATATAACCTAATCCTTGAAGAGGAGAAGAAGAAGTAATGTATTAGTATCTTCGATAGGTCACATTTAAGTCATGAACGGTAAACTGGCTAATTTTATCTGCTTTAAATAACAGTATTTTCAACAATATATTTTTATAAAAACTAATTTAAAAAAATTGGAGCTTGTATTGAAGGTTATAATACAGACAATTTATACATTCTTACAACGTTCACATATGGACGAAAAACAAATAATTCTCGTTCAAAGTATTAGTCTTTAATTATTTACAATTTTTGTATGTAACTTCAGCCGCTAGTACTATGTTCGCAATAGCTAGTACGAAAATTGTAAAATACATGTACTACGAAATCCATAAATACAATATTTATGAGGAATACAAGCTTGCGAGTTATTTGCGGTAGCTCTTGTAGTTTCTCGCAACACGTGTTTGACATCACAATACAACACAGCACGCGGAAGACACTACTTGTAAGTAATTGTCTGTCGTATGCCAAGTTTCGTTTTAAATAACACGTATATGCCTTTCATTGCCAAAGAACAAAATTTTAAAATATAAACGATACGAATTAAATTTTAAATCGAAATTCATATCGATTGGATGTTAGAATATTTAATCCTCTGATATCATCACAGGTGATAAGAAAAACAAAACTAGACCTTGTAACAGTTGTTAAAATACGTATGAATATTAATTTGTTATAAATTAGCCTCCAGTATTAAACACACACACACACACACACACAATATATATATATATATATATATATATATTGCAACAGCTCAAATTTTATTATACTAATAAGGATATAGTGAGTGTGTAAAATCACAAACAAGTCTATTATGGAGGAGATGAAAAAGTATTTATTATACACACAAATATAAGTTTTAAAGAGGTATATTGTATTATAAATTGTCATGTATTGTAATTTGCAATAATAGTTTATAATGTTCGATAATATATCGATTTTACTTGATTGAGGCTACTACGACCTCAGTACGTGCAATCCTCTGCTTCCTACAGCCACTCCCGTCCTGGCATCCTCTTCGTTCGGCGTCCTCTTCGTCTTGTCTTTTTCTCAAATATGTTAAACACACAATGCTTATTAATTTCCCTAGAATAGTTTATTATTAATTGATATGTAAATTTTATCAATCTCAGGGTGAATATGGGTATCAATTTAATTAGGTGTATTAGTCGTACACCTTCCACGTAATCTTGAAGTGTCTTTAAATTCCCTAAGCGGATATCTTAACTTACACGAAAAGCACTATTCTAAATTATAATTCTATTTAACTAATTTACCCACTTGGCTCTGTACGCAGAACTTCGTACCGAATAACAAGGATTATGTTAAGTTATACTTTTCTATGTTCGCTCGAGAAAAACTCTCTCACGCACAAGGACAACTTCACTTTGCAACTTCTACAGACTGAATGTGTCGATATTAACTCTACAGAGAATGAATGTTACTGAATTTAGTGTATTCCGATTGGCTAAACCCAAGTCACATGATTGATGGAATCAACAGATATCAACTTTTCCAGAAAGAGTTTGTATAAATATGCACTAACTTACATTGAATTATCTACAAATTTTTATGACCCTATTAATGATAAGTGTTTCAAATTGAGTTTTTCCTACTTAAAAAACCATATTTATAAAATAGTTATGAACCATAGAGTACACATAAATTGAAGCTATTTACATAAACAATTCATTGTCAAAGTTTCACGTCGATCGGTTAATTACCGCGGAAGATATAGCAATCACACGTTATCACACCCACACACGAGCACAAATTCACTCAAAAAATACATGACAATAAAGAACACGTTTTTATGAAGAATTTAGTATAACCTACATGCTTATCCATTTCTAAATAAAAAACTTATGGCTAAAAGACAAAATATTACATAAAACCAATTTAAACATGAAAATGCTCGTCATCCATGTGCTTAGATACAAACAACATAGCTTATCATCTTGTGTTCCGTTGCAATATATATATTGTATTGTATATATATATATACACAATTTTATAATACAATATACTATATAATATATTTAATATTTATACTGAAATTTCCTCAAGATATTTTTTTCCTTATTAGGAACATGTTTCGAGTACCAAACAAATATGTATATTGTAACGATAAGTTTCGTTACGTCTTAGTTAAAGCCTCACTTCGGGTTCGTCAATTTGTAACGATAGAATTGTATGTTCGTTACGTATAATGTTAATAGGAATAGGTTACTTGTATTTTATGTTGTGTGCACTTGAATTACATACACCGCCCGTTGGAAGTGTCAATTTGTAACATAGATAAATAATGTAGCGACTAACTCGCACTGGAGTCGTCAATTTGTAATTATTAATATGTTATGTTGAACGGCGAATGGTTTTGTAATTTGCCGCTTGCTCCCACTATACCGCTCGTTTAGGTGACGTCACTCAACGTTGCCAACTGTCGTGTCCGCTGTAATCTGTGAATTTATTTCCTAAATGGAACAGCAATAATAACGACACAAATATAACATCAAACATATATCCTTACAGGAATCCTTTATTCAGAAAAGCACTGGTTAATTGTTTCTTAAATTTGATTATGACAATCACAATTGTGGCGCAAATTATACGTCTTCTCTTTACCAGTTGGTAGTAGTAAATATTCAGTATTCTGTCTGATCAAAAGAATGCTTGGTTAATGTTTCTATTAAAAATAAAGTATCTCAGGGCGTATATGGTTCGGGGATTACATTTAAACAAAATATTATTCTATAAATCAAAATACAAGTTTTACAATTAAATGATATTACAATGTTAGAGTGTAACGTGCACACAGGCAGTCGGATAGTGGTTACCAGTTCTGATAGGTTATGTCCAGTTTAGGCGTTTAATAATTATTATGTAAATCAAAGGTTCTTGTGGTGTTTGAAAAGGTGTCAATCTCAAATCGTGTTATTAGTGAGTGTTCTTAGTGTTGGTGTGATATGGTGTCTGTAGTTTTAGTTGATTAGTATTTAAAAAGTCGTGTATACAAATGTGGGTGTTGATGCACAATATAATAAGATGTCAAAATCACCAAATCCTCTTCTTTGTATGGTTCCTGGTCGAAGATAGGGCCCACGTCCACTTCAGATCTTCTTCCTGGTTCTTGGATCTTCTATTACATATAATGGTTGTTCTTCTCTTGGTGTAATAAGTTCGTGTTATGTACCTCTAACTGTATTATATGTTTGTATCGTTTTTTCACTGTTTATTCTATATTATGTAGGACGTTTTACAAACGCGTCTATCCGCTAAGATCGTTGTCAAAGAAGTCTCATTTTATTTATCCGAAATTTCTGGTTGCTAAGGGTAAACTTGGAATCTGGTTGGTTGATTCGGATATACATTGTCATATACTTTCATTATTTCAAAATCTAAATTTGTTCAAAACCTTTAAATTAACATAACTTTTCTGTACTGAATGGGAATTTAAAACCATTATCAGCATTATTTTGATCTTTACATTTGTGACATTTAGACACTAAACATGCCTACTTTTACTTAAGAACTACAGATGTTACAATTTTGTTATTTGAAAGTTTCTTAAATCACTTGAGATGTATTATTTTGTTTCTATATTCGTTGTGTACACTATTGACTATAAATATATTTATCCTTCCACATTTGTTTTACAAAATCCCTAACATTATTATCTAAAATTTACAAAAGTTGGTTTCACCTGGCCTATGTACTGGTGTTATTTTCATCACCATGTTTAAAACCTTTAACAGTTAAATTATCTTTTAACAATCATAGAAACTGTTTAACACATAACATTATTTTAACAAAACAAAAGATATACTATTCTATTAGTTTAAATTCATGCCCACATGGCTATGATTTTACTGAACCTTTGCTCAAATAAACTGTTTTTTTACTCAAACTGTACAATTGTTTGACACTTAGCAATAACATCTTTTTATAGTCTATTCTGCTTTGCCAATCAATTTATCACTGTTTAACACCAGTTCTATGGTTATATTTGTTAACATAAAAAAATGAAATTAATATCATTTAATTGATATTCTTTTAAAACAACTGCTTCACCTGCTACATACAAAAAACAACACAAATACCATGATAATAAAACAATGTGCTAAAACATAATAACATGCACATTTTTATAAAATAAATTCTGCACTAATTATTTAGTCTTTTGTCAGTTAATTCGTTAATTACTCTGACACTGTCTATGTTATGCTTCACATTACTTGTCACTATGTTTGTCGTTTACCCTATTCACTTAACACTTAATAGGTTGTATTTATAAACATACTTATTGGGTTTTATAGGGTTTTACATTTTATTGTCATTAAAAGGACTTCACTCTTGTTATAAAAATGTTATTGCGAACAAGTTATTATTTGTTGTTTTCTGGACAATCTTATGAACACTATTTGTTACAATTAGTTGTATGGTTCATGTATCTATAATAAGGTTTGTTTATATTTTCATTACATCAATTAACTTAATCATTTACTAATATTTCTTTTACATAATATTACATGTTTGGGCCTATTATCCCTCAATTTGTATTTTGATTATCTTGATATTATGATACTTTGAATGAAACCATTTGTTTCTTTATAGTACTGGTTCATAAGCCGTCTGTCTTTATAATTCTTTATTTGGTCATTATTGAAAGTTCATGTCATAATTGGGGTTGAAGGTATTTTGCATCACTTTGCCTAAATCATTAATTTGGGTACGGTCAGTTGTCTTACTAGTCAGTCTAAAATGGTTAGTCGTTCCTCTTCACTATCATCTTGGAAGATAATGTTCTTCTTGTTAGCTTCTTAACCAAAGTCTTCATTAAATCAGGTACGATATTAAGTTGTTCCAAATGTAATGTTACAATATATATATTTTTGTTTGTGTGTGCTTGTAGCATACGTTATCTGAATGTAATTAATTAGATTTGAAATATGCAATAATTTATACAATAAAAATTATTAATTCAGACTTATTGTGTTCTTTTGAAATACTAAGGATCTATCTTCTGGTATACTTAGTGTAGTCTGTATAAGGAGGAAGTGACTGCACAGTGAGTATTTGACAAAAACTGTTGGCTATAACAGCTAACCGGATTTATAAAAGCTGCTATAAGTTGATAGAAAATATGTAACGGTCACCTTAACAAACCTTAAAGTGTCACTGCTCACAGTTTATTATGAGAAATTAATTCTCATTGTTGTGGATGTAATTAATATTGAAATGTTAATAATGGGAATAAAGATATTGTGCTTATGAATATAACGACGAAGACGACGATGATGATTATTGATATATTGTTACGACGGTCGCCTTGACACTCGTATGGTACAGTGGAAAACAAATACAAGACACCAATTAAGTCACTAATCACCAGCTTTAGTTAATCACAAATACAGTTTATAATCAATTTGTACAATAATCCCAGCAAAATTTGTCCACACGCAATAATAGTGTCAACTAGCTATTAGAGTCCTGCACAATTACAACATCTTCGCCACAATACTTCAAACCTCACTTGAATAAATCGTTAAACTGAAACTGAATGCTTGTATTTATACCCCGCTGAGATTCCAGAGTAATCCATAATACGCGTCAACACTACTCGAAAACATTGGAGCGTAATTGATTGCTGTCTTGAACACAGTGCGCCGACCGGTATGCTCTGGAATAGCCTCGTTAACGCATGTCAAGTGTCACGTACGCACACAACATCACAGCTGGGCTCTGCTGGATAGCCGAGAAACAAGTAGAACGTTCTGTAATGGTGTAACAGTATACTGTCGACTCAGACACATACACAGTCGACCTAGAAGGATTTTCTACATTACACATAATAAGGAATTTTAAATTTATATTTAACGATTTGAAAATTTGAGAACCCAAAAGCTATTCTTAACCAGTCTCTTGGACAAAATTGAAGCACGACTTAAAACGTTTTAAATAATTTATAATTTATTAATTGTGATGGAATCTGAAGTGTTCTGTCTTGCAACTTATATTAGTCGCAGAACTGGTATCAGCATCTAGTATGTAAAATCAGCTGATTCAAGTATACAATAATTGTCGCGTATGTTTTCAGGTTTTGCAACGCTTCTGTCTTAATTCTTCTCTTCCTATGGTAACTAATTCCAAGCTAGTGTGACGTAGAATTTTATATATAGTCCTGGCTGCTTTTTATTTTTTCTACTTTTAATTATGCTTCAAATTATCTATATATAAATTTAACACAATTAAGGGTGTTGGGGCTTTGGGGCTTTTGCTCTTCTTGAGAGACTATACATCGAATGGTAAATCGTATTGATGAGACTGATTCTCATTCTACATCAAGACAAGGTTATCCACGTTGTACAGATGACAGAGACGAATCTTTTGTCAAAGTCGAAGTTTTAAAAAAACAGGGAAATTACAAGTTTTGAATTAAATTAACAACTGTGGTAAGCTAAACAAATGGCTACATCTGGCAGTAAGGATAATACTCAGAGGGTCGGAATTTCGGAATTAAGTAGCCGAATACATGCGAAAAACGATTATTCACTACAGAGCACAGGGTAGGTAGATTTTGGTTTGGCCCTGAACAAGTTGTGGACCATCGAGGTCAGCAAGTCCTGTTCATTAATGTTATTAGATTACGATTACCGTCTTTGGATGGACGCAAAAGGACACGAAGGAAACGAGGAAAAATGTTTGCCGCGTGTAACGTTGTTACCAAATATGTATTAGGAGGACGGTCCAAATAACCTAAGGTGGGTGCTTCTTACGATGTCTGCACAAGAATTCATGTAGACAAATTGTGTAGATGTTATTAAAATTGTTGTTTTTTGGACTGTAAGGCCGTGGTCTAAAGCTGCTGATTGGAGCAGACGTTCCACGGCCGTCTTCAGTGCTAATTCAGCCTACACACTGACACAGGTGTCTCTGTCAGTGATCACAGTACTGTTAAAACAGTATGTAGCCCGAATTAGCACTGAAGATGGCCGTCGAAGGCACGGCTGAAACGTCTGCTGCAAGCAACAGATGTAGACCACGGCCTTACAGCCCAAAACACAACAATTTTAATAAAACCGACGCCGCCCATGTAAGCCTCACACAAAAATTGTGTAGAGTTAATACATAAGGTAGATCAGTAGACCTTACGAATGTATAATCACTGTCTACAATAATATGTTGTAGCTTTTGCCCGTTCATCGAATACTAGTTTCATATTATGCAGAGGTATTCTACGTTCTCGTGTTGAAAGAAGTGTTACGCAGTATCTTGGTGAAGTCTGTATTAACAGAATGAATCGGTCACCCAGATGTCTGGACATTAACCTCATTGAACACGTTTAAGATAAGCTACTACTCTTTAACAGTTAGAAGAAGTAGTTGCTAAAATAGTGGGCAGAAAATTTTTCAGATATACAAAACCTAATCAAAAATTTGTCTAGAACAATGGATTCATTAATGGGTCAGAGGCGAGTATTCTCACTATATTTTCGTCGTAAATAAGATACCTATAACCACTGAGACAGTCACTAAAGAAATGTAAATGTTTTAGTTATTATTCGTATATTTTACATTTGTGACGATTAAAGTTGTTTGACCATTCATACAAATTATCTTGTTTATTTTTGTTATCCTTTTTAATAGTTTATATTTCTCTCTCTGTCGTTAGAAAATGTATGCAAATAAGATTTAATTGAGACATTACTGAAGATAGTAGAAACAAAAAAATTATATTTAACAATTACTAGTTGAATTTTATAATAAGTTGAAATAAGTCTTCAGTGCTAGGATAATTTTGTCCAGGAGTCTATTAAATATTTGAGCTTCTGATTTCACTTTTCACTAAATGAGGTAGTTACGGATCAAAAAAAAAATTATCTAGGTAAGTCCATCTGCTAATCGTAAAAAAATAGTTAAAACATAATAAAAAAAATAAGACTAAATAAGGCTAACAAAAATCCCAATGAATTTTGGCAGGTGCACTTATTATGTATCATTAACTATATGTATGACACTGAACATAGTGTATGTATCATTATATATCACGCTGAACAGTTAATGATTAAGAAAGTATGTACCTAAGTTTTATGAATCATGGAAACGATAACAGCTATGAGACGTCTATAGAAAATGTCGGAATGAAGAGTGACCAAGATAATTGTTATGTTGTTGAAGGAAAAAAGAAGAATAACCAGTAAGATCAGGTGTTACTGACCCTAGGTTGGTTTGAATTATTAAGCGTATTTTTTTGTTCTTTTCTTAGTTGAGAAGTTTCTTTCCCCATGCTGCACAGTTTTGTGAGTATTTAATATATAAAATACGCTTACGGTAACAATTTCATTTTAAAAAAGTAATTTAATTATTTCACAAAAACAAAGTTTCGTTCCCGACAATGTAAATTTAAAAACTCAGAAAAATAATGAAATTTTGTAAAAAATTAAAAAGTAATTCTGTCATTACATTTGAGTTTGTGACCAATCAATCGGACAGTAGGCTAATGTTCACACGCAAACGTATGCGCACGCACGGATACAGTTACTACGGTTTCCGAATGCGTGTGATCGTTTATTACATCAAAGATCGTTGCCATTCAATGGTTCTGGATTGGATTATCGTTTTGAGAGTCATCGCACTAATGTTGATGGGCGGAAAAGCTCTGTTAAACATAAAATCTCTTTGATACGTTCGGTTGATCGGCCAGCCGGAACGTTGAACATCGTAATTCGATTGAATTAATAAAATGACAAGTCCTTAACTACGCAACCTCTGTGCTCATACGCATGTACTGTGCTCTCGGTAAACGCGCAGATAACAGAAACACACACACACACATGGGGCGGACGTTGGTTAAAATATGCACGTTAATTGTGAATGCTAACAAACAGCGGCTAAAATACACACACACCAGTGCGCGCGCACATTATTACAAATTTCAATTGTTAAGACATTTTTAAATTGTGTCGTGCGTGTACCGTGTTTTGTGTGTGTTTGCGCCCGCGCGCACTCTTTCATGTGCATGTTTAGATTTTCACAGCCCGCTGAATTTTCAGTTTTGACTGTTGTTTGGATTTTGTCTGCGTTCCCATATATTTCGTATTGTTTGCTTCATGTTTCGACGTTTGCTCTGGTATTTTTTTCAGGAAACGAAACATACAATATGTATATAAAATATCGGTATGGAGAACCATACATGACTTCCATGTTCTAAGATTTATATTTAAAATCATTTTCGAAATGAAATATTTCCATAGAAACTACTTCTTTCTTCAGCCTTAACCACAGTATTGTGATCACTAACGTATAGCGTACTCGATTTTCACTGATGATGGCAGTCGATGGCACTGCCAAAACGTCTGGTTTTGCAGAAAACATTGGAACACGGCCAAACAGCCCGGGAAGGAATTTTAACAAAAACTATTTCTTTGTTGCCGATAACGTAGTACACATAAAAAATTATCCCCTCCCCTTTCAACTATCATTTTCATTTATAGAAAATTACCCTCTCCCACTTTAACTACCTTTTCCATTTATAGATATTTCATTTACCTTTCGACCTTCAACTATCATTTTCATTTACAGAAAATTACCCCCTCCCGCTTCAACTACCCTTTTCATTTATAGATATTTCATCTACCTTTCTGCAGTGGATTATTATGACCTTCTTTACAGGATACTTTATTTATAAAAATTAAGTAATTTAATCTTGTTAAATCGTAAAACGTTCCAGGTAAACTACTCCTTCCGTTTAACCGATTTTTACTACAATCAATAGGGCACGAGGCCTTCTGCAACTCAGGTATATGAGTAAAAAATTATTCGATTCTCTTTGAATTTGCGGCAGTTACAGTTCGCCATAGAAAAAATTCTACACACAGACACACCGACACACACACGCGCGCGCGCGCGCGCACTTTTAGGAAAATTACTTTTGTTCATGTTTTGAGGATAGTACAATCACAATCAGCCCTTATCTCGAACACGATTTCTTCCCGATCACCATATTTCCATTTCCTTATGGAACATGGAAGTAAAATTATTACCAAAAGTTCTGTGTATTTTCTTGTCCAGAATATAAACTTATACTTTTTAAGTGGTTTTTTTAATACAATTTTTTAAATCAGAATTTAATTACACTACAGACTAATAACGTTTATATTGTTCGGTAGAAATTTATTTCTATATTGTAAATAGTCTACACATAATGTAGTCTAGTGTATATTGGGCACTAGGATTAAATCGTACGGAAAGTTATGTAATACGTAATATACGATTTTTTCTATATACTAGGTACTCTCCCTCCAAAAATGTTCAAATTGTAGTATTGGCCTGCACACTTCCTCCCTACGGTCATCAGGCGTCGCTATTGTCAGGGTATGTCGACATGTTACATCAAAACTGATTTACGCGGAGCAGCAATTGAGAGAACTGCAGCTAAATAATACGGAAAGACGAGATTTTTGACGTCTACAATTGCATCAGGACCGCCTGCACCGGAACTGTTATCATATTTTACAATATCGGTGATAACTCAAAGTATCTAACCATGGTTTTTTTAACCTATTTTATAAAACACATACATCTTAATACCTCGATAATAATTATTATTTTAAAGTACCGTAGAAAGGTTTCTGTTTTTTTACATTTTTTCAATAATATTAATTAATATATAAAAAAGTAACTCCACAAAATAAAAATATATTAATAAATGTTGTTACGACGGTCTCACTGATTGTCGTATGGTACCGTGGAAAATAAAATACAAGACGCCAATAATGGCACTAAAAATCAGCTTTAATTATCACAATTAACAGTTTGTAATTAAGAAGTTATTCAACAAGGTTATTCTCGTACAACTATTCAAGTTAATATGTCCACACAAACAATACTGTCAACTATAAAGAATTCCGAATTATAATCACTTTTTACTAATAGGCCTACACCACTTGAAACGCACTGTGTAAATCGACCGACAATAACTCGAATCTCACTTGGATAAATCGCCACTTAAACTGAAACTGAACGTCGCTGAATGCTTATATTTATACCCCGCTGATATTCCAGAATAATCCATAATACGCGTCAACATTACACAAGAGCGTAATTGCTTGCGGCCTTGAACACAGTGCGCGCGGACCGGTGAAGTCTGGAGCAGTCTCGTTAACGCATGTTAAGAGTCACGTACGTACACAACGTCACAGCTGGACTCTGCTCGATAGCCGAGAAACATGTAGAACGTTTGTAATGGTGTAACAATGTTGTGTTTGTATTCATTCAAATTGTTTATATATATTCTGTTTAGTACAAATTGCATTTCCCGATAAAGAACAGTTGTCTTCTCGGTTCTTTTCTATTATTGAGATGCTTTTGGCCTTGGACTATCTGTAGTATTAGAGTGGCTGAACTGTCTGCAGTATAACCGTTTTTGTTTCTAAAAGGAATAACAGTTAGAATTTGTTAGGTGTTCGGGAACCGGTTATAAGTAAAATTGGAGTAGTGAGATATAAATGTTTAGTAAAATATTATTATCTGTTGTCGTTAAAATTTTGTTACTAAAAACTTTAAAAATCATTACGTTGCTTAAGATCAAATAAATGTTCATTAATGTGTTTATAAAATACATTGTGTAAAATAATATTATTTTACTGTAACTGTAAGGTTATTTTTCTGGATGTAAAGTTATACATTCATGGGTTTGTAAGGAACAAATGTGTAATTAGAGCTGGAGTCAGAAACACTGTTCAGTTTCAAACGAGCCATTGAAAATGCTTTCTCGTAGCACAGGCGAAACGTTTGTTGTCACCAAATTGTGTATAAATTATTAAAACTATTTCCATTCTTAGTTCAGTCCTGATGTAAACAAACCCACCTGGCAAATCTGAAACGCAATTGGTTAGGGGCGTTGACACTTTTTGCACAGTAATGTATTACGCGCATGTGCAGAACGTCTGTATAGTCGTGTGAGAGTTATCTTACCACTTAAATCGGGGCACTCGTTTTAAGACTTCCTCCTTATCACTGTATTCTGAATCCTACTGAATTAACATAGAGCCAGTTGAAATGATGTGTTGCCTGTCCAACACAACACATATAAGCTGCCTGATATAAAACAATATCGGGTAAATGAAACATCGGGGGGCAAGTGGCGTCATTGTGTCGACCATACAATAAAAGAAGAAGATAAGCTATGCTTTTGTGGACAATCTTCTCAATAATAACTCTGACCCCAGTGGTGATAGAAGTTCCGACTAAGATACGGAAGGCATTGAATTACTCTCTGACAGCAAATGACAATACGCAGTACACTGATAATTATCACAGTTTCTATTTTCGTTTTAAATAAACTTTAATTTTTTGTTTTGTTGCGATTTTTAAACGGTTAATAAAAAAAAAAACATTAACTGGTGTTATGAAATATTTCACTGTCGGTCGGACACGGTTACATGAATTTTACTTTGGCCACAACAAATTATTACAATTTACGTGTCTTTAGGCCAATACAGTATCAATATTATATGTACCTTGTCTGTGCTCCTTCTGTCACAGTGACATGCCGCCTTCTAATTCAAGTACAAATAGCGTTTCAGAGGTGTCACAACTGTTTGTTTACATCAGAATTAAGCTAAGAACAGAAATAGTATACATATAAAACCCAAAACAGTTGTTCTTGTACTCTCTCTCTCTCTCTCTCTCTCTCCCTCTCTCTCTCTCACTCCCTCTCTCTCTCTCCCCCTCCCTCACACGCACGCACACACTAAACGCACGCTAGATATGTCCATTTGAATTGTAGTGACTTGCATTTACATAGTCCTGTATACACACATATACATAGAGGTGTAGCGACTTTTTAGTTTAAGTATTTAGACATATTAACAATTGTTTTATAAATTTGTTTTGGAATACATAACGTACGCAATGTCACGCTGCGTATTTCTTGATCACCGTACTATACTATTCTGTCAGCTCTTTGTATCCTTTAAAGCCTTTAGTAATTTCATTTTGACGGCCTATATTTCTTTTTTGTTTCCTATCGTGTTTTTTGTTAAGGCCGATCATATTTCTCTACAAAATTATTAACGAGTTTAACCACGAAAATGTAAAAATTGGTCTAATATCAATGTAGAGAGGATAAATATAATGTTTAATAAGGCCGTGTGAGTGAAAAGGCTTTAAAACACTTTATTTTTTACTTCCATGTTCCGTGAGGAAATGGAAGTATGGTGATCGCGAAAAAATCGTGTTCGAGATACGGGGCTGATTCTGATTGTACTACCCTCAAAACATGAAGAAAAATCATTTTCCGAAAAGTGTCTGTCTGTGTGTAGAATTTTTTCTATGGAGAACGATAACTGCTGCAAATTCAAACAGAATCAAATAATTTTTTGCGTATGTGCCCGAGTTGTAGAGGACTCAAGGCCTATTGATTTTGTGATCATTTAAGGGGGAGGGGTAGTTTACCTGCAACTTTTAACGTTTCAACAAGAGTAAAGTACTTATAAGTTAATTTAAACTTTTTCAAACAATGGTAATTGTTAAAAATAAAATAATTTTGTTACCAGGCAATCAAGTTATTCGGTTAGGAGAGAGGGGTAGTTTACCTCCCCCTAACAAGAGTACTTAATTTTAATAAATAAGTGCCCCGAAAATAAAGTCATATTAATCCACTGTAAAATGGCAAATGAGATAATTATAAATGGAGTGGGTAGTTGAAGGTGTAGGGGGTGATTTTTTGAAAATTGCTCTGTTGAAATCAAGTCAAGTACGAATATTTAATTTTGAAGGATAAGATACCTTATAAATTACGTATAATAAAACTATTATTCTATAAAAGTGTAAATATCATAAGTGGTGAGGATCGGCTGAGGAGGAGGGATGATTATCTGCGTAGTTCAGTTTATTTATAAGAATAAAGTACTTTATTTTTATAGATACAATGACTCAAAAATAACGTTACATTAAACGACTACCCCATAATAACAAAAATATCTATAAATAGTGAAAATAGTTGAGGGTGGGCAACATTTTTTTAGAAATTATCGAACCGAATTCAAGTAAATGATGTTAAATATAAATCTTAGAATATGGAAGTCATGTTTGGTTCTGCATATCGGTTTTTTATTTCTCAGGAAGAAATTCCAAATCAGTGTATGGCATACATCGTGATTAAGTGATTACACAGTTATATAACAACTGTATGAATAATTATTGAATAAAGACGTGATAAGGAAAATGTAAATGAAAGATTGACTGAAACAAATGTAGGTACCGTCGGCAGAAACCGGTCAATTATTCATCAATTGAAGAAGCTTCAGCCTTTCCTCCAGTTATTCACACAAATCGAGATGAGTCTAAAATTGCCACTATTCTGTTTATAATTATTAATTTACAATTGGGCTGGGCGAAGCAGGGGGCAGAATGTGTCGGAAATTCCAAGGCAATTGTTAATGACTCTTTTGATTAATATTTTCCTCTGGTTTGCTTTGTTTTCGCGCCTCGGAAACCGGTTTGGCTTGGCACCACTCTTCTTCCTGACCGTGAGATCAATTAACTGTGTTAGCTTGAATGAACTGAGACACACCTAATTGTGATTCTGTAATTTACCGGATTAGTTCAAACGTCCGGCAATTAAGTTTTAATAACAAAACAAATCTTTATGAAGTAACATTAAACAAACCAGTTCTGCGGTCAACGTGTTCCAGAACTTATAATTTTATCGACAATATTTCTTTATAAAATAAATTGTAGTACATTTCATTCCATTTATTTTTTTATTAACAAAGTTGTGATCGTGTATTTTGGGGGAATTTATTGTTTTCCATGATCATCAGGGGGAATACAACATTTCATTAGGGCTAGGCCTTTTGTTCTTAATTTCTTTTGTAAGTCTGGCTTGTTATTGTTCTTCTATATTACGTTGTCCAAGTCTATCTTCTCCGCCCGAAGAATCTCTTCTGCGAAGAGTGCCACACAGTTCCAGGTGTACTACCCTCGAAGCATCGCTTGGACGATTTTATCCGTGGAAATAACTATATTTATTAGTATTCATTATTATTACTACTGTATTATTATTAAAAGGACGCAATAGGCTCCATCCTGAAGTAATTGTTCCAGGATGGATATGAATGCCTGAATTAGAGTTAGAGGTGGGTTTTTAGTGGGTGAGAGTTCCACACACCAGAGGAAGCACGCCCTCCTCTCATGGTGCATAAAGCATTTTTCTCCCTCTATAAAAAATTATTATTATTACGTTCCTGGTAGGTTACGTAGACGATATCACGGCAGTGATTGTAGCACCAAACGCCGGGGATGCACAAAGAAGCCTGAATTAGGTAATGAGACGAGCGGGCTCCTGGCTTGAAGAACACGGCCTGGATCTACCCACCGAAAAGACCGAAATAGTACTGCGCACCCAGCGACCGGTTCCCACTATCATACCACTGCAAGTGGGAGCTGAGACAGTATTTACAAAGAACGCTGTGAATACCTAGGGGTGAAGCTAGACTCAAAGCTCTTCTTTTCTGGGGCCAAATTAAGTATGCAGCTGATAAGGCGGCTAAGATTACAACTCAGCAGACTTATGGCAAACGTAGGAGGTCTCACTGCAAGCAAGAGGCGATTGTTGATGGTGGTCACAGAATCCATCCTTCTGTATGGTTGCGAAATCTGAGCCGATACACTAAAGACGGAGAAGTACAGAAAACGTATGGCATCAGTGCAGAGAAAAGGAGCCCTCAGAGTAGCATCCCCTTACCGGACAGTGCCCAGAGCCAGTTGTCCTGGTGATAGCGGAAGTGATTCCTATAGCCTGTTGGCTCTAGAGAGGAAGCATTTCTTGGGAAGGAGAGACGTAATTGGAAGCGATGCGCCAAAGCATTAAGCCAGGGAATTCACTCTCCGGCACTGCCAAGATCGATGGAATAGAGGTGATACATGAAGATGGACCGCAAGGCTCATACCAGACTTGAAGGAATGGATCGACCGCCAACACGGTGAGGTCAACTACCATCTAACCCAGTTCTTCAATGGCCACGGCCATTGTAATGCCTACCTCCACAGAACGGGAAAGGTGGAGAGCCCAGCATGCCAATACGCCGACTCTTCGCAAGAATATGCCTTGCACTTTTTCTTTAAGTGCTGGAGATTTGCAAGAGAGAGGATAGTACTGGAAATGGAGCTCAGGGAGTTCAGCCCAAGAGCGTAGTTGCGCTTATGCTTCGTGGTAAGGGGAATGGGACCGAATCAGTGCATTTATTCAGTGGGTCCTAGTAGAAAAAAAAGACACCCAACTTTCACCCATCGGGCAGTATAAGATGAGGAACATCTAGAAGGAGCCCGATAAGGGCGCATTAGGTTCCATCCTGAAGCAATACGCTAAGTGGTTCCAGGATGGATATGAATGCTTGAATTAGTGGTGGGGTTTTTAGTCGGTGAGAGTCCCACACACTAGGGGAAGCACGGTCTTCTCTGACGGTGCATGAAGCATTTTCCCCATCTAATAAAATTATTATTATTATTATTAATATTAAAAAAATATTTTTTGATATTATGAATTTAAAGAACACAAATTTTCCTGATAAAATGACATTAAATTGAATTTATCCTGTAATATGCTTGTGTAATCTGACTCATCGTGAAATTATCGAAGTTCAAGGGATACGAACAAACATACAAATATACCACGTTAAAACCCTCTCAAGGAGTATACAAACACAGTTTTCAGAGATGTGTCTCAAACTCAGCTTCTGGAGAAATGTATTCACGGCCGCACTCAACATCAGAACGAGAGAGAGGACAATATGATTTATAGCAGAAAACCTAACAACACGTTTGTTGAGATAAATATATTAAATTTTCAGCCATATCCATCTAGAACAGAGGAAACGATTAAGTGTGAAGTGCGGATGGACTAAGCCGGCAAATTGCCTGATTAGTTCCATATTATGGGTAGACAGTTTGAGGAAGAGGAATGCTCAAAGGAAACAACGGGATGTGAGAGACTAACCAGACAAAGGACACTAGGTTAGAGAGGAAACTATATGAAGAATCGTGTAACGGCCTTGTCGACACATATTGTGGACCAGGACTTCGCTGAATATGCAGCTAGAACTTTCGCAAGTTTCCTTTTTTTTTGCTGTATAAGGAACATTGTATAGCCAAATCAAATTTTATAAAACCGTGGCTGTCCCAAATTCCTGTATGCTACTGAGACATGGATTCTTGGTAAAAGGTACGTGCAGAGGATTCAGGGAGCCTAAATGAAATTTCTAAGAGGGATGCAAGGTTGTTCTCTCTTGGATCGGATCGGAGAAGGAACGGGGATATTAGACGTGATTTAAACATTGTATCATTGCACTTGAAGACTGAAGACCACAGAAGGAGTTGGTGTGAACACTTGAATTGCATGCCTGATATCCGTTTACCTGTGGCTGCCCTACTGTTGTAGTAGGTTATCACCCTACTGGGAAGAGAGATATCGGTAGACCGAGGAGGAGATGGGTTCCGGAACAGGTCTAAAGTCTAGTCTTTGGAGTGGTGGTGATGATGATGATGAGGAACATTGGTTTCTAAAATAAAAAAACTAAACACCTAAAATTTGTATAGTTTAAGCTATTAATAAATTACAGTTTACTCTCTAAGATGTTCCTTATGATTGTTTTAGTAATTATATATTTTGTGTTGCAAGAAAGAGTGAAAAAATGAATTATAAATTCTTTAGGTACAAAGAGTTACTATCTTCTAGCTAAGTGCAAATATACTAAGATACCTACTGCACAACTATTGAAAGTAGAAATTACACAAGGATGTAGTAAGTTACAGGATAAAAATAAAATTTCTAATAGTTTAGGAGAACATTTCCTTACAATTTAACAAAGCTGGTGTACCAGATACTGGGTCATCTTTAGCTAAAACGTTATTCTAAAATTTAGGAAAAGGCTAACCTTTTCGTCTATAATTGTGGAGATGCTGTAATTAAAGATACCATAGACGCTAACTATCAAATATTGTTAAAGTGTTTTGTATTACTGAGCGTACGTACAGATTCTGTGCTCAAAACCATATTCTCTCAGGTAAACATTCAGTGATTCATCGTATGTTCTGTGGTCAAAATCATATTCTCTCAGGTAAACATTCAGTGATTCAACGTATGTTCTGTGGTCGTAAAATGCCAAGTGACAGGTTGCGGAAAAGTAGAGAACATCACTGCTAAGATAATCATTTCTAAGAATACCTTGTTGACTACGATACCGCGTGCTATATGTTTTTTAAAGAAAATTAATAACAACGAACAGAGGGAAATGTGTTAACAGTGTGTTTCAAGTGGCTAATGTGAAAAGAAAACATTTATACAGGACATTCCATACCTCTGACGCGCAAATGAAAGTTAACTGAAATAGTAGTAAGGAGCTACACTAGCGACCTTGGAGACCTAGTACGAATTTTACTCTTTGAAGAGGAATGTCGCACCTACTTGTGGCTTGTGGTTTGCGCATTTTAACGAGGCAGGCGACTTTTTACTTAAATCGGTATCAAAAACCCATTATCGTTTAATGACGCTCCTTGTAATCATATCAGACGATAAAAAATGTGAGGTTAGAAATGATTTTAAGCATACAGGCAAAAAATAAGCTTTCTATTATTGTACTGAGCGCATAAAACAAATAGGCCTACACATTTTTGGACGATTATCACGTTTATTCCATAACCATATGTAAAAGTAAACTTCGGCGACTGGTTAGCAATGCAGAACACACTGAGATAGAAAAGCACAATCAATACTACAGAACTCAATCGTAACGTTTCGATGCCTGAAATATTATCTTCTTCTTCTTCTTCTTCTTTGACTTCCTTGTTGGGATTCTGTCCTGTTCTATAACATCGGTCCACATGCCGTCGCTCCACCTCTTCCTTGGCCGACCAATGCTCCTCTTGGTGCTTGGTTGGCTATCTCTTGCCTTTTTCACTAGCCTTGTGTCATTGATATATGTTCCTTCCATATCCTTCTTCTTTTCGCAATCCAAAAATTAATATCTGTTACATTACACGTTTCTCTTATACTTTGTTCGACAACTTATCGTACCTTGTCTTTCCTAGTACCTTCCGTAATATAGTCATTCCTATAGTTTGTCGTTTTCTTTGAGTTGTTGCTGTATATGGTTTGATCTACGATGCATAGGTTATTACTGGACGTACTGTGGTTTTGTAAACCCTAGTTTTTGGTTCTTGTGTCAGGTATTTGTTATTCCTTATTATCGAACATATCATCTAAATATTATCGAACATAACAAACGTAACCTCAACATTAGACACCAACAGTTTAGTTCACTTCTTATCTATAAACTAATGGAAAAAAAAGGTCCATAATTATGTTTCGCTACTGAAACAAACTACTGAGAAATATTTAAAAACATTTATTGAAAATAAATTACAAAATAATAAATGACAATAAATGACATTTATTGTAATAAATATTACAAAAAAATAAATTCATTGAAAATTAAATGAATTTAGAAATTTAACTGACTTAACATCATAATCGGTGATTACACAAAGAACTAGAGTGGAATATACTTGTGTTAATATTCTAATGAAAATTGTCGTAAATTTGTACGTGTGTTTATCATATGTAAATTATGGATACAAGAATAGAGGTAGGCATCGATGAAAGTGACTACATATTATCGAAACAAACCAAGCTGATAATATAGAGCCACGTACAATAAATGCATGGAAGTATAATTTCCAATGAAGTATTTTACATTTACGTTCGTATGGGAAAAGACGGAGAAATACTGGACGAAAGGAATTAATAGTGTTACGTGTAAACTGATAACTGCAGTGAATAGGTTCAGCGATTCGCCTATCACGAATATTGCCATTGTTGTCTACCATGACTTAACGTTTCGGTGTTTGACACCTACCGTCTTCTTCTGAGTTCACTAACGCTTTTTGTTATCGTTTGGTACGTTTTGAAATTTGTTGTAAGTTAGTTATTTGTGATTTCAATTATTGCACAGTGTAATGTTGAAGGGAATCTAATACGTAAAATGCTTAATATGTCGCCTAGTAAAACTATGCCACCGATTGGTAGCATTAGTGATAGCCGGGCTGTTAGGCCGTGATCTAATGATGTCTGTTATAGACGTTTCGGTCCCCACCGTCGGAGGCCATCTTCAGTGCAAAAAACTTTTGTTTGGCGGCTGTCCGCCAAATAACCCCAGTTATCACTATTCTAATGTTAACGCTGGCCGTGAGAGTCTAAGGACAATTTAATGACAACAATGTTATTGGATCAAAGATTGTCTAGGAATTTGTTATCTTTAAAGAACAGATTTGATATATCGACAGTTCCTGAAGAATTATTTGATGGATTTTAAGGCACTTCTCTGCAAAAGGTTAGGCTCAACCCAAGAGCCGTTTGGGCTGCCTGAAAGTTCGAGTTTAAGAAGGTAATTCTGTCTTTTGTCGTAGGAGCTAAAGGATTTGATTAGAAGGATACGCACGAGTCAATACATGTATGACATAAGTAACGGTACACTTCGTCCGATTATCCAAGGTTATGGATTGTCGTTATCGCATCTTATAGAAATTATACTGCGAGAAAACGTTACAGTGAGGAAGCAGAAATACACAACATGTCCCTTACAGGTAGTTTGAAAAACCATTTCACGACGTTCAAGAACTTTCGGAAATGAAAATACAATTAGGTAACTCAAGAAAGAAATGTTCAGTCATTGTCAGATTAACCTTGAAAGTTGTGAATATAGTCATACATTGGTTAAATTGACTCGGATCTGTTGCAACTGATGTAGTTTTTTAATTAAGAAAGTTGCGTTAGTGGTTATAATCACAAAAAATTAACACTGTTGCACACCACTATAGAAATATAGATATGGAGAACCGTACATGGCTTCCATGTTCTAAGATTTATGTTTAAAATCATTTTCGAAATGAAGTATTTCCATAGAAACTACTTCTTTCTTCAGCCTTAACCACAGTACTGTGGTCACTAACGTATACCACCTCACGTTATCGCACTCGATTTTCACTGATGATGGCAGTCGACGGCACTGCCGAAACGTCTGGTCTTGCAGAAAACATAGGACGACGGCCAAACAGCCCGGGAAGGAATTTTAACAACAAACTACTTCTTTGTTGCCGATAACGTAGTACACATACACAAAATTATCCCCTCCCCCTTAAACTATCCTTTTCATTTATAGATATTATGAACAGCACATCGGTCAATCAGCGCGGTGGTGGCAAACGATCTGCTGGTGGCGTTGCTATCTATAGAAATGCCGAATCTGTGACCGACAGTCCAATCGTGCATAGATGTGCCAGGTCAGCACTCGCATTGGGCGTTCGACTGATAGAGCCACATGTCGGCGATATCTGCATGATCAACGTGACCCTGGGTGGAGAACTGAAATTCCTGCTTGCATCGATCTACGTTCACCCTGGCACGCGAATACAAGTTATACAGATGCTAACCCTTTCGTCGCTGGCTCGATACTCGGTCAGTATTCATAATATTATACCGACATTGGAAGACTTGACGCATGTACCCCTCATTCTCACAGGAGACTTTAATATTAATGCCGACAGCGATAAGACAGTGCTGAATGACTTCATGCTCGCGCAATTTGGTATGATGCCCGTGACGATTCCTGCCCCTACAACACTCGGCAACACCAACATCGATATGACTTTCACTAGACACTTGAATTCGATACAGTGTGAGGTGTACGTGTGTTACTTTAGCTACCACAGACCCTTGCTACATGCAATAAACTTGTGATTTATCTATTCTGTAACCATACTACTCTGTATAACCATTGTATTAAAGAGATTGATAATTAAATTACATATTAATACGAAACACTTGTTATGATTTTATCCCGACGTTTTCACGGAAAATCTACGGCGCGGACCTTGACTACGCCTTTCGGTTTTTTCTTCTTGTACAGGAATGCGGTGTATTTGCGAACTTGTTTACGAATGGGAATTTGCCAAAATGACGAAGTCAAGTCTAACTTGGTTAGATATTTTGCTCCTTGACACTTGTTAAATAATTCTTCTATAGTCGGTGCACAATCAAAATCCTTTTCGACGACACTATTTAGATTCCTCATGTCTAAACACAGCCTTATTTCGTCCGTCTTCTTTTTGACGACAACGAGAGGATTGATGAAACTACTGTTGGACCGCTCTATTACGCCGTTATCCAACATTCTTCTGATTTCCTCTTCGACTGGTTCCGCATATTTAATGGGAATCGGATATGTCCTTCGTACGAACTTAGTAGGATCGGTGACCTGAATCTTGTGTTCATAAGCATTCGTAATTGTAGGAACGTCGCTAAATATATCTTGATATTCCTGTATCAACTCTTCTATTAATTCTATTCCTTCGTGTTAATTGTCCTCTTGCATATTGATGTTACTTGCAGCGTGTTTTACAGCTGGTCTGGAGATGACGATTGGTTCCTGTTCTGCTTCCACGTTGTTCTGACTTTCTTCAAATTTAATTTCGTAGAGGCCTCCCTCAATTTTGCATGTCATTGAATTATTTTCTAAATTAATAACTGCTCCTAATTTATTTAATACGTACCTATGATACAATCATATGTAAGCTTATCTACTACTATCATAGGAATATCGCATACAAGTTCATTACACTTAAAATTAACATATATTTGTTGGGTGGCAATCCGTTTCTTTTTTGTCGCCGTTTTTATGTAATAATTGTTAATCGGTAACACTGGTGCATGTTTGAAGTGGTTTTTGTTCCGGTTGATGCAGGTCCGGCTGATTACGGATACCTCACTTCCAGTGTCAACGAGAATCTTCATATTTACATTGTTTATTGTCCCCCCTAATATAGGATAATAGGTGTGAGACAACATTCTTTCCTGTTGTGTATTGTTTGGTGTGGCACGCCGCTCCTGTGTGTGCAGGTCGTTTAACAAGCCTATCCGCACCGGTATTTTGTTTTTGTACGGGTCGTTTTTAAAACCTGTTTGAGCTGGCGTTTGGCTTCTCCTCTGCCGTCATTCATCTTTCTTGTCAATTGTTCTGCGATCACCCCTTCCTCCTTGGATTTTGACGGGCGTGTCGATTGTTGCACAATTTTATTTTCATAATTATTTTTATTATTATTATGATTATTATTTGCATTGATATTATGTACATTTGCATTGTACGGTTTTAATTGTTTTTTCGACGTACCTGGATGTGAGTACGCTCTTTTATGTGGAGAGGAATTACCTTTTTCAAAGGGTTGTTTATATTCTTTCCAATTCTCTTCTTTCTTCGAAAACTGCGTCGATTTGTGTTGTATTGGATTTTGTGTAGAGTACTGCTGCTGCGGCTGGGTATCTCTTCTTTCGTATTGTTTATTAACAAACTGTGATGATTGCTTTACAAGAATAAGAAGTTCCTCTATGGTTTTAACTCCTTGGGTGTATACGGCAAGTCTAATGTGTCTATCAAAATGGTAGCTTAATTTTAATACTAATTCGTGCTCCGTGAAACTTGGTCTAAGATGCTTACACCGTTCGACGAGTTGTATTATGTAGTCTTCCATGGAACGTTTGCTGTTGACGTAATACCGCCCATACTCCAGCTGGTCTCGTACCTCTCTCTGGGTATGTATATTCCAGTATCGATTTTCGAAGGATGCCTTGAACTGTTCATAAGTTTCTGTTTGGTCCCGAACAATCGTATACCATTTGGATGCTGTTTCCTGGATATGTCGACTTACAAATTCTATACGTTCTCTGTCGTTTAGGTTGCTTCCTATTGTTGCCATTTCTCGTTCACACTTATGTAAAAATTCTATGGGATTCTCCCATTTATTACCTTTAAAACTGATCTTCTCTCGATCGTCTACCTTTGCAGCACACATCATCATAGCACTGAGTCATCTCTTGACTTCTGCTCGTAGTTTTTCTACCTCCTCTTGTAGTCCATCATTCATATTGTTAATTTCCATGGAGTGGTGCGTAGTTTTCCTCGTGACCTCCTCCACAGCTATTTCTACAGTTTCGGTCCTCACAGTGAGTTCCTTTGTTTTATTAGTGTTGTCCAGGATGCGCTCATTTACATCTTTGTGTCTGAGGTCTTACTCCTGCTTAGTAATTTTAAATTTCTCATTCCACTGTTCAGCCAGTTGTCGAATGTGTTCTTTAGTTTCACGTGTTGTGTATTCACGCTGTTCTTTAAATTTACTATCAATCTTTACAGCTTGTTCATTAAGTGACTGTTGCACTCGCTGTTCGACTGCTTCAACGCGTGCAGTAAGCTCTGTTTTCAAAGTATTACTGACGAGTTCTATTTTCTCTTCTAACCTAGTATTATAACTGAGTTTTTACTTCTTCAATAGTGAATTCTAGTCTATTACGACTATCTTCTACTTGAGTTTTTAATCTCATATTGTGTAGTTTCTTCAACGACTTCTCAATTCCATCCATTCGGAACGAGTCAGATTTTCTCCGTAATTCATTGATAATAGTGGGTAATTGACATAAAGCTTCATCTGCAAAACTTTGGACTTCAGGAGGTATTTCCGTAAGGTTAGGCCAGTTCAACAAATTTTTCATTCGCCGGGTTAAATGTTCTATCCTTTGAGTTGTCCGCAATATTACCGCAGGAGATTCTCGTCTTGGAGGGTTTGGGACAATAAAGTTAACTCACTATACTTGGCATTATAAGTTTCTCTCTCGCTCTCATAATCGAGTCCGCTTAGGTTGCTTAACTGCGCGGGTGTATCAAATCCACTTTCGCGTATAGACTTGCGCAATTCCGCGACTGTTACATTCGCATGGGGTAGACCACGTAAAAGAGCTTCATAAGACAGCTCGTCCTTTAATAGTAAATCTGGATTAAATTGTGCCATTTTTACCTTATTTCTAACACACTAAAATTTATCTAAAAGTTATTTTACTACACTATACACTTATTACATAGACAATTTAATTCATGGTTAAAGCATTTGCATTGTTCGTAAGAGAATAACCTCTCTTCTCAGAGAAAGACAAAAATTCCACACAGACGTCGGTGTATTGTCCACGATCAGCTGTTCGCTGGAATGTATGTCAGACTAGTTTTCTTTGTAAACAATGGCATACTTGTTGTATGCGTGGGAACGCGAGAAATACACTTGGGGTGAGGGATGTTATTGTTCTATACAACAATAGCTGACGGCTATCTTCATCGACTGGTTTCAACTGGCTCCCACACGGGGGTGAGTGCGAGACAATGATACACGTTTTCACAAGTTACAGCCCGTAATAATCTGAGTTTAGTTATTAATTGTCTTACGTTCTAATTTTAATTTCTGTAATTCTATCTATTTTTTTTTTTTTTTACATCTCTCTCTAGTAACAAAATTAAACTTACGAATTTATTTACACGTAATTAACCTGGTCTACTTTAGTCAATAGTTTATATGTTTTACCGTGACAACAGACATACAACTTACATTCTATGCAGGCATATTCAGGACACTACAGGTCTTGAATTGTCGCAATATAAACCTGTTAAAGACTGAACAGTTTGACAAGCACTAAAATTCATGTAGGTACTTGCATTGGTGTAATACAATGATAGTTTGTATTATTTTGCGTATGTTAAATAAATTATACACAAGTTCGTGCGTAATCTTTTACATTAATATCTGAAATACATTACTCGAACAATATTCGAGAGTTCGTTTTTTAATTAACTTGAGACATCACCTTATATACGAGTTCTTTTTACATTATCACACTTTCTAACAAATTCCTCACTACATCTTCAATATATAACTAGCTCTCCACGCTTTTAGTGGAAGCTAACACTCAATTAAAAATCAAAAAGGATAACAAAACATTTTATGAAGAGCCCTCGCTTGGAGGTGTTTACAGTCTGAAAGCCGCATCGTTACTCTTGCATTGTTACAACAGGTAGATTGCAACGACGCGGAGTGAGTACTCCGCCATAATATAGTTCCAACTCTTTATTAATAATACATTCTTATAGTAAGACAAAATAAACTATCTAGACTTATCTTGTTTACAGGGATTATTATAACTACTACTTGTTGCTTTAAATTATTAATTATTTACATTACGATTTACAGATATTTTTATTTTACTGCCGGTTCTGTATGCACGTTGTGTCCGGAATAGGCAGGTCAACGCATGATAAATTTACTAAAGGGTTAACTGTATTATTCTTAACTTTTACATTCAGATTTTAATTACTTATTTAGTTAGATTTTCTGAATTTAATTTTCATTACTATTATGAGTTAGATCAGGGGTATTTGGTTTAATCGTGCGATTTAAAGTACTTACTTACTTTAGGTTTTTTATTTTATTTTTTTATTTATTTACCATTTAAATCGTCACAATATTACTATCTTCTAATCTTCCTAATTTATTTTCTAATTTTTCATTGCTACTTTCTAATTTACTTTCTAATTTTTCACTTAGTTCTGCACTATTCGTCTTCAACTCTTCTTGAAGTCTTTTAAACATCGTTTCGAAGTCCATTGTTGGTTGCTTCGCCATTTTTTTGTAGACTACTGTGTCCTAACATATTCGTTATATGAATTATATTTTTATTATTGGTCAACCGTGACTCCATATTTCTTTATTTAAATTATTGTATTTATCAGTATTAATTTCACAACTCTTTTTCTCTCTGTATTTGTATAACAATTTGTAATATTATTTATTACATAAATTGACTATAAATTATTTTTTACAATATTTTTGCTAATTATTTATTAGACTTTATTTATTACCAGGGCGCCATTTACTTGTAATGATAATTAACATTTACTTTCTTTATGTCGTGGCCCCACGTTGGCAGCGACAATTACTTTACAACGTTATTTTTATACACTTACTTTTACACATACGCTCTTACTCATATGCGCGCACTTACCCACGTCTCGGAGATATACTCTTCTTCAGCAGAATTTACCTTGATGTTCCCCGGCTGGGTCGCAGGCTTTGGTCGTTGGTTGAGTGTGGATAAGCACGTGAATAACGTTATAAATTTTAATTTACAAGTAAAGAGTACAGAGGATTTAGTACTGGTTGTGAAATTAGTACGACTGTTTTAAGAAAAGTATATTCATTTGATTTATTCAAAAATTAAATTCAAATTCTCATGTTATTTAAATGTTTAATGCGGGTTACTTATTATATGAACCCTTATATTCAATCTGAATATAATGTACTCATAATGTGTTTAACTCTTATTTCTTAAATTTCTAAGACATAGTATACACATACACAAATTATATATGACCTGAAATAGTACACAGACATATACATATAACACATATAAATATTATAGGAACGTGATTAATACGTATAACATTTAAATATTGATCTTGTCTTTACAAGCGTGGTTTTCAATATATACCACTTAAATAAAACTTTCAAGTAATTAAAATATTTATTAAAATATTAATAGAGAACATTTATTACGTTAATTGATTCTATTTTTAATGTCTCAATTAATTAACAATCTTCTAATTATGTAATTCTCATATTTAAAATTACTCATTTAATGAATTACAAAATATAATAAAATAATATGGTTCTTGCTTGACCATTTATTTAAGAGATTACTACAGTTATACTCAATTATATTTTGAACAATTATTTATTCGTTATTCAAATCTAAAAATATATTAACGTTCTTGTAAACTTGGATATGGAAACTAGAGCTTTTGGCGATAGACCTCAGGGTCATTTATAATATTAAATAAATGTTCGACTTCACCTGCATTTTTCTGCACCCATTTAACTTTGTTGTTACCGTCATCTGGACTCTCGAGTTTGTTGATCCTCTTCGGTATCAGCTCCTCTGTCTCTGAGTCGTTGAATTCCTCGTTCCGTCTCCTGGATGCTGAGTTCTGACGTGGACCTCTAGTCGTGATGAAATACGGCTGGATGTAGCTGCATGTGCTGTCCCTGCGTCCTCTCGTCTTCTTATCTAATTCCTCGTCCTCTTCTTTCTTGTCCCTCGTAGCTGTCTAGAAGTTCTATGTAGTTACAACTCTCGTAGATTCATTTATATAGTCTGTTTCAAATCACTCGAGTTCTTTAATAACTGCACCGACGTACTGCGGGTTTCATCGCACTTCAGTTTATATACTACCGTTTAAAACATTACTAAAACTTTGTAAAATTTACGGTGTCGAGATGCGTTTTTTTTCCTTAAAAAACTGTGTGAAATCTTCCACCCTCGTTTGCATAATTTAACCTGTCTGTTATTTACACATGTACACATGCACACACACACGCAGACTGATACACAGGCGACCGCATGTCGTTCAGACGTCACCTCTGCGAGTTAGCGCGTGTCAATTGCTCCCCTTCGTTACATTTTAAAACCAACTAAGCCATATGTTTCCATATACATGCTTACTTACAATATTTGATTTATTTAAAAATAAATACTACTTATATTTATTACATTATTTCTTATACCTAACGTATATTTATTAGATCATTTTTATTTTGTACATCTTACATATTTCATACTTATATACGAAAGCACGTTATCATACCTCAGTCAGGGGTTGATACATATACTTATACTAAACGTATCGTTGCAATATTTTATCTATCTTTCTACAATGGATTAATATGAGTTTCTTTTCAGGATACTTAGGTATCAAAATTAAGTACTTTACTCTTGTTAAAATATAAAACGATGCAGGTAAACTACCTCTTCGCCTTAATCGATCTTCACCAAAATCAATAGACCTTGAGTTTTCTACAGCTCAGGCACATATGCCAAAAATTATTTGAGTCTGTTTGAATTTGCGGCAGTTATCGTTTGCCATTGAAAACATTCCACACACACACACACACACACACACACACACACACACACACACACACACACACACACACACACACACACACACACACACACACACACACACACACACACACACACACACACACACACACACACACACACACACACACACACACATTTCGGAAAATGACTTTTCTTCATGTTTTTAGGGTAGTACAATCAGAATCATCCCTTATCTCAGACACGATTTTTTCGCCATCACCATACTTCCATTTCCTTATGGAACATGGAAGTAAAAATTATTCCGATTAGCGCTTTCAAGCTTCACAGCTCATCGTAGGAGCGGAAATCTTTTTATATAGTGGTCTGCAACATTGTTAATTCTATTTGTAATGTAGCGATTGAACTTTCAGTTTCCATTTTGCAACAAATGGAATGTCCCTAGCGAGGCAAATCAGTGAGTTGAACTGTAACGTCGAAAGTGTGTGTTCGACTGGTTGTTTTCTGTCGCTTCATTATGCGGCGAAGACCCCAGTGAACGATATTTCTGTCTACAAAACTATTGGGTGCTGTTTACAGGTTTCTAATCTAGAAGATGATCTATTGGCGGCATTGTTTGTGGAAACAGTTAGTCTTTGTAGTATGAAACTCAGAAACGGCAGCACCGACAAAAATACTTTTGTACCGTCATTGTTAAAGCGCATTAATCTAAGTAATCCATCGTAGCTCATTGCTTCGTTACTGTTTCCTAATGACGAATCAGTAAATAACAGTGAGCCATCCAATCCTCCGTCGAGTGCCAGCTGGTGACGAATGCAAAATCCCTCTTTTACGTAACGCCTTCAAGTTGGTGACATAGGAAATGATATTGAAACGTATTTTACGGATGAGTATGAGTAACGAAGATGCTTCAGTTGTTTCACGAACCTAATGTAAACGATGACTTGTGTCATTCTTTGGCCTACAGTTTTCCTCATACAATATTCTTCTTAGAATTAACGGGGAGAGGTAATTAAACTGATTTTAATTACATCATCTTTTTAACGGTTTGAGGCTTTAGCGGCTTGTTCCTATTCCACAGTCCACCTTTTCTTAGGTTTAACAACATTTCTTCTGCCTCTAGGATTGTAATCTTTCGCTATCCTCGGTATTCTACTTTCTTCCATTCTACCTATGTATTGAATCCATTTTCTTCTGTATTCTTGAATCCTTTAGTTAACTGCAAAAATATCTAAATCACTTGTTATCTCCTCATTTCTTATATTATCTCGTCTATTATACCTTTTAACTGATCTCAGAAATTTCATTTCTTCTGTTTGTATTTCTGTTCATCTTTTTTCTTTATGACCCAAGTTTCAGAAACATACAGTAGTGAAGGTATTGCCATTGTTTTATAAAATTTTATTTGAGTCTCTTTTGATTTCAATTACTTATCTCCATATTAGTTGCCTTCTAATATGATACTTGGACGCGATTATTTCTCTGTCGCCTAGCAATGGGGTAGTCAGTCACTAAAAATCTGCCGGTTCTAAGTCGTCTAGTTAAGTTACTAGGCTATAAAAGAATGCTACGTAACTACCAAGTGTTGTGAAAACAATTTTAATCGTTGACAGGTTGCTGTGCACAGAGAAATATAGAAATAGATTCCTGTAGAACATACCAGTTTAAATAGGATTTCTATGAAAGGTGATTCACTTGGACAGGTGTAGTCTGCGGTCTGAAACAGCGGAGCGCAACAAGATTTTCCTATATATTTGTAAAGTTTTCTGTGACGGTTTCCATTGCCGGGGTTTCACGGAGAACGATACTCCTTGTAGGGTGAACCTCTACAATTTCAAGACGACAGAAGCGGGAAGGGAGGGTCTTGTAGAAAGAGGACAAATTTTAGTCGAAAACGATACTAAGGAGGTATTCTATGTACAATCTTGGGATATATTTCTTGGGAGGAGTTTCCCACGAAGCGGCTGGAATCTCTTTCACTGCACTTTTATGGCCCACTTAAATTTTTTCCCGTCTGTTCATTTTACTTTATAACATTGCAACTCAGAAAAACTTAAATATGTACGCGTTGGGGGTTTCAAAAACTAGACACGTGTAAACCTAATTCGTCAAAAAGTACGGAACTGGTTCTCCTGCAGTAACAATACGGCAATTATACACATGCCAACGAACATGCTCTCATAAGATAATTTACATATAATCAAGCATAAAGTAACAACCAATTAAAAAAGATAAGTAAATTCAATCTTGAAACAGATAACTTCTAAACTGAATAAATTATCCGGTCCTTAACGCCGAGAAGCGCGCGCATGCACACACACATATTTTTATTTTGTTACTATAGTACAGTTCCTTTTTATATTTATTAATAAACTAACATAAAAGGCTATTCGTTTGCTAAACTCGTTACTTTGGTTTAAAAAATCGAAACTTTAAACTAAACTCAGAATCTACACAACTATTGTGGAGCCCATTTTAACTTATGGCTGCGAATGCTGGCAACTTTCAGATAAAGAGAAAAAGATGATAGAAACTGTGGAAATGGACTTCTTAAGAAGAGCGTGTAATATTTCTAGAATGCAAAATGTTAGAAACGAAGATATAAGAAGGTCAACAGGGGGCGTATTTACAACAGCAGAAAGAATAGAATCCAGACAGTTGCTATGGTATGATCACGTAATGAGGATGGAGGAGATGCGATGGCCAAAGAAAGCATTGACTTACACCTCACAAAATAGGAGAAGAAAAGGAAGATTGACAACACAGTGGAGAACAGGAATTAGGAAAAGGATGGGAGATCGAGCTATTGAAGATGATGACTGGAAGGATAGGGAGAAATGGCGATCGAAATGCGCCATAGACTGTAGGACCCCCGCTAATAAAAAAAAACTAACATTTTTTTATTTGAGGTTTATATAGTTGCGTGTGTAAGAGATAGATGGAGAGAGAGAGAGAGAGAGAGATACATCACGTTATATACAACACTAATAATTATATAACCATCGAATAATATTGAATTTACTTACGTACTTTAACTTACTTAACTATAATTTTTATTATACTAATAATTACACGCGCATCATATAAACATAGAATTATATCTTTATCTAGTGTTTAACCTTGTCGTCGGCCACCGCGTCACTGTGTTTCTCCGTGAAGACTTCGTATGCATACGACGTTTGACTTTACAAGTGGAGTCACGGTACTTTAAACACGTGACCATACCTCCAAGAAACATTAAAGTGTATATTACTTACATGTATATTCATAGTTTAATCTTGCCTCGAACTTCCGTTGTTTTATCTTAAAACGCAAGCTTGTAAACAGATCACTATTCCTTTTCAAACATAGTTTGTAAGCTGTGATCAGTTTTCCTTGATTGCTAGGGGTTCGTTGGTGTATGCTATTATCAAGGATGTCTGCTAATCAAGGTTCAATACTAGTTTATATATATATATTATATATAACTGGTTGACAGGATGTATTCACACTGTTTATTTTATACAGTATTATAATAATTCACGGTATATATTATTATAATACCGATCGTGTAACTCTGCAAAGTGAGCACAGTTCACGGTTAGTGTCTGTGTTACTGGCGATGCACATTTAACTCGTCTTTACTTGTAGATCAAACGTGTTGTCAAAATTTTAATGGTTGTTGCCGAGCTCCGGGGTTGACGAACGAGATCCGTCGGAACCTGTAATTTGGCCATAAAAGTCGTTAAGCCGTAACGCTTATCGTACTGTGATATTGTAATTTTGTGTTCTACACTCTTTGATTATTATTGTTTTGTTTTTTAATTTACGGTTGAGTGTGCTTGCTTTCTGTGAATCCCAAGTTACCTGCTATTACTGCCGCATCAACTTTAGCAATTTTGAATAAAAGTGGGGAAAAACACAGTGGTATTGCACAATATATAAGCCTATAATATGTGAGTACGTGTATTTTTTGGTGATGAAGATGTGTTAGTGAAACCGGTTTGCTCGCCGCGCGTTTCTTGATTTCACTGCACATGCGCAACGGGATTCCCAGAAGTCACCCGGCCGACTACATTTGTGTGTGTTATATGTAACACATTAGTCAATTACTGAATAAATTATTCAGTTTCATTGTCGTTGCTGTGTCATGTGTAGTGTGAATCACTTTTCTTAACACTTTATTATTTTTGTTAAATCTAAAATACAGATACGTATAATTTTTAGAAATAAGTTTTGTACCGTAATATATTTCATTCCTTTCTGTTTGACCTAATAGTTTGTTTCTTATAATGACTGAAGAAACGTTTAAATGTTTTTTTATATAATGCACAAAGCTTCTCATAAAGCTAGTAATCGATTTGTATCTATCTAGAACAGTGGTCGCCAAACTTTGAAGCCACTGAGCAACCGTACTGTTCGTCAATCTTACTGTGAGCTACCAAAAGAAACCAGGACAAAAATAAATTTTTTTTCTAAATCACACATTTATTTATTACCTATAAACATACATTTCTAGTAAATATTACATCCAATTGAATAAAATTGTTTATATTGTAAAGAATTTAATAAGAAATGTAAGAACAAAATTTTTTTCATCTGACTAATTAAGTTTAATGAGAAGGATGGCTCTCTTTTTTATTATCAACAATTTTTTTAATGTTAGGTGAGTAGGTCGTAGCTGCCATTCGAATGCAGTTGTCCAAATGTTCATCAGTCAATCTGTTTCTGTACTTGTTTTTTATAAACTTCATACTGGAAAAAGAAACCTCGCACAGATATGTAGAGCTGAACATTGCCTTCACTCGTAGACCAACCTGAACCAAAATTGGATATTTTTCCTTAGGAACAAAAGGCCAAATATTTTCAGAGCTTGACGTGAGCGATTTTAAAGAAAGGTCATTTTGAAAGTCAATCAGTTCCATCTCCACTGCAGCGTTGTCTTCTTCAAAATGTTGCATGACACAAGTAGAGAATTCTTCAGCATCAATCTCAATAAAAGGAGATTTGACGAACTGCGCTACAATTGAAATGCTTTTGAAGTCTTGAAAGCGTTGATTGAATTGACTTTTCAAATCTGAAAGAATTGCAATGTATTCGTTGTTGTTGTAAGGAGGCTGTGAAGGGCCTTGCTTGTCAAGGGTTTGCTTCAAACAGGCAAAGTGCTTGCATTCACCCTGGATGAGATTTCTTTCCCACAGCTCCAGCTTTTTTGAGAATGAAACCACATCTGAAATTGTTCCACCAATATCTTTATACTTACCTTGAAGCTGCAAGTTAAGGATATTTACCTTTTCTGTGATGTCTGCAAGAAAAGCAAAATCTTGCAGCCAAACCGGATCTTCTAGTTCAGGGAAAGATTCACCTCGTTCTTTAAAAAAAATTACCAAAGCAGGAAGCAACTCTGCGAAACGTTACAAACCTCTGCCTCTTCTAAGCCAACGAACTTCTGTATGAAGCAATAGATCACCATATTGGCATTCTACCTCTTCAGTCAGTGCCCTGAACAAACGTCTCTGAAGTGCCTGTGCTCTCACTTTATTTACTACTTTTACGACTGTTTTCATTACATTGTTCATACTTAAGAACTTTCCACATAATGACTGCTGGTGTATTATACAATGGTAAGTCAGACATTTCGGAAAGCTGTTGTCTTTACGACACAAGGCAATGAATCCCTTCTCCCCACCTACCATCGCAGGAGCTCCATCGGTTGCTAAGCCCACCAACTTCTTTACAGGAATACTTTCAGAGTCGATAAGCCTTTTAAATGCTAAAAATATGTCCTGTCCCGTAGTATGTCCTGTAAGTGTTACAACTTTTACCAGCTCTTCTCTTATTTCAAAATCATCAAAAGCCATTCTTACAAAAACGGCCAACTGAGCTGTATCAACTATATCAGTTGATTCGTCAAGTTGTAGGAAAAAATAACTGCAGCGATCAAAGTCAGTTTTAAGTTGTGAAGTTTCATCAGAACTCATAGCTTCAACTCTTCTCATTACTGTATTTGCAGAAAGCTGTACAGATTTAATAGCAGACATTATCTCAGATTTGTTTTTGAAATTGTCAAATAATGTATCTGCAGCTTCTAAAAATGCAGCTTTGATTAACTCACCATCTTCGTACGGTTTCTTATTTTGGGCGATCACTTTGGAAACTCGGAATGATGCCTCAGTTCCTGCCTTATTATTGTCTAATGTCTTGGAAAAAGTAGATTGTTGAGCATTTAGTTGAGATTTTAACTGCATTACCTTTTCTTTCCTTAACGCAGAATTCAATGGGAAATCCTTTTCAATCCCTGAGTGAACGGTTTTGAAATGACGTTCGACGTTCCCTTTCTTCCCAACTGATACACTTACATTACAAAGTAAGCACACACATTTGTCCTTTACCTGGGTAAAAAAGTAATGGGATTCCCATTCGAGATGAAAATGATGTTTTTTGTTTTTTGCTTGAACTCGCCATCATTAGAACAAACCTAGTTTAGTATAAAAGTTTAAATCAAACTATCCACATTAACAAATGTCTGATATACACACGAAAATAATAAAGACATAACCTTAGTCTGATGTACGCATGAAACACATAACAGACATAACCTGACTCTCGCTCAAACAACTATGACACCAGTGCTGCCAGGTCAATCAGTCCTCTTTTCCCCACATGACTACCTGAAATTTCCCCACTTTGCCATCGAAATTCCCACTGTCACAAATTCATGTACTTTATGCAGTGTCTCATTTTATAGACTCTGAGTACACTATAAATATTTAAATTCTATTACAAAAATAATAAAAATATTAAAAACTTGTTTTTTAGTATGATAAAAGAAAATGTTCTCACCTGATGAGGTCAGACTCAGTACTTCTTGAAATACTTTTCACCCATTTAGTTCATTATAGGCTTGAGTCAATATTCACACTTACAGTATACTTAAGAATTTTCCAATAGTTTAATTCACAAAACAATTTACACTTATTCACACGTATTTTTAGTTCATATACATATAGTTGCTGTTTCACCAGCATTGAAACATTTATATTACAATCTAAACAGGATCAATTTTGTTTGTTTGAACGTTTTTCATATGCACCTGGCCAGACAGTGTCTCAGTACCCAATTTATTTCTGATTTTGTTTTTATTAATTTTGATATAATATTCAACACACCCACTACGATGTGGTAAAGTAAATAGGTAAGCCACAAAATTATTTAAAGTTGGAAAAGTCTCAGTATCTTTCACATTTTTTGTATTTTTTTACTTCTCTCGAAAAGCTTAATAATCTGTACTAGTGTTAATATTTATTTGTATTCCTAAGAAAACTCTTTGTTCCCTGTCTAGGTTTACCATATTTATTTTAATACTTTTCTCAAAGGCTGCTCCTGCTGTTGAAGCCAGTGACTGACTGTCTTTAATTTTTTCCTATCTAGAAACTCTAGATGTTTTAACCTTTGAACATAGTCACTGTTAAAAGGAAACTGGCTGTTTTGGTGTGCTCATTCAACATAAAAGTTTATGCAGTTTACTCTGAAATTTTGTATTCCTCAAGATTTTTACTTTCCAAAATCACAGTGCTCTTATAGCACCTACATAAATATTTTGTAGTTTTGTAAACTTTGCAGGATTTCTGTACTGCAGTTTGGTCACATCTGCATTATTTGAAATCGCCACCAATTCGCCACATTTACACAAATCCCCACCATTTCCCCACTTACCATTGTGAGGCTTTAAATTTCGCCAGTGTGGGGAAAAATCCCCACACCTGGCAACCCTGTATGGCACTGAGTGACAGTTGCGCGGGAGTAGTGCAACTTCAGGTTAGCCAACCTGAGCGTGACCGCGATCTACCTAAAATTTCCCCGCGAGCTACTGGGTAGCTCGCGATCGACGGTTTGGCGACCACTGATCTAGAAGAAAAACGAGACTCAGCAAGACGAATCAGTATCCATAAGATTTTTAACATATCAAAACAACACATGAAGCGTAAGGAAAAAAAAGTAATTCAGTGCCTACGCGAAACCAGTATTAAATAAAATCCATTTGCTTTTATGACTCTCTAAATCAAAATTAAAGGAACGGTTCGGATGATATGAAATGAATATACTATAAATTATATGGTTTTTTCTTTCTTTCTTTCTCTTTTTGTCATCATGTTCATCAATTTTCATACTACTACTACTACTACTACTACTACTACTACTACTACATTATTATTATTATTAATATTATTATTATTTTTGATGTTGTTGTTACTATTATTATCGTTGTCGTCGTCATCATCATCATCGTCGTCGTCGTCGTCGTGGTCATCATCATCATCACCATCAACACCTTCACCATCCCCAAAGCGACCAGCTCTGGTCTTTCGGCTTGGAACCAAAACAATCAAGTTTTTGGTTTGATCCTTACTGAAGATGATGACGAGGATCTTCACATTGCGTTCAGGATAAGGCATTTGTCTTGTTCTATCTACTTTCAATTAAAGTATCTTGATATACCGTTTCTTTCTTTTTCCATTCACCAATCAGTCCATACCAGTTTCGTTTCTATGTTATAAAGAGTTGAGTCGTCAATCTAGTTCTTCTCTGGCACTTTGGTTTCGAATTCTACCCTTTTGAGTTTTACCAGCTACTCTTCTCTGATATTTTGTCTCCGGTGAAGTTTTTCCCGACTGAATTTGCCTGCCATCGTTCAAGACCCCGCCCCATATAATATAGTTGATTCTTATGTGGTTTTATAGAGGCAGAATGTAAATTTTATAGTAATTTCTCTTTCAGTTATGAAAAAATTCTTTTAATGAATACGGCCCTTGGGAGGAACCAGTTGATCCAAACGTAGTCCACACTGGCTCAGACGTAAAAAAAAATTATGCCCTTATTTGCTTAAACAAAGGAACACTCAAGCGTACCTTAGTTCTCCAGGTAATAATAACATTATGTTTATGTGAGAAACTTTGCTAAGAAGACGCCGTTTCTGTTTCGAAAACTGCCTTCTCAAAATTGACAATTTGGTAAAAAATGAACTAACTTCACATTCGGTTTGTTGTAATCCTTTGTTTACTAAGAATCTGTGATGAAATTGTATGTAATAATATACAAGCGCTCAAAGACACGGCAAGAAGATAGCTACTTGCATGAAAGTTACGATATAGTTACATCTGGGAGACTGTGCCCCACAATAATGCGTGATTTTAATTGTGTTTACAGTACTCAAGAGGACTTTTGTCTTTGTTCAAAAATATAAGGCAGACTGGCAGAAAAACCATCCTATGTTGTTTTTAAAACTGAAGGCGTTTTCTTAGTACAGTATACATCGGTCTGACACTGTTAATTTACCTACTACCAATGATTGTACATAAATAATTACATAATTGTATTGACGTAAAGTGTGTAACAAATTTTCCCCTTCAAAACGTTACTTAACAAGAAATCGAATTCAAAAAATAAGTTAAAAGTTAATAACTAACACACACAGGCAGGCACACACACAATATATGTAAAATGTACAAAATTATTTAATTAAATACATTTTTTTAATTATACACTTGTAGCATGCGATAGTTAAATAAATGACTGAGCATAAAAAAATAAAGTAGAATTTCAGGTTCACTGCGGAGTCAGTTACCTTTATTGTCTATTAGGTTTTTGTTGCTTTATCTCTTACCGTACAATCTAGAAGTCTTAGCTATAGGCCTAATTATTTTATTTGTATTTGTTTGCTTATTGCGTATTGCTTTTTTAACTCGTAGTTAAGAGTACCGACTTCGTACAAAACATTATCTGCTCTCGTGAGTTAACACCGGAAATTAATTAATTCAAACTGAAAAGTACTGTAACCCGCGAGTAGTAATAAAAAGTGCTCACATGTTGGACCTCATTACAGGTAAGTGATTTTTTTTTAACTGCTGGTTTTGATTGTACTAATATGTATGAAAGATAATGGGTGGATCTCTGATTTAATAAAGAGCAGATGTGACAATATTCCATTTAATTCACTTTCCTCCAATCAGACTATTTTGTGATGTTATGTGTGTAGAAGATCCATTACGTATATCGCAGCTTTTATCCTCCCATTTGCTTTATCTATCCTACCCTTTGCAGTCTTCCCTCCCATTTGCAGTCTGACTCTTCCTACCCTTCGTCCTGTTGATGTCGCTTTTTAAACGATTATCTGTTTTATTCCTTTACCAACTACTAGATTTACCCTTTCTAGACTCAAATATGCTGTTAGACTCAAACCAGTTAGTGCTGGTATCCGTCCCTTGTATTTCTGTTTGCTCTTTTGACAGCTGTAGAATTTCCTGGGAAGTGTCCGTATGGTAGCGTTAACGGAACGTTCACGTAGGACAGCGTGAATGGTCTGGTTTGAAGTTCGATAATGGGTTTTACAGGTCCAGCGGAAACCTCGGTCCATGAAAGAGCCGAGGTTTTGCTTGTGGGTCTTTGCCAAGTAGTCCACGTACTTACTGGGATCACGTAGGTAACCATCGATATCACGTACGTTCTCCGTGATAATGCCAACGGTGTGACATTGCATTGCTGCAGAGCAGGGGTCGAAGTTGGTATAAACGATTGTAGTATGTTTTACAAGCTACTTGTTCGGAATGCGACCGTCAGGTGAGACGTCTATCGCGGTGTGGCTCTAAACGCTTTACATCAGGGGACCAAGAGAGTCGAGTGTCGCCTGTGTAGAATTCTCTACGTCTGGAGAAGACTGCACCTGTGCTCTTGGCCGTGTTAATGGAGACCCTCCATTTGTCCACCTACTTAACGTATGCCAGATGTTCCTGGAACCAAATAAGGACCATTTCAGTATTACGATTGACAGCACACACTGTCGTGTCTTCGCAATTTGGCACGGCGTTGACGTACATAGAGTAAAGCAGGTGACCTGGACGCTGTTTCTTCGGAAGGGCATTTATCGCTGGTACTCCGTGAGGTACTCCAACGATAAATACTCTTCCGAAGAAAGAGCGCTTCCGATCTCACACGGAAAGTCCTGTTCCGAAGAAAGCTAGTGATCAGATGGACGTAGCAGCCTGGAAGCAGAATTTCCCTCAGTTTGTTTAGAAATCTAGGATGTCAGGTACGATCGAAAGCTTTCTCGACATCACGAAAGACGGCAAAAGTCTGTCACGGCTTCGGCAACTGCCTCCACGTAACACAACAGCTGATACGTCGGGAAGTGCCCAGTCCATTATGCGAATTGCTCGGGGACCATAGAAGAAAAGTATTATCAGCAGCTAACGAGATAATCAGGAAGTGGAAGGGAGAAGCCAGCTGACTTCACACAAGCTACGCCTCTACGTCTTGTCATGCCAACTCTTCGTCTGAAGTCAGCAAGTACACTACTTGCAGCGTAAGGAAGATTTAAAGTTGAATCCAATTTTAGGTACCCAGTATGCAAATGTTTAATAACTCATGGAAACCAGAATAAATTTGCTGAAAAAGAAAGTAAGCTTAATAAATAATGTAGCCAAACTAAATAAAAATTATACTAACGATGAAAAATAAAAAATCACGGTATGTATCTCAGCACATATTTTGGGCCATCGGTTCAAGCAGATTATCCGGTATTTTGACTCCTCTATGCTTTAATTTTCCTTTCTTTTGTATAAATGTCAAAGATAAAAGAATGTGTCGAGACCTGGATAGTAACTTAATTATGTAAATTATCATTATAGGTTTACAAGTGTACGTGTTTACCCAGAACACAACCATGGCCTACCTGTTCTATGGCTTGTGAAAAGAGAATATATGATTATAAAACAAAAACGAGTCAACATAAAATAAAATTAAAACTGGGTAAGCAATTCAAAAAAACACAAAGTCACGTGTTACAGGCCGCTATAAAATGTGCAAAAAGTTAGTTTTTTGAAGGCAGTGATGCTATTTTTGTAATACCCGATTGCCTTGAAAAACCTCTGCGTATTGCGAAAACCACATCAATAAAGCATAACATGCCTTAGGTATTTGCTTAGGCATTTGATTATAATAAGCCGACCACGTATATTATCAGTGAATTATGTAGTATAATTAGTACACAACTGTCGAAGTTTTCCCGCAAAAACGTCTGTTACTAAGTGTTTAAAAATTTAATTTACTTCCACGGGTAAGTTACATGTGAAGAGCACGTTGTAACCATTCGAAAAGTTGTGACAACGCCTGTTATTTTGAATGATTAGGCATAAGGTGATTGATGACACAAACAAATCGTGCGGGGAACTGCAGCTTCAACATGGTTTAAGAAATAAAACAGAGCCAGTATGATATCGTCAAATGTAATGCGTAAGAATGTAAAAGTTTATATAATTATAGTAATTATGAAAGTTAATTATTTTCGTATGGAAACTATAGTCTGACCTAGTTTTGCAGACTCAGTTATTACATTTTATTATTGTGTGTTAAAAAGTATGTATAAATATTATGAAAGAAGGTTTTCAAGAAAAATATTTAGGAAATTTTTGTATTCGCTGGAAACATTTGTTGTACTTAATTGTTATTACTTAGTCGGGATTTTATTCAGACGGTAAAACAAAATTATATTATTTTGGAAATGGAAATGTACAACAATAAATGACAATAACTGTATTTTTTTAGTAATTAAATACAACATATTTTAAATTATAACATACATGTAGTATTTACTTCTACATGTAAATAAGTTCTAAAGGTTGCTAGTAAAATAAGACGTTCTGTCTTGTTTCAGAAATGAAAATGCAAAAATATATGAATTATTACATGAGCGGAATTTCAAAACACCAGGATACAGTAACTAAAAAGCTCAAATATATTCAAAAGGCGCTGAATTAAATTAATGAAAACACGGTCGTTGCACGAATATTAAGACCGAAGATTTTCCCGGATTTTTTTTTTTTGAAATTCAGTTCTGAAACATTTGTAAAAAAAAGCTGACCATTCACGTGTGGGTATGTTGACAACTGGAAAGAGAACGGAAATTATCTTACGTTCACCAAACAACGCTTGAAAACAATAATTACATTTATTTTTTGTTTTTAATATTCCGGTTGGTTTACTTTTGCGCGTGTGTCTATTTTCGTACATAAAGTATGGGGGACTGTGTATAGTGAATTCCCTCGACTTCAAAATGCCGGTGCCCTTGGTACTGTTTACCTATCGCTTGGTACACTCCTTTTTCTCAAGGACAAATATCTACCGTTATGTCGGTGTAATCCTTCTAGGTGACGGTTCACGTATACTTTATTAACTATTTGTACAGAATGTTCACTAAACGTTTTTAGTTAGTTCGAAAGGCGTTGTGAGTAGGGTAATGCTTTTACAACCTTAGTGAAAACGTAGTATTTAGCATGTGCATTTGTACAAGTAAGCCTATATACAGCCTGTACAATGTGCATACTATTTGCGTGCGTGAGTTTTCAGTTATTTAATTTGAAATATTAAACCGAAGTTTAAATTTTAACATAATATTACAAGAACTAGGGGTGGACGACACCTTTGCTGCACTAAACCTTACTTGTGTAGCATTAAATACTGTTGTCACTCAATAATATGAAGTAGGCCGAGCAAAGACTGCATTATTGTGATATTTACGTATTTCGGGAAATTACAAGAATGTATATAAATAAGAATTTGCTAAACATCTTTTATTTATTCTTTACTTTAAGCTATAGTAAAAGTTAAACACATTTTAAATTCTTTATTTCTTTGGAATTTAAGCTATATTTTATTAAGCAGTTTATTCAGACTTATTGAGGTGACGTCGTATCGATCTATAAGCCACTTACCAATAATGTCTAAATTCATGGAAAAATTGTTGACGAAGAGATTAATAAACACCATCACAGACAAGGATCTTATACCTGATCATCAGTTTGGGTTTCGAAGACAGCATTCTACGATCGAACAAGTACGAGTACATGGAATATTAGACTGAATAGTGAAAACATTTGAGGAAAAAACTATTGTTCATCGGTGTTCTTGATGTCAGCCAAGCATTCGATAAAGTTTGGCATCAAGGGTTACTCTATAAACTCAAAATAAGCTTGTCTGAATCCATGTTTACCATGTTAAAGTCGTATTTAGAAGAAAGACACTTTCGAGTACGCCACGCAGATGTAACTACCAGTTTGTTCCCAATCCGAGCAGGAGTTCCCCAGGGAAGTGTTTTAGGTCCCATTCTGTATCTGATCTATAGAGAGATCTGCCAACTAGCAATGAATGTGATTACTGCTACGTACGCTGATGATACTGCAATCTTTGCTGTAAACAAAAGTCCGGTGGAAGCAACCATTTTACTACAGAATTCGCTACATGCGATTGAAAAATGGGCAAAGAAGTGGAGAATAAAATTAAATAAAACGAAATCTGCACATATCACCTTCACAAAATTCCACGGTACAAAATCAATTGTGAAATTAAATAACAAGGCTATCCCGATAGCTGACTCCGTAAAACACTTGGTCATACACTTAGATAAAAACTGATTTAGCGCAATCACATTTAGATGAAGAGAAAACAACTAGACACCAAGTTTCTCAAGCATTATTGGCTCCTGGGCAGAAAATCATTACTGTCAATGCCAAACAAGCTGTTGGTGTACAACACTGTCTTCAAGTCTGTGTAGACATACGGCTTATAGCTTTGGGGAACTGCAGCTCAATGCAATATCGCCATAATGAAAAGGTTTCAGACCAAGGTGTTGCGTGCCATAACCAACGCACCGTGGTTCATCAGCAACAAAGACATCTATAGAGACTTGCACCTGCCCTCAGTTAGTGAAACCATTGCGATGTTCAGCGAAAGATATGTGAAACGGCTTGAAGAGCACACGAATCCTTTAGCAATACATCTACTATACAACAGTCTACAGACAAGACGTCTAAAGTTAACATTACCTTTGGACTTGCCTAGACTCTAACACTATAAATATATTATACATAATCTGTTACTTTTAAATACTCATATAGAGAACTAGTCAGTGATATTCTGTAAAGAATTATGCTTATTGTTATGTATTAACAGATTGCATAAATAAACGTAAAAAAAAATTTGAGACTGCTTTGAAAACATGTATATTTAAAAAACACACACACACACACACACACACACACACACACACACACACACACACACACACACACACACACACACACACACACACACACACACACACACACACACACACACACACACACACACACACACACACACACACACACACACACACACACACACACACACACACACACACACACACACACACACACACACACACACACCACATAAATAATTAATGTTTATAGTCCACTTTAAGGGAAAATAATGATTACAATGACGATACAAGAAATCTAACAATATAAGTTTTTACTATCACAATGTTCCGGACCGTTAGGCCGTGGTCTAGGTTGCTCATGTTTGTCACCAGACATTTCGTCCATACCGATGGCGGACATCTTCAGTGGCGCAGAAACACAGATCACAACACCCTCGAACGACTTTGTTCGCGGCTGCTGCTGTGATCTGTGTTTCTGCGCCACTGAAGATGTCCGTCGTCGGTATAGGCGAAACGTCTGGTGACGAACAAGAACTAACTAGACCGCAGCCTAACGGTCCGGAAAGTTGTGACAATGTAACGACCGTGAAAGCTTACGTTCATTTAACACTATATGTTTTTACTTTAAACACTAGTTTAAGGTGCTTAATACAAGATTGGTTTTAGGAGGACGAACACAACTTCGTTTGACTCGTTTAAGCGGTTGTGCGGGTGAGAATGGGAAGAATGAGTAGAACATGCAGAGTTGTTTATATTTAAATTTTCTTTTTTTAAATTGAAATGCCGTCCGAATTCTCTGTTGTAATTTCAATTTTAGGTTTTATAGTTGATTACTTCTTACTTTACTTTTCATAATTTTAATTCTTGAAGTCTTTGTTTATTTATTTATTTCTTTTATTATACCGGCTGCTGAATTTAAATTCGGTTGCTCACAAATTGACAGCAAATAACAACATTATAACTAGCAGAACGTAAATGACTTTAAAACAAGTGAGCCGTTTTAAATGTCTCGGCTGTGCAGTAAGCTATGAATCTGAATATGATATAAAAGAGAAGATAAATCATTTATTCGTATCAAATGTAGGAATATTTGATGTACGATTAATAGAAATCTTAGAAATAAAACAAGACACAGCACGAGGATTAAATTTCATAAGACAACTGCAATACCCACATTCAGCTGCCTTGGTTTGACAAGGTTCTAACTGACAAATTCGGCTAAATTGAGTTAACGTCAGCATTGAACTCCCCGTAACCTAGTCTATTCTGGAAAGTGAGTTTGAATGCGATCTGTTAGCAAATAGAAGAACTACGAGTGTGCCATAGTTCTAACTGCAGAATGATTCTGAAGGTCATTACTTTGACAAGGTTCTAACTGTACATCATCAGCTGTTTCATTGTTTCAAGCTAACCAGCTGTGTTGTCAGTAGTGTTTTGAATGTAGAGTTACCCTAGCAAACTTACGTATTTCGTAGTTTTCATTATTGTTATTAATAAGTACTTTAACAGCTCTATTATAATGAGTTCAACTTGTAGTTCACTATCAGATTTATTTAGCGAAGACTCAAATGATGACTTTATTCCTCCCACCTAGTCTGAGGATAGCAGCTATGAAGTAGATTTATGCAATGAAAAGTGAGTATAAATGTTATAATTAATACTAGGCCTAAGATTTAGCTTAGCTCCTGCGGATTCATAGTTACTACTCTTAGTTTAATTCGTACTTTCCAAACTTGTTTTTCGCTAGGTTATATTTAGGTTAGTTAGCTGTTCGTTATCTCATTGGGCAATTATAAAATATCCTACTTACTGGGTATGTTTAATCACTGAAATAACATAACCAAACTATTGTTCATTGTAAAAAATTGTGCTTTATTAAATTCAATGATGGTGTCAAAGTTGCGATTGTGCACGTTTCATATTTCATATAGGCCTATTGACTAACTGGTGTGTATGAGTTACTTAGCAGTTATAAGTTATGAATTTAGGTGTGTAGGCCTAGCAATTTCTCTAGCCATCCATTATTACTCGTTTCTCCGTTTCTTAAGAAAAAGTACCTCCACACCGTCATTATGAGGTGTCCATATTTATATCGTGGTTTCTTAAACGTTGTTTTTCTTGTAGGGTTAACAATGAGGCTACACCAAAAAAGGTAAGGAAGATCGTGGCCAACCCACTCAAATGGAAGTGCAATGTATTGAAAATAGCACTCCAAAGCGGTAAGGCCTATATAAGCAAAAGAGGTAAGGAGGTACCACAAAAAACTTAAAAAATTGTGACGCTAATTGTAAATACAAATGCGGAGACAAGATTTCAAATCAAGAACGATCTGAAATTCACATTTCTTATTATTCATTACCTACATCAACTGAAAAAAGACACTGTTTTATAAATACTACAAGTCGAATGTTGACAGCTAGGCCCAAAAGAAAACGTGATGAAACTGATGAAAGAGAAGATGAAGTAAGTGACAATGATGGATATCCAGAAAATGAACAAAACAACCAAAACGGGAACACATCGAGAAGAAAGTTAACTTTCAAATATTACTTATACATTAAGGGAGAAAAATTGCAAATTTGCAAGTCTTTTTATTTAGGTACCCTTGCCATCTCTCAAAAGCCTGTTTATACAGCACATTCAACAAAGAATGTGGAGACTAATACACCTGCCCCTGACAAAAGAGGTACTAATAAGAACAGCAGAAGGTTGCCTGAATGTGATCCAGATGTGGCTAGAGAACATATAAAATCCTTTCCAGTTGTGGAATCGCACTACTGCAGATCTTCCACTACGAGACAATACTTAAGGATCTCATCTGAGTATTGGCAAAATGTATGACCTTTACATCGATAAGTGTAACGCTGAAAAGTTGAAGCCAGTGAAGAAGTCTAAGTATTATAGGATTTTTGTCACTGAATTCAATTTAGGTTTCCACTCGCCAAAAAGTGATAGGTGCGACCTTTGTGAGAAGCACAAAGTTGCACAAAAGACAGAAACATTAACTGAGAACATAAAAACAGATTTTGAAAGGCATCAAACACTCAAAACTCAAATGAGAGAAACAAGGAAAGAAGAAAAAGAAAGTAAAAACCTACCAGTTTTACTGTTTGACTTAGAAAACGTAATTTTAACTCCACACACAAACATCACCTCCTTATTCTATTACAGGAAACTAAACATTTACAATTTGACTGCCTATTATACTCCAGCTAAACAAGTTTATTGCGCTATATGGAGTAAAAACATGGCTGGGCGCGCAGGAAACGATATTGCAAGTGCGTTTGCCAAAATTTTGAATGTTGTTAGTGAAGAAAATGATTTTACTCATTTAATACCTTGGTTTGATTCCTGCATGCCTCAAAACCGCAATTCCATTATTTCAAATGCTGTGCTGCATTTTCTACAAGATGTGTCATCTATCACCATGAAGTACTCACTATCTGGACACTCATGTGTCCAAGAAATTGATTGTGTGCATAGTTTGATTGAAAAGGCTATGAACAAGACAGACTTCTTTTCACCCATCGGTCTGATAAGAATATTGAAACAAATCAGCCCAAGAAATCCATACCGAGTCATACAGATGCGTCCAGGTGATTTTACAGATTTTCAAACAAGTTCAAAGCTGTTGAACTACAAGGAAATAACCATTGAAACAAGTAGCATACTTAGCTTTCAGCAGACCTTTGCATGTTGTAATGTATAAGACATCCCACAACAAATACGAGCCTGAGAATTGTGCAAACATCAAATTTAATGAAACTCCTACAAGAGAGAAAAAAAAGAAAGACAACCATCAACAAGCCCAAATCTCCACAACTTTGGGTGTTTTAAACATCAAACCAAAAGTGCAAAAATGCGCCAAAGAAATTTCTGATCTTAAAAAGAAAGACATCAAGGCAGCCTTCCCGTACATGTCTATTCAAGACAGGGAATATTATTCCGCTATTTTACATTCACACTGAGGAAAATTTGCCATAACCTCCTCAATCGATTTTAGTTATGTTATTGTAAATTTTGAATGATATGAAGGCAGTGTTTATTTCCCTTCTGTAGTCAGTTAGTACCTTTTTTCATTGTTAAAAAAGACAAAATAACATTTTTTACTTTGACAAAGTTCTATGTGCAGTTACAACCTTGTCTGTCTCCCAAACACCACAACTGAGTAGTACATGGTTCTAACTGCATTTGACAGGTGCCTGCGCAGGGTATTCTAAAACTTATTTTAAGAAAATTAACCACCAAAATAATGTTTAGTTAGCTAATAGTACACATACAAATTAGTATTTGAAATTAAACATAAATAAAAAAGTTCTGACTATTCAAATCTTTAAAACCATTTTCCTCAAAACTAATGTTGGTGCAGTTATTAAACAATTATGCGAGTGAGGCGTGGGTGATGACAAAAAAGGAATGCGGCAAGATTCAGAGTGCTGAAATGGAGTTTCTTCGAAATATTTTAAATTATACATTGCAAGATAGAATAAGGAATGAGGATGTCAGAGCAGAACTCGAAGTAAAGGACATAAATGAAATTATTTTAATTTAGAGGAGACAATGGTGGCAGAGAAAAGGATGACAGATGATCAATTGCCGAAAGCGGCACTGAATTATAAAGCCATTGGTAGAAGAGACGCGGGTCGTCCAAGGATGAGATGGGTGCCGGAACATCCATGACTCACTTCCATAAAGAAGTACAGAATTGCCTTTTAAAACTTGAACTGAGTATCTTTTCGCGTCTTGTTTTTTAGAGTTCTTCTTATGATGCCGCACATCATTTGAAACTTATATAGTTTATTGTCTATGTCTCTACTGTTCATACATCATGTCTCTATGTAATACGATACAACATAACCTAGGTAGCTAAAGTGAGAGATTTGTTCAATTAGTTGGTTTATAATCATTATTTTGGCTTTTACAGGACTGCTTCCCAGGAAAGCCATCAACTTCGTTTTGCTTGTGGAAATTCTCAAGTTATACTGAATCGAACACCGTTGTAAGTTATGTAGCGCTCTTTGCAAACCATTTTCGGTGGTATCTATAAGCAGAAGGTCGCCAACAAACAGCAACGTATTAACAAAATCGCTTTGTCCTTGAGAAAGACCAGTTGTTGGGTAAATGATCTGCCACCTACGAGTGACATCTAATACATTTAATACTGCTCAACGGTTTTGTTTGAAGTAGGTAAATTTATACATATTATTACGTACTTTATTCCTTCCCTTATTTTCTTTTGTTTCCCTTGTTTTCTTTTCTTTTGTCAAGAAATGTTTTAGTAATTTTAATAAAAGAATTGTAAGGAATCAAAAATTATTCTGAGAGAAACTGTTTACAGAAATTATTTCTTCATCGTCTAAAATTTCTAAATATGAAGAAAAGAAAGATAAGAATAGTTCAAATTGTGCAGAAAATGAGGTCAAAACTCGTACTAATAAGTCAGAGGTAATATCGTCTGGCTGTAAGAAGCAATATATTAGACTTAAGCTAGAACGTTAGTAATAAGAAGCAGAAATAAGAGAAAATAGATGAGTTAACAGTAAGAATAATAAAGGTTTTATTTATAACGTTTTATCTATCGCGTGGCTGAGGACATTTTTTCGCGTTGAAGGAATTAAGATGCCACAAGACCTGGGTTAACTCCACATCATCAAATTTGCTTCTCAGTTTCAAACGCAATATCCGAGTTTGGTTATTGATGCCAGACTGTACAAAATTTTATTATATTTCGATTTAAGATTGTACGCCGTATCTTGTGTAAAATGTGTTAACTTTATGTTTTTCCAATGGCTGATTAAAAAATACCTTTTTAGAATTCCTACAATAGTTTTGAAAAAGGGACTGAATATAAAAATCAATTTGAGAAAAAATAAAGAGAAACTAAGAAAATATGAAGGGAGGAGGGAGGAGAGGGAGTGAGACAGACAGAGTTTAATACTTTGTTAAGTCGCTGCAAATGTGTGACAATCACAGCGAAAGAATCGCTGAGGAATCACGAAGTTATTAGAATAAAAAATTATTCAGTTTCAAATTATTTTACATTTGAGAGAAACCGTGTACCCATATTCACGAACGTCAGACAACATATTATAGTGTCCACACGTGTCAAGGTTCTTATGACAATTCGCAGCTTGGCCAAATTGGGACATAAACGTGAGTTTAAAGTTAAACTGAGTGGGAAAATCAAACAAATCGGAAACGTATGACAAACAAAGATCGGAAACAAAACAAACGAAGAAATAGTTTTACAGACAACGTAAATATGCTCTGATTTCGCGCACAAAATATGCTGACGATGATAATGTCGCAGCTACAATGACAAACGATTAGAAAATACAAGAAATAAAACTTTGTGGGGGGGGGAGGAACAATCGAGAAGCGCTGTGCGCAATAGAAGGACGTTAATTACGTTAACTGCGAAAACAATGACTTTGTTCGAGCCCGCGTTTAGTCTGACCTCAATAACAAGTAGACGTTAACCGCTAGAAACCGCCAGGCCAAGAGTCACTTGAGTGACTAAGCCAGGTGACTCACTTGTCAGGTGTCAGGTACAGTGGTCGCTGCGTAATTATGACGTTCTGTAATTAACAAAACTGTGTGAACTGGCGTTGTAATGTCCCAGAATCACCTTCGGAACCAGAAAATAAGGTACCACTTCCTCTTTGGTACGGATCAGGTCTGTTGACTTGTTACGGAAGTTAACAGCTGTTTTTCAGGGACGTACCGTCCAGAGCGTTCACCGGGCTTTTCAGAGTACTCGCAAAATGGAAATTTACAGACGCGCTAAGCACTTTTATGAGTAAGTTTTTTTTATTACGGTATATAAAACGATATGAATACTGGTATTATCATGATATTACAGATCAGTATTATGTGACTATAACAAGAATTCTACTCGCAAAGGTAGGCTCTGGGTATGGTCTTTAGCGAAAAGGGAAAGTTGTAGTCAATGGAAAAAGTATACTTAACAACTAACTGAATTTCAGTTTTTTTTTTTTTGACATGTTAAAACTGTTCTGTAAGATCAATCATCAACTTATCTCTAATACCTCTTAATACTAAATACATATCAGCCAAATTAAGTCCAATGCCATCCTTTAGTTAGTTCTGGTGTTCTTAACTAAACACTCTCACCTGCGCACAATGCTCTGCTTTTATAACACAACACACTACACAAGTTCAAATGGCTTTGTTCTCTTCAGTCTTCGGAACACGTGTTGATTGTCCAGCAGCTTATAAATGTATAATTTATAAATCTATTATGCTACGCGTTGGAAGCGCCATTTATAAGTGTAATAAATGGGTTAATTATTAATATGTAAATTTAATAATTTCTCAAATGTATCTAGCCCTTAAGTTGGACGCCATTTATAAATGTGAATTTATGTAAATGTGTAGTAAATGTAAAATCACACTTGTGGTAATTAATATTGTTATTGTGTTTGCTCTTAAGTACAAAATTTATCGATCTCTTACATGTATGTGTATAACTGAATCTTATTTATGACTCTGACTATCTATGCTCATCAACACATACGTGATATTATTTAATAGATGGTAGTCATTGATTCATTTGTTTAATTGAACACAAGAAACTCTTAAAATCTATTTGTATTCCTTCAAACTATAGGTTAATATTTGGGTTGCATTGGTAATAATGAACGCATATTATGATCAACTAAAATACTAGTTTAATTATCATTCATGACATATTATAATAGTACATAGGTTACGTCGCTGTACCTGAAATACATACATATTTAATAATAAACAAATACATGTCTCAATATATGCTGAAAACAAAGAAACATACATACATATATACATCAAATAATATTACAGTTCAATATTCTACTCATTTAATGCGTTCATTAAATCCCAAATAAGCTTTTGTTTATACGTTCATTAACTACTTTATTCAGATTTATTCATTACTTTTCTTAATAATTTTCTCAGGTGTGAATTCTTTGAAAGAAACCAGGTCAGTAGAAGTTATTAATTAGAAATAATTAATAGTAATGGTTACTTGGTTATTGAATATCCATTAGTTGTTGACGAAGTCTCGTTCTGGTGATGGAGATGGCTCGTAGACACATTCCGTCGGATGCTGCTTTATCACAACCACTTAACACTTTATTCTTCCGATCACTCGCGTAGGCGTTTGTATATGTGTGAGTAATTTAAGTTCAGTGTTCAATCAATGTTTCATCTTACTGTGTATGCTGTGAGTTCGTTTTAAAGTCAATATGCCTGTCTAGTTCCATTTGTCGCTGCTTCATTAAACGTTCATATAATTTATTAGTTTGTTTAATGTTTCGTGTTCATTATGTTGTTGATAATGTGTCGTACACAATATTAAGTTCAAATAATTTGTATATCGTTAAGTGATGCTGTCTGTTAGTGTAACGGTCTGATTGCTCACTTGGTGTAATTTTCACTAAGTCCGTTACTGCGCACACCGGTAAAGTATCACTACCGCGATATGAATGTATTATTAAGTCTTTTAAGTTACTTGTTACCGATCTAACTTCCGAACTCGAGTTAGCATTCCGCCGTTTAATGTACTCTTCTGAACTTTGAATAATTACTAACTCCGAATGATTTGAGTAAACAATTGAAAGTTTATGATATACCGTCTCTCGCACTTGAAGTTAAACTACTTGATATTTTGGATGTAAACTGTCTGAAAATTCTGACTGTAAAACTTTAGTATAACTGTTTCAAAAATTGAGTGTAGACTGTTCAAAAATTTAGTATCACTGACTGTCTAAAAATTGAGTATCACTGACTGTCTCTGTCTTTGGCAGATAGTTTTTATTAATTCGTCCCTACTCAAAATTTTGTCTCTGGCGCGCTTCACGCCTACTTCATTTCGAGATTGGTCAGTTTTTGATTTTCTTGGAAAATACTGTCCCACCATGTCAAGATTCTACGTCATAGTTCTTCCGATAGGTTCTTCGTTTCAGTTGCCATGGAAACACCCCTCACCATCAAATTTCTCGCTGGCTGAAGGCCTCTGATAGGTCCTTAGGTCTCCCTGATTTCTGCCCTGACGATCGTTGACCCGCTTCGAAGAAACTACGGCTATTAAACACTTGTCTATCAGCCTATTGTCTGAGTAAACTCTGGGTTTCTATAGATTCCCATTATCTGTACTTACAGTCTCCCTGGCGTATTGTTCTATGCTCTAACCCCTTTTTTCTGGCTATTACTAATTTCGAACATCTGCTGGTCGTTGAAGTCACCCCAACTTTCCCTTCGTAAATTCTTGTCTGTCAATTAGACGATACCTCCAGCTGCGTAACATGACTGTAGTCTTTGTCAGCCTATCTTCCAGTATTGTTTCTTAAGGTGCAGCGCATCCGTTTCATTGTAGTATGGAGTCTCACTCGTTTTTGTCGCTTATCGTCTACTGACGTAACATGGTCAACATCTGCTACAATTCTCGGTACGGGTGTGAATGTCCTTACTTACTTTGTTACAGCTGCGGAGAGCAATAATTCTGGACGAAACTTTCCCTGTCATCATACGCCACCAAATTCTATAGTTGGATTGAACTTAATGTGTTTCTATTGTCAAGTCAGCAACGCTTCACTGACACCTTCTCATTACTCCTTATTTATTGCTCCACCATAAGTCGTTGACATTGCCTCGTGTGAACGTACTCTGCCGAGGTGAAAATTTAAAAATTTTAAAATTTTCTGCTCGTTACAAGCTGAAGAACTTCTGCATTTTCGTGGAGGTGAAGCCTTTCTTCATGCTTCTTCGCAAACCTTTTAATCTCTTCTTTAATTGTTGGAATACCTAGATCTCTGTGGATATCGGCGTTTCTAACATACCGTGGTGTATTCACCAAGGTCCGGAAAACTTTGTTTTGGAATGTTTGTATTATCCTGATGTTACTATCTTTCGCGCATCCCCCAGAGTTGAATTCCATACAGTCAGGTGGGTTTAATTATCTGATTATAGATCAGAGTTTTTTTTGTATAAAGGCAGGTTGGAATGTTTTCCCATGAGCCATTTATATTGTCGGAATTGTATGTTGACTTCCTCTTTTTTCTTTTTTACGTGCTCTTTCCATCTCAGTTTGGTACCAATGTCATACCCAAGTATTTGGCTTTGTTTTCATAAGGAGCTACCGTTCCATTTATGACCAATGATGGAAGATTATTCAATCTTTTATTGGTGATATTAATGTGTGCCGACTTGGCTTCGTTAAGTTAAATTTTCCATTTTTTGGTCCATTCATATATGGTATTGCTAGCTTTCTGCAATAATCGGGTTGAAATAATCTCATCTTGCCCTGGTGTAAGCAAAGCTGTATCATCAGAAAAAGTAGCCAATTTTGCTTGTTCTAAGTTTGGTATGTCACTGGTAAATAATACATACAAGACAGGCCCAAGAACACTGTTCTGTGGTACTACCGCCTACACGTCTTTTAGGTCTGAATATGCTTCTTCTTGTTTAACTCTAAACAATCTATTAGATATGTACGAGGTAAGGATTTCTACATATTGTCAAGGTAACATTTTATTTAATTTGTAAATTAATCCTTCATGCCACACGTTGAATTTCAGTTGAACAAATATTTAAATTTAACTACTTACTAGTACTCGTTCTTCAGGTATATCAAGAAGATCGATTGTTGCAGAGGGAGAAACCAGTACTGGCAAGTATAAAACGTAATAAGAGTCTCACCATTTAATAGTAGAGTAAGACTGTATATCAATAAAAGGTCAGTGTAAAATGTTTTAAAAACATTAATCTAGCAAAACCTGCGTAGTTATTTTGTAATTATGCATCCACTGGTACAGTTACTTACGATTACTACTAGAAGTGTATGATTAGATGATAAAATTGATTTTAATAACCACGAAATTTGTGGATATTCCATTGATAATGTAAAATTCCTTTTACTAAGAAGACCAGTACGCTGGCTCTTAGACTCATAAAATATTCATAATTTGATTTTTATCGATGCTGAAACAGACTGTTAGGGATATTCTGTGCTAAAATAAATATTATTCCAATTGTAAGAAAACATAATATCGGATGTGTCAAGTTTTAAGTTAGTTAGTATTACGTTAATAGCGGAAACATTAAAATGCCTTGTAACAGTAATACTGAATACATACATTCCGAAGTAAGTCAATAGGTCAAGCCTATCTATTGGGTAGGCAAGAAATGGGTAGACGAAAACGTTGCAAACCATAGACGTGACAAGTTGTCATTGAAGGCGATCGTAAAATGCTTTGTATAAAATCACAAAACATTAAACATACAACTTTATACATAAATTAAAATCGCAAAAGAAGCTGCAAATTTATAATCTGTTCAGTCATAACAATGCAAAATACTACTATAAACAAAAAACAAGCTGTTTGATTTTCTTAAGGAAATACAGAAAATTTTTATAGTGACCTTTGAAATGTTGGTATATCGTAAATAATGATTAATACGTGTACGCCATACCATATTAATAGAATATAATTAACATACCAATCGTTGTGTAGAATCTTAATTGCTTAATCCCATTTCAACCGGTTTCACCTTCTCTCGAGTCATTCATACTAATTGTGAATTATGCCCAATTCATATTAGCATACTAGCATATTATACCCTGCGCTTCTCTTCACCGAATACTTGTCTCCACGAATTTTCTTTTGTACACTTATTTCCTCAGTCTGTTTACGCTTTCCTTGCCTGACGAATCCCTCCACTCATTAATAATGTTACTGGCGAGCACTATCCATGTGGTCTGTTATGACGACATTTAAATTATATTACGCGGAAAAAATTATTTACACGGTACTACGTACCTTGCACTCTATTAATTTGTACTTGTTTATTAAATCTAGACCTTGTTTTTGTATACCGTAGATGTTTACATTTACTATTTGTTTGGTTATACCCCTCTGATGTGTAAAGATACGTTAGTGATGATGGGTATAGGTAGTCAGTTTTCATCTTCCCACCTACAAAAGCATTATCCGTCTGCGTATTTTTCAATCATATGTCAAGGTCATCTATTTATATCCAGCATAAATTTTAGGTCCGTGCCTGGCTCATGTCGGATCTTCCTCTTCCTTTTTTGTGTATCCAAGGTCTCCGGCGTATCTACCAAGGTGAGATGTGTCCACTCTAGCTGTCAAGTTCTTGTCTGATACTGTGACCCGCGGTATTTCTTACAAACTAGCAGGTCATTCTCTGACGTCTTTTACCTGTGTTTTGTTCCTAATTCCGCTTCCTTTTCCATCACTCAATATGACTCGGAGATTTTATCTATCTTAGCTTTTCTGAACTTCGGAATTTGTGAATCATAGGTAATTTCATGCCTTGCGCAGGTCTTGAAATATCCTGGACAGTTTCTTATCGTTTAGTATGTTGACAAATTTACTAAAAGCGGTAAACACCAGTGGCAATCTTGTCTTTTCTCTTCACTGTTTTGTTCCCTATATTACATCTTACTACATGGCCTAAGTATACACTTGGATATTGTGTTGTGTACGTATAATTGATCATACTCTTCTTCGTCTTCTTCTTATCTGGGTTACAGCCTTTGGTTGGTTTTAGCCTCCCAAATATACTTCTCCGTGCTTCCCTGTAGTCCGCCCTTCCTCTCTACCCTCTGATTCCCACGCTAGCAAGATCTTCTGTGTCGTCACCCAACCATCTCATCCTGGTCTGCCTCTACGTCTAGTAGTGTATAATATTCTCTTCGGCATTCTTTTAGGCATTCGTTCCTCTTACACTCTTTCCACATATCCCAGCCAACGCAACCTCTGTGATTTGATGAATTTCAGTATGTCTTTCCCATGCATGTGAGCCTGTAGTTCATTGTTATCGTTTACTCTCCAACCGCCTTCTTATCTTGTTGGGCCATAAATTTTAATCAATATTTTGTGCTAAAATGTTGTTTAAAGTTGTTCTGTCGTTCTCTGTCAAAGTACACACCTCAGATCCATATGTAACAACTGGTCGCACAAGGGAATAATATACACTATTTTGAATGTTCATCACTACTTTGTTCACAGCACTTTATAATTATTAATATTTATGGTACTTTCTCTTGTGAACTTACTTGTTTATTCTCTCATACGACGTTTCAAATCTCACTGAAGAAGGAGAACAACACTCCGAAACGTCGTATGAGAGAACAAACAAGTAAGTTTACAAGAGAAAGTACCATCAATATTAATAATTATAGAATAATATAATAATATACTCCAAGATTTATACCTCTTGTTACAAGATTTTTTTAAAGATGTTAATATTTGCAAAGTATGCTCTATTTCCTGCTTGTATCCTTTCTCTTTTACTCATCCCAGTGTTATTATCATTTTATACCAAGGCACCTACATAACTAAAGCAGGATATTGTTGATCTTATTAAATGCATTTTTCCTAGAATCTATGCCAATTTGTTCAGCCATCTAATTCAACTGTTTTTGGTCATGCGTGTGCCTTGAGTTTGGTTTATATCACTAGGCACAGATACACTTATAGTAATTTAGGACTATAAATATTAAATTTTGTTTAGGTTTCAATGACGAGATCTGTTTATTACGAACATCCCTGTGCCCCCTTGAACTGCAAATATCTATGGCCATATATCATGCTCTGACAAGTTGCCGAACTGCACATATATTTTCGCTTGGACTGCACATGTTATTTTAGTAAATAATGTTAAGAAATTATATACGCTGACTACAATTATACCGCGTGGACAGCTGCAGTTACGTTTTCTTGCTCAGTATTTTCTCACGAACCACTATTATTATTATCGATTCTGACGATTGTTATTATTGAGTTTAACAGCTCAAAAAATGATTGTCGATCGCTATGTATATTTTTGTTTGAATTTGTTTATTTTTAATGATAACACTACACACACAACATACGTGTATTGTAATAACTTCTATGAGTTATTTTGATGTCGTTAACTGTCATGAAGGGCGCTTAATACCGTTGACTTTGTAACGAGCTTTTCGCCGCGTTACAAATCCAGGGAACCCTTCGTAATTAAACTCCGTTAATTAGAAGGGCTGCCTACGTTGTAACAGAATTGATCACAAATAATTAAAATAACATATTACTTACTAGCTGTGTAATTGTTTACTTTGTGTAAGGAAACAATGGCAAGGTATACAATTGATTTACGCACTACTCATATGTGTGTAACAAGAAGACTTCTCTTTATTCAACATTTAAGGAAAACATATACTGACTGATGCCATGACATTACTAACTCAATTATTAAATTATCGAAAGGTTTCTTTAAACTTTGGCATCAAACTAGATTCTATATAGTTATACCTCGGATCCGGGTGAACTTTCTGTATTAAAACTTTTAATTATACTCTTTTCATGATATTAGCTTGCAAGACTTTCTTTTAATTCAACATTTAAGAATGGTATTATTGCTTGAGTTATATTACTCTACATTAACATATAAACTGTTACAACGTATGAAGTTAGAATAGTTACATGAAATATTAATTAATAAGATATAATCTTATCAACATTAGATTTAATTTATAATTCTTTACAAAGTTAATCGTTTCTGAAAAGTCTCTTTCAAGATGTGTTGTGTAACAAATATTCGTAACCCTCGATAGACAGGCTATCGAGTCACCTTTTAATTGGTATGCGGAAGACTCCTCCTGGGGTATCAGTCTTGGGAAACAGGAACAGCTACGTCGTCATCTCGGTCTGGCTTTCCTCTGTAAAGGCCTCCAAAAGTTAGCAGGTAGTACAATATGTCATGTAGTTATCTACGATGATCGTGTAGATTCTCGGATGTCCTGATCTGCATATTCTGTCACGTGCAGTAGAGTTTGTGGCTTCTGCTAGTTCACATCTCCGGGTATTACTTTGGAATAGTTTTTATACGTTGAAGTACGTAGTCATCTTGTGTTACACTTTTAGTTACGTTTCAATACTTTTTGTTTTACATAACTTTAAACTTATTGTCTATTCACATGACTACATTAATTAATACATCCAGATGCTTTAACAAACTACATCTGGTACACTTTCTGAAGATGAAACCAAATATGATACACATATTTGAAGAGCATAGCTCTTACGTCTACACTGTACGGAGTCACCATTGCAAGAGAGAGAATTTACGCTCCCTTCGCCAGGTACTGGACAAAAGTTAGTGGGACAACTTCCGCGCGAGAATATAGTTCCTAACTATATTTAAGTTAACCTTTTTATTTATTTAAACTATCCCTAAACAAATATATATATTTTAAATCAGTTGTTTTAGCGACTTTTTATGTCTTCAGATTTTATTATTATTAACATTAGTTTTTTTTTCTTATTCTTATTCACACAAGACTCTGAAAGCATGTCGAGTCTGGAATTAACAGGAAAGCGCCTGCTTACAAGCAAAGGGTTAAATACGATATTAATAACGCTTTACAATTTATCTTTTTATTTGAGTATCTTATGCTTAATTAATTACTGCTTCCTTTCATACTGAGTACATACAGGTATCTTATATTAAAACAGTGAGATTTAAATAGCTTAAGAGCTCGCAACCTTAATTTTTTAAAATTTTTTATTTTCTAGATTATTTCTTTTATTTAAATCGTCACATACTCCACCGCTTGAATTGCACGCTACGGTTAAGCTTTTTGAGTCTAACTCACTATTGGGCACTGGGATATTAAATGGGGTTAGTGTGTGTAATTTCTTTCATATACTTTCTTGTACACTTTACAACGTTCTCCACATAGTTATTTCCTATAGTTACAACACAGTACACTTTATATTCTTATGAACTACCTTTTTTTTTACATACTATTTACACTAAATATTTACACAAATAAAACACAAAACTCTTTCTTATCTCTATCGCTTAATTTTACTACCGGTTTTTTGTTTGTCTTACTCTCTTTTCAGTAGAGTAACTTTCTAAATCTCTACTATTTAGAACTCTATCTTTTCTTCTGTGAGTCCTATATAACTCATGTAGTTAATGAGTGTTAGTACCCATCTATTTAATGATTATTCATTAATGCATGCTCCGCAGAACTGGAACTCAGGTTGATCAGGCCTCGTTCCCAAACTTTACGTTTTACATTTCTTACGCGGATTCAGAAATATAATTTTCTTTACTACCTAGTATTCCTTTTTTATTTTGGGTTATACTATACCGTCACTTCTTCTTATACAACTTTAGTTGCGAAATATGCGTTCTCCGCACATATTTCTGAGTCGCAGGTTCGCACAGGGCTACTGTAACTGGAGTTAGGTACTTTTGGATTTGATAAGGGCCACACCATCTGAATGATAGTTTCGAGGTGGTCTTATCAATCGCACTACTAATGGGGTGAGTCTTGTACATTACCAAGTCACCTACTTGGTACCTGACTGAGTTGCTATGATTACCTTTCTCGTGGTATCTTCTGGATTTTTCCAAGCTTGCTCTCAAGTTAGAGCGGGCTTTGTTCCATATTCTCTTTATCTGCTTATCCGTTATTTGCGGAGGCAGCAGATCGTGTATATTCCATCTTGTGGACAAAGGGTGGTTTGGTCGATACTTGTATAGTAACTCGAACGGGGTCGACTTGTGACCTTCGTGGTAATTGAGGACTGGGAGTACGATTAGTGGCAGTGTGTGAAGTTATTTATTATTAGTGCACAGTTGGTTTTTCCTAATTTCTTTAAATGACATTATTCATTTAAATGATCGCCTTCGTGAAATTCCCTTTTTCTTACTTCTTAAGTACTAACTTACATTTTAATCTTAATCCTAATTTCCAAACCATAGATTGGAATGATCCCTACTTATCCGTAACTCACAACATCCCGGCCCGACTGACACCAGCTTACTCTAACTACGGAAGTTAGCTTTCAGCAATTATTAATGATCTTTGGCACAATTCAGCCCTATCATTTCCCTTTCAGTCGGCGCCGTTGTGACCTGTTACGTTACATATATAATCAATACTTGATTATATCTCATAAACTTATTTCTAATGTGATCTAAAGAGGATCCCATACTCCAATTTAGATCACTGGTTTGAGAGAAGCGGAATCTCACGAATATGATTCTCTTTTATCTCTTTTAACAATACTTAAACAAACTATGCGGGAGAGGAGACACTTTACAATACATACTAATACTCACTAGGGGTGGTTTTCATTGTTCAGGCTAGCACCGATTTATCACAATAGGGAGGGTGCGTGGCTGTTTACTACAATTCCGAACACGCTTTAATTTCTCTTACTTGCCACCACTGCGAAGTGTTTACAATACGCAACTTTACCTTTTATTATTATGCTTTTCCTTTAATTACTTCTACACTTCACACAATTTTAGTATAACTTAGGATTTATTTAGCTCTAGTATTTAAATCAATTATTATTATTCACTTTATTATTTATTAAACTACTTTGGGGATTTAAGAAACGCTCCTAGAACTATCGTCTATTTAATCACCATATTTATTTAGCACACTTTATATTCACAGGTTGGTTCCGTTCCAATGGCTTACTTTTGCACTCTCTACTTATGTGTCCATATTTGCCACAATTATAACAGGTGGGTTTTCTGCGAGGTGGGTACTTGGTTTCCGCTTTATCTGGGTTTACAATTAACTTACCAGCTTTGCGCACATAGTGAGGTCTACTAGAAACTTGACTTTCATACGAGGTTGTTACATTAGGCAGTAGTGCTCGCAATTGATGTCTATTAGTTCCAGAGGTTTTCATTGCTTCTCTATTTTGATCTGAGTACCATACATTTGAAGAATGGATACTGCACTGTTCCAGATCAGCAATCGTATTGGGTCTATTCATCAATGATAGTCGAGATCTATCTTCGGGTATTACTTTGAGATTCGGCCAGATCGACAAATTTTTTTATTCCCCTGGTTAAATGCTCTATTCTCTGGGTAGTCCGCAAAATTTTTGCCGGAGATTTCTCGTCTTGGAGTGTTTGAGACAATAAGTATAGTTCACTATACTTGGCAGTACAAATTTCTTTCTCGCCTTCATAATCGAGTTGGCTTAGATTGTTTAATTCCACGGGCGCATCAAATCCACATTCGCGAATTGAGCTTCGTAATTCCGCGACTGTTACATCAGCATGGGGTAGTCCACGCAAAAGAGCTTCGTAAGACAGCTCGTCTTTTAATAACAAATCAGGGTTAAATTGGGCCATTTTGTTCTAACACATTAGCACGTACTTAAAATTAATACTATTATATTACACATATATTACATATAATAAATTCATAAGTAATCAATTTACACTAATTAGAAAAGAACAATTTCTCTTCTAAGGGAGAGACAGAAATCACACACATATCTTTCAATGTTAAATAGCCGATCAGCTGTTTACTGGAATGTAGGTCAGAGGGTGGCCTACATATTTAGTTAACAAAGGAGGGTAAGAGTGTGTGACAATGGGGTGTTTGCTTTTATTGTTTACTACACAAAGCGACTGAATAACACCAACGATTTGAAACCGGTCGTTTTAAACTTGAGAAGGGGAGCACACTTTTGTACAACACATTTATTATTATTCCGCTTAGACAACACTTTGGCTTCGTTCTTTCATAAACCTTTCTCAATTAAATAATTACTTATTTTGTTCACAAATTTTAAATCACGACTTCTACTTAATTACTTTATTATTATTTACAAAGTTATTTTTAATCAATTTTTTTTTTTTATAACACATACTAGTGTATGTAATCTATGTAGTTGGACATACACTGTGCAGAATGATTCAGGAGACAACAGGTCGTAGTTTGTCGTAAACAAACCTGTTACAGATTGTTCGGTTGACCAAAATTGTTATGCTTGGTCACAATTCATGTATGCAAGGACTTATATCGAATTATTCAGGTTGTGCCGGCAGGAACCTGCATATAGCATTTTGCATTGTATGACGCTAATGACATTTTACTTATACATACTACCATCTACGTATTAATACATATTACGTTATTTAATAGTGTATTAAATATGTTTTGAACATTACATTTATTAAAGTAACTTTCTGAGTGCATATATCAATATTAAATATTTAGTTATTAATCATACTATTTATGTTTATCCACGCATAAATAGTGAATGCAATTTGTTTGTGACACATATACACACAATTAAAACTCTTTCCTTTGTTTCCTTTATTTTTTTTTACAAGTAATGTAAGCAGAGTAACGCACTTTTGTTTACGTCACGATGCTTAACAACCCTTTACATCAATTAGCAGAGTGAATGCACTTTTGTGACACTCTGTAAACAATTACGCTTTTATTTTTTTACAATTCAGCAGAGTGGCGCACTTTTGTAACGAGCTTTTCGCCGCGTTACAAATCCAGGGAACCCTTCGTAATTAAACTCCGTTAATTAGAAGGGCTGCCTACGTTGTAACAGAATTGATCACAAATAATTAAAATAACATATTACTTACTAGCTGTGTAATTGTTTACTTTGTGTAAGGAAACAATGGCAAGGTATACAATTGATTTACGCACTACTCATATGTGTGTAACAAGAAGACTTCTCTTTATTCAACATTTAAGGAAAACATATACTGACTGATGCCATGACATTACTAACTCAATTATTAAATTATCGAAAGGTTTCTTTAAACTTTGGCATCAAACTAGATTCTATATAGTTATACCTCGGATCCGGGTGAACTTTCTGTATTAAAACTTTTAATTATACTCTTTTCATGATATTAGCTTGCAAGACTTTCTTTTAATTCAACATTTAAGAATGGTATTATTGCTTGAGTTATATTACTCTACATTAACATATAAACTGTTACAACGTATGAAGTTAGAATAGTTACATGAAATATTAATTAATAAGATATAATCTTATCAACATTAGATTTAATTTATAATTCTTTACAAAGTTAATCGTTTCTGAAAAGTCTCTTTCAAGATGTGTTGTGTAACAAATATTCGTAACCCTCGATAGACAGGCTATCGAGTCACCTTTTAATTGGTATGCGGAAGACTCCTCCTGGGGTATCAGTCTTGGGAAACAGGAACAGCTACGTCGTCATCTCGGTCTGGCTTTCCTCTGTAAAGGCCTCCAAAAGTTAGCAGGTAGTACAATATGTCATGTAGTTATCTACGATGATCGTGTAGATTCTCGGATGTCCTGATCTGCATATTCTGTCACGTGCAGTAGAGTTTGTGGCTTCTGCTAGTTCACATCTCCGGGTATTACTTTGGAATAGTTTTTATACGTTGAAGTACGTAGTCATCTTGTGTTACACTTTTAGTTACGTTTCAATACTTTTTGTTTTACATAACTTTAAACTTATTGTCTATTCACATGACTACATTAATTAATACATCCAGATGCTTTAACAAACTACATCTGGTACACTTTCTGAAGATGAAACCAAATATGATACACATATTTGAAGAGCATAGCTCTTACGTCTACACTGTACGGAGTCACCATTGCAAGAGAGAGAATTTACGCTCCCTTCGCCAGGTACTGGACAAAAGTTAGTGGGACAACTTCCGCGCGAGAATATAGTTCCTAACTATATTTAAGTTAACCTTTTTATTTATTTAAACTATCCCTAAACAAATATATATATTTTAAATCAGTTGTTTTAGCGACTTTTTATGTCTTCAGATTTTATTATTATTAACATTAGTTTTTTTTTCTTATTCTTATTCACACAAGACTCTGAAAGCATGTCGAGTCTGGAATTAACAGGAAAGCGCCTGCTTACAAGCAAAGGGTTAAATACGATATTAATAACGCTTTACAATTTATCTTTTTATTTGAGTATCTTATGCTTAATTATTTACTGCTTCCTTTCATACTGAGTACATACAGGTATCTTATATTAAAACAGTGAGATTTAAATAGCTTAAGAGCTCGCAACCTTAATTTTTTAAAATTTTTTATTTTCTAGATTATTTCTTTTATTTAAATCGTCACAACTTATCCAGTTGGAGACACTTTATTCTCACGGGTAATTTGACCATTATGTTTTGAGATATTCTGTAATGTTGGTAATCTTACGTTAGTGATTCTGGCGTTTCGCGAATGTTTGTTTCTCTCTTTTTCTACAGTTCACGCAGAAGTTTTATAACTCTCAAACTTTCAATCAAATTCATTTGCTGCTTGAGTATCACCGTAGTCTAATTTCCGTATGTCCACAAGTTCGAGGGCTGTGAGGGACGAAGGGCATACCCGTCGCCCGCTCGTATACTGCGTCCCGAGCTTCAAATAGAGCTCCTGCCGCAGGGACAGTAGATAGGCTGGATTTAGGGTGTGGCCTGCTACTGGCCGTGGGTGTTCAATTAATTATTAAATTAATTGAGGGTGAGAGTACACCGAGGCCGGGTCCAATTTTCTCCTGGCACAGATTGGTAGCGACCGAAAGCGCTAATGAGGTGGTTGCCCTGGTTTCGGGCGGTGCGGCGATAGAATTTTCGGGACAGTGTCCGTATAGTGGCGTCCAGGGAAGGGATGGTTCTATTAGATGTCAGATAGTGGGCTTTGCACGCCCAGCGCAATCCTCGGTCAAGGAGAGACTGAAGCTTTTGCGTATGGGTCTAGGCCAAGTAGCCCCATACGGGATCGCGTAGGTAACCATGAGCACCACATAGGTGGAGACGATAAGATTCCTTAGGCGGCGGGTCATGGCGTTGCTGCACAGCAGAAGACGGAGTTGATGTAGGCGATTAGCGGTCTTGCGGGCTACATGTGCGGAGTGTGTCCGACAGGTAAGACGACGGTCGAGGTGGACTCCGAGGTACTTGACCTCTGATCTCTCGAGACCATGGCAACAGAGTATAGCCTACGTATAGTATGTCGGGGAGCCTTAAGCGTCTGGAGAAGACTACGGCTGTGCTCTAGGTCGCATTGATGGCAACCCTCCATCTCTCTGCCCACTCAACGTATTCGTCCAATTGTTCCTGGAGCCAGATAACTGCCGTTTCAGCTCTACGATCGACGGGATACACCGCCGTGTCGTCAGCGAACATGGCCGACCTGGTGCCAGGGAACTTGGGCACGTCATTGACGTACACAGAGAAAAGCAGGGGGCCCAATACGCTTCCCTGAGGTACACCGTATGTCCATGTGAGTTAAATAGTACCATATATAAGAGAAATATTTTGCAGTGATAAGTTGGCCAGTATACTTTTCTATTTTCAATTTCTTTCCTTTTCTGGGATATACAGTATGTTTTTCACGTTTACTTGGTGTCACGCTTAAGTCCTAACTGTCTTCTCGTACCCTCGTAATATCCTCATTGTTAGATCGAGATTCTTTATGGTAGAGATTCAGAGCGTTTTAAAATATATGTAATATGGCTACTTCTTGTGTCGTTCGCTAATATTCTCCTTTGGTTTGGCCAGTTTTGTGAAGTACCTGGGTCGAGTAATAGTTTGTATTGTTTACATAATATGACTGTATCATTTGCAACGTTATATTATATGTGTCTGGAAGAATTTAGTATATCTAAAGTGTATAATGCTCATTTTTCATTATAATTTGAGTGTCAAACTTCTTCACATTGTTACTTGAGTTACGTTGTTAACTGTTTATTCGATGTAATGACACTTTTAAATAATGAAGTCATGACGTCTTCTAAACTAGAACTGGTGACTAGAGAGTATTTGCTCTAAAATGTTGTCACTGAATATTCTCCAGAGAAGCAGGATTTCCAAATTTTTTATGACAAGATTTATTTATTTTTTTAAAGACAGTAAGGACTGACTTTATGTTGGTGGTTTCCTGATTTTAGAATTAAAACGATTTGAACAAACAATAATTATGTGAGAAAATATTTTGTTTCTAGAGTATAACTGTATAGTATTTTTAAATACCATGGTAGCTGTGTTGGATCTTCAGATAAAACGTTACCACTTATTAGTTCGTGCTGAGATATTCAATTTCATATTTTGTGAAATTATCTGCGGCATTAAGCACTTTTTGAGATGTGTCCAACCTTACGAATGGTTTTCATTTTCACAGAGCAATTCTTTAAATATATTCTAGTTGGTCTTTTCTATATATAGGGATGGTTTTGGAGTTAAAGTTATTTTAATAGTCAGTTACTTACGATTGCTATCACAAGTGTATGATTGGATGATAAAATTGATTTCAATAACCTTGAAATCTGTGAATATTCTATGGATAATGTAAAATTCCTTTAACTAAGAAGGCCAGCACGTTGGCTCTTAGACTGATAAATAATTGATATTTCAATTTCTATAGTAGGTTTTATAATTCCCTTCTTTTCGTTGTATCCAGCTGAGTCCTTACAGTGATTAATAATGCTTACAGTGAAAAACAAATGTATTTTAAGAGACTGAAGAAACGTCTTGATCAGGTCTTTAGTGTGGTTATGTTGTGGTGGGCAGTGTACAGATACAGATTACACAGTAATTTGAGAAATAATTTTGTTTATTTGAATTTTCTGTTTACAGGTTGCTGTTTTTATAGTTTAGAAATGTTTATCTCCAAGGGATCTTTTTATTAAATTTGTAACCCTCCCATGCGTTGTCCTATCAGGATCCTCAGTGTAGCAAGAATTATAGTAAGGAATTTTCTTGTAATTCCTGTTTGTAAAATGGGTTCCTGAAAATAGAAGTATACCACTAAACTTTATTCTTAACAAGAAGCCTATCCATCTCTGGTAGGTTTTACAGTGGTGCCACTAACGAACCAATTTACAGATGACGGGTAATTAACATTTAATTTACAATTTATTTTGCCGAATGATTTGTTTAATTATTATGCTGAAATGTTTAAACGTTTTGGGGTAATTAACTTTTTATCTAGTTGATGAAAACTTTTTTACCTGATAACTGTTTGACTGTATTTTTATGACGACTAGACAAAGACGTATTTTCCTGGTAAGTAACTACGTCTGTTAGAAGTTTTTGTATTATGTGAAGCTCCAAAATTAACTCAGCCAAAAGGAAGGGCGCAGAAACATTTTCATCATATGCTGCTGATATCCAGTACACTGCACAATCAAGTTATTTTTATGCGATAATTGTCCTTTGAGCTTGGTTGTTAAGACGTAGTGTATATTGGCAACAGCTCTTATTGAGCTTCTTATTAATTAGACTGTTTGTCTCGTTTACTAGTGATAACGGTAGGATTTTTTGTCTGTAACTGATACATGCAATGTGTAATATTGTATCTTTCACATAGTTTTCCAACTTTCTGTTTGTATCAGAAGTATTCGTATTAGTATTAGTGTATTGGCCATTGTTTTTGTTTTATAATGTTCTTTGTCAGCAACAACCTCAAATACAGTTATAATGTTATTCTAGTCGTCTACAGCATGCACAGAGATTGGTGGTAGCGTGGAAAAAAATATTTTTACGTACTCAGAATTAGTATTGTCGTAATCTCGATTGTCGAGAACTAAGTACTGAGTAATGTATCATTTCATTACCTGTATTTCTGGGTTGTTGGTTCTGGCAGCAATTACTAAGAATTAGCTGTAGGCGTAACTTCAGTTTTGCGATCACTTGACGATTGCGAACCTGAGTAACGAGTTGATTTTGTAGAGTTCGTGTTTAATGTTTCTGTAGACAGATCAGTAGTTGCAACACCTTGATCCAAAAATTTTTCTGTACTGGGTTTTACTGATGAAGTTTAAATGTTTCAGTTTAAAATTTATAACCACGCTATTTTTTTTTTGATGCTGCTTAATGAGGATCTGAATGTCTTGAACTGGTTGGAATAATATTTATCGTTTGATTACCGATGCGGGAAAATAAGCTAATCATTACTACACTTATTTTCTTATCTTAAGAACCACGCACTGATATATGCATGCCGACTTTGTCACGAGTTTCACACGTTTAAATACAAAAAATACTGAGCTTGGTCAATCGTCTCTACCTCTTATCATATTATCTGGATAATATACCTCAGACGTAATATAGTCGTAATCTCGATTGTCGAGAACTGAGTGCTGACTGCCTACTAAGTATTTATGGACGGTTAAATAGTTAATTTATTTTCTTTTTTACTGGCACCAATTGTGCTACGTTTTCTTTGGAGTGTACTGTGCAAAAACTATGAATAAACAAATTTGCACTAATACAACATAAACATAGACAATCAAGCTTATTTTATTTTATTTTTGTTTGGTGGAATTATTTACTTCAGTAATTTATTGCTTGAAGAATTAAAAAGAAAATAATTTAGTGTCTTTTATTAATTCAAACAGTATAGTAAAGTTATAAAACCAATAAACTTTATTCCCTTTAAGCTAACAGGAATGATGCTAAATTAGTATAATTTGTAACATTTGTTTTCACAGTCTTATTGCTAATTAAACACGTAACAAAATGTAATTTTCTTAAGTCATCTAGGACCATTTTAATCCAAAACGTTGAGATAACAGTGATTACATCTCGAATTCTTATTATTACTTACGTATATTGGTAAGGGGTCAATACACACCAGTTTTTAAATGAATAATAAATAAACATTATCAGCGGACGTTACCAACTATACAGGAAATATATTACAACGAGAACAATTTTTAAGAATAAACCTTTAACAGAACAAAATATTAGATTACATCTTAAAAATTATGTTTAAGAACTATGAACAATCTGAGGAAAACAATTGTTCACATGCTTGTTAATTCAGAAGTAAAAGTACTCTCATTTCAATAAGCAGCTCTAAAAAATCAGAGCACCGTATATGCATGTCGTTTTGCCAAACGTATTCACGAATTAAGCTATTTTATCAACATTTTGCTGGAAGATAAAACTTAAAATTATGGAAACAGATTTGGAAAGAATAACGTTTATATGATTGAAATCAGCTAGGAGGATGGAATTCAATTTTGTCGTTCTAAAGACTGATAGAAAGATACCATCATCATCCGCTGTGTTTTGCCGATCTCTGTGTTTTCGGGTGTTCCTTTCTAGGCCAATTCATTAGTTCTTTTGTACCCTGTTCTGTTACCACTGTCTGTCACCGTTAATCTCTTCCTTCGTGTTGCCCTTTACTCTTCTACTGTGCCATCAAGAACAACCGTTAAGACTCCTTTTCCTCTTGTAACATATTTCCCTCCACTTTCTCTTTCTCTACAGCGTTCTGTTTCCTTTATTCTGTTCAAAATCATATATTATTTTATCACTGTATGAAACCATTTCTCACCGTTTTCTCTAGACCAACATCTCAAAAATCACAATCAATAACTCCGTCTCTCTTCCTCACGTTTCACATTCCTATAACAGAACGCTACACACACAGTACATCAAAAGTCTCTACCTTATTTATCGGTTCATAGTGCAGAAAAATAAACTCTTCTTCACACTGATTGTTCTTCAATATTTTGTTTTAGCCTCCTCCGCTTTGGTGCAAAATGTATATGAAACGTAAAAAAATGCTGCTATACTGTTTTCTACAACCGCCTTTGTAGATGAAAAAAAAAGGCGTCTGCCTTGTTAGGCTAATTAGACAGCTGATCGTAGAGATAACTGAAGAATGACTTGCTACCTGCCTGTTTGTACATGTAGGAAAGAAAAACAATAAAATATTAACGCGTGGACAGAAGTCGGCAACGGGAGGTGAAGGTAAAATGAACTAAATAGTAAATTGTTTTTGAGGAATGTTAATTCGTTTCCTTTGTTCTAGGAAACCGATATGGTTTCCTTGTATTAAAAAACCTCTTCACAAACACCATTTTTAGTTGTCTCTCATAACTTCTTTGCTTTTTTACTTGTACTATTTATTCTTGAGCTATACAAGCTGCATAAATACAATGATCTGGCCACCACCATCCGACTGCATAGATTGCAATGGGCAGGACACATCATTAGGATGGAAGGCAACCGAATACCTAGAAAGGTACTGTTTAGTCAAATCGACGCTAGAAGGCCTGTCGGAAGACCCAAGACACGCTGGATTGACGCAGTGGCGAGGGATACTGATAATTTATTTAAACTAAAACAAACAGCGATCATTAGCCGCGATATATTACGCTGGCCTTGTCACGGACCGCGTAGTAAGTACTGCGGAAATAGAGGAGGCAGTGTTGTAAGAGCGTGACACAGATGTGAGTTTTGATAAATGTCTGAGGAAGTTCAGCCGGGAAAGGCTATCTATGTAATGCCGTGTGTATGTTTGTATAAAAGAAGATGAATTATTTTCCTTTGTGGCAAAAGTTTTACTAAAGAAATGATTAACGTGCCAGGTCTATTCTTGATTTCGTGTCGCATATCTTCGTAACACGCATGTGCGTACACAAATTTGTGTCAGTAATAGAAAAAAAAATGAATACCATGCCCTACACCTAATTTACAAAAATTATATTCATCGTGGAGGCCGACAGTAATAAGATGCAAAGGTTATGTAAAATCGGATGCAAGTAGTGACCTCCACCGTGGTCTAGTGGCTGATGCTTTTACGTCCGTTGCGAGAGGATGCGAGCTGGAAACTGCGGGAGGATCGGTACAGCGCTAGTCAGTGGCGTTTGTGGGATCCGTGAGGCTCCAGGCGAATCTTTTAGAGATCTCGTTTAATAATTGAAATGGGAAGGGGTATTGAATTAATGTACTTCTAAAATCACGTTCACATATTTAATGTATTACCAAAACTAGTAAAAAAACGAAAAATATTAATGAATAGGCAAACTTACAAATTTCGACGAAAACACTATATAGTCTGTATTAGTATTAGTTTTTCTAATACACAGAACAAAGCCTGATTACGAAGCACAAAACTTAACTTATTTGTATTAAACTGATTTAAAATCGTTATAGAAGGAACATTCTACTCACCTAATATATTTAATTTGCGAGGCCCTTATAAGCGTAAGCCCTCAGTGACGCCTTGTTCGTCTACATGATAGTGCATCTCTGCTTTCAGCTTAGCACAGAATGGACGTTGTGGTACTTAGTCTTCTGGCAGAGAAGATCAATAAAGGAAGGGAAGTAACTGAAATCTTATCTTATCTTCTATAAATGAGCCATTTAAGCAGACAGCGTCCATTACGTTATAACACTAGTATAACACTGCAGAAGTCGAGCGATTTGTGTCGAGCTCACAAATATGAACGAAGTGCATTTATTATTACATAAATTTCGATATTACATAATTTTTCAATTATGGGAAAAATTATAAAAATCCCGATTACTCTACTAGTTCTCTATTTACAACTATAGAGCACACACTCATATAGTAAACACTAAACATTAGAAACATTCTGATTTTCGTTACAATTCCTTTCAATCTGACATCCTGCTAGAATTTCAATATTTTCAAATTTCTGAACTCTTTTCTTGGGGCTTGGGGTCAAAAATTTTTATTTCCAAAATTTAACATTACATTCAGCTGTCAGTTAAAATTCCCTTTAATTTGGTACCCCACACAGGCTTTTCGGATTTTTTCATAACTTTGACCACTCACATTTTTGTTTTCTGCCCCATATTTTTGGGTGAATCAGTCTTAGAAACAATAGGGTTCTGTAGGGTAAAAGTTGGACAGGTTTTACGCAAATCAGTTGATTCGTTTAAAAGTTATCGTGAGACAAACCCTAAATAGACAAATGCCAAACGGTTGGGTTAAAACTGAGAACTAGCTTCGCTCGTTCAACAGAAGGGTGGAAAGGAAGAAGCAGTATCGAAATTTTCTGGAAATCAAAATAGTGCAGAGTCTACTGTAGACAGCATTTATATACCAAATTAAAAGTTATGTACTCCCAACGTTTGTCACTTTTTGTGGCTGTCTCCAGATAGTGTGAGTGCGAGTGTTTTGCACTTGTGTAAAAATTTGAATTAGGCCCTGAATAGGCCTATAACAAAATTATAGTACAATCCTAAAACATACACATACGTAAAAAATTCGCTCACCCCCTCTCGCTTTATCAGTCTATTAATCCACCCATTTATCCACCTTTCTGTCTATTCATCTATCTGTCTAGCTGTCACCTAACTACTCATCTATCTATCTAACTAACCATCGGTCTACCAGTTTTTCTACCTATCTATTTCTCTCTTTGAATTTGAAAAAATAAATAAACAGGTATGTACTGACTAGAAAAGTAAAATATACAATGGAATTTGAAGGCACATAAATCACGAACAAACTGTTTATGAATGTATTGTTTAGTATTTAACCATTTATTTATTTATTTAAATGATGTCGTGTTCATACGTATTTTGATGGGACAAACTAACCACCATCTTTGGAAAATATTCTTTCTTTAAAATACCGTCGGAAAATCTGTGCTATATACCGTCTTAGGAAAACACCTACGTCTTCAATAGGTATCATTTACATATACGAATCGCAGGCGGATTAAAAGACGTACGGTCCTTGAAATGATACATAACACTATAAACTGACGTGTTTAACTCCCGTGGTGTACAGTTTTACAAACGGAATTCTTATTATAAAATCAGTATTTCCTCGGCCTTCAAACATACTTGACATCGGCTTCCTTTGGTCTGAGAAAACATGTATTGTATATGTTGTATTGGAACTTGAAAGCGTTTCCAGGTAGCGTATGTTTGTTACAACTTATTTCACTTCACAGTCAGCATGAAAACCGATCCCTCACTCTGTAACATATTTGTTGTAATATCCTTAATCTATAAAAGTAATTACATTTTCTGTGAAATTTAATGTTTCAGAATACTACTACTCCAATTTTAATACCCACATAACAAAATAAATAAGATAATAATATTATTTTATTATATCTGGAAAAAAGCAAAAAGATACATCCAAATGTATGTGAAAATCAGTTTGGGCGTGTGAAATGTAAAACTGAATTCAAAAAATTTGATACATATGTGAATATGTGCATATGATGTGAATATGATGTCATATTATGAGAATGCCATTTATTATCTCATTTTAAAAGTATAATTTAGTCACATATTTTACGTATAGTACTAAAAGTGATTTATTAAAATTATTATTAGAACACTCTAATATCATAATAATTTGTGTGTGTGTTGTGCATTTAGAATGTTTATAAATTTGTAATGCTTAGGTCTCTCATCTCGGTCGCCAGCTGTATGCAGGAGTTAAAGAGACCTGAATATTTTTTTGAAATATATTTATAAGGCTAACAGCCTTTGTCCAAATAGGCCTATAATGATACTGTGTTGTTAAAGGAACGATAGCGTGTACTCTACATGGCCAACATAGAAGTGAGGAGAACAACAAGAATGCATGGCCCGAACGTGTACCAGCAGATCATCGTAGATAATAACTAATGTTGTGAGAACCGTGGTGAGGCGAACGTGCGCGCATACGCACACACACGCATTTAGTCTCTCGTTGTACACAATGGGCACGCGTCCAGCTGGCTTCATCGTTTCGTAACCGCTCGGAGAAGGAAACTTTTTTCTACGACGAAGGACTAACGTTTTAATATGAGTTTCACTTTCGTTAAGACGACTGGAGGTCGTTGGCCGCTTTGTTGGTAGCGTCACTTTCGACAAAGCCTCATGGCCTTGACCTCCACGGGCACCTGTTGATGGCTTCGGTGTCACGCGTCAAGCCTTGCAGCACGCACGCGACGAAACTTCTAAATTTTTCGAATTACCCAAGGAGTCCCAGTGCCACAAATATGGTTAATAGAATAAAACACACACACACACACACACACACACACACACACACACACACAATCTTCGAGCTTCACTGCATTCATACATAAAATATAGTCACCGTCTACAGATAGGGGCGTATTTACGAGGAGGGGACGAACGGGGAACCGTCCCAGAGGGTCGAAAATAAATTGACAAAGCACTTTATTAATCACCTAATTACTTCCATGTTCCATAAGGAAATGGAAGTATGGTCATGGCGAAAAAAATCGTGTTCGAGATAACGGCAGATTCTGATTGTACTACCATCGGTTAAGGGAAAGGGGTAGTTTACCTGCAACGTTTTACGTTTTAACAAGAGTAAAGTTCTTAATTTTGATAAATAAAGTATCCTGAAAAGAAGGTCATAATAATCCACTGTAGAAAGGTAGATGAAATATCTATAAATGAAAAGAGTAGTTGAAGGGAGAGAGGGTAATTTTTTTTATAAATTAAAATGGTAGTTGATGATTGAGGAGGTAAATTTTTATAAGTTTTATATGTGTACTACGTTATTGACAACAAAGGAGTAGTTTCTATGGAAACATTTCGTTTCACTTTAACAAAATTCTATATTTTTCATTTTAATTTAAATCACGTATGAGTGAAAATATATCGTTCCTGGCAGGCAAGCATATCTCAATTATGTAATGTTTACTTTTCCAAAGTTTTATTATTGTGATTACCGCAATAAAAAGGCCGGCACACACACACACACACACACACACACACACACACACACACACACACACACACACACACACACACACACACAATTCGCGTTATTTCTGGCCTCACTCATGTTTATTTTATTATGTTTGCACGCTTTTTAAATGGAAAGTCCCGAAACCCACACCAACACAACGCGTGCAAGTCGAAAAGGTGGACATCGATTTGCTTCCTGTGGATCGCTGGGCAGTGTTGTTGTATTAAAGCAATTAATACAATCTGTGTACATATTTCTATTATGATATGAGAATTATAAATTAATATGTGCATGTGTGTATGTATGAAAAATATATAAATATTTTTCTCCTTTCGAAAATTGTTTGCCTCCTTGAAAATATTTTGACCTCCCTGATGGATAGTTATTTACTAGCCTGTGTGGAATATAGCGTTATGACATGGATCAGAATGGTGGGTGTTAAACAGGAGACACAAACGTATTAAGGAAGAAATGTTTTGCTGAGAAATTTATAATTATACGGGTGAACAGAATAGTCATTCAGGAAATCAGAAGACGAATGGAAAGAAAGAACTCAAAAATCGATTTAAAAAAAGAAAAATGACTAGTATAGTATTGACAGGAAAGACTTTGATAACACTATAGACATCCCTCGGCCCCTCGCAGCGAGATTCCAATTTCATTACAGGAATCAGATTGCAGCTCTTCGTTCGACCTACAGACATTTTATCCAAAAGTACAGTCCTTCCTCACGAAGGTTGAGGATAGTCTTAATCCACCTGACATGGTGGTGTCATTTTAGCTGATACGTAATTTCTTCAGAACTCAAGCATCCACTTATTTAATTAATATTTAAATGATTTTAAATATAAATTTTAGGTAATGGAAGTCATGTATGGTTCTCCATACCGATTTTTTATTAGGCTGTTTTGTTGTTTGTTCAAATGTGAACGCTAATAAAATATAGTAGTAACTATTTTTTAAATATACAAGCAGGTTTATTACAACACGATATTTGCGCGCCTGTATGTTTAAAATATGAAATATATGGGAAAATCTGTGACTCCGGAAGAAGCAGTTAATGAAATGGCCAAAGAATTAAAGCAAGTAGACATTAAACTCATACACACTTTCAAACAGTGTATGTTGGATACAAGTTTTCTTGGTTTACCTTTATTTTTCTTTATTGAAACTATTGTTGCAATTATTCGTCTTCTGCCGAATGCAACAATCCGCGAATTGTACCTTGCCCGACGCACTGACGTCACGCCCTCCCCTTTACCAACCCTATCGCTTGCTTTGTAAAATCTAGTCAGTCTCCCATCAGACGCTGTGAGCTGAGCGGCCCGTCGCCGGACTTTCGTCAAGTTTGGGAGCCTCAATAACCAAGGTAAATTGTTTTTGAGCTATCGTAAATCAATGCTAGTAGCTAATAATTTTGTGTATTACGTTTGTAACAAACAAAAAAGAAAACTTGTAATAGATGTAAAAAGATTGTTATCCGTAACTAACCAAGATTTATCTTGTCTGTAATGGTCAGCCTCGCCTAAATTTAAATTTCAGTCAGTCAACTTGATAAAAAGACCTAAGATATGTAAGGTTGAGTGTCAGTACTCGTTATATATGTAATTTAAAGTCATAACCTTGTAATGCTATTTTGTAATATTGTAAATTGTAACAAGCACTGTATGAATGCATACGTGCGTGTTAATCGAACGATGTGGGTATAAAAGTGTACTAAAAGATGTGAAAACTTTCAGTTCGAAACTTGGTTCAACGTTCCGGACCGAAGACACGAGAACACGAAATTCGTACAGTTTTTACACGATCTTCCAGCACAGACATAGCAGTGGTTCAAACCAGGTACTGAGGAACACGCAGCCGTAGCGACCAGATACAGCAGGTTACAAAACGACTTATCTGGATTGCCAAGTAACATTTTTACCTTTAACAACTTACGGTGGCAAGTGTTGCATAATCACGAAGCAAAAAACGAGACAAATTAGTTACTTACAAGTGTCTGAAACAATTTTATAAACCTTTTCGATAGATAACAGTGTCAGAAATTTTAAGTAGATCACAGCGTGTACGCTGAACACATCTTGTAAACTAGCATTGATTTATGCGACACCCGCATATTTAGCATTTAACATTTTTTATATTCAGTTTTTCAAAAGAAAATTAGCTCAGTACTGAACGTTGCTGACTGGCACATAATTAGATAAATTTTGAGGCTCGTAATGTTTTTTAAAAAAACGGGTCGCAACCGACTCTGCTCACAGATTGACGCATTCAACAATTTCTTTTACTTACACCTCCTCCCTTTACAGAATTATATTAATTATAGAAATACTTGAGAGGTAAGTCACAACACAGAAAAAGTGTCTTAAGCATTTTGGTGTACTTAGATATTAAATTATGTTATTTGTGTGTATGCTGAACACTTCCGGGGCCCAGCAGCGGGAAGTGCCGCAGCAGAAGTGGTAGCCGGAGCGTGATTATTTTGAGTTTTCCTTGGTCCATGGGTTACTAGGCATTTAATTAAATTTAATGGGTTATAAGCCATAGTTATTAAGAGTAATTTTGTTGATGTTGTGTGTGTTGAAATTTTGTATTGTTTGTATTGCACGGTATTGGTCGCGTGAAGTTTTGTATAGAATTTTGTATTGTATAGGGTTATGTATTTTAAATGTTATATGCGTAATTAACAATTTTGTCACGAGTGGGTTTTTGCTGCAAGTTGTCGTAAAATCAGATTGTTCAAATTATTCGCTCGCGAGTACAAAGCCGCTAGGTGAACTTTGTCTGGCAGATAAGGCTGCCAGGCGAACCTGTTCCTCTTATCTGCATTCCACCGAAAAGCTGCCCCCTTATCTTATCGTTGCACATTCTATGTTTTGATTTTGCTATCGGTCGTAATGTGGCCTTACTCAGAGACATTTCAGCTGCGAAAGCACGATTTATTATTTGAACTAAGGGCTCGTGGTGTCGTAAAAAACGGGACAGTAGGGGAACTGCGGAAATGCCTACGTAATGTAATGCATGAAGGGAAGACCCCCGACACTAAATACCTCGAGGGGTTGGATATTTCGAACGAGTGCAGAGAATGTGACTTGATATCGGAAATTTTGGATGTCGACCTTGCAAACATCGGCGAGTCCCAGTGCCGAACCGACCATCAACGGCTTACAGCCAGGTGTCGGGCTTTTGAGGGCCGGTTAAAGTTGTTAGAGTCTTGGGCGGAATCGTCGGGTGACGTAAACTCCCGGAAACATATACTCTCTATAGGCGGAAAGGTTAAGAGGGTTTTGGCGGACAGCGAGACTTGTCCCGTCGCGGAAAACGAGGTGAGCCCGCAAGAGTCAGCCCCGCCGGGTGACGGTCGTTCTGACGCTGGACCGCTTATTCAATTTGAAGATAAGGCGGCCCCGTTAGGGAGTACCGTTCCCGGACTCGAGCGGAACCCTTTCGTGAGCGAAGCTAACACCTACCCTTCGCGGTTGCCTACCAGCTGTTGTTACAGCAAGTTGCCTCACCCCGCCGAAAAAATAGTCCGCGGTCTCCCTAAAGCAGACGGTTTCTGTGTGGAAACTCTGCTAGAGTTTTTTAAAATAGCTATGCGACTGAAAAGGTGCTTTCCGGTTTCGGAGGCCGGGTTTCTGGCGTTGCTTATACCTTATTGTAACGGGGCTTTGGGCGATCGACTTGCCAAGTACCTGGCGGCCGATGACTTTGACCGTTTTCACCAGGAAGCCCTGGAATATTTCATTCCCAATCGGTTGTTTTCGTCCTTAAAGCAGAAGCTGTTTTTAAGAGCCCAAGAGCGCGGAGAACCTTTGTCGACTTATATCTCCGAAATAAAAGAGGCGGCCCAGGTGCTGCGACTACCCGTGACTGAGAGGGAAGTAGTTGATAACATCGTTTCGGGGCTATCCGCCCAAACGAGAACCTGTCTCGTGTTCTGCAGCCGCCCGTCCACGTTTGCCGATCTAGACAAGATCTGCGTAGAGGCGGCGAATTTCCAATTCACCGATCGGACTACCGCGTATAGAGGCCCTGCTGCCCCCCCCCCCCAGCTAATGCCGGACCGCGCGAGGACCGGAGGCGGTGTTACCATTGTAAGGAAGAAGGGCACGTGAGACGTTACTGTCGCCTTCTCAAGGCCACGAATACAAAAAACGCGTATTGAGAGACAGTACGGTCAGCAACTGTTCTCAACCTTTTGCCCTAAGCCTGACCTGACTGGCCGTGACCGCGTTCCCTTCGGAACTGTTTTCACCCCGATTTGTTACCTGTGCAAAAAAAAGGGGCACTATATCTGGCGGTGTCGTTCGTTTGTCGGCAAGACGTCCAAAAAGAATCCCCGAAAACGTCGTCGCAAGACCAACGGAAGAATGAGCCGAATGTTGACTCAAAGAGTCACTTTGCACGACTTATATAAGGAACATCTGGGGTCCGGAAAAAACTTAGCGAGTTTGTTTAAGAACAAACTGTTTTCGCCCCAGGTGGAAGTAGTTTTTAATGACAGAACCGTGAAAGGTCTGATTGATTCCGGGTCGGTACGTACAATTATGTCGCGTCGGCTGTTCGAGAACATTGGAGACACCCGAAGCGTCTTGAAGTGGACTAACAGTGCCGTAGTATGCAGGAGTGCCTGCAACGGCAATTTGAAGATCAATTTGGAAGCCTTGTGCCGGGTGAAAATCGACGCGTTTACCTGGAATTTCCCTATATTGGTCGCCGACGGCCTGTCTTGCGATCTCATACTCGGCGCGGATTTCATCCATCACACCCGTTTGGTGCTGGATATTATAATGTAATCTTATAGATGTATGTATATGTATATACGTTCTTGATGCTGGATGTGTAGTGTATTGATTGTGTTGCTTGTAGATACGCTCCGGTATCCACAATAATGTTGTACAATAAAATATCCAAAATTATAATTATTATTATCAGTCTGATTGTGATTAGTAAATGTGTGAGTATCGCTGGTTAAATCTTTTAATTTAAAAGTATTTTTCGCACTCCGCTGGTAACCTCCCCACTTACCATATGTGGATATTGCTGTTCTGTTGGGTGACTGCTCAGCTGTAACATACACGCTACACATACAAGGAGATATTCTATTTGAATATCAAACGTGATTAGCATGCACAATAATAATAAAATAACAACTGAATAATGTTTTGAATTATCAGGAATATTTGAATTCTTCCGCCACCTTTTGATAGAACTGGCTATGAAAAAATAAACTATTTTAAGTTTGAAATTAAACACTTTTTCCACTGGTAACAATATTGAGGTTTATTAACAGTTAGGAATGCTATTAAGTCTTTTAAAAGTTAACAATCAGTCACTAATAATTTTACAGAAAATAATTACTATGAACAAATTTAAAATGAAACTCTTCTTAACCTCAAGGCTGGTAACACTGTAGGTTATACAATAATTTTTATTTTGAGAGGTTATGTCCTCTTACATAGTTAATTACCAAGTTCGTGTGATTCTTTTAAGTGACATGATGCCAGATACAAGATGTGGTGTTTTATAATGATATTTAATAAACAATTAATAGAAAACAAACAAACAAATATTAAAATTGAAAATTGGTACCATATAATCGATAATTATGGTATTATCGTACGCGGGAATTAGTACCCAGTATAGAGTAGTTACTTTGACAATAAACAAGTGCGTTGATTTGCACTGCTAAAATGTACTATTATATTTTAATAGTTCACTACAGGAATTATTTATTTACAAGAGAAAAAGTTATAATAAAAAAAAAACTCTTGTTATAGCTTTCATCTGGTTTGTATTATTTGAGAACAGACTTATGACAAAAAGGTGACAAATTGTGGTTATTATTTTTAGGTTATCTAATAACGTGAATAGTTATTAGGGTTAATTATATTAAGCATTGATTTCTTCTTAATCTAAACATACATATATTATTTATAATATCTCTGATGCATAACTATCAGTAGAATAGAATATTCTTTCGCAAAAAAATTAAAATATTTATTTCCACTAGTAAAATCAAAAACTGCATGAGTCAATTGAGCGACTATTTGCGGCGCTCGTATTTTGTAATAACTAAAATAATCTTGATTCTTTTAATTATGAAAAGTATTAAAAACATTTATTTATCAAGTTAAAAATTGCGAAATAATTCTTTCGTCAATTCTGATAAATTTCATCAGCATTATTATACTTCCCTACTACTGATTAGCGTAGTATCCGACCAATTGTTTTTATAGAAATGATTATTTCTGTTTTATTGTTAATTAATGAAAAATATTGTACTCCCTGGTTTATTTCCAACACAACACTCGAAAATACGACCGATATTATACACTGGTCGTATTTAATTCTTATTCACTCCGCACTGTACACACGTTAATTCTGTGTGGTATGTAGGTTAGGTGTATGTAGTTTGACTTCTGTTTATGTGTCGCGCACAATTCAAAATAAACTTCTTCATAGATTTGGTCCGTCGAATGATACGTCTTGTCTCGTTGATGATTGATAGATGACTGTCACGCTCCTCCGGAGCGTCTGTGGCTTGTCTGCCGGTTTTCATTCATTTGATTGGTTGAATTCTTTGAACTCTCCGACCCAAAGTACCTTGACTTAGTAAAATTTTTAATTTATTACCAATTTTGCATTTGGGTTTGAGATTAGAATGACGTAAGCACTGGTGCACAAAATAATTAAAAAGTTTATAATCGTTATAACTTTCTTATTATTTGTCTAATCGTTGAATGGTTGGTGCCAATAAATCGCGGACATCCTGAGCTTTAAATAAAGTCCAAACAAGATTATAATCCGTCCATTATTAAATCACTATATCGATTTCACAAATTTTTATGGTGAATCTTATAGTTAATAAGTTTATTACACCAAAACTTAACTAATTACACTAAAACACTTTTGATTAAACGATTTGAGTCTATTTCTCAACTGTTTAATACTAAAATTTGGGAATAATTGTTACCCAAACAATGTTTGATCATGGCGTCTTTAGCGTCCATATTCGATTATTCATAATTGTTCTTAATACTATTTTTCCTTATCTAATAACATTGGTTTTGTAATCTAACAATAATATAAATGTTTATTTACATGGGTTTATACTTTAGTATATGCACAAGGTTGTGTTTCATATACTAGTAGTATTGTTTAACTACCTTCCTATCTCTTTTCTTCAAATTGTCACTTTGTTTATGGTTTTTCTATATAAGGTATATTATGTTGTAAATGCAACTAGTGTACAACTATAGTACCTAATTCATTTAATATATTTGTTAGCTTTTAGCTATCTGAGAACCCTTCAATTTCTAGTAATGGGTTTGTTTACATTAGGTCATGACATGGTAGTCAGTTATTTTTTGATAAATCAATAACTAAATTGTTATTATTATATTTGACATAGATTCTCAAAGTAGTATCAGACATCCTTCTGATCATTGATAACATTTTTATTTACTTTTGAACAAGTTTGTATGTTGCATTTCGCATAAACAACTTGCTACATATTGTTTGTTTACATTCTGATTCCACCATCATGGTCATTTAGTTTTTAATAATTCATCTATAAAATTACTATTCTTATGGTTATGGTCTGTTCTCATAGTAGTATTAGGTGTCCTTCTAACTACTGGTAACACTTTCATTAATCTCTGTTTAAGTTTTAATAAGGTATTTTGCTTAACTAGTTGGTTACATTGCCTCTGCTCACTTCTGGCTATGCATTCATAGTCAGCTAGTTTACAATATTTTGATCATAAAACTATTATCATTATACTTATAATCTGTTCTCATAGTAGTACCAGATGTTCTTCTAACTACTGGTAATACTTTCATCAATCTTTGTACAAGTTTTAACAATGTATTTTGTTTAACTAATTTGGCATATTAGGTTCCCTTTCATCTAGCTTTGTGCTATCATATTTGGTCTACTTTATTTGCAGTATATTTCAATATAATACACTGTTTACTAGGGTGTATTATTACTTATAACGAATCTTTGATTGACACAATTGTTGATGGTTGTTTGGTTAAACTAACATGTATGATTTTTTGTTTCATAGGTGCCTTTCCTATGGGGTTAGGTAACAATGTACCACATATTCTAATGCAGCATTTTGCTACTACTATCATGACTTCAGTATGGTATTCTATTACAATAGTTTAATTGTTGATTAATACACATGTTTACACTACTTCTTCTTAAACAATAATACAAATATTCTTGAACTAATGATAATACCTTTCTCGTCATGGTTTGTACCTAATTTCTGTCACATTTGTTTGATATTTAACAAACTACTTTGTTTGTTATTATTTTCTCTGGCCTTTCTTTGTATTGTATTCTGTTTTGGCGTGGCATTCAGTTACATTTCTTTTGAAATTTACAAAGGTTTTTTATTATCAAGTTCTATGAACAATAATATAACTGTTCTATCTTACATTGTTTGGTGGTATTATGATTATCTATTTGGATCACAATCTTCATTAAATTAGTCACACTAACTGTCTGTGTATTTTTTTGACTATTTAATCCTTGATGCTTCCACTATGAAAGTAACACATTTTCTTCCGCTATAAACCTTATCACTGGAATTGTTTGTGGGTTTTATTAGGTTAAAATTAGTTAACTGGTCACAGGTTCTCACACTTACATTAAGTATTCACTATTACTGTTTGTGATTTCTTAAATATGTTAAACACTGTTTCTTCATAGTTGACAATCACTATTCTTTTGGTTACTAGTATTGTCTCTAGTATACTTGATGAATGATGATTTCTTGTATGGTCTATCCATTTTCTTCTCTCTTCATGTCATGTTTCCTTGTCCTTCTTCTTCCTTTCTTCTTTAGGTTTGAACGTCTTCTTCAATATTTCCATTGTAGTAGTCGTTGTTTCATAATATTTATATTTGTAAATATATTGGTTTGTCTGCCATCATTGTGGTTGCTCCTGAGTTGTCTCTTCCTATTATTTTACATAGTCACTTTGTTGGTTCCCCTCACTGTTGGAATCTTGTTGTCTTCTTTTACACTTTTAGTATTGTCACTATCTTCATTTGTTCCCCTCACTGTTGGAATCTTGTTGTCTTCTTTTACACTTTTAGTATTGTCACTATCTTCATTTGTTCCCCTCACTGTTGGAATCTTGTTGTCTTCTTTTACACTTTTATTATTTATTATTTTTGTTGGTTCCCCTCACTGTTGGAATCTTGTTGTCTTCTTTTACACTTTTAGTATTGTCACTATCTTCATTTGTTCCCCTCACTGTTGGAATCTATTGGGCCTGGTTTCTAACATTTTATTTTGGCTCATGGTCATTTTCTTTCTCCATTTCGTGTACGATGCTGCTATGTTACACTTTCTTCTTCATAGTTGGAACTTTACACTAATATATCTGTAGATACACACTTTTTGCTCACATAGTTTTACTTATCTAGAAATACTTTCATGCTTTCCCGTCACTTGACGTAATAATTGCTTACTTTATGTAACTACCAAATTTGGTAACGTTACAATATTCACCAGGGCGTAATATATTTTTAATTTCGCCCGAAGAATCTTATTTCTCTGTGTGACCGCCACAACAATTCGGAAGGCTGTCACTCTAACCTTTTAGTAAAAGAGTCCTTTTAGGTCGGGCACCTCGATCGTGAGAAGGCCGACGAAGGTGTGTCGCCGTCATAAAAACGTTTTGACCGGGGAGCTAGGCCGGACGGACAAGTTGACGTACCATATAACCTTGCTGGATAACCGGCCGGTCAAGGCCCATCCCTACCAGCTCGCCCCTCCCAAAATGAAAGCCATGCGTGAGATTACGGACCAGTTGGTTAAAGAGGGCGTGATCAGGCCGAGCGTATCCTCTTATGCGAGTCCTGCGTTTTTGGTCTGCCGGCCGGATAAAAAACCCAGGTTGGTCATCGATTATCGTAAGCTAAATAAAAATATTGAAATTGAAGCGCAGCCGCTGCCGAACATCCATACCTGCTTCCAGTGGTTTTCCGGCGCGAGGTATTTCAGCGTCTTGGACCTCTCTAACGCGCATTTCCAGATCCCACTCTCCGAAAGATCGATGCCCATTACGGCTTTCGTCGTTCCATACGGGTTGTATGAGTTTTGTCGGGTCCCCTTTGGGTTAAGTACCGGCGCGCAGGTGCTTACGAGGTTGTTGGACACGTCTTGTCTGATATAAAGTACAGGTTCGTGTTCAACTATCTTGATGACATTATTATATATTCCAAATCGTGGGAGGCCCACGTCCGCCATGTGGACGAAGTGCTCACGAGGCTGGGAAAAGCCAAGCTCACGGTTAACCCCGAGAAGGTACGTTTTGGAGTCAAGCAGATAAGCTTTTTGGGACACCTTGTGTCCGAGCAGGGCGTCTGCGTGGATCCGGATCGGACCCGCGCCATTCGAGAGTTCCCGCGTCCCAAGGACGCCAAGGGCGTAGCTCGTTTCATCGGGATGGTGAATTATTTCTCCAAGTTCATCCCAAAATTTTCGGAAATCGCGGCACCCTTGAACCGGTTGAGAAGAAAAGGCGAAAAGTTCCTTTGGGGAACCGAACATCAGGACGCTTTTGTGGCCTTAAAAGAAGCCGTTGCCCAGCCCCCCGTCCTGCGCATGGCAGACTTTGACAAGACATTTATCCTCCAAACCGACGCAAGCTCTTGTGCCCTCGGCGCCGTGCTGTTTCAGGAGATCGAGGGGGTGCGTCAGCCTATCGCGTACGCCTCCCGCGTGCTTACTCCACAAGAAAGGAGAGCGTCATCCGCATACGAGTCCGAATGTTTAGCGGTTATATTCGGGGTGAAGAAGTTCCGGCAGTACTTGGAGCACCGAGAGTTCGTATTGGAGACTGATAATCAGGCGCTCTCGTGGCTGCTTTCACATCCGCGCCAGTCAGGCAAGTTAGGGCGCTGGATCGCCAGACTCACTTCGCTGAAGTTCGAGGTGCGCCACATCAGGGGCACGCAGAATCCCGTAGCCGACGCCTTGTCTCGAATGTTTAACGTGGAAGGCGATGAGGATACGCCGGCACTGTGTGCTGGCGTCCTATCCAACTTTCCTTTAAGTTTTTCCGACCTGCGTCAGCTGCAGCGCGAGGATGACGATGTAGCGAAAATAATAGAGGACGTTGAGTCAGGATCGAGCAAGGACAAATACTGTCTGTCGAAGGGGGTTTTATGTACGACAGATAGAACGGGTAAGCCTCATAAGATTTACTTACCGAAGGCGGTAAGGGACATGGTCTTTAAGTATTTCCATAACTCCCTCATGGGAGGGCATTTGGGTTTTTTTTAAACAAAAAGTAAAATCTGCAACCAGTTCTTCTGGCCTGGTTGTCATAGGAATGTGAAGCGAATGGTCCAGCGTTGCGACGTATGCCAAATGAGTAAGCCCGCCCGAAACACAAAAATAGGTTTTCTGTCATCCTCAGTGCCGAACAGACCTATGGAAAAAATTCATATTGATTACGTCGGCAAATTGCCCCGGAGTAAAAAGGGAAATCGATTTATCCTGGTAGCTGTGGACTCGTTTTCGAAGTTTTGTTGGTTGTGTCCTGTACGCGATTCCACTTGGGCGGCTACAGTGCAGGCGTTGAACACGTATGTTTTTCAGAATTTTGGCTTTCCTAAATACATAATCTCGGATAACGCTACCTGTTTCAGCTCTCATGTGTTTCGCAATTTTTGTTTTTCCCACGGCATTAGACACAGTACCTTATCCCCTTATCACCCTCAACCCTCGCTGGCGGAACGCTGCAATCGCAACCTGAAAGCTTCCCTTATGGCTTTCCATTCGGGGAAGCCTTCCTCTTGGGATGAGTCCCTGCCCTGGCTGCAAATAGCTTTTAACTCTGCAAAGCATGAATCCACTGGAAGAAGCCCGTTTGAGGTAATATTTAAATTCGCTCCGTCCACTCCCCTGACCTGCGCGTGGGATATTCAGAGCCTTTTGCCCGAGGCAGCGGAAGATACTCAGGTAGTGTGGCAGTCGGTGAAGTCCCACTTAATGAAAGCTCATCGCCGAGCTACTAACGCGTACAATAAGGATCGTCAGGCTTGTCATTTTAAAATAGGCGATTTGGTGTGATGTAAGACCCATCCTCTTAGTTCGGGAGCGAACAAACTTACAGCTAAAATGATGCCCCGATGGTCGGGTGCCTTCCGTATTATCGATTTCCTAACTCCGGTGACCGTGAATTTGGGACACCCGGAGACCCTGGCTCACGTAAAAAAAGGCCATGTTAGTTCCTTGAAACCCGCGTTTCATGAAGATGGCTACCATGCCCCGGACGCCGCCGTGTCGGCATAGTAAGGATTTTCCCTTGCGCATTCAGAAACTAAATTGCCATATCGCCTTTACTTCCCTTACTGGGTGAGCGACCGGAGACTGATCACCTCCTTGTCGTTCCCTTCCGGTGTCGAAGCGTTGTTGTGTACAGGCGGCGCTTCTAAGGAGACTGAAGGCGTCTCTCGAATTTGTCCTTAGTTAGCGGCAAACGCCGTATAGAGTAATTGGAATGATCCAAGTTGGTGTATGTAATGTGTAGGGTTTATCGAAGTCAATTTCATTCGATAGTGTCCGGAATTTTCCCCGCGCGCGGGAGACCTTTTGCCAAGACACTAATCCACGGGATCCTGGTTTAGGGGATACCCATTTATGAAGTGCTTGTCCGAGATACTTCCGATTAACAATTGTTTATGCCTTGTTGTTGTTGTGTTTATTGTTGTCGTTTAGTATTTATTGGAGTATGTGTTGGCTTGTATTATTGTTGTTAACGTGATAGTGTTAAGGGGTTATATTTTCTCGTTGGTCACGGAGTTATTGGACGGTTCATGTCCTTATGGGAGTGTTGATTGTTAATTTGACTGCGGGGGATATCTTAATTTTACGAGAAACCTTGCGTGGTCTCTTTTGGGTGCTGTTGACGAGTTAAACCTTGGACAACCGCCGTTACTGCACTCGACGGTTGCCTTTCGGAGGGGGGGGAGTCTGTTGCAATTATTCGTCTTCTGCCGAATGCAACAATCCGCGAATTGTACCTTGCCCGACGCACTGACGTCACGCCCTCCCCTTTACCAACCCTATCGCTTGCTTTGTAAAATCTAGTCAGTCTCCCATCAGACGCTGTGAGCTGAGCGGCCCGTCGCCGGACTTTCGTCAGGTTTGGGAGCCTCAATAACCAAGGTAAATTGTTTTTGAGCTATCGTAAATCAATGCTAGTAGCTAATAATTTTGTGTATTACGTTTGTAACAAACAAAAAAGAAAACTTGTAATAGATGTAAAAAGATTGTTATCCGTAACCAACCAAGATGTATCTTGTCTGTAATGGTCAGCCTCGCCTAAATTTAAATTTCAGTCAGTCAACTTGATGAAAAGACCTAAGATATGTAAGGTTGAGTGTCAGTACTCGTTATATATGTAATTTAAAGTCATAACCTTGTAATGCTATTTTGTAATATTGTAAATTGTAACACGCACTGTATGAATGCATACGTGCGTGTTAATCGAACGATGTGGGTATAAAAGTGTACTAAAAGATGTGAAAACTTTCAGTTCGAAACTTGGTTCAACGTTCCGGACCCAAGACACGAGAACACGAAATTCGTACAGTTTTTACACGATCTTCCAGCACAGACATAGCAGTGGTTCAAACCAGGTACAGAGGAACACGCAGCCGTAGCGACCAGATACAGCAGGTTGCAAAACAACTTATCTGGATTGCCAAGTAACATTTTTACCTTTAACAACTTACGGTGGCAAGTGTTGCATAATCACGAAGCAAAAAACGAGACAAATTAGTTACTTACAAGTGTCTGAAACAATTTTATAAACCTTTTCGATAGATAACAGTGTCAGGAATTTTAAGTAGATCACAGCGTGTACGCTGAACACATCTTGTAAACTAGCATTGATTTATGCGACACCCGCATATTTAGCATTTAACATTTTTTATATTCAGTTTTTCAAAAGAAAATTAGCTCAGTACTGACCGTTGCTGACTGGCACATAATTAGATAAATTTTGAGGCTCGTAATGTTTTTTAAAAAAACGGGTCGCAACCGACTCTGCTCACAGATTGACGCATTCAACAATTTCTTTTACTTACACCTCCTCCCTTTACAGAATTATATTAATTATAGAAATACTTGAGAGGTAAGTCACAACACAGAAAAAGTGTCTTAAGCATTTTGGTGTACTTAGATATTAAATTATGTTATTTGTGTGTATGCTGAACACTTCCGGGGCCCAGCAGCGGGAAGTGCCGCAGCACTATTGTCTTCATTTCTAAACATAAACTGTCGATAAATATCTTGTAAACAATGTTTTAATAGCACTTATTTTTATTACGTTAATAGCGTTGACTTTAATATGATTGATTTCAGGATGATATCACACTTTTTAGGTCACATTGAAGATTGTAATGTTGATTAGTCTTAACTCGGTTTTTCTTTTGTATGAAAGCAACACGACCGGACCCATGGAAGCGCAAATTCTAGATACGCCACTGTCTACAGACACCTGATTTAAGTTACGTTCAAATTTGAACTTTGTGAGTCCAACGCTTAACAACTTTCTTGGTAAAAGATTTTTTCGTGCACACCCGTTACAGAATAAATGAGTAAATTTTCCTTAAACACGCTCTTGTCTACCGTAACTAGGCTGATGATTATTAACTACTCGTATATTTTAGTAAGCGAGTATATTTTAATAATCGTTTAAAAAACGTATGTAAAATTATTTCGACTTTCCAGTTCATAGAATTCTCTTAAATAGTATAAAATTGTTAACCAAGTAACCTATTTCTTTCTGACTTCTAATAATCATTAACAAAACCCACCGCTCCTGGGGCGTCTGGTTAGGAACAGCAACTCCACACCTAACTCCAACAAAGAGGAAGCTTTCTCTATTAGGTTGTTTACTTCAAACACAAATTAGGTTGTAAAAGTGACATTAAATAATGTATCAGACATGAGAGAGGGGTCGCAAAGAGAGAAAGAGAGATAGTTAGTAGAAGATTCATTGTTACACACAGAATCCGCAAGGTTATGAAAACAAAAATCTCCTTAGAGAATTTCACCAGGTTTCTGAATCTGTGTACCTTCTGTAGCGTTCATGAATTATTTTTCTTTTTTGAATCTTAAAAGAAGCCAGCACTCAACGATTGCCAGTTAATGATGGCGGTAAGGAAAGAGCGTCCGGGCGCAGGACGACAAGTTGTGGAGTTCTTTGTTGAGTCTGCTGATAGCGGAGTGTTGCATATCACGGCGTCTGGTGTTACATATGGATTACAAACGCACGCGCGCGCGCGCACACACACACACACACACACACACACACATATATATATATATATAAGATTACGTTTGAAGATGCTTAGAGACAGCAGGGATTTCAAATTATACAGATTAATTAAGATAGTGAACTCCCCCCGTGGACGTTGGCCTTTGTGGGAAGAGATGCTTTAATCACTCATACGACTGAGAGTATGGTTAAAAGCCGAGATCAACCAAAAGGCCTCAAACGGAGACATAGCGTAAAAGGAGATGTGGTTAAAGGAGACAGCCAACGGTCGAACGAATTCAGCGAACGTTATTTCTGACAAACCAAGAAAATACCGACAAGGAGCGAAATGCTCAGAATTGGAAGCACGAGAAGAAGATGATGTAGTAAACCGTGATAAACCGTCTCTAATTCAAACAGATGAATATTCTTGTTATTGGCGGAGGGCTAGGAACGGCGTCATCAGGAACAAAGAAATACAACACGCACTTGAGAAAATTAGCAAAGATATTTTACTGTATTATAAAGAAACATATTTTTTTGTCAATTAGTCATCGTCAAACGGATACATTATGTAATGCGCGCAGTTAGGTGGGCGTTTATTTACAAAAAAAAGTTGTTTACAACCTTTATTTTCAAATATACTTTCACTGTTGACCTTCTGTAATAAACCGTACTGTAAAAAAAATGTCTTGTTTACGAACGCAAGTAACTGTATCAAGAATCGTACGAACTTGAAATCGGAATGTCGTTGGTTGCGGTACAGTTCAAAAATAAAACTGGGCGGCTGTCTCGTCCATTGTTTTTGTTGTTATTATTTTGTTTTATCGTTTCGTTCTGCCTGTTTGTGAACAACCCGTGTTACATTTGGGCCGGTAGTAATTGGCCGTTCGCTTGCTAATGGGCAACAACTTTCAGTCTCCGACGGCACTCGCTTTATTAACCAGGATGTACAGGCTGATGGCGATACAGGTTCGGCGAAGTGGTTCTTGTTTCAGCCGGTTCTTGCACATTATTTTTATGTTCCACCATAAGGTTGTGATGCAGCCGTTATTTAAAGTACCTGTGTTTCCAGTTGATGTGGCACTGTAAAATATCTCGTAGATATCAGCACATTTCGGTTGATTGGAAACCAAAACTTTTTATCGTACAGTTAAAGTGGTTAAATTGAATTTACAATTAGTGTTTAAATTTTTTCACAATTCTTATATAATTTTAAGATTTGTTTTACAATACGCAGGCTAACGTTTAGAGAAATTGGCATGTATTCTGAAAAGATACAAAAAAGCAGAAGTGTAGTATCCACAAAAATTAACGTTTCAGTACATAAGTGTTGTACAGAACATTTTAAAAATTTTGAAGAGAAATATTTGAAAATAATTTGAAAATTACAGAGAAAGTTTGAAGAATAATCATCAAGTTGCATTTATTTATAAAAACTAACATTTATAAATCGGCTTTCGAACTTTCGAAATATGGCTGTACCGTAGAATACTGAGCATTTCATGGACAGCGCATATAAATAATGTTGAAGTTCTAAGAAAGATAAAAAAAGATAAGGAAGTTATTAACACAGTAAAGACAAGAAAGCTGCAGTGTCTGGGACATCTCATGAGAAATGAACAGAGATTTTACTTATTGCAGTCCATACTACAGGGAAAAGTACTAGGAAAGGGAGGAGTTGGGCGACCGAGAATATCATGGCTGAGAAATTTAAGAACCTGGTTTGGCATGAATACAACTGACTTATTCCGTACAGCAGTGCAGAAAGGTAAATGATATCCAACATCCGAAACGGATAGGAACTATCAAAAGAAGAAGAACAATATTTAATTATTTTTTCATAGTAGAAAATTATTGGCGCCAATATAAGCATTGAAACCGTAAACAATATTTCTTCCTTTACACAAGTGAAATTTATAAATCTTTAGCGTCCCTTCTGCACTTCGTACTGGACGAAGATGTGGTCGGTTAGGACTAGATAATGGAAGCAATTAACGGTTTTTGCAATTATCTGCAGCAATATCTGACTGTGACTTCTTCTACTTTCTTACTACCTCTTACTAAACCTCCTTTTCTTATTACCTCTTCAAGTTTTCTTGATCCATTCAAGGCTCTGCGTCGGCAAATCCTCGCGCGTAATTTCTTTCACACCCTCATTGTCTTTTTCTTCAATTCATACCCTCCACAACCAGTGTGCTTCGTCAACTACCCAAGAGAGTATCATCCTTTTACATAACGTGTTATCATAATTTAAATATTCTACCGTCAATTTTCTCCGAAGTTATTCAGTTATTTTGACATTTTTTTTAGTTTTTTCATTTTTTACTGCTATTAATTTTAGTGATCATCCACCACACGTAGTGGCGTATCCGCGGCAAGTCACGTAGTGGCGGGCTGTGTACGAATTTTTAACAAAATAATTCGCACTCGTTCATTTCGGTCTAGGTCTCGGACATCTCGGAGTCGATGCCGTGGTTAAGCTACGGCTCCGTACGAAGCGCCGCTCGCGACTGTCGAGACAAGACTGAACGGGATAGCTAACAAGCCTCGTTTATATAGACGGACAATCCCCCTCTTGTTCGAGTATTGAGTGTAACTACCACTGTTTCAGTGACTTCACTCTCCTGTTTCAGTGACGTCGTGCTGTGTCAGTAACGTCACTCTCCTGTTTCAGTGACGTTATGCTGTTTCGGTGACGTCATGAGCAGCTGATCTTGAGCTCATTGACTAGGTCAGTTGGTCGACACGTATCTTCATGTTTCAGTATTCTCGCCGTGTTGTACCGGCAGGGGGGTTCTGTTGGCGTGTATGTGTATGTACTGGTGGTCGGGGTCGATGACGGGTTCGGGCTCGCGACAAATCGTCGCTCGCGACTGTCGACACAAGACTGAACGGTATAGCGAATGAGCCTCGTTTACACAGACGGAGAATCCCCCCCCCCGTTCTACTATTGCGTGTAACTATTGCACAACATCCTGTCAACACGTAATGCACCATACTGTTTCACAATAATATGATGCAACAGTTCTATCGATTGAATTGCGCCATACTGTGTCACGGTGATATGGTGCAATAGTTGTAACAATACTTTTCCTGTAGCCGGTCGAGTATTGTGAAATACACTGACTTAATTTTTTTTTTTGTAGTGAATTTTATAATTAGGGTCATACATATCGTTTTGGTAATTACGTATAATTAAAACAACGGTATGCACTCTCGTCCCTTCCAAGCGACCCATGAGGTGAAACAAGATATACTTCGCTTTTTTTTTCGTGGTTTCCCAGTTTCGCGGACATACGAAACAGGTCTACTCCAGCGTTACCAAACACCTAACACGCTAAGAACTCAGAACTTTTAACGTGTACAGTGTTGGGTAAAAACAATCAATCGTACACTACACAATGCTGACTAAAGCTACTTTTTTTAATATTTTTTTTTTAATTTTTTTTCACTTAAACTAATAGTTCGGTATACGGTTGGAATATCGAGAAGCGTCTTTTTTCACGTACCAAACACACACACACACACACACACACACACACACACACACACACACACACACACACAAAGATTCTGTTAAATCGAGACGAGTTTACAGGTGTTTCCACCGTGCCAGTGACTCGTCTCGGACAACCTGACCACGTTTATGAGTATTTCTACCGCGACAGTGTCGTGGCCGGTTACAATCGTTCATCTCTCTCTATCGCACATAACGTGAACAAACTCGCACAACGCACCTCGATATCCTACCCGATACACAAACGTATATACTGAACTACTATACAGATGCTTACAATAAACTACATCGCATTGTGTAGTGTACAGTCATAGACTACACTTAATCGCTTCCTATATATGTACAGGATAAGTCAAAAAGTAAAGGCAAATTTTATTTTCCCTGCTCCAATGGATGGCAGCACTGACTGAACAATGACATATCATAACCTCAAAGTTTTTTTGTTCTTTAGCTGTGTTGTTTCAGTGCTCAGCTCCATTCGTAGTGACTTAAGGGCATTTTATTATGAGTGCTCCGTTGTCCGTGTGCACCAAGGAAGAAATGAGGGGAGTGGTACGTTTTCTGCACTCTGAAGGCACTAAACCTGCGGAGATTATTCGCAGAATGCAGCAGCAGTACGGTGAGAGCTGTCTTAACGCAAAATTTATGAGTGGATAAATCGCTTTAAAAATGGTCGTGTATCTATCTGCGATGAAGAGCGTTCAGGTAGGCCATCCACTTCGAAGACGGACAAGAACATCGAGACAGTGGAGCGAATGATTCATGATGATCGTCGTGTCAAAATTGATTATATTGCGCATGCGTTGAACATTAGCCACGGTTCAGCAGTTGCAATCATCCACAAATCACTAAATTATCGCAAAGTGTGTGCTCGTTGGGTACCACATCGATTGACAGACCAGCACAAACAGAAACGTTTGGAAATTTCGAAATCACATTTAAGGCGTTTAGAAGAGGAAGGAGAAGAGTTTCTCAGTCGCATAGTAACCGTTGATGAGACGTGGGTTCATCACTTCGAACCACAGAGTAAGCGGCAGAGTATGGTGTGGAAACATCCATCCTCGCCTACAGCAAAAAAGTTCAAAAGACAAGTTTCTGCAGGAAAGTTGATGATGACAGTGTTTTGGGATATGAAAGGTCCACTTCTAATTCATTACACTCCTAAAGGTCAAACAGTGAATAGTGACAGCTACTGTGAGCTACTGCGAGATCTGAAACCCAAAATCAAAACAAAGAGGCGAGGAAAACTTTCAAAAGGTGTGCTTTTGCTTCAGGAAAATGCCCGTCCTCATACTGCGGGGAAAACGATCCAGTGCATTCAAGATCTTGGTTTTGAGCTGCTGGATCATCCGCCGTACAGTCCTGACCTAGCTCCAAGTGATTTTCACCTTTTTGGTCCGATGAAGAAGCACCTGCGTGAATCCAAGTTTTCGTCGGATGACGAGGTTGTGGAGGCGGTGCGCGAGTGTCTGTGCACGATGCCACAAATCTTCCAGGACGGAATTACGAAGTTTGTCAAGAGATGGACCAAGTGCATAGAAGTTGAGGGAGATTATGTAGAGAAATGATGTTACTTGTCATCTTGTTTTCACAATAAAAAGTTCCTTTTTAAAAATTTGCCTTTACTAACATATACATATATACATATATCTTCTTCTTTCTACTCCTCCTCCTCTGCCTCTAACGCTCTTCACGCGTACCAAATCACGCTTTCGCGGTTCGCGGTCCGTATCACGCTGACCCGTCGTTGAACTGTCGCACGCCCCTCTTCCGTCCCGCGAATTCTGTTATGTCCGGTGGCTAACGATCTCTGTCCGTCGTCCAAGACGTATCTCTTATCGTCGTACAGCGATAACGACAGTTTCACTATCTGGCGCGTGTAGGGTCGATGGTCTGCGCTGCGTATGATCTGCGCGGACGTGTACGTTTGTTGGTTAGTCGTCGTCGTCGACGGTGACAGCAAGCAGCGTTTGTAATCCGCGTGAGGCAATCGGTTTTGTATAGCCATTCGCGGTACCCCCTTTCGCTACACGCTTCTCCTTTTTATCGCCATCGTCCTACAACACCAGCAGCGAATACGATTTCGCGCGTAACCCGACGAATTCGATGATAGGTTTCGCGTGCGTCTCGTCCTTGAACGTTCCCAAACGTTTTTTATTTACCGCGCTGTAACAGGGATGGGTCGCGGGATATTCCGACGTATCGAATAGATGTAGGTTTTCTTTAATGTCGTCGTACACGTTATCGGTGCGTATATCGTACAGCAAAGAGTCCGTATCGGTCATACACAATCGCACACGCGGTCCGTACTTCGCGACTATGAACTCGTAGTGGAAACTGTACATCACATGTTTACAATGTCCAACACGGTGCATCCTACGTACAGTGGACGATTGAGGTACATGGTTCTCTTTTTCATCATCACGCCTACCAAGTCTTTGTTGTACACGTTTGCGTGCACAAATCTCGGGCTCGCACACAGTTTTATCATTTCGCGTTCATTGGAGACTAACCGAAAATCTATACGTTTCCGGACGTGTTCTAACGATTTGCCGTACACCGCGTTGATCTTCAGTTTAAAGAAGTCCTTTTCGAAATCGTTCGCCGCGGCTCTGCGTTTATCCGTATTAAAGTCTATGAAAGGCTTCATTCACGAGCTCTGACGGAACGCTAATACGGCTATTAACGCTATTAACGGCTTTCAGTTCCATCCCGAGTTTAAGGTACAGCTGCAGCGTTCTGTAATGTACGGTATAGTTTTTCTTATCCTCGAGGCTGGTGATCAGTTTTTCGACAGTGCCGGTGACGGGCAAATAGAAATTCTTTAAATAGCCTACTTGAAACGTTTGCTGTACGCAGACAACTCGTGCTCACCGACTTTTCTGCGTTCCGGCGCCAGCGGGTAGTCCGAATGTAGGTCGTGTAGAGGGCGGGGATAACCCATATCGACGTCGAGAATGTAGCCAATTTCGTCTTCCGCGCCTACCGTACTCCAATCTAACGCATCGATTTCTTCACGTTCCAGCCACCGGAATCCAGAGTGAGGTAACGGCTGTCTCATCGCGGTGCCGTAGAGGTTTGTACAGTCCAGGTAGAGGAGGTAATTGTTTTCCCGTTCGCGATCGTTGTCCGGTACGTAAGGGTTATTGGCCTTGACGTATCTGGTGGGCCCATCGCGGTACCCCCTCTTACCCCGCTCTCTACGAACAGGTGCATGTCTATATCTTGAAGTAGTTCGAGTCGAATTCCTGTCATTTTCAACATTGCGTTCCACGCGAGTCCGGGCGCGGAGTATACGTTACTCAGATCGATCTCGTAATATTGAAGGCTGGTTTCGCGAAAGTTTTCAAACACGTCGGCCGACAGCAACACATCGGTTTTCAGGTAGAGGTCATGATAATCGCCTAACGTTCGCATACTGAAAGCCGTCCAAACGTTTTGCGCGTGCGCGTAATCTTCGTCCGACACGGGCGTCTCGGCTAGGCGGTTGTAAAAGTGTTCCGGCGCGGGCAGAGAAGCGTCCTCGAACTTACTTTTGTCCGTCACGTACTCGTACGGGTAGACCCCCTTCCTGACCAGCATTTCAACGCGTTCTTCTTTTTCTTCTTAGTCTTCGTTTCCGTCCGGTCGCATGCACTGTCGTAATATTTTAAATTTGTCTTTTCGCATTTTCTTCACCAGCTTCTCCATAAATTGCGCGGAATCGAGAAACCAGAGAGGACCGAGGGACACGGACACGTACCGCTCGCTGGTCGTGGCTATACACTTGATTTCGTCGTGTTTGAATTTCACGAACGCTTGGATGAGATGATGGCAATCGTAACCGCGCAGATTGTGAAAGAACACGGGAACGTGTTGCGGCACGTTATAGTTTAAATTACAGGCGTTGTGCGCGTCTGTCAGGTACTCGCCCGTCACGTGATCGTGGTTTCGCACTTTGTCGTCACCGCGCTCGATACTCTTCTTGCACAGATGGCACGTGGTGGCGTTCGTTGTCTTCAGTCAAGCGTAGGGATCTGTCGAAATCGCGTTCGAGTCGATTCACGTCTTCGCGAAGAGTCCGGAGAAACGTCTCCACTACGTCATTACCACCGCGGTACAAGACAGGTTCTTTCACGGCTTTCCCTGTCCAATCAATGATCACGTAGCAGAAACTGCACGGTACGTGATGCGCGATGTCCTGAGAGTGCGATCTGTCCTCTTCGCGCGTACATCCGGACACGGGACGAAGAAAAGTTTCAAATTCCGCGTACACCGTGTACGGTACTCTATGACACTTTGTGTAGTCTTTAAAATACATCTGGCTGTATTTTCCGGTCGGGAGTTCGACTTTTTGCGCTCCGTGCGGCGTGTAGAGTACCTCGTCCTTTTTCGTCCGTTTTCGCGCCATTTCAGGATCCGTATTGTCGTGAAATCTTTGCAGGCAGTAATTACAGAAGAAAACCGGATTGTTAGCACTCGTTGTGGTGTGCAGCACCAAACGAAACATGTTTCTAATAACAGAATAATGTTTGAGCCCTTCGTCGTTGATCAGTAATAGAAGAATCACGTGCGTCCTACCTTTGTGCTCGGTTATCCGAGTAGGGTGCACTTCGTCTTTTCTGTATCCGAACTCGTTTTTCGCTTTCATAACCGAATACGTTCACCGAAATATTCGCGTTCTGTTTTTTCAAATTTTTTTATTTGAGTCACCGGCACCGGATAGTCGATCCTCTCCATATTCAGCTCGTTTCCGTACTCTCTGTAGTGAGACACGAGGTACAGGTTAGACGCGATCGAATGTAACCCGGCCAGAACGGACGAGATGGAAGCATTTATCGTCGTATAGATTCTGTACGTTCACTAACGCTTCCTTCCTTAATAATTTCTTCGGTGTTGGTATGTAACTGGATCCGGCCAGAGGACGATATCTTAACAAATTCACTTCGACGGCTACGATCCCGTTCTCGATCCGCGGGTAGCGGATGCGCTACCTTCGCGAGTAAACTTTGAAACCGATTTCAGCACTTTTTCGACGCACTCCCTGTACTGATCGTTCACGTCTTCCACGTTCGTCGCGGGTAAAACGAGTTACGTACGCGACCGAAACACTCCCGTCTGCTCCAGTTCGTGATCGGATACGAGTTTTTTGAATAAGACGCGTACGGCCAAGTACCACTTGAAACTGTCCCCCATATCGCGTGATTCCGCGCGCTCGTCTTCCGGAATAACGTCCGCTATTCTCTCCAACAATACGGATACCGTGTCCACTCCGTCTTCAAAATCGTTATACTTTATTGTCTTTACACTCCCGTTAAGCGCGATTGTACGAGTTGCGTATACTGCCACGGTTCTGTACTCTGGAAAATGCGATCTTAATTAGATTAAAGTGCACTTTTTTTTAGGTTTAAAACGCACTAGTTTTCGTAAGAATAAAGCACACTTTTTTTAGGTTAAGCACGTACTAGTTTTCGTCAATGTCTACGGGAACTTTGTAACAGACATAGTTAATATCACCAACAAATATCGTAGCTGTGTTCAGCAGTGTGTCCAGCTGCTAACTGAGGTATAAGCAGTAAATCTGTACAATATATAGGCGCGGGCATATTGGTTGTATAAGGTTGTATATTGCACAACCTTATACAAAGCTTTGAATTCACTTCCGTTTACAGCGTAAGAAGGTCCTTTCTGCGTTCGTCTGTTCCGCTTGAGAACATAGGGTATTCTGTACGCACTCTGCAAGAGAGGTCAATTATACTGACCTATTGCACAATTGTTTATATTATTAGTTCTCATTTCCACGAAATTATGGCCATGTGTCTTATTTCAAACATCAACAAACGTCTGAAGGATTGGAATGTATTTATAATGCAGCACAAACATGTATGCTTTCAGTAATGTAATTCCTTCGTTGAGTACAGTCGTGATTGCGCGTGTGTTGTTACCCTACTTTCTCTGTTTCTTATCACTTCTACAGGAGTTTCACGAACATCGGCTGGATTCGGTAAGTCGAAAACACACACACACACACACACACACACACACACACACACACACACACACACACACACACACACACACACACACACACAACTCGCTGTTGTTACTTTTATTTTATTTAACACAGTTTTATATTTCTTTTTTATAAAAGGTTCCTTTAACTGTTTGCCATAGACATACAAAATTCAAGTTATTTCGCTACTAAACGTGTGTGCGCGCGCGCGCGTGTTTGATCATTTCGCTTGTAGGCATCGAGCAAATCACGTCACGTGCACCTCTGAAAAATGTCTTTTCTGTGGTTTAGTTCAACATTATAATTTCTACAGAGAGCAGTCTCTCTCTCTCTCTCTCTCTCTCTCTCTCTCTCTCTCTCTCTCTCTCTCTCTCTCTCTCTCGCTTTCTCGCTCTCCCTCTCTCTTGGTACAAAGAAAGGATAAAACATGGTGATATTTGAAGCGTACGAATGCCACTGCATTTCACGAATGCACTGTTGAAATCGCGTTTTCACAAACAGCATTCATGATAGATATTAGAAAAAAAATAATAATAATAATAGCATGCTTAGACGCGTAGTAATGAAGACACAGAGACAGCCAGATACATAGTCAAGAATTGTGTGTAGAGAAAGAGAAAGTGAGAGAGAGAGAGAGGGAGAGAGAGAGAATGAGGGTAATATACAAACGTTTTGTAAGAGAGTGAAGCTATGTGTTCACTTCCGTTAGGGTGAAAGGAGGTCATTCGCCTGTTCTGGTTGAGAACAAAGCGTACTCTGTACACGCTCTGCAAGAGGAGGTCAATTACACCGTACTGTTGCACAATTGTTTATACTATTCGTTCTCATTCCCACGAAATTAAGGGCATGTGTTTCTTCGGACATCGACAAGTGTGTTGTTCACACGGGTCGAAATATCTATCGCTCCGTCCTCAGAACGTTTGAATACTCCAGAGGGTGAACACGTCTTGCGCTCTGCATTTTTCTTTTTTATTCTTGTGCGTAATGGAATTATATATATATATTTTTTTTGGTGACTGTGTTGTCGGGTTTAAGCATCATCGGGCTGAATTCCTACCTCGCTGCCTTCTTGGTGCTTTTACAGGTAGGTCGAACACACACATCTCGCTGTTGTTACTTTTATTTTATTTAACACAATTTTATAAAAGATTCCTTTAACAGTTTTCCATAGACATACAAATTTCAACTTGTTTCGCATGTGTGCGCGCGCGCGTGTGTGTGTTCATTTCGCATGTAGAAATCGACTAAATCACGTCATGTACACCTCCGGAAAGTGTCTTTTTTCTGCTTCTTACTTTCTTTCCTTCGTGTAAGTTTTTTTTTACATCTCTTTTACTTAACTATTTACGTATTGTTATTATTTTTTATGTTTTGTACTCTGTAGTGTATATAGTAGTGGTATGTAAGTGGTATGTAGTCGTAATAATTATACTGAATTTAGGCTAATACTAGTGATAATTGTTCCTTGTTACAGATATTTTCTAAATATCACACATCTCAGAATTATTTTATTAATTATTCGATATTGCTTGAAATTTTAGTAAATAGAAACCAATTGTTTGATATATATTTTGGTTAATTGATGAGAAAGTTATCTTTCCAAACGCCCGTTCGTCAAACTAGTTAGGGTTGTCCACACGCACGCACGCACGCACGCACACACACACACACACACACACACACACACAGACTCGCTCCCTCTCGCATCCGTAACAAGTATGCCATTGTGTATCGCTCACCCCTCTGTTGGTTTCTTTCAACGGCACGTGCCTTTGTATAAATCCCTCGTTTTTTGTTTTTATGGTTAGATGCGGTGTTCCTGGTTTTGAGGTAATGCCGAATTGTAGGCTATAGGTGTCAACATATCGGTCGTGTTTTGTATTTATTTTTCATCATTATATTTTTTGTATATTTTTTTAATTTTTTGTGTATATTATTTTTTGTAATATCTACGATTGTTTTTCTTAATTATACTTTTACAGGCTTACCACCTTTTTACATTGATTAATCATTGTATTTTTGTATATAGCCTATTACTTTTATAATATCTAAAATTATTTATTACATTTTTATATTTTTCATCTTTTTAGTTATAAGAGGTTGGTATTACGTTTTACTATCTTTTAACAGGGAACATTTTGTGTTTATTGCTTAATTAGTTACGTGTTGTTGTGCAATCCACTTGTTAGAGCTGTTCCATTGTATCACTGTGAAACAGTATGATGCAATATATGCTATGTAGTTACACTCAATACTCGTACAAGGAGGGGGGGATTATACGTCTATATAAACAGACCTTATTGGCTATCCCGTCCAGTTTTGTCTCGACAGTCGCGAGCGACGCTTCGTACGAAGCTCGAGATTGACCCCCGGCATCGACCCCGAGATGTCCGAGATCTAGACCGAAATGAAAGAGATAGAAATGAACGAGAGCTAGACCGAAATGAACGAGACCGGGACCGAAATAAACGAGTGCGAATTATTTTGCGAAAAATTCGCACACCGCCCGCCAGGCCTTCCTCTCCTCCGGTACAACATGGGGAGAACCGGAAACAGTGGACCGGGGGGGGGGTGCCTCAACAGCCACTGCCACGTCACTGACCTCACTCAACTTTGTTTCAGCTGTTGAGAAAGGCCATGGACAGCTGAAACAATAGGCGTCATTTTTGGCCTAGGAGAACAATGACCCTCTCTGTTGTTCCTGTGACGTCACTGGTTGTTGAGGTAGGTCAGGATCGTGACGCCATCACCCCTCCGTACACTGTTTCCGGATTCTCCCCAACACACTACTCTTATTCTTTTTCTTCTCTTTTAATTTCATTATCGAGCACATTTCTAATTAATTTCTCATTTCTTATATCCAATTCCTCAATGTATCTTGCCAGGCAGACCACATCACGTCTCGAAGAAAACGCACTCAACTGCAGTTACTCTACTCGAATCTCGTCGTGACAAATCCGCGTTTGCAAAGGATAAAGAAATGCTGGATTCGAAATTACCTTAAACAGTCGTATCTGGCTATCCCTTCGCGTTCTCCTCTGAAGACTATTTCTAATCGTCTGTGTGATTGCCATAATTATTTTTTTTTTGGAAAGGTTTAATTGTAACCAATATAAAAATGATTAACGGATTCAACGTTGGGGGACTCTTTCCTATCGAATACAACGATAAAGCGCTGATTTGATAAATTTAAAATGGATTGGGAAAGCACAATTGATGAACTACGCAATTGACTTTCTCTTGAAGTGGCTACGCCAGAAATAATAGAAAAAATTCTCAAAAGCGTTTTGACAGATCGATTAATGAAGTGAGTCAGTTAGCATAGACTGTTGGCATATCAACTGAACGTGTACGCAGTATCTTACGTGTATGACAAAGTAGTGGGCTAGATGGGTACCGCGTTTGTCATACCTGAACAAAAACAATGTCGAAAGAATGTTTCTAGAGATTATCTGGCACTCTCTAAGCGCAATCCAATCGATTTATAACCCTTGATGCGACTTCGGTCCACCATAACACATCTGAGATCAGACAACATTCAAAATAGTGGACCGCAAAATGCCAAACAACTCCAATGAAGGCAGGCAATTCCATCTGCTGCCAAGGTTAAGGAGACTGTTTTTTGGGACGCGCGTGGAACAATCTTCATTGACTATCTTCTACAGCATTTAAATGAAGAACTAAAAAAAAAAAAAAAAAAAACAACGGCACATTTAGCAAAAAAGGAAGCGCTGTTCAACCAAGACGATGCAGCAGCTCACATATCAATTATAGCGATGACTAAAATCGAAGAATTAAAATTCGTATTGCTTTCTCTTACATCGTACTCTCCAGATTTAACCAAAATGGCTTCTGTCTCTTCCGTATCCTCAAAACATTGGTCAGTGGAAAAAATATTTGAAGACGACATTTATGTCAGCGATGTTATAAATCAGTGGTTCTCAACCTTTCCGAACCCGCGTACCACTTTGGTCTTCTTGGTCTTCGGCGCTCATTTCGAGTTCCACTGGAGCTTAAAGAAAGGTTACTGAGCTATTTTTGGTTGTTCGTCGATTCACAATACAACCCCTTCCAGGAATTTGATAAAGCCATGCGTAAACAAACACGAGAAAAGAAAACAAAAAGGTAAGAGCAGACATCCAATGAAACATTACCGCAGTGTTTAGGTTGTGTTTTTGTAAGGGTAATCGTTTTAATCGTTTTAAATCATGTCCGATGAAAATTTATTGTTGTTTTGAACATACATTTTTTTGTATCGGCCATCTAAGGACAACGTGCCAATTTCAATTCTTTACTCTTTGTTCTTTTTTTTCTCCAATATTCTTTCATCTTTTCACTGAATCTCTTCTTCCTGTCTTCAGTCCACTTTGAGCCTGCGTTTTTCTCTCTCCTACCCTGGACTCTTTCCATACATAATTTACATTTAAAGTTCCTAAAAAGAATTTCTTCTTAAATTTAAGTTTAGAGGAACTCCAAGGTTGCTCCGGCTCAAACCTTTGATTACAGTTGTTGGGACTCCCCAGAACCCTTGGTCCCAATGCATGTCATGATGCCATGGTGGATTTCTCTTTCAAGTTACCGCCTGGGATAGTGCCTTCATTTAGCGGACTTTCCATGCTGCAATTGAAATTGTACAGAGTGCAAAAGTACGAATTAATTTCCGAGATAAGATCGGATTGTTAGTCCGAAATGGTTGTTTTTCGTGGTTTACTCCACTAGGTTCTTCCGATCTCTCTCCCGTTGGGAACTGAGATCCCTCATCCGCCTTTGAGACCGTTGACCGGGTTTCACCTGTAACCATAGGCAGGGGCCCTTACTGGGTGCTATCATCCGGAGCCACATGACCCCTGGTTTTTGAAGAGGTCTGCTCTTCTAAGACTCGTACGGTGGCACAGTTAGTGAGATGTCGTTTAATTGTTACTCGTTCAGTCGAGGTCCGTTGTATTTGATAAGAAACAGAAGAACACAAAAAGCAGCTAACACCTGTTTACCATTGCTTGCTTCACCACTTGAGACCATAAACGACGGTGTGAATCAACTCTGAACTCATATTGCGTAAAATCTCAAGAAAAAACATGGTGGACTTAATTACGGTTTAAATTAATTTGGAACGTTTTAGAACCTAGCAAATCTTTTTTTAACCAGCGTACGTACGTCAGAGATGATTAAAAACAGGCGCAGCCTGGGATTTTTTTTGTGAGAAACGAAATTTCCTTGTTCTAGCGGTAAATTTATGTGGTCTATTCCTTTGTCTGACTCGAATCACGTACACGTACGTAATAAACAAGGTGAACGACGGACGCTGCTCTTCCTCCCGGGCGTAAACAAATGACGAAATGATGATACGTTTGACCTTACACACACACGCACACACACACACACACACAACTATACGCTTGACTTGCTGCGTACGCTTCCTGTCTGTTTTTGCGCTAGAAGAAGAAAAAACAAAATCGTTCTTTGGAATAATGTATTACAAGGAGATAACACTGTGCAATTCTGTATAAATGTTCTTTAGAGTATTTTAACACGGACCTTGGTATTTTATGTATAACATTTTTGTGCGGTTTGTTTTTCCGCGTTTACCTTTGGAATTAATTGCCAGGGACAGAGGCCGCCGCGCCGTATGGTGGTCTGCGTGCACCGCATTACACAAATACACGAAACACAATGGCATGTCCGGACAAGCATATGCTTAACCATTGACGTATACATCTGTGTGTAAAATTGCTTGAGTCGCGTTATTGCATTGAAACAATACCGTATTCAAAGTGCTGTTTCAAATGTACGGTCAACTCCCAATTGTCCGGGGTAATGGAGGAGATGGGATCCAAAATTAATTAATAAAACCAAGAATAATCCAACAATTTTTTCCTGTCAATGATGTAGGGTAGTGTTGTTATGAAATAGTTATTTCTATCAGTAGTGAGTGAGTTCTGTAGGTCAGGGAGCATAGGCTACTAGTTATGCCTAATTAACTTCCCCAACCTTCGACCTTGCCTCCTGACCATGCTTTCCTATAATCTTAGTTATCATCATAGTCATCTTCACAACACGGCATAGGCAAGGTGCTGCCTATTTCACCTTCAGAGATCCTCCAGTCATCTTCTCCTGGATCTAACCACACACCTGTGCCCTATAGGTTTGTATACCTATTTCCAGACTTGTTTGGCCAGTCTGGAATCTGACATTTTTTCTAAGTGTTCTTTCCACCATTGTTTTAAATCTTTTAATTTTTTCACTGAAGTAAAACTTTTAATTCTTCTCTTACGGCATCATTCGTTATAAGATCAAACTTAAAACACTTTTAACCGCTCTTAAGAATACCATTTCCGAGGCCTGTGTTTACTTTCTTGTTTCTTGGTTGTCATAATCTTAGTCTTTCATTTATCACTTTGAGTACTCGTTATGGCTTAATCGATTCCTCCATGAGGTCCCTTGTGTCTTTCTCTAACACCATGTCTGAAAACCTCTCATCGTTTTTTAATTCACTGTCGCTACAAAACTAAGGATAACTTCTAGTGTAATATCAGAAACCTAAAGACAGTTATCTTGAAAGAACGACAGACCTTCATTAATAAGCACTTCGTTAATACATTAGGATATTATTTTTATAGAAGAACATTTACTTTTATACAGAAAAGAACTTTCAGACTTTTATAGCAATGATAGGTACTGTTATTTAACAGTCAGGAAAAGTATACTGAATTTTATTAACTATTAAATTTAGCAGGTTTGTATTAAAACCCATTAAAAATACTAGAACAACATGTGATGTTCAAATTGTTCAAATTTATCGGAGAAGTTTGCTAGTTTGTCGCCATTCCTTTCTTTTTTTTTCTTAAAATTAATTTATTTATGTTCAGCTGTCCGCTTTTGCGTTATTAAATCTTTAATGTAACTCAGCGCCGTTTTTGTTCCATAATAGATATTTGATCCATTATAAATAGGCCTAAATATGTTTGTCTTCAACTGTACATACAGTAATTTATTATACGTAAACAAATTAGCTAATTCTTCTTCTTTTCCGTATTTTAGGGTTCATTCTTTTTGTTATGTTTTAATTCATTTCCTTGCAATTTTATCTTCTTCCAGTGTGCCACGATTAATCCTCAAACCCAAAATTATACGCAATCTAGAGTTGACTGAACTTTATTAATACAGTGCAACTTTATGCTACGAGCGTTGTTTATCCGTACGTCTAATAACCCAAACGTATTCATTTTAATAAAACATGTGGCCTGATACCATATTAATAAAGTTTAATTTTTCTGTTAAATGAAATTTGTACACATTATGAAATATTTCATAATGGAATTTAAACTTTTCTTGTTCAATCGACTTATTACCAAAATAGTCAATCGACTCCAAAATAAGTAGAAACCCAAATATAAAGGCAATACTCATTTATTTAATCGAAAAACCTAAATAATTAACATATTTCCATGCCGTTTCGTTAAGATTCGCAATAATTATGATCTGTAGATGGATAGGCTACTCTCTCTCAGAAGTATGGTTTGTTGTATACTCTTCTGTAGTCTTTATGTAATAGGTCTGCACAATAATTGTAAAAAATTTCAGTATTAATGAACTGGAAAAATAAAGTGGAGATGCTCAGCAGTGCATTCTAATTTCTGATTTTTTTTGTATTAGACTCGTGCAGTATAGTAAACAGGACTGGTAATGACAGGATGAACACAGACACAGAAACATACATACATAATACAATAATTAAATATCACTCAAATTTCTAACATACTTTTACCGTATGTCAAGAAAGTGTACAAAGCGATTCGTATATTTGGGCGCGAGGATAGTTATAGTAATTATACTATGGTCAATGGCTATAAAGGAAAAAAACGCGCAGAGCCAGTTTTATTTTTACAAGGAGAGGCAACAAAAGTGGAGCCTAATAATTAACATAGCGATAATCGACTTTGGCCTGCGGTTACTTCGTGAGGTTCACGAACGCCAATTACGTACGCCAATTATGTATGATAAGCACAGCGCTGGAAACGAAAGTGTGATGTGCGGACGGGCAGGACAACGCGTATTCTGGTGTCAATGTCAGGTCGTAACACACTGTGGAAACCTGTTGTTTCGTGTCCGCGTGAGTGGCGTTTCTGTTTTCAAACAAGAACTGACGTCTGCGCGGACACGAAACACCGGTTTGCGATCATCGACGTATTTTTTTACCGTCTACACACGTCACTGACCACGTTTTTGTCATTTAGTCGTTTCCTTTTGTTGCAGTCTGGATTTCGTTAGGAACCTGAGATTCTTTGAAAAAATATGATATGAGTACAGTTTCATTCCATTCTGGACAGTAAAGATAATAACAACTTTGTAATTAAAATATTTTTGAGAATTTTATATTTACGTTACTATCGTCAAATATGATTCCGTTTTGTAGAGACTTAATGTGAAACGACCTAGTTAAATTAATTAAGAGAACGGTTATCATAGATCGTTACTTTAACTTAGTAGCAGACTTTCGACAATTATAATCAATGATGATAATATTATTACCTACTTATAAAAATTATTCCTTTGTAAGTAACTCGTTGAGTCTTGTATGTAATATCTTCAAATAAATATTCTGCAAGTAGATTTATTTTCACCTGACGCACGTTTCACAGAAATTATACTGTATCTTCAGAGGTTTGTTTGAATTGTAATTGAATGTTTCCCTTACAATACAGCTAACGGATAATCGAATTTGCTTCGATTCTATTTTCGATTGTTTCAATGTTTATGTAGTAGCTATTTATTATATATTTAATGTTTATTCTATTATTCTAATAAATGTATGATATTAAATAAATCATCTTGTTTTGTTTTTATTTGTATTTGTTCTTTAATTAGTAGATTATTATTTTTGTGTCTATAATATTAAGATATTAACAGATATTCATTTTGTTACCTTTTTGTACGTTTTTAATTAATTTGACATTTTGAATGTCTGGAAATTTATGTTTATTGTTTAAACAGTGTGTGGCTAAATTAGATTTGTAAATATTAGGTTTTAGATACACGTTGAGATGTTGAATATATCTTTCGGACAGTTTTTTCTTCGTCTGGCCTACGTAACATTTATTGGAATCTGGACATTCAATTTTGTAAACTCCATTTTTATTATGAATGTTGAAATTATTTTTAGGTTTTATTTTATTAAAAATAATGTTATCTGTGTTATAAGATATTTTTAAGTTCGTATCTTTAAATAGTTTGCTTAGTTTACGAGTTATGTTTACGTAGGTTCTTACGTCATTTTAACTAAATGTATCACGATGTCTTCCCTAGACCAGACTAACTGCCGGGTCAACTCTACAAAATGCTTTTGTAGTATTGTATTTAATATATTTCCTACACCTAGCTGCCCATATTGTCAGTTCCCCCACGAGAGCTTTTGTTTTCTTCCCGCCAATCGGGTGGGACTCGGCACCGTGGCCCCAGGAGTTAGACGACTAAGAGCCTCTATCACCTTTATTGGTAGCACTATCCGACACGCTTCGTAGCCGTAGATGTGAACCGGCACCTCGTCTGTATCTGGTACTGATATGCTAACATCAAGTGTGTTTTCCTTGCGAAAAAGGGACCCAGCACTGGTTTCGAAACGGGACTGGTCACAGCGGAATGTGCCGTCTTTCATTTTTGTTTTTAACCTATTCACATGATGTGGCTGTATGAGTGAATGAGAAATATTAGACTAAAAAAAAAAACTCATGCAACGGTCGGCATAAGCAAACAAAGAATGTTAAAGACGGCGTTACACGGCTAATTTGATGAAGAAATCGGTAGTTTGGGCTGAGTGACGTCTTGTCTAAGTTAAAATTGAAAATGGTTAAGTCTCACGGTAGTGATAATAATAATTAAAACCAGCCAGAGTAAATTGTCAAGTTGTAGTGCAAAGAGTATGTGGTGCAGTTAATAACGAAATAGGGTTACATGAAAAAATTATAAAAACAAGAAATAATAAAATTTCCTCTACTTTGTTACGATTTTACAATTTTTATTGTAATTTATATTGAAAAATTATTTTATGTTTTATGAAGAATTGATATTAAAATTAATATAACTCTATAAATTGTAGGCCTACACTTTTTCGACAATTAGTTAGGAAACTAGCGTAGTGCTGCGTGTGATGTTGTACACATATTATGTAAGCGGCTGGGCGGTATCGTGTTCTCGCTGCTTCTGGAATTATGGGGCGCCTTCATTTATCCGGCTATTCTTCAAGCATGTAGGAAATTGTGGAACTCGCTTATAAACTGGTCAAGCTGGTCGCGGACTTCAAAGTAGGCCTATTCTTAATGCCTGCATCGAATTGCCTTTTGAAATAATTCCATATGTTACCGGCAAAATACAAAATCAGGCATTTTATAGAATGCCTAGGAATTTCATACAGTGCCTGAATCCAGCTGGCAAAGATTCAGATTCAGCCTGAATCAAATAAAACAGATTTAATAGATTGGCTAGCCATTGTATAGAATGCCTAACGTCTTCTAGGTAAATATAGAAGGCAATGTGTGCGCTATGGTTTCATGTTCTGAAAAGTGTGTAGAGTGCTGCAGAGATATGCATAGTAGGCTACGTGTGGACATTTTTTGAACACTAGTGGCAATAGTGGAGATAAGTGTAACGATGGCAAGAAGCTGTGTACTCTCTGCTTCAAAGTAAAAATTGCAACTGAAGAATGAAAAAGGGCAAAATCATTTCTAGAACTTCAGGGAAAAAGATGAAACCTGATTCTGACAAAAATTTCCTCCAGCTCCTATGGGCGCGTCTGTCCATGTTCCAATTCCTGAAATAGACACGGGGCGAGGAGATCTTCGAAACATCCTAGTAATCGTCGTGAGTGTGACAATATGACGGATTTTACAAACTGGGAACCACTAATGGATTGTTAAAGCAGCTGTACACAAGATCGCAGTTCACTGAATGCCCAAGACCACTAATGGGGGTTGAAGATGTTCCTGAACCAGAAACCGCACTTCGTTCTACTGCTACTGCCCAATCATCAGGATCCGGACAAGGTTTCGTAAAATGTGTGTGCAAGAGTAAATGTCAACAAAAAAATGTAATTGTGTAAGAAATGAAAGAAAATGTACTTCAAAATTTTACAGCTCTCTGTCTTGTAATAAGTAGAGTATATTTATAATTAATAAACACCAATAATAACTAATGTATTTTTTTAACCAGATTGGTTAAAAAAGTTCTTATACAGTATAATTTTAATAGAATAGTATTTGTTAACATAATTAAGTAGAGAATAGATAATCTCGAAATGTCATACAAAGCCCTCCTTTGTGTAAAATCAAACAATTGTGTGTGATTTTGAAATAAAATGTTTTCATTTTGAACGTAGTAAGCTTATTTTACACTTTGCCTGAAGAATGACTGGCATTATATAGAATGCCTAGGCAATGTACAGAATACCTGGGAAAAGTATAAAAAACATTTGAAAAGTATTCTATTCTATATTTTGCCAAAAAACTCCAGGTATTCTATAAAATACCTGGATTACATACTTTGCCGGTAACACATAGAAGCAATCCAAGTTCTGTCGAAATCGTTTGAGAGCATACGTACGAAAATTAAATGTAGCAACTGTTCCATAGAATTTCCATTCTCTTAGCCACTGATGACAGCTATTCTTTCAATGTATAAATATTAAAATTTAGTGTTATAAAACACACACACATACACAAATTCCAGGCATGGGAAATGTCATGTCACAATAATAATTATTAAATCAAATAAACGTTTGGTGTGTTTACCAACGGAAGCTGAAATTTGCAACAATTGCGTCTCACCGGCGAGAAAAGGCGTCATTCATTGTTTACCGGACGGCTAATTAAATTTAATACCAAAATTACAAGGAAATCTCTATCCTTTCCTGGTCAAATTACAAGGATAAGCCTCTGGTGAGCGCGTTTGTGTGTCGGGGATTCTAGCTGTCTGACTTGACCACAAGTTCATGGACACATGTTCAAGAGACCGTTTTGTTTTTCGCGCACAGAATCACGTTCCGCAGATCGTGCAACGAATTTTAAATTATATACAGCCAGTGTTAATTATTACGATCATGGCGGAGAGTAACATAGTCGCATTAGATTGCCACTGATAACTTAATATTGTGAAATATAGTTTCGTTTTAGGTACCACAACAAATGTAATATATTTCGCATAGTTAGGCAACTATGAATATTTTTAAAGTTTTAGTAATGCCATGTTATGTTAGTAACATGTTAGTTTAGTAATATGCTATGTTATTTGTGTTCCACCTTTAATAAAAAATTAAATGTAACCTAAACTTCGAGTTTTATTTGTTTTTAGTAAATTTGTTTAGACATTTCAAACAATTGTCCTCAGCGTTTTTTAACAAACAAAAACTTAATTAGTTGTTTAATTTACAAAAAATTACAGTTGCACAATCAAGGGAGTTTTAGAGTTACAAACGTCCAATGAGTAGGTTTTCATTGGAATCTTATAGCCAAAATCAGTTGGGATCCGACACTTCTACTACCCTCGTACCATTGAACCCCTACCATACAGCAATCTTAGGTATACTATTAAATTATTACAAAATAGTATAATAATTATATACAATCATATTATATCATATTATATTAGTTCATATTTATGTAAAAATGTTTGCTAAAGATTGTAAATTTATAGCTCCAACAATTTTGATTAAAATGTTGGATTTAGAAAAGTTGTACCGGGTGTTTGCCTATAAAGTGCTTTAATTATAATATTTTCGTTTGACAGTAATGTATTACTGGTATTAATATATATCACTAAATCTCTGTCCATTCTGTGATGCCGCATGTTCGATTGTAAATTTGAGACTACAGCGAAGATCTATAAGACCTATGATAAAATGAACAACACCTTTTTTTGATAATAACAAAACGTGTTTTTCACCCCAAAAAACGTTGTTATTAAAAACTTCGAGTCAAATTGAACTTCTCCAGTACTACTGGCTACTGGTAACATACTCATTGTTATTTAGTATTAATATTGTAGCGAAACTGTCTGATAGTTGCTTTAGCGATTATAATTATTATTTTCATAACTGTAATCTAGTTATAAAGACAGTTATTTTTGAAATGTTTAATTAATTGTTAGCTCTAACGTCTTTGAAAATAAATACTTTGTTTAGGATATGCAAGATGGCAGACATTACATTACGTGCTGACGGTTAGGTTACAGTGGCCGAGGGTACTTAGAAAGCTTGCAGAAGAATATGAATTTGGGACTCAAAATAAATACCGTTTCATACACCAAAACAGAGTGCATTATAATAGAAGGGGGAGGTTAAATCTGGACTTAGGTATAACAGTTACGATAAATAAAAATAACTTCAAATATTTATGCCTAAAGCCTATCTGGACCTATGGGATACAGCTCTGGGGGTGTGCAAAGAAATCAAACATAAATATAATTCAAACATTTCAAAATAAGGTGCTTCGGTGCATTGTTGATGCACCATGGTATGTAAGAAAGACAACTTACACAGGGATTTAAAAACTGACCTTGTCACTGAGGAAATAAAAAAGCAGGCAATGAAGCATGGGCAACGCGTCTTGCAGCATGTACATCCTGGGATACGGCGACTGCTGGATACAACTAATGCAGCTAGAAGGCTGAGACGAACTAAACCACTTGATCTGATGGATATTAGTTAAATGGGGAGATTATAGACAATGAGTTATATCTCTTGATTAGCGTCTTTAATTATGAAATGTAAATTACTAGATGGGTGTTACTCAGTTGTAATAAAAATAAATAAATAAAATAAAAAATGTATGCCTACTGGTCATGCGGGGTAGCGAAAGCAACAAAGAAATAAATATTAAGAAAGAGACATGCTAAAACAATTGAATGTTCTGCCCCGAATCACAAAACATAAGAAAATTTGATGTATAAAACCAAAATCGAGAATGTTTTTTAGAAGCAGAATTACTGAAAGTAAGTAAAATGAATAAATCAAGAATACGAGTTAGGGATGTGAACTGTTGGAAAGTGGATGGAGTAAGAAAAGTATCGATATGGGCATAATAAAAACTGTAGAGAGGAAAAGAATAATTTAGTTAGGAAACCTAAAACGAGTGTCAAACGAAAGATGGTCAAAAAAGGTTTTAGGAGTAGACGCCATCCATAAGCTGAAAATGGAAGACCTAGATATTTCTAGAAAAGAAGGACATTAATGACGCAAGATGATTTTATGGAGTAAAACTGTTAAGATCGATGCCGATGGAAATTAGGATGCGATTCGTAGCAAAATCGCCTTGTCTTCGCACGCGCACACATACACATAACTATAAACAAATAATCCCTCGTACAGTGTATAGTGATTAACCTCAGTTCGGTTTTTAAAGTAGACTGAATATGGCGATTATTCGAACTTGGTAAACAAATAAAAGTCGACGACATTCCATCGAAGAAAAAAGTAAAATAGCTACAGAAAAAAGTAAAATAACAGCAAAAACAGAATGCTAAGCACTTAGAAACGATGTGTTAAAGAAGACTACCTAAGGAGGCCTACGTTGTCAAAGATAAAGGAAAAGAGAAATTTATGTAGGATGGTCAGAGACTTGAAGACGGAACAAGCAAACGCGTAAGCCGTTGAGCGAAAATGATGATGACCATCCTGTGCTAATTTCGAAAATAAAGAAAAAATTTAAGTTTGATCCTCGGTTATGTAGCATAGAATTAAATATTGTTGGTTAATAGTAAATAATAATGTTGTACATCAAAAATAAGTTACTGAAGAACGTACAATCGTAATAAAGGTAAAACTCTTAGGTGAACATAGCAAATAAATTGTAGCCGTATAACCTAAACGTGTGTGTGAGGACGGAATTCGCTAAAACCAAAGAATAATATTTCTCCGATGATTTAGATTTCCTTAGGTGTGCTGAAGTACTGTATGTTAACGCGAAATTCAGTACCCGTACCTGTTAAGTAGCTCGTATAAAATTACATGTAAAATCCTGGCAAAGTGACAAGAGATATTCTTATCTTTCGTATCCGTTATGTAAGATTTCAGTTTCTCCATTGCTTGCCGCATTGATGAACATTTTAATGTTCGCGCACTGAGAAATACAATAGTATGGCAAATAATAGAAACAGATTTAGGCCTACTATAGCGTATTGCCTATATAGGTACGAAACCACTAACTTGTGAAAATAATTTCTTCCTTCTTGCAACGTCAAATTCAGGCGTCCGGGTGAAATACCTTTCCTCCACAAAAAAGGATCTTTTATGTTAAACGCAATTGTACCACTTCGCCGTTAAATTATTTCCTTTTGTGTATCCAACACAGATGTTAGTTAATTTCTAATTTAGATTGTCGCTTTATCGAAGTCAACAATACTAGTATGCATTTTTATTGGGTTAGTCTGCAGAACTTGTAACTTTCTAACTCTGTGAACAGTATGTAAACTTGAGGCACTGTTTTGAGTAAAAGTTAACTACTCAAGGACTTTCTACGTTTAAGCGAAATAACTATCAAGTAATGTTAGAGTTTCCGAATTTACACAACGTTTGTCAATAACGTCTTTGTAACTTAAATATGTTTGACATAGCTGGATGGAAAATTCTATCTCGTTTGTGAGCGTTGAGGAATTTTCTCGTTGCCTAGGTGGTCCAAAACATCGCCAAGACATACATACTCATTATACTTCATAGGCTTGCACGCCCCAAGTCAATGCTGTTAAAATTCATTCCCCGGCTGTTTGGCCGTGGTCCATTGTTTGCAACTAAAACAGACGTTTCGACAGTACCATCGACTGCCAACGTCTTAACCTTAGCCTTAACCACAGTACTATGGCCTCTAACCACCCTACGTTAGGAAGCTCGAATTTTACACTGATGATGTCAGTAGAAACGTCTGTTTTAGTTGCAAACAATGGACCACGGCCAGACAGCCCGGGAATGAATTTTAACAACATACGTACTCATTATTTTAGAAACACCTTGTTTCAACAATCTATTCATTTGCTGTAAAGACTAACAAAAAATATTTATAAAATTCTTGTATTTTAACACTTCCACCTTTCTCAGTTCCGCTCATGACAGTGTCTCCATTATATGTCTGCGTGACCTATTTATTTGTATCGTTATCTAAAATCGGATCAACAGCTGCTGCAAAATACACTGTTGTAGCAATCCGCCTGCATCTTGCTTGTCAGAATTCGAAAAGTCCTAAACGCGCCCATGAATACGACCGTTTAAATCATACAAAAAGGAAGACTACGTTTTCGCAGAGACGTTGATTGTATTGTCCGGCTTGAGGGATACAAATTTTTTTTTTTAGGTCTTTTATAATATGCTTTCGGAACATATTAGACGTGCACTGTAAAAGCTTATGATAATGTGAAGTATTTATAATATTCACACACTTATTGCTTACTAATGGTACCTATAATCTCAAACTTATATTGTAGTGTATTAACTGTTCATAACCTAAAGATACCATACATATGATTAATAACAAAGTTTTAGTTAGTCACATTCTCAATTTCTATCGATTTCGGTCATAAACCATCGTCAGGATATTTAAACTATGCACTCGCGGTCACGATAATGCGAAACAGTCAGCTTACTATTTACAAAAAACGAATTCGGAAACACTGAATAATGATCAACACAAATGAAAATCAACATACGGTAATCAGCTGATATAATATATACACCTGAATGTAAACATAAACACTCCGCAACAAAATCAGTTCTCGAGAACTTTGGACACAACTGTACGTTTTAGGATCATTAATCAGTGTTTTCGAATTCGGTTTTTTGTATATAGTAACTGTTTCGCAATGTCGTGACCGCGAGTGCATAGTGTAAATATCGTGACGATGGTCTATGACCGAAATCGATAGAAGTTAAGAATGTGAGTAATTAAAACTTTATTATAAATCATATGTATGGTATCTTTAGGTTATGAACAAGTTATGAACAATGAATACACTACAACAGAAGATTTTAAAAGCTTATTTTGCAACTTTGCAACCATACGTATGTCAATCGAAATCTCTCAGTTTTTAATGTCTATAGTACTACTATAATCCATGTTATTTAAATCATTTGAAATAGGAATATGTTATTTAAAAAACTATTTTTTATTATAAGTATATAATTATAGCCTATGAATTTAAAATGTTGTAGTTGTTAATAGCACAACTTGTCGATTATAATTTTTGGTCCTAGTTGAATCTTTCTGGCGAACTCTATTCTATTGTGTTAGTCTTTGTTATTGATATTTAAAATATGAATCAGGACATGAATTATTCAGTTGGTACTCTATTGAAGTAATTATACAAAAAAGCTGTACGTAGAAAGTCATGAGGAAATAATAGAAACAGTAAGCAATTAGAACTTAATAGTAATCTGCTTCAGCTATTGGAATGACAATTAGAACCGCCACTATTAAAAACTGAAGATTGTCGTGCTAAAAACATTTGGAGGTGCCAATACATAAAAGAAGAAAAACCGAAAGACTAAAAATAATTAGTACGCATCGGCGCAGTGTAAGGGCGAAGACTGAAAGGTGAAGGTTTTCTGACAAAAAAAGCAAAGAGTAAAACGTTGTAGAATTCTACGCCATTCAACAAAAGACTACGTCAGTGACTGCTGGTCACATAACAGTTGATGAGTTGATAGATGTTTTCGTTTCATTTCCAACAAAATTACGCCATAACGCATAACAAGCGCGTGATGTTTCCAAAATGTTTGTCGTTTTCTGTCACGACACCGTCTGTTAGGAACGAGACAAAAGGTTGACTGTCTCGTTACCCGCGACAACATAATTACACTGGACCTTGTAAACAGAGGTTTACTGCCTGTATTTTAATTGTCAGACTAATCGCAATTTGTACGGGAAACAACAGACTTGTGGAAAAACACACGGAACCAGAAAACAAAGGACACACGCGCGCGCGCACGCACACACTTGTTGGAACGATCTGATAACGGTTTGTAACCGTGAATAGCTTCTGTTGAGATAGCGGGTGATTTTAATGCGTAGGAGAATGAATATTCTTAATGTTATTGATTTTGGAACTACTCCAGGAGGGCTTTATATATTTTTAGAACAACACGTCATTAGTGCGTCTTCAGTATGCAAAACCTGTCATCTGAGTTTTTATTTCTTTTCTGGAATGCACGACGTTCGGCAAGCGATATTTGCGCAGCTAACGAAGATCGTTTGTTAAGACAAAAAAACGCACGAATGAAAGGGGCTACATAATAAAAATAGTAAAAACGTTTTTGTACATTACGTAAACTTAGTCCGTGTTTTTGAATGATCCATCCAATTTTTTGTTTTGAATTATTTTATCTCCTTTTTAACCGTTTATTTTCCGTCTTATTTAGATTATTATACTACATTTAAAATAATGTAGCCTAATGAGGATTCAGGCAGGCGAAATGAAATTTCTAAGAAGGACGCAAGGTTGTTATCAATTGGATCGGAGAAGGAACGAGGATGTTAGACGGGATCTAAACACTGCATCATTGCACCAGAAGATTGAAGACTACAGAAGGAGATGGGTGTGGAGACTTAAACCGCATGCCTGATAACCGTCTATCTATGGCTGCCTTGGGTTATCACCCTACTGGGAAGAGAGATCTCGGTAGACCGAGTAGGAGATGGGTTCCGGAACAGGACTAAGGCCTAGTCCTTGGAGTGGTGATGATGATGATGATGATGATGATGATGTTACTACATTTAGGATGCTTTTGATACTGCTAAGACTCACTGTATGTTTTCCAGCTGTGAATATAGTGAGCGTCGATTTGTATTACAAGTATAGGCTAATATTTGTGAGTGTTTGTGTTACAAAGTATGACATTTGAAACGATGTAGAACAACAAAGGACAAAGATTAAGTATTCTAATGCTCTTACTGTAATTTTCGGACGGGTGAATTTCCAAGCCGTGTATGAGTTTTACTTTGACTGTACAAACGTCAAGCAGCGTAGGGGAACGTACTGTTTCCCCTCTCCGAATCCAGTGTTAACGTAGCCTTGTAGTATGTTTCGTTATATCCTCCATTTCAAGTTTATTGGTATGATCTGCCGGATGAGGAATGCCAGTGTCATATCTTTCAGATCACGCAATGCTATATCGGGTTTATTTGTTGGTATGTTTTACACACAATGTTTTGGCAAATCATAATATGGTTTAACACTGTTCTCTCAGACTGCTGGAGGCTGGTAAGTATAATACGGTTTTTAAACTTGTTTAGATCGGGTCTAGGTCTGCCTCATTCAGAGATAATTTCTTTACATATCATGGTTTATGCTGTCCTCATTTTGTTACTGTATTGTAAGCTCGTTAAACATACAGTTGTCCGGGTGAGTCCATTTAAAACGCGTTCTATCAGAGCGCTCCTTAATGATTGCGACAAACTGACACATGGTACTGTAATTCAAGTACATTATGTAATTTCTGACAATATGATCAGAAATTCAAGAAAATATAATAATTAGAAAGACAATGTTATCTGTAGTAACATAAACATAAACACATCATACAGACATGGTGTTTTTGGATATATCCTATATTCGATGTATCGGTTGCATTTGGTAAGTGGTAATACTGTGAGCAAACTGCTGTTAATGTTTACTGTCGTAGACATTGTGTACTGAATCAGAAATTCATTGGTCATTTATTTTAATTACCTTTTGTATATGTTCTATATGGTTATATTTTATAATGTTTTGCTTTTTATTCCACTTATAATAATTATGGTAAACTCTTAAGCTGTACAGTAATAGATAGTATTGTATAGCAAGTTAAGTACTCATTACAAGCTCGTATTATATGTTTTAGAGGGTTAAGATTTCTCAGGTACCCGAGTACGTTATAGGCTATATTCACAGTAATAGAATTCTTTATTATTCATTAAAGGCGTATTTACTTAGTATTTAATACCACTTCGTATTAATTTCGCTAACGATAATTATTCTAAAGTATAGTGTAAATATACAAAAGCATAGCGTCACGGAAATAAAAGAAAACCGCTAACATCGATAGCGGTCGAACATTTTTTGTTTCGAAATCCTATAGAGATTAGACTTAATACTTATAAGATTTAATTTAAATATATAAGAATGTGTCTGTATGTGTGTGTGTGTGTGTGTGTGTGCGTGTGTGTGCGCGCGCGCGAGCGCAGCACAATATCTATTATATGTATATATATTTTATATACTATTGAAACTTTCACATGTGAAAACTTACTTGTCTTTTTCGTCGAACGCGTTTCGACGTCGTATTCGCCTTCTTCAGCTTAGAAACAGACTGCCATTATTTAGTAACGGTTGTTGCTTGGAAGGTATAGTGGGGGTGGTGTGTAGAGGAAGGGGATTGGCGCGGGGATCCAAATTATTGTTTGTTTTTTGTATTATTGTGTCGAAAAGTGTATGTGCTTTATACTGTAATTGGTCGTTTAGTACGTTGTTTGGTTGTGTTGTGTGGTGTTTGTATATTTCATACTGTTCAGCTGTATTGAGTTTTCGACACAGCTGTGAAAGAAGATAATGAACAAACAAGACAACTATGTATATATATATATTTTCAAATAATAAATACTTCGTCATGTATATTTTGTTAAATTATTATCGTTGTATTTCTACCTAATACATATATGTTTATTATATGTATACTTGTCAGAGTCAAAATAGATTTCTTCGGCAAGGGTATATTATACTGTTCCGCTTTACGCACGTTTTCGTAGATTGACTTTGGATCATAGGAGACTTGTAAATATGTCAACAAACAATAGATTTGTGCTTTGATTTAAGTTGAAATGAAAATCTGTTATTTGTTATGTATTTATAAGCTCTGATATTGCAGGCACTATCTGTGTAAGATGTAAAATACAATACATAAAAGTGCGTGTCATCGTATAGAAGATATACGAGGTTTGATCAGTAAGTTTGCGCAAATTTTGTTTATTTGAAAAATTAAGCATTGGTTTATCTACATTTACAATGCTCCCTTCAACGTAGCATCAAACGTTATAAGACGACTATGCTAACGGTTTTTTTAGTCTTAAAAACAGTTCTCGAACGCATTTTTTGTGTAGCCTTCAGCTCGCTCAGTGATTTTCTTTTAAAGCGTTCAACAGTCGCGAAACGTTGTCCTTTCGTGGTGCTTTTCATTATTCGGAACAAGACCATGTTGGGGCAAATATGGCGAATATGGCGGTTGCGGCGTCAGTACAATGCTTTTTTTTTGCCTAAAAGTCTTGAAGAAGGTGCATTATCGGCGTGCTGTTTCCATAAACTGCCCTTCGGTTTCGCCGTTTCCTAAGAATAGCTTCACACACTTGTGACGTAAAATGAGAGAATAATGTTTTTTTTTTATTTATCGTTGCATGTAATGATAGAACTTAATGTAAAACAAAACTACACTCTTCATATGATTAACACGACCTTCAACTTGTTCACGACAATCTTTGAATATCTGAAGCGCTTGGTCATGCATAGCAGGCATGCCAGAACACTTCTCCAACATAGCAGGCAGTCTTCTCCAACACTTATCCACTACAGACCAGTTTATCTAATTTTTGACACAACAATTTACTTCATAATTTTCAATCTTGCATTGAAGAATGTCAAAAAAATCGCCAAATACTCCAAAACATAACTTTCTAAATTAGTTCTCAAATCCAATAGCGTAAAAAGTTTAGGCGATTGTGACTAAGATGTGTACAAACGTCACATAAAAACAATTTTTGAATTGGACATTTATGGTGTACGAAGTCCAAAAATTGCACGAAAGTTTTGATCAAACCTCGAACATAGATATTTACATAGGCCACAAGTAAGTAATGTACTTATATTCGTATCTATTATGGAGAGTAGGTATAAGTGATTATCATACTGGACGTCAACAGTGAGATGTGGTCAATGACCTACGGTACATTCCTGACTACTACATTGTGTTGACAACACCAGAACTTGCTATGATTACCGTGATAGTGGTACTACGGTCAGGTATGTGGAACGGGTCTCACCACGTTGTTGGTTTATATTACCTTTTTGTTTTCTTCTCAAAGCCGTCTTCTCCACTCACCCGTTGTCCTATCATTATGACAGTTGAAAACGTAAACAAAACATCAAACGTTAAGTGGAAACGATGGGAAATTTAAATCTTTTCTAGAAACACTTAAATTAAACACAGCAGATCGTTACAGACATTTTAATGTTAAGTGAACAAGTATATAAGATATGGTTCAAGCATTATAATCTTTTGACGCATGAGTGTGTGGGAGGGGCTTTGGGGACGATGTTCATACTTCTGAAATGTCCCACCACATAAAAAATAGAATATTAAATATGCCCTTTTTATTATCGTTTTGAAGTAGGTATAAATATTATTTATAATTAGCAGTAAAAATTTACTATATTGTCTACCAACATATATTTAAAAGATACGTGACCACAATAATTTATAACGTTTAATTTTTGTTCAACCTTCCGAAATAAAATTCTGCAGATGTCCATGTTTTGATGGATTTAAATCTATTGTAATGTAAAGAAAATAATTTTAATTGGAAAAAATGGTCATTTAAGTGTAATTAAATTGGTCTCAGAGGATGAAAGATTTAAAGAAGGCAAATATTTAAATCTAGCGTACAAGGCTGCTTGTCTTTGTTGGTTTACTTTACTTTACTTAGCCTGTATCCGCCCGATCGTGACATAAGCCCATCCCATACTCCTGCCCGTCTCAAACCCTACCGAATCACCGAACGGCGAGCTCTTCGACTTATCTATCTCAGACCTTATCGAAACCTCCAATAGGGCTCTGTATGCACTCAACAAACTCTTCCCAAACCTCGGCTCCTTCCTGTACAAGGTCAACTGGGAATATTCACAAACTACAAAACAACGCAGTTCCCTACAATCCATAGCCACCTCCAGCAACAAAACTACCCGCAGTACCCGCAGACCTTCCTGTCTCATAAACCGCCTCCTTACCATAGTCGGTGAACCTCCTCCCAGAACTCCTCGCCGCCAGCGTCATAGAAATAGAAACACTTAATTCCCGCCTTTAAACATACTCAACCTGCCATCCTTCCTGATCACATAAAAATATAAATTTTCCTTAACTATTTACCTAGTATTTAGCTCTCTTCTTTGTGTCCCCCGCCTACCTCGACGCCTCTCTGTCGTCCAGCTCTCCTTCCAGCTTTGACGACCTGCGTTACTCGTTCCTGTCTTGGCCTCCCTCTTGTATAAACATTTTTGGCACTACCAACAGCCACTTCCTTTGCCTATATGGCCACACACTACATCTACACAGAAATACAGACGCACCCACAACTCTACCTTAAATGTTCCTCCATCTTCTTCACTTCCGGCCTACATTGGTGTGCGTCTCCTCATATCCTTCCATTAGGCTGAAGGGGCCTTGTCCCAGATCAGCCCGAGACTGGTCCTTCCGGACAAGTCTCAAACAACATGAAAAATAGCTGCTTATCCTAAGAAACACTAGGCGAAAAGTAAACGTAAGTGTAAAGTAGTGTTTTATGTGTTTCGTAGTAGTACGACTAAACGAAGTAGTTAATGTGGTGTGTATCGATTACCTTTGTGCCTTTGCCACAGTACTGTAGTTTTACTGACCAACACCTTGTCAGTTGTTTCAAAACCGTTTCACCGAATATGGTCTCCGGAGGTGTAAAACGAAACGTCTGATTATGGCACCCGTCAGCGGGGTAATTATAGTAGATCACGGCCTCACAGCCCGCATCCTAATATGAATAACTACGGCGCCGACCGTGAAAGCCTAAGAAATAACTATCAGTGTAATTGTTTCATGCACTGTCTAATTATCTATGTTGTTGGTCAGTGTTTTATGCTAGCTTATGCCAATATTCATATATCAGTAATCCGCAAGTACTATTTGCACGGCCGGCCCCAGAGCTTCTGCCGCCCTGTGAAGTATTTATGATTGCCATTCCTCCCCTCCCTATTTTAAATTTGAACACATACACGTACTCTAAAGATAGGCGGTTGCCTTCAAATGACGATTAGAAATGTTTGCATTGTTGTGTTTATCAGGTAACTACAACTTTTTCCCGTTTACGATGCGCCGAACGGCTACAATAAAAATTGTAGAGACAATACAAGGTATCGTGAGACAATAAAAATGTATGCCTATGTGATGACTTAAAATTAAAATACTAACTAAAATTCATTATGATTGAAATATAAGAAAAGTAATGTATCATATACCTTAGTTAAAAAATACTCGTGTAGCTTTTGCACTGGCAAATTCCTTTATGACTTCGTTGTAATCAACTGATTCAGCTTACTGATGTTCTATAGACGTTCTCTCGTTCACGAGTTTTCGACTCTTCGTTAAACTCCACTGACTTTATACATAAAGTAATTCTTAGTGATCTTACATATTGTGATGAAATTAAGTGAATAATTATATTTTTTCCCTCAATTTCAAAACTTAACATCCCGGAATCTGCCGCCCATTAAAATTTGCCGCCCTGGGCGGTGGCACGGTTCGCCCCTGCCTGGAGCCGGGCCTGACTACGAGGGTCAGTTGAAAAGTTCGCGGAGCGACATCTGTAGCTTAGCGGTAAAACTAAAATTTTTCGTGTGCTGCAAGATTTGTAATTTATGGGGACTCCTGTTAATTTCCAATCTATCTATCAATTTACGCATTGGTTAGAAGCTGTTTAAAATTGACGTGTCATGCGTGTTTTGAAAAACGGACAAATCAGACATCGTGGTGTGATTCTTTGTTAAAAATTGTTTAGCCCCAACGGAAATTCAGAACGAAATTGTAAATGTGTCAGGAGATGCTATGACTTCAAAACTAACGGTTTGTAAATAGGTACTTGAGTTTAAACGTGGTCGTATGAGCACTGAAAACGTGGTCGCGCTGGACGCCCAAAAAATGCAACAACTCCAGATGCGGCAGCCATCTTGCACAACGCTTTTCACACCAAGTTCTTGAGTTAAAGTATGATGCACACGCTCACATGAGATTATGCCTATGATTACAGCAACGTCATCCACTCCTCAATCCGCGGTCTTCCAACACCCTATGAAAGTTTTTCTATAATGTCATTTTTTGTTGCACTTTTTGGACGTCCACTGCTGGGATCGTCTTGAGTGCTTGTACGAACTCGAGTGTGCTCCACTAACCGTTGTTTCTGAAGATGCAGCATCTGCTAACACATTTGCAATTCCGTTTTGATTTTTCATTGGCGCTAAAACATTTTTAACAGAGTATTCATCACAACACGATATTTGATTTTGTGCATTTTAGAAAGACGCGTGACAGAAACATTTCAAACAGCTGGTAAAAAGTGAATAAATTGACAGATGTATCTGGAAATTAACAGGTGTTCACGCGAAATATACGTCTTGCAGCACACGTAAGATTTTAGTTCTACCACTGAGCTACATATGTCGCTCCGCGAACTTTTCAACTGACCCTCGTATACTAATTAAATTAGCGAAGCAAGTTGTTAATTTTAACTAGACCATTTGGCAGTTGTCTGTCTGTTAGTCTGATTGTTTGTCTGTCTATCTGTCTGTGTCGTGTAGGCCTCACGCTCGTAACTTTTGAACGTATCAACCGATTTTCGTAAAACTTGGCGTGTTCATACGTTTACCCTACAGAATGCTATTGTTTTCGAGATCGTGCCCCATCCCAAAATAAGGGTGCGGGAGGAAAAATGTGGGTGGTCAAAATTGTCAAGAAATCGCAAATACCCACGTGGGGTGGCGAATTCAAGGGAAGTTTAACGACAATCTGAGCGTAGTATTCGTTTTTGAAAATTTCAAAATTGTTAACGTCAGGTTCCAAAAAATGGGTGAAAATTTTCATAAAATCCCAAAAATTCATGTGAGATATCAAAATAAAGAATTTTTAACTAGCATCTGAGCCTAATGTTAGGTTTTGGAAAAACCTGGGCTCAAAAATTAGAAAAAATTGTGAAAACTCAGCAAGGAGTAACAAAACTAAAAGAAATTGTAACCCCGATTCAATGTTTTTCATTTTTAGTTTTAATTGGATGATTGTGTGCTCTACAGCTGCTATTATTATTATTCCGGCTGTACAATGTTTACACATTTTCAGGAACCAAGATTACATATACAGAGAAATACAAATTTTAGGGGTGAAAATTACGGCCAGTGGAAAGCAAGACAAAGAAATACAATCCAGAATTAATTTGGGAAAGATAGATATATCTATCTACTTTAAATGTAATCCTGTGGGATAACCAAATTGCAGCAGAAACTAAAACCCAAATATTTAAAACCATTGTTAGAAGTATCATGACTTACGGCTCAGAAGTTTGGACTACTAACAAACACACAAGAATAAAATTAATGACAGCAGATATTTTGGAGACGTTCGGCAATAGTATCCAGACGTGAAAACATTAGAAATTAAGTCATTAAGGACAGAATGAATGTGAAAAATTCAATTGTTGATTTTATCCAAACAAAAAAAATTACAATGGTATGGACATATGAAAAGAATGGCACAGGAAAGGTTGCCAAGGAGAGTTATGGAATAGACCCCACCAGGAAGAAGGAAAAGAGGAATTGCACCTATCACCTGGATAAAAGAAATTCAGACTGTATTGAGGGAACGAGAAATTGAATAAGATCTTTAGATGGACAAGCAGCAGTGGAAGATGAGAATTCAATCACTTCTGTAATCTTTAGATCTACAGTTGTTAGGCCTATGTTACTAAAAAAAATTACAATATCTGGATTTTTGTCGTTTTCCCATAATTAAAAAATCATTTAATATTGAAATTTATGTAATAATAAATGTACTCCGTCCACAACAGTGAGCGAGCTCAGCAGCTCAGGGATCACACTAGTACGTGTTACGTAGGCACACTCTGAAGGGTGGTACACAGCTCCGAGTTCGTCAAACGAACGGCAGGTATTAAGGGCACTCGTAACTGGCTATGCTTACCATGCATGTTAAATTCATCAGAGTCATTATCTCAGAACCCGTAAAAGATAGAAGTCTGAAATTTTAGCACGAAAGTAAGCACACTATACACCATAAACGCCACTACAATTATAAAGATATCTCCATTTCCTAATTTTTAATAATTTTTTGTTTTCCTTCAAAAACTAGCGTACAAAAAGCTTACTTAATATTTTTTACGTTTTTATTTTTCAGTAAAAATGTATAGTTCTATTAGTGTAGTTATATCTCAATTAACCCAATAGCCACAAAACATTCAGCTGATAGTTCACTTGGTTTCTGAAACAACGGGTCATTTATCTCAAAAAAATAGATTTTCAGAAAAACGCTTTTATAGTTTTTAAAACAGATTTTTATTGTTTTTCATGTTTTAAGATAGTCCGTCTATATACTCGGCGTCTTCAGATATGTTCATTTGGTCCTCTTGTTTTTTCTTCAGATATCTAGTTGACAGTCTAACCTTTTTCATCAATTCATCTACTGTTGTGTCTGCCTCAAGGATTCGTCAAGTCAATTTTTTCATTACCTTAACCATATTTGATCCTGGTTTGGTCCCTAATTTTTGTAAGACTTGACACTTACTTATAATACCTTCATTGTAGGTCTACACACCATCATATAAACCCAGAACCACAGTATCCAGTCCAACAAATACATTTTGCTCAATCTATTCCAAAATCGAATAGTTTAGCGACTCATTTTCATTCTGTGTACTATCATGAAGACATTTTTTGACGTGAAAACGTCTATTCGCTCGTTAAGCACAGTGATAGCCGGTCAAACTTTCTTGTGTTACAAAATATCGTCAGATTTCAATCGCTAATAACTACAAGACTAATAATGCGATAAAAACGGTTGAGGTCACAATGGATAGAGCATGTCTGTACGTGTTTGTTGTGCAGTGTTTGTTTTGCCTGTGACGTCATCGGGCTAGTGTAGGCGCCTGCGCGTGATTGTTGTGAATTAGTGTTGTGTAAAATTATAAATTAGTGTAGCGTGAGAACGCGTTTAGCTAGGACGTTGAGTCGGGTGTCATTATAAAGAGATTGAGAAGCACTACTAGGACTCAAAGTGAAACAATAAAAATATTCGCCGAAATATATGTAAAAATCGGTATTAAATTGAAAATTGCAACAAAATTAAAGATGTCGTCTCATATGAGTCGTAAATATGCGCGGAATTATAGAAAACGCAAATCAGAGGAAAGCTCGCATCAAAAGGAATTTAAAAAACCTAAAAAGTCCAGTGCCGAGCAAATGCGAGAGCTACGGCAGCATCGAAAAGAAAATGAAAAAACGGCGCAAAGCAATAACGTAGGTGGCCCATCAGGCGTACAGCGGCCACCGACAGTCCAAACGTCCACAGATCGTGTGCAGACGTCGTTGGAAGGCAATACAGAAAACAGTGATAATATAGAGATCAATGGCAACGTGACAGCGCCAGACGAGTATGTATTGCGATCACCAAATATCGTCGTGTTGTCAACGTCGGGCATCAATGCGCGTGCGTCGATGGCGGGTGCTACGGTAGACTGTGATGTTATTGAACAACCCACCAGAGATCCTCAAATGGATAATCGTTGGAGAACGGCACGTGCTCATTTCGCCAAGACTTTCAGCGCAAACGAGTTTGGCTATGCGTGCAGTGTGTGCGATCGCTTATGGTTTCAACGCGATTTGAAGAAAGTTAAGGCTAAACATCGCACTGTACTGGAAGAAGCATTCCCTGATACGATCTCGGAATTTGTAACATGTAGCAATTGTACTAAGAGTCTCGATAGCGGGCGGTTGCCCATACTAAGTAGATCAAATGGCTTCTTGTACCCACCGAGACCAAATAACCTACCACCGTTAGACACCGTCACTACTAGGCTGATTTTGCCCAGATTGCCATTTATGCAACTGAGGCGCTTGCGGCATGAAGGTGCATTGGGAATCGTCGGTCAAGTCATCAACGTACCCATTGATGTAGACGAGACGGTCCGACAGTTGCCTCGCCACCTGGACAATGATTACTCAATTAACGTGAATATAAAGAAGCGGCTTACACACAAGTCGTCATATCTCAGCGGGGTGGTTCGTAAGGGTGTTGTGAAGAAATGGTTACAATGCTTAATTAAAACCCCGCTCTATCGACATTACAACATCACAATCAACTGGACGGCTTTGAAAGAGCTCAATGAGCAGGCGCCGGCAAACAATGATGCTCCTTTAGAGACGCTCAATAACGTAGTCGAGTCTGAGTGTTTACTAGCCAGACAGAGAACGCTTCTATGGAACGAGGATATGTGTCTCAACATAGCACCAGGGCAGCATAGTGTACCGCTGAATATAATCTACGATGTGCATGCAGAGGAGCTGTCATTTCCATCCATTTACTATGGTGTGTCGCGTTCCTTCAAGCCAAACGTACCCGTCACACCATACAAAATAGCTAACAGCGAGGTGCGCCGTCGAGACCGTCGAGGTGTGACACCCGATCACATCCTCTACATGGCGATGAAGATACTACGATTGCGAGTCACACAAGGCATATACTCCTCGTTCAAAAGCGTTAGTAATACAGAAAACGTCACACGTCGCATGATAGAGGACAAACAATATCTCGAATCGTGTATAGAGAGAAATCTGGCCTTTCTCAAAACCATACCGAACAGCGTCCAATATTGGTCGAATCGTAAGAAGGATCTCTTCGCCATGCTACGACAACTCGGTAAGCCGACAGTGTTTCTTACGATGAGCGCAAACGACATACGCTGGCCGAAGTTGCTCGAGGTATTGAATCGACTAAATCCAAAACATGACGGCGATAATCCTGCCGTAGCAGCAGTAGCAGACGTCTTCGCAGGCATGAGTCGATCTACAAGATGCGAGTTAGTGAACGAAGATCCTGTGACGTGTTGTATCTACTTCCATAAGCTCGTTGGTGTTGTGATGCAGCTACTACAAACGACCGTCGCGTCACGAAACCCCTTCGGCCGCTACCGTGTGCTTGATCATTTCCTCCGCATAGAATTTCAACATCGCGGCAGCCCGCACGCTCACATTCTACTCTGGCTAGAGAACGATCCACACGAGTCAATAAGTGAAAACATGCCGCTTACTGTACAACTCGTTACCGATCTGTTTAGCGTAGCGAAGGAAGACATGTCGGAGCCAAACAACTACACTCTACAGACTCATCGGCACACATTTACCTGCACCAAACGTGGCGAAACATCGTGCCGTTTTAATATACCATATTGGCCCATGGATACGACGCGTGTGCTGCTTCCCATGGCATCGAGTGACGGCCGTCGTTCGGCTCTGCAGACTCGCGCCAAGAAGTTGCGCCAGAAGCTGGAGACACAAGTGTACGACTCTCTCGGTCAGTTCTTGATCGACAACAAGTTGAATATGCGCGCATATCAGGATATCGTCAGAGCTAGCTTGCGCAGTCCAACGCTCATCTTTAAACGAGACATGACACAAATTATGACCAACACCTTTAATCCTTTTATCTCTGATGTGCTCGTATCAAACATGGACATTCAGTTTATACTCGAAGAGTACAGTTGCGCAGCGTACGTTGTCGAGTATGTAAACAAATCGGCGAGGGGCATCAGCGATCTACACAGACAACTGCTTCAGCTTACGGAGGATCGACCCGAATTAAGTGAACAGGAGCTGTTGAAGAGCGTTTGCCTCAAGCTGCTCAACTCAGTTGAGATGTCGTCTCAGGAGGCTGCCTGGTATCTGCTTAACCAACATATGAGTGAGAGTAGCCGCGAAGTCGTTTACATACCCACCGTGTGGCCACATGAGCGCCACAAGTCTCGCAAACGACGCGCTCAGCTCGATCGAGAGGGCATCGATCAAGACTCCACAGACGTGTGGACCAAGAACATCATACAGAAGTATGAGGAGGAGCGACCCGAGCACATGGAATCACTATGTCTGATCGACTTCGTGGCCAAGTACACGTCTAAGAAGAGGAGGACGAGACGAAGCGAGGACGACGATGACGAAGCGGCTGATGTTGACTGTGAGAATGCATTGGAGGCGGAGTTCGACGACGCAACGGAATATATGCAACGCGCTCGCTCACGAGTCGTGCGCAGCCGTTGCTACGATATAGAAGACATGCATAATTATAAGCGTGAATTAGTAACGCTTTATGTGCCGTTCAGAATTGAGTCTGTCGATGTGTTGGATCGTGATCGCTATCTAGACATACGAACAATGCGAGAAGGAAATCATGGAAAAGCGTCGGGAGTACGATGCCAACATTGACATCGACAAACTAATGAATGAGTTGCGAGAGCTGTGCACGTTCGAAAATGAAGAAGCCGAACTGCCGACGGAAGAACGAAACGACTTGGTTCAACTGATGGACGTTAACGACAACACCGATGATATCGACGTACTGGAGTCGCTACATGGAATGTCTGTAGTCGGGCGGAGAACGGGAGTACTCAGCAAACAGGAATACTGCGAGCGCATGCGATTGACGAACGATGCACAGCGCGAACTGTTGCTCGAAGTCATACATCGACTTCATGTAACCCGGGATAGACAACCAATACAGATCTTCTTCACTGGGCCCGCTGGCAGTGGCAAGACGTATGTGCTACGTTTGCTCATGGAAACATACAACCGCTTCACTCAACACCATAACTCCATGCGCAACGCGTACGTGGTATGTGCCAGCACTGGGAAGGCGGCTGTAAACCTCGGCGGTATCACCGTCCATTCACCCTTTAAAATCGCAGCGATGAGCAACAATCAACCTGACAAACCCATGGCTCATGAGGTCGAACAAGTGTATCGAGGGAGGTTTAACGGTGTGCGTAGTGTCATTATCGATGAGGTTAGCATGATCAGCAGTAGCATCTTTCATAAAATAGACAACCGCCTGAAACAAATCACGGGCGTACATGACATGAGTTTCGGTGGGCTCGATATAATACTGTGCGGTGATCTGCGTCAGCTACCGCCCGTGTGTGCAACACCTATCTTCAAGTCCAGCCGTAACACGATAGGCGGACCCTGTTTGTGGCAGTCGCTTGAGTTCTTCGGCCTTGATCAAGTTATGCGGCAGGCAGACATAGTGTTTTCCGGAATACTCACAAAAATCGGCGATGGCGTGCGTCTAACTGCTGAAGAAAGGGCCGTTATTGAGGGTCGATTCCGAACGGCTGAGTGGTGCGATGCCAACTTAACGGGCGTCGTAAGGCTGTTCCACAGAAATTCATCTGTGGACGCGTTCAACAGTCAGGCTATACAGACGGATATCGAGAGTACGGCTATGGATGTGTACAGCGGCTACCGCAATACCACGGAATTGTCCAACGCACGCCTCGCTATGCACAAGATGAACACGACGGCGAGCGGAGGTATGCCGTATGTGTTGCGATTAGGGGTTGGTCATCCTTACATGATTACAATCAATCTAAACGTTGAAGATGGACTAGTAAACGGCGCCATCGGAATACTTCGGTACATAGAACAGGACTTAAGTGAGGGCACCAGCGTGCAGAGAGACGACAGTGCTGCACAGCAAGGAATAGGTCGGCTCTGGTTCGAATTCGATAACAAAAATATAGGACGACTGGCGCGTCTGAAAGCGAAACCGTACGTGCAATCAAGGCTCGATGTGCTACAGCTCTGCTGGACTCCCATTGAAAAACGCACCGCAAACATATCTATTGGGCGCGGCAAACCGAAGTGTAAGCGAACGCAGTTTCCAGTTTCTCCAGCCTGTGCTCTCACTATTCATAAATCTCAAGGCGCGACATTTGATCAAGTAGTGGTAGAGTACGATTCAAAGCAAGAAACTCAACTAGTGTACGTAGCGCTGAGTCGTGTTACCTCAATAGAAGGGTTATACTTACTGAACAAGCGTGGCGATCATCGGTTCTATCATGGCTTAAAGGAGGACGGCAGTCAAATATCTCGCGAAATTCGACAAGAATATACTCGTTTAGATCGACATCGTCTGCCAACAATAACTTTACAGCTACGCAAATTTCTCGGTGCGTCGCCGAGCAACAATTGTGAGGTGAGTGACGCACGTGTACGTATAATAGTGGCCGCTCACAACTGTCAGAGTTTAGTCGCTCATTCGACAGATATAGCTACGGACCAAATAATGCGCCATTCGGACTATCTCGCGCTCTCGGAGACCTGGATGGATGATAAATGCAACGCTGTGCCGATTTTAGGCTTCGAATTCCTGGTTGGCGACAGCACATCGGTCAATCAGCGCGGTGGTGGCAAACGATCTGCTGGTGGCGTTGCTATCTATAGAAATGCCGAATCTGTGACCGACAGTCCAATCGTGCATAGATGTGCCAGGTCAGCACTCGCATTGGGCGTTCGACTGATAGAGCCACATGTCGGCGATATCTGCATGATCAACGTGACCCCCTGGGCGGAGAACTGAAATTCCTGTTTGCATCGATCTACGTTCACCCTGGCACGCGAATACAAGATTAACAGATGCTAACCCTTTCGTCGCTGGCTCGATACTCGGTCAGTATTCATAATATTATACCGACATTGGAAGACTTGACGCATGTACCCCTCATTCTCACAGGAGACTTTAATATTAATGCCGACAGCGATAAGACAGTGCTGAATGACTTCATGCTCGCGCAATTTGGTATGATGCCCGTGACGATTCCTGCCCCTACAACACTCGGCAACACCAACATCGATATGACTTTCACTAGACACTTGAATTCGATACAGTGTGAGGTGTACGTGTGTTACTTTAGCTACCACAGACCCTTGCTACATGCAACAAACTTGTGATTTATCTATTCTGTAACCATACTACTCTGTATAACCATTGTATTAAAGAGATTGATAATTAAATTACATATTAATACGAAACACTTGTTATGATTTTATCCCGACGTTTTCACGGAAAATCTACGGCGCGGACCTTGACTACGCCTTTCGGTTTTTTTAACAAATTAGGATGACTCAGATCAGCAAATATTGGCTTTATGACAGACATTACAGACATTGGTAATGAATGTTTATTGAAATTCCCTTTTCAATGGTAAAACCGTATGTCTCTTGCGATTTATTATAAGAGAGTTACAGATTTGTTAAAAATGGTAACATTATCAACACTGTTGACAGAACGTTTTATACGATCTCAATTTACTTTAAAAATCGTAAAAAAATTATTATTACGCCTATTCACATAAATTCGGTATCAAATTACTCAGAAAAGTTTGAAGATTTTTTTAAAACCAAAAACAAAATTCGATTTTTTGGTCGATTTGCCGGTTATGACTGTCCTTAAATACGTATCGTGTGACAATCGTAAGGACAATCATAAGGTGTGGCCTCACATTTAAAGCACGTTTCGAACATATGGGCGAAATTACTGAATAAAAATTTACGTTGGGTTTTTTCTACTTCTCTGTTTTTACGACGCGGGCAACCGAGTTAATGAACACGGGACAAGTAGGACGGTTTCAGTTACAATATAACCCTGGTACAGTACAACTTTCATTTACATAACGAAGATAAGAAACCTTCGTAGAACGACGCCTGTTAGGAAATAATAATCCGAAACCGCGTCAATCAATTATTGCAATCATTAAATTAAGTCTTATGATAATGTTTTGCTTTGAAATTATTAGACCTACATCAATTTGATATATAAGACGGATATGCTGACTGTCGACAATAAGTGTGTTTCTGTTGAAACTGTGGCCCTGACTCGCCTAAATATGTGTTCGCAAATGCGGAAGTCTTCGCAATTTTTAGCCAAGGCTGCATTGTTGGTAGATACAGGAATTTAAAACCGAATAATAGTCATTATCATCGCGCAAATTCTCAGAAAATACCAAAGGTAGTTGCTTCTTATGCAGGATTTCTATAGCAACGGATAAGGACAAGATACATAATTTAGGTATTCAAGGAAACGTTAACGAAATTAAACGTTTGGAAAAAATTCTTCGTGTTGCACATAAAGAAAGTACATGATGCGCGCGCACCCACACACGATTTTTTTAAATATAAATATACATTGAAAATTATTGCTCAGTAGAGACTGGGCATATATTTATCAGCACTGGGGAAACAAGTGAAAAGTGAAATTATTACAGTGATCATGATAACAGTATTTCCTAGTAACATACATTTTAAGTGTTACAAACCGTTAACAATGTAAATGATACTTTGAAAAATTTTCAAATTCTCCAGAATGGAAGTAAATCTAGGGGCAAGGGGATGCCCATGCCAGTGTCTCTGCGTTCCTGCCTGGAAAAACTTTCCAATGTTAGGAGCTCACTAGCCATCGGTAACAAAAATGTCTTTCTCCTGCCAAGCGTTAGAAGTAAAATAGCCAAGATAAAGTAAATGAAATAGAAGAGGTATTATACTATTTTGTATTTATTTTTTTATTTAAATAGTAAGGATGGCTGCTAATTTAAACAATACGAAGAATATTTTGTATTTACTTTAAGAAATTATTTGTGTTGGGAAAATGTGATTTTTTTTGCGTATGAGCCACTGTGGACTACATTTGGTTCAAATGGTTCCTCCCTTCTTCTCCACTCTCTTCCTCCTCTCCCACATCTCCTTCATTCGTGATCGATGTCTCTCCCTCCTTTTGTCAGTCCAGATAGCCTTCGTCCTCTTCTTGAGGTTTTCTTGAATTAAAGCTTAGGCAATTTTTAATTTATTTTTGAGTGGCAAGCATTCTTCAATGTCTTCTTGAGTAGTCTGGAGCTCTTCTATGTCTTTTTCTGTTTCTTTCAAGCATGTATTGGCCATTTTGAGCTTTCTAAAATAGCTCAAAAGCTTCCCTGTTAGTTTGTCAGGATTCTGTTATCCTGTTAGGATTCGTTCTTTGAATATGTCCGTAGAAAGTAATTCTTCTTTTCCTAATTAAGTCTGTGATTTTCTCAGCACGTGTTTACTGCTCATTATTGTGGCGTCTTCTGTACTGTTCTTCATCTTTTATTGATCCCAAGATTTTTCTTGATATTTTCCTCTATATTTCTTAATAAATATGAGGTTTTATTAAACGTTTTATTTCCTCTTCTGGATCATCCGATGAAAAATACATGATGTACAGTAAATGAAGTAGAAATAATCGGAGTATATGACTAAACTGTTTTTAAACATTTTAGGTATGAAATTGTATATTTCTGTTGTAGCTAGAACACAATATTTTGTTTCACAATTTCAATTTATTTTTTACTTGAAATAATACGCGCACGCATACGATGTACGCATAATTTCAATAAACTAATATATACATTAAGTTAGATTCTCATGGGAAAACAATCTTCTAATCAGGAATATGTTACATAGTTATCCTTTAAACTATATTGTACATGTATTTACACACACACACACACACACACACACACACACACACACACACACACACACACACACACACACACACACACACACACACACACACACACACACACACACACACACACACACACACACACACACACACACACACACACACACACACACACACACACACACACACACACACACACACACACACACACACACACACACACACACACACACACACACACACACACACACACACACACACACACACACACACACACACACACACACACACACACACACACACACACACACACACACACACACACACATTGTCAGCTATATAATGATAAATAAACGCAAATGATCTTTTACTTTGTCTGTTTCCGTCTAGCACATAATCATTGCCATAAATATGATTTAAAAGTTATTTGCAAACACTTATGACTGATAAAAATATAATTATTGAAAAAGTGTTGGCAAGTGAAACACGAGGGCCTGCAATGCTGGGTATTGACAGAATAATGAATCGTCGTAATACAAAGTGTGCTTTGATTGCGATCTTAGATTCTTCATTGCTTTTGTTATTGAAAAGAAAAAAATTTACTCATTTAGAACGGTTTCATTATATACCATTATGCGTATGTTTTTCTTTCCGCTTCAAATGTCATCTACCGAGCATTCATCAGCCTCACCTTTAGGTCATTTGAATATTTTACATAATTCTATGTGTATCTATCACTATCTTCGTGCTATTCTTAACCGAGTCTAATCATTCTTCGTTATCAGTTCTTCATATTTGAATTAGTTTATTTTTAAAACTCCTTATTAATTTTATCTTTTGGGAAAGTGCATACGCTTAATCAAAGTAAATGATGGTAATAATAATAATAATAATAATAATAATAATAATAATAACAACAACAATACAAACAACAGCAGTTACAAAAAAATAATAATTATTTTTTGTGGAGGAGAAAAATGTTTTATGCACCGTCTGGGGGGGGGGGGGATGAGTACTGGCTTCTCATCCCTCGGTGTTCCGACTCTCACGGACTAAGAAACTCCTTCACTTAAGGTATTTTGCTCCACTCTAGAACCGCTGTCGGTATTACTTTAGGGTCAACGCCTCTGTGTGCTCACGAGAGCTCCTTCTAATTTTTCTACATAATATTAATAATTAAAAAATAGTAATAATTGTAACTAGGTATTACTATTATTAAACCATCATCATCTGTATTATTAAATAATTATTATTAACATTAAATCCGACGCTACGGTCCTGTGGTCGAGTGTGTGAAAATAGATTTCTTATAATGAGTTTTTAGAAAGGGAAGGGGATTGCGCCTTTCAGAGCTTACTTTGCCTAGATTAGGTACCACAGAGAAGTACGAGTTCCAAGTACACATTTCAAACGATGACATTTCAGTAACGATTTTTTCATAATCCTGTACAAATGTCATACACGATTTATAGTTTATTCCATTTATTATTTTCGATGACGACTCACATTACGTGTTTCGTCAGACTATCCGTGTATGAAGATAAAAAGATAAGCTATCCAGGTTTATCAGTTTTACTTTCCGAAGCGATGTAAGACTTGTAGGGAAAACCGTTAAGCAATCTGAGTTGACAGTGAATGATGGGACATTCTTGGAAAGCTAGTACGTTATGCTACCTCACACGTGATTGACTATCTATTAAGGCAACTGTTAATAGATAGCACTGTTCTTCACTTTGTGGGGTATACTTTTGTCTGCAAACCTATTCAAAATCTAGCCAACCTTTCGAATTGCAAATCTTGGACAAAACACGATATAATATGTGATAGGCTACATAATCACGTTTAATATTTCACATATCCCAATTAGTTGGACTTATGAGTTGGTTGACAATCTGATATGTTAAACAGAATTACTGGAGAAGGTGAAACCGTGGAATACGCTTTAAGTATTTGGATCGACGTTTGAAAAAAACAGAATATATTATATATTAATTTGCCTTATTAAGGCAAAGTCGTAAATGACACAACGGTTAGTTTAGTAGAATAGTATATACCCTACAGTATATTATTTATTCAATTTCAATGACATTATTCTTGCTATTCAAATTAAAATAAATAATGCTTTATATTTTTAAAAACAAGAATATATTTTTTATAAATAGTTTTAAATTACTGTCATCATTGGGAGTATAATGTACGTACAAGAAAAATCGTTAAATAATTTGAAATCAATTGTTATAATATCTATTTTACATATATCTAATTTATGTACAGTTACATACGTGTATTAATATATATTATATATATATATATATATTTTGTGATGTTTTCAATTTGTTTCTTCTGCAAGTAGATAATATTGTATATTCTTTTTAACACCTGACGCACGTTCACTGAAAAATATCAGTATCATCAGAGGTTTCTAAGTGAATTAATAACAATTGAAATAATTCTATTAATATAAAATTAAAGAATAATCGAATTTGTATCGATTTTAATGTAAAATAAAATAACTGAGAATCGATTTAGGTCGATTAGTTAACGATTGTTTTAATGTTTATTTTCTTCAGCATCTGTTTTCTCGGTTATATTTGAAATTTTTTGTTTATATTTTTATTCATTTTTATTTTTATTTTTTAGTAAATTTATAATTTTAAATAGATCGTCTTGTTTTGTTTTTATTTGGGTTTGTTCTTTAATTAATAAATTATTGTTATTGTGTTTGTAAATGTTAAGATTTTCCCAAATATTCATTTTTTGACCTTTTTGTATGTTTTTAATTAATTTTATATTTTCAATGTTTGGAAACTGGTGGTTATTATTTAGACAATGTGTGGCTAAATTAGATTTATAAATATTTGGTTTTAAATATGCATTGCGGTGTTGAACGAATCAATCTAGTAGTTTTTTCTTCGTCTGGCCCACGTAAAATTTATTGCAATCTGGACATTCTATTTTATATATTCCATTTTTATTGTGAGTATTGGATTTAGTTTTAGGTTTTATTTTATTAAAAATTATATTACCTGTGTTATAAGATATTTTTAAATTAGTATCTTTAAATATTTTATTTAGTTTTTGAGTTATATTTCCGTAATAAGTGAAGGTTGTATATTTTATATTATTATTAATAGATGAATTTTTAATTGTAGTGTTTTTAGGAATTTTATTAGTGATTTTATGTTTAATTTTATTTTCTAATTTATTAATAGTTTTTATTTTGTATCCATTTTTAACTGCTATTTGTTGGATAATTTTTCTTTCTTTGTTTCTTTCTGTGTTATTTAATGGGATCCTAAGCATTCGGTAAATCATGAAATTAAATACTGCCATTTTGTGTTGGGGAGGATGATTAGAAGCATTTGGTATTACTAAGTCAGTTTGAGAAGGTTCCTGTATATTGCGTATTCAAAATTTGTTTCATTTTTCTTTATTGTTAAGTCTAAATAATTTAATTTATTATTAGATTCTTCTTCTAACGTGAATTGTATTTTAGAATGTAAATTATTTATGGAGTTGAATATTTTATTTATATTTATACCATTGTTTTGGGAAATGTACAGAGTGTCATCAACGTATCTAAAATAACATCCTAATGGGTCGTTTAATTTTATTATATTTATTATTTGTTCGTCGAGTTTTTGTAGGAAGATTTCTGATATGATAGCGGAGGTTGGGGCTCCCATAGCAAGGCCATCTGTTTGATAGTACAATTTGTTGTTGTATTGAAAATAATTTTGATTTAAAATTATTTTTAAACTATTAGTTAACTTTTTAATGTATGTGTTACTTTCGTTATTTGTTTTCAGATTATTTATTATAATATTTATACTTTCTTCAATGGGAATGTTTGTATACATGTTTGATATGTCGAATGAATATAATTTTGTATTTCTGTTTACTTCTACGTTTATTAGTTGTTCCGTGAGTTCGATACTATTTTTTATATTGTGTTTTGCTGGAAGTCCAATTTTATGTTTTAAGATTTGAGTTAATAATTTTGATATTTTATAATTTGGTGCGGTCCTAGCGTTTATTAAAGGTCTGATAGGTTTATTGATTTTGTGTAATTTTATTAAAGAATTTAATTTTGGTGCACAAGGATTATCCATTTTATATTTAAAGGAGTCTTTAGGATTTATGATTTGGTTACTATTTTTTAATATATTTGTTATTTGTGTTTGATATTTATTTGTGGGATCTTTATTTAATGTTATGCAATTATTATTAACTATAAATTCTTCTGTTTTATCGTCTAAATCTTTCTGAGAAATTATTATTGTACTATTACTCTTATCAGCTTTGGTTAAAGTGAGGTTATTAGTCGTTAGTTTCTGTTTTATGTTATTAATGGTTTTATTTTGTTTATTTTTATTTTTAATATGATGATTTTTTTATTATATTTTTTGATATATTTTATTATTTCCATTGAGGCTTCTGTTCTTATTTTATCTTGTTTTTCTTGTTCTATATTATTAATTGCGTTTTCAGTTTCGACTATGATATTATCTATTACATATTTGTTTACATTTTTAAGATTTGTTTTGTTTGATGATTCTAGGGTAGCTATTTCGTTTTCCGTGAATTTAATATTAGATAAATTTACGAATTTTGGGTAAAAGGTGTGGTTATTATTTAATGTGTGTAAATTTTGGTTATCTTCTTTAGGTGTACTATTTATTAGTAGATTTTTAAGTTTTTTATTGATTGTGTTAAATTTAATTGTTTTGTGTTTATTTAGTATTTTAAGCATATTAATATATTTATTATTCCATGTATGATAATCAAGTGTGTTGGCTAAAAGAAGATGTAAATTAATTAATTGTTTATTAATGTAGTCGATTTTTCTGTAATTATTTGATATTTCGTCTTTAATCCATTTATATTGGGCTTGAGTAATATATTTGCTTACTTTATTGTTATTGTTGTTTTTTACTATTATTTTTGTGTATTTTGGAAAAATATTAAGGTGTAGGCATTTTTTGTTAAAATATATGTTTCCAAAACAATTAATTAATTGTTTTTTACGTTTAATAAATTGGTTATAGGAATGAGTTACATCACCTTGTATGGTGTTTTCATCCATCATTTTCTATATAAGTATATAATATATATATTGCTACGACGGTCTAACTGATCGTCGTATGGTACAGTGGAAAAAAAATACAAGACACCAGTTAAGTCACTAATCACCAGCTTTAATTATCACAATTAAACAGTTTGTAATCCACAAGATAGTCTCTTGCAACAAATCAAATAAAAATTGTTCACACGCAATAAAATATCAACTAATATAAAACACAATTGTATTACAATTGTCCCGCACGATTATAAAGCACAATACTTCTTCACTTCGACAAACACTCGATCCGCGCTAACGAAAATCACTCACGTAACCGCCTTGACAATGCCAGAAGCTCTGCTTTTATAGGCCGCGCAGAGTTCTAGAATTAACGTTCCATCCTTAATTTGCACGCCACTTAATGCTGACGCTAATGCGTATCTCTAGTGGCCTCTTGACGAGTCTAGAAGAAACTTGAACGCGGCCTTGACTGGGCAACACCTGCCACACTTGACGAGGGGAAGAGTGGAGAATGTTCTGGGTTGTTCGGTATGTTTCTCGTAACAATATGTTTTATACAAATACATATATACGTACATAGATGTCTGTGTGTGGAACATATATTAGTATATATTATTTTATTAAATTTATAATTTTAAAAATGTTATATTTTTTAGTATTAATTTGCATTTCTTCATATATTAATGTATTATTTGTTTTGTTTTAATAAATTTCCACATTCTCCCAAAGGTTCATGTTTAGGACCTTTGGAAATATGTTTCAATAAAGTTACGTTACTTAAATTTGAGAAAGTGGATTATTCTTCATTGAGAGTGCTGCTAAATTTGATTTTGTTTTATAAATGAGTTCCGATGTCGAATAAATCCATTTTTAAACGTTTTTTAATTTGGCCTACATAGAATGTATTACAATCAGGGCATTCAATTTTATACACTTTACATCTGTAAAATTTTATACACATCAGTAAAATTAACTGTATGAGAAAAATAGTGAAATTAAAAAGAAATGGGTGAATAATGAAACGTGAAAAGTGCAATAACTGTAACATTTGTGAAGGAAGAAATCACGGATGCCTACAAAAGGAAGTAGGAACTGATTAATTGTAGCCAAAATAAAATGGCGGGATGAAATTAAGAATGAGTTTTCTGCGTAACAGTTTACGTTTGCGTTTGGTACCAACGATACAAACAACTTTTTGTATTTGTTATGCCACCTTAATAGAATTCAGTAGGGAAAAGTGTATGAAATATGATTGCAAGAGTTGAACAACAGAGGCAGGTCAAGAAAAACGAAGGCAGCTGAGGGAGAAATATGCATTAAGAGGGGACTAACAAGTTGTCACGAAAATGAAAAGAGTAGACAAAGAAAATTATCTTTACTCAGCTGTCTTGCACACCACGGTAGAAATACTTAGTAGTAAGGGAGCACCGATGATACGTTTAAAATTTATACGTTCACAGACCCACACACACACAAAATCATACACCAGAGTTAAGTGGCTTTGTACTCAGTTATCTTCTGAGGCACTGTCGCCCTTGGTTGCACCTGTTGTGAATAATTCATGAAGGTTAAAGTTAATAACTGACCACAAGACCACGTATACAGTCACAACGTAGTAGGATTTTCTTTGCAGTTAATAATATCGGAACCGTACAGTGTTGTTCTAAACCTTATTGTTTAACCGTAATTTTTTAATCGGGCATTTGCATTACAAAAAAAAAGACTTGGAAAATTACTAACTGGAACCACTTCCACGCTGGAGTTGTAAAGAGGAAGTGACTAGTTTCGTAACCACCTCTGGAATTATTCATTTGATTGTTGAAACAAGTGACTGGGAATTCTCACGACGCTCCAGACATCGGGGATTAACTTGTTAAGTACGTGATAATTACCACTGTTGCACAATTCTTTAGACAAATTTGCTTCGGGCAAGATTTATTTGCAACTATACGAGAAGTTTATTTCATAAAATACAAGAGCAGCATTATAATTATATTCTAATTAGGTCTTCTTTGTAATCCACCTGCAGAGATCGACGGATTCCCGTACCCTGAAGTCTTCAGGCCATGGCTCTACAGTCGAGCGCCCTCTGTTTAAAAACACTGTATTCTTTCCAACCATTTCAGAATTCACTTGGTGCAAGAACTTGTTTCTTCGCCGTTGTCTAACCTCTTTCCCCAATATTTCCAGTTGTTACTGTAATCGTATTTGCATAGCTATTTTGTCCCGGACATTCATATTTACTTTAAAACAAGGCTTTTCCAATTTTTATTGATCCTCTTAAACACTGCATCATTGCTTACTAGTTTTTAATGAAAAACTTTGCTCTTTACAAAATTTCTATTTGGCGATATTTATTGATGACTCATTGGGCACTTGGTGAAACATATTAATAGCCTACAAAAGTTTTTAAAATGTATAAACACTTGGTACGTTTTACGGTTTTTATTTAATTTTAGTTTAGTTAACTTTTATTTTGCCTTCCAATTATACTTAAAGTCTGTCATACAAGAGAATTGACACGGAGAGGGAGTTGGCCAATCCCCCACCCGCTTCCGCTACGCATGCGCACGAAACTCGGCAGCATTCAGTTTACAACCGTCAGTCATTCATCGGTCGCGTATTTCTAAGTATTACATGTACAGTTATAGAAAAGACAAAGGAATAATATCTTTCCTTTCACTGTGGTTATTGCCATTTATATAATAGACACTTAGTTTTTACAGACACTTGACCTTTCCACTACCTTCCCCACACCCTCACCCCTCCATCATACTCACACCACACATGTCCCGATACACGCCCTAAACATATGTTCACCACGCTTACTTCTTTGTTTAGTTTAGTTGTTCACTGATCTCTTTGACAATAGTTTAATAAGATGAAACAGCTGTCAGAGTTAAATAAAAACTGTGAAACGTATCAAGTGTTTATATATTTTAAAAACTTTTTATTTCTATTTGGTTTTTACGTTAAGAAAAGGAAGTAACGTTATTAGATTTGAAGAACAACTCTTCGTCAGCAGCGACTTCTTTTAAGGAAACGCTACATTTATTGCTGATTTTATATGTTGAATAGATCTTCTATTAAGGTATTTCATCATAATCTTCACATCACGGCATAGGTAAGGTGCGGCATCTTCTGGCTTCAAAGATCCTCCAGCCATCTCTTTCTGGGTCTACCCACACACCTATGTCCAACAGGGTTATATTTCCAGACTTGTTTGGCAAGTCTGGAATCTGACATTCTTTCTAAGCGTTCTTTCCACCGTTGTTTATCTCTTCGTTTTTTCTTCAAATTGAAAACTTGTAATTATTCTCTTATGGACTCATTATTTGTACGGTCAAGTATAGGACACATTTTAACTCCTCTTAAGAACGTCATTTCCGAGGCCTGTATTTTACTTCCTTGTTTCTTGGTTGCTGTCCAGAATTCACACACATAGTACAGTACAGGGACCGACATAACTTTATGGAATCTAGGTATTATAAACTCTAATATTCCAGTCGACAGTCTCAGAGTGACCTCGGGTATATTTTTATTTTAACTGTGTCGTCTGTAAGAATTATCCTTCTATCACCATTCTATTTACCTTAACATCTTAACCACAAAGATTCTCTCCCAGAATAAACATTGTTGCAAAAGTCGATCTTGAATAAGGCCAGCTTTTCCTTTCTGATCTCACATTGCAGATCATCATTTCGTCTCAGTTCTACTTTTACAAATTCTTGTGTTGCTTTTCCCCCTCTCTTCTTCTGATAGTTCCTATCCGTTTCGGATGTTGGATATCATACAGGCTATTTTAACATTCTGCACTGCTGTACGGAATAAGTCAGTTGTGTTCATGCCAAACCAGGTCCTTAAATTTCTCAGCCATGATATTCTCGGTCCCCCAACTCCTCTCTTTCCAAGTACTTTTCCCTGTAGTATGGACTGCAATAAGTAAAATCTCTGTTCATTCCTCATGAGATGTCCCAGACACTGAAGTTTTCTTATATTCACTGTGTTAACAACTTTCCTACCTTTCCTCATCTTTCTAAGAACTTCAATATTAGTAATATGCGCTGTCCATGAAATGCTCAGTATTCTACGGTAGAGCCACATTTCGAAAGATTTGTGGCATAAATAACAGTACGTTATGTTACGCGGATGGTACCGTCATATTCGCAGATAGCTTGGAGGGGCTACAAGAACTAATGAATAGTGTGACAGAAAGCAGCCGTCGATATGGTCTAGACATCAGTATTAATAAAACAAACCCGATGATTGTATCTAAGAACAAGATCACAAACTGCACCCTTAATATAAACCAAAGGCCAGTTGAACGTGTAAGCCAATTTACATATCTTGGTAGGTCTACTATCGTCAATATACAATGGTATCACTCTCAAGAAACAAAGAGCAGAATTGAAAAGGCAAGAGCAGTGTACACTAGAATGAGCGGTTTATTCAAAAGTCACGATTTAACAATAAACACAAAGATGAAACTTCTACGCTCCTACGTATTCTCGGCCCCTTTCTACGGTGTAGAACCTTGGACTTTGACTGAAGCCACAACTAAGAAATTTCCCACTCTAATCACTCGAATTTCTGAAAGAGTTTTAATAAGTTTACGCCAATGGCATTGTCAAAGGCTTTGCAGAAGCAAAAAAATTGTAGTGAAGATTAGAATTTTTAGTTAAGTTGTTGTTGAAAATTTTCAGCATTGTATTTCGTTGCAGAAATCATTAAATACTATAGAATAGTATCGAGACGGAGACATAGCCTACAGGGCGTTAGGGAGATCACAGTGTCGTCTACTCATTCTTACTTAATTAACTGCACCGTGGATCTTTAAATAAAATCGTTGTTTCATCAGAGACGATAGTTAACAAAAGATCTCCGGATTTACTGCGTAGGAGTATATGTATAGGATCGCACTATTATAAAACTAGTCTGTTGGAATTAGATAAAGATACGTAGTGTGGTGTTCATCTCCAAAATCTAAGATACGAGTTGCCCTCTGTGTCTGATGGCATTGTCTGACCTTACACGTCACGTCGAACTCGAATTTATTTTTAATATTTTGGAAACTTACTGAACAGGCACGATGAAGGATTCTAATGTTGTGTGTTACAATCACTAGCACAACGAACTACGTTTCAGTCTTTTACCAAACAGTATATAGGCTACATGTGTGTGTGTGTGTGTGTGTGTGTGTGTGTGTGTGTGTGTGTGTGTGTGTGTGTGTGTGATGTATAACCTAATCTCCCCTTGGTTTGGTCCGTACTGATCCTAATATTGCCAAATCCAACGTGACATACATGTCAGCCTTTCTAGAGCGGTGGTCTGCGGTGAACCCGTCAAAGAATTCCCCTCCCCCCTTTCAAGGATAGTGTAAAACGTCTAGCGTGAAGAGAGGAGACACACCGCGATAACAGTACACCATCTCCCACCGTCTCTACGGCACTACCTCTGTCTCTGTCTCTGTCAGACACATGCTTCTAATATTTTCGTCAGCCTTGTTGCAGCCGATGGTCACCTACCAAACACTGCACAAAACTGTTGTGCGCATGTGCGAAATGACTGAACATTTTGTTAGCCTCGCAACGAGGTGTTTGTGACTGCTCATCTCTAGACGACCGTTCAAAATCTATCGTCAGGTTACTTAAATCTATCGCCAAAGTTCTATACTGGTTGGATCTTATACGATGAACAGAACTTTGATGTCCGTTATGCATAGTTTTTTTGCTACTACTATACCACTGTGTATTTATAACGTCCCCATGAGGTTTTATTATGTATTATCTTCTTTTTTATACTCCATACTTACTCTTTGGTCCTTTTGAATAACTTATGGTGTATGGATTTTGTACGCAAATCCTTTGTTATAGATAACTAAAAAGTATTTAAGAGTACCAGTAGAATCAAAGTAATTAAAGCTAAAGACAGATTACAAACAAAACTCAAAATGACTCCCAATTTCACGGCAATAGTGACTGGTGGCCACGGAAAAACGAAATGTTACCTTCACCGCTTCAAGATAATAAACGACCCAATGTGCAGGAGAACAAACAGTAGACCACATAGTATATACGAGTGTGAGATGTTAAAAAATCAGAGACAAAATTTAATCAGTAGTGTAAAAAAAATCAGGAAATTGGACACCTACAAAAGTACATTTTATAAAGAAACATCTATAAGAATTTAAAACATTTATCAGTGTAATAAAAATCGAATAAGTTCTTTTATTGTAAATAATTAAATATTGACATGTAAGCATTGCGAGCTATGTTATGCAATACATATTTGTTATTACTTGATATAAATGTATATAAACACATTGTAATTCAAATAATGAAAAAAATTAGCATGTAGTATTACACAATTGTAATTCATAATTGCCTTCTGTCATTCAGAATACAGGTTTTCTTGTTTCTAGCAGATAGATCTGTTCATCTGTTCGTTAAAACTTTTATGTGCGCGTATTTTATCTTCGATTTCTTTTAATCACGCGCTTTAGAGGATTACGTATGCCTCATATTATAGAACCTAGGTATTGCAGTTCCTTCCGATTAGAGAATATGATACAGCTCTCACATTCGTAGTAATCTGATGAAGGCATGTTCTTTCTGATGCCATCCGTCACCTTGGACCTGAGAAATGTCCACATCTGTCAGGTTTATTCGTTCTTAACTTTTGTTAGTCCTATTATCATACTATGTATAGGATACAACCATACATAATTTAAAAATATGAATACGTTTTTCGATAATTTTTGATTGACTTATACTTTTTCTGTGATTAACAATAAACACAAAGATGAGACTTCTACTCTACTACGTATTCTCGGTCCTCTTCTAAGGTGTAGAATCTTGGACTTTGACTGAGGCCACAACTAAAAAATTTGAATATCTCGAAATGTGGCTTTACCGTAGAATACTGAGTATTTCAACTAAAATGCTCATATAACTATAGTAACTATATAAGTATATGTAACATATAGTTATCCAGCACATATAACTAATGTTGAAGTTCTTAGAAAGGTGAAGAAAGAAAGGGAAGTTATTAACACAGCGAAGATAAGAAAACTCGGATAAAGCGAAGATAAGTATCTGGGACATCTATGAGAAATTAACAGAGATTTTACTTATTGCAGTCTATACAACAGGGAAAAGTACTTGGAAAGAGAAGAGTTGGGCGACCGAGAATATCATGGCAGAGAAACTGAGGACCTGGTTTGGCATGAATACAACTGACTTATTCCGTGCAGCAGTACACAAAATTAAAATAGGCTGTACGATATCCAACATCCGATGTGGATAGGAACTATCAGAAGAAGATACTTTTTTTATTTTAACTACAGTGTTGAATGATTCATACAGATTTATTGACAATTTTGAGCGTTGTTTCGACTTCATTGAAGCTCTATGGTTTAGTCAACAGTGACCTAGTTTAATTTCATCTAGTCCAAGTATTTAGTGTAGTGTTTTGTATCTACCTTAAATTAGTTTTATAATGTTATTATTTAAATCTAGTATTAATTATGTAGTGTAATAATATTTAATATTATTGTTAATATAAATATTAATTAATATTTGATATTATTCAATATTTATTAGACTATACTTATTATAATAATAATTACCTAATTTTAATAACTCGAAAGTAATTCATGTTTGTATTTAGAATACAAAGAGGTGTCTAATTTAAATTTTTAATTTTTTGGTGAAGAAAAACGCATTATAATGAAAAATTAATATTTTTTATGTTTGTGAATCACATAATGTATGAGACAAGTTGTTTACCTGTTTTGGACTTTACTAATCGTGAGGCGTAGTTTTGAAGTAAACAAGGAAACTCTAAACAAGGAAAGAAGATAATTACAAAAACATTTTGCTCGTTACTGCTGCGAACGAAGATGCGCAAAATGAAAATAGTAATTACGGAGTACTGACACTCAGTATGCGGATGTAATGAGCGCGTGAATGCGCATGTGAGTATGTGTGTGTAATTTCGAGAGTTACTCCAACGTGAAGGAGGGGGACCTGTTTATCCAGTATAAAATTAAATGTGAATGGATAATTTAAAAAATAATTCAATAATGGAGAAACAAAAATATTTTTTGCTAATATTCAATTACTTACAAACGAGTTTTAATTTTTAAAATTATTGTCACGTATGAGAATGAGATAAGAAAACAAAATTAACCGGGAAATCGTTAACGTATTTGATATTAATTCATCTAAACGGTGGACAACACTGGTTAGTATGTTGAATGACAGCAGTTTTGCCTATATATTTTAGCATTACATTTATTAATATTTAGAATAGGCCTACATTACATCTTAAGAGTTAATGTATTGCTTTAAGAGCTGTGATGCTTCACAGCTAGTGATGAGATCTCTTCTAATGATGCTACCTCTCACCATAATGTAACGTCTGCTTGCAGTACTTTTTCAGTCTTCTTGCAGGTGACTGCTCGAGTAGGTTTGGCGTAGGGATCAGTCGGGTTGTCTGTTTTTTCATGTATTTTTGCTTCTTATTTTGATGATATCCTTGAGAAAATCACGTTTAAGTCTTCCAGTAGTGTTTGGTTTGACTCACACACACATACGTGAAATTTCAGATTGGCCTCTTTTTGTGATAACCACAATCAGTTTTGCTGGTGGAACGTTCTGTTAATTGTAACTTCGCATAATTTTGCATTGTACATGCTTAGGATCAATATGATAATCTGTTACGAAAATCCTATGAAACGCATCGAGTTTCAATTACTGTAAACTCCTAATATTGGTATGTGACAAATTGTAATTTCTGAAGCTGTATGATGCTACTTGGTGGGCTGAAACCACGTATCTCGTTAGTCAGTTTTCTATATAAACAGTCAAACGTCTGAGTTAAAACATACAAGGTTTGAGGATCAGTCGTCAACCTAGTAAATCTCGGTTAGCTATAAAAAATTAAGGAAAATCGTTGACCATGAATGTGATAATGTAAATATCATTCGACAATCAGGAGTTATCTAGTAAAAACTTCGTTATACGCGACCATTAACAGGTACAAAGAACGTAAACAAAACTTGTAGACAATTGGCAATAATAGCAGAAACTGGATTTCATGTGCATAAACCAGTTATGAAATGTGGCGTGGGAATTATACTGTAATAACGAGAAAAAGAAGTGCTAAACTAATCCAGTAAGTCTAAATCTAGTAATCCAAAGAAGTTCTAAAATGTTTTTGATAGAACGTTTAGGAGACAAAATACACAGTACAATATATTGTCGAGGGAATATTTGATTCATAAGTGCGACTGAAAGGAATGCGAAATATAAAGGACATGCAGGAGAAAAGAGCCGTTTTTATAAATTTGATTGTTGAAACAACATCAAACGTGAAGATAGATGAAAAAAATAAATTAACTATGAGAAGAGTATTGCAGGCTTAATTTTACTGATGATCTTTAACGGAAGAGAGTTAGTGTGTGTGTGTGTGTGTGTGTGTGTGTACACGCACAGACATATAATTTAAACAACAATTATATAAATTCAGAATGATACTTAATTTATAGAAATTATAGAACAGATGAGTATATAATGAAGTTTATATCTACGAAGTGCATTAAAATATAGTATTGTTTGGCAATCTCGATTCGGAAAATTGTGAAGGCGCATATTCTGAAGGTGTCATAGTATTCTCTGTTTAAAATACAGAGAATTTATTGCATTTCAAACTCCTGGATGCAACCAAGAACTCCTTGACCGAAAGGGGTTAACATTTCGGATTCGTTCTGTCAACAATTTTCTTCTTCTTCTTGTCCTTTTTTAATTACTTCCTAGATATAGGCTATGACTAAGCTAATCCCGATATTGCATCATTTGTTGCGTCGTTCAAACATAAGTATGGCATAAAGGTTTAATGCAGAAGTTAAGTAACTGCTATCAAGCTAATGGGCCGTATGCATAAACAGAAGGAAATCCTTTTACTTGCAAAATCAGAAGCAAATCCTTCAAGTAGTATGAATAAAAACTGAAGGAAAACCTTTTACTTATATCAATTAGCAAATCCTTCTTCTTTCTTCGTATTGTTTAAATTAGCAGCCATCCTTACTATTTCTTTTATGAATTTGCTAACTGCTATAATTTTTTATTGTTCGACTAAGCTTTTCGTCATTACTGACATCTTCAGGTCTTAAACAACGAAATAATGGAAAATATGTTGTAAAATTAAAGTCTTTAATTGTTTAATTGTTGTTTAAGACCTGAAGATGTCAGTAATGACGAAAAGTTTAGTCGAACAATAAAAAATTATAGCAGTTAGCAAATTCATAAAAGAAATAGTAAATCCTTCTTCTGTTGACGTTTTACTCAAGTTGTATGCATAAAACTTACCTTTTACTTGAAATCAAAAGCAAATCCTTCAAAAACGATGCATCTAGTCAGTAGTAGGCTCAAGTGCAAAGTGGAAGGTTGTGTTTATGCTATGGCGGAGATGGTTAATGTGCGGAATGTGAAACTTTATAAACCTCGTTCAAGCCCACATGCTAAGGACTTCAAAAGTTTGTTTCGGTTTGAAGAAGACAATGTTCAGTGGTTAGCAAATACGTTCTTAGGCGAATCTGTCGAATATCGAGGTGGTGCACTGACTTCATTACATAAAATGAAAATCTGTTTAAGATATCTTTCTGATCCGGGATATCAAAAAGGCATCGGCGAGTAGCTAGGGGTGGACCAAAGTACAGTCTCGCGAGCTGTGTCCAGTGTTGTTGACAGTGTAATTGCACAAGCAGATAAGTGGATTAAATTTCCGACTACCGAAAATGAAATAGTTGAAGCAAAAACCCTGTGGCAAAGTAAATACCGTTTCCCCATGACGATTGGTGTAGTAGACTGTACCCATATAGGCATTGAAAAACCTAAGGTCCATGGAGACGAGTACGTTAATCGTAAAGGTAAAACTACACTAAATATACAGGCAACTTGCGACGCGAGAGAAATCTTCACAAGCGTTGATGTAAGTTGGTCTGGGTCAGTCCATGATGCTCGTATATAGAAAAACTCACTAGTTAGAGAAACTGTATCCAGAACACAAAACACGGTAATTATTGCTGACGATGGATACGGAATTGAGCCATGGCTAATGACGCCATATAACGACCCGGACGATGCTGCAAATGTCGCCTATAATAAACTACTAACAAAGGAAAGGGTAATAATAGAGCTTTGTTTTGGACAGCTGAAACGGCGATTTCCAATTTTAAAGTATGTTTGCAGAGTAAAATTGGAAAATATTCCAAAAATTGTGGTTGCATGTGTCATCCTACACAACATTGCTAAACTTTTAAATGATAGAGATTTTGAAGACCTAGAAGAGGAATCTGTCGAAGATGTAAATGGCCCTTTCACTGAGAATATCGTCGAGGGTGTTGTTGCTATTCGCCGTGCGGGTCAAAGAGTAAGAGACCACCTGGCTGTTATAATAAACAACTTTTAATGAAAAGACTTTAATTTTACAACATATTTTCCATTATTTTGATTTTACAATTACATTTGTAATACAGTTGTAATACCTGCTTTGTAATATCTCGTATAAATGATACTGCTGTTAACAAAAAACATGAGCAAAAATATGAACATTGCTAAATTGTAATTACATGTTATAATAAGTATCATTTCCATGTTTAACTATGTTATCTGAATTACACATTTTCTGTTGTAAATATTGTAATTTACTTTAAAATACTGTTCTTGGACTTCTGCGGTTTTCAGCTGTTGTAGCAAAACTAAACGTTGCAGTTCTTTTTGGGTCAAATTCTTTGTAACATTAGTTTCAAACGGATCCAGAGCTGTTTTTTTTCGTGGTGGTAACACAGGTTCTTCTATTATAACAGGTTCAGCTGTGTCTTCCACAGATGATAAAGCTACACTTGGACTGTCTTCACGGCGTTTTACGCCATACTGCATGGCCCCTGTGCAAAAACATTGCACATTGGAGAACATTTTTTATAACTAGCGATGAAGTCCGTTGCAGTAAAACAAGCAACGGGCTCTATACAAACACATGAACTTGTATTAGGGTCCGTAGGCTAAAACCGAGGACCCTTAAGTTTGCTGTTCATTTATGTCTGTCCGTTTGTCATTGAGTTACAGTATGAGATATTTTTATTTTACACAAGATATTTATAAAAATAAAAACGTATAAAAGTAAAAGTATGCAAGATTTAATATATTACATATTATATTTCATGTATTATATTTATTTTATACCAAAAATCAAATAAATATAATATAAAATATAAATAAAATATTTAAAAAGTTTGACAAATTAAAAAATGTGTTAAATCCACAAGGACGTTTTGAGATACGAATTTAGTTAATACAACTTACCTGGAATCCGTTTTACAGTGGGATTTGATTCGCCTTTCATTGCTACCAACATCTTCTTTTCCCAATCAAGTAACTGGATGTTTTTATTCCCAGTTCTATTTAAATCAGTTTTCTTCTTCAGTCTGGTTTTCATGTTATTTATTTTCTTCATGAGAGTCTTTGCATCAACCTCTTTTCCAAACAGTGATTGATACTTCAATATGAATTTTTTAATAGATTCATCTTTCAGCTTCTTCATTGTCGGAATTTGAGGTTTTTCAAGAATCTCGGGAATGAACACAACTCACTGGCCACGAATACTAATTCGCTATTCACTTCCACGTTATCGGGTTCTTCATCACTTGACGACATAACTATAATTTTAAAATCAACAAGCACAACAAAACTTGGTCACAAACAAATGAGTTAACTCGAATAGAAAACATCACCGTAGTTACGTTTGTGGATGACATCGCTATTTTGGCAGTAGGGAATAATGTAAAAGTGGCCGCAGAAAGCGAGTGATTAAACTATGAGGTGGACGAAGTCTTGAAATATATAATCAGATAATCAGAAACAAGTACTTACATATTTTACCAAAAAACGTAAGGAATCATCTGCCGGTGACTATCAATAGTAATATCGCTCCTTACGAAAATACTGTAAAGTACTTTGGCATGACCCTTGGCGCTAAGTTGAGATGGGAAGAACACATAAGAAAGAAAACAGGGCAATCGTAAGGTACAATAAACTGAGTTGACTTACGGGAAGGAAAAATACTCACTTGTATCAATAAAGTATAACGTTAGGACCAGTTACTAAAAACTATCTGCACTTATGGGGTCCAGCTTTGAGGTATCCCAAATAGTCTCATATAAAATGAATACACATTTTTATAACAGCAGGAATTTTTTAAATAGTTTTATTCAAATAATTGTTTTCAATTACTGGGTGTCCAGATTAGCAGAATTTGGCATACGAGGATTTAACTGAATTTACCTCTTTTATCCCTTACCTCTGTGTGTCAGGGTATTGAGCCATTCTTTCTCTACCCAGGGTTTTGGTCTGTTACAATGAACACCCTCTCTTTCCAGATCATCCCACTAAATTCTGTGCCTGCCCCTTGGGCTTTTCTTCCTTCACAGTTCATGCTATATGTTCTTGCCTCATTCTTCCTGATCAAGTATGTGAACCATTGGAATGGTTAATATTTCTCTTGGTTCCTTGGCCAACAAGTTTATTCAAGTCCAAATTCCAATTTTTTAGAAACTGAAGAATTGCTTCTGAAATAGATTTGGCATCTAGCTTTTGCAACGGTACATATCCCACGAATTCTTCACAAATTATCGGCTTGTCATTTCCTTGATCACAACGCACGTATCGAACCCCAATTGATAACTGCTCTGTCCCTCCAATATCAGCAGTCTCATCAGCTAAAACTGAAAAAACTGATGCACATTTCACTTCTTTCAGTTCGTCGTCTTTGAGTACTTCAGAACAAGCTTCAATAAGTTCATTTTGGACTCGATGTGATGTATACAGGGAGTTTTTTACTCCTGATTCTAAATGGTTTTTTAAAACCATATCCCCAGATTCTACTCTGAAATGCTGAAATATAGTAGGTCAGTGAAAACAGAGCCCTCATCAATTTTTCCACGAAGTGGAAGGTCATGCTGCGCACAAAACAAAATTGTTGATATAATTGATGGAAGTTTAGCCCTATTTTCTTCAATTTTCTTGTGATATGCAGAATCTGCCGCTTCATGAACACTCGGTATCCGTCTGTTCATTATTTTCTCAAAATCTGTTGAAGATAAAATTGCGTCATGATGCCACTGGGATTTCGCATGAGACTGTGCAGCTTCATGACACTTATGATATTTAAGGCAAGGAGAGACAATAAACTGCCCTTGTAAGCCGCGCTGAGCCGGAGGTCGGAAAAGGACACATATTCGGCATAGAGGACCTTTAGTAACAGCCGAGTAAGCCAGCCAAGGATAGGTCTTAAGCCATTCGAATCGGAAAACTCTTTTAGCATCAATGCTTACATCTTCTTTGAAGTTGTAACGTCGGAGTAGGAATCCAAGGATCTCTTAGTAATTTAAAACGAAGTTCATCAGTAAGATGAAAATTAGAATTTAAATACAAGCCAATATCCAATGGATTACTACTTCTTTCAAGAGGGGACGGGAATTTCACCAGGCTGCTATCTTGTTGATTATCTATAGGCCTATCAGTATCTTGTCCTAAAGTGAGTGTTGAAGTTGAAGGCACGATCACATTATTCACATCATCAGTTTTCTGTTTTTTTTTTTTTTTACATAGTTTCTAATATCATACATTTTAATAGATAAATGTTTTCACTGTACAATAAATAGATAACACTACATAAAAACACTACTTACTTCCACAGCAATCGCGATGGAAAAAAACAATATATACTGTCAGCAACTAACCAATAATGGTAACCGTCGCTAGAATATTCCAATCAATCAGTTCCACTGCAGTCAATACAAAGGGAGTATTCCAATATCGTACAGTAAAAATATTTTACTAAATTGTTCGGAGGTAAGTTTTCGATAGACCGTCTTCCTGCCTGCTTAAAGGTTAGATTATTCCTTAGTCCACCTTCTCAGTGTTGTTTAATTCTGATAACAAAATGGCGAATTCGATACTCGCTAGTACACCACAGAGATATCGATATTACAGATAGAGCGTCGCGCTCTGAGCGCGCGTGAATGAACCAAATTGCGAAGTCTGGTTAGAAAGAGTTCGCTGCAACATAGGCCCCAGTTGTCTTCGTCTAATCGACACATAGGCCTATATACACCACGCAAATGTCAAAACGTTAACGTGGTTTTGCGCATGCGCCGTTAGACAAGGACACATAAGACCTATTTGGCAGCGAACTCTTTCTAAGTTGTTTTCGCATCCACTTACATATTGTTCTACAACTCACGCGCTCTATGTGTAATATCTCTATGTATAGTAGTACACTTTCGCAACGAGAGGTATTTTCAGAGCAGTAGATGAGCCGATTACTGCTATGACCAGTGTTGGATAAATCCGGAGCCAAAATGGCGGTTACAGTCGATATCTCGAAGTATCTAGTTCTAAAGCTGAATTTGAGTAATATTAGTTACTAGAGTTGGCGGCGCGTTATTTTAAAAATGCATTTGGGATATAATTATACACTTCGAAAAATTGTAGTCTATATGAAAAATTACAGTACTGCATAGTATTGTAGGTGCAGACTGAAAAATAAAAAAATCGACATATTTTTTGGAATTTTGTTATATTTAGTACTAGCAAAATACCCGTGCTTCGCTACGGAGTTTCACCTTGTACGTAATTGTACAATTATTGCTCGCTTAATAGTATAGGATTAGATAGATTGTACAAATTCTCAACTCTTAGTTTGTTTATTTACATTCATAGCAACAGCTATTTATTATTTATTTCGAGAAAATCGTTAGAGCCGTTTCTGAGAAAAAAAGGACATACATTTATTAATTAATTGAACTTCGAAATTTTCTCGACTATGAGAACCTGCAAACAACGAAGTTTTTTTCAATTTAAAACAATGTTTTAAATTGAGTAAAAACTGAGTTTTTACTCAGGACTAAATGTATTCGGGGTTTCCAGTAAACTGAGATGTCAACCACTTCATTTACCAAGTATGCAACTCCCGCCATAAATTGCAGTATTTGGTTTTTTGCCCCTTAGGAGTAAAAGTTTTTAAAACCGTTTCTTAGTGAGCACCTAAGACCTATGATGAAGCTATGTTCAAAGTTTCATTGATATCCATTCAGTGGTTTCAGAGATATCGTGATCAGTGAGTCAGTCAGTGGTATTTAGCTTATATAGATATCTATATCTAGCCGATTTTCCCAGCGATGCTCGGGTTCATAATTTATTCATAGGCTCATAGGCACTTATTCTTGTTCTAACGTTATATTACTTGTATATTGTATAATCTTCCTTATATTGTTACGTTCGCATCCTCACTGGAGGAATACTCTGTAGCGCACCTGTTTAAGAACATGTCAAAAACTGTATTCTTATATCTGGAGAAGAATTCTGTTGCGCGTGATGCTCCTGCTCGATTTCTAACTCTGGGAGAGGGCGAACAGCTAAATTAGTTTTCAATAAAATGTCTACAGTACTTGCACGCGCTGCGTATTTAACTGTCGTTTTATAATTCATTGTGTTAATGTTGAAATAAGGCATTTGTTAAATTAGTGTCTCCTAAACTTATTCTAACAATACAATACCTCTATAGATTTCAGCTTATAAATTTTTAAATTCAAACTGAAGGGAGTGCATTTATATTGTCTGAACACTATGATCTGAATACATTCGCTATCAAAACTTTGTTTTTTATACTCGCTTATAACTTACTTCGATCTTAACTTATCCACTTTAAAATTCAAACTGAAACAACTCTGAATTCACACACTATTAAGAAGTTTCTTAAGATGCATACACCACCTTTGATATCATAACCTATATCTTTATTTATAAGAACCGTGGACTCTGGCCCCGCCGTCTTTCGCGGGATCCGACCTAAGACTCCCCGGGTTCCGTGGATGAACTCCGGGGAAGGCCCGTCGGACGACTCCCGCGCTATTTCCTACGCGGGAGACTTCCACCGATGCTATGGTAACCAGAATCTATTCTATTGGGTTGCCATAGTAACCAGATCTAATAGATTTTTAAGACCCAAAGGACCCCCCAGAGGATCGTATAGAAAAAAACACCTGTCCTATGTTGGTTCTCCCGTTGCGTAAAATATTTGTGCCAAGTTTGGTTGAAATCGGTCCATTGGTTTAGAAGGAGATGTGGAAGACCCCAAAGGACCCCCCAAAGAATCGTATCGAAAAAACACTTGTCCTATGTTGGTTCTCCCGTTGCGTAAAATATTTGTGCCATGTTTGGTTGAAATTATATTAGTATATATATATATATATATATACACTTCGCCCATATTTTGAAGTGTACGTCCTAGTGTATTTCTTAAGAATCTCATCACCGATTATTATAGGCTATGATCTGTATATAGGCCTATGTTATATCTTTTACTTGCTTATTTCACTGGTATACATTACTACTTGAATAGACGTCACTTTTTAAATGCGTTTTTCTCTGTATTATGTTTTCAAATGTTGAATGCGTGACTCCACAGATAGGCCTACTCTTAAATTTTTATAACTTTTTGTACATGTCATTAGCAAGTGTAAGTCATATCTATTTTTTCCAGATAATTAAAATTGCTTACTTGTTCAAGAAAATTATTACTCATTGAATTCAAAATTTTAGCTAAAATTTTTTTAAAACCATACTTCTGTGACCTAATTAAGTAATCACATTCCCTATAAAATACTTGATCGTTGCTCATATTATCCTTACACGAAAACTTCTCATCCGTCGCTATGTTTAAAAATTCTCTGAACATAAAGATATGTTTACTTCTCGTAATTTATGTTACTCCTTGTTCCTTCCTGACTAGAGAGGAAGGAAGTTATTAAGAAAAAGCATGTAGAGACAAAGTTATCTGTGATTATACAAACAGTGAGTGAAAAGGTGCCTAGAATGTGTAGGCTTGCTGATATTTGAAGAAAAAGTAGTTATAAAGAGCTCCAACGAACCAGAGAAAGACTCCAAAGAACAAAAGCGTGTAACTGTATGTAGGCGCCTGCTGATATCTGAAGAAAAAGTAGTTATAAAGAGCACCAACGAATCAGAGAGAAACTGCCAAGAACAAAAGTGTGTAACTGTGTTGTATGCCTGCTGATATCTGAAGAAAAAGTAGTTATAAAGCGCTCCAACGAACCAGAGAGAAACTGTCAAGAACAAAAGCGTGTAACTGTATGTAGGCGCCTGCTGGTATCTGAAGAAAAAGTAGTTATAAAGAGCACCAACGAATCAGAGAGAAACTGCCAAGAACAAAAGTGCGTAACTGTATGTAAGCCTGCAATTATTTTTGAAGGAATGGTAGTTACAAAGAACACCAACGAACCAGAGACTCAGTAACTCAGACCATGTGTATCCTGTTCGCGTCGCTGGGCGAACAAAGAAAATGAGTGCAAAGAAAAAAACTTACACATTCTTCTGAAAAGAAAATTGAAAGTGAATGTTTCGTGTTGTGGTTTTTGTTCAGGTTCAAGGTTAAAGAGGGTAATTTACGGCGCGGTTAGAAATTTTTTATGCTTTGCCGAGTATATTAGTTGTATTAATAACTGTATAGGCTACAGGGAGTAAAGAAGATTAATGTGAGAAACGAGAAATCCGTCTAATGGCGTTTTCATTGCAGCCGACTTTTTCTTTACTCACGCCGAGAGGTTTTTTTACTTTTTCACGTCTGGTATCCTTAACAGTAAAAGTACACGGTGCACAGTACTGTTTTGTGTGTGTGTGTGTGTGTATGTGTGTGCTTCAACTCAAGCGATGACTTCAAAGTGCCAAAGTAAGCCAACGGTTTGAAGTATTAGTTCGTCATTAACAGTAATTACTTTGCACCGCAGAAGATTGGTTCCAGTTAAGACAGCTTGTTATATGGTTAATGTCGAACGGATAAACTCAAGGTTGGATCTTCATTTGTGCTGTGCAATTATGAGGTCTTTTTTTAATTAGAAGTACTGCGTGGATCTTTGCGTTGCACATTATATGCAAATTTTGTAGATTTTGTCTGAAAGAAAACGTACGCGTTCTTGTTAAGTCTTTCCTGTCATTAACGCACAACGTAATATACTTTACTTGCAACTAATGATGGTGGAAATCTCTTGTCCTCTTGCAATGTCCGTCGGGGGACTGGTAGGTTGCCTTATTCTGAAGTCATTAGGTTCTGCTGATTGTCTTTTTTTTAACTTGTAATACCAGCGAAACCAAACTTCTCATGAATCGTCATCCTACCGACCTGTCAGCTCCCTGCCCACATTAAGTAAAGAATTTTCGCGACTATTATTAAAAAGTATTCAAGGAGATGAAAAACTTTAATTCAAGAGGATTAATAGAAGTCATGGGAAAAGATGAATTTACTTAAAATATTTTTGTTGTTTAACAGGTACTTCTGCCTCGAAGTGATGAACCGTCAAAGTCGCTCGAATCTAACCTCCTGTTAGATTTGCTGAGTGCTTATGGAGGTATCGCGGTTTGTTGTTGATATCAACGATTGTAAGGTCATCCCACGATATTTAATGATGTTCAAGTCTATACGCTGTCCAGGCAGTGAAGGCGGCTAGAGGATTAGGAGACCCTCACTCACACACACACACTGACAGGCCGCCTAACAATAGACAGGGACAGGCCTTTGACCTGCGCTGCTGTCTTTTTAGTTACAGTCCACTAGAATAAATTAAATTTTATTGTCGTGCTTAAACTTTTAATTTTGATTATTCCATTGAATTCAGACTGTAATTTCATTTAAAATAAGTCCAAACACGAAGTTTTTATGGCGATATTCAAATGTTTTACGTTTATTTGTTTATTTTGAACTATTGTTATTGTTAAACTTTAGAACACCATCTAAGCGACTATTATTAAAAATGATGATTATTAAAAACTAAGTTACTGATCATCTTATTTATTTTTCAACTATTTTGCTGTGACACTCCCTTTAATATGAAATATTTTTACAAATTGATTTTTGATTTTAGAACTTGACCTCGAAATTACGAGAATCTTAAAATCTCGCCTTGGCCATTTTATTTATTTAATTTTTTTTTAACTTCCGATTCACCGATTGTGATAGGCCTACTCGATAAAGAGCAGATTGACGACCCACCTCTTTATTGTTATAATACTGAAAAAATTAATCAGATATAATATATAGATTTTAATATATAGATATAAAGATTATTTTCAAACCTCATATTTTTATTTCAAATAAACAATATATGAAATAATAGTTGTTATACGTAATCGAAATAATTGTTTGTCCTTTTACTAGCACGAACTTTTAAAAATGTTATTTATTATAAAAATATTATATATTATAGTTTTACAGACACACAAAATGAAATGTGATATGTATCTATGTAAATATATTAAAAAATTACTGTCCATGTTATTAAACTTTAACTATAATTACCGGTATTATAGATTTCAGTAACATGCAAGAGAGACGTCCCTTCCTTACTTGGTTTACACTTGGTCGCTATAGTCATTTTTCCAGATAGAGGGTGATTCACCCTCAAACCAACAAACAGTAGAGGTCATTGCTCGTGTACCGGGTACCCCGAGTGAGTCACTGATTAGTCGTTAAATAGCTTGCACGGGGTAATGAGACCAGCAAGTCTTGTCAGAGAGCAGATCTGTCGCGTATATTGAGTGAATCAGTTCATTTGTGGTTAGTGTACAGTTGATTTGTGATTATGAGTCCTTGTAAAAAACGCCAAGTTTTACATACTAAATGCAGAACAATGACTGCTTATGTTCTGTTCTATTTTGAGAAACAGAAGAATAACGGAGGTCCTTTACTTAATACTAAGAAAGTAACGCAGAGAACAGCAGATGCTTGTGGCATTTCGTTGAGAACAATACAACGTATCAACGCAGAGATTAAAAAATGTTTGGAAAATCAAGAAGATCCCTGTGTAATTGAAGATATTGATTTAATCACAGCTGAGGACGCTCAACAAGATAACACCTTCTACAGCACCAAGAGGGAAAATATTATTATTCATACTCCTCGGAAGAAAAGTTTGAAGAGAAAGCAGCCAGTAACTGACATGGATGACTTCGATAAAGGAGCTATTCGACGTCACATATTGAGCTACTATGCTCGAAAAGAAGCGCCTACCCTCAGACAACTTTGTGTGTCACTTCAAGAAGCTGGACTGTATATGGGAGGAAAATTTTCACTGAGCTCGCTATTATCAGACATGGGATTTCAGTACAAGAAATTTAGCAGCAGAAAAATCCTCATGGAAAAGCCGTCAGTGGCCCTGATAAGGTGTCATTTCTTAAGAAAGATGCGTGAAGTAAATATTAAAGACACTATATTTTTGGACGAGACCTGGATCAATGAAAACACGAGAAAGGACACTTGTTGGACTGATGCCACTATCCAAGGAACTCTCGGCGGCCCTCTGGGTAAAGGCAAACGATTGATCATCTGTCATGCTGGTCGCTACGATGAATATACAAAAAACCAGCGAGACCGGCCGCTGGCAGTTCTCAGTGTCATTTGACGGCCCGATTTAATGGGCCGCTAGCAGTTCCAACAATGAACCATAGGGCCATTTAACCGGCTTCTGGCATCCAAAGGGAGTGTCTCAGAAAATTGTTGAAAAGTAAATTAAATGATCAGAATCTTAGTTTTTAATAATAACATTTTTTTAATAACAGTCGCGTAAATAATTCTCAGAAGTTTAGCAATCACGATATTTCAAAATAAACAAATAAGAGTAAAACATTTGAAAATCGTCGTATAAACTTCGTGTTTGAACTTATTTTAAATGAAATCACAGTCTGAATTAAATGGAACGACCAAAACTATAAGATTAAGCAGAATAACAAAATTTAATTTATTATAGTAAACTGTATTCAAAAAGACAGCAGCGCAGGTCAAGTGCCGGCCACTGTTTATTGTTAGGCGGCCTGCCAGTGTGCGTGCGTGAGCCAAGGGTCTCCTAATCCTCTAGCCGCCTTCACTGCCTGGACAGTGTATAAGACGAATACACGACAGAACGTACCAGTGACAAAACGTACCACCCGACAAAACGTACCGTCTAACCGGCCGGCTACCTGCGACGGGTCTGCTAATTACATCAGAATATTTTGGATGCGACAAAACGTACTCCGCAACTTGTTTCGTTCACTTATAGTGTATCTAATAGTCAGTTAAGTGCTGTTAGTCAGTAACAAGTGTAAACAATTTATTTATATAAAAATGATATAAATGTAAACTTCGAGTCCCCCACGTAGCGGGGGGGGCTTCGCTCCCCCTGCAACCCCCCTGCGTATTATTATTTCTAACCTAACCTACCTACAGTACTTGTTTGTGTCAAACTCTTTTCTTTTTACAATTCGAATAAATAAATATAAACAAGTGTTAACAATTGATTTATATAAAAATGATATAAATGTAAACTTCGAGTCCCTCACGGTTCTGATTCCCATCACATTTTATCCAGGCTTTGGACTGGCAAAATCATTTTGGCGTGTTTAAAATCAGCTGTGGTTAAGCTCTCGTCATTTTTGGATTTTTTTAATTTATATTTTTTAAATTTTTTTATTATTTTTGTTTTGTTTTTATGGTTTTTTGTATTTTTAAGTTTCATTCCAAGTTCTGCGAATATGAAAGAGCTCTCAAGCAGGATCTTAGGTTTCCATTTGCTTCATACCGCTTCATTATTCTTTCAAGTCGTCCGTCATACTTGATGTACTTTTTCCTTCTTTTTGAACCTTCGATGTTCAGTTCGTACTTCATAAAAGCGCAGTTGGTCTTCTCTCCTTCTCCTTTCAAACACATCACCACGTTTTTTATTCTAGGGTTTGGCCTTTCTGAGAGCGTGTTCAAACGGTTGTTCCACCCTTCGACAGAATTTGTTGTCCGATGACGCCTTTGGTAACAGCTCCACAATTTTATTGGAAACTCCGGGTTCTCCAACTAATTTTCAACAAAGTAATCAAAAAACAGACTTAGCTTGGGAGACTCTGGGGCTTGGGAGTGAATCTCGATCCAGCCGTCCTGCACTTCCTCTGGTTTTAAGAAAGCCAGTGCTGCACACATGCGGATATGGAGTCGGATATCCTCATTTTCACGGTGCTCAGTTGAGAGTCCTAGTTATTGTAGGCCTACTTTGCGCCAAAGGCATTTTTTCATATGAAAAAAGCATCCTCTTATATGTGCTGAAGGCAGTACTTCTCGAATAGCAGACACATCCGCCATTTCGAAATCCACGTTCACTGTTTCTGGAGTCCACTCTGGAACAGCTTTACGGATCAATTGAAACAATCGAATGTAGGTTTCCTTCTTCTTGTTGGGCAATAGGGCAAAAACAATAGGATTTACGTTAGTTTCTTCATCCGTGCTTTCAAAATCTGCATGAATACTGTATATCTGTGTAAACTGTTTACTAGAGCACTTAAATGTACCATCCAAGAAAAAGTTTTTGAAGCATTATAAACTGTCTTTGCCTTTTTCACCGCTAAAAACTATAATTCTATCTTCTTCGCCATCATCGGCCAGCAGAAAAGAAGTTCCGTCGAACATTTTCAGCGTTTCTTCATAGAGAACCATTTCTTTGGAGTTGCTCGGCTCTTGGGTGTTGCCTTGCGCCGTACATCTCTGCCGCTGTAAGGTTCTTCTGATAGACTGTTCACGCGGCATTTCAGCAACAAAGTTATACCCTGTAAAAAATAGAATTAGAATACCCCTTATAAATAGAATACCCCTTTAGAAATAGAAAGTTATACCCCTTAGAATTAGAATAGAAACTAAATTATCAATTTATAAACTTTAATAACACTTACCTCTATCGTGGAGATCGCCCAAAGTGTCTGTGTGAATTTAGTTAGTGGTGTTTCTTCTTCCCGCGCCCTCTTCTTGGCGCTTTGCGTGCGTTTAATAACTTCTAACTGAGCATCGTTCGGAGGTCCACACACATGATTGGCTAAAGGCCCACTGACAACACCAACTCCTCTTGATTTCATAATTACACAACACTTTTCACTTTGTTGCCTTTGACAAATCCAAGTTATCGTATAGTCCTTCCCCTGCCGTTTCTTCCTATAACTATACCCCTCGAAGTGCAAACACAACCCGCCTTTATTAGTCGTAGTCAGCTCTATTCCAAAAAATGTTAAAACCCGCACAGTGTGAATGTCATGGTAGTAATAAGGTTACTTCGCGGCCGTCCGTGCCCCATGCCAAACTTGACAAACACAGGTCAACGACTCGAGGGGTATTTAACAGTTACGCGGAAGCCGTTTGAATTTGACAAACACAGGTAACAGGTACGTTTTGTCGCGGTGTAAATTATTTACGGATTACAAGGAGAAACTTCGCAGATAGATATCGACCTAAGTGGTACGTTATGTCGCGAAAAGTCAAGTGGTACGTTTTGTCGCTGGTACGTTCTGTCGGGACACCGTATAAGACGGCGTGAATGTGTTTATGGGGAATTATTGTATTAAGGGATCGGTGCAAATTGGTTGTAAGGTTGGTATTGCACTTAGTTGTTTATCTGCTTCTGTTTCTGATGGGTGGTTCTATGACGTTGACCGACAACCAATTTCTAATTTCGTTTGTCCAACTAAACATTTTTCCTATGAATTTTAACGATGAAGGGTTTGCGAGGATCGGTCAAAAAAGTATAACACAAATTTTAACTTATTTGTGTCGACCTTACGACAATATTTATTGTCATCATCAGGACAATCGTTGCTGAGTTGTTACGACGCCAAACTCACAACTGTGAAATTAAAGTGTACAAATGGCCTCAAAAAAATGTTTGTAATACGCTACCTTCAAAGAATATCTGTTCAAACAATAACTATGTGTGGGGGGAGGTGTGTGTGTCACAGTTGTGTGTTTGGCGTCGTAACAATTGTCCTGATGATGAAAATAAATATTGTCGTAACGTCGACACAAATAATTTAAAATGCGTGTTATACTATTTTGACCGATCCTCGCAAACCTTTCATCGTTAAATTCATTGACTGACGGCCACTACGAAATGAAGAATTTTCCCTACGACTTCCTAGGTCGTGACACTCTCTTCGGTTAGGTATGCCAACTATAAACTACGCTCCACGGGTTAGGAATAAGAAAAAATAGGGACAACTACGTCATTGTCAGTTACCGTTGACGGGGCGGGTTAGAGACATTTTAATGGATTTATGTTTAACTACACAGTAGCGGAAAATTAAAGTAAGCAGTTGCAGTAATAAAAGTAAGCCTACTGTTTCTTTTTACTCTAAACCGTAGAGTATAGTTTTTATGTGACATGTCTAACCGTTTGTTATAAAAACCGTAGATAATCATTGCCAAGAAGAACAAATTACAAAAACAATTCCGAATATCCAAGAATTAGTCAGAGGTTACAACGTTATTAGCGAGGACGCAAGCATGCGCGAGGGTAACCCTCCCACACACGCACACACAGATAATTTTTGAACATGTTTTTATTCTTTGAAGGTAGTGTATTACCAGGAGCATATTTACGGGGGGGGGGGGCGGACAGGACCGGACTCCCGTCCAGAGGCTTGAAAAGTGTTGACGAATTTTGTCAATCTCTAAATGTTTAGGCCGTTTTACTATTTTCTCGCTGTGCACGCTAATAGAGTAGTAACTCTTTCTTAAATATACAAACAGGGTTAATACAAGGGATTACCGCATACGTTTGAAATATGAATTACAGGAAAGTCAATTCAGTCAATAATTATATTTTATAACTATTTTTTTTATTAACAAGTATTTTTATTGTGTTATTACCGTTTACTTTAATAGGACTGGTTTCAGGCTGTTTTTTAGCCTCTTTGAAGATAGTAATGTTGATTAATCTTAACTTGTTTTTTCTTTTGTATGAAGCCTACTCGATTCCCCCAGGACAAATTCTAGATACGCCACTGTGTATTACAAACGTTTGAGGCCATTTGTACACTTCAATTTCATACGTACCTATTCTTCTCTTTCTTCCTTACTGTTCTGTCGTGTTATCTTTATCATTCTGTTTCTTATAACACGAAATAGCAAATAAATCAAAATATATAACTGACGCCTGAATAACAGGTAGTGAACAGATATTACGAGATGTATCGAAACTTCTTGTTTAAATGAGATAGAATTAATAAAGTACTCTAAATTTCTGTAATATTATGACATCACTGCATTGATTCTACTGTTTAAAGTTGTCTAGAAGTATTGAGGGTACTGCTGTTGTTGATAAGTTTTATTAGAAATTTTGCCGACATTGTTCTGAGTTACATAGGGCTTTTTCCTCTATCAAGTGTGTAAACACTAACTGATCGGAACGGAAATTGGTAGACCTGAACAGGCACAGTGCGATGTTTATTTAAGCATCGAGTCAGCTGTTTTGTAAAGCATATGCTCTTCCCATTCACGCTCTCATAATTATTCGGTATTCACAGTTGCCTACATCAGATAACATTTCATACCTAATTAATGGCCTTTAAAGATAATTATCCAGTGAGGACTAAGGTAGTTCTAAACAAGAGTACTTTAGAGCAAGCGAGCCGTTTCAAATATCTCGGCTGTGCAGTAAGCTATGAATCTGAATATGATATAAGAGAGAACACAAATAAATTTAAGAATATTTGTGGTACGATTAATAGGAATCTTAGAAATAAAACAAGACACACCACAAGGATTAAATTTTATAAGACAATTGCAATACCCACGTTGATTTATGCAAGGGAGGCGTGGGTCATGACAAAAAAGGAAGGCGTCAAGACTCAGAGTGCTGAAATGCAGTTTCTTCCAGATCTTTAAATTATACATTGCCAGATACAATAAGGAATGAAGATATCAGAGCAGAACTCGAAATAAAGGACCTAAATAAAATTATTGCAATTTACAAAAGACAATGGTGGGATTATCTGCACAGGATGACAGAGGATCGATTACCGAAAGCGGCACTCAACTATAAAGCCATTAGTAGAAGAGACGGGGGTCGTCCGACGATAAGATGGGTGGCGGAACAGGTTTATGTAACCTAAACGTAAATAATGGAGATTTTACAGAATGGAGCAATTATCACGATTTGGAAATTATTTATCACAATGTTGTAGTAGTTTGTGTTAAAGGAAAAAAAAGCTTACTGGTATATTAGAGGTTTTATTTTTGGTAACGTTTACACACAATACGTCGTCTACAAATCCGTAGGAAAAGAAAGGCAGGCACAATACTAAACCTGAGAAATGTTGAAATGGAAACAGTATCGGGGAAAATAAAACGAGGAAGTCCCAGAAGGAGCTGGAAAATCATGTGTATGGAGGTATCTAGAACCCTGAGTCCTTAAAAAGAAAATATGGTTCGACAGAAAAGTACACCGGCTTCATAAGGGGGGGGGGGGGCAAGTGTGGCAGAAGTCCGTTATGTATGTGTATATGAATTCGTTATTTTCAAATTCTTTAAAATAATTCACAACCAGATTAAAAGTGGTAGTACCATAAATTTATTTATTATTCCGGCTGTACAATGTTTAGACATTTTTTGGAACCAAAGATTACAGAAGTGATTGAGTTCTCATCTTCCACTGCTGATTGTCCAGCCAAAGATCTTCTACAATTTTTCGTTCCCTCAATATAGTCTGAATTTCTTCTATCCAGGTGACAGGTGGTCTTCCTCTTTTCCTTCTTCCTGGTGGAGTCCATTCCATAATTCTCCTTGGCAATCTTTCCTGTGTCATTTCTTTTGTGTGTCCATACCATTGTATTTTTTTTCTTTGGATAAAATCAACAATTGAATTTTTCACATTCATTCTGTCCAAAATTGATTTCAATACTAATTCTCTCACGTCTGGATACACTTGTAGAACGTCTCCAAAAGTCCATCTGTGCTGTCATTAATTTTGTTCTAGTGTGTTTATTAGTAGTCCAAAATTCTGAGACGTAAGCCGTCATGATACTTCTAACAATGGTTTTAAATATTTTGGTTTTTGTTTCTGCTGTAATTTGCTTATCCCACAGGATTCCATTTAATGTAGATATAGCCATCTTTGGCAAATTAATTCTGGATCGTACTTCTTTGTCTTGCTTCCCACTGGCCGTAATTTTCTCCCCTAAACACTTGCATATGAATACACTTATACTTGTACTTATATTGTATATATGAATACAATATACTCTGTATATGAAATCTCCCCTGTCTTCCTCCAATATCAGGTCTTGATAAAGGTCACCTATTGCCATGTATTTTATTTTATTCATATTTACCTTTAGTCCCCATTTCTGATAGTACTACCATAAATGATTCAAAATAAAATTGATAGTGACGGACAGAAACGTAATATTATGAGCGGGCGGGGGGCGAGAACTCCGTTAAGCCGTGGCACGCTCGGCCTTCAAACAAAAACTTTTTTAGTGGCAAAGACACTAGGAACACGTAATTTCTACTACTAAGGTCACGACTAGTTCGTGATCTGGACCGACGGGAGTAGTAAACGATGAGTCGTGATCAGAACTGACCACATTTCACCCGACTAAGGTGATTGACTGTAGTTATATAAAATTGGCCGGTTCGTTGTATTTCAGCGGCTGTTGAAATGAAACGCAATTCTGCGATATAAGAAAAAAAAGCAAATATTTCATTTTAATTCATGAATACATGACGCAGAATTCTCACAAATAAATAAATATTTCCGCTGTTTTGTTGTTGTCTGTCGGATGATGGGGGGGGGGGGGGAGCGCTAACACCTGCGTAAGTCACGACTTAATTTAATAAAGTTATGTCGAGTCTGTAAAATATTGCATCCTGAAACTTGAAAATATCGTACTATTTTTGCAGGTCTCTAAATTACGACTGTTCATTGTTCATATTTTTTGTGGGAGATGAACAATTCGTGTTACTAATAACCACTGGGCGGTAAGCATATTGGTGAAGCTAAGTATAATAAAATATTTCTGCTTCAAACAGTCAGTGGAAATGCACTTTATAATCAAAATTTAAATATGGTGATGACTTATATTCTAATTTGGGCTCCTATTAGTAGTAAATAAACAACCTTAACACTCAATATTGGATATATTAACATATTATCAAATCGTATATTTCTAACAGTAAAATAAAATCGGCATCAAAGAATCAGTTGGCATAAATAGGCAATGTACATCTAACTGAACCGGCTAAAAACACTTGAAGAATAACTAATGTTGTGTTACCTTTGAGGCGAGCAGAAGAGAAGGACAATGAAAGAGGTGGGTGGAGGATGTAGAGGCGATCTTAAAGATAATACGAAACCGAAACTCAAGACTCTAACCGATTTCAGAAACTTAAAAATCATATGACACTCGTCAATATTTATTGTTTTGGTGACGCGGTAACAGACCACTTTGAACTTCAACTTAATGGTAGAACTGTGACGATTTAAATAAAAGAATTAATCTAGAAAATAAAAAAATTTTAAAAATTAAGGTTGCGAGGTCCTAAGCTATTTAAATCTCACTGTTTTAATATAAGATACCTGTATGTACTCAGTATGAAAGGAAGCAGTAATTAATTAGTTATAAGAGACTCAAATAAAAAGATAAATTGTAAAGCGTTATTAATATCGTATTTAACCCTTTGCTTGTAAGCAGGCGCTTTCCTGTTGATTCCAGACTCGACATGCTTTCAGAGTCTTGTGTGAGTAAGAATAAGATAAAAAACTAATGTTAATAATAATAAAATCTGAAGACATAAATAGTCGCTAAAACAACTAATTTAAATTATGTATATTTGTTTAGGGATAGTTTAAATAAATAAAAAAGTTAACTTAAATATAGTTAGGAACTATATTCTCGCGCGGAAGTTGTCCCACTAACTTTTGTCCAGTACCTGGCGAAGGGAGCGTAAATTCTCTCTCTTGCAAGGGCGACTCCGTACAGTGTAGACGTAAGAGCTATGCTCTTCAAATATGTGTATCATATTTGGTTTCATCTTCAGAAAGTGTACCAGATGTAGTTTGTTTAAAGCATCTGGATGTATTAATTAATGTAGTCATGTGAATAGACAATAAGTTTAAAGTTATGTAAAACAAAAAGTATTGAAACGTAACAAAAAGTGTAACACAAGATGACTACGTACTTCAACGAATAACAACTATTCCAAAGTAATACCCGGAGATGTGAACTAGCAGAAGCCACAAACTCTACTGCACGTGACAGAATATGCAGATCATGACATCCGAGAATCTACATGATCATCGTAGATAACTACATGACCTATTGTTCTCCCTGCTAACTTTTGGAGCCCTTTACAGAGGAAAGCCAGACCGAGATGACGACGTAGCTGTTCCTGTTTCCCAAGACTGATACCCCAGGAGGAGTCTTCTGCATACCAATTAAAAGGTGACTCGATAGCCTGTCTATCGAGGGTTACTAATATTTGTTACACAACACATCTTGAAAGAGACTTTTCAGAAATGATTAACTTTGTAAAGACTTATAAATTAAATCTAATGTTTATAAGATTATATCTTATTAATTAATATTTCATGTAACTATTCTAACTTCATACGTTGTAACAGTTTATATGTTAATGTAGAGTAATATAACTCAAGCAATAATACCATTCTTAAATGTTGAATTAAAAGAAAGTCTTGCAAGCTAATATCATGAAAAGAGTATAATTAAAAGTTTAATACAGGAAGTTCACCCGGATCCGAGGTATAACTATATAGAATCTAGTTTGATGCCAAAGTTTAAAGAAACCTTTCGATAATTTAATAATTGAGTTAGTAATGTCATGGCATCATTCAGTATATGTTTTTCTTAAATGTTGAATAAAGAGAAGTCTTCTTGTTACACACATATGAGGAGTGCTTAAATCAATTGTATACCTTGCCATTGTTTCCTTACACAAAGTAAACAATTACACAGCTAGTAAGTAATATGTTATTTTAATTATTTGTGATCAATTCTGTTACAACGTAGGCAGCCCTTCTAATTAACGGAGTTTAATTACGAAGGGTTCCCTGGATTTGTAACGCGGCGAAAAGCTCGTTACAAAAGTGCGCCACTCTGCTTACATTATTTAAAAAAAAAAATAAAATAAAATAAAGGAAACAAAGGAAGGAGTTTTAATTGTATATATATGTGTCACAAACAAAATTGCATTCACTATTTATGCGTGGATAAACATAAATAGTATGATTAATAACTAAATATTTAATATTGATATATGCACTCAGAAAGTTACTTTAATAAATGTAATGTTCAAAACATATTTAATACACTATTAAATAATGTAATATGTATTAATACGTAGATGGTAGTATGTATAAGTAAAATGTCATTAGCGTCATACAATGCAAAATGCTATATGCAGGTTCCTACCGGCACAACCTGAATAATTCGATGTAAGTACTTGCATACATGAATTGTGACCAAGCATAACAATTTTGGTCAACCGAACAATCTGTAACAGGTTTGTTTACGACAAACTACTACCTGTTGTCTCCTGAATCATTCTGCAGAGTGTATGTCCAACTACATAGCTTACATACACTAGTATGTGTTAAAAAAAAAAATTGATAAAAAATAACTTTGTAAATAATAATAAAGTAATTAAGTAGAAGTCGTGATTTAAAACTTGTGAACAAAATAAGTAATTATTTAATTGAGTAAAGTTTATGAAAGAACGAAGCCAAAGTGTTGTCTAAGCGGAATAATAATAAATGTGTTGTACAAAAGTGTGCTCCCCTTCTCAAGTTTAAAACGACCGGTTTCAAATCGTTGGTGTTATTCACTCGCATTGTGTAGACAATAATATGTAAAAGCAAACACCCCATTGTCACACACTCTCACCCTCCTTTGTTAACTAAATATGTAGGCCACCCTCTGACCTACATTCCAGTAAACAGCTGATCGGCTATTTAACATTGAAAGATATGTGTGTGATTTCTGTCTCTCCCTTAGAAGAGAAATTGTTCTTTTCTAATTAGTGTAAATTGATTACTTATGAATTTATTATATGTAATATATGTGTAATATAATAGTATTAAATTTAAGTACGTGCTAATGTGTTAGAACAAAATGGCCCAATTTAACCCTGATTTGTTATTAAAAGACGAGCTGTCTTACGAAGCTCTTTTGCGTGGACTACCCCATGCTGATGTAACAGTCGCGGAATTACGAAGTTCAATTCGCGAATGTGGATTTGATGCGCCCGGGGAATTAAACAATCTAAGCCAACTCGATTATGAAGGCGAGAAAGAAATTTGTACTGCCAAGTATAGTGAACTATACTTATTGTCTCAAACACTCCAAGACGAGAAATCTCCGGCAAAAATTTTGCGGACTACCCAGAGAATAGAGCATTTAACCAGGCGAATAAAAAATTTGTCGATCTGGCCGAATCTCACAGAAATACCCGTTGATGTACAAAAGCTAGCAGACGAAGCTCTACGTCGCTTACCTTCAATTATCAACGATTTAAGACGAAAATCCGACTCATTCAGGATGGAGGAAATAGAGAAATCATTAATGAAATTACACATCTCCCCAGTACAATCCCCCACCACTGGTTTACCTCCGCCTAACTCGGATCGGAACTCACCTATCGTATCGCAAGTGCAAGCGAACCCAGAACAAAATACTAATACAGATGTAAATCCCCCTCCTCCCGAACATTTTCAGTTTCGTCCCGGAAACAATGAATCTAATCTCCCTCATCGAGGAATTACCCCTATGAACTATAATGCAGATCTATACGGAAAAATGACTCACCCTGTGGAGAAGATTTTAACCGAAATCCCTTATACAGATGGTTTAAATGTTTCCAAGTTACTAACATTTATTAGTTATCTTCTTCAGATAAAGGATCTACAGCAGCTGAATGACTGGCAAATTTTACAAGTTCTGTTACCAAAGTGTAAACCCCCGTTAAAAAATCGTGTGCTAGAAGCCCTAACCTCTACTTTCCCAGTAGAAGAGTTACATAGTTCTTTAATAAAATACTTTATTCCCACCGGCATCTATGAGGAAATAAAAAGGAAGACAGTACTCCGAGTACAAGGACATCAGGAGAGATTAGCTTACTACATCTCCGATATTAGGGAGTCCTCTCGACTACTACGTGTAAACTGGAATGAAACACAACTAGTGGACACCATTTTAATAGGAGTGTCACCCGAAGAAAGATCTCGACTATCATTGATGAATACCCAATACGATTGCTGATCTGGAACAGTGCAGTATCCATTCTTCAAATGTATGGTACTCAGATCAAAATAGAGAAGCAATGAAAACCTCTGGAAATAATAGACATCAATTGCGAGCACTACTGCCTGATGTAACAACCTCGTATGAAAGTCAAGTTTCTAGTAGACCTCACTATGTGCGCAAAGCTGGTAAGTTAATTGTAAACCCAGATAAAGCGGAAACCAAGTACCCACCTCGCAGAAAACCCACCTGTTATAATTGTGGCAAATATGGGCACATAAGTAGAGAGTGCAAAAGTAAGCCATTGGAACGGAATAACCCCAATTCAAAAAAACATGTAAGGCAGGGAGACCCGAAAACCTGTGTCTTCCGCAGCTACTCTAAACTAGGTAAACTAAAAGAAACCAATAATAATAATAAGAATGAATTATTCTGTAACCAAGTAAAAAACAAAAAAGGTGCGAAAGATATCGACCCCTATGTGCGAGAATTTCGCGAAAAGTGTAATGCGATTAATAGATGTAAATGGAAAAAAAATCTACTACCATTAATACGAGTCGACTTAGGCGTTACATCCCCCATCGCCTTACTTGATTCGGGATCTAGTAGAACTTTAATCAGCCAAGAATTAGCGGACATGTTAGCTAAACATCATCTAGTAAAACGGAACCAACCTGTGAATATAAAGTGTGCTACCGCTGATAAACGTAAAATAAATATAAATCTGAGCATTACCGTTAAGGTTAAAATAAAAAACCTAAGTTGGATATTTACAATGTTAGTATGTAAAGAATTAGGACCTGATTTAATATTAGGTGCAGATTTTATTAGTAAGACTGGAATGATTCTTGACATCTACGAGCAAGTATTTTATTTCAGATTTGACCGTACAAGAAAACATAAATTTGATAGTAATGAAGAAAAACGTTGTTCATCTACTGCGCATGTAAGTCACCAAGATTCAGATTTATCTCACCTAGAACGAAGAGATAGAGTCAAAATAGCAAAACTACCAAAAGAATTTTCTTCGGTTCTTACACCAAAACTAGGACTTACGGACCTAATAGAGTATAAAATTAATCTGAGTGATCAGAAAGTAATACGACTACCCCCGTACAAGTTGTCGCCCCCCAAGATGGAAGTCATGCGAAACCATATCAATAAGTTATTGGACCAAGGAGTCATAGAACCCTCTACTTCCCCATATTCTTCACCCTCCTTTTTAGTACCGAAAGGACCAGATAAACACCGACTAGTTGTAGACTACAGGCAATTAAATAAAAGAATAGAATTTGAACAATACCTCTTCCAGACATCCATAGTGCGTTTCACTATTTTACTAAAGCGATGGTTTTTACGGTAATGGATCTAAATCAAGCTTTTCATCAAATACCTCTTTCAGAAGAATCCAAACGTCTAACCGCGTTTGCAGTTCCTTTTAACTTGTACCAATTTATTAGGGTACCCTTTGGAATATCTCAAGGAAGTTCCGTATGTAGTAAACTATTGGAGAAGATATTTCACGACATTAAATTTAAATATGTGTACCACTATTTGGACGACATCGTAATATACAGTGAATCAATGGAACAACATCTCAGACATTTGCGTGAAGTGTTATCCCGTTTACTAAGAGCAGGATTAACGGTGAATCCAAATAAGGTAAGTTTTGCTGTACCTCAGTTTTCTTTCTTAGGACACATAGTGAAAGCGAATGGAAAGGTAAGCATTGACCCCGAACGTACCCGTGCTATTAGAGAATTTGCACCCCCACGAGATGCAAAAGGTATAGCCCGATTTTTAGGTATGGTGAATTATTTCTACAAATACATACCCCATCTTGCCGAAATAGCAGCACTCCTTAACTCCTTACGAAAGAAGGGAACAAAGTTCGAATGGAGCTCAATACATCAAAACGCGTTTGAGCAACTTAAAGAAAGCATTATATCTCCCCCAGTTTTGCAATTAGCTGATTTCACAAAACCATTCGTCGTGCAAACCGACAGTTCCAGTGTAGCGTTAGGTGCAGTGATATACCAAGAGATAGATAACTGTAGACTACCAATTAGTTATGCATCACGAACACTGAGCGATCAAGAAAGAAAGTATTCTGCATATGAATTGGAATGTTTAGCAATTGTTTTTGCATTCGAAAAGTTTAAACCCTTCCTAGAACATAAGGAATTTCTTTTAGAAACCGACAATCAGGCGTTATCATGGTTATTGAATCACCCTAAACAATTAGGACGAATTGGCAGATGGGTATTGAAATTAAACTGCTACAAATTCAGAGTGCAGCATATTAAAGGTACTCAAAATGTAGTCGCCGATACCCTGTCCCGTATGTTCCAGTCACCCACTAAAACTTCCGAAAACATAGTGAAGCCGGAAATAGCAAGCGCGAACGCCGTAATTACTGAATTCCCCCTTGCCTTTACAAACATTGCCCTATATCAACAACAAGACCCCTTACTGAAGCCTATTATAGAACAACTTACCCAAGGTATTAAATCCGAGAAGTACGTATTGAGTAAGAATGTACTGTGCCTCAAAATAAGAGACGGAAAGGAATTAAGAATAATAGCCCCGGACGTAATTAAGCCCATGCTAATGGAATACTTCCATTCATCTACCATAGGAGCCCATATGGGAATCAATAAGACGATACATCGTATTCGAAAGGAATATCATTGGAACAATATGAACTGCGAAATAGCTACCTTCGTAAAGAAATGTTCATTATGCGCCCTTAGCAAACCCGCCAGAAATACTCAAGTAAGCCAATTGATATCAGAAATCCCAAAGACCCCTTTTTCGAAACTTTATCTAGATTTCTCATGTCCGTATCCCCGATCCAAATCAGGAAATACCATGTTACTGATATGTGTAGATTCGTTCACCAAATTTGTTTGGATGTATCCCATGCGACGAGCATTAGCTTCGACAACAGTTAAAATACTACAGGAAAGATTATTTAAAGATTACGGTACTCCAGTACGTATAGTATCTGATAACGGTCCGCAGTTTAAAGCAAAAGAATTTAGGAATATGTGTTTCAAGTTAGGGATAGACCATATAACCACTACAGAGTATCGACCGCAAGGCAATATTGCTGAAAGGTATCTACGAAACCTCAAATCTGCGCTAATCGCCTATCATGCGAACGATCACACGTCGTGGGACCAAAATCTATCCTGGATTCAATACGCTTTTAATTCGGCTTACCACGAAGGTCACAAGTCGACCCCGTTCGAGTTACTATACAAGTATAGACCAAACCACCCTTTGTCCACAAAATGGAATATACACGATCTACTGCCTCCGCAAATAACGGATAAGCAGATAAAGAGAATATGGAACAAAGCCCGCTCTAACTTGAGAGCAAGCTTGGAAAAATCCAGAAGATACCACGAGAAAGGTAATCATAGCAACTCAGTCAGGTACCAAGTAGGTGACTTGGTAATGTACAAGACTCACCCCATTAGTAGTGCGATTGATAAGACCACCTCGAAACTATCATTCAGATGGTGTGGCCCTTATCAAATCCAAAAGTACCTAACTCCAGTTACAGTAGCCCTGTGCGAACATGCAACTCAGACATATGTGCGGAGATCGCATATTTCGCAACTAAAGTTGTATAAGAAGAAGTGACGGTATAGTATTAAAAAAAAAAAGGAAAAGGAATACTAGGTAGTAAAGAAAATTATATTTCTGAATCCGCGTAAGAAATGTAAAACGTAAAGTTTGGAAACGAGGCCTGATCAACCTGAGTTCCAGTTCTGCGGAGCATGTATTAATGAATAATCATTAACTAGATGGGTACTAACACTCATTAACTACATGAGTTATATATATATAGGACTCACAGAAGAAAAGATAGAATTCTAAATAGTAGAGATTTAGAAAGTTACTCTACAGAAGAGAGAGTAAGACAAACAAAAAACCGGTAGTAAAATTAAGTGATAGAGATAAGAAAGAGTTTTGTGTTTTAAGTGTGTAAATATTTAGTGTAAATAGTATGTAAAAAAAAAAGGTAGTTCATAAGAATATAAAGTGTAATGTGTTGTAACTATAGGAAATGACTATGTGGAGAACGTTGTAAAGTGTACAAGAAAGTATGTGAAAGAAATTACACACACTAAACCCATTCAATATCCCAGTGCCCCACAGTGAGTTAGACTCGAAAAGCTAAACCGTAGCGTGCAATTCAAGCGGTGGAGTATGTGACGATTTAAATAAAAGAATTAATCTAGAAAATAAAAAAATTTTAAAAATTAAGGTTGCGAGGTCTTAAGCTATTTAAATCTCACTGTTTTAATATAAGATACCTGTATGTACTCAGTATGAAAGGAAGCAGTAATTAATTAGTTATAAGAGACTCAAATAAAAAGATAAATTGTAAAGCGTTATTAATATCGTATTTAACCCTTTGCTTGTAAGCAGGCGCTTTCCTGTTGATTCCAGACTCGACATGCTTTCAGAGTCTTGTGTGAGTAAGAATAAGATAAAAAACTAATGTTAATAATAATAAAATCTGAAGACATAAATAGTCGCTAAAACAACTAATTTAAATTATGTATATTTGTTTAGGGATAGTTTAAATAAATAAAAAAGTTAACTTAAATATAGTTAGGAACTATATTCTCGCGCGGAAGTTGTCCCACTAACTTTTGTCCAGTACCTGGCGAAGGGAGCGTAAATTCTCTCTCTTGCAAGGGCGACTCCGTACAGTGTAGACGTAAGAGCTATGCTCTTCAAATATGTGTATCATATTTGGTTTCATCTTCAGAAAGTGTACCAGATGTAGTTTGTTTAAAGCATCTGGATGTATTAATTAATGTAGTCATGTGAATAGACAATAAGTTTAAAGTTATGTAAAACAAAAAGTATTGAAACGTAACAAAAAGTGTAACACAAGATGACTACGTACTTCAACGAATAACAACTATTCCAAAGTAATACCCGGAGATGTGAACTAGCAGAAGCCACAAACTCTACTGCACGTGACAGAATATGCAGATCAGGACATCCGAGAATCTACATGATCATCGTAGATAACTACATGACCTATTGTTCTCCCTGCTAACTTTTGGAGCCCTTTACAGAGGAAAGCCAGACCGAGATGACGACGTAGCTGTTCCTGTTTCCCAAGACTGATACCCCAGGAGGAGTCTTCTGCATACCAATTAAAAGGTGACTCGATAGCCTGTCTATCGAGGGTTACTAATATTTGTTACACAACACATCTTGAAAGAGACTTTTCAGAAATGATTAACTTTGTAAAGACTTATAAATTAAATCTAATGTTTATAAGATTATATCTTATTAATTAATATTTCATGTAACTATTCTAACTTCATACGTTGTAACAGTTTATATGTTAATGTAGAGTAATATAACTCAAGCAATAATACCATTCTTAAATGTTGAATTAAAAGAAAGTCTTGCAAGCTAATATCATGAAAAGAGTATAATTAAAAGTTTAATACAGAAAGTTCACCCGGATCCGAGGTATAACTATATAGAATCTAGTTTGATGCCAAAGTTTAAAGAAACCTTTCGATAATTTAATAATTGAGTTAGTAATGTCATGGCATCATTCAGTATATGTTTTTCTTAAATGTTGAATAAAGAGAAGTCTTCTTGTTACACACATATGAGGAGTGCTTAAATCAATTGTATACCTTGCCATTGTTTCCTTACACAAAGTAAACAATTACACAGCTAGTAAGTAATATGTTATTTTAATTATTTGTGATCAATTCTGTTACAACGTAGGCAGCCCTTCTAATTAACGGAGTTTAATTACGAAGGGTTCCCTGGATTTGTAACGCGGCGAAAAGCTCGTTACAGAACCAGTAGAATTACTTCTTCTTCTTCTTCTTCTTCTTCTTCTTCTTCTTCTTCTTCTTCTTCTTCTTCTTCTTCTTCTTCTTCTTCTTCTTCTTCTTCTTCTTCTTCTTCTTCTTCTTCTTCTTCCCCTCTTTAAGGATTAGTATGCATATTTAAAAAACCGGGAAGAGAGGATATTCAGTTACGAACAGAAGCTTGTCAGAATTTCTCTACTTACCACAGTTAGAAGTGGTTAGCATTTTAAACTCATGTGCGTTGTGAATTCGATCAGTCACCTCAAAGTTAAAGTGTTTGGTAGAAAATGTATTTAAATCGGTTTATCTGTACACAACACACGTTATATAATCCGTGCATTGCCTTTACACCGTATACATTTCAAAATAGGGCGCGACGAAGAAAACAGATGGATATGTGTAAACAGCCAGCTCACCTGGTGTCTCGAAAAACACAGCCTTCTGACCGCACACCAGTGTGGGTACCGGAGCCACTATTGAACAACTGGTTTATCTGGAAACCACAGTTCAAAACAGTTCCATCGAAGGCAGACTCATGGTTGCAGTATTCTTCGATTTGGAGAAAGCATTCGACAAAACGTTTAGATATAACATCATGTAACAACTACATGACTGGCGGGTCATGGATAACCTGCCTAAATTTATCTGCAACTTTCTCAGACAGGATTTTCCGTGTTCGGGTCGGACAGACACTATCGGCCCCACACGAGGTGGATGTCGCCAGAAACCCGAGTAGAAGCAAGAAATCGTATAATCCAACTGAACTGAAACTTCTGTTTTGAGCAGTCCTGAAGGAAGCACGGAGAGCGGAGTGGGTAGTGCGTTTGTCATCGAGGGCACCTCTCATTCCTGGACACTGCACAAGGCGGCAAGTGTGAACACCGCAGAACGTATCGCAGGCTCTTCGTTTCTGTGAACTCCGAGGTGTAAGGCAATTTGTTATCTGTACGGATTCACTGAGTTTTCTAACTGCCTTTGACAAGCCGAGCACAGTTGATCCGTTATTAAAGCAGATAATGGCGTTAAGCCATGCATTAGAAGACCTCGGTTCATCTTTTACTTTTGTTTGGTGTCCGGATCATGTAGATAATGAAGAAGGTGACGGTGCAGCGAGAAACGCTGCGGACAACTCACACGTCGTTGCGATCGCCATACGACGGGACGGCACGAAACTAGCCGTCACAAGCACCATTATTAACGTGTGGCAGCAAATGTGACACACGGCAGATCAAACGAAACTAGCCGTCACAAGCACCATTATTAACGTGTGGCAGCAAATGTGACACACGGCAGATCAAACGAAACTAGCCGTCACAAGCAGCATTATTAACGTGTGGCAGCAAATGTGACACACGGCAGATCAAACGAAACTAGCCGTCACAAGCACCATTATTAACGTGTGGCAGCAAATGTGACACACGGCAGATCAAACGAAACTAGCCGTCACAAGCAGCATTATTAACGTGTGGCAGCAAATGTGACACACGGCAGATCAAACGAAACTAGCCGTCACAAGCAGCATTATTAACGTGTGGCAGCAAATGTGAAACACACGGCAGATCAAACTGACTGCCGTGAAGCAGAGCGTCTGTAAATGGCAAGTAGCAGGCGGTCGCAGTCGTCGTGAACAGGTTTGTATCACGTGTCTGCGCATTGGGCACACAAACTCGACGTTTTCGTACCTCCTACAATGACAAGACCGTCTTGTCTGCACTTGTGGCGGAACACTTACAGTGAAGACTGTAGTGCTCACGCGGAACTGAGGCAGAGGCACAGAGCAGGAGATAACCTGAAGGAAGACCTCAGAAACGAACAGTTAGCTATCGATATAAATTTGTCCTTCCTAAAAGCAGCACGATTACTGTCTAGGCTTTGAAAATTGTCGTTTTGCGTCTTAGTGTGTACGAGTTTCCACTGTCGTTGAGTCAACTAAAATGTAGATGACAAGGAAACATCCCGTCGAGCAACACTTCTGGTAGACGTCGTTCGTTGGGCTAATGGCCTTAGCTGCCGAGCTTCCAAAACATAATAAAAATAAATAATTATAATAATTGCAATGAATATACATAACAGTAATATACATTAATCGTAGTGGAATTACCTCTTCTGACCCACGTGTCTTACACTAGGGACACCGTCTCGTGTCTTACACCGTCCTCGTCCACTTTTCTTCCCTCCTTTACAGATCGTTTTCTCCTCACTGCCTCCAACACTTCCTTCCTTTTCGTATTGCAATTCACACCATGCTTTTTGTACACTTAACGGTTATAAAAGGAACAAGTCGTAAATGTTACTTTTCCTAACATAAGGAATTTGTAAATTACTCCTTATTAACATAAGGAATTTCACAACACTCGGAGTGACCACTGCAGCAAAGAAACAATACAAACAAAGATGAGTGCACTGATGAATTAAGATAGAGAAGACGAAAAGATTTCAAGGTCTCGGCCTGCATCCATTTTCTCGCACAGAACTGGAAACTCAGGGTCAACAAAATCTAAAAACGGAAGGTAATAAATATTTCTGGAACACATCTGTTTATACGGTGTCAGCTTCAGGTCTTTAAAACAAAATTAAAATGTTTACAAACGTTTTATTGAATTTAAGTTAACTCTTGTAGTTTTGCAATATATTAATACATTTAAAACGAAGGCCGACGAAAAATGATCGGTAAGTAATGTTAACTTTTGCATTAATTTTTTTATGTACACAAAATCATAGATCACTAGAGAGAATGCAAATGGATAGATTTCAATAGAGAATAAATTCAATAGATTTTATGGAAGCATAGTTTCAGTAAATTTTAAATGTTCAAGGGGACAAATGAGACAAAGATTTGTGGAATGTATGACATAGAATAAGATTAGTACAAGATAGTATAATAAGGAAATATCTATGGCTGGGACGCATAAGTAGGCAGAACAGCTACATGAGTATGGACTTAAGAGAAAAGATGGTAGAACGAATGCCAGACTAAACCTAATAAAGATGTTCTAGTACCAAGTGACCGCAGAAATGCGTTTGAAAGGAAAGATGAGAAGCAGAACGAACGGGCGACTTAATATAATACGACCACTCACCTGTCACCGGATTGAGGTTTCATGAAGAGAACATTCTCTTTCCAAACATCCTCTTACGTCGACAGAGATTGGTGTAAGGGAAACCTGTGACAATCGTGACAAGTAGAGATGCATAGCTTACACAGTATGGAGTTTCGATGCACAGCACACAATAAGTTTCCCGATTTTCTAATTTGTAGGGACGCGAACCGGTAGACTACAATCATACTACTTGTAAATAATGGTAGAGAAATTTTTAGATGACTATTCAGTATAAATAGTAATCGTCAGGTGCCTGTTCATTAAAAAATTATTCATTTCTGACCAAACCAGTTGTTGGTTTTCTTTAATTTTTTTTCATAAAAATGTATATAGGCTTCTTAAATGAAGGCATTACTATTCTGGCGAATTACCAGGCTAAATGACCAACTACAGACACGTAACTAACAGGCACATATCCAAGTAGACTGGGACACATCTATTAGCGATGTTTGTAACTACTAAATTACAGATTAGACGATAATAAGTTTACTTACATACATGTACATATTAACTGAAATGGAGATTGGGCATAAGTACAAATAAATTATGGATGACACAGATAATTATCACAGGTAATGTGACTCTGCCGTAATAGATAAAATTGGACGAGCGAAAATGTCTTAAATTTACTGACCTGAAAATTCACTCTACTATTCGTAGAGCACATTCCTACATCTATGAATAACACATGTAGATGCATGTGTACAGAAGTAAAATCTGTTAATGCTGGGAGTCTACGTTATTTTTTTGATCATAAATATGTATTTCTTCTTCTCCTCCTCTTCTTCTTCTTCTTCTTCTTCTTCTTCTTCTTCTTCTTCTTCTTCTTCTTCTTCTTCTTCTTCTTCTTCTTCTTCTGCTTCTGCTTCTGCTTCTGCTTCTGCTTCTGCTTCTGCTTCTGCTTCTGCTCCTCCTCCTTCTCCTCCTCGACCTCCTCCTCCACTTTTTGGGCTAGGCTGCACCGCTTGTTCCAAAAACTACCATGTCCTCGGACGTCCCATACTTCACTGACCTCTGGGCTCGTAATTCAGGATGATTCTGAGAAGACGGTCTTGCCGCATTCTTTCTAAACGATTTAACCAATTCAATTTATATTCAGTAATTTTATTTTCCAAATTGAAAATTTGCAATTTTTTGTCTTATTTTTTTGTTATTTGTTGTCTGTTAAGGTGAACTCTTTTACAGCTCTGAGAACTTTTATTTCAGTGGACATAATTTTTCACGACATGGAATACATGACACGCAAACTTATAGAGGAATATAAGCTATGGGACCTTGAAGTAAACACAAAGAAAACGGAGTATATGTGCATTGGTGGGGAACAGAAGAATTTAATTTTAGAAGACCAACAAGAAATAAAAAATGCCGTAGCTATAAATATCTAGGAACAAAAGTTACACAAGATGGTAGTCTATATAAAGCGATAAGAGAAAGACATAACTTGGGAAGAAAATCAATAGCATTGCTGAACAACATATTGTGGGACCAACAAATATCAAAACAAAATAAACATCGTATATACAATACAACTGTAAAACCAATTACGTCATAAGGGTGTGAAATATGGCCAATAACACAAAGGACAGAAAATTTGTTTGAAGCTACTGAAATGGATTATTGGCGAAGAGCGGCAAGGAGGTCAAAAGTGGAAAAAGTAAGAAACGTCAGAATCCGGGAGATAATGGGGGTACAGTGCTCTATTGTCGACGACATAAAAACGAAACAGATAAGATGGTTTGGCCATGTGCAAAGAATGCCGGATATCGACTCCCCAAGCCAATTTTGGGATGGACACCATATGGTCGTAGGCGAAGAGGAAGACCTAGGTTTAGTTGGAGAGAAGGCATCAATCGGGCAATGAGAGACCGGCAATTGGAAGAAGAATCGCGGTTAGATCAAGACCAATGGAGACTAGGGATCGGAAGACGTAGGATTATATATACATAATTTTTCTACTATTTTCCTTTGAAAGGACTCACGTCTCACTTCCCTACAGTACCACTGGTACGTCCACTGTCTTCCAAAACTTTAGTTTAGTTTCTTGTCTACCCTTATATTTTAAGGTTCAATGAATAAAATTCCACAATTTGTTTATATCTATTATGTTTATTTTCAAATCACAAACTACTGTGGGAGAGATTTACATTCAAGATATTCAAAACTGGACACCTGCTCCAGAATTTTACCATTTACCTCTATTTTAGTTCTTACTGGAAATTTTCCCACTTCTCTTCTGAAGGTCATCTTCTGTGTACTGTATAATAACAACAATATGGACTGGATATAGAATACTATTTAATCTATATTTTGGTGAAAGCTTTATAAAAAAATCTAGAGTATATTTCCATTTCTTGACGATATCGTCCATATTGACGTTAAAACGTTTTGGAGAGGTACCGTAGCCTTCACTAACTCCTTTTTTGTCTTAGCAGGTACTGTCAATCGTTTGCCCGTGTCACCAGAGGTGTTTTGATATCGAGTTTTAATCGCTTTGATAAGATGATAATGGAAACTTCTTCCGATCAGAATTTCCCAGAGCGTATCTGGCGTATGTATTTAGATTTCAAACATGAAACGAATCACTTTTAGGGTAGTAATAATTTAATAATTTTAAATTATCCTCCCTCGTGTTTTGCTAATCTACAACTGCGGTTTTACTCTACAATGTATACGGAGATTGGGATTATAGTGAAGTAAGAGAGAAGCTTCGAGCCGAAGGTCAGATGGACGGTTACGTGTAGTGCGGAAGTGAACAGAATCATGACTGGCCGCGACAACAGCCAGTCGAAAAGCTAGCGGCCGTTGTATTGACACACTGTAGTTGGAGGGGAAATGCGTTTACGCACGAAGTGTGGGATTCCCATCTCAAGTTGACTACCTACCAAAACCCTTCGCCGTCGAACGAGCACTAGCCTGGGACCTTATATCACACTATTAAAAACTAGGCCATTTTGCTGCGTCCACTGAACTCACATCTACATTGTTCTACTCTATAGACGCTTTAAGTCTCCCTTCTTCACCCGGAGGGTGCCCTACGTAATCTGCTACAAGATTCCAGACGTCCTCTTCTCTGAGCATGGCTACGATGATGTTATCTGGAACTGTCCTTCGAATATCCGCAAGCAGAGACTCTAGTCTTATGGTCCACCTACCACAGTTGAAGAAGGTGCGCTCCGCATTATCCTCTATACCCGGGCAGTACAGGCAGTCTGCAGACAAGGTTTTACCCGTTTTATGGAGGCAGGATCGGAAGTATCCATGACCGCTCAGAAGCTGCGTCAGGTAGAAACCGACCTCCCCATGCTTTATCTCAATCCACGGCCTCACGTGTTTGATCAGCATCGCGGTGCAGCGCCCTCTCGTCTCCTCGTTCCAAGCTATTTGCCACCATTCATGGATGCGGAGCCTTTCTTGGCGTTTTGCCATCTCCGCTCCTAGGCAAGAAGATCGTAGGAATAACCCCAGCGATCACCATAACAGCTGGTTCAGACATGGCGCGGTAAGCAGAGACTATCCTCAGAGCTTCCCTCCTCTGCACCTGGGCAAGTCTCTTTCGGTACACCTTCTTGTTCAGGACATCCGCCCACATTTCTGCGCCGTACAAGATGACTGACTGAACCGCCGTCTTCAGCAGACAGGTTCTTAGTTTAATTCCTAGCTACGTTCTGCTCCAGTCCATCGAAGCTTTCTGGATGTTAAGTATTTGGCTGCGGCTATTATTTCAGAGACTTTAAAGGCTGATAAAAGCTTAAAGGTGTCTAAAGAGTAAACATTTTACAAATTCATTATCTCTGTCTGTTGAACTGTCATTATCTGTGGTAACACACTGTCTGTCTGTCTAACAAACTAGCTAAGTGAAAGAATTAAGCTACTGTTTCCTTCAGTTAGTATCTAAACGAAAAGAAGCTGTAAAAATAGATAAAGGGTCTGTTTAAGTACTCTTCAATATTTATATAATAATAAAATCGTAAGAGTAACTCTAACTGTGTCTGATTTTCTAGGTCAAGAGGAACTGGACGTGACAAGAGTTTTAACTCTTACGCAGATATACGTCTGAAATCCTATATGCATAATCAAATATTTAAAGCTGTGCCAATTTGTGTCTATGCTTTCGCCACTAGACCTTCGCAACATGCTGAGGGCACGATTCCATCACTGCCTTTCGGTGCTATCCTTCCGTTTTTGGCGTAGGACCCTAATTCATAGTGATAAAGAATATGGAGATAATTATCGACCACTCAATCTAATCGAGTATATTGTGAAGGAAATGTTACCACTACCACGTTTAAATTATCAGGTGGGAAGACAATAAGTAGAAAAATTGAAGAAGAATTTAACAGTAAAATAAAAACTTAAGTAAATCTTCGGTAACTTACAGAGAATGGACATTTACAGAGAATGAATGAAGAGGATGTTCACAAGAGGATTATGAAATGCACACCAGAAGGAAAGAGAGGACGTGGAAGACCCAGACTACGATGGGTTGATGGAATCCCAGAAGATGTGAAAGTACTTGGAGTGAAAAATTGGTGGATATTGGCTAAGGATAGGGAAATCTGGAGAAAAATCCTGAGGGAAGCTGATGGGGTGTGGAGCTACTGATGATGATGATGACGATGATCGAATCGTTACTAATGCTGTTAATACTTGTCGAGGTCCTGGTCAAGTGATCAGAAATTTGGAATTCTTTGGTTAGAAGGAAAACGAAACATAATTATTGTTGTCTCTATAAATAATTCAGACTGTGGGAAATGTTTTACTTAATAAAACATTCAGAACAACAACAAAATTTTAAACAAGTTTGAGCCATGTGCCAATCGATTAATTTTATCGCTGCAATTAGTGTAAATAAGGACATTTCCTTGATTTTAAGTTATGATTGACAAGGGGAAATTTTTTTAGAGAAGGCGGAAAGATTTCAAGGTCTCAGCCTGCATTCATTTTCTCGCACAGAACTGGAAACTCAGGGTCAACCAAATCTAAAAACGGAAGGTGATAAATACTTCTGGCACACATCTGTTTATGCGGTGTCAGCCTGAGGGCTTTGAAACCAAATTAAAATGTTTAAAAACTTTTTTATTATATATATAACGGATATTTACAGCTGTCGCCGTTTCTCCGTCCCCAACTTCCATTGTAACCTATCGTAGCATGTAAGTTCTTCTAAAATTCTTGCAACCATTGCTTCCGCTACGTCATCTCGCCAACTCCTCCGTGGACGTCCTCTTTTCCTCCTCACCGGTGGTATCAATTCCAATATTTTGCGGGGCCATCTGTCATCTTCCAGTCTCTTCACATGCCCAAACCAAGTCAATTGTCTTCTTTCTATTTCGTCTATTATTGTCCTGTCATTATTCATCTCGGCTCTAATAGTCTCATTTCTAACCCTGTCTAATTTTGATCTTCTACAACTCCTCCTGAAGAAGTCCATTTCCGCTGCCATCAGTTTTTTCTTATTTACGTTTGAAACGTTCCAAACTTCTGCTCCATAAAGGATTACACTTCGCACCATGCTATTATACAGTATATATGTTTCTTTGTATTTCTGGTTATAATTCTTTCCCATAGAAGCGAATTCAGCGTTCTTATAAAGGTTCGCCCCTTGTTAACACGTTCTTCAATTTCATCTTTGCTGCTTCCCTATTTGTTGAAAATAACGCCTAAGTATTTACTTTTTTCAACACCTCTTATCCTGTCCACATCCAATTTTAAGTCCTTAACTTCTTCATTGCCCACTATCAGGTACTCACATTTTGCCATGTTCATCGTCAAACCAGCTGCGTCATATTCCTCTTTTAACTTTCTGACCATATACTCGAGGTCTTCGTCATCCTCTGCTACCACAATCTGGTCATCGGCAAAATATAGAGTGAACAGATTGTCATCTCCTACTCTCAGCCCCATGCTTTTACACTTCTTTGTCCATCTTACTAGAAATCTGTGTAAGTATATTTAAAGAGGGTAGGGGACAAGCAGCATCTTTGTCTTACGCCTTTTGTAGTTTCGAATGGGAGAGTGAGTTTGTTTCCCAGTTTGACCCTGGTGATATTTTGTTGATAGTATCTTCTGGTGGCTGCAATCAAATTTGCATGTATGTTCAAATGCTCCATCTCCTTCCATAACTGTGAGATTGGGACGCTATCGTATGCCTTTTCTAAATCTATTAAAGCTATATGCGTTTCTCTATTATACTGTACTCTCTTTTCAACTGCTATTTTGATTGTAAAGATGTTGTCTACCGTGGATCACCCCGCTCTAAAACCTGATTGTTCTTCGGGCTGCTTGGTCTTGATGTCTTCTTCAATTAAGTTTTTAAAATCCTTGAATATATTCTCCTGATGGTCGGGATCACAGCAATTCCTCTGTAATTTCTAGGGTCCAACTTTGAACCCTTCTTATAGACTGGTGAGATATGCGATGTTCGCCACTCCACTGGCACTTCCTCTCCATTTAGGCATCTTTCGAATAATTTTCTGAGCATTTCAAACAGCTTGGGGGCCCATATCTAACTAATTCTGGGTTTATTCCTCCCGGACCTGGGGATTTCCTCAATTTTGTACCTTTTATTGCCTCTTGAACTTCTTCAATACTTAGTGCAATTTCTCCAGATACTTTTATTTCATGGTCATTAGGAATGAATTTATTCCTTGTTTCAACCAATAGCTCCATAAAGTGTTGTAGCCATTTTGTTTCAGGTATGTTGTTCAAAAATATGTGTCCGGTTTGTAGTTTTAATGGCTTTAATTGTCTTCCAAGCTTATGAGCTTTCTGTACCTCCCAGCTGATTATCTATGCATTCACATCTTTTCTCCCAAGCATTATTTTTCTTCTTCACTACTTGTTGTTTAACTTCTCTTTTAATTCTTTTATATTCTTCTTTAGTCTCTTCATCTTTAGTTTGTAGTAGTTTCAAATATGTTTCCTTTTTCTTTTTGGTTTTCTCTTCTATTTCACTATCCCACCAGAATGGTTTATTTGATTTCCGATCCTGTCTTCCTAGGGCTTCCTCAACCGCTTCTCTAATACATTTCTTTATATGCTCGTATTCTTCTAAAGTGGATCTGGTTGCTGTCATTAACTTTTGTTCTAATCTCCACGAATACAGCATCCTAGTACTATCGTGCTGAAAGCTCTTCAAATTATATTTTGCGTCTTCAATTTTCGGGTCAACATTTTCTGCTCTTTCTACATGAGCTCCTATGAAGGGAATATACAGTTTAGCAACGACCAATCTGTGATCTAACCCACATTCAGCTCCCCTGTGCACTCTCACATCCCGCACTCTCAAACCAGATCTTTGTCTCAATATTACATAATCTATTATAGATCTTAGAGCTCTTGTGTTCTGGTACCACGTATATTTATGGTAGTCTTTGTGATCATAGAAGGTATTCATTATTTTCAATTCATATTGTTCACATAAATCGATTAATCTCTCACCATTGTTATTAACTCTCTCTTCTCCGTGTGTGCCAACTACTTTACTGTTTCTTTGTTTTCCGACTCTTGCATTAAGATCTCCTGCAAGGATTATTTCGTCACTGTTTGGGATGTCCTCTGTGATTTCTCTCAGAGCTTCTTCAAAATTGTCTTTGGTTTGAACTGTGGCGTCCTCAGTTAAAGCATGTATGCCAATTATTGTAATAATTCTCCCTCTTAGCTGAATTGTCATTTTAAAAAACTTTCATTAATGGGCTCCTATGATTTTACCCGAGTCCGGTATTTTTTATGAATAAATATGGATACCCCTGCATGAGCTCTTTGATCTTTCTTTACACCCGAAAAGAAATGTATGTATTCTTTTAGATTTTCATTCCCATTTCCTTTTTCCTTCGTTTCCGAGAGGACAATAATATCTATTTTCCGTTTCAGGCATTCTTGTAGTATTTCTTGCCGTTTATTTCTGATTCCTTGAATATTCCATGTAGCCAAACTCAGAGTCCATTTCCGTTGCTGTGTTCGTCTACCAAAATCCCTGTCCACCATCCGAGGCTGGTTTTTGTTGGGTTTGTTAGCATCTTATGGCTTTTACAAGTGTAGGTTGCTAGCCTAACGACTCAACCCCCATCCTGGAGGGCCAGGGTTTGATTTCAGAGTGTCCTTCTCTTAGGTAGGTTGCTTTCTCTGCGGCTGAGGAGCCCTACCTACCCCACCTGTTGGTCCGCGGGAGGTATTTTATTTCCCTCCTACCCGCCGATCTAGCAAGAAACAGATTGGTTAGGGCATTCCCCTATCCGCCACCTGGGGACGCGCCCTCTAGGGGTTACAGGCTCCCCGAGGGCTAAAACCTTTTTATGGAATATAAATTAACTCTTGTGGTTCCGCAATATATTATTTTATTTAAAACGAAGGCCGACTAAAATTTATCGGTAAATAATGATGACTTTTGCCATATTAAATATTTTTTGTACACACAATTCATGGGTCACTAGAGAGAGAGAGAGAGAGAGAGAGAGAGAGAGAGAGAGAGAGAGAGAGAGAGAGAGAGAGAGAGAGAGAGAGAGAGAGAGAGAGAGAGAGAGAGAGAGAGAGAGAGAGAGAGAGAGAGAGAGAGAGAGAGAGAGAGAGAGAGAGAGAGAGAGAGAGAGAGAGAGAGAGAGAGAGAGAGAGAGAGAGAGAGAGAGAGAGAGAGAGAGAGAGAGAGAGAGAGAGAGAGAGAGAGAGAGAGAGAGAGAGAGAGAGAGAGAGACAGACAGACAGACAGACAGACAGACAGACAGACAGACAGACAGAGAGGGGAGAGGGAAAGGGAGAGTAAATGTTTTTAAGGGAAATGGTGATGATTTTATGGAAACGTAGTTTCAGCAAATTTTAAATGTTCAAGGGGACAAACGAGACAAAGATTTGTGGAAGGTTAGAATGAGATTAGTTTAAGATAGTTTAAGAAGAAAATATCTATGGCTGGGACACATAAGTAGACAGAACAGCTACATAACTATGGATTTAAGAGAAAAGATGTTGGTGGGACAAATGCCTCAGACTAAACCTAGTAAGGATGCTCTTATAGCATGTGGCCGCATAAGTGAGTTTGAATGTACATGTGATAAACAGAATTAACGGGCGACTTCACATAATAAGTTGAATAAATTGAATAGGGTGAATAAGTTGCATAAGTTCAACCTTATGGGAGGGGACATTAGGCGAACACTTAAGCCAGCAAGTAAAGAAATGCGCCTAAAATTCTACAAGGTGATGGCCCTTCCTACACTTCTTTATGGGTCTGAGAATTGGACTTTAACGAAAGGTCAGCCCAGTCGCATCCAAGCGGCTGAAATGTGATTTTTCAGCCACGTGACAGGGTGTACTCTCCATGATCATAAAAGAAACACAGACATACGACAGGAACTGAATATTATGAGTATATTCGACAGGATGGCCCAGTATCGGCTGAATTGGTGGCAACATCTTTGCCGAATGGATGACTGCCGCATACCTAAATAACTATAGAACTATAAGCCGAGAGGACGGAGGGGTGTGGAACGTCCAAGGAAGCGCCGGAGTGACCAGCTCTAGACTCTTTGACTGTTTGAGACCGGAACAAACCATCTTTGGTTTAATCCTTTAAGATGATGATGATGATGATGACTTTACATAATACGACCACTAACCTGTGTCCGGACTCTGGTTTCCGAAGAGAACCATCTCTTTTTAAAACAGCCTGATATACCGACAGAGAACGGTGTAAGGAAAACCTGTGACAGGCAGAGGTGCATGGTTTGTACAGTAATTAGCGTGGAGTTGCGATGCAAAGCACATAGTAAGTTTCCCGACTTTCTAACTTACGCATACAGGTACACTACAATGACACTATCTGAAAATAATGATACAGAAATTTATAGATAAATATTCGGTATGAATAGTAATCGCAAATTTCCTCTATCGTTAGGAAATGATACATTTCTAACAGCCTGTTAATTCTGCTGGTTTTTGTTAATTTTCTTTTCATAAAAATGCACTTCAGCTTCCTAAATATATGGAAGTAATTACTTTTCTGACGAATTACCAGGCTAAATGAACAGATTTAGACACGTAATTAACGGGCACATATCCAAGTAGATTGGGACGCATCTACTAGCGATATTTGTACGTAATAAATTAAATATTAGGCGATAAGGCATTTACTTACATATATGTACATATTAGCTGAAATGTAAATTAGGCATAAGTATAAATAAATTATGGATGACACAGATAATGTGACTTGGGATTATAGTGAAGTAAGAGTGAAGCTTCGAGCCGAAGGTCAGATGGACGGTTACGTGTAGTGTGGTTCATGACTGGCCGCGACAACAGCCAGACGAAAAGCTAGCGAGCCGTTGTATTGGTACACTGAAAGTAGCCAGAATCACCAGTGTCAGTGGAAGGGACAAGAGGGACAAGACGACGCCTGAAACGTATTACAGCAGATGTACCCGAAAACGCTCGCCAACATGTCTAACAATTAACAGCGGCCGTAAGACAGCAAGAAAATCCAAAACAAGACACAAATTGACGACAGTTAAAAACAATATCATTTTTATTTCCGTACGTAAGGAACAAGGTTCAGTGTTACGTGATTCATAGGAAGAATGAACGAGCAGATAATAAGGTCAAGAGTAGGCAGGTAGATAAGAAAACACGCAGATACGCGTTTAGATATGAACGTAATAGTCAAGGACTTCTTAGTATAAGAAGGATTTCTTAGTATAAATTATCCTATGAAAATTTAAATTTAACGATTGAAGCTTCATTTGTGCTGGAGAATAGATGAAGCAAATTAGTTACAGTATAACTCATCCAAACCTACGAAAACATTTTTGCCACTTAACAGTTGGCCGCATTTTAAGTAAAATTATCTGGTCATTTATGCTTTTAAGCAAACGTGTATCTTATAACATTTTATCATATAAGTTGAAGTGGACATTGCGTAATAGCGCAGACAGATTGCCCAAAGATTTTTTGTAAACAGGCAACACCTGAACGGCAGTTTTGTTAACGGAAGACGTTGGATGAGTGCACCCCAGGAAGAACGACGATCCTCCACAGCTGATCGGTCGAAACGGTAGGCCGTGGAACGTGGGACGCGGCCTGGGCACGGCGTTCCTCAATAGCGGCGACTGTCCCAAAACGGGCAACGACAGTCGACGGTTGGGAAGAAAACCGGTCGGCAACAGTTGACTGTTCGTCTGGGAGAACTTTTGCAGACGGTCGCAAAAGTGATATAATATGATCGCCACTTATAATATGGAATGGATCAAAAGTCGCTTGACAAAAATGAATTTTTTATAACCTCTAGTGGGTAAAGATTTTGTGAGTTGTTCTTTGAAGTAAACTATACCTTATAATATTTTACCAGATAAGATGATTACAGTTCGTACAATTTGCCCATAGATTTACTGTAACAGGCAAACTTAGATCTTATAATACGGAATAGATCAAAAGTTCCTTGACAAAATTGCATTTTTGATAATCTCTAGTGGGGAAAGATTTTGTGAGGTTAACTAGGTTACTAGAAAGTCATTAAAATCAGAAGCTACTTCAAAACACGTGTGTCAACTTTTCGGTAAATTTAGGCCACGGGCGATACTGAAACAATTAGATCATATATAGTGAGTGTTGATCTGTATGGAATATAATATATTATTAATATAAGAATAATAATACTAGCTGTTAGTAGTTAATGTAGACCTATAGTCATTACGTAACGTGTGACGTAAATTCACACAAAAAATCACGATATGTGTAATTAGGACTAATTATTACTGCTCGTATACACGTCTTGGTTATGGCAGCAAATTTTGTTGACACGCTGACCCATGTGTTTTAAAGTTTCCATTTAATTGACCGAATACCACAAAAACGATCACTACTATAGAGTGTTCCAAACCGGATGGGACCTAAGGGATTAGACGACTCTTACTCTCGCACGCGCACTCACGACCGGCCCGGCCCGTCCAGGCACGACCCGGGCGGTTCAGGTATAAGTATACGGTCCAATTCAAAACTATAAAATTTTAATTTAGCTTATAATCCAAATTAAACAGTTTTTGTAATATCCGTGAAATTGTGAGAAAAATGAGTCCAAACAACACATAACTGCGAAAAATATGAGCATTTTAGTTATTTCTAAAGCAAACACAGAAAATGGAGTGCTTAATAAAGATTTTATTATAAACTAATAAGTATGTTGGTGATAGTTTGATAATTATAAACAAAAATGTATTTACAATTTACATGCATGGTGCAAAATTACGTCGGTAATATGAAAATCTGTATTATTTCTACACAAACGCTAAATAAATTACTTTATTTAAAAGTGTATCCCAATGAAAAAGAAAATGTGGACTGATATGCTAACTTACACAACTGTATACAATAACCTATTTACATAGTATATTTACAATATAAATATCATATTAAAATTTAAGCACAGTACTTGATTGAAAGTTAATTATAAACCACTAAAAATTACAAAATTTATTTGATATATGCAATATACTCAAATAATACACATTATTACAATAAATATAAGTCGAATTGTGCGTGATTATCAACGAAAATTAAATAACATTTGAAAAATACTAATTTCTAAAGCTAAAATGTATATTAAATTAGACTTTGTTGTACATCTAGAATATATCACAACCACGGCGTGTTTGGTGACATTTTCTTTAAACTTTTATGGAGATTACAAATGTGCTAAGCTCGTTTGTTAAAAAGTTCATATGTAAATTCCTGTAAATCGCCACTAGTGACAATCTCCACCAGGGACAATCGGCACCAGCAGGGACTTCCCCACCACCTCTCGTTAATATTAAGCTTGGGCTTCGCAGACCTGGTCTGCCTTGAACAGTCAAGTGAATTTTACTGATTCCCATCACACTTTTCACAGGCTTTGGACTGGGTACATGCATATATTTATTGCATATAGGCGTGTTTAAAATCAGCTATTGGCTTCGTCAGTTACTTTCAGTTCAAATTAAGCTCCGTCACGAATATTTACTTTATTTACATTATTGGGCTCAAATTAAGCTCCGTCACGAATATTGACTTTATTTACATTTTTTTACTCTCATAAGTCAACGTTTAAGCTCCTGGACTTTATAGTAACTCTTCAAAGTTTTTGGAGATGAGAAATTGTTTTCAAACAAGTGACAATATCACCACTTTCTTCATATTTTTTAACCGTTCTTTCCAGTCTGTCATCTAGAGTCATGTAAGCAGTCTTCCTTCGTTTACCTTTCATGTTGAGCTGGGCCCTTATTAGCGCACATGCTGTGTTCTCTGCTTCTTTCTGTAAACAGTTGATGAGGACCTTGACTCGAGGATTCGGTCTTCCAAGTTCGGTATTAATTTTATTGTGCCATCCCTCGACAGAGTTGGTGGTTCGATGACGCCTGTTGTAACAACTCCAAAGCTCGACTGGAACTTCTTCGTTTTCCATCCATCTCCCCATGAAACAGTCCAAAAATCCAGAAAGTTTTTTCATTGTCAGGCACTCTGGAATGAATTTCCAGCCAGCCGTCGGGAACATCCTCAGGCCGAAGAAACGCCAAAGCAGCACACATACGGATGATCATTCTCACTTCTTCGTTCTTCATATACTCACAAGCAAGTCCCAAATCTTGAACTTTTCTCCAGATGCACTTTCTCATGTGGAAGTAGCAACCTTTTACCTCTACTGCGGGAAATACAACTTTAAGGGCAGAAATTGCTGCCGATTCAAAATCGACTGTCACCGTCGCTGGATTCCGCTCTGGTATGGCCTCAATAAGAAGGCGGAAAAGTCGAATATATGTTTCTTTCCTTTTGTTTGGTAAGAGAGCAAATATAACTGGATATATATTTGTTTCGTTTTTTGAGCTTCCAAAGTCTGGGTGAATGGTATAAATTTGCGAAAATTGTTTACTGCAACTCTTAAAAGTGCCATCCATAAAAAAATCTTGCTTACTTCTCAAAGCTTCTTTTCCTAATGCTCCACTAAAAATAATAAGTCGCCCGCCTGTGTTGTCGTCTTTCAAAAGAAAACTACTTCCATCTGTCATGGTAAGCATTCCCATTTCCAGAACAACTTCTTCAGATGATTCCGGTTCTCGTTGATTACCTTGCGATTTGGCCCTGTAGCGATATAAAGACCTCTTCGTAACTAGCTGATCTGGCTTTTCGGTTACAAAATCATAGCCCATGTTGTGGAGATTACCCATTTGTTCGGAGTATATTTTAGAAATTGGCGTGTCCTCGTCGCGTGCTCGCTTCTTCGCCTTCAATACTTCTGAGCGAGCATCATCCGGAGGTCCACATTGATGCTCGCTTGAACACAGCACTTCACCACGTTGGCTCTTGATTGATCCTCGGCAACGTATCGATCTCTGTCTTGAACAGCACCAAGTTACAGTCCATCTTCTTTGGTCCTTTTAACGCTGTACGCGTAACCTTGGTAGTGGGCGCACGGCTTCCCGTGACTGTTCGTTGACACTGTTCGTCAAGCACAACTAGAATGCACTGAATAACTATGACCGGAACACTATGACACTCAGAGCAATAATGAGAGAAAGCGGGGCTAGCGGACGGAGGGGATGGTCCTGCGGAATTTCTCGTTATTATTCCAGCAGTCATTGCCTCAGGGGAGGGAGCCGGGGACAGTGGGTAGCGATTGTCACAAATTTTAAGCTGGTGGCGATTGTCGCTGGTGACGAATGACATGTATTCTATAAAAGTTGTAGTTGTGTGTGTGTGTGTGTGTGTGTGTGTGTGGGTGTGTTAGTAAGGGTCTCCTAATCCCTCAGGTGCCATGCGACTTGGAACGCCGCCGTATAAACTGTACTATGGCCGGACAATGAGAGCAGCTGAAGGATTACAGATCCTTTGCTAACCCACGCTCAGGCACAGGCCGCCAGACAGTAGCTTGGACCTCCCACCCGGACCCAGTCAATGAATCACCAAGTGGCATCCAGTGTGCTTTAACAATTTTTTTTACATAAAAATAATTTCTTTATTTTGAGTGCTGCAACGTGTAATGTTATTATTCAAAATGAGTCCAAACACGACCCAGTTACGACACAGAGTTCATTATTTTCTAAAACAATGTTCTGTTCAATTGGATTGTATTTTTGTTCTGAACGTTCGTCACCGTGTTTGTTTACACCGTGTTTAGTAAAGTTTTTCTTAAAATTTAGTGCAGAATCCAAATATTACGTATTTATTGAGATAACATATAAAAGTAATAAAATTCGATTAGGCACTGGAATGTCCAGTAGATGGACTCAGACTGCAGGCATTGTGGGTCGAGTGAGAGACGGGCCAGCTGCGTGTGTCCGTGTCTTAGCGAGCTTACGTTAGTAGTCCAGCAACTAAGATGATTTCTAATGACAAGCGGCTTACGTATTTTATCACTTAAATTAAACATTGCCCAGATAGGTTACCAAAAGTAAATGTAGATGTTGTAACCCTTCATCACGTTGGTGAACACGCATCTGGCTGTGGTAGTCACAAGTGTTTAGTTAATTTATTAAAAAAAAATATATACGCACGGAATTCCTGCCCAGCGTTTAATGTAAAGTTTTATTTGCAAAACAAAGTTGATCGAAGTCAAGGTCGCGTTGCTAAATTTGTGGAAACTTGTTTGTCATTCGTTACAGGATGGTCGCGGGGCTGTGAATTATGTTTACTTGTTTTTTTTTCTACGATGTTTGTTTGGACCTTGTTATGTCATAGCGATATCATTTACAACATTTTTTACGTGCTTAGTTTCGTCAGAGCTATTTATAGTAAATATCGTTTACTGCCTATGGGTTCCTATTGGTGTAGGGCTATGTGTATCATTTACAGTTAAACCGAAAAGATTAGTCATGACTTAGACATCTGTTAAGTTAATGAATGCACATAATATAAACAAATGAATCCTCTGCTAAATATGTTGAGAGATTTTCTTTTCTGGAACATTTAGATTCAGTCTGTACAATATTAAGGTGAATCCGTATGGCCGGCGGAACGCGACGGTCCGAGTCAAACTCAATGTTTTGTCATAAAGAGCTGTTGGGCATCTAGTGGATACTTGTCCTCGTCGGCTGATAACGTTAGGATGATATATCTGTTATACTAATCATATTATTGAACGTGTCTACTTGTAAAGATTTAAATAAGTAGACACCTACGTTGCCCGTATAAACAAAAATATAATAAATTAGCTGTTTCAAAACCAGATAGAACGCTTAATCATATTATGATAGTGTCTAACAGCTGACTGCTGCTCACAGCTGTTCGTATGCGTCAATTTGACATTGAGGTTATTGTTACTTCAGTCTTCGTGAAAAATGGAAGTGTTTCACGGCTGATTATAAATAATATACATTTTATGAGTAATAATATTTTTATCATTTAATCAGAATGGATTGTTAACCATCGGAAGTTTCAATAAACAAATGTCGTAAACCAGATAGAAGTGAAATATGTAACGTAAAACGAATAAAAACAAAGTTGTGTGTAATTGTTTCTGTACCTTTAAGGTTAGTGTATAGTTTGTTAGGACTGTTAAAGCATATTTATTTATTAACAAAAAACTTTTTTTTAAATTATTTATTCATTCTTAAAATTAACTAAACTTTGAAGACAAATTCTATTCTCAAGCTCTGAGAAAATGTTAAATTTTATTACAAACTTGTGGTATCTTTATTGCTGGTGAATGGACAAGAGTTAATTTATTGTTTACAATACAAAGTAGTATGTAGGTCTACAGAGATTGTAATCTGTTTCGCGAATAACGAAAACATAAATACGTCCGTCTACAACTGTCATGACTTTTTAAAACAGGAATATTCATATTCATAGCAAACAATTTTGCTTATGAGAAAACAGGTCGTTGAAGACAACAGTTATCTTCACATTTTAATGTATTCGGACACAGAATTGGTTCTGAACATTCCATTACCATGGCTACGAGAGTCTTTTAATGTTTGTGGTTATAACCGAAAGCACTGTGGTTTGTAGCGGTTTAATACTACTGACAATATAAACAGCGAATTCAGTAATATTCTTATGTAGGCTTTAATAATTGTCACCTTGCCTGGAAAAATTGTGTTGGGTAAAAACGTATAAGTAGTAATTTGCGCGAGCGCGCGCGTGTGTGTGTAAGAGAGAGAGAGAGAGAGAGAGAGAGAGAGAGAGAGAGAGAGAGAGAGAGAGAGAGAGAGAGAGAGAGAGAGAGGGAGTTAACGAAATGTTTGCAGCTGTCACCGTTTCATACTTTTCGATTTTTATCTCTTTACAGCTTCCTAGTCGCCTCTAGAATCCCTCGGGTTCACACATCAAGTGTATTCGTCTTGCAGGTTCCTACACTCATCTTCCCCGTTTTCTTCCGTATAACAAGAACTCACTTCTTAGAAGTATCTATCCCGAACCCAGGCTATTTATTTTACTCTGTCTTTCAAGATAACCATATTGTAACAATCGTTTACTCCCCACAGTATCAGTAAAATTAACTGGTGCCTAGTCTAGTTTCGTAACCCACAGATTACTTCCATATTGTACGTTACAGCTTTTCGAAAACTCCCTCACTACGTGAAGGGGGGAACTACTGTTCCCCTTGCTTATTCGATTTCAAGAATTCTGATACAAAGTTTAAAACACTGTTTAACTACGTATATATCTATAAGTCAAGATCGTTATGTGTAATTCATTGCTAGCTTATCTTTTTTCAAAGACAGAACTTAGATCTTTTACCTTTTTTTTAAACTAAAAACTCGTTTATCTGAATCGCGTTTATCCGAAAATCCAGTATGAAATTTTAAAAATACACAAAAGCATTTCCTGTCGCTATAACCTATATTTAATAGCGTAGACAAGCGATTCCACGTGATATAGGCTAAAGTAGAAAGTCAATAATCAGAACTAATTGGGATAAGGGGTAGGCCTACTCCGAATTATCGACTTGTTCGGATTTTCGAACATAAAGTATTATGTTCATATATTGTAAACATAAAGTACTGTATACTGTAATGTATTATAACAGTACATTTCTTCTTCCTTTTAGAAGCTGAAGGTGACACAATAACAACAGTTCACATAAAACAGTCCTATGTTAATAAACATGGTTCAAAACAATATGTTAAACAACTATGATTGATTACTGTACAAACAAGCAATAGGACTGTTCCAGTACTGTAGAAACTATAATTTACAGTGCGGTGCCGTTTTATAGTTTATTGTGTCATATTCACTGTAAGTAACCTTTAAATTACTATTATTAAATAAAGTTACTGTACTTACATATGTATTATTATTTAAATAGAAGTTTCGGTTTATCCGAAACGGGCGCCGTCCCATCAAATTCGGATAAACGAGTTTTTAGTGTATTATAGTTTACATTTATTTTTAACATTGAAAATGTTTATAAGGACGTGTCGCACATTTGAAAACGACCGCTGGTGCGTGATCGAAAATGGGAACCGGTGAGTTTCCATAGAAACTACTTCTTTGTTGTCAATAACGTAGTACACATATAAAACTTCGCTTATGAATGCAACTACATTTAACTTATATTCTGTACATTGGTAAATGAAGAATGAATTCATTGATTGGTGAAAGAAGAATGAATTCATTGATTGGTGAATGAACATTAATATATGTATATTTTTTAGTTTTATTGAAGCATTTTCAATGCCCGTCTCTGTGCATTGCATTTGTGCAATGCCTGTAATTTTTTTTTTCATTTACTTTTAAAGAGAAAATTAATATGAGTCGTTCACACGATTTACAATCTTGACCGAATTCAAACATCTTGGCTTAAGGGAGTAAGAATGCATAACATTAAATTATAAATGTGTGTGTGTTTCTTTTTAATGTGTGCAGATTTAACTTTTTTTGAAAACGTGTTAGCAGTCGGTTAACTTTGTAAAACCATATTTCTAAAACTAAAAATCGTTGTTTATGGACACTGAAACGAAACCCGCCAGCCAGCATGTGGTTGCGAAAGCCACAGTGACCGTTTCATTTTTACTTTTGACCTTGTCACGGTGATGTCAAGGAAGTAGATACCTGAAGAGATTTGAGAGACGTGCCTGTACGTTATCAAGTAAACATTACTTCTAAGTTACAGGCCTAATATCACCCGCTATGTAATTTTATGCTTATTGTTGCTAGTCGATATTTCGTTAGCATCAGCTGCCCTGGAACACACACACACACACACACACAAAATTTTGTAATTTCAATCTTCAAAGTCATCATTATTTGATTTGATCTTTTTAAGAGCGTAGAGTAGTTGTAGGCTACACTAGATGTACAATAAACAGGTATGATAATACGGCTAACATTACCCCCATCACTTCACTCGCCCCCCCCCCGGTGATGCAGTTTTTACTTATTACTGTTCACTAATCTTAATTAAACGCAGATTCGGTAAGTGTGTTATGTACGAGGGACATTCAATAATTAAAGAGACAAACCGATCTAGAGGAAAAATGGTGTATTTTTACAAAATGACAATTTTCCTATATTTCAACATGTGCCGTGTTTTTGGTGAAAACCCGGCCGTCTATAAACGTGAATAAAATAAAAATGGTCTTACTGCCGAAATAATTTATGTAATTACGCGTATGCGCGCGTATGGTAATTATACGTAAGGGTTTGCGCTGGATACTGTCGCTACCTGACGGCGCAGCGTGGAGTTACGTTTTTCGACACAAGGGTCACAACAAGGGTCACAAGGGTCAAGGACACAAGGGTTTTGTATTGATACAAGGGTCGCATTTGGTGCTAGCCAACAGTTACGCACAGATCCAGACGCTCTTCCCGGCCGCCTACAGTTTTAAGTTGCTGTAATCTACATTTGCTATCTACTATGTTTGAGTAAAGGCTACAGAGATCCCCGGTAAGACACTTTAAGATATATTTTCACTTATTTTGTAAAATTTTGAAAACGTAAATTGATATTAACTTGCTTGCGAATCAGATGAAAATGGTGTGTGTTACCGCGTGGCGGTAAGTGAATGCGTGCGATCATCATTGAATGTTTAATTATGTTTTTGGCTCTAGTACAGCATGATGATTTGCATTTATAAGTAACTATTGTAACTATAAAATTGGGACGTAAAAGAAAGATGATTTGTAATTGTGAAAAGACGAAACTTAATTATATCATTGGGAACGAGCACGTGCTGCCTAACACTTGTACCTGTTTGAGTTTGTAAGTTCGTATACAGTCATCATTTTCTGTATACAGTCATCTATAACACAATACATTATATTCGTTAATGGGAGTTATTCACATAATATTGAAGCTTTGTGGCTGCGAGTGTGCTTTAAGATTTCAAAAAAAAAAGAATTATGCAAAAAGGGGTTACTACTGGTCATGATGTGCTGAGTGAGTTTTAGGCTGTGGTACGTGGGTGTTGAGAATGATGAGTGACGATAGTAATTTTTCCTACAATTGTTTAAGGGTTTTCGTCCAGCCGGGGCTCAACCCATTCCAGCGCATGGCTGCCCACCTGCCATAATGCAACGAACAACCAGACTCGATGTTGGCTGCCGCTGGAGGAGCGTCCGCATATCCTGCCAAAGGTGCCCACGAGGCATACCCCGGACAATTGAAGGTGATATTTAAACTTTTTACATTCATTAGGCCACTTCAACAAATCTCCAGTGCGTGACAGTATCTGAAGTTAACAAGTTCTACTATATGGTGCTCGCGTCTAGCTAGACATAATTTGGAGTGTGGGTGATAAATTTTATTTACAAGGAATTCAGTATTTAATACGTCCCAAAGTAATTGTAGATCTGGCCGAGGGGCCCGTGTCCGGCTATCAGTTTTTTATATATATTTTTAAGATTAAAAGTTGAAGTCGTAAAAGTATACAAATCTGAAATCTTGTCAGGCAGGTGGGTTGGCTATTATTTAATATTCATTAATAAGCGTTCGTTTTAATAGGGGTTTGGAAGTCTTAAGGGATTATATTGTTTTCTTACTCTTTTACCTGATTCAGGCACCGGTGCGGGGCAGTTTTATACAGGTACCGGACGTGTTGTGTAGTGTCCGATCAGGCCGGACACGTGTCATCGACCGGATTAATTCAGGTTGCTGTAAATGTCTATACATTTATATATATACAGATATATATATTTTTGCACGATTTAATTAAAGGAATTTAGCAATTTTATGAATTTATTCAGCAGGTACCGCGACTTAAAGCTTTATTACTGCCATTGTCACTTCAGGATGTGTTAGACTTTTATATACCTTTATAAGAGTATTTTCTTATTACTTCACTCTAAGTTTCTAGGGTTATAAAGTTAGCTTCAGTTGGTTTTTTTTATATTAAGTTTGCTGGTTGTCAGTTCCGCTTAGAACTTCATTAAAATGTTGAACCTTTTGTTACAAAAGTACAAAAGGAGGTAACAAATGTTACTATCTTATAATTCATTTCAGTCTTGTTAACTTTGTAACGGTACACTACTAAGAGGGGACTATTCCAGAATTTCGTTTTTGTAATTTCTTATCCTGATGTTTATTCAGTTGTTTTTTAAATTTTCGTTTACACTGATAACTGAGTTAGGGGGTCCGGATGATCCGTCCGTATGTCTCTCCTTTCACGCATGGGTACGTGGGGGATGTACAGGCTGGATTCCAGAATTAACGTGATGTATGATATCATGCTGTGTCTGTGATATGTGTTTATGTATATCTGTATATTTATGTGAAAGTTTGTGTTGTAATGTTGAGTAGTGTAAAGGGCCATTTATATAAGTTATATGATAGGTTTAAGGAACTCGGATGATAATAGTATTATGTAGATGATGTAGATATTTGTGGTTATGATGTCGAGAATATTTAAATCACTATGAGGTTATACATATGTACAGATATTAAGAAGATTTTAGAATGATGAGGAATTTAAATTTTGAAGTTTGTATTTTACGTTTGAAATCAAAGTAATGAAAATCTAAACATTAAATTTAAGTTTTAACATTTAATGAATTTAAAAGGTGGTATTTTACAGAATTTAGAATTGAACTATGGAGAATCTAAACCTCATACTTGTATTCACATTGAACTAAAATTCAAAGGTTGTATTTTATATTAAAATTGAATGATGGAAAATTTAAAATTTGTATTTTGTATTAACATTGAACTCAAGTTTAAAGTTATACTTTGTATTGCAATTGGATTATTGAAATTTAAAATTCAGATTTTGTATTAAAGTAGAATTATTGGATTTGTAACTAATATGCACGACAACTTAGAAAATAAAAAAAAAAGGTTATTGTTGTTCAACAGCTGAGTTTAATTGCAAGTCCCGTCTCACTGGACCCAGCGCATTTTTGGCTTCTCTAGGCCCTCTGCCTAGTTTTAAATATCTGGTGGCCCCTCTTTAACAACAAAAAAAGTGTCTACTTCCTACAACAACGAGAAAAGTGTTAATTTTATATGTTACACTGTCTGGTTCTTTGTTTCGTTCTGCTTACATATGTAAACCACAAATTTGAATCATACCAGTCAAATACCACTTTTGCCATATGTACCAAAGAATGTTATCATTTAAATATATATATATATAGCCGAACATATGAAATAATTACAAAATTAGAGCTCGCTGAATCGTATGAATACTGAATTGTGTTCGTGTAATATACACTCAAAATATTATTAAAAATAACTAAATTAATTAATCATATAAATACCCTAAAATAGTCTCAACCATACGATTTTATGAAGAATAAAGAGTATTTTTTGTGTTTACAAAGAAAAATACTGTAAATGCTATTCTCCTAAATAGTAATAAGCCAAAACCTGAAACATTTAAATTATATTTATAGAACCCATTGTACGCCTTAAAGTGTATTTAAACTATTGTATTATAGTGTATTTAAACGCAAAAGCAATATAAACTGAATAAAGATAAAAACAAAAAGAAAAGAAGCAACAAAATTTGACAAAGTTGTGATGAAGACTGCTAACATAGAGAAAATAGCTGGTAAAATTTTTAGTTGTTACCTTACGAATATACTGCTAGAGACCCGTATCTGTGGGTAGTGGACTATGTTGTACTCCACAGTATAAGGTCTCTGGTAGTTCTTAGCCACTCCAGCTAAATTAGAAAAGTGTTAATTAGGTGGACGCGCCTACCAGGAATTGTCTAGATGTGTTTAGAACCCTCACTAAGCCTCTTAGGCTGAGTTATAAGTCTTTAGTTGTTCAAAACTAAAACATTTTTTTTTAATAATTTTTATTTTTTATTGTTTTTATCTTTATTCAGTTTATATTGCTTTTTGTATGCTTATATTTTTTTGTATTTAATTGTATTATTTATATTGTTTTTTGTATTTGTTGTATTTAACTGTATTTCTCTACTCTTTTATTTTCATTTTTGTATTTTTTGCGAAGCGTGTGTTTGTAAAAATTTGTCGATTCTAAGCACTCTATTCGTCCCTTGAAATCGTTTTTTCATTCAACTTACTATTAGAAATAATTCTTTGGTATAAACATTCGCTCGGATCATGAGCGTGGATTCTTGGTGCACGAGCGTCACTGCTTCGGAGTCCCAAGGTATACTTTTGCCGTACAGGTCTTGTTAGTCCGTCTCCATTTCCAGTGTTATGATGTCTTCGTCGACTTTCTAAACGTGAAGTTTTTATAACAGGTAAAAACACTGCCTCGTTCACTCAACATTCTCTCCAATTTGTTACATACACCTAAGAAAGCGAATAAATATCTGAGAGGGGAAAGAGATAGAGAGAGTGAGTGAAAAAAAGAGAAGGACTGAGAGGGGAAGGGGAGGGCGTGTTGTACGGGCTTGTGCATGTGTGAAACTGACCACACAATGCAGTTGCTATTTGTTTACATTGAAGTGGAAAACATTCGGGTTTGGGATTAAACCGGGCGCATTCAATGGAAGCCCATATTTTCAGCTCCTTCTGTTCTTTACACGTTTTCTTATGTGACTTCAAACTCTCAGAACCACAAACGAATATTGTCATTATTTTGTTTAATTGTGAAGCATGGAAGATAGACGTGCGACTGATTATAAGAAGGAAGATTTCGAACGTAAAAACGGCATACACTAGGAAAGTATAACATCGAGAAAGGCAACAACACTGTGCCTCCCAACAGAATTATAAGGAATGTAGATTTTAACAAATTAATTACAGGAAAATACTAAACACAGAAAAAACACGATCACGCTTCAAATAGAACTAAAATATTACGGGGTCTTTGACATTAGGCTTCAAGTCAGAATATTTATCTTTTTATTCGAAACGTCCTGTATGGTCAGAGTCTTGAATATATGAATTCGTATCGATACAAAAGTGCATCTGAAGCCTTAAAAAACAGTTAACATCCAAATACACTATAATGCGTACAATGGGTTCTATAAATATAATTTAAATGTTTCAGGTTTTGGCTTATTACTATTTAGGAGAATAGTATTTACAGTATTTTTCTTTGTAAACACAAAAAATACTCTTTATTCTTCATAAAATCATATGTTTGAGACTATTTTAGGGTATTCATATGATTAATTAATTTAGTTATTTTAATAATATTTTTGAGTGTATATTACACGAACACAATTCAGTATTCATACGATTCAGCGAGTTCTAATTTTGTAATTATTTCATATGTTCGGCTATATACATATTTAAATGATAACATTCTTTGGTACATATGGCAAAAGTGGTATTTGACTTGTATGATTCAAATTTGTGGTTTACATATGTAAGCAGAACGAAACAAAGAACCAGACAGTGTAACATATAAAATTAACACATTTTCCTCGTTGTTGTAGGAAGAACTTGATAATGGTCGCGAAACCGAAAGCCCTCGTTCGAGGAAAAAGTAACAAAATACACTTTTTCCTCTTTCGAAACGAGTAAGAAAAAGTGTATTTTGTTACTTTTTCCTCGAACGAGGGCTTTCGGTTTCGCGACCATTATCAAGTTCTTCCTACAACAACGAGGAAAAAGTGTATATAGCAACAAAATTTGACAAAGTTGTAAAAATTTTACGATTACGTCTCGTTTCATTGTCTTTTCTGATATTTATTCTGTTATTTACAAAGATATTTTAGATTTGTTCAATCGTTACGTTGAAAGTGTACACACAATTTTTGTATTGTATTATACTGCATTGATTTCAACTATTTAGGAAATGATATTGGCTATGATAAGAAATCAATATTGTTACGTTAATAATAATCATGTTATTGATGTTACGTTAGGTAAGTTCCAGACGATCTGTAGGACAATCAACCGTATTTTTAGAAACAAAGTACGTCGAGATACAAAATTAAAGTTTTACAACGTTATGGCGGTCCCTGTACTGTCCTATGGGTGTGGATTATAGACAATAACCAAGAAACAAGAAAGCAAAATACAGGCCTCGGAAATGGAGTTCTTAAGAAGAGTTAAAAGGTGTTCTGAACTTGACCGTATAAAGAATGTGTCCATAAGAGAAGAATTACAAGTCTTTAACTTGAATGAAAGACTAAAAGATTATAAAAAACGATGGGAAGAACACTGAGAAAGAATGTCAGATTCAATACTGGTCAAACAAGTCTGGAAATAGGACTATAACACTATAGGACACAGGTGTGTGGGTAGACCCAGGAAGAGATGGCCGGAGGATCTTTGAAGGTGGAACAGGCAGCACCTTGCCTATGCCGTGTTGTGATGGTTATACTGCATTGTGTTTGTATTTCTGCACACGCAACCAACAAACGTTGGCTGTAGTGGACGTCGTCACTTAACGAAACGTTTACACGACTAATACAGGTTAATCTGTCAACAAAGTCGGACGGACGTAGGAGTAGCACGTATGCGGAGAATTGACCGTCCGCGTAATAGTTGACGATTTCTGTTTAACAGAACATAAGCACAATCGGTGCCATAAGAAGGGTAGAGGATTTTCAGCGGTGCATTCGATGTACTACCGAAAAGATGTCACGAAGAATCAAAAGATTTCCGATGAGGGTAAAGTAAACTAGGTATACGGATTTAAGGGAGAAAATTTACCTTTACCTCCAAACGAGACGTTCTTACGTAAAACGCAAACATAATTTTAAGCGTGTGTCAGTAAAACAATCACTTTGATAGGCGAGATAACACGTGTGACATTCGTGCGTGGGCATTGCGTTGGTTCTTTTCGTCGTTACAGAATTGACTTTAATAATACCGGATTTATGTGGATAGAACCTTGAAAGTTATTTTATTTGACGGTGAATTGTAGAAAAAAAAAAAAACAACAACCACAAATGTGAACTGGTCGTATACTCGTGGTGAGGACGGACACAAAGAGGTAAAAACTAAACCTTGATAAATAAAAGACTACGTGTTATAGAGGCTTAGAGTGTAGTATAAATTCAAGACGTTCAATCGTGTACGTATCGATATATATATATATATATATATATATATTGTGCTGTAATTTTTTACAAGTGTTGTAATTAAAATATTTAATTACAGCTATTACTTTTTTCTATCTGCACATGAAAAGAAAGCTCTATCTCAGGGTTAACAATTATTAAGTTGATTTGTATTATTTAATACTGTGTATGATTTATTCTTTTCTTTAATCCGTACCAAATAACGTTAGTGTATTTTTTAATAAATAACAAGGTAAGAATATCTACCATATAAATGTAAATAGCTTGAATCTGAATTGTGAAGTTCACAACTGCAACGTGTTCAATTCTAATTGATGTTTGTCATCTAAAGGTAATGTTAGGCTTCGTAGTCTGTTCCTTCTCTGGGATTTCTTATTAGATTAAATGTTGAATTATATTTTCTTCTATGATTATTAACTTGATACTTCTTCGGAATATCGAATTTTATTGTATTGACACTCAAACTATCTTCCAGTACAGGCTTCTTCTTTTAGTTCGGCGTTCTCTAAATGATATACTCAGACTTCTTGAAATAATGTTGTTTATTAAGTTGTATACAAATTATGATTCTTTCAATGTTATAGATGTATACTCTCGTATGTTTATTAAATTCAATATCAATGTTAACTCCCTTCCTTTAAAGGTTTCCTTTATTAAATACAAAATTAAAATTCTTTTATAAAAATTAGACTCTTTTAATGTGTATCTTATTACATATAAAATTAGACTTTTTGATGTGGCTCTTCTTAAATATAAATATTGACTAAACAAATTTTCTTTCATTTGAATACAATTCAAATCTAACAATTTACAATTTGCCATTTATATACCTAACTACATTCGTCACATCTCTTTCCTTCATATGACTCTTAACAAAATATATAATTTTATTAATTTTTATTAATTACATTTATTTGCTTTTTTACATTATCCATATAATTAGTATATTTTAAATTACTATTCTAATAATCTTTCATTTTATTTGAATGTTTATTTCCAATTTAATATAATAATTGTCAACACATATTTCTTAATGCTGTTCTATATAATATTGGAGTCTGCCTCTACGTTGGTCGTGACTCACAAATCAGTTTTCTGTCTACAATTCTAACACATGTTCATAATACTATTAATTTTATACCTTTTCTCTTTTAAAATTATCATTTGATTCTTACGTACTGTGCTGTATTTTAACAGCAGTACATAATACCTTCCCTTATTTCACAATCTCAGATATAATTTGATATGAGATTTTGAAATAATTAATATCTTATCACCACCATGGCCTAACATTAATATTGACAACATTTGATTAATTCGCTAATTGTATATCACAAAGTTCTTTTCATAAATTGGTTTTTTTATTAACATAACAAATATGGTTCATCACTATCACGAATCACCGTATCTTACACACTCATTTATGAATTAAAATAACATTAATCAAACCAACTGGTTTTACATCAAAAAAAATATGTATAAAATAACAATTGTGTCTACTTTCATGGCTAAAAATCTCAAAAACATGAATACAAACATTATTTTCTTTTCTTTTAAATTTCAACTTCCCAATCCTGGTTATAAAGTTCATGTGTGATTTATTTTCGAATTATTTCTCTTTTAATGATTACTTTATTTATACTGGCGAAGCTGATTAATATTTTATGTCTCTTTAACCTTTCCATCTTGGTATTTAATTACTATAAATCTACACAATTTAATTCTACTGGCTATGAAATTATTTAACTTGAGTGTCATTCTATTTTTCCCCAATCTGGTACGTACCCTCTTAATTCTATTATAATGTTCTTCCCAACTGTTTGATGCAATTACTAACTCATCGACATAAACCGTAATAACTTCTAAAATCTCCTTGCCCCATACTCAGTCGAATCATTCTATAAATATGGCCACATTATGGACCAGCCCAAAAAGTGTTCTCTTGAAATGATAACTTATAACATTCACATATTCTATACTTTCTGGATGCAATTCTATTTGCCAATATCCAGGTATAGCATTACAATTATTAAAAAATGACGTTATTAAAACGTTTTAAAACTATTCTTATATTCTTTGATGACGCCTTATCAGGAATTATCATCTGATTAATTTGACGCTCATCCAAACACAATATTGAGGACTTATCCTTATATGGGAATTACTACTAACGGGCTCGTGTTTTTTGACTGACTTATTTCACTTATATTTTTACTAATCCTTTGTCGATTTCTTCTTTTATTTGCTCTCTTACTTTGTAGGGTATTGGGTATAACTTCTTATTCATCTTCTCACTTATGGGTCACTTGTATTGCACTCCTGTTATCTTGCCAAGTTTATCTTCCATTGCTTCATTCAGTAACAGATGGTCCATTTCCTTATGCCTTTGCAATATTAATTTTATTTCAACCTCCTGCTGGTCTAATTATAAGTAACAACATTTATTTGTTTTTAATTGGTTTCTTTTAACTTGGTGTTCTGTTGATCCATTTCATCTTAATTCATAGAATAACATTCATTTTTTTTTTTTTTTTTTTTAGTAATAACGTTTATATTATGTCGTCTGTATTATTAATAATTAATCTAATCTTTGTTCAATTAGTTTGCTTTGGTCAATACCCAGAAAATCAGTCCCTTCTTTCCATATTTTTCATATTTAGTTCATCCATTGTCAAATACATAAGTTATCCTTGTTGCACGGATTATTACAGTGTCCATAATGATTTCGGTTCTTGAGATACCGCTCAGTATCTTATACTGCAAGATTTCCGTTATAACATTTTCAATGGTATTGAAGCTTAGATCAATCACTTTATCATTTTGTTTATTGCACAGATGTTTCAATAGCCTCTCAATTATCGATGACATCACTGAGCTGGTATTATTCATTTCATTTTCTGTGATATTTAATTTAAATATTAATTTGGTTAAGTTTTTTTTATAATTTTTTAACTCCGTTCTTTCTCTGTAATTAGCGATTGGGAGATTAAGTATATTAACCAGCCCACTCCTAATCATATCTAATTCTTCCTGTGTATTTCTGAGTTTCTTAGGACGTATTATTCTCCTTTCTTTCGTTTTCTTAATTATTTGTTTCTTTACTTCCTTAATGTTAATTTCTATGTGCATCATCTTTTCTTTGTCTCTGTTACTTTTATTCTCAGATAGCGATGTATTAGTCTCTACTTTATTCTCTATTTCCTTACCCTTATCTCCTGTTTTCTGACTAACTTGCTCCCTGTTTTGATCGTTTGGTATTTTTTTCTATCTCCGTTTTGTTATCATTTATTACTTCTTCCGTTATCTTATTCAATGTTTCCACACTTTGCTTGTCATCTTCTATCGTTGTTTCTATTGACTGGTTTTCATCACTCATTATTTCTTTCATTGTTTCTATATTCAATTTCACTTCTGCGAATTGCCTGACGTTCCTTTCCTCATAATTTTCCAATATTAACTTAATTTCAGCCTTCTGCTGTTCTAATTTATGGTAAAAGGTTTGAATTCTAACCGTTTTGCTGTGGTCCAATGTTTTCTGCAAAAACAGACGTTTCGGCAGTGCCATCGACTGCCATCATCAGTGAAAATCGAGTGCGCAAACGTGAGATGGTATACGTTAGTGACCACAGTACTGTGGTTAGGGCTGAAGAAAGAAGTAGTTCCTATGGAAATATTTCATTTAGAAAATGATTTTAAATATAAATCTTAGAACGTGGAAGTCATGTATGGTTCTCCATACCGATATTTTTCTATGGCAATCGATAACAGCCGCCAGGTTTGGAGAACCATACATGAGTCCATTGCCATTTACAACACAGACAACAGAGAAAACATAATCAAGTGTGAAGTGTTACAGACACTTGGACTAACTCCGGGAAAATACGTGGATATTGCTATATGATGTATAGATAAAGAGATGAAGATGAATCCTCAAAGGAAACAGACGGAGTGCAAGAGACTAGCTAGACAAAGAACGAGAGGAGTAAAGAGGAAACTTTATGAAGATAAGTATAGTGACTCTCAAAACCCATCCTATGGTCCAGGACTCCACTGAACATGTAGTTACCATTTTGATCGATGACTTCCGTACAATATAAGGAACATTTTTTCATAAACTATAAGGGCTAAAAACCTCAACTTTTTACAGTTTCTATTTCACACTAAAATACATCTTGTACCGTAGACTTTTTTCATATCTTAGTAATTATAGATTTACAGCTCAGAAGTTTGGACTACTAATAAACACACAAGAACAAAATTAATGACAGCAGAGATGGTTTGTTGGAGACGTCGGCAAGAGTATCCAGACTTGAGAAAATTGTAAATGAAGCCATTAAGGACAGAATAAATGTGAAAAATTCAATTGTTGACTTTATGCAAACAAAAAAACTACAGTGGTATGGACACATGAAAAGAATGGCACAGGAAAGATTGCCAAGGAGAGTTATGGAATGGACCCCACCAGGAAGGAGGAAAAGAGGAAAACCACCTATCACCTGGATAGAAAAAATTCAGACTATATAGAGGGAACGAGAAATTGAAACTCTTTGGATGGACAAGGAGCAGTGGAAGATCAGAATTCAATTTAAAAGTACACATATAAAAAATTCTCCCCTCCCCCCCTCAACTATAATTTTCATTAATAGAAAATTACCCCCACCTCGTTCACCTAACCTCTTCATTTATAGATATTTCATCTACGTTTCTACAGTGGATTATTGTGAGTTTCTTATCAGGATACTTTATTTATCAAAATTAAGTAATTTACTCTTGTTAAAACATAAAACGGTGCTGGTAAACTACCCCTTTTCCTTAATCGATCTTCACCAAAATCAACAGGCCTTGAGTCCCCTACAATTTAGTGATGTATGCAAACAATTATTTGATTTTGTTTGTATTTGCGGCAGTTATCGTTTGCCATAGGAAAAATTCTGTACACAGACACTTTTTGGAAAACGACTTTTCTTCATGTTTTGAGGGTAGTCAAATCAGAATCAGCCCGCATCTCGAACACGATTTTTATCACCATCACCATACTTCCATTTCCTTACGGAACATGGAAGTAAAAATTATGTGCTCTTAATTTTAATTTAGCTGTTCGTTCATATATGAAAATTTTAATTAAGTACAGTGTTATACAGTTTGTTGGATTTTTTATAAGAGTACAAATTAATTAACTAATGTGCTCCCTGAGCTGCAGAACTCGGTCACTGTTCTGAACGAAGTACACTTATTATTACCTAGGTTTTGATATTAGATGACTTTTCAATTACCAGGAAAATTTCGAAAATCTTGATTACCCTACTTTTTGTTTACTACAAAGTAGTAATTGTAGAGTAATCATACAGTAAACGGTAAATATTCGAAAAATAGGATCTGTGATAAAATTCTCTTTAGTTTGACATCCGGATGGACTTGAAATTTTTTCAAATTTCTCGATCCAATTTTTGACCCGTGGGTCAAAACGTTATGAAATTTCGTAAACTCTTCACTGTATTCAGATTTTGGTTTCCTATTTAATTTGGTATCTCACATGGAATTTGCAATTTTATCAAACTTTTGTAGCACTTTTTGGGCCCTACTGTACAAAAATATTTAAATGTCCAAAACCTAACTCTACATTCAGATTTTAGTTCAAATTACTTTCACTTTAATATGCCACACAAATTTTTGCAGTTTTATCAAAATTTTTACCCACTTTTCGGTCCCCGGCTTCTGAAAATTTTGAAATTTTCAATAGTGAACACATAATTTATATTTTGGTTAAAATTTTCTTTAATTTGATAAGCCCGTTTTTGCGACTTTTCAAAAGCTTTGATCCCCTTACATTTTTCCCTCCTGCCTCCATAATTTGTTTGGGGGTGGAGATTAATCTCAAAAACAGTAGCGTTATGTTGGGTAAAAGTATGGAGACGTATGCCAACTTTTACGAAAATTGGTTGATGCGTTCAAAAGTTATCGTGAGCATACTCCAAATAGACAGTCAGACAGGTAGATAGATATACAGGAAGACAGAAAATAGACAAACAGACAAATGCCAGACGGTCCAGTTGAAACTGAAAACTCGCTTGGGTGGTTCAATTAAGAGTCAAAAACTCGTTTTTGTGTTTGCATAAGATATTAACACTTTACTCATTTTACCCATTTTCCACGACATACGTTCTTTTAATTTAAGAACACCAAACGAGGCCCAACCAAACACGACGACCAAAGTATTCAAGATCTATTCTAATAAAATATATAATAAAAATAGATCTATCCAAACGTCTATTCTAAAATATACTCTAGTACAAGACGAAAGCAGTTAACTTTTCAAATAATTTTTGTTTAAATTGCCACTAACGTCTATTTGTTATTTTATTCTGTAGAAATACAAAAATTATGTCCATGAGAATTATTAAATTGTTTTATATTACTGGACAACGACGAGCCAGCTCAGGTTTCGAGGTTTTAGGTCTGCATGTTGCACTTAGTACCTTTCTTGGGAAGTAGAAACAAGTAAATAAATGATAACAGAAATTACTCATATGATAAGGAACACTGAGAAGATATTCCTTGCACTGGGGAAAATACTCTTACACAGAAATTTATTGAGGAAGATAAAATTACAATGTTTAAACAATACTAACCCTTGGATGGAAAAGAAGGTAGGTTTATAAACACCATGTCTTTAGATCAGCGTTTCCCACACTGTGGGCAGCGATGATTCGACAGGTAAATTTAAAAGTACATAAATAAATAAAAATGATCCATATGAAAGAGTTGTAAAAATATTAAAACAAATAGATAAAAATTATCGATATGACATATTGGGCAATGTGTTAAACAGATATTCGTACAAGACTGTCTTAATTACTAGAACCTTTCGTTCACCACTCAAGGACAGTGATTTCCTGGTTGTAAATTGTCCGCCAAACCGAAAGCAATGACCGCACCACGGCGTTTACTACGGTAGACAGACGGGTAATAAACAAGAGTACCGCTATGACAATAAGGAATGTAGAATGACAGGTAACAAAAGAGGCGGGAAATAAAGTAAACGACACTATTGTTATGTCTGTACGGCAGTAGGTCTGCATGTGCTGTCTAGACTTCAACTAGTTCGTAGAGTTATCGCTGTGGCAGTAGTGTGGCGTCCATGTAACCGCTGTTGCCGGCGGCATCAGTACTGAAAATAAGAGAAAATAATATTAATTGTATCACAGAATAAATACTTTAGTTATTGAATAATTTGAAATCCGAACAATATTTGTAGGGAATCTTGAAGAAAAGCGTAGCATTGCTTTCGAACTGCTGGGCACTTGCACCGTCTTGTGTTGCCGGCTCAGACATCGGCAATGTTTTACTGCGTGTTGTCATTAACCTCGTAGTTGTTGTCACTGTACAAACTGCAGATACGGGGACACATTCGTTCATCTAATATGTTGCCGCTGTATAAAATGGGAAAACGCTTAGTTAGCAGCTATGTTCGATTCGGAACCAACGTGCAGCAGTCACCACCTACCTATTTGTGTTTTTTTCGTTTAGTTATGTGTTTATCTGTTTGTCTTTATTATTTTTAATTCGATTATTTGTGTTCTGATGTATTCTGTGTAAGTATATGGGAGTCAGTTCCCGTTGAACCGGGATCCGCTTCTTCTGCCAGCGAATTATAGAAAATACTCTAAAAAAAATATTTTGCCTCTAAAAAGAATATTTTGGCCCTAGAAAGAACACTTTGTGCTAGAAAATATTCGAATTAATTTTTAGGTCAAGTTTTAGGCCTATCACAACCGGTAACAGGTGTTATATACCCACGCCGCGCCATTGCGCTGTGGAAAGGTTCCTTTGGTTGCCAGGAATTGCGTAGTGATTTTGCTGTGTTGCATTGGCCAAAGAAATAAAACATTGTTTATTAATAGCTATACGATTAATAAAATAAAATAGTCGTTATTTACTATATGACTTCAAGAAACAGAATTGGCCTACTATAAATTTCACTCTTACTCCTTAAATCATGTGAATATGTCATTGTAATTTACAAAAGTGTGTGGCGTGTGAATTTAAAATGCCAGCTACCGTGTGAGTTTGTGATGAAAAAGTAGCTTGAAACGGAAATTTTGTAAAGAAAAGTCAACGAAACATGTGATACTTGTACAAACGTTAATTCCGATGCATGTGTTATAGCGTCTAGTGAATCTGACAGTATTAAAGGCGAATAAGCAGTGCCGGATTTAAGATTTTTGAGGCCCTAGGCCAAGTTTCCTGAGCGGGCCCCCTACAAAACAAAATAAAAATATAACCTCAAATCGCAAACCGTTCAGTCACAATGCAGATAAACAATGAATGATAACAAACAATGGTGGTACCACGGTCGTGTAAATTCGGGGACACGGGACAACATAGCGGACGTTCAAAATTCGCATGCGCAGATTAGTTTTCAAGGATGCCAACATCTTAAAAATAAGCGCGCAATATTTAAATAAGAACTGTCTTCCATTTCTATTATTAATAAAAATTTATCATTTAATTTTTAAAAATCATACTTAAATAAATCTTATTTAAAGTGCCTCTTACTTTTATAAAAACACTTCTGTTTAAAAAAAATATCTGTAGCTTGCGGCCCCCTCTAAGCGAGCGGCCCTAGGCTGCGGCCTAGTCGGCCTAGTGGTAAATCCGGCACTGCGAATAAGCACAGTGTTCGAAGAAAAAGTACAGTAGAAAATATGGTAGTTTATGTTATTTGGAATTCGGTTTTATTTGGTGTTGCGATAAAAGTGTCCAGAAGCCTCAATGTATCGTGTGTTATTAAATCTCTAACGAGTGTACGAGACCTGCCAAATGTGGCCCCACTTAGAAACTAAATATTGTGGTGTAGAAGTAAGCCATTAGATTTTTTTCAGCAGCGCTTTAAGACACTAAATCGTACGAAAATATAATTTAGACTGTGGGATCTGTTAATGGCAAAGCAATGGAACCATGCTTTGTCTTAAGGTTTGTTATAGCAATAATGGGTAAACCCATGGCGGGCTCTAGTAGAAGACCGTAATATTAAACGTCGCAGTACTGGAATAGCTGATATTTGATGCCGACTAGACGATTTCTTAATTTATGTATTTCAATAATCAAATCGCGTCATTTTTAATTGCCGGTTAACAGCAGTTTTAAAATCCTTCATTTTTTGAAAATTAAACGTTTATTATGTAAAACACTGTTACATTATTTAAAAAATATACTAATTAACTCATTCATATTATACGAATTCAATAATTCGCGCAAAATTAATTCATTAGGCCTAACACTAATTCACTAATTTCTTCAACTTAAACGTATAGTAATAAGTGCGCACAGACCTATAATTTAGATTTAGCTATAAATAGGCCTACTCATGATTTCAGTAATGCTATGAAATTAAATTAAAATATAACATGTTTACTTTAGCTATGATATAACACTATGCTTGTAGGGCTCAGACGCAACTTGCTACGTTTAATGTTCCGGCCTTCTATTAGAACTGGCCATGGTAAACCTCATTCTATAGGAGGAATTTTATTACTTAAGACTGTAAAAGATATGGTGAAGAGACTATGTTTGGTACATATTCTAACAAATTCATAAAAAATATTGGTTTAATTTTGCTTTAAAATGACACCGTTTGCAGTCCAAATAAGAGTGTTGTTAGCTTTATTTAAAACCGTTAATTGCATAATTTACGTGCTTAATGCGTGAATATGTAATAAAAATATCGGTATGGAGAATCTTACACGACTTCCATGTTCTAAGATTTATACTTAAAATCATTAATTTGAATTCTATTCGATAATTTCTAACAAGTTATGTGTGTTCCTTGTAACTCGAGTTTTTGTTTGACAAATTGAAATGAAATATTTTCATAGAAACTACTACTTTGTTGCCGATAACTTAGTACACATATAAAAAATTATCTCCTCCCCCTTCAACTATCATTTTTATTTATAGATATTTCGTCTACCTTTCTACAGTGGATTATTATGACCTTCTTTTCAGGATAATTTATTTATCAAAATTAAGTACTTTACTCTTGTTAAAACGCAAATCGTTGCTGGTAAATTACCTCTTCCACTTAACCGATCTCTACCACAATCAACAGACCTTGAATCCTCTACAACTCAGGCACATTTGCAAAATATTATGGGATTCTGTTTGAATTTACGGCAGTTATCGTTCGCCATAGAAAAAATTCTACATACAGATACACAGACACACAGACACAGACACTTTTCGGAAAATGACTTTTCTTCATGTTTTGAGGGTAGTACAATCAGAATCAGCCCATATCTCCAACACGATTTTTTTTTTCCATCACCATACTTCCATTTCGTTACGGTACATGGAAGTAAAATAGCTTTTTTTAAAATCTAACTGCCGATGGTACGTAAACATTATCAGAAGGTTATGAAGATGTCAGTGATGACGAAAAGCTTAGTCGAACAATAAAAATATAGCAGTTAGCAAATTCATAATAGAAATAATTTGATCTGACTATTACCTTCGTTCAAATTTACTTACATAGCATTAAGACCACTAGAAAATAGCTGTTGGGGCTACCCGAGATAAATTCAATAACAAGCGCGAACCGTCTGAAGAACAAATTTTAAAAATCATCGCCAACCTACAAAGTTAAACTCATCTATAGAAAAAATATATTAAAAAAAAGACGCTTACCCTGTATCTCCGCTGGGCAAAACTGGGAAGTTTACACAAAGTGTTTAGTGTTATGCTTCCCGGTTTTGCCCTGCGGACTTACAGGGTAAGTCTTTTCATATATTTTTCTATAGTTGTATTTAACTTTGTAGGTGGTGGTGGTTTATAAAACAACATGTATTCTTTTGACGGTTCACGTTTGTTAGAGAATGCGAGTCTCGGGTAGGCCTAACGTAGTAGTTACCGTATTAGTTTAATTTACAGTTACACCTGAAGACGACCGCAGAATTTTTTTGTTGTGTGAAATGTTGTATTAGCAAAATCTGGACGATGATTATAGTCCGATCAAACATTTCTGATAAGAAAAAGTGGTAGACAAGACAAGACAATAAAAGTGGTATCACCTACTCTTTTAGTAGTTATATCGAGGATGTATTAAGGGAATGGAAAAGTCTAGTGAACTCTGTTATTAAGATATCACGAGACAGGTATTTCAGTGTGCTTTTATTTGCTGACGACTTGCATGTAATTCAAAATACAGAATCTGCTTTACAAAAATCTGATTTAATCTACATCAGATTTGCAAACAATACAATAAAATACTTTTACTATACAATACAACTATACAATAACAATAACATTACTATAAAAATGAGGTAATGGTAATGGCATTTTGAAGCAAGCAACCAATAAGAACTAAAATTATGATTAAAGATCAACTTGTAGAACAGGTGATCCATTTTAACTTTTTGGTAAATGATATTAGCTATGATAAGAAATGTGATAATCATGTTTAGTAAGTTCCAGACGATCTGTGGGGCAGTCAACCATATTTTTAGAAACAAGGTACATCGAGACACAGAATTAAAGATGTACAAAGTTATGGCAATCTCTGTACAGTCGTACGGGTGTGAATTATGGACAACAACCAAGAAACAAGAAAGTAAGATTAAGTTGTTAAGAGGAGTTAAAAGGTGTTCTCAACTTGACCGTACAAAGAATGAGGCCATAAGAGAAGGATTACAAGTTTTTAACTTGACAGAAAGACTAAAAGAATATAAATAACGGTGGAAAGAATGTCAGATTCAAGACTGGTCAAACAAGTCTGGAAATACAACCAGACCTGTCCCTACAGGACACAGGTGTGTGGGTAGGCTCAGGAAGAGGTGGCTGGAGGATCTTTAAAGGCGTAACAGCGAGCACCTTGCCTATCCCATGATATGAAGAAGAAGATGATGATGATGATGTAAACGTGGCCTTATCTGGTGGTCTGCAAAATGATTTTGTTTTTTTAACTGCTTCACTGATTGAAATATCGGTATGGAGAACCATACATGACTTCCATGTTCTAAGATTTATATTTAAAATCATTTACGAAATGTAATGTTTCCATAGAAACTACTTCTTTCCACTTATTGCTTCAGCCTTAACCACAGTACTGTGGTCACTAACGTATACCACCACACGTTATCGCACTCGATTTTCACTGATGATGGCAGTCGACGGCACTGCCGAAACGTCTGGTTTTGCAGAAAACATTGGACTACGGCCAAACAACCCGGGAAGGAATTTTAACAACAAACTACTTCTTTGTTGCCGATAACGTAGTACACATATAAAAATTATCCCCTCCACTTTCAACTATAATTTTCATTTATAGAAAATTACCCCCAACCAGTTCTACTAGCCTCTTCATTTATAGATATTTCATCTACGTTTCTACAGTGGATTATTAAGATCTTCTTATCAGGATACATTATTTATCAAAATTAAGTACTTTACTTGTGTTACAACAAAAAATGTTTCAGGTAAACTGCCCTTTCCCCGTAACCGATCTTCACCAAAATCAATAGAAGTTTTTTGTCTTCTAAAACTTTTGAAAATATGTAACAAATTATTTGATTCTGTTTGAATTTACGGCAGTTATCGTTCGTCATGAAAAAATTTCTCTTGTTACAACATAAAATGTTGCAGGCAAACTACCCCTTTCCCTTAACCGATCTTCACCAAAATCAATAGACCTTCAGAGCTTTACAATTCAGGAAAATATGTAAATACGTATTTGACTCTCTTTGAATTTACGGCAGTTATCGTTCGTCATAGGAAAAATTACCCTTGTTAAAACTTAAAACGTTCCAGGTAAACTACCCCATTCCCTTAACCGATCTTCACCAAAATCAACAGACCTTGAGTACTTAAAACTGCAGGCATGTATGAAAAAGTTATTTGATTCTCTTTGAATATGCGGCAGTTATCATTCGTCATAAAAATAAAATTACCTTTTAAAACATAAAACGTTGCAGGTAAACTACCCTTTTATCTTAACCGATCTTTACCAAAATCAATAGACCTTGAGTAATCTATGACGTAGGAAGGTGTGCAAAAAAGTATTTGATTCTGTTTGAATATACGCCAATTATCGTTCGTCATAGAAAACATTACCCTTTTTAAAACATAAAACGTTGCAGGTAAACTACCCCTTTCCCTTAACCGATCTTCACCAAAAACAAAAGATCTTGAGAACTCTACAATTGAGGACTGTATGCGAAACATTATTTGATTCTTCCTCAGGCTTTCACGGCCGGTGTCAGATGAATTGTTCATGATATCCGGGCTGTTTGTTATAAACCATGAAAACTCGGTTTTGTTATAAACCATGGACCACGGCCAAACAGCCAGGATATCATGAACAATTCATCTGACACCGGCCGTGAAAGCCTGAGGAATAATTTACGACGCCTCTACGGAGAGGAAGTTTTAAAAAATATCAGACGTTTCGAGGGACTGAGAAAAAAGAAGGTACACCTGTTCTGTTCACTAGCTTTTCTGTCAAGATGCCGGGATACTGGTGTTATTCCCCGGTTTCTAAAATTGAAGAATTACATATTTACACCGCAAGCCAGTCGCATTTATCGACGTGCAGAGCAGGCGATGTTACGCGAACGTATCCACCAGACCAGGAAAGATCTTGCCGACAACAATATGAAGTTGTTCCGCCTGCACCTGGAATTAAGCACTGTGTTGTCACCTGGCCACTGGGATCTGGTGGATAGCCTAAGTTCCAGCGCTTCCGAGGCCGTTCGCGAGAGTGTTCGATCGCGCCATGAGAACAAGTACTGGAGAGATAGCCCCGAGGAGAACAACCAGGGACATCAGCGAAGCAGCATAGAGACGGACCGGACAGTAGTGAACTTGTCGGACCGCCAGTTTACCACCACCGAAACTGCTGTCCTGGCGAGGGGGGAGAAGTTTGCAGTGGCCCCTAAGAAGATTCCAGTGGAGGACATCATTGCCAACGTTGAAGCTGGAGTGCGGCGGCTGCCGCGTGAACAGGCAGATGAAGTTAGGATCGAAGCTTTGAGGATCCTGGCTAGAGCGAAACCGCCGCGGTGCAACATACCAGTGGGTGAACTGCGGGCACTAAGAACATTAAGGCGGGATGAATCTATCATCATATTACCGGGGGATAAGGGGAGCGCTACGGTTGTAATGAACACTGATGACTACCAAAGGAAGATCGGAGAACTGCTGGACCCAGAAACCTACAAGAAACTGCGAAGAGATCCGACCGCAGTGGTCCTTAAAAGGACCGATTTTCTGGTTAAGCGGTCTTCCTTGGAGCCTGATGTGAAGGCTGCCGTCCGGTGTTCGGAAGCCCTTCCACCTAGGCTTTATGGGCTCCCCAAAATCCACAAGCCGGACGTCCCGCTCAGACCTATCGTCAGCGCCATAGGGTCTCCAACCTACCATCTGGCTAAACACTTGACTGAGCTTCTCCGGCCACATATAGGTGGTACGGAGTCATATGTGAGGGATTCGACCCACTTTCTTGAAAGGCTTGGTGGGTTGTCGTTGCGGCCTGGAGACATAATGGTCAGCTTTGACGTGGTTTCGTTGTTCACCATGGTGCCCGTGGATGATGTCCTTGGCCACTTAGCTAACCTTTTTCCGGCAGACATTACAGCGCTTTTCCGGCATGTTCTAAAAACTACTTATTTTCAGTACGGCGGTGAGTTCTTTGAAATGATTGATGGTGTGGCCATGGGGAGTCCACTCAGTCCTGTGGTGGCGAACTTTTATATGGAAAGGTTCGAGCAGCGGGCAATTTCATCTTTTCCGTTGAAGCCGAGGTGCTGGTTCCGGTATGTTGATGACACATTTGTTATCTGGAGCCATGGGGAGGATGAACTCGGCAGGTTCCTGGCACATCTCAATCAGGTTCACCCACGGATACAGTTTACCGTTGAGAGGGAGACCGACAATCAGCTAGCTTTTCTGGACGTGTTGGTCCTTAGAAGGACCGATGGCAGCCTCGGACATAAAGTTTATAGAAAACGGACGCACACTAACCGCTATCTCCATAAACAGTCAAACCACCATCCCAGCCAGAAGAGGCCGGTGTTGAAGACCTTGGTGGACCGGGCTAGGAGGATATGCGAGCCCCGGTACCTCGATGACGAGCTGCGCCACCTCGAACTAGCGCTGAAGGCCAATGAATATTCCGTCGGTGAGGTGAGACGAGCGGTCCGGCCGAGAAGAACAGCCAGGCCGGAAGTGGATTCACGGGAGACCGTCGGTTTCGTGGCGTTGCCCTACATCCATGGGGTGACGGACCGCATTGGTAGGCTGTTCAGTCGGCACGGTGTGAGGCCAATATTCAAGCCGACAAGGAAGATCCACCAGTTCCTGAGGCCGACGAAGGACGTCCGAGACCCGCTGTCATCGTGCGGTGTGTAGGAGTTCCCTGCTCATGCGGCCAGGTGTACATTGGTACCACGAAGCGCAGCGTCCGCACACGCGTGGGTGAACATAGCCGTTACTGTAGATTGGGACAGCCGGAGAAGTCTGCCGTAGCCGAGCACGCGCTCGCCAATGCCGACCATCGGATCCGTTTCGATGAGACGAAACTCTTGTCGGCGGTGAGTGATTACTTCCCTCGTCTTCATATGGAGTCCGTCTTGATTCAGAAGCATGCTGCGATCGCTATGAATTGGAGGCCGTCAGAGCTGTTGGGTTGTGCGTCGTGAGACGACCCAATGGTTTCCTAGTACCGAGCCTCCGGTAGGGGCTCCTGCCTAGTGGTCATGTCCAGACGGAATATTATTTATTTAATGGTCGCTACAACGACATGCTCGTACTAGGTCGACTAGTACAGTATTTGTCGAGGCCGTTTCCAAGAATCACCTGAACGTGTTCGGTACTCGCCAAGGTCAGCTATGAGTGGGTTTGTCTGGGTCCTCGCAGCTCGGACGTAAAATTTACGTGCAAGTCGCCTTGCGGTGTCATCCAAGGAGCGGACACCGAGTCCTCTTCTCAAAAGACGAGAAGAAAACCGATAGGGGACTTTGGCCGCTAGCCGAAGACCTCTATCGAGAACGCTTTGCAACCTTTTTTTATGAACGGTTGCGAGGTAGCCCCAGACGGGAATAGCATAAGTAATGATCGGCAACAGATACGCGTTGACGATCAGCTTACCCAGCTTACGGGTCATAGCCTTGTTAACGAGTATCGGAAACAGTTGCGCGAGACGAGCGGACGCTTTCTTTCGCATCGCCTCAGCGTGGGCACGCCAGGTGAGCCGACGATCTAGGTGGATACCGAGGTACTTAACTTTCTCTCGACCAGGGCAAGTACGTTCTACCGAGTCTCACTCGACCTCGTGGTTCTTTCCGGCGCTTTGTGAATAGCACCGCTGAGCTCTTGGTTTCGTTGACGGCAACTTTCCAGCTTTCCGTCCACGTCGAATACGCATCGAGTGCGCGCTGAAGTCGTGGGATAGCTCTGTCAGCGTTCCGATAGGCGGTATAGACCGCCGTGTCGTCGGCAAACAGAGCCATCTGGACTCCAGGCTCTCTGGGTGCGTCGTTGACGTACACGGAGAACAGAAGAGGCCCTAGCACGCTACTTTGAGATACCCCGGCTGTAATGCGTCTCTCGGAAGAGACATGGTCGTCTATTCGCACGCAGAAAGTCCTCTCCGTCAGAAAGCTAGCAATAAAGCGAAGGTAGCAATCTGGGAGCTGGATTTCCCGGAGCTGAACAAGAGCCCGTCATGCCAGACACTATCAAAGGCCTTTTCCACATCTAGAAAACAGGCGACAGTCTGCTCTTTCCGACAGCCGGCGCCCGTGATGTATTCCACCAGTCTCATCAGCTGATGAGTGGTGGAATGCCCCACACGGAAGCCGAACTGTTCGGGGACCAGTATATCGAAATTTCTTAGATGGTCTAATACTCTCCGTTGTACGAGACGTTCGAGAACCTTTGACGTGGCTGACAGTAGACTAATGGGCCGGAGGTTGCCGGGACGGGAAGCGTTCTTTCCCTGCTTCGGGATCGCTATGATCGTCGCCTTACGCCATTTCTGGGGAAAATAGCCCAGTCTGAGACACGCGTTGAACAGCGCGAACAAGAAAAGTACTCCTTACTCCGGGAGTCGAGTAAGAGCGGCGTTCGAGACGCCGTCCGGGCCAGGAGCTTTTCCTGGCACGAGTTCGACGAGCCGATCTGTGACCTCTTCCCTAGTAATGGGTTCGGGCTCCGCAGTGATCGGAAGAGACAGAAAGTCTTCCACTTCGTTCTCGACTTCTTCATCGAAGTCCCAGTCCATGGGCGGGTTAGGAGCGAACTGTCGCTCGAAACACGCGCCCAAGTACTCGGCCTTCGCCTCCGGGCGAGCCAGGATTTGGACGAAAAGTCCAGCAATGGCTGGGGTGCGAGGCCGGCGCCTCTTCCCTACCAACGCCGAAGGTATCCGGTAAGGGCTACTTTCGTCCGATCCGTCCCCTGCTTGGGCCACGGCGAGTTCCCAACAGCGTCTCCGGTAGGCCTGCATTTCACGACGTAAAATGCCGGTCGCCCGGTTGTACGCTGCCTTGTCGGCCGGATAACGGGTCCGCTGCCAGCGTCTCCGGAGGCGATTTCTCTCGCAAGCGAGAGCACTCGTCTCCTCTGGGATCCGCTGCTAGTGGGGAGTGACGCCAGGCTTCATCCTGGAAGACGCGTCGATCGCAGATACGACAGCCTCGTCAAACGCGGCAACTGCCTCGTCGACTTGGCGGACGGTTTCGAGTGGTCCCGCCTCTGGCAATCGGCAACTTAACGCCGGGCCATAGCGGTCCCATTCTACCACCTTCCTGACATCTCTGCGTACGACTTGCTGGGTAGCGACGTGTATCAAGATGGGGAGATGATCGGACGATAGTTCCGTTAGCGCGGACACATGGACCGGACAGTCAATTCCTTGGATCACCGCTATGTCCAAGACATCGGGAGCCGCGTGGCGTTGTGAGGGGTAGAACGTAGGATGGGTAGGCCCAATCACTGTTAACCTGTCTGAAAACCTGCGTAAACGCTTCCCGTTTGGGGGAGTCAAGCGACTGTTCCAATCGCGATGTTTACAGTTCAGGTCGCCGGCCATGATGACCCTCCTTTGTGCATCGAAGCGACAGCTAGATCGGGGTGAAGGAGCTCTTTTTGCGGCGGTTTATACGCCGCGACCATCTGTACGCCGCCTAGAGTGTTTAACAACTCCACAGCGGTGCCTTCGAGGTGAGTCATTGCAGGCAAGACGACTCGGTGATGCTCGAGATTGAGCCTCACCGCGACGGCAGTACCGCCACCAGCAGTGTCCGGTCTGTCGTTTCGATAGCACACATAGTTGGCCAGTCGTAACCGACTCGCAGGGTCAAGTGGGTCTCATTGAGAAGCACTAAAACGGGTTTGAGGCGGGCCAGTAATTCTTGGAGTTCCTGGATCTTGTTGGACAACCCGTTGGCGTTCCAGGAAAGAATTGAGAGATCTCGTTTGAGGACCCGACTCATAGAAGACCTACACAAGTGGCGGCTTCCACCAAGAGCATGAATCTCTCGGTTATGTCGGCAGTCTCCAAGCGGGAGCGGAGGTTGGGCAACTTTGTTGAGATCGAACTCAGCAAGGAAGTTGTGGACGACCTGGTAGTCGTCAGGTACGGTTTTTGAGGCAGATTGCCCGGAGACTGTATGCGCATAAGAGCGCCGAGGCTTATCAATCGGGGGATTGGTGGAAGCCAGGGGTTTCTTAGGGCCAAGTGTAGCGCCTCTAGCGGAGGTGCTCGGAAGAGGGACAGATGCGAGTGCGTCGGACTTTACGCGCTGTGCAGGCTGTCTGGACTGTGCGGCCGGGTTGGCAGGAGCCCGGGAACGAGGGCAACGGGGCTTACGATGCCGCTTCTTTTTGCCTGCGTTGGGGAACCGCGGGGGCGGGAGGTCAGGCGAGGCTGCTTCTAAAGCTGGGTCAGGGTTCTCCGTTGTTGGGGAGGGTTGAGTATTCTCAGGCTCCACAACCGAGATGTCTGGAGTAGGCTGGTCTGTCTCACTGTTTTGAGATGCCGCGAGGTTTCGGCGCTTTTTCGCCAGAGGGACAGGGGCCTGGGAAGGAGCCTGAGTAGGGGTTGCCTGTACTGCAGGTGTTTGCTTCGGGCCTTTTGATCTTTTCTGTTGCCTGTTTGCAACTGTGGCGGAAGACACGGCAGCCATAGCAGGAGGTGCAGGGCCTGGCTGCTCGGTTGCAGGTCTTGAACCAGCTACCGGATGCCTCGGCGGTGGCAGGCGCTCTTTCAGCTTTCGCCGCTCGAGCTCCCGCTGAAACACCGGACATGCCCGGTAGTTGGCGGGGTGACTTCCGCCGCAGTTGATGCACCGTTTGAATGCAGGCGCATCACAAAGTTTACTGGCGTGAGGTAGAGAGCACCTCACGCACGCCGGAGCGTTTGAACAAGTTTCGGAGTGGTGCCCGAAGCATTGACACCTGTAACACTGAGGCAGAGCTCCGGGAGCGCGGCTTCTTTCCACTTTTACGCGGAAACCAAAAAGCCGCGTAAGAGAGAGTAGGCTTGCGCCTGCCTCGCTATTCTCCGCCATGATGCGGACCAGAGGAATTGGACGCCTTGGTCCGGCAGCAGCAAACGCTCGATGCACCGCGCGAACAGGATAGCCCAGCTCGCGCAGCTCATCGAGGATTTCGTCGATAGGAGAATCCACGTCCAAACCTCTGAGGATAAACGACAGAGGCTTCACGTGTTTGGGCGAGAAGGTGTGGTATTGGAATTGTTGGGATTCCACGTACGCCACGACGCTGCGGTACACGTCCATTCCTCGGACAAAGATCTTTACTGTATCGCCCCCAAGGAGCTTCAAGTCAACGTTGGGCGGGGAAAGTCCGGGAGCCACTATCAGTCGCCGGTAAAAACCGGTGACATTGTTCACGCCGTGAACGAACAGGGGCGGGATGCGACCAGAAGCCGGCGGTGCTTGGGCAGCGCCGGAAAGTCGGCCCCGGGCCTGATTCGCCATCGGCGGGGACAACTTCCATGGCGGACGCCGAGGAAGAGGTTGAGGAGGACCGGTTCCGCCTCGGTTTCTTAACCGGGCGCCCCCGTGGCCCAACCGCCACGAAAGCGTCGGTCTCGTCACCGGGCAGCGGAACCGACCGGGGATCGACTTGGTCCGCTTCCATCAGCGGAGAACACGGCGAATCGCTCGTGTGGGGCGGGGCAGTGGCGAGCGACTGCGTGCTCGTTGACGCGCCCAAACCGGGAATTTCCGCCAACGAGCGGGAGGTTCGCCGACCAGAGGCAGCCAGGCTGCCTCCGGCGGTAACCAGGGACCTAGGGTCCGGCCCGAGCCGGATCGCTTGCGGGACGATTGGAACGCTCAGGCTTTCTACGAGCTGCGCTAATGACCGGCTTCGTTAGTTACCTCTCCTTACCAAGAGAGGTGTCCACCGGCCTCTTTACCTAGGCGATATCCAAGCTCGCTTACCACTGGTGCGGGCTCGCAAGGATCGTCCTAGGCAGCGCTACCTAAGAGCCTGAGCGTCAGCGGGCAAGATGCGTTGCGCAACTTAAGGCTCTGGCAGGCTAAGTGCTTCCTCTTCAGCGGCAAGTTGGTGGTCCTGAAAAGGGTCACTTGGCTGGTGGCCCTTAGAAGGTCCGACGAACTCAGCTGTGTGTGCTGGCTACTCAGTTCACCAGCCAGCTGAGTTGTAGTCTTCTTTCTTCTTATTGACGAGCAGCAAGAGGGCCAAGATGTTGACTGTCCAACAGCGAAGCAGAGGCAGTAGGGAAGCGACTGAGAATCAGCGAAAACTTCAGCGTCCAAGCTGGAGAGAGCAGTCCAAAGGAGAGGTCTTTCCTGGTCGAGAAGCTGAAGCGAAGTCTGCACCACGACCTTCCGCTGACCTATGAATCGGAGGGGCGAAAGCATCGCATTAAGTACTTTATGGCATGGCGCGATGCGAGCCTCACACACACCTTCTTGTTTTTGATTGGCCGATGATGCTGTTCTTACCTGTGCGGGGGTTGAAATTAGTATAACAATTAGCACAGGAGGCATCGCGGGAAATCAGCAACCTTCCCCACAGTATTTTTTTTTCGCTCTGGGCATTGCGGTTGTGCGTCGCAGAGACGAACCGCTCGGTATCTGAGTTCCGAGCTGCCTTCTGGAGCTACTGCCTCGTGGCCCTGCCCAAGTAGGGCGTGTGCTCTATAGCAGGCCGATTCTCGGCTGTTGTGCTAGCCTACACTAGCGCAGTATACACCGAGGGCGTTTCCACGAATCACCTGGACGTATACGGTACCTTCCCAGTCCAGTCACTAGAGGATTGCCTGGGAACCTCGCCGCACGTGCATAAAATTTGCGTGCAAGCCGCCTGAATGTGTCGTCTAAGGAGCGGACGCCAAGTCCTCTCCTTCGAAGGCGAGATGAGAAGCGACGGGGGACTTTGGCCGCTAGCCGAAAACCCCTGTCGAGGACGCTCTGCAACTTCTTTTTATGCATTGCGGCGAGGTAACCCCAGACCGGGCAGGCGTAGGTAATGACCGGCAGCAGATACGCGCCGACGATCATCCTACCCAATTTCCTGGTCATGGCTGAGCTGATCAGGAGTGGAAACAGTGCGCACAGGCGAGTGGATGCTCGCTTAAGAACTGTCTGTGCGTGGGTACGCCAGGTGAGCCGACGGTCAAGGTGTAAGCCGAGGTACTTGACTCGTTGGACCAGCGCAAGTACGTTCTGCCGATACGTAGCTGCCTAACGGGGTTATTCCGTCGCTTAGAGAATTTGACGGCTACACTCTTGGTGGCGTTGAGTTGCACTCTCCAATTCTCAGTCCAGTCCACGAGCGTGTCGAGATGGCGCTGCAGTCGTAGGACGGCCCTTTCCTCATGACGATCGGCCGTAAATACGGCCGTGTCGTCAGCGAAGAGGGCCATCTGGACTCCAGGCTGTCTCGGCACGTCGTTGACGTAGATCGAGAACAGAAGGGGGCCTAGAACACTACCTTGAGGGACGCCGGCTGTGATTCGTCTCTCGGAAGAAACTGAGTCGCCAACTCTCACGCAGAAGGTCTTCTCCGTCAGAAAGCTAGCAACCAGATGGAGGTAGCAGTCCGGGAGCTGGACTTCCCTAAGCTTGAATAACAGGCCATCATGCCATACGCTGTCGAAGGCTTTCTCAACATCTAAGAAACAGCCAACGGTCCGTTCTCTCCGACACCCGGCTTCCGTGATGCTTTCCACCAGTCTCATCAGTTGATGAGTGGTCGAATGCCCCACACGAAAGCCGAACTGTTCGGGGACCAGCACATCAAAGTTGGTTAGATGTTCTCGTACACGACGCTGTACGAGGCGCTCAAAAACCTTGGACGTAGCGGAGAATAGGCTGATAGGCCGGAGGTTTTCCGAGCGGGTGGTATCCTTTCCCTGCTTCGGGATCACGATAACCGTCGCCTTTCGCCATTTCTTGGGAAAGTAGGCCAGTCTAAGACACGCGTTGAACAAATCAGTCAAGAATTGAACTCCAGGCTCGGGAAGAAGTCGTAGAGCGGTGTTCGTAACACCGTCCGGGCCTGGAGCTTTTCTTGGCTGAAGTTCAGCGAGCCGATCTGAGACCTCTTCCAAAGAGATGGGTTCGGGCTCCGCCGTGATCGGAAGAGACAGAAAGTCTTCCACAGCCATCTCGACTTGTTCGTCGAAGTCCTAGTCCATGAGCGGGTTGGGAGCGAACTGTCGCTCGAAACACAAGCCCAAGTACTCGGCCTTCTCCTCCGGGCGACCCAGGAGTCGACCGAACGGTCCAACAATGGCGGGGAGTGGAGGTCGGCGCCTCCGTCCCGTCAATGCGGTAGGTATACTGTACGGGTGACTTCGCGGGCCCACATCCCCCGTTCGGGCCACATCGAGTTCCCAACAGCTTCGTCGGAACGCCTTCAGACTGCCACGCAGTCGTCCGGTGAGCCGATTGTAGGCTGCCTTATCGGCCGGATCACGGGTCCTCTGCCAACGTTTCCGGAAGTAATTCCTCTCCCGAGCGAGAAGAGAGATTTCCTCAGGGATGCGTTGGTAGTCAGGCGTGAAACCAGCTCGCGTACGCGAAGACACGCCTATAGCCGAGATGATTGCCTCTTCGATTCTCGCAACTGCTTCGTCTAGGAGGCGAACGGAATCGAGTGGGGCCGCTGGCGGCAATCTACGGCACAAGGCCGGGCCGTAGCGATCCCAATCGATGACCTTCTTCTTGTCAGAACGTGCATAGGCGTGCTGGGTAGCGACGTGGACCAAGATAGGGTTGTGGTCGGATGTCAGCTCCGTAAGTGAGAATACCTCGACCGGACAGACAACTCCTTGGGTCACCGCGATATCCAGAACATCGGGAGCCGCGTTAGGCCTTGACGGAAAGAACGTGGGTTGCGCTGGACCAAACACCATCGCCCGGCGCGATTCAACAAAACTGAGCAAGCGCCTCCCGTTCGGAGTAGTCAGGCGACTATTCCAAACGCGATGCTTGCAATTCAGATCGCCGGCCAAAATTACCCTGCGATGGGAATCGAAGATGACGTCCAGGTCGCCGACAAGGAGTTCAGCTTGTGGGGGCTTGTATGCTGAAACCACGAGGACGCCGCCAAGAGCTCCGTGGACCTCAATGGCGGTGGCCTCAAGGTTGGTAAGCTGCGGCAAAGCGACACGATGATGACCTATAGAGGTCCTCACCGCGATCGCCGTGCCGCCTCCTCGTCGGCCAGCTCGGTCATCCCGATAGATCACGTAATTTGGTAATCGAAACCGGTTCGCCGGGGTCAGGTGGGTTTCAGAGAGGAGAAGTACGTCGGGTTTGAACCGAGCCAGGAATTCAAGAAGGTCGGAATGCTTGGAACCGATGTTGTTAGCATTCCAGGCTACGAGCGAAAGATCTCGTCTAAGGGCTCGGTTCATAGAAGACCTATTACTTCGCAGGCTTCCACCAAGAGCATAAATCTCTCAGTTGGGTCAGCAGTTTCCAGGCGGTCTCGGATGGACCTGAAGGTGGATGCGACTTTCTTGAGGTCGTAGCCAGACAGAAAGTCGCGGACGAACTGTGCGTCATGTATATGACGGACTGGGCGGTTTGCCTGAAACTGAGGCCGCGTAAGAGCGACCAGGTTTAACGGCAGATCGGGTCGTGGTGGAAGCCACAGGACCAGGGGCAGACGGTTTTGAATTAGCGGCAGGAAAAGTACGCTGTTGCGCTTCGTCGGACTTATACCGGGAAGCAGGACTTTTCTTGGGCTGTGGGCAGGCAGGAGCTCGTGGCCGAGCATCCGGTGTGGTTATCCCGTTATTTTTGGGTTTTGTGATGCCTGCTCGCGGAAATCGCGGAGGTGGCAGTGGTGGCGAGGCTACCTCTCTACTTCTGGTTCAGAGGCGGGCGTTGGAGGTTCCGCGGAGGTGGAGGGTAGATTCTCCAGCTCCATAACCGAGATGACGGCTACAGGGCTTGTCTCTGCTTCAGAAGGAGACGCGGTTCGTTTAGGTGCCTTTGCAGGGGCTGGAGGTGGAGCCGGAGAGGGCGCGCGCCGTGCCGGTTGTGCCTTCGGTTGCGGCCTAGCCTGTGTTTTAGGCTGCCTCTGAGGTTGGGGCTGCATAGCAGGCTGCCTTGGCTTCGGGAGGTGCCCCTGCGGCTTTTGCTTCCGCAGGAGCTCCGCCTTGTAGACCGGGCAGTTAACGTTACTTGCTGCATGGCCTTGGCCACAATTAATGCAGCGGAACTTGGTCTTGTCTGCCACAGTGCAGGCCTGAGTTGAATGTCCCAGAGAACAACGTAGACAGGCCGGGGCATTGCGACAGACGTCGGTATGATGGCCGAACCTCTGGCACCGGTGGCACTGCGCGAGCTTGCCCTGGGGACGACTGGATTCCACCCTGACGCGGAAGTCAAACCCGCGTCAGTTGGAATATCTTGTCAGCTGCCTCGCCCTTCTCGAGCTGGAGACGGACGAGCGGGAGAGGTACTCGGGTTTCTGAGTGTGTGAACAGGCGGAAAATTGCCTGCACCGGTTACCCGAGGTCTCGGAGTTCCATGAGGATCTCCTGTGGATCGGTGTGCGCGTCAAGCCCACACAAAATTACAGACAAGGGCTTGACTCGCTTAGGAGAGAAGGAGTGGTATTGCAGGCTGTGCGCCTGCAGAAAGGCCTCTACCAAGCGATGGTCCTCGAGCTGGCGGACGACAATCTTGACTGTATCACCGCCAAGCAGCTTCAGGTCAAGCTTGTCGGCCGACAAGCCGTGGGCCGCGATCAGCCGTCTGTATAAGGCGGCGAAATTGGACACCCCGTGGACGTACAGGGGCGGCGCGCGACCAACAGCGGCAGCAGCCGGAGCTGCTACCGAAGCAGTCGGAACCGCGGCCTGTTGGCCCTGAGAAGGTCCGATGTCCATGGCCGAGGTGCGAGAGAAGTGGGTCCTCTTAGGCTTCTTAGCCGGACGATTACGCCGACCAACGGTCGCGAATTCGCCCGACTTGTCTGCCGGGAGAGGGGGAAGCGGGTTAGGGAGAGGATCGTCCGTCTCCATCGCCCGAGGCGATTCAGGCGAGTCGCCCAGATGGGGCAAGGCAGAGCCGAGCGACTCGGCACTTGAGCCGTTGCCTGTAGAAGGTATGCTGGCCAGGTGCGGCTGCCGGGCAGAGACTGTTAGGCAGTTACTGCCAGACGCCAGGGATCTCGGGTCTGGCCGAAGCCGGGTTACCCGCGCGTCTTCCCTGCTCACGACGATGCGGGAGGAGCTGGGCTAACGACCAGCTTCGTTGAATAACAGTCCTTACCCAGACTGGTGTCCACTGGCCCCTTTACCCCGTCGATATCCTAGCTCGCTTACCACTGGTGGGGGCTTGCAAGGATCGTCCGGGGCAGCGCTACATAACAGTCGCGAGCAGGTTAGGGTTTATGCACTGATATACGGCACTCACCAGGTGAGCCCAGAGCAGTCCTCTTCTATCCTGTCCGGCCAAGATGTTTTACGGCGCAGGTGGTCCTAAAAAGCCAGCTACCACTTGTACCGGCTACTTAATTCACCGGCAGCAGCTGGCTCCTTGGTCCTCTTTCCCACGAAGAAAGCAGATATCCCTCGACCAAACGGCGAGGTGGGCGAAGGCAGCAAAGCCGTAGTTCGTCCAGCGAAGAGAGCTGAAGAGAGCAGTCAAAAGAGCAGTCCTTTTCAGTTCGAAGCTGGAGCAGAAGTTGTCGTTGAGTAGATAGAAGCGGGTTTGACTCTTGTAGTGGGTCAGCTGTGGTTTGTCGTTGTGTAGAGACAAGCTGTTTTGACTCGAGTGGTGGGGGTTCAGCTATGTGGGGGCATACCAGTTTTTGGTTCCTGGTCAGCTGTTCACGCCACGAGCTGTCTTATATGTTAGAGGGCTGGAAAAGTATTGTGGTTTTTTTTAATGCCGGGGTTTTGTAAATTTATTATGAAAGGCTAAGAAAAAGGGTTGCCAAGGGGTCTCTGGCGCCTGGCAACTGTGATCCTGTGGAGGCCAAGATGTGATGTGTAAGTAATGTGTGAGGAACTCGGTCCGTGCATGTGCTCGGCCAAAATTGAACAGGTATGCAAAACTGAAAATTATTAAATTTTTCCTGGGATGTGCTTTCGCACTGCTTGTGTTTAGGGTCAAGTGTGGGCCTGGCTAGTTCTTAACAAAAAAAAAAAGAACAACTGTTGCTTTAATTCTGGATATTTGTTTTTTACTTCACTGTATACCTGGAATATAATATGCAGGTTACTGTGGTCATTGCAAGTTCTTGAACGCAAGTTTTTTAAAAAAAAGAAAAGTCTGTTGAACTTGACTAGCTTCTGATATTTCTTTTAAATGTGGATGTCAGCTTATCACCCTGCTACCTGCTAGTAGTGACAGTAATTCCTTATGTGTGCAAAACTTAAAAAAAAAAAAAAACTTAAGAAAATGTGTTAGGAATTGGCCGGTGTGATCATGGGCCTAGTGAAGCAAAATCTAGCCGAGTTCCTTAATCTCTCTCAGTATGATTCAGTGTTGCTCATATAAATGTCTTGTGTTTGAATTGTGAAAGCATGTAATGTCCAGTATACATTTTTTCTATAATCTGTGTTGAACTTATATTGTGTCTGCCTTTTATTGGAACGTATAAATCTGATTATGAAAAGAGCTGCAGATCACCTACAATTGTAATAATACATTGCCATGTACTAGAACTGTAATTCAGAAGTATTCCGCATGTTAATAGAAATGACTGAACTTTTGTACAAGATGAAATTCCCACTTTGGGATTTAGTATTTATTTTTAATTCTCTATCAATGTACAGTCACTGTTAAAATTCTTTTGTATATGTATATGCTCATATTTATTTTAATTCTCTATCAATGTACAGTCACTGTTAAAATTCTTTTGTAGATGTATATACTCATATTTATTTTAATGCTCTATCAATGTACAGTCACTGTGAAAATTCTTTTGTATATGTATATACTCATAATTCTATGCACACAACATATTACATTTTTGAGAGATATATGTACCTGATTATTTGATAGTTTTTTTTAAATAATGGTGCACTCTGAAATCTGCAAGCCTTTGTGCTACACAAGTTTATACAAGTTTAAGGAAAATGGAGCACATGCACTTGTGAATTCCACACAAAGTATATAATTACCTATCTTATGTTACATTATACCTTACTAATTATATGATTCTCCTTTCTAGCTTTTGATTTAGATTTCAGAGGGCGCATGTTGTTGTGTGAGATAATTGTTTAAATGGTTGTGGCTGTAATAATTGTTGTTGGATAAAATTGTTCTTTAAATGGTTTATAAAATTGTTTATATTATTAAAAGTGTTTATAGTACAATCAGAGGGGTACTGAAAAGGAAAAAAAGACTTATTGTTATTAAATGTATTGGATTTAGAATACCTCTGGGTTTATTCTTTGTATTTATTCATGTTCAAATAATTATTTCCAAATAGAGAAATTCTATTTGGGTGTAGGTTAAAAGTACTGTCGAGGCTTGTTGCCTGTCATGGTTATCTGTGAATACCATGTAATATATTTTAGATATTTTGCAGATTTTATATGTTTCTAACGGAATACTTTTCAAATATTAAATTTTGAATATTTTGAAATTTTAAATTTTGAATACCATGTAATATAGTTTAAATATTTCACATATTTATATATTTCTAATAGAATACTTTCACAGCCTGGATTCTAGGAAATCTCATTGTAAGAAAAACAAAATATGATAGAATCAATAAATTTGTTATTTTCGGAATTTTAAAATTGAGGTCACCTCATTCGTCCAATTCCCTAATGGTTACCCAGCATGTGGACATTCTTCCACTAGGAGGCCTCTCCTAGTTTAAGTGAACAAGTGAGCCGGTCATCCAGGTAAGTTGTAGATTTTTTAAATTTTTTTTAGGATGTCAAACTTGAAAAATGTGTTAAATTTGGAAAGTTAAAAATTTTGTTGTGATGTCATTGGTGATGAGCGGCTCACAAATGGTAGCAGAGCGTGGTTTGTTCAAGGGCGTCCTCTGCTGCAAGGAACGTAGAGGACGGGTCCCTAAGATAGTGCTGCCGAGCAAGCTGGTACCCATGGTCTTCCAATATTATCATGATTCCCCGGTAGGAGGCCATTTGGGTGTTTCGAAGCCCATCGCCGCGATCAGAAGAACTTCATCTGGAAAGGCATGGACCGGGACATCGCCACCCGGGTGAAGTGTTGTCATCTGTGTAGTCTGAGCAAGCCCGCTCAGAACACCAAGTCGGGGTTGCTGTCTTCTGGGGTGGCTGGCAGACCGATGGAGAAGGTTTTCATCGACTACGTGGGTCCTTTCCCACGTAGCAAGGCCGGAATTCGTTCCTCCTTGTTTGTGTGGACGCCTTCTCCAAGTATGTCTGGCTACTTCCCTTGCGTCAGGCTAGTGCTGCCACTACCATCGTAGCCCTTCAGACCAGTATCTTTCAGCATTTCGGGCTTCCCTCCATCATTGTCTCAGACAATAGCCCCCAATTCATCTCGAGGCAGCCCTTCAAGTGAACAAGTGAGCCGGTCATCCAGGTAAGTTGTAGATTTTTTAAATTTTTTTTAGGATGTCAAACTTGAAAATGTGTTAAATTTGGAAAGTTAAAAATTTTGTTGTGATGTCATTGGTGATGAGCGGCTCAGTTTGCCATAGAAAACAATTACCCTTGTTAAAACATAAAACGTTGCAGGTAAACTAACCCTTCCCCTCAACCGATCTTCACCAAAACGAAAGGTCTTGAGAACCCTACAATTCAGGACTGCATGCGAAACATTATTTGATTCTGTTTGAATTTGCGGCTGTTATCGTTTGCCATAGAAAAAAAAATTACCCTTGTTAAAAAAAATATCGGTATGGAGAACCATACATGACTTCCATGTTCTAAGATTTCTATTTAAAATCATTTACTAAATGAAATGTTTCCATAGAAACTAATTCTTTCCACTTATTGCTTCAGCTTTAACCACAGTACTGTGGTCTCTAACGTATACCACCACACGTTATCGCACGCACTCGATTTTCACTGATGATGGCAGTCGACGGCACTGCCGAAACGTCTGGTTTTGCAGAAAACATTGGACTACTGTCAAACAGCCCGGGAAGGAATTTTAACAACAAACTAATACTTTGTTGCCGATAACGTAGTACACATATAAAAAATATCGGTATGGAGAACCATACATGACTTCCATGTTCTAAGATTTATATTTAAAATTATTTTCAAAAAGGAAATATTACAATAGAAACTACTTCTTTCTACTTATTGCCTCAGCCTTAACCACAGTACTGTGGTCACTAACGTATACCACCTCACGTTATCGCACTCGATTTTCACTGATGATGGAAGTCGATGGCATTGCCGAAACGTCCTGGTTTTGTATAAAACATTGGAGTACGGCCAAACATCCGGGAAGGAATTTTAACAAAAACTACTTCTTTGTTGCCGATAACGTTGTACACATATATATAAAAATATGCATACAATTAATGGCTTGTATAAGTTAATGTTTGATCTCATGAAGAAGTGCTCAAGTTTATAAAGTTTTAATATTATGATGTCCGTAATTACAACATCAGAGCAGGTTTAGTGTGTATGAGGGTACACCGTGGACAAAAATTTTCAACATTTCCTATTGAGCGTTGGTTAGAGTAAAGCTGCGAATCTACAGTGTACGTTTCACAGAACAAACACGCGGAAAGAAGGAGCGCTCCGAAGTCACTCATGGACCCTCAGCATCTTGCAGAGGGTTCATTCCCTAAAGACGAAAAGTCTGTCTATGAATCGTTCCTCTGTAATCACGTGCAGTTACACACCCAACGATCCACAGGAAGGAAATCGCTATCCACGCTGGACACTTTTTCGGCTTGCACGCGTTATATTGGTGTGGGTTTCGGCACTTTCCATTTAAAAAGCGTGCAAATGTAAGAAAATAAACATGAGTGAGGCCAGAAATAACGCGAATTTTGTGTGTGTGTGTGTGTGTGTCCCTGCCTTTTTATTGCAGTAATGATAATAATAAAATGGAAACGTAAACATTACATAATTGAGATATGCTTGCCTGCTACGAACGATATACTTTCTCTCATACGTGATTCACCGGTACATTACAATGAAAAAATTATAATTTTATTGCCTGTCAAAAAAATTATTTTATTTTTGACAATTACCATTGTTTGAAAAAGATAAAATGAATTTTCAAGTACCTTACTGTTATTAAAACGTAAAAGGTTGCTGGTAAACTACCCCTTTCCCTTAACCGATCTTCACCAAATCGAAAGACCTTGAGATCTCTACAATTCAGGGACGTATGCGAAAAATTATTTGATTGTCTTTGAAGGTACGGAAGTTATCGTTCGTCATAGGAAAAATTACCCTTGTTAAAACTTAAAACGTTCCAGGTAAACTACCCCTTTCCCTTAACCGATCTTCACCAAAATCAACAGACCTTGAGTACTTAAAATTGCAGGCACGTATAAAAAATTATTTGATTCTCTTTGAATATGCGGCAGCTATCATTCTTCCTAAAAATAAAGTTACCTTTTAAAACTTAAAACGTTGCTGGTAAACTACCTTTTTCTCTTAACCGATCTTCACCAAAATCAACAGACCTTGAGTACTTTATAATGCTGGAATGTGAGCAAGCAAAAAACTATTTGATTTTGTTTGAATTTACGGCAGTTGTCCTTCGTCATAAAAAAATTACCCTTGTTAAATATAAAATGTTGCAGGTAAACTACCCCTTTCCTTTAACTGATCTTCACATAAATCAACAGACCTTGAATACTTAAAACTGCAGGCATGTATGAAGAAATTATTTGATTCTCTTTGAATATGCGGCAGTTATCATTCGTCATAAATATATAATTACCTTTTAAAACATAAATCGTTGCGGTAAACTACCCTTTCCTCTTAACCGATCTTCACCAAAATCAATAGACCTTGAGTACTCTATGACGTAACAAGGTGTGCAAAAATTTATTTGATTCTGTTTGAATTTACGGCAGTTATCGTTTTCATATAAAAAAATTACCCTTGTTAAAACATAAAATGTTGCAGGTAAACTACCCCTTTCCATTAACTGATCTTCACCAAATCAACAGACCTTGAGTACTTAAAACTGCAGTCATGTATGAAAAAATTATTTGATTTTCTTTGAATATGCGGCAGTTATCATTCGTCATAAAAATAAAATTACCTTTTAAAACATAAACGTTGCTGGTAAACTACCCTTTCCTCTTAACCGATCTTCACCAAAATCAACAGACCTTGAGTACCTTATAATGCAGGAAGGTGAGCAAAAAAGTATTTGATTCTGTTTGAATTTACGGCAGTTGTCGTTCGCCATAGAAAAAATTACCCTTGTTAAAACATAAAATGTTGCAGGTAAACTACCCCTTTCCCTTAACTGATCTTCACATAAATGAACAGACCTTGAGTACTTAAAACTGCAGGCATGTATGAAGAAAGTATTTGATTCTCTTTGAATATGCGGCAGTTATCATTCGCCATAAAAATAAAATTACCTTTTAAAACATAAAACGTTGCTGGTAAACTACCCTTTTCTCTTAACCGATCTTCACCAAAAACAACAGACCTTGAGTACTCTATGACGTAGGAAGGGGGTGCAAAAACGTATTTGATTCTGTTTGAATTTACGGAAGCTATCGTTCGTCATAGAAAACATTACACGTTTTAAAACATAAAACGTTTCCGGTAACTACCCCTTTCCCTTAACCGATCTTCACCACAAATAAAACGTCTTGAGAACTCTACAATTCAGGACTATATGCGAAACATTATTTGATTCTGTTTGAAGTTGCGGCTGTTATCGTTTGCCATAGAAAACAATTACCTTTGTTAAAACATAACACGTTGTAGGTAAACTACCCCTTTCCCTCAACCGATTTTTCACCAAAACGAAGAGGTCTTGAGAACCCTACAATTCAGGACTGCATGCGAAACATTATTTGATTCTGTTTGAATTTGCAGCTGTTATCGTTTGCAAAAAAAATAATAACCCTTGTTAAAAAATGTATCGGTATGGAGAACCATACATGACTTCCATGTTCTAAGATTTATATTTAAAATCATTTACTAAAAGAAATGTTTCCATAGAAACTACTTCTTTCCACTTATTGCTTCAGCCTTAACCACAGTACTGTGGTCTCTAACGTATACCACCACACGTTATCGCACGCACTCGATTTTCACTGATGATGGCAGTCGACGGCACTGCCGAAACGTCTGGTTTTGCAGAAAACATTGGACTACGGCCAAACAGCCAGGGAAGGAATTTTAACAACAAACTACTACTTTGTTGCCGATAACGTAGTACACATATAAAAAATATCGGTATGGAGAACCATACATGACTTCCATGTTCAAGATTTATATTTAAAATCATTTTCAAAAAGGAAATATTACAATAGAAACTACTTTTTTCTACTTACTGCTTCAGCCTTAACCACAGTACTGTGGTCACTAACGTTTACCAGCCCACGTTATCGCACTCGATTTTCACTGATGATGGAAGTCGATGGCATTGCCGAAACGTCTGGTTTTGTAGAAAACATTGGGACTACGGCCAAACATCCCGGGAAGGAATTTTAACAAAAACAACTTCTTTGTTGCCGATAACGTTGTACACGTATATATATATATATATATATATATATATATTGTAGCGCAACAAAAATGATAGCATTTATGTTACATAAAAGAAGATTCACAGATTGATAAATAAATTGATACTTAATCCCATAATAGAACAGAGACCCAATTATGACAATTATAGTCATAGACAAAATTAAATAAGAATGCAAGGTAGTGTTGAATAGAATAAACGAACCTGTAAAATAAATAATAGCTAATGATATATGTTTAATAAAAAACAAAACAGAAAAATGAAACAATGACTTAATTTATGATAATAACAGATAAGAATTTTGTGTTAAAAAAGTATAATATTATGACAAAAATGTTATGATAAAGTGTATGTGATGTTATATCAAATATGTGTTGAGTTCATGAAAAATAATGAAACAAATAGTGTTATTCAATGACTGTCATAGAATGAAGTGTGAGGCAGTTAACCAATGTTCATAAGTTCGAATTTTGTTGTATGTGATCAAGAGATCAAGATAAATTTGTTATTAGATGTAGAAAAATAATTGTTTATACAAATGTTAATAATTAAGTTTTTGATTGTATGTACGAATTCTATATAAAAGGGACTATAGATGCCTAACAGACATAACCACAGGTAGATCAATTTACAATAAGGCCTAACAGCCAAAAATACTAAATAAACACTTATAACTTAAAGGTTAGATGCATCAATTAATAATAATTAATAAACACACTATGAAGAGCTAGAAAGAAGAAAAAACATTAAGTTAATAATAATATTTAATAAAATTATACAAATTATAATAATACCATAACGCCATAATATCGATTGGTAAAAAATAATATCGAAGGTGGATTAAATATAATAAAAAAGGAAAAAACGGAATTTTATCAAAAAACCAGTAGAAGATGTGTATAAAATAATAAACCAGCTATCGGTAAAATTACATTCCGATAGGACAGCAAATTGACAAAGAATAGACAAAAAAATATATGAAAGAAACACTATATAGTCAAAACATGTGGAAGCGGAAATTAATATAGGTTGCTAGGGAAAAAATTAAGAAGAAGGTTGTTGATTTAAAAAATAACAAGAATTGCTTTGGATAAACTGAACGTGATGATTTAAAAAACCCAAGAATAATTTATTGAATCGTAATATTCGAAATCAACAGATACGATTGTAAAAAAGACAAAATTCTAATGATAATACTTACATCTATCACTAACACAGATTAATAAAATAACGATACATTATGAAATAATAATCGAGAACAAATAACCAAATTCTACAAGAAGAAACTTGGACTGTCCCATGTCCGAAGGGAATTAATGAAAAATTAATCAAATATAAAGAATTAATAGTAACACAACTCATAATATTCACAACACCAGAAATTATAACCTTGCAAATACACGGAACAACACTAACTGCTTCAACCGAAGGAAGAACCTATTTGGATCCTGGCGGTGCAGAAGAAACATCAATCGTGCTGTAAAACAATTCAGAAGCTGTATTCCGAAGTGGACAGGACAAGATTTACTTTTATTAAACTGAAGAAAGAAAACTGTACTTCATAATTGACCAGAACAACGAATTTAGCGATCAACGGCCTACGTGATTGGCGTCGTTAGAGTCTGGTAAAATTATATTATATTAATCATACTAAATACACAACACATAATTTTTGTAAATCTTGCATTCTTATTATGTACTTTTAGTCTTCCCCACAGTTACAAGAACCTTCACACCCTGAAATAAATAAAATACGAATCAAATATAATATATAACCAAATATAAACAAAGGATTAAATAATCAACAATCGATACCTGAATCTATAGTCCCAACATATATTAATTAGAATATATCTTAGTTAATGTGAATTGAATACACAAATAAAGAACCTTTATATATTTGTCACACCTTGTTATTTGGAGTATGGTTTAGTGAACTGGAACAAAGTAACTGAATAAGTAGAGAATAAATGGTTAATACAAACATAGAATAACCTATAAGTTTCGTTGAGCCGATACTACAGCGCTTATAGCGGAATTATCTGACACCAAAGAGGGAGCGTAAAAATATAAAATTAGACAGAACTCTCTTCAAGGCATAATAGGGTTGGATGAAATTGTAGAATAAATCTTAAGTTATTTAAGTTCTAGGCACACTAACACTGATAATTATTAAAGAGTTAAGTTAACATTAATTGAGTACATCCATATATTCCACAACTCCAAATATTTCCGAGAATTTATACAATTAAATTAATTCAACACAATTGACAAACACAACAGTGGGAATTAAGACCGTACGTATCGGTTTACTTACAAATTGGCGCCCAACGTGGGGCTTGAACAGTAGCGGACACACCGCGAATACTTACAAATTGGCGCTCAACTTGTGTAGGGCTTAAGTTAAGTAACTATAAGTATAATAACATTACTTAACCAGAGCAGGCAACTGTGGGAGAGTAAACATGCATACCAGAGGTAGATCAAGGATTAGGGCAGGAGAAACGGGGAAGGAAATAGATGAACAAGAACAGGAAATAGAACTAATAACAGACAGTGAAATGGAACAACAGACAGACGAAATAACGGAAACTGAAATGATTACGGACAAGGAAAGGGAACCAGTGGAAGAAGATGCCCAAGGGGACCAAATAGAGAAAGCTGGAGCCAGAGAAGCACCAAGTTGGCAGGAAGTAATGAAATTTATGGCAGAACAGAACAGACTAACTAACGAAAGTCTGAGGAAAATAAATGAGGAAATTAAGGAGAATAAGGAAAGCAATAGACAAATGAATGAGGAAAATAAGGAAAACTTAAGAGAACAGTTTAGGAAAACATATGAGGAAAATAAAGAAACCGCAAAACAAATGAACGAAAGATTAGATAGGAATGATGAGGGTTTACGACAAATGAAGGAAGACATTTTACAAATACAGGAAGAAAATTTAAGACAAATTAATGAAAAAATTGAAAATCTTCATGTGACAATTAACCAGAAGGTGGACCAACATAATGAGGAAAGGAAATTAGAAATAGCCAAAACAAATGAAGGGTTAGAAAAAACTAACGAAACAATAGTACAGGTTCGTGAGGAATTACAGAATAAAATTAATGACACAAAAATTGAGAATAAAACATTGGTCGAAGAAATCCAACAGGAAACTGTCGAAAAATGTGAGCAAATTAAAAACGAAGTACATCAGGTACGGGAAGGGAATAAGGAAGGTATTAAGCAAATACAGACAGACATGGGCGAACGACTCGAAAGGGTCTATGGAAATTTAAATAATATGGAAGGTCAAATCAATACCAATAAAAATAAAATAGAAGAGATTAGTAGGCGTGAATTACAATTACAGGAGGAAGTAGATTCATGGCGGGATAGGACATGCCAAAATAGTCATACAAATAACCATGAGAACAGAGAATCGATTAATTTTCGTAATTATAAGCGCAATCCTATGGAATTTTTAAAGAGATTGGAAGAAGTGATCATAAGAAATAGAGAGAGTCGCTGGAGTATTATACGAAGCATGATTGATGAAACGTTTAAAGATACTTATGATAATTGGTGGACAGCGGTGCGCCCGGATATACTGGACATGACTGAGTTCAAAAAACAATTTAAGGAGAAGTATTGGTCGGAATCGACCCAGAACATGATTAGGAATAATTTGAGTAACGGTCGATACGAAACAAATGTAGGCCAGTCCCCTACTTCATACTTTTTAGGAAAAGTATGTATGGCGCGGAACTTAGAGCCCCGAATTCCCGAAGAATGTTTGGTAATACAACTATCCTATCATTACGAGGAAGGGATAAAAAATGCGCGTATGTGTAGTCAAATCAAAACTATTCCAGCCATGGCCAAATTCTTGGAGAATTATGAGCACGAGAACCAATACCAAAGAAATAGAATGCTAAATCATAAATATCAGAAGTATGATAATAACGCACCACCAACCAATTCTCATAATAACGATCGCAATCGACCTGCGCAGAACGTTAATACTAATAGAACACAAAATGAAAACACGAATAATAATTCCAGAAACTATAATTATCGCGGCAATAACAATTACAATTATCGTGATAGTCGCAATAATAGAGGAGATGGGGACAGACGACTCAATAATTATAGACATAACGTCAATTATATTTACTCCAGACCTCAAGGTAATCAGCGACGATACTACCCAAGGAGTCACCGATATGACAACCATTATGACCAATCTCGGCATGAAGACAACTACCCACATGATGGAAATTATAGGATAGCAGAACATAATACGGAGGATCGCACGGAACCAGTACAAAACCAACACAGTAATCAGAATGAAAATAGAGAAGAGGGAGTAAGCCCTCATTTAAAGTAATAGAGGCAGTGAAAATTAATGAATACCCGTCACTGAACCGTAATCTTGGGGAACAACGATTAATAAATAAAATTAAGTGTAATCATAAAATAACCATAATTAATAACCACTATTTAAAGAATATCAGGGAAGATTTGTTAGAAGAGGATCAGAAACATGTAAACAGTAATAGTAATAACGAAATCATATATATATCAGCAAAATTCTAAAAGACAGTAAGACCAACTTACAAAAAATTATTTGAAATAACTATTATAGATAAAACGAATTTAGTAAGAAAAAAAAAATTTTTACTAAATCCAAAAAGAAATATAATGAATAAATTCTAAAATGAAGTAAGGACAACTTATTACCTTATATTTGAACAACTTCTGGATTAACAAAAAAGAAAAAGAATTTATATAAATGAATAAATTCTAATAAAAAAAAAAATAATAAGAACAACTTATTACCAATCTTGAAGAAAAATACTTGGAATTTAAAAATAATTTGAGTTGAATATTACCACTAAATTCTGAAATACAATAAGAACAACGTATTATCGATTTTGAAGAAAACAAGAATTATTGTTAAATGTTTATAAAGAAATAATGTGTATAATGAATAACAAACCCCAAGATTACAGAAGAAAACGATAATTATTATTATGTGTATAAAGAAATAATGTGTATAATGAATAACAAACCCCAAGATTACAGAAGAAAACGATAATTATTGTTATGTGTATAAAGAAATAATGTGTATAATGAATAACAAACCCCAAGATTACAGAATAAAATGAGAATTATTATTAAATGTTTACAAAGAAATAGTGTGAATAATGAAGAATGAACCCCAAGATAAAAGTTATTACCTCAAACCTACTTATACAAAATAAAGAAAGAAAAAAAATCATATGACTTAAAATACATACTACATTGCCACATGATGGAACAATCTCAGTAAACGATTGAATGTAACTAATATAATGTTAAAGAAGACAAGAAGGAAAGAGTATTTATGAACATAATTCATTAAAAAATAAACAGCCAAAATAGTGAAATACGATAAGAGGAAGAATAATTAAGTATAAGGAATATATTTAGTAAGAAATGCAATTATAATGATCAACACACAACAACTGATTAAAAAATATTGAGATCAGAGGAAAAAAAAACGAAGAAGATACTTAACATTACAATCTCAACAAAAATGAAAACAAAAATGATTACAATTGATAACTGTCAAAGTCAATATTAATGAATGTTTAAGGAATTAAAATGGAACTGCGAAATATGAAGAATAGTAATGAAAAAATATAAATGCAACAAAGAAAAAATCTTTTCCCAAATATTTATTATTAAATGATTAAAGAGATTATTAGGAGATTATTATTATATTTTATAGCTGACTGTAGATGAATTCCAGCAGTACTATATTAAGATGTAGTGTGGGCAGCAGAGTATGAAGCCAAACAGTGCCTCTCTGAACTGTACCAACGCATGTGTTAGGGATTGTTAGGGAAATTAAATATTTAAGGAATATTAGAATAGTTGCAAAAATAAATTCAGTTTCCAAAGGAATAGGACGAAGAAAACAGAAAGAAGCGTGTTGACAGAAGAATAATTGAAAAATGCATTAATTATAGTAATTATAAATAGGAGAGATGTAAAACTAATGTATAAGTGAATAGTGTAGCCAGTTACCAACAAATAATGTGTACAGAAAAAAAAAATATATCAAGAATCAAGAATGTTAAATAAAATGATGAAATGTTATTAAATAAAAAAGGTACTAGTACTAGTCTAATGAAGTTACATTGAGAAGACCATCGTCAACCATTAACAATGAAATTAAGAAAAGGCATGTGAAAAAGGCAAGTTTATTTGACCTAAACTTCATTCAGGTAAAGTAACTTTTTTAGGAGGGGAAGCATATGTAGCGCAACAAAAATGATAGCATTTATGTTACATAAAAGAAGATTCACAGATTGATAAATAAATTGATACTTAATCCCATAATAGAACAGAGACCCAATTATGACAATTATAGTCATAGACAAAATTAAATAAGAATGCAAGGTAGTGTTGAATAGAATAAACGAACCTGTAAAATAAATAATAGCTAATGATATATGTTTAATAAAAAACAAAACAGAAAAATGAAACAATGACTTAATTTATGGTAATAACAGATAAGAATTTTGTGTTAAAAAAGTATAATATTATGACAAAAATGTTATGATAAAGTGTATGTGATGTTATATCAAATATGTGTTGAGTTCATGAAAAATAATGAAACAAATAGTGTTATTCAATGACTGTCATAGAATGAAGTGTGAGGCAGTTAACCAATGTTCATAAGTTCGAATTTTGTTGTATGTGATCAAGAGATCAAGATAAATTTGTTATTAGATGTAGAAAAATAATTGTTTATACAAATGTTAATAATTAAGTTTTGATTGTATGTACGAATTTATATAAAAGGGACTATAGATGCCTAACAGACATAACCACAGGTAGATCAATTTACAATAAAAGGCCTAACAGCCAAAAATACTAAATAAACACTTATAACTTAAAGGTTAGATGCATCAATTAATAATAATTAATAAACACACTATGAAGAGCTAGAAAGAAGAAAAAACATTAAGTTAATAATAATATTTAATAAAATTTATACAAATTATAATAATACCATAACGCCATAATATCGATTGGTAAAAAATAATATCGAAGGTGGATTAAATATAATAAAAAAGGAAAAAACGGAATTTTATCAAAAAACCAGTAGAAGATGTGTATAAAATAATAAACCAGCTATCGGTAAAATTACATTCCGATAGGACGGCAAATTGACAAAGAATAGACAAAAAAATATATGAAAGAAACACTATATAGTCAAAACATGTGGAAGCGGAAATTAATATAGGTTGCTAGGGAAAAAATTAAGAAGAAGGTTGTTGATTTAAAAAATAACAAGAATTGCTTTGGATAAACTGAACGTGATGATTTAAAAAACCCAAGAATAATTTATTGAATCGTAATATTCGAAATCAACAGATACGATTGTAAAAAAGACAAAATTCTAATGATAATACTTACATCTATCACTAACACAGATTAATAAAATAACGATACATTATGAAATAATAATCGAGAACAAATAACCAAATTCTACAAGAAGAAACTTGGACTGTCCCATGTCCGAAGGGAATTAATGAAAAATTAATCAAATATAAAGAATTAATAGTAACACAACTCATAATATTCACAACACCAGAAATTATAACCTTGCAAATACACGGAACAACACTAACTGCTTCAACCGAAGGAAGAACCTATTTGGATCCTGGCGGTGCAGAAGAAACATCAATCGTGCTGTAAAACAATTCAGAAGCTGTATTCCGAAGTGGACAGGACAAGATTTACTTTTATTAAACTGAAGAAAGAAAACTGTACTTCATAATTGACCAGAACAACGAATTTAGCGATCAACGGCCTACGTGATTGGCGTCGTTAGAGTCTGGTAAAATTATATTATATTAATCATACTAAATACACAACACATAATTTTTGTAAATCTTGCATTCTTATTATGTACTTTTAGTCTTCCCCACAGTTACAAGAACCTTCACACCCTGAAATAAATAAAATACGAATCAAATATAATATATAACCAAATATAAACAAAGGATTAAATAATCAACAATCGATACCTGAATCTATAGTCCCAACATATATTAATTAGAATATATCTTAGTTAATGTGAATTGAATACACAAATAAAGAACCTTTATATATTTGTCACACCTTGTTATTTGGAGTATGGTTTAGTGAACTGGAACAAAGTAACTGAATAAGTAGAGAATAAATGGTTAATACAAACATCGAATAACCTATAAGTTTCGTTGAGCCGATACTACAGCGCTTATAGCGGAATTATCTGACACCAAAGAGGGAGCGTAAAAATATAAAATTAGACAGAACTCTCTTCAAGGCATAATAGGGTTGGATGAAATTGTAGAATAAATCTTAAGTTATTTAAGTTCTAGGCACACTAACACTGATAATTATTAAAGAGTTAAGTTAACATTAATTGAGTACATCCATATATTCCACAACTCCAAATATTTCCGAGAATTTATACAATTAAATTAATTCAACACAATTGACAAACACAACAGTGGGAATTAAGACCGTACGTATCGGTTTACTTACAATATATATATATATATATATATATATATATATATATATATATAATGGATACAATTAATGGCTTGTATAAGTTAATGTTTGATCTCCATGTAGTAGTGCTCAAGTTTCCAAAGTTTTAATATTATGATGTCCGTAATTAAAACATCAGAGCAGGTTTAGTGTGTATGAGGGTACACTGTGGACAAAAATTTTCAACATTTCCTATTGAGCGTTGGATAGAGTAAAGCTGCGAATCTACAGTGTACGTTTCACAGAACAAACACGCGGAAAAGAAGGAACGCTCCGAAGTCACTCATGGACCCTCAGTATCTTGCAGAGGATTCATTCCCTAAAGACGAAAAGTCTGTCTATGAATCGTTCCTCTGTAATCACGTGCAGTTACACGCCCAGCGATCCACAGGAAGCAAATCGCTATCCACGCTATCCACACTGGACACTTTTTCGGCTTGCACGCGTTATATTGGTGTGGGTTTCGGCACTTTCCATTTAAAAAGCATGAAAATGTAAGAAAATAAACATGAGTGAAGCCAGAAATAACGCGAATTTTGTGTGTGTGTGTGTGTGTGTTTGTCTTTCCTGCCTTTTTATTGCAGTAATCATAATAATGAAATGGAAATGGAAACATTACATAATTGAGATATGCCTGCCTGCCACGAACGATATATTTTCTCTCATACATGGTTTACCGGTACATTAAAATGAAAAAATTATAATTTATTGCCTGGCAACAAAATTATTTTATTTTTAACAATTACCATTGTTTGGAAAAGTTTAAATGAATTTTCAAGTACTTTACTGTTATTAAAACGTAAAAGGTTGCTGGTAAACTACCCCTTTCCCTTAACCGATCTTAACCAAAATCAAAAGACCTTGAGACCTCTACAATTCAGGGACGTATGCGAAAAATTATTTGTTTCTGTTTGAATATGCGGCAGTTATCGTTCGTCATAGAAAAAATTACCCTTATTAAAACTTAAAACGTTGCCGGTAAACTACCCCTTTCCCTTAACCGATCTTCACCAAAAACAATAGGTCTTGCGAACTCTATAATTCAGAGCTGTATGCGAAACATTACTTGATTCTGTTTGAATCTGCGGTAGTTATCGTTCGTCATAGAAAATATTACCCTTCTTAAAACATAAAACGTTGCTGGTAAACTACCCCTTTCCCTCAACCGATCTTCACCAAAAACAATAGGTCGTGAGTACTCTACAAATCAGGGCTGTATGCAAAAAAATTATTTGATTCTGTTTGAATTTGCGGCTGCTATCGTTTGCCATAGAAAAAAAATCTACAGACAGACACACAGGCACACACACACAGACACTTTTCGAAAAACGACTTTTTTTCATGTTTTGAATGTAGTACAATCAGAATCTGCAATAATCTCGACCACTTTTTTTTTGCCATCACCATACTTCCATTTCCTTGAGGAACATCGAAGTAATTATCCCCTCCCCCTTCAACTATAATTTTCATTTATAGAAAATTACCCCCACCCCGTTCAACTAGCCTCTTCATTTATAGATATTTCATCTATGTTTCTAGAGTGGATTATTAAGATCTTCTTATCAGGTTACTTTATTTATCAAAATTAAGTGCTTTACTCTTGTTACAAAAATGTTTCAGGTAAACTGCCCTTTCCCCGTAATCGATCTTCAACAAAATCAATAGACCTTGTCTTCTACAACTCAGGCACATATGCAAAAAATGATTTATTTCTGTTTGAATTTACAGCAGTTATCGTTCGTCATGAAAAAATGTCTGTTGTTACAACATAAAATGTTGCTGGTAAACTACCCCTTCCCCTTAACCGATCTTCACCAAAATCAACATGCTTTGAACTCACTATAATTTAGGGGCGTATGCGAAAACTTATTTGATTATGTTTGAATTTACGGCAGTTATCGTTCGTCATAGAAAAAATTAACCTTGTTATCACATAAAACGTTGCAGGTAAATTACCCCTTTCTCTTAACTGATCTTCACCAAAATTAATAGGTTTTAGTCCTCCACAATTCAGGGATGCATTAAAAATTTATTTGATTCTATTTGCCTGTTTGAATGTGCGGCAGTATCGTTCGTCATAATAATAAAATTACCCTTTTAAAACATAAAACGTTGCTGGTAAACTACCCTTTTCTCTTAACCGATCTTCACCAAAATCCACAGACCTTGAGTACTTTATAATGCAGGAAGGTGAGCAAAAAAGTATTTGATTCTGTTTGAATTTACGGCAGTTGTCGTTCGTCATAGAAAAAGTTACCCTTGTTAAAACATAAAATGTTGCTGGTAAACTACCCCTTTCCCTTAACTGATCTTCACATAAATCTACAGACCTTGAGAACATAAAACTTCAGGAATGTATGCAAAATATTATTTGATTCTCTTTGAATATGCGGCAGTTATCATTCGACATAAAAATAAAATTACCCTTTTAAAACATAAAACGTTGCCGGTAAAATACCCTTTCCCTTAACCGATCTTCACCAAAAACAAAAGGTCTTGAGAACTCTACAATTCAGGGCTGTATGCGAAACATTATTTTATTCTGTTTGAATCTGCGGCTGTTATCGTTAGCCATAGAAAAATAATTACCCTTGATAAAAAAAAAGTTGCTGGTAAACTACCCCTTTCCCTTAACCGATCTTCACCAAAAACAATAGATCTTGAGTACTCTACAATTCAGGGCTGCATGAAAGAAATTATTTGATTCTGTTTGAATTTGCGGCTGTTATCGTTTGCCATAAAAAAATATCTATAGACAGACAGGCACACACACAGACGCTTTTCGGAAAATGACTTTTTTTCATGTTTTGAAGGTAGTACAATCAGAAGCTGCAATTATGTCGAACACGATTTTTTTTGCCATCACCGTACTTCCATTTCCGTATGGAACAATGAAAGTAAAAAGTTTGACAAAACCTGCTTTAGACGTGTTGTAAACGTTTGCTGTAATATTAACATTCTGTCAATATAAACAAATTGTGGTTTCTATGAAAATAATTTGTTTCTTTATTCACTTTTTTAGATTGTGTATTGTGATTTCCATAAACGGGTACAATAGAGTTTAGTGTAAGGAATTAGTAAATTTTATCGTCCTAAGTGACAAAGGAGCAAACTTTAAACCCAACATTACGTCAGCTAATTGTAATTAGAAATTTATTGCTGCTATTCGTGTTGTTGATAACATTTAACGTGTTTTTTGTACACTTGTATTGGATAAACATAAATCAAAGAATCTCGTTTTTACAACTGGAATCTTTAATTTAAAATAAAGTAGGAAGAACTGGTCTCAAGGCACTCAAGCGTCTTATGACATTTATTAAGTTCTTCGAACGGGTGTCAGAACCTTGGAACGTGACGTAGTTAATGCACAAAGAGAATACGATGGGTACAGGGCCAACAGTTCACTAATTTTTTGTATCTCCGTAGTAGGTTCATAGTTTCCTTTTATTTATTTTTGTGAATAAATATTTTATCCGTTGCCTAATTGCCTTTGTGAAATATCACGCATATTTTCCGTAAACAAGTAAAAAATTAAAAAACAATGAAAACGGAAAACACGTCGTAGTCTAGTGCCATCTTATTTATGTCATAACTGTTTATAGACGATATACAGACTATATTATGACATCAACAATGTAAAAAATTAACCTTTTACTGTGGCCGCTGTAAACAATTGAAGCTACTGACGAGAATATGTTTACATTTGTTTTTCCTTGTGTGAATCGGCACAAATCATTAAGTTTGTTCTGAAATTACATTGTATGCCATGTAGATTGTGTTTAGTCGTATCATTATAACTACATATACTTTGGTAATATTTAGTCTATCTATCTATCTATCTATCTATATATATATATATAGATTGTAACGTAACGAAAATACGGTCCCCGACGTTACATAAATCAACTTATAAGATTTAAAATAGAGAAAAAAAATTATTAATTATCCACACTTGTAAAAGGTCAGAAACCCAACCCATGATTGATTAAATAAAATAAGAATACAAGGTAGGAAGGAAAGAAATTAATAATGTTAATAATTGTAAACCTCAAAGTTCAGTGAAAGGTGTAAACAACAGACATTGACAAAGAATGTAAAAACTAATTTAGACTGTTTCATAATAATTGATGTTTTAAAGCAGATGAGAATGAGTAAATGTTGTATGACTTAGTTTACTCAAATGTACCTGTTATTAATTGTATCATGTTATATTATTATCATGATAGTGATGTTATTTTTTGTGTTAGCAAGTGAAGTTATTCTGTTAATAGAATACCAGGTAATTAAGTATTATGTGTTATCAATTTACCATTATAGAGCTGTTGTTAAACTCAGTGATTTATTACTAATTAATTTCATTTTATGTATTATCCATATGTCTTGATAAAGCTTTTGTTAAACTTTATAGAGTTAATTATTTGTATACATGTACTTAGATAGTAGGATGATTATAATTGTAAACTTGGCCAAAAAGGCTATAATTGTTAACGAGATACAAAAGAGTTTAGTATAACCATGTCATAAATAGATAAAGGATTCTATAATATTGCAGATAGTAACAAGTTAAATTCAGAAGTAGATCAAGGTATAATGATAGGCCTAACAACCAGTAGCATTATATAGTAAGTCAGATCAGAAAGGTTAGGTAAAGAAATTGGTAACAAATACTAAATAAAATATAATGAGTTAGGAGAAGTTAACAATAATTGATAATAACAAATAAATACACTCAAATTAAATAAATTCTTATAATGCCATAGTGCAATGATACCGATAGATAATGTTTTGTAACAGAAAAATATTTGTTAAAATAAGTAGACTAAGAGGAAACGACAGCAATATATATAAAAGTCAGTAACAAGCAATAGGTAAAATTATAATAGGATGTAATGGAAATTTAGAAAGGGATTATTTTGATGAGTGGAAGAACATTGTATGAAATGATTATAGTATAATATAATATCCAATAAGAATAGAAAAGATGGTTGTCAGGGACGACGAGAGAGGTAGAATTTGTTGATTCGATTATTGAATAAATTTACTTGAACGAAGACGGTTTAGTTAAAAGACGCTCAGAAAAGATTTGATTTCATTTAAATACAAATAATACAATTGGAAGTAAAATGAATAGTAAATAACCATAGTATGGTCCACTGTCATTCAACCGTATTATATAATTGGACAATCTAAAACCTACACATAAAAGTAACGAAAAATATAAAGGAAGAACTCTGATTGCAAAATTCAATAAAATGAACAAATGTTAACTTAATTAACTAACAAAACCAGAGAAATAACTACCTGCATAAAGTGATATAATCCTATAACGTAAAAGAAACGAAAATAAAACACCAAATTATATCGGAACTTCAGTTTATACAATTCAATAGAAAAAACGTAGTTGGACTCGAAATTCGTCGAAGCATGTAACCACAAAACTCGGACATTGGTGAACAAAAGGAGCGGTATTTCTGCATCACCCCAGGACCAAGAATTAAACTTTATTTCAACTTGGAGCGAAGACTGACGAGAGCAAATTCATCTGCATGCTGCTATTGACCAAACAAGACGAAGAGGTTATCTGTACACTGCCTTATCGAGTCACGAGGCCGAGCGGACGGTAACTACAATTATTTTAAATAATATTTAATAAAAACTTAAATCTATATTGTAATACCTTGTATTCCTATTTATGCATTTTCTAATCTTACTAACAGTTGAAAGAACCTTCACGCCCTGTATTTAAAGAAATATAAAATCATAACTAAAAATAATATAAAACCTTGAATCCGATCGATAATCGATTACTTCTAACATATAGCCTTTTGTATCTAGTAAAAGAAACAACTTTGTTGGACAAGAAATATGAAATATTAATAAAGACTCCTTTCAGAATTCAGATATCTTCTCATTTATATAAGATTTAGTGTAGTGTGAACAAGATATAAGATAAGTAGAGAGTGTAACAGAGAATTATTGTACGCGGTGGGCTAACCTACAAATTTCCTTTATCTGGGAACCACAGCGCTATTCGCGGACTGCTTGGGTATTAAAGAGAAAGAGAATACAATAAAAATCCATTCTCTTCTCTTCAACGCAGAATAGGCTTGAGCGAAACATTCGAATTACACACTATACACATAATTTTCACCTACCATAACACAATTATATTAAATAGAGAGGAACTGGGATATACTTAAACATTATTATACCACATATTGAAATAAGATACATCATAAATTGGCACTCTTATTAGATGAGGATTAACGAGGAGACACCCAGAGGATTATAATATATATATATATATATATATATATATATATATATATATAACTCAAAGTCTGAGGAGTTGTTTGTTTGTATTAAATACAAATCCGACCAATTTTGCAAAGGTAACCTTTGACACAAGACGAAAAACAATGTCTGACTTGGAATTTGATATTCCGCCGCGTTCGCATGATTTAGGCCATTCTAATTATGCCCTTTTGTTGACGCGTATAAAGATGTCAGCGACACTATGGAGACCAGAATTAATTACTATAGTGACAAGTAAATAAACAAATGATATTTAGCGTCATCTTTGAACAATCCGTGTGATCATGGACACTTCTTCCAAATTTCCTCTACCGAACCCCACCTCACCCCTTTTCAACTGCTCCAACACCAACTACGAGAAAAGTTTCTAGTTGACGTTGAAATTAATAATTAACGTTGTTTAATAAAGTAAGTGATACATGAAAGTTAAATGCTTTTAATCTAGTAAATATGACAAGTCTTTTTCAGTTGATCATTTAAGTAACACTTAATTTTAGGCATTGTTAATGTTAAAAATACACGCACAGTTCTCATTATTCACAAAACACAACCTATGAAATAACATTAATTAGCTCGAGATTTGCACTTACACTTACAGTAGTGGTTGTGTTCGTGAACATCCCGCATCAACCGGCTGCTGAAATCGACGATATAACGGTGGATGTTGACAAACGCGAGATTCGATATGCATTGTAACTAGTACCGACAGAGCTGATTGATATAGGCCTAATTGAATGTAAGTACTCTAATTGGTTTTAAAATTTAGTTTTGAGCACATTTAAAAAATTCTGGGTGGAAATTTAATGCTTCTTGAATTAAACGGAACATTTTCCATTCCTTTAATTTTGTAGCACTTCCCGCTGCTAGACCCCGGAAGTGTTCAGCATACACACAAATAACATAATATAATATCTAAATGCATTAAAGTGCTTAAGACACCTTTTCTGTGTTAAAACTTATTTCTCAAGTGTTTCTATAATTAACATAATTATATCAAAGGAGGAGGTGCGAATAAAAGAAATTGTTGAAAGCATCAATCTATTAGCTGAGTCGGATGCGACCCGTTTATTTCAAAAACATTACGAGCCTCTAAAATTTACTTAATTATGTGCCAGTCAGCAACGGTCAGTACTGAGCTAATTTTTTTTTGAAAAACTGAATATAGAAAATGTTAAATGCTAAATATGGGGGTGTCGCATAAATCAATGCTAGTTTACAAAATGGAGTTCAGCGTACACGCTGTGATCTACTTATATATTTCTGACACTTTATCTATCGCAAAAGTTTATAAAATTGTTTCTGACACTTAAATGTTACTTGGCAATCCAGATAAGTCCTTTTGCAACCTGCTGTATCTGGTCGCTACGGCTGCGTGTTCCTCCGTACCTGGTTTGAACCACTGCTATGTCTGTGCTGGAAGATCGTGTAAAACTGTACGAAGTTCGTGTTCTCGTGTCTTCTGTCCGGAACATTGAACCAAGTTTCGAACTGAAAGTTTTCACATCTTTTAGTACACTTTTATACCCACATCGTTCGATTAACACGCATGCATGCATTCATACAGTGCGTGTTACAATTTACAATATTACAAAATAGCATTACAAGGTTATGACTTTAAATTACATATATAACGAGTACTGACACTCAACCTTACATATCTTAGGTCTTTTCATCAAGTTGACTGACTGAAATTTAAATTTAGGCGAGGCTGACCATTACAGACAAAATACATCTTGGTTGGTTACGGATAACAATCTTTTTACATCTATTACAGGTTTTCTGTTTTTGTTACAAACGTAATACACAAAATTATTAGCTACTAGCATTGATTTACGATAGCTCAAAAACAATCATAGTTACCTTGGTTATTAAGGCTCCCAAACTTGACGAAAGTCCGGCGACGGGCCGCTCAGCTCACAGCGTTTGATGGGAGACTGACGAGATTTTACAAAGCAAGCGATAGGGTTGGTAAAGGGGAAGGCGTGACGTCAGGGCGTCGGGCAAGGTACAATTTGCGGATTGTTGCATTCGGCTGAAGAAGAATAATTGCAACAGACTCCCCCCCCCCCGAAATGCAACCGTCGAGAGCAGTAACGGCGGTTGTCCAAGGTTTAACTCGTCAACATGCACCCAAAAGAGACCACGCAACGTTTCTCGTAAAATTAAGATATCACCCGCAATCAAATTAACAATCAACACTCCCATAAGGACATGAACCGTCCAATAACTCCGTGACCAACAAGAAAATATAACCACTTAATTCTATCACGTTAACAACAATAATAAAAGCGAACACATACTCCAATAAATAGTAAACGACAACAATAAACTCAACAACAACAAGAAGGCACAAACAATTGTTAATCGGAGGTATCTCGGACAAGCACTTCATAAATGGGTATCCCCTAAACCAGCATCCCGTGGATTAGTGTCTCGGCAAAAGGTCTCCCGCGCGCGGGGAAAATTCGGAACACTATCAAATGAAATTGACTTCGATAAATCCTACACATTACATACACCAACTTGGATCATTCCAATTACTCTATACGGCGTTTGCCGCTAACTAAGGACAAATTCGAGAGACGCCTACAGTCTCCTTAGAAATGCCGCCTGTACACAACAACGCTTCGACACTGGAAGCGAACGACAAGGAGGTGATCAGTCTCCGGTCGCTCACCCAGCAAGGGGAGTGAAGGCGATATGGCAATTTAGTTTCTGAACGCGCAAGGGTAAATCCTTACTATGCCGACACGGCGGCGTCCGGGGCATGGCAGCCATCTTCATGAAACGCGGGTTTCAAGGAACTAACATGACCTTTTTTTACGTGAGACAAGGTCTCCGGGTGTCCCAAATTCACGGTCACCGGAGTTAGGAAATCGATAATACGGAAGGGACCCGACCATCGGGGCATCATTTTAGCTGTAAGTTTGTTCGCTCTCGAACTAAGAGGATGGGTCTTGCACCACACCAAATCGCCTATTTTAAAATGACAAGCCTGACGATCCTTATTGTACGCGTTAGTAGCACGGCGGTGAGCTTTCATTAAGTGGGACTTCACCGACTGCCACACTACCTGAGTATCTTCCGCTGCCTCGGGCAAAAGGCTCTGAATATCCCACGCGCAGGTCAGGGGAGTGGACGGAGCGAATTTAAACATTACCTCAAACGGGCTTCTTCCAGTGGATTCATGCTTTGCAGAGTTAAAAGCTATTTGCAGCCAGGGCAGGGACTCATCCCAAGAGGACTGCTTCCCCGAATGGAAAGATATAAGGGAAGCTTTCAGTTTGCGATTGCAGCGTTCCGCCAGCGAGGGTTGAGGGTGATAAGGGGATATGGTACTGTGTCTAATGCCGTGGGAAAAACAAAAATTGCGAAACACATGAGGGCTGAAACAGGTAGCGTTATCCGAGATTATGTATTTAGGAAAGCCAAAATTATGAAAAACATACGTGTTCAACGCCTGCACGGTAGCCGCCGAAGTGGAATCGCGTACATGACACAACCAACAAAACTTCGAAAACGAGTCCACAGCTACCAGGATAAATCGATTTCCCTTTTTACTCCGGGGTAATTTGCCGACGTAATCAATATGAATTTTTTCCATAGGTCTGTTCGGCACTGAGGATGACAGAAAACCTATTTTTGTGTTTCGGGCGGGCTTACTCATTTGGCATACGTCGCAACGCTGGACCATTCGCTTCACATCCCTATGACAACCGGGCCAGAAGAACTGGTTGCAGATTTTACTTTTCGTTTTAAAAAAACCCAAATGCCCTCCCATGACGGAGTTATGGAAATACTTATAAACCATGTCCCTTACCGCCTTTGGTAAGTAAATCTTATTAGGCTTACCCGTTCTACCTGTCGTACATAAAACCCCCTTCGACAGACAGTATTTGTCCTTGCTCGATCCTGACTCAACGTCTTCTATTATTTTCGCTACATCGTCATCCTCGCGCTGCAGCTGCCGCAGGTCGGAAAAACTTAAAGGAAAGTTGGATAGGACGCCAGCACACAGTGCCGGCGTATCCTCATCGCCTTCCACGTTAAACATTCGAGACAAGGCGTCGGCTACGGGATTCTGCGTGCCCCTGATGTGGCGCACCTCGAGCTTCAGCGAAGTGAGTCTGGCGATCCAGCGCACTAACTTGCCTAACTGGCACGGATGTGAAAGCAGCCACGAGAGCGCCTGATTATCAGTCTCCAATACGAACTCTCGGTGCTCCAAGTACTGCCGGAACTTCTCCACCCCAAATATAACCACTAAACATTCGGACTCGTATACGGACGACGCTCTCCTTTCTTGTGGAGTAAGAACGCGGGAGGCGTAGGCGATAGGCTGACGCACCCCCTCGATTTCCTGCAACAGCACGGCGCCGAGGGCACAAGAGCTTGCGTCGGTTTGGAGGATAAATGTCTTGTCAAAGTCTGCCATGCGCAGGACGGGGGGCTGGGTAACGGCTTCTTTTAAGGACACAAAGGCGTCCTGATGTTCGGTTCCCCATAGGAACTTTTCGCCTTTTCTTCTCAACCGGTTCAAGGGTGCCGCGATTTCCGGAAATTTAGGGATGAACTTGGAGAAATAATTCACCATCCCGATGAAACGAGCTACGCCTTGGCGTCCTTGGGACGCGGTAACTCTCGAATGGCGCGGGTCCGATCCGGATCCACGCAGACGCCCTGCTCGGACACAAGGTGTCCCAAAAAGCTTATCTGCTTGACTCCAAAACGTACCTTCTCGGGGTTAACCGTGAGCTTGGATTTTCCCAGCCTCGTGAGCACTTCGTCCACATGGCGGACGTGGGCCTCCCACGATTTGGAATATATAATAATGTCATCAAGATAGTTGAACACGAACCTGTACTTTATATCAGACAAGACCGTGTCCAACAACCTAGTAAGCACCTGCGCCGCCTCTTTTATTTCGGAGATATAAGTCGACAAAGGTTCTCCGCGCTCTTGGGCTCTTAAAAACAGCTTCTGCTTTAAGGACGAAAACAACCGATCGGGAATGAAATATTCCAGGGCTTCCTGGTGAAAACGGTCAAAGTCATCGGCCGCCAGGTACTTGGCAAGTCGATCGCCCAAAGCCCCGTTACAATAAGGCATAAGCAACGCCAGAAACCCGGCCTCCGAAACCGGAAAGCACCTTTTCAGTCGCATAGCTATTTTAAAAAACTCTAGCAGAGTTTCCACACAGAAACCGTCTGCCTTAGGGAGACCGCGGACTATTTTTTCGGCGGGGTCAGGCAACTTGCTGTAACAACAGTTGGTAAGCAACCGTGAAGGGTAGGTGTTTGCTTCGCTCACGAAAGGGTTCCGCTCGAGTCCGGGAACGGCGCTCCCTAATGGGGCCACCTTATCTTCAAATTGAATAAGCGGTCCAGCGTCAAAACGACTGCCACCCGGCGGGGCTGACTCTTACGGGCTCACCTCGTTTTCCGCGACGGGACAAGTCTCGCTGTCCGCCAAAACCCTCTTAACCTTTTCCCCCATAGAGAGTATATGTTTCCGGGAGTTTACGTCCCCCGACGATTCCGCCCAAGACTCTAACAACTTTAACCGGCCCTCAAAAGCCCGACACCTGGCTGTAAACCGTTGATGGTCGGTTCGGCACTGGGACTCGCCGATGTTTGCAAGGTCGACATCCAAAATATCCGATATCAAGTCGCATTCTCTGCACTCGTTCGAAATGTCCAACCCCTCGAGGTATTTAGTGTCGGGGGTCTTCCCTTCATGCATTACATTACGTAGGCATTTCCGCAGTTCCCCTACTGTCCCGTTCTTTACGACACCACGAGCCCTTAGTTCAAATAATAAATCGTGCTTTCGCAGTTGATCAATGTCTCTGAGTAAGGCCATATTACGACCGATAGCAAAATCAAAACATACAATGTGCAACGATAAGGGGGCAGCTGTTTGATGGAATGTAGATAAGACGAACGGGTTAGCCTGGCAGCCTTATCTGCCAGACAAAGTTCAACTAACGGTTTTCTACTCCCGAGCGAATAATTTGAACGATCTGACTTCACAACAACTTGCAGCAAAGACCTACTCGTGAGAAAATTGTTAACTACGCATATAACATTTAAAATACCTCCCACAAAATCCTATACAAAACTTCACGCGACCAATACCGTGCAATACAAACAATACAAAATTTCAACACACACAAGATCAACAAAATTACTATTGATAACTATGGCTTATAACCCATTAAACTGAATTAAATGCCTAGTAACCCATGGAACAAGGAAAACCCAAAATAACCACGCTCCGGCTACCACTTCTGCTGTAGCACTTCCCGCTGCTAGGCCCCGGAAGTGTTCAGCATACACACAAATAACATAATATAATATCTAAATGCATCAAAATACTTATGACACCTTTTCTGTGTTACAAATTATTTCTCAAGTGTTTCTATAATTAACATAATTATATCAAAGGAGGAGGTGCGAGTAAAAGAAATTGTTGAAAGCATCAATCTATGAGCTGAGTCGGATGCAACCCGTTTATTTCAAAAACATTACGAGCCTCTAAAATTTACTTAATTATGTGCCAGTCAGCAACGGTCAGTACTGAGCTAATTTTTTTTTGAAAAACTGAATATAGAAAATGTTAAATGCTAAATATGGGGGTGTCGCATAAATCAATGCTAGTTTACAAAATGGAGTTCAGCGTACACGCTGTGATCTACTTATATATTTCTGACACTGTTATCTATCGCAAAAGTTTATAAAATTGTTTCTGACACTTATGACGAGTAACTAGTTTGTCTCGCTTCTGCTTCGTGATTATGCATCAACTACCACCGTAAGTTATTAGGTAAAAATGTTACTTGGCAATCCAGATAAGTCCTTTTGCAACCTGCTGTATCTGGTCGCTACGGCTGCGTGTTCCTCCGTACCTGGTTTGAACCACTGCTATGTCTGTGCTGGAAGATCGTGTAAAACTGTACGAAGTTCGTGTTCTCGTGTCTTCTGTCCGGAACATTGAACCAAGTTTCGAACTGAAAGTTTTCACATCTTTTAGTACACTTTTATACCCACATCGTTCGATTAACACGCATGCATGCATTCATACAGTGCGTGTTACAATTTACAATATTACAAAATAGCATTACAAGGTTATGACTTTAAATTACATATATAACGAGTACTGACACTCAACCTTACATATCTTAGGTCTTTTCATCAAGTTGACTGACTGAAATTTAAATTTAGGCGAGGCTGACCATTACAGACAAAATACATCTTGGTTGGTTACGGATAACAATCTTTTTACATCTATTACAAGTTTTCTGTTTTTGTTACAAACGTAATACACAAAATTATTAGCTACTAGCATTGATTTACGATAGCTCAAAAACAATCATAGTTACCTTGGTTATTAAGGCTCCCAAACTTGACGAAAGTCCGGCGACGGGCCGCTCAGCTCACAGCGTTTGATGGGAGACTGACGAGATTTTACAAAGCAAGCGATAGGGTTGGCAAAGGGGAGGACGTGACGTCAGGGCGTCGGGCAAGGTACAATTTGCGGATTGTTGCATTCGGCTGAAGACGAATAATTGCAACAATTTTTTCCCGGGATTACTACCATCAAAACATGAAAAAAGTTATTTTTCGAAAAGTGTCTGTATGTGTATGTGTCTGTGCGTGTGTCTGTGTGTAGAATTTTTTCTATGGCAAACGATAACAGCCGCAAATTAAAACAGAATAAAATAATGTTTTGCATACAGTCCTGAATTGTAGAGGACTCAATGCCTATTGTTTTTGGTGAAGATTGGTTAAAGGAAAGGCGTAGTTTACCTGCAACGTTTTACGTTTTAACAAGAGTAAAGTGCTTAATTTTGATAAATATAGTATTTAGAAAAGAAAGTCATAATAATCCACTGTAGAAAGGTAGATGAAATATCTGTAAATGAAAAGGGTAATTGAAGGGTGACGGGGTAATATTTTTTATAAATTAAAATGGTAGTTGATGATGGAGGAGGTACATTTTTATAAGTTTTATATGTGTACTACGTTATTGATAACAAAGAAGTAGTTTCTATGGAAACATTTCATTTCACTTTAACAAAATTCTATATTTTTTTATTTTACTTTAAATCACTTATGAGTGAAAATATATCGTTCCTGGCAGGCAAGCATATTTCAATTATGTAATGCTTACTTTTCCAAAGTTTTATTATTGTGATTACCGCAATAAAAAGGCCGGCAGGACACACAAACACACACACACACACACACACACACACACACATACAAAATTCACGTTATTTCTGGCCTCACTCATGTTTATTTTCTTATGTTTGCATGCTTTTTAAATGGAAAGTGCCGAAACCCACACCAACACAACGCGTGCAAGCCGAAAAGATGGACATCGATTTGCTTCCTGTGGATCGCTGGGCAGTGTTGTTGTATTAAAGCAATTAATACAATCTGTGTACTTATTTCTATTATGACATGAGAATTATAAATTAATATGTGCATGTGTGTGTGTATGAAAAATATATAAATATTTTTCTCCTTTGGAAAATTGTGTGCCCCTCCTTGAAAATATTTTGACCTCCCTGATGGCTAGTTATTTATTAGCCTGTGTGGAATATAGCGTTATTACATGGATCAGAATGGTGGGTGTTAAACAGGAGACACAAACGTATTAAGGAAGAAATGTTTTGCCAAGAAATTTATAATTATACTGGTGAACAGAATAGTCGTTCAGGAAATCAGAAGATAAATGGAAAGAAAGAAATCAAGACTCGATTTTAAAAAAGAAAAATGAATGTATAGTATTCATTGACATATATATTGACAGGAAAGACTTTGATAACACTATAGACATCCCTCGGCCCCTCGCAGCGAGAGTGCAATTTCATTACAGGAATCAGATCGCAGCTACCTTTAGCTAGCTCTTCGTTCGACCTACAGACATTGTATCCAAAAGTACAGTCCTTCCTCACGAAGGTTGAAGATAGTCTTAATCCACCTGACATGGTGGTACCATTTTAGCTGATACGTAATTTCTTCAGAACTCAAGCATCCACTTATTTAATCAATATTTAAATGATTTTAAATATAAATTTTAGGACATGGAAGTCGTGTATGATTCTCCATACCAATTTTTGTATTGATGTTATAAATTTATTCGACCGAAAACTTAAAAATTTCAATAAAATATTAACAATTGATATCGTTCTATGCTATGTAACGACGGATACGTAAACGAAACAATTTTATGGTAGTTGATGATGGAGAAAATAAATTTTATAAGTTTTTTATGTGTAATACGTTATTGACAACAAATAAGTAGTTTCTATGGAAACATTTCATTTCACTTTAACAAAATTTTATATTTTTTCATTTTAATTTAAATCATGTATGAGAGAAAATATATCGTTCGTGGCAGGCAAGCATATCTCAATTATGTAATGTTTACGTTTCCTTTTTATTATTATGATTACCGCAATAAAAAGGCAGGCAAGACACACACACACACACACACACACACACACACACACACACACACAATTCGCGTTATTTCTGGCCTCACTCATGTTTATTTTCTTACATTTGCACGCTTTTGTTATCGATTTGCTTCCTGTGGATCGCTGGGCAGTGTAACTGCACGTGTTTACAGAGGAACGGTTCATAGACAGACTTTTCGTCTTTAGGGAATGAACCCTCTGCAAGATGCTCACGGTTCATGCGTGACTTCGGAGCGCTTCGGAGTGATTATATGCGTAGTTCGGTTTCTTTATAAGAATAAAGTAAGCCTACCTAATTTTTATGGATAAAGTGACTGAAAATAACATTATATTAAACGACTACCCCATAATTACAAAAATATCTATAAATAGTGAAATTAGTTTGAGGGTGGACGATATTTTTTTAGAAATTACCGAAGCGAATTCAAGTAAATTATTTTAAACATAAATCTTACAACATGGAAGTCATGTATGGTTCTCCATACCGATTTTTCTTCTTGTACGATACTCATGGCTACAGTCTGCGCATCGGTGGACTCGAAAATCATTCATTTTCCACTCTGATATACTACCAAAGAAAATTATTGGCAAGTATAGTCTTATGAACTCTATTCACGCTATTAGACAGACATATTTAATTTTTTTTGGTACTTTTTATGACTTTACTTACAATTTATTAGTAAAACGTTTTACTATACCGGCGAAATTGTATGAAGATAATACGAATAATTTTCTTTAGTAATGATTGTGTGGAGTATTTCTCCATTTTACGATTACTGCTGACCAGTATTTGTGTCACAAACTTCCCCATACAAAGAACACTACTCTATACGTTGTAATATTGCCCTTTATGGTCAGGTGTCAGTTGTAAGTGCAGTGGTACAACCATTGTCAGTTAGAAGCTGTGGTCAAACCTAAGAAACTTATTTATCTATGACTGCCAAACGTGCTTGACTTGTTTGTCTTAGACAGTTTGTAGAAGCTAACTTTCGTCTTCAGTAATTTTTAGATTTATTTTTTTTCTAGTTATAATAAACGGTACGAATAATTAAGGCTGTAGACCTACAATCACAATTGTTCTTTGGACTCGTCTGGTCTCTAAACGTGGTCTCTGTGAATTCTGTAAGATACTGTTACGACGGTCTCATTATGGTACAGTGGTAAACAAAATACAAGACACCAATGAAGTCACTAATAACCAGCTTTAATTATCACAATTAATAATTTATAATCAAGAAGATAGTTTCTTACAATTCAAGTAAAATTTGTCCACACACAATAATAATGTCAATTATAAAGAATTCCGTACTAATTATAACAGTACAACACTTCGCTACAAACACTCATCTGCGCTAAAGAAATCGCTCAACACCACTGAACTGACACGCCGGCTGCTATGGCTTTTTATAGGTAGCGCACGCCTTCTAGAAAATTTCCATCCTCAGTGTAGTCTGTCAGCTACTCCGTATTTCAAGTGTGCTCTTGAATAATCTGGAACATACTTAAACGCGGCCTTGACTGACGCAACAGCTGCCTACTAGAGTGGGGAGGGGACGAGCGGAGGACGCTGTCAGCTGTTCTACGCTGTTCGATGCGGTTCTCGTTACAATACCTTAGAAAGCTCAAGTCGTGAGTTACAACATATCTTGAAACAACTTTGCGAACTAATATAGGCATACTAGATAATTTTTTTTATTCGTCTTATTTTTATTTAATTTTTTTATCCAACTGGGAGGATTCACTAAGCGTGTTACTTAAAAAACGGATGCTTCGTCTCCTCTTAGTCCCGCAGAATTCTATCTGCAGCACCTGAAAAAAAAAATTCAGTCGGAATCACCCAATCCGCCTTCTTTATCATACCTACCTAAAATTATTAACCATTAACTAGGTTATTCTCCACGCTCGTAATCATTAAGTAAGGGAATATCAGTGTTTCGCAGCATAAACCATTTATGGTTTACTTTTACCCGTGATAGGAAAAGCTTTTGAATAGTTAATTTTTTTTTTTTAATTTGGGTGTCAATCAGTTTACATAATTTAACTTGATACATAATTAATTACTTTCCCGGCAACATAAATCGCAGACGGTTTATGGTCTCATCAGGCATCCGCTTTTAGAAAAGTCTATTCCTGCCTATTATATGTATAGTCTTTTATTCATTAGCTATCTCGCTCCAGCGGCTGATATATCCATGGTCTTTTGTTTCCTCTATTTTATTCTCAGGTGTCCCGCTGGCCTCCTCCTCTCTAATTTTCCTTCACAGCCTTTCTCTCGTGTTAAGAGGGTACCTAAATCTCCTATTCATGCAATGCTAAATAAAAGGAACATTTTCTCCTAAACTGTTAGCATTATCAAACTAATTTTCTTCCTGTAGTTTATTACATATTTTTCCGTTTGTCCCATAGGAATTTCAAAATATTTGCATTATTGTATGAAATTATCTTGTACTATTTTTTTTCTTGTACTTTAATATTTACTAGCGTTATTTCTCCGAATTCTTTACAACATAAAATTTATAATTAATAATTTATTATTATTCCGGCTGTACAGTGTTTACACATTTTCCGGAACCAAAGATTACAGAAGTGATTGAATTCTGATCTTCCACTGCTCCTTGTCCATCCAAAGATTTTCAATTTCTCGTTCCCTCTATATAGTCTGAATTTTTTCTATCCAGGTGATAGGTGGTTTTCCTCTTTTCCTCCTTCCTGGTGGGGTCCATTCCATAACTCTCCTTGGCAATCTTTCCTGTGCCATTCTTTTCATGTGTCCATACCACTGTAGTTTTTTTGTTTGCATAAAGTCAACAATTGAATTTTTCACATTTATTCTGTCCTTAATGGCTTCATTTACAATTTTCTCAAGTCTGGATACTCTTGCCGACGTCTCCAACAAACCATCTCTGCTGTCATTAATTTTGTTCTTGTGTGTTTATTAGTAGTCCAAACTTCTGAGCCGTAAATCTATAATTACTAAGATATGAAAAAAGTCTACGGTACAAGATGTATTTTAGTGTGAAATAGAAACTGTAAAAAGTTGAGGTTTTTAGCCCTTATAGTTTATGAAAAAATGTTCCTTATATTGTACGGAAGTCATCGATCAAAATGGTAACTACATGTTCAGTGGAGTCCTGGACCATAGGATGGGTTTTGAGAGTCACTATACTTATCTTCATAAAGTTTCCTCTTTACTCCTCTCGTTCTTTGTCTAGCTAGTCTCTTGCACTCCGTCTGTTTCCTTTGAGGATTCATCTTCATCTCTTTATCTATACATCATATAACAATATCCACGTATTTTCCCGGCGTTAGTCCAAGTGTCTGTAACACTTCACACTTGATTATGTTTTCTCTGTTGTCTGTGTTGTAAATGGCAATGGACTCATGTACTCCAAAATTTAATGTATTTATTTCAGCGTACAGATTTTTAGGAATTCTGGTACAGATCACATTGTTCTTTCATTTTGTGTACGGTAAGGGAAGCATTTTTTTCAGAAGTTAAGTCTGATACAAATCTCTGAAAACTGGCTTTACAGCCTGCATAACAACGTGTAGTAGACCGTAACACTAGATTTTTTTGAAAATTTGGGATTGACGTGGACAAACAAGGGCAGGCGTTGGCTGTCACAGCATTGATGAATGTGTACGCTAGTAGCAACGGTCATTCAAAGAAATGGGTTGACAGACAACTGATCTATGCCTTGCTCGATATGAACAAAGAACAATAAGTGTAGCTGAAGCGAAATAGGGTAAAGCGTACTGCATTGTTCGAGCGAAAATGTAACAAAGAAACGACCAGCACATGGCTTAGTTAGAAAATACTCTGTACACAGTCGATCGTATTGTTGGTGATACATATACGAGACAATAACACGACACAGCTTAAAAGGGTATACGGGAACTCATGGAATAGAGCAATTGAGAAGAATACGAAACAAAGAATTAACGAGGTCACACAAAGCTGGAATCCATGTAACACTTGAAAAGAACTAAGCTTGCTAGCAGAGAGGATGTAGCGAGAAAACACGAGTACAATACCACGATTCGACACGCTGGAAGTAGGGAGGTGTCAAGGAGATGAAAATTTATTGCCCGTACAGTAAGACGACTGAAAGGATTGATCGACAGCCGAGAATATTGCTTTTTCATGGAATCGCGTAGGAGGAGAGTTTAGCCAGAGTTTGGGGGTGACTACGTGAACTAGTGTCGACCTATAGGAAGCCGAGGATTGACAAGGGTTGGACATCTAAACTACGTCTCCATGGTGATGAAACCAGAGAACGAATCATCTGAAGGTGGTGGAAACGACTCAAGACGTTTGGTGGAGTTTTCTCCGGAATTCGAGATGTTGGGAGGAGAATTATCTGGAACTTAGGACCAGAAGCCAATAAGATACAGCTATAGGGGTTGGACAGAAAAGTATGAAGTAGCTTGGTGGGAACGAAGATTATAAAAGATAGTGTTCGCCACGAGGAGCGTCTTCTAAAAAGTCTTCTTAAGGTTGCTTCTTAAGTTTTTCTTAAGTCTTCTTAAGCATTATGTCTTATGTCTTAGTTTCTCAGTTGTGAACTCAGTGTTACAATTCGTGCTTCGAATACTAGTAGACTTTCTTTTGTGAAGAACACTTTAATTACCGTTATGTAATTTAGTAACGTGAAGTGGTATACGAATTATTATTCAATGTGAATAGGGTGAACTAAAATTCTCTATATCGACATTTTATCAGTAACTTTACAAGTAGACTTAGAATCTTAACAAATAATGTATTGTACGGACGTTTTGTTTTAAACGTAGACAATTTATAAATGTATTATTCGGTATAACATTAACCGATGAACTGTAGACTCAGTGCTATAAACGATTTGTAAACGGAGTCGAGGTGATATTCGTACATAAACAAGGACAATGTATGCGATGTTTGTATGAACTATATAATTATAAACAGTATCAATGTCGATAGATATAATTATCTTGAATGCGGGAGCTTTGAATATAAATAAGTAAATTATAAGCGACTCGTAATATGAACAATCTGATCTTTGCGTGAGAATTTGGTGACGTAATGACACAGGAGTGCGGGACAGACGTGGAAAGTGGAAACGACCGTATTCTGATCAACAACAGTTTAAACACCAAGTGACAACAGTAGCGCTGGAACGAGGATTGGGGCTTCAGAGTTTAGTCGACGCACTGTGGATACTCAAATATCAAGTAAAAATTAATATATTATTTTAACATGGAAAAAACCACTGACCTGTAACTCATAAAGAAACCAGCTTGAGATAAGATAAGTCTTAATAGAAAATTCAATTTAGTAAACCTATTAATCAAAGCGGACCATAATCTGGGGTATGAATGCATTAAACGTAAAAAATATGTAGAAGTAGAAGTCGCAATAATATGAATTTTATTATGTGTCTTTATGTATGTGTTCTATTTCAGGATATATCTCCAACTAAGGAGGGAATTGTTTGTTTTATGTATCATTTGCAGGAATATATGTATTTTGTATGTGTAATGTTGGATAATAAGTGCATGATTATAATAAACATGTTTGAGAACCCAGATCCGCATAACTTTGTATTATTTGATCACCTTTTGATAATTAGTAACAGTCAATTAGTTGCTCATTGTTAATAAAAGATTATGCATATATCCGCATAATAAATTTGCATTTTAACACAATGTTTAATTAATAAATTTTGTCAATTAAATAATTAATCATATTAATTATCATATTAATTAATAATAATGCATAAATTCGCATTATAAGACTGTGATGATATTTTTATATTTGTTCAGATTCTTCATTATTATTACATTTGCACCACGAATCAGGTCCCACTAGACATAGTCCATGTTGTGGATCACATCTATGGAAAACTGACATGACGTGTCATGCTCAATTTTTGGATGGGGGAGTGTGTTTCGAAAATTATTTTAAAATACTTACAAGCGTGCTATAAATGAAAAAATTATGCTATCTAAAATGGAAAAATCTATATAGTTTTTAATCTCAAAATTCATTTTTTCACCTTCCGGGTCCTCTTAAGACGAACACAGTCCATGTAATTCTTGAGAACTTAGTTCTCCTTTCATATCGGTTTCTTAAAAATTCTCTCGATTGACTGGTTTTTCTTTTCCTTCACTCCCCCTCATTTACCGTCTAAAATACCCCCTCCAACAACTTTTTTTCGACCACTACATTTTTCTTTCTTGCTCTTCCTCTCAGTGCCCACGTCTTGTCTTCTCCATACAACTACGCTGGTCTGACGTTACAGTATCACAGCGTCACAAATCCTCACCTTGGCTCCTCTTGACAACCGTTTTGTTTTAAATTTACTTTCCTTAACATGAAACGCTCTTGATGCTGCTTTTGTTCTCCTCCCATTTCCTCATCCTCATTGCTTTTCATCATCGTCATCGTCATCATCATCTTCAAGGGTTAAACCAAGGATAGTTTGTTCCGGTCTCAAACAGAAAAAGATTAGAGCTGCTCACACCAGCGCTTCCTAGGACATCCCACACCTCTCCGTTTCCTCGGCTTATAATTTCATAGTTGTTTGGGGATGCAGCAGTCATCCATTCGGCAAAAGTGTTACCACTAATTCAGCCGATACTGGGCAATCCTGTCGAGAATACGCATAATATTCAGTGCCGTATATCTGTGTTTCTTCTGTGATCATGGAGAGTATACCCTGCCTCGTGCCTGAGGAATCTCATTTCAGCCGCTTGGATGCGACTGGCCTGGCCTTTCGTTAAAGTCCAATTCTCAGATCCATAAAGAAGTGTGGGAAGGGTCAACACCTTGTAGAATTTTAAGCGTGTTTCTTTACTTGCTGACTTAAGAGTTCGCCTAATGGTCCCGCTCATATTGCTTTTCTTGTTTAGTAAAATCCCAACTACGTACAGTGTACGTCGTACACTCGGCAACCTTTTCTTATAACCTTCTCAATTTTTATTTTTTTAATATAATAATTCTCATATTGCATTTCTCAGAAAATTTATTTTCGTCAGTATATGCGTTAGTTTATTTCTTATTGGAATTATTTTTATTCAACTATTTTGTTTAAACTTATGAAAATAGGCATAGATTGTATTCCAGGGTCTTTTATGCTGGAGTCATAATTACCATTATAACAACTGGCATACATACACTAATCACATCCCGCTTCTCGTTAGTGAAGGGACACGTGTAAACGAATCAAGGTTGTTATTTTCCACTGACATAAAATAAACAAATGTTACGTGAGGCAAGCACCGACTAATAGATTAAAAGCTATAATCACACTAACAAATTGGTTGTAAATAATTGTGTATTAAAATAATGGCGCTTACGTTAGGCTACACATAGTTTGCTGTCCTTGAACGCTGTGTGATCCAGTCAGATGTTCGTTTTTTACTCAGTTGTTGAACCCTGCGATGCGCGCAAAGCGTTTTTATTTTTTAATGTAATTGGTTTCACAAATTTTTTTAATTTTTAATTTATACGATTGACTGCTTGGGGCCGTCATTAATTTTAAGCACCTCTGTTATATCTCGCGTACAGGTACAACGTGATATACGTACATCATGGGGGAAAATTATGCCTGGTGGTCAGTGGCGAGGTTACATGGAGGCAATTGAGGCAATGCCTACCCTAAAAATTCTGTAGAATAAAAATTATAAATACGTATAAACTACGTAACGTAAAGATTATACATTGTTACTGTGACTGTCGAATTTATTAAGCCGAAACGTGCTTTACTGAGCGACCGCTAGATGGTGACAGGTGAGATTCGGCATAAAGCGAATGAGGCAACGTGAACTTGCCTCAGCGTTTTTTGTATACATCGTATGTAAGCATGTGTTGGCTTGAAAGGGAAGTGCGGGGGAGGGGGATTGTCCGTGCTGTACACATAGAGCGTTGAGGCATGTCTCACTTCTATGGTGCAAACTGTTAAGTTAAAGCGCGCTGTGTTGTTTATAAGTGTGCTTATTTTATGCGGTTATTAAAAGTGTGCCGGTTATTCCGCTGAACTAACAGATGATCAAGATTGTTTTTTGAATTGTTTGTAACATTAAACATATAATATACGGTATAGAAACTAATCAAGTTTAAAAATTTGAAGTTCAATCAGATGTATTATTGTGTATGACTTATACAAGGATTGTTCAATAGAAACACGTTTAGAGCTGTAAAGCATTTTTTTATTCAAGGATTTTAAAAGAAGTCTCCATTAACATTAAGACATGAGTCCCACTCTTGCACTAATCTGTAGATTCTCTGCTAGTAAAATTCTTACGGCTGTTTGCGGAACCATTCGCTAACAGCAAACTCTATCTCAGGGTCCGATTTGAACCACCGTCCTTTCAGTGATTCCTTAAAAAAAATTTAAGGTAAGATTTTTGTCTACCCATTCATTTACTACTAGCTTCGCCACTGCTGGTGGTTAAAGTATATTTTATTTTACTCGTGTACCAACCGCACAAAACGAAGGGATCAATAAAATCATGATGACCTATGGTACAATATGATTCTACCTTGAAAACATGATAAAACTGTAGTCATTTATCAGCGTTATCATTAGAAAACACAACGTCTCACTCATCTAGAATCTAGACCTATTTCAAATTTAGGGGGCATCACTCCATTCGTTCGACTTTAGACTTTTAACCTTGTGACCATTCTGGGCACTGTTTTTGCATGTAAGTGTATTCTTTTTGTAAATTTTTCTGTGTATTTTTGTTCTTTTCTGAACTCCTCAGTGAGTAGACTTACTTCTCTATGGTTTTTGTGATGTGGAACCATCGTTCTACTCATAATACTGTGAGAATAGCCTACTGACCCATAATTTTGTTTTTTAAGACTACGATTATTTTGCGATCTGCCAAGTCCAACTTGTAGTCATATAGAAACTACCAATACCTGAGTAGTAAGCTTCCTGAGGTGCAGAACTCGCTCAAATTTTGAGCTAAACACCTTTAGTATTGGCTAAAATGAAATTAATAGTCTGACAGACAAATGCCAAATTGTCGAAGTAAAACTGAAAACTCTCTTCGCTCTTTCAATAAGGGTTTATTTTAATGCCCTCGAAATGGCTTGATTTTTATTACTTTTATTTGCTTCGTTGGTATTGTTCTGGCTACAGATAAGTTTCTTTTAATCTTCGAGGTTCCGTCCCATTATGTCCCGAACATACATTTTACTTCCGCATGTTTGTTGAATTATTATTGGTGTATGACGTATTATCAAATAGCAATATATAATGGTCATGTATAAATGTATTATTTCTGTTAGTTCGTCTGTGACGATCATCGAAGTTTTTTAAGCGGACATTCGATTATTATGTTTTCATCCTCTTTGTGTTACTTAGTCTCCTTTATTGGGCAAAGAGATAAATGTGACAAGGACGTGAGACGAGCTATATGCAAATAGGCAACTCTTCGATTAAGCTCGAATAAAAATATTAGTCATAGGATGAAGAGAAAAGTATGTCCCGTAGTAAAACGATGTTTGAAGTTTTCAGAGTGCCGACGTAAAGATTAAGCCTTGAAAATGTTCTGGCTTCAGGGACGAAACCGTGGGGTTTAAAAATTTCAGAAAACGGTTGTACCCAAAAACCTATTACAATTCATATATTCAAACATTTGTTTCTACAGTTCTTTTTTGATATGTACATTACTTAATACTACATCAAGGTGATTAGGTGTTTTTCTTACTTGGGACATGCTTCGGACCTCAGACAGTACGCTCACTGTCGGATATGTTTGTTTTTAGTCTAGTGAAGTATCTGTGTGCTGTTGGTTACTAATGTTGGTTTTTGTTGATTAAGGCTTATTGGTGTTATTGTGATTAGGTGTGGTGTATAAATTTGGTCTCTCAGTATTTTCAATATTTATTGTTTTAAGCAGTGTGTCACGTTTTACTGATTTACATTTGTCTCGGTGTTAGTTTGTTTTGTGTTTTATGTTTACATATGTTTGTATGTTTTCCCAAATGTCCATTATAATGCCTTTTTGTGGTGTATGTCTTATTAGTATCATGTTGCTAATGTCTGCCAGTTCGTGTCCTGTATTTATTGCGTTTATGGCTAAATTGGACTTTTTTTGCATTTAGGTGTTCAAAATAACGTTTTCCAAATTGTTTTTTTTTGTCTGGACCATGTACATAGGAAAGACCCGCTTGTGCAATAAGAGGATAGTATCGGCTTGGGAATAATCGAAACAAAATTGGAATAATAGAGACTATTTGTAAACTGTAAGTGATTGAGAACTCTCTTAGTTTAGAATATCATCACAATCGGCAGTTGGGGCCAGATGGCATAGTTACCATCCTGGCCTGTTCCCACAGTCGATGCAATCAATTTGTTAATTAATGGAATGAATTAATTTATTCTCCGTTTTAGCCTACCAGTTTCTAACTGAATGCCTTCACAGTCCTGATTTTTCATAGATTCTGTGGTCTAATTTTTGGTCTTCCTCTGAGTCTGTTATCCACAGTGATTTGGTAAAATATACTTTGTTGGTTTCGTCGGGTGTATTTTCTTCAATCTTTCTATCTGTCCAGTCCACACCACTCTGTTCATTTTAATGAATCTCACAGTATCAGAATGTGTGCACAGATGACAGAGGTTAACCTTATGGGTCCTTCGTCAAACATCCTTTCAGCCATTCCTTTATTTGTGTTTTAAATTCCGTTCTCTAAAATTCCTTTATCCGTTCGTTTTTGTTTCTGAGCTATATGTTAACACCGCCTAATAAGGCGTTTTATAATTTGCGCATTTACTGTATCTTGAAACGTCATATGCCCTTAGATGTTTACGTTCGTATATCCTACTGGCAGATGTACTAATCTGTACTAATTTCGTCTTGAAAATAACATAACCAAACACGTGTCTTGGCGAGTTGTCATAACTTTCAGTTTGAGTGTTACAGTACTACCAAAGGAGGAGTGAAGCAGTGACTACAAGGGTCATTCAATAGAGACAAATACCTGTAGAGGAAAAACGGTTGGTAGGCGGAAAACCTATCGTTTCAAAACTGAAGTTGGCATCCCTGAGATGACTTCTGATTAGCTGTTTGATTAGAATTGTTTTGCTCGTAACTTCAAATTCTCGTTTAACCATGGCGAATCCTCTTGAAGTTTTGGAATTAGTTGAACAACAGTCATAGTGAAACGTTTTTTTTTTTTTTTTTTTTGCTGTCTGAACGTGAAAAACGGCTCAAATTTGCTCTCATATGCCGAAACAACACAGGAAAACTCTACGAAGCGCGTACATTTTTATAAGTAGGTAGAACTTCAGTGCCTGACGAGCACCGTTCTGGAGGTCCAGTTGAGGTGTCAAATCCAGAGCTTGAAATTCGCATAAACACTCTCACCCAAGAAGAGCGACAGATTACCGTTAAACTTATAGCTGAAGAATTACAAGTACGTTTTGGCACAGTTCATAACATTATCAGGCAAAAAGTTCACGTACCGTAAAACACGCGTAAGGTGGGTTCAAAGAGAGTTGACCAACCATCAGAAAGAGACTAGACTTCGAGTGTGTACAGAGCTTAAACAACGCTATATGCAGGAAGGTGATGCTTTTTGGATAGAATTCTAACAAGTGATGAAATGTGCATTCATCATTTTGAGCCGGAATCTAAAAGAGAAAACATGGAGCGGAAGCATACGAGTTATCGTCACGAAAAACAGAAATAACACTGTTGCACACCACTATAGGAAAATGTCGATTATCGCTTCCAAGCTTCACAGCTCATCATCAGATCGGAAATTAATTTTCTATAGTGGTGTGCACAGTGTTATTTCTGTTTGTGGTTATATCTTCTAACTCAGCTTTATTAATTAAATATTTTGTCAAGAAAAAGTTCAGAACCCAACCATCAGCTGGAAAAATCATGTTTGCAATTTTTGGGATACTGAAGGCCCGGGTTTTTGTGATTGTTTATAAGATTAGCGGACGATAAACAGTACACACTACTCTGATACCCTTGTCAATAAAGTAAAGCCAGCAGCGATGCGAGCGTCCTCGATTTCCGCGCAAAGGAGCCATTCTCCTTCAAGATAATGCCTGTCGCACACAGCTCAGTTAACACGTGAAATCATCTATAAACTGAGTTGAGAGACCCTACCTCACCCTTGGTTCAGACTTGGCTCCATCAGATTTCCACTTGTTTGGTCCACTCAGGGGAGCGTTACGGGGTACAAAGATTTATGACAACGACGAGGGCAAATGAAATATACTAAAATGGCTCCGACATCAACATAAATATTTCTTTGCAGCAGGCATAAAAAAAGCTTCCTATCTTTGGATGGCACAAGTGTATTGATGGTGCTGAGAATTAGGTTGTAATGTGAAAAAATTGTCACACTGATTAAAAATACCGTTTTTCCTCTACAGCTATTTGTCTAATTATTGCATGACGCATTAATTATAATATTTTTACTGTTTAAAAATAATACTTTTTCACGGCCGGAGTTTAATCTGTTACATTCTGACAGGAGCTGGTAAAGTCATTTCGCAGCTAAAAGTACGATCCGGTATGCGGTTACTTAAGGCAGCAGCTAATCGAATAAAACAACGTGAGGTGGTATAACGAAAGTAGGGAGTCCTGCACGATCACCGTATTCGCTGAAAATGTTAAAGCAACAAGATGGAAACAAATGTAGTCGGAATCTCTGTATGAAAATGTCGTCCAGTATGGACTGCGGCTTCAAGAGGGTTTGGTACCGACTCTGCTGTCCGTATTAATTTTAGCAATTCGAATGTGCAACTACAAATGATACGGTATTAAAATTTTTCTATATTATTACTGTAGCATTAATTAAAACTTTACCTTGTCCAGCCCACGTGTCAGGCTCGCCAAACTCGTCTTCAATCCAAATGGTGTTACAGTATAACGGTAACACTTTCCCTTGTACAGGAAACCAGTGTAGTCCCGTGACTCTTTAGCAAGTGGAATTTGCCAGAAGCTGCTGGTTAAATCTACGCTGCTCATTACCTTCACACGTCCGCAGCTTGCCAACACCTGGTCAATCGGTATGGTTCCTTCGTGATCTGGAACAGTGACCGCGTTGATCCTTCTTGCATCAAGACATAATCGCACTGTTTGATCTTTCTTCACAACTGTCACCATTGGGTTTATGTACGGACTATTGGCACACTCTATTACACCGCACTTCTCCATTTTTTTAATTTCTTCCTCTACTGCATTCTGGTATTCCAGTGGGACGGGCCACCCTTTCAAACAATAAGGTGTTGTATCGGTGATTGTCAATTTGTGTTCATATTTATTGATTCGACCTGGCATCTCTCGAAATACTTGTTTGTTAGCTTCTAGGATTTTCTTCAGTTCCTCCTTTGTGTTTGAACCAATTGCCGACGTCTCGGCTAACTTTTCCTGGATAGTATTGTTAATTCCTTCTTCTTCAGCTTCTTCAAATGTGATTGTTATAATTTCAGCCACTACATGATCCTCTCCGTTGTCATTACTATTCTAAAATGTAATTTTATTATTCGAAAAGTTAATTATGCATCTTCCTTCTTGTAATAAATTTATACCGATGATACAGTCTCTAATTAAATTAGGAACAATTATGAATACTGCGTCAGCCACATATTCGCCGATTGTAAGTTCAAGCATCACTTGTTGTGTAATTTTGTTTGACTTCTTTCCAACTGCTCCTTTAATAATTAGGTTAGTGACTTTCAATACAGGTGTATTACCTAACAGTTTCTTGTTTGAATGATACCAGTCTGTTGATACCGCATTAATTTGACTGCCGGTATCAATCAGTGCTGTAACTGGTACTTTATTTAGTTGTACATTTAATACTGGGCATTTAACTTTCTTAATCTCTTTGTAAGGCAACTCTTCTTCCATGAGAGCGTCTCTTATATCAATAAATGTTGTGTTAATCACCTTATAACTAGTTCCTAACGCTACCTTATTACTACAATTATCGCTATTTAGTTTTTTGGCTGGGTATTCCCGTTCATTGACACATTAGTCCCTCCGTTTACCTGACACGTTGTCTGTAAACCGCTTGTAGAAGCGATGGCATTTATTTGAGGTTCATAAACACGTTTTGGTGGCTTGCTGTTTCTCTCGCTCACTTCTCTCTCTCTGCCCTCAGGTCGCCACGGTCCTTTGTGTTGTTGGGTTCTATGCCGTTCTACTCTATTTTCTGTCGGTGGGTTTGCGTGATTTACGACTCCTTCTTGCTTTGGTTCTAATTGCGTTAAGAGAAAGGGGTAATTTACCTGCATCGTTTTATATTTTAAAAAGGGTAATTTTTCTATGACGAACGATAACTACCGTAAATTCAAACATAATCAAATAATTTTTTGTATACTTCCGTAAATTGTAGAGGTCTCAAGGTCTGTTGATTTTGGTGAAGATCGGTTAAGGAAAAGGGGTAGTTTACCCCCAACATTTTATGTTGCAACAAGAGAAATTTTTTCATGCCGAACGATAACTGCCGTAAATCAAACAGAATCAAATAAATTTTTACATAAGTGCCTGAGTTGTAGAGGACTCAAGGTCTGTTGAGTTTGGTGAAGATCGGTTACGGGGAAACGGTCGTTTACCAGAAACATTTTTTGTTGTAACAAGACTAAAGTACTTAATTTTGATAAATAAAGTATCCTGATAAGGAGATCTTAATAATCCACGGTAGAAACGTAGATGAAATATCTATAAATGAAGAGGCTAGTTGAACGGGGTGGTGGTAATTTTCTATAAATAAAAATTATAGTTGAAGGGGGAGGGGATAATTTTTTATATATGTATTACCTTATCGGCAACAAAGAAGTAGTTTGTTTTAAAATTCCTTCCCGGCCTGTTTGGCCGTAGACCAATTTTTCTGCAAAACCAGACGTTTCGGCAGTGCCATCGACTTCCATCATCAGTGAAAATCGAGTGCGATAACGTGAGGTGGTATACGTTAGTGACCATAGTACTGTGGTTAAGGCTGAATCAGTAAGTAGAAAGAAGTAGTTTCTATAGAAATATTCCATTTCGAGAATGATTTTAAATATAAATCTTAGAACATTGAAGTCATGTATGGTTCTCCATACCGATATTTAAAAATATTCCATAAAATAATTAAGTACCCTCGCACACACACACAAACACATACACACTCTGTTAAGTATCATTATGCACCATTTCACTGCACTTAAAGTTGCTTTACAAATCTAAAATTACTAGAAAATAACACTTTTTACAACGTTCCTTATTAAATACTTAACAATGTTCCAATCTGCAACCTCTACTGATTCATACAGTGCCTTTCTATTGTAACGAGAAACCTATCTAACAGCCCGTCACTCCGCTGGTCGAGCAGGTGTAGCCTTAGTTAAGGCCGCACTCAAGAAGGCTCTAGAGTTTTCGAGTGCTTGTTAAGGACGCATATAATGGAACATTAGCTGGAACCCTGCAGTATATAAATAGGCGACAGCTACCGCTTAGAAGTCAGTTATAAGTGGCGATTTTTTAAACTGTGTTTTGAAGTATTGTGGCGAAGTGATTATTGTGTGATTATTAGTGTGGAACTCTAATAACTGACATTATTATTGCGTGTGTACAAATTAAATTTGAATTATTGTACGAGTTGATTCCAAATTGTTAATTGTGATTAATTAAAGCTGGTAATTAGTGACTTCATTGGTGTCTGTATTTTGTTTCCACTGTACCATACGACGATCAGTGAGACGGTCGTAACAATGTGCTATCTTATGCCAATATTGTCCGATACATTCCATGTGCAATTAGTATGTCCATTGCACCATATATATGGATGTTATAATTTTAGTTAGTCTTGTAACATGAATGTATTACTACTTATACTGGTGGATTTAGATTGTGCCGGTGTTGCCTAACCCGGCGGTCGAAGGTTTTATAAAATTAATTTTAAAATAAATGCGAGCATCAGTGTCGGTTAGAGCGACGATATTTGGACGGCACCGTTGAAGCGGCGCGCGCACTCTATGGGCGAGTTTTGCTGTTTGTTGCATCGTAACTGCTTAATTGAGTTCCATACCGGCACGCATCGAAGCAACAGACTCCCAGAACCGAACAGACAGTATTACGTAGTTGTTTCTTCTGCACTAATGGCAAGCTAAATTTACAAGACTTCCCGGTAAGTAATCATAACATCTTATAGTATGCGTCAAAAATAATTAAATTTAATTAACGTAAATGTATGCAGCCGTATGTGAAAGACGAATGTATTTGGTGCGACCTGGCAGTGTGTGTATTAAAAGATATATTTAATGTTCAGTATATACAGCTCATATTCTTTTCTCAATTATTATAATACAAGAGTCACTGTAATTGTTTCATAGAGCGTTATGTAAATTTATAAGCTAACGTCAGTGCGTATGCGTGGAGTTGAATTGTGCAAGATAGGCACGTGCATGCAACAGACTGCACGCGTGTTCTTTTTAATTAATTATGGCAGTAAAAATAAATTGTGAGACCACCCTTAGATGAAACACTATTAATATTTTATTTGTGTGCAACTGTGAGTGCCTTGAATGTGGTCATTTTCTGACAAATTAAGATAATTGTGGGCCACGTGGCGCGGCCAACCTGTTTGATTATGTCGGCGCTTGTTAAGACCTAGTGCAAGTGACTTTTACTCTACACCTTTTAATAATATCTTTTTTATTTAGTGAGTTCATTATCACCTGGTAGACTTAATTACTCTTCAGGCAATTTTCAAAAAAAATAATAACCGAAACTTTATGCATTTATCTGGTGTTGGTTGGGAGGCCCGTTCTGAGGTTGTTACCTTGAACTAGGGTGCACATTTTTACGAACAGCATTTCTAAATTTTTGTGAATTCCCAGGGTTCTCGTCTAAGTCGGAGATTCTGGTCGATGCTGATGTAACTACACCTTCATCAGCCGTGAGCCATCACACACACACCTGTTCGGAAGAGGGAGTCTGGTGAACAACCGCAAGATGCATCACATGCTCATGACTAAGGTGATATGAACCCTTTTTATTTTCGTTGGCCGGGCCTGCCGTTCTCCTGATTTACAAGTTAATTTTCTTTTGAAACCATGTGCCCACGGGGCTAGACAGTCTGATCTGGGGTGTGTCAGCTGAACACTCATTATGAACATCATGTGACTTTTATAATTTAACTCCATAAAATTTAAGTACTATGTTTGTAATTGTGTGCTGCACTGGGGGAGCGTGCTAGAGTTCTTTTTTTTCACTTAAATATTTTTGATATTTAGCCAAGAGTAATTACACTATTCTCTAAAAAATTTAAGTCACATGTTAGGGGTTCTGTTCCGGCTGGTTCAGAACGGGTTTATATTTTAATTTCATTTTGGTTTAACATGTAAGGGCTGGGGGGGGGTTTCGTTTTCAGGCTGTTTTCTGGGGGTAAAAGGGGACACAGTTTTTTGCCAGGCACATGTTCATTCAGTTTAAGGCAGGTTTGATTCCTGTCACACATGGTCGAGTACATGCTGGCGCGCTCCCACATCTGCTAGGATACAACAGTCGGTTATTATAAACTCATTTATACACAGCCATCTAGCTTTAACAGAAAAGAAATTTTATACTTTTGTGGGCATATACTGATTAATTTTTGACCTTGTAAATGCATATACTGATACATGTCTCCATCTGGATTTGTAAAACAAAATTAACATTTTAGAAACTCATACCAATTGCGTAAAATCAGGTGATGAGGGTTTTTCCCATTTATATGGTGTCTAAGGAACTTAAAGATTTTCATATGCTCATAATGGGCCAATTATCAGATGCTATCTATACATATGGGCAGTCCGGTCTCTCTTTATGCTTTGTGAGTGATTATCATCCTTTTGGGGGTTTTTCTTAATTATTTAAATTAATGGGAATTAATGAATCATGGTGACTGAAAGTTGAACATTTATGATTGCCGGTCTTGGGGCTTTGCAGAAACACTGCCTGTAGGGCAGGTCGAGCATGGGTATTCTAAGGGTACTAGGTGTCTGTAGTATGTGTATATAATTATGAGTGTAGGTGTCTTTATGTTTCCGTACGTGTTGTCAATGTTAAATGTTAGTAACAAAAGGGGGGGAAATTATATAATTACGGAATGTTGCCTGATATATATATATATATATATATATATATATGTAAATAGGGATAGATAGATATTGTCTTTGACACGATTAAGGATATGTGAATTATTTATTTATTATGTATTTTGTGGGTTATTGTCCTTGCCATGTGATAATTATGTGATTTGCAGGATATTATATGTAACGAATTATGGGGGCAAAATAAAAGTTGTTATTGTTAAATTACAGCCGAGTTTCATTGCAAGTCCCGTCATACTGGACCCAGCGCATTTTGGCTTCTCTAGGCTCCGGCCTAGTTTTAAATAACTTGTGGCTTCTCTTTCAAAAAAAATATAAATACAAAAAAAAATAAAAAAAATAAAGTTTTTTTATATACAGCAAAAAGGAAAGAGGGGTCACAAATGGTAGCAGAGAGCGTGGTTCATTCGAGGGTTGAACCCTTGGGTCCTTGGGTGTGACGGGGCTTGCAAACTCGGAAATACTATGCTATTGTTATGACATTGTTTTTTTTTAGGTATATGCCCGTGTAGGCTAGTTTAGGTTGTATAACTTGTGAGTCTTGTCGCACCACTGGGGCGGGTATTTGTGTTCGGAAAATTTGATAGGTTGAACTGCCGGGGGGTCTCAAGAGTTGCCTGGGTGATAGTATGTGGCTGATTCGAGGTCAGAGGATAGCGTGTGACATTAGCGGGATGCGGTATGGCCCGATCGGAAGTCGGTACCGTCACCGACTAAATTCCTGAATTAAGAATACTGACTACTAGTTGTGTCTGTGAGTTATGTGTTGGTGAGACGTGTGTGTCGGATTGATGTTTGATGTTATGTATGTTCAGTATTGTTGGTTGTTGCTTGTCTCCTTCTGTGGTGTTAGTAGATGGTTCCGAAGTAGGCCAGGTCTCCGCAGCGCTAGAGAACCCGGGGGTCGCTCAAAGGAAGGACAGTACTTGGGTTTTTCTGATTCTTGTGAATTGTTTTTGTAGGTCATGTTTGTGTTAGGTGTTTAGTGGGGATTTGTTTTATTATTGTTTGTTTTGAATTGTGCAATTCTGGCGGCGGTATGCTATCAGAAGTTGCCCCACCCTCTATCAGGGGTTCTCCAGAAATTTTCGGTGGTGAATGGATTTGATGAGGACCAGCTGCTGGTTTTCTTGGACCTGGTGCTGCAGTTGGCAGATTTCCAGGGGGTGTCCGATGGGGAGGTCTTGTCTCTTATATACCCGTATTGCCGGGGTATGTTGGCTGAGCTGGTCACCAACACTCTGCGTCGGGGTGACAATGTTGATGCTTTCCATGGGGAGGTGTTGAACTTCTTCCTACCCATTCGACGACGTGCCCAGCTTAAGTTTGAAAAATTCTATCGCCTACAGGCCAACGGAGAGGCGTTAGGGGACTTCGTGCACGATATACAGAAAGCTGCCCGGGTGTTAAGGTTGGGGTTCCCCGAGACAGAAATAATACAAGTAATAAGAGAGGGACTGAATCCCGAAGAGAGATCCCGGCTGGTTTTCGCAGAGCCTCCACTTTGTTTTGCGGACCTGGACCGGTGGTGTGCACATGCCAGGAGAGTCCAGGAGAATGATGTGTCCCGGGGAAGAGATGCTTCGAATGTCCAATACTCCAGTGGTTCATCAGGAAGAGCCAAAAAGGACAAACATGGTGGTTGGAGGAGAACACAAGAGACTGTCAGAAAGCCTGAATATTCCGGAAGTAATGGAGGCTACAAGGGGGTGGCAAGTGTGAAGACGGTAACAACAGCTACAGCACAGAAAACAAATAAGGGTGAAATTAACAGGGGAAGAAGAAATTATGTTAGGGAACAAACAGCGGCAAGCAGGGAGCCTGTAGTTAGGCGTTATTCTTATTTGGAGAAAAGTGAGAGTTTAAAGGTTCCAGAGGAATTACCAGTGCCTAATAGAGTAGTGAATGAAGAAGGTGAAGCAGAAGAAGAAAAGCGGAATAACTTCTGTGGATCAATACAAGAGCCTAAGAACACGTCAGTTAATACTGAGGTACCGGACTCAAAGAGGACGTCATGGTTGAATCCAGATGCCGCGGAATTTGTCCGGTATCTCCATCTCGGTTCGTGACGGATCCAGATCCGGTAATATCTTCATCGCCTACGCAGGGATATGAGAAGTCACTTGATGGTGTAGCTTTACCATCGCCAGTAGAAATTAATTTAGTCATTGCACATGAACCTGGACAGCTGGATTCCAGGGTGGAAAATGTTGAGGACGTTGTAGTTGCTGAAAGTGGTGAAGGAGTGGAATCGACAGAAGAGGCAGAAGAGCGGTCTGCGGATGCTGCACAGGGAAGTATATTTGTAGGTGTTAGGGAGACTGTAGAGTCTGAGGTTGCGGATGGACACAGGGATGTCCAGGCTGCAAGTGTTTCTGAGGTTGTGGATGGACAAGGGGATGTCCATGCCGCAAGTGTGGTAGAAGTAGATGAGGTAGAAGTTGAGGAGAAATTTGGTGGCAGCGTTGTGGAGTGTGCGAGTGAGAATGATGTAGTGTGTGAAGATGTGCAGACGCCTTCTGTAAGTAGTGTTGAGGATTCCGAGGAACGGAAAGAAGTTTCAGGCGGACCAGGTGAGCAACTAGAGGATGAAGATATGCAGTGTTCTGATGGTGGTAGTGGACGTGATGGCGATGATGTTGATGATGCATGTGTTGGGGAAAACGAGATCGGAGAAGAGGTTAGTGAAGAAGTTCGTGAAGGAGCTGGCGATGAGTGTGATGAAGAAATTGGTGAGGAGCTGAGGGAAGATGCGGTTGAAGATGGATCAGAGGAGCAACTGGAAGATGGTGAGGAGCTGCAGTGTCATGAGGTTGATTTGGATTATGGGGATGAAAAAGGGGAAATTATAGAAGAGCCGGAAGAGAAGGAAGGATTGGAAGAAAGGCAAATAGAGGAGTCAGGTGATGAGCATAATCCAAAGCGGAGTGAAAGTAGTGAGGTATGTGGCCTTGATTCTGATTCAGAGGAAACAAGTCAGTACAGCTCAACACGAAATATTTTCTTAGAGAGTGGGGTCCGAAAGGAACGAGTACCCAAAGTCCGTCACAGACAGGTAAGAAGAAGAGGTTAACGGGTAGCGGGTAGATGTTCCCCACAGTCCCAGTGGTGTTCGTCTACTTCAGGGTTGCGCCCCTGTCCACGCGAGCCTTGGTTTCCTCCATTCATCCTTATTTTCGGAGGGAACCATGCCCTTACCCTGACTCCTAGCTATTGACCCTTTAATGATCCTTGCCCCGTTTCATCTTCCCGATTTTCCTACCCCTCCCCTTAGTAAAAAAAAAAAAAAACCTATCAAAAGGAGTTAGAGAGACTTGCCGGAAGTGATTGGATTGTGGTCTTTGAGATCGTCAGTTTCCCCTGTCGGGAGAGGTTAGATGGAGTGATGGTGTGCTGTTGTTGGTTGTTAATAGTTGTTGATGTTGATGTTGTGCATTGTAGGGTCCGAGCCATGACGCATTCTCCGGTTGTTTCCCGGGCGTTTTTGTTGAGAGAGAGAATTGTGTTTATTGTGTATCGACGTCGGTAGAGAAGTAAACGTCCCATATAGTTATGGTCTTTTTGTTGAGTAAGAGTTAGGATGGATGTTCGCGTGCCCTTGATGCGGTCCTCTCAGTCTGGCTAAGCGGGGCCGTCCGCCCTTGTGTAGGGATGTGGGCCAGCCATATGGCAAGGATGGAGATGCCTTGTGGGTGCATGTGGCTGGTCGGTCCAAGAGATGGACGAGAAGTAGTGCGGTCACTCACATACCAAGGTGGGAGATACCTTGTTTGGTCTTAGGACGGGTATGTGAGTGCGACCGGTGTGAGTAGGTGATGGTCACTGGAGAGGGTGACGTGTTGGGGCGGTCCCGTGGGGTTGGCATGGCAGGGAGGGTCGCATGGGGAATGGACGCAGTTGTGAGCCTCTGTTCTCCTGAGAGCAAGTGCTGCTGGGCCGCCATAATCACGAAGTCCACTAGCTTGTTTTGGGAAGGGGGTACTCTCACGAGTTTAAGTGTGGGGCAACCGGGTTGCCCTTTCGGGGTGGGGGTGTGCCGGTGTTGCCTAACCCGGCGGTCGAAGGTTTTATAAAATTAATTTTAAAATAAATGCGAGCATCAGTGTCGGTTAGAGCGACGATATTTGGACGGCACCGTTGAAGCGGCGCGCGCACTCTATGGGCGAGTTTTGCTGTTTGTTGCATCGTAACTGCTTAATTGAGTTCCATACCGGCACGCATCGAAGCAACAGACTCCCAGAACCGAACAGACAGTATTACGTAGTTGTTTCTTCTGCACTAATGGCAAGCTAAATTTACGAGACTTCCCGGTAAGTAATCATAGCATCTTATAGTATGCGTCAAAAATAATTAAATATAATTAACGTAAATGTATGCAGCCGTATGTGAAAGACGAATGTATTTGGTGCGACCTGGCAGTGTGTGTATTAAAAGATATATTTAATGTTCAGTATATACAGCTCATATTCTTTTCTCAATTATTATAATACAAGAGTCACTGTAATTGTTTCATAGAGCGTTATGTAAATTTATAAGCTAACGTCAGTGCGTATGCGTGGAGTTGAATTGTGCAAGATAGGCACGTGCATGCAACAGACTGCACGCGTGTTCTTTTTAATTAATTATGGCAGTAAAAATAAATTGTGAGACCACCCTTAGATGAAACACTATTAATATTTTATTTGTGTGCAACTGTGAGTGCCTTGAATGTGGTCATTTTCTGACAAATTAAGATAATTGTGGGCCACGTGGCGCGGCCAACCTGTTTGATTATGTCGGCGCTTGTTAAGATCTAGTGCAAGTGACTTTTACTCTACACCTTTTAATAATATCTTTTTTATTTAGTGAGTTCATTATCACCTGGTAGACTTAATTATTCTTCAGGCAATTTTCAAAAAAAATAATAACCGAAACTTTATGCATTTATCTGGTGTTGGTTGGGAGGCCCGTTCTGAGGTTGTTACCTTGAACTAGGGTGCACATTTTTACGAACAGCATTTCTAAATTTTTGTGAATTCCCAGGGTTCTCGTCTAAGTCGGAGATTCTGGTCGATGCTGATGTAACTACACCTTCATCAGCCGTGAGCCATCACACACACACCTGTTCGGAAGAGGGAGTCTGGTGAACAACCGCAAGATGCATCACATGCTCATGACTAAGGTGATATGAACCCTTTTTATTTTCGTTGGCCGGGCCTGCCGTTCTCCTGATTTACAAGTTAATTTTCTTTTGAAACCATGTGCCCACGCGGCTAGACAGTCTGATCTGGGGTGTGTCAGCTGAACACTCATTATGAACATCATGTGACTTTTATAATTTAACTCCATAAAATTTAAGTACTATGTTTGTAATTGTGTGCTGCACTGGGGGAGCGTGCTAGAGTTCTTTTTTTTCACTTAAATATTTTTGATATATAGCCAAGAGTCATTACACTATTCTCTAAAAAATTTAAGTCACATGTTAGGGGTTCTGTTCCGGCTGGTTCAGAACGGGTTTATATTTTAATTTCATTTTGGTTTAACATGTAAGGGCTGGGGGGGGGTTTCGTTTTCAGGCTGTTTTCTGGGGGTAAAAGGGGACATAGTTTTTTGCCAGGCACATGTTCATCCAGTTTAAGGCAGGTTTGATTCCTGTCACACATGGTCGAGTACATGCTGGCGCGCTCCCACATCTGCTAGGATACAGCAGTCGGTTATTATAAACTCATTTATACACAGCCATCTGGCTTTAACAGAAAAGAAATTTTATATTTTTGTGGGCATATACTGATTAATTTTTGACCTTGTAAATGCATATACTGATACATGTATCCATCTGGATTTGTAAAAAAAATTAACATTTTAGAAACTCATACCAATTGCTTAAAATCAGGTGATGAGAGTTTTTCCCATTTATATGGTGTCTAAGGAACTTAAAGATTTTCATATGCTCATAATGGGCCAATTATCAGATGCTATCTATACATATGGGCAGTCCGGTCTCTCTTTATGCTTTGTGAGTGATTATCATCCTTTTGGGGGTTTTTCTTAATTATTTAAATTAATGGGAATTAATGAATCATGGTGACTGAAAGTTGAACATTTATGATTGCCGGTCTTGGGGCTTTGCAGAAACACTGCCTGTAGGGCAGGTCGAGCATGGGTATTCTAAGGGTACTAGGTGTCTGTAGTATGTGTATATAATTATGAGTGTAGGTGTCTTTATGTTTCCGTACGTGTTGTCAATGTTAAGTGTTAGTAACAAAAGGGGGGAAATTATATAATTACGGAATGTTGCCTGATATATATATATATATATATATATATATATGTAAATAGGGATAGATAGATATTGTCTTTGAAACGATTAAGGATATGTGAATTATTTATTTATTATGTATTTTGTGGGGTATTGCCCTTGCCATGTGATAATTATGTGATTTGCAGGATATTATATGTAACGAATTATGGGGGCAAAATAAAAGTTGTTATTGTTAAATTACAGCCGAGTTTCATTGCAAGTCCCGTCATACTGGAACCAGCTCATTTTGGCTTCTCTAGGCTCCGGCCTAGTTTTAAATAACTTGTGGCTTCTCTTTCAAAAAAAATATAAATACAAAAAGAATAAATAAAAAAAAAAGTTTTTTTTTATATACAGCAAAAAGGAAAGAGGGGTCACAAGATTGATAGCTCTAAAAGAGTTGACGTCATAATGTAACGTCAATTTTTTCGAGGTTCGTCTCATCTTCGGCAATCTTACGCCGACTGTTAGTTTCGGCATTCATTATCTCATTAAACCACTAGGTGTGTCGCTGAAGCTAGCATTCATAGTTTATAACGCGGCCTTGTACCTGTAACTAGCATGCTCACTCAAGACTTCATAGTTTACTAATTTTCATAGTTTACTACATATGAGATGTAATAACTGTAATTGTTCAGTGTTTTCATTCGCATTTGATTAATCAATTCTGTTCCTGTGGATACTAGGTAGTGGGTGTAGTCGCTGATTGCCGGGTCGAAACAAACTAATCGCCATCCTGATAGATTAATTAATTGCGTCCCCCCCTGTCGACTCTCACGGATGTAGAGTCCCCATCCAACGAACCGCCTGTATTGTTATCCGCATCCAGGTCTCTGTACTCATGCATGAGACGCTTGAGTTTGCAAGTAGAACCAGGAGTTTAATTAACTAGTCCATTTACCCTCCTATGGAATAATGCTCTAAAGGGTGCAGTACTAACGTTCGCTTCTAGGTGAAAGGACACGTAATTACACAAAATGGTAATGTTAAAACAATTCAGCATTCCGTAAAACGATAAACACATAGGAAATTATAAAAATAAGGTAATTGACGTGCGCTTGTTTTTATTAGTTACGTAATTTCCAACTCATTTGGACGTTTAGAAGTATATGAGGTTTGATCAGAAGGATCGCGCAGTTTTCGTTTATTTTAAAAATTAAGCGTTGGTTCATCTACATTTATAATGCTCCCTTTAACATAGCATCAATCGGTTATAACACGATTATGCCAACTTTTTTAAAACTTAAAAACAGTTCTCGAGCGCACTTTTTTGTGTAGGCTTCAGTTCGCTCAGTGATTTTCTTTTACCGCCTCAACAGTCGCGAAATGTTGTCTTTTCGTGGTGCTGTCCATTATTTGAAAGGAGAAAGATCGTGTTGAGGTAAATATGACAAATACGGCGGGTGCGGCGTCAGTACAATGTTTTTTTTTGCCTAAAATTCTTGAAGAAGCAATGATTGGTGCATTATAATCGTGTAATTTCCATTAACAGCCTTTCCATTTCCCCGTTTTCTATGAAGAGCTTCACATACGTGTAACGTAAAATGCCAGAATAATATTTTTTTTTTAATTTACCGTTGCACCTCATAATAAAAATTAATGGGAAACAAAACTACACTCTTCATATGATTATCATGACCTTCGATTTGTTCACGACAATCTTTGAACATTTTAACTGCTTGTTCATGCATGCCTTCTGCAACACTTTCTCCGTGACAAACATTTACTCCATATTTTGTAATCTTGCATTACAGAATGTCAACAAAATCGCCAAATACTCTAAAATATAACTTACTCAATTTGTTCTAAAATCTAAACTATTCGTCCAATAGCGTAAACGTTAGGCGATGGATACAGACGTCACATAAAAACAATTTTTTAATTGGACATTTATAGCGCAAGAAATCCAAAAATTGCAAAACTTTTTGAACAAACCTCGTATATTGAAAATTATTACCATGTCGTGTACTTTTCTAGTATTACTAATTTTTTTAATGTGTTTCTAATGACACTTCAAACATGAGGAACTAACCTATAATTCTCGTTGAAACGTTTAGTTTATTTGTTTTTCATCGTAAAATCTTGGAATCAATTTTAAAAGCGATGACATTTCTCAGAAAAGGAGTAAATTAAAGTTACAAACAGGCGAAGTAAATATTACGCAAGAGCACAGCAAACAATTCCTGCGAAGCTAAAAATATTTACTAGGCGCAGCTGTACTTTTTCCAGAAAATCCAGGTAGACATAATTAATCATTACTTCGGTTGTTGAACAAATCTAATTGCTCACAGTGTGTCGTGTTAAAACGAAGAATTTCTTTAGGACAAAACGAACGAATTGCGAGACGCCGTTCGCGTTAAGAAAACACTAATTCTGTTGACGCAGCCATTTATTTAATGCTTTGCTTATAACGGGTTGCTGCCTATAAAATCAATTCAGCCAGAACGCAACAGCAAATTGAGGATGACATCTTGCGTAAATTAAAGTGTCTAAAATAGCAAAGGTCTACAAATGACGCGAAGCGAGTAACGTAGTCAGCGTTATAAGCACGCCCTGTGTAGAGAACAAAACACTGTGTACACGCCCTTCGGCATTCTGTGTGTGTGTGTGTGTGTGTGTGTGTGTGAGCGCGCGCGCGGGTGCGAGTGCCGTTAATAATCCCGTATGGAGATTGCTTTGATTCCGACAACATACAGTAAACAATATTTAACGGACAAAATTATGTTAACTTTATGCGCGTTACTTTGTTTAAGAATTCCAAGCGATTTTGTTACATTCTCTTCTTATCTTCTGTTTATTTTTCGTTTTCTCTATTGCTGTCATTTTCATTTTCGTCACTTCACGTTTTAGGTGGATAATATTGCCTGTCCTCTTTCTGGTTCTTCCCAGATTTTTACTTGCCTTTGATAGCAATCTGTCTTCTTGCATTTTCTTGAGACATTCATTCTGTTTTAATCTGTTTTATTTTATGTTCTCATTAAAACTAATATTTATTTTTCCTTGTCGTATCATTTCGTATCGTTCTTTTTTCATTCCGTCCGTTATTCGCTTTTACGTGTACAATAAAATTAAAATAAATATAACAGAAACCACGATAAAAAGAAGATTATTATTTTTTGGACATTTATATAGAATGGACGACAATAGATTAACAAAGCAGATCTTCAAATATCAGTGGGGGAAGAAGTCAACATTAAAGTACAAGTGTCTCACGAATCGTCGTGTTGTAGAGTGGAAACAGAATAACTGATACCAATAAAGTCACTAATTACAAATTTTAATTAGACACGAACAACAGTTGGAAATCGACAAAGGCACTCCTATACAACAAATCAAGGTAAATTTGTCCAACAAACAACAATAAATGTCACCTTGTTGCAGTTTCGCACTAATTAACACAATGATCACTCCCCACTAAGCCGCCGTACTAACTCCGAAAGGCGCTTTCATATCGCCAGGTCTAAACTGAACTGGCCGCTTCGGAATCAAGTATTTATACCTCCGCCGCCTAGCATTGTAGTGACACAGCGGGTCTCGATGCCGGTAGAATACTGGAAGGGGCATCTCGAACGACTTAGAGCAGTAATTCCCGAAGTGGGGTCCGCGATAATGTTTCAGGCGTCCACAGACACTTTTAAGAAAATTAGAATATACCCTAATTTTACCCCATTTTTTCAGCTCTAAAATCTAAATCTAAAGTTTAGAATCTTTAAACAATTAGTAGAAAAAAATATCGGTATGGAGAACCATACAGGACTTCCATGTTCTAAGATTTATATTTAAAATCATATTCGAAATGAAATATTTCCATAGAAACTACTTCTTTCTACTTATAGCTTCAGCCTTAAACCACAGTACTGTGGTCACTAACGTATACCACCTCACGTTTTCGCACTCGATTTTCACTGAGATGGAAGTCGATGGCACTGCCGAAAAATCTGGTTTTGCAGAAAACATTGGACTACGGCTAAACAGCCCGGGAAGGAATTTTAACAAAGAACTACTTCTTTGTTGCCGATAACGTAGTACACATACAAAATTCTCCCCTCCCCCTTCAACTATAATTTTCATTTATAGAAAATTACCCCCACACCTAACCTCTTCATTTATAGATATTTCATCTACGTTTCTACAGTGAATTATTATGAGCTTCTTATAAAGATACTTTATTTATCAAAATTAATTACTTCACTCTTGTTAAAACATAAAACGTTGCAGATTAACTACCCGTTTTTCTAAACCGATTTTCACCAAAATCAATAGACCTTCAGTCCTCTACAATGCAGAAATGCATGCAAAAAAATATTTGATTCTGTTTCAATTTGCGGCAGTTATCGTACGTCATGAAAACATTTCTCTTGTTACAACATAACATGTTTCAAGTAAACTACCCCTTTCCCTTTACCGATCTTCACCAAAATCAACAGGCCTTGAGATCACTACAATTTAGGAAGGCAAAAAAATGCAAAAAAATATTTGATTTTCTTTGAATTTACGGCAGTTATTGTTCGTCATAGAAAAAATTACCTTTGTTAAAACATAAAACGTTGCAGGTAAACTACCCCTTTCTCTAAACCGATCTTCACCAAAATCAACAGGCCTTTAGCAATGATTTTTTATTTCAACAGACCTTTTGCATTCAGGGCTGTATGTAAAACATTATTTGATTTTGTTTGAATTTGCGACTGTTATCGTTTGCCATAAAAAAATACCCTTTTAAAACATAAAACGTTACAGGTAACTACCCCTTTCCTTTAACCGATCTTCACCAAAAACAACAGGTCCTGAGAACTCTACAATTCAGGGCTGTATGGAAAAAATTTTTTGATTCTGTTTGAATTTGCGGCTCTTATCGTTTCCCATAATAAATACCCTTGTTAAATTATAAAACGTTGCTGGTAAACTACCCCTTTCCCTTAACCGATCTTCACCAAAAACAATAGGTCTTGAGAACTCTACAATTTAGGGCTGTTTGCAAATAATCTTTTGATTCTGTTTGAATTTGCGGCTGTTATCGTTTGCCATAGAAAATACCCTTGTTAAAACATAAAAGGTTGCAGGTAAACTACCCCTTCCCTTAACCGATCTTCACTAAAAACAATAGGTCTTGAGAACTCCATAATTCAGGGCTGTATGCGAAACATTATTTGATTCTGTTTGAATTTGCGGCTGTTATCGTTTACCAAAAAAAAATATCGGTATGGAGAACCATACAAGAATTCCATGTTCTAAGATTTATATTTAAAAGCATATTCGAAATGAAATAATTCCATAGAAACTACTTCTTTCTATTGCTTCAGCCTTAACCACAGTACTTTGGTCACTAACGTATACCACCTCACTTTTTCGCACTCGATTTTCACTGATGATGGAAGTCGATGGCACTGCCGAAACGTCTGGTTTTGCAGAAAACATTGGACTACGGCTAAACAACCCGGGAAGGAATTTTAACAAAAACTACTTCTTTGTTGCCGAAAACGTAGTACACATATAAAAATTTCACCCCTCCCTCTTCAACTATAATTTTCATTAATAGAAAATTACCCCCACCCCGTTCAACTAGCCTCTTCATTTATAGATATATCATCTGCGATTCTGCAGTGGGTTATTATGAGCTTCTTATCAGGATACTTTGTTTATCAAAATTATGTATTTTACTCTTGTTCAAACATAAAACGTTGCAAGTAAAATACCCCTTTATCTCCACCGATCTTCACCAAAATCAACAGGCCTTCAGTCCTCTACAATTCAGGGATGCATGCAAAAAAATATTTGATTCTGTTTGAATGTGCGGCAGTTATCGTTCGTCATGTAAACATTTCTCTTGGTTCAACGTAAAATGTTGCTGGTAAACTACCCCTTTCCCTTAACCGATCTTCACCAAAATCAACAGTCCTTGAGCACTCTACAACTCAGGAATGTGTGCAAAACATTATTAGATTCTCTTTGAATTTTCGGCAGTTATCATTCGTCATAATAAAAATTACCTTTTTTAAAACATAAAACGTTGCTGATAAACTACCCCTTTCCCTTAACCGATCTTCAACAAAATCAACAAACCTTGAGTTCTCTTTAGTTCAAAAAGGTATGCAAAAACGTAGTTGATTCTGTTTGAATTTACGGCAGTTATCGTTCGTCATAAAAAATTACCCTTGTTGAAACATAAAATGTTGCAGGTAAACTATCCCTTTCTCTTAACCGATCTTCACCAACACCAACAGGTATTGATAACTCAATAAAACAGGGCTGTATGCAAAACATCATTTGATTCTGTTTGAATTTGCGGCTGTTATCGTTTGCCATAGAAAAAATTACACTTGATAAAAAACCGTTGCTGGTAAACTACCCCTTTCCCTTAACCGATCTTCACCAAAAACAATATGTCTTGAGTACTCTACAAATCAGGGCTGCATGCAAAACATTATTTGATTCTGTTTGAATTTGCGACTGTTATCGTTTGCCATAGAAAATACCCTTGTTAACACAAAATAGTGCCGGTAAACTACCCCTTTCCCTTAACCGATCTTCACCAAAACCAACAGGTCTTGAGAACTTTGCAATTCAGGGCTGCATGCAAAACATTATTTGATTGTGTTTGAATTTGCGGCTGTTATTGTTTGCCATAGAAACAAATTACCCTTGATTAAAAAAAAACATTGCAGGTAAAGTACCCTTTTCCCTTAACCGATCTTCACCAAAAACAATAGGTCTTGAGCACTCTATAAATCAGGACTGTATGCAAAAAATATTTGATTCTGTTTGAATTTGCGGCTGTTATCGTTTGCCACAGAAAAAATCTACAGTCAGACAGACACATAGATAGACAGACAGACACAGACACTTTTCGAAAAATGACTGTTTTTCATGTTTTGAGTGTAGTACAATCAGAATCTGCAATAATCTCGAACACGATTTTTTTTGCCATCACCATACTTCCATTTCCTTAAGGAACATGGAAGTAAAATTATCCCCGATAAAAAAACGTTGCTGGTAAACTACCCCTTCCCCTTAACCGATCTTCACCAAAACCGATAGGTCTTGAGAACTCTATAATTCAGGGCTGTGTGCAAAAGAGTAGTTGATTCTGTTTGAATTTGAGGCTGTTATCGTTTGCCATAGAAAAAATTACACTTGTTTAAAAGAAACCGTTGCTGGTAAACTACCTCTTTCCCTTAACCGATCTTCACCAAAATCAATAGGTCTTGATACCTCCACAATTTAGGACTGTATGCAAATAATCATTTGATTCTGTTTGAATTTGCGGCTGTTATCGTTTGCCATATAAAGTACCCTTGTTAAAACATAAAACGTTGCAGGTAAACTACCCCTTTCCCTTAACCGATCTTCACCAAAAACAATAGGTCGTGAGTACTCTACAAATCAGGGCTGTATGCAAAAAACGATTTGATTCAGTTTGAATTTGCGGCTGTTATCATTTGCCAAAAAAAAAATCTACTGAGAGACACACAGCAGACACACAGACACACACACAGACACTTTTCGAAAAATGACTTTTTTTCATATTTTGAGTGTAGTACAATCAGAATCTGCAATAAATCTCGAACACGATTGTTTTTGCCATCACCATACTTCCATTTCCTTAAGGAACATGGAAGTAAAAACAGTATTTTTTGGGTTCAAACTAATTGTGATTGTAAAGGTAATTTCAAACAAATGGGTTTAATATGTCTTTAAATCAGGTCGTGTAGCAAATCTGTTTGTCCGCCGAACAGACTAGACCTCCCTCTTACAGTACAAGAAGAAGATTCCTTGGCAGAAGTTTCAACTGACAGTTCATTAAAATTACAGTTTTCGCAATTACAGCTAGCTGACGTCTGGTTATATGTAATGACTGACTATCCTGAACTCGGAAAAAAGCTTTGAAGTGTTTAACTGTGTTTTCCTCTACTTATTTGTGTGAAGCCGCAGCCTCCCTGCTCACGTACTTACAGTCAAACTTAGGAAATATACTTGATCTCGACAGTGACTTAATATTGAAATTATCAGATATTAAACCCAATATTAAAGAGCTAATTGTGCAAAAGCAGCTTCATTGTTCACATCAAACTATGTTTGATATCATTAATATTACAGTTTTGCAAATTAAAAAGATTTTAATTTTAATATATTTTAACTAAATTTAAGAGCGTCTATTATACTTACTGTTTCTTTTATTTCAGAACTCAGATATACTAAGATATCAGCTTGTTGCATACATAAGAACGGTTTATTATTATTACACATACAAACGTAATAAGACATAATAATGAAAAGAAAAATTTAGGAATATTTGTAGTACGGTTAATAGAAATCTTAGAAATAAAACAAGACACAGCACAAACATTAAATTTTATAAGACAATTGCAATACCCACACTGATTTATGCGAGTGAGGCGTGAGTCATGACAAAAAAAGAATGCGGCAAGATTCAGAGTGCTGAAATGCAGTTTCTTCGAAATACTTTAAATTATACTTACAAGATAGAATAAGGAATAAGGATATCAGAGCATAAATGAGGATATCAGAGTAAAGGACATAAATGAAATTACTTCAATTTACAGAAGACAATGGTGGGACCACCTGCAAAGGATGACAGAGGACCGATTGCCGAAAGCGGCACTGAACTATAAAGCCATTGGCAGAAGAGACGTGGGTCGTCTGAGGATAAGATGGGTGCCGGAGCAGGTTTATAACCTGACCCTCGATTAGGAGAAGAAGAAGATAAACTTCTCATTGCGTAGAATGATTTGCAGCAGCTCTCCAGGCTTAGTGGTTTCTACAAGCCTCTTCATGGCCGTGTAGCCGGTATCCTCCAATACCTAGCCCTTGTCGTTCTTACCGTCCTCAGTACCCTCGAAGGTGACCTTGAGTAGACTGTCGTAGTACCCTATCGAGGCGTTTATCCTCTTCTGTAACATTTCCCATGGACTTAGCTTCGTCCATCCTTCTCAACACTTCGTCGTTCGTCACTTAGTCCACCCAGGGAATCTTTGGCATTCGGCGGTAACACCAAAACCCAAACGCTACTACTCTTATCTTTTCCTGTTCTCCGAGCGTCCATGGCATATAACAGCACACTCCACACAAAGGTATTCGCACGTGTTTGTCAAAGTTGCTGCAGGTGAAGAGATTCCGCTTCTTCTTAAAACCAGTCTTGGCTTGATGGATGCGGCTAATGATTTCATTCGTGGATTTCCCGTCACATGTTATGTTGCTCCCAAGACATGTGAATGACACCACACTCTCCAGGCGTTATCCACCCATCCAGCACTCCACCGCCGTGCCGTGCCTGCTCGCCGCCAGTATTTTTGTTTGTCCCCTTTTCGGGTTCACGTTGTAGTCGGAGCTGAGGGTAGTTTTCATCTCAGTGAGAATCGCTTCCAACTGTTCAATACTATCATTCGGTACAGCTATATCGTCAGCAAAACGAAGCACATCTATCTGCTGTCTTATCACCCCTACACCTCTAGCTTCACCTCGTTTCTCTCTCGCGTCGTCCTGCGTCCTCAGGATATATAGCAAGAAGAAAAATTAATGTGACCGAATAATGTGATATGTAATTAATGGTGTTAGCATTCCTGACGACTCCCGTCTGGAAAGCGGATATTTCGCTGGAAGTATCAGAATGTACCTAAAGGAATCTATTATGATTGGCAAAAACCTACCTACGTTTCTGTAACTGCACCTTTCATCTATTAAAGTTTTCAGGTAATTGAAAAATTGTATCACCTGTTTCTACATGTTCCGTACCTTTAATTCTTGGTGCTCGGCATCGGGGCGTTCTGGATCGCTTTGTAAAAAAATACAAATACTTTTTCTCACACTGTTTGCCCTCCTAATGTTCTCATCATTGTTCTATGGTATGCTTTATTAAGTCGAAGTTTTCATAATATCGCTGTCACAGCGTTAGTCGTATCGAACACATGCATCTGAGATTTGCTACCTCGTATAAACAGAATCTAACCTCTGTTCAAACATAGAAGAGTCCTGAATTTAGAGCTCTGTGACTTCTACAATATCTAAGGTAAAAAATAAACCCTTTTTACCCCTATAATCATTATTTATTTCTCTGTGTGACCGTATTTTTATATTTATAATGGGGTTTTCATTATTTTATAGTCCAGTGAAATCCGAAAATATAACGGTTTTTTCCTACTTTCTGACATGAACGTAGAGCAGCTGTGAATAAACCAAGCGTAGGGAAAAATTGTGTTACAGTGTAATGTGTACATATCGAGAGGTTAGTTGTAAAACTACCCAAGTCAGGTTTTACAAATGTTTAAGAACGATATTTTATGCATTTCTACTTTTACAGCTATGTAATAAATAAAAATTAACCCTGATAAACAGTTTAATAATTTTATGATTTATCATTGCACTTCTTCTTCTTTAGCACTACAGCCCAAAGTGAGCTCTAATCTCCCAACACTAATCTTTTCCAATGTCACCTATCCATTGACCTCTCAGTGTAATCCCCTGTTGCCCTATCATTGCACTTGAAAACCTTTAATTTAAGTTTTCCGTAAATTCACCTGAGCGGACTGAGGTATATTTACCGGTAACCCCACGATGTGTTCTCTATTATATCTGAACATTGTATTTGTGTACCTATAATACATTAAACGTTAATACATTTTAGGTTAGTTGTCTCCAAGTCGCTTATATTAATATAATAGATATTTACCATATATCCGTCGTGCGACTTCGTTTTTCTCGTCTTATTTTGACGCGTTTCGGCAACGAATTGCCATCTTCAGAATCTTAATCACTCATATGAGATCGTTAAAAAATTAAAAACACTAAAATCATTACGGTAAAAGTGCACTTTTACGATATTGGAAACTCACAGACGCGAACATGAAAGTTTATGTTTCTCGCGTGGACTATATCGATCGACTGCTTTCGCGTGGACAATATCGATCAACTGATTCACTGTTTATATAGCCACTGATAAACCTGTTTTGCTTATTATAGCCCATATGTACTGTGACATTTCATTTACTGGCGCCCGTGTGCAAGTATTGCCGTGTCGTACAACATGTTATGTGAAAATGTAAGTTTATCACTCAAGACATAATCACTGTTGATTTTGACGGCTTTATATATTTCGTATTCCTCAAGCGCGTCCATGTATTTTCCTTTCCTGCAGCAATGCAGAGGCTGGAAATTTGTCTCAAAATCACTGTAGTTATGATTACATAGTATCAGGTGCCTGGCAAAATTAGATGTTGTTTTATGTAATTCCCTTCTGGGAAGATGTTCGTTATATCTTTCTTCAAATGGTCTGCCTGTTTGGCCTATGTAGAACATGTCGCATGAGCTGCAATTCATCTTGTATACGCCGGTTCTTTTTCTTTCTGGTATACTGTTTTTTCGGCTAAGAAGTCTCTGAATGTTGTTATTTGTACGAAAGGTTACAATTACATGGTGTTTCTTGAGTTCGTTAACTAGAATATTTGGTAAAATGTTTGTGTAATCTGCAGATATGTATTTATTAACCGGAAGTGTGTTATCATTGTTCGACTTTTTTATTTTCTTCTCTTTGTGTTTACTTATTAATTTATCCACTAATGAACTTTTATATCCGTTAGCCGCTGCTATGTGCTTGATGGTATTAACCTCTTCAATGTAGTCTTTTTCACTTAACGGTATAGTTAGCAATCTATGCACAAAACTATTGTAAGCTGCCATTTTATGCGAGGTGGGATGATATGAATCGGCATGAATTGTGACGTCCGTTGTTGTGGCCTTTCTATAGATTTTAAATTGAAGTTTTCCTTTGTTTTTTAAAATGGTTAAATCTAAGAAATTTAATTGATTTTCTTCTTCTATTTCAGATGTGAATTTAATCTTATGGTGTATGCTGTTTATGTGACTATTTAAGTTTTGTATTTGCCTTTTTGTTCCATTAAATATCATAAACGTATCGTCGACGTATCTACAATAAAAAATGATTTTATTCTTGTATAATTTATTCGATATTATGTTCATATTCTCATAATAATTTAAATATATATCAGCTAATAGTCCTGACAGTGGCGAACCCATAGCCAGACCGTCATCTTGTGTAAAAAACCCGTTGTCAAATGTAAAGTAATTTTGTTCCAAGACGACTGTAAGTAGTTTTATAAGTTCATTGATTTTTTGCATGCTAAGTTGAGCTACTTCCTTTAAATTGTTATTTACAATTTCTATAGTTTCCCTCACGGGGATATTAGTGTACAAATTAGTTACGTCTAACGATACTAATTTATATTGTGGTAGTATTTCTATCTTTTTAAGTTTTTCAACAAACTCATAACTGTTCTTTATACTGTAATTATTTGCTATCCTGATATTATTCTTAATTAAAGTCACTAACAATTTAGCAGCTTTGTATCCGGGAGCTGTGGTGTAGTTTATTACTGGTCTGATTGGTGTACTTTCCTTGTGGATTTTAGGTAGCCCTGTGAATTTTGGTGCCGTGGCATTAATTGGTTTCAAATATCTGCGTGTTTTCTCATCTAACAAAAAATTACATTGATTAATGGTGTTATTCAAAGTTTTTACATAAGCCTTTGTGGGATCCCGGTCTATTTTCTTAATATTATTATTATTTATGAAATCAAATACCTTTTGAGTATACTCTCTTTTCCGCATGACCACCAATGTGTCACCCTTATCTGCCTTACTTATAATTGCATCATTTTTCTCAAGTTTACTTTTTATGGTTTTAAGAATCATGATATCCTGCTTATATTTACTTTTTAAAAAATTGTTTTGACTTTTACATTTATTACTATTAATTGCGTTATTGAGTTTGTTGTTGATAAAAACCCTTGCTTCATTCTGTGCAACGGAACCATTTAATCTTTTAATAGCAGCTTCAGCATTAACTACCTCATGGACAATTTCGTTTGTCGTATTAAATCTTGGTACATTATATTTCAGACCTTTATTAAGCACGTTTATTTCTTGGTTAGTGAACTCTATGTTGGTTGTATTCGTTACACGTTCATAGAACACATGTTTACAGTCTATTGGTCTATTTTCTTTTTTATGCTGAGTAAGATATAGATTTCGTATTTTCTTATTATGGGTTAATACTTTATGATAAAAATAATTGGATATTAAAGCGTTAATTTTGGTCATGATAACATCTATAACTGCAGGGTGAATTTCCTTTAACATTTCTAAATGCGCTTTATAAAGATCCGTATTTAACCTGTTTTTCTTTTTGTATAATTGTCTAATTTCTTGCGTTAACCACATTTTTTCTGCTATTTGTTTCGTCTTGAGTGCCGCCGGTGTTCTTGAATTAATATTTATGCGTGCAAATTTTGGTATGATATTCATTTTTATCATAGGCCAAACAGGCAGACCATTTGAAGAAAGATATAACGAACATCTTCCCAGAAGGGAATTACATAAAACAACATCTAATTTTGCCAGGCACCTGATACTATGTAATCATAACTACAGTGATTTTGAGACAAATTTCCAGCCTTTGCATTGCTGCAGGAAAGGAAAATACATGGACGCGCTTGAGGAATACGAAATATATAAAGCCGTCAAAATCAACAGTGATTATGTCTTGAATGATAAACTTACATTTTCACATAACATGTTGTACGATACGGCAATACTTGCACACGGGCGCCAGTAAATGAAATGTCACAGTACATATGGGCTATAATAAGCAAAACAGGTTTATCAGTGGCTATATAAACAGTGAATCAGTTGATCGATATTGTCCACGCGAAAGCAGTCGATCGATATAGTCCACGCGAGAAACATAAACTTTCATGTTCGCGTCTGTGAGTTTCCAATATCGTAAAAGTGCACTTTTACCGTAATGATTTTAGTGTTTTTAATTTTTTAACGATCTCATATGAGTGATTAAGATTCTGAAGATGGCAATTCGTTGCCGAAACGCGTCAAAATAAGACGAGAAAAACGAAGTCGCACGACGGATATATGGTAAATATCTATTATATTAATATAAGCGACTTGGAGACAACTAACCTAAAATGTATTATATTGAAGCCCGTCAGGCAAGTGTTGTCTACAAATACAAAAATGTTAAAATCAAAATGCTAAAAGTTGCACAAAACATTAAATTTAATAAAATGTGTATAAAAATGAATATCATACCAAAATTTGCACGCATAAATATTAATTCAAGAACACCGGCGGCACTCAAGACGAAACAAATAGCAGAAAAAATGTGGTTAACGCAAGAAATTAGACAATTATACAAAAAGAAAAACAGGTTAAATACGGATCTTTATAAAGCGCATTTAGAAATGTTAAAGGAAATTCACCCTGCAGTTATAGATGTTATCATGACCAAAATTAACGCTTTAATATCCAATTATTTTTATCATAAAGTATTAACCCATAATAAGAAAATACGAAATCTATATCTTACTCAGCATAAAAAAGAAAATAGACCAATAGATTGTAAACATGTGTTCTATGAACGTGTAACGAATACAACCAACATAGAGTTCACTAACCAAGAAATAAACGTGCTTAATAAAGGTCTGAAATATAATGTACCAAGATTTAATACGACAAACGAAATTGTCCATGAGGTAGTTAATGCTGAAGCTGCTATTAAAAGATTAAATGGTTCCGTTGCACAGAATGAAGCAAGGGTTTTTATCAACAACAAACTCAATAACGCAATTAATAGTAATAAATGTAAAAGTCAAAACAATTTTTTAAAAAGTAAATATAAGCAGGATATCATGATTCTTAAAACCATAAAAAGTAAACTTGAGAAAAATGATGCAATTATAAGTAAGGCAGATAAGGGTGACACATTGGTGGTCATGCGGAAAAGAGAGTATACTCAAAAGGTATTTGATTTCATAAATAATAATAATATTAAGAAAATAGACCGGGATCCCACAAAGGCTTATGTAAAAACTTTGAATAACACCATTAATCAATGTAATTTTTTGTTAGATGAGAAAACACGCAGATATTTGAAACCAATTAATGCCACGGCACCAAAATTCACAGGGCTACCTAAAATCCACAAGGAAAGTACACCAATCAGACCAGTAATAAACTACACCACAGCTCCCGGATACAAAGCTGCTAAATTGTTAGTGACTTTAATTAAGAATAATATCAGGATAGCAAATAATTACAGTATAAAGAACAGTTATGAGTTTGTTGAAAAACTTAAAAAGATAGAAATACTACCACAATATAAATTAGTATCGTTAGACGTAACTAATTTGTACACTAATATCCCCGTGAGGGAAACTATAGAAATTGTAAATAACAATTTAAAGGAAGTAGCTCAACTTAGCATGCAAAAAATCAATGAACTTATAAAACTACTTACAGTCGTCTTGGAACAAAATTACTTTACATTTGACAACGGGTTTTTTACACAAGATGACGGTCTGCCTATGGGTTCGCCACTGTCAGGACTATTAGCTGATATATATTTAAATTATTATGAGAATATGAACATAATATCGAATAAATTATACAAGAATAAAATCATTTTTTATTGTAGATACGTCGACGATACGTTTATGATATTTAATGGAACAAAAAGGCAAATACAAAACTTAAATAGTCACATAAACAGCATACACCATAAGATTAAATTCACATCTGAAATAGAAGAAGAAAATCAATTAAATTTCTTAGATTTAACCATTTTAAAAAACAAAGGAAAACTTCAATTTAAAATCTATAGAAAGGCCACAACAACGGACGTCACAATTCATGCCGATTCATATCATCCCACCTCGCATAAAATGGCAGCTTACAATAGTTTTGTGCATAGATTGCTAACTATACCGTTAAGTGAAAAAGACTACATTGAAGAGGTTAATACCATCAAGCACATAGCAGCGGCTAACGGATATAAAAGTTCATTAGTGGATAAATTAATAAGTAAACACAAAGAGAAGAAAATAAAAAAGTCGAACAATGATAACACACTTCCGGTTAATAAATACATATCTGCAGATTACACAAACATTTTACCAAATATTCTAGTTAACGAACTCAAGAAACACCATGTAATTGTAACCTTTCGTACAAATAACAACATTCAGAGACTTCTTAGCCGAAAAAACAGTATACCAGAAAGAAAAAGAACCGGCGTATACAAGATGAATTGCAGCTCATGCGACATGTTCTACATAGGCCAAACAGGCAGACCATTTGAAGAAAGATATAACGAACATCTTCCCAGAAGGGAATTACATAAAACAACATCTAATTTTGCCAGGCACCTGATACTATGTAATCATAACTACAGTGATTTTGAGACAAATTTCCAGCCTTTGCATTGCTGCAGGAAAGGAAAATACATGGACGCGCTTGAGGAATACGAAATATATAAAGCCGTCAAAATCAACAGTGATTATGTCTTGAATGATAAACTTACATTTTCACATAACATGTTGTACGACACGGCAATACTTGCACACGGGCGCCAGTAAATGAAATGTCACAGTACATATGGGCTATAATAAGCAAAACAGGTTTATCAGTGGCTATATAAACAGTGAATCAGTTGATCGATATTGTCCACGCGAAAGCAGTCGATCGATATAGTCCACGCGAGAAACATAAACTTTCATGTTCGCGTCTGTGAGTTTCCAATATCGTAAAAGTGCACTTTTACCGTAATGATTTTAGTGTTTTTAATTTTTTAACGATCTCATATGAGTGATTAAGATTCTGAAGATGGCAATTCGTTGCCGAAACGCGTCAAAATAAGACGAGAAAAACGAAGTCGCACGACGGATATATGGTAAATATCTATTATACATTAAACGTTATTAACATTATTCTTGTATCGTGTTATTCTGTTACCTAAAAACTCTACAGCATATAACTTTCATATCCCTACTTTGCCACACTATTTAATATTATTTTAATTAAATGTCGTTAATTGCCATATAACTAGACCTAGTCGGTTTTAATTGTTTTTATTTATTTTGCAATATCTGCTCATGAATTGGGCAGTCTACGGCCGTCCTTTTGGTATGGCCGCCCGTGTGCGGTGCACATTTTGCACATATGGTAGCGGCGGCCCTGATAATAATTTCCTATCACCTACTAGAATGTAAATAAATAAATATGTAAGGTGTGCGAACGCGCAGGCATTTGTGCATTTCTTCGCGTGTGCTTTACATAGTAATAGTTGTATTTTTACTTTCGTACCTTCCAGTTAGATCTCGTGCCCATGAACTAGTAACTCATGTTTAAGTAACGAATTTTCGTGTAAGAATTAAGGCAACATAATAATTTGCATAAAAAAAAGCACTAAATATCTGAAAGTTTAAATTGAGCTCAACGCGTACTTAGTGTGGAAACATTCAGCACGATATTCTTAAACGTCAACCAGACAATTCAATTACCAGTATTATTGAACTGCACAACTGAATAACGCTTTGTGTACACACACACACACACACACACACACACACACACACACACACACACACACACACACACACACACACACACACACACATGTGCGCGTGGGATTTAATTTATTTGTTACATGATAACAAATGAAAATTACAGACCCGTCTGAAAGATGTGCCTCAACCCGTCTCACGTGAAGAAAAAAATTGGGGTTATGGAAACCTGACGAGGCCACCTAGTCAGGCTGCCTACTTTAGTCGTAAACGATCGCATTTACGCTCTAAAAGGGTCGCTTATTGTTCCAATATTGTGCAGGTATAACAGGTAAAATTTATGATGACTCCATGAAATTGAGGTACATTTTAAAATAAATTGAGCGTACTTGGATTCAACAGTAACTATTCTGTTACTGTTTGTCCTAACAAAATAAGACTAATGTCTTTAAGTACTTACCATATATATTTTTTAACGACTTCTGTGTAATGTATTTCTACCCGTTTAAGATAATATGTAAAGATACTGATTATTTTTGGGTTCCACCGACACCCAACGAATCTTACTTAGTCGCCCGCAATTGTACTTCCGTCTACCGAATGCACTTCCATCAACTTCGACAGTTTGCCCTATGCCCCCAATTTTACAAGAATTTTCAATCAGCCACACAACAAGAATTTCTCTGAAAGAATGTATTAATTTTCTTGCCGTTAGTTGTGACAAACCAATCTCACTCACAATGACAGAAAAAGGAGACTTCAAAATCCATACAATTAAGACGGACAACAAGGTGACGGGAAGAACGCGTGAATTTCGAGGATAATAGCCTACTGTCCCGTCTATGTTTTTCAGTTTACAGTTTTTTGCCCCGCATCCGTAAATCAAGTTTCCATTTTTCCCGTAATTAAATGCATGTTTCTTCCACACTTTACACAGTCAGTTGATTTTTTCATAAGCTTCAGCACAGTCAGCTTTTCGTAAGTCTTCAGCACAGTTTTTAAGGGTTCTCGTAGTATATAATTTATCAACAAACCTATACTGTTGGAATCCATCTCGCTGTTCAGTTTACCGTTTAAAATTTGATGTAACAAAACAGACTGGCACTGGATTACACGCTGTAGTTTTAATGCTCTACGCTTCACGACAACACGATGTTGATAGAACACTATACACCGTCTAAATGAAACGGCCTTTAAGAAACTAGACGGGACACGTTAGTTGGGGATTCCATAATATATATGAATAGACGGCTTGCTTAGGTGCAATGAAAATAAACAATAGGCGACCCTTTCGAAGGTTGTCAACGTAGTAGGCAGGTAGTCTGATGGCCCCGTCAGGTTTCCAGAACCCAAAAATTGTCCCAGGACGGAACTCACATTACAAGCGGACGCGAACTCGCTTTAAAAATGTCCTAAATAACAGTTTTAAATATTAATGTAATAAATTAGGTAGATACGCTTACTACATTTTTAGTGTATTTACAGACATTACTACAATTTTTTGTCAACTATAGTGCAAAAAATATTTCTTAAACTGTACTCCTTACGAAATTAGCAGACGTTTACAAAAGAATTCATAACGTCTAAAAAAGATTAAATACAGAAGAAAACAATTCTCATAATGCGTAGAACAGAATAGTAAACAATTCTCTGACACTAAAATTTTTCCTACGTTCACTTTTTTTGCAAACGGTTAGACAAATTCGATGCTTACCGTTGAAGAGCGAAAAAACAGTGACTCCTGACACATTTTGCTCAATTGTAAATTAATGAAAAGTACACAGTAAATTTTAAACTGCACAGTAAATGGAAAAACAAACTAGGATATTGATGCTGAATTTATTTAATGTTTACCTTAGATATTGTGAAAATTGTTTGCTCTACAATCCCTGGTGGGTTTTGGCCTGCTCCAAGAGTCGATTCCATTCCTCCCTATTGCATCCCCTGGCTTTCCAATTTCTTATGTTCAGCTTTCCGGGGTCCTCCTATATCCGGTCTTTAAATCTACTTCGGGGTCTTCCCCTTTTTCTACTACCCATTGCTATCTGGTAGAAAATATATTTCGTATGTTGTCCTTCCTCCATTCTCTCTGTGTGTCCAACCTACCGTAGGCTGTATATTTTGATTATTCTGCCAATGTCCGGCTCTTTGTAAAGATAGTATAGTTCATAATTATAGCGCCTGCGACACATTCCATTTTCTTGTACTTCTCTAAATATTGTTCTTAAGATCCGTCTTTTACAGCAACCTGGAAGTCTCTCGGTATTTTTTGTCATTGTCCAGGTTTCTAAAGCATATATCAGCCCTGGCCTCATAAGTATTTTGTAGATTTTGGATTTCGTGCTTCTTGAGATGAGGCTAGATGGCAGGTGCTTTTTAAATCCATAATATGTTTTATTTGCGAGATGTAGGCCTATTGTTCTTCTTATTTTAGTGTTGATGTCGTTAGTGCTGTTTATCTGAGAGCCAAGATATATGAACTCTTTTACTGCCTCTATATTTGTTGTGCCTATTTCAATTTTTTTAAGGGTTGAGTTTACTGGTAGTTTGTTGGCAGCATACATATATTTTGTTTTCTCCAAGTTTATCTGCAATCCAATTTTACTTGAGGCTTCCTATAATGCTGTAAAGGCACTAATGAGATCTCGTTTTGTCCTGGCAATTAGATCAATATCGTCTGCGTATGCTAAAAGTTGTATACTTTTGTTTAGGATCGTACCTTTTGTGTTTATTTGGGAGTTCCTTATCGCTTTTTTTAGTGCTACATTAAATAACAAGCATGACAGACTATCTCCTTGTCGGAGTCCAGTTCGAGTTGTGAATGAACGTGAACGGTTTTCGGCATTTTATTGTAAAAATAGTTAACGTTTTAAATTTAGGGCTCTCCTTTGTTTGAACAGAGCGTAACTATTACTGCACAAACTGATGTCACACGATCACCTATTTAGGCAATATACGTTACACTTCTCCACAAGTATCTGCACTTAAACAACAGATGTTTGCGCTTTTATTGTTGTAAACCTCTGGTTTCAAAAATCAGACAAAATCACCGTTTCAAAACACATTTCAAATGCTCCGCCGTTGTTTCGGATGTAACGTTTCGTCCTTGCTTTTAATGTGTTTTTTTTTCCTAACGAATCACTTAATTTTTATTCAACGTTTTTTCTGATTCAAAGAGGCGTAATCCATTTTTGTGTTCGTCGCTGAAAAATACACGCATACCGGGATTAACTTCCGTTACCTCTTGAAAAGGGGAGTAAGTACTGGAACATAAGATTTTTAATTTAAAAGAATTATTTCATACACACGCGCGTGCTTCACTTGTTTTATAAACTTTTGTGCAGTCAAAGGCGACTATTTGTATGTTCTGTGAATTTATAGGCGAATACTGTAACCTTATACTGTAAACTATCCTGTTTCATAATTGTAGTTCTGTATTTTCCTTTCTGTATAACCTACATACTGCCTAAAAGGTTACAATTGTCTAATGATTGTTTCACCGTAACGTATAATTACATCTAAACAATTACAACACACTCATATTCTCACGTAGGCTTCCGCGGTCGGTGTCCATTATATTTTTTACGTCTTCTTCCGGTATGGACCGCGTCAAATACGGCCGATACCGGAAGAAGACTACAAAAACAAAATTACATACTCAGTTTCACTTGTTTGCAGTTTGTCCGCATGACTGACCAAAATATCTTAATTATCTCAGGTCAACGAATCAAGACGTCCTCCACGCGGTCTGAATTCGTTTTCCGCCACCAGAAAACTAGCAAATTATTTACGCCTCTCACACCACAGACATATAATACGGTCAGTTAGAGGACGGTATTGAAAGAAAGAGAAAACAAAGTAATCGTAAATAATTGTATCATACTTGTGAGTTTAATGTCACTAAAAATGCGGAAGACGCCTACTGTTATTTGTTTTATACAAAAACACACAAACACACAAATGTATATATGGATTTCATAAAGATATTGTGAGAAAAATAAATACTGGATTCCCGTTTGAGAAAACTAAATTTAAATCTAGTTTTGACACAGGGCATTATGCATCGAATACCGATAAATAATCAACGACTCAATGGCAACTACAGAGGAAGATAACAATACAGGAGAAGAAGTTAGAAGAAAAAGGTGTACAGATTAACGTAGAGAAGACAACAGCAAATAAAGTGACAGCATAGGTAAAGAAAACACGTGGGAAAGAAAAACAGTATAATGGTCGCGTCGTCATTTAGTCGCCAGAGAAGCAGGACAGAAGACCCACTGAAGATGTCTGCCGCAGCCGCAGTCGAAACGTTTGGGTGTAGAGGATCATGGCCCAACACCCCGGAAAGTAATTGGATTGAGTGTAACATACACTTCAGGAGAAGGGAAAATATTTTTCTATTATGGCATTTACAAAATATTATGACTGTAAGAAACACTGAAATTAGTTACAATACAGATAAATGTGTGTGTGGGAGGAGGGAGCGCGCGACAGTTTATACTTAATTCTGATTCTGAGTTTATGTCCGCACGTTGTTAATATAACCTCAAAAGCGCCATCGCAGTTGCTTATGGAATGATTCTACAGGATAGCGGCTGTCCTATCGAAACGTATCAGGACTTCCTTTAAAGTCCAAGTCATCGGTATCGGGTCTTCTAAACGTTAAAACATCAGCGAAAGTCTTTTATGAGAGGGGAATACACGAGCAACTGCCCGAAATTAACACGGACCATATTTAACCTTCGCAAAAATGATTACCACTTTTCTATATTGTGTGTGTGTGTGTACACACGCAGCGCGCGCGCGTACACATTCGTACAGATTCACACGCAACCAGCCTACAATTTGATAGGGTTCGCCTTCAAGTCATTTTTTATGCAATTGTAGTTCAGCATTGATAAAGTTTCATTCATCAAATCAGTGGTTCCTAACCCATGGGCCGCGGCCCACTTGTAGGCCGCGGGCAGCGTGGTACTGGGCCTTGGACGCTGGTCGAGAGTCGAAACCAAGATAAATATTATTAAGCCCCAAATCAGCCCTACACATCTAATTGAGCGCGAGCGAGTACGGTGACTCATCGCCTGCCAGCCGAGTTTCTGTGCCGAAATTCTGTGCTCACTGGTCGTCAATGCTCTCCTCCCTCTAACTCTCTTCCCCCCGCTCACCGCCCCGCCCATGTTCCGCACTTGTTTGACTCGTCAGTCAGTGGTTATGTGTTGATGTGTCGTAGCGTTGTGTCTGCTGTGAATTACTATAACTTCACGTCAATATGGATGCTTGGTTTCGGACGGGATCTTGTCGTAAGACGAAGCTGTCTAGTGATGAAGGAACTTCCACATCTGATTCTACAAGTAGTGAGATTGTTAGTAAGTCGATGTCGAGTCCAAGTTGTAGCAAAATGGCAAATAAAACTAAAACATATTTTTAAAATTTTTAAAATGCGGGTTTGTGTTTTCTGGTGCTGAGGAAGAGCCTATGCCTCAGTGTGTGATTTGTTTCGAAACGCTATCCAACGAGTGTATGAAACTATCAAAACTTGAAAGGCATCTATCAACTAAACATCCTGAATGTGCAGGAAAGTCTCTTGATTTCTTTCAAATCAAGAAAAGAAATTTTTCTATGACTAAATCCACCATGGAAAAATCTTCAAAACAGAACAAACTAAGTACCAGAGTTTCTTATGAGCTATCTTTGTTAATCGCAAAGAAGGGGTCAGCTCACACCATGGGAGAAGAACTTATTATACCTGCAGCAAAAGTAATAAGTAATGCATTGTTTGATGAAACATGTACAAAAAAATTAATGAAATTCCGTTATCAAATACAACTGTGAAAAGAAGAATTGACGAAATGTCGGAAAATGTGAAGGAAGCTGTCATGACTGTTTTGAAACAAAGTGAATATTTTTCGCTGCAACTTGATGAGAGTACAGACGTTGCTGGCCAGGCTAATATATTAGCTTTTGGTCGTTTTGAGTTGAATGGCAATATTGAAGAAGAAATGTTGTTTTGCCAGTCTTTGCCGACCAAAACAACTGGCGAAGAGATTTTCAAATCTGTTGACAATTTTATAAAAGAAAATGAAGTAGATTGGTCAAAGTGTGTAGGTTTGACAACTGATGGGGCACGTGCTATGTCTGGAATTCATACTGGTTTAGTCGCCAAAGTTAGGTTAGTTGCTCCCTTGGTTCAATGGACACATTGTAGCATACATAGAGAGGCTCTTGCAGTTAAAGGTTTGGACGAGTGTCTCAAAAAAACTCTTTACGATGCAGTAAACATCGTCAACTTTATTAAAACAAGGCCTAAAAACTCCAGACTGTTAGGTGTTTTGTGTGATGAAATGGGCAGTGAACACACACAGCTTCTACTTCACTGCGAAGTTCGGTGGCTGTCTAGAGGTAAAGTGTTGTCAAGATTGTTCGAACTCCGCGACGAACTCAGGGTTTTCCTTATGGAGAGAGATTATGATGGAAAACTTGCAAGTTCCTACTTAGACAGTGTAACCGATGAAAACTGGTTGAAACGGTTGGCATATTTGGCGGATATTTTCGGTGCCCTCAACGTTCTTAACTTAACTCTGCAGGGCAAGGACGTTCATAAGTTTTTTGTGCAAGACAAAGTACAAGCAATGATAATCAAACTTCAACGATGGGCTCAAAAAGTGGAACAAGATTCCTTCGACTTATTTCCAGTCCTACATGATTTTCTGGAAACCAAGGAAGTCAAAATTGATAAAACAACAGCTACAACCATAAAAGGTCACCTCAAATCTTTGGCCTCCAACCTCAGGTAATTTAAAATTATATATTTTTCTAAATTTTATACTAATATCTTTTTAATAGGCCTAATTAAAAACTATAATTTTCTTAAAACAGTAACTTTTTTTAAAACAGTAAAATTTTCAAACAGTATTCTACGATTTTTAAAACTAATAATAATTTATTTCAGTTACTTGTCTTATACTGTGATTATACATTTTATTCTTCATTCATATGAATGAGAAATCTACTAACTAGACTTACTTCAGCAGTAACTAAGCCTTTTCATAATTCTTTTAGGAACTACTTCCCTAAAATTTAAGGTGAAATCCAATGGATCAGAAATCCCTTTGAAGATGATTACTTAAAAAAATTGAAAATATCATCAAGTGAAGAAGACTCGTTAATTGAACTATCATGTGACCAGACTCTAAAATCGTTTTTTAAAACAACACCATTGGTCCCGTTCTGGATAAATGTTCGGCAAGAGTATCCAGCAATTGCCAAAATTACACTGAGACACTTGGTGGGCTCTTCGACAACCTATCTATGTGAACGAGCCTTTTCAACTTTACTTTTTTTGAAAAATAAATACAGGAATAAATTGAATGTTGATAGTGATTTGAGGCTAAAACTATCCAGTTTTAATCCAGATATTGACTCTCTTGTGGGGGACAAACAATGTCAAAAATCCCAATGAGTTTTTTTTTAACTTTGACCACTTGTTTTTGAGTTTTCTTATAGTTGTGACAGCTAAGTGAATACAATAAAGTTATTTTCTTTATAAAAAATTATTTTTTAATCCTTCTTGTGCAGTATGTTTTACTAATTACTGACATATGTGCACATTATAGATATATATACATACATCATACGTGTCTATTTGTGTATGTGTGTGTGTTTATATTTGTTACTTGTATATTTAGTTAGTGGGCCTCAAAGTTTTTTTACAAAATAGGTGGTCCGCACAACTAAAAAGGTTGGGAACCGCTGCATCAAATAATAAACAAAGGCTCACCACAGTGACCTGAAAGCGGTGGAAGACGTATTAATACGATCTTTTTTTAGTGTTCGTAAGTGTGCGTGTATTATATTTCCCAGTGACAACATAAGATAAATTTGTCATAAAAAAATATCTGCATGTAGCGAAGCGAATTAATTGTTTTTGTCATTACAAACCAGTAAGAGATGACGTTAAAGTAAACCAAAAGTCTCTTAAAAATAAGTTAACTATTTTGTTTTACTATTCCCTGTGCTTAAAGAATACAAAAGCTCACAGCGCGCGCACACACACACATACACACACACTGTATATTCAGTTGTTTGTCATCAGTTCCTCATATATACCAGAATGCTCAGGACAAGTACCCCAAATGCCGTTCGTCTCCCTTTCAGAATCTCTGATATTAATAAGCAGTTTCTTTTTAGCATAATCCTACAGTCTATGCCGCATCCCGAATTTCGATCACCATTTCTCCCTATCTTTCCAGTCATCATCTTCAATAGCTCGATCTCTCATGCTTTTCCTAACTCCTGTTCTCCATTGTGTTGTCAGTCTTCCTTTTCTTCTCCTGTTTTGTGGTATGTAAGTAAATGTTTTTTTTGGCCATCGCTTCTCCTTCATCCTCATTAAGTGACCATACCATAGCAACTGTCTGGATTCTATTCTTTCTGCTGTTGTAAATACGCGCCCTGTTTTTCTTCTTATAGCTTCGTTTCTAACATTTTGCATTCTAGAAATATTACATGCTCTTCTTAAGAAGTCCATTTCCACAGTTTCTACCATCTTTTTCTCTTTATCTGAAAGTTGCCAGCATTCACTGCCATAAGTTAAAATGGGCTCCACAATAGTTGTATAGATTGTCAGTTTAGTTCGAAGTTTCATTTTGTTCGACCAAAGTAACGAGTTTAGCATACGAATAATCTTTTTTCCCTGTTGTATCCCATTTTTGATCTCATTTTTTGTTGTTCCATCTTCTGAAATAATGCTTCCCAAATATTTGAATTCGCTACACTTTCCGATTCTATGGATTTGCAGTTCTGGGTCTTCTTCTTGCATGTCTCCTATTTTCAGATTTCTGTTTTAGTAGAGTTTTAAATCGCAGTTTTAAACCTACCGTCTCTATTTTAATAATAATTATCTCATAACCGTAATTTTACAAAATTATTGTTACTCTTGTTTTGAGGCAAAGTGTGTGTGAGCGCGCGCGCGCCCTGGCGTGTTAGTAGCGATATCCATATTTCACTGTCATAATAAATAGCAAAGGCCTCTCCCGTTTAAATCTCGGACTAGGCGTGTATCGGGTTTAATTTCACCTCTCCACCAGGGAAGGATTCAATCATCCCGATCATTAGTTACCGTCTTCACAGAACCGTTCATTAGTCTACTCTCCGCCGACTTAATCTCAGCATACAGCTCGACTCTCCGGGGACTCAATACGAAAATTAATATTCCACAAGATATTATAAGCATATCTTCGTCCCAAAACGGATTCGCAGACTTAACTCAGCATCTTAAGTTGAATCGTCAAATTTTTCCACATTTTTCTGATTTCGTTGTTAAAATAGAAAAGAATTTGTATGCGTTTGCGAGGTAACGATTCATACATAACTTGGGCGTTCAGTTGTCACATTTATTTTAAGTTTTCTAGCAATCACTGACTTAGGAAAACTTAATATTTCTGCTAATTCAAAAAATGTAATCTTTCCAAACATTAAAGAAAAAAATATGTTGGAAAATTACTGAGTAAACAATTAACAAACATTTGAAAAATATATAATAAAGTAAACACATTTGTAGTAATTATATTTTTAATAAAAATATTTTGGAGAAAAAAATAGACTTACAATTGGTACGCCCTACACCCGCCACTTTATTTCTGAATTATGCAAGAGTTTCATAATAAAATTGCAAATATCATTAAACAATAAACAAAACAAAAGTTTCTACTATAGGTATTAGACGATACTATTTATATGTCACAAAACAAAAGCTTAAATATTAATACTGCATTCCAGGAAATTAACAATTTGCATAATAACATACAAGTTACAATATAATAAGAAATCATTAATGCATTTAATATATAACCATTGTTAACAATAAAACACGGTTTAAGTATAAAATGTGAACAAAGCACATTTAAACTAATCTATTATTTATTATTTATTATTTATGATTTGTGATTCGTGATTTGTGATTTATGATTTATGATTTATTATTTATTATTAAAATTATCTTACTCAAAAATGACATTATTTTATTCCCTAAAAACCCGAAACAATGATTGCGAATGAATTAAAGTATAAAAAATAATTCCAAAACAGTTAACGTAAATTAATACAATATCAAACCACTAATTAACTAGAAAGTACAATAGAATAAACTATTTTAAATGTAAAGTTAAAATTTAATACAAATAATGCACAAATAAGCAAATTTAAAACTTTTACTTATTGTAAAACCATAAATAGCAAAAATGTTAAAATATTCGAAAACACTAATTTAAAAACACACAATATTATTAGTATAATTTTGAATAGTACTAAACGTAATCCAAAAGTATAAATTTGTACATATAATTCAATGTCATGATTGTTCCAAATTTTACATTTTACAAAAAGAAAAGGACAAGATATCTAGGAACAAAAATACCTACATCAAAACTAATATTTACACATCAAATTTAACTACTCATTCAGTAAATAATTTACTTACTTTTTATTAATTTAAATCATGCGAAATTAATTAAAGGTTTATTCGACGATGAAAAATACATTTTTGGAAAATTATACATAATTTATAAATTCAAATTTTTAATAAAATTTATGTAAAAGTTATACACTTTATTAATATAGGTACAAATTATTTTAAATATCATAATTACTGAAAAATCTGGATAAATATCTGATAACTCACGATGCTCAATGTTAAGACTTTTTATACAAAGTGCGTAAATAGCCCAATTATGATAATTAATCAAAAACAATACACAGTAACTGCATGAATGAACATCAAATTTAATTTTGTTTTAATAGGAATGTTACTGATAGTAAACAGTTCAACGAATTGTGTACATAGGCAAAATGTATTGCGACAACACAAATAACTTAATTATTGGCGCATAGGATATGGTAGTATGTGTATTTTAATGCAAAAGTCTATATTGGATGGTTTAAGATTATTTATTGCACACAAGACATATGTAATTGTTTATATGATATATTTGACAAGCATAATAATGATAGTGTTTCAGATATAGTCTTTTAAAGTGCTAATTATTGTTCATATACGGGTTGTGGTACATTACATATGTGATGATTCCCACGGCGATGTTGATGGAAAGGGGGGGGGGCTTTGCTGTGTCGTGGAGTCGTCAGGCGTGGCGTACGATGACAGATGGTTCACCCTGGTGACTCTTCCAGCTGGGCTGGTGTCCTGGAGTTCCAACGTTGACACAGACGCTTCGCACACAAACAACGGTTCTATGGAATACTACTTCTGAAATTGTATACAGTATTTATAATTCATTAGTATCTCAGGTCACAGTGGGTATTACTTAGAAACGGTATATTAGGCTTATACCAATCCGGACTCTTCAAGTGTTCACGCGTAACACTGGGTCTACCGCGATCAGCAGAGCTCCTTATGCGGAAATCTTCCACTCTCGCGGAAACTAATGATGACACTACTTTATTAATAAGTAATTTTGAAATACTACTGGTACTGCAGAATACCTCACACAGTAACACAGTCTAAGTTCACGTACTTATACACGCTATGTTTTAATAACAATACCGTGTGTAGAGATGTAATACACAAACAGTTCTGAGCCTTCACACTCGTTACTACCGCCGAAAAGATTTAACAAATTCTTGCAAGCGGAAAATCTTGCACAAGAATTGCACGTTCCTATCGTGATAGCTAGATGAGAAGAACTAACTGTGTAGCAACAGGCTTAAGAAAATTCCGACTGCCTTCCACCATTTTTTGGTGGAAGGAAGTCACATGGTTACTTTGAACATGACTCGCCAATTTTTCATGCCGTAAAGTGCATTGGCTTTGCAAGAGCATGCATAGATGGTAATCTCTGAATACCTTAATCTCACGCAGGAATGCGTTTTACAACAACTTTATATTTTAATGAAATCATATTTTAACGTCATTTAATAGATAGAAAAAATACAGGAACTGTAGCTAATACAGTAGCTTATGTTCAGTCCAAGTGTCACAACGATATGGCAATTATATCACGCACAGCCGGAGAAACGTTTATCACTCGCGCACGCGCGCACATTTCCACAGACATAGTACATGAATAAATAACATATAAAATAATACACAGTTTGATTAAGCCTAATTCCTTATCCTTTCTAAAATACAAAACTCATACAAAAAAAACCAACTCTAACAAACAAACTACCAACTTAGACATGAATGTTTATCGTCTGTGTATTACACAAGCCTGCACTGCTTATCAGGATCCTGTGTTTCATTGCAGTATGTAAATAAGCCTACTTGCATTTTGTAACATATTCTATTTAAAATAAAAATATATAATGGGACAAAATATCGTATTAATATATATAAAACTGAACTTACGGCATACTACGTACCTTAATCTTTATGAACTCCTAGCACTGACACAAACAACATACGCCATAAAATAATCAACTATGTAAGCCGTAATAATAGATTGTTTACAGAACGAGAAATTAAAAATAAGTTCAAATTTAATCATATAACGTACGTTTGGAGATACAATTTCATTGAAATCCTTATTCCCATTTTAACGTCAACTTTAATTTTTAATAGTACATAATTACTAAAAGTAATTTAATAACATTTCAAGCGTACAGTTTCTTCATTTTTGAAGTGAAACTTCTTTATCGACGTATGAGAGAAATTTTATAGCAATGTAAAAAAAAATCGTCACGATTTTCGGTTACGCGCCATGTTGTTTTTTTTATCAAAGTTCAGTATAGTGACGTAAAGAATAATATATTAGTTTGAAAGTGATAAAATAAAAAGACTTATTTATACTATTTAACACACTTTTATCGTTTACGTACTTTATTTTGGAGTTTCTTACACTGCCGAATTTGCTATCGCGTGTTCGATCCCTAGCGCGATTTTGGCTTTCCGTATTAACAATTAACACAATACTTATGATCTATTTTACATTATTTTTATTCTTATTAATTACTTATACTATATTATATGATATTTACATAATTGTTATTTGTCCGTCTGGCTGTTAACTTAGGGTTTTTCGTCATGTCTAATGTCGAAGTATGTATTTTTAATAGTTTTCTTATTTTAATTTTTTTTCTTAAGCCTTATCTACCCAATTTCTGTGAAGTTGTAAATAGTAGAAAAATGATATGTCATAAAGAAGTTTCACTTCTTACCTGTGTACTCTGGTACACACACATATTATTTTTGTTAGCGATACGTAAGAATGATACAAAGCTCGCTGGTAGATGGCGCATCGCGTATATTCGCCTTCACGTGCACTAGAAATACACAATGTTTACAAAAAATTAATATTAGAGTAACGCTTTAAACAAAATCAGTAATATTTTACTCAACAAAAAACTATAAAATAGATAAAACGATAGTACGGAGTTCACGATCAGATACTTCGTAAACAATTGATAATAGTCCTTTAAAAGCGTAGATAAACTTTATATTAACGTTTAAAGCTTTGTTCAGTTTAATCGATACCATAGTGGTTTGTAATCCCAGCCGCTCTATTTTCACCAACGCGTGCCTTTTATACTAATACGATAGCAGCAATTTTACACCACGAAAACCGGAGTAAACCGGATTTGTTTACGCATTGTGATTGTCAGTAGAATCTACTCATACTATTCCATCAGCGTTCTCATGCTTGCCGATGCCTTTGTTACCGCGTAAAATATTATTTCTTCGTTGATACGTCACAGCCACTTGATCAATATTAACTAGAAATCTAGCTGGAAAAAAAAACGCCTCAAAAAGAGTGTATAGGTCAACATATCCCCAGATGGCTGGTTGATATCTTCGCGTAATGCTTAAAAAGTCTATAAATTGGTAAGAGAAGAGGGATTGAGTTATGTCTTTTCGAGAATCAACAATTTAAATAACAGGTAAACAGTGAAACCACTAAGATCGGAGAAGGTAGAAAATATACTTGGAACAAACTGGAAGTTGCGGCCAGTTCATAAACTAAGAAGTGGCGTCAGAAAAAGATCTAGCAATTAGGTACAAGGAAAGTTTACTCATTGCAGAGATACAGCATCTTATAGAATGTCGAAATCAGGTAAAGAAAACGTTGTGAAGTACAGTGTATGGTAGTGTACTGTAATTATCATACATTTTTATTTCCCGGAGACCTCTCAAGTTTTCCTAAAATACTACGGAAATCCTGAACAAATTACTCCTAATTTATACAGATAAAGTTCGACTATTACCAAATAAAACGTAATATTCATCATCATCATCATCATCATCATCCTCAAGGTTTAAACCAAGAATGGTTTGTTCCGGTCTCAAATAGGCAAATATTACAGCTGGTCACTCCAACGCTTCCTCGGACCTCCCACACTTCTCCGTCCCCTCGGCTTATAAGTTGTTTGGGGATGCGGCAGTCATCCATTCGGCAAAGATGTTCCCACCAATTCAGGCGATACTGGGCGATCCTGTCGAGTATACTCATAATACTCAGTTCCTGCCGTATATCTGTGTCTTCTATGATCGTGGAGAGTATACCCTGCCACGTGCCTGAGAAATCTCATTTCAGCCGCTTGGATGCGACTGGCCTGGCCTTTCGTTAAAGTCCAATTCTCAGACCCATAGAGAAATGTGGGAAGAGCCATCCATAAACCTTGTAGAATTTTAGGCGTGTTCCTTTACCTGATGGTCCCGCACACAAGATTGAACTGATGCAACTTATGCACCACGTCGTTGCTTGCACTATAAGATACACTGTACCCCAGGTATTCAAAACTGCTAACTTCTTCCAGGACAGTACCATCTATAACAATTTTTTCTCGTACAGGCTCAGTTCCACAAAAAGCTATCATCTTGGTTTTAAATGTGGATATCTGCAATCCAGAGTCTTTGCAGATTCCATTTAACAAATGTATACCCATCTGCAATCTGTTTTCAGAGTCCGAAACGTAATATTCATTTACGTAATTAATGAATAACAAAGAGCGTCAGCACAGTTTTTATATTTCATTCTTTCCTTTGTAGGCTCAAAGTAATCCAAAACAATTCTAATATAATTTCGTGACACCCTAAACTCATTAATTGAATTAATAGTATTTCACGTGTACAGAAAACTGTAAGCATAAGCATAAATTTATCTAAAAAATAAAAAACATTTTTAAAAGGTGAAATAAATATTCGGACTCTTTTAAATCTGTCCCAAGATGTGAGAAGTTGAAGACTAAATGGAACGATGGCAAAAGACGAAGAGAGAATATGTTGAAAGGTAAAGTGAGAATTGTCAAGAGAAAAAGATTCGGGACACACGTAATAACATCATACAGAAGAAACCACTGTCGTTGAGAAATGAGGTGGACGAGACGTTTAAATAATAACAAAACGGCAAGTAAAGAAATAACAAAACCTATGACGGATCTTGAAAGTCCAAGTGCAGACTGAAGATCTTATAAATTTTATGTTAAATCTGTTAAAGTCGTTGTTCCTTGCCGGGCTATTAGGCCGTGGTCTAATGCTGTTTATAACAACACACGTTTCGACCCCACAATTGGAGGCCATCTTCAATGTTGCACGATTGAAAGTTTAACAACGTCTGTTGCTGTAAACAGCATTAGACCACGGCCTGATAGCTCGACAAGGAACAACGACTTTAACAGAGTAGATACCTGCCGTGATAGCCTAAGACATCTATTACTTATGTTAAATCTCTTGTAAAGCTGTAGTCAAATGCGCTGTAAATCTCTAAAAGAAAAAGCCCCAGTTCATTTACCTTCGATAATTCTCCCGCTCTTCGTCGCAGTAAAATGTTATTATTGATTTAACTTATTTATTTAATAACATAACGTAACTTAATTATTTAATAACACCCCAGTTATTATTTACTTTAACTATAAGTTTATTATGCTAAGCAGCAAAATACTTAACTTTTTAGTATACTTATATCCCACACTGTAGTCCTACTCAGTGTACATTCCCACAATCGCTATTTTAGTTTGTCTAGAGTAGGCCTACTCTACCAGCCAAAGGAAATGTCTAACAGTTTTGTACTTTAATGGAGTCAGAGTTATATCACCTACAGAGTGAATGTGAAAGACACTATTGCAACCTTAATAAAGATACTGGACAAAATAATACAGAAGTTTCCTTATGTACAAAATAATACTTACAAATAAATATAAACTAGTAGTGTCACTGACACAAATGGGCGGAGAATTTGATATTCGTAATAATTTATTTATCAATATTTTTACTATCAACCGTCTTTGATCCGTTAGATAAATAGATTCGTAATAATTTATTTATCAATGTACTTACAATCAACAAAATATATACACTTTTGTGATACACATTTTATTAAATACACTACATTATAGTACAATATACATTAATTGTTATTAGACATATTCCACAACCTTTGCAACTCATCTCTACGATCAACCATTGATGGACTTCTATTAATTTTTAGCAGTCTATCAAAATTAAACGCCGGATTTAAGAATAATCTTTTTAATGTTTTCACTCTTGAAAGAGCAATATACGTTAATCCAACCTGAAATTCAATGTCTCCTAAATTAACAATTGCCTTATCTAGTGTTATCCCTTGCGATCTATGTATACTAACAGCATATCCTAACATTAAAGAAAATTGTTTGCTAGTACAAGAAGTTTTATTTTTCTTGAATGATGCCACTACTGGTACAATGGGTACTGAATTCTCGTACAGAAATGGTCCTGTATATTTTTCGAAAGATACAAGTATACATATTGACATGTGATTGTTATAATTTTTGCATTCAACTGCCGGGTCATAAATAATATCAGCTACTGTCCCAACTGAACCGTTGGCTAATCCTTTTGTGACCCAAAGATTTCTTCTAAGGATAACTCAAACACCTTTACATAAACGTAATTGTACAAATAATCCCTGAGCATCGTCAGGTTTTGCTAGAGAGGCTTCTGGGCAATTATGGATTGCATTGATTAGAGCCACGGGTTGTATATTGCTTTCTATTTTTTCATAATTAAAGCGTTCGAATTCAGCATTTTTCGACATTATACAGACAGTATCTTTGAAATTGTCCCCGATATTGTTTACATAAAATCTTTTAGATAAGAGCTGATAATCTTGTTCAGTGATTGTTCCATTTGCGATTCTATTTAAAGTCTCTCTGGAATTTTTTGATCATCACCTTGTTGTCTCATAATCTCCGTTAAAAAGAAAACTTTTTTGAACTGTTTATATAAAAGATTCGATTGAATTCTAGAGAGCATAAATTGTCTTCAAATTCATTCTGAAGATTTCTATATCCTGTGTTGTTTTGATCATATAACACATGATTCATGTTATGTCCTGCAGGGCCTTCAACAATTGCTGCAGCAACCTTTTTCGCTGTCTCGTCCGCCTTTGATTTGTAGTTAAACGACCAATATTTAGACCTCTTCTCCGTCGATGCATACTATAAATAATACGTATATATAAATTGATGAATAAGAATGTATAGAACATCCGTATAACAGAAAAAAGTACTTAAATAAAAAGTAGCGTACAAAACTGAATAAGAAGTGTAAGAATAATAATTTTAATAGAATTTGGATTAAAATTTACCTGAACTGTGATTCGTTGCAATATGTAATGGAAAGTTCTTGGATTTCGTTGTCAATGACGTGTCCGTTACTTAACTAAATATAATTAATTCACTACTGACTCGGAACACAAAGTTTTGTATAGGTAAAAACGTAAAAGTTTTATCTTATAGCCTATCGTTTTTACCTATAAAAAACCTTGTGTTCCGAGTCGGTAGTGAATTAATTATATTTGTAATGAAAAGTTGCAGTTGCATCAGCGACTACGTAGATTCTCGTCTAAAAATTGACACTTGTTCAACACTTAAGTCCAATCCGTACATCTGGCTACACCATAGAACAATGCTCTACTACTGTTTGAATTAAACACGTGTGAGACACGAATACAAAGTGTGTTGCTACCACTAATACTCACGTACACTTCCATGAGCGCTTTCAAGCCTCTCGGGTCATCTTCAGATGGAAACATCTTCAGTATTGTTTCCATCTGAAGATGAGCCGAGAGGCTTGAAAGCGCTCATGGAAGTGTAAGTGAGTATTAATGGTAGCAACACAAGTTTAGCAAAAATTTAGACTTAACCACTAAATTGTATTTATCGTTTAAGAATACAAAGTGTATACAGCAAAATCTTATCTTATTGAACGACAGCGATCGCGGGCGGTGGAAGCCGCACACGCACACGCACCAGCATTTGTGATACAGCAAAATCTTATCTTATCGGGCGACAGACAGCGCGGGCGGCGGAATCCGCACACGCACACGCACCGGCACGCGAGCGCCAAAATCGGCCGGTGACCGGTGAGTCGTCTAGTGACTCGTTAGTGCGAGTGAGACAGATCGCCGTAGCTGGGCCACGATATCTCTACCTCTCTTCCTCTCACACGTTTAAGCTAAGATTTAAAAAACATCGTAATATCTTTTGAACCAAATAATTTAGAGAAATAAAAATCACATGTGTGCACTCTACAGTACAGTCCGGATACGTATCCAAAATTTTATAACATTCGGTTGAGTAGTTTCGGAGGAGTTCGTGGTCTAATTTGTGCACCGAGTCATGGATTTCACTACGCTCATCAGGCTCCGCCCAATAATAATCATCTCATATGCTACATTCACAATTAGCTCCAAAGATAGTATACTGTACATGATTTGTTATGTGTTATTAAACCCTAATCTGTAAATTTGAGACTGGTAAAAGACAAATACAAAACATTCCCGCTGTTTTACAAGATTTAATAAAAGATAATTCAATTCGATTCAATTCGTCATCAGTTTGAATAAATGTGATACGTCAGTAATATTGTGTTTTACTAAAGCTGATAAAGAACCTTTTCCTTGAACGAAGTATATCGGTTATAGATTAAAGCATTTGAAGGAGTTCGCCCGTATACGAGTGACGGGTACTTGTAGAAGTATGCTGGACGAGTACATTTATCTTTCACCGTCTGTAATATATAAGCGAAATTCATAAAAATAAATTGCCCGAACTAGTCTCTTGAACTAATGAACAGATGGAATCCGTGATAGCTGTAAAGAATAAGTCATTAATTTTCCCTATGATGATAACGTGGTCATATTCCCACAACTGAGGAAGATACGTTAGCCTTCTTGCGCAGATTAAAAAAAAAGAGGAGAAAGATAGGAAGAGATGTCAGACTGTGTGTGGGGGGCGTGTCCGTTAGGGAGGGAGGAGAGAAAAGAGGGTAAAAAGGAAAAGAGACATAGGCAGATGTTCATAAGCAGATAACATGGACGGTGTGAAAGTTGATTTAATGCATACATAAATATGGCTAAGTGTAACATCTCTCGCGTGTAAAGATACGGCCGCATAGAGTTTTCATTGAATTTACTATTAACTTCAGCCGTCACTAAATCTAGAACTACGTAGTGAACATTTAAGGCAAAGCAACAAACTAGATAATAACCGAGGATATTATAACGAAACAAAAGAGCAAAGAATTTTCCAACATAAGCGCATACGCAGTTCAAGCGATGAAAGGAAACCAATCAGTAGATGTAAATTTTAAATTAGGCACAAGATGTTAAAAACAAATTTTGAGAAACAAAATTAAAAACGATAGGAAATGACGAATTGTAAAGCGGTATTTATTCTTAACTAATTGTTATCGGCAAACACGGGTATTAAAAAGAAAGACAAAATGCAAAATGAAAGGTATAAAATTCTTACAACAAAGTCTAAAAATGTCAATTTTTTTAAGCCGTTCATTATTTCTTCTTGATGATAATTAATTATTCAGAACAATTATCTTAAACAACGTTGTCTGTGTATTATGAGACTATGACTAGATGATGTGAGTAAATCGGAGAGAGAGGAGTAGGAGATAGACAGACAGACGAAGGGACTCTGTGTGTGTGTGTGTGTTAGCGCGCGCGGGGGAGATGTGTTTTAATTTGTGGAATGAATTTTATTTTTCTTTTGCCATGCAAATCTTAAAATTTACCTTATGTAAACGACCGACGTACAAGTGTGTTGTCTGTCGTCACTGTTACAAACAAGAACTAGCATTTAATAAATATATGATATTTGATGTTATTTTTAAAAACAATTTTAACGTTTATATTTTTTTTACAATTTATAGACTGTTAACTTGAAGTTACCCTTTTATATCTTAAAGATTCTTAAACTGAGTGTAGGTCAATATTAAAAAAAAAGAAAGCTGAGAACTAAGTGCAAACCGCTTTTAACTCACCTAAACAATAAATCCAGAAATTAATGATAATAAATCGATGAGCCCAAAGTATTATGGATGTCGTGTAAAACGATCCAGAAGGCGTGAACAAAACGACTGAGGAGGTTTTGAACTCACGGCCCTCCGTTTGTTAACCACGTGCACCAGTTTCTACTCTATCTCGACTCCTAATTTTAATTACCTGCTTTTGAATTTTGTTTTTGTACAGTTAATAGATTTGCTTCAACTGGTTATTTGATCAAAAACCTCATGAAATTTTCGGATTTCTCGCACTAATTGATCCGATTCAGAAACTGATTTGGTATGATCTTCGTCACACCTGCCTGTAACATTGTGTACGTTTTTAGCAGTAGCGTGGCGTCCATGTAACCGCTGTTGCCGGAGGCAACAGTACTGGAAATAAGAGAAAATAATATTAGTTAGATCATAGAATGAATACTTTGGTTATTGAATAATTGGAATCCGAACAATATTAGTAGGGAAACTGGAATAAAAGCATACCATTGCTTTTGAATTGCTGGGCACACGCACTGTCTTGTGTTGCCGGCTCGGACGTCGGCAATGCTTCACTATGTACGGTCATTGACCTCGTAGTAGTTGTCACTGTACTGACTGAGGAGGGGGGCACATTCGTCCACCCGATGTGTTGCCACTGTATAAACCGGCAAAACGCTCAGTTAGCAGCTACCGACGTGCATCAGTTTGCAACCGACATGCATTAGTTACTACGTACCTATTTGTGCTTTGTTCGTTTAGTCATGTTTCTCTGTTTGTCTTTATTATTTTTAATTCGATTATTTGTGTCCCGATTTATTCTGGTGAGTATAGTGAGTTGAACCGGGACCCTCTTCTTTTCCCAGCGAATGATAGAAAATGCTCTAAAAAGAACACTTGGTACAAGAAAAAATTCGAATTAATTTTTAGGTTAAGTTTTAGACCTATCACAACCGGCAACAGGTGTTATGTAGATCAAATAAACTACGTTACTCACCCTCAGAGGCTTAATTCTTATACTTGTGATGTTATGCTAACTCAACATGTTTCGGGACAGCTTGTCCCATCTTCAGGAGTAAAACACATACTTTTCAACCTCAATTGAGGATGAATCGTCAAACATTAAAAATATTAAAACCCAAAACACACATTGAGTAAATTAATGAAACTACAACATTAAGCGCACGTGTAGGCTCCAAGGTGCACACCTCACGCCGGCTGAACGCGCACTAAGTAAAATCACTCGTCGCTCGGAAGATGTCGCAGTGCAGTATCATATAAAACATTCGACTTAAAGCTTAGTTGATCGTTCAAAACAAATGGCCTGGTGTCACTATTATTATAAGCTTTATAAATCTCGAATTCTTCGAGAGCGTTCATATACTGTCCCTTATTGCAAATATGGAGGGGGACTAAGTTAGTCTTAAAATCAGTGTAGCCGTGATTTTCGTCGACAAGATGTTTAGCAAAACTAGATTTCACGTTTTCAAGGGCACGATAACTGGTGGGTGGCCTATGTTCAACGAACCTTTTTAAAAAACCACAGCCGGTCTGTCCCACATAAAACGCGTCGCAATCATCGCCCATCAATTTGTATACCCCAGTTTTCTTCTCGAGGGCTGTAGGTCCATGAGTGCGCAAGATATTTAAAATGTTATTAGTTGTTCTATAGGCAGCGATAAGATTGCCATTATTTTTCAGAATAGGTGCTACGATCTTGGGCATAAGGTCCGTGTAAGGAGTCAGGACATATTTATACGTTCCCTCCCTAGGTGTACCACGTGTTTTAGTATCCTTATGTTTCTTACGTTTTCTGAGGATGCTGTCTATCAATGATTCCTTGTAACCGTTAGAGGACGCGATATGTTTAATGATACTCAACTCATTATAGTAATCATGCAAGCTAAGGGGTAGTGACAAGAGACGGCTGATCATACTATGTAAGGCGGCCATCTTATGGGTCATCGGATGATGGGATGTAGCATGAATAACGATATCAGTAGCAGTAGGCTTCCTGTATATACCAAACTGAATTTTATTTCCATGCCTACTGACAGTAAGATCCAAGAAGTTTAATTTACCGTTATCTTCGATTTCTAGTGTAAACTTCATATTGTCATTGATGCTATTCAAATAATTGTATAAAATGTCAATCTGACGGTGTGTGCCATTGTAAATCATAAAAGTATCGTCAACGTAACGTTCATAAAAGACTATGTTAGATTCAAATCTATTGTTAGAAAATATAAAAGAATTTTCAAAATAATTTAAGTAGACGTCGGCCAAAAGGCCTAATAATGGGGATCCCATTGCCAAACCATCGAGCTGGCTGTAGAATTCCTTGTTATGTGTAAAGTAATTCTGATTGAGAAGTAAGTCTAAAAGGTACATCAACTCCATAATACATTCAGCGCTTAATTTTTTCGCGTTAACGAGGTTATCCCTAAGGACCCTGAGGGTGTCAATAACTGGAACATTAGAGTATAAGTTGACGATGTCAAACGAAGCCAACTTGTAGTGAGGCTCAATTGTTAAATCTTTTATTTTATTAATGAAATCTGTGTTGTTAGCAACGCTACGATTATTGGTCAGGCTCAAATTTTGTTTAAGTACACTTACCAGTTTTTTGGCCGTTTTGTATCCCGGTGCAATGGTGAAGTTTGACTAACGATCTTATTGGAAAGCCAACCTTGTGGATTTTCGGTAACCCTGTCAATACCGGTGCTCTAGAGTTGATAGATTTTAAAGACCTCCTAGTGCGCTCATCAAATAGGTGTACACATTTGTTCAAATTCTGGTTTAGTTTTTGGACATATTTATCAGTGGGATCCCCGTTTAATTTCTTTATGTTATTATTAGCGATGAAGTCATTGACCCTGTCATTATAATCTTTTATGTCCATGATGACCACAGTATTGCCCTTGTTAATTTACATTACAATTTTTTTTTATTTAATTAGCTACGTATTAACTGTATAAAAATTCTTTGCATTAAACATTACTGTCTTGTTGAAACATCCTCTTCATTAACTTTTTTAAATATTATATATATACACAAACTTTCACTAGTGAACACTTACTTTTGGTTTTATGTCCCAAACGTTTCGACGTGGTGTCCGTCTTCCTCAGTGGGATTTGAAATACAGAGTGTCCGTACAAAGTAACCGTTATGGGTTGTAGATGTGTGTGGTGGGGGACGCGGGCCGTGTGCTTGCCCGTAAATTCGCAAAAAAAAACAGTAAAATTTACACCTTGGTGCCGGCCGGTCACGTATAAAAATTCCGTAACGAAATTGCGGTCGCCCGTACAAAAAAGAATAAAATTATATAAAATCGTGAAAGAAGTCATTGTAAATAGTTCAATGAGGTAACAGTTACGTTTTGGATTAACAATATCGAAAAAATTTAGTGAAAAAGAAATGTGCGAGTAAAGAAATACATAAAAGACGGGACTGTTGCGGATTTCCACAATAATGAACAGATAAGTAACCGACGGGGAGAATAACCAAGAGTTTTTCTGAAATTTAAATTAGTCAAAATTAAAAAAACATTCAAAATTAAAATGAGCTCATAAGGGAATAGAGATGTATGTGAGTGTAGGTGAATGAAAAGTATAAAAGGAGCGCTGGTTTGCGGAAAAATAGAATTAAGTATTAGTGTGTAAATTTTTGTGCTATTTTTGAATTTCTATACAATTTCTTTTCTATTTTTATTGTATTTAATGAATCAAAGTAATTTTTATTGTTAAAGTCAGAACAGGTAAGGGAGGGGAAAGAATATTTTGATGTGAGGGAAGTAATTGATGTGAAGGGGTTTTTTTAATTTTTATTTGATGATAGTAAATGAACTAATAAAACTTAATTCATGGTAAACAAATGAATGACTTAGTTATTTCTAACAACCATTTTCTTTCTCAAAATACGTCTTCACGAACTATGGGTAAGTATTTGGTTTTTCAGAAGTTGGCAATCAAGATGGCGTCCGGAAGGTGGACGTAAACAAACCAAGGTAGAGTGAAAATATATTTAATCGAATTTAATTAATGTAATAAAACGTTACAATATATTACATACAGTGAATTTAGACAAATGGGAGCAAACCACTTTAAATATTCAGAAATAAGGTCAGGAAAGGCGTTTTTGCTTTAGTTGAAAAACTTCCACCACACGAAAAGTAATAAACAAATAAAACCAGTGCCTACTTACCTAATCCCACTGACATATGTCAACACAGCCTACAACTTGTACAATAGGCACAGTATTTTGGTACATAGTGTAACAGTTAACCTATTATACAATACAAAATACGAAAATTACGTTCATGACTTACCTTCAATAAACACGCCAAGGTAGATTAGATGAACTTTTTAGGTACAGATTTGGGTTAATAGGTTTTGTGATAGCGTATTAATTACATTAATACATAATTGCAATAATAAACATGTTACTTTATTATTATGATAAAAAAGAATTATTGAACAATGATTTTTCCTTTAAACATTTCGTTAAACAAAACTGAATACACAAAATTATATGATTGCAAACCAGTATCTTTTAATAAGTTATTTCTCACACTCTCACTCATTCTCTTTACATTTATTTATTTATTGAGATCTCATTTATTATTTGAATAGAAATTGAATTTAGAGTTTGGCCAAATTATGTTTTCTCGTTACTTATCTGAAATGTATTCTCGTTGTCACTTTGTCACTTGTTGCACAACACTTTATTCTGGATGAAACGATTAAATGTACTGTCCGAAACTTTGAACTATTAATCCTTGATGTTAGTCGGTTACTTTAGAAAACCTTTGAAAGTTAAATTACTTTTTAAAACACAATTTTGTGGATGTAGATCTACGTAATGGCCAGCAGGCACACAGCACTAGCGTGCCATTCAGCGTTTGTCTCGAGACTGAGACATTTTGCTAGTGACCTCACCCAAGATTTTCGTTTGGTGTCGTCTTAAAAATAGTTCATTCCGTTCCCCGCCACACGTCCCGTCCTTGGTGTAGAAAAGTTCCGTTGTGCTTTGTATCACCTCTTCAACTCGCCACAAACAGATTTTCGTCAACAAAATTCTTTTGATGTTAGTCATACGCCACAAATAAACTCTCGATTTGATTCAAAACCATATATTGTTATGAAGCTCTCCCTGGCTGTCGCATCACTTTATGTGGGCCTCATCTTCCAATGTTACGTTATTTCCATGAAGTTATTTACAAAATTATTATATACATTTTACCCCATTACAACACCCCCCCCCCAATGAGAGGTTTTATGCCGAAGCATAAAAACTCTCATTGCCTATACCTAAGAGGACCAGCAAGGATATGGCTCCACGACCCTCCTTACTTTCTTATTAAAATTTGGGTACTCACCCCCCTAATCCGGTGACTGTGGCCGCACCTGCATGACCTTACTGGACTTCCTTTCTCAGAATCCCAACACCGTAAAGCCAGACAGGCGCTGAACGCCCCTGCCCTGACGCACTGGCCAGCACAGGGTCGCCACCACAGAACCACCAGACCCTGAAACAATCCATTCAAACATTAATAAATGGCTTTACACTATTCCATATCCTTAACTGATTTGGTTCCCTCTTAGTTGTACTGATTTGCATTGATCAAGTTACTGGTTTGTTCATCTAGCTCTACAACTGCAATACACTCAACATATTATCAAAAGAAATTGCGTCTATGCAATATATATCAAACTAGGAAATACAATAACTCAACGTCTTAACTTTCTATCTGATTACAGATTATGATTATATTCCAATTAACTGGTGCTTTGCATAGCTAGTGACATTAGTTACCCACAATTCATTACAAATTTAAGTTCCACATCATAAAATTGCAACATTTAGAGACAATTGATTACAAATATTCAGTAATACTAATCCAGGTTACCACTGTCATCTTTATACAACACAAAATGTGATTACATACGACATAGAAAATTATTCCATGCAACAAGTACACAGATAATAGAAAAATTACTCCACTACTTCATTACTATCAGAACCATTAAAATCTTTCTTATTCATTAAGAATTTATTTATTAACAATTTAAACTCCTCTTCCCACACACTCTATTGCCCCCCACTGGACTGTAGCGCCCAGTTGCTTCCACAAGGACTGAACCGGAAGGGGTGAATATTTTTTTCTTTTATTTCACTTCCATCTTGCTTCGGTGTTACACAAAATTCGGTATTACTGGTATCCAGGATACCAGTAATCCTACTAAAATAAATATTTACGAACCCTTAAGCGGTCTAACACCATTCCAGTAGGTGTATAGCCGTTGTTCCAAAGTTATTTTTAGATTCGCCTTTTCTACCCCCCCCAAAGTTAAATTTCTAGGTACACCAATTTCGATGACAACAAACTATGGCCAGGGTACAATAAGCCAGCCCATAGCTTGTCGCAGCCAAAACCACGGTCAGGGTTCGGTGAAGCCGTGACCGCCCGAAAGTGGGGAAACCACATTTAAAACATACAATACATGTTTTACATCTACACACAATTAAATTATACACAAACAAACACTTTATGTTTTCTATAATAAACATAATATAACATAATAAATACTCAAAATGAACACTACCATTATTACAACCCCCACCACACACACCTACAACCCATAACGGTTACTTTGTACGGACACTCTGCATTTCAAATCCCACTGAGGAAGACGGACACCACGTCGAAACGTTTGGGACATAAAATCAAAAGTAAGTGTTCACTAGTGAAAGTTTGTGTATATATATAATATTTAAACATTACTATATAATACAAATTTATTTAACTTTTGGCGGACACCAAGCTTAGAGAAGGTAGCTGCAGCGGTTCTTTCCCTAGCAATATCATAGCACAAGATTTTATAAAACAATGTCCATATTAATTTGATAAGTTTCACATTATGGCTGTCTTCATAAAAATCATTGTTTGAAATATGTTTTCTAAACACTGTGCCGGCAACGTTTTTGCAAGCTGATATAATCACTTTTTTGGTACTAAGTTTATTATCAGATATAATCAATACAATATATTGTCAGATATACATATATTTTACAATCTTCAAAACGTCTGATGACGTTCTAATTAATTTTCCGCCTGACACAAAGTCAGTAAAATGAGTGTAAACGCTCAACTTATTGTCATCTGTTATCAGTAAATGAATGCACTCTTCACACCTTAACTTCGAAATAATTTTTGTTTACAATAAAGCCACACGGATAATACAGAATTTTATCCTTATAGTATGACCTAAAGTCTTTAATCATATTCATAATTCCCTTAAAGTTTTTAATTTCTTCAATATCCGTTTCACTGAAATCTTTCTCTACTTCTGAAAAACTCATTATTGAAGTTTGCCAACTCTTCTTGGTAAACCAAAAGTGCAAGGTTTATTGAATGATAAATGAATACTCAATTTTTAAGAAAGATTTAAATAAAATCAAACATACAGTTCAATGCTTCAATTATGGTTTGATTAACAGTTATTAGGTTGATTATCTTATTACAATTTCTTCCAAATTATGTAGTTCAATTTTGCGCCGCCATGTTTATTAGCGGTTGGCTATTCTGTCCAGCCGCTGTATAGAGACTCGTGTACTGATGTTGATATTTTCGTTTAATTATAATCTCAGGTCGAAGTTCTTGGGACTACAGAAAATATTGTCAAATGGACTAATAAAAGTACAAAATTTTACAAATACCATATAAATGACATACAAATTGTGATACACTTACAATTACAGTTGTAACCTATAGCTACTGGAAATATTGTTTGGAGGTTAACTGAGTTTACTAAATTTTTACGGTTAAAATATATTCACTTAAGAGATCAATATTAGATTGAGATTATTCTTCAATTTTAAGTGTTCATTTAATCAAAGAATGTTCAAGTGTCTGTTCTGTGAGTGATAATTTGTGTTGAACGTGTATTTTCACTTAATGTTTTTTTTTCTTATGTGTTACTGTTAAAGTCGTATTTTAAAATATACTTAGCAGTTCTCTGTCGCTTCTCTCCGGAGAGTATTCCTTACAGGTACTGCTGGTTTTTCTTTTTTCGTTGATTCCGTTCTTCTGTTTTCTTAGGTATTTAATTTTGGTATTTATTTTTCATCGTTCATCATTGGTGTTGAAGATGCCATCACTCATTTATAGGTTTTATATATATTCTTCCTTCCAATAGTTCGTAGTTAGTCAATTGGGATTCCTCAGCAATTCACCATGGATTATTTAATTTCTTCTTGTGATTTTTAGTTCATGTGAGTGTTAGTAAAAGTTCTATAGTTTAGTTTAGTATTTCATCATTATTTTTTACATATTAAATATCTTATTCTTTTCTCTAAACGTTGCGGTTTTTTACATCTGCACTCATCAAGAGCCAATAATGGAATAATGGAATTTATTTACTAGTTACTCCGGTTGCTAGGTTCCAAACACTAATTCTCATTGGTTGATAATTTACAACATTGTTATACATGGCTACTATTTTTCTATACAAAATTACTAAAAATCTTTAAATTATCATAATTCCTTTATACTAGCTGTAATACTAAATATAATAACACCATTAGTTTGCTTTTGGTTACACATTAATTTGATATCTTACAAGACTACCTTTTCCCAAATCATAACAGATTCATACATTTACCATTTGGTTTTCTTTTGTAAATTAATTTTAAACTAATTATTTTAAACTAATTATTTTTGTTTCCTACACTCTTATTATTAAACCTAACAGGATTATATGCCTTATTTCATTAATTGTTATTGTGTTGTCTTAAATTTTACAATTTTCTGGTTACCAGATATAGGCCTAACTGCCTAGAGTTCATAATTCACCTCACCTATACTCATTTTAACTGTTCATGTCAATTTTGTTAATTTTAAGTGCCTCTAAACATAATTACTATAATACCATGAACTAAATTACAACATTTGATTACCTATAATCATCATATAACATAACATAATTCCTTAACAAACTTTTTAGGCCAATGCCAGTATCTAATGTTTTACATGTATTTTAACTGGTTCTGTTAACTGTAATACTAAACATAATAACATTTGGTTAATAAAACCATAACAAAATATAATACAAATGAACAGTAGGTGTGTATCAGTATTCTCTAATAACTACACTTATAGAATACAGTGTCTAACTCCCTTTGCCTATTTTCAGCATGACAGATTAGGCTTTTACTATTATTTTTAACAGTTGTTAGTATAAACCTATAAACATAACTAATTAAAATAAAACAATGAACTCCTTACCATCCTTATAATATACAGTACTAGAATACTTCCTTAAAATACTGAAAAACAGTTATCAGTATTTTACTTCTAACAAACACTGTTATATTAATTATTAACATTTTCTTATTTTATAAAAACTATGCCAATTTCTACACATAACTATCCCTTATAATTTATATAGTTTATTCATTATATTTGGGTCCTGTTATTGCTTATTGGCTATTATCACTGTTCTTTCTTTATTCACGATTCTACTTCACTTTATTACATAGTGTTTTTATGTAGTTCATCGATTAACACTGAGTCGTATCATGTTTTATTAGTTATTATCATCTTTCCTACTTAATTATCACTCTTTTAGTTCACTTTATAACGTTGTATTTGTATCTCATGTATTTATTATCTGAGGGTCCTATCAAGGTTCATTAATTATTATCACTTTCCTACTTAATTATCACTCTTTTAGTTTATTTTATAATATTGTGTCTTTAGATAGTTTATTTATTAACCCTATTTCTTTATATCATCATTATACTTGTTCTTATATTTAATTTTCCTTTTACATTTTCTACTGTTTACATACTATTTATTTCCCTACTTAACTTTGTACTTTTATATATATAATAATTCTTGTTGACAATGGGGTATTTTAATTATTTTTTCTGGATCACGTTTTCCAATCTATTGGGTCTTGTCATCGTCACTGTCTTTGTCTACGTTAAACTCAGTTAGTGGTGTTGTTCTACCAGTTCTATTTATTAATTTTTTATTATACAGTTTTTCTTCACTCATTGAAACTTGTAAACCTTGTGCTACCGTAGGTCATGTTACAACATTAGGATTGTCATTATGTCTTCCACTGGATCTAATACAAGAAAACAAGAGTTCCAAATGGTTTTGAGAAAACTAATAAGTCAAAATATATTTATAGTGTAACTCATACAATAAAATATGCGTCTTCATAGCACAAATTTTAGGTAGAACTGTCCCAAATGTAATAATTATAAGGTGTCAAAACAAGTGCATTACTGACTGAATGACTCGTTTATTACACGTGTTAACTTACCGCCAAACGCTTTATTCTCCCGATGGTGGGGGGAAGCTGTACGTGCTTCGGAACTTTTTTTGCCGTTCACTTTGCCTGTCAGCACGCGATCCATATAGTATACATCGATGACACACACACACACTCTCTCTCTCTCTCGCTCTCTCTCACTCTCTCTCTTTCTTACTCACTCACTCGCTCACTCACTCACCATATATGAATAATGAGGTATACGACCTTTACAACACTGTATTTCTTTTTATGGAAGAACTCTTTTAGTACTACTTAAAAATAAGAGTTCTTAAATGCCTTACTCATCGTAGTCAACACAGAAAATCGAATAAACCTACATATAAACAAACATTGTTTATTTTTCACACACATGCATATATGTGTGTGTGCGTGTGTGTGTGTGTGTGTGTGTGTGTGTTAATTAAATTCACGTTTTCCTTGTGTCAGAGTTATTGAATAGTCATATAATCGTTTTTCAATAAGAATATATCGACGACAGAAATGTTTTGATTAAAGACAAATGGTTTGTCAAGTTATTATAGGCCTACGTTTTCTTACTAAACAATACATTTGTCATTTTGTCATCAATAAAAAACATTATTTATGACAATGTTTATGGCTTATGCTTACAACAATCTAAACAAGTATACCTCCTTTTATTTATACTATCATTACTAGAAAAGACTTCGTACATATATTTATTATGTATATGCGTGCGCGTGCGCGCGCGCGTGCGTGCGTGTGTGCTACACATATAAAGGAATGTAAATACAAGTACGATTAATAGAATTAACGCATTTATCATCGTGCCTACAGCGCACGGAAATTTCAACCTATCATTTTTATACAAGACACCGTTTCAGCTTAATAAGCGGGGAAGGAGCTCACAACGTCAAGAAAATAAGATTGTTTAACTAAAACCTGTTATCAATGGTTATGATTGTTGTAATAAAAAGCGCGTTATGTAAATAAAACTATTAGATGTAAGTAAATCAATTAGATGTGTGTGTGGAGCGCGCAAAACTCAAGCTGAATTGTAATACTGTACGGTAAGGAAAACTGATAACTTTATTGTTATGTACATTAGGCTAGAATATGGAGAAACCCCAAAACAAACTTATACGTAAGCATACCTGAACAAATGAAATCATTTCCATTTAATAAAATAAAATGGATGAGCACAAGGCATTTGATGGGTGGGAAGATGGCATTTCATTACGAATGCTACTAGACTGGACAAAACGCTCCTTTGTAAGCTATATAATAGACTAGGTCTAACGATTAGCTGTCCAGAGAAATCAGTGAGCAATGAATGCCCAAAGGTGATTATATCTGTTACTATATACGCATACGTGTCAGTATTATTGTGCAAAGGTAGCGAGGGGGCAGAAATAATTATAAACTTTATTTTTATAGGAGAATATATGGACCAATTCAAGTCAATGCGAATGAAGAATTCGTCACAATAAGGAGCTATACAAGCTATATAAAGACAATGATCTGGCCACCACCATAGATTTGTAATGGGCAGGACACATCATTAGGATGGAAAGCAACCGAATACCTAGGGAAGGTACTGTTTAGTCAAATCGAGGGTAGAAGGCCCGTCGAACACCTAACCATCGCTGGATTGACCCAGTGTCGAGGGATGCTCATAGTTTGCTTAAAATAAAACGATGGACATCAATCGCCAAGGACAGGGAAAACTAGAGGCGGATGATTATGGAGGCTAAGGTTCGACTCCGAACTGTGACGCCATAGAAGAATTATTTTTTTAGAAAAGGCATCCCCCTAAGAATGCAGGAATATACAATAGTTAGAAAATGAGGGCCGTGCTGTTGACCGTGCTACCGTTAAAATTACTCTCCAAGATCGTAAACGTCCTCTATTTTTACCGTAAACCAATAATATCTACGGAAATAAATATCACTGAACCGCTTTAGTTTTAAAAATTAAGGTGAGTGTAATACTTTCATATGTGTCAGCCACTTTGAAGTGTACTTTGAAAAGTATGATATAAAAAACCATTGTCTGTAAACTAATGAATTAAGGAAGCAAGTCTAACAACAAAGTGAACCGTATTTATTTATAGATATCGGCACTGTTTTCCGCCTTCCATCTCTCGTCGAGTATTTTAAATAATCGAGAAACCAATTGCGCTTTTGCAATATTTCCAGATGGCACAAGGCTCAGATGACTCACTTATAAAGAAGCGTCACATGATCGTATCTCTCCCGGGTTGAATCGTTTCATGCAATATCCATCCGACCTCTATGGTCACCTTACACTCGTGAGTGCCTAGCATAAGGGTTTGAAAGTTAAAGGTGTGGGCGTAGCCACATTTCCCTACTTATATTGTGACTTATTATCACCCTGTACCTTCTCATTAGTATAAAATGGTAACATTTACTTAACTTGCTATTGTAAAACTCAACAATAAAGTAAAAAAATGTGGTAAGTGAAAACGAAACTAACGTAGCTTTCTTAAGCTTTGTTTCGAGCTGTGTGGCGCTTTATAGCGCTTTGAGCACCTACCTAGCTTTATGGAGATTATCTGAAAGTCTTCATTCAAATAACCTCCCAAAACATCATTAAAGTATCCCAAGTCGGTCTGTTGATAATACTGAATGCTTTAGCATCCTAAACCGTAATTATTTTTTGCCTTCTCTTAGTTTCCATTTAGTATTAGACAAGCGATGATACCTACACCGTCACGGAGCTATCTCGCTCAGATTTACACTAATAAACTCCAGTTCGCTGATGGCAACTAAATTTGTACACCAGTGCAAGTTTTGTATTGAAATGTAATTAACATTTATTCAAACATTGTGAACTTTCTTCACGTCCAGTACATAATAAATTAATTAGATACTGAGTTATCAAAATAAAAGCTTAAATCAGTAAAATAAAAATTGTTTAATTAATTATATTAGAACTATTCAAATTTGTCTAAATTTAATTTGAAATTAAAAATGAAACTTTGCCTACATTGTCTTTGATTAACATGATTTCATCATTCACTCTATCACCTTATTTTAAAAATCTAAAAAACTCATAGATTACATATAAAAATTACGTGAATATTCTCAGTAACCCGTTATCTGAAAGAACTGAATGGTGAGACACTTAAACACATACAAATAAAGCCTTCATTCGCTGTTCTCTAGGGTGACAATTTAAATTCACTATCAGTTAATGAGAAATATGAAAAACAAGTATATAATGCACATAGTGCAGTCTTCAATCACATGCTATTTAAATTATAACAACATAGATTTAATTGTCATAACTAAGTACCAGAGTTATATTACACTTTCCAAAACGTTTAAAACTAATTAATCTATTACAGATATTGTTTTACATTCGTTGTAAGGAACAACAGTAAATAATTCCTCATGGAATAAAGATTTCAGTAAGTATTTAAATTAATTGATGAATTAATAACATTTAAATGATAGTTTGGAACAGAAACACAAATACTATACGACAAGCAAAATAAAATAAAATTGTTAGAAATAAAAATAAACAGATTTTTAAGTTAAGTAAAGATCAACGTAGAGGTACGTTCGCCCTACCATCCCTTGTCGAAATTTTTTAAAATTTTAGAACTGAAGAAGACCTTCGGTGGCTGACCGAAACGTATATAAAATTAAGAAATGTCATCACAAAGCAAGCGATCATTGCCCAATATCTCGGATATTATAAACTCTCTTAATAATATTAACAGACTTTGTTTAGGTGCTATTAGTTTAAATTAAATTTTAGTAGGTGAAGTAAAGAGACTCGCATACGAATTGATATCACAACACGACATATTAACAGCCTAAAGAATCATTCGGTTCCATTAACTTAATTACCGAAATCCAAACGGTTCATATATATATATATAATTTTCTATATAAGTAACTCGATGTTTCTTGCAGTAATTACATAATTTGTGATGTTTTCAATTTGTTTCTTCTGCAAGTAGTATAATTTTGTATATTCTTTTTAACACCTGACGCACGTTTCACTGAAAAATATCAGTATCATCAGAGGTTTCTAAGTAAATTAATAACAATCGAAATAATTCTATTAATATAAAATTAACGAATAATCGAATCTGTATCGATTTAAATGTAAAATAAAATAACTGATAATCGATTTAGGTCGATTAGTTAACGATTCTTTTAATGTTTATTTTCTTCAGCAGCTGTTTTCTCGGTTATATTTGAAAATTTTGTTGTTTATATTTTATTCATTTTTATTTTTTAGTAAATTTATAATTTTAAATAGATCGTCTTGTTTTGTTTTTATTTGGGTTTGTTCTTTAATTAATAAATTATTGTTATTGTGTTTGTAAATGTTAAGATTTTCCCAAATATTCATTTTTTGATCTTTTTGTATGTTTTTAATTAATTTTATATTTTCAATGTTTGGAAACTGGTGGTGATTAGTTAGACAATGTGTGGCTAAATTAGATTTATAAATATTTGGTTTTAAATATGCATTGCGGTGTTGAACGAATCTATCTCGTAGTTTTTTCTTCGTCTGGCCCACGTAAAATTTATTGCAATCTGGACATTCTATTTTATATATTCCATTTTTATTGTGAGTATTGGATTTAGTTTTAGGTTTTATTTTATTAAAAATTATATTATCTGTATTGTAAGATATTTTTAAATTAGTATCTTTAAATATTTTATTTAGTGTTTGAGTTATATTTCCGTAATAAGTGAAGGTTGTATATTTTATATTATTATTAATAGGTGAATTTTTAAATGTAGTGTTTTTAGGAATTTTATTAGTGATTTTATGTTTAATTTTATTTTCTAATTTATTAATAGTTTTTATTTTGTATCTATTTTTAACTGCTATTTGTTGGATAATTTTTCTTTCTTTGTTTCTTTCTGTGTTATTTAATGGGATCTTAAGCATTTGGTAAATCATGGAGTTAAATACTGCCATTTTGTGTTGGGGAGGATGATTAGAAGTATTTGGTATTACTAAGTCAGTTTGAGAAGGTTTCCTGTATATTGAGTATTCAAAATTTGTTTCGTTTTTCTTTATTGTTAAGTCTAAATAATTAAATTTATTATCAGATTCTTCTTCTAACGTGAATTTTATTTTGGAGTGTAAATTATTTATGGAGTTGAATATTTTATTTATATTTATACCATTGTTTTGGGAAATGTACAGAGTGTCATCAACGTATCTAAAATAACATCCTAATGGGTCGTTTAATTTTATTATATTTATTATATGTTCGTCGAGTTTTTGTAGGAAGATTTCTGATAGCAAGACCATCTGTTTGATAGTACAATTTGTTGTATTGAAAATAATTTTGATTTAAAATTATTTTTAAAGTATTAGTTAACTGTTTAATGTATGTGATACTTTCGTTATTTGTTTTCAGATTATTTATTATAATATTTATAGTTTCTTCAATGGGAATGTTTGTATACATGTTTGATATGTCGAATGAATATAATTTTATATTTCTTTTACTTCTACGTTTATTAGTTGTTCCGTGAGTTCGATACTATTTTTTATATTGTGTTTTGCTGGAAGTTCAATTTTATGTTTTAAGATTTGAGTTAGTAATTTTGATTTTTATAATTTGGTGCGGTCCTAGCGTTTATTAAAGGTCTGATAGGTTTATTGATTTTGTGTAATTTTATTAAAGAATTTAATTTTGGTGCACAAGGATTATCCATTTTATATTTAAAGGAGTCTTTAGGATTTATGATTTGGTTACTATTTTTTAGTATATTTGTTATTTGTGTTTGATATTTATTTGTGGGATCTTTATTTAATGTTATGCAATTATTATTAACTATAAATTCTTCTGTTTTATCGTCTAAATCTTTCTGAGAGATTATTATTGTACTATTACTCTTATCAGCTTTGGTTAAAGTGAGGTTATTAGTCGTTAGTTTCTGTTTTATGTTATTAATGGTTTTATTTTGTTTATTTTTATTCTTAATATGATGATTTTGGTTATTATATTTTTTGATACATTTTATTATTTCCATTGAGGCTTCTGTTCTTATTTTATCTTGTTTTTCTTGTTCTACATTATTAATTGCGTTTTCAGTTTCGACTATGATATTAACTATTACTTGTTTGTTTACATTTTTAAGATTTGTTTTGTTTGATATTTCTAAGGTAGCTATTTCGTTTTCCGTGAATTTAATATTAGATAAATTTACGAATTTTTGGTAAAAAGTGTGGTTATTATTTAATGTGTGTAAATTTTGGTTATCTTCTTTAGATGTACTATTTATTAGTAGAATTTTAAGTTGTTTATTGATTGTGTTAAATTTAATTGTTTTGTGTTTATTTAGTATTTTAATCATATTAATATATTTATTATTCCATGTATGATAATCAAGTTTGCTGGCTAAAAGAAGATGTAAATTAATTAATTGTTTATTAATGTAGTCGATTTTTCTGTAATTATTTGATATTTCGTCTTTAATCCATTTATATTGGGCTTGCGTAATATATTTGTTTAATTTATTGTTATTGTTGTTTTTTACTATTAGTTTTGTGTATTTTGGAAAAATATTAAGGTGTAGGCATTTTTTGTTAAAATATATGTTTCCAAAACAATTAATTAATTGTTTTTTACGTTTAATAAATTGGTTATAAGAATGAGTTACATCACCTTGTATAGTGTTTTCATCCATCATTTTCTATATAAGTAACTCGATGTTTCTTGCAGTAATTATATAATTTGTGATGTTTTCAATTTGTTTCTTCTGCAAGTAGTATAATTTTGTATATTCTTTTTAATATTTTATATCAGTTATTTTATTTTACATTAAAATCGATACAAATTCGATTATTCGTTAATTATATATTAATAGAATTATTTCGATTGTTATTAATTTACTTAGAAACCTCTGATGATACTGATATTTTTCAGTGAAACGTGCGTCAGGTGTTAAAAAGAATATACAAAATTATACTACTTGCAGAAGAAACAAATTGAAAACATCACAAATTATATATATATATACATTATATACAATATATACCTTATATAATATTTAATATTTATAATAACTGTACCTCAAGATTTTTCCCCTTATTTGGAACATGTTTCGGGACACTTATTGTTCCCATTCTCAGCCTTCTTAATTTTGAATTTTGTGGAGTACTTGTGTGTTGGTTGGTTACTAATATATACACCACAATCACACGCAATAATACCAATTTAAAATAAAAAAAAAACAACAGGAAACCATAACAACAACCAACCAACACACAAGTACTCCACAAGATTCAAAATTAAGTAGGCTGAAGATGGGAAAAATAAGTGTACTGAAACATGTTCCAAGTAAGAGAAAAAATATCTTGAGGTAAAATTATAAATATTAAATATATTATATGCAACAAGATATAGACTGTAGCAAAAAGTGCTTGAATATATATATATATATATACACACATGGCATAACCTTATTGTTTTGTTTTTTATTTGTGTTCAAATATTAATGTTAACGTTACGAAACGATAAGACTGCCTATCGCTAATGCAATTCCATCTGTATAAATATTTGTGTTTGTATCTGGCTCAATAATTGCATCAACACCTGGAGAATATCATTTGTGTGTGTGTGTGTGTGTGTGTGTGTGTGTGTGTGTGTGTGTGTGTGTGTGTGTGTGTGTGTGTGTGTGTGCAACAATACAACAACAATAATTTAACAAAATATACTTGAGAAGTATGTGCTGTATTATTTGAAAACATATTTATTATAAAGAAACTATGAAAGAAACAGTCAAGAGTTACCTACAATATATGTTACATAATTTTCGTAATATTATAAATTGTTTGAAATTTAACTGTGAACTAAAGTACTGTGCATCTGATTCACTAACCGGAATATCGTTTTAATTTTCAGTGTTTCCCAAACAAATCTTGCTATTTGTTTACTTCTGGCAGGTTTCCGTTTTAGTCTTTACTAACAGTGTTATGATATATTCTTAGAATACACTAATAGTGCCATTTTTCATTTGTAGGTTAGTTACATTAATCATAAAAGACAAAGCAAATAAAATACTTTGTTTTTGTTTCTCTTTGGAGTCATAAACTTTTGGATTTATTAAATGATTTTTTGAATAACGTCAAAAAAATTTAGAGTGTTTTTGGCACGATGACTCTCAACGATCCGTTTTAATTATATCATTTGACTTGTTCACTTCATTCGCTTGTATTTGTAGCGCGTTCAGCAAGTACACAAATATGAGGAAATAAGAATCTTCAAAAATTAACTTAAACTGAAATGTACATATGCAAATTTAAAAGTTTTGCCTAGCAAAGAATTACAGTTAATAAACATAACACATTGTAAGATTTACAACAAAAGGTAAACACTTATCGACTTTGAAGTCATTAACATCTACTTATTTTTCAATTCATCATTCATCAAATTCATCAAAAGAACATCATTTAAGCAGTAATTTTTGTGTAATATTATATACATTATCAAATATAATTTCTTCTGCAAGTAGCTGTATTATATTTTTATCGTTTCAATTCACCTGACGCACGTTATACCGAATATATGAGTATCTTCAGAGGTTTGTAAATGAATTAACAAATAATCGAAATAATTCGATTTTAATATACAAACTAACGAATCGAATTTGTTTTGTCTTCAATGTAAAATAACGAATAATCGAGTCAATTCGATTTAATTATAGATTGTTTTATAGATTGTTTCCTTATTTCAGCAGCTGTTTTGACGGTTATGCTGGAAATATTTCATGTTACTTTTATTTATTCAAATACATTTTCTAATTTAAATAGATCGTCTTGTTTTGTTTTTATGTGAGTTTGTTCTTTAATGATATATATTATTAATTTTTAATATTATTAACTTTTTTGTTAATATTTAAATTCTTTATTTTATTCAGTACATGATTTGAACGAACCAAAACATTTTTAAGAACAAAAGAATGAAATAACAGATAATCTGATATGTGTCATAAGTAACTTCTGTCAGTTTATTAGAGAGGAACGTTCAACGTAATATCCTCTATATGTCGTCAATTATATATTTCAGAACAGAAAATTATATATATATATATATATATATATATATATATACCATTGTATATTTTCTATGGTATATACAACTTTTAAATTTAAATAAGATGAACATTTTCATACCTCATTATAACCATTTTCAGTTTTAATTAAAATATAAAAAGCCACTTACTCTTCAACCAATTGGTTAACTCATATGTTTACTGGCAATTCAAATGATTTGGATCTTTTAAGTGGTTAAACTATTAGAACGATTTAAACGAACAGAAAAGTTTAAGTAAGCTGTCAATACGAACATCACACACGACAACAACGCGAAGAGGATATTTATCTGTCTGCGTAATCGTACTCTTTATTACCGTGCTATAGTATAACTATACTACGTATTTAAGTTCGTTGCTATGTACAGTACAATCACAGAGAGTAAATGTAGCTATTTGTTATGAAGAACACTGTTACCAGTAGTGCGATTCTAGGTTTCACAATTAAAATAAAATTATATTAGAAAGAACAATCTGTAATACACATTAATATGCAACAGCAATTAAATATTATTAACGGCCATATAGAAATTCGTAACATTTAAAACTTGGTTACATATGTTCCATTGTTTCCAAATAATATAAGTCACCCTCCAACACTGCGTCCCTGATGCACACTGGTCAACAAGCGCGTGAACGGACGGATGTGTCATTACCAAAATGAACGTTGACTTTGGTTTTAAAACAACGAACAGTGTAAAAAAAAGAATTATATTAATAATGGGAAATCCGTCGCAGGCCGAACGAGAACTGGACGGCCGTGTCGCGGAAGCGTAAACTTTACGGCAGACCTTGATTGACAAAATCCAAAAAAGATGACAAAAATGCGTAATAACGCGTGCGGCTACGGTAAGTGTGAAAAACCCAAGAAAGATGTCCCAGACGCCGACGGCGGCAGAGCAGGGGTGAGCAGAACTGCGTCAATCCCGATCAATTCGACCTTCGACCCCACCATTGTTGTTTTATATGTATATATAGCCGGAGGATTGGATTCAACAACAAATCGAATCCAATCCGTGATCTGAAATGGTTAAGTTGCTTTTGGTGAGTACAACTAAGCGTTGTCTTACTTAGCATCTGTATAGTGTTTTGCTATTTCATTTTGTTATTACCACTCATAGGATAAACTGTTTTAATCACATATTTAATTCATTACATTACATTACATTATAAATAACGTATAATATATTCGTTTCCTTACTTTCTTTATTAAATAATATTTTTGGAAACATATTGTCACTCACACGTAACAACGCACAGTTTATAGAGGGAATGTTCGTATAGTCACGTGATATAAGTCTTGCTACTTACGCTAACTACCTAAATAGGCGGAAAAAGTATCGCAGTACAATGTAGGTATATCTGTTAAGGTGTCGCAATTGCAAAATTTACAATTTAAAATACATTTTTGTGATAAAACTTATATAGGAAATTTTAGAAGTTACAATTTAACATAAAATATATATAGGAGTATATATATATAGATTTTGCATAAATTATTAGTACTAATATACTATATTATGTTTATTACAATATAAAGTTTAACACTACGTTACACACACACACACACACACACACACACACACACACACACACACACACACACACACACACACACACACACACACACACACACACACACACACACACACACACACACACACACACACACACACACACACACACATATATTTATAATTATGTATGTTATATGTAATTAAAAATTATTTATTCGTATGTAACATAAATTTAGCTGTATTTTAAATTTAATTTCTGAAACTAATAATATAGAGATAATAACTTTTTTAATATGCTTTCGGCGCTAATATAAGTAAACTGATGATATACACAGTAATTGTTTGAACGCAAACAAATGAATCCTAGCGTTCTCCGCCTATACATGTAATTGTGTCTAACTTCCAAAACGAATCACAATCACATAAATTTTACAGATTCATTCTTGAAACACGATGAAATTTCTTCTAAACAAACTTCAGCAAACCAAGATAGACTTTCTCTGTTTTGTAGCAACTCAAATTAATATAAAATAAAATATTAAGAATAACTATAAATATAGATTGTGTCGCGTAAATCCAGTTAATTGCATTATTTATAATAAAAATCAGCTATTAATTTATACACATAATTTTCAGATCACCGGAATATTAAAAATAATAATAATAGCAACTATAATAAAACAGCAAACTACTAAATCGTTAAATGTACCAACGTTTCCTTCCAATCGGTAAAATACTTATTTAGTTAAATCAGCAGTTGTGTTCAATTAATTTTTTCATAAAAAATCTAATCCATTTAATAAATAAAATGGTCAAGTCTCTTAGCCACCACGATATTCAATACCATGCTATTGTAAAATAAATATCAAATAATACATCAACCTGTGTGCATATTAAAACTTACATACAGTACCTGCAAAAACCAGTTTAAGTATAAACGAATTTACATCTATAATATTTAGTTGTTTTCTTGGCCGGCATAAAATGTATTGACAAAATATATTTTGATATTCTTAAGCGAACTATTTTATCAACTTCTAAAGCAAAATATTATGATTTTAAACGTACTTTGTAAACAAATACAGCCTTATACAAATTTTTGGAGATTACGTTATATTTTAATCTTCCTAAGCGAACTATTTTGGCAACTGCTAAAGTAAAATATTACGATTTTATACGAATTTTGTAAACAAATACAGCCTTATTCAAATTTTTGAAGATTATATAAGTATTCTGATTAATGGACACAACAAAACAATTAATAACAACTGAAATACACATTACTTTAGGTTGAAAAAGTAGTATTCGAAATTAAGCCTACACTTTTTAAATTAATCTTAAGAACTTACCATTTAATAATAACATTCTGTTATAATTTGTGTGTGTGAATAGTTACGAAATTACTTGATTATATATAAATTATTCTTTATTACGATTAATGAACTATTTAGAAATAATTCCTGATTATTTCTAATTCATGTGATTATTTTTTAATTATTTATTATTTATAAAAATATAAAACTCTTCAACCAACTTACATGCAAAGAGGATACGGCGTCCATTAGGATTATAAACCTTCATTGCAGTTGTTGAACACTTATATCTTTCTTTCATCATATTTCCTTGCTTTATATATTATGTAATTATTTGTTTTTGTTCCCTAAAAATTTATATACTTACGCCAGCATATATACTTTATATACCTATATTTATTTATTTATATTTATATCTAGGTATAAAATCAGATTATAATTGCTTCTGCGAGAAGAATGTTTTTCTTTTATAGTTTTATTTCAACATGACGTATATTTCACAGAATATAGCCTATTTCATCAGAGGTTTCTAAATGAATTGCAATATATATATTATTCTAACACTTTTTGCTACAGTGTATTTCTTGATGTATATAATATATTTAATATTTATAATAACTTTACCTCAAGATACTTTATTCTTATTTGGAACATGTTTCGGGACACTTGGTGTTCCCATCCTCAGCCTCCTTGTTGGGAGGCTGAGGACGGGAACAATAAATGTCCCTAAACATGTTCCAAATAAGGAAAAAACATCTTGAGGTAAAGATATTATAAATATTAAATATAATATATAATTCTGTACACACACATATATTATTTTTAATAATAAAAAACTTTTATGAGGAATATACTTTTTTTATTATTTTGTAATTACAAATGTTTCTTTATTAATATAACTATCATCATCAGATATAATTAACAAATTCAAAAAACGTTTGTAATGTAAAAAAATTATGTAAACATTTTGAATTTATTAATTATATCTGATGATGGTAGATATGTTACTATCGAAACACTTGAATTATAAAATAATAAAAAATATATTCTTGTTAAAAGTTTTTTATTATTAATAATAATATAAACACAAGAAAAAGTTGAGCATATATCAATATATATATATATATATATTCGAAATATACGTGTGTGTGTTTAATTTTTAGGCTCTTACAAAAACGCAATGCCTTTGTAAATGCAAAACGCCTTTACAGACAATGATGTGTGTGTGTGTATGTGTGTGTGCGTGCGAGCGCTCCAGTGATACAAAAGATATAGACATGGGCACGACCATGAGGACTCGGATTTTTAAACTGATAAACAAAACGTGTTACGTCGACTTAATACACAACCGGTGTCCGACCACGTTACCCTGATATTTTATTTTCGACTTGAACTTGAAATTGCATTATGTCAGGGGCTTCTCTGCTTCGGTTCATGAAAATCCAAGATAATATGTTAATTTAAGCACAGACGCGCATATCGCCATCACTTCAGCCCCTTTGTCATATATATATATATATATATATATATTGTTTTAATTATATATATATATATATATATATATATATATATATATATATATATATATATATATAATTTTGCCTATTTATTTCTTGTTCTTTCTTTTCTTCTTTCTTTCTTATTTGTTCTTGTTCTTCTTTCTTTTCTACTTATTTTTATTTTCCTAATCTTTTATTCATCATTTTATTTTCCTTCTTTTATTTTTCTTCTTTCTTGTTATTCGTTTTCCTTTATTCTCATTCTTATTTGCGTCTATATTTCTTTATCTTTTCCTTATCTTCTTCTTTTACTACTAGTTCTTTTTTCTACTTCTTCTCATTATTATTATTATTATTATTATTGTTACTATTTTATCTTTGATTGTTCAGTTAGTACTAAGCCTTATTTTGTTTTCATGTTCTTCATATTTCTTCCAAATCTTGTAGAGGCTGTAGTAAAACCATTACTTACGGAATTTCTCTCCAATTTCGTTGAAAGGTTTTAAATTCATTATGGCTCCATAATGAGCCCATAATTGGTGCCATAATGGGCGCCCATCCTACTGGATAATTATTTTATTAATCTAACGGCCCATGCGTATTTAGTCTTGTCACCAAGTATTTAGTCTTGTCATTGTAGACACCAACGTTTTCTATTTTTCTATTGAGTTTTGTACATAGCACGATCTAACCGACATCCATAAGTATTAAAGGTGAAATGCACAAATTGTGCGAAAATATCGATAAAGCCGTGAATAACACGTGACTGGTTCTGTTTCAGCTGTTCTTTGTTGCGGCCGCCGCCGTAGCAGTGTGCTATGCAGCAGCAGTAGCTGACGACGACCTCGAGACTCTGGAACCAGCAGAATCAGCCCAGTGGGGAGGCGGCTGGGGAGGTGGCTGGGGGGGACGTGGTGGATGGGGAGGCGGCGGATGGGGGGGACGTGGTGGATGGGGAGGCGGCTGGGGACGTGGCGGATGGGGAGGTGGCTGGGGACGTGGTGGATGGGGTGGTGGCTGGGGACGTGGTGGATGGGGAGGCGGATGGGGTTAAGCAATGCATCTTCGGTGCTACAACTTTCTTTCTTCGTTTGACACATCAAAAGAAAATTACGACTTACCACACATCTTCGGTCTTCAAGGAAAATACAAAAAAAAAAATATCTTCGAAAACATACAAAAAACGCTGAACTTCTAACGTTACAGAAAATTTTTTTATATATAATTCTTTGATGTGATAACAACAGTTTTTCATAGTTATTGTACTCTTACAATTTTGCTCCACTTTTTATAAACATCAGTTTTGTAAATAAAATGTAAAATAAAAATGTACTTTTATATTAATTTTCCTTACTATGTGAATAGTATCCTTTCTCAGCATCCTAACGAACAAGCCAAAAGGTAATGTGACATCAACATACTGTTCTCTAGGAAACACAAGGTTGAGTACTTTTATTTATGTTCGCTTATATTTTTTATGTAGTCGCACTCGTAAATGTCTATGTGGATACTTCTAAACATAAAAACATTCTTAAATACAAATAGGTAAAATTTATTTGTACGTAAATGTCATATATAATGATAACAAAATACGTTTCCTGGGATCAGACGATTTTCATTGAAAATGTTCTGATTCCAGGCGTCGTTCATCGTAGAATCAGAATCAAATATGTATGGATTCGCATTTGAATAACAATTGACACGACATGCATAACGTAAACTATACCGAGACGAGTGCGAACCCGAATCTGAATATTAATAACAGCTGAAGTACGTACAATCAACACTGGGATTCGTGATACACAAGTGTCTTGCCTGCGATCCTCGTGGATCATTGTTACTGGATTCTGTTTTATCTCCAAAATAATTGTAAAATATCATTCTCAAAATCTTACCGTCGGTTTAACGTTTATCTGAATTTTGGTTTTCTTCTTATTTTCTGTATTATGATACATGAAAGAAACGTATTATTGTTATTTTTTAACCGTGAACGTTTTGCGAGGATCGGTCAAAAAAGTATAACACAAATTTTAAATTATTTGTGTCGACGTTTCGACAATATTTATTGTCATCATCAGGACCTGTATACGGATACAAGAGAAAATATCAAACACGACAGATCAATTAGTTGAGTCAATATGTTTGTGAATGTGAACTCGCGCGTATGTGTGTATGTATGAAGTAGGTGAAACAGTTTGTTTTACATCATCAAAATAATTGCAGTATTACATACCTTTTTCCTTAAATGTATCGAGAAAATTATAATACTCCAAAACATAATTTTTACAGTATTACAATTTAAATTATTATTTTAATAAATATAATAATTTAAATTGTAATACTGTATCAATTATTATCTGGGGTATTACAATTTTCTCGATGTATTTAAGGAAAACAGTATGTAATACTGCAATTATTTTGATGATGTAAAACAAACTGTTTCAACTCCTTCACGCACGCGCACACTCACATTCACTCAACTAATTGATCTGTTGTGTTTGATATTTTCTCTTTCATCCGTACACAGGTCCTGATGATAACAACAAATACTGTCGAAACGTCGACACTAATAATTTAAAATTTGTGCTATAATTTTTTTACCGATCCTCGCAAAACCTTCGTCGTTAAAATTCATTGAAATTAAGGACTATGAAATTAGGTCACTATGAAATTAAGGACTATAGTTGTTGTTCATATTATTGTTATTACTGTTATCATTATTATTACTATAGTAGCAGCAGCAGGAGGAGGAGGAGCAGCAGCAGCAGCATCAGCATCAGCAGTAGTATAATTAGTAGTAGTATAATTAGTAGTAGTAGTAGTAGTAGTAGTAGTAGTAGTAGTAGTAGTAGTAGTAGTAGTAGTAGTAGTAGTTTTAGTAGTAGTAGTAGTAGTAGTAGTAGTAGTAGTAGTAGTAGTAGTAGTAGTAGTAGTAGTAGTAGTAGTAGTTATAGAGATATTACGTTATAAACATGTACATAAGTGATGGAAAGTCATATTACCTTGTTTTCACTGACTACAAAATGTTCCTCCCAAATAACGAACCTGTAAACTAACGGGTGAAAAACGCTAGTTTCGACTGTACGCTTGTACCCTATAATTAAAAAACTGAATGACCTAAGATTAGTCAAAACAATTTTGTAATAATTGAGACAGATAAAATTAATTGCTTTGGTACCATCGAGGAATATGGAAACGAGAAACCTTACGGTCCGGTGACGAAAAAAAAAACAGAACAATTTGGAACCTAGTATATGCGCCGGACGATCTCAAGCGTTTTAAATTATTCGTGCCCGTGCCCATGGAAGTGTATGGAATAACATCGACTATAAAAATACGGACAACCTGGGAAATGTAGAAGGGGGGAATATTAAATTATCGGTTACTTGATTAATACAAAATAGTGTTTCAGAAATGCCTGTAGAACAGGCTATCAAAATAAATTCAAAAAAATGATCAAGAAATCCAGATTAATCAAAGCGAATGTGGAGACAAAATTTTTAAAACTAACAAAAGAGTATGCCAATAAACCAGTAGCAGATTTCAAACGTTCTTAGAAATAGCCGTAAAGAAATAAAACCCCGCCCAAACAATGCAAAATGAGGAGATATACGGAATGAAATTGGCGGAATAGTAAAATTTGCAATTAATTTTGAAGTCCTACGGGGTTAACTTTTATTAACTAGAAAATAAAAAATTAAAAAAAAATCACTTTTCATGTAAACAAAACTCTGAATCCTGTTTTATGCCTGGTACAGATGTTTCAGTAGCCTCTATCCTACGATGTGATACGGGACATTTTCACTGATAGGTGAACTGTCGTTACACGGTCGTTAATGGCAGTATAGAGTTCAGTTTGTTTACCCTGAGCAAACACAGGCTACGCCCATAGAAATGGAATGGGTTAATCACGTGTGAAAAAGCAAACACGGGAATAGCTACAGTTATTACATATGGAAGACAAAAATTAATACTGTTAACGAGTGTTGCATCTGTACTGCTAGGTAGGTAGAGAGAGAGAGAGAGAGAGAGAGAGAGAGAGAGAGAGAGAGAGGGGGAGAGAGAGAGAGAGAGAGAGAGAGAGAGAGAGAGAGAGAGAGAGAGAGAGACAGACAGACAGACAGAGACAGACAAGACAGACAGACAGGGAGACAGAGAGATGTGGGTATTTATGGTAATGAACTGGCTGACAATCTGGCTAAAGAAGCAGCGTCCAGTATGAACGCAGTTCCAGTATGTGCTATGAACGAATACCAAAAAGTGCAATGATTAACAAATTCCGTGAGGTGAGCCTAATGGAGTGGCAAAGTGAGTGGGAACAAACATCAAATTGAATGTTGACTAAGTTGTTTTTCCCTAGTGTGAAGCACAGACTGTTCTAAAGGTTTGCACTGTCTCCTAATTTTCCCACAATGGTGACTGGTCATGGCAGGCTTAGAGTCTACTACTATCGTTTCAAAATAAAAAATGATCCAATATGTGTCTGCAACGACGGTGACCAAACAGCGGAACATTTGTTATATGAGTGCAATATGTTGAATGAAGAAAGACGGGTTTTCAAAAATAGTGTACTAAGGAGTGGTGGACGATGGCCTCCAAATAGAAGTGAATTGACTTCAAAATATGTTAGGCAGTTTACTAAATATGTTAATAACATTGATTTTGATTCTTTGTAGTGTTTATTGTTATTGTCCTGTCTATCTATTTTGAATCATTGTATGCGTTTGTTATTATGAATTAACTTACATATTGGTTAAACAGCTTCATCATGAATACATACATACAATTTTAACATGTTAATAATGTAGTACTAATTCATTGTATCATTGTAAAGGATTGATTTTAATTTTCTTGTTTATTTTGAATCTTTGTAATTGTTGTAATAATGGAGTTGTCTTTAGGTATTGAGGATTAGCTTGTAATAAGTTTATATATAGCATGTAGTATTACTTTATTTGTAATGGAGCATGCTAAAAAAAAAAAAAAAAAAAACAGAGAGACAGTCAGACAGTGAGTGAGAAGTATCTTTGTCCCTGGACTTGACCATAGGTGGACACAATTTATTTTACCAGTTCAAAAATTAACATGAACTATGGTGATCCTATGATAATAAGAATGCGCGAGGACACAGCCACCAGAAACTATTTCAGTATTACAAAGTACGGAACCCTATTATTTAAAATCTCTAATCCAGAGGACTAACAATACATTTTCGTGTTATACATTATTACTTTCAAATAAAGTACACAGTAGAGTAAAGAACGTCGAGTTCCTCGTTAGATAAATATTTTGGCTCCTGACGACAATCGTAAACTTACAATGAACCCAAAATATTAAATATTATAATAATTATCATTTTAACACTTCTTTGATATCACAGTTCTAATTTATTTAACTTGACGTCTCTCAATATTAGAACTTCAGATATAAATATTTAGTTTCAATTTAGTCACATCCCAATAAAATGGTTTTAAAATACTGTTAACTATTATACTCTTATCATGTTTGATGGATATCAATTTTTTCACAACCATGTTTAAGAAAAATTCCAAAATTTTACGTTTAAGTTTCGTTACTGACATATTTTTCTTCTGTATTTTGTTTACAAAATATAAAATAATAACAAGATAGATAAACGGTGTACTACAAGTTCTATTTTTCCAGTGAGGTATGTTTATTTCTGTAAATAGGCTCCTTGCTGTGAACATTGTAAATAAAATTTCAACAATAACGACCAGTTCCAACCTTGGAAAATGTAAAAAATATTAGATTTCTATACTCCTAAATTAGTTTGGCACTAATATGTCATCAGAACAGTGACCGGCCTCAGGGCCCATTGAACGGAAACGAGTTGGCAAAAATGTAATGTTGTAATTGACTGTTAAAATTGTTGAATTTAATTTTCCATGTTAACAGTTTTACAATTATGGCGATATGGTTACATATACTGGACTCTCTTATATCCAACGACATGGAATAAGCATTGAATTATTTACGACCCTACACGTGCCATAGCCGTTTCCAAAATACAATACGCTCTCATGCTGTGTTGTTTAACGTGAATGTAATTTTGTATATCGTAACTTCTCTCCGTATAAATTTATCCCTTCTCCGCGACTCGACAATCCATAGACTTGATTGTCATAACTAAGTACTAGAGTTATATTACACATTCCAACACGTTTAAAACTAATTAACCTCTTACAGATAATGTTTTACATTCGTTGTAAGGAACAACAGTACATAATACTTCATGGAATAAAGTTTCAGTAAGTATATAAATTAATTGATGAATGAATAACATTTAAATGACAGTTTGGAACAGAGACACAAATACTATACGAAAATAAAAATAAAATTAAATTGTTAGAAATAAAAATAAACAGATTTTTAGGTTAAGTAAAGATCAACGTAGGGGTACGTCCGCCCTACCATCCCTTCTCGAACTTTTTTAAAATTTTAGTACTGAAGAAGACCTCCGGTGGCTGACCGAAACGTATATAAAATTAAGAAATGTCATCACAAAGCAAGCGACCACTGCCCAATATCTCGGATATTATAAACTCTTTTAATAATATTAACAAACTTTGTTTAGGTGCTATTAGTTTAAATTAAAGTTTAGTAGGAGAAGTAAAGAGACTCGCATACGAATTGATAGCATAACACGACATATTAACAGCCTAAAAAATCATTCGGTTCCACTAAATTAATTACTGAAATCCAAACGGTTCATATATGTATATATATATATATATATATATATATATATATATATTGCAACAGATCAAACTTTATTATTCTAATAAGGATATTGTGAGTGTGTAAAAATCGATACAAGTCTATTATGGAGGAGATGAAATATTATTTATTATATACAAATATTGTTTATAAAGATGTATAATGTTTTTTTTTAAATTGTCATGTATTGATAGTATATTAAATTGTTTGTATTGTTCGATTAATATAAATCGCTTTTACTTGTTTTTTGCTGCAACGTCCTCCTCTCGTCTCGTCGGTCACGTCTCGTCGTCCTCTTCTACAGCTTCACTCCTTCCTGGTGTCCTCTTCGTCTCGTCGTCCTTGTACAGCAAGCGGCTCCAGCGGCGATATTTCAGAGTCTTGTAGTTATGTTTAACTGCTTCCACGATATCTTGTAGTGTCTTTAAGTTCCCTATGCGGATATCTTAACTTACACGACACAGCACTGTATTTTATTTTAAATTTTATTTAATTATTTATCCTCTGGGTTCTTATCGCAAAACTTCGTTAAGAATTTCAAGGTTTATAGTTTACTTTATATAAAATATTCTTCTATTCCTTCTTGGTTCTTACCGCAAAACTTCGTTAAGAATTTTAAGGTTTATGGTTTATTTTATATAAGATATTTTTACGTTTGTAAGAGAACAACTCTCTTACTCGGGCACAACTTCCCCTAGCAACGTCGACAGATAGACTGTGTCCAACCTAACTCTGCAACGTATGAATCTCACTGAATTTGGTGTAATTTGATAGGCCAAGCCCAAGTCACATGATTGATGGCATGGGCATACATGTAATGCCAGTTGTATTACCCAGGCTACACATAATATAATCTCCTTTGTACAATATGAACTCATTGTTTGATTGAAATTTTTCTGGTATCATCTCAAACATTATTTTCATCAAGTTTTTACAGTGATCAGTATCTAAGTGAATTTAAAAATTTTTTAATGTCTCGGATTTGTCTGCATACACATTCATAAAAGACGAACACATAGTGCTGTACAGTGAATCTCTGACTGTATAAATAACACCTGCATTTCGTTTCATACGTGGCTGAAAACACTCAGACAGTTCTGATCTTCTGTCAGAAATTAACCTTACCTGTGTGCTTTTCCTCAAATGCACCAGCTTCAGGAACAAAACTACTTTGTTTACCTAAGTATTCATCAAATACCTTATTTAAATATTCATTTTTACAATTGTATGGACTTCTCAAGTGTTTATACATTTCATTATTGACTGATAAAACATTACCAGAATGGATCTGCATCTTACAGACACGGAACAGCAAATAACATTTATTGTTTTTAAATACTCCACCGTTTACCCTTTGATCATACCAATCTGGATAGATGTGAACCAACATCTTGATAAGGTTTTCCCTATTTCTCATTTCATATTTATTTAAAATATTATTTGTAATTTTATATTCATAAACGTTGGTAATTGTGTGCTGTGTGTTGAAATTTGATTCATATTTATTTAAAAGATTATTTAAATGCTTTCGTTGACCATCCGTTATCTCCTTATCAGGCGCACCACCCTTAGCTGCTATCTTATACATGCGATTACCGGCTGGTTCCTGTATGTCGACGGGACTATACCGGTCAATCTCATTGTTACATTCACTTTCCTGCCTAAGAGAATAATTCAACTTAATTTTGGCTTCACATTCCCTGCTGTGAGATTTATTCCTTTCTAAGGCGGTCTCACTACTACTACAAATTAATTCTAATTTATCAGCTATACGTTTTTCGGTTAACTCTAAAAGTTGTTTGTTTTGTTTAGTCTGGTCATGAACGGCTGTATAAATTTTTTTATTCTCATCATGAAGTGATTGTAGCGACTTATTTTGTTTTACTGCTTCTTATTTACTAGATTTAATTTCTTCCGACATTTTCTGCAGATAAGGTTTACTTTCTTCTGACAGCTCTTGTATACTAGATTTACTTTCTTCGGACAGCTTTTGTATATTTGCCAATAATGCCGCCAATGTATTTTGTAATTCTAGTGATTCGGCCATATTGATTATTTATTTTTATAAATTTAATAAAATATCATAGTTTTATTTATAGTAACGGCAATATTTTTTATACGTATTATTTCTAATAACGTCCGTTTATGTTATTTATTATTATAATCCAGTCTCTCAATCAAATGTAAACACTTAATCTAACACAGATAACAATAATAATTCAACCTCCATACAGATAATAACTCTATTGTTCAAATATCTGATAAGAGAGAGTATTCAAACTTTTACCTACACTCCCTGATAACATAGAACAGCACATATAAATAGTTCAATGAATTTAGTCTCTACACACTCAAATAAATATTTCTTCTTTTTTAAAATTAATTCATTAATCGAGCCCAACGTTGGCAAGCGCCAAATAACCTTATGCAACAGATCAAACTTTATTATTCTAATAAGGATATTTTGAGTGTGTGAAAATCGATTCAAGTCTATTATGGAGGAGATGAAATATTATTTATTATATACAAATATTGTTTATAAAGATGTATAATGTTTTTTTAAATTGTCATGCATTGATAGTATATTAAATTGTTTGTATTGTTCGATTAATATAAATCGCTTTTACTTGTTTGCTGCAACGTCCTCCTCTCGTCTCGTCGGTCACGTCTCGCCGTCCTCTTCTACAGCTTCACTCCTTCCTGGTGTCCTCTTCGTCTCGTCGTCCTTGTACAGCAAGCGGCTCCAGCGGCGATATTTCAGAGTCTTGTAGTTATGTTTAACTGCTTCCACGATATCTTGTAGTGTCTTTAAGTTCCCTATGCGGATATCTTAACTTACACGACACAGCACTGTATTTTATTTTAAATTTTATTTAATTATTTATCCTCTGGGTTCTTATCGCAAAACTTCGTTAAGAATTTCAAGGTTTATAGTTTACTTTATATAAAATATTCTTCTATTCCTTCTTGGTTCTTACCGCAAAACTTCGTTAAGAATTTTAAGGTTTATGGTTTATTTTATATAAGATATTTTTACGTTTGTAAGAGAACAACTCTCTTACTCGGGCACAACTTCCCCTAGCAACGTCGACAGACAGACTGTGTCCAACCTAACTCTGCAACGTATGAATCTCACTGAATTTGGTGTAATTTGATAGGCCAAGCCCAAGTCACATGATTGATGGAACAACCAGATATACAAATTTCATGAAAAACTTTGTACAATTTTGCATAGTCCTGCATGGAAATTATCTACAATTATTATTACCCTATCATTGATAAGAGTTACACTTGTTTTGCTTTACTTAAAAAATCATATTTCTAAAATAATTACAAACCTCAGAGTATACACAAATCGAAGCTATTTACTTAAATAATTCCTTGTCAAATTTTCATGTAAATCGGTTAACAACCACTGCCGCTATATCGATCGCAGATTATCACCCCCGCACATGCGCACCAATTCATACAAAAATACATGACAATATAGTACATTTTTTTATGAAGAGTTTGGTGTAACCTATATGCTTATCAATTTTTAAATACAAAACTTATGACTAAAAAACAAAATATTACACAAAACAAATTTAAACAAGAATATGCTCGTCATTCATGTACTCTGATATAAACAGCATATCTTATCATCCTGTGTTCTGTTGCAGGATTAACCCCTCCACGTGTAAAAAAAAATTTTTTTATATGGAATAAATTTTTTTTTTTTTTTAACCTAAATTGACATAATTTCTTCCCAATAATCATAATCATCTAAATAATAACATAATAACTTCAAAAATTAAAATAACTGAATAGCTTCTGTAAAACAACATTTCCCCAACTGTCACTTTGACAGCTCTAAATGTAAACAAACAAAAGCACATGGCTGCTTATCACCAAACATTCCTGAACACTGATAAGGATGTCAATGTCAGACGTCATTCGGCTATATCTACAGTTCAACCATACATTTTTCAACATGATTACAATTATTCTTATTTTACACATAATTTTATACAATTTCCTACCAGTCATTCTACTTATATTCTGGCATTCTAATTTAATTATTTGTATTATCCTTATTTTAATTTTTAATTTATCGCACAGACTCATGCCGCGCAACCTTTCTCGTTTTTTGATTGCTCTTCGCTTGCACTTGTTTCGGTAATTGCCGATACATTGCTTTGATTTAATTTTTACAGGTTTATATGTAATGCCAGTTGTATTACCCAGGCTACACATAATATAATCTCCTTTGTACAATATGAACTCATTGTTTGATTGAAATTTTTCTGGTATCATCTCAAACATTATTTTCATCAAGTTTTTACAGTGATCAGTATCTAAGTGAATTTAAAAATTTTTTAATGTCTCGGATTTGTCTGCATACACATTCATAAAAGACGAACACATAGTGCTGTACAGTGAATCTCTGACTGTATAAATAACACCTGCATTTCGTTTCATACGTGGCTGAAAACACTCAGACAGTTCTGATCTTCTGTCAGAAATTAACCTTACCTGTGTGCTTTTCCTCAAATGCACCAGCTTCAGGAACAAAACTACTTTGTTTACCTAAGTATTCATCAAATACCTTATTTAAATATTCATTTTTACAATTGTATGGACTTCTCAAGTGTTTATACATTTCATTATTGACTGATAAAACATTACCAGAATGGATCTGCATCTTACAGACACGGAACAGCAAATAACATTTATTGTTTTTAAATACTCCACCGTTTACCCTTTGATCATACCAATCTGGATAGATGTGAACCAACATCTTGATAAGGTTTTCCCTATTTCTCATTTCATATTTATTTAAAATATTATTTGTAATTTTATATTCATAAACGTTGGTAATTGTGTGCTGTGTGTTGAAATTTGATTCATATTTATTTAAAAGATTATTTAAATGCTTTCGTTGACCATCCGTTATCTCCTTATCAGGCGCACCACCCTTAGCTGCTATCTTATACATGCGATTACCGGCTGGTTCCTGTATGTCGACGGGACTATACCGGTCAATCTCATTGTTACATTCACATTCCTGCCTAAGAGAATAATTCAACTTAATTTTGGCTTCACATTCCCTGCTGTGAGATTTATTCCTTTCTAAGGCGGTCTCACTACTACTACAAATTAATTCTAATTTATCAGCTATACGTTTTTCGGTTAACTCTAAAAGTTGTTTGTTTTGTTTAGTCTGGTCATGAACGGCTGTATAAATTTTTTTATTCTCATCATGAAGTGATTGTAGCGACTTATTTTGTTTTACTGCTTCTTATTTACTAGATTTAATTTCTTCCGACATTTTCTGCAGATAAGGTTTACTTTCTTCTGACAGCTCTTGTATACTAGATTTACTTTCTTCGGACAGCTTTTGTATATTTGCCAATAATGCCGCCAATGTATTTTGTAATTCTAGTGATTCGGCCATATTGATTATTTATTTTTATAAATTTAATAAAATATCATAGTTTTATTTATAGTAACGGCAATATTTTTTATACGTATTATTTCTAATAACGTCCGTTTATGTTATTTATTATTATAATCCAGTCTCTCAATCAAATGTAAACACTTAATCTAACACAGATAACAATAATAATTCAACCTCCATACAGATAATAACTCTATTGTTCAAATATCTGATAAGAGAGAGTATTCAAACTTTTACCTACACTCCCTGATAACATAGAACAGCACATATAAATAGTTCAATGAATTTAGTCTCTACACACTCAAATAAATATTTCTTCTTTTTTAAAATTAATTCATTAATCGAGCCCAACGTTGGCAAGCGCCAAATAACCTTATGCAACAGATCAAACTTTATTATTCTAATAAGGATATTTTGAGTGTGTGAAAATCGATTCAAGTCTATTATGGAGGAGATGAAATATTATTTATTATATACAAATATTGTTTATAAAGATGTATAATGTTTTTTTAAATTGTCATGCATTGATAGTATATTAAATTGTTTGTATTGTTCGATTAATATAAATCGCTTTTACTTGTTTGCTGCAACGTCCTCCTCTCGTCTCGTCGGTCACGTCTCGCCGTCCTCTTCTACAGCTTCACTCCTTCCTGGTGTCCTCTTCGTCTCGTCGTCCTTGTACAGCAAGCGGCTCCAGCGGCGATATTTCAGAGTCTTGTAGTTATGTTTAACTGCTTCCACGATATCTTGTAGTGTCTTTAAGTTCCCTATGCGGATATCTTAACTTACACGACACAGCACTGTATTTTATTTTAAATTTTATTTAATTATTTATCCTCTGGGTTCTTATCGCAAAACTTCGTTAAGAATTTCAAGGTTTATAGTTTACTTTATATAAAATATTCTTCTATTCCTTCTTGGTTCTTACCGCAAAACTTCGTTAAGAATTTTAAGGTTTATGGTTTATTTTATATAAGATATTTTTACGTTTGTAAGAGAACAACTCTCTTACTCGGGCACAACTTCCCCTAGCAACGTCGACAGACAGACTGTGTCCAACCTAACTCTGCAACGTATGAATCTCACTGAATTTGGTGTAATTTGATAGGCCAAGCCCAAGTCACATGATTGATGGAACAACCAGATATACAAATTTCATGAAAAACTTTGTACAATTTTGCATAGTCCTGCATGGAAATTATCTACAATTATTATTACCCTATCATTGATAAGAGTTACACTTGTTTTGCTTTACTTAAAAAAATCATATTTCTAAAATAATTACAAACCTCAGAGTATACACAAATCGAAGCTATTTACTTAAATAATTCCTTGTCAATTACATACATTATACACAATATATACATTATATAATATTTAATATTTATAATAACTGTACCTCAAGATTTTTCCCCTTATTTGGAACATGTTTCGGGACATTTATTGTTCCCATCCTCAGCCTTCTTAATTTTAATTTTGTGGAGTACTTGTGTGTTGGTTGGTTACTAATATATATACAACAATCACACACAATAATACCAATTTAAAACACAAAAAACCAACAGGAAACCATAACAACAACCAACCAAACACAAGTACTCCAAAAGACTCAAAATTAAGAAGGCTGAGTGTGGTAACAATAAGTGTCCTGAAACATGTTCCAAATAAGAGAAAAATATCTTGAGGTAAAGTTATTATAAATATTAAATATATTATATGCATCAAGAAATAGACTGTAGCAAAAAGCGTTTGAATATATATATATATATATATATATATATATATATATATATATATTACATTTAGTATTGATAATGAATTTACCTCAAGATATTTAACTTTTTCCTTGTTAGGAACATGTTTCGGGTACCATCTTGTACCCATCCTCCTCTATATATATATATATATATTAGGTCATGGCATAACCTTATTGATTTGTTCTTTATTTGTGTTCAAATATTAATGTTATCGTTACGAAACGATAAGACTGCCTATCGCTAATGCAATTCCATTTGAGTAAATATTTATGATTGTATCTGGCACAATAATTGCATCAAAAACTGGAGAAAATCATGTGTGTTTGTGTGTGTGTGTGCGTGTGTGTGTGTGCGTGTGCGCGCGCGCGCAAAAATACGACAATAGTTAAACAAAATATACTTGAGAAGTATTTACTGTATTATTTGAAAACATATTTATTATACAGAAACTCTGAAAGAAACAGTCAAGAGTTACCTACTACAGTACATATGTTACATAATTTTCGTAATATTATAAATTGTTTGAAATTTAACTGTGAACTAAAGTACTGTGCATCTGATTCACTAACCGGAATATCGTTTTAATTTTCATTGTTTCCCAAATAAATCTTGCTATTTGTTTACTTCTGGCAGGTTTCCGTTTTAGTCTTTACTAACAGTGTAATGATGTATTCTTAGAATACACTAATAGTGCCATTTCTTATTTGTAGGTCAGTTACATTAATAAAAAAAGACAAAGCAAATAAAATACTTTGTTTTTGTTTCTCTTTGGAGTCATAAACTTTTGGATTTATTAAATGAGTTTCTGAATAACGTCAAAAATATTTAGTGTTTTTTGGCACGATGACTATCAACGATCCGTTTTAATTATATCATTTGACTTGTTCACTTCATTCGCTTTATTTGTCGCGCGTTCAGCAAGTACACAGATATGAGGAAATAAGAATCTTCAAAAATTAACTTAAACTGAAATGTACATATGCAAATTTAAATTTTTAAATTTTAAATTTTAAATTTGCCTAGCAAAGAATTACAGTTAGTAAACATACCACACTGTAAGATTTACAACACAAGGTAAACACTTATCGACTTTGAAGTCATTAATATCTACTTACTTTTTAATTCATTATTTAATTCAAAAAAACATCATTTAAGCAGTAATTTTTGTGTAATATTATATACATTATCAAATATAATTTCTTCTGCAAGTAGCTGTATTATATTTTTATCGTTTCAATTCACCGAAATTCACCGTTTCAATTTCGCACGTTATACGGAATATATGAGTATCTTCAGAGGTTTGTAAATGAATTAACAGATAATCGAAATAATTCGATTTTAATACACAAACTAACGAATCGAATTTGTTTTGTTTTCAATGTAAAGTAACGAATCATCGATAAAATTCGATTTAATTATAGATTGTTTTATAGATTGTTTCCTTATTTTATCGGCTGTTATGGCAATTATGCTGGAAATATTTCATGTTTATTTTATTTCTTCAAATAAATTTTGTAATTTTAAGTAGATCATCTTGTTTTGTTTTTATGTGAGTTTGTTCTTTAATGTTATATATTATTAATTATTAATATTATTAATATTTTGTTAATATTTAAATTCTTTATTTTATTCAATACATGATTTGAACGAACCAAATAATTTTTAAGAACAAAAGAATGAAGTAACAGTTAATCTGATATCTGTCATAAGTAACTTCTGTCAGTTTATTAGAGAGGAACGTTCAACGTAATATCCACTATATGTCGTCAATTATATATTTCAGAACAGAAAATTATATATATATATATATGTGTGTGTGTCGTCAATTATATATTTCAGAACAGAAAATTATATATATATATATGTATATAGGTTTTATGTATGCGTTCAGGTGTTCAAACATAGATATAAAAATAGCATACAAAACTAATAAAAATAATTTACAAAAACTAAATAACCCACACAACAAAGATAATACAACAACTAACGGTATATACAAAATTGAATGCCAAGATTGCAATAAATGTTACATAGGACAAACAAAAAAACAGCTGAAAAAACGTTAACTTGAACACCTAAACGGATACAAGAAACCAGAAATGTGTAAATCCAATTTAGCCACACATCCAATAAACACAAGACATGAAATCACACTAATATAACCAACCTATGTTATATAACCAATCACACTAATATAGACGTAACCAATGTGACACTAATAAAACATATACCACACAAAGGCTCCATAATGAACATTTGGGAAAATTTGCAAATATACAAACATGAAACACAAAACAAATTAATACCTGAACAAATACAAATCAATACAAAACATGACACAATATTCAAAGCACTCAAAATCGAAAATACACAAAAAACTAACACATACACCACAATCACACACAAAAAAACTAATTTGAAGTACCAGAAGCCAACAGGAAGCCACAATAATAATAGTCAACCAACACATATGTACTTTACCAGACACAAAAAGCGGAAGGCTGAGGATGGGTACAAGATGGTACCCGAAACATGTTCCTAATAAGGACAAAAAATATCTTGAGGTAAATTCATTATAAATATTAAATGTATTATATACATATAGAAACGGACTGTAGCAGAAAGTGATTGAATATTTATATATGTATATATATATATATATTTACATTTAATATTTATACATTATAAATATTAAATGTATTATATACATCAAGAAACGGACTGTAGCAGAAAGTGATTGAATATGTGTGTGTGTGTGTGTCATTAAATATTTTCTATGGTATATACAACTTTTAAATTTAAATAAGATGAACATTTTCATACCTCATTATAAACATTTTCAGTTTTAATTAAAATATAAAAAGCCACTTACTCTTCAACCAAGTGTTTAAATAATATATTTGGTGGCAATTCGAATGATTTGGATCTTTTAAATGGTTAAACTATTAGAACGATTTAAACGAACAGAAAAGTTTAAGTAAGCTGTCAATACGAACATCACACACGACAACAGCGCGAAGAGGATATTTATCTGTCTGCGTAATCGTACTCTTTATTACCGGGCTATAGTATAACTATACTACGTATTTAAGTTCGTTGCTATGTACAATAAAATCACAGACAATAAATATAGCTATTGGTTATGAAGAACACTGTTACCAGTAGTGCAATTCTAGATTTCACAATTTAAATTTAAATTTTTATTAGAAAGAACAATATTTAATATAAATTAATATGCAACAGCAATTAAATATTATTAACAGCCATATAGAAATTCGTAACATTTAAAACTTGGTTACATATATTCCATTGTTTCCAACTATTATAAGTCACCCTCCAACACTGCGTCCCTGATGCACACTGATCAACAAGCGCGTGAACGGACGGATGTGTCATTACCACAATCAACGTTGACTTTGGTTTCAAAACAACGAAGTGTGTAATAAAAAAAAATGATATTAATGATGGGAAACCTGTCGCAGGCCGAACGAGAACTGGAAGGGGGTCCCGCGAAAGCGTAAACTTTACCGCAGACGTTGATGCACAAAATGCAACAAAGATTACAAAAATGCATAATAACGCGTGCGCCTACGGTAAGTGTGAAAAACCCAAGAAAGACGTCCCCGACGCCGACGGGCGGCAGAGCAGGGTTGAGCAGAACTGCGTCAATCCCGAACAAGGCGACCTTCCACACCACCATTGTTGTTTTATATGTATATATAGCCGGCGCATTGGATTCAACAACAAATTGAATCCAATCCGTGATCTGAAATGGTTAAGTTGCTTTTGGTGAGTACAATTAAGCGTTGTCTTACTTACCATCTGTATAGTGTTTTACTATTTCATTTTGTTATTACCAATCATAGGATAAACTATTTTAATCACATACTTAATTCATTAGATTACATTATTAATAACGTATATTACATTCGTTTAATAACAATAATAATTTTTGTAAACATATTGTCACTCACACGTAACAAGGCACAGTTTATAGAGCGAATATTCGTATAGTCACTTGACATAAGTTTTGCTACTTACGCTAACTACCCAAATAGGCGTAAAAAGTATCGCAATGCAATGTAGGTACATCTGTTAAACTGTCGCAATTGCAAAATTTACAAATTAAAATAACTGTTTTGTCATAAATGTCATATATGAAATTGTAGAAATTACAATTTAACATAAAATGTATATATATAGATCTTGTATAAATTATTAATACTAATATACTATATTACTTTTATTACAATACAAAGGTTAATACTACGTTATATATAGACACACACACATATATATATATAATAATAATGTATGTTATATGTAATTAAAAATTATTTATTCACATGTAACATAAATTTAGCTGCATTTTAAATTTAATTTCTGAAACTAATAATATAGAGATAATAACTTTTTTAATATGCTTTCGGCGCTAATATAAGTAAACTCATGATATACACAGTAATTGTTTGAACGCAAACAAATGAATCCTAGCGTTCTCCGCCTATACACTTAATTGTGTCTAACTTCCAAAACCAATCACAATCACATAAATTTTACAGATTCATTCTTGAAACACGATGAAATTTCTTCTAAGCAAACTTCAGCAAACCAAGATAGATTTTCTCTCGTTTGTAGCAACTCAAATAAATATAAATAAAATATTAGGAATAACTATAAATATAGATTGTGTCGTGTAAATCCAATTAATTGCATTATTTATAATACAAATCAGCTATTACTTTACACACATAATTTTCAGATCACAAGAATATTAAAAATAATAATAATAGCAACTATAATAAAATAACAAACTACTAAATCGTTAAATGTACCAACGTTTCCTTCTAATCGATAAAATACTTATTTAGTTAAATCGGTAGTTGTGTTCAATTAATTTTTTCATAAAAAATCTAATCCCATTAATTAATAAAATGGTCAAGTCTCTTAGCCACCACGATATTCAATACCATGCTATTGTAAAATAAGTATCAAATAATACATCAACCTGTGTGCATATTAAAACTTACATACAGTACCTGCAAAAACCAGTTTAAGTATAAACGAATTTACATCTATAATATTCAGTTGCTTTCTTGGCCGGCATAAAATGTATTGACAAAATATATTTTGATATTCTTAAGCGAACTATTTTGTCAACGTATAAAGTAAAATATTACGATTTTATACGAATTTTGTAAACAAATACAGCCTTATACATATTTTTGGAGATTACGTTATATTTTAATCTTCCTAAGCGAACTATTTTGTCAACGTATAAAGTAAAATATTACGATTTTATACGAATTTTGTAAACAAATACTGGCTTATTCAAATTTTTGAAGATTATATATGTATTTTGCTTTATGGACACAACAAAACAATTAGTTATAACTGAAATACACATTACTTTATGTTAAAAAAGTAGTATTCGAAATTAAGCCTACACTTTTTAAATTAATCTTAAGAATTTACCATTTAACAATAAAATTCTGTTATAATTTGTGTATGTGAATTGTTACGAAATTACTTGATTATATCTAAATTATTCTTTATTAAGATTGACGAAATATTTAGAAATAATTCCTAATTATTTCTAATTCCTAATTATTTCTAATTCATGTGATTATTTTTTAATTATTTATTATTTATAAAAACATAAAACTCTTCAACCATCTTACATGCAAAGATAATACGGCGTCCATTAGTATTATAAACCTTTATTGCAGTTGTTGAACACTTATATCTTTCTTTCATCATATTTGCTTGCTTCACATATTATGTAATTATTTGTTTTTGTTCCCTACAAATTTATATACTTACGCCAGCATATATACTTCATATACCTATATTTATTTATTTATATTTATATCTAGGTATAAAATCAGATTATAATTGCTTCTGCGAGAAGAATGTTTTTCTTTTATAGTTTTATTTCAACGTGACGTATATTTCACAGAATATAGCCTATTTCATCAGAGGTTTCTAAATGAATTCCAAATATATATATAATTCTAACACTTTTTGCTACAGTGTATTTCTTGATGTATATAATTTATTTAATATTTATAATAACTTTACCTCAAGATACTTTTTTCTTATTTGGAACATGTTTCGGGACACTTAGTGTTCCCATCGTCAGCCTTCTTGTTGGGAGGCTGAGGTTGGGAACAATAAGTGTCCCTAAACATGTTCCAATTAAGGAAAAAACATCTTGAGGTAAAGTTATTACAAATATTAAATATAATAAATAATTCAATATACACACATATATTATTATTATTAATAAAAAACTTTTAACAGGAATGTATTTTCTTTCTTATCTTGTAATTACAAATGTTTCTATATTAGTATAACTATCATCATCAGATATAATTAACAAATTCAAAAAGAGTTTGTAATGTAAAAAATTTACAGGCATTGCACAAATGCAATGCACAGAGAAGGGCATTGAAAATGCTTCAATAAATCTAAAAAATATATATATTTATATTCATTCACCAATCAATGAATTCATTCTTCATTTACCAATGTACAGATTATAAGTTAAAAGTAGTCGCATTCATAAGCGAAGTTTTATATGTGTACTACGTTAGTGACAACAAAGTAGTTTCTATGGAAACTCACCGGTTCCCATTTTCGATAACGCACCAGCGATCGTCCGAAAATGTGCGACACGTGCTTATAAACATTTTCAGTGTTAAAAATGATGTAAACATTTTGAATTTATTAATTATGATAGCTATATTACTATCGAAACATTTTTAATTATAAAATAATAAAAAATATATTCTTGTTAAAAGTTTTTTATTATTAATAATAATATAAACACAAGAAAAATTTGAGCACATATCACTATATATATTCGAAATTACGCGCGCGCGCGCTTGCGTGTGTGTTCCTTAGATAAAAATAACGAACAACAATATTATAATATAAAGTGTAACGTAGAAGCATATTCCAAAACGTATAGGGCATTGAAAACGCTTCAATAAATCTAAAAAATATATATATTTATGTTCATTCACCAATCAATGAATTCATTCTTCATTTACCAATGTACAGATTATAAGTTAAAAGTAGTCGCATTCATAAGCGAAGTTTTATATGTGTACTACGTTAGTGACAGCAAAGTAGTTTCTATGGAAACTCACCGGTTCCCATTTTCGATAACGCACCAGCGATCGTCCGAAAATGTACGACACGTGCTTATAAACATTTTCAGTGTTAAAAATGATGTAAACATTTTGAATTTATTAATTATTTCTGATGATGGTAGCTATATTACTATCGAAACATTTGTAATTATAAAATAATAAAAAATATATTCTTTGTTAAAAGTTTTTTATTATTAATAATAATAAAAACACAAGAAAAATTCGAGCATATATCAATATATATATTCAAAATATACGTGTATGTGTGTGTTTGTGTGTTCCTTAGAACACACATATATATATATATATATATATATATATAATTTTGCCTATTTTTTCTTACTCTTTCTTTTCTTCTTTATTTCTTATTCGTTCTTGTTCTTTCTTTTCTACTTATCTTTATTTTCCTAGTCTTTTATTCATCATTTTATTTTCCTTCTTTTTTTTCTTCTTTCTTGTTATTCCTTTTCCTTTTTCTTCTCATCTTATTTCGTCTACTCCTTTATCTTTTTTCTTATTTTCTTCTTTTACTACTAGTTCTTTTTTCTACTTCTTCTCATTATTATTATTATTACTATTATTATTGTTACTATTTTATCTTTGATTGTTCAGTTAGTACTAAGCCTTATTTTGTTTTCATGTTCTTCATATTTCTTCCAAACCTTGTAGAGGCTGTAGTAAAACCATTACTTACGGAATGTCCCTCCAATTTCGTTGAAAGATTTTAAATTCATTATGGCTCCATAATGAGCCCATAATTGGTGCCATAATGGGCGCCCATCTTACTGGCTAATTATTATATTAATCTAACGGCCCATGCGTATTTAGTCTTGTCATTGTAGACACCAACGTTTTCTATTTTTCTACTGAGTTTTGTACATAGCATGAGCTAATCGACATGCATAAGTATTAAAGGTGAAATGCACAAATTGTGCGAAAATATCGATAAAGCCGTGAATAACACGTGACTGGTTCTGTTTCAGCTGTTCTTTGTTGCGGCCGCCGCCGTAGCAGTGTGCTATGCAGCAGCAGTAGCTGACGACGACCTCGAGACTCTGGAACCAGCAGAATCAGCCCAGTGGGGACGTGGTAGATGGGGAGGCGGTGGTGGATGGGGACGTGGTGGATGGGGAGGCGGCGGATGGGGGGGACGTGGTGGATGGGGAGGCGGTTGGGGGGGACGTGGTGGATGGGGAGGCGGATGGGGGAGACGTGGTGGGTGGGGAGGCGGATGGGGGTGATGTGGTCGGTGGGGAGGCGGATGGGGTTAAGCAGTGAATCTTCGGTGCTACAACTTTCTTTCTTCGTTTGACACATCAAAAGAAAATACGACTTACCACACATCTTCGGTCTTCAAGGAAAATACAAAAAAAAAAAATACCTTCAAAAACATACAAAAAACGCTGAACTTCTAACGTTACAGAAAATATTTTTATATATAATTCTTTAATGTGATAACGACAGTTTTTCATAATTATTGTACTCTTACAATTTTGCTCCACTTTTTATAAACATCAGTTTTGTAAATAAAATGTAAAATAAAAATGTAATTATATATTAATTTTCCTTACTTACTATGTGAATAGTATCCTTCCTCAGCATCCTAACAAACAAGCCAAAAGGTAATGTGACATCAACATACTGTTCTCTAGGAAACACAAGGTTGAGTACTTTTATTTATGTTCGCTTATATTTTTTATGTAGTCGCACACGTAAATGTCTATGTGGATACTTCTAAACATACAAACATTCTTAAATACAAATCGGTAAAATTTATTTGTACGTAAATGTCATATATAATGATAACAAAATACGTTTCCTGGGATCAGACGATTTTCATTGAAAACGTTCTGATTCCAGGCGTCGTTCATTGTAGAATCAGAATCAAATATGTATGGATTCGCATTTGAATAACAATTGACACGACATGCATAACGTAAACTATACCGAGACGAGTGCGAACCCGAATGTGAATATTAATAACAGCTGAAATACGTACAATGAACACTGGGATTCGTGATACACAAGTGTCTTGCCTGCGATCCTCGTGGATCCTTGTTACTGGATTCTGTTTTATCTCCAAAATAATTGTAAAATATCATTCTCAAAATCTTACCGTCGGTTTAACGTTTATCTGAATTTTGGTTTTCTTCTTATTTTCTTTATTATGATACACGAAGGAGACGTATTATTGTTATTTTTTAACCGTGAACGGTTTGCGAGAATCGGTCAAGAAAAGTATAACACAAATTTTAAATTATTTGTGTCGACGTTTCGACAATATTTATTGTCATCCTCAGGACCTGTATACGGATACAAGAGTAAATATCAAACACGACAGATCAATATTAGTTGAGTCAATATGTTTGTGAATGTGAGCTCGCGCGTATGTGTGTATGTATGAAGGAGATGAAACAGTTTGTTTTACATCATCAAAATAATTGCATTGTTGTATACATTTTTTCTTAAATGTATCGAGAAAATTATAATACCCCAAAACATAATTTATACAATATTACAATTTAAATTATTATTGTAATTAATATAATAATTTAAATTTTAATACTGTATAAATTATTATCTGGGGTATAATAATTTTCTCGATGTATTTAAGGTAAACAGTATGTAATACTCCAATTATTTTGACGATGTAAAACGAACTGTTTCAACTCCTTCACGCACGCGCACACTCACATTCAGTCAACTAATTGATCTGTTGTGTTTGATATTTTCTCTTGCATCCGTACACAGGTCCTGACGATAACAATAAATATTGTCGAAACGTCGACACAAATAATTTAAAATTTGTGCTATATTTTTTTTACCGATCCTCGCAAAACCTTCATCGTTAAAATTCATTGAGTGACGGTCACTATGAAATTAATATGAAAACATTAAAACAGAAGGAGAGGTTTTATATCAGTATTGTATACGTCTGTACAATTGAGTCTGTAACTAGTTTATTAATTTTAACAATGATTAATGGCAAAAGAAATAAACGCGACTTGCCAGGTACCACTTTGCCACCGGTAAAAAATCTGTAGCAAATTAATCACTATCACAGTAGACAAAAATAATTAAAGATTGCGGTGGACCTTCACGATATAATGAAGGAGCATGCCGCTCAACTCAAAGACGCAGGGTACGATAAGAGAAACATGATAAAATAATGGTTAACCTTGCTAAAAAAGTGAACCACCTGTGCAAAGTAACAAGTTAATAATGAACGATTCAGTTTGGTACGACTAAATATGAATTAGAATGTGCTTTTGTGTGTATATGTACAAGGCTGCTCGTATGATTTGGGATGTGCGTACAGTATGCTTGGATTTTCTTGCAATTACTACCCAGAGTTTGTTCATTTATATACCTTTTTTTAGAAGAATTTACATAAGAATGACGGTTTCAAGAGCCATTATTTTAACTTGAACATGGCCCACAATTTAAATTGCATAGCCAACTGTTTACAATGAAGACACCCTCCTAATAAACAAAATTTATTTATTTACGACAACTCGGCAGTACTCTCTATACATTTATGCATGCCACTTCATTTGGCTTACGTGTAAATGCAAGGTTGTGCGGATGTGCCAGGTTAGTAATACTCATGACGAGCTTCCTGAACGTCTTCGCCAGTCTCTGATTTTGTTGATTCCTACGTATTTTTTATGCTTCTGTTTCTTATAGCTGAAATGAAATAAGAAACATTACAAACAAGAAAAGCTTCCGTTTCTTCATTTCTAAATGAAATAATTTTACCTTTCCTGAAATAAAAGAACTATTCAGTGGAATTCGCGAATAACGAGCTCCGTTATAACGAGAACTCGCATGTAACGAGCAAAAGTACGAGATTTGATTGGTTTTGTATCTTAGTAATGATAATTAAACTCGCTTTTAACGAGTAGGAACGCACTAGAGACTTGGTTATAACGAGCATTTCGTCGCAGGCTTGTTCATGTGTTAAGGTCTAAAAACGTTCGTTAGAATACAGCATGTTAAACATTCGTTTAAAATAATTAACGCAATTTAGTGAAACTAATAATGTAAGTGATGTATGCATGGAATATTTAAATAAATTACAAAACTGTTTTGGTATCTACAGATACAAAATTACTAAACAAACAAAAATAGATGACTTTTTTAAGGTTAATTAAGTTCTGTGTACAAAATATAGTTTTAATGATTCCTTTTAGAACCTAGAACAAAAAGACAAATAAATTAGGGTGAATTTTCTTGTAATTTAAAATAAATATTGTACATTTGGCATGAAAAGTTTTGCGTTTTTGCCAGACAGCCTGATTTTTGGTAAGTTTTTACCACACAGTTACTTTTAGTATATTTCGCGAATGCACTATACGCCAAAATTCAGCAACGAATATTAACGTCAAAAATGTTTAAAGTCTACATTTCGCTTTTAAGCGTAGAATGTAAAACATGTCAAAATTTTATTGCGCAAAGCCTATTCTATAGTAGACTTTTTGATGGTATTCTATAATCACGGTATAAAATTTTGGGCTTGCGAGTCGACAACTCGGGTGTAGCGAGCACCCGGTTTTAACGAGCACATTTGTCCGGTCCATTGAATCTCGTTATTCCACTGTATTTATGAGTACATACCTAAGTACGTTTTGAGTAAACTTTTTAAGTGCCAGTTGTCATTTTTGAGTAAACTTTTATAATCTACTGTCATATATGTCAAAGCCACCCGAATTCTTAATTACTTCGAACAACCAAAGCGTTTTGTTATTAAGTGTCAAACGTAACTACTTTTTATATTATAAACGTGTTATGTATATCAGTTTCTTGAAGAGTACATTCTGCAGCCGGTTATTATTCGGTTATTAAGGTCAATAAGGTGAATTTTATTTATGTAAGAAATTTTACGGAGGTGTAATTTTAGCCTTAAAATTTTAGCCCAATTTGATGCATAGTTTACATTTCACAGCTAATCGAGTAAGTCTTTCTCAGGTGTATTAGGCGATTTTTGTCATTCTAAAATTCAAGACTGAAGAACATGGATTAATTTTGTGTAAACTGTGAGATAAACTGGTCTGTACTGGTAAACGTGTTCAAAAGGCTTCTGGCGAGACTGCTGTGCATGAAAAAGCGGTTTACAAGCTTTGAAGACTGCCGTCAATAAGTTGAAGATCGTGGTTGTTAGATGAAGAATGTATTTTTCTGTTCCACAAAATTTCATCGCTAGGCCCAATGGTAAATAAAGAGTACAATTTAGACATTGTACGTCATTTGTATGAAGCTATTCTTTGATAACGGCCATATTACGAAGAACTGTTTATGAAAATTGCAGGCCGATAATGCACCTGGACGAACGTAACAATGCTTAACAAGACATGCGTAACAATGCTTGTTAAGAAATTTGACAGGCTAGGCAAAAGGAAACGTCATAACCATGACAAGGCAACTGCCGTATTCACCAGATGAGTCCCAACGCGACCTCTCCTCCTCCCAGTAGTGATAGTTTCCACGTAAGGACAATGTTTCGAGAACGTTGAACACCTAAAAGGAAAGTCGCTAAGCGAGCTCAATGTTGTACCAAAAAATGTGTATGCTGAAATATTTTGTAGACTTCAAAACGGCGGGCTTAATCGTGTTGCATTCGTCTGCGACTGCTTTGAAGGGGGCAGTATAAGTGTCGACCAGTGACGTGGCGTGGGTACATAACACCTGTTGCCGGTTGTGATAGGCCTAAAACTTAACTTAAAAATTAATTCGAAAATTTTTTATTGTACCAAGTGTTCTTTTTAGAGCATTTTCCATTATTCTCTGAGAGAAGAAGAGGATCCCGATTCAACGGGATCTGACTCTCATTATACTTACACAGAGTAAATTTGAACACAAATAGTCGAATTAAAAATAATAAAGACAAACAGAGAAACACATGACTAAACGAACAAAACACAAATAGGTACGTAGTACCTGCTGCACGTCAGTTCCGAAAATCAACATAGCTGCTAACTGAGCGTTTTGCCGGTTTATACACCGGCAACACATTGGACGGACTAGTGTGTGTGTGTGTGTGTGTGTGTGTGTGTGTGTGTGTGTGTGTGTGTGTGTGTGTGTGTGTGTGTGTGTGTGTCCTTGAGAGTTTGTACAGTGACAACTAGTACGAGGTCAATGACCGTACGCAGTAAAACATTGCCGATGTCTTGGCTGGCAACACAAGATGGTGCAAGTGCTCAGCGGTTCGAAAGCAACGCTACGCTTTTCTTCAAGTTTCCCTACTAATATAGTTCGGATTTCAAATTATTCAATAACTAAAGTACTTATTCTGTGATATAATTAATATTGTTTTCTCTTATTTCCTGTACTCGTTGCCGCCGGCTACAGCGGTTACATGGACGCCACACTGTCGACGAATAAAGGGATAATTTTTAAAATAAACAAGAAATGCATGAACTTCTTGATCAAACCTCGTATGTATTATCAGAGATACAGGTTTGCCAGATATGACTTACCACACTCTATACTACTTGTAACGGTTACTATAAAATAATCACATGCGCAGTTGTGCGCTCTGCGTGCGGTAATCGATGTGGCTCATAAATAGTAGAGACGTTTAAATTATACTTGAGTGTGTACGGAAAAAACTTTTAAGACGAAAAATCGAAAGTCAACAATGCAGTAAGAACGAAACGGAAAAGAACGAAGAGCATGTTCGATTAAGCATGTTGCAACAAATACGAGTATGTGTAGGACAGAAAAGAGGAGGAGAAGAATGTCGCAGTTTTTGTGTGATGGTCCGGGTATAAAAAGTAGCAGCGAAACCAGACAATCCACATTGTAATGCATAATTTTTTCTATGGGTGATGTAGCCCTGAAACGATTTAAAAAGAACTTCAAAACAACAAATATCCCGGATCTGTTAAAATACTATGGAACGCCAGATTCAATTGTCATTTAAATTCTTGTCTGATATTTTACAGTATGTGAGTAAAGTATTGACCGTGTTAAGTGTTTCACTTTCATATTAGGTATTACAAGTTTCGAGGTAGATAAGTTTTAAATTAGAATAAGTACTGGTCGTCTTCATCATCATCATCTGCACGGATTAAACCAAGGATGGTTTGTTCCGGTCTCAAACAGGCAAAGTCTAGAGTTGGTCACTCCAGCGCTTTCTAGTACGTCCCACACCTCTCCATTCCCTCGGCTTGTAGTTCCATAGTTGTTTGGGGTGCGGCAGTCACCCATTCGGCAAAGATGTTCCTATCAATTCAGCCGATACTGGGCAATCCTGTCGAGTATACTCATAATATTCTGTTCCTGCCGTATATGTGTTTCTTCTATGATCATGGAGATTATACCCTGCCACGTGCCTGAGAAATCTCATTTCAGCCGCTTGGATGCGACTGGCCTAGCCTTTCGTTAAAGTCAAATTCTCAGAGCCATAAAGAAGAGAGGGAAGAGCTATCACCTTGTAGAATTTTAGGGGTGTTCCTTTACTTGCTGACTTGAAGGTTCGCCTGATGATCCTGCACATAAGGTTGAACTTATGCAACTTATTCACCACATCGTTGCTTGCATTGTAAAGGACGAGAATGTGTAGGACAAAAAAGAGGAGGAGAAGAATGTCCAGTTTTTGTGTGATGGTCCGAGTATAAAAAGTAGCAGCAAAACCAGAAAAACCGCATTGTAATGAATGTTTTTTTACGGGTGACGCAGCCCTGAAACGATTTAAAAAGAACTTCAAAACAACAAATATCCCGGATCTGTTAGAACAGTCTCGGATGCCGGATTCAATTGACATTTAAATTCTTGTCTGATATTTTATGTGAGTAAAGTCAATACTCTGTTGTGATTCACTTACAAATTACTACACGTTTTGAGATACAACAGTTTTAAATTAGAATAAGTATTTGTCATCATCATCATCATCATCTGCACGGATTAAACCACGGATGGTTTGTTCCGGTCTCAAACAGCCAAAGTCTAGAGCTGGTCACTCCAGCGCTTCCTCGGACGTCCCACACCTCTCCATCCCCTCGGTTTATAGTTACATAGTTGTTTGGGGATGCGGCAGTCACCCATTCAGCAAAGATACTGGGCAATCCTATCGAGTATACTCATAATATTCAGTTTCTACCGTATATCTGTGTTTCCTCTATGATCACGGAGAGTATACCCTGCCACGTGCCTGAGAAATCTCAGTTCATCGCTTGGATACGACTGGCCTGGCCTTTCGTTAAAGTCCAATTCTCAGATCCATAAAGAAGTGTGGGAAGGGTCATCACCTTGTAGAATTTTAGGCGCGATTCTTTACCTGCAGTAAAGAATAATTGATGCTGTTCGCATATTGGATTTAGTACGCTGCCGTCACAGATAGTTCCCTGAATCTGAGCTCAATTAATCTGTGTGGTATTCATAGCAGTATATTTAAAGGAGAGAACTATAAACGTGACGACCCCACGATCATATGATATGGAGACACTACACCCTAACTATTGTGCTACATAGATCGTGACAAATATTACATTTGTAACTTTCCGAATCTTCAAACGTAATTCTTTCTACCTGTTTTTTAGATTTGGCAAAACACTTTAAACCAACGATTTTGAAATAACAGTCACGGACAGGTCATTGCTTACAAATTAATGAGACACATGACTAACAGAGAAAGGGAAACAGCAAAAGTGATGTAATAAAGAATGCTCAACGGCAGAACGTTGTGTACGTCTTTGGTACGATTCTTTACTGAACGATAACTTCTATGATAACCATTCGGAAAATAGATATTTGGTGTAACTGACATAGCGTAAGTAGAAAAATCACTACAGAAAACTAAAAACAGAAAAGAAAACTACAAGATTATACATGTGATGTTAACTCTGAGCTCAAAAAGTGCGGAGGTATTTCATTTACAGCAAGATCTCTTAGTTGTATGACTCTTAGTTGTCATTCTTCATGTTTCCTTACTAGCCTTTGTATTTCTTCGGCCAAGAACCTCATTTTCAGATCTCTGAGGAGACCGCTGTCACTTGTAAACTAAGGCACACCGACGATATGCCTTGATAATTTATTTTGATAACTCTGCATAATGGTATTAATATCTCGGTTGCTTGCGCAACTCTAAAGCTCGATATGCCAAACGACTGCCTGATTTTAAAATCTGTTTACACGATAAAAGATTCCTGTAGACTTGTAGAGAAAAATTTTGTTTTCATCGATTAAAATACAATTTTTAAACAAATTTTTGAATTTAATTCACATATTCTTTTCTTCTCTTGAGACAGGTTTTCTATGTATGATTATTATTCAAGGTAAGAAAGGCTTTTTTGTTTTTGTTTTCAATTTATTGCAGACTGGTAATCTGTTCGACTAAGCGAACATTAAACAAATTGACTAACAAAACACATACATGATTATGAAGAGGCGACCATTGACAGCTTTGTGCTCGTGCTGTTGTAATAAATAGATTTACGTAATTAAAATGTAAAGAAGACGAATTTTTGTTTATACAACCCACATGTTCCTAAATAATAAGTAGCCTATGATATATGAGTAAATCATGCGTAATACTCGTTGTTTGAGAGGTTGGACTTTTTTTTTGGGGAAGAGGCGCAAACTTAAGTCAGCCCCTGGTGATGTCTAATACGTATGTATATCCCTAATTTATATTGATATTCCTCATCGGTGACTAACTGGTAAATATTCCCGACAACGCTTAATTCCTCGTATAGTGAATCACGTATTCACGTTAATACGAAACAAAGAAATTGTGGGAACGTCTGATAAACACATCCTGTGATATATGCTACAGACAGTTAAAAAGAACATACGCGCGTCTCCTCCAACCAAGGTTACACGTACTGTTTTCCTCGTGAAAAAAAAACACTAGTTAATAGAGAGGCTGGCTGGCTACTGGCAGCCCAAAGAGCGTTGGCACGTTATCGTAAACATAGTAACAGATTAGTACATAACGAACGAGTTGTGTAGTGTGCAGTAATCCATCAGGCCGTAGCTGCATTGTATCGTGAGATTGATAACAGACAGACCATCATCTAACACGTTTCCACGTTGTTGTTGTTGTTGTGGTGATGGCTTCACAAAGAAAACCAGTTTCTTTGTCTACACTCGAACAAGTTGTCCGACCTTCACCAACACATCATACATACATCGGACGAGGACGCGCATACACACCCTCTGGGTGGCGTCACTGGGTCTGCACTACAGCGCTCACTTCATTAAAAAAAACTGGTTTCCGTGGAAACACACTACCCTACGTATTAATAAACACACACAGCCATGACTTTTTCACACCGTAAAATTGGCACGACTCGCGCAGATCATCGTTTTCCTTGTGATACGTGATTATGTTTCTTCCTCACTCTACACGCCCAAAATTAAATATGTTCATTACCTTATAATTACTTGTTAGTTGTTTGCTGATTACAGATGTAGATTGGGGAATAAAGTTATTAAAAAATATATAGTGTTCTTGCTACAATCCGCCTTTAAGGTTTATGTTCTTCAGAGTAAAGAGAAGCCATACATCTTCTGCTAATATTGCAACTTCGTGCTTTTTACGTGAATTCTGAAAAATTCCGATTGATACATTTTTATTAGAACTGATTACACATTACATGTTTCAGGCACTATTTTCGTTTTGTTTCTTTTAAAAATATTTTAAACTAACCATGTAATGTCGACAATATTTGTAATTTAGTATGCTATGTTATCTACTTCATAATCAAAAGTCGCTCAAGAGTCAGGAGGTAAAATCTTTCATATGTTGTTCATCTTGTTATTTGAATTAGCAGTCTCTGTAATTCCAACTTTGTCATGTTTACTTGCTGAACTGTTACTTGTCATGTTCCGGACGAGGCCTTTAAGTGTCTCCACCACTAACGAGTCCTAAACCACGACCAAAATATTGCCAACGAACATTTAACCTGGAAACCATGCATCTAGAAACTGTCTTGCAAGACTACTAAACTGAAGCACCAAACAGTCTCTGTTTTTGGTTCATCAAAAGGCATTATTTCACTGCCATCACCTCGTTCGACAAAATTCCCACTCATCTATCACGAATAGGGTCATTTGCGCGAATTTTGTCTAGCAATGTTTTATAGTAGTAGTTGCAGTAAATTTTTAACTTCCATTATCTTCTTCTTCTCACTTTTCATATCAGTCCGCTGTCATATAAAACTTTATCTGAATATCCTTTAACGTGTTACCTTTCAGATTTCATCGTATTTTACCTTATATCCTTTGGTGTCCGTTCGTATTAATTAAAATATCAACTCCCTCATCATATATTATTAAATAATCAATGTCTGATAACTTTTAATCGCCAATTATAATTGCTTCTTATTGGATCTTTCCCTCAGAAACACAACCTATTTTCCTTATTTTTGTAATGAATTTTGAAATTATATCTTTCGTATAACTGGCTAAATATGTGGATAAGTCAATTACAGGTCGCCTTCACTGTTCTTGATTACAACTTGGTCATCGGCAATAGCATAATGTTTAGAATTCGTGTTGACCATTTGCATATACTGGTATCTGGAAGTGCAACTTTCTATCATTCTAGTACCTCATCTGTGTAAATATTGAATAACGTAAGTGACATCGACCTTACTTAGGACCGATATTGATGGACAAGGTATAATTGATGGTCAGCAACATGCGTCTGTTGCACCAATGAATAAGAAGAAAAAGAACAAGTGACAAGGTACATTCATCTTAACATATTGATTAATTCTGATTTCTTGCTTTTTTTATTACCCTATAAATTACTGTTCTGGTGTCCCTATGTGAGTGTGTATCGTTTTAAGCAAACTAACTGGATATTCCCTCTACTCAAGTATGGCCCAAAGTTGAGTCCTGTGAATGCTATATATTTGAAAGTTTAGTTCATAATCTACGATGACCAAGTGTACTACTAAAATAATTTTCTGCTTTCTGGATTATATTTTTCAAAGTGAACATATTTAGTGAATAAACGTATTTTCCAGAAACCTGTCTGTTCTAAGATAGTCCACGATTAGTTGACTGAGACAGTCTTGTTATCCAGTAAGTGATATCAACATCTTAGGAGAATCATTGAGTTTGCCCCATTATAGAATGTTGCGGAAGATTTTGTGTTAATAAAAAACAAAATGTGTGATAAACAGCAAAACTGTGTTGACGTTACTAACAAAAAAACACAGACTTTACAAGTAAGATCGGTTGAATATAAATTCAGCACACAGCTGTGGAGTCAGTACATCAAACAGCACATGGTAGGATAAATGAATGCTAAATCATAGCAACGCGGTGACATTAGCAGACACTATCCACTGTCAGCACAGCTTTACGGACACCAAACTAGCATTAGTACCTCGCAAATATGTATAATAAGCCTTTCCAAATGTGTCAAGCTGGTTTACGTCGGCTTCCTTCTAAATCAGTCGAACAAGTTATGTTTCAATGTAGTTAAGCGGCTAACAGCGATATACGCAGGAATGATAAGTCACACTGCCACTGACCTGCCGCAAAACGATACTACAGTGTCATTCTGCTACGTCACTGAGCTGATCAGTATTGCAGCACAGCTGTTGGCAAAATGTTCCAGCTGGCTCGTCTGATCAGCTGATTACGCCAGTCATTCTCGAGTTGTTTACTTGAAGTACTATCTTAAATTGTTTTACTGAAGTAACACTCAATCGTTCAAATCCATGATTTGCTCGAGAATATAATCTACAGCTATTATTATCGTATGCAAACACATCTTTAAGCTAGATTCGCATATGCACAAACATACACCGTATTCAAGATACCTTTGCATACCGAGACTAAAAGTTCCAACTGTAAGAGAAGAAATCGTGCGCCTCTACAGGAAACACATATTTAAATTAGAATCCTAACCCCCTAGAAATTAATTTGTTAGATAACAGTGAAGACATTTACAGACTAAATAAGACATACATTTTTAGACCTACCCTTCAGGTTCAACCTACCCTGGAGACAAATTATAATAAGTAACGATAATTTTACAAAAGACCCATACTTACCTTAACGCAAAGTAAATCAAAACACTAAGAAAAAGTTTTTCAAATAATGTTCACTACTAGTTGCTGAAAAGTTTTGTTTACTCAAACCATATTTTTCTTGCTTGCGCAGTTCCAAATTCATGAACTATTTCACTAAAATAAATGCTTTGCGATTAAAAGACGTTTTGCGCTTGAGATGATATGATTTCGGTAACGCCATGATGAAAAGTATATACAATGCAACATGAGTTTTTCTTTAATTGTTTGTTCTCTTAAGTTTTTGCACCCCTCAAAAGCTTGCGCCCTAGGCTACAGCCTACTCAAACCTAATGGTAAACGACGACTTTTCACATTCCAGGAGGATGGTAAAGGATTTGTAGAGTACTCACGTCCTATTGTTTTTGGTGAAGATCGGTTGAGGGAAAGGGATAGTTTACCTGCAACGATTTTTTTTTATCAAGGGTAATTTTTTTTTTTGGCAAACGATAACAGCCGCAAATTCAAACAGAATCAAATAATGTTTCGCATACAGCCTTGAATTATGGAGTTCTCAAGATCTATTGTTTTTGGTGAAGATCAGTTAAGGGAAAGGGGTAGTTTACCTGCAACGTTTTATGTTTTAACAAGGGTATTTTCTATGGCAAACGATAACAGCCGCAAATTCAAACAGAATCAAAAGATTATTTGCATACAGCCCTAAATTGCAGAGTTCTCAAGACCTATTGTTTTTGGTGAAGATCGGTTAAGGGAAGGGGTAGTTTACCAGCAACCTTTTACGTTTTAACAAGAGTAAAGTACTTGAAAATTCATTTAAACTTTTTCAAACAATGGTAATTGTTAAAAATAAAATAATTTTGTTGACAGGCAATAAAATTATAATTTTTTCATTTTAATGTAAATCATGTATAAGAGAAAATATATCGTGCGTGGCAGGCAAGCATATCTCAGTTATGTACTGTTTACGTTTCCATTTTATTATTATGACTACCGCAATAAAAAGGCAGGGAAGACACACACACACGCGCGCACACACACACACACACACACACACAATTCGCATTATTTCTGACCTCATTTATGTTTATTTTCTTACATTTGCACGGTTTTTAAATGGAAAGTGCCGAACCCATACCAACACAACGCATGCAAGCCGAAAAAGTGTCCAGCTTTGATAGCGATTTGCTTCCTGTGGATCGCTGGGCAGTGTAACTGCACGTGTTTACAGAGGAACGATTCATAGACAGTATTTTCGTCTTTAGGGAATGAACCCTCTGCAAGATGCTGAGGGTCCATGAGTGACTTCGGAGCGCTCCTTCTTTTCCGCGTGTTTGTTCTGTGAAACGTACACTGTAGATTCGCAGCTTTATTCTAAGCAATGCTCAATAGGAAATGTTGAAAATTTTTGTCCACGGTGTACCCTCATACACACTAAACCTGCTCTGATGTTGTAATTACGGACATCATAATATTAAACCTTTGGAAACTTGAGCACTACTTAATGGAGATCAATCATTAACTTATACAAGCCATTAATTTTATGCATATTTTATATATATATATATATATATATATATATATGTACAACGTTATCGGCAACAAAGAAGTAGTTTTGTTAAAATTCCTTCCCGGGATATTTGGCCGTAGTCCAATGATTTCTACAAAACCAGACATTTTGGCAATGCCATCGACTTCCATCATCAGTGAAAATCGAGTGCGATAACGTGAGGTGGTATATGTTAGTAACCACAGTACTGTGGTTAAGGCTGAAGCAGTAAGTAGAAAGAAGTAGTTTCTATGGTAATATTTCATTTCGAAAATGATTTTAAATATAAATCTTAGAATATGGAAGTAATGTATGGTTCTCCATACCGATATTTTATCACAGATCAGGTCCAATGACTGCTGGATATGGTCGCTCACCATGTTATGCGCAATTATATTTTTATGATGTTGACACTGCTGTCAATTATAGATTACGTGAACACTATAATCAAACATGCAATAACAATATAATGCGCGAAATCTCTCTTGAATTGGAACGCATTAATCCTTTCGTTCGGTCATTCATTGCAATGAAAGATCATTGTCAGAGAGTTGAAAATCAAAATAAAGAAATTTGTATGCTCATTAAAGTAAATCGTGATTTAGATCTACGCCGTTATAATGATGCAGTTCAAACTGATGTAGCAGTAATATTTAGTACACTTGATGGTGAGCCACCCTTTGAACGAAATATGGTTTCGTTTTCAAAAGTTAATGGTACCATTAAAAATATCTCTGTTTTGGATTCATCATTGGACCCTTTAGCGTATCCATTACTTTTTCCAAATGGTGACATTACTGGGTGGCATATCAATATTTCTCATAATGTGCCAACTACATCTAATTCAAGAGCGCCCAGAAATAAATTAACCATGCTTCAGTATGCAGCCTATCGACTTGCAGTTAGAGAAGATTTTAGCATGTTGCACCATTCACAAAAATTATTTCTGCAGTGGATAGTTGATATGTATGTGAGAATAGAGGGCACAAGGTTACATTTCATTCGACAAAATCAAACAAGTCTTAGGTCTGAAGTTTACAACAATTTAACGGATTATTTAGAATTGAACCCCAATGCCAATAATGATGGCCGTAGAGTAATTTTACCATCTTCATTCAATGGATCTCCAAGAAATATGTATCAGAATTATTTAGATGCAATGTCAATTGTACAACATTTCGGAAAGCCTTCTTTGTTTATTACAATGACTTGCAATCCAAGTTGGCCTGAAATAGTTAGCAATATTGGTGTAGGTGAGTCAGCTAATTTTCGACCTGATATTGTTGTGCGTGTATTCAAGTCCAAACTGAAAGCATTAATACACTAAAAAATCTTCGGTAAAGTTGAAGCACTCATTTATACAATTGAGTTTCAAAAGAGAGGATTGCCTCATGCTCACATTTTACTCTCTTTAAATGAGCAAGATAAAATTGTTAACGCTACCGATATTGATAAAGCGGAGATTCCTAACATTCAAACACATCCTACATTACATGAATATGTTGTAAAACACATGATGCATGGTCCATGCGGTGTACTTAATCCAAATTCTGTATGTATGAGAGATGGCAAATGCACAAAAGATTATCCAAAACGATTTAATGAATTTACATGTGAATCATTAATTGATATCCATTATACAGAAGGCGTGATAATGGTATTAATGCTGAAGTTCGCAGTAGCTGCCTCGACAATCTTTATGTTGTACCATACAATCCGTATTTACTTGCCAAATTTAATTGCCATATAAATGTTGAAGTATGCACTACAGTTAAAAGTGTTAAATAAATTTATAAATACGTGTATAAAGGCTATGACAGTGCATCTGTTGAATTAGGTTCAGAGAGAAATGAACCAGGTCAAGAAATACAAATTGATGAAGTTAAAAATTTTTTAAATGGCCGTTATGTCGGATCAACTGAAACTGTATGGCGCATCTATGAATTACCAATGCATTTTCAATCACATGTCATCGTTAGACTTGACATTCATTTACCGCGCAGACAGAATGTTTACTTTCGAGAAGGGCAAGAACGTCAAGCAATTGAAAATTCAAGACAAACAAAATTATTAGCATTTTTTGAATTGAATCGATGAGATCCATCAGCGCATGAATATAAGTATATTGAAATTCCTTTGCATTATGTGTGTGAAGATTCCCGAAAAAATGGAAGAAGAGAAGGCGTGGAGGTGATAAAATCATTACACGCATATATGTAGTATCACCAAAAGACATCGAACTTTTCCATTTACGATTGCTTTTATTACATGTCTGTGGTCCAAAATCGTTTGAGGATGTTAGAACATACAATGGAATTATACACACTTCTTTTGTTGAAGCGTGCCATGCTCGCGGCATTGCTTCAAATGATAATGAATGGCGCGAATGTTTAAATGAAGCAAAAGAATTACATTCACCAAAACAAATGCGAAATTTATTTGGTTACATTTGTGCATTAAAGTGCCAGCCAGTGCATTGGCGTTATGGAATGAATTTAAAGTATATCTTAGTGAAGATTTTTTGAGAGATTACAACGAAGAAGTAACCTTTAACACAGCTCTATTAGAAATTGAAGATATTTTGAATGTTCATAATTTGTCATGTCAAGAACTTGGTTTACCAGTTCCCACGTACTCGCAGAGAACAAACGAAGCAAATGCTATTGATCCAATAGAACAAGAGTTTCTGTTTTGTGAGCATTATGAAACTGCAAATATTGAACAGTGTAATCTAATTGATCGTGTGATTCGTGAAGTTTTGCACCATGATACTGGATCTAATGTTTTTTGTTTAACCGCTCATGCAGGTTGTGGAAAAACATTCACACAAACAGCAATCATTCACAAATTAAATTCGCTTAATCTTAGTTGCATTGCAACAGCGTTCAGTGGCATAGCTTCAACTCTATTACTTGGAGGTAGAACTTTACACAATGTGTTTAAATTGCCTATACCCATTTTGGAAAATTCTGTAGCGAATATTACCGCAAATAGTAGCTATGGACGTTACATAAATTCATCATCATTGATAATTATTGATGAAATTTCTATGTGCCCACTGCAAGTGTTGAAAATCCTAGATAGATTATTGCAGGATCTATGCGATGAAAATGATAAACATAAACCATTTGGAGTGAAAACGATACTTCTGTGCGGTGATTTTCGGCAAATCCTACCAGTTGTCCCACATGGATCACGTGCAACTTTAACTGAAAATGGTGTCACGAGTTGGCATAAATTTGTTTATTTTTATAATGTAAAGTTTATTCAAAATATGAGAGCCTTACCAAGTGAAATAGAATTTGTCAAATTCTTAAAAAAAATTGGTAATGATGAAGCCCCACAATTCCCTCAGTTTGGTGAAAATATTATTGAAATACCTCAGCAATTAATAGGAGATGAAAATAATATTATTAATGAGGTGTATGGAAATATTTCCGAAAACATACTCTCAGATAACATATTGAAGTCAGTTATTTTAGCACCTAAAAATGATGATTGTACTTTTATTAATACTGATATACTTAATCGAATACCAGGTGAACAGAAAACATATCATAGCTACGGTAAAATAATTTGTGATGATGACAATGAAATCAATAACTATCCAGTAGAGTTTTTGAATTCTTTGACTATTAGTGGTTTGCCACCACAGAAGTTAGTACTGAAAGTTAATTGCATCGTTTTACTGCTCAGAAACTTAAATACAAAGGAAGCATTAGTCAATGGAACAAGAATGCGCATCAAGTGTATGCATCGTAATGCTATTGATTGCGAAGTTTTAACTGGAACCGCACGCAATAAGAGAATTTTGATTCCACGTATAAATTGAACATATTCCGGTACTGTTTTACCATTTAACTTTCAAAAAACTCAATTTCCAATTATACCTGCATTTGCGATGACAATAAATAGGTCTCAAGGACAAACATTCGAAAAAATTGGAATTTTATTGAGGCAGCCAGTTTTTACACATGGTCAATTGTACGTCGCAGCAAGTAGAGTTCGATCATTCGATGGTTTGAGATTTTATATTTCCGAATATAATGGCCAAGGGCATTTAGCAAATGATGAAAGAGTTTTTACAAAAAACATCGTTTACACAGAAGTTCTGAATCATTAAATTCACTTTCAAACTATTTTAAGTTCAATGGACATTTAATTTTTTAACCGCCCGGTTTTTTGATTTAATGAAAAATATGTGAAATAATACGAGGCACGTATTTTTTATTTCATTTTTTATTTTGTATTAATTTTTTATTTAAATTTTATATAATTCGAAAAAGATAGGCAAAATAACTGTGTAGCCTTGGCGAAACCTGGTCAGTATGGCAATAAAAAAAACCCAAGGAAATGTCAAAAAACGCGTTATTGCTTTTTAAATATGGCTTAGCCAAGCTAAACCTCATTTTTCCTATCTTTCATATTTTTCAAATAACTCGAAAATTAATGCATAGAAAAAAAATTAAAAAATTATATAAGCTTTGTAGCAGATAATCTTCAAACTGTTTTCGAATTTTGTACCTTACCAAAAATGAAATGTAATCCACTGGAATTGAAAACAATGTATCTTATACTTCTATGAATGTCAAGTCTCATTATTATTAGCGTTTATTTGATTCAATAATAACATGAAAAAATTAAAACTGACAATGAATTATATCAAAAAATAAATACGAATACAAGCTGTAATTGTGATTTTTCAACTGTTACTAACATTAAATTTTAAATTTCATAGGTATTGCAGGGAATTAAGGCAAACAACACACGCTAATGACGTATTTGTACACGCTCGCAGCTGACGTAATAGAACAAAATTCAAAAAAATTATATGCAATGATTATAGAGGTATACTCTTTGACAAAAGAACCTCAATAACGTTCAAACTTAAAAATTTAATGAATTACGGTCGAATTTCGACCACTGGGCGACCACTAGTTTTAAGTAATTCCGACTCTCTTAAGTTCTGAGAGTCTAGCTTACTTTATTTTAATTTATGTGCAGTAGTCATAGACCTCCTCCTTTTTAGATGTCATCAAATAATGTAATAAATTATTTTAGACGTAGTCTAAGCAAATAACTTGTTTTCTTGCAGTGACGTTTCTCACAACATTCATATCGTAGCATAGTGTAGACATAAAATATAAACGTTTTGAAAATAGATAAATGCAGCAACGAAACCCGTAGATATTTTGGTACGTAGTATTTCAAGATAGATCAAAATCGTTATTAGTGAAGTGGTTTGCAATTAAATAGATTTTTAATTAAACGATTTATCAGAAAAAGTTTTGATTCAAATGTTTACCAGTGAAGATATAGTCCATGCGTTTCTGGTGTATAAATAAAGAGTGTTAGTTCCAGCTGTAGTTCAGAACATGTCTTACCGAATCAAATAAAGTCAAATCTAATATTTACCATCTTCTTCTCTACGATTGTAGAGGTTCTCACACACCGAACTAAAGTATTGCCGTCTATTTAGATTTCGTATTAGTACATGTGACACTTATCTTTACAAAGTGGGATCACAATGCTTTAACCATACTATCCAGTGATTTATCATAAAAAGTGTTGGTCTAAATGTTTATCAGTGAAGATATAGACTGTGGTGTGGTTTCTGGTGTACAAGTAAAAAGTGTTAGTTTCAGCTGTAAATCCGAACATGTCTAGTCGAATCAAATCAAATCTAATCTAATATTTACCATCTTCTCTGTGACTACAGAAGTTCTCGCCCATCGAACTAACGTATCGTCGTCCACTTACATCTCGTGTTAGTACAAACGACGCTTCACTTTACAAGTGGAACCACGATGCTTTAAGCATGAGATCGGGTATCGTCAAAAGTTTACAGGTAATATTTTCGGAACCAAGGTAATACAGAGACAAAGAGTAAAAAAGAGAATTTGAAAGATGTAAATACAGTTTGAATTCGTCTGTGTACGAGTGTAAGCTCTATTTTTTTGTTTTTGTTTTTCGTATAAGCCACTGACAACTACGTTTACTTCAACTGGTTCCTCCCTTCATCACCTCTCTCTTCCTCCTCTCCCATATCTCCTTCATTCTTGATCGATGTCTCCCCCTCCTTTCGTCAGTCCAGATGGCACCTGAAAACCTTCTTGGGGATTTCCTGAAAAAATTGGACATTTTTTAATTTCGTTTTCAGTGGCAAGCATTCTTCAATGTCTTCTTGAGTAACCTGGAGTTCTACATATTTTTCTGTTTCTTTGAACCAAGTATTGGATATGAGCTTTCTGAAATAGTTAAAAAGCTTCCCTGTTAGTCTGTCAGGATTCAGTCTTTGAACATATCCGTAGAAAGTAATTCTTCTTATTCTAATTACGTCTAAGATATGTTATTATAATAATTATTATTTATACTTAACTGCAAAATTAAAGGCGAACAGGGTAATGTCCTTATCACGCTGAACAAAAGTATAGATTGAATAATGTTACTCGTTAACCTGGGTTCAAAACTCTTTAAACAGTATACGATAAAAAAAGGCACGACTTCAACAAAAAAGGTAATTATGTTAGAATTAATTAGTTCACACGAGTTAAACCTTTTAGATGGTGAGTAAGCCATTAAAACGTGCCCAGCTAATGTGCAGTCTGACGGGCTCACATCGTTTGACGGCCAAATTACCCAAGTAATTTTTACAGTATGTGGTGTAATTTTGTTTAGGGATTCCCAGGTTATTAACTCCGGCGAGCGTGGGTTCCGTAAATATCGTATGACCTTGAAAGTATGTTTGTTTTAGCTTTTTTTTTTAATGAGCAGCTAGCCACTTATTTGTTTTACTGCTTGTCGGCAGTGTTGGTTAATGCAGCTCGAGTAGTTACCGAACGTTCTAGTGGCTAGTGAAGTGTTTAACGCAAGATGTTTGTTCCTGACTAGTCCATTACAATACCTGGCTTCATGTTAGCCTATATCCACATACAAGTTCACATAATTATCTCAACATAAACCTTTATCTCATCACAAAAAGTTATCTGATAACATTACGTAGTATAACAGACTTACTATTTACTCATACCTCAAATTCTATAGGTTCACGTTATTGACTGCTCCAGTATGCAAGTGGGAGTCGCGTATTACTTTGTACTCATTAAGCGAGACCTATGTGATAGCCTGAGTTAAGTAATAACGGTCAACAGACAAACGATCATATAAGTCTGTTGCTGAATGTTTATGAACGCACGTTTATTTCAAATCTGCCCTTGGAGTGGCAAATGCTTTCATTCCACTACAATTCCCTTTCGATTCTGATAGCTCAAGACGGAGCTTAGATCATCACGATCATCATCATCAACAAGGATTAAATCAAAAATGGTTTGTTCCGGTCCAAAGCAGATAAACTGGAGCTGGTCATTCCAACGCTTCTTCGGACTCTCCACACCTCTCCGTCATTTCGGCTTATAATCCTAAATTGTTTGGCGATACGGCAGCCATCCATTCGATTAAGATGTTCCAACCGCTTTAGCCGATATTGGGCAATTCTACCAAGTATACTCATAATATTCAGCTCTTGCCATACATTGACATTTCTTCTGTCGATATTAAAGAGTATATCATACCGCGTGTCTGAGAAATCTCATTTCGACCGCTTGAATGCGGCGTACCTTAGGTGAAAGTTAATTTGTTTGACTGTTCTTATTGTTTTCAACCTGTCAGCTGTATTGTATTGTATTGTTATTGTCAGCTGTATCTTCGTTTAGGTTTTCAGATCTATTTGGCTTTAAACTTGTTGCATGATATTACATCTCTTCTTCTTCTTTATCTAGCCTTTCTGCCTGTCAGCGTAGGACTGTAATATTGAGCTCCTCTGCTTCCTTCCGTCCATCGTCTTCTGCTATTCCTATCCGTATACATAGCCTTCATTTCCTGTAAACTCTTCCCACGGTCCTGTCCCGTTCTCTCATTGTATGTCATCCTTGACCTTCCTCTTGGTCTCTGACTCGCCGGTTTACTTCAAGGAACTGTTTTATTTTCTTGCTTCATCTACCACTACTTGCAAATCTTAACCTCTTCAGTTGCCTCACCTCAGGCTAATCTAGCTCCCATTTTCACTCCAAAATATAGCAATGTGTAATTTTGCTCAGCATGATGGTCACGCCCAGTTCCCTTTTCCTTTACTTCGCCGTTTCCCATCAACTTCATCTGGTACTTTTTCATCTCTTTTCCAGTTATTGTTTTGATGTTCCATATTCCAAATACATGTTCCAAATATTTTGTCGTCTTGTACAGTCTTGTATCTATTAAAGCAATCCACGTTCCGAGGCTTTTATTTCTTCCCTGAATTAGCTTACAACCATGCGGGTGGCGGCCCAACTATGGTGATCACCTCGGGACAACTTTCCTCCTGTTTCTGTCCCTGGAGACCTCCTGACCTCCTTTGCTTCACGATCCACTACAGTCTGTAGTCGCTACTAACTAAGACATCGTGTTGTTCTCGACCATCAGTCAAAAAGGATTATTACGGATTTATCTGTAGCCCGCAGCAGTGAAACCAGGAAATTAAGAAATGAAAATGAAAAGTGAAAGACACCCTTGTCTTCAAATACTCTATTCGCATCGTGGTCGCTGGCGGAGTACGTCCAGGTATCTCTCTCTTGCTCCATTACGTATAATAGCCTTCATAATTATCTTAAATATTTTTTCACGGCTTTGTACCAATCCCATTGGATAATATTCTTTCCATATATCCTCCATGAATGTTGTTTGGGTTTGCACGATGCTTTCACTTTCAGTATCCGCCTATAAAGTCACTTGCAAGTGGTCTTCACGTTTCCGTCATTTACCTAACACGTACGCTGGTGCTTTTTTACTCCGCTACTCTCCAAGACGTCTTATCTTCTACCGCGTTCTTTAAGAACCTTTAATACGTCATATCACCTTTTCTTATCACTTATGTAACATGTTTCTATTTCATGAGTCCGTGTATAAATAATTAGTTAATTGTCCACGTAATAAAAAAGTTTTGCGTTATCTCTCTTAAGTCGCCATCATTTTATTTTAAGTTGCAGTCAACATTATAGCTTCTATCTTAGCTTGTTCTGTTTATCCTACCTATAGTTTCGTCACCTCAGTTTTTATATCATTTGTACAATACTATGAATATTAGTGTTCGTATATTTTTATTATTAAATTTTAACAATATGTCTTTTGATCTATTTTCAAGATTCAAAAGTTTGTTTCAGAAAATAGCATTTATTTCTTTTATGAGTTTTAATGTATTGTTTTACTTTTAAAAAGTTTCTTCCAGTTTTGTATTCTGATTCCTTAAATATATTTGTACACTACATATACTCTAATATTCTTTCTAAATTTCCTAAGGTACTCTCAGTTATCTCAGAGTACATATCAGTATCACCTGATTGTAACATGTACCATTAAACCGAGGAAACGCAGAGATTACGCAAACAGCATGGGAACGCTACAGCTAGGTGTTCTCGGAAATGACCTTATGAGACAATTAGACATACAGTGGAAAACGTTTAACACGAAAACGGTTAACACAAAATATTGCTTACACGAAATATGGCTCAGGTCCCGATCGTTGCTTCTATTTTACAATTACAGTTTGTATGGTTAACACAAAAGTTTTTGTTACAATAATTTTGTTGCTGTCTTTCAGTAGCTGCATAATAAATAAATCTATACATGCACACTCCAAAACAATGCAAGTTAAAAATTGTGAAATTGATGAGAGTACCGACGAATTTGACGCGGAAAATGACAGTGAAAATTTACGAGTTCTTATCGCTACCGATATTCTTTCTTAGCTGAGCCGTGATCGTCAATATTTAGAAGCCATCTCGGAAGGTAAACTGTTTGAGTACATTGATAAATTAGAACAATTTGTTAAAAATAAATTAGTGCAGAATTGTGTGCAAAAGAAAATAACGGATTATTTTAAAAAGAATTGAACACTGTCACTATAGAAACTTTAAAAGGCATACTACATTACTGCACAAGAAAACGTAAATTATACCAGTGCGTTTATTAAGAATTACCCAGAAATTATTCAGGGGGATAGATAAAACGTTTATATTTAAGTATCTTCTGAATATTGTTTATTTCTCTATTTTACTAAACAATACAGTAAGTAATCTATACAGTGTTTGTTCAATTATCTCATTATGTTTCACTTTTTGCCCGTTTAACACGAAATTGGGTCAACAAGAAAAAACAGCTGGTCTTCGTCATTTCGCGTTAAACGTTTCCTACTGTAATGTTTACACGCTGCAAGATTCGCAAAATGACATGCTTGAAAATGAACATTATTTCTGGTAAAATATCAGAATTTCAGCGTTATTTTTCTTTTCTGTAGGTGAAGTCTTTTCCAGTATGGACCCCTTCGACTATGTCTTGTAAGGAAACTTTCACCCATATTATAATGGGTATCCTCAGGTCTACGTAAGACCACGAAAGCATACATGAGAATATATTATGATTATTTTTTTCTTAAAGTTGAAAATATAAGATTAGACAAACGAGTTTGACCTAGATATATGAAAACATTAGATATCATAAGATTTTATCACCCAGAAGGTAGAGAAAAACTTCGTGTGTGATACATTGATATTTAAATAAAATTTAATAATCTATATCAGAATCACAGATTCGGAAAACAATTAAGATGAGTGCAAAGACCTACGCACGTATAATTGCAGAATACAAGCGTTCAGTAGTCTTGTCTTAGCGTATTCTGCGTTTGAGAATAACTTAAACCTGTCGCGTATACAAATTGTGGACACTTAAATATTTCTAAATATTTGTTTTATAAAGCGACCAAACAAGTTTGAGCGACTAAAGAACGAATCAACGGGCGACGTTGTTATCGTCTATTTAGTCAGACTATATTACGTTCCATGTCAAACTGTTGTCAGCCTTACGGTAAACAGGAAATGATCGGGCCTTTATGAAACGTTCCTTCACAGAGATCTGATCAATGAAACGATGGTCAAAACGTATTGCAGAAAGTGTATTTTATTTACTGTCAAGCGTAGACCGACTAAAATTTAATCGATAATTTTTTTTAACTGGCAACGTACATTGAGTATACGAAAATATTTTAAGTTATTAAACACTTTAATGTGTGATTCATAAATACGTATTTTTCCTTCCAAACAAAAGCAGTAAAAACAAAATCGACATCCTTTTCCTTGACGTGTCATGTTTAAAATAATTTGAAGCCTGGGTTACATGACATGATGAAACACAGAGGGGATCATCTGTAGATTACAAAATAAAACATATCAAGAAGAATGTGCGTTCTGAGTGACGAAGTTGCGTTTATTCAAGTGCTATTTCATAAAACAACGTTTAACAATTGCATTTGTTCGAGTGATATTTAATAAAACACACGTTAACTTAATTGCAAGTCATCTGATGAAATGTATTATCCTGTTGTCCAGGTGACTCATAACATAAAACATTTTTGTTCGTGGAACTCAGATTACAAAGATGAAATTATTTTAATACTCTCAAATAATAGATACTTTGAACATAATTCATAAAGCCTTTTCCTTGTTATTACAGCTTATGATCACACGCATATAGAAGATTGCGTCTGGTTAGACTGAAAACATATTGCCACGTAATACTTTCATTACTTTCTGCCCTTGGAGGCTTAGTTTAAACAAACAAACAAACTCTTACAAGCTTTTGTACCTGAGTACGTATTTTTTGGCTGTATCTTCCTTATTGGCACGTATTTCTTTATTCGACATAGAGTCATCTGATAGTTTCTACCGCTTTCTACTGTTCTACGATTATCTGTAAATTTTGTTTTTGACTTTATGAAAATTTAACATACACCGAAATTCGTTACTGATCTTTTCTTGAGACAAATCCTGTCACAAGTAATTATGCCGCCCGAGTTCAACGAAGCAGGTAATAGAATTTTTACATTTACGAGCGGTTACCAGTTGCCGAAAACAACTCCATCTTTCCAAAATTGAACCTGTTGCCACCAGATTTAATTAATACTTAAATTGTTCTAGATGAATTTTATATGATTTTTTAACTTCAAATTATTCGGATGACAATTTATTTTATTGCATTACATGGTTATCGTTTTACTTCAGTTTTAATTCCTTTCACAGGTGTCAGGCTCTTTACCATCAATTTTCACCTTCTCGATGTTGTCTCATAAACGTGTATCAACAAATAATTCATATATATATATATATATATTATAATTAATAATAAAACTTTTTACAAGATATATTTGTATTATTTTGTAAATCACAGTGTTTCAGTAGCATTCAGCTATCATCATCAGATATATCACTGATATCCCGATTGATAATCCCTTATTGTTTCAATCGTTAGGCATTCCTATACTAAATTATATACTATACATGACTACCATGTATTATATAGTACTACTATAGGCCTATATTATACTATATCGTTAGGCATTCGTATTCGGGATATCATCATTATATTTCTCAGTTTATATCTGATGATAGCTGAATGCTATTGAAACACTGTAATTTACAAAATAATAAAAATATATTCTTGTAAAAAGTATTATTAATACTAATAATATAAAATATATAACAAGAAAAATATGAGAATTTATGTGTGTGTGTGTGTGTGTGTGTGTGTGTGTGTGTGTGTCAACTCTGGAAGTACAATTTCTTAATATCGAAAAGAATGTAGAAGAGATAGATGCAGTAAAGAAGCGTAAAGATTTTTGCAAAGAATTAGAATCAATGTTCGGGAACGTCACGTATGGTTCACCCCAAGTAATTGGTTCCAGCTATGTATAACGTGATGAATTAGCGAGAATGAAGACTTCATTAACATATTGTTTGAAGGAAAGACTTTAGAAGTGGCGATGTTGTTGCCATGTATTAACCAGCTTGCGTGAATAGCAGTAACGTATTGATTACGGGTGTAACATAGTTTTTATCTAGATAACATTGAACTCATTTAAGTATTTGAGAAGTACGGTGACATGGAATAAAAGCTGTACGGAAGAAATGGAAAGTAGGATGTCTGTGGGTAACGAGATTTTGAAACGACAAAACCATTGTTGACAGCAAGGATTCCGATTGAAATGAGAAATACATTTGCTAAATGCTTTATTTGGAGTGTGATTTTATACGACAGTGAAACGTGGACCGTCAAAAAGAAGGAGAAAGTTATGTACAGAGTTATGTAGGGAGCTGTGGTTGTGGCGAAGAATGATTAACGTGAAATGGGCCGATATAGTGAGATGAAGGAAGGAATGAAGTATCGACGAAGGGAGGACAGGAAGGAAAGAAAACTGCTGAAGGTAATAAGAAAGATGAAAACGTCTTGGTTGGGGCATATATTGCGTAGAAACTGTCTGTAGCTAAGAATCGTAGAGGGGAAGGCGGAAGAAAAGAGATGACGGGGGAGAAGAAGGTTTGGAATGCTTGATGACATCAAAAACGGAAGGAGTCAGAGCCGTATGAAGACGAATGCAGAGGACTGACGGAAATGGAGAGTATACAGTCGTGGACAGGTTTACTGAAGACGAACGTATTATTGACGACATCATTATATATCTTAAACCCCAAAATTATTATAATTATTTGTAAAACTCATTCATAAGTTGAAATTAGTATGAAATTGTTTTAAATAATTTAGCATTAGTTCAGTTACAAATTGTATTTTGACAGGAGGTCATAAAACAAATAGAAACTATTTGTGACCATGGAATCATGTTTACTTAGAGTTTATGAAAATATTTACTATGAAGAATTGAAAATTACTTAATATGTGAAAATTAAATATAAAAAGACCGTAATTATGTAAAATTCAGTTTGAGTAAGCGTATTTGGTAAATCAGTAACCATAATAATAGCTAAATGTGCGGAATTATAAAAAGTATTGTTTTTAAACGGAAAGAGAAATATTGTTGTTTCCGGAACGCCAGAAACAGACGCTTTGGTAAAGAAAGCGTCACTTACATTTTGACCATCAACAAGTTCAGATACAATCCGCAAGAAAGTGAAATTAATAAAGAATTAAAGTTTAATCGGTAACCTAACCGCAAATAGAGAGTGCGAGAATAAATCAAGTATTAAATAATTAACATTCAAATAAGGTGAAACGAAATATAATAAGGAGAAAAAAGAAATAACGAAGAAATTAAAATACTAATAAATGAAAGTATAATACTCATTTATTAGGTAATATTGTGTATTATTAATTCAAATAACAGGGAAGAAACATAACCTGTTCACATTTCATAATTTAAACAGAAAGTGTAATGAAGTGCACATACACAGATTAATCCCAATATAGTGGCGGGAAAGAAGAACAGTTCAGAATGACCGGCTATCTAGCTTGACGGTATGCTGCTTCACGATTAACTTATCACATATTTGTAACATGTAGTATACGAATGCCTAACGATTGAAACAGTAGGGGATTATCAATCGGGATATCAGTGATTATGTGTTGTGGTATAACGTAAGAAGGAAAATAATTATCACTGTTGTGTGTCTAACGGCTCGACATACGTAAACATGCAATTTATTTGTATTATATTTGAACGGATAGCCTAGGGGCATGTTTGTCGATTTTATTTTCGTCGTCGTGGCCTGTTCTTCCGGGTTAGGTCACTGGACTTGTTCAACTTTACGGAACGATTGAACCACACTACGGGTCGCTTAGGCTTCTAACGACGTAACGTATTGCTATGAGGTTTGTATCCACCCTGGTAAGGCGACTTCCCGATTCGCGTTAAAGCTTCTAGTGAGTCCACGTTCACTCATTCCTATGCCTGCGCTTCTTATCCTATTCCCTGCCGTAGCTCTATTAATTCTTCTTAGGAACTTAGATTCTCCGTGGAGTAAGACAAGGATGTATACTATCTCCGCTTTTATCTAATAGGAAAGTATTTTTAGAGAAGCTTTAGATTAATGTGATGTGGGAATCTCTCTGAACGGTGAAAGACTAAATAACATACTTATGTGGATAATACCTTCATATTTGCAGATGGCTTAGAGGGGCTGCAACAAATAATGAATAGAGTGACAGAAAGCATTCGGATATATGGTCTAGATATCAGTGTTAATAAAATGAAGCTGATGATTGTATCTAAAATGAAGTTCACAAACTTGTATACCCTTAATATAAACCAAAGGCCAGTTGAACGTGTAAGCAAATTTACATATCTTGGTACTATAGTCAATGAACAATGGGACCACTCTCAGGAAATAAAGAGCACAATCGAAAAGGCAAGATCAGTGTTCACTAGAATGAGCAGTTTATTCAAAGGTCACGATTTAACAATAAACATAAAGATGAGACTTTTACGCTGCTACGTATTCTCGGTCCTCTTCTACGGTGTGGAATCTTGGACTTTGACTGAAGCCACAACTAAAAAATTGGAATCTTTCGAAATGTGGCTTTACCGTAGAATACTGACCATTTCATGGACAGCACACATAACTAATGTTGAAGTTCTTAGAAAGCTGAAGAAAGTAAGGGAAGTTATTAACACAGTGAAGATAAAAAAGCTTCAGTATCTGGGACATCTCATGAGAAATGAGCAGAGATTTTACTTATTGCAATCCAACTACAGGGAAAATTACTTTGAAAGAGAGGAGTTGGGCGACCGAGAATATCATGGCTGAGAAATTTAAGAACCTGGTTTGGCACGATTACAACTGACTTATTTCGTGCAGCAGTATAGAAAGTTAAAATAGTCTGTATGATATCCAACATGTGAAACGGATAGGATCTATTAGAAGAATACTATAGGTACAGCCAATGTAGGCCTGCTATATAAGCTGACTTAAGTCTTAAATCTAGTTTCATTTCCAAACGTCTTTGCTAGTACCCCACATACGGCTTAGTAGCCATTACTTGTGTTGAAAACATTATCGTACCTCCTGAATCCAAATCGTTCCTCCCGTTTTTGTTGGGACCTTGTTTAGTGAACTAGTTTTGAGGTCGGATTTGTTAGAAGACAACTAACTACTCCGATGTCAAGGGAATCGTACATGAGATATTAATATAATAATAGAAAAGTGTAGAATTACTTGAAACACTACTGGGAAAATAAAATAATGAAATAAAACCTTACGACACCGTTGCATTGTCTTACTTCTTATTATTCATAGATTTTGTCTAATTTTTAATTAACTCTTTACCTGGCATTGTAGTATAATTATCGTACAGCCGATATTTCTGTTTCTTAATGTGATGTTGTGCCTAATCGGTTGATAAGAAATGAAAATTTTTATCTGCTGTTTGTTCCGTCTAGCAAAGACGTGTGAGAACCTGGAATTCTTTGGGCAGAAGGAAAACGGTCAGGATCGTTTGCGCATTGAGGATATTAGAGAGAGCTATAGGTATTCTCCATAAATGATAAGATCCAGATATATCGCAGGGAATGGTACATTATCTGGACAGAATGGAGGATGGACGTCTACATCTACAAGAGATGTAGGAAGATCAAGAGTAAGATGGAGAGACAGTCTGTGAAGACGGAACAGGCAAAGAAATACGCAAAGAACAGGCCTACTCCGTGAGGTGAAGAAGAAGAAGAAGAAGAAAACGGAAAAGAATTATCGTTGTCCTTAAAAATAATTCAGACTGTGGGAAATGGGTTTCTTAATAAAACATACAGACCAACAATAAAATTTTAAATCAAGTTTGAGTCATGTGGCTCAATCGATTATTGTACACCTGCAATTAGTGTAAATAAGGACATTAGTTTTCCTTGACATTAAGTTATGATTGATAAGGGGACATTTTTTTGTCGATTACTTTAACTGAGAGTAACTAATGATTTCAATTATTCCCTTTTTTTATGTCTGCGATGTGTCCTACGTAACAACTGGTACACTTCATGCTATGATGTTTATCTGATTCTTTTACAGACAGTATTTATTATCAGACCAGTTTATAATATTGAGTTAAGCAAAACAAACTGGATAAAATATTTGTATACATTTTTAGGTAACAAGAACAAAAATCAAACTGTCTCTGAATAATACTGCTAAAAACCATGATGTGTAACAGTACTCGAATCTCTTTAGGTATTTCCTTATTCACTTACAACTGTAGAAGTTTCTATTTTGCATCAGCTACGATTGCCGTTGTCTCTTTTTATAATTATTTGCTTGACGTTTATAACTCCGTGCCATTCTTTAATATAATGTTACTAAACTGTGGATCGCTTTGTCTTTCTCTGATTATTTCTGACTCAATTTACTGACTGTCCGAATCAACTTTAGGCTACAATAGGCATATACGGTTATGTCGCATAGGCATTGGCGCTTCAATATGAAATATTTAAAATTATTTAGAACACATTATTTTTTCTTATTTTGTAGAGGAATGGAATTTCCTAAAAGAGAATATGTGGATACAAACTACGCGCTGCTGAATTTGCTGTGTCATTAAAAGGTTATGATATATAGGCCTATATATATAATATCAGGAGGATTTTGAAGAAATTCATTTGCGATATTCTCTAAATCGTCTGTAATATGTCCAGGCTAAAAACAGTTACTTTTAATTCTTATACTGAAAGCCATTATTTTATATGTCAATTTTAAAAACATTATTTTCTTCTGTTTAGCGTTGTTATCCCTGTCGGAAGTAAGGTGAAGGTGTTCATCACAGTAATTCCTGCTTTTTCTGCAACGGGTTTTAGCTTTTAACTAAAATTAAATCTGAACGAGCTCCTCAAGTTTATAAAAACCTCTAGTCTAGTCTGTCATTAGCATTTCTGTCTGAAAAAAATTTTTAGTCTTTTCTTGTCATATACCGTAACAAATAGACGATCATTGCTCTATTGATTTCCATTCTTAAAATCCTCTGCATTCTGTCGTATGAACTCTATCATCTTCCTCTACTTTCCTCCCCTTTATTTTTATCGCCGTCGTTACTCTTAATATGAAGTGTTCGTTCTCGTGTAATTCATTTCCAAATTTCTCCAGTCTTCTGTGACCTTTAGTTGCCAGTATCTCGTTTTGCTTATCGAGCACATGGAGTAAAAACACTAGTAATTCGATCTACCTCAGATAAACTCAGTATCCTCCGGTTATATATCATGAAATGAAATGTTGTGGAATATAAAGAGAGGAAATTAGAGAGCGAGATAGAGAGAGAGAGAGAGAGAGAGAGAGAGAGAGAGAGAGAGAGAGAGAGAGAGAGAGAGAGAGAGAGAGAGAGAGAGAGAGAGAGAGAGAGAGAGAGAGAGAGAGAGAGAGAGAGAGAGAGACAGATAGACAGACAGACAGACAGATGATAGACAGACAGAAATATAGAAAAGTGAAAGAAAGGGTTGGCGTGTTAAAAGCGACAGACGTGTCTGTGGTACACAAGGGAGCGTGGATATTCATAAAATACTGTAGCTGATCTAGTCTGTCTGACGGTAAGAAACCTCTTAACATATGAAGTGATTTATTCAGGATAATTCATTGTATGAGGGATTCCCCAAGCTTCAATGGCAAGAAACATCGTTTTAATTTAAATGGCATCGTCTACATCGAAATATTTGTTCATATTAAAAGTACTTCATACAGACGTGACAGTAAATGCATGGAAGTATTTCCAAAAGTATTCAAATATTATTGAAATAATAAGCGGTATTGAAAGACGCATTACTTCAGATGAATGAAACATATTTTTAAAAAGTATTTGCTTTCATTCTTAACCTAATTTTCAAAGTCTTTAGTGAGTGTAGACTGTTATGTAGCTACAGTATATTGTATAAGCGAAATAAATTAAGTAGATAAATTTAAGTGACCTTATAAAATCCGCAACATTTAGGTCTACAGGATTCACCTTAGCCAAGAGTCAATAACGTTAACTATGGACCGTAGACAGCGCACTGCATTATAGAGTTAATAACTGTGTTTATCTATTATTTGATAATAGCAGATTGCCATTAAAATAAGTAAGAGCGAACTTACTTGAAAATGTCACGGTTATTTATAATGTTTATTGATGAAACGAGCGGTAAATTGATTGTTAAGAGCTTTTAACGTAAAGTGTTCTGGCTCGGTAGGCAGTAATTTTGTGATGAGGGTTTTACAAGCGCTGCTCCAAAAGTTACATGATTATGAACTGATAACGGTGTTTATGAACTTAATATTGTTTATTGTAACTTAATGTTGAGTTTATGGCTTATTCTAAGTCTTTCCTCGAAAATCGCTTAATCGTTTTCAACCAATTTTTGCAGCCATCTGATCCAAGACAACCTTTTCAGTGAATTCCGCTACAAATTTTGTCATCACGATTTCCGTAGTGTTACAAATATTGAGCCTAATTAAATTGCCCAGTAATAGGAATTTCTTCTGAAGAGGCTTTTACGCAATCCCGCTCTTAATTTTTTGTTGTTCATCATCGTCGTCGTCGTCGTTGTCATCATCATCATCATCATCATCTGCAAGGATTAAACCAAGGACGGTTTGTTCCGGTCTCAAACAGGCAAAGTCTAGAGCTGGTCACTCCAGCTCTTCCTCGGACGTCCCACACCTCTCCGTCCCTTCGGCTTATAGTCGTTTAGGGATGCGGCAGTCATCCATTCGGCAAAGATGTTCCGACCAATTCAGCCGGTACTGGGCAATCCTGTCTAGAATACTCATAATATTCAGTTCCTGATCTATATCTGTGTTTCTTCTATAGTGGTTCTACATTGATAATAATAACTTTATTTTTTGTGTTTAATTCATGTCTTTTTGTTTTTCTTAAGACCAAACGTTTCATCTGCACTACGATGACGCGCGTAGTTAGATGTCTCACCGTAAAATGGGGGAAACGTTTAATGAAAGTAAAACAGTGTGTTAAAAAGAAAGTTGTTTTCAGGTTTACACGGTCCTTATTCATTATACGCCCTCTGAAACAGCTGAACATTGTTTATCCTTTCCGTCGATGAAATCCTCAGCATTCTACCTCTGAGCCGTGTTGTAGAAGCAGCTAGTTGCTTTCTCCCTTCGTCAGTTAGGGCCATGCTGCCGCATTCTCTAGACCGTTGGTTTCCAACTTTAAAAAAGCCACTGAGGGCCACGATTGGACTCAGGAATCTATCGTTGAGCCGGATCTGAAGCGATCAGTTTTCGACAAGTACCGTAAAAATAAAATAAAATATTAATTGTAAATAAGTAAATAGAGGTAATTTGCATATTTAATATGTCTTACAACATATCATTAATGGTACAATATTTAATACGTGTATATAATCAAGAAGATGCTAGAAAGATATTAAACATTGTGTATTTACACAAAATCTTCAATGGCAAAAACTGAGAAGATCTGCTGAAGTCACTAAAGCAGTAATGTCCACATCGAGCTGGATCGTTGCTAATCTCAGTAGGTGAAGCACAACTGGAATCTATGAGGCGACTTCTGTTGTCGTTCTTGATTAACTTTAATGTGGAGAACACGGTTTCACAAATGCATGTATTTCAAAACATCGACCCCATTTTGTGTCCAAAACTTCGCAGACTTGGAAATCGTTCACGACGTAGTTAAATCTGGCCGCTTTTCTCGCCCAGTCTGCAGGAAAGGATCAGCTTGTAAAGAATGTCGATTGTTCTTCAATGACAGTACCAAGAGAATTATTAAGTAGCGAGACATATTTTCCAGTATTTTTAAATTCTTTAAATCTTATGTAAAAGTCGTTTACTATTTCTTGAATATTTTCATCGAATTCCGAAAAAATAATGTATTTCATTATTACTAAACGCTTATGTTATTGGTCACAGCTTGCAAAATTAACCAATTCATTTTTTCCAAACAAAATTTGCAAATTTTAAAAGTAATTTTAACGTAACTAACGTAAAGTCATTTTTAATAAGTAAATAGAATGATTATTAAATTGGTTATAATTTAAATTGGTTATAATTCGCCTCCGTTAGAGGCGAAAGACTACATCGATGAGCTTAATACGATAAAGTATATCGCGGTGGCCAACGGTTACAGTAGTACAATTATAGACAAAATAGTAGCGAGGCAGAGGAGGAACATATATAAAAATAGAAGCATAAACAAAACACACAACAGTGACATTAAATATATACCAACGGAATTTACAAATCTTTTGCCTAATACTATTAAGAACGTTTTTAAAAAACACTGTTTCGCAGTTTCTTTCAAAACGAGTAATTGTAATTTGAACGCTTTGAGACCAGTGACCAACAGACTAGTAGAAAAATGTTCTGGTATTTATAAAATAGAATGCGAGGACTACAATAATTTTTATGTTGGACAAACGGGCAGGAAATTTCTGGATAGGTACAGAGAACATCTCCCTAGAGGTGATATCCAGAAGATAAAATCAAACTTTGCCTTGCATATAGTCAACCAGAACCATAATTACTCGAGTTTTCAAAGTAGCTTCAAGCCGTTGCATTTCTGTAAAAAGGGCAGGCTTATGGACGCGCTGGAAGAATTTGAAATTTATAAGGCCTCAAAAACACAAGGTAATCAGCTCTTGAACGACAAGCTTTCTTTTAAGTCCAACGGACTGTATGACACGGCCATACGCGTGTTGGAACAACACATAGATAAAGGTAGAGATAGGGCTACGCGTAACGGTTAGTCGCTTGCAAGTTCCGATACGATGCGCATCGTGTAGTTGTGTAATTGTATACACGCGGTATGTGCGAGTGAAACTTTTTATCTATATCTTATTAAGTTGACGTACTCCATGTGAGTGATTCTTGTTTTTTTACCAACCTGATGATGGGACCATGAGTCCCGAAACGCGTAGTTTTTTAAAGAAACATTGAAGTTGCAGGGAGGAGCACCAGTGTACCTGGATACACAAGGTAATATTAAATATAGTTATTAAATTGGTGCTCTATAAAGGTCGCGGTGTTTCAGAAAAAGGTGTTTCGGGTCGCGAGATGGAAATCGCTGCTCTACACAGAAGACATTGTAGAGGTGTGTTTATAGAACCATGTTAACACTGTCTCACTGATAGATCTTTCCCTTCATGAAGTCCATCATAATACAAATTTATATAGGCCTAACGTTCTTTGAATATAATAGTCATGTAGCTTTTCTGTCTAATTAGGTGCTTCAGCCTTTGTTATTGCCTTGTGACACTTTTCTTTTTTACGTGCTCTTTTAAACTCTTTCCCCTTACTTAGAGTGTTTCTCCATGACATGCTCTATATTCTTCTCAGATACCGTGTCTCAAAAGTGTCTAATACTCCTTTGCCTCTCTTGCTAACTGTTCATATTTCAGTGTCATAAAGGTTAAGTTCTTCGCAAAATTTGGATTAGAGATTTTCTTTGTTTTATATAAAGATTTTTAAAAATAGTCTCATTTTGTTTTAATAATAGCAAATTTTGCATCGGATGTTGTGAATTTAATGCCTTTAGTATCTTTCAGCCATTGAGTCCTGCTACTATAAAGCATTTAACAATTTAACCTGTGAAAACATTCCACCTTGGATATTCATTTTACGTGTATCATCAACACTTAAATTAGTTTTCAATTGTGTGTTGCTTTCAAATTGTCCAGTTTGATTTGGGTACCGTCTTTACTGGGGTTCAGCTTACTTCTTGTACGTCGCATTACGTATTGCGTACATTGTGTATGCGCAAGTACATATCAACGTAAAAGAAGAGAATATGCTCCATATTGTGAGGATCGTACACGGACAGCCTACAGAGATTAAGATTGTTGCTTTAGTCACTAAATCAGTTTGCAAAATTATGTTGGGTAGTTAGATAGATTAGATAGATCCGGGTAGTTAGTGTAATTAAAATACACTTGAAATAATGTAGGTAACACAATAATAGTTTTAGTAACAGAAATTGACATAGAATAAATTAAACCTTTTTGTAATTCTTTTAATTTATGGAACCACTAATTTTAAATACTTTTTTCTTGTTTTCAGATGATTATCAAGAATTAAATTGTTAGCAAGGATTAGAAACTTGATGATGTTTCTTGTATCGTCTTGTGGGACGCCAAAAGAGGTAACATAAAGAGATTAGCTATTTGAGTACATACTGATAGAGTAGGAGTTTTTAAATACTAGTGTTTATATTAGAAGGCAGCCGCGGTTACAAGGGGGGAGGGTAGGGGAAATTTCCCATCTTCAAAGGGTCATATCAGATGAAAGTTTTTTCGTTGTCTTGTGATTGTAGAATGGTTTTGTGATTGTCAATATGATACAAAATTCATATCACATTATGTAGGTTCATGGTTTTCACTCTAATATTACTTTAAATTGTAACTGTACCTTACCATTATGTTAATCTTTGTTTGGTATATAACTTAAATGTGTAGTGTGAATTTTAAACTGTAGGCCTAAGTGAATATTATTAAAAAAACAATGAAGTGACAAACACAGATATGATATTATACTTATTCATTAATAAGCTTCTTATGTTGATAATATCACACTGTATTTTGTCTACACTCATTCCTATCATTTATACTTTAGACCATTAAAGAATGGTTCATCTTTTATATCCTCCCCAAATTGCTTGCTAGATACGTCTCTTTTAGAAGGCGCCTGCTGACACTTCTGTTATTTCGAAACATAAAGTAATAAGCATAACGAACTCAACTATCCAGGTATGAAGGGATAAATTAGTCAAAATGGTCTTTGATGTCAGTAATAAACTGATACTAAACAAACTGTCTTTTGCCTGATACAAGCATGAACTACCGAGTTGATTTTCCTTAAAACACAAATAAGGTTAATAAGGTCTCGTCATCATCATCACCACCACCACTCCAAGGGCTAGGCCTTAGACCTGTTCCGGAACCCATCTTCTCCTCGGTCTACCGACATCTCTCTTCCCAGTATGGTGATAACCCATGGCAACAACAGATAGACGGACACACCACATACGCGGATTCAAGTGTCCACACCATCTTCCTATGTGACACTCATTCTTCTGGTGCAATGATACAATGTTTAAATCACGTCTAATACCCTCGTTCCTTCTCCGATCCAAGAGAGAACAACCTTGCGTCTCTCTTACAAATTTCATTTCGGCTGCCTGAACCCTCTGCACCTCCCTTTTACCAAGAGTCCATGTCTCACTAGCATACAGGAATGTGGGGACAGCCACAGTTTTATAAAATTTCATATAGGGGAAGAGCAGCCCGAAATCAAAGTTCCTGGTCCTCCAGGTTGGAGGTTGTACAGCAGGCCAGTAACCTGCTTATGTACGTACAGAACTCACACGAGCATCGGAAATCGGATGGGAAATACGGCAAAACGACATAAGCTAACGCAAAACGACAAAACAAATGGATTAATAATAAAGTCTCTTGAATTAAATACTTATAATCTTGTTGCGAAAATATTTAAATAAATTGATAAGTCTGTACATCCATGAATACTAGTGCTAGAAAAGTAAATGTACTAATTTAATGAATGTAACGTTTAGGGAATGAGTTACGTGTAATCGTTTCATTCGCTACTATGTTGTTGCTGATTAATTTTAATTTTAATCATCCAAAGTCGCATAATTTAGACGTTGACGACATGTTAGTTTATATTTGTTTAGATTTATTTGTTTTATTTCCGTTGTAGAGGATATAGTTCGTTAGTAAAATTTATTTTGTCCATACAAAGTTTGTATTAATTTTTAACGCTATCCAATTTAATTCAGTAACACAGTATTGCTGGTTTATGTTAATTTGAATCATCTAAAGTTGCATAATTTGAACGGAAGGCGTGATAGTAGATAGGTGTTTATATTTGTTTGTATTTTTATATTGTAAACGATAGGAATCTTAGTAAGAATTAATTTTTAATGGCATCCAATATAATGTGCACTGAACTTACACTTGTAGTTTTGGAACTTGTAATAATGTACAATGGAGTAGATTAATATTCAACGTCAGCACATTTGACGTCAAAATTGATGACGAATAAAAGCAAACACAGAACATAACAACACCCACTTTATTCCAAAAATAGCTTTACAGCACTTTTTTATTGAAGTTTTTATTTTAACAAATAAAGCGATTGATAACTGCTGCGCCTTGACAAATGTTTGTATAGGCTAACGAGCTAGACAGTGTTGCAGCTAAAATTGCATATAGAGTCAGGCGCTTGAAATAACGGTGGAAGATGTCTGAAATTGCGCGTCAGTTCTAGTAAAGGAGTTAATTTTTTCTTATTCCTTGTATGGAATGTAAATTATGTTTCTTCTATAATAAAAGATGTAAGTTTTCCTTTCTATAGCTCTGAGACTTATATTTGTATTTTTGTGTGTGTGGAAACTTGTACTCAACCACTGAATCGCTTAACTATTAAAATCCTGCTAATTGATTTGTGATATGGACAGATTATGATCAAATGTTATACTAGAATTTTTAATCACCTTAGTAAACATTTTTTGTCATGTTTCTTGTCTCCCTTAAGAATTGGGTAAGTTTATCTGTTTTCCAACACTATTCTTTCGGTTTTTCCCTTCTTTTAGTATTCTTATTGTGTCGTCACTGAAAATTAAAAAAGTTCCGACCATAAACTTATTAAAATTTTAGTAAAATAAAATTTGTATTTAAAAACTATTTAACTATATTGTCTTCTGGCCTGCATTAACAAATATACACCAGCCACGTTTTCCACAAATATATGTATTAAATCATTACACACAAGCAGATATACATGTATCCACTTACGGAAGCGTATGTAACCGAAACTTAAAATAAACTACAGACCTAGTATTGACATATAATATTGTTTACTGGAAAGAGTATTAATTATTATTGGCAAAATAATTGTATAAAGAAGAATACATGGAGACAAGATAACAATGTAGTCTAGAGTATTAGGCAAATAAAAATTGAATTCTTGTATTACTTAAGCGTGAGTAAAGACGATTCCCGGACATTTTCTCTAACCCAGTTTTCCTACAAAACATTTTTCCTAAAAAATTTCCCTAAAATAAAAATTCCTAATCTAATTATCCTACAAAATTTTTTTCTAAATTAATTAATATCAATTGTTTATTATTACAGTACAATAGTATGCGCTAATGCACGTAAATAATCTAATTGATCATTTTCACTTGCATATACTTCAATTATATTATTATTATTATTAATAATTATATTATTTTAGCTTCTCGCAATCCTTCGCTTTGAATCTTTCTGTATATAGACTGGTTTAGATGGAAAAACATGCGGATACAGGCACTTCTGGAAATACGTTTGCTCAGCGTTCATTATAGCTAATTCGAAGTCCTTCATAATTCTTTCAGGACGTATACTTTGAATCCGAAAATTTTCAGCGGCCCTTACGACCGACAGCAGGACTGTTTCATACTGAACGGTTTCCTTAGACGATAATAACGCATACACTAATGGAAGAGGTATAATTTCACTTTCAGCAATTGGATCGTCCCTGGCAAAATGGATTACGAGAAAAGGATTTTAGGAAATATGGTCAATAGGAAAATTGAAATAGGAATATGGTAGTTTAGGAAAATTGGATTCGGAAAAATGTTCGGTAACACTAAAGACTTTCCGTGAAGGAAGTTGGGTCCTAAAAATTCCATATCAAGAAAAAACGATACTTATTATTGGTTAGGTGCAAACATGATTCTAGATGTTTCACACTCATCTGGAAAAATAAATACTCTTCTGATCGCCTGCAGACTTTTCTGAAACGTTTCCTATTTTTAAATAACAAATCTAACAAGTTTTGCTTTAGTTTCTTTATTGCTGAATGGTTGTAAACGACTTCAGTGCGACTTGTGGCAGGAAGTGTAGACAATTCATTTTACACAATTAATAATTTCACAAAGTACATGTTAATCAAGTATTATTCATAAAATTGTTCTTTACGGTACCTATCTCTTCTTTGGGCTTCTTTTTCCTGGTTATACAGTATATAATGCCAGACTTAAATAGACCTTTTTTCTTACTAAGAATGTAGAAATAAAATTCCTCAGAGCTGTAAATGGATTTAGAGGAAAAACAGAATAGGAAACGCAGACATAAGAATATAATAGCATGTAAATTAATAATAAATTATTTCTATTATTTATAATACATATATCTATTGATTATATTATAATATATCTATATTCTTATATTTTAGTTTATTATTGTAAAAATCCGATGAAATGGAAATTTAGACCCTCGTTAGCGTTTTAACAAACGCATACAGAGCCAATAAACATTAGGCAAAGGCAATGTCAACTACACAGGTAATGCGTTTCATAAGTTTTTCTATAACTTGAAAGTTTTAATTTACTTTACTCACACATATTACAGTTTCAGTACTCGAGCGCGGGATGGCACGCAGACACACTCGAAGAAGTTGTACATGTGTTTGTGTGTGTGTGCGTGGATGTAGAGAGATCTTTTATTAATATTACCCAAAATATCGGTCAACATATATTAACCTACATGAGATACGTTTTGTGCATCATGCTGCATGAGCTTTCGTCTGGCTTGTTGTTTCATTGTTTACTCCAGTACCTGTACTTGGATTGGTTACGTTGGTTAGTAATAAAGAGACTTTGTGTTGGTTGTTGTGTTGTGAATCGGTTTAGTGGATATTTTTGTTATTTAGTTTCTTTTTTTAATAGTGGAAAATATTAAAAAATACTAAATATTGAAAGTATGACAATAAATTGGAAACACAAGAACTTGGCCTGTTCCTCAGTGCCCAGATGTTTTAACGGATAATCGATTACTACAAAACACACTCATGTACATACTCAAGTACACGAAAGTAGGCCTAAGTAATTGTGTGTTATAGCACCAGCAGTATGTGTTTGTGTGCACATATGAGATATTATGTCATTTCGATACTTACTCAATTTTTTTTTTAAATAAATAATCAAATAAAGATATGTTTAGATATGCGTAATTTAAATAGCACAACAAAAGAATGTTTTGACTGTGCGCCTAATGCCGAGAGCTTGTTTAAAAAATGCCAAGGTATTAAATATACGTCTCGTTTAGATCTTAAGAGTGGATTTTGGCAGATACCGTTAGCTGAAGATAGCAGAAAATGTACTGCGTTCTTATATAAGAACAAATGCTATCAATTTAAGGTAGTCCCATTTGGATTAGTAACCAGCCTCGCGGCGATGGTGAAATGTTTGGAGTTAGCACTTGGTCCAGAGGTTGAGGATTTCGTTAGTGTATTTGTTGATATCTTGGTGATGTGAAAATCGTTTGACGAACACTTAAAACATCTCGACATAGTGTTCAGCAAACTCCGTCAGGCCAACTTGGTGCTAAATTACGAAAAATGCGAGTTTGGGAAAACCGAAATCAAGTTTTTAGGTCACATCATATCAGCGCAGGGTGTTAGTATGGACCCTGAGAAGATACAATCCATCACGGGATTTCCGACACCTAAAAAGGCAAAGGATATCAAAGTTTTTCTAGGACCTACCGGGTATTGCCGTCGGTTTGCACCTGTATATGCTAAAACAATTGAACCACTGCCGGAACTGCTTATGAAAAATACCAAATGGCGATGGGAGGTAAGACACGAAGAGGCATTTAACGCAGTAAAGGAGTTATTTAAGGAAAACCTACAGGTGTTTCATCCCGAAAAGGAGGGGAAGTGTGTATTGAACTGCGATGCGTCCGATTATGCCATTGGCGGAACTCTGTATCAGCGGAATGATAACGGGGAGCTTAAAGTTATCGCGCATATCAATCGTTCATTAAAAGGCGCTGAACGAAATTATTTTACGTCAGAGAAAGAAATTTTAGCGATTGTTATTGTGTTAGTAAATTTAGATATTCGTTAGTAGGTAAACATTTTGAAATTCCGTCTGATAACCAAGCTTTGTCGTTTTTATTACAATGTAAACTTGCTAATGCCCTTATGTCACGCTGGATAATGGCTATGCAAGAGTATGATTTCAGTATTAAATGTTGTAAAGCCAGTGACAACAAAATGGCGGATACTCTAAGTCGTTATCCACCTGTGCAGCAGGAAACTTATACGTCTGATAAAAAATGAAATTCAATCTTAGCTGTTAAATATGCGTTACCTAACGAGCTCAGATCTTTACTTAAAAACATTAATAATGAGCAACAACGAGACGATAAAATAAAAAAAATTATAAATGAAATTCAGACTAAAGAAAATCGCAAAATTCAAATTTTTGTACAAACTCACAGACGGAAAATGGAAGGTAATGATTCCAGACCATCTCATAGAAGACCTGACCTGAGCGTACCATGAAAGTCTTGCGCATGCAGGAGCATACAAGTGTTACTTGACGCTGCGTGAGGACTTCATATGGATGAACATGGCCAGGAAAGTCAAGTCAATTCGTACCTGCCACACCTGCCAGGCAGCCAAATACCCAAACCAACACACGTATGTCGAAATGGGAAACATAGTGATGCATGGTAAGAATGAATTACTGTGTATCGATTTCCTTGGTCCATTACCAGGTGCGTCTCGCTCGGGGTATGAGAAATCTGGTTGTGTGCACTGATGCGTTCACCAAAACGTCAGTATGGCATAGGTAGACCCACGACGGATGCTGTACTTAAAATAATTCTGGAAAATTCCTAAGTATGGCCATGTCAAGAAGATCCTATCCGACCAAGGCAAACAATTCCAAAATAAGAAATGGAAAGCTGAGCTGGAGAAGAGGAACATACAAGCGGTATTGACATCCATTAGGAGACCTCAAGGAAATGTTGCCGAGAGAGTCAATAGGGAGCTCGGTAGATTATTAAGAACGTATTGTAACACAAACCAAAGTAAATGGCCGGAGTATCTTGAGTTCTTCGAGAACGGCATGGTAGTTACAATACCACTGCATTGGTTATGTCTGGGAATTTATGTCCAGTGTGTCAAATATGACACTAATAAAACACATACCACACAAAGGGACCATAATGAATATTTGGGAAAATTTACAAATATACAAACATAAAACACAAAGCAAACTAATACCTGAACAAATACAAATCAATACAAAACATGATACTATTTTCAAAGCACTCAACATAGAAAATATACAAAATACTAATATATACACCACAATCACACACAATAATACCAATTTAAAGCACCAGAGACCAATAGGAAACCACAGCAACAACCAGCCAACACACAAATACCTCATAAGGCTCAAAATCAGGAAGGCTGAAGATGGGAACACAAGGCTTCCCGAAACATGTTCCAAATAAGGAGAAAACATCTTGAGTAAAGTCATCATAAAATATACTAGCTGAAGTACCCGTTCTACGCCCGGGTGTACAGTTGAGCATACTTTGGTGATTCACCTTGATTTGGGTGTAATGCAGATGTAGCGTGATAAATTTGCCCATGGATTCTGTAACAAAAAGGACCTGAACGTCTGGTCACTGATTGGTCAACTTGTGCTCCCATTGCACTGTTGTAGGATCTTATGTTTTCCATGAAATTTTTGGAATTTGGATCAGATCCATTCATGTAATTTTTAATGAAGGGATGCATTCGTATTTCTTCTAATGCAATGGTCCCTTTATGGCAGCAATTTGACATTAATTCATTTTTGAAATGGTTGTCATTGCTAAATGGACATTAAGCGTCCATTGGGCCAAGATAACTTTCTTCAATTTCGTCTTCATTGAAGTTTTCGAGAAGCAAAGCGGTGTTGCGGGATCAGACATATCTACTCAGACGTCCTCTTTGATGTTGGCGTGCAACCCTTTGTCTTTCAGCGTTTGCCTCGCGCTCTTGTTGAAGTTGATTTTGTGGCATGTTTTCTCTGCGTTGCCGTTGACTTACAGCATTAGCTTCATATTCTGCTTTAAGCTGCTCTTCTGACATGGCCGCTCTACGGCGTGTTTGAGCTTCAGCATTACGTGCTTTTTGTGCTGCAATTTCTTCAGCAGTTGGTGGTTGCTGGCGTTTAGCAGGCATATTTGATCGTTTTTATGCTCAATACCACTGTCTTTATGCTCAAAGGCTTTATTCTGTGCCCAATGGCAGGATCTTATGGCTCAAGGCTTCCAGCTTGAACCGGAGGCTGAGATTCGCCGTGCGCTACACAGAGAAAGTGAAATCAGAGATCTGCCTCGCCACGTGAGGTCGCCTCTCGCCCTGACTCCACGGGGCATACTGGCGTCGCCCCCCTCCAGCGCACCCCACCACCTCCTCACTCCCTCTTCCCCCTCACTCGCCCCTCCCTGCAACTCCCTATACCGATGACTGACACACTACCTACCGCTTTATAGATATTTCATTACTTATTCATTGGATCATCAGAAATACGTATAAACATAAATTTTACAATTAAAACATATACAGAAATATAGGACAATCACAAAATATAGCCTATAGACGTATCTGTATACAAAATTACAAAACATATCAACACAATCGCATAGTAAAAACATTAAAAACTATAGGAACGGATAAAGGTATACATTCGGTGCCGGTAAATATCATTTGTTTATTTACTTGTTACTATGGTAACATACCGACGACTGATACACTACCTACTGCGTTATATTATATAAAATATATATTATATACATCAAGAAACAGACTGTAGCAAAAAGTGTTTAAATATATATATATATATATATAAAATTATTATTATTATTATTACGATCATTTTTTCCATTATATTTTTATTTTAAATAGAATATGTTCTCAAATGCGAGTAGGCCTTTTTATTATAGCTTTCACCTACGTTGAATTGTTTACTATAGATAACATCCCTATTTTCCAACAACTACAAACGTTTTATTCATTCACGCAGTTATTGCGTATTGTTTTTACTAGGTTGTTCTTTGTTTGATTAATTGACCATAATTGATCCACAATTGACCTATTTACGCACTTTGTATCAAATATCTTAACACTAAACACCGTGAGTTATCAGATATTTATCCAGACTTTTACAGTAATTAAGGTATTTAAATTAATATTTGTATCTGTATTAATAAAGTGTATAACTTTTACACAAATTTTGATATAAATAAGAAATTTTAAATGATGTAAAACTCTTCAACGTTAATTTTTCATCGTCGAATAAACCTGTAATGAAATTTTCATGATTTAAATTAATAAAAAATAAGTAAATTATTTATTGAATGAGTAGTTAAATGTGACTTGTAAATATTAGGATTGATATATACATTTTTTTGCTGTAGATAACTTTTCTTTTTCTCTTTGTAAAATATAAACTTTTGAACGATCAAGACATTGAATTATATGTATACCACTAAGTTTATACTTTTGGAATACGTTTATATTATTTAAAATTATACCATTAGTACTGTGTGTTTTTTAAATTAGCGTTTTCGAATATTTTAAATATTTTCTGTTTTTATGATTTTGCAATATGTAAAAGTTTTAGATTTGCTTATTTGTGCATTATTTGTATTATTAAATTTTAATTTTACATTTAAAATTTTTATTTTTTTCACTTTTTAGTTAATTAGTGATTTTGATATTGTATTCATTTATTTTAACTGTTTTGGAATCATTTTTATTCTTTAATTCTTTCGAATTAATTGTTTCGGTTTTTTAGGGAATAAAATAATGTCATTTTTTTTAGTATGATAATTTGAATAATAAAAAATAAATAAATTAGCTTAAGGGTGTTTAGTTTAAATTTTATATTTATACTGGTTATTGTTAACACAGTTTAACAATACTGTTTCAAATTTTGTATTGTTAACACTTGTTATATATTAAATGCAATAATAATTTCTTATTATATGGTAAATTTTATATTATTATGTAAATTGTTAATTTCCTGGAATGCATGATTAATATTTAGGCTTTTATTTTGTGACATATGAATACTATCGTCTGATTCCTATAATAGAAACTTTTGTTTCGTTTATTGTTTTAATGACATATGTAATTTTATTATCAAACTATTGTAAAAATAATTCAGAGATAAAGTGGCGAGTGTAGGGGGTACCAATTGTAAGTCTATCTGGTTTTCTGAAAATATTTTTATTTAAAATATAATTACTAGAAATGTTTTTAGTTTATTACATATTTTTCAAATGTTTCTTAATTGTTTAACCAGTAATTTTCCAAAATATTTTTATTTAATATTTTGAAAGATTACATTTTTCTGAATTAGCAGAAATATTAAGTTTTCTTAAGTCAGTGATTGCTAGAAACTTGAAATAAATTTGGCAACTGAGCGCCCACAAGTTATATATGTTATATATGCATCATTACCTCGCAAACGCATATACAATTTTATCTATTTTAACAACGAAATTAGAAAAATGTGGAAAAATTTGACGTTTCAACTTAAGACGCTGAGTTAAGTCTACGAATCCGTTTGAGACGAAGATATGCTTATAATGTCTTGTAGAATATTAATTTTCGTATTGAGTCCCCTGTGAGTCGAGCTGTATGCTGAGATTAAGTCGGCGGAGAGTAATGAACGGTTCTGTGAAGACAGTAACTAATGACCGGGACGATTGAATCCTTCCGTGGTGGAGAGGTGAAATTAAACACGATACACGCCTAGTCCGAGATCTAAACGGGAGAGGCCTTTGCTATTTATTATGACAGTGAAATATGGATATCGCTACCGACACGCCAGCACGCGCGCGTACGCACACACACACGTTACCTCAAAACAAGAGTAACAATATTTTTGTAAAATTACGGTCATTAGGTAATTATTATCAAACAAGAAACAGTAGGTTTAAAACTGCTTATAAAAATAACAGAGTCTCAAAGGGAGACAAACGGCTTTTGGGGTATTTGTCCTGAGCATTCTGGTATATATGAGGAACTGATTACAAATAACTTGTATACAGTGCGTGTGTGCGCGCGCGCGCGTGTGTTTAATGACAAAAACAATTTATTTCGCTAAATGAAGATATTTTTTTTATTACAAATGTTATCTTATGTTGTCACTGCAAAATATTTACACACGCTTACGAACACTGAAAAAAAATCGTATTAATACGTCTTCCACCGCTTTCAGATTATTGTAGTGAGCCTTTGCTTATTTGATTTATGCAACTTTATTTTGAATCCTGAACTGCAATTGCATAACAAATGATTTGAAGGCGAACCATATCAAATTGTGTAGGCTGGCTGCGTGTGTGAATCTATGTGTATGCCCACGCGCCGTGTGCGTTCACACACACACACACACACACACACACACACACACACACACACACACACACACACACACACACACACACACACACACACACACACACACACACACACACACACACAGGCATATATATATATATATATATATATATAAGTAGTAATGATTTTTGCGTAGGTGAAATATATTCCATGTTAATTTCCGTTAGTGTTGCTCGTGTATTGTTCTCTCCTAAAAGGACTTTCGCTGATGTTTTAACGGTTAGAAGACCCGATACCGATGACTTGACCTTTAAAGTACTGATACGTTTCGATATGACAGTCGCTATCCTGTAGAATTATTCCATAAGCAACTGCGTTGGCGTTTTTAAGGGTTATATAAACAACGTTAGGACATAAACTCAGAATCAGAATTAAGTACAAACTCTCGCGCGCTCCCTCTTCCCACACACATTTATCTGTATGGCAACTAATTTCATCGTTCCTACAGTTATAACATTTTGTAAGTGTCAATAGAATGATATTTTCTCTTTTCCTGAAGTCTATATTATACTGTTTTCCTTACCCACGTTTTGCAAATAGATTCTGCGTCATCAGCCTCTATGAAATGTTTATCTATCCTGTCACTTTCATTGATGTTCTATGAATGGGTTCTACATTAATATGCACACATTTTCTTCAGAATTTTCTTCCTCTTTTTGTTATCTTCCTCTGCAGCCGCCGTTGAGTCGTTGATTACCGATCATCGGTGCATAATGTCGTATGTCAAAAATAGATTTAAATTTAGATAGCTCAAACGGGTATTCAGAATTTATTTCTTGCACAATAACTTTATGAAATCCATATATACATGTGTGTGTGTGTGTGTGTGTGTAGGTCTATTCTACATTTTTCGTGACATTAAGCTTACAGATATGATATAATTATTTACGATTGCTTATCGTCTCCTCTTTCTTTTAATACCCTCCTCGAACTGACTGTAGTATATGTCTGTGGTGTGAGAGGCGTACGTAATTTGCTAGTTTTCTGGTGGCGGAAAGCGAATTCAGACCGCGTGGAGGACGTCTTGATTCGTTGACTTGAGATAATTAAGATATTTTGGTCTGTCATGCGGACAAACTGCAAAGAAGTGAAACTGAGTATGTAATTTTGTTTTTGTAGTCTTCTTCCGGTATGGACCGTATTTGACGCGGTCCATACCGGAAGAAGACTTAAAAAATATAATGGACACCGGCCGCGGAAGCCTACGTGAGAATATGAGTGTGTAATTGTGTAGATGTAATTATACGTTACGGTGAAACAATCATTAGACAATTGTAACCTTTTAGGCAGTATGTAGGTTATACAGAAAGGAAAATACAGATATACAATTATGAAACAGGATTATCAGGTTAAACTATTCCCCTATAAATTCACAGAACATACAAATAGTCACCTTTGACTGCACAAAAGTTTATAAAACAAGTGAAGACTGTGCCGTTGCAAGGGTATTGCTCCGGCGAGTTTATATTATCGCGCCGTGACGTCGCGTCGTAGCAGAAGACAGCCAAAGTCGTAATTATCTACGTAAAATGCCGCGCTGGCGAACGGTAACGTAATTCAGGGCGCCGCTACTGTCTCGCGGCGATGTTATAGAGTGGGCGGTTAATCAGCTGACTGACCGATTGCTACAGGCTATTTTTCCGTAGCCTCATGTTGTAAAGAAACCGTGTCTTTCTCTCATTTTCTTCTCGATCATTCCACGGAGCACTTCGAGGTCTGGCGGCGTGGCAAGCAAGGGTTTCTTCTACTAATATGGAGTAGTAATTTATAGAGTGTCTTAGGGTTCTCGCACAGGCCAAGCGAGGGGTGACTGACCTGATGACGACAACTACAACCGTCACATCGTCAGAGCTGGACACTAGAACACTCCCCCATCGCCGTCAGGCTTAGAGATGCTCCTCAACATCAAAAGACTGCTGGATAGAAGGAAACGAGCCGGAATGATGAACTAACCATCAACCTCACCCACCTTTCTTCACAGGATCTAACGGGTATTGCCAAGTCTACAAATGTGCAGGTGGGCCGATTCTGTTTATAAAATCTCGTCCGCGACACCACACCGGTTTTTATTTTACAAAGAAAGTATACACCTGAACAGTATTTATATAATCTAATGAATCAAAATTAGAACAAGTCCTGTGGATATATATATATATATATATATATATTTGTTATTATTATTGACTGTGTTAAAGGACTTACCTTCTATATTGCTCAATTAATTACTATTGTTATTAGTATAGTCAATGCAGTAACAGAAATGGGATATATATAGTATGTGTTATAGATGTAAAGACTTACACATTAACCGTATTTTTCCTTTGTTATAATGATCGAAACTTTGTTACAACTACAAGTCAAAATTTATAGTTTTAACTGCGTCAAAAGTATCCACTTTGTATACTACTTGATAATTTTGGTTGTTACTGCTCTTGGCAATTCTCATTGAGACAGATAGTATACATATAATGATTGGTATAAAGGCCAGGACATAAATAGTATTTGCATGTTCAGAAAGATTAAGATTTTGTTAGAACTAGTCAGGTGGATCTACATTTTTGATATATGAATTTTTTTTTTAAATGGTGCTAAAAGGATCCACCTGTTATGCTTGAATTATTTTATTGTTATCAGCATTGGCGATTATTATTGATATGTACTAAATGTATATATGTCTACATCTTTGTTTTTAAAATGAAAATTAAGAACGGATATGAGATACACAAGAAGTCAATGGTTAAACACTGTATTGAACACTGAATAATTAATTATTGTCGGAAGCATGAAAATTTTACTTATTGATTATACTGACTGTATAAAGATGAGTGAGCACCAATAAAAAGAAGGGTTGTTAACTGATTGTTTTATTTGCAAGTCCTGTCAAGATGGGTCCAGCCATTTTATGCTTCCGTCTAGTCCTCGTGGCTAGTTATTAAATTTTAAGTAAGCCCCTCAAAAAAAAAAAAAAAAAAAAAAAAAATACAAAATTTGGGGGAGAGCTCAATGGTAGCAGAGCGTGGTTCTTTTTTATAAAGTCTATGGTTGCCCATAGGTTTACAGATGGTAGCCGGGCCATTTGTGCTGGACAGGACTTGCAATATGAAAATTCTTTTAGTCAGCAAGGTGGGTGTGGTGATGTTACATATACTCACATTTGATAATGTCGAGATGGAATATGTGTACAATTTTTTTTATTGGTGTTGTATTTTGTTTGTATTAATGTGCAAATTGTAGAAAGTGTTACTATTGTATTTAAAAGTGTGATGGTTATTGTTATGGTTATAATCGGCCCTTCTAAAAATTAATTATTTAAAAAAAATTGTACAAAATTTGGGGAGAAGTTTCAGCACGCGCGCGTGTTTGAAATAACTCTTCTAAATTAAAAATCTGATGTTCCAGTACTTACTCCCCTTTTCAAGAGGTAACGGAAGTTAATCCCAGTATGCGTGTATTTGTCAGCGACGAACACAAAAATGGATTAAGCCTCTTTGAATCAGAAAAAACGTTGAATAAAAATTAAGTGATTCGCTAAAAAAACATTAAAAGAAAGGACGAAACGTGACATCCGAAACAACGGCGAAGCATTTTAAGTGTGTTTTGAAACGGTGTTTTTGTCTGATTTTTTTAAACCAGAGGTTTACAACAATAAAAGCGCAAACATTTGTTGTTTAAGTGCAGATATTTAGTTGTGGAGAAGTGTAACGTATATTGTCTAAATACGTGTTCGTGTGACATCAGTTTGTGCAGTAATAATTACGCTCTGTTCAAACAAAGGAGAGCCCTAAATTTAAAACGTTAACGATTTTCACAATAAAATTCCGAAAACCGTGTCACGTTCATTCACAACTCGAACTGGACTCCGACATGGAGATAGCCTGCCATGCTTGTTATTTAATCTAGCACTAAAAAAAGCGATAAGAGACTCCGAAGTAAACACCAGAGGTACGATCCTAAACAAAAGTATACAACAGACGATATTGATCTAATTGCCAGGACAAAACGAGATCTCAGAGATCTCATTAGTGCCTTTACAACATTAGAGGAAGCCTCAATAAAATTGGATTGCAGATAAACTTGGAGAAAAGAAAATATATGTATGCTGCCAACAAACTACAATTAAACTCAGCCCTTTAAAAAATTGAAATAGGCACAAAAATATACAGGCAGTAAAAGAGTTCATATATCTTGGCTCCCAGATAAACAGCGCTAACGACATCAACACTAAAATAAGAAGAAGAATACATTTCGCAAATAAACCATATTATGGATTAAAAAAGCACCTGACATCTAGCTTCATCTCAAGAAGCACGAAATCCAAAATCTACAAAACACTTTTGAGGCCAGTGCTGATATATGCTTCAGAAACCTGGACAATGACAAAAAATAGCGAGAGACTTCCAGGTTGCTGAAAGACGGATTCTAAGAACAATATATAGAGGAGTACAAGAAAATGGAATGTGTCGCAGGCGCTATAATTATGAACTATACTGTCTTTACAAAGAGCCGGACATTGGCAGGATAATCAAAATAAACAGCCTAAGTGGGTTGGACACACAGAGAGATTGGATGAAGGGCAACATACGAAACATATTTTCTACCAGATAGCAATGGCTAGTAGAAAAAGGGGAAGACACCGAAGTAGATTTAAAGACCGGATGTAGGAGGATCTCGGAAAGCTGAACATAAGAAACTGGAAAGCCAGGGCATGCAATATGGAGGAATGGATTCGACTCTTGGAGCAGGCCAAAACCTACCAGGGGTTGTAGAGCAAACAATTTTCACAATATCTAAGGTAAACATTAAATAAATTCAGCATCAATATCCTAGTTTATTTCTCCATTTACTGTGCAGTTGAAAATTTACTGTGCACTTTTCATTAATTTAAAATTGAGCAAACTGTGTCAGGAGTCACTGTTTTTTCGCTTTTCAACGGTAAGTATCGAATTTGTCTAACCGTTGCAAAAAAAAGTGAACGTAGGAAAAATTTTACTGTCAGAGAATTGCTTACTATTCTGTTCTACGCATTATGAGAAATTTGTTTCTTCTGTATTTAATCTTCTTCTGTATTATTTAGACGTTATGAATTCTTTTGTAAACGTCTGCTAATTTCGTAAGGAGTACACTTTAAGAAATATTTTTTGCACTATAATTGACAAAAAATTGTACTAATGTCTGTTAATACACTAAAAATTTAGTAAGTGCATCTACCTAATTTATTACATTAATATTTAAAACTGATATTTAGGACATTTTTAAAGCGAGTTCGCGTCCGCTTGTAATGTGAGTTCCGTCCTGGGACAATTTTTGGGTTCTGGAAACCTGACGGGGCCATCAGACTACCTGCCTACTACGGGGACAACCTTCGAAAGGGTCGCCTATTGTTTATTTTCATTGGACCTAAGCAAGCCGTCTATTCATACATATTTAAGGAATCCCCAACTAACGTGGTCCCGTCTAGTTTCTTAAAGGCCGTTTCATTTAGACGGTGTATAGTGTTCTAGCAACATCGTGTTGTCTTGAAGTGTAGAGCATTAAAACTACAGCCTGTAATCCAGTGTCAGTCTGTTTTGTTACATCAAATTTTAAACGGTAAACTGAACAGCGAGATGGATTTCAACAGTATAGGTTTGTTGATAAATTATATACTACGAGAGGCCTTAAAAACTGTGCTGAAGATTGGAAGCTTATGAAAAAATCAACTGACTGTGTAAAGTGTGAAAGAAAAATTAATTAATTGCGGGCAAAATGGAAACTTGATTTACGGATGCGGGGCAAAAAACTGTATAGTGAAAAAACATATACGGGACAGTACTATCTTCGAACTTCACGCGTACTTCCTGTCACCTTGTTGTCCGTCTTAATTGCATGGCTTTTGAAATCTCCTTTTTCTGTCATTGTGAGTGAGACTGGTTTGTCACAACTAACGGCAAGAAAATTAATAAATTCTTTCAGAGAAATTCTTGTTGTGTGGCTGATTGAAAATTCTTGTAAAATTGGGTGCGTAGGGCAAACTGTCGAAGTTGATGGAAGTGCATTCGGTAGACGGAAGTACAATTGCGGGCGACTAAGTAAGATTCGTTGGGTGTCGGTGGAACCCAAAAATAATCAGTATCTTTTAGTAAGTGATAGCATTGTAGTAAGATAACAATAAATATACTTTTCACCAAAGTGATGGTGAGTGACGGAATTTTAATTACAAAAAACATACCTTTTGTAGGACACGTATAGGACAATCGTAACTACTTATGGTAGTCGACAGTGTGATAAAACATCTTGGGGAGTACCTCATTTCCACAAAAACATCACATCACCTACATAACCAACTGAAAGTTGTAATTTTTCTGCAAAACATGCCGTGTTAATTAATTCAGTTTCGAAAGCCTTCATATACATTTTCGCAAACATATAGCGTTCTTCATTTTCAACAAAAAGTTCTTGATTTGCGTTCTGTATTTGTAAAGGAACTTTAGAATACACACACTCTGATACAAATACATTTATAGGGGAACATCTATTCCGCTGATCTTAATTGCAGGATGGCGATCAGTTAGTTTCGACCCGGCAATCAGCGACTACACCCACTACCTAGTATCCACAGAAACAGAATTGATTAATCATATGCGAATGCAAACACTGAAGAATTACGGTTATTACTCCTCGTACGATCAAACTATGAAAATCGTTAAGGATATCGAGTTTTGAGCCTACAGCGACGCTTCACGAATATATATGAACGTGCATTTTGGAGGAATGCAGGCTCGCTACCGGAATTTGACAGAAAATTTGTCATCAGAAAAGGTGCAGAAGAATGTAACTATGGTGAACGGGCAGGGTTCCTGTGTTGGTATAGTGCACAGGAGGAGAGAACTCCTGAAAATCCAAGCTTTGAGTGTGTAAGGTCAGTTCCAGGTTCAATGGCGCGTTATAAACTAAGTATGGTAGCTTCAGCGATGCACGTAGTGGTTTTATGAGATAAAGAATGCCAAAACTAACAATCGGGACTGCAAAAGACGAGACGAACGTTGAAAAAATTAACCTTAACATGGTGACATAAACTCTTTTCGTGCTATCGATCCACCAGTCTAAGAAGTAATGCAGTCATGAAAAATAAATAAACAAAGACTGATTATTGGCGCCTCCATCTGCCTCTTTCTTCACACATCTGGATACCAACTACAGAGACACACAAATAGTGCTACATTCACTACTCTACCTTCTACGTGTCTCCACCTTCTCAACGCCCGGCCTGCACTGGCGTACGTATACCAAAAAACTCCTTACCACCATGTGGCTGAAGGGGCTTTACCCAGTTCAGCCTGAGCTTGGCCCTAACAAGGACCAGTCTGGAACGACCCCCCCAAAAGAACTTTCTGGTTTATAAAAACAAAAAGAGGGACAGACCTAGGATAAGTTGGCTGGATGATGTGCTGGAAGATCTAAGAAGAACGGATATGAGGGGGCATTACACTGATATGGCAATGGATAGGAGACACTGGAGAAGATTATTGTTGGAACTAGGATTCCCATTGGGCTGTAGTGCTAAAGAAGACGAAGAATAAAAAAGGACAATTCTTGGCAAATTAGGGGTTTTTTAATTTATTAGCAATCAAAAGTACATTTCTTAATCTGCTCATTAGTATACATACATGCGTAAGATACGTACAACTAGATGGTGTGACGGGGTATTTCAAGCAGCGATGTCACCTCGTTGTCCTTAGAGGTCGGCCCACAGTCTTCTCAATATTCTGTGGATTGCAGGCTGTAGAAATGGCATGATCAGCAGGTTACTATGGTCGTAAATTCTTGTACGGTGTCTAGTGCTACGTTCATGAATGACTTTACGGACGATTTGAATACGGAAAGTGTGGTTAGACACATACCTCGGGGCTTCCGAGATAGCTCGTAGGATTTTGATTGGCGTCGTTGTATGATTGCTATGTTAGATTCGATGGCGCAGTACCAAAGCTCGATTCCGTAAGTTCATACGCGTATAGGTTTAAGTTTTATAGAGAAGACGTTTGTTGTCTATAGATAGATAAGATTTTCTGCATATTAGCCAGTTATTTTCCTTAAATCATAAATTAGTTGTTTCCTTTTATGTTTCATGTCGTGTTTCCAGGTCAGTTTATGCTCTAAATGAAGGCCTAGGTATTTGACTACTGCTAATTGCGGTATTTCTATTTGGTTAAGATGAACTGTGGGTCAGTTGCATTTACGTAAGGTGAATGTAATGTGTGACTACTTGGATTCGTTTATCTTGATTCTCCAATTTCGTTGCCGTTCTCCAATGAGATTGAGTGCTCTTGAAGACTGAATGAGGCGACTGTAGAAACTGCATTAGTTGAAAAGATAATTGTATCTAAGGTGTTAGACAAGGGTGACGTATATCACCTAGTCTCTTTAACATTTGTGCCGTGGGAATTAAAATAGAATTCCACGGCGTACGCTAATTGTTTTTAACCCGTCCATATTTCGCGCGGGCTGGCGTCGTCTGCAACTGGCCTGTGGAATTTCACCGCGCTGGGTCTGTGAGCAGTGAACTGCTGTATAGTCGCGCTCTGTCGACGTAATTTAGACAGCGCAGCTCAGCTGTTCCCGTCTGTTCTACCTCGTGGTCGCGAGCTGTTTTTTCTGTGCATTTCGACATCACCACGCTTCGCGTTCACTTCTAGTCCGGGGGCAGAATAAATCGTTCTTTACAATGTGTTCACCTTCTATCATGGGCGAGTAGAAACATAAAGTGCCTCTGGTAAGCTTCTTTAGTTATTTAATTGTCACTTAATAAATGGGAAATGTGTTAAAGTATATTTATTGTTTGGATGAAGTTGGATTAAAAGTATGTGCGATCCTCAGCTGGTTAATTCTTGATTTCAAGCCACGTGGCAATTTTCAAGTAATATGTTCAATGCTAAGTTAAAAATAAAATCCATAAACTATTTATAGTTGTTAATTGATATTCTGTAAAGCAAATGTGGCGAAGAAATGTTTAACAAAAACCAGCAATACATTGACAGAAATTGACGTAACTTAAGCCACGTGGCGAAATCTCAAATGAAAGTAAATTATGTTATGGAATTGTAACAGCTGTTGTTTAAATAAGAGACAATCATGATATTTTGCAGTGGCACAATTTAATTGTTAATTAATGCACGTGTAGGTAACTTCATTGTAATTGCTAGTATAAGGTGATCATGATTGAATGGTGCGTATGTGTGGGGTTAAGGTCGAGCAAAAAGGAGTTGATTTATTTTTTTTGTGTGACTGCGTGCTACAGAAAACATGTGTTTTAGGGTTCTCGCCCCAGCCAAGAGTTTTTGGGAGCAATCAGATGGTGATGACTCCTCCTTTCATCATCAACCGAGCAATGCTGACAGGGTTGGAGTTTAGTTGTAATCATAATAAGAGTCGACCTTTTATGAATCGTAACATGTTTTCATTTCTTTATTCAAACGAAAAATAAAAAGAAATATACTAATAATAATATTCACTTCACCATAAAATATTCATTATCAATTGTTTCAATGTTTCTTTGATGCCGTACATTCATCATAAAATAAATCTTATATCCTATATCTTATATTAGGAAAACTCTATGTTAAAAACATTTTTTTGTTACATTATAAATTCCCGACTACTCAGTCTGAATTTGTGCTTTATAAATTTGTTCTTATTTACATTATTATTCCATGCTTGGCATACATCTTAAGGCTTGATAATATTTTAAATAAACTATCGTTAAACGTCGAATCGTTAGTCTTCTTCTATATTTCCAACTACTTTACTTTATACGTTTTCAATGAAAATTTAAAATAATTAAATTATTTGTTGATCCTCCAAGCAAGAATTTAAATTATCTTTAAATTAATTGGTCATCATTAAAGAAAATTCTTACTCCAGTTAAATTACATTCTCTTACTTCTATCTACATAATTTTTCATTAATTTAAATTTTTTTAAATTAATGTCTTTTCAATGTCTCTATTCTTTTATAATTAAATCACTTTCTGCTACAGTCCGTTTCTTGATGTATATAAAAAATTTAATATTTTTAAATAAATTTACTTCAAGATATACCTTTTTTTTCCTTATTAGGAACATGTTTCTGGTACCATCTTGTACCCATCCTCAGCCTTCCGGTTTTTGTGTCTGGTGAAGTACATATGTGTTGTTGGTTGACTATTATTATTGTGGCTTCCTGTTGGCTTCTGGTACTTCAAATTGGTTTTATTGTGTGTGGTTGTGCTGTATGTGTTAGTTTTTTGTGTATTTTCGATGTTGAGTGCTTTGAATATTGTGTCATGTTTTGTATTGATTTGTATTTGTTCAGGTATTAGTTTGTTTTTGTTTTATTTTTAAACATTGTTTTTGCCTCCAGAAACGGTTAAGACTATAAAATAGGTTAATTACCTTCTGTCAACGTTCTTAGAATCCTTCACGGGATAACTCGAGTTTCGACACCAACAGTGTCATCATCAGATCGGATATGAATAAGGTTAAAACATTATTGATGTATATACATCTCGTCAAATATTAAAAATTAAAAACAACACATACATTATACAAATAATAAATAACACATATTAAAACAAAATAACAATATAACAACGAAATATAAAAACACGCGGCCGCAACGAACCTGCACAGGAACGCCCCCACGGTAAGACTAATCAATGCCGGCTTGACCTTGGTTCAATTTTATCGATCTGATATAGCCGATTTCTCGTTCTATATGATCGATTCAATTAAATAAAATATTATTTGTATGTATTGCTTTTTCATTTAGGACACGATTGTGATCCTCCTTTATAACTATATATCTCGAACCTTTCAAGGGTGTCCAGCTTTAGTGACTTTTTACATTTATGTAGGATATCTAAATTATCACCAATACTCTTTATATTATGGTCATGTAAGCTTAAATGTTCTGCAAATTTAGATCTTCTTACATTTGACTTGGAGCTTGGGATATGTTCTTTATAGCGTAATTTGAAGGAACGACCCGTTTGTCCTATATAGAACTGTGTGCAATCAGAACAATTAAGTCTATATACACCAGTACCGTCAAATATATCGGAGGGTATATTTTTGTTTGTAAATGTAAGTTTTTTCTCAAGTTTATTACTCGCCTTTGAGGCCAAAGTAATATTATGCTCTTTTAATTGGTTTTTTAAAATATGGTGTAGAATTTCACCATATTCTATTGCAATGTATTTGTTTACTTTTTCTTTGGATACATAAATATTTATTGGTTTATTTTGTTTTTTATTAATTATTCTATCTTCTATATGACTTTTGTATCCATTGGATAACGCTATGTGTTTGATAATGTTTAGTTCATTGTTATAATCTTCCGTAGATAGGGGCAATGCCAGCAATCTATGAATCATACAATTGAAAAATGCCATTTTATGTGAAATAGGGTGATACGATGAGGCGTGAATAGCATGATCTGTGATTGTTGGTATTCTGTAAATATTATAGTTAATTTTATTATTTATTTTTGTTAAAGTTAAATCTAAAAAATTAATTTTATTATTCATTTCCGTCTCTAATGTGAATTGCAGATTATTTGTAATAGTATTCATATATTTTTTAAGCATCTCCAATTGCCTGCAATTGCCATTGTAAATCATTATTGTGTCATCCACATATCGTCGGTAAAATAAAATTTTTGTATAATGTTTGTTTTTAGTTGAAAAAATTTCTTTTGTTTCAATGTGATTTAGGTAAATTTCCGCCAGGATACCTGACAATGGGGATCCCATTGCCAAACCATCCCGTTGTAAATAATATTTGTTGTCGAAAATGAAATAATTTTGTTCTAATATTACTTTTGTCAAATTGATTAACTCATCGACTGTTTCATGATTTAATGTGGATTTAGAGAGTAATAAATTTTTTGCTATTTTTAACGTTTCAGTAATAGGTACGTTCGTGTATAGATTTACTATGTCGAATGAGGCGAGGGTGTGCCTCGGCTCGATTGTAATAGTTTTTGTAATTTCGACCAGTTCTAAATTGTTTTTCAAGCTATAATTTTTATTGAACGTTATGTGTTGTCTAAAAATTTTTTTGAGTTTTTGGCAATTTTATATGAAGCTGCAGACATAAAATTAACTAAAGGACGGACAGGCATATTATTTTTATGTATTTTAGGAAGGCCCTTAAGTCTAGGTGCCTTGGGATCTATCATTTTTAGATATTTTTTCTCATCGTTCGTTATGACGTACTTGGTTTTATTTAATATTGATTTCACTTTATTATTAAATATAAGAGTGGGATCGCTATGAATCTCAATAATGTTATTGTTTTTAATGAAGTCCAGTATCTTGTTTTTATAATCATCATAAGTTAAAATTACGAGAGTTTGACCTTTGTCCGCTTTGGTGACGATTGCGTTATGGTCTATTAATTTCGCCTTTATCTCATTAAACACCCTTGTTTCGTTATAGTAAATAGTTTTTGTATTATTTATATTTTCGGCCTTCATAACTTTTTTTGTTTTATTAGCATAAAAAACTAAAAAAAATAATTTACAAAAACTAAATAGCCCACACAACAAAGATAATACAACAACTAACGGTATATACAAAATTGAATGCCAAGATTGCAATAAATGTTACATAGGACAAACAAAAACAGCTGAAAAAACGTTATTTTGAACACCTAAACGCATACAAAAAACCAGAAGTATATAAATCCTATTTAGCCACACATGGAATAAACACAGGACATGAATTCCCAGACATAACCAATGTAACACTAATAAAACATATACCACACAAAGGCACCATAATGAACATTTGGGCAAATTTACAAATATACAAACATAAAACACAAAACAAATTAATACCTGAACAAATACAAATCAATACAAACATGACACAATATTCAAAGCACTCAAAATCGAAAATACACGAAAAACTAACACATACACCACAATCACACACAATAAAACCAATTTGAAGTACCAGAAGCCAACAGGAAGCCACAATAATAATAGTCAACCAACAAAACATATATACTTCACCAGACAGAAAAACCGAAAGGCTGAGGATGGGTACAAGATGGTACCCGAAACATGTTCCTAATAAGGAAAAAAAGGTATATCTTGAAGTAAATTTATTTATAAATATTAAATCTTTTATAATTATAAATTGGTTTTTCGTCACCTCAATAACCAATTGAGGTCATTTCTGCAGATTGTCCCATGTCCTCCAGTGATCTGTCGGTCCTCTCCTACTGGATGTCCTCTTGCGTTTTCCGGTTCAACTGGTCGTCCTCCAGTCACTCGTCCTTCATGGTCCCATCTGCTGGCTGTAGAATGGAATGATGTGTTGTTCTGAATCAGCTGCTGTTGTTCTATTAACCGCCTCTATTGCTCTGCATATCGTTCCTCTGCTTGATGTTCTCTCGCCATTTGTCTAGAGTGTTGATGTTTGTAGTTGTAGACTGTTTGTAAACGTCCGATAATTGTGTTACTGTTTTTTTTTTATTACTTGAACTAACGTACTGTCCGTTAGACTTTACAGTTTATAAACAAAAGATCTTGTCGATATTGGACATAGCGTCCAGCTGTCTGAAGTAATTAAAATTCGCGTCTCTGACGGACAGAGCTTACCGCTGCAATTGAAAACTGATTGAAGAGTTTAAAAATTCTCATCGTTGAAGGACATAGCGTACCGCCACGACTGAAGACTGATTAGAGTAAATTTGGCTCTCCTGGGCTCGTATTAATATTCACCAAAAAAACCACACCTGTCGTCACAGGATTCTGCAGGTCAGAAGCTGTCAGTGGTGTCAGTTCCCCCACCATCGTCCAATTCCACATATTCGCACATTTTTGCCAATTGCAATGTCTAATGCGGATTTCAAAGTGATCTAACATTGTCTGATTCAATTACACATATTATACGTAATTATCATAATGATCGCATCATTAGTGTAATTACTATGCTCTAAAAATCGCACCAAATTCGCACTGAACATCATAATCACACCAAATTCGCACTGCACATGTGTCTGATTTGTATGGATTTTTAGAAGTCTTTACAATCTTTCTAATATTTACGGTTGGCTTATAATTAAATAAAACTTTAATTTAGTATCTATTTGGTGTGAGATTGCAAACTTTCAGGCTTGAACAGGCCTCACGCACACACTCTATTTACTCGTATACACGCTCTCAGCGGCAATCGCGTGATCTTTCCTGTTGATTCCTGTTCATAATTCAGCTCTCAATTTCACACCTGCTTGTCTATTACATATTACTAAAATTAATTTAAATATTTATTTTATTAATACATGCACATTACAGCATATGCTTGTATTGTCGTAGTATCTTGTGCTCATGTTTTAATATATCACCCTTACTTATTACGAGCTTTATAGTTTTCTTAAGCTGGAGACTTTCACTGACAATTCGTATTTTCCATTTTGGTAATTAATGATTGATTTCACAAATGCTTTCATTCCACCGGTACACGTTAGTGCAAGATCTTCATGGTTAAAGCATGCGGGGTGCTGTCGTTCATATTTGGAATTGGACTTAACTACAATAGTAAATTGTATATAAGAAACAGGCATTTACTGATGTTTTTTTTTATCATTCATTTGGTCACATTTATTATTAAGAGTTCTTGTTTTCGGGTTCCAGTCGGGCTGTTCATGTTTGAAACCTTGGTGAGCACTTGGTTGTCACTGTTAAATTATTTCATGACATTTACTCCATATATGTATTATTTATTAATTGTTGAGAAGGCACATAAAGATTAATGTGAATATAATTATTAATTGCTGGTATGTCACTTGTAAAATTTACTGTGAATATTATTCATTAATTGTTGAGAAGGCACATAAAGATTTAATATGAAAAAGATTATTAATTGCTGAGATGTTACTTGTAAAATTTAATATGCATGTTGTTTGTTAATGGTTAAAAGGCCACATGGAGATTTAAGTGAATGTAACTATTTATTGGTAATGTGTCACTTGTGAAACTTACTATAAAGGTTAATGTTGATTGTTGAGAGGCCACATGAGATTTGATATACACATAAATATTAATTGCTGAGATGTCACTTGTACAATTTACCATAAATATTATTATTTCATTTTTGAAACGGCACATAAGGTTGATGTACACATACCACAACTTATTGCTGATATATCACTCGTAGAATTCGCTATAAGTGTTAGTGTTAATTGGAAAGTGGCCATATAAAGTTTTGACATTTACCTTATAACGTTACAAAAGGTTGCCCACAAATAAAGAAGAAATTACCATTTAATAAAAAAGTGAGTTGCAACACTAAAGGAATAAAGAAAGTCAAAGTATGAAGGAATTAATGAACAAAAATATTAAAATATAGCAGAATAGTAACTTAAAACCAAGACAAGGACTGAGACGATGACAAAACCCAAGTGATTGGCAAAGGGAAGGATACAAATAAATAACTTTGTGACCATATCACAACCCCTTGTCAACCAATAATAAAATAGTAAATGTAATTATGAAAGTACAAAGCTATGTTATTAGTCTGAGTAGTCCCATGTAAGACTACCAAGACATAAATGTAAATTAAGTAATGTTAAATAATATTGTTATTAGAATATGAAGGGAACAAACCCCTTATATAATAAATACCCAATGTTAATGATAAGGTGAGTGGTGTGGTTAGATCCAAGTGAAGAAAAGAAAGAAAAACAGTGAATAATATAATATTAAAGTGAATAACAGAACCAAGAAAAATATACTAACTGAAAGTCAGCAGTAGTAATAATGTGTAGAATGAATAATAATTAATGCTTGAGTAAAAAATGATGAATGCAAACTGTGAATAAACTAATGCATAATAGGCCTACACAAATTGAATAGGTAGAATTAAAGTTCATGTGTTAAAATACGAAAATAATAGTTAATTAATAGTTATAGTTATCTGTTTGTGTTAAAAAGAATATATAGAAGGGTAAAAAAGCATGTTTAATAAATAATAGTTATGAGCATAGGGAGATAGGAAATGTATTAAAAAATAGCATGTGCATAGCATGTTAGAAAGAATAGTATAATGTTTTGAAAATGATTATATATCATTAAATGTTCCATGTTAATTTATTGTAGTTATGGTTAAAATAGTTTTGTTTCATGAAATTCTACAAATATGTTATAATAACTGTATAAGGAAAGTTAGGTGATAGAGGAAGGAAGCAGTAATTTGTAAAATTTGATATAATAGCAGTAATAAGTAAGGACAAAATGTAGAGGATACTATTAAAATTGATAATATAAATTTAAGGACACCTAATGTATATCAAAAGAACCAGTTATAAAATAATTAATATTAAAAAAAACTGTTAAATTAGTAAATCAGTAAATACGGAACCGAAACCAGTGTTGTTTGGTTTCTAATTAAATTATAAAAGAAATGCAATCCAATAATGTTATTATCAAAGAAATTCAAAGTAGTATAAGAAAGTTATGCTAATTTAAAAATATTTATTAATTTTGTAAAAACTCAGGAGCAAGATCTAACAATGTAAACAGTATTTTCCACCAATAGGAATCTGAGGCTTGCTGCCTTGACAACCAAACATTAACAGAAAAAACGGTTAATCCATTATAAGATTCAGAGAAGAGCAGATCATAAAATTCGTGCAGCTCAATATAATCATATATTAGCAAAAAATCAACTAGTAATGAAATGGCAATGAACCAAAATGAGATGATTAATAAAAGTATGGAAAAGAGAAATTTAATAACCAGAATTATTGGAAATTGAAAGAAAAAATCTACTTAATAGATTATAAAAGGAAAACGAACTCAGAAAGACAAATCAGATGTAAAGGAATGTGATAAGTATAAATTAACTTAAAAAAAACTAAAATGAAAAACGACTAGTCTACACGGTGACACGTTTTCACTTAATAATAAACTTTATATAAACACTCACTTAAGGAATAACTTAGGGACACTCTGTTTATGCCTTTATTCACTTTTTAATTTATGGTGATCAAATTATTGGACATTGGAATCATTTAAAAAAAAAAAAAGAACTATTAACCTAGTCACCCACTGTGACTCAACACATGTGCTATAACCTAAGAAGTGATTTAATAAGAACCTGTATAATATTTAAGTAAGTTGTATGTGAAGTTTTGTACTTTCTAAAGATCTTTTATTAACTTTCTTGCAATCACAAGAACCCAATTGAATTAAAATAATTATAATAAAACATAACGTTTTAATCAACTAGACCTTGAATACTAAGAGAACACTATTGCCAACTGCTGAGCTAGTAAAGAACAAGAAAAGGAGAAAAATATATATTATAAACATATTTCATGTTATCTAAAAAAAAAGAAATTAATAAAAAACACTACAGAAATAATATAGTATTGACTATTATCAATTGTGTATTTAATTTATGTTAACCTTACAGACAATTTATTCCTTAATATAGCCAAGGTGAAAATTTTGTACAAAACAAAATTGAGGTTGGTAACCCTGATTTTTTGGAACGAATTCAAATCAACTGCAAGGCACAGGTGAGTTGGATTAATTTAAAATGAGAGAAAAGGAGAAATAGGTGAGAAGAATCATTTTAATTGTTTTGGAAATAAAACAATTTTGCGCCTTAAAATCGGGAAACAAACCACATACAACACATCAATAAAATAAAGTAAGGTAATAGGTTGGCGAAGCAGGGTGAGGCTTCAACGGGTACGACTCCGGTACGTAACAAATAAACGCAACCAACGTGTGGCTGGTAAACCGTAAGGAGTGGTCCGTAACAACCTGTATAACATGCAGGGGAGATGTACACACTTAATATCAAACACTAAATAAAAGGTTGTTACGTTAATCATGGAGTCTCTTTGCAAGTCCTGTCACCCTGAGCTCAGTGCATTTTATGCTTCCTTCTAGCCCATGTGTCTATTCTTAAAATTTAAGGGACGTCCCACAAAAAAAAAAAAATTTTCTTTTGCTAATAAACATTTTTGGGGGAAGTTTCACATTTATATTAACAATATGGTAAGGAACATTTAGTGAACCCTGGTATTAAGTTATCACGAGACAGATATTTAAATGTGATGTTGTTTACTGACGACTTGTTTGTACTTCAAAATAGAGAATCTGATTTACAAAAATCTGTTTTTAAGGGTCATCATATTTGCAAACAATACAAGATGAAAATCTCCACTATAAAAACAATGGTAATGGCATTTCGAGGCAAGGGACCAATAAGAACAAGAATAATGATTAATAATAGAATTCTAGAACAGGTGAGCCACTTTAATTATTTGGGAAATGGTACTGGCTATGATAGAAATTATGATATTGATGTTAAGTTAGGTAAGTTTTTGGACGATCTGTGGGATAATCAACCGTATTTTCAGAAACAAGGTTCGTCGAGATACAAAATTAAAGTTTTACAAAGTTATGGAAATCCCTGTACTGTCCTATGGGTATGAATTGTGGACAATAACCAAAAAACAGGACAGTAGAATACAGGCCTCGGAAATGGCTGTCTTAAGAAGAGCTAAAAGGCATTCTAAGCTTGACCGTATAAGAAATGAGGTCATAAGAGAAGAGTTACAAGTTTTTAACGTAAATCAAAAATCAAAAGATTACAAACAAATGTGGAAAGAACACTGAGAATGAATGTCAGATTCCAGACTAGCTAAACAAGTCTGAAAATATAAATCTATAGGACACAGGTGTGTGGTTAGAGCCAGGAAGTGATGGCTGGAGGATTTTTGAAGGCGGAACATACCCGAAGGAGACCAAAACCCTCTCAGCGTTTGTAGCGATACAGCAGTAAGAAGAACGATAATGAGTTTCTGCGAGAACAAATGAACTGTAAACCTTAAAATCACCACCTAATCTTCACGGCAGTGAAAGGACAGAGGAGGAGGATTGTGAAAGAATTTCGTTTTTTAACCAATATTTAAAATGTAAGTTTGATCTGACATATCATTCTGATTTGACCAAATTCTGGGGCGCACCTGGGCCTCTGAATCTTTCACCTGTCTGTAACGTTTCCAAGGTACCTGTTTGCCAACGACCGTTGTAGCGGATTTCATAACTGTTCACTGTCAACTACGGTTGATGTGGGAAACACCACGACGTAGGCCTACTTATGATTCTTATCTTATGTACACTTTGCAATCGCGCGCGCGCGCGCGCGTGTGTAAATATTTTGCTATAAGTACGTCAAAATAATTGTTTCCGTCCATTCAAAGCTCGCAGCGCTTCGTTAATTTGATACAAGACGGCCGAGCAAAACAATTTTGCAAATCGAGTGTAATTACCATACGATTCGCTAACGGAGACCGTCGGGTAGCGGAGAAGGGATAAATTTATACGGAGAGGAAATTACTATATAAAAAAAATTACATTCATGTTGAACAACACAGTATGAGAGCGTGTTGTCTTTTGGCATCTTTGTCCTGCATAACGACTATGGCACGTGTAGGGTCGTAAATAATGCAGTGCTTATTCGATGTCGTTGGATATAAGAGAGTCCAGTATGTTTACTCCTATGTGGATAACTTTAAGACTGTTAACATGCAAAATTAAATTCAACAATTTTAACAGTCAATTCTATTGTTGCATTATTGCCAACCCAGGTTTCCGTTCACTGGACCCTGAGGGCCGGTCACTGTTCTGGTGACACGTTAGTGCCAAACTAATTTTAGAAATCTAATATATTTTACATTTTTCAACGTTGCAACTGGCCGTTATGTTTGAAATTTTATTCACTATGTTCACACCAAGGAGCCTACTTACACAAATAAACTAACTTCGCTGAAAAAATAAAACTTGTAGTACAACGTTTTATATTTTCGTTATTATTTTATATTTTATGTACCAAATACGAAAGAAAAATATGTCAGTAATGAAACTTAAACATCGAATTTTGGAATTTTCCTTAAACATGCTTGTGGAAAAAGTGACATCCATCAAACGTGATAAGAGTATAATAGTTAACAGTATTTTAAAACCATTTTATTGGGATCTGTGACTAAATTAAAACTAAGTATTTATATCGGAAGTTCTAATATTGAGAGACGTCAAATTAAAAAATTTGAACTGTGTTATCAAAAAAGTGTTAAAATGATAAATATTATAATATTTTTGGTTCATTGTAAGTTTATGATTGTCGTCAGGAGCCAAAATATTTATCTAACGAGGAACTCGACGTTCTTTACTCTACTGTGTACTTTATTTGAAAGTAATAATTTATAACACGAAAATGTATTGTTAGTCCTCTGGATGTACGAGATTTTAAATAATAGGGGTCGTACTTTGTAATACTGAAATAGTTTCTGGCGGGTGAGTTTCCTCGCGCGTTCTTATCATCATAGGATCACCATAGTTCATGTTAATTCTTGGACTGGTAAACTAAATTGTGTCCACCATAGGTCAAGTCCAGGGACAAAGATACTTCTCACTCACTCTCTGTCTGTCTGTCTCTCCCCTCCCCTCCCCTCCCATCCTCTCTCTCTCTCTCTCTCTCTCTCTCCTCTCTCTCTCTTCTCTCTCTCTCCTCTCTCTCTCTCTCCTCTCTCTCTCTCTCTCTCTCTCTCTCTCTCTCTCTCCTCTCTCTCTCTCTCTTATGTAATAGCTGTAGTTGTACCCGTGTTTGCTTTTTCGCACGTGATTAAGCCATTCCATTTCTATGGGCATAGCCTGTGTTTGCTCAGGGTAAACAAACTGAACTCTATACTGCCATTAACGACCGTGTAACGACAGTTCACCTATCAATAAAAATGTCCCGTATCACATCGTAGGATAGAGGCTACTGAAACATATATATGTACCAGGCACAAAACAGGATTCAGAGTTTTGTTTATATGAAAAGTGATTTTTTTTTATTTACTAGTTAATAAAAATTAACCCCGTAAGACTTCAAAATTAATTGCAGATTTTACTATTCTGCAAATTTCATTCTGTATATCACCTCATTTTGCATTGTTTGGGCGGGCTTTTAATTCTTCAAGGCTATTTTTAAGAACGTATGACATCTGCTACTGGTTTATTGGCATACTCTTTTGTTAGTTTTTAAACTTTTGTCTCTACATTCGGTTTTGATTAATCTGGATTTCTTGATCTTTTTTTTTTTTAATTTATTTTGACAGCCTATTCTTCAGGTATCTCTGAAACAAAATTTTGTGTTAATCAAGTACCGATAATCTAATATTCCCCCTTCTACATTTCCCAGGTTGTCCGTATTTTTATAGTCGATATTATACCATACACTTCCATGGGCACGAGTGTTTTTAAAACGATTGAGATCGTCCGTCGCACACACTATGTTCCAAACTGTTCTGTTTTTTATCGTCAGGGGACCGTATGGTTTCTCATTTCCATATTCGCTGTTACCAAAGCAATTAATTTTATATGTCTCAACTATTACAAAATTGTTTTGACAAATCTTAGGTCATTCAGTTTTTTAATTATAGGGTACAAGCGTACAGTCGAAACTAGCGTTTTTCACCCGTTAGTTTACAGGTTCGTTATTTGGGAGGAACATTTTGTAGTCAGTGAAAAGAAGGTAATATGACTTTTCGTCTCTTATGTAGATGTTTGTCTGTCTCTATCACTACTACTACTACTACTACTACTACTACTACTACTACTACTACTACTACTACTACTACTACTACTACTACTACTACTGCTGCTGCTGCTGCTGCTGCTACTATAATAATAATAACGATAACAGTAATAATAATAACAACAACAATAACTATAATCCTTAATTTTATAGTGACCGTCAATCAATGAATTTTAACGATGAAGGTTTTGCGAGGATCGGTAAAAAAAGTATAGCACAAATTTTAAATTATTTGTGTCGACGTTTCGACAATATTTATTGTTATTATCAGGACCTGTGTACGGATGCAAGAGAAAATATCAAACACAACAGATCAATTAGTTGAGTGAATGTGAGTGTGCGCGTGCGTGAAGGAGTTGAAACAGTTTGTTTTACATCATCAAAATAATTGCAATATTTCTACTAGTAATTTTATACAAACCACTATGTTGTCTTTGGTATTGACGAGCGCTTTCGGCAGTCAAGCCATCTTCAGGTCATTTACCAACCTATTGTATACCAACCCATTTGCAGCGTTGGTAAATGACTGAAGATGGCTTGACTGCCGAAAGCGCTCGTCAATACCAAAGACAACATAGTGGTTTGTATAAAATTACTAGTAGAAATATTTGAGACCACTAACACTCCAATACAACAATAAATTGCAGTATTACATTACTGTTTTCTTTAAATACATCGAGAAAATTATAATACCCCAGATAATAATTGATACAGTATTACAATTTAAATTATTATATTAATTACAATAATAATTTAAATTGTAATATTGTATACATTATGTTTTGGGGTATTATAATTTTCTCGATACCTTTAAGGAAAAAGGTATGTAATAATGCAATTATTTTGATAATGTAAAACAAACTGCTTCATCTCCTTCATACATACACACATACGCGCGAGCTCACATTCACAAACACATTGACTCAACTAATTGATCTGTCGTGTTTGATATTTTCTCTTGTATCCGTATACAGGTCCTAATGACGACAATAAATATTGTCGAAACGTCGACACAAATAATTTAAAATTTGTGTTATACTTTTTTATACCGATCCTCACAAACCGTTCACGGTTAAAAAATAACAATAATACGTTTCCTTCATGTATCATAATAACGAAAATAAGAAGAAAACCAAAATTCAGATAAACTTTAAACCGACGGTAAGATTTTGAGAATGAAATTTTACAATTATTTTGGAGGTTAAACAGAATCCAGTAACAAGGATCCACGAGGATCGCAGGCAAGACACTTGTGTATCACGAATCCCAGTGTCGATTGTACGTACTTCAGCTGTTATTAATATTCAGATTCGGGTTCGCACTCATCTCGGTATAGTTTACATTATGCATGTCGTGTCAATTGTTATTCAAATGCGAATCCATACATATTTGATTCTGATTCTACAATGAACGACGCCTGGAATCAGAACGCTTTCAATGAAAATCATCTGATCCCAGGAAACGTATTTTGTTACCATTATATATGACATTTACGTACAAATAAATTTTACCTATTTGTATTTAAGAATGTTTGTATGTTTAGAAGTATCCACATAGACATTTCATGTGCGACTACATAAAAAATATAAACGTACATAAATAAAAGTACTCAACCTTGTGTTTCCTAGAGAACAGTATGTTGATGTCACATTACCTTTTGGCTTGTTCGTTAGGATGCTGAGGAATGATACTATTCACATAGTAAGGAAAATTAATATAAAAGTACATTTTTATTTTACATTTTATTTACAAAACTGATGTTTATAAAAAGTGGAACACGATTGTAAGGGTACAATAATTATGGAAAACTGTTGTTATCACATTAAAGAATTATATATAAAAAAAGTTTCTGAACCGTTAGAAGTTCAGCGTTTTTGTATGTTTTTGAAGATATTTTTTTTGTATTTTCCTTGAAGACCGAAGATGTGTGATAAGTCGTAATTATCTTTTGATGTGTGAAACGAAGAAAGAAAGTTGTAGCACCGAAGATTCACTGCTTAACCCCAGTGGTGACGTCTCCATCCGCCGTGTCTCCACCATGGTCTCCATCCGCCGTGTCTCCATCCACGATGTCCCCAGCCGCCGCCTCCCCAGCCGCCTCCCCAGCCGCCTCCCCAGCCGCCTCCCCAGCCTCCTCCCCAGCCGCCTCCCCAGCCGCCTTTCCAGCCACCTCCCCAGCCGCCTCCCCACTGGGCTGATTCTGCTGGTTCCAGAGTCTCGAGGTCGTCGTCAGCTACTGCTGCTGCATAGCACATTGCTACGGCGGCGGCCGCAACAAAGAACAGCTGAAACAGAACCAGTCACGTGTTATTCACGGCTTTATCGATATTTTCGCACAATTTGTGCATTTCACCTTTAATACTTATGCATGTCGATTAGCTCATGTGCTATGTACAAAACTCAATAGAAAAATAGAAAACGTTGGTGTCTACAATGACAAGACTAAATACGCATGGGCCGTTAGATTAATAAAATACGTATCCAGTAGGATGGGCGCCCATTATGGCACCAATTATGGGTTCATTATGGAGCCGTAATGAATTTAAAATCTTTCAACGAAAATGGAGGGAGATTCCGTAAATAATGGTTTTACTACAGACTCTACAAGGTTTGGATGAAATATTGTAACGTGACAGATATATGCAAAATAATTAATGGCATTTGATCATTAGAATAATAAAATTATAACATTTAAATCTGGAAGAAAGCATTAAGTTTAATATAAAAAATTAATTCATAGCAACTGTGGAAAGCAATCATTATTATTTAAAAAATACAAGTTCAAATAAAATGAGTTACTAGTGATGAGTCATCCAAAACCAGTCTAATAACCCAAGGTTTTCAAATTATAACCCAGGAAGGTAAAAAGTAAATAACAAAGCAACACAGAATATGACCAAACCCACAACGAGGAAATATAAATGGAAAAGAAACCCTGAATAAGCCAAGATCAACCAATACAGGTGATGTATTTCTAAGATTCCGAAGAAGATGAAGAAATCCCAAGAAACCCGAAGAAGATGAAGAAATCCCAAGAAACCCGATGGCATCAAGAAGAAGATGGAGAAGATACCAGTCCCAGAAGACAGAAGAAAAGAAGACAGAAGAAAGAAGAAGAAAGAAGAAGAAGGCAGCATCCTGAGGAAGATGTCATGCTCTTATAAAAGACACCCATATCCCCAAAATAAATAGTAAAATACCAATAAAAGTATAACGAAATAGTAATGGACGGTAACAACATGTACATAAAATTAAGAGAGAAAAGTGTGTAAACTAAGAGTTGACAGTGAACCAAGATGAAACAATAATATAGTACCCAAGGAACAAATCACCATTGTAAAACACTAACCAATTTATTATGTTAATAAGACTACACTACCATTTAGAAATAACATAAAATAAAAGTGTAAAGTGAACCAGTGCTAGTTTGGGTATTATAGAAAATAAACCTTGTGTTTCATTCTTGGCAATCACAAACATTGAATACAATGAAATATGCAACTTTCAGTGACTTAAAAGTTGTACCATGTGAATATGTTACTTTGAATAATAACAAGATATAAATCTGTTTAAAGTGACATTTTGTTTTATATAATGAGAAAAAACAGATTTAATTGTACTATGACAGGGTACAATTCCCCAAATACAATATTTAAAAGACAGTGTAAAGAACTGCATAATCCCACTTAGTATAATAGTTAGCAAATAGGAATATTAGATATAATGTTTTTGTAAATATAGGATAAGGATTTTTAAAATGTATTAGATATAAGACATTTATTTAAATTTTCAACAACTAACATCATACCTGTAAATACATTTATTACTGGTGTTAATAGTAATAAGTAATTAAGATGTTAGTTGGTAAAAAACCTTTTTTGCGAACAATATTTCAATGTTAGAAATAAGTATTTGATTGTAAAAAAATGTCTGAATGTTGAGGACAACCATTTATTTGAAAATATTCCTTATTTGTTTAACTGTTCATGGTATTGTAACCAATACTAATTATTGTTGTGTTATTTGAAAAAATGTTTAGTTTATAATACTATATTTAAAAGTCAGAGAGGGTATCACACATCATTTATTGTTTGTAAAAATATTTTGTAAGGAAAAATTGTTGAAAAATCTAGGCCAAAGAATGAAAACCAAACTTCATCAAAACAGAGAAATTACTCATTTAAATGCAATTAAACAAAAGGGATTTAGATAAAATAAACCTGAGATAAAGCCATATAATTACACATACCACTTAGAAAGATTTTATAAAATTATATTCAGAATTATAAATAAAAATGAAAATGACAAAACTCAGAAATTTGGAGAGGGGAGTCATATATTCCAAAATAATATTTTAGAATTTAACCAATTCAATTAATTACAAGAAAATAAGGGAATATAAACCTTTTAATACAATATGAAATTATTAATAATAAAATATAACTGAAAAAATGGCTGAATTTGCATAATGACAGGAAGTTAATTTTTAATTGTTCACTAAATACAAAATGAAAGTAAAATTACAAATTTTAGACAGAAAACATTATAAAACGGCATTATCCAATCTTAAAATACGCCGAATGAACTGAAGGATTAATTTAAATTACATCTAGCAAATAAAATTGATAAATAACCAAAGTTTAGGCAGTTATATAGTGTATTTGGAAATATGCACAGGATGCAAAATTATATTTGAACAATGTTAAGAATAATATTATATTGGCTAAGATTTTAGTCGAAACTGGAGGAAATAGATAGTGGATTATTGGTAATTGTACGGTGAACTTGACGAGCGCATTATAACCGAGCTAACCTAACTAAAAACGGTAATGGCGAGTAAGTGAACGATACGTTTTTGTAAAATCGCGTGTGGCGAATAAAACAATTTTGGAACGTCAACATAGTGACAGATACAATTGATATAGACTAAATAACACAGTACAGCACATAATTACACCGAATAACAATATTAAACACAAGAAAACAGTATACAACATAACCATACATTAGTGCCTGAATCATAAAAAGTGAACGAACTTATACATACACAGATATACAAAATACAACACGGAAACTTCACTCAAGACACTACACAACATCAAAAAGAAGATTTGCAGACCCCAGGACGTAAATACTACCAGAAAATATCTTATTTGGAACATCGCAGATACGAAGGCCATTTTGACCGACTTGACGGCAGCCATTTGCATTCATCGTTAAAAACGCCTTCTTGTTCCCGTCAGCTGTGTTGGTGACAACAAATTATTTTATTTCAAATTATTATTCATGTATGTATCTAGTATTAGTAATTAACTTGTTGTAACGTTATACTTTTTAAATATTGGCCCGATTTCTCTGACTTTGATCATAATTAGCTGTTCAAAGAACCTTTATTGAATTTTATATATCAAAGCTTGTAACTGTTTCGATACCCTGAGAGTCGATTTTTATAATCGAAAAGAGTTTAATTTTCAACTGTTTAATAAAACCTTTATACTTTTCACTTCAAATTAGTTCTTTCTTTCATTAATATAATCAATTATAATTAATATAATCTTAGTAGCAAACTACCAGAAGTTTACCACATACAAAGGAAGATAACCTCCAAAACGGAAAAGTAAACAAATATCGATTGTCCTGGAGACAATCTTATGAGTGGTTGTAGTTTATTTGGGAAATACAAGAACATCAATAACATTTCACAGGAAAGTGATACACGTTTTAAAACTTCACAAAACACCATTAATTAATTGATTTTAATTAATTAACTGAGAAAAAGAATTTTTTTTTTAATTATAAAATTTTTTTTATTTCTTCAACAAGCAGCATATTTTTTTCTAAAACATTTGGTGATACTACACATAAATATCTTCCACAATTTAACATTATTTGACAGGTTTTGCTACATCTAGAACTCGGTCAACTGGGAAACTAAGGAGGTGTTTCAGACCAGGAAGACTCAAGAGCCACACCAATTATTAAACACCATTCATCATCTGAGAGTAACAGAGTTTTATTACAAATTGGCTAGCCCAAACAGTGGGGCTTGATTAAAAATAAGAACACAGAATCTCAGAATTTGTAAATTTATTACAAATTGGCGCACAACTGATGGGCTTTAATTAGCGATTGAAAGGGCAATACAATCTGCCCAATAACTAGTTGGAGCTAGGCAACAGCTACAAAGCCAGAGAAAGACGGAAAAATGCAACGACGTGCAACATCCAAGAAACGGGCGGCGGAGGCCGAAAAAGCAATAGAGATTGACATGGAGAATAAAGAGGCGACGCCAGTAGATGTGGAAAGTTCATTGCCACCGGTATTGTCGAAACAAATTGCACAACCTGGGGAACAACCTGAGATGCCCAAACAGACAGGGGATATCAATCTCCAAGAGGAATAACCTGAGAAACCCTAAACAACCGAAGGTCCAATTCTAGAGAAAATGATGGAGATGCTTTTACAAATGAATAAAAACCTAGAATCCAAAATAGAAGAAAGCAACAAATCCAACAAGGAAGATTTGAAGAAGCAAATGGACGAAAGTAATAAGGGAAGGAAAGAAGATAGCCAGTCTTTGAAAGAAGATTTGGGAAATAAAATCGAAAAAACTAATAAAAAGTTGGAAGATTTGAAGGAAGACAACCAGTCCCTGAGTAAGAAGATGGAAGAGAAGATAGAAGAAAACAATAAGAAGATGGAAGAGAAGATAGAAGAAAACAGTAAGAAGATGGAAGAGAGGATGGGAGAAAAGTTAGAAGAATTGAAGGAAGACAACCAATCTTTCAAGGAAGAATTCAAGTCGACTAAAGAAGAATTGATTAATAAAATTGAAAACACCAATCAGAAAATCGACGAAACTAGGAAGAAAATAGAAAAGAACAACCGACAATTGAAGGAAGAGTTGAAGGAAGATAACAAGAAGTTGGAAGAAAAGATGGGGAGAAATTGGAAGAATTGAGAGAGGACAATCAAATTTTAAAAGAAGAATTAAGAGAGGTCAATCAGGAGAATTTGGACAAACTGGACGAAAGAATGGAATTGTTGCGAGAAGAACTAAATAAGGAAATCAATGTTAACAAGAAAGCGATGAATAAGAAGATGGAAGAGGAAAACATAATGGTAAATCGACAGATTCGAAAGATTGATGGGAAGTGCAACCAGACCGAAAAGGAGGTACAAGAGTTTAAAGAAGTAGTGAACATCAAGTTCACCAATATAGAAGAACATAGCCGCAGGAAGGTAGAAGAACAGAGGAAGGAAACTCAAGAAGAATTCGGAAGAGTAAGGAACCAAGTCGCGGAACGGTGCAATGATATGCAAGAGACGATGACCAATATCACAGGTCAGGTGCGACAAAGCCGAGAAGAGATGGAAGCCATAAGAAATAGACCGACTCATTTCACCGGATTGCCCATCAACGAAAGCCGAGAGTGGCTCAACTTCCGACAGTATAAGCGTAAGCCGATGGAGTTCCTGGCTAGGGTAGAGGAATATTTCGCTAAGCATAAAATCACGCAATGGAGCCATAACAGAGAAATCTTAGATGAGTCATTCCGAGAGATAACGGATAATTGGTGGATGGCCAACCGGAGTGAAATTCCCGACTACCAGCAGTTCCGGAGAATGTTTAAGTCGAAGTACTGGTCTGAGACTACCCAGAATTTGATCCGTGACAATATATGTAACGGACGATACAGGGCACAACTAGGCAGCAACATGACAGCATATTTCTTGGGGAAGGTGTGCATGGCGAAACACCTCGAGCCGGCAATACCAGAAGAGTGTCTAGTGAATAAAATATCTTATCACTATGATGAAGACATTGTCAGGGCCCGGAGAGGTAGCCAGATCAAGACGATCCAGGCGATGACCGAGTTGTTAGAGGGATATGAAAACGAGGAATATTATCGGCAGAGCAGGAGGAGAAATGAAAGACCAGAGGCAAGGCCCAATCCATACCCCAATAACGGCAATAACCATCCCAGTAACCGGAACCAGCCCAGTAATTACGACGGCCCTAATAACCCGCCGCGTAATAGCAATTTTAACAGCAATAATAACGGTATTAGGAATAACAACTCATATCCTAATAATAGGAATAATTATTATCAGCCTAATAGTGTCCCATACAGTCAGAGAAATCCATACCCCAACAATAATGGTGACAGACCTTACCCACCCAACCGAAATTACTATAATAATAATTATGGTAATAATAATAGTAATAATAATAATAACCGAGTGTCGCACCCTAGGGTTAATTTTATAAAAGCGGAAGATCGCGGACCCAGGAGATATTATCAACCACGGAGGAACAGCTTCCACGGCGCCGACCGAAGATGGAGGAGTGCGGAACGGGACGGTCCACGACACGAGCAGGGAAGAAGAAGTACAAGCCTGGAGGATCTTGGCCGACAACAGAACAGGGCGCTAAACCTCGAGCAGGGTACAGAGCGTCAGGAAACGAATCAGAGTTTCCCGAACGATGCCTCGGTCAATCTAAATACGAACGATGACCAAAATGCTTTAAACGGGAGGAGGCAGTAATTAACAACAATGACCCGTTACTGCTTATACTTCCTGGGTTAGACAAGGATGAATTGCAACAAGCAAACAATCGAAAAAACATCACTATAATAAGTAACCACTATCTAAAAGACATTCGAACGGAACTTTTGGAAGAGAACGAGAAGAGTCTCAGCAACAATAATAATGAAATACTCTATATAACAGCGGAGGTGGAAGGAGTTCCCGCTAAAATAGTGATAGACACAGGTGCCAATATTTCAATAATAAACGCAAATGAACTGGAGGGAATACAAAGCGAATGTGGAAAAACTTTGCCAACGTTACCAGTAAACAACATTGTGTTAATAGGTGCAACTGGCCGCCAGAATAAAACCATCAGGAAGAAAGTTTCCTTAAGTGTCGTTAGCCGCGATATAGCTTTAGACATGGAATTTTTAATCGCCACAGGATTACCATTTGACATATTAGTCGGTTGCGATATTCTTAGAAGATATTCTGCAGTTATCGATCTTAATTTAGATAAAGTATCACTTTTCCCAGACGGAGTAACATGGACCGCAAATCTGGTAGGAGGCACAACTATACTTCCCAGCCCTATACATCAACAACTTCATAAAATTAATATTATTAGAAACAGCCCTCTTTCTAAACCCATAATATACAACCATGGAGGAGAGGATTTATGGTCAGTTAAAATCCAAGAAATACGGGATTTCCAGTGCGGAAGCGATAACAAGAAAATACCTATACATCTAGCTGATCGTCTAATCACAATATATGAGAAGTACAAGGCAGTGTTTTCAAATGAACCAGGGAAGGTAAAAAACTACCAGTGCCAACTTCGATTCAAAGAAAACGTAGAGTTTAACCGGAGGTCATATCCAATCGCGCAGTCGCTCAAAGAAGCCGTGAGAACAGAGATAAACAAGATGATAGAAAATGATATAATTGAGATTAGTCAATCACCTTACACTAGTCCAATTATTGCTGTTCCAAAGAAAGACGGACAAGTCCGGCTCTGTTTAGATGCGCGCGAATTGAACAAGACGATTGTGAATGACAGAACCTCACCCGGTGAAATAGAGGAGATCTTAAAACGTTTTCATGGCACGAAGTTTATCAGCACCTGGGACACTGTTTGTGGCTATTGCCAAGTAGAGCTGCATCCACAAAGCCGTCAGTACGTGGCGTTCATTTTCGAAGGGTGCAATTACCAGTTCAAGAGACTGCCCTTCGGACTTGTCAATTCTGTCGCCATCTTTGTGGCATGCATGGACCAGATTCTTGGACAAGAAGCGCTCCAATTTACCACCGTCTATGTAGACGACTTACTCATCACATCCGAAACCTGGGAGGAGCACTGCTACAGAGTGGAATATGTACTAAGCAAACTAGCGCAGAACAACATAACTCTGAAGTTGGAGAAATCCAAGTTCATAGCGCGCGAGGTACAATTCTTGGGTTTCAACCTAGATGATAGAGGTATTACCCCGTCAGCAGAGAAAGTGGAGGCAATTCAGAGGTTTCCGCAACCAAGAAACAGGAAACAATTACAATCTTTCCTCGGACTCTGTAACTATTACAGGAAGTTTCAGAGCCGATATTCCGAGTTGACCGCCAAGTTTCAACCACAGTTATCTGCTAAGAACAAATGGACTTGGGGTGAAGATCAAGATCTTACTTTCCGCTTGATAAAAGAGAAGTTTCTGGAGAGTGTTATACTTCGTCACCCAGATTTTAAAAACCATTCTTTTTAAACTGTGACGCTAGCGACCTGAGCTTAGGAACAACGTTATACCAGGAAGACGAGGAGGGACAACATCTGGTAATAAGCTTCGCTAGTCGCACACTGAACCAGTGCGAAAAGAACTACAGTGTGACAGAAAAGGAATTGCTAAGCGTGGTGTTCGCATGCAGCAAGTTCCGGACGTACATTCTCGGATATCAAGTCACGGTACGAACTGATCATAAATCCATCTCGTTCCTTCGTAGGTGCAAGTTGAGTCACGGCCGATTGGCTAGGTGGGTACTTGCCCTACAAGAATATGACCTGAAATGGGAATATATTCCAGGAAAAAAGAACGTGGTAGCGGATGTGTTGTCACGAATAAATCTGGAAGATCAGACTTTCGAGGGAGAGAAGGAGAGCTTGGTAAAAATTTATAACATCTTTAAGACCAGAGCCGATCTGCAAGCTCTATTAATAAATATTCGAATCCACCAGCAGTCTGATCCGAAGCTGAGAAACATCATGAGTCGATTGGAAGCCAATGATGATACCATTTCCAAATATTACCACTTTAACAAAGGGATCTTATTCATAAAAACGGCCTTGGACGAAGAAACATGGAAGGTGATAATCCCACACCAAATCGAAAAGGAGGTCATCATCGATTACCATGTCAGGTATGGTCACATGGGAGCATTAAAAGTGATACAGGCTCTCGAGGAAAACTGTAAGATAAAGAATATCAACCGCAAGGTGAGAACGTACATCAAGTCCTGTAATATCTGCCAATGCGCCAAAATAAACAATGAAAAGACAGAGGGTATAATGATACCGATTACCTCAAACGCAAAACTGGAAAAAGTATTTTTGGATATCTGCGGGCCATTTCCCCGTAGCGGTGGTCGACACAGGTATAAATACCTGGTAATCATAATGGACCACTACACCAAATATGTAAAGCTATATCCGGTTAATCGGGCAACAACAGCAAAGGTTCTGGCGGTGATCATCGATTTGTATGTGCCAGAGATCGGTAGACCATCTTCAATTATTACCGACCATGGTACACAATTTAAGGGGAGGAGGTGGCGAGATACTTTATTAGCACTTGGGATCAAAACTTATAAGACGTCAGTCTACCACCCAAGTAGCAATCCGGCTGAAAGAGTACTGAGAGAAGTGGGTAGGATCTTGCGCACGTACTGTCACAACCAACAGAAAAAGTGGCAAGAGTACCTAGCAGCGACAGAGTCATTCCTAAATTTCGCCCACCATCCAGCTATAGGAATTACACCATACTCAGCCATGTATGAGAAGCCGACTCCCCGAGAAATTGAACAAATCATTGAATTTCCAACAAACAATAATCGGAAATTCAACCAGTTGAGGTTTTACAACAATGTAGCAGAAGACCAAGAAAAACGGCAAGCCAAATACCAAAAGGCAATAGGGCGTATTATAACATATAAAGAGGGTGAGAAAGTCCTCCTAAAAAATCGAGAGCTGCCCAGCACCTTAGAAGGCATAACCAAAAAGTTATTATTACTTTATACCGGACCATATGTTGTGGTAAAGGATAAGCATAACAATACCTATGAGTTGAGGGAAATCGTTTCAGGAAAAATCAAAGGTGTGTACAATCAAGCATCTATGAAAAAGTATTATGAAGAATGAGTTGGGAGTTTCGAATTTAGAATTTATAATAAAAAAATCCTAAAATGAAGTAAGCACATCTTACTACCACTGATTTATGAGAAACAACTTTTTGGCTGAATAGAAAGAAAGAATTTTAACATATAAATTCAAAAACATATGTAAGTACAACTTACAACCTACTATTTTTGAAAAAACTTTATGGAAGAAAGAGAAAGAATTTTGAATTTAACTGAAAAAATTTAAAATTTATGTAAGTACATCTTACAACCTAATATTTTGGAGAAAAACTTTATGGAAGAAAGAGAAAGAATTTTGAATTTAAATATAAAAATTTAAAATTATGTAAGCACAACTTACAACCTAATATTTTGGAGAAAAACATTCTGGAGAATTATAAGAGAAAGAATTTAGAATTTAAACATAAAAATCCTAAAATTATGTAAGCACAACTTACAACCTAATATTTTGGAGAAAAACATTCTGGAGAATTATAAGAGAAAGAATTTTGAATTTAACTGAAAAAATTTAAAATTTATGTAAGAACATCTTACAACAAATATTTTGAGAAAAAACTTTTTGGAAGAATTAAGAAGAAAGGAATTTTGTATAAACCACAAAATCCTAAAATAAGTAAGTACCCCTTACTATCTATGATTTGGAGAAACAACTTTTTTGCTGAAGAAAGAGAGAGAAGGAATTTTGGAATTTATAAACACTATTATAAAAATTTTAAATTATGTAAGCACAACTTACAACCTAATATTTTGGAGAAAAACATTCTGGAGAATTATAAGACAAAGAATTTAGAATTTAACTGAAAAAATTTAAAATTTATGTAAGAACATCTTACAACAAATATTTTTGAGAAAATACTTTTTGGAAGAATTAAGAGAAAGAATTTTGAATGTAATTATAAAAATTTAAAATTATGTAAGTACAACTTACAACCTAATATTTTGGAGAAAAACTTTATGGAAGAAAGAGAAAGAATTTTGAATTTAACTAATGAAAAAATTTAAAATTTATGTACGAACATCTTACAACAAATATTTTTGAGAAAATACTTTTTGGAAGAATTAAGAAGAAAGAATTTTTGAATTTAATAACTGAAAAAATTTAAAATTAATGTAAGAACAACTTACAACTATATATTTTGAGAAAAACATTATGGAGAATTATAAAAGAAGGAATTTAGAATTTGAATAATATAAAAATTCAAGAATAAGTAAGTACCACTTACTACCAATGATTTGGAGAAAACACTTTATGGCAACTTAAAAGGAAGAATTTATTTTTATAACCAACAAAATTTAAAAACAAATGTAAGCACATCTCACTACCAAATATTTAAGAAGAAACTTTATGGAAAAATAGAAGAAAGGAATTTTGAAGTTAATATACAAAAAAAAAATGTAAAAATTATGTAAGAACAACTTACTATAACTAATTTTGTGAGAAAACTTTATGGTAAATAATTAAGAAGAATTTGAATTTGGAGAAATAACAAAACATTCAGAAATAATTGTAAGATCACCTTACTATAAACAATTTTGAAGGAAACAATTCTGGAAATAAATGAATCAAACAGAATTTGAATGTTGATAGAACGTCAGAACTTTGAAACAAGATAAGATCAACTTATTACAATGATTTATGAGAAGTGTTTTGCCATTAAATAACAAGAAGAGTTTGAATTTTGAATAAAACTAACAAAGTTCCAAAAATAAATATGTGCCATTTATAATTGAATTTAGAAGAAAATAAAATGATTAATTCAGAAAAGAGAATTAACTTGGATCCAGAATAAATGTGGAAAAACCCAACATTTGAAGGAGTAGAGAAGAAAAACAAAAAGAGTGTAATATGCAAGAGAAGGAAAAAATTTGGAAGCAGAGAGACTAATTACTTATGAAACGATAATGAAAACAGTTAATTAAGAGCAAAGAAGAACAACTCATAACAAACATATGGAGAAGATGATTTTGAACAAATGATAATAATAAAAACTATATGAAATGCAAAGAGAAGAAATACCACATGAAATGTAATATAAATGAATTAATGTTAATGAATGCAAAGACGGATTAATAACTTTCTAAGAGAAGGGAAAGAACCAAAATGTTTAAACAAAATGATCAAAATAACAACCTGTATATCTAATATAAAGATACAAATTTAAAAATTAAATATAATAAAAATAAGACCATTCAAATAATGAATAAGAAAATGCTATATGTAAAGACCATGCTAACACTGTTAGTAACCAGAAGGAAGTATGAAGAGAATTCAGATGGAGCAGAAAAAGAGTTACACTGTAACCAGTAACCAGAATTATTAAAAGAAAGGTTTTCAACCATAATTAAAATAAATATATCAGACAAGTTAAGAGTTCAGAAAAAAATATATATAATGAATATAATGATAATTATGAAGATTTATTAAGATAGAAAATGTGAGATAATCTGAGAAACTACGAAGTGAAGAATCCAAAGATATTTTTATTAGTCGAAAATGAGACTACTTTTTATTTATTTATTCGATGACTGACTGAAGATAATTCCAGCAGCATTATGTTTTTTGAGCAGAGATGGATATGCCTCTGGACTCAATTTGTAGAAGTGGTGTATGGCCAGCAGAGATTGTGTAGCGTACAGTGCCCCTCTGATCTGCCCCAGCCCACGTGATAGGGAATGTTAGGGAATTAATATCCCAAGGATGCAATACGAAGTTTATAAAGAAAGAAAATATATTACAATAATAATAATATCTCAGAAGGCACTAACTATCCGAAAAGGATCAATAGTAAAGAGTAACTATATATATAAAATTAATTAAACTCTAATATAAAAAGTCGATATAGAAATGGAGAAGAAAATGAAATATAATAAATGATGAAATTATCATAAGAAATTATTTCATTAATAAACTGTCTGAAATAATTACTTCTGGAGGAGAGCAAACTGTAACGTGACAGATATATGCAAAATAATGAATGGCATTTGATCATTAGAATAATAAAATTATAACATTTAAATCTGGAAGAAAGCATTAAGTTTAATATAAAAAATTAATTCATAGCAACTGTGGAAAGCAATCATTATTATTTAAAAAATACAAGTTCAAATAAAATGAGTTACTAGTGATGAGTCATCCAAAACCAGTCTAATAACCCAAGGTTTTCAAATTATAACCCAGGAAGGTAAAAAGTAAATAACAAAGCAACACAGAATATGACCAAACCCACAACGAGGAAATATAAATGGAAAAGAAACCCTGAATAAGCCAAGATCAACCAATACAGGTGATGTATTTCTATGATTCCGAAGAAGATGAAGAAATCCCAAGAAACCCGAAGAAGATGAAGAAATCCCAAGAAACCCGATGGCATCAAGAAGAAGATGGAGAAGATACCAGTCCCAGAAGACAGAAGAAAAGAAGACAGAAGAAAGAAGAAGAAGGCAGCATCCTGAGGAAGATGTCATGCTCTTATAAAAGACACCCATATCCCCAAAATAAATAGTAAAATACCAATAAAAGTATAACGAAATAGTAATGGACGGTAACAACATGTACATAAAATTAAGAGAGAAAAGTGTGTAAACTAAGAGTTGACAGTGAACCAAGATGAAACAATAATATAGTACCCAAGGAACAAATCACCATTGTAAAACACTAACCAATTTATTATGTTAATAAGACTACACTACCATTTAGAAATAACATAAAATAAAAGTGTAAAGTGAACCAGTGCTAGTTTGAGTATTATAGAAAATAAACCTTGTGTTTCATTCTTGGCAATCACAAACATTGAATACAATGAAATATGCAACTTTCAGTGACTTAAAAGTTGTACCATGTGAATATGTTACTTTGAATAATAACAAGATATAAATCTGTTTAAAGTGACATTTTGTTTTATATAATGAGAAAAAACAGATTTAATTGTACTATGACAGGGTACAATTCCCCAAATACAATATTTAAAAGACAGTGTAAAGAACTGCATAATCCCACTTAGTATAATAGTTAGCAAATAGGAATATTAGATATAATGTTTTTGTAAATATAGGATAAGGATTTTTAAAATGTATTAGATATAAAGACATTTATTTAAATTTTCAACAACTAACATCATACCTGTAAATACATTTATTACTGGTGTTAATAGTAATAAGTAATTAAGATGTTAGTTGGTAAAAAACCTTTTTTGCGAACAATATTTCAATGTTACAAATAAGTATTTGATTGTAAAAAAATGTCTGAATGTTGAGGACAACCATTTATTTGAAAATATTCCTTATTTGTTTAACTGTTCATGGTATTGTAACCAATACTAATTATTGTTGTGTTATTTGAAAAAATGTTTAGTTTATAATACTATATTTAAAAGTCAGAGAGGGTATTACACATCATTTATTGTTTGTAAAAATATTTTGTAAGGAAAAATTGTTGAAAAATCTAGGCCAAAGAATGAAAACCAAACTTCATCAAAACAGAGAAATTACTCATTTAAATGCAATTAAACAAAAGGGATTTAGATAAAATAAACCTGAGATAAAGCCATATAATTACACATACCACTTAGAAAGATTTTATAAAATTATATTCAGAATTATAAATAAAAATGAAAATGACAAAACTCAGAAATTTGGAGAGGGGAGTCATATATTCCAAAATAATATTTTAGAATTTAACCAATTCAATTAATTACAAGAAAATAAGGGAATATAAACCTTTTAATACAATATGAAATTATTAATAATAAAATATAACTGAAAAAATGGCTGAATTTGCATAATGACAGGAAGTTAATTTTTAATTGTTCACTAAATACAAAATGAAAGTAAAATTACAAATTTTAGACAGAAAACATTATAAAACGGCATTATCCAATCTTAAAATACGCCGAATGAACTGAAGGATTAATTTAAATTACATCTAGCAAATAAAATTGATAAATAACCAAAGTTTAGGCAGTTATATAGTGTATTTGGAAATATGCACAGGATGCAAAATTATATTTGAACAATGTTAAGAATAATATTATATTGGCTAAGATTTTAGTCGAAACTGGAGGAAATAGATAGTGGATTATTGGTAATTGTACGATGAACTTGACGAGCGGATTATAACCGAGCTAACCTAACTAAAAACGGTAACGGCGAGTAAGTGAACGATACGTTTTTGTAAAATCGCGTGTGGCGAATAAAACAATTTTGGAACGTCAACATAGTGACAGATACAATTGATATAGACTAAATAACACAGTACAGCACATAATTACACCGAATAACAATATTAAACACAAGAAAACAGTATACAACATAACCATACATTAGTGCCTGAATCATAAAAAGTGAACGAACTTATACATACACAGATATACAAAATACAACACGGAAACTTCACTCAAGACACTACACAACATCAAAAAGAAGATTTGCAGACCCCAGGACGTAAATACTACCAGAAAATATCTTATTTGGAACATCGCAGATACGAAGGCCATTTTGACCGACTTGACGGCAGCCATTTGCATTCATCGTTAAAAACGCCTTCTTGTTCCCGTCAGCTGTGTTGGTGACAACAAATTATTTTATTTCAAATTATTATTCATGTATGTATCTAGTATTAGTAATTAACTTGTTGTAACGTTATACTTTTTAAATATTGGCCCGATTTCTCTGACTTTGATCATAATTAGCTGTTCAAAGAACCTTTATTGAATTTTATATATCAAAGCTTGTAACTGTTTCGATACCCTGAGAGTCGATTTTTATAATCGAAAAGAGTTTAATTTTCAACTGTTTAATAAAACCTTTATACTTTTCACTTCAAATTAGTTCTTTCTTTCATTAATATAATCAATTATAATTAATATAATCTTAGTAGCAAACTACCAGAAGTTTACCACATACAAAGGAAGATAACCTCCAAAACGGAAAAGTAAACAAATATCGATTGTCCTGGAGACAATCTTATGAGTGGTTGTAGTTTATTTGGGAAATACAAGAACATCAATAACATTTCACAGGAAAGTGATACACGTTTTAAAACTTCACAAAACATTAATTAATTGATTTTAATTAATTAACTGAGAAAAATAATTTTTTTTAAATTATAAATTTTTTTTTTAAACACAATTTTTTTTTTATTTCTTCAACAAGCAACATATTTTTTTCTAAAACATTTGGTGATACTACACATAAATATCTTCCACAGTTGAACATTATTTGACAGGTTTTGCTACATCTAGAACTCGGTCAACTGGGAAACTAAGGAGGTGTTTCAGGCCAGGAAGACTCAAGAGCCACACCAATTATTAAACACCATTCATCATCTGAGAGTAACAGAGTTTTATTACAAATTGGCTAGCCCAAACAGTGGGGCTTGATTAAAAATAAGAACACAGAATCTCAGAATTTGTAAATTTATTACAATATGAAGAACATGAAAACAAAATAAGGCTTAGTACTACCTGAACAAATAACGATATTATAGTAACAATAATAATAATAATGAGAAGAAGTAGAAAAAAGAAATTGTGGTAAAAGAAGAAAAAAGATAAACAAGTAGACGAAAATAAGAATGAGAAGAAAAAGGAAAACGAATAACAAGAAAGAAGAAAAATAAGAAGGAAAATAAAATGATGAATAAAAGACTAGGAAAATAAAAATAAGTAGAAAAGAAAGAAGAACAAGAACAAATAAGAAATAAATAAGAAGAATTATATATATATATATATATATATATATATTCAAACACTTTTTGCTACAGTCTTTTTCTTGATATATATTATTTAATTATTTATAATCACATTACCTGAAGATATTTTCTCCTTATTTGGAACATGTTTTGGGTACTATCTTGTACCCATCCTCAGCCTTCCAGATTTTGTGATGGCTGAGGATGGGTACAAGACAGTAGTACCCGAAACATGTTCCAAGTAAGGAGAAAATATCTTGAGGTAAAGTGATTATAAATAATTAATTAAATATATATATATATATATATATATATATATTGCAACGGAACACGGGACGATAATCTATGTTGTTTGTTTCAGAGCACATGGATGACGAGCTTTTCTTGTTTAAATTTGTTTTATGTAATATTTTGTCTTTTAGCCGTAAGTTTTGTATTTAGAAATGGATAAGCATGTAGGGTATACCAAACTCTACATAAAAAGGTGTTCTATATTGTCATGTATTTTTTGTATGAAATTTTTGCGCGTGTGCGGGTGTGATAATGTGTGATCGCTATAGCTTCAGTGGTAGTTAACCGATTGACGTGAAACTTTGACAAGGAATTATTTAGGTAAATAGCTTCAATTTGTGTATACTCGGAGGTTCATAACTATTTTAGAAATATGGTTTTTTTAAGTGAAGAAAAACTCAATTGTAACTCTTATCAAAGATAGGGTAATAAAATTCGTAGATAATTTCCATGCAGGCCTTTGCTAAATTATACAAAGTTTTTCAGGAAATTCGTATATCTGTTTGTTCCATCAATCATGTGACTTGGGCTTAGCCAATCAGAATACACTAAATTCAGTAAAATTCATTCGTTGTAGAGTTAGGATGGACACAGTTCTGCTTTAGCAACTGCAAGGGGAGGTTGTACCCGGTGAAGAGAGTTGTTCTCTTACGAACATAGAAATATCATATATAAAATAAACCTTGGTAATTCTTAACGAAGTTTTGCGTTAAGAACCGAGTGGGTAAAATATTTAGATAAAATTTATAATATAATATAGTGCTGTTTCGTGTTAGTTTAAGATAGCTTAGGGAAATTAAAGACACTTCAAGATATCGTGGAAGGTGTACGTTTAATGCACCGTATTAATTAATACCCATATTAACCCTGAGATTAAGAAAATATAAAGTATAAATTAATAATAAACTGTACGAGTGAAATTTATAATCATTGTGAGTGAACAATTTATGAAGAAACTAATTAATGTTAGCAGTCAAACATAATAACAACGAGACTCATTGAAATATCGCTGCTGGAGCCGCCTGCCGTAGAAGAGGACGACAAGACGAAGAGGACGCCAGGACGAAGAGGAAACCAGGAAGGAGTGACGCTGTAGAAGAGGACGACGAGACGAAGAGGATGCCAGGACGAAGAGGACACCAGGAAGGAGTGACGCTGAAGAAGAGGACGCCAGGACGGGAGCGACGAGAGGAGAGGAGGACGTTGCAGCAACCAAGTAAAATCGATTTATATTATCGAACAATACAAACTATTATTTCTATTATCAATACATGACAATTTATGATACAATATACATCTTTAAAAATTATGTTTGTGTATATAATAAATAATTTTTCATCTCCTCCATAATAGACTTGTTTGTGATTTTTACACACTCACTATATCCTTATTCGTATAATAAAATTTGATCTGTTGCAATATATATATATATATATATATATATATATATATATATTATAACGGTACAAATTTATTTGTGTTTGAGGAGCCCCACGTTCTTGGGACACCAATTTTATATAACGATACCGAGTATTTAAAAAGTTATAACGATACCAGGTGTTACTGTAATAAGAGTAGTAAATTTATGAGTATTTAAAATTTCATGTTTATTGTTTAAAAAGCATTATAAATAATAAAACATTGTTAATAATCTCCGATCAAGATATCACTCGTTATTAAGTGCTTATCTCTTAAGCTATACGGTGTTACACACATTTAAAACACTCCTACATCTAGACATGTTAATAATCTTAATCTAGACATTTATTCAAATTGATTTAATAAAAGAAATAAAATTTAAAATGTAATTAAGTTTTATTTTAATTGAATTCATTTAAATCAGATCTGACCTCAGCTTGCTCAATCTATACCAATGTTTCTTAAAAATAAATTTAAAATTATATTAATTACTCTTAGACTGGCATTTGTTTCGTATTCAAAATTTAAATTATTCTTTTCTACAAAATTCAAATATCAAAGCATTTCAATTACTTTTCTTTGATAAAAAAAATACTATCTCAAAATTAAACTCTTTTTTTCTCTATATTTATCTATATGCGATCGCTCATTCTTACGACTAAAACATTTACATACGACTCTATTACATTCTCTACCTAATTATAAACTTTTTTGTTTTAATCCATTGTCTCTTTATATAGTCTTTATGAGCTCTTAAAAAAAAATCATTTATAAATGCATTATGCATGTCACCTCGAGTTTGGAGACCTTACGACTTATTGACGGGGTCCAGCGTTGTCCTGAGTTGGGTTACCGTTACTCCTGGCTTGGCGTGGTCCTGGATATGTCCAGAGTTCAGCGTCGTTCTCCAGCAGTGTGTGGTCCGTCCCAGAGAAGTAATATCGGCTGCGAGGTGGATCTCGTTCGGCTGTTAGGCGTCTAAAAAGCATCTCCTAACGTCCAGCATCTCGCGTCGCTCTTTGTAGCTTCTCTGTAGATACTCTTGCTGACTTAAACGGTCCCGGTACTCTACGTTTCCCGTACTAGTGTAAACATAATTACTGAAAACGTCTTTATTCATTCGTAGATGAGACTTATAACAAAATAAAACTGTTCTGCCGACGGACAGCGTGTCCGACTGCAACTGTGTCTTGAAAAGAAGAGAAGGGTTTCCAGTCGAACCCTTAATTTATACCCTCTCGAGATTCCGCGCCTGTTGGTTCCGAAATTGTCCTGTCGAGACCTGCAGATCACATGATAGCCCCCACTCCCGAACCTTTTCATATATTTGCAATTTTTTGCAAATGGCAATGTTTTGTACGGAATTGAGATATCACAAATCATAGATAATTTGATTAAGCACTCACTGTATTAATTTGAGCGTCTTAGTGTAATTTGCGTATTTTTGGCACACTTATTTCACACTGACTTCGCGTAGTGTGTCCTACTAACGTCATTTTCTTACTGTGGATAACTATAAAATTTACACACACTTTGGTGCCTTTTGTTTGTTTATACACTAATTAGTTTTCACACAGTGAATTAAAACAATTATTTTAGTAATTAATTGGGGAGGGTTGCTGGGATTCCTGTCTGTACATTGTAATCTATAACGTAATCAACGTTAAGCCCCACTGTTGGGTTCGTCAATTTATTACTACTCCTCTGTAGCTCCCGTGTTCATTTGCCTCACGTTGGATGCGTCAATTTATTACTGAACGTGTATCCCGTGTTATAGTAATTTGCCCGTGTTAATTTTTGTAAATGTTAAGTTGTAATAAAAAGTTGTAAATAGTGTATCAGTTGATCGTGAATTATTTATGTTGCGTGTTTTGTAACGTGACTTAATATATAAGTTTAAAAAATGAATTATTCTGCCTTGGTTGAATAATCAGAATTATTATTATTCCAATTCAGCAGTTAAAACTTCAAAATTAATTCAAAAATAGCGGTCGAGTCGTACCAAACAATTCTCAAGGTTCACCTTCGATATTAGGCTTAACCCTATTCTTTGAGGTTAATCTTGGTTTTGTAGTTTGTGTAATTCCAACGACTCCCTGACGTCTTTTTAGTCTTGGTAATTATAAAATAAATGTTGATAATATCTTATGTTCATGAAATAATAACGCATGGATATGATTTATTAACATAATTGTTTAATCTCTGTAATTGGAGTTCAAATTGATAGAAATTTTCATTTGATACACACGTTAGTAACAATCGATATTTATCTCAGGAGTGAATAATAAAATAGGTTTAATATATTTCGTGGGAATTCTTGTGGCTGCTACGAAAAGTTCCATTACATGATAAATAACAATATAGAGTACCTTTACAAATCTTTCTAGTACTTATAATCTAAAAAATTACAAAATTAAATAAGAAATAACATACAATGTCTGATAAGATTCAATACGCTTCGTACAAACCATGCTGGTTAGAGTGACGTCATCATCATGGCTGCCGTCGTCCGTGTCAGATAATAATTGAAGTTTACTAAATGTGTCAAAATAAATGTTTTCCTTGTAACCACTGATTCTTTTAGATATGGAATTTGTTTTCACTTGTTAAAATGTTCACTAGTGATTAGTGTTAGTGTGAATTAGAGTGTTGTCTAGTGGTTGTTCGTTTTTGGATAAAAAATATTGTCAGTTATTAAGTCGAATTATACGTTACACATCTAGGCGATATTGCTGAACGTCTCCTTGTTTATTCTTGATCTTTTCTGTATGGTGTGTGTTCCTGGTTAGTGAGATGATTGTAGTTAAGGAATTATTTATCTTCAGTGGTGGTCATACAAATTTTCTTTCACAAAACGGTTTAGTATTTTAGATTTTCATTTTTTATAACATCTCGGCAAGCACTATTAAACTGTTCTCCATCACAATTAACAAGAAAGTGTCATTTCTTCTTTTTTAGTCACCGAACTGATCAAAACTTCTTAAATTTTGATTGGTCATTTATGTACAGGTTAAGTGTTATATCATCAATACCCATTAACTACTTTACATTTTACAAATTACTTTTAATATATAATTTTATTATTATATCCTAATGATACATGCAATGTTGATATGAATATTAATTATATAATTATAAACAATTTGGTACTAAACATGCTTCAGTTTATAACTGTAAAACCTTAGTAATTAGTGAATTTCTCTGATATATGATGGAACAATTTGTTATGGTTGATTGTAAGTTCTACCTTGACTCCATGAGATAAATACATTTAAATTAATTAACTGATAACATGAACTCTTATAATATATAACACAACTCTTAATAATAATACTTGTTTTTGACAGTTTTAGTTTATTTATACTGTTAAACTATTGTCTGTATGATAAACCATTTTTACTGGTTATTAATAATAACAAAACACTTTTTATAAAAAATAAATAGCACACTGTTTAAATGTAGTTTGTGTCACTATTATTATTCTGTCACTTATATCACTGTAAGGGGTTGTCCCTTTTTCTTTCCTTGATTATATACAATTTTGTTTAATACAATTTTATTTTATGAATTTGTACTCTTTATTGGGTTTGGTTGGGTTACTCCTGGCAAGTTATTTAGGCCTACTAGGTTTCTTTATTTAAATTTTGGTTTGTTTACTGCCCTATTCTACTGGGTAATTTCTGGGTGTCTTGATGATATTAAATAAGTCAAAGGTTGTTTTTATTTAGTTATATTTGGTTCCTTACTGATTTTTCAAAACTTGGTATTTTCCTTTAATTGGCTATTAATTATGATTTCTTGTTCCCTCTCTGGATAGGGTTTCCATATTATATTTACAATTCTTTTTATAACATTTTGTTTCGTTACAACATGCATCACTAACACACACAAGATACACGCGTAACACACATAAAATCGAGCAGGTGTTCCTGGCCTGTTGGAACAGGTTAATTTCTCCCCTAGTATAACAATGAAATATTTTTACAATACCAGACATGTCCATTTACCCCAAACTTATAATAATTTACAAATTTTACATTTATTTAAATCAATGCTCAATACTGCAAATGGCTGTATCGTTGCAATATATATAAACGTATCTTCCCATCAGTTCACCATCATGTTACAGAAGGCATCAATTCTTGAATTTTTTCGACCCCACTGTATAAAAAGTACTAATTATCAGAGGCATTTTATTTTACCAGCATCAGATCCAGTGATAAAAACCGCATAAGAAAAGTACCACATTTTTTGTTTATACAATCCAAAATATTCATAACAATAACCTACAATTCTAACACAACAGTTTTCTTCAGTTACACACATCAATAGCGCAACAGAAGATTCTAAACCTTTAACAGGTCGCTCCAATTGTTACTCTGTATTCAGCTGTAAGAATTGATGAGTCAATGATGTAGAATTGGGCTGTATAATTATTTTATACTTTTTTGGTCCCCCCACCACTGACTTATTCCTTCATTATTTTCAAGGACTTTCTCAGAAGCCACCTGCAGTAAACATCCTGTGTTTTGGCTATCGTACTATAAACGGTATTTCTTATCACACGATGTCTGTCTTTCTCTCTCACTCACTCTCTCTGCCTAAATGTAAACCAGAAAGTCCCAACAGCTTCGTAAGTAACACGTTATACGACACATTACATGCAGAATCTTATACAACCTCAATTATGTTTAACTATTCCAGTGTAACTGTGTCGTAGTTAACATTAATTCGCCATATTCCCTACAGATCCCAGTTCCATTGAATTTTTGCAAAATAAGCACATCCGTTATCACAATTAGCAGTGCGATCGCGGTCATTCAATGATGTTATATACACACGAGAATAATTCTGACAGACGGATGGCAGTGTACGAAATAAGATTGTCGCACGTAAATTGCATTGCGCAAGGGTACTTGGTCACAAAAATCGAAATTACTGTTTGATACAGTTAGGACTATAGTTTTTACCTATACTTATATTTATACTTTATATTTTTACCTATATTTATACTTATGTGCAGGGCCCGGGCTTAGGTTAATGGCGCCCTGGGCAAGACTTAACTCAGACGCCCCCCACCCACCACCATCCACACCAGATTTTAAGGAGAAAATAAAATCATCAAATTTTAATGACTAAAAATGTTTTATTTAATTTTATTAAATACATATTATTTCAATAGCCCAAAACTAACTGTCATATACCTTCAAAATATTTAAGAAATACTGTACAAAACTTTAAATTAGGTTACAGATTTTTTCCTAGCATTCAGTTTATCAAATCTATTTAATTTAATTAATTATGTAAAATTACAATAGTTGAGAAAACACAAAATACTAGTAACACATCTTCAAGATTTTTTAGAAGCAAAAAAATTTTAAATGATTGTTTTTTCCTAGCTTTCAGCTTAGAAAATCTATCAATGATTTCTGTAAAATTTGTTTTCAAGGTGATGTCTCTCTCACAGCACATTAATACTAGAGTTGAGCTTTCTGTCTGAAAGGGTAGACCTTTTCGCATTCTTCACTCTTGTCAGTACAGAAAATCCTCTTTCAGCAGTACAGTTCGTGATTGGTAAGGTGAAGAAGATCCTTAAGGCTATTTCCAAGTTAGGATATGTGATACCCAAGTTGTTCTGTTTAATGCGTGTAAACATTTGTGGTATCCATTGTATCTGTTCCAAATCAATATAAGCTTTGAAGTGGCAACATTCATTCGGGAAATCTACATTAATGTCATCATCATAAAGCTGAGTCAACTTTGTAGCTGCTTTTATTATCGCTTCATTTGAAGTTTCTGATAACAGAAATGTCAATATTTCAAATCGATCCACCAAAGCATCATACGATTCTCTCCTCCTTGCTAAGTTTACTAGTAGGGAATAAATTATTGTATTGTACACGTTAACCCTAAATGCAGTCCTTTCATCAAGATCGCTTTCAACCCCACGGGTTTCATCTGCAAATATTTTCCGTCTTCTATTCCTGTTGTAGGTGGGTGTTTTGCAATCTAAAATGTCTATAGCAATTTTTTCATACGTGTTAAACTCTTCCCTTTTATCTTTTATAAAAGTTTCCAAGGTTCGTAGCTGTTTGGAACCTGCTAAAAGATCAAGAGTGTGTTTTTGCTAGTTATTGTTACATTTATCAATACGTTCTAAAATATCATTCCAAAAAGGTGATAAGAAAGTGGTTTGGAAATTTTGGAATTTTAATTCAATGCCTTCAGCTTCCAACCTCACAGCAGGTTTAACATCTGGGTCTTCAGATATTTCTTGAAGGCAACTTTGTATTTTTTATAGCCTTTCACTAGAGTTTTTACTGCATCCGCCCTTGCAGACCAACGGGTATCCGACAAAGATTTGACCACTAGAGTTTTGTTTTTCTCAAGATGCGTTTTCAAAAGCTTCCACCTGTATGTAGATGCCGAGAGAAAGTTGTAAAGTTCTTGTACAAAAGAAAAAAATATTACTACTTCTGTACAACACTCGGCAGCTGTAGAACCTATAAGGTTAAGCGAGTGTGCAGCACATGGCACATAGTCTGCAAATTTATTGTGCCCTTAATCCTGGCTTGAAGTCCTGTGTAGGGGCCTGACATATTAGATGCACTGTCGTAGCTTTGTCCCCTGCAGTTTTTAATTTCTAAGCCCAATTCTGTCAGACATTTCAATGAAGCTTCTTCTAGTTGGTCAGATGAATGACGAACCCGTGGTAGGAGCTTAAATAAACGTTCTGCTTCCATCAAAGATATGTATCGAAGCACTACTGCTAATTGATCCATGTGAGAGCAGTCTGGAGTCGCATCGACAATGAGAGAGTAGTACTTGGCATCCTTTACTTCTTGTTAAATTGTTTCTAGAACACAACTTGCCATAATGTGAATAAATTCATCACAGGATTCGACTGATAAGTAAGACACATGACCTGAACCTTTATTATCATATTTTGAAAGATGCTGTGAAAGGAAAGGATCATATTCACTAATCAATTCCAAACATCCCAGATAAAAGCCATTTGAGGTAGACCCAATACGTTCATTGTCTCCCTGAAAAGGCAAGCCTCGTGATGAAAGAAATCTTACAACAGAAACTATCTTGATAACACATTTCGCCAGTATGTTACTTCATCTTCCTACTGATTTGATAGAAAAGTTTTTATTTTCATGGATTTTTTCGCCTTGTTATGTAAGTAAGAATATTATATCTGTGGTTAGGCGACTGCTCGTGTTGTTTGATCAACTCGCTGCCATGTTTCCAATCGTTAAACCCGGAAGAAAATTGTGTTTTATTAATATTTTGTTGAAATAAGCAACAAGGAACACAAAATAGCTTGCCTGTAGACTGGGAGTACAGCTGCCACTTTCTTACGAAGGTTTCCCCGTTTAGGAGCGTGCCTTTAAACAAATTAGTTGATAAAGTGCGCTTTAATTCATTTTTTTAAATGCCCTCAGACCCTAAAAATCCGTATTTAAGTCTTGTTCGGGAGAATTTTCTATATGCTCAACAACAACAGATAAATCCACATTCCTAGTAGCAGGATCTTGTAGAATAAATGTTTTAGGTAGTTGGCCTAGTGTTTGGGAGCTGCTTTTAGATAAATCTGGCTGTTCATTCAAGATATCAGTTACTGGACTAATAGGCTCGGTATTAACATCTACATCTGCGGTATTATTCAACAAAGGTGTAATTGGCTTATTTGAGCCTACCGCATCATGGTCGCTTAGGTCTTCCTCGTCGTGCGTTGAATGATCGGTTAGGTCTACTTGTTCTTTATTGGTGGATGATGGTTCGTCTTCATCTAAAAAGTCAGTGGCTGTGGCTGTGCTTGTACTCGGCTGAGCTGTAGAGATGTCCCGACTTGTAGGGGTGAAAAATAACCCAATTTGGGGAACATTTTTTAAAAAATGTGCCTCCTCGTTTTGTCTTTTCAAAACACGTTCCCTGTTCTCAGCACCACTTAGTTTATTATTCATTTTATGCTTTATCGAGACCAAAATATCTCAGCACCAACTATTAAACACTAAAACACAAACACAAAACACAACACAAACGAAGTTTGGTCGAGTTTACACTGTAGTACTGGAGTTAATAACACAATTCATTAACAAAAGAAAACTGTCAAATCTGCTAATAGCAATATAGTGTCTCGTGTATTAACGATATTAATTTTTACTGGCAAATAAAAAAAATACGACTATACGGTACGATAACATACACCAATACTAAGTACAATCCAGTTCATCGAACACGATCACATCAGTTGACATCAGGGCCGGCCCCAGCGCTTCTGCCGCCCTGTGCAGTATTTATGAGTGCCGCCCCCTCCCTATTTTAACTCTGAACACATTCACGCACACTAGACCTACTCTAAAGATACGGGGATTGCCTTCAAGTGAGGACTAGGAATGTTTCCATTGGTGTGTTTATCAAATAACTAGAACTTTTTCGCGTTTACGGAAGCGGCGAAAGCATGTGGCTATATAATAAAGCCGTTAGGCTATGTAGCTTTATCTGAAATGGAAGGTGATTTCCTTTGTCTCCAACGCCAGACGTATCAGCCTAGACGAAATATAAATTCGTCGGTGTGATTTATAAAGACTACACTAGGGAAACAACAAACTATAATGAAGATAAAAGTTTGACAGTTTTTATCTATGATGTAATAACTGAAATTATACATAATTATACATATTTCACTACTAAGAAAACACATTTTTTTGCACAACGAAGTGAACGCGATAACATAGAAAGCGTCTACTGAAAGAAAACATGAAAGAGGAAGTGACTGTATTAATTTTTTCTTTTTTTTAACCGCAGCGTGAACAAGTTTGTTGTCAATAAGAGTTGCAAGTTACTGATATTGAGTAACGATATCAGGCGACATCGGCCACTGATCGTTTATCAAAAGGCTATACGTGAGGCAAACATCACACACACACACACACACACACACACACACACACACACACACACACACACACACACACACACACACACACACACACACACACACACACACACACACAGAGGAAACTATGCGTAATATAATATTATTCATTACATAGTCCTTGGCGCGTGCCGGCGTGCATTTGGACGTAGTTTCCTTCATTCCTAAAGTTTTAACAATAACACTCAACTGTCTACTGTCTAACGCGTATTGTTTTTCGTTCCTTAGCGCCCCCTTGGACCAGGCGCCCTGGGCATTTGCCCAGTCAGCCCATTTAAAGCTCGGGGTCTACTTATGTGGTGAGTATACAACCACAAAGTTTTGCGCTGACAAGGTCGATGTCTCCCCGTACTGCTACAAGACTGAAAGCGTTATTACGCGTTAAATCTGTGCTCCATAATCCCGTAGTAGTACGGGACGGTCATTCGCGGTCCGGATTTTTTAGATCCTGTAATTGGGGCACATACGGAATCGATCAAGTCATTATGGACCGCCGTTAAACGTCGCAACAGGCGTGAATGTGGAAAAACTCACCAAACTCAGCTTTATTCATACCTCTGTTATATAATATATAGAGATATCGATACAAAGAAAATTATTTATTTTCCAAAAACTGTGGACATTCTTGCATACTAACCGCCTAAATAGTTATTAAATGTGTATTAAATGAGTATTAGGTTTTAGTATAAGTGGTTAGCTTTATACATACTAATTTTGTGCTGTGTATAATCTACAGATGTTAATTGAATTGAAGCTAACTCACTTAAAATACGTTGCAAAAACTCCCTTATCCGGGTCAATTGGGGCCAATGTGGATGATATAAAATGCTGATATGAGAATTACAAAAATAGGGAATGCCCAAAGAAATGAGAAAACACTATGCTGTACATGTTATATATTATGTATTAAATATATATTTATATATTATTTATATATAATTATATAAATATTTATTTATATATTATATATATATTTATATATATTAAATATATAAATACCACACAACACAACCAAACAACATACTCAACGATCAATTACATTATAAATCACATACACTTTTTGACACAATTATACAGAAAACAAACAGTAAGTTGAATCCCCGCGCCAATCCCCTTCCTCCACACACCACCCCCACTTCACCTTCCACACAACCGTTACAAAATGCTGGCAGTCTGTTACCAAAGCTGAAGAAGGCGGATACGTAAGCTGAAACGCGTCCAATAAAACAGTAAGTTTTCACATGAAAAAGTTCATTTTTAGTTAAGGCCTAACTGAATGTATCATCAGTGGGGTAGCTAGGCTTTATGGCTGCCGGGGCAAAGAGATCGTCGGCCGCCTCTCCTTTATAATTAAAAGGGGACAAAAGAGCAAAAATGACGGCCAATCCAGTGAACAAAGTACTTAATAAATACAAATGTGTAGATTTTTGTAAGAAAACAAGTCCAGCAAACGTGTTAAGAATATTTGTTAAGTCAAAATTAAGAAAGTACATATTATAATATTACTGGTAGATAGTTTGTATACATTTATTAGTAACAAATGTAGACTATGAAATGTAGTAAAGTAAAAAATTTTTAACATAAAAATGTTCTAATAAACATGCAAATTCATTGTAGGTCTAAAGCGCATCGTCAAAACAATATCCTAAAGCAACATAAAGTTAAACAAAAAACTACACTAAAAATAATAGACTTAATAACTTACAATTACAGGTTACGGTAATGGTCCTGTCTTTTATTAATAAACACTTAATATTTGTTTTTAATATTTAAAACGAAATATTTTTAAATGTAACTTTTTTGGTCTTAATTGCTTCATAGTTGGTTATTAAATCACTATAATCTAAAGACAAAGGAATGTCGTTTTCAATTAAATGTATTCCTAGATTTGATACCCTGTCTTGAGATTTTGTTGATTGTAGGTACGATTTAATCAACTTAAGTTTACTAAACGATCTTTAGCAAGAAACCGCAGACACTGGTAAAGTAAGAAAATGTTTTAAAGCTGTTGCTAGTGTTTTGTAGGCTTCTAATCCCCAGTGGCGAAGTTACATGGAGGCAATTGAGGCAATGCCTACCCTAAAAATTATGTAGAATAAAAATTATAAATACGTATGAACTACGTAATGTAAAGATTATACATTGTTACTGTGACTGTCGAATTTATTAAGCCGAAATGTGCTGTACTGAGCGACCGCTAGATGGTGACAGGTGAGATTCGGCACAGCTCGTTTGAAGGGAATGAGGCAACGTGAACTTGCCTCATCGTTTTTTGTATACATCGTATGTAAGCAATGTGCTGGCGTGATAGCGAAGTGCGGGGGAGGGGGATTGTCCCGTGCTGTACACATAGAGCGTTGAGGCATGCCTCACTTCTATGGTGCAAATAGTTAAGTTAAAGTGCGCTGTGTTGTTTATAAGTGTGCTTATTTTATGCGGTTATTAAAAGTGTGCCGGTTATTCCGGTGAACTAACAGATGATCAAGATTGTTTTTTGAATTGTTTGTAACATTAAACATATAATATATAGAAACTAATCAAGGTTAAAAATTTGAAGTTCAATCAGATGTATTATTGTGTATGACTTATACAAGGATTGTTCTATAGAAACACGTTTAGAGCTGTAAAGGATTTTTTATTCAACGATTTTAAAAGAAGTCTCCATTAACATTAAGACATGAGTCCCATTCTTGCACTAATCTGTAGATTCCCTGCTAGTAAAATTCTTACGGCTGTTTGCGGAACCATTCGCTAACAGCAAACTCTACCTCAGCGTCCGATTTGAACCACCGTCCTTTTAGTGATTCCTTAAAAAAAATTTAAGGTAAGATTTTTGCCTACCCATTCATTAACTACTAGCTTCGCCACTGCTAATCCCATTGAAGAAATGTATTGTAACAGGCCCTGAGATGTAAAGTTTATTTATTCTCCATCAACTGTTGCCCTTTTTAATAAAAGTATGACTTTTTTTAAGTCGATGAACAATTCTACACTGTTTAGGTCATGTGGATACAGTTTTGCACGCACTGTGCACTTAATATTGATTTGGGAAAGCTGTTCCTTAAAATGTATATCCACATAATTTACGTACGCCTCAAATTTACAGAGGAATCCAAAGCGTTTTCTTAACTCTTTTATGTTAGAGAAACGGCTTGAAATTTCAACTGACAGTTTGTCCAAAAGTTTTTTAAGAGAACGTCGCATTTCTTGCCGAACAGTTCGCATTTAATGCAGAATCGTCTGCATACTCTCCTGGCATCCTGCGCTTTCTTCTTATCCTTTATGTGATACTGGCACCCCATTCATTACATACCTGCTCTGCCTTAGTAATGACATTGTCACACGACTCATTCCTCCAAACTTTTAATTTGCCCGTTAGCGTCTCCAGAAGTGTCAATGCTTGAATAAAGCTTGTTCCTTTGGTCTGCAAGATTTTCTGGATTGTGTCCATAGAAGAAAGAATATCTGTCCAGAAAAAGAGCAGGGTTACAAAATTAAAGTTTTCTATCACATTAATTATTAATGGTGCATCTTCCTTCGTATCAACTGTTTCAGTCGGTGTATTTATCAGTTTCTCCACCGCAACGATCACTTCATCCAGCTGAGTGGCTATTGCTTTCACCGCATCAGTTTTTGAACTCCACCTGTATCACGATGTCTTTTTAGAGTAATATTTACGAAGTCTTTTAAAAACACTCCATTTATGAGTGGAACAGGAAAAGAAGGTGAATAGACGTTCTACTGTCCCAAAAAATGTCACTGCCTGAACATTTTCATGAGCTGCGTGAACTCCAACCAAGTTAAGTGAATGGTTGTCACAAGGAACAAACACAGCTAGTGGATTGAAATCTAATATTCTCTTCTGAACTCCTGAATGGATACCAGCCATTGTTGACTGATTGTCATAAGACTGACCTCTGCAACCGCTAAGATTCAATCCATCTCTCCGAAGCTTACTTGTAATAGCTTCTGTGATCCCCTCCGCTGTTTTCACTTCTAAAGGAATAAAATCTATGAAGGCTTCCTTGATATCAACAGAAATGCGTTTGATTTCAACAAATCTTATAATCTAAGATATTTGTTCTACATGTGAAGCATCTGGTGTTGTGTCAAATATAATACTAAAGTACTTCGCCTTCTTACATGCAGTAATAATATATTTGTGCGCTCCTTCTCCTAACAGGCTTATTATTTCATTTTGAATGGCTGGCGATAGATACGATATACACCCAGATTTACGAGAGACTGAATCTAAATGAGATCTCATGAGAAGGTACAAATTTAGCCAAGTATTTTAGCAAAGCCAGAAAGTTTCCAGTATTTGGATCGTTAGTAACTGACTCTCGATGTCCTCTCAGTGCCAGATTTTGTTATGCAAAAGTTTGTACTGTGGCAATGACCTGTTCGAGAACTTTTTTCATGACTTAGCTGCTTTACTCATTTGTTCCTAAGGTAGATCATCAATAAGTTCTCCTTTGTTTAAAGAACGTTCCAATTCCTTCCAATCTAAAAACGCAGAGCGATGAGCAGGACTATTTTCATTATCCTGAATATGGGGATTTAAATTTCGTCACGATGAAAACACATTTTTGCTATTGAAATGGCTTCTTTGATAATTTGTTTTGTGGAAATAAAGTGCAACAAAATCAAAAAAGGATTTTTTAGTTGGAGAAAAATACATACAAGTGCGGTTTACCTTATCATAATAAACAGTAGTTACGATGGTTGAGTATAAATAGACTAATATGCTGTTTATCAAGCGAAGTTTATGACAACGGAGAAGCTGCCTGGTTATGCTTCTTTTATGAAAGGAATAGTCATATCAATGAAACAAATTTTTGTAGTTTTATAAACTGATAACAATTTTTTTAGCGTATGCTCACTTTGCCGCCCTCCTGACTATGCCGCCCTGGGCGGCTGTCCCTTGGCCCTCCTTGCTACGCCTCTGTGTGTGTGTGCGCGCGCGCGAGAGAGAGAGAGAGAGAGAGAGAAGAGAGAGAAGAGAGAGAGGAGAGAGAGAGAGAGAGAGAGAGAGAGAGAGAGAGAGAGAGAGAGAGAGAGAAAGAGAGAAAGAGACAGACAGATAGACAGACTGACAGAGAGAAACAAGGGCAGAGATAAACAGACAGTATTTGAAAGAGTATGTCAGCACAGTTCAGGCAAAACGTTATTGTTAAGCCTGCAAGTACAGTAGGTATGGATAATCCCATTTAAAAAGCAAGCATATTGGTCACTGTCTTTTCTGTTGTTTATATGAATCAGTTCCGTGCAACGATCTATACTACTGGATCGCGCTTGTGTGGAGTGGAGGTGCGGAGCAAACGGTCTACCTACTATCCTCACCATCTGGCTGTCCACTGCAACAAGTGTGCATACTGTGCATACCGCATATCATAGTGTCACAATTACGCACCCATGCAATTACGTGTGTTTTGCTTCGACATACTACTTCTTGTTCTGTGATCTCACTAAAAATATATTTTCAGTAGACTGTTAAAATATTTAACCAACATGCCCGTCCATTGTGCAGCCTACAATTGTACGAAGAGACATCAGAAAAGCAGCGAAGAAAATGTATCTTTTAACTTTAGAAGAGGAAGATATTTCAGAGACTTGTAACTTTGAAAAGGTGGTTTGTGACTTGATAGGGAATCAGAGTTCTACATATTACAAAGATAATATTTTATTTTATATAAGTGGATTTATTGTAAGAAAAACTGACAGCAAAATCAAGTGTTTGGAATGCAGTAACGTACTGTTGGCCGACGTTTAAGATAGTGCGTACACTCACTTTACAAATTTTATTTCAAAAGGCAAACTGGTGAGGGCATCTCATGATGTTCTAAAACTGATTAAATACATGTATAATTTATATTTGTCTAATAACAACAAAGAAGTAAATACTTATAATTTATTAGCACAAACTTGTCGCCAGTTCACAGGTTCTGTGTTTAAAAATCATAAATTTTGTAGTGACTTTGCAGACAGTCATGAAATTAAACTCATTAAACTTATAGGTCAAATGTTTTTTAAAGTTATATGTCATGCTTCTTCCAAAGAAAAAACTTTATTTAATTGTAAGTTGTAAATAATTAATTGTAAGTTGTTAAGAATGTAATATACAAAAATTATGTACTGTAGTAACGTAATTACGAGTTACCGGCATATCATATGTATCACAAAAGCGAAATTAGAATCCCTATTCTATTGTTAAAAAGATCAGACAGATTACATACGCGGCGCACAATTTGAGAATTCAGTTTATAAATATTAATTTGTGCAAATAATTTTGTAGATAATCTAGCATAAGCCCATTTAGTTTAAGTTTATTTGAGTTAATTGTAAGTTGTAAATAATTAATTGTAAGTTGTTAAGAATGTAATATACAAAAATTATGTACTGTAGTAATGTAATTATAATGAAATGTCGAAATGCAAACATTATGATGGTCAATAACATGTACATAATAAAAATTAAAAACACTTTTAAATTAATAATTAGGAATTGTTTCTGTAGTATTTTTCATCATCCTGTTGGTAAAATTTCTTATCCTTATTCCTTAAGAAATTTATTCTTTTAGTACTTTTCCTTTACTAAGGAAAGCGAAATGATAAAACAATTCAGTGTTGTCATGGGCTGCTTATGTTCCAGCAGCGAGCGACGACAGCCAGGTGGTGGGGAGTGCTGAACGAGCAGGACCGTTTTGTTAACACGCACAGCGCGATCCACTAGTATAGATCGTTGGTTCCGTGATAATATGTTATGTCTACTATTTTTTGTGAGACAAGCTTTATGGACCATGAAAATCCTGCCAACAAAAGTGTGCAAGGTCACATAACGGTTTTCAATGTTTAAGTCAGAGCATGTGTCTGTAAACAGTGTGTGTGTGTGTGTGTGTGTGTGTGTGAAGAGATAAGATAATTGTCGGACAACTGCCTGCAATCGCAAGAGGACATGTACTACGTAATTTGAAACAGGCATGTGTTTATCACCAGGTCTCCAGCACAGAGATAAGATTTCTCGTTAATCCAATTCCCGCCAACAACGTTCTTAATGTTTTAATGACACAGCAGTGAATGTTTACAAAAAGTACTACTGTTTTGGCTGAAACATATACAAAGCTAACGTCTGAACTCATGTAATGTCTGAACTCAATGGTTAAAGAAGTGGAGGTTAAAGGCGAACGGAACTAAATCATCACACGTCACCTTCACTATGAGACGTGACAGCTGCCCGTCGGTAACACTCGATAACTGCCAACTACCGCAAAAGGAAGATGTAAAATACCTCGATATGTATCTGGACCGCCGCCTTACCTGGCGAAAGCACATAATTACCAAAAACAAACAGCTCAGACTACAGTACAGGCAAATGTATTGGCTACTCGGAAGGAGATCCCCTGTAACTCTGGAAAGCAAACTCCTTATCTACAAAGCCAAACTTAAGCCAATCTGGACATCCAGCTGTGGGGGACTGCGAGTACTTCAAATATCGAGATTTTACAACGATTCCAGAATGTGGTGCTCCGAGCTATGGTCAACGCTCCTTGGTACGTAGCGAATAATGTCATCGAGAACGACCTCCAAGTGACTTCTGTCCGTCATGAAATCAAACGATTCTTCGTTAACTACAGTAAGAGACTAGCAGCGCATCCAACGAACTAGCTCAAAAGCTCATGGAAGATACAGGCACCAACACAAGAAGACTCAAACGCCACAAACAAGTGGACATTGCGGCTAGATTTATGTAATATTAGTGCTTAAGGGGGAGTGATCACTGGACCACCCTCTACATGTCATATATATTGTCACCAATTTTGCCAAATGTTTATTTTGTAAACAGATTGCAAAAATAAAATAAATTTAAAAAAAAAACCAAACGTGTTGATAGGCTGAAGTGTTCGTACTACTAATTCATTCGAAGGCTGTTTGTATTCACTCCTTAAGGAAACCATATTAAAATAATACAGATGTTTTATAGTAATAATATAATAATAATAACTGTAACGATTTTTGGGCTCAAAGTCTGTAAATAACGGTGGCGCCAGTATCATTATACATTTTGACTCGTGAGAAAGTTAATTGTCGTTTGGCGCAAACAATGCTTACTACCTCCGCTAAATCGCGAATTTCTTTGAGCTCCAACAATTGGATGCCGTTGGATTCCTTTAGCTTTTCAAACCATTTACATCCTCCCTTAAGGGTCTCAAAGGCTTTCGCATGAGATGCTCCAGTAGTGTCAGGTTCTTCCTCTTCATCCTCAGTTTTTTCGTTGTTTACTTTAAATATTGCCTGAACGCTATCTTCGTCCGCCATGAAATTTTACTTATTACTATATCATTTCCTTCTTCCTCTTCTTGTGCTGCAGCGTTGTCCTTTTGTTTTTCATCGTATTTGTTTTCCTCCTTTATCGATTTATTCCAATCTCGTTTTAAATTGCAAGTCTCAGTTGAATACAACGCGTCCACGATCATGTAGCAACAATCTTTCAAATTAATTTAAAGAAAAAAAAGAAAACACTATCTTAATGATAGTTTTCAGCAGAGCAGCCGACGTAAAATGTTGCTTTCTGTAAACTTTCTTTAAAGCTGCAATAATGCTTTGATCAATCGGCTGAGTGGAGCCAGTGGTGGTGCCAGAATTCAACAGTGAATAAATAATTTTCTTGCTCCAACATTTCCGTGGAAGGATGTGCAGGTGCATTATCTATCACCAACAGCACATTTCCATTTTCTTTGCCGACATTTTTGAGAAATTCTTCACTTGGGGTATTAAGGTGTTGTCATACCAGTCGACAAACACTTCGGTGTTCATCCACGCCTTCCTCTGAATTTTGTAAATTAAAAAGATTTTTCCTTTTTTAAAATATCGAGGTTTTTTTAATTACCCATTAGGAACAGTTGGTATTTTGTGTGTTCCTTGGGTAATAGCACAAACCATCAGTGTCCCGGTCCTTACTTACTTTTTACCCTGGGGCCTAATGTTCGCGTTTAGATTCCAATGTTTTAGATGATAGGAGTTTTCAGAAAAAGACCCGCTTTGCTCGCGTTGTACAGAACGTCTAAATCGTACTTGCCGTCTTTAAGAATTTCTGAGAATTTGTTGACAAATGAAATCGTACTTGTAACATCCGCGGTTATTTTTTCGCCATGACTTTCGGCTTGACTAAGCAGCCCCGCGCTCAGCTTGCCTTGCGAAATTTTGGTAGTGTATCCAAGAGAAACTTATATTACTCGCAAACTCCAAAGGGAGATTAATAGCCGGACGGATATTACGGATAATGACCAGGCAAAGGAGAAGGACAAGAAGAAGGCATTAGGAAAATTAATTTAAAAATTATTTAAAATTATTTCCTTTAGGAAAATAAAAATTGCTACCTGGAACGTGAGAGATATACAAAATAAAACAGACGAATTGGAAGAAGAACTAAAAGAAAGGAAAGTGGATGTATCAGTATTAACAGAAACCAAAAAGAAAAACAGAAAGGAAGTACAAACTTAAAATACTATACAATGTTATATAGTGGTGTCAACATAAATATGCGAGGAGCTCAAGCAGGAGTGGCCACTTATTAAATGAAGAATTTAAAGGACTATAAGATGCTATGAATGGATAAGCCAAAGAGTAATTTCAGTAAAATTAAGAGTGGAAAGAGGGAGTCTAACAGTGGTGGGAGTGTATGCACCGGAGGAAGGAAGGTAAAAGAATCTGATGAATTCTACCAACAACTGCAAAGACTAATTGATAAGGTAAATAAAAATGACTTCCTGGTTATTGCAGGAGATTTAAATGCCCGTATTGAAAATGTACCCAATTCCCGACGTCCCGACGTCTATGGTAATAATACAGAAAAAATATTGAATACAATGGAAATAGCTTACTTAATTTTGCAAGTGTTAATAATCCCAGGATTACCAATACATTTTTTATACATAAGGAGATACACAAATACATCTGGACTGAAAGAGGTGCCTGTTCTGTAATAGATTATATTATTGTTAATAAAAAAATGATTAACCTAGTTCTGGACACAGTGTTTAGAGGAAGTGACGTCCATACTAACCATCTACTGATTAGTAAGATTTATTTGTTAAGAAAATGGTACAGACACTCGAATAAGAAAACGAAAAGACAGAGCAAGGAAGATCAATTCAAAGTACGGCTTTTGGAAGAGGACTCCATAAAAGATTTGTATCAAAGAAGAATATAAATATACCACAATCCTGAAATTGAGACTGAGTGGGAATGTATAAAACCCCGCAAGAGAATTATTGGGAGCAAAAAAAATATCAAATCCTAAGCGTGGTCTAAGACATGGGATCCTGAATTATAAACATTAGTGAAAGAGAAGAAGGAAGCCTACTTAAAATTCATTAACAATAGAACGGAGCAGAACAGAATTGATTCTCTTCAACTTGTTTTTGGACGGAATTGTTAGAATTTGTCTTAACAGTGTAAATGGAGGAATCATAGTTGCGGGCAAAATACTTAAGACTGATGTTTACAGATGATCATATTTTATTGGCCACAAATGAAGATGAACTGCAAAGGATGCTCCACTCCTTAAATAACACTGCGAAAGAATTTAATATAGAAATATCTGACAAAAAAATGTATGGCTTTTAAAGGAACATAGTCGGTTAGATCAAAAATTGTTTTGGATAGTAAAATTGTAGAACAAGTCTCAGAATTTAACTGTTCACGCTGTAACCTCTCGTATACAAAGAATATATTAATAGGAAAATTAATAAATTTAACCAGGTAACAGGAACTCTGCGACGTGCTCTAAAACAGAAGGCAAGGAAAGAGTCCATAATAAAATTATACAAATCCATGGCAGTTTCTACCCTTACTTATGGCTCAGAAACGTGGACAATTTCTGCTAGACGAATATCAAGAATTCAGGCTACAGAAATGAAATTTTTGCATTCCATAGCTGGGTACACAAAATTAGATATGAAAAGAAACAATCAGATAAGATAGGAACTGAAAGTTGAAGAAGTAAACGAAATTATTAATAAGTATCGAGAAAGTTGGAAACAACACATTAGCAGAATGGCCAGTGACAGATTCCCCAAAATAGCCTTATTGTATCAGCCTATAGGGAAGAGAAGCCTGGGCAGACCCAAAAACAGATGGTCCGACCAGTTTGGAGCCGGAACAGGCTAAACGGTGTAAGGCGTGAAGAAGAAGTAGAAGAGAATTTCGAGCTCACGAACCTCGTATCATTTAGTAAACGTGCCTAACCACCCAGCACTTGCTATAAAAGTAGAGTCTCCGCCAAGTTTTTGGTTAAAATCCAAAGTTTTATTGAATAATAGAGGGTCAGATACTACTTCACCGCTTGCTCGTTTCTATAGGAACCGTGTAAAAACACAGCCTCATATTTTGTTTTTTCCATAATTTTTCGATGTACATTACATCCCTACTGTCAAAATTGCATCCACTAATCGGAATTTTTCGTTACATCTGAAATGGTGGGGGTCCCTACGTCGTATCGATCAACTAAAACACGACCGGATTCACAATTTTTTAATCACTTTACAATTTCCAGTTTATTTTTAAGTGACAAAACAACTTTCTATTCGGCATTCTACAGAAGTCAAACCCATGAAATCAGACAGACCGGAACAAAACAATTGACGACCTAATGTGCGATAAATGACATGTACTAAAAAAAAATGCGAGAACTGTAATAAGTTTCAAAGTCACGCAGTAGTAATAGCTGACAGTAACAGTAGTGTCACGCGCAACATAGTATGCGCTTGCAACGGGGGGGAGGGGAGGTCTCTTGCAAACACTTCACATCCATTGACAAGTTCGGGTTTCATCTTACTACTGCGTTAATCATTTCCGTCTTTTCTACATTACCCACGTACATGTTACATTCGGTGAAAGTTTTTACTAATTATTTTTATTTTATTTTATTGTTATTGTTAGAGTCTATATGATAATTATATACGTAAGGCCTATTCACGATGATTGATGATAATTTTCAGACAGCTGAGGCTCCTCGAACTCCTACTTATAAAATTGAAAACATAACAAAAACATTATATAAAGACAGAAAAAATAGAGGAAAAGAGATGATTTAAATCTTTCTTTGTTCGTAGTCGCATGGTGTGTGTGTGTGTGTGTGTGTGTTATGGCTATCGTACGAGAATGTGCTGATGTTATTGTTTGTGTTCTTAGTGTGACGCGCGTGAGTGAAGCGGAAGGCGACACTACAGTAGGGCCTACTGACCTAGAACCTCATGACACTCTCACAAAATAGTAGACGGAACACTGGAACGTGATGGGACCACTTTCATGTTTTTTTTTTCAACACAAGCTGATAAAGGTTCTAGTTTGCCAAAACAAACGTGCAACTAGTTTGCACCATCGATGTATAATAATACCTGTGTGTTATTATACATCGATGGTTTGCACACGTCGAACACTTACAACAAACAACCAGTAGGCTTACCACTGTCTCAGTAATTTCAATATGCACGTACACCGGATTTTGTTACCCATACCACGAACACCACGTAAACAGACTACTTTTTTTTTTGTTCCCGTATGTGTTACAGTAATCACTTTTAGTAACATATTTTAGTAATTTTGACAACATGCAACATGATATATATATATATATATATTTTACATGTATGCAATATTAGATAGGCTATGTATAGAACATTAAAAATAAATTAGCTTAAAGACAACGCGAAAACAAACAAAAATCGTGGCATTTACTAGATACTAGCAGATTTACCCAGCGTTGCTCAGGTTCATAATTTATTCATAAGCTCAAAGGCACCTATTCTTGTTCTAACGTTATACAGTAAAGCTTCATTTATGCGTTTTTCAGGGGACTTCGAAGAAAAAATATATAAGTGTGAAAAACGTATAAGTGAAATAGAACACAAACAGTATAATTAAATGGTATAGTACTAAATAGAAATAACGTATAATTTACAATTTGTATTAATACAATAGGTATTTATACAACTTAACGTATATATAGAGAAAAACACAAATATAATTAATCATTTCCGAAAAAAGTCCGTTATCTTCCCTTGTTTTTTTTTTCTTTTCCGAGGCTATAGAATAAACTGTGCCCTCAAATCTTGACAACTGCGTCATAATTTCGTCGGATACATTACGGCGGGTTACAAAGCGTTTAACTGTCTCCAGGGCATTAACTACATCACTAAAACACACGGAGTCTGTGTTGCTTCTTCATCATCTTCTTCTTCATCCCTTTCCTGCTGAATGCCATCAGCAGTCTCCGATATGGTCATGGCTTCCGCGGTAACAACAATTTCGTCAATGTTGACATAGTCGTCAAACGACGCATGACGTTCCAGTTTGCCCCATTCCACATCATCAACGGGAACATCACAGCTATCTTCATTAGTACAGGTTTCGCTATTCCCGAATCCGGCTTTGTGATAGCAGTTGCGGACATTGAGTTGCGATACTCTTTGCCATGGAGCTGCGATGTAATACATTGCCTGTTAGAAGAGAGCAAACGTTACGAATTTGTGAAAAAATCGATTTTTATTAGATCTATACTGTAATTTCTTTAGATAGGCCTACGCCTATAAGTAATTTTACGTGAAGTTTATCGCATTCGCTATACCTGATACACACAGAAATCAATTGTAAGATTGTGAGTAATGCCAGAAAATCACGCTAGAAAATACAGGCAGAAAAGAATGGCGGGATAAAAAAGAATCGTATACGCCTCCCCTAGTGTAAAACGTTTAATCTTCCTGAACAAACCGATACTTTTTTCATTCCAATTTATTCATTATTTATGAAACAATACGTTTTTGAAATACCGGCAAACCATCGCCTAGAATCGTATGGTATAGTTTGCTGTTACAAGTCATAAAAATCACGAAGAAATCATACCTGCAAATTGTGAATTTTCATTTCATCCTTCTTTCCAGCGTCTACACAGTGGATGGCATGCTGTACCAGCATCTTGCGATAATACAGTTTAAAATTGCTGATTATCCCCAGGTCCAGCGGTTCCAGTTCGCTTGTGCAATTTGCGGTGAAAAATTTCACTCTCACGTTCTTTAGGTACGATGTATCAGGAGGGTGTGCCGTGCATCTGTCCACAATCAGCAGAATTTTTCGACCTTTTACGCTCATTTTTGCATTGACGCCTCTCAGCCAGTCTTCAAAAACTTTTGTAGTGATCGACGACTTATTGTTGTTAGCGTATTTCGTAGGGAGCGTTGTAACATTTTTAAAACACCGTGGCCTTGCAAATTTCCCGGCAGTTAAGGGAAGCAGTTTTTCACTTCCGTCACTGTTTGCGCACAACAACACTGTTACACGTTCTTTACTCCGCTTACCACCACGACAGCTGTCCCCTTTGAATGCCATTGTGCGGTCATGAAGTAAATTAAAAAAAGGCCTGTTTCATCGGCGTTGAACACGTCTTTGGGATCAAACTGAGATGTTAGTTCCCTCAAACGGGTTTCTTTCCACTCACGCACTGTATTAACGTCTACACTCTTACTCTCACCGCACACGTTTCGCTGCCGATGCAATGCGTTATCTTAAATTTATGTAGCCACCCGGTCGACGCATGAAAATCTTCAACATCGAACCTGGCTGCCAGTTCATTTGCTTTTTCACAAAGGACTGGCCCGCTGATAGGAATTCCTTCCGTTCTGTGCTGGAACCACTGTAACAGACAGTCTTCCAAGAGTTCGTATTTTCCGCCTTGAATACGTTTTCGCTTATTAGGCCTACTTGAAACACCAAACACACGAGCACTTTCTTCAATTTCGTTTGCTTTAGCCACGATTGAATTTAACGTCGATAGAGCAATCCCCCAACTCCTTGGCGATGTCTACTCGCTTCTTATTCCCGCTTTCCTTCACTACTTTCAAAATGTTTAATTTCTCAGCGATCGTAACGCACTTCCTCTTCCTTCCACTCATTTTCCACTTACGATGTTACCTATAATAGAAACAGTAACGAACCGATGTCCACGAAGCGATGGAGCTTTGCGAGGATTGAACAAATAATGTACGTTTCTAGGAATCAAAGCTTGCTCAAAGGGTACTCGTCAACTGTAAACTCAGCTGACCGGCACTAATTGACGATTCCCTAGAAGTGTACAGTTGTTCAAAATATTTGCATTCGGACATTCACATGATATGCATTTTGTGATATACCCAACGTAAAAAAAGGAAAAAATATTTAAACGTATAAATGAAGTTTCGTATCTCCAGGGACTTAAAAATTTGATCGTATAAGTATAAAAAACGAATAAACGAAAAACGTATAACCGAAATAAAATAACACGGAAAGTATAGGAATTTTGCCGGGACCTTGGAGAAAAAACGAGTAAGTGTGAAAAACGTATAAGTGAGAAACGTATAAAAGAAGTTTTACTGTATTACTTCTATATTGTATAATCTTCCTTATGCTGTTACGTTCGCATTCTCACTGGAGGAATACTCTGTAGCGAACCTGATTAAGAACATATCATAAACTTTATTCTTATATCTGGAGAAGAATTCTGTTGCGCGTGATGCTCCTGCTCGATTTCTAACTCTAGGAGAGGGCGAACAGGTAAATTAGTTTTCAATAAAATGTCTACAGTACTTGCACGCGCTGCGTATTTAACTGTCGTTTTGAAATTCATTGTGTTATTGGTGAAATAAGGTATTTATTAAATTAGTGTCTCCTAAACTTATTCTAACAATACATTACCTCTGTAGCTTTCAGCTTATCAATTTTTAAATTCAAACTGAAGCAAGCGCATTTATATTGTCCGAACACTACGATCCGAATACATTCGCTTTCAAAACGTTGTTTTTTATACTCGCTTATAACTTACTTCCATCTTAACTTATCCATTTTTAAATTCAAACTGAAACAACTCTAAATGCACACACTATTAAGAAGTTTCTTAAGATGCATACACTACCTTCGATATCATAACCTATATCTTTATTTATAAGAACCGTGGACTCTGGCCCGGCCATCTTTCGCGGGATCCGACCTAAGACCTCCCCGGGTTCCGTGGACGAACTCCTGGGGAGGCCTGTCTGACGACTCCGGGGAAGGCCGTCTGACGACTCCCACGCTTTTCCGTACGCGGGAGGCTCCCACCTATGCCGGGAAACCTCTTGCTTTTTCCGGTATCTAGGCCGGTCGAACTTCCGCGCTAGGTCTTGGTCAGAGACCTCCCCGGGGTACGGAAGGTTCTCCGAAACCCGTGAAAGCCGTCAACATGCCGGGCGTGGAGCTGGGACTGTGGCCCGGCAGTTTTTCGCGAGATCGGACCTAAGACTACCCGGGTTCCGTGGACAGACTCCGGGGAAGGGCCGTCGGACGAATCCCGCGCTATTTCTTAGGCTCATAGGCACTTATTCTTGTTCTGACGTTATATTACTTCTATATTGTATAATATTCCTTATACTGTTACGATCGCATTCTCACTGGAGGAATACTCTGTAGCGCACCTGTTTAAGAACATATCATAAACTTTATTCTTATATCTGGAGAAGAATTCTGTTGCGGGTGATGCTCCTGCTCGATTTCTAACTCTAGGAGAGGGCGAACAGCTAAATTAGTTTTCAATAAAATGTCTACAGTACTTGCACGCGCTGCGTATTTAACTGTCGTTTTATAATTCATTGTGTTAATGGTGAAATAAGGTATTTATTAAATTAGTGTCTCCTAAACTTATTCTAACAATACAATACCTCTATAGCTTTCAGCCTATCAATTTTTAAATTCAAACTGAAGCAAACGGATTTATATTGTCCGAACACTACGATCCGAATACATTCGCTTTCAAAACGTTATTTTTTATACTCGCTTATAACTTACTTCCATTTTAACTTCTACAACTTGTAACTTCGTGCTATTCCGTACGTGGGAGGCTTCCACCTATGCCGGGAAACCTCTTGCTTTTTCCGGTATCCAGGTCGGTCGAACTCCCGCGCTAGGACTTGGTCAGAGACCTCCCCGGGGTACGGAAGGTTCTCCGAAGCCAGTGAAAGCCGTCGACATGCCGGGCGTGGAGCTGGGACTCTGGCCCGGCAGTTTTTCGCGAGATCCGATCTAAGACTACCCGGGTTCCGTGGACGGACTCCAGGGAAGTCCCGTCGGACGACTCCCGCACTATTCCCTACGCGGGAGGCTTCTACCTATGCCGGGACACCGCCTGCTTTTTCCGGCATCCAGGCCGGTCGAACTCCCGCGCTAGGACTTTGTCAGAGACCTCTCCGATGTACGGAAGGTTCTCCGAAGCGCGGAAAAGCCGTCAACATGCCGGGCGAGGCGCTGGAACTCTGGCCTGGCCGTTTTTCGCGAGATCCGACCTAAGACTCCCCGGGTTCTGTGGACTGACTCCGGGGAAGGCCCGTTGGACGACTCCCGCTCTATTCCCTACGCGGGAGGCTTCTACCTATGCCGGGACACCGCCGGCTTTTTCCGGCATCCAGGCCGGTCGAACTCCCGCGCTAGGACTTGGTCAGAGACCTCCCCGGGGTACGGAAGGTTCTCCGAAGCCTGGGAAAGCCTTTGACATGCCGGGCGTGGCGCTGGAACTCTGGCCCGGCCGTTTTTCGCGAGATCCGATCTAAGACTCTCCGGGTTCCGTGGACGGACTCCGGGGAAGGCCCGTCGGACGACTCTCGCTCTATTCCCTGCGCGGGATGCTTCCACCGATGCTATGGCAACCAGAATGTATTCTATTGGGTTGCCATGTTAACCAGATCTAATAGTTTTTAAGACCCCAAAGGACCGCCCCCCCAAAGAATCGTATCGAAAAAAACACCTGTCCTGTGTTTGTTCTCCCGTTGCTTAAAATATTTGTGCCAAGTTTGGTTGAAATCGGTCTAGTGGTTTAGGAGGAGATGTGGAAGACCCCAAAGGATCGTATCGAAAAAAACACCTCTCCTATGTTGGTTCTCCCGTTGCGTAAAATATTTGTGCCAAGTTTGGTTGAAATCGGTCCAGTGGTTTAGGAGGAGATGTGGAACATACATACATACATACAATGACTTTTATTTATATTAAGATAAGCCCTCAAGATTCTGAGTGTAATATGTAGACTCATATATACAAAGTTTATATATATATATATATATATATATATATATATATATATATATAGACATAACGAATAATAAAAGTGTATAAAACGAGTTTGAATTGATGGGTGAATTGTTACTTGTATAAACGTTCGTATATATTTTCTTCTATTTAGGGCATCAGTTCAACGTCATCGATTGTTGAACACCGATCTGATGGTGAATTATTCAGCATCAAAAATGTTCTACAATCACAGCTAATTTCTATGTAGTATTGGTTAAACTGATGGGCTGCTATACCTATATATATATATATATATATATATATATATATATATATATATTTGCAATTCATTTAGAAACCTCTGATGAAATAGATATATTCTGTGAAATATACGTCACGTTGAAATAAAACTATAAAAGAAAAACATTCTTCTCGCAGAAGCAATTATAATCTTATTTTATACCTAGATATAAATATAAATAAATAAATATAGGTATATAAAGTATATATGCTGGCGTAAGTATATAAATTTGTAGGGAACAAAAACAAATAATTACATAATATATAAAGCAAGGAAATATGATGAAAGAAAGATATAAGTGTTCAACAACTGCAAAGAAGATTTATAATCCTAATGGACGCCGTATCCTCTTTGCATATAAGTTGGTTGAAGAGTTTTATATTTTTATAAATACTGTAATAAATAATTAAAAAATAATCACATGAATTAGAAACAAACAGGAATATTCTAAATAGTTCGTCAATCTTAATAAAGAATAATTTAAATGTAATCAAGTAATTTCGTAACTATTCACACACAAAAATTATAACAGAATTTTGTTATTAAATGGTATGTTCTTAAGATTAATTTAAAAATTGTAGGCTTAATTTCGAATACTACTTTTTTAACCTAAATTAATGTGTATTTCAGTTGTCACTAATTGTTTTTTTGTGTCCATAAATCAAAATACTTATATAATCTCCAAAAATTTGAATAAGCCTGCATTTGTTTACAAAATTCGTATAAAATCGTAATATTTTACTTTAGAAGTTGACAAAATAGTTCGCTTAGGAAGATTAAAATATATCGTAATCTCCAAAAATTTGTATAAGGCTATATTTATTTACAAAATTCGCTTAAAATCATAATATTTTGCTTTAGAATTTGATACAATAGTTCGCTTAAGAATATGAAAATATATTTTGTCAATACATTTTATGCCGGCACAGAAAAACAACTAAATATTATAGATGTAAATTCGTTATACTTAAACTGGTTTTGCAGGTATGTAGGTTTTAATATGCACACAGGTTGATGTATTATTTGATACTTATTTTACAATAGCATGGTATTGAATATCGTGGTGGCTAAGAGACTTGACCATTTTATTAATTAATGGGATTAGATTTTTTATGAAAAAATTAATTGAACACAACTACCGATTTAACTAAATAAGTATTTTACCGATTAGAAGGAAACGTTGGTACATTTAACGATTTAGTAGTTTGTTATTTTATTATAGTTGCTATTATTATTATTTTTAATATTCCGGTGATCTGAAAATTATATGTATAAATTAATAGCTGATTTTTATTATAAATAATGCAATTAATTGCATTTACGCGACACAATCTATATTTATAGTTATTCTTAATATTTTATTTTATATTTATTTGAGTTGCTACAAAACAGAGAAAGTCTATCTTGGTTTGCTGAAGTTTGTTTAGAAGAAGTTTCATAGTGTTTCAAGAATGAATCTGTAAAATGTATGTGATTGTGATTCGTTTTGGAAGTTAGACACAATTACATGTATAGGCGGAGAACGCTAGGATTTATTTGTTTGCGTTCAAACAATTACTGTGTACATCATCAGTTTACTTATATTAGCGCCGAAAGCATATTAAAAAAGTTATTATCTCTATATTATTAGTTTCAGAAAAAATTTAAAATACAGATAAATTTATGTTACATATGAATAAATAATTTTTAAACATGTAACATACATAATTATTATGTGTGTGTGTGTGTGTGTGTGTAACGTAGTGTTAAACTTTATATTGTAATAAACATAATATAGTATATTAGTACTAATAATAATTTATACAAAATATATATATATATATATATATAATGTTAAATTGTAACTTCTAAAATTTCCTATATGAGATTTATCACAAAACAGTTACTTTAATTTGTATAATTTCCAATTGCGACACCTTAACAGATATACCTACATTGCACTGCGATACTTGTTACGCCAATTTGGGTAGTTAGCGTAAGTAGCAAAACTTATATCAAGTGACTATACGAATATTCACTCTATAAACTGTGCGTTGTTACGTGTGAGTGACAATATGTTTACAAAAATTATTATTTAATAAAGAAAGTTAGGAAACGAATATAATATACGTTATTAATAACGTAATCTAATGATTTAAATATGTGATTAAAACAGTTTATCCTATGAGTGGTAATAACAAAATTAAATAGCAAAACACTATACAGATGCTAAGTAAGACAACGCTTAATTGTACTCACCAAAAGCAACTTAGCCATTTCAGATCACGGATTGGATTCGATTTGTTGTTGAATCCAATCCGCCGGCTATATATACATATAAAACAATGGTGGGGTCGAAGGTCGCCTTGATCGGGATTCACGCAGTTCTGCTCATCCCTGCCTTTCGTCGTCGGGTACGTCTTTCTTACAGGGATTTTTCACACTTACCGTAGCCGAACTCGTAATTACGCATTTTTGTCATCTTTGTTGCATTTTGTGAATCAAGGTCTGCGGTAAAGTTTACGCTTCCGCGACACCCTCGTCCAGTTCTCATTCGGCCTGCGACGGGTTTCCCATCATTAATATAATTCTTTTTTTATTACACACTTCGTTGTTTTGAAACCAATGTCAACGTTCTTTGTGGTAATGACACATCCGTCCGTTCACGCGCTTGTTGACCAGTGTGCATCAGGGACGCAGTGTTGGAGGGTGACTTATATTAGTTGGAAACAATGGAACATATGTAACCAAGTTTTAAATGTTACGAATTTCTATATGGCTGTTAATAATATTTAATTGCTGTTGCATATTAATGTATATTAAATATTGTTCTTTCTAATATGAATATAAATTTAAATTTTGAAATCTAGAATCGCAGTACTGGTAACAGTGTTCTTCATAACAAATAGCTATATTTACTCTCTGTGATTGTCCTGTGATTGTACATAGCAACGAACTTAAATACGTAATATGGTTATACTATAGCACAGTAATAAAGAGTACGATTACCCAGACAGATAAATATTATTGTTAAACGTATTCGCGTTGTTGGCGTGTGTGATGTTCGCATTGACGGCTTACTTAAAATTTTCTGTTCGTTTAAATCGTTCTAATAGTTTAACCATTTAAAAGATCCAAATCATTTGAATTGCCAGCAAACATATTATTTAAACACTTGTTTGAAGAGTAAGTGGCTTTTTATATTTTAATTAAAACTGAAAATTGTTATAATGACGTACGAAAATTTTCACCTTATTTAAATTTAAAAGTTGTATATACCATAGACAATATATAATGGCGTATTAATAATTTTCTGTTCTGAAATAAATAATTGACGAAATATAGAGGATGTTACGTTGAACGTTCGTCTCTAATAAACTGACAGAAGTTACTTATGACAGATATCAGATTAACTGTTATTTCATTCTTTTGTTCTTAAAAATTATTTGGTTCGTTCAAATCATGTACTGAATAAAATAAAGAATTTAAATATTAAAAAAAAGTTAATAATATTAAAAATTAATAATATATAACATTAAAGAACAAACTCACATAAAAACAAAACAAGACGATGTATTTAAAATTACAAAATTTATTTGAATAAATAAAATAAACATGAAATATTTCGAGCATAACCGTCAAAACAGCTGCTTAAATAAGGAAACAATCTATAATTAAATCGAATTGAATCTCTTATTCGTTATTTTACATTGAAAACAAAAATTCGATTCGTTAGTTTGTATATTAAAATCGAATTATTTCGATTATTTGTTAATTCATTTACAAACCTCTGAAGATGCTGATATATCCTCTTCGCGTTGTTGTCGTGTGTGATGTTCGTATTGACAGCTTACTTATTGATATTATTGATACTGATATATTGGGTAAAACGTACGTGAGGTGAATTGAAACGATACAAATATAATACAGCTACTTGCAGAAGAAATTATATTTGATAATGTATATAATATTACACAAAAATTACTGCTTAAATTATGTTTTTTTTAAATTAAATGATGAATTAAAAAATAAGTAGATATTAATGATTTCAAAGTCGATAAGTGTTTACCTTGTGTTGTAAATCTTACAGCGTGTTATGTTTATTAACTGTAATTCTTTGCTAGACAAAACTTTTAAATTTGCATGTGCACATTTCAGTTTAAGTTAATTTTTGAAGATTTTTATTTCCTCATATCTGTGTACTTCCTAAACGCGCGACAAATAAAAGCGAATGAAGTGAACAAGTCAAATGATATAATTAAAACGGATTGTTGATAGTCATCTTGCCAAAAAACACTCTAAATTTTTTTGACGTTATTCAGAAAATCATTTAATAAATCCAAAAGTTTAAGACTCCAAAGAGAAACGAAAAAAAGTCTTTTATTTGCTTTGTATTTTTTGATTAATGTAACAGACCTACAAATAAAAAATTGCACTATTAGTATATTCTAAGAATACATCATAACACTGTTAGTAAAGGCTAAAAAGGAAACCTGTCAGAAGTAAACAAATAGCAAGATTTGTTTGGGAAACACTGAAAATTAAAACGATATTCCGGTTAGTGAATCAGATGCACAGTACTTTAGTTCACAGTTAAATTTCAAACAATTTATAATATTACGAAAATTATGTAACATATGTAGTAGGTTTGACTGTTTCTTTCAGAGTTTCTGTATAATAAATATGTTTTCAAATAATAAATACTTCTCAAGTATATTTTGTTAAATTATTGTCGTTGATTTTTGCACACACACACACGCGCGCGCACACACACACACACACACACAATTGATTTTCTCCAGGCGTTGATGCAATTATTGAACCAGATACAAACACAAATATTTACACAGATGGAATTGCATTAGCGATAGGCAGTCTTATCGTTTCGTAACGATAACCTTAATAATTTGAACACGAGTAAAAAACAAAACAATAAGGTTATGCCATGTATATATATATTCAAACACTTTTTGCTACAGTCTATTTCCTGATGCATATAATATATTTAATATTTATAATAACTTTACCTCAAGATGTTTTTTCTCTTATTTGGAACATGTTTCAGGACACTTATTGTTCCCATCTTCAGCCTTCTTAATTTTGAATCTTGTGGAATACTTGTGTGTTGGTTGGTTGCTGTTATGGTTTCCTGTTGGTTTTTTGTATTTTAAATTGGTATTATTGTGTGAGATTGTGGTGTATATATTAGTAACCAACCAACACACAAGTACACAAGTACTCCACAAAATTCAAAATTAAGAAGGCTGAGGATGGGAACAATAATTGTCCCGAAACATATTCCAAATAATGGGAAAAATCTTGAGGTAAAGGTATTATAAATATTATATAATGTATATATTGTATATAATGTATATATATATATATATATATATATATATATTATAACGATTCATAAAGCCGACCCATCAGATCGTTATATGAAAGTGTTATACTGTGCAAGTATAGCGGCGTAAGCAAGAGAGAGAGGGTATAATCACAGCTATATCTGTCTAACATCGCCACCGCTATGAATGTTGCCGGCACAGACATGAATTTTTATTCAATTATTTTTATTAGTTAAAACTGCAACATCTTCAAAACTAATAAATATACAGCAATTCTGAAACCTGCACAGTGTTCAGAAATTAAAGCTCTATAAGTAGCCAAAATATCAACAAATATAATTAACATTTACAGAAGTTATACAGAAGAAGAACGCCAAGAGAAATAACTAGAGAATTAGGCTAGGTACGAATTAGGTGTTTTCACACACTTACAGAGAAAGACCTAAGCAATAATATTCTGTGGTCAGATCTGAGAAATCACGTTTCCAAATACCCATAATCATACGATTTGCAAACAGAGGAAGTATGAAATTAGCCAGTAATTCTCTACCATCTCAAACCTGTTAAGGGGCGTTTGGTCGACTTGTTCGATATTGTTTCAAATGGAAAACGCATGATTTATTTGGAACAACCAATCACAAAGCTGTATTAAGAAGAGACGCCAACTCAGACTTGGGGAATCGACACTCTTCGTTCGAATCTTAAATGAGCAAGACGTGTGTTAATACGTGCTAAATTTCACAAACCACGCAAAGTCTTATTTAAATAAACCGTTCGGGAAGTAGTCCGCAGTTGCAGAGGAACTAGTAACGGTCGATAACAACTCGCGCTGTGTAACAACGCAGTAATTAAGTAAAAAAAAAATAAATTAATTAATAATTAATTTATTTGTGAAGTGACCGGTGCAACAGAGAGCTACAGCATCTGTAATTGCCCAGTATCATCGGTCAACGTTTTGGTCAACATCATTTCTTCTGTGCCGAACCATCAAAAGGAGGATCACTACGGATTTCTATCTACGGTCGATGCATCAATCAGTAAGAAATAGATTCATTGATCAATGAAATTAAGAAACAAAATAAATAATAAAAAGCAATAAACAATTTTTTAAAAGACACTAAGTAAATTCATAATTTGTATTTAATTAGTAAGATTAGCTATAAATTAATATAGGAGTGTTGAATGGAAGGTGAGGTGTAGTATTGAACGCGCAAATTATTGCAGACCTGTTCTTTAGCAGTGGTTTGGGAGATATAAATTTTCCTAAATAAACCAGATAAGAACAACTGGTCGTTTGGACGTTTTAATCTTCACTTTTCACGCACAATCATTAATAATAAGAGTTAGGTTAGCAATAAGTCCTTAACTTAGCTTTGAAATAACATTAATAAAATAACATTTAATCGTTAATCAAACAAACTTAATTATTTTAAAGTGTTATTTGTAACGATTCCCCTTGAATTCCACACTCACTGAACGAATCCTGAGATAGTGTGTCTCCATGCTCTGAGCTAAGCTGAATACGTGTCATTTGTATCTGGTATTTGTTCTGGCGCCCAGGTAAAGAAAAAGTCACGGGTAAGTAACATTTTATCTATCATTAAATATATAATATTAGTGTGTTAGATAAAAAGGCCGTTAGAATATATATATTATAACCATTCATATAGTCGACCTATCAGATCGTTATATGAAAGTGTCCAACTGTGCTAGTCTAGCGGCGTAAGCAAGAGAGAGAGGGAATAATCACAGCCATCTCTGTCTAACCTCGCCACTGCTACTACTGACGCGGGCACAGACATGAAATTTTATTCAATTAATTTTATTTATTAAAACTGCAATATCTTCAAAATTAATAAATATACGGCAATTCTGAAACCTGCATAGTGTTCAGCTATTAAAGCTCTATAAGTAGCCAAAATATCAACTAATATAATTAACATTTAAAGACGTTATACAGAAGAAGAACGCCAAGAGATATAACTAGAGAATTAGGTTAGGTACGAATTAGTTGTTTTCACACACATACAGAGAAAGACCAAAGCAATAATATTGTGTGGCCAGATCTTTGAAAACACGTTTGCAAATACCTGTAATCAAACGATTTGCAAACAGCGGAAGTATGAAATTAGCCAGAAATTCTCTACCATCTCAAACTTGTTAAGGAGAGTTTGACCGACCTGTTCGATATTGTTTCAAATGGAAAACACATGATTTATTTGGAACAACTAATCACAAAGCTGTATTAAGAGTAGACGCTAACTCAGAATGAGGGAATTGATCACTCTTCGTTCGGGCATTAAATAAGCAAGACGTGTGTTAAATACGATCTCAATTGCACAAACAATGCAAAGTATTTATTTAAATAAACAGTTCGCGAAGTGGTCCGCAGTAGTAGAGGAACTAGTAAAGTTCAATAAATAATCTCGCTGCGTAATAACTAATTAATTAATTAATAATTAATTAACAGTGAAGTGACTAGGCACCAGAATAGCTACAGCATCTGTAATTGTCCAGGATCATCAGTCAACGTTATTGGTCAACATCATTTCTTCTGAGCCGAACCATCAAAAGGAGTATCTCTACTGATTACTATCTACGGTCAACGCATCAATCAGATAAGAAATATATTCATTGATCAATGAACATAAATAACAAAATAAATAATTAAATCAATAAACACTTTTAAAAGACACTATATAAATTCAAATTTTGTATTTAATTATTAAGATTAGATATAAAGTAATATAGGAGTGTTGAATGGAGAGTGAGGTGTAGTATTAAATGTGCAAATTATTGCAGACCCGTTCTTTAGCACTGGTTTGGGTGATATATAAATCCCTAAATCAACCAGATAAGAGCAATTGGTCGTTTGGACTTTTTAATCTTCACTTTTCAGGCACACTCATTAACCAATAAGATTTATGTTAGCCATAAGTCATTAAATTAACTTTTAAAGATATTAATTCAATAACAAAGTCATTAATTAAACAAATTTCAACATTATTTAAGAGTTATTTGTAACGATTCCCCTTAATATTCCACTCACTGAACGAATCCTGAGATAGTGTGTCTCTGTGCTCTGAGCTAAGCTGAATCCGTGTCATTTGTATCTGGGATTTATTCTGGCGCCAAGGTAAAGTAAAAAGTCACGGGTAAGTAAGATTTGTTCTATCATTATATACAGAAAATAGATAGATAGACAAAAGGTCTTTATAATATATGTATATATATATATATATATATATATATGAACCGTTTGGATTTCAGTAATTAAGTTAATGGAACCGAATGATTCTTTATGCTGTTAATATGTCGTGTTGTGCTATCAATTCGTATGCGAGTATCTTTACTTCTCCTACTAAAATTTAATTTAAACTAACAGCACCTAAACAAAATCTGTTAATGTTATTATAAGAGTTTATAATATCCCAGATATTGGGCAGTGCTCGCTTGCTTTGTGATGACATTTCTTAATTTTTTATAGGTTTCGGTCAGCCACCGGGGGGCCTTCTTCAGTTCGACATTTTAGAAAAGTTCGACAAGGGATGGTAGGTCTACGTTGATCTTTACTTAGCTTAAAAATCTGTTTATTTTTATTTCTAACAATTTTATTTTATTTTGCTTTTCGTATAGTATTTGTGTCTCTGTTCCAAACTATCATTTAAATGTTATTCATTCATCAATTAATTTATATACTTAATGAAATCTTTATTCCATGAAGTATTATTTACTGTTGTTCATCACAACGAATATAAAACAATATCTGTAATAGATTAATTAGTTTTAAACATGTTGGAAAGTGTAATATAATTCTGGTACTTAGTTATGACAATTAAGTCTATGTTGTTATAATTTAAATAGCATGTGATTGAAGACTGCACTATGTGCATTATATACTTGTTTTTCATATTTCTCATTAACTGATAGTAAATTTAAATTGTCACCCTAGAGAACAGCGAATGAAGGCTTTATTTGTATGTGTTTAAGTGTCTCACCACTCAGTTCTTTCAGATAACGGGTTACTGAGAATAGTCACGTAATTTTTATATGTAATCTATGAGCTTTTTATATTTTTAAAATAAGGTGATAGAGTGAATGATGAAATCATGTTAATCGAAGACAATGTAGGCAAAGTTCCATTTTTAATTTCAAATTAAATTCAGACAATTTTTAATAGTTCTAATAAAATTAATTAAACAATTTTTATTTTACTGTTTCAAGCTTTTATTTTGATAACTCAGTATCTAATTAATTTATTATATACTGATCGTGAAGAAAATTCACAGTGTTTGAATAAATTTTAATTACATTTCAATATAAAACTTGCACTGGTGTACAAATTTAGTTGCCATCAGCGAACTGGAGTTTATTAGTGTAAATCTGAGCGAGATAGCTCCGTGACGGTGTAGGTATCATCGCTTGTCTAATACTAATTGGAAACTAAGAGAAGGCAAGAAATAATTACGTTTTAGGATGCTAAAGCATTCACTATTATCAACACACCGACTTAGGGTACTTTAATGGTGTTTTGGAAGGTTATTTGAATGAAGACTTTCAGATAACCTCTATAAAGCTAGGTAGGTGATCAAAGAGCCATAAAGCTCGGAACAAAGCTTAATAAAGTTAAGTACACGCTTGCACATTTATTAGTTTCGTTTTTACTTACCATATTTTTTTATTTCATTGTTGAGCTTTACAAAAGCAAGTTAAGTAAATGATGTCAATTTTATACTAATGAGAAGGTACAGGGTGATAATAAGTTACAATGTAAGTAGGGAAATGTGGCTACACCCACACCACCTTTAACTTTCAAACCTGTGTGCTTGGCACTCATGAGTGTAAGGTGACCATAGAGGTCGGATGGATATTGCATGAAACGATTCAACCCGGGAGGGATACAATCATGTGACGCTTCTTTATAAGTGAGTCATCTGAGACTTGTGCCATCCGGAAATATTGCAAAACCGCAATTGGTTTCTCGATTATTTAAAATACTCGACGAGAGATGGAAGGCGGAAAAGAGAGCCGATATCTATAAATAAATCCGGTTCACTTTGTTGTTAGATTCGCTTCCTCAATTCATTTGTTTATATCATATGTTTATATGATATTATATGATATGTTCATTTGTTTATATTCAAAGGTTTTTTGATATTTTAAGCACACGTCAAAGTGGCTGATGAATGTGAAAATATTATACTCACTTAGTTTTTAAAACTAAATCGATTTTGTGATATTATTTCCGTACATATTATTGGTTTTCGGTAGAAATAGAGGAAGTTCCGATCTTGGATAGTAAGTTTAACGGTAGAACGGTGGGCAGGACGGCCTTCATTTTCTAACTATTTTATTTTCCTGCATTCTTAGGGGGTTTTCCCTTTTCTAAAAACTAATTTTACTATGGTGTCACATTTCGAAGTCGAACCTTAGCCTCCATAATCATCCGCCTCCATTATTCCCTGTCCTTGGCGATCGATGTACATCACCTTAATTAATTTTATTTTAAACAAAGTATCAGCATTCCTCGTCACTGCTTCAAGTCAGTCCAGCGATGCTAGGGTCTTTCTACAGGCCTTCTACCCTCGATTTGACTAAACAGTACCATCCTAGATATTCGGTTGCCTTCCATATCCTAATAATGTGTTCCGCCATTGCAATCTATGCAGTCGGATGGTGGTGGCCAGATCATTGTTTTTATATAGCTTGTATAGCTCCTCATTGTGACGAATTCTTCATTCGCATTGACTTGAATTGGTCCATATATTCTCCTATAAAAATGTTTATAATTTTTTCTGCCCCCTCGCTAACTTTGCACAATAATACTGACAGGTATGCGTATAGAAGATATAGTAACAGATATAATCACCTTTGGGCATTCATTGCTCACCGATTTCTCTGGACAGCTAATCGTTAGACCTAGTCTATTATACAGCTTACCAAGAAGCATTTTTCCAGTCTAGTAGCATTCGTAATGACATGCCATCTTCCTACCCATCAAATTCTTTGTGCTCATCCATTTTATTTCCTTAAATGTAAATGATTTCATTTCTTCAGGTATGCTTACGTATAAGTTTGTTTTGGCTTTTCTCCATATTCTAGCCTAATGTACATAACAATAAATTTATCATTTTTCCTTACCGTACAGTATTACAATTCAGCTTGAGTTTTGCGCGCTCCACACACACATCTAATTGATTTACTTACATCTAATAGTTTTATTTACATAACGCGCTTTTTATTATAACAATCATAACCATTCATAACGGGTTTTAGTTAAACAATCTTATTTTCTTGACGTTGTGAGCTCCTTCCCCGCTCATTAAGCTGAAACGGTGTCTTGTTTAAAAATTATATGTTGAAGTTTCCGTGCGCTGTAGGCACGATGATAAATGCGTTAATTCTATTAATCGTACTTGTATTTATATTCTTTTATATGTATAGTACACACACACACACACACAGACACACACACACACACACACACACACACACACACACACACACACACACACACACACACACACACACACACACACACACACACGGATACATAATAAATATATGTACGAAGGCTTTTCTAATATTGATAATATAAATACAAGGAGTTATACTTGTTTACATTGTTGTAATCATAAGCCATTAACATTGTCATAAATGATGTTTTTTATTTATGACAAAATAACAAATGTATTGTTTGGTAAGAAATACGTATAATAACTGACAAAAAATTTGTCTTGAATTAAAACATTGCTGTTGTACATATATTCTTATTGAAAACGATCATATGACTATTCAATAACTCTGATACAAGGAAAACATGAATTTAATTCACACACACACACACACACACACACACACACACACATACACACACACATTCAAACACTTTCTGCTACAGTCCTTTTCTTGATGTATATAATATATATTTTATATTATTGGCATGCCAATATTGCAATAAATGTTACATCGGACAAACAAAAAACACTTAAATGCATATAAAAAACAGGAATATATAAATCTAATTTGGCCACACATGCAATAAACACTGCACATGAATTCCCAGACATAACCAATATGACACTAATAAAACACATACCACACAAAGGGACCATAATGAACATTTGGGAAAAGTTACAAATATACAAACATAAAACACAAAACAAATTAATACCTGAACAAATACAAAACAATACAAAATATGACACAATTTTCAAAGCACTCAACATATACAATACACATACTAATATATACACCACAATCACACACAATAATACCAATTTAAAGCACCAGAAACCAACAGGAAACCACAGCAACAACCAGCCAACACACAAATACCTCACAAGGCTCAAACTCAGGAAGGCTGAAGATGAGAACACAAGGCTTCCCGAAACATGTTCCAATAGAGGGAAAACATCTTGAGGTAAAGTCATTATAATATAATGCAACGGCACAACCATTAACGGTACTGTGCATTTACAAAATAAATTAAATAAATAATAAAAATAAATAAATATGGATTAATAAACATGATTCAGATTGAATAAGCTGTATCGTAATTAAAAATAGGGAGCGCTGAAATCATGCAGGGACACGCATTCTGGTACACCTGTCGCTAGCGTTTGTACGCACGTATTTTGTTTGTGAGTGTGAAGCCTGTCCGTTCCTGAAATGTAACCAACCCTTTTCAAGTAGGATAGTTTTTAAGTTTTATTTTAATTATAAGAAACATATGTACGATATGATAAAACAAAAGACATTTGAAATATTTGATTTTTGAGTTAACGTATTTAATAAAGTCTTTGTTGATAAAGGAGAATGCATATGCTGTAGAAAGTTTTAAAACCAATTAATATTAAAGAAATTTGAATACAAGTAAATTCATGATTGAAGCAAAGTAATCAGCAATTGCAAAAGATGACCACACAATGAGTAAGCCGAGAGCAAAAATATTTAATTAATTAAAATTACATAATAAGATTTATGTATAACCTGTTGTATGTAATTTGTTAACTATAAGTTGTGTACGGAAAAGTCGTACAAACGAAATAATAATGAGTACTATTTCAATACGCTAAATGAAAGATTTTGTTTAATAAATAATGGAACAATTTTAACTTAAATAACGCATCATCTTCTTATTACGATTACACCCATGAATTCAACACATTATATAATTTGTTATGTTATATAAATTGGCACTTCAATAAATTGAATTTGTTATGTTATATAAATTGTCGCCCTGAACGTGGGGCTACCCAAATCAATTTATATTAAACAATTTGTTATTTTATATAAATTGGCGCCCTGAACGTGTGTCACGATCCCGACCATTTGACTATTTAAATTTTTGTTGTAGCAAAATGGTTGGTCTAAAAGTAAATGTTTGTTAAATGAAAAATACATTATATGTGATAATAATTATTTGTATTCAACATTATTTGTATATTATGTTAATTGTTGTGTATTATAATGACACAACTGGCGCTCAACAAATAAATATTATATAAAGGTGTAATTGCAATAAGAAAGATAATAATAGTTAATAAATATAATACTTTAAATAAATAAAATTAATAATTCGGTTCCATAATAATAATATTTTAAAACATAATAAGGAATAAATAAATAAATATATATAATTCAATATGGCAGTACCAGGAAACTTTGATATGGAAGCACTTCAAACTATGATGCGTGCCTGGGTAGATGAATTAAGCACAAAACAGACAGAAAATTTAAATAATCAAACAGAAAAAGTGAAAGAGGAATTAAACCAAAATATAGATAAACAAACCGAAAGTTTAAATCAGAAAATAGGTGAAATGAAGCAAGATAATATAAATTTTAAGGAGGAATTGAAGCAAAATTTTAAGTAAGATACTATAAAAATAGTCGAAAGTTTGGAAGAATAGAAATTAAATACTGTCCAATTGAAATTAAATAATGTAAATTTGAAAGAGGAATTAAAACAAAGTATAGCTGATAGTCATAAACTGTTAGTAGAAAAAATTAACGACACAAATACGCGCATAGCGGCAGTCGAAAATACGATCGAAACATCGCTATGTGAACAAACCATAATAATTGAAAGTAAGAGAGAACAAACGTTCATAATTAATGATGGTAATTCTAGTGAGATGATTAACAGTAGGGAAGAATATATAATAACATGAGATTGTAGCAAAAGTGCGTAAGAAAGAAGATCTACAAATGCGTAGAATTAAGATCAATTACCAGCAATAGGAAATATACAACAATATTCTCTCCAGACTGGTAAGGCAGGATTGGAAGGTGGAAGGTAGTATTATCATGTGAAATGTTGCATTAAGTAATAAAAACCCATACAAAAAAGCGTGGAATATGCATCAACTTTGGAATGGTTAGTTATGTCTGTGAGAAGATTTCAACTATTAATAATATGTTTAGGTGAGTTAAAAAGAGAGAAAGAAATGTTATGATTGTCACACGGCTGGTCAAGCGAAAGTGGAAGTCGACGGGCAGAGACTACTTAGGACTCAGTACTACGATATAAAATTGTAACGTTAAGAAAAATCGTACTATCTAAAGTGTACTTTGTTTATATTTTAAGGATGAGTATGTTATCAGGGTAATATTAGTTGAGCGCCAATTTGCAATCAAATGTTGCAAATAAAACAATTTTTTTTTTTAATTGGTACAAAATATTTCAAATAGCATAAAGGTTTCTTTTTCCTATAATTCTATCTCTGGCTAATCTTTTATTTAACAGAAGACTGTGACTAATAAAGCTCAGCAAGGCAGATTCAAATCGGGTGCCATACTTTCCTTGTTGAGAGTGTTACCAACCTATGCTAGTTGATGAAAAAATTAACATTCATTAATGTGGTGTATATAATATCAGATACCTTTATTTATCCATTAAATAAAGAAAAGAAAATCTTTTATCTGTTGTTATTGAACTCAAATCCTTTATTATCCTTTTTAAATTATTTTAAAAGACAATTATAATTATTAACAAAGTCTGACCGGCTGTTCTTTAAATATGCTCAGAATGGCAGCAGTAGCTCTTATGTCTCAAGGCAAACACATTTGCATTTCTTATAATTGCTAAATAAAATACAAATATAATGCTTTTAAGTTAGGTCCTTTTAACTACGGTATAAACGACAAATATCCTAGGAAAAGTATCAAAATACATGGGATTATAATAAATTACAGAGTGTCTTAACAAGAGTCTTATGAATTTTACAATGTTCAGTGTCTAGGTTATGTTGATTTATGTGTTTGTAATGTCTAATACACTTTAAATGGTTGTATTACCATATATTAATAGTTTTTTACACTGAAAATAAGATTATTCGTTAATTATTTTCACACTGAAGGTTCAAAATAGCTTTAATCAAAGTGTAAACAGTGTCTTTGAAAAGTGTAACTCAGGTCATTGAGGTAATTTCTTCAGTTAGTTATTTATCAAAAACACTTCCCTTCCTGGATAGCTTGATTTTAGTTCTTCATATGTTACTTGGCTTCCTTCTTTTGAATAATGTTGTACTCCTTTCTTCTAATTATTTAGTTCAGTAATATAATTTAACTTTAACTTAGGTTCACTGATATGAAATTCACAATATGTTGGATTGGTCTCTCTTATTTTTATATGAACCTTTCTCGTTTAGATCTAATAATGGACTCCCTTTTTATTCAATTTATAACATCTCAGTTGCTAAGGCTTATCTTAGTTTTCATTGGTGTGAATTGTAACATTTAGTGTTACTATGGTTCTCTCTGGGTCTCAACATAAACAAACTTCTGACATTTTATCTTCCATTTTCTTTAAATTGTTATAACTTTTTTATAAGATCTTTGATCTTCAATATATTAGTATCTTTGAGTTTCTGATGGAACACTGATTATTTTGATACCACTTTTGATTATCTTCCATTACATATTTCCTGAGTTACCAGTTTACACTTTTAACTATTTGTACTAAATTTATTTATTAATAGTTCTTCTTGTACTCTTCACTTTACTAAAACTATTGTATACTATCAGTAATAACATAGTTTGACCTGACATTGATTATTCTAATTTTAATGTAAATTCTTTTTTTAAATTCCTTAACTATCTAGGCCTAACATGCCTAGTTTTACAAATCTCTATTATTATTATTTTGGTACTCTTCCATTAACATTAACATTTGTATTATTAATATTACAACATATAATATTAATCAATATAGAAAAATTAATTACTAATAGGTATTAGTAAACATATGATAATTTTTATTAAACTTCTGTATACAATCCAGTTTTTATAAACATAATAAAACACTATAAGTAGTTACCAAAACATTGTCCTCCTTACTTACTAACTTTAATAGTTTAAACATAACTATTAGAACATTGTTTATTATTAATTACTTCCCTCATCAACATAACACAACTCTTAATAACCTTATTAATTAATTTCCACTCTCACACACATAGTAGGATTAGTATTATCATAGTAAGTATTTCAAAAACATTGTCCTCCTTAATTACTAACTTTAATAGTTGAAACATAACTATTGGAACATTATTTAACATTAATTAAATAATAACTAAATAAATAGTATTTAAATAATTAGTTAAATAGGTAGTTCCTGAAACAAGCTACATCATGTTTCTTGGTACTTTTGTAGGATTAGTAAAGTATATTACTATCAACCAGATGAGTGGCAAAATATCATGTAACAATATATATATATAAAACAATATATATATATATATATTGTTACATGACATTTTTGCCATGCCCTTTTAACATAAATATACTTTAATTATCTGAACAAAAAAGTACCAAGAAACATAAGATTTTCAAGAAATCAGTAATGAAAGACTTAATTGAATATTGTTTATTTAATTGTTTAATTTATGTTAACGAAGGCTGTAATAATTATGTTTATCACAGGTAAAATAATGTCAATAATGATAAGTAAGGAGGACAATGTTAATGAACTTACTTATGAAATTTTGTTTTATTTATACAAACTGTAAATTTATAAATACAGTAAGTTAAGGGGAATTGTAATATATTACTAAGAGTTATTAGTAATTAGTTTGGGTCACATTAATTAATATTATATATGGTAGTGTTAATAACACTAATGTTTATCTTAACAAGAAAGTACTAAAATAATAGTAATAGATTTTTGTAAAACTAGGCATATTGAGCTTAGACAGTTAAGTTATATGAATAAGAATTTCTATAAAAATAATAATGAAACAATGTCAGGTTATGTTATAGGATTACTAAATGTGTCAAATAAATTTAAGAAATTAAAAGTACAGGAATAACTAATAATAAATAAGTTTGGAACAAATAAAATAAAAAGTGTAAATTAATAACTCAAGAAATATAGAACAGAAGATAGTCAAAAGTGGTGTCAAAATAATCAGTGTTTCATCAGAAGATCAAAGAAACCAATAAAGTGAAGATCAAAGCTCTTATAAAAAAGGTATATCATTTTAAAGAAAATGACAGATAAAATAGTAAGAGTTTGTTTATGTTATTACTATGATATCACCAGGGTGACATAAAAATGTTACATTGGAAACCAATAAAAGAGCTGATATAGGCCTTAGCAACTAATATTTTATAATAAATGAAATAAGAATTTTATTATTGGATCTGAATGGGAAAGATTGAATTAAACACCACATAGTGACTAAATGAAATTATGAGACATTTTATATCAGTGTAACTAAATAAAAAAATTAAATAATCATCCTCAACCAGACTAAATAGAAGAAGGAAGTGCTACATGACTATAAAGAAGTAAACCAGTGAATCTCTGAAGAAATTCAATCAACTGACACAGGAACAGAAATATTTTTGATATAAAATTAAACTGAACCATTCCCTGTTATGCCTAGACTATAAGTTTCAAAGACACTGATTACACTTTTAATAAAAACCATTTGGAACTTTCACTGAGAACAATATTAATGAATAGTCTTACCATCAGTATGAAAAACCATTAATGTATAGTGTTACTATAATATAAAGTGAACTAAGTCTAAAAAACATTTTACTAACATAACCGAAACACTGAACTTTATTAAACTATTCATATAATCCTGTTAAGGTACTTTGTAACTATTTATAACCCCATGTATTTTGGTACTTTTCTTCTAATAACTGTTGTTTATATCGTAGTCAAAAGGACCTAACGTAACACAATATATTTGTATTTTATTTAATAAATGTAAATGTGATCCTTGAGATGAAGAATCTCTGAATGCTACTGCTGGTTTACATATGTAAAGAACCGCTGGCTGGATTTTTGTTAATGATTACATATATTTTTTAAAAAACAAAATAAAGAAAATAATAAAAGGATTTTGAGTGTAAGAAATACAGATAAAAGGTTTATTCGTTTCTTTATTTCATGAATACAAAATGGGTATGATATACTAAACAATATATTTGAGACTGTGTATTGGCTTCAGCACTTAGATTAAGTTGGCAACACTCCTCATTTGAACGAAAGGGCAGATTATTCAAACCTGCTTGGATAAACTTTAGTTATCACATTCATCTCTTAAAGGAAAGATTAAAAGAGATTCAATTATAACTGATAAAGAAACAATGTAAGATTTTAATAAAAATTAATAATTAATATTTTACAAAAAATAAATTTTATTTGCAACCTGTGATTGGAAATTGGCGCTCAACAAACATTCCCCTGAACAGATACTCATCCTTATAAACTATTAACAAAATATGCTCATTAAATGATAAATAAGGTACACAAAAGGTTTTAGAATATCAGGTAAGATCCCATGTATGTAACAAATTGGCGATCCCAACAGTGAGGCTAAATAACCTGTAGTAATTTTGTGTAGTTACAGAATTGGAGCCCAACTAGTGAGGCTAGAGATAGAATAACTTTGTATTCTTATTGTGAGTTTTACAGTGATTTCTACTCTAGTGGCGGCTACGGTTAAACAACAGAGATGTCAAGGAGAAGAGCAACGTCACGGAAACGTATGGAAGAAGAAGAAGTAGAATTAAATATGGAAGACAAGGAAGCAACAACAGTTGAAGAAGTGGAAGTAATGGTAAAGGATACTCCAGTAGCAGCGACTGAAGAAATGGAAATGGTGGTAAGGGATACACCAGGGGACCAACCAGATAAACCCATACAAAAGACATGAGCATGCAGGAGATGTTGAGAATTATAACGGAAGGGAATAACAAAATGAAAGAAAATATGGAAAAAAAGGACAAGAAAATGGACAGTGACAGAGAAACAGTGAAACAAAATAATGAGGAATTAAAGAAACAAATGAGGGAAGATAAGGAGGAATTAAATAAAAAAATTGAAAGTAATAATGAAACATTACAACAACAGTTGAAGGAGAATATTAGACAAAGTAATGAAGAATTATAAAGATGGTTGAAGGAAGAGAGGTAGAAGAATAAAGAGGAATTGAAACAAAAAGTGAAACAACAATTAGAACAGTATAGAGAAGAAATAATAAATGATAGTAGACTGTTAACGGAAGGATTAAACAAGGACAGGAACCAGTCAAAGGAACCAGTAAATCAGAAAATAGAAGGTAGTAAGGAAATAAACAATGAAAAAGATAAAAGTGTATTGTTATCTGAAAAGAAACCTCACAGAAACAAAGAGAATATTAAACACATGGTAATGAGACAAATGCATCAAAGGAAATTAATAAAAACCCGGGAAGAGTGGGAGATGGTGAACAATGGACCAGTTACTGTACTTAACATCGTAAGTACTGAACACAGAAGAGTAAGCAATTTTAAAAAATAACCAAAGGAGATTAGTAGAAACTTTCAAAAGGAATTGACATATAACAGTGAGTAAAACATTAAGTAAATCCATGGTTAAGTCGAATACACCAGAAGTAAAAATACAGAATAAAATATCAGTGGTAGCATTTACAATGGATATATCATTAACGTATTTATTGAATAAGCAAAATGGGAAAGTGATTGATGTAGGCATAAATAATAATGAACATATAGTATTGAAAGAACTGCTGTGTAAGGTAGCAAAAATCTATATCACCAGGACGGAAATAGTTCTGCTGACCAAGGTAATCCGAACGACCAGTACAGATGAAATAATGGACCATGGTTAAATTAATTCAAAACAAATTATAGAGAAAAGGGACTGATTGTACGATTACCGACTAGGCAAACTATTGAAGAAATGAGAAGGAAAACTAATGATAAAGGTAATGACAAATGAAAATTAAAGAAAACTTAAACAGATACACCCCAAAATTCTAAAATAAGTAAGATCATCTTACAGGATACTTCAGAAGAATTATTGTGAATTAATTAAGAAAAGAAGATAACGGTTAAGAATGATAATAAGGAGATAATAATAAGTAAAGAAAATAAGTACTTAAAACAAATAAAATAAATAACGAACTTGCAGAAAAAAAGAATTGATGTTTATAAATAAATAGAGTAACAATAACTATAGTTGTAACTGCTGAAAAGGGGTATTGAAACAGAAGATGAAGAACATAGTGGCAAATGAATTAATTAACGACGAAATGAAATTAAATAGAAGAGAAAAAATATACAAAGGATATTACCAAAACTGAAAAGAAGTTAAATGAAAATAAGGGGAACTGCTGGGATGCAATTTATAATAATGAGAAGAGGGTAAAAAGGCAATATGATTCTGAGGGGATATTTAAAGTAACGTAAGAGTTACTATTATTTTTGTAGAGTGTAGAGAGCTAAGGCGACACTCAAAAGTTATTATTATGGGCAGGGGCCAACGAGCATTGTACCATGCACGGGGTGAATGGTCGGGTGAGGATTAGGTTAGAATAGTGCCACTCACAGCCGATATGCATTCACCGTGCCATTTAAAGTTAGGGAGGAATTGATAAACCCAATAAAGGAATCCACAGGAACAGGAGAAATCCCAGAGAAAAGAAGAAATCAGTTGGTAATAACTTATATATAAAGAAGATGAAGAAAAATTAATATATTTCCATAGATTCACCCAAGAAAAAAGAGAAGTTGTTAATAAATGATTATATAATAACACAGCTTATGAAAACTCATCAAAACCGAATACCTGAAACCATAATGAAGAAGAGAATGAAAATAAGATTTAAAATACAATGTGAAAGAAAAGGTTTTATTAACAAACAGGCATTTGCCAAGTTCTACAAAAGAAATTGCAAGGATGATTCAGAAGACATTATTGAAAGAAGTACTTATGAGATAAATCAGCTTATTTGAGCAATCTGTTCATTAATAAAATAACCTGTTTTCTGGGGGGGTATTGTGTTACATGACATTTTTGCCATGCCCTTTTAACATAAATATACTTTTATTATCTGGACAAAAAAGTACCAAGAAAAATAAGATTTTCAAGAAATAACCAAATAACATATTACTAACAAGAAAGAAATAACATTTTACTAAACATAACCTAAACACTGAACTTTGTTAAACTATTCATATAATCCTGTTAAGGTACTTTGTAACTATTTATAACCCCATGTATTTTGGTACTTGGAAACGGAGAAAAACTGAACTCGGATGAACTGACATTAATTGAATCAAGATTCGTCAGTAAAGAAGAAGCTGATATTGCTTGCCCTCATGGAATACGCCTCTTTTTAACAAATGTAGCTGTTCAAAATTATAATAATTCTATATTAAATATGGCAGAAAATAAGGTGACTTCTGTTGCAAAAGATATTTATACGGGTTGCCATAATGCTGAAAAAGAAGCTTTCGTAAAGCAGAAGTTCCATAAAATGTCGGCAATCGATACAGGAGGATTGCCTTACGAAATAACATTCGTATTGGGTAAATATTGTATATTGACTACTAATGTCGATGTATCCGATGGATTGGCTAACGGTGCTGTACGAAAATTGTGCCACATAGATTATGATGATGATGGCGAATTTAGCAGAGTTTGGATCATATTTTCAAATCCAGAAAAAGTTGGAAAAAAAAATTCGAAGCAAAGTTTCGGGGAACATGATGGATCACAACATTTTAAGGAATGCTGTACCAATAGCTAGAAGATCATGCACTGTACCACTTAATAATAATAAAACTACAGTATACATGCCAAGCGTAATCATTTTCCAGTGGTGTCGGCATGCGCAATAACGATTCATAAGTCACAAGGAGCAACTTTCGACGAAGTTGTTTATGAATATGAGAAAACACATTCTCAACAATTGGTATACATTGCATTATCAAGAGTGACACGCATCGAAGGACTTCACATTGTGACCAAAAATAACAATCGCGCATTCTTTCACGGCCGAAGAGAATCTACATCTGTCACTGACTTAGAAACATAATTTAAAAGGTTGTTACTAAACAGGCTTCAAACAATCACTTCTGCGTTAACAAACTTCATTTTAAACAGAAAGGGAATATCAATATATTCATTAAATTGTCAAAGTTTACGCGCACACGTCTCGGAGCTTGATGACGGTGTTACGCAAATTTCAACTGTATTGCTGTTACCGGAAACTTGGGTGTGCAACGAAGAAGACATCGATATTCCAAATTTTCATTAATTTGCTTTTCTAAGTTTAAGAGACCTCAGTGCAGAGCTGCAGGAGTAGCCATATACAAAAACAATAAAGACACGACAAACATTATAAGTTCACAGATGGATGTAGTATTTAGTAATTCTCAATCATATGGCTTTAACAAATCATCTATTGGAGAAATTTGTGTAGCAAAATGTGAAGCGGAAAGTGGACTAATTATCATTAAAAATTTTTCCCATGCTGCTCTATGACATTTTCTAATAATTTGGCTTGTTGTGGGTAGTAGTAATAAAAGGTTGGTTCTGGGACAGCCACGACCCCCTCGTTTGTTTATGTTTACATTTTTTTCACTCCCTCCACCCCCGTCTTCACCTACATACCGCCACGCGGTCACCGAACCGCCGCTCGTTTGTTTACATTTTTTCCGGTTTGTTTACATTTTTTCTCTCTCGCCACGCCCCCCACTCCTCTGTTTATGTTTACATTTTTCCTTCCTCCCCACCCCCGCCTCGCCCCGCACCCACCACGGTCATCGACCTCCTCGTGTTTATGTTTACGTTTTTCGTGTCCCAGCTTTGCGTTGTTTACGTTCTCTCCTCTGTTTATGTTTACATTTTTTCCTTCCTTCCCACCCCCGCCTCGCCCCGCACCCACCGCCGCCGCGTCGCGGTCATCGACCTCCTCGTGTTTATGTTTACGTTTTTCGTGTCCCAGCTTTGCGTTGTTTACGTTTGCGCCGAGAGAGAATGTTTATGTTTACGTTTTTTTCTTTCTCTCGTTGTTTTCCTTGACCGCCGCCGCCGATCGACGACACGCTGACCCAGTAACAAACGTAAACATAAACATTCCGACAAACGTAAACAACGCAAAGCTGGGACACGAAAAACGTAAACGTAAACATTCGGAGTTCGGCGGCGACCGCCGGAGCGCGTCTGTTTGTAAACAAATGTTTAGGAGAAGGGATAATGGCGTGATATATTTTTTTTTATTAATAACGTTATTTGGTATTTGTCATTGTACAGTACAATCGGAAACTATGACGCCGCTTAAATCTGTAATATTTTTTTTAACATTATGGGCAAAATGCGATCAAATATTACTAGCAAATTCTTCGACCGATAATACAACACAGATTGAAATGGATAAAGTTAAGCGATATTTATATGACTATGGTTATCTTAAAACATATGATGAATTTTCGTTGCAAGCGGTAAATGAATCAGATATTGCTAACGCGTTACTTATATTTCAAGAATACTATAAATTGCCTACTGATGGCGAATTAAATAATGAAACTATAAACTTAATGTCGAAAACTAGGTGCGGTAACAGTGATATTATCGATTATCGAGTATCTAGTTTCAAATGGAACAAGCCCGAAGTAACATGGCATTATTATTTAGCGAATCAAGAGGTGTTAGAATTGACTAAACAAGCTTTCACAGTATGGGAGGAAAAGTCTGGTATACGTTTCAAACATGATAGAGTGAATACAGATATTTTAATTTCTAATAAACGATTGAAACATATGATGCAAAAAGAATCATGGCAATGTACGAGAATGTTTGACGGCAAAGGCGGAACATTAGCGCACGCATATTTTCCTGATTATAATAATTCAAGACGAGAAATTCATATTGATGAAGATGAAAATTGGTCATATTCGACTGGCAAAGTCGTTCCTCTTGGTCAATCAAGTTTGTATGCAACTTTAATACACGAAATCGGTCATGCTATAGGTTTATCACATTCAGATGTATCAGATTCTGTAATGTATGCTTATTACAACGGTAAAATCGAGTTAGGTGATGATGATGTTTTAGCTATTCAAAATTTGTATGGTAAGACACAAAACACTTTTATGACGTCTTTCATACCGATGTCACCATCTTCTTCAATACCAGAGACGGAAGACGAGCGTCCTATAGATACAAATAAAATTGATCTTTGTAATTTTAAAAATATTAATTTATTTTTAATTGCCGATAAACGATTATATATATTACATGAAAAATGGCTGTGGATATTAAATCCGACAGAGATGATGTACACCAAACCGCTTATAATAAAGCATTGGTTAACGTTTCTTCCAAGAAATTTCACAAAAATTTTAGCTGTATATCAACGGCCATCTGGCGAGATAGTTATGTTTATAGATTCTTTGGTATTCATGTTTGATTTAATGAGTCTTAAATTAAGTCATGGTTATCCGAAGCATATCCAGTCTTTATTTAACATACAACCGAATAATTTGCATGCGGTATTTAACAGTTATACAGGTAAAACTTATATATTTCATGATGATAATTATTATAGAGAAGTCAATGAGTGTATGTTCACTACTAAATCATGGGGTTATATATCCGATACATTTCCTGGAATACCGCCTAAAATCGATTCATCATTTAGATTTTCTGATGGTAATTTATACTTTTTTAAGAATAACACTGTGTATGTCTTTAATGAATTTACGGGCGGATTAGTTAGAACAGAACAAAATAATCTATCGATATTCGGATTGAAATGTGCAAATGATGATGTACTATACAAATTGAAAGAATTAATATTACAATTGATAATTCAAAAGAAAGACCAATCGATTTCACGCAATAATTGATAGTAATATCGATGAAGAAGAATAAAAGTTCAGTTTGTAAATAAAATTTATAAAAATAGAGTTGATATGTATTATTGTCGACGCTTGTTTACGTTACAGTCGATGGATAACCTATAACCTTCAAATTGATATGACTCGAATTTTTGTATTGAGAAATATTTCATTGTTGTAAAGAGTGTAATAAATTGTATTGTTAACAAAACACTGGTTTTATTTTAATTATTCCTACGAAATAATAATAACAAATCAAAGCAGATCACAATATTTATTATCATACCATTAAATACATATATAATGATCGGATTATATCAACAAATACATACAAAATGATTATTTGAATAGTTACAAATTTTGTGATAACAAAATAATTGAGATTATATTAACAAGTACATACAAAATGATTATTTGAACAGTTACAAATTTTATGACGACAAAATAATTGAGATTATATTAACAAGTACATACAAACTAACTATTTGAACAGTTACAAATTTTATGACGACAAAATAATTGAGATTATATTAACAAGTACATACAAAATAACTATGTACATACAAAATGACTAACAAATTTTGTGATAACAAAATAATTGAGATTACAAAATAATTAAGATTATATTAACATATTTTTTTTTTTTTTTTTTTGTCAGCAGTTGGAAGTCAGTCCTCCCCAACCTATAACAAACAAAAATAATAATTTGTTAATTAAACGCACCAAGAATCCTTTGAAAAAAAAGTCATATTTTTTTAAAAATTAAATAAAAGATAAACTAAACTTTTAAGAACTAAAAATTGAACCCTATTAACTAAAGATAAAAAAGTAATAGAGAAACGTATAGAATACATTATATATTTTAATAATTACATATTTAAAAAAAATGATATAGGAAAGACTTATAAGACAAAATTTTTGGAATAGAGAAATGTAAAAACGACATATGAAGAACCTACTTATTTTACAGGTAACGAATAATTACTGTATATGTATGTTCTTGTGTAGAACATATTATAATAAGTTATTTTACAAGTAACTAAATTATATTGTGAAACTAATATAATCACCTATTTTTTTTAAAATAGTAAAAATTATTTAAAAAAAAAAATACCTTAAAGATGATAATGATCACATCCAAGCTGTGTTATCACAAACTGGCATTGCGGCATTACTTTCTTATGTAATGCTATAGGGCAATCCTCCGCCGTCCATTCCATAAATCTGACTCTACATGTCAGACATCGAACGGTGTCGCCATCGCCTTCATAAACAAATCCAGCGGCTGCCAGATTGTGAGGATTTTGATTCCTATTAGGATAAAATCTATGATAATGTTTTTTTCGTCCAGCTTTTTCAACTTTATAAAACGTCTTTAAGCGTTTCAAAAATTCTATGTGATTATACATTACAACAGTTAGTATGCTTCTGGATGCTGAACCACAATTTTTAATCGGTTTATATACACAGAAAATGCATTATCGTCAGTACGTGTTATAAGTAGAAGGTCAAAAGATTGATTTATTATCGGTTTCATTGCAATTAACACAATCACGTTTCCAGTATGCGTTTCAATGAACATTTTTTGTGTAGGAAATTATTTGAATATTGTCGATATCGTTTTTTTGTTCAGGTATTAAAAATATATATACATAAAATGTCATGGTAAATTAAAATATGTTAAAATAGTTGAGATATAGTATTCCAAAGTTGAGTAACGCGTTGATCGCATTTTAAATGATTATTACAACAAGTATTTTGATACACATCAAACTTTGTACAATTTTTAACACACTCCACATTATTATTATATTCTTCTACTTTTTAACGAAGAAATTTAAATATTTTAGAATAACAGATATTAAAATTTTTAAGTCCCATAGCCTGAGTATCGTAAATATTAAAAACGATGTTTTTACGTTGATTGTGTTTATTTTGTAACATAAAAAGACGATTCATAGTTCGACTATAAAGTATCAACTTGAATGGCTTAATGAATAATGACCGTACGGGATTGTATTTATCCCGTTATCACATAATACTCTCTTATCATCATTATTGCTTAATGCTAATTTATTAATTGATACCGATTCTACTATATGTTTTTTCGATCTTATTAATTTCATAATTCTACGTTTTTCTGTTTCCGAAAGAGTATTATGAAGACAATTTTTGAAATCGTTAAACGCGATCTCGTTATTAATTACACATTTTTTAATTCCTTTCGCTTTCTTTTGAATATTATTGTCACGCGTAGTATAGGTATATAATTTTGATCGTAAACCAATAAATTCCTTAATCGGAATACCGTTACATTCGTCTTTAAATTTGCCAATTACTTTTTTATTTATAGTAGAATAACATTTATGATCAGGAGGATAATCGCTAGTATCAAAAAACATTTTCAAATCTGGATCTAACATATCTTCATAAAAATCATTTGTCAATATTTCATAAAACAAACTGTCAGTATCAGTATATAATAACGAAATTTTGTTTCCATATTTTTTTTTCATTGTATTATAATGAAATTCATACATTAAGGTTTTGCTCAATTCTAATACCGCGAAACCTACATAAATTGGTTTATTAAAATAAATAGACGTTTTGTTTGATAATACAGCACAAAGTGATTTATCATATATAATTCTGTCTTTGAAAGTCGGCTTAGAAATAAGTTTTAATAATTTTTTATTTTCACTTACAAGATCTAATTTCATTCTTTTTCTTACATTTTCCATACACTTACCAAAGACAGAATTATTTAACAATTTAAAAAAATCTTTTTCAAACTCGTTTGTTGCAATTCGTCGTTTTTCCGTATTTAAATCGATATACGGTTTTAACCATGGTTTTTGATAAAATTTTAACGTTCTGTGAATTTTAGTTACTTTCAACCCGTGATTGACAGCTTGTTTTAAATTGATATAATGGCAAATATAATGTTCTTTTGGTTCTAATGTAGTTAGTAATTTTGTTTGTTTTGTGTGATTTATACTTTTATTAATTGGAAGAAATGGTAGATCCATATGGTTATCGTGTAAACTTTCAGGGTATTCTATATCGACTTCTAATATATACCCTGTTTTAGAATTATTAGGGGTATTTAATATATCTGTAATAGTAATTTTATCAGTCCATACAAAGTTAGAATACGGAATATATTCACTCATCGCCCACCCGTATAGATTATTCGCGTCTAAATATGCTAAAAATGTTTTAGGATAATTTGGATTATATGTTTCTTTTATATATTCGTTATTAGCTTTTGAATGTTTTTTAATACATGACGATATTCCTCCTTTTATAGCGGCCTCAAAGAACATATACATTTCGTATTCGTTAAGCAACTCAAGTTCAATACCAGTACAAAATAGCATCGCATCAAAAGCAAACCCTGGAACGGTTAAATAGTGCGCGCAATCTAAATTATGTGAAGATAAACAAAGCAAACGAAAACTTTCAAAAACGTCGCATAAAAGCAATACGTCAATTTTCAAATATAAATCACTGTAGTCGCCCAACGATTTAATTTTAAAATGATTCCAAACTTGAACCGCGTGATTATAATCTTCATCGCTTATATGTTTCGCATTTAATTTACTATAAAATTCGACTTTAGGAGGTAGTTCTTGTACTTCCAATTTTTCCCACGAATCGGTATATTCATAAGGATATACACCTTTTCGAGTGACTAAATCCATATCATTATTTGAAAAAAATTTGCTAGTATGAAAAAATTGATTTTTTGGTAGATTATTACTTAGTTCCGCTAAGGATCTATTTAGAAAACGAAAAGTATCAACAAATTTAATAGTTATTCCGTTACACGTTTTTTTTGAAAATGATATATATTTTTCAGTCGAATTTGGAATAACAATTATTTGCCTAATATCATACCCTAATTGGCGGACGATAAAATGAGAATCATAATTTGAACTAGCGTGAATAAAAACGGGAACAAATTTTTGATTTTGTCTCCTCAGATTACAATTATTACATAATGCGGAACGGTAACGGCCGGTAATATGACAATGATCTCTAACGGGTCTGTAAAATAACGTGAATTCGCGTTTACACATTTCGCAATGTGTAGTAGATTTATATTTGATTTTATCTTGTTTTGTCATTTTTAACGGTATAATATTATTAAGAAGCAAACCTAATAAATTTATGTTTTCAACGAGATATGATACGAATTTTTCCGCAGCATTTTTACCTCTATATAAGAACGGTTCTGATGGCAAATGTTTTTTAATATTAGCGGGAATTGAATTTTCTACAACGAAATAAACGCAAAAACTCATAGGTTCGTGTAGTTCATTCGCGACTGTAAAAGAATATTTCCGATCAGGGTAACAAGTACTTATCGGTTTTAATATACATTCAAAATCCGCGTAAACTACTATTGGAAGTTTATATTGGTATTGGAAATTTTGAAATTTTAAATTATCAGTCGGCATTATCACTCGTGTAGGTGTATTTTTTTGACAGTTTCGTTTATGTATTTTTAACTTTTTAGATTTAACAGTGAAGTAGGTTAGACATCGTTTACAAAATTCGATATCATTAAAACTTTTAGTTACTTGCGATCTAATTAATTTGGTGAAATTTTTAATATAACAATAATGGGTCGTATTATTTTTATTTAATAATAAAAGATCGAAATGGTTTGATTTTTCATTATCCCATACTTTTAACGGGTAAATTGTGATATCGTTTTCAACACCATACACGTTAATCGAAACGTTATTATTTTTTTCAAAAATTTTTATTTGTGTTAACGGAGTAGGAAAATCGATATTATTAAAAGTAAATTTATTTTCTAAATCCCTATAACGAAAATTTACGCGTTCCGGGTGTGAACCGTTTACGAATTTACAAAGAATCGCCCATTTAAAACAATAATTATCTGTATTTTTAGGATTAATTATGCTTTTTTTAGCAGTCAGTTTTGGTGAAAGCGGAATATACGAACTACCTCTTAAAGGCTTAAAACGATTAATTCGAATCAATATCCCGTCAATTGAATGTAACGACCATCCAGAGCCTTTTTGTACATATATGTCTTCTTCATTACAAATACTGTTTATCATACTGTCTATTTCAGATGGTATAGACGAACTATGAAGTAAAATAATATTTTTGGTTTTAAATGTTCTGTCCTGATATTCATTAATATTATTTTTAACGTATGTACATTCAACTAAAATATTGAATTTTATAGCGTTATATATTACAATCATATTACTTAAAATGTTTAATATTTCTAATTTTAAATAAATTAATAATAGACATATGTCTTTAATTACGTTATTATTATTTTTATAAAAATACGTTCTTAAATTACCCTTAAACGCATTTTCTATTTCTATAAATTTATTTTCTAAAATTATATGTTTTTATCTATTATTTTTTAAATGTAAATTATTAGATGATGATGATGATGATGATGATGATGATGATGATGATGATGATGATGATGATGGTGATGATGTGGAAGAATAACTTGGATGTTGTATATAAGACGATCCAGGTTGAGGATCTTGTCTGGATGAAGATCCCGGTTCAGGTGTGCGAGTATTTGCGTCATTATCGGTTCTCACAGACAATCTCTTTTTGAATGGGAGTTGTTTGTCCATTATAATCTAAAAAAAGTAAAATCATTCATTTTTTAAAAAGTAAGTATTTACTATTGAATTAGTCTAACAGTAAAATAAATAATTCCAATACCTATAGGTTGCTGTTGTTCAATAAAGCTGAGTAATAGTTTTGAAGGTACACAAAATTCGTTGATTTTGTTATGAAGCGATTGTATCTCTCTATCTGTCCTGTAACGAATTTGATGAATTTGTCTTCATACTGATGTAGAGGAATAAAATCATAGTATTTAAACGTTTTGCGGTTATAACAGTAAAATACAAATTGAGAAAAAAAATATTTACGTCATTTCAGTTAATTGGCGTTGTACATAAATGGAAAAACCAATTTGCGATAATTCCGGGTTGTTTAATCGACAGTACTCTTAATTATATTATTTTTTGTTTTGTTTTTTATATTACAATCTGTAAATAACAAGTTTCACGTGTATATCACACGATTATTAATTACAGTTATTAAAATAATTGGTTCGATAACGAAATCCGGGTCCAGAGTTTTAATTATTATTCTCTCTACTGTATTCTTACATATTATTTTTTTGTTGTTTTGACATTACAACCTATAAATAACAAGTTTCACGTGTATGTCACATGATTATTAATTGCAGTTGTTTGTACAATTACGTAAATGGAATTAGCTTGATAACGAAAACAGTAAACAAAATCTGGATACAAAGTTCTAATTATTATTCTTTTTACAGTATTTTTATTTCTTTATATTATTTTGTTGTTGTTTTGACATTACAATCTGTAAATAGCAAGTTTCACGCGTATATCACATGATTATTAATCACAGTTTTTTTGTATAATTACGTAAATGGAAGTGGCTTGATAACGGAAAACAGTAAACAAGTCTCTGTACAGAGGTCATAATTGGTATTCTCAAAAAATGTATATAAAGTGAATTGAATTTTACTGATCTATGTACAATTCTTCGTTCGACTCGACGTGCTGTACTGCTGCTATCTCAGGTAAGAGACAATTTTTTGTATACACTAACATTGTTGATGGTGATAGATTTTAAATAGATAATGTTAAGTTGTGAAATTAATACTTTTTTTTATTTTTATACAGATATCATCTGCTTATTACTACTACTACTACTACTACTACTGCTACTACTACTACTACTACTACTACTACTACTACTATTATTTTTGGTAAGCGGATATTTTTATTTAATATAAAAACATTAGCGCTGTTGATAGTAATAGATTTTAAGTTGTAAAATTAATACAGATATTATCAGCTTGTTTCGTCTCCCTTCGTACGTTTTTATCAATCGACTACCGTCACTTTTGGTAAATGATTATTTATATTATAAACACTAACGCTACTGGTGGTTATGATATGTTATAAAACTAATACTTTATTTTGTTTTATACAGATATTATCAGCTTGTACTTATATCAGCTTTCGTCTCCCTTCGTACGTTTTTATCAATCGACTGACTACCGTCACTTTTGGTAAATGATTATTTTTATTAAAAAATACTAACGCTACTGGTGATTATGTTAAGTTATAAAACTAATACTTTATTTTGTTTTATACAGATATTATCAACTTGTTCTTCTTCTTCTCTTTTTTGTGCAACAACTTCATACATCAATTCAGTAAGTAATTGTTTAAAATTGTTTTTTAATATATGTTAATATTATCCGATAATGTAATTGTTTTTGTATATAGATATTATCATCGCTGAAGGCAGTATAATTTGTTTTTTGTGTTGCAGGCATAATGGCAGTTCCAACTCTGTTTTTTGTCAAGTTATCTGATAATGCTTATCCTCCAGTCAAAATGAGCGCATATGCTGCGGGTTTCGATCTCAGAAGCGCGTATGATTGTATGATCGCTCCTCATGACAATGCGTTAGTTAAAACTGATTTGGCTGTTAAAATTCCAGAGAAATGTTACGGACGAATTGCACCACGTTCTGGGTTAGCGTTAAAACACCATATCGCTGTTGGTGCAGGCGTTATTGACAGAGATTATCGCGGCAATGTTGGTGTAATTTTATTTAACCATTCTTCTGAAATTTTTTACATTCGAAAAGGAGATCGTATAGCGCAGTTAATATGCGAACAAATAGCTGAGCCAAAATTACAAGAATTAGCGAGTTTAGATTCAACAGCTCGCGGCTCTTGTGGTTTTGGTTCGACAGGAGGAACAAGCGTTGCAGATAACTATGATGATGATAATGAAAATTTATTGCTAGAAATAGAAAAATTTTTAACAGATTTCTAAATTTTCTTTTTTTTCTAACAATATTATTTATTTTTTTAAAAATGTTGTTAGAAATTAATTATGTTATTTTTTTTTTTTCTGTTTCTAGTAATGGAACGCGAAGCATCAAATACTTCTCCTTCAGCATCCGCCGGCCCATCGACGTATTTTTCAATTAAAGACCTGATTCAATGTCTTTACATAACGGGGCTGGTAAAAATAGTGCTGTGGGAGGAGGCATTAGAAAATTTGAAAGCGATTGTACTGGACCAACCTTCAATTATTATTAATTTATATTTAATTATTCAGAATGCGGTCATGCATATATTTGATGATGAACCGTCAGAAATCGATATTTTCCGTAGGAAACAAAAAGAAATGACCTTAGCGGAAATTATCGATTATTTTAATTCTCAGATTGATGACGAACTTTACAATAGCAAAAATTTAGATCATGATAGTATTAAATTGTTTCGTGAATTAATTAGTATAAAGAAATCGGCCGAGACAATTGAACTCAATAAAAACAGCGATAGTAGTACCGATACTCAATCAGATAGCGAAGACGATTTTGATAAAATTTTTAACTCTTTTTCCAAATCTAAAAAATCTAAAAAATCTGAAAAATCAAAAAAAATCAAAAACACTAAATTTGAACAAAAGTTTGAGATATTAAAAGACGGCATGAAGAAATGGGTTAAAACACCAGGTGAGGAAGGTCCATATTTGATCGAGGTAAAATTAACGCAGACGGCTGACATCAAACGTATACATTCCGACAACTGGTGGCAAAAAGTATCCCGTAAAGTGACTGTTTTAGCATCGTCACAACAAGACCCGCTGTTCGTGGCAACAGCCGATTTATTTAAATCGGCTTTAATCAAAATTAAAAATGTTAAAGATGTAGCACACGGCTCGTACAAGACGCGGTATAAGCCGTATTAAAATAATTTAAGGTTGGTCTGTTAGTTGATTGCTTGATTGATGTATGTAAATATGTATATATTATAAATAAGTATTTAATTTTAATTGTATGTATATATATATAAATAATTTAATTTTAATATATATATAATAAAAATAATATGTTTTACACAAGAACGTGTATAATAATTCTTGTTTTTTTTTGGTCACCTGTAAAATAAGTGTGTTCTTTTTATATCATTTTTAATATATGTATTATTACAAGGTATAACGTGTTTTACATTTCTCTATTCAAAAAATTAATTTGTTTTTGTTATAAGACTTTCCTATGTTATTTTTAAACCGTATTTGATTTTACATAGAACACATTTACAGCTGTTTTTGACCTACTTCTATTTGCGTCTTTGATGGAAATGAACACGTCATCAAAACAGGAGGAGGAGAGTCGTCTTCTCCAGAAATGGTTTTTTTCGCCAAAAAGATTAACACCTGGAGAAATTGCGAAATTGAAAGCGATAGTCGACAGACCAGGCTCGACTATACAACCGTTTATAAAAGAATTGATAAAAAAATTATAGAATTTTTGTAATTTTATATATATATATGTATAAATAAATAGCATATAAAAAAATTTAGTGTTGGTGTTTAATACTTTCACAAAATCCTTTCCTTTGTGCAGGTAATGGACCGTGACCAAGAATTCAACCCAAGCGTGCGTGTCGACGATAAATATCTAAGTCACACATGGGAGTGTATAGCTATGTTAGAACATTACCTTGATATTAAATTTTGTCGACCAAGTCATAATAAAAATACAGATTTTAAAATTCCTGAAGGTGACCGTCGTTGTGCTATGTATAGAAACAAATCAAAAAATATAGTAGATCGTTTGTATACATCGCGTTTGTATACGGGTAATATACGATCTATAATACGGTGTGTATGTGATTCTATAAATTTATATAGAGATTATATTTTGAATCATATATTAACATACGGTCACGAATCTAAAATTAATAATTGTGCTTGTGTCGACGCCTGTCTGTCCAGTTCCAAAATTAGCTGTTCAGACGGTAAAAAAATTATTAAATGGATAGAAAAACAACTGTTATTAACAGATCGAATGTACTGCGAACGTCATGAATGTTATGTACATTTGCAATCAGACGATAGTATAATAGCGAACACCATATATAATACAAGTTGTAAGAGTATAATAAATGATGTGTGCTATCATACAGCTATACTATTAGTATACAGAGATCGCAATAATCGAACATTATACGGTTCGGAATTGCATAGAGCCTTAACAGCTTGGGTTCGTTATAACGAAGGGTTGAACGACTGGAGTAAACGCACAGTGTTGGTGCGTGACGATGATGGGCTTGGTATTTATCATGGATTCCCGGATTAATAATAATGTGATGTTCTAGCATAGTAATAGTGAAAAAAAAAAATATATGTTTATACAGACTGTTTTAAGACACTTAATGATGGACACTTCAACCGACTTGTAGTCGATCATAGATTAATAATAGTGAAGGAAAAAGATGTGAAATAAATACATTAAAAAAAATACATTTTAAATTTTATTATTCAATATCCAATTTGCTATATGAAATACATTATTTAGCGCACAATGATCAAGATTATGTTTATATGGGCAATCGACACGTGCCACAGTCTGCTGTTGTAAGACACTTAATGATGGGCACTTAAGAGCTTCGAGATCTATTACTTCAACCGACTTGTAGTCGAGCATGTCCTCGATGAGTCTCTGCTTTTCCGCTCCTTTAGTGTACACATATTCACCTTCAGTAACGATGCTGTTTAAAATATTGTGAAGTTCGTCATAGCTGTGAATTCCACAATTCCAGCTGAAACCATGAAAAAATCTTTTCAACCAGTCTACTTGTTTTTTTCTATTTTTTGATAAATAACGATAATCGAATGGTGGTAAAAACAAAAAATGTTCTCTCACACCGGTACAGTTATGATTTTCTATTCTTTGTACACACAATTCTTTAACAATATAATTTTTGGCATCGTCGAAAAAACATTGAACATCAACAATAAAACCGATCATTATTATAAAGCGCTAACACTACAAGTGATTATAAAATGTGTATGACAAGCGAATAAATATAATGTTAACAATCGATTCATTCTATCGATTTTCTTATAACACCAGATAAAGGTAAATATACGAGCAAATTATCAGATATTAGTAAGCAGTATGCGGTCGTTTTCGGCGGAAAATTCTGCGCTGCTTCTATTTCTAAACGAACATCGACAGAACCGGTTTTTAAAAGGTCGCTCTGATGAGAGCAGTCAATAACAATTATCGGCGCGTATAATAAATAATCGGTCCTGTCCAGAACAGGTTCGTTCTCGCTACCATCATAATACGATGATTGAAACCTTTTATACATCTCGTATAACGTTTCTTTACTTCCGTTTAAATTATCATACGGATAGTATTGCGAATTCAAATATAATTTAATATTATGCAAGTTGCATAAATCAAAATGAGAGGCATTTTTTGTTATGTTATTTTTTCTATCTGTTTGAAAACCTACAATTATATAACGCGGTTTATCAGTCTGTGCTACAGTTTTTATCGTCCACGTTAACTGTTTAGTTTCTGGTAAAGTCGGGTATTCTTGCAACTCCCATCTACGAAACGCTAATTTTATTGGCGTATCTCTATCAACAATACTCAATAATCTGTGTCTATACTCATCGCTAACATAAATATAAGGAATTCGCCAATTGATTTTTGTTAATTGTAATTTATATTTATCGATAGCGTTTAAAACTACAGCGTTATTATCAGACGATGATCGTATTAAAATCAGTTCTTGTTTCACATTTAAAATTATGCGTTTGTATTGTTCAGCAAAACCGAGTAATAATTTTAAAGGAATACAAAACACGAAATTCGTTGAATCTGTTGTGAAGCAACTTTTTACATCTCCCGTCCATCCTGCATTAGTTATTTTCTTCATATCACCGGGTTTGAATGTTAAAATATTCTTCATTACTGATGTGATACCAACATTTTTAACACGATCTACTTCCGTAGCACATATTTCGTACCGTATTTCATCGAATAAAAACGCTAATCCGTTACTAATTAATCTAATATTTTCGTTTTTCTGATTGTTTTCACCCATTAATTTACCTTCGATATGTAGATAACTCTCACAAGGAAGTGTATAATGATCTTGTTGATGAACAGGAATACGTATCTCATCATTATTATTTAATGTAGTAGATGCGTAAGGAGTGTGTGTATGATACGCACGTCCGATGATACTATCGTCATCATAGACAGCGCTATTTAACACGTCCAATATACTCATTGTTAATAAGTACTTTATACCCTAACGACTTTAAAAATTTTCTATTAAGAGATGTTAACTGATTAGCATCCCGTATTTTACTGACACTATTTACGGGCTTAACTATTGTTTTATTTTGCCCATAAGGAAAAATTAGCCTCATCTCGTCTTTTTCTTATATGTAATCGCAAAGAAATCGTTTCTTCTCTAAAATTTATTAACTTTCCGTCTTGATCTTCTAATCGTATTGTGATATTATCTAATCTATTTGTATTAACTGGTAAATAGATAACGTTTGTCGGTGATTCTACTAATTTATACCCCGGTCCGACTGTCGGATAAAATTCGTGTAATATATGAGATTCTCGACCGTTCTTCAATGATCCAACCACAGCACTACAGACAAGTCTTACAACATCTGTCTTTACAATGTTGATTGTCGACTGTGATGAATGCCATATAAGCGGTTCGAGTTTGGCAGTATTAGCGAATCCGAGAAGAGAAGCCAAAGAATTCGGTTTAGTGAAATCTATCATTTCACTCGAATAGATTTCGCTTTTCAAAGTATTATTATTAGCACGTATTAATAATTTAATAATTTTCCTTTTATTACTTTTTGGTAATTTTTGATTTATACAAGTGTTTATATCCTCGATTTCATAAGAGCCTGTAGGTAATTCAATCACTCCATCGTCACCGAAATAAAACATATTATTTACATTTTCTTCAACATTCGGTATGGAATTGTATGTCATGAAATTAATCAACCCGAGTTCCCAATTTCCTTCGAGTTCGATGGGAGGAAATATATCACAACTAAGCGACGATCCTACTCCGTTTAAGCTAAACATTATTACTAAGAAACTGTAAACACAAACGTCCACAATTAACTGTATTTGATCGTTGATAACGTTTATAATTATAGTTTATATTGACGGGTTGTTGCTCCGATGTTTGAAAATAACGAACTAATTCAATTGGCGGTCTTAAATTACCAAAACTATCGAAATAGTTTATTGTCTTATTTTGTTTACGGTAACATACCCAATGCGTACCTGACCCGCGTATACTATCTAAATTAACAATACCGGTTTCATTTTTCTGAATTTTTAACGGCAAAGTATCTTTCATAAAAACACCTCTAAAATTAGATACATTCAAGAGTTTAGCGTAGGAAAACAATTCATTATTGGTGAGAGCGTGTGAGGGAATCTTTATTTCTTTCGATTTTTTTTTTTTTATTCCCACCACCGCCACCACCACCAGATTTTTTATACGGTCGTAAGTATAATCCCCTTCCCCTCCTTTTTCTTTTTTTTGATTTAGAAATTCGCTTATTTTTTTTCTTTTTTTTCTTTTTAATACCGCCGCCGAATTTACTTTTCGCTTTCATAATATTAGTTAACGCCCAAGCAGCAGCTTTTTCACCGATAGACGAGTCTCGTGCTTTTACACGTTGCCAAGCTTTTTCCGCTAATTCACGATCGGCTTTAGAACGATTTTCAGTATCTCGATATTTCGAGTATATTATATCGTGTTCCTTACAAGCCGCGTCTAATTTATTAATACCCGTATCTCCGCGCTGTAATCGTTTACTTAATTTCGTACCCGGTCCGCAGTATTGATAACCAGGAACATGTAGTTCGATAGGTAAAATATCGACCGCTTTATTCAGTAAATTTCCGATTAATCCTCGACCGCGACGGACATCTTCTGCACTCTTCTGATATACACGCATTTGTGACGGCGATAAACAATAATTTACAAATATATATTTTTTTTCCAATCTTCTATATCTCTGACAGGATTATCTTTCGTTGTTTTTACATAAACATTATATAATATACTATACACGTGATTGTTTAATATATTAACAAAATTGTCTAATCTGTCTTCAACTCTCTGTTGAACTATATTAACTGTATCGAGTATAAACTGTTTGCTTACAGCATCTGTCGGAACCGATGGATAACCTATGTTATTTAACCTATAACCTTCGAAGTTACAAATTCCATTTGATACGGTCGGAATTTTTGTATCTACATACGATTTAGTCGCTGCGTCAGTAAGTAATTTCGGATCGGCTAAATTAATTATATTTTTCAAAGCAACGTCGTACTGGTTATCAATTTGATATAAACAATTTTCTTTTAAAATTTTAAAACTAACAGCATCTTCTTCCGAAACAGCGTTACCGACATTACAGAGTCTCTTATTATCTATATCATAATCACCCTCATCTGTTAAACGAAAACCTTCACCGGTAGGACCGCGAACAACGTTTATCCGCATATGTCTATTGTAACGTCCGAATTTATCGATACTCATTTTGTAAATGACAAAATTAACATTACTACACGTTATTTTATTATATTCGCTTCTCGCAATTCTTCGATAATTGATATGATTTCATTTTCATGACCGGAATGACCGGTATTCTTAGATGCTATTAATAAACGTAATCTGTCGCATAACTCGTTCGGATCATCCCAATATACATAATTCGGTTTATCGTCGTTAGTTAACGATAAAACACCGCGTCCTTCAATACGTTTCAGTTTCGATTTAGTAGACGTTGACTCTGATACCAGATTTTTAATTATATTATTATATTTATGTCCTTTGTTACTCTTAACTCGATCAGAGTGACTCTGTTTATGAGCATTTGTCGCTTTTAGTATCAAACCGTACGTATGCAGATCCTCTTCTGAATATATATAATCGTCAGGTATTTTCATAAAAAGAAGTTCATAAAGTCCAGGCGTACCTTCATACGTTACATTATCGATAATAATATTATCGCCCTCGAAATTAATAGTTGAATTGCCTATCTTTATCGAATCATCGTCTCCAAAATAAACACCGTAAGTATGATCGATTTCCTTATTTTTATCATTAAACAATTTACGTAAATATAGTCTAGGCAATTTTCCTGTGACAGCGTTATCAATCCAATAATTTGCTCTACTAAGACCAGTAGATGTTGATAGTACTTCTTGTAATGTCGGCGGTGTTTCATATATTTCCGTAGCACCTTCGTTAACATCCATTTCAGGTGTACTAGTTATCGATCCAATTTTTCTCATTTTAATCGGCGTAATTCCTACTTCTTTTTGTTCTTCTATTTTATTTCCACGACGTTTATGTTTTTTTAAACGCGTTTCTACATCATCCATTTTTTCATCCGTATCATAAAGCACATTACGTAAATTTATTAATTTTTTTAAAGGTTGAACTATCGGTTCTAATTGTTTCTCTAATTCCTGTTGTTCGCTGATAGCGCTTTGAGTCAAATTAGCGTGTTTCCGTCTAATATCTTTCCTAATTTGTTTGATCTCTTTCGCAAGTTGTTCACGTTTCGCTCGCGACGTCATCTTGTACAATAATTTATCAATCCTTATGTATCTATATAAATATCGAATCCAATACGATAACGACCGCAACGCATATCACTCTCTTTGTCTATTACTAAAAAATGATGTTTACCACGTATCCATGCTTTATTACAAATTTCTTTAAAACAATCAAAACTCATATCCGTGTTAACATGATCGGAAAAAACATGTTTTAAATTTAGTTCATCTTGCCGAAATAAAACTATTAAATTTGCGTTATCTCGTATCAGTTGTTTTGGAATTTTACTATACGACTGGCACAAATAAAAAACATCAATATTATTATGTCTCCCCATTGTAAAATAATTTCGTATATTATACTGCCGTTCACAAGCTATATCGTCGAAAATTATTACAGAATTAGGTTTAGCTTCATTCGGATGTATAACCTCGTCATTATCTGTAAACGTATGATAACCTATAAACGGTATTTTTGAAAACACTCTATTTAAAAACTTGTATTTAGGCTGATACAACGATTTTGAAAACACGTATATATTTTCAAAGCATAATCCGTTCGGATCGAATAACAAATTAAGCATTAAATTAGTCTTCCCCATGTCTGATGAGCCTGTAATTAAACATCTAATATTATCTGGTAATAATTTACTATGTTTTTTCTCTTTTTCTTCAGATCCCTACAATTATAAACAATCGTATCAATATCGCGAATATTTATTTTATGTTTCTGCCGTTTAAGCTTCATCACTGACGTCTATTTTTTTACACACGTTATTATATAATATTATTTCTATTAATCCAACTGTCGTGTGATTTATCATAACCCAACCAACGTACAAGTACTTTCTCGCCTTTACGTTTTAAAATTTTTTCAATTAAATATACGTCACCAAATTTTGTTTTACTTATTTCTTGTTCATAAAAACCACCTTCTAATATATTACCTTTATCGTCCTTCAGAATATACGTTCTCGGCGCTGTAGATTTAACGTTATAAATAGTAAATAACTCGTTTGTCCAGTTGGGAAGGTAACCTTTAGCAAACACCTTTTTATATTTGCTAATTCTTACTCTATCGCCGATTTTAAATTTTGGAGGTTTCTTATTGAACGTTAATTGTTTTATTTTATTTATTCGTAACAATACTTCTTTTTCGTTATTCTTGTTTACATCTACAGGTTTCATTTTAATCGTTCTGTGCACAGTATTATTGTAGTCTCTCAATAAATCAGGAAGGACATTCAACCACGTATACTTACCGTTAGTTGTAAACCATTTCCACATTTTATTTTTCAAAGTACGGTTGAACCGTTCGATAATAGAAGCTTTTTTATCTGAATGTGTAGAATAATGATTTATATTGTATTGCTTCAACAAATTACGCACACGTTCGTTGTACCATTCTTTACCTTTATCTGTTTGTAAATGATTCATTTTATTATTTTGTAATAAAATTTTAAGTACTCGCGCAACATTTTCAGACGATTTTGTTTTTATTGGAACAGCGAATGCGTATTTACTGAAGCAATTTATCATCGTTAATATATACTTATAACCTCTATTCAACTTTGCATATGGAATCATTTCTACAAGATCGGCTTGATATAAATCATCAAGACCTTTGAGCTCAACACTACGAGTTAAAAATTTTTTTCTAACTTGTTTATGTAATTCGTTACTGATATTCTCTCTTACACTCATTATATATATGTTGATGGTTCTAACTACGATAAGAAAATGAATAAAAAACAACAAACACAAATACATCAATACTATTTTTTATTATTTTTAAAATAATAATAATAATAATAATAATAATTAATTACATACAATCTTCACCTTTGTGAATTTTTACCAAAAAACAGTGTGGTGATACTTTTTCATGAACAGTCCAAGGATCGTCAGAACATTTCCAACCGTTTAAAATGACTCTACACTCTATACATGATAATTTACTACCAACGCCGGTATAATAAAATCCGGCGTTAACCAGTTTTTTAAAATTGGGCTCGAGTGTAAAAGCCAACTTTTAAATGATAATAACATCACTTTTTTAGTCTCTGCAATACATCTTTTCGCATTCCTATAATTATTGAAATTATACATTATACATTGCTCCATCTCGCAATTCGGATTCGATAATTTATGCATAAACTGAATATGTTCGATAGGTAAAGTTCCTCTTGTCTGAAACCCGCACAAAGAACACTGAACACTATCTAAATATCGTTTAAAAACAAAACCGGATTCTAACAATTCGTTTATCGAATGATTGATTAATCTTTCACACAGCAGCGCTTGTTTTGACATTGTTTTTTAACCGACGTCTTCACAGCGACTGGTGACGCACGAACTGATTTTACTTTATACAATTTTTCTTCTTCTTCATGATCGATACTCAGTAGTGTTTGACGACTACAGTTTTTTAATTTTTTCAATACAGCACCGTATGTATAAGTAATCGGTAAACTGATTTTAATAATCTGCTTATTCCTTTCAATTTTAACAACATTTGCTCGTGTAAATTCGTTCACTATCAAACAACAAATTTCGTTAAAATTTAATTCTCCATCGAGCGGCGGGCCGAAATAATATATTTGCCAGTTAAATGCGGAAATACTGTTTTCAAATTTATCAGTCATTTTGTTTTTAAAAATCGAAGATATCTATCTACAAAAAATAATTTAATTTCTGAATCATCATGACTTTCAATCAACTGTAAACAACACTGTAATTTATTTTTATTTCTTTCAAAAATAGCGCACGGGCACGGACCGTCTATAACGTCAGTAAACTTATCACTACAACAACACCCGTCTTCAGATAACTTCTTTACTTCACAATAAAAAATAATTTCTTTTAAGCAATCATATATTCCCTTCAGTTGGCACGTTCGAAAATGATCTATCACCAAATCGTCTAAACTCGTTACTTTAATAATATTTGATAACCTTAATACAACGTCTTCTGAAAATTCGCGTTTTAATAAGTCGATTATACTTCTACCGTCCATTCTTTCGTTAACATGTTCTCACAGAGACTGCAAACTGAACACTGACAATAAAATTGAACGTATACTAAATATTCGGTTAGGTGGGGATAGAAAATAATTCTTTATATATTCTAACTAATAAACAATATGGCGAGGCTTTCGCATGCTCAATCCAAGGATCGTCAGTCTCCTCCCACTCACAAAGAACCGCTTTGCATTCCACACACATTACGTCATCTTCAATTCCGGTATAATAAAATCCCGCTGATCTGAGTCTATCGGCTGACGGTGAACGTTTTGGCCATGTATAAAATGTCAACTTCATCATTTCTTCTGTTTCTTCAACACATTTTATCGCATTCTGATAATTAGCAATACACTCTTTTGATTTAGCGAGTAACATTTGTCTCAGAAAATTCATTATTTACAAAATAAATCTGACGAAAAATCTGCGCTCGTAAAAACACAATGTTGCCGCTAAGACCGCAAGCCATTTACTGACAGAGAATAAACATTTGTTTAATCGGGAACTGGAAATTATTCTTTATATATTTTAATTAATAAAAAAATATGATTTGGTAATGCGAGGGATCGAACCTACGAACTAATAATACTGATAAAACCGTTATAGGATACAATTAACGCACACGACCAAATCATATTTGATAAATAATAATTTTAAAACGATACTAAACGAATAATTCAAAATAAAAAAAGCGCATACATTTCCAGATAAAACTTGTTTATTACTACTACTATTTTTCCGCACACTGTCTCTTGTGCAATTTAATTAATACACAGTCTGGCGAAGCTTTCGCGTGTTCGAGCCAAGGATCGTCAGTCTCCTTCCAATCACAAAGTACTATTCCGCATTCAACACATATTACGTCGTCTTCCGTTCCGGTGTAATAAAATCCCGCTGATACCAGTCTCTCGACTGACGGGTAACGTTTTCGCCATCGAGGAAACGCAAATGATGCTTCCATCTGTTTCCGCGCTTCTCGAACACATTTCACAGCGATTGGATAATTTGTAATACACTCTCTCGATTTAGCGTAATCTTCAAATTTATAATACCTATCGCGAATCATTCCGCATTTCGGATATAAAAGTTTATGCATGAACTGGATATGCGCGATTGTCAGATATACTTTTGTTTTAAAACCGCACTTGCCGCATTTAATATTATCTGAATTAGTTATAAAAACAAAACCTTCGTTGTCAAAAAAATCTAGCACAATCTGGACGGGTGTAACACGCGTTACAGACATCTTAAACGAAAATCTCGTATTAACTAAAAAAATTGATACGTAAACAATACCACATTAATAAAAAAATATATCACGCCATTATCCCTTCTCCTAAACATTTGTTTACAAACAGACGCGCTCCGGCGGTCGCCGCCGAACTCCGAATGTTTACGTTTACGTTTTTCGTGTCCCAGCTTTGCGTTGTTTACGTTTGTCGGAATGTTTATGTTTACGTTTGTTACTGGGTCAGCGTGTCGTCGATCGGCGGCGGCGGCCAAGGAAAACAACGAGAGAAAGAAAAAAACGTAAACATAAACATTCTCTCTCGGCGCAAACGTAAACAACGCAAAGCTGGGACACGAAAAACGTAAACATAAACACGAGGAGGTCGATGACCGCGACGCGGCGGCGGTGGGTGCGGGGCGAGGCGGGGGTGGGAAGGAAGGAAAAAATGTAAACATAAACAGAGGAGAGAACGTAAACAACGCAAAGCTGGGACACGCGGTGGAAAAAAAACGTAAACATAAACACGAGGAGGTCGATGACCGCGCGGCGGCGGCGATGGGTGCGGGGCGAGGCGGGGGTGGGGAGGAAGGAAAAATGTAAACATACACAGAGGAGTGGGGGGCGTGGCGAGAGAGAAAAAATGTAAACAAACCGGAAAAAATGTAAACAAACGAGCGGCGGTTCGGTGACCGCGTGGCGGTATGTAGGTGAAGACGGGGGTGGAGGGAGTGAAAAAAATGTAAACATAAACAAACGAGGGGGGCGTGGCTGTCCCAGAACCAACCTTTTATTACTACTGTGGGTTTAAATAATTATCAGTATTCTTTGTCTGGTCAAGTTTAATCGATATGCTAGGCCGCCGTATCTCACTCAGAGTATATGTAGGTCGTTTGCCGTTATTTACATTGTTATCTTTAACGTACAGCTGATTTTTACGACCGTCGATAATCCACTGCATACAACTCTTAGCCAAATCGATTTGATTCTGACATTTCGTTAGAATATCGATTCCCAGTACAACAATACACATGAGTTTTATTATTATTATTGCCCGACTATTCACTTTCAGTTCATCGTATTTTAATGTAATATCTACTTGTTCAGTGGCTAGCGTTTTATTTTTATCCGCCGTCTGAATCTGTAATTTATTCATGGGTATTATTACAGTGTTTTTAAAGTAATTATTATTTTTTTGAATACAATTTTCACTACCAGCTGATATTTCTGGTTCTGTGTAAATTAAACTGTGTGCTTTAACGTTCTTTGTATGTGCATTGAGTTAGGACATGCAGCTCTACGTTCTATTTTTTTAGAGTGGCCTGTGTCGCTTTCTAATACTGCTTCACACAAATCACATGGAATGATACCACTATTTTTGTAACAAGCATCCTCACAATCGACTACTTTATTACTACATTTAGTGGTATGACTTATAGTGATCTTACTGTCTTTATTCAAATCTGTGCTAGTGCTATAGTGGTGTTTATGGATTACTGCTTTTGTTTCAGTGTCCACAGCTTCTAATACTGTAGGTGAGTACGTATTATTATTCTCTATTGGTTCTAATTCCGTTTTTTGTTGGTTAAGTAGCGGTGTATTAGTTTGTATGTGACCTTGACAGCTTGTAACGGTGTTCTGTTGCGGTGTATCCGGTTTATCTGAGGGCTTATGCGTGTCGTACGTGTATTGAACTTTCGATACGGGCGTTACCTCCTCCCATTGTTTTTTATATAGCTCCAATTGCTCTGTTAACGATTCATTGATCTTGGTAAATTGTTTTTGTATGTAATTTATAAATTCATCGTTACTCTCGGCATCGCGTTTCCGCATGTCCGCTATAATTTCGTTACTCATTTTAACTTGCTAATTATTATATTTTTGCATGTCAGCTTTAATTTTGTTATTATTTGTTTTATGTCATTAAGTTCAGCTTTAACTTCGTTATTAGCTTTCATTAATTCAGTATTTCTTTTCATTAATTCTTGTAACATACGCATCATTTCAGCTTGTTCCGCCATCTTTTTTTTTCTTTACTTATAAACTTCGTTATACAGTTCTTATTTAGTCCGTGTAAAATAACTATTTTTATTTAGCACTAGCAGTTCGAATAATTAATTAATACTAATATTCACAGTCCTACACTAACACATATAAATTAACTAAATGATAATAATCGTCCTAACTACACCCACATAAAAATTAACTAAAATGTTCTTACTTGTCCTTAATTAATACACATAAAATATACAGTTCCTATTCTAACATATAATTTTCAATAATTGTATCTTTCACTAATCTGCAATCAAATTTTATTTTATTATACTGGGCTAACAATTCAATGCCTTAAAGTTGCAAGCACTAATTTCTGGCTATATTTAATTTATTTGGCTTACAATTTTACTGCCCCATCGTTGCGAGCGCCATTTTCTGCAAGGTAACAGGTTATAGCCCAGACCAGACTTGTAGAAAAGAATGCACACTTAGTGAAATTTAATACATTTATTGTTCTTTCTTGTACACACTTTGTACTAAAATGTTCTTTTGTTATGTGACATAAATTAATTTCTTGTAGTTAAAAAAAACTGCCTTGAAATATCTTTAAATTAATGCTTTCTTGCTTTAAACAGTTCTGTAATTTTGTTAAGTGTTCAAAGTCTTTTTTTTAAACAAAATTATTTTAAATTAATGTTCTTTGACGTTATACTTGCAAGTTTTATAATTTTGATAACAATTTTAAATTTGGCTTCCCTGTTTGGTCGTCAGCTCTGTCCTCCCGGTCGACGATCTCGATCCGGCCTCCAGCGATCCGTCGTCTCGATTCACGTTCCTGCAACCGCCTCCAGGTACTTCCTTGCTCCAGGTCTCCGTATTCCAGCCGCCACGATCAGCAAACGATGCTCAGGAACGGTAGTCGAATATCTCTCACTCCGTGATGGTTTCCTGCTGACACTCGCTGCTGACACGACTCTACGGGCCCAAGCACTGTCTGGAATTGATGTTGCCTGGAATCGATGCCCACTGCGACCGCCTTCGCTGAGTACAGTATGACGTACTTTCAGAGCGAGAGCTTTCAGAGAGACAGCTTTCAGAGAGACATTAGAGACGTCGTTTCAATTTACTCTAATGTATTCAGTAGCGCCCACGTGCACGTCGACTTCCTTGTTCTTGAATCTTCTAGAACACATCTTTGTAACACATGAATAACTTTCCTACCTTCTATTTGCTACCCACATTACACAACACTTCACTCACATATTAAATTCTAATTATTTTATTAATACTATTTATTTCCACACATTCTTTTATCGTTTGGGACATTTATAATAGCTGATAATCATTATTCTCCATATTCACATATACTGAGACAGCTTGTCACATTGCAATATATATTTTAAAATATCGTGAAAAGTTTTTGTATATTTTTAGTTATATTAATAATGTTAATTAATATGTAAAAAAGTAACTACACAAATTTAAAATATATTAATAAATACTGTTTCGACGGTCTCACTGATCGCCGTATGGTACAGTGAAAAACAAAATACAAGACATCAATAAAATCACTAAAAATCAGCTTTAATTAACAGTTTGTAATCAACAAGATTATTCTCGTACAACAATTTAAGTTAATCTGTCCACACAAATAATACTGTCAACTATAAAAAATTCCGCATTATAATAACTTTTTACTAGTACACCACTTGAAACGCACTGTGTAAATCGACCGACAATAACTCGAAACTCACTTGAATAAATCGCCATTTAAACTGAAACTAAGCGTCGCTGAATGCTTATATTTATACCCCGCTGAGATTCCAGAATAACCCATAGTACGCGTCAGTAGTACTAGAAAACACTATAGCGTAATTGCTTGCGGTCTTGAACACAGTGCGCGCGGACCGGTGAAGTCTGGAACAGTCTCGTTAACGCCTGTTAAGAGTCACGTACGTACACAACGTCACAGCTGGACTCTGCTGGATAGCCGAGAAACATGTAGAACGTTTGTAATGGTGTAACAATGTTGTGTTTTTATTCATTCAAATTGTTTATATATGTTCTGTTTAGTACAAATTACATTTCCCGATAAAGAACAGTTGTCTTCTCGGTTCTTTTCTATTATTGAGATGAATAGTGAAAATAGTTTGAGGGTAGGTGATACTGTTTTAGAAATTATCTAACCGAATTCAAGTAAATGATGTTAAATATAAATCTTAGAACATGGAAGTCATGTTTATACCGGTTTTTCATTTCTCAAGAATTAATTCCAAATCAGTGATACAACGTGATTAAGTGCTTACACTGTTGATATAACAACTGGATGAATAATTCTTGAATAAAGACATGATAAGGAAAATGTAAACCCAAGATCGATTGAAACAAACGTAGGTACCGTTGCGTCGTCAGCAACCGGTCAATTATTCATCGATTGAAGAAGCTTCAGCGTTTCCTCCAGTTATTCACACAAATTGAAATGAATCCAAAATTGCCACTATTCAGTTTATAATTAATTATTTACAATTGGGATCGGCGAGGCGGGGACAGAACGTGTCGGAAATGCCAAGGCAATTATTGTTAATGACTTTTCTGATAAATATTTTCCTGTGGTTTGCTTTGTTTTCGCGCTTCGGAAACCGGTTTAGCTTGGCACCACTCTTCTTCCTGACCGTGTGAGAGCAATTAACTGTGTGAGCTTAAATGAACTGAAACACCTAATTGTGATCCTGTAATTTACAGGATTAGTTTAACGTTGCGCAACAAAGTTTTAATAACAAAACAATTCTTTATGAAATAATATTAAACAAATCAGTTCTGCGGTCAACATGTTCCCGTACTTATAATTTTGTAAAAAATATATCTTTATAAAATAAATTGTGGTACATTTTAATTCCATTTATTATTTTCTTTTAATTAACAAATTTGTGATCATGTATTTTGGGGGAATTTATTGTTTTCCATGATCATCATAAACATCAGGGGCTATACAACCTTTCGTCAGGGTTAAGCCTTTTGTTCTTCAGTCCTAGGGCTCACGTCTGGCTTTTGTTCTTCTATATTACATTGTCCGAGTCTATCTTCTCCGCCCGAAGAATCTCTTCTGCGAAGCGTGCCACACAGTTCCGGGTGTACTCGCACGCATCGCTTCGACGATATTATCCGTGGAGATAAACTATATTTATTAGTATTTATTATTAATATTTATTAGAGATAACTAAATATAATCGTAATAATAATAATAATTATTATTATTATTTTTTTTTCCTGGTAGGTTACGCAGGCGATATAGCGGCAGTGATTGTAGCACGAAACGCCGAGGATGCACAAAGAAGACTGAATCAGGTAATGAGTAGAGCGGGCTCCTGGTTTGAAGAACACTGTCTGAATCTAGCCACCGAAAAGAACGAAATAGTACTGCTGACCCTGCGACGGGTTCCCACTATCATACTGAGAGCTGAGATATCCACTATCCACTATCAAGTGGGAGCTGAGACAGTATTGACAAAGAACGCTGTGAAATAACCAGGGGGTGAAGTTAGACTGAAAGCTAAGCTAAGCTTTTTAGCGGGTGAGAGTCCCACACACTAGGGGAAGCACGGTCTCCTTGACGGTGCATAAAGCATTCCCCCCTCTAATAAAAAAATTAATATTATTGTTATTATTAAAAATATATTTTGAGATATTATGAATGTAAAGAACACAAATTTTCCTGTTAAAATGACATTAATTGAATTTTGCCTGTAATATGATTGTAATCTGACTCATCGTGAAATTATCCAAGTACAAGGGATACGAACAAACATACAAACACACCACGCCAAGAAACCACCTCAAGCTATAACAGAGTATACATATTCAGTTTTCAGAGATGTGTCTCAAACTCAGCTTCTGAAGAAATGTCTGCACAGCCGTACTCAAAATCAGTACGAGAGCGAGGACAATATGTGATCTATAGCAGAATACCTACGAACTAGTTTGGTGAGATGAAGTATATTTTGAGGCATATGACGCCATTGATATATAGAACAGAGGAAACGATTAAGTGTGAAGTACTACAGAGAGTGGACTAAGTCGGCAAATTGCATGATTAGTTCCATATTAAGTTATGGGTAGGCAGTTTGAGGAAGATCAAAGGAAACAACGGGATGTGAGAGACTAACCAGACAAAGAACACGAGACTAGAGAGATAAACCATACGAAGAAATATGTAACGCCTTGTCGACACATCTTGTGGACCAGTACTGTACTTCGCTGAATACGTAGCTGGAATTTTGAGCCACAATTCCCGCAAGTTTACTTTTTATGCTATATAAGGAACATTGGATAGCCGAATGAAATTTTATGAAACTGTGTCTGTCCCCACATTCCTCTATTCTAGTGAGACATGGACTTTTGGTAAGAGGTATGTGTAGAGGATTCAGGCAGCCGAAATTAAATTTCTAAGAGGGACGCAAGGTTGTTCTCTCTTAGATCGGAGAAGGAACGAGGATATTAGACGCGATTTAAGCATTGTATCATTTCACCAGAAGATTGAAGCAGTTGGTGTGAGCACTTGAATCGCATGCCTGATATTCGTCTGCCTGTGGCTGCCCTTGATTATCAACCTTCTGGGAAGAGAGATGTCGGTAGACCGAGGAGGAGATGGGTTCCGGAAATGGTCTAAGGCCTAGTCCTTGCAGTGGTGAATAATGATGAGGAACATTGGATTCTAAAATAAAAAAACTAAACATCTAAAATCTGTATAGTTTAAGCTATTAATAAATTACACTTTGCTCTATAAGATGTTCCTTATATTTTAGTAAGTAGTATTTAGTATTTTGTGTTGCAAGAAAGAGTGGAAAAATTAGTTGTAAATTCTTCAGGTACAAAGAGTTACTATCTTCTAGCTAAGTGCAAATATACTAAGATAATAATTGCCCAGCTATTGAAAGTAGAAATTACACAAGGATATAGTAAGTTACAGGATAAAAATAAAATTTCCAATGTGTTAGTTTAGGAGAACATTTCCTTACAATTTAACAAAACTGGTGTACCAGATACTGGATCATCTTTAACTAAAACTTCATACTAAAATTTAGGAAAAGGCTTACTTTTTTATCTGTAAATATAGAATTACCGTAATTAATGATACCTTGGACATCAATTATCAAATATTGGTAAAGTGTTTTGTATTACTGAGCGTACGTACAGATCCTGTGATCAAAACCATATTCTCTCAGGTAAACATTCAGTGATTAATCGTATGTTCTGCGGGCGTAAAACACTTGAGTGACAGGTTGCGGAAAAGTAGAGAACATCACTGCTAAGATCGTCATTTCTAAGAACAACCTGTTGACTACGATACCGCGTGCTATATGTTTTTTTAAAGAAAATTAATAACAACAAACAGAGGAAAATTTGTTAATAGTGTGTTTTAATTGGCTTAATGTAAAAAGAAAACAATTACACAGGACATTCCAGACCTCTGACGCGCAAACGAAAGTTGACTGAAATAGTGGTAAGGAGCTACACTAGCGACCTTGGAGACCTGGTACGTATTTTGCTCTTTGAAGAGGAATGTCTCACCCACTTGTGGCTTGTGGTTTGCGCATTTTAACGAGCCAGGCGTCTTTTTACTTAAATCGGTATCAAAAACCCATTTTCGCTTAATGGCACTGTTTGTAATGCAATCAAGCGATCAAAAATGTGATGTTAGAAACGATTTTAACAATACAGGTGTAAAATAAGCTTTCTATTATTGTACTGAGTGTATAAAACAAATAGGCCTACACATTTTTAGACGATTATCACGTTTATTCCATAACCACGTGTAAAAGTAAACTTCGGTGACTGGTTAGCAATGCAGAACACACTGATATAGAAAAGCACAATCAATACTGCAGAACTCAATCGTAACGTTTCGATGCCTGAACTTCTTCTTCTTCTTCTTCTTCTTCTTCTTCTTCTTCTTCTTCTTCTTCTTCTTCTTCTTCTTCTTCTTCTTCCTTGTTAGAACTCTGTCCTGTTCTATAACATCGGTCCTACATGCTGTCACTCCACCTCTTCGTTGGCCGACTAATCCTTGGTCCTTGGTTGGCTATCTCTTGCCTTTTTCACTAGCCTTTTGTCATCCATTTTTGATGTGCGTTAATTCCATATTATTCTTCTTTCCGCAATCCAAGAATTAATATAGGTTACATTACACGTTTATCTTATACTTTGTTCGGCAACTTATCGTACCTTGTCTTTCCCAGTACCTTCCGTAATATAGTAATTTCTATAGTATGTCGTTTTCATTGAGTTTATTGCTGTATCTGGCTTGATCTCGGATGCATAGGTTATTACTGGACGTACTGTGCTTTTGTAAACACTAGTTTTTGCTGCTTGTGTGAGATGTTTATTATTCTGTATTATCGAACATATTATCTAAATATTATCGAACATAACAAACATAACACCAACAGTTTAGTTCAATTTTTATCTATAAGCTAATGAACACAAAGTTCCATAATTATGTTTCGCTACTGAAACAACTACTGACAAACATTTTAAAAACACGAAAAATACATTTATTGAAAATTAAATGAATTTAAAAACTTGACCTAACTTAATATCGTAATCGGTGATTACACACAAAGAACTAGTGTGGAATATAAATATGTTAATTTTGTAATGAAAATGGTCGTAAATTTGTACGTAGGTTTATCATACGAAAATCATGGATACAAGAATACACATAGGCATCGATGGAAGTGAACATGTTATCGAACCAAACCAAGCTGATAATACAGGGCGCCACGTACAACAAATGTGTGGAAGAAAATATTTCCAATGAAGTTTTACATTTACTTTCGTATGGGAAAAGACGGAGAAATACTGGATGCAAGATTGTTAATAATACTGGAATTAATAATGTTACAAGTAAACTGCAGTGAATAGGTTCAGTGATTCGCCTACCACGAACATATACGTACCATGATTGTCTACCATCACTTAACGTTTCGGTGTTTGACATCTAACGTCGCCTTCAGAGTTCCACTAACGATTTCTGTTATCGTTTGCTATGTTTTGAAATTTTGTGTAAGTTCGTTATTTGTGATTTTAGTTATTGCATAGTGTAATGTTGAAGGGAATATGCCTAATATGTCGCCTAGTAAAACTATGTCAAGAATTGCTAGAATTAGTGATAGCCGGGCTGTTAGGCCGTGGTCTAAAGATGTTTGTTATAGACGTTTCGGCCCCACTGAAGGCCATCTTCAGTGCACAAAATTTCTGTTCGCCAAATAACCCCAGTTATCACTATTCTAATTCTACCAATGTTAACGCTGGCCGTGAGAGTCTAAGATCAAATTAATGAGAACAATGTTATTGGATCAAAGGTTGTGTGGGAATTTTTAACGAACAGATTTGATCTGTCGACAGTTCCTGAAGATACTTGATGTACTTACAGGCATTTTACTGCAAAAGTTAGGTTGAACTAATTGAACTAACCGTTTTGGCTCTTAAGTTCGTTTTTAAGAAGGTCATTTTGATTTTTGTCGTTAGAGCTACAGAATTTGATTAGGAGGATGCGCACGAGTTAATACATGTATCACATAAGTAAGGGTACAATTCGTTCGATTATCCGAAGGTTATGAATTGTTGTTATCACATCTTATAGAAATTATACTAAGAGAAAACGTTACAGTGAGCAAGCAGAAATACATAACATGTCCCTTAGAGGTAGTTTGAACAACCACTTCACCCCGTTCCAAGACTTTCGGAAAAGAAAATACAATTAAATAACTCAAGAAGAAAGTGATAAGTCAATGTCAGATTAGGCTTGAAAGTTGTGAATATAGTCATACATTGGTTAAATTGATTCAGATCTTTTGCAACAGATGTAGTTTTGTTTAAGCGGTAGAACTTTCAATTTCCATTTTGCACCAAATGAAACGTCCCTAGCGAGGCAATTCAGTGAGTTGAAGTGTAACATTAGAAGTGTGTGTTCGACTGATTGTTCTCTGTCGCTTCGTCATGCGGTGATACCCCAGCGAATGATATTTCTGTCTATAAAACTGTTGGGTTAAAAAAGCACCTGGCATCTAGCTTCATCTCAAGAAGCACGAAATGCAAAATTTACAAAACACTTATCAGGCCAGTGCTGACATATGCTTCAGAAACCTGGACAATGACAAAAATTAGCGAGAGACTTCTAGGTTGCTGTGAAGGACGGTTCCTAAGAACAATTATAATTAGAGGAGTACAACAAAATGGAATGTGGCACAGGCGCTATAATTACGAACTACCATCCGTACAAAGAGCCGGACATTGTCGGGATAATAAAAATATACAGGCTAAGGTGGTTTTGGCATATAGAGAGAATGGAGGAAGCGCAGCCTACGAAACATATTTTCTACCAGAAACCAGTGGGTAGTAGAAAAAGGGGAAGATCCCGAAGTAGATTCAAAGACCAGATAGAGGAGGACCTCGGAACGCTGAACGTAAGAAACTATAAAGCCAGGGCACGCAATAGGGAGGAATGGAATCGACTCTTGGAGCAGGCCAGGACCCACCAAGGGTTGTAGAGCCACGACTGATGCTGAAACTGTTGGGTAGCTGTTCATAACTGGTTCTGTTTAGAGGTTTCTAACCTAGAAGGGAATCTACGGGGGGGGGGGCATCGTTTGTGGAAACAGTTAGCCATTGTAGTGTGAAACTCAGGAACGGCAGCACCGAAAAAAATACTTTTATAACGTCAGTGTTTATAGAAATTTTGCCAATTTTCATTCTAAGCGCATTAAACTAAGTAATCCATCGTAGCTCATTGCGTCGTTGACTGTTTCCTAACGACGAATCAGTAAATAACAGTGAACCAACAAATCCTCCGTCGAATGCCAGCCTGTGACGAATGGAAAATTCCTCATTTACGTAACGCCTTCAAGTTGGTGACATAAGAAACGATATTGAAACGTATTTTACGGAGGAGTAATGAAGATGCATCAGTTGTTCACAAACCTATTGTAAACAATGACTTGTGTTATTCTTTTACCTACAGTTTGCCTCATACAATATTCTTCGTAGAATTAACGGGGAGCGGTAATTAAACTGATTTCAATTACATCATCATCTTCTTAACGGTTTTAGGCTTTAGCGGGCAGTTCCTATTCCACTGTCCACCTTTTCGTAGGTCTACCAACTTTTCTTTTGCCTCTAGGGTTGTAATCTTTCGCTGACTTCGGTATTCTACTTCCTTCCATTCTATCTATCTAGTGAATCCATTTTCTTCTGTATTTTTTAATCCTTTAATTAACTGGAAAAATACCTAAAACACTTCTTATCTCCTCATTTCTTATATGATCTCGTCTATTACACCTTTTAACTGATCTCAGAAATTTCATTTCTGCTGTTTGTATTTTCTGTTCATCTTTTTTCTTTATGACCCAAGTTTCAGAAACGTACAGTAGTGCCATTTCCATTGTTTAAAAAAATTTTATTTGGGTTTCTTCTGATTTCAGTTACTTGTCTCCATATTAGTTTCCTTCTAATCTGACACTTGGATGCCGATTACCCCACTTGGATTTCTCTGTCGCCTCGCAATGCGGTAAGAAGTAGTCAGTTGCTAAGAATCTGCCGATTATAAGTCGTCTGGTTAAGTTGCTAGGTTATAAAAGACCAAGTTGCTAGGTTTCTACGTAAGGACTAGTTGTTATGAAAACAATTTTAATCATTGACAGATTGCTGTGCACAGAGAAATATAGAAACAGATTCCTGTGTAACGTACAAGTGTAAATACGATTTCTATGAAAGATGTAGTCTGCGGTCTGTAACAGAGGAGCGCAACAAGATTTTTCTACATGTATTTGTAAAGTTTTCTGTGATGGTTTCCATTGTCGGGGTTTCACGGAGAACGATACTCTTTATAGGGTGACCTTCTACAATTTCAAGACGACAGAAAAAAGAAGGAAGGGTCTTGTAGAAAGAGGACAAATTTTAAACGAAAACGGTCCTAAATAAGATTCTATGTACAATCTTAGATAGATTTCTTGGGAGGAGTTTCCCACGAAGCGACTGGGATCTCTATCACTGCACGTTTTTGCCTACTTAAATGTTTCCCATCTGTTCATTTTACTTTAGAACATTGCAGCTCAGAAAAACTTGAAGATGAAAGCTTTGGGGTTTCAAAAACTAGACACGTGTAAACCTAATTCGTCAAAAAGTACGGAACTGGTTCTCCTGCAGTAACAATACGGCAATTACACACAGATACCAACGAAGAACAACCAATTAAAAGATAAGTAAATTCAATCTTGAGACAGATAACTTCTTTAATGAGTAAATTATCCGGTCCTTAACGCCGAGCACACACACACACATATTTTTATTTTGTTACTATAGTAGGCCTACAGTTTCTTTTTGTATTCATTAATAATCTAACATTATATAAAGATACTATGAAGATTTATTTTCTTATTTGAGATGTTTATATAAGTGCGTGTATAAGAGGTAGAGAGAGAGAGAGAGAGAGAGAGAGAGAGAGAGAGAGAGAGAGAGAGAGAGAGAGAGAGAGAGAGAGAGAGAGAGAGAGAGAGAGAGATCGTGTTATCTACAATACTAATAATTATATAACCATCGAATAATAATGAATTTACTTATGTACTTTAACTTACTTATTTAACATTTTTATTATACTAATAATTACATGCGCATAAACATCGAATTCTACCTTTATCTTGTGTTTAACCTTACCTTCGGCCACCGCGTCACTTTGTGGTTCTCCGTGGAGACTTCATATGCATACGACGTTTGACTTTAAAAGTGGAGTCACGGTACTTTAAACACGTGGCCATACCGCCAAGAAACATAAGAATTAAAGTATACATTACTTTTTACATACATAATTTCATCTTGCCTCGAACTTTTGTTATTTTATCTTAAAACGTAGACGTGTAGATAAATGATTATTACTTTTTAAACATAGTTTGTAAGCTGTGATCAGTTTTCCTTGATTGCTAGGGGGTTCTTTGGTCATGCTATTATCAAAGATGTCTGTTAATCAAGGGTTAGTGTTCAATACTCGTTTATATATATATATATATATATATATATATATATATATATATATATATATATATATATATATATATATATTGCAATGAATCACAGGATCCTGATAGGCGGGGCAAGCTCATATAATACACAGGCTATAAACATTCATGTTTAAATTGGTAGGTTGTTAGATTTGGTTACGATATCAGTTGTATTTTAGTAAGGATAAGGATTTAAGTTTAGTAAAACTGTGTATTATTCATTTATTGTTTATTCATGTTTGTGAAATATTTTTGTTTGTGAAACAATTTATTGTTTATGTGTTTGTGGAAATGTGCGCGCGTGCGCGAGTGGTAAACGTTTCCCTGGCTGTGCGTGAATAAGTTATCCTTGTGTTATGACATTGAACTGAACATAGACATAGGTATTCGCTACAAACCCTGTATATTTCTGGCTATTATTTACATTCATATATGATATTATTAAAGTATGCAGTTATGCATGAGATAAGGGTATTCTGATTACCGCTATGCATGCTCTTACAAAGTTAATGCACTTTACAGCATGAAAAGTTGCATGTCACGGTGTATGTAACCATGTGACTTCCTTCCACCAATAAAATGCTGGAAGGTGGTCGGAAATTTTCTGAAGCCTGTTGTTACACAAGCAGTTCTTCTCCGCCAGCTACCGCGAACGGGACGTGCAATTCTTGTTCAAGATTCTACCGCTTGCAAGAAGTTGTAAAGACTATTCGACGATAGTAACGCGTGTGAAGACTCAGAACTGTGTGTGTATTACACCTACACACAGTATTGTTATTAACGCATTGTGCATATAATTACGAGAGTTCTTCTCAGCCAGCTACCGCGAACGGGACGTACAATTCTTGTTCAAGATTTTGTCGCTTGCAAGAATTTGTAAAGACTATTCGACGATAGTAACGCGTGAAGACTCAGAGTTATACGTGTTTTACAACTACACACAGTGTTATTATTATAGCAGTGTGTGTATAATTACGAGAGTTCTTCTCTACCTTCTATCACGATCGGGTCGCGCAGTTCTTGTTCAAGATTCTGTCGCTTGCAAGAATCTATAAAGACTATTCTGCGATAGTAACGCGTGTGTAGACGCAGAACAGTTGAATATTATCTCTTTACACACGGCATTATTATTAAAGTATTACGTGTGTAATAAGTGAGTGTGAACTGTATCACTGTGTGAGATTTTCTGCAGTGGCAGTAAAATTTAGTAGTTACGCAATAGTAAGTTGTATCATCAAGAAGTTTCCGTGTTAGTGGAAGATTTCCGCATAGGGAGGTCTGCTGATCGCGGTAGACCTGTGATTCGCGTGAACACTTGAAGAGTCCGGAGTGGTATAAGTTCAATATACCGTTGTTATATTAAACTCACTGTCACCTGAGATACTTGTTAGTTATAAACTCTATATTAGTTTAACGAATAGTAAAATCCGTAGAACCGTTGTGGTGTGCGAAGCGTCAGATTTATCGTGGGAATTACAGGACACCAGCCCAGCTGTTACAGGACACCAGCCCAGATGTTACAGGACACCAGCCCAGCTGTTACAGGACACCAGCCCAGCTGTTATAGGACACCAGCCCAGCTGAAAGCGTTTCAGGGTGATCCGTCTATCATCTATGAGCCACGCCTGACGACTCAACAACGCAGCAGAGCCCCCCCCTTCCTTCTCTTCAGCAACATCATCGTGGGAATCTTCACTTATGTAACGTATCGCATCATGTGTATGAACAGTATTTAATATTTTAAAAGACTCTATATCAAACACTACCATTATTATTATACTTATCAAATATACCATATAAACAATTACATATGTCTTGTGCAATAAATAATCTTAAAGCCTCCAATATAGACTTTTAATTTAAGATACACATACTAACATATCCTATGCGCCAATAGTTTAGTAATTGGTGTTGTCGCAATATATATATATATATATATATATATATTGTAGCGTCACCAAATTGTACAGTACTACAAGCTATAATTAATAGATAACAATATGCTGAGAACTAAATCAGGGCAATCCAAAAATAACTTGTAAGAGATGTATGACAATTAAACATAGGTGATATCAAGGGAATAATAAGAGCAGCTAATTTTATAAAGTAAATGGGTTTAAACTAACTCAACCACTATAAATAAAGAACAGATGATCTACAGAATAAATAGAGTAAAATATAGAATTCCAAAGGGGAAGAAATCTAAGTAATAAAATAACCGATCAGACATACTAAAAGACCTGACTCTAGCAATAACTTAGACTTAAATTAACAAGTTACCAGCAAGATTAGGAGAGTGAAGTAATAACAAAACGATAAGGAGATATGTAATAATATATAATTTAAGATTATAAGATTGTATTTTACCTTCAAACTATACCATTTATGTAACCAACTGAATATCAGAAAGGACTGTTTTGTAAATAAAAATGTACTTAGGATGATAGAAAAAACTGGATAATGATAATCATAATGAGAAGTAATAAATAGTACTATTAATAAATAGTAATAAGTGATTAAAATAAATAATAAGGACAAAACCTGTGAACTAAATTTAGTCAGTGAAAGTAAAAAAGTGACAACCTAACATAACAAGCTCTGAACTCACACTTGTAAACACAAAATATGTAGTAAAACATAATATAAACCTATTATATGTTATATCTAGACAAACCTAGATAACCAATAGACCATTCTAAGACAAATATTAGTTTACCAAGATGTTGTAATTATTGTATTTTGGTAAATTAACATGATGAACTGTGATAGAGTATAAAAGACTAATATTGTACATTAAAAAACAACAGAGATACCAATAATAAATTAAGGTAAATACTGTTAATATAACAAGGGGGAAGTGAACTGACTATTAGTCATTAAACCAAGTTATAATTATCACTAATGATAGACCATTAATAATATCTCTAATGAGCATGACCTATTGCACCAAGATGCAAGGTTCATTAGTGAAAATAACCAGAAAATAAGAATGTCAAGGTAAGACAAACAATTATAAAACTTAGAAGGAGATAAAATGTGTCATTAAGTATAAACTATGAATAGAATAACATGTATATAATAAAGAAATAAAAAAAATAACAAGCTGACTAACTGTACAAGAACTCAAGTGAAATTAATGATAATATACAAGGGAAAAGGCATGTCTTGAGCAAAAATAAGTTAAACAAAAGTTGGTATGGATCATTGTGATTAACTATTGAGTGTTATAAACTATTAGAATTTAATCATTGTAATGTATGAAGTAAAACTAACTCAGTGTTATATGCATCATGAAGCCTACAGACAGATCTTGTATGTTATTCAATTTTGAATGTTTATAATGTTAAAAAATAACAGCAAAGGACTTTGTATTAGCTGTACTCAATGTAAATAATATCAGATGTTCATTAGATATCAAAAGGACATATTTTAACAAAATTATTGTATTAGAACATAAGTTAGAAATCTTAACTTTGTTAGTAGTAGACAGAATTGTGCCTTGTGAGGTGTCAAATTGTTTAGCAGAACAAATGCCAGGTGATGGTAACATTATATTTGCATTCCTAAGTAGCATAAGGAAATAATATCAATTGTAAATTATTTTTATAGATTTTGGTAAAACGTTTGGCGTCAGTTTTATAATCTCGTTACCAAAAACCCACGCTTTGGACAAAATTAAATTATTTTTTTAACGCGGGGGCGATGATTCAATAAAGGGATTCTGTGAATTCCAACCAATCAAAATTCTTATATCGATAATCTCCCCCCGAAGGCATAGGTAAGAACAGCGAAAGTGACGCTCAAACTAGAGACAGTTCTTCACCAGTTTTAATGCAGTACAGATGACGGAATCCGCGACCAAATTATTCGCGTTACCCATAATTCAGTGCGGCAGCGAATGTAAACACGGGCGTTCTAACCTTGACGACGCATAGTGCATCAACTCAGAGTACGAGTGTAGTGAAGTGTGGTGTATTCATAAAGCAATGAATGCAATTTAAGGGGTTAACAGTGAATATAAAAAATATATAAAAGGAATTAAGGAAGCATAGTGATTTTTATAAAATACTTACTCAACTTATCACGTTATACTATTATGCAATTCAACTTATTGAACATATGTGAACTATTTTTAACACTCCACAACAACAAAACATTATTCATATTGTACTTCTTCACTCGTTATATGTAATTTAATTATAAATTGAGGTTAAAATGGTGTAAACTCTCACCCATCTGCTAACCTAAAAATTGACGTCAGTGTTTAGACGAACTTTATTATGTTAAGTTACGGATTTGTTATGTTTATATGTAATCACTCTCCTATCACAAGATTTTATATTAGTAAGAGACATTACCCGTTAAGTATTTTAATTAATTTAAGTAAATCGTTTAAGTAATTCGTTAAGTATTTTGCAGTTAAAAGAACACGAATTATATACCAATAAAACTTTAGATGATTTGTTAGCTAAACGGTTTATAGAACCGTGTTACCAACCCTGAGATATCAGTTTCAAACAACGTAACCGGTTGTTTTAAAGTAATATCGAATTAATTGTTTTAAAAGGGATTAAGAATCAAATCATACGATGAATAAAAAGCATTTTAACAATTTTTATGGAGTATGAATTTATTTTATTCAGTCAGCAAGAGTTAAGTGGTTTGAGTTAAGGTTATGTTTACAACTGAAGTCAGTTGGTAGCACCCATGGCCCGCAGAATTGAAGTATTTCGAATATTTAGTTAATCATCAATGACTATAACTTGATGAACAGTGTTGTCATCAGTGATGAATCAACAGTTGAAGTAAGTAATTATTAATAACAACAACATAATTAGTTATCACTACAACATCAAGTAACGATGGCCACGGGAGGTGTTGTTCCATAAGACGATAATTCAACTTAATTCAACTCATGCCATTAGTGACATTTAATTAATTCATTCCAATAGTGAGGCGTTTAAATCGCATTATTAACAACATAACTACTACTAATAATAATAATACGTAGGTACAGTATGACCGCAATAACCCAGTTATATTACAAATTGACGCAACCAACGTGTGTCGAGCAACTACTGAGTGAATATGGTAATGTTAGAACAGATACGAACGGTAAGTCTACATAATTGGCGCACAGCAACGTAAGGCGTCTAACAATATAAATCCAGGAATATTGCTAACAACATAATATTAAAATAACTATAATAACATTGGGAAGGGAGAATCCCGTAATCCTACAATATATATATATATATATATATATATATATATATATATTGCGACAACACAAATAACTTAACTATTGGCGCATAGGATATGGTGGTGCGTGTGTTATAATGCAAAAGTCTATATTGGAGGATTTAAGATTATTTATTGTACACAAGAAATATGAAATCGTTTATGTGATATATTTAACAAGAATAAATAATAATAGTGTTTGCAGATATAGACTTTTAAAATGTTAAATAATGTTCATATATGATTTTTTGTACATTACATATACGAAGATTTCCACGGCAATGTGGATAGGAGTTTTTTTTGTAGTGAAGTCGTCAGGCTTGGCGTACGATGACAGATGGTTGACCCTGGCGATGATGACAGCTGGGCTGGTGTCCTGAAGTTCATACGTTGACACTGACGATTCGCACTCGAACACTGATTCTAGTGGTACCGTTAACGGAATTTTACACAGTAATCAGAATAATACAAGTATCTCAGGTAACAGTGGGTATTTAACTAAAACGGTATATTAAACTTATACCTATCCGGAATCTTCAAGTGTTCACTCGTAACACTAGATCTACTACGATCAGTAGATCTTCCTAAGCGGAAATCTTCCACTCACACGGAAATTACTTATGATAATATTACAACAATAAGTAAACTATTAAATACTTCTGGTACTGTAGAATACCTCACACAATAAACCCAGTTTAAGTTCACTTTTATATCCGTTACGTTACAATGAACAATAACGTGTCTGAAGATGGATTAATTAAACAGTTTTGAGAGTTCGCACTTGTTACTACCGACGAATGGACTGAACGAATTTTCGCAAGCGAATGAACGAGAAGCGCACGTTCCGTTCGCGACAGCTAGGAAAAAAAAAAACTCTGGCCGTTCAGCACCCGGCTGAGGAAAATTCCGACTCCTTGGAAGCTTCTTATTGGTGGAAAAGAAGTCACATGGTTATTTTGCTCACGGCACTACTGTGGTATCATTCAGGAAAGTGCATAGAATTTGCAAGGGCATGCACAGATGGTTATCTATGAATGTTTTATCTCAAGTAGAATTGCGTTTTATAAAGAGTTTTATATTTAAAAAAAAAACATATTTTAACGTTATATTACGATCAGGAAATATAGGGGAACTGTAGCTAATATAATAGTTTATGTCCAGTTCAAGTGTCAATACGATCGGATAATTATATCACGCACAGCAGGGAAAAAACGTTTATTACTCGCGCACGCGCGCACATTTCCACTGAAACAGTACATGAATAAATAGAACATAAAATAATAAACAGTTTGACTTATCCTAATTCCTTATTCGTTCTAAGATACAAAACTTATAGCGAAAAAACCAAATCTAACAAAATACCATTTAAAACCTGAATGTTCATCGTCCGTGTATTTAGATTAGCCTGCACTGCTTATCAGGATCCTGTGTTTAATTGCAATATATATATATATATATATATATATATATATATATATATTCTAACACTTTTTGCTACAGACTATTTCTTGATGCATATATAATATATTTAAAATTTATAATTAATTTACCTCAAGATGTTTTTTCCTTATTTGGGACATGTTTCGGGAAACATATTGTTCCCATCTTCAGCCTTCTTAATTTTGAAACTTGTGGATTACTTACTTGTGTTTTGGTTGGTTGTTGTTATGGCTTACTGTTGATATTCGGTATTTTAAACTGGTATTATTGTGTGTGATTGTGGTGTATATATTAGATTTTTGTTCATTTTCGATGTTGTGTGCTTTGAAGATTGTGTCATGTTTTGTATTGATTTGTATTTGTTCAAGTAATAGTTTGTTTTGTATTCTGTGTTTGTATATTTGTAAATTTTCCCATATGTTCATTATGGTGCCTTTGTGTGGTATGTGTTTATGTCATGTTGGTTATGTCTGGGAATTCATGTCTTGTGTTTACTGCATGTAAAGCCAAATTAGATTATATAAATATTTATATTATTATTTATAATAATATATTATATATAACTGGTTGACAGGATGTATTCACACTGTTTATTTTATATAATATTATAATAATTCACACTGTATATTATTATAATACCGATCGTGTAACTCTGCAAAGTGAGCACACTTCACGGTTAGTGTCTGTGTTACTGGCGATGAACATTTAACTCGTCATTACTTGTAGATCAAACGGGTTGTTAAAATTTTAATGGTTGTTGCCGAGCTCCGGGGTTGACGAACGAGATCCGTGGGAACCTGTTGTTTGGCCGTAAAAGTCGTTAAGCCGTAACGCTTATCATACTGTGATATTGTACTTGTAATTTTGTGTTCTACGCTCTTTGATTATTATTGTTTTGTTTTTATAATTTACGGTTGAGTGTGCTTGCTTTCTGTGAATTCCAAGACACCTGCTATTACTGCCGCATCAATTTTAGCAGTTTTAAATGAAAGTGGGGAAAACACAGTGGTCTTCCACAATATATATTATATCATATGTGAGTACGTGTATTTTTTGGTGATGGAGATGTGTTAGTGAAGCCGGTTTGCGCGCGTTCCTTCACTGCACATGCGCAGCGGGATTCCCAGAAGTCACCCGGCCGACTACACGTGTGTGTGTTATATGTAACACACATTACTCATGTACCAAATAAATTATTCAGTTTGATGGTCGTTGCTGTGTCATGTACAGTGTGATTCACTTTATAATTTCCATTAAATCTAAATTGAGTTACATATGTAATTTTTATAAATAATTTTTGTGCTGATAAATATTTCATTGATGTCTGTTTGGACTTACTTTGTTTTTTATAATGACTGTAGAAACAGTTACTTTTTTTTTAACAAATGCACAAAGCTTCTCATAAAGGTACTAATCGATCTGTATTCTATTCTTGGTTCCACAGTTGGATAAGACAATGGGCGCGATAGGGAAATATATTGCGCTTATGGGTTTTACGTTCGCTACTATTGCGCGATTTGAAACCTTGACAGATAAAACTGAAGTACTAGATAAGTCTGGAAAATATACACAGTAGTAACAGTAATTTAATTATTCACATTTTGATATACAGTATTTTAAATAAATATAGCCCAAAAACTGAGTCAGTACAAAATAGAAAACGTAATAATATCATCGCACACTCGATTTAGTACGTATTAAAATATAAACTGTCCTTACGCAAGAAGTTCTTCCTCTTTAATGATTTTTTTTGTAAATGTAGTCCAGATCATCTACATGATGCACATGCTATTTAAATTTAATAATATCCTTGTAATAACAATTAAAAAAATAAATCTCCATATCAAATTCTAATTTTTTTCAGTCGTGAGTCGTAAAAAGTAAATTGCGAGAAACTTTTTTCCCTATTCAAGATAGACTAATACATTAAGCGAATCAATTGTACAGAGAGGTTCAAATTTAATTTTGATCGAACTCTCAATGTTTTATCTTTATTGGATTCCAAATTATTTAATAGAAAAATGACTCTAAACGTCTCTTGCGGAAGGTCAACAAGACGAGTCGGTTTTCCATGAGAAATTAACACATCAAACCAACGTATGAGATCTAAGTAAAAGAGAAATGGAGTACCTACAGAAAAACCAGTATTAAATAAAGTCCATTTGCTTTTATGACTCTCTAAATCAGAATTAAGAAAACGATTCAGATAACATGTAAGGAAATATATACCAATTTACATTGTACTTTCTTTCCTTCTTTTCGTTTCCATGATCATCGCGTTCATGATTGTCCATACTATTATTATTATTATTATTACTATTATTATTTTTTTTTATTATTATAACAGGAATATCGTAGGAATGGTGCTCGCGGATGAGAAGGACCTCTGGGATCGTGTCATCGCCTACATTGAAGGGCTGGTAAAGGAGGAGAAGACAGCACAAGATTTAACGTAATCTGAGCGTGCATGTGAGTAGGGAATTGGAATAGCAACAGAGCACCGCCTGGAAGTAATGCAAAAAGCGGTTTCGGCGGTGGGGTTACGCCTGATTGTGTGGCAGGAGGAGTCTGACACACCCGTTGACTACACACGACTAGCCCCTTGACGGTGCGTGACGCAATGGAATAGCAACAGAGTAATGCAAGAAGCGGTTTCGGCGGTGGAGTTACGCCTGATTGTGTGGCAGGAGGAGTCTGACACACCCGTTGACTACACACGACTAGCCCCTTGACGGTGCGTGACACATTGGAATAGCAACAGAGTAATGCAAGAAGCGGTTTCGGCGGTGGAGTTACGCCTGATTGTGTGGCAGGGGGAGTCTGACACATTCGTTGACTACACACGACTAGCCCCTTGACGGTGCGTGACGCAATGGAATAGCAACAGAGTAATGCAAGAAGCGGTTTCGGCGGTGGAGTTACGCCTGATTGTGTGGCAGGAGGAGTCTGACACACCCGTTGACTACACACGACTAGCCCCTTGACGGTGCGTGACACATTGGAATAGCAACAGAGTAATGCAAGAAGCGGTTTCGGCGGTGGAGTTACGCCTGATTGTGTGGCAGGGGGAGTCTGACACATTCGTTGACTACACACGACTAGCCCCTTGACGGTGCGTGACACATTGGAATAGCAACAGAGTAATGCAAGAAGCGGTTTCGGCGGTGGAGTTACGCCTGATTGTGTGGCAGGGGGAGTCTGACACATTCGTTGACTACACACGACTAGCCCCTTGACGGTGCGTGACACATTGGAATAGCAACAGAGTAATGCAAGAAGCGGTTTCGGCGGTGGAGTTACGCCTGATTGTGTGGCAGGGGGAGTCTGACACATTCGTTGACTACACACGACTAGCCCCTTGACGGTGCGTGACACATTGGAATAGCAACAGAGCACCGCCTGGAAGTAATGCAAAAAGCGGTTTCGGCGGTGGGGTTACGCCTGATTGTGTGGCAGGAGGAGTCTGACACACCCGTTGACTACACACGACTAGCCCCTTGACGGTGCGTGACACATTGGAATAGCAACAGAGTAATGCAAGAAGCGGTTTCGGCGGTGGAGTTACGCCTGATTGTGTGGCAGGGGGAGTCTGACACATTCGTTGACTACACACGACTAGCCCCTTGACGGTGCGTGACACATTGGAATAGCAACAGAGCACCGCCTGGAAGTAATGCAAAAAGCGGTTTCGGCGGTGGGGTTACGCCTGATTGTGTGGCAGGAGGAGTCTGACACACCCGTTGACTACACACGACTAGCCCTTTGACGGTGCGTGACACATTGGAATAGCAACAGAGTAATGCAAGAAGCGGTTTCGGCGGTGGAGTTACGCCTGATTGTGTGGCAGGGGGAGTCTGACACATTCGTTGACTACACACGACTAGCCCCTTGACGGTGCGTGACACATTGGAATAGCAACAGAGTAATGCAAGAAGCGGTTTCGGCGGTGGAGTTACGCCTGATTGTGTGGCAGGGGGAGTCTGACACATTCGTTGACTACACACGACTAGCCCCTTGACGGTGCGTGACACATTGGAATAGCAACAGAGCACCGCCTGGAAGTAATGCAAAAAGCGGTTTCGGCGGTGGGGTTACGCCTGATTGTGTGGCAGGAGGAGTCTGACACACCCGTTGACTACACACGACTAGCCCCTTGACGGTGCGTGACACATTGGAATAGCAACAGAGTAATGCAAGAAGCGGTTTCGGCGGTGGAGTTACGCCTGATTGTGTGGCAGGGGGAGTCTGACACATTCGTTGACTACACACGACTAGCCCCTTGACGGTGCGTGACACATTGGAATAGCAACAGAGTAATGCAAGAAGCGGTTTCGGCGGTGGAGTTACGCCTGATTGTGTGGCAGGGGGAGTCTGACACATTCGTTGACTACACACGACTAGCCCCTTGACGGTGCGTGACACATTGGAATAGCAACAGAGTAATGCAAGAAGCGGTTTCGGCGGTGGAGTTACGCCTGATTGTGTGGCAGGGGGAGTCTGACACATTCGTTGACTACACACGACTAGCCCCTTGACGGTGCGTGACACATTGGAATAGCAACAGAGTAATGCAAGAAGCGGTTTCGGCGGTGGAGTTACGCCTGATTGTGTGGCAGGGGGAGTCTGACACATTCGTTGACTACACACGACTAGCCCCTTGACGGTGCGTGACGCATTGGAATAGCAACAGAGTAATGCAAGAAGCGGTTTCGGCGGTGGAGTTACGCCTGATTGTGTGGCAGGGGGAGTCTGACACATTCGTTGACTACACACGACTAGCCCCTTGACGGTGCGTGACACATTGGAATAGCAACAGAGTAATGCAAGAAGCGGTTTCGGCGGTGGAGTTACGCCTGATTGTGTGGCAGGGGGAGTCTGACACATTCGTTGACTACACACGACTAGCCCCTTGACGGTGCGTGACACATTGGAATAGCAACAGAGTAATGCAAGAAGCGGTTTCGGCGGTGGAGTTACGCCTGATTGTGTGGCAGGGGGAGTCTGACACATTCGTTGACTACACACGACTAGCCCCTTGACGGTGCGTGACACATTGGAATAGCAACAGAGTAATGCAAGAAGCGGTTTCGGCGGTGGAGTTACGCCTGATTGTGTGGCAGGGGGAGTCTGACACATTCGTTGACTACACACGACTAGCCCCTTGACGGTGCGTGACACATTGGAATAGCAACAGAGTAATGCAAGAAGCGGTTTCGGCGGTGGAGTTACGCCTGATTGTGTGGCAGGGGGAGTCTGACACATTCGTTGACTACACACGACTAGCCCCTTGACGGTGCGTGACACATTGGAATAGCAACAGAGTAATGCAAGAAGCGGTTTCGGCGGTGGAGTTACGCCTGATTGTGTGGCAGGGGGAGTCTGACACACCCGTTGACTACACACGACTAGCCCCTTGACGGTGCGTGACGCAATGGAATAGCAACAGAGTAATGCAAGAAGCGGTTTCGGCGGTGGAGTTACGCCTGATTGTGTGGCAGGGGGAGTCTGACACATTCGTTGACTACACACGACTAGCCCCTTGACGGTGCGTGACGCATTTTTATCCTCCTTAAAAACTATTATTTCAATTATTATTATGCCACTGAAAGGTTTAGTTTAAAACCATTGCCAGCTGCATTTTACATCCGATCAACAATATTTGTTTTCTTTGTAGGATAATAATTAAATGTGATAATTTTACCTTCTTCGTCAACACTCGTTATAACTAAGAAATTCCGGAGATACGGATATAGCCTTTAAATGAGACCCTTAGGAGGAGATGTTGTGAAAATTTAAACCGTATAAAAGGTCACATGAAAGGTTACCAGTAGCAGTCTTAGCGTACCAACCGATTGGAAGGAGAGACGTTAGCAGACCGATTAGGAGATGAGTCAATTAGGACCTATTCTTTAGAGTGGAGATGAAATGATGATGACGAACTAAGAAAATCATCGTCTCTTGTAATCCCCGATTCTGTTATTTAATGTTTCAACATCCAGTACCCCAACTTCTAAACTGATTTTCTATCTAATATAACTTTATAAATAAAAACTATTCCAACTACACACGTCTCTTGCGCGTCTCTTGGGATAACTACAGGATCTGAAAACGTGTGTAGATACATTCTAGTATCTTTTCCTAGTATCATTTCTTGCAGCACAAATTTATCAAAACTATTACAAATGAAAGTAACTAAAATTGACGTTGAAAGTAGGTGTATAACTCCGAAAAGAGTGTTGACATTTCATTTTTAAGATGTTCTTAAAAATTACTTAGTACCTATCGAGTACTTTCGGTTGCTATTCAGTGATTTGATGAGAAAGATTCGTTTCTCATCAGATTGTTTATTCACTACTTAGTGACTGTACTATGTAAATATTATCTAAACTACTAACACTTCTAGACGTTATAGCAGTCGACTCTCTCAAATGTCGATTATTAAAATCAAGTCTTTTGTCCGCTTTGTTATTCAATTGTCTAGATCCGTCTCATCTTCAATGGCATTACTTGATTTCCGAAACGGCAGTGCTCGGTACGCTTTAAGCAACAAATAAGATTCATTTAACTTCCCTCTGTTTGGGTTTTCCGGGTGACAGTCTGTAAATCAGAATGGCCATTCCTTTAGTGTGGCTTCTAATAAACCTTTCTTCTTCCTCTATTCTTCTTTATACCTTACCGTGTGGGGCTTCTACTCGTCTTCCGTGTACGTTTCTCATGCTATTTGCCACATAGTCACGATGTTGTTGTCTCTGCTATTTGCCAGATTTCTTGTATTACCTTCAGATTGGTACAGAAGACCGTACTAGATACTCTGGTCCCTTTAGTCCGATAAGACAGCCAGTTTATGGGCACCAACCCAGACAGAAAACCCGAACGTTAAGCCTGAAGGTAGCAGCCCTACCATCGTCTTACCCTGCGTCATGATAGTAACGTATTCAGGAGACGTAGTAGCTATTAAACTTTCCCAAGAAAGATACGCTCATCGAGTCAAATCTGTAAAGATTTGGGATTACAAATCTCCACTTTGAAGACTAAGGTGATGGGCTTTTCATGGAGGGAAATTGTTGTAGCTTGTACTGTTCTGAAGCAGACCAATAGTTTTGAGTGTGGGGTTGTAATCTGTCTTACATTACAAACAATGATGTGGTGACGAAGCTGCACAAGTTCAACCATGTGTGTGGGACCATCAGGGAAACTCTAAAATCAACGAGAAAAGAAACACGTGCAGCCGGTTCTTGCACATTATTTTTATGTTCCACCATAAGGTTGTGATCCAGCCGTTATTTAAAGTACCTGCGTTTTCAGTTGATGTGGCACTGTAAAATATCTCGTAGATATCAGCACAATTGCTTGTATTCTGAACAGATACAAAAAGGAAGAAGTAGGCCTATAGGCCTATTGTCCAAAAGAATTAACATTTCAGAACATAAGTGTTATACAAAACATTAAAAAACATTGAAGATAAAATGTTTGAAATACGTTTTAAAATTACAGAGAAAGTTTGAAGAATACTAATTAAAGTTGTATTTACTTACAAAAAATACATTAATTTTTCATAGTAGAAAATTATTGGCGCCAATATTAGCACTGAAACCGTAAACGACATTTCTTCCTTTACACACGTGAAATTTCTAAATGTTTAGCGTCCCTTCTGCGGTTCGTACTGGACGAGTCAATGCAACAACGTGGTCGATTAGGATTAGGTAATGGAATTATTTGCGGTTTTTGCAATGATCTGTAGCAACATCTGACTGACTTCTTTTATTTTCTTACTACCTCTTCAATTTTTCTTGATCCATTCAAGGCTCTGCGCCGGCAAATCCTCCTACTTACGTAATTTCGTTCACCCCTTTATTGTCTTTGTCTTCAGTGTATACCCTCCACAAGCAGTGTCCTTCGTCAGCTACTCAAGAAAGCATCATCCTTTTACATAACGTGTTAGCATAATTTAAATATTCTTCCGTCAATTGTCTCGGAGGTTGTTCAGTTATTTTGACATTTTTTCTAGTTTTCTCATTTTTTACTGCTATTAATTTTAGTGATCCTCCACACGTAGTGGCGTATCCGCGGCAAGTCAAGTAAGAAAAAAGCTCAGAGTAAGTTTGAAGCATACTCATAAAATTTCATTAGCATAATGATTAAATGATGTAAACTCAGAAAGTCATTAGTGTATATACTCAGTCCCGCTAATATATTGGTTTACCGGTATTAACTTCTTGAGTTTTGTATATATTTTTTATTTTTCAGCCTTCCAAGGTTAAGATTACATCATAAGCTTCTTACGGCTCAATAGGATGTCATAATTTCCACCGTTATTTACAACGAATCTCTTACATCGGCAACTGTAAGCGAAAATTTACCTTGACAACCTTGTTATCTCCATTCTCAACACATACTGTTAACACTTATTATTTTTCTTCTTTTTTAACTTCATTATCGAGCATATTCACAACTAATTTCTCATTTCTTATATCCAATTCCTTAATGTATCATGCCTGGCAGACCACATCACGTCTCGAATAAAAGGCATTCAACTGCAGTTACCATACTCGAATCTTTTCGTGATACATTCGGGTTTGCAAAGGATAAAGCAGTGCTGCATGCGCCATTACCTTAATCAGTCGTATCTGGGTATCCCTTCGCGTTCTCCTCTGAAGACTATTTCTAATCGTCTGTGTGATTTCCATAATTAAGTATTTTTTTTGAAAGTTTAACAGTAACCAATATGAAAATTTTTAACGGATTCAACGTTGGGGGACTCTTTACTATCGAATACAACGATAAAGCGCTGATTTGATAAATTTAAAATGGATTGGGAAAGCACAATTGATGAAACACGCAGTGGACTTTCTATTGAAGTTGCTACGCCAGAAATAATAGAAAAAAATTCTCAAAAGCGTTTTGGCAGATCGATTAATGAAAATGAGTCAGTTAGCATAGACTGTTGGCATATTAACTGAACGCGTTCACAATATCTTACATGAGCCGTGTATGACAAAGCTGTGGACTAGATGGGTACCGCGTTTGGTCATACCTGAACAAAAACAATGTCGAAAGAATGTTTCAAGAGATTGTCTGGCACTCTCTAAGCGCAATCCAATCGATTTATAACCCTTGATGAGACTTCAGTCCACCATAACACATCTGAGATCAGACAACATTCAAAATAGTGGACCGCAAAATGCCAAACAAATCCAATGAAGGCAGACAATTCCATCTGCTACCAAGGTTATGGAAACTGTTATTTGGACGCGCATGGAACAATCTTCATTGATTATCTTCTATAGCATTTAAATGAAGAACTAAAAGATAAAAATAAAAAACAACGGCACATTTAGCAAAAAATGAAGCGCTGTTCAACCAAGACGATGCACCAGCTCACATATCAATTATAGCGACGACTAGAATCGAAGAATTAAAGTTCGTATTGCTTTCTCTTACATCGTACTCTCCAGATTTAACCAAAACGACTTCTGTATCTTCCGTATCCTCAAAACATTGGTTAGTGGAAAAATATTTGAGGACTTCATTTTTAAGTCAGCGATGTTGCAAATCAGTGGTTCCCAACCTATCCGAACCCGCGTACCACTTTGGTCTTCCGCGCTCACTTCCGCGAGTACCACTGGAGCTTAAAGAAACGTTACTGAACTATTTTTGGTTGTTCGTCGATCCAGAGTACAACCCCTTCAAGGAATGTGATAAAGCGATGCGTAACAAACGCGAATAAAAAAACAAAACAAGGTAAGAGCAGACATCCAATGAAACATTACCGCAATGTTTAGGTTGTGTTTTTATAAGGGTAATCCTTATAATCGTTTTCAATCATTTCCGATGAATATTTATTGTTATTTTGAACATACATTTTTATTTAATTTTTTTAAGTAAATACTTTTTCCTAGCTGGCGATCTTGCGTACCACCTTGGATCCTTCCACGTACCACTAGTGTAGTATGCGTACCACCGGTTGGGAACCCCTGTTGTAAATGATTATTTTGAGTACCACGTCGAATCGGTTTATCAGTCTGGCATAACCGCTCTAGAACGTCTTTAGAAAATGTATATGAAGCTAAATGGAGACTATGTTGAAAAGTAAATTTAAATTAATAAAAAAAACTTGCTGTTATCTTATCCAGGCCTGGAACGTCTCATTCTACCCTTGTACGGTGGCACAGTTAGTGTATTTGATAACAAACAGGAAAATTTAGTTATCGGTATGGAGAACCATACATGACTTCCATGTTCTAAGATTTATATGTAAAATCATTTTCGAAATGAAATATTTCCATAGAAACTACGTCTTTCTTCAGCGTTAACCACAGTACTGTGGTCACTAACGTATAGCGCCTCAACTTAGCGCACTCGATTTTCACTAACGATGGCAGTCGATAGTACTGTCGAAACGTCTGGTTTTGCAGAAAACTTTGGACTACAGCCAAACAGCCCGTGAAGGAATTTTAACAACAATCTACTTATTTGTTGCCGATAACGTTGTACATACATAAAAAGTTATCCCCTCCACCTTCAACTAGCATTTTCATTTATAGAAAATTACCCCCTCCCCCTTCAGGTACCCTTTTTATTTATAGATATTTCATCTACCTTTCTACAGTGGATAATTATGACCTTCTTTTCAGGATAGACTACTTTATTTATCAAATTTAAGTACTTTACTCTTGTTAATACATAAAACGTTGAAGGTAAACTATTCCTTCCCCTTAACCGATCTACACCAAAATCAAAAGGCATTGAGTCCTCTACAACTCGGGCAAACATGCAAAAAATTGTTTGATTCTGTTTGAATTTGCGGCAGTTATCGTTTGCCATAGAAAAAATTGTACACATAGACACACAGGAATACAGACAAACACACAGACACACACAGAGAATAACTTTTCAGAAAATAACTTTTCTTCATGTTTTGAAGGTAGTACAAGCAGAATCAGCCCTTATCTCGAAAACGATTTTTGTCGCCATCACCATACTTCCATTTCCTTATGGAACATGGAAGTAAAAACAGCTAACACCTGTTTACTATTGCTTTATCATGTGAGACCATAAACCACGGTGTGAATCAACGCTGAACTCAGTTGTGTAGGTCTCAAAAAAAAAATTGTAGACTTAATTACTCTAATCTGAAGACTGAAGAAAATTGTAGACTAATTTTAATCTGCTCTTCTAAGACTCGTACGGTGGCACAGTTAGTGAGATGTCGTTTAATTGTTACTCGTTCAGTCGAGGTCCGTTGTATTTGATAAGAAACAGAAGAACACAAAAAGCAGCTAACACCTGTTTACCATTGCTTGCTTCACCACTTGAGACCAAAACCACGGTGTGAATCAACGCTGAACTCAGTTGTGTAGGTCTCAAAAAAAAATTGTAGACTTAATTACGGTTTAAGTTAATTTGAAACGTTTTAGAACCGAGCAAATCTTTTTTTAACCAGTGTACGTCAGAGATGATTAAAAACAGACGCAGCCGGACTTTTTTTTTGTGAGAAACGAAATTTCCTTGTTCTAGCGGTAAATTTATGTGGTCTATTCCTTTGTCTGACTCGAATCACATACACGTACATAATAAACAAGGTGAACGACGGACGCTGCTCTTTCTCCCGGTCGTAAACAAATGACGACATGCTGATACGTTTGACCACACACAAACACACACACACACACACACACACACAACTATACGCTTGACTTGCTGCGTACGCTCCTGTCTGTTTTTGCGCTAGAAGAAGGGAAAAAACAAAATCGTTCTTTGGAAAAATGTATTACAAGAAGATAACACTGTATAAATATTCTTTAGAGTATTTTAACACGGACCTTTTATGTATAACATTTTTGTGCGGTTTTGTTTTTCCGCGTTTACCTTTGGCAATAATTACCAGGGACAGAGGCCGCCGCACCGCATTACGCGAATACACGAAACACAATGACACGTCCGGACAAGCATATGCTTAGCCATATTGTATACAGCTATGTGTGTAAAACTGCTTGCAGCAACGTTATCGCGTTGAAACAATACCGTATTCAAAGTGTTGTTTTAAACGTACGATCAACTCCCAATTGTCCGAGGTAATTGAGGAGATGAGATCCAAAATTAGGAGATTATAAACTAAAAATAAGGCAATATTTTTTTTCTATCGATGGTGTAGGGTAGTGTTGTTATGAAATAGTTATTTCTATCAGTAGTGAGTGAGTTCTGTAGCTCAGGGAGCATAGGCTACTAGTTATGCCTAATTAAGTTCCCCAACCTTCGACGTTCCCTCCTGACCATGCTTTCCTATAATCGTAGTTATCATCGTCGTCATCTTCATAATACGACGTAGGCAAGGTGCTACCTGTTCCGCCTTCAAAGATCCTCCAGCCGTCTCTTCCTGAGTCTACCCACACACCTCTGTCCTCTAAGTTTGTATTTCCAGACTTGTTTGGCCAGTCAGGACTCTGACATTCTTTCTAAGTGTTCTTTCCACCATTGTCGGAAATTTTTTAATTTTTTCACTGAAGTTAAAAACTTTTAATTCTTCTCTTATGGTATCATTCGTTATAAGATCAAGCTTAAAAAACTTTTAACTGCTCTTAAGAATATCATTTCCGCGGCCTGTATTTACTTTCTTGTTTATTGGTTGTCATAATCTTAGTCTTTCATTTATCACTTTGCGTATCTCGTTATGGCTTACTCGATTCCTCCAAGAGGTACCTTGTATCCTTCTCTAACACCATGTGTCAAAACCTGTCATCGATTATTAATTCACTGTCACTACAAAACTAAGGCTAACTTCTAGTTTTATCAGAAGCCTAAAGACGATAAATCTTGAAAGAGCGACAGAGCTTCATTAATAAGCATGAAAAAAGTCGTTAAGGCATGAGGATACTTGCAGAAGAACATTTACTTTTATACAAAAAGTAATTTAAACTTTTAGAGCAATGATAGGTACTGTTACTGTACATTAGAAAGATGATCCTGTATATTTGTTGAAATTATTGAAATAGCTAAGTTAGTAAAAGTGTTCAAATCTATAAGCTACTCAGATTTAGTAGGCTTACATCATAAACTCTTTAAAAATATAAAAACATGTGTTGTTAAAATTGTTCAAAGTTATCGGAAACGTTTGCTAGTTTGTCGCCAGTTCCTTTCTTTTTTACTCTATACTCGTAATTTTCTTAAAATTAATTTATTGTGTTCGGCTGTCCGCTTTTGTGTTATTAAATCTCTAACGTAACTCAGTGACATTTTTGTTACTTTATAGATACTTGACGCATTATACATAAATGTATCTACCTCCCACTATATAATACTGTAATCTATTAGACGTGTACAAAATGTTTCTTTACATAGGTCAGTTTAATTAGCCGTTTCTTCTTCTTTTCCGTATTTTAGCGTTTATTCTTTCCGTTATGCTTTAAATTCATTTCCTTGCAATTTTATCTTGTTCCAATGTGCCAACCTAATCTTTATTAATCCGCATATCTCAGTTATATGCAATCTGGTGTTGACTGAACTTTATTAATACAGTGCAACTTTGACGCTACAAGCCGTGTTTATCCGTACATCCAATAATCAGAACGTATTCTAAGAGAATTATGCTGAATTTACCAAGATTTACAAATAAAACTGAAACACAGACACGTATAAATCAGTAGTGAAATGTTAATGCAGCTCGAGTTAATCAGTAAAACGAGAAATAACGAAAACTGAAAAACCAAAACGTAAAAGTGTAAGGAAATTCCCGAATAAGTATTGAAGTCCACAACATACAGTGAATAAAAATTTACGATCAATACTGGTGGACAACATGAGACAATATGCTACTGTTTTTTACACTTCCACAGGGAACTGTTGTAACTATTACTTTATTTTTTGATTACAACATAAATAACAAACTAAATAACAAACTTAAAACCGGAAGAACTGAATTTCCTTTTTTTCTTACTATATATGATACAATAATCTATTATACATATATAAATTATTTTTTATGTAGCTTAGTTTTATATATTTATTCTTCTTCTTGTTCTTCTTCTTTTCTTTTCCCTTCTGGCGTCAAGCGTAGGACCCTTCCGTCACTTCCTAAACTCTCTTCTACCTTATGCGGGGCGTTTCACTTTTACTAAGGTCGTCTTCCTTCTGGTAGGCAGCTTCTCAATATAACTAGCCCATCCAAACTAGGCATTCTTTTTCATCTACCTGCATCTGGAGGCGTTTCCGTGACTAACTTCGTCTTATTTCGTCCATCTTGATTACATGACCAAATCATTACAGTAGTTTAATTCTCTATCATGTAATACACTTTTAATATATAGGCCTTACTACTACCTCACGTTACCACTTTGCATACTACTTGGCCTACGAGCATGTATAAAGTAAGAGTTTATCAAGTTAAATTATTCAATGACAAAATTACTATTTATCACATACCAAATTTCAGCAACAAGATATCACACTTACTTTCGTGTACCGACTCTTTAGAATTATCCCAGGGCGCCAGTAATAAATAAACACAATTTGATTGTTAGTAATTAAGTTTTTTAATAACGATTTGCATTCACATATTACAAAATTTATAAGTCAGTACTTCAATAAATTTACTATAAAATCTGTTAGTGTTTATTTCTTAGCAATGGATTCTTAGACTGATTGTGTCACCAAAACAAGATTGACATACATTTAAAATTAATAAGCAATATTAAAATGAGTGTTCATTTTTGTTATTTACGTGTATGTTGAATTACTCTGCGATGCGATGTCCTCAATGCTGCGGGTTCCAGGCTGGTGGTCCGAAGTTGTCCGTTGAATAGTTATCCTTGTTGAGTTGCACTTTTTTGCACTGGTCTCACAGGTATTACAAAATTCACTTAATTAACTTAGTGATAATTACACATGTGCCGTATACTAATACACTTGTTGAATACACAGTATATCCTTGTCAAAAGCTAAGTGCGTCCAACACCGGATTGATAACTACTCTCGACCGACTGTCCCGTACAATGAAGTTTGACACATTAAATTTCGCTAGATAATTCGACTTTTAACGATTGATGTTATACTAAGTAAAACTTGGATATATTACTCGGTTTTACATTATCTTCTTTAGTTACTCTAGAATTATTCTTGTCAACGCCTATTAAGTGTTTATGATGCGTAACTTCCACACGACTTAATATCGCGTTACCGTAACTGATTTCCGTTGCGATTGAAATATACTTATTAAATTTACTAACAATTTCTTAATACGCTAAATACGAGTCTTAGTATTGTAATCTCTCCGTAGACTAACTTAACTTCTTACTCTACGTATTTTTTATACTTTGCTACAAACTACCCTCACCAACTATCGACAAAATACACGCCGATTGGTCTGACTTACCGCTAATTTCAAATCTACCCAATCTGTCTAGCGAACACGTCCCGCGTAAAAAATGACGCTATTCGTTATTCGTCAACTATATGCGCGTGAAAACGTGGTAGGAAACTTCGCGTCTCTCTCCATCTCGCTCTACTCGCTCTCTGTCTAACATAACTGTTTCCTTTTGTTAGATGCACTCAACTTTTACAATCTTTGGAATGTTTTCTGACACCCTTGAAAATAATACAGTTTTATGACGGTACGTCCGCTATGTTACTTTTCATAGTTTTTTAGCCGACTCACGGGCGTCAACGCAAGGTCGTCTGTAAGAATAACTACCGCTCCCTGCTAAAACATTTTACTATCTTTACTTTGAAGTACCACCGCTCTAATCGGTAGTTTTAATGTTATTTTCTCCCCGCTTTCTATGAATTTATATTTCTCCCTGGGTATCACATGACTTTGTCCCCGTAAAATTGTTGAGAATGCAATTTTCCGTTATAATCATTTCCACAACTCATTCCTGCTAGAACAGATTTGTGATGGTCATATTTCCAAGTCAGTCTCTCGTAGCTCTTTATTGCTCTTTCTTTAGATTTAATATTTATTTTCCATTATTCAGTTGCGGAAATTCGGCATATTCGATAATCATAACTTTATGGTAATCCGAGCAACCCCAGTCCAAATTATTTTGAATGGTCGACGTTCTACTGAACTGTAATAAACACCTTGTCCGAGGCATTGTACAATAAACATGAATTACGCAGCACATTGTATGTAATTTTTATTAACATCGACATTAAGATAATGGTTAGAACCAGTTGTTTGTGCCAAGCCAAATACTTGCAAGGTTTCTTCATCACATCGTCTTCGTGTAACTATAGATTCCTTCCTACCTTGTATAGCTCTTACCAATTCCCGACAACACTTTCTAATCTTCATATTTGGCAGCATTTAGAACCTTCTCGCCCCATTTCTTTTATCTTTAATTTTCCCTTTAGTGATTATATCTGCGCACAGTTTCTATTTAGTATACTGGCGATCCAGTAACTTTTATTTCTTTTAACATGCTCCAGGAGACTGTTTGTTTTCGTTATTCATTTTAATACTTTACACATAAATTCCAAGCAATTTAGGACATAGCCTACAGATTAATTACAAAATTTTAAGCCACGGTGAACTATGCGTTCCAATTGTCCTCGCATTTGCGTTGTATTTTGGAATATGAGATTGGTTCAGAGTGACTGTGGTATCACAGTATGTTTCCACTCAAAAGAATCAAATATTTGCATAACGTCATTATCCTATCCTAGGCATGCCAGCGCGTCAATTATTTTACTATGCCTAGATAACACCGCCGTATTACCCCGAATAGCAGCTGTTTGAACCGTCAAACGTTCAGGCCAAAGATGGTGGTATATCTTCATATTCATATTAATAAAACAAGTGGCCTGATATAATATTACTAATTTGTAATTTCTGATAGATGAAATTTGAACACAATTTACATGTCTCTTAATGGAATTTAAACTTTTCTTATTCAATCGACTTCGGCCTAATGTCACTCCAAAATGAGTAGAAACCCAAATATAAAAAAAAGATTATCGTTTATTTAATCGTAAAACCTAAATAATTAATATATTCCATGCCGTTCCGTTGAGATTCGCAGTCATTATGTTTATATATGGCTACTTTATATAGTGGCTATATATGAACTGGAAAAGCAAAGTGTAGATGGTCAACAGTGCACTGTAATTTCTAAAAGTTTTTTTTGTAAACATTAGACTCGTATAGTAAACAGATAATGACAGTATGAACACGCAGACATAGAAACACACAAACACAATGCTATAATTAAATATCACTCGAATTTCTAACTTACTTTTCTCGTATGTCAAGAAAGTGTACAAAGCGATTCGTATATTTGGGCGCGAGGATAGTTATAGTAATTCTATACTATAGTCAAAAGCTATAAAGAAAAAACGCGCACAGCCAGTTTTATTTTTACAATGAGCGGCAAGAACAGTTGAGCCTAATTAACATACCGATAATAGAGTTAGGCCTGTGGTTACTTCGTGAGGTTCACGAACGTAAAGTACTCCAATTATATGAAAAGCACAGCGCTGGAAACCAAGTGTTTACTGTGTGATATGCGTGCGTGCGGGCGGGCAGTACAACGCCTATTGTGGTGTCAAGGTCAGGTGGGAACACCGGCATTCACGTTCTCCGCTCCGCTCTGGAAACCTGTTGTTTCGTGTCCGTGTGGGTGGCGTTTCTGTTTACAAATCAGAACTGACGTATGCGCGGATCGCTTAAAAATATTGACACAAACACCGCTTTGCGATCATCGACGTTTTTGTGTACCGCCTACACAAGTCACTGACCACGTTTTTGTCATTTAGTCGTTACCTTTTCTTGCAGTCTCGATTTCGTTAGGAACCTGTATCGATGTATACTATATGGATCGCGTGTTGACAGGCAAAGTGAGTGGCAGAAAACGTTCCGAAGCACGTACAGCTTCCCACACAATGGGGGGCGATAAAGCATTTGGCGCTAAGTTAACACGTGTACTAAACGAGTCATTCAGTTAGTAATGCACTTGTTTTGCCACCTTATAATTATTACATTTGGGACAGTTCTACTGAAAATTTGTGCTTATGAAAATTTTATTATTATAACACTTTGTTTTTACTTTTCCCTAACTGATACCAGATGACAATAACTTGAGCGTTTATACTCATTTTACTGACTTTGTATCAAGCGGAAAATTAATTAGAGCGTCATCCGACGTTTTAAAGATTGTAAAATATATGTATAATTTATTGATTATATCTGACAGTAAACTTAATACCAAAAAATGATTATATCAGCTTGCAAAACCTTTGCCGGCACAGTGTTTAGAAAACATATTTCAAACAATGATTTTTCTGAAGACAGCCATGAATTGAAACTTATCAAATTAATAGGGACAGTATTTTATAAAATCTTGTGCTATGATCCTGCTAAGGAAAGAACCGCTGCAGCTACCTTCTCTAAACTTGGTGTCCGCCAAAAGTTAAATAAATTTGTATTATTTAGTAATGTTTAATGTAAACAATTTTATACAGTTAATACGTAGCTAATTAAATAAAATAAAAAATTTAATGTATTCAAAATTAGCATTGCTTATTGAACACTTTAACGACCATGGCGAGAGTACAGGTAATAAACATTTTAAAGTTTACGGCTCACGTCTTTTATTCTTTGTTTCCTTATTCTTATCTTTATTCGTCTGGCTTGAACATTAAATGTTCATAAATAAGAACGCAACAGAACTTAGCGACAAACTGAAATAATGTGTCAGAATACTGAACTCTTACAGTAAAACAAATATGTTTATTTTGGAAAAGAACTTAGGCTATTAAAAACCTCCCACTTTGGAGTAATTAATTGTTAAAATGACATAGCTATACCATTTAACGCAAAATATGCTCTGCTAAAGCAACAAAAGCTATAAAAAAGCAGAAAAGTCGGACTTTGTACAGGTGCAATATATAGCATATGTAGTGTTCTTGCCCCCCCCCCAAACTGGTGCAGAGGTCGAACCGAATTAAGTCGGAGTGTGTTTTCCTTGCGAAAAAGGGAATCAGCGCTGGTTTCGAACCGGGACTGGTCACAGCTTGTAACTAGCTGTAAAGGCATTCTCTTCATTGTTTGACACCTTTATATGTAATAATAAACCGTAGTAAATATATTGCCTGTTCAGAACTCATAATCGCCTTCTTGCGATAGGTTTACATCCGTAGGAAGATCCGTGGGTGGAGGCGACTTTCGCCTCTTAGGTCAAGGAGTTATGCTCCGAAAGCGGAAGGGAGGACGGTTAGCGTTGGTCCATAAATTTTCAGAACCGTTCAACCGGGCGAACACTATTTTTGGGAGCAGGAGTGATGCTATTCCGTAACTGATAATCGGAAGACTGGTAGAAAACGATACATCCTCGAGTTGTCCGCTGTACAACGTTATGTTTTGTATCAACACGTGTATGTTTTTATACACCATACAGCCAACGTGATTTACCCTCCCAAAAGTCTATAAGAGTTGTGGATGGAATATGGAATCTTTGCCCCCGAAGAATGTTAAAGAGGCACTTATTTTTCTCTACATTAAAAAAAGTCTTTGGGTTTCTTTTTAAAGACAGATGATATTATTTATCTCCTTTTAAATATGGCCCTTTCGCTTGCAGCCGTTAACATATTTCAGAAAATAAATTATTCTTTAGTGGCCTCGTCAACGAGGTAAAGAGGTGTGATGGAAAGTTCGGGTTGATTAAGATTGCTGAATACGACATACAAGAGCGGAATGTGTTGTCTTTCATTTCGGCCACTCTCTTGCTTTTAACCTTTTCACATGATGTTACTGTATGAATGAATGAGTAGTATTAGACTAAATAAACACATGTCGGCCTAAGCAAACAAAGAATCTTAAAGACGGCGTTTACGGCTAATTTGGTTAAGAACTCCTCGAATATCGGTAGGTTGGGTTGAGTGACGTCTTGTCTAAGTTAAAATTGAAAATGTTTAAATCTCACAATAGTGATAATAATAATTAAACCAGCCACAGGAAACTGCAAACAGTATGTGGTGCAGTTAATAACGAAATAGGGTTACGTAAAAAGATGATAAAAACAAGAGATTATAAAATTTCCTGTACTTTGTTGCCATTTTACAATTTTTGTTGTAATTTATATTGAAAAATTATTTTATGTTTTATGAAGAATTGATATTAAAATTAATATAACTCTATAAAATGTACACTTTTTCGACAATTAGTTAGGAAACTAGCGTAGTGCTCCGTGTGATGTTGTACACATATTATGTAAGCGGCTGGGCGGTATCATGTTCTCGCTGTTTCTGGAACTGTCGGGCGCCTTCATTTATCTGGCTATTCTTCAAGCATGTAGGACGTTGTGGAACTGGCTTATAAACTGGTCAAGCTGGTCGCACACTTCAAAGTAGGCCTATTCTTAATGCCTGCATCGAATTGCTCTTTTGAAATAATTCCATATGTTACCGGCAAAGTACAAACTCAGGCATTTTATAGAATGCCTAGGAATTTCATACAATGCCTGAATCCAGCCAGCAAAGTATGAAATAAAACAGCTTTGATAGATTGGCTAGCCATTGAATAGAATGGCTAACGTCGTCTAGGTAATGTATAGAAGACAATGTGTGCGCTATTGTTTCATGTTCTGAAAAGTGTGTAGAGTGCTGCAGAGATATGCATAGTAGGCTACGTGTGGACATCTTTTGAACACTAGTGGGAATAGTGGAGATAAGTGTAACGATGGCAAGAAGCTGTGTACTCTCTGCTTCAAAGTAAAAATTGCAACTGAAGAATGAAAAAGGGCAAAATCATTTCTAGAACTTCAGGGAAAAGGATGAAACCTGATTCTGACAAAAATTTCCTCCAGCTCCTGTGGGCGCGTCTGTTCATGTTCCAATTCCTGAAATAGACATGGGGCGAGGAGATCTTCGAAACATCCTAGTAATCGTCGTAAGTGTGACAGATGACGGATTTTAAAAACTGGGAACACTAACGGATTGTTAAAACAGCTGTACACAAGATCGCAGTTCACTGTATGCCCAAGACCACTAATGGGGGTTGAAGATGTTCCTGAACCAGAAACCGCACTTCGTTCTGCTGCTACTGCCCAATCATCAGGATCCGGACAAGGTTTCTTAAAATATGTGTGCAAGAGTAAATGTCAACAAATATGTAATTGTGTAAAAAATGAAAGAAAATGTACTTCAAAATTTCACAGCTCTCTGTCTTGTAATAAGTAGAGTATATTTATAATTAATAAACACGAATAATATCTAATGTATTTTTTTAACCAGATTGGTTAAAAAAGTTCTTATACAGTATAATTGTAATAAAATAGTATTTGAACATAATTAAGTAGAGAATAGATAATCTCGAAATATCATACAAAGTTCTCCTTTGTGTAAAATCAAACATTTGTGTGTGATTTTGAAATAAAATATTTTCATTTTGAACGTAGTAAGCTTATTTTACACTTTGCCTAAAGAATGACTGGCATTATATAGAATGCACAGAATACCTGGAAAAGTATAAAAAACATTTGAAAAGTATTCTATTCTATATTTTGCCAAAAACTCCAGGTATTCTATAAAATGTCTGGATTACATACTTTGCCGGTAACACATAGAAGCAATCCAAGTTCTGTCGAAATCGTTTGAGGTGACAGAGCATAGGTACGAAAATTAAATATAGCAACTCATTTTAAATTCCATAGAATTTCCATTCTCTTAGCCACTGATGACAGCTATTCTTTCAATGTATAAATATTAAAATTTAGTGTTATAAAACACACACACACATACACAAATTCCAGGCATGGGAAATGTCATGTCACAATAATAATTATCAAATCAAATAAACGTTTGGTGTGTTTACCAACGGAAGCTGAAATTTGCAACAATTGGGTCTCACCGGCGAGAAAAGGCGTCGTTCATTGTTTACCGGACGGCTAATTAAATTTAATACCAAAATTACAAGGAAATCTCTCTCCTTTGCTGGGAAAATTACAAGGAAAATCCTCTGGTGAGCGCGTTTGTGTGTCGGCGATTCGAGCTGTCTGACTTGACCACAAGTTCATGGACACAGGTTCAAGAGACGGTTTTGTTTTTCGTGCACAGAATCACGTTCCGCAGATCGTGCAACGAATTTTTAATTATATACAGCCAGTGTTAATTATTACGATATGTGGCGGAGAGTAACATAGTCGCATTAGATTGCCACTGATGACTTAATATTGCGCGTCAATTGTTGTGAAATACTGTTTCGTTTTAGGTATCATTAACAAATATAATTTACGTTACGTATTGTTAGGCAACAACGAATTTTTTTACAGTTTTTAGTAGTGCTGGATATGCAATGTTATTTTTGCTCCACCTTTAATAAACAATTAAGTGTAACCTAAGCTTCGAATTTTACTTACATGCTCCGTAAGGAAATGGAAGTAAGGTGATCGCGAAAAAAAATCGTGTTCGAGATAAGGACTTTTTCATGATTTCATTCAAAACATGAAGAATAGTCATTTTCCGAAAAGCGTATGTGTGTGTGTGTGTGTGTGTGTGTGTGTGTGTGTGTGTGTGTGTGTGTGTGTGTCTTTGTGTCTGTGTATAGAATTTTTTCTATGGCGAACGATAACTGCATCAAATTCAAACAAAATCAAACAATCTTGTGCATATGTACCCGAGTTGCAGAGATCTCAAGGCCTATTGATTTTGGTGAAGATCGGTTAAGGGGAAGGGATAGTTTACCTGCAACATTTTACGTTTTAGCAGCAGTAAAATACATAATTTTGATAAATAAAGTAACCTACAAAGAAGGTCATAATAATCCGCTGTAGAAAGATAGATAAAATACCTATAAATTAATATGGTATTTGAAGGGGGAGGGGACAATTTTTTATATGTGTACTACGTTATCGCCAACAAAGAATATTTCATTTCATTTTGTCAAACATAAAACTCCATTTACAAGGAGCACACCTAACTTGTTAAAAATTATCGAACCGAATTCAAGTATTTTAAATATAAATCTTAGAACATGGAAGTCATGTATGGTTCTCCATACCGATATTTTATCTGTTTTTAGTAAATTTGTTTAGACATTGCAAACGTTTCTCCTCAGTCTTTTTTAACGAATCAAAAATTAATTAGTTGCTAAATTTACAAAAAATTGTAGTTGCACAGCCAAGAGGGTTTAGGAGTTTACAGACCTCCAGTGCGTATATTTCCATTGGCATCTTTTAGGTGAAATCAGTTGGGATCCGACACTTCTACTACCCTCTCATCATTGAACCCCTCCATACACCAATCTTAGCTATACTATTAAATAATTACGGTAATCATTATATATTAGTTAATACTTATGCAAAATAGGTAAAAATAGTGAATTGTACTTGAACAATTTTGATTAAAGTATTGGATTTAATTAAGGTCAGCAGATATTACAGCTCTCCAATAGATTAGGTGGATAGAAAGGATAACTAGGCTGACATAGGCTCCTGCCCATGTACAGAGCATGAATGTGGAGGTTCTTCTTAAGAGGATTATGAAATGCACATCAGAAGGAAAGAGAGGACGTGGAAGACCTAGACTTCGATGGGTTGATGGAATCCTAGTTCATGGGAAAGTACGTGGAGTGAAAAATTGATGGATAATGGCTAAGGATAGAGAGGTCTGGAGGAAAATGCTGAGGGAAGCTGGGGCCCACGGTGGGCTGTGGAGCTACTGATGATGATGATTTAGTTAAGGTTTACCAGATGTTTCCCCAATTAACTTCTTTAATTGCAATATTTTCGTTTGAAAGTAATGTATTACTGGTGTTAATATGACCGTCATTTCTGTGATGTCACATCCTCAAATATAAATTTGAGACTACAGTAATGATTCTATATGATAAAATAAACAACACCTTTTTTTTGTTGATATTAACAAAACGTGTTTTTCAACCAACAAAGCGTTGTTAAACTTCCAAAGTGAAATTAAACTTCTGCATTACTATTACTAATGTATTCATTAAGTTGTTATTTGGTATTAATGATGTAGCGAAACTGTCCGATAATTGTATTATGATTATTATATTCGTAACTGTAATCTAGTAATAAAGACAGTTATTTTTTAATTTTTTTATATGTTTATTGTAAGCTCTAACGTCTTTGAGAATAAATACTCTGTTTAGAATATGCAAGATGGCAGACATTACATTTATCACATTAGGTACTGTTACAATGTGATGTTACAATTGCCGAGAGTACTTAGAAAGCTTGCAGAAGAATACATACAATTAGGACTCAAAATAAATACTGTTTTCTATACAAAAAACAGAGCGCATCTTAACAGAAGGGGGAGGCTAAATCTAGACTAGGTATAACAGTTACGATACGTAAAAGTAATTTAAAATATTTAGGTGTACTGGTCATGTGGGATAGTGAAAGCAAATAAGAAATAAAAAATCTAGAATGGGACAAACTAAAACAATAATTGGATATCCCGCTCCGAATTACACGAATTACAAAACATAGAAGTACTGGATGTATAAAACTACAATCAGAAAAGTAATTTACGGAGCAAAATTATTGAAAGTAAATAAAATGAATAAATCAAGAATACGTACGAATGTGAACTTTTGGAAACTGGATGGAGTAAGAACAGTAAGATAGAGGCAAAAATTGGGATCGATATGGACATAATGAGAACTGTAGAGAGTTCGGACAGCTAAAACGAATGTCAAACGAAAGATAATCAAAAAAGGTTTTAGGAGTAGACACCATCCATAAGGAGAAAATAGAATGCCTTTACACTTCTAGATAAAAGGATAATAATTAGGCCTATGTAAGGTGACTTTATTAAGTAAAACTGTTTAGATCTATATCGATGGAAATTAGGATGAGATTCGTAACAAATTCGCCTTGTCTTCACACACCCACACAACATAAACATAACTATACACAAATAATCACTGGTATAGTGTTTAGTGATTAGCTTCAGTTCGGTTTTTAAAGTAGATTGAAAATGGCAATTCGGACTGGGCAAACAAATGAATATCTACTGACTTCCATAGAATTTTCTTTATTGAAGTTAAATTAAGCTGACAAAGTAATTACACACTAATAACATGAATTTAAAAGATGAGTATTAGGTAATAATTTACTCAGATGTGTATACAAAGGTTTTTAAAAATATACAAACACTTGATAATTTTCACAGTTTTTATTTAACTCTGACAGCTGTTTCGACTTCTTAAGCCATTGTCAAAGAGTTGAGTGAACACCTAAACAGAGGATGTAAGAATGTAAGGGTGGTGGAACATCTGTTTAGGGCGTGTATCGGAACATGTGTGAGATCTGAAGATGGAGAGGAGGGTTGCAGGAGCTAAGGGAAGGCCAAGTGTCTGTAGAAACTAAATATAATCTGAAAGTTCTATATAATATAAATTCAAATCGGGTCCAAGTAGATTATGAAGGACTAGGTCCAAGTATGTTGTGCACATTACCTATTGCACAACCAATAGGTAATGTGCAAAAGACTTCGCATATCGCGAAGACAAGCGAATCAAGTGTGAAAAGAATCGTGTTTAAAAATGGACGCCAACGACAGACTCAGACCTGCAGAACATTGTCGAGACATGATTTTTGCGCCCTAGGGTATAAATACTCTGAGATGCGCTAACTTAATTCTCTTTCTCGATCAATACCGTGGCAGCCGGAGTCTCTGCCCTACGATAACAACTTTTGTCTGTCAACCACAGCAGCAGCTGGAGGTTCTTCACGACTACTCATCACTTTCGTGAGAGCACCTGCAATCTGAGGGCATGACGGGATACGAGGGAGCAGCCAAGTACATGAAATAGAATCCAGCGTACGGGACGAGGCAACGGACTGAGTAGAGGATCTGAAGGACAAGGATCAAGGACTCCAGGACTACACGACTACAGAGGAGCATCCAGGACCGAGGACCTAAGACCGAAGAGGATACGCTGCCTATTTACCACGACAATAAGGTGAAAAACAACCATGTATTTGTAAAACAAAGACTCGCATAAAGACAATCTAATTCAAAGATAAATTAATACATTTTAAAATGTAAATATTTGTTTGTATAATAATTAGAGTAATGTTTAAAAGTATGAAACTATAATTTTGAATCAATAACTTAGTCAATGATATTTAACTTAATACAAAATTAAATAGTACATTTTTATTAGAAACAAATCAATGCATATGCCGTATAATCAAAATAAATTAGATTATTAGAAAGAGATTAGATAATCTAATAATTAGCACACTAATGAGCAAGCCGAGAGCAATATTTTTATAATTAAAAATGTTTATTATAGTATAAGAGTGTATATTATGTATATATGTAATACGAGATTATCACTTATATGTTAATAACTGGATGTGTGCTACAGCTACACACATGCGAATAATAATGATATTTTTAAATCGCAACCAAATATGAAATTTTTGATTAATCAATTTTTTATTGATTCTAAACCATATTACGTTGTGTTATTATTATTACGATTACACCCATCACACACACGAATTGAATGTGTTGTAAATGGCTCCCGATAACGTGGGGCTAACACGTTAATTTAATGTGTTGTAAATGTCGCCCAAGAACGTGATGCGCGACCATGCCATTTAACTATTTAAAAAAAAAAAATTTTAAGTTAAATGTATGCTCTAAAAAAGTATGTTAAATGAAAAATATATTATATGTAGTAACTAATATTATATTAAATATTATTTGAATATTATTTCAATTTGTTGTGTATTATAATAGCACAACTGGCGCTCAACAGGTAATTATTGTAAATGAAAAGTGTAGTCGTAGTAATAATAATAATAATAATAATAATAATAATAATAATAATAATAATAATAATAATAATAACAGTAATAATATTAAACAAAATAATAAATAAAGAATAGTATAACCCTGATCACCAATATTAATTTTTTGAAAAACATAATAATAAAAACAATAATTCGACATGGCAGAACCAGGAAGTTTTAGTATGGAGGCAATCGTAGATATGATGAGAGCCGTGATAGAAGAATGTAATGAAAAACTAATAGAAAATTTAAATGATAAACTAAATTAATTAAGACAATAGTTAAAACAAGGTAATGTACAATTAACAGGAGAAATAAAAGAGAATTAAAACAAGATATAATAGATAATACTACACAATTAGTAGATACAATTATAGACACTAATACGCGCATAGATGCACGTGAAAATAAAGTTAAACCAGCACTTCATGAACAAGCTGTTAAAATAGAAGATAAGCGAGAAGAAACGTTGATAACTACTAAGGACGATTCTAGTGAAATAATTAATATTAAAGAAGAGTATAAAATAAAATCCAAACAATCTTACCTCGTTTACAAGAATATCCAACTCGCTGTTTACACACAAGGTATTAAAACAATTGAAGAATTAATTTCTTGTAACACAATCGAAGCATATCACTCGCGATGAGGATACACAACACAATTATCGACAGCACGATAACCACAGCCGTGATTATTATAATACACCAACGTGACACACGAAAAATCGATCAGCTGTGAATGTAGGTCACGTATTCAACGTGTGGAATACGGTCGTCAAGTGAGAGAGAGGGGAGATTGTGTCTGGCCGTCTCCTAGAAAAAAATTCTCATCACCATATGGTCGGCCACGTTACACGGTCAAAGCCAACAACGATAACAAAAAGAGAATGCGAAGCGGAAATAGCCGTACAGTCGGCTACTCAACGACAATAAACAAAACATATTTCCTGTCAACTGACGAGAAGCATTGTTTAGTATAGAAGAGGGTGGAATCAAGCGAAACTTCACGCAGTGCCCTACTGTAAATAAAAATTATTTTAAAATACTACGAGCTTACCTATTAATAATATGATAAATAATATGTGAATAATATGTTAATAATAATATGTCAATACGTCAAGAATTGTCATTTCTACGGAAATGTAAAGTAATGAACTCTTGTGTACTGAAATGGATTTTAGCCAGAAGAATGTAAGGAAATCTACAATGAAGAAGATAACGAAGTACGTTATTACCTATTCGATTTGAAGCTAGCAACGAAGTAAGAAGAATGCTACAAAATCTAGCAGAAAAACAGGATTAAGATATTACCGTACGAAATCTAAAACGTCAATCTTACCTACCAGCTTAATATAAGCTACATAACAATATTCTTTTCAAATTAATAAGACATGATTGGAAAGTTGTGTTGACGTACGGGATGTTATTTAAACTGATAACACCAACTCATGAGAGCTTAGCTCATGCATCGGCATGAAAATGTTATTTATCCTTTAGAGAAAATTTTACGATCAACAACATGTTTAAAAAAATTAAAAATGAATTGAAGAAATGTTATGATTGCCAGACTGCTAAGCGACCTAATCTTCACACAAATGTGGAAATGCACAGTATACAGAAGGAGGCGAATTGAGAGTTAATTGCAGTGGACTTCTTAGGCCCATTACCACGATCAAGTCGGGGGGTTAAACACATACTAGTTTGTATAGACGTGTTTTCTAAGGCAGTTCGTCTGTATCCTATTATGCGAACCACAACGAAAGCTGTCCTAAAAGTTCTGTTACAAAAATATATTTCAATACATGGTAAGATGAAGAGGATTTTTAGTGATCAAGGAGTGCAATTTCAAAGTGAGGTATGGAATAGAATATTAAGAGAAAATGGAATCCAACCCATACTCACATCCATCAGACATCCACAGGGAAATTTAGCCGAGAGAGTGAATAAAGAATTGGGTAAGTACCTACGTATCTACTGCCATAACCAACAAAATAAATAGGCAGAGTATTTACCATTCTTTGAGAAAACCATTAATGAGAATTATAGCGAAGCAACGAGCTACACACCGACAGAGATTGAACAAGATCGTCAGCCCGACCGGTTTTGGAAGAGGTATGTTCACAAACCTGCTAATCTGAACTTACCGATACCGTTAAGCATTAAGATTGAACTTGTGAAAAGAAGAATAATGGAGAAAGGTAATAACAGAATAGAACGATTCAACAAACTCACAAGTTGCAGAAGTTTAATGTGAGAGAGAAAGTATTATTAAAAACCAATCCAGTGGGAAAACGTATTGATAATATTGTGAAAAAATTCTTCAGATTATATGATGGACCTTACACTTTGTTAAGACAAATTGGCAAACAACCTTTCATTTTGTTAGATGGCACAAGACAGAAAGAATTGGGCAAGTACCATCCCAGCTCTTTAGGGAAGTTCTATGAATGAATAACTATGTCACTGTGACAAGTTAAAAAAGAACGTATTAAAGCAGATACTGCGAAGCAATCACCAAGTCAACATGTATGGGAGGGGAATAATTTGTTCAGCCCACCACACGTAAGGATAAATTGAATAACAGTTTATTCATTATTATGAGCATAATGTAAATAAATATTGTATTGTAAAAATGTACTGTACTAATGTAAAAAAGATGTACTATTGTAAATGTATTGTCTAATGTAAAAGGCAAAAATTTAATAAACCTGTATATTAAATTTTTTTATTAAGCAGGGAAATAATGCAACAGTACAAATGTATAGGGTACTGTGCATTGCACAAATTAATTAAAATAATTAATAAAATAAAATAAATAATTCATATTGTTAGTAATAGTAATTCAGCTTTCAATCTGAACTGCACAAGGAACAACCAAATTTCATGTTGGGACAGGTTGATCACGCCTCTTTGCTGTGTCTGTGTGTACACGTGTATGTTACATGTGTGTGTGAGACCTGTCAATTCCTGTAAGCGTCACCCCTTAGTGAACGCTATTAATTATATAAATTTATTTAAATTGTAAAGAGTGTGTGAACAAAGTAATTTTGTTCTGTGATTATTTTAGTGAGTGTGGTGATTTCATGTATGTGTGTTTCAGGTGTGTTGTTTTGTCTGAGTAATTGTTCAAGTTTATTATCCTTTATAAGTCCTAGTCTGTAGTCGGAAGGAAAAGGATCCAGTCAGAATAACTCTTGGAAATAATGTTCTCCAGGCAGTCAAAGAATATAACTACCTAGGAAGTAAAATCACAAGTGATGGACGTAGCAGTAAGGAAATTTATAAGCAGAATAACCAGGCTAAAATTGCTTTCAACAAACAAAAAACCTCTTCACTTCAAACACTACCAGCCTAAAAATAAGGAAGAATCTAGTAAATACATACGTGTGGGGTGTTGCCCTATACGAGAGTGAATCTTGGACACTGGAGAAAGTGACAAGAAAAGACTCAAGCATTTGAGACCTGGTGCAACAGAAGAATATTCAAGGTAAGCTGGAGGGAGAAGATAACGAATGAGGAAGTCTTTAAAGAGCTCAGGAGGAGAAGAGCTTTCTGCGAAATTTAAAAGACAGAAGAGCTTTTAAATAGTTAGTGCTGACATAAATTATACATAGTAGTATAATTTATATAGGGCATATACTACAACACTACGGTTGGTTAAGAGAATAACAGAAGGAACAATTGAAGGGAAGAGTCACAGAGGTCCCGTTTAGACAACATGAAACAGCTTATAGTCGATATGAACTGCACATCATATTGTGAGTTGAAGAGAAAAGCCGAGAAGCGTGAAGAATGGCGAGCTGTTGCCAACCTGCCTATGGGCTGTTAACCTAAAAGAAGAGATTATCCTTTTAAAGTAGGTATAAATATTATTTATAATAAGCAATTAATTGACTGTATTATCTACAGATATATTGTAAAAAGATAAGTGACCGCAATATTTATACTTCCAATTTTTGTTGAATCTTCCGAAATAAAATTTTGCAGAAGTCCATGTTTTGATGGGTTTAAATCTGCTGTAATGTAAAGGAAATAATTTGAACTAGAAAAAATGGTCATTTATGTGTAATTATATATTGTTCTCAGAGGATGAAGGATTTAAAGAAGGCAAAAATTTAAACTTAAGCGTACAAGGCTGCTTATCTTTGTTGGTTTACTTTACTTTACTTAGCCTGTATCCGCCCGATCGTGACATACGCCCATCCCATACTCCTGACCGCCGACCCTGCCCGTCTCAGACCCTACCGAATCACCGAACGGCGAGCTCTTCGACTTATCTATCTCAGACCTTATCGAAACCACCAATAAGGCTCTGTATGCACTCAGCAAACTCTTCCCAAACGTTGACTCCCTCCTGTAGAAGATAAACTGGAAATACAAATTGCAAAACAATGCGCTTCCCTACAATTCACAGGCACTTCCATCAACAATACTACCCGCAGTACCCGCAGACCTTCCTTCCTCATAAACCTCCGATGGACCTCCTCCCAGAACTCCTCGCCGCCAGCGTCATAGAAACAGAAACGCTTAAATCCCATCTTTAAAGATACTCAACTTGCCATCCTTCTTGATCACATACCAATTTAAATTTTCCCTAACTACTTACCTAGTCTTTAGCCCTCTCCTTTCTGTCCCCCGCCTACCATGACGCCTCTCTGTCGCCTCCTTCCAACTTTGGTGACCTGCGTTACTCGTCCCTGCCTTGGCCGCCCTCATGTATAAACGTTTTGGAACTTCCATCAGGCACTTCCTTTACACATTACATCTGCACACAAATACGCGCACAAGCACTACTCTACCTCCAATGTGCCTCCATCTTCGTCGTTTCCGGCCTACACTGGGGTGCGTCTCCTCACGTCCTTCCATTTGGCTGAAGGGAGCTTGCCCCAGATCAGCCCGAGACTTGTCCTTCCAGACAAGTCTCAGACAACATGAAAAAAAGCTGCTTAATATAAGAAACACTAGGCGAAAAGTAAACGTAAGTGTAAAGTAGTGTTTTATGGTTTCGTAGTAGTACGACTAAAGGAAGTAGTTAATGTGGTGTGTATCGATTATCTTTGTGCCTTTGCCACAGTACTGTAGTTTTACTGACCAACCACTTGTCAGTTGTTTCAAAACCGTTTCACTGAATATGGTCTCCGGAGGCGTAAACCGAACGTCTGATTATGGCACCCGTCAGCGGGGTAATTATTGTAGACCACGGCCTCACAGCCCGCATCCTAATATGAATAACTACGGCACCGACCGTGAAAGCCTAAGAAATAACTATCAGTGTAATTGTTTCATGCACTGTCTAATAAGCTATGTTGTCGGTCAGTGTTTTATGCTAACTCATGCCAATATTCATATATCAGTAATCCACAAGTACTACGAGGGTCAGTTGAAAAGTTCGCGGAGCGACATCTGTAGCTTAGAGGTAAAACTAAAAATTTTCGTGTGCTGCAAGATTTGTATTTTATATGTGAAATCCTGTTAATTTCCAAATCTATATATCAAATTATTCATGTTTAGAAGCTGTTTAAAATTGACGTGTCATGCGTGTTTTGAAAAACGGACAAAATCAAACATCGTGGTGTGATTCTTTGTTAAAAATTGTTTAGCGCCAACGGAAATTCAAAACGATATTGCAAATGTGTCAAAACTAACGGTTTGTAAATAGGCACTTAAGTTTAAACGTGGTCGTACGAGCATTGAACGCCCGCACTGGACGCCCAAAAAATGCAACAACTCCAGATGTGGCAGCCATCTTGCACAACGCTTTTTCACATCAAGTTCTTGAGTTAAAGTATGTTGCACACGCTCACATGAAATGCCTATGACTTCAGCAACGTCATTCACTCCTCAATCTGCGGCCTTCCAACACGCTATGAAATTTTTTCAATAATGTAATTTTTTGTTGCACTTTTTGAACGTCCAGTGCTAGGATCATCTTTAGTGCTTATATGATCACGTTAAACTGAAGTTCTTACTCACAAACCGTTGTTTCTGAAGGCGCAGCATCTCCTAACACATTTACAATTTCGTTTTGATTTTCCGTTGGCGCTAAAACGTTTTTAGCAGAGAATTCATCACAACACGATGTTTGATTTTGTGCATTTTAAAAACATGCGTGAGAGGAAAATTTCAAACAGCTTGTAAAAAGTGAATAAACTGACAGAAATATCTGGAAATTAACAGAAATGTATCTGGTGTTCACGCGAAATGTACGTCTTGCAGCACACGAAAGATTTTAGTTCTACCACTGAGCTATAGATGTCGCTACAGGAACTTTTCAGCTGACCCTCGTATATTAATTGAATTAGCGAAGACAGTTCTTAATTTTAACTAGACCGTTTGGCAGTTTAGTCCAGGCAAACTAAATTAAAAATACCGTGAACGTGGGCAAAATTGCAACAGAAGCTTTTTAAATTGATTTTTAATCAGTAATCATTACTGAACAACATATCCAAAATCAGACAAAATCCGACTACGGGAACACCCCGAAAAACGGATTTCAAAATGGCGGATTGAGTGATGTGTCGTATTAGGTTGTTATTTTTATTACGCTGTGATTTTTTCTGTTTTTTATGTAGTTATAGCATTATAAGAACTAATTTAATCCACATGATGAACATGGATCTCTTCGTGGCCTCGTTAAGGAAGCTTGTGATCTGTTCCACGATATTACGACCGGCCAAAAACAAATGAAAGACGTAGAACTGTGTGACGCCTTGTCTCAGATTGAGATTGCTTTGGAGACAATGAAGAATCACTTGCAATCTTCTTCGAAAACAAGTAAACTCAGGTTGGAATACCAGCGAATGATCAGTGTTGTACGAACCTTGAAAACAGCTGACAGGATAGGCTCTTGGGAATTACACTTATATGCTATGCTTGAGATTCTCCCCATAATAGCAGCTGCGGGACATGTAAATTATCTCAAGTCACTCTACCTATACTTGCAGAAAATGTTTCAACTGCCATCTGAAAATGCTAAGGTGCATAAAATGTTTGTGGAAGGTAAATTTGTGATAAGAAGAAGTGACAGATTATGGGGTGGACTTGGATCAGATCTTGTAATAGAACAAGTGATTATGCGTTCCCTGAAAAGCAGAGGAGGACTAACGAGAGGAAGTGGACTTACCGAAAATCAGAGGGCTACATGGCTGTTTTCTATGCCCGTTTGTTCAATTTACAACTTAGCTATGCAGGAGTATGCTGGGGTTTTTATGCGAACCAGTGAACAGCACAAAGAAATGAGAGACAGCAGACAAAAGAGGGACAGCAATGACATAAAAATGCTGGCCAATGTACTAGAATCCATATCCCCGTTTAATTCTGACTGTACTCTACGTAATATTGTTACAGGCGTAACAGCTGAAGAAGAAGTTAATGTTGACGAGTTGCACTTATTTGGTACGAACATCATCTCAGAAATGATAGGGAAGGATGTATTTAGGTGTTCTGCTAAAAGGTCGGATAAAGTGAAAACTCTAGGATCCGCTGGCGCTGTCTATAGTAAAGACGATTTAGATATACAAGTGGATCCAGCACTACTTTTCCAAAGAATGATGACTGTTGCCACTTGTGCTGATATGAATCTTGTTGATATCATGCGTTATGAACTTTGTGCGTACCCTGCAGCATTATTTGAATCACAAAGCCTGATGAGGAAAGCAGACAAATCGCAGTTAGCAGAAGCAATAGTCAAATACACCAAACATTTTAATAATGAAGAATCTGACAACGTGGAAAGTACGGAAAGGTACATTTTGGATGGAGGATCTCTCTTACATCGAATTTCGTGGTGCAACAATGACACATACGAAAACATTGCGATGTCGTACGTTGATTTTACCCTTAAAATATATGGAAAAGCTGTCGTTGTTTTTGATGGCTACATTGGGTCCCCTACAATCAAGGATGCGGCTCACAGACGACGCTACACAAAGACCAGTAGAGATGTTAATTTTAGCCCATGCATGAAGTTTGTCGGCAAAAAGGAACAGTTCCTAGCCAATGGAAAGAACAAGCAAGCCATAATTGCCCTCATTGGTGACTTGCTGAAGAAACAAGGATGTACTGTTCATAACGCAGACGGGGATGCTGACGTGGACATTGTTCGTGCCGCAGTCTCATCTTCAGAACGTGTTCATACCACTGTGATAGGGGAAGACACCGATCTGCTGATTCTGCTTCTTTACCACGCAAAGGATAATGGGTTCAAGCTGTACTATCGTAGTGACGTAAGACGTGGATCAACTCCAAATCCAGTGTATGATATCCTCAACATGCAATCTCTATTAGGTCGTGAAAGCTGCAACTTGCTTATGTTTCTGCATGCTTTCACGGGCTGCGATACCACATCCAGAATTTTTTCAGTTGGGAAATCCTCAGCATTTTTCAAACTGATGAAGTAGACAGAGCTCCGCTCTGTTGCAAAAATATTTTGTTCTGATTCATGCCTACATTCAGATATCACTGTCGCTGATAGAAAAGCAATGCTTCTTTTGTACGACTGCCGGTCACTGGAATGCACAGACAAACTGCACCACCAAATGTTAGTAGTGAAGGTCACTACAGCAAAATCATTTGTTACACTGGAACGTCTGCCTCCGACCGATTCTTCAACAAAATATCATAGCTATCGAACGTACTTACAAATATATATCTGGAAAGATACTAAAGAAAGAATCAAGTCAGAAGAATGGAGTTGGTATGTAAAATATAACTCGTACTACCCAATACTCTGCGACTTACCACCAACTCCAGATTATTTACTCAATATGATACGATGTTCCTGCACAAAAAACTGCGCTACATTACGATGCGGAAGCAAGCGTAATGGCCTGCCCTGTTCAACAGCTTGTGGAACGTGCCAAATCAGTGGATGTGAAAACAACAACAGCTATGAATATGATGAAAGTGATGAAAACGATTAATTAAAGTTTTTTTTCTAAAACATTTCTGAAATTAAACGAACTTTTAAGCAACAATTTAAGATATGTCCTGTTTAAGATATGTATATTGTTTAAGATACGTCCTGTATACGATGTGGACTCTTCAAAATGTGCTGTTTGAGATGTGTACTGTCTAAATATGTTTAAAATATTGTGAAAATAAAACTATATTTCCACATAAAAACGTGCGTTACATTGCCTTTGCCTTAATTTGAGAAAAACTACTCCGCCATTTTGAAATCCGTTTTTCGGGGTGTTCCCGTAGTCGGATTTTGTCTGATTTCGGATACGTTGTTCAGCAATGATTACTGATTAAAAACCAATTCAAAAGTTTCTGTTGAAATTTTGCCCACGTTCATTCACCCATTGTCTGGACTAGTTGTCTGTCTGTTAGTCTGTCTGTCTGTGTGGGGGGTATGTCTCACGCTCGTAACGTTTGAACGCAACAACCGATTTTCGTAAAACTTGGCAAGCGTGTCCATACGTTTATCCTACAGAACCCTATATTTTTGAGATTGGTACCCCGTCAAAATAAGGGTGCGAGTGGCTAAAATGTGAGGGGTCAAAATTGTGAAGAAATCGCAAATACCCACGTGGGGTGCCGAATTCAAGTGAATTTTAACCACAACCTGAGTGTAGTGTTAATTTTTTAAAATTTCAAAATTTTGAACGTCAGAATCAGGATCAGTGGGTGAAAACTTTTATAAAATCGCAAAAATTCATGTGAGGTATCAAAGTAAAGAATTTTTAGTTTAGATCTGAGCATAGTGTTAACTTTTTGAAAATTTAAAATTTTGTAGTCCCCAAGGCATAAAAAAGAGCTCAAAAATTAGAAAAAAATGTGAAATCCCGGTAGAGAGTAACAAAACTAAAAGAAATTGTAACTCCAATTCGAATGTTTGTAATTTTTAGTGTTTATTTCATGATTATGTCCTTTATAGTTGTTATTATTAATATTCCGGCTGTACAATGTTTACACATTTTCGGGAACCAAGATTACATATACAGAGGAATTCAAGTATTTAGGGGTAAAAATTACGGCCAGTGGGAAGCAAGACAAAGAAATACAATCAATAATTAATTTGAGAAAGATGGCTATATCTACATCAAGTGGAATCCTGTGGGATAAGCAAATTACAGCAGAAACTAAAACCAAAATATTTAAAACCATTGTTAGAAGTATCATGACTTACTGCTCAGAAGTTTGGACTACTAACAAACACACAAGAATAAAATTAATGACAGCAGAGATGTACTTTTGGAGACGTTCGGCAAGAGTATCCAGACGTGAAAAAATTAGAAATGAAGTCATTAAGGACAGAATGAATGTGAAAAATTCAATTGTTGATTTTATCAAAAAAAAAAAAATACAATGGTATGGACACATGAAAATAATGGCACAGGAAAGATTGCCAAGGAAAGTTATGGAATGGACCCCACCAGGAAGAAAGAAAAGAGGAATTCCACCTATCACCTGGATAAAAGAAATTCAGCCTGTATTGAGGGAACGAGACATTGAATAAGATCTTTCGATGGACAAGCAGCAGTGGGAGATGAGAATATTCACTTGTGTAATCTTTAGATCTACAGTTGTTAGGCCTATGTTACTAAAAAAAAAAAAAAAAAAAAAAAAGTACAATGTCTGGATTTTGTCGTTTTCCCATAATTAAAAAATCATTTAATATTGAAATTTATGTAATAGTAAATGTACTTCGTCCAAAATAGTGAGCTGGTTCCGCAGCTCAGGGATCACACTAGTACGTGTTACGTAGGCACACTCTCAAGGGTAGTACACAGCTCCGAGTTTTGTCAAACGAACGGCAGGTATTATGGGCACTCGTAACTGGCTATGCTTACCATGCATGTTAAATTCATCAGACTCATTATCTCAGAACCTGTAAAAGATAGAAGTCTGAAATTTTAGCACGAAAGTAAGCACACTATACACCATAAACGCTACTACAATTATAAAGATATCTCCATTTCATAATTTTTAATAATTTTTTATGTTTCCTTTACAAATTAGCGTACAAAAAGCTTACTTAATATTTTTTACGTTTTTATTTTTCAGTCTAGTAGTGTAGTTATATCTCAATTAACCCAATAGCCACAAAACATTCAGCTTAACGGGTCATTTATCTCAAAAAAATAGATTTTCAGAAAATCGCATTTAAAATTTTTAAAACAGATTTTTATTGTTTTTCATGATAAAGATAGTCCATCTATATACTCGGGATCTTCAGATATGTCTATTTGGTCCTCTAGTTTTTTCTTCAGATATCTAGTTGACTTTCTAACCTTTTTCATCAATTCATCTACTGTTGTCTCTGCCTCAAGGATTCCTCAAGTCCCTTTTTTTCATTACCTTAACCATATTTGATCCTGGTTTGGTCCCTAAGACTTGAGACTTACTTATAATACCTTCATTGAAGGTCTACACACCATAATGTAAACCCAGAACCACAGTATCCAGTCCAACAAATATATTTTGTGGCAATCTATTCCAAAGCAAATGGTTCAGCGACACTTTTGCATTATGTGTACTACAATGAAGACACATTTTTAACAAATTAGGATGACTCAGATCAGCAAATATTGGCTTTATGACAGACATTGCAGACATTGGTAGTGAATGTTTATTTAAACTCCCTTTTCAATGGTAAAACCGTACGTCTCTTGCGATTTATTATAAGGAGTTACAGATTTGTTAAAAATGGTAACATTATCAAAACTGTTGACAGAACTTTTTATACGATCTCAATTTACTTTAAAAATCGTAAAAAAAATTATTATTACGCCTATTCACATAAATTTGGTATCAAATTACTCAGAAAATTTTGAAGCTTTATTTAAAGATGAAAAACAAAAAAATCGATTTGTTGGCCAATTTGCCGGTTATGCCTGTCCTTAAATACGTATCGTGTGAGAATCATAAGGAAGTTGTTGGCCTCACATTTAAAAGACGTGTCGAACTTACAGGCGAAATTACTGAATCAAAATTGACATTAGGTTTTTTCAAATTCTCTGTTTTTTACGACGCGGGCAACTAAGTTATGAACACGGGACAAGTAGGACTGTTTCAGTTACAATATAACCCTGGTACAGTACAACTTTCATTTACATAACGAAGATAAGAAACCTTCGTAGAATAATGCCTGCTAAGAAATAATAATCCGAAACCGCGTTAATCAATTATTGCAACCATTAAATCAAGCCTTATGATAATGTTTTGCTTTGAAATTAGTAGACCTATGTTAATTTGATGTAAGACGGATATGATGATTGTCGACAATATTTTATGGTTAAGTCGATTGTATTTCTGTTGAAGCTGTGGTACACCTGACTCGCCTATACATATATTCACAAATGCGGAAGTCCTCGCAATTTTTAGCCAAGGCTGCACTGTTGGTAGATACAGGAATGTGAAACCGAACAATGGTGATTATCATCGCGCATATTCTCAGAAAATACCAAAGGTAGTTGTTTCTTATGCAGGATTTCTATAGCAACGGATAAGGACAAGAAACATAATTTAGGTATTCAAGCAAACGTTCACGAAATTAAATGTTTGGAAAAAAATCTTCGTGTTGCACACAAAGAAAGTACGTGATGCGCACACACACGCATGCACGCACCAATGCAACAAAAGATATACATATACACTGAAAATGATTGCTCAGGAGAGACTTCACATATTTTTATCACCACTGAAGAAACAAGTGCTAAATGAAATTATTACAGTGATCATGATGACAGTATTTCCTAATAACATACATTTTAAGTGTTATAAACTGTTAGCAACGTAAATATTACTTTGAAAAGTTTTCAAATTCTCCAGAAAGGAAGTAAATCTTGGGGCAAGCGGATGGCCATGCCAGTGCCTCTGCTTTCTAGCCTGAGAAACCTTTCCAATGTTAGGAGCTCGCCCAGCCATCGGTAAAAAAAGCGTTACAAGTAAAACAGCTGATATAAAGTAAATCAAGTAGAAGAGGTATTATACTATGTTGTGTTTATTTTAAGAAATATTAGTGTTGGTAAAATATGAGGGTTTTTTGCACTGTGGACTACGTTTGGTTCAACTGGTTCCTCCCTTCTTCTCCTCTCTCTTCCTCCTCTCCCACCTCTCCTTAATTCTGTATCGATGTCTCTGCCTCTTTCCGTCAGTCCAGATGGCGCCTGTCCTCTTCTTGGGGTTTTCCTGAAAACCTTGGGCAATTTTTAATTTATTTTTGAGTTGCAAGCATTCTTCGATGTCTTTTTGAGTAATCTGGAGTTCTGTGTCTTTTTCTGTTTCTTTGAACCACGTATTGGACATTTTGAGCCTTCTGAAATAGTTGAATAGCTTCCCTGTTAGTCTGTCAGGATTCATTCTTTGAACATGTCCGTAGAAACAAATTCTTCTTTTTCTAATTACGTCTGTGATTTTCTTAACACGTGTGTACAGCTCATTATTGTGGCGTCTTCTGTACTGTTCTCCATCTTTTATTAATCCCAAGATATTTCTTAATATTTTCCTTATTATTTCTTAATGTACATGAGGTTTTATTTCTTCTTTTGACTCGTCAGATAAAAAAGACATGTTGTGTAGCAAATGAAGGAGAACTAATCAAGTGCTATAAGTAACCTGTTTTTAAACATTTTAGGCCCGAAATTATCTATTTCTGTTGTAGCTAGAACACAATATTTTGTTTCACAATTTCAACTTATTTTTACTTTAAATAATATGGACACCTCTTCTAACCAGGAAAATGATACATAGTTAACCTTTAAACTATATTGTACATGCAATTACGTGCGCGCGTGCGCACCCACACGCACACGCTCTCACACATGTTGTCAGCTATGTATTGATAAATAACAGCAAATGATCTTTTATTTTGTCTGTTTCCGTCTAGCACATAATCATTGCCATAAAATGATTTAAAAAGTTATTTGCAAACAATAATGACTGATAATTATTGAAAAAGTCTTTGACAAGTGAAACAGGAAGGTCTGCAATGCTGTGTATTGACAGAATAATGAATCGTCGTAATACAGAGTGTACTTTAATTGTGATCTTCGATTCTTCATTGCTTTTTTATTGAAAAGAAAAAACTTTACTCGTGTAGAACGGTTTCATTATATACCATTATTTGTATGTTTTTCTTTCCGCTTCAAATGTCATCAGTCTCACCTTTAGGTCATTTGAATATTTTACATAATTCTGTCTGTAATTCTATCACTGTCTTCATGCTATTCTTAACCGAGTCTGATCATTCTTCGTTATCAGTTCTTCGTATCTGAATTAATCTTTTAGAAAAATGCATAGGTTTAATCCAAGTAAATGATGGTAATAATAATATTAATAATTCTTTCGTAGAGGGGAAAATGCTTCATGCACCGTCAGAGGAGGCCGTGCTTCCTCTGGTGTGTGGGACTCTCACCCACTAAAAACCCCACCTCTAATTCAGGCATTCATATTGTAACGATATTTGTTTTGTTATCGTTACACTGTCTTAATTTGGTCGCCTAGTCGTGCTCTGGATACTCCTTCTTCATAATGGTAGGCGAGTTTGGTGACGAGGCTCTCCTCTGGGATCTTCGGCTCGAGGTTTCTTGCCAAGCATACCTTTCCTAGAAAGTACGCGGTGAGTGTAGTCCCTCAGTTAGCATCGTATTTTCCGTGGCAGATATTATCCCTCACAATATTCTGGGTGGCCTCCGACTAGTATTTAACCTTGAACACCGCCTTGAATTCTTCGTAACTTTGGAGGTCGTGTCTTGTAGCCGTCCACCAGTTGTCATTGATTTCTTTGAAATATTCGTCTATGTATCCCCGAATCACTGGCCATCTGGTCTCCCGATTCCTCGTCAATTGCTCCTCGACTCGTTTCAGGAGCTCAATCGGATTTCGTTTGTACAGTTTAAAATTGATAGTCCCCCGGTTGTCCATGTGTTGGAGATACGAAATCATGGCTGGTCGGTTACTGATTATATCAAGTTCTTCTCTTATCTTCGTGATATCCCGTCGTTGAATGTCCTCGATTTTCTCCCGACATCTCTTCCCGAAGTCCGTTCGTACTTGTTTTAAGTCTTCTTCTGTCGCCGTTCATATTGACTCCATTCGAGTCTGGCTGTCTTCTTCGAGATTGGTCATTCGGATACCGAAGTCTTCCTTCGCTTGTTGTAGTTCCTGATTCGTGTTTTCCCCTTTTTCATTTATTTCTGAAATTTCTTGATGAATTCCCGTCATCTCCTCCTCGATTTTCTTATTTATTTGTTCGTTATTATCTTCGATCGTTTTATTTAATTCTTCCTTCAAATTCTCCAGGTTTTTCTGGTTATTCTGTTTTAATTCTTCTTTTAATGTTTCCATCCTTTCTTCCATCTTCTTACTGTTGTCGTCTATTTTTTCTTCCATTTTATTATTATTCTCGGCCATTTGTTGGCTTAATTTTTGGTTATCTCCCTTTAAATCTTCTTTGTTTTTATTTAATTCCTCCTTAAAATCTTCTTTTATCGATTCTATATTCTTGTTGGTCTCTTCCGTTTTTTTAATTTAATTCTTCCTTAAAACCTTCCTTTAATCCCTTGTTGTTATTTTTAATGTTTAGCTAAACTCGCCCATAAGCCTCATTATATCTTGTAGACTCACGTTCTCTGGTTGTGCGGGTCGGTTCTGTTCCGCGGGATGTAATATCACTTCTATATCTTCAACCGGAGTTGCCTCTTTATCGTCCATGTTGATTTCTCTCTCCGCTTCCGCCGCGCGTTTCTTCGACGTGGCTCTCCGTTGCATTTTCTGTTGCTGTATTGCTGCTGCCGCTCGAAATTAGGCTATTTTATTTTTTAATTATTATTTTATTTATTATCGTCGGTTATTTCCCTAATTTCAGGCCCCTTACGTTGGTCGCCAATTCTGTAACGATATGTTTTGTTGCGGTGTTGTTATTCTGCTCGTTCGTATTTAATTATTTGAATTAGTTAATTTTGTAGAATTGGTTTAATAATGTGCAATAAAAAAGTTAGATAACGAATTATTTAATAGCTCTTCTTTGCACTGAGTGGTTCGTTTAACTTGAAGCTCAGCTACGAATTAGTCGGGTTGAATCCCTCGCAGGCGCATGTGGATAGGTGTAATTCGCCGTAGGTTCAATAATGGCTGAAATAAACACAAATTATGTACTCACCATGTACTTACTAAGTTTGAAGGTCTAGTTCGCTAAAAAACACGTTAAAAAGCGAATAGATAACTCGATTTTAATATATCAGAGTTAAATGGTGCCACCTGTGGAAGTACTAATGATTACATCTGTTACACAATTTGATTTATTAACATATCTTAATAAATTGGAATTTCTTAGTTGATATTTATAATTGGCTGTTTGCCTCATTAATCATTGACATTTTTATTAACTCTTACTCTAATTGTAGTTAAACTATTTTTGTTTAAAAGAAATTTAAAATATAACATTGAATCTTTGTTCATTAGTTTTACAATTTTTTCGTGGTTCCTTTGAGACTGCAAGATACATAACAGAAAATGTCTGGACTACTGTCTAAACTGTGTAGTTGGAACTGATTTGTATAAACAAAACGACATTAAAAGTTTTTAAATTATTAACATAGAATTATATATTCGACTATCGTCAACATTAAGGTTACTACAGGTTACCTGAACTGATTTGTATAAACAAAACGACATTAAAAGTTTTTAAAATTATTAACATAGAAATGAAAATTCGACTATCGTCAACATTAGGGTTACGGTACTTCAGGCATGCTGAGTTGATACAAAGTATTATCTATTCTAAAATAATGTAATTCGTTAAACTATACATAACAAAATACATAAATAATTGGATTTATAAGTTCATCTAGTGTTCGTTACAAATTATCATGTCCATTGAATGCTGAACTCTTGTCAGGTAAACAATTACAGTATATTGCTCAAATAGATTTGGTTAAAATATTCAATGATTATTTATGAATTGGAACAATAATAATCATAAGGTTAGATAACCTCTACTCGAGTTCATATTAACTCATCGTCTATCTCACTAAGTTGGTTAACTTTCATAACGTAGGTAGAAAAATATTTATTTTTCTATAAAAATTCAAATAATGTCCATTAACGTTCGTGAATTAATGTCAATCAATTTATTTATTCACGATTAAAAGCTATGACATTTCATGGTTGCTTCCATGACTCAATGTCAAAATCATAAAAATTTCTGTTTCCAAGTTAAAATTCGATAAGTATAATAAAACACTATACTTCCTGTAATTCACTTTATTGCAACTTACTGCACATTCTGCAATTTTGTGTCACTATTGTAGTGACATTTATGCATTAAACTCGACACTTAAAAATTTGTTGGTTATGTTGACCAAATGTTTACATTTATACCCGAACAGCTGATTCGATTCCGAATTCGACTTAATCGCGCACAGAAATGGCCGTCGTACTGCTTCACTCGCCAGATATGAAGAGTGTAGAAATTTGCTTCTCTCCTCTGTTCCTATTTTGGGATTACATACCCCCCTGTTGATTTTGATCGATTTCATTGGCTTAGAGATTGCTGGCGTTCCTTAGAGGGAGGTCACTTCCTCGGCGAAAATAATTAATTTGTATAAAATTTTTAATGACTTTGGTGTGGAGAGTAGCGTCATGACGCTATCTTTTTGGCCCAAAATGAACAGAATATGTTTTAAATTGGTTTAACGTCCTTGCGTTACTAGTAATACTTGATATAGCCACACCATATTATTACAATTGATTTGTACTATAAAACAAGTCTTCACAAGACATATGTTGGTGCTTTAATTAAAAAGTTAAAATATTTCACTTACGACTATGACATATTTCTTATGATTTTACATGTTTAATTATGGAAATTGAACAAATGGTGATTACATTTCATCCATATGTTTCGTCCCAAGTCCTTTTATGATAATCTCTACTACAATAATTGTCTAAAATTAATAAAATTACAATATTTGGTCTATGCTTTCTTTGGCTTAGAGCATAGTTAATTTGATTCACTCTTTTTTATTTAAATAATTGGCTCTGTCCATTTTTTACTGTGATAAAGTCATTCTGAGATGTCCATTACAACTTCTGGATAGCTCAGCTTTCCTTCAAATATAATTAATTTCTTGTTTTTAGTTTTATTAATTATTCATAGTTTTAGTATGCCATGTGTCATTATGATTCTGTCCATGGTTAATGATATACTCAATTTTAAGTAATTCGTTTTTGTACAAATGGTCTTTATCGTCTAAAGAATGTTTTATAATGGTTAGTCTACCATTATTATATGTGAGATTGTGAATAATTCATTAATACTTCTTGCATCTAGTGTAGTCAGACAGTTACCTTAATTTTTCATAATTATGGTTTAATTAATAGTCCATTATCATTATTTATACTATAATAGTAGTATTACATATTGCAGTACACATTTGTATCACTCTCCTTCTCTGGTTTACAATATTGTGGGAATTCTGAGTGTGTTTAATGGGTACATCTTTCTGTCCATTTCAGTCTGTGTAATTACATTAAACACCACACATGTCACTCTTAATTACTAAATCATAGCACTAGGTTTGTCTTTATAATGTCTATTTTCATTATTGCATAACCTAAACTAGTTTTACAATGTTTTACTCTTAGATTATTCTAATTACAAGTGAATTTGTACCAGGATTGAGGTTATTTGGGACCCCCTTGTCTGACAATAATGGTATATGCTTTTATCCCTGATCTCAATGTTTTAAGGTTATTATTTTACACTTATGTTCTTGTTAACCATTATTTATTATTTTTTCACGCTATCTTTCCATGTTTACTGGTGATTACCAGGTTTTCTTTTATATATCTTAATTGGGTTTACTGGTATTAAAAACAAGCATGGTAATATGTTATTGCTATGACAACTAACTCATTCTTATATTCAAATATCTTATTTCATTGTTTTTTATTGTTTATTAATTATATTTTTACTTAAAATAAAGAGTTTTAGTCATGGTCAAGTCTTTAGTAATAGTTTGTCCATGTCGGTGTGTCTGTACTGTTTCTTAACTCTGTAGACTCCTTGCTTTATTTGTTTCATTATCTCTTGGTACACATATTGGCACATTGTAGAGTAGATTTTTTAACTCTTCCTCTCTTATCAATTTATTTGTCTTTATTCGTGTTACCTACTATATCTTGTTGATGTCCGTTGTTGGTATGTGGTTTTGTCCTGTCACTTACCATATTTATTGGGTTATTGGTTAATCACATTATTATGTTATTTTCCATATTTTCTTCTTCATTATTGTTTACGATTCTTCATTTATTGTTTTAATTAGTTCGCGGACCGGCTATAATATTTAGTACACAATGATTCATCTAATCCATCTTTTGGGTGTTCTAGTGTTAATTAATGAGTGTTATTCCTTATAGTTGTTTTTAAATGTACGGTGAAGATATATACCGTTACAATATCCATCTTGGAACTACTTAGCTTATTATTTCAGGATGGAGCCTATTGCGCCCTTATCGGGCTCCTTCTAGTTGTTCCTCATCTTCTACTGCCCGTTGGGTGCAAGTTGGGCTTGTCTTTTTTTTCTAGTAGGACCCACTGAATAAATACATTGACGCGGTCCCATTCCGCCTTACCACGAAGCATAAGCGCAACTACGCTCTCGGGCGTGAACTCCCCGAGCTCCATTTCCAATACCATTCTGTCTCTTGCCAATCTGCAGGACTTGAAAAACGTGTGCGAGGCGTCTTCATGGGGAGAGTCTCCGTATTGGCATGCTGGGGTTTACACCTTTCCCATTCCGTGGAGGTAGGCGTTAAAATTGTCGTTGCCAGTGAACAACTGGGTCAGTATAATAATAATAATAATAATAATAATAATAATAATAATAATAATACACATAATAATAGTAATTATTTTTTGTGGAGGAGAAAAATATTTTTTGCACCGTCTGTGGGGCTGAGTACTGGCTTCTCATCCCTCGGTGTTCCACCTCTCACGGACTAACAAACTCCTTCACTTAAGGTGTTTTGCTCCACCCTGGAACCTCTGCCGGGATTACTTGAGGGTCGACGCCTCTATGTGCTCACGAGATATCCTTCTAATTTATTTGCATAATATTAATAATATTATTGTTGTTTGAGAGATCGTCCACGAAACGACGACATAAGGAAATACCTGAAGTTACAGTCGGTTCTGGAGAGAATAAAGGAATACAGGCAGAATAGGAAGTCTCATGTGGAACGCATGGTAGACACACGTATTCCTAAACAAGCGTTTGAATAGAGGCCAGTGGGGACGAGAGGTCGTGGAAGATCCTCGAAAAATGGTCAGAGACTCTGTGAAGTCGGAACGGGCTATAGCCCAAACCATGGAGTGAAGAAGAAGAAGAAGAAGAAGAAGAAGAAGAAGAAGAAGAAGAAGAAGAAGAAGAAGAAGAAGAAGAAGAAGAAGAAGAAGAAGAAGAAGAAGAAGTAACAATAATAATTGTTATTATAATATCATCATCATCATCGTCATCATCTGAATAATACTGGTGTATTATTAGATAATTATTAACATTAAATCCGACGCAGTGGTTGTGTGGTCGATTATTTGAAAATAATAAATTCTTATCATGAGTTTTGAGAAAGGGAAAGGTGTTGCACCTTTTATTCCTTACTTTGCCGCAGAGGTGTCATAGGTACTTTGCTTATTGGTTAGGTACCACAGAGAAGTACGAGATCGAGTTAAATACCCATTTCAAACGATGACATGCCGGCACGATTTTTTCATTATCCTGTACTAATATCACATACGTTTTACGGTCTATCCATTTATTATTTTAGGTGACAACCCACATAACGGGTTTCATACGACTATCCATTAGTATGAAGACAAACTATCCTGGTTCATCAGTTTTACTTTCCGAAGTGATGTAAAACTTGTAGGTAAAACCGTTACGCAATCTGAGTTGACAGTGAATGATGGGATATTCTTGGAAAGATAGTTCGTTATGCTTCCTCATACGTGATTGACTGTTAATAGATAATACTGTTCTTCAATTTGTGGGGTGTACTTTTGTCTGCAAACCTATTCAAAATCTAGCCAACCTTTGGAATTGCAAACCTTGATGAAACACGATATAGCCTAATATGTGATAGGCTACATAATCATATTTAATATTTCACATATCCCAATTAGTTGGACTTGTGAGTTGGTTGCCAATCTGATATGTTAAACAGGTTTACTAGAGAAGGTGAAACAGTGAAATACGCTTTAATTGTTTGGATCGATGTTTGAAGAAAACAGAATATAAGGCAAAGTCGTAAATTACACAACGGTTAGTTTCGTAGAATTATATATATATTATTTATTCATATTCACTCACATTATTCTTGCTATTCAAGTTAAAATAAATAATACTTTATATTTTTAAAAACAAGAATATATTTCTTATAAACAACTTTAAATTACTGTCATCATTGGGAGTATAATGTATTAAAAAAATCGTTAAATAATTTGAAATCAATTGTTATAACATGTTTTACACATATCTAATTTATGTACAGATACATATGTATATTAATATATATTATATATACATATGTTTTATACAAATTCATATTTCAATATTTTTTCAATATTCTTTCGTCTTCTTACTGTGTCTCTTCTTCCTGTCTTCAGTCGACTTTGAACCTGCGTTTTTATGTCTCCTATCCTGGACTCTCCATTTTCAACACTTTTGCCCGAAAAACGTCTCTGTCAATTCCTTCTTCTGGGTGTATATTATTTTTTTTTCTAAATCCTTTTGGACTTCTTTAATACAACTTGATGTTGACTTCCCCCACAGATATCTGAAGATTTGCTTTGTCAACCTATTGTCGTTCATTCTATATAAATGTCCAAAAATAATAGTCTTATTTTTCTCATTGTTTCTGTTATATTTTCTGTATTTTGATATATTTCATCATTACTTCTTAATTTCCAACCTTCTGAAGTTTTTCGTAGTCTAAAATTTTCCTAATAATTCGTCTTTCCAATATTTCTAGTTTATCTAAATTATAATTCAATGCTATACATTCACTTGCATATAGGCATTCTGGCTTCACTACTATACCGTAATGCCTTATTTTCGCCATTTTAGATATGCACTTTTTGTTGTAAATATCTTTATTTACACCATATGTCCTTTCCATCTTATGAATCCTTTCTTCTATAGCAGTTTTTTCCAAGCCATTCTTTTGAATTATCTCTCCTAGATACTTAAATTTTCTAACCCTCTCTATTCGACCAATATCTGTTACCAGGAATTTTGGCGTGTTTTTAATGTTTGTGAAAAACTTGTTTTTTTTTCTGCAGAAATTCTTAAGCCTGTTCTACTGGCTATGTCCTCTAAAAAATTAACTTGTGTTACTGCAGATGTAAGATGTTCAGAAAGTATAGCAAAGTCATCTGCGAATGCCAAACTTCAATACGTTAGTTCCTTCTTCCCAACACAATTGGTGATATTTTGCATTCCTTTAATTTTTCATTCCAAATTCTCACTACTTTCTCCAGGACACAGTTAAAAAGAATTGGGGATATATTATTTTATTAAATTAATAATTTTAAAAATGTTATAGTTTCTAGTATTAATTTGAATTTCTTCATGTATTAATCTATTATTTGTTTTTTTTTTAATAAAATTCCACATTCTCCCAAAGGTTCATTTTTAGGACCTTTGGAAATATGTTTTAATAAAATTACGTTATTTATATTTGGGAAAGTATGGTTATTCTTAATTAAGTGCGTAACTAAATTCGATTTTGTTTTTATAGCCTAAATGAATTCCGATGTTGAATAAGCCTAGTGTAAACGTTTTTTTTAGTTTGGCCTACATAAAATTTATTACAATCAGGGCATTCTTTTCTGTACATTTTATACAAATTATGAATTATATTACGTGTTTTAAGTTTAATTCTCTTCACACACACACACACACACACACACACACACACACACACACACACACACACACACACACACACACACACACACACACACAATTTTATATTCATGTTTAATATGGTAACCAAATTACTTGTACGAATTAATAAATTAATTACCTCAATTATCCGCCGTGTGATTTCTTATGCTTCGTCTATGACGCGTTTCGGAGCGTATGCTCCATCATCAGATGTTAAAAAGTTAAAATTGTCACTTTAACTTTTTAACATCTGATGATGGAGCATACGCTCCGAAACGCGTCATAGACGAAGCATAAGAAATCACACGGCGGATAATTAAGGTAATTAATTTATTAATAATTTTATATATAGGTAACTCCAAGTTTGTTGCACCAATTATGTAATATTGAGATATTATACAATTTTGTTTCTTCTGCAAGTAGTGTAATTTCGTTTTTGTCGTTACAACACCTAAAAACGAAATTACACTACTTGCAGAAGAAATATAATTACATAACTTTTATATGTATATAACTTTACAACGTGTGCAGAGAAAAGTGAAATTTCAAGAAAAATAGCTGGATAATAAAAAGTGGAGTAACTCCAACTTTTGTGAAGGAAGTAAAGTGAATCATGATGGATGCTGATACAAAGAAATAGGAGCAGAATAACTGTAGCAAAAATAAAATGGAAGGTTGAAGTTAAGAAATAGGTTTCTAGGTAACAGTTAATGACAAAAGGTTTACGTTCGTAGCAACGATACACAAGTTTAATAGAATTCCGGAGAGAAAAGTGTATGAAACATGATTGCAAGAGTTGAGCAAAAGAGGCAGGTCAATAAAAACGAAATCAGGTGGGGCAGAAATATCTAGTGAGAGGAGACTAACAAGTTGTCACAAAAATGAATGGAAAGAGTAGACAAAGAAAATTATCTCTGCTCAGCTGTCTTGCACACCATGGTAGAGACTTGGTAGTAAACAAGATCACTGACGAAACGTTTAAAATTTATACGTTCACACACACACACACACACACACACACACACACACACACACACACACACACACACACACACACACACACACACACACACACACACACACACACACACACACACACACACACACACACACACACACAATTCGCATTATTTCTGGCCTCAATAATGTTTATTTCCTTATGTTTGCACGCTTTTTAAATGAAAAGTGCCGAAACCCACACCAACACAACGCGTGCAAGCCGAAAAGTGGAACGCTGGGCAGTGTTGTTGTATTAAAGGAATTAATACAATCTGTGTACTTATTTCTATTATGATATGAGAATTATAGACTAATATGTGCATGTGTCTATGTATGAAAAATATATAAATATTTTTCTCCTTTGGAAAATTGTTTGCCCCTCCTTGAAAATATTTTGACCTCCCTGAGCGCTAGTTATTTACTAGCCTGTGTGGAATATAGCGTTATGACATGGATCAGAATGGTTGGTGTTAAACAGGAGACGCAAACGTATTAAGGAAGAAATGTTTTTCTGAGAAATTTATAATTATACGGGTGAACAGAATAGTCATTCAGGAAATCAGAAGCAAATGGAAAGAAAGAAATCAAGACTCGATTTTAAAAAAGAAAAATGACTAGTATAGTATTGACAGGAAAGACTTTGATAACACTATATACATCCCTCGGCCCCTCGCAGCGAGAGTGCAATTTCATTACAGGAATCAGATCGCAGCTACCTTTAGCTAGCTCTTCGTTCGACCTAAATACATTTTATCCAAAAGTACAGTCCTTCCTCACGAAGGTTGAGGATAGTCTTAATCCACCTGACATGGTTGTACCATTTTAGGTGATACGTAATTTCTTCAGAACTCAAGCATCCACTTATTTAATTAATATTTAAATGATTTTAAATATAAATTTTAGGACATGGAAGTCATGTATGGTTCTCCATACCGATTTTTATTAAGTTTCTGAAATCGGTTAGAGTCTTGAGTTTCGGTTTCCTATTATCTTTAAGATCTCCTTTCCATCCTCCACCGACCTCTTTCATTGTCCTTCTCTTTGCTCGCCTCAAAGGTCACACAACATTAGTTATTCTTTTAATGTTTCTAGCCGGTCAATTAGATGTACACTGCCTAATTTATGCCAACTGGTTCTTTGATAACGATTTTATTTGATTGTTAGAAATATACGATTTGATAATAAGTTATCATATCCGTTATCGATTGTAAAACTTGTTTATTGACTACTAAAAGGAGCCCAAATTTGAATATAATTCATCACCATATTATATTTTGATTATAAAGTGGATTTCCACTGGCTGTTTGAAGCAGAAATATTTTATTACACGATGTCTGTAAATTAAGTAACGAGACTAATTCAGTAAAATCTTCTTTTACAATAAAACTATATCTAGACTCTATCGCCTTCAAAATAGTTCTCTTGGGAAGCCACAGCGCTTTAGACGGGTTTTCCACTGTTCATAGCAGTGATGGAACTCAGAAACTGGAATCTCCTTCAACTGGTTGGTTGCATTTTTTTAACATTGTCCATCGTCCCAAATGGTGTCCTTTGAGATGTTTTTTCAATCTCGGAAAGAGAAAGTAGTCACAGGGACTCAAGTAAGGTGAATAAGGGGTCTGAGGAACAACAGGAATATTTTTTTTTCCAAAAACTCATTAACCGAGAGTGCTGTGTGACAAGGTGCATTGTCATGATGCAGCATCCAGGTGTTCACGATGGCTGGTCTCACACAGGCAACTCTTTTCCACAGCTTTTCAAGAATTTCTCGGTAAACATGTTGATTGTCAGTCTGTCCTGTAGGCAAAAAACTCCTTCTGGATAATGCCATTAATATCAAAGAAACAAATTAATATGGTTTTGATTTTGGATTTGCTATTTTTGCTTTTTTGGGACGTGGTTAGTTCCACTCCTCGCTGTGGCGTTTTGTTTATGGATCGTACTCAGCGATCCATGGTTCATCACCAAAACCAGTAATAACATTTTTTAGAAAATCAGGATCATTTTCAATTCACCCTAGAAGATCACGGCACACTTCCATTCTGTAGTCTTTTTGTTCGAGTGTGAGGATTTTTGGGACAAATTTCGCACAAACTTTTGTCATTCCTAATTTGTTTGTCAATATTTTATAAACTGTAGTGTGGTTCAAATTTAATTGTTCTGCGATGATTCTGATGGTTAATCGACGGTCAGACCACACCAAGTCCCTGATTCGAACAACATTGTTGTCAGTTCTTGTCATTGACGGTCTTCCAGAGCGTGGATCATCCCGGCAATCTGAAAGGTGCTTTAAACCACCTGAAAACCTGTGTTCTTGACAAAGCTTCATCTCCATACGCCTTTGTCAATTTAGTAAAAGTCTCAGTAGCATTGTGCCCGAGTTTAACACAAACCTTGATTGAACAACGTTGCTCGTAATTGATGTCACTCATTTTTATAACGCACAACAAAAACTTCACGAAAAGCTTGTTCACGTTTCACGTGGTAACTATAGACAATAAATATTAATACTCAATATCAATCAGCTGTTTATTTAACCATCTGTGTTAACGGAAACCTTACAGTGTTGCCATATTGACTGGTACATGATTAGTCTCATTACTTAATTTACAGACGTCATACTTAGCTTCACCAAAATGCCTAACGACCAGTGGTTATTAGTAACACGAATTGTTCGTCTGCCGCAAAAAAATATAAACAATGAACAGTCGTAATTTAGAGAGCCGCAATAATACTACAATATTTTCCATTTTCAGAACGCAGTATTTTACACAATCGGCATAACATTATTAAATTAAGTCGTGACTTACGCATGTGTTAGCGCCCCCCCCTCATCGGACAGACAACATCAAAACGGCGGAAATTTTATTTATTTGTGGGAATTCTGCGTCATGTATTCATGAATTAAAATAAAATATTTCCGTTTTTTTTCTTATATCGCAGAATTGCGTTTCATTTCAATAGCCGCTGAAATACAACGAAACGGCCAATTTTATATAACTAAATACAATCACCTTGGTCGGGTGAAGTATGGTCAGTTCTAATCACGACTCATTGTTTATTACTCCCGCCGGACCACATCACGAACTAGTCGTGACCTTAGTAGAAATTACGTGTTCTTTAGTGTCTTTGGCACTAAAACAGTTTTTGTTTGAAGGACGAGCGTGCCACGGCTCAAAGGAGTCCTCGCCCCCCGACCGCTCATAATATTATGTTTCTGTCCATCACTCTCAATTTTAGAATTATTGACAGATGCGAGAAATTTAATAATGGTCGTGACCGTCAAGTTATCGTGTGAAAATAAAGTGAATACTTGAAAATAGTGCAGGCACGTTTAAATACAGCTGCGCAAGCAAGAGGCACCAGAACTAACTAAAGGATGTCATTAGACTTAATTTGGCTGATATGTATTTAGTATTAAGAGGTATCACAGATAAGTTGATGGTTGGTCTTACAAACCAGTTTTAACATGTTAACTTCAATAAAAGAAACTCTAAATTTTATTTTGAATCATTTATCATTGTACTCAGAAATGGGGACTAAAAGTAAATACGAATAAAACAAAATACATGGCAGTAGGTGACCTTCATCAAGACTCGGTATTGGAGGAAGAAATGGGGAAGATTTCATATACAGAGAAATATACAAGTATATTGTACTCAAAATATAAATACAAGTATAAGTGTATTCATATACAAGTATTTATGGGTGAAAATTACGGCCAGTGGGAAGCAAGACAAACAAATACAATCCAGAATTACTTTGGGAAAGATGGCTATATCTACATTAAATGGAATACTGTAGGATAAGCAAATTACAGTAAAAACAAAAACCAAAATATTTAAAACCATTGTTAAAACTATCATGACTTACGCCTCAGAAGTTTGGACTACTAATAAACACACAAGAACAAAACTAGTGACAGCAAAGATTGTATTATTATTATTATTCATATACAGAGGAATATACAAGTATATTGTATTCATGTATACAATATACATACAAGTATAAGTTTATTCATATACAAGTATTTAGGGGTGAAAATTACAACCAGTGGAAAGCAAGACAAAGAAGTACAATCCAGAATTAATTTAAGAAAGATGGCTATATCTACGTTAAATGGAATCCTGTGGGATAAGCAAAATACAGCAGGAACAAAAACCAAAATATTTAAAACCATTGTTAGAAGTATTCAGACGTGAGAAAATTAGAAATGAAGTCATTAACGACAGAATGAATGTCAAAAATTAAATTGTTGATTTTATCAAAACAAAAAAATTACAATGGTATGGAAACGTGAAAAAATGGAACAGGAAAGATTGCCAAGGAGAGTTATGGAATGGAGAGGAATACCACCTATCACCTGTATAGAAGAAATTCAGACTAAGTTATATTAAGGGAACGAGAAATTGAAAAAGATCTTTGGATTTACAAGCAGCAGTGGAAGATGAGAATTCAATCACTTCTGTAATCTTTGGTTCGGGAAAATGTCTATACATTTCAAAATAGGGTGCGACGAAGAAAACAGATGGATATGTGTAAACAGCCAGCTCACCTGGTGTCTCGAAAAACACAGCCTTCTGACCGCACACCAGTGTGGGTACCGGAGCCACTATTGAACAACTGGTTTATCTGGAAACCACAGTTCAAAACAGTTCCATCGAAGGCAGACTCATGGTTGCAGTATTCTTCGATTTGGAGAAAGCATTCGACAAAACGTTTAGATATAACATCATGTAACAACTACATGATTGGCGGGTCACGGATAACCTGCTTAAATTTATCTCCAACTTTCTCAGACAGGATTTTCCGTGTTCGGGTCGGACAGACACTATCGGCCCCACACGATGTGGATGTCGCCAGAAACGCGAGTAGAAGCAAGAAATCGTATAATCCAACTGAACTGAAACTTCTGTTTTGATCAGTCCTGAAGGAAGCACGGAGAGCGGAGTGGGTAGTGCGTTTGTCATCGAGGGCACCTCTCACTCCTGGACACTGCACAAGGCGGCAAGTGTGAACACCGCAGAACGTATCGCAGGCTCTTCGTTTCTGTGAACTCCGAGGTGTAAGGCAATTTGTTATCTGTACGGATTCACTGAGTTTTCTAACTGCCTTTGACAAGCCGAGCACAGTTGATCCGTTATTACAGCAGATAATGGCGTTAAGCCATGCATTAGAAGACCTCGGTTCATCTTTTACTTTTGTTTGGTGTCCGGATCATGTAGATAATGAAGAAGGTGACGGTGCAGCGAGAAACGCTGCGGACAACTCACACGTCGTTGCGATCGCCATACGACGGGACGGCACGAAACTAGCCGTCACAAGCACCATTATTAACGTGTGGCAGCAAATGTGACACACGGCAGATCAAACGAAACTAGCCGTCACAAGCACCATTATTAACGTGTGGCAGCAAATGTGACACACGGCAGATCAAACGAAACTAGCCGTCACAAGCACCATTATTAACGTGTGGCAGCAAATGTGACACACGGCAGATCAAACGAAACTAGCCGTCACAAGCAGCATTATTAACGTGTGGCAGCAAATGTGACACACGGCAGATCAAACGAAACTAGCCGTCACAAGCAGCATTATTAACGTGTGGCAGCAAATGTGACACACGGCAGATCAAACGAAACTAGCCGTCACAAGCACCATTATTAACGTGTGGCAGCAAATGTGACACACGGCAGATCAAACGAAACTAGCCGTCACAAGCAGCATTATTAACGTGTGGCAGCAAATGTGACACACGGCAGATCAAACGAAACTAGCCGTCACAAGCACCATTATTAACGTGTGGCAGCAAATGTGACACACGGCAGATCAAACGAAACTAGCCGTCACAAGCACCATTATTAACGTGTGGCAGCAAATGTGACACACGGCAGATCAAACGAAACTAGCCGTCACAAGCAGCATTATTAACGTGTGGCAGCAAATGTGACACACGGCAGATCAAACGAAACTAGCCGTCACAAGCAGCATTATTAACGTGTGGCAGCAAATGTGACACACGGCAGATCAAACGAAACTAGCCGTCACAAGCACCATTATTAACGTGTGGCAGCAAATGTGACACACGGCAGATCAAACGAAACTAGCCGTCACAAGCACCATTATTAACGTGTGGCAGCAAATGTGACACACGGCAGATCAAACGAAACTAGCCGTCACAAGCAGCATTATTAACGTGTGGCAGCAAATGTGACACACGGCAGATCAAACGAAACTAGCCGTCACAAGCACCATTATTAACGTGTGGCAGCAAATGTGACACACGGCAGATCAAACGAAACTAGCCGTCACAAGCACCATTATTAACGTGTGGCAGCAAATGTGACACACGGCAGATCAAACGAAACTAGCCGTCACAAGCACCATTATTAACGTGTGGCAGCAAATGTGACACACGGCAGATCAAACGAAACTAGCCGTCACAAGCAGCATTATTAACGTGTGGCAGCAAATGTGACACACGGCAGATCAAACGAAACTAGCCGTCACAAGCAGCATTATTAACGTGTGGCAGCAAATGTGACACACGGCAGATCAAACGAAACTAGCCGTCACAAGCACCATTATTAACGTGTGGCAGCAAATGTGACACACGGCAGATCAAACGAAACTAGCCGTCACAAGCAGCATTATTAACGTGTGGCAGCAAATGTGACACACGGCAGATCAAACGAAACTAGCCGTCACAAGCAGCATTATTAACGTGTGGCAGCAAATGTGACACACGGCAGATCAAACGAAACTAGCCGTCACAAGCACCATTATTAACGTGTGGCAGCAAATGTGACACACGGCAGATCAAACGAAACTAGCCGTCACAAGCAGCATTATTAACGTGTGGCAGCAAATGTGACACACGGCAGATCAAACGAAACTAGCCGTCACAAGCAGCATTATTAACGTGTGGCAGCAAATGTGACACACGGCAGATCAAACGAAACTAGCCGTCACAAGCACCATTATTAACGTGTGGCAGCAAATGTGAAACACACGGCAGATCAAACGAAACTAGCCGTCACAAGCACCATTATTAACGTGTGGCAGCAAATGTGAAACACACGGCAGATCAAACGAAACTAGCCGTCACAAGCACCATTATTAACGTGTGGCAGCAAATGTGAAACACACGGCAGATCAAACTGTCTGCCGTGAAGCAGAGCGTCTGTAAATGGCAAGTAGCAGGCGGTCGCAGTCGTCGTGAACAAGTTTGTATCACGTGTCTGCGCATTGGGCACACAAACTCGACGTTTTCGTACCTCCTACAATGACAAGACCGTCTTGTCTGCACTCGTGACGGAACGCTTACAGTGAAGACTGTAGTGCTCACGCGGAACTGAGGCAGAGACACAGAGCAGGAGATAACCTGAAGGAAGACCTCAGAAACGAACAGTTAGCTATCGATATAACTTTGTCCTTCCTAAAAGCAGCACGATTACTATCTAGGCTTTGAAAATGTCGTTTTGCGTCTTAGTGTGTACGAGTTTCCACTGTCGTTGAGTCAACTAAAATGTAGGTGAGAAGGAAACATCCCGTCGAGCAACACTTCTGGTAGACGTCGTTCGTTGGGCTAATGGCCTTAGTTGCCGAGCTTCCAAAACATAATAAAAAGAAATAATTATAATAATTGCAATGAATATACATAACAGTAACATACATTAATCGTAGTGGAATTACCTCTTCTGACCCACGTGTCTTACACTAGGTGTAGAAAACCGTCCTCGTCCACTTTTCTTCCCTCCTTTACAGATCGTTTTCTCCTCACTGCCTCCGACACTTCCTTCCTTTTCGTATTGCAATTCACACCATGCTTTGTGTACACTTAACGGTTATAAAAGGAACAAGTCGTAAATTTTACTTTTCCTAACATAAGGAATTTGTAAGTTACTCCTTATTAACATAAGGAATTTCACAACACTCGGAGTGACCACTTCAGCAAAGAAACAATACAAACAAAGATGAGTGCACTGATGAATTAAGATAGAGAAGACGAAAAGATTTCAAGGTCTCGGCCTGCATCCATTTTCTCGCACAGAACTGGAAACTCAGGGTCAACAAAATCTAAAAACGGAAGGTAATAAATATTTCTGGAACACATCTGTTTATACGGTGTCAGCTTCAGGGCTTTAAAACCAAATTAAAATGTTTACAAACGTTTTATGGAATTTAAGTTAACTCTTGTAGTTTTGCAATATATTAATTCATTTAAAACGAAGGCCGACGAAAATTGATCGGTAAGTAATGTTAACTTTTGTCATTATTTTTTTTTATGTACACAAAATCATAGATCACTAGACAGAAGGCAAATGGTGACGATTCAATAGATTTTATAGAAGCATAGTTTCAGTATATCTTAAATGTTCAAGGGGACAAATGAGACAAAGATTTGTGGAATGTATGACATAGAATAAGATTAGTACAAGATAGTATAATAAGGAAATATCTATGGCTGGGACGCATAAGTAGGCAGAACAGCTACATGACTATGGATTTAAGAGAAAAGATGGTAGAACGAATGCTAGACTAAACCTAATAAAGATGTTCTAATACCAACTGACCGCAGAAATGCGTTTGAAAGGAAAGATGAGAAGCAGAACGAACGGGCGACTTAATATAATACGACCACTCACCTGTCTCCGGATTGAGGTTTCATGAAGAGAACATTCTCTTTCCAAACATCCTCTTACGTCGACAGAGATTGCTGTAAGGGAAACCTGTGACAATCGTGGCAAGCAGAGATGCATAGCTTACACAGTATGGAGCTGCGATGCACAGCACACAATAAGTTTCCCGATTTTCTAATTTGGAGGGACGCGAACCGGTAGAATACAATCATACTACTTGTGAATAATGGTAGAGAAATTTTTAGATTACTATTCAGTATGAATAGTAATCGTCAGGTGCCTGTTCATTATAAAATTATTCATTTCTGACCAAACCAGTTGTTGGTTTTCTTTAATTTTTTTTCATAAAAATGTATATAGGCTTCTTAAATAAAGGCATTACTATTCTGACGAATTACCAGGCTAAATGACCAACTACAGACACGTAACTAACAGGCACGTATCCAAGTAGACTGGAACACATCTATTAGCGATGTTTGTAACTACTAAATTACAGATTAGACGATAATAAGCTTACTTACATACATGCACATATAAACTGAAATGGAGATTGGGCATAAGTACAAATAAATTATGGATGACACAGATAATTATCACAGGTAATGTGACTCTGCCGTAATAGATAAAATTGGACGAGCGAAAATGTCTTAAATTTACTGACCTGAAAATTCACTCTACTATTCGTAGAGCACATTCCTACATCTATGAATAACACATGTAGATGCATTTGTACAGAAGTAAAATCTGTTAATGCTGGGAGCCTACGTTATTTTTTTGATCATAAATATGTATTTCTTCTTCTTCTTCTTCTTCTTCTTCTTCTTCTTCTTCTTCTTCTTCTTCTTCTTCTTCTTCTTCTTCTTCTTCTTCTTCTTCTTCTTCTTCTTCTCCTCCTTCTCCTTCTCCTTCTCCTTCTCCTTCTCCTTCTCCTTCTCCTTCCCCTTCTCCTTCCCCTTCTCCTTCTCCTCCTCCTCCTCCTCCTCCTCCTCCTCCTCCTCCTCCTCCTCCTCCTCCTCCACATCCTCCACCTCCTCCTCCTCCTCCTCCTCCTCCTCCTCTTCCTCCTCCTCGGCCACTTTTTGGCCTAGACTGCACCGCTTGTTCCGGAAACTACCTTGTCCTCGGACGTCCCATACTTCACTGACCTCTGGGCTCGTAATTCAGGATGGTTCTGAGAAGACGGTCTTGCCGTATTCTTTCTAAACGATTGCACCAATTCACCTTACATTCAGTAATTTTATTTTCCAAATTGAAAATTTGCAATTATTTTCTTTTATTTTTGTTATTTGTTATGTCTGTTAAGGTGAACTCTTTTACAGTTCTGAGAACTTTTATTTCAGTGGACATAATTTTTCACGACATGGAATACATGACACGAAAACTTATATAGGAATATAAGCTATGGGGTGTTGAAGTAAACACAAAGAAAACGAAGTATATGTGCATTGGTGGGGAACAGAAGAATTTAATTTTAGAAGACGAACAAGAAATAACAAATTGCAGTAGCTATAAATATCTAGGAACAACAGTTACACAAGATGGTAATCTAGATAAAGCGATAAGGGAAAGAAATAACTTGGGAAGAAAATCAATAGCATTGCTGAACAACATATTGTGGGACCAACAAATATCAAAACAAATGTGACATATGGCCAATAACACAAAGGACAGAAAAGTTGTTTGAAGCTACTGAAATGGATTATTGGCGAAGAGCGGCAGGGAAGTCAAAAGTGGAAAAAGTAAGAAACGTCAGAATCCGGGAGATAATGGGGGTAAAGTGCTGTATTGTCGACGACATAAAAACGAAACAGATAAGATGGTTTGGCCATGTGCAAAGAATGCCGGATATCGACTCCCCAAGCCAATTTTGGGATGGACACCATATGGTCGTAGGCGAAGAGGAAGACCTAGGTTTATGGTCTCGGGCAATGAGAGACCGGCAATTGGAAGAAGAATCGTGGTTAGATCAAGACCAATGGAGACTAGGGATCGGAAGACGTAGGATTATATAAACATAATTTTTCTACTATTTTCCTTTGAAAGGACTCACGTCTCACTTCCCTACAGTACCACTGGTACGTCCACTGTCTTCCAAAACTTTAGTTTAGTTTCTTGTCTACCCTTATATTTTAAGGTTCAATGAATAAAATTCCACAATTTGTTTATATCTGTTACGTTTATTTTCAAATCACAAACGACTGCGGGAGATATTTACATTCAAGATATTCAAAACTGGACACCTGCTCCAGAATTTTACCATTTACCTCTATTTTAGTTTTTACTGGAAATTTTCCCACTTCTCTTCTGAAGGTCATCTTCTGTCTACTGTATAATAACAACAATATGGACTGGATATAGAATACTATTTAATCTATATTTTGGTGAAAGCTTTATAAAAAAATCTAGAGTATATTTCCATTTCTTGACGATATCGTCCAAATTGACGTTAAAAGGTTTTGGAGAGGTACCGTAGCCTTCTCTAACTCCTTTTTTGTCTTAACTGGTACTGTCAATCGCTTGCCCGTGTCAACAAAACAGAGGTGTTTTGATATCGAGTTTTGATCGCTTCGATAAGATGATAATGGAAACTTCTTCCGATCAGAATTTCCCAGAGCGTATTTAGATTTCAAACATGAAACGAATCACTTTTAGGGTAGTAATAATTTAATAATTTTAAATTATCCTCCCTCGTGTTTTGCTAATCTACAACTGCGGTTTTACTGTACAACGTATACGGAGATTGGGATTATAGTGAAGTAAGAGAGAAGCTTCGAGCCGAAGGTCAGATGGACGGTTACGTGTAGTGCGGAAGCGAACAGAATCATGACTGGCCGCGACAACAGCCAGTCGAAAAGCTAGCGAGCCGTTGTATTGACACACCGTAGTTGGAGGGGAAATGTGGACTAAGTGTCGGACTCCCATCTCAAGTGGACTACATACCAAAACCCTTCACCGTCGAACGAGCACTAGCCTGGGACCTTATATCACACTATTAAAGACTAGGCCATTTTGCTGCGTCCACTGGACTCACATCTACATTGTTCTACTCTATAGACGCTCCAAGTCTCCCTTCTTCACCCGGAGGATGCCCTACGTAATCTCCTACATGATTCCAGACGTCCTCTTCTCTTAGCATGGCTACGATGATGTTATCTGGAACTGTCCTTCGAATATCCGCAAGCAGAGACTCTTGTCTTATGGCCCACCTATCACAGTTGAAGAAGGTGCGCTCCGCATTATCCTCTATACCCGGGCAGTACAGGCAGTCTGCAGACAAGGTTTTACCCGTTTTATGGAGGCAGGATCGGAATTATCCATGACCGCTCAGAAGCTGCGTCAGGTAGAAACAGGCCTCCCCATGCTTTATCTCATTCCACGGCCTCACGTGTTTGATCAGCATCGCGGTGCAGCGCCCTCTCGTCTCCTCGTTCCAAGCTATTTGCCACCATTCATGGATGCGGAGCCTTTCTTGGCGTTTTGCCATCTCCGCTCCTAGGCAAGAAGATCGTAGGAATAACCCCAGCGATCACCTCAACAGCTGGTTCAGACACGGCGCGGTAAGCAGAGACTATTCTCAGAGCTTCCCTCCTCTGCACCTGGGCAAGTCTCTTTCGGTACACCTTCTTGTTCAGGACATCCGCCCACATTTCTGTGCCGTACAAGATGACTGACTGAACCGCCGTCTTCAGCAGACAGGTTCTTAGTTTAATTCCTAGCTACTTTCTGCTCCAGTACATCGAAGCTTTCTGGATGTTAAGTATTTGGCTGCGGCTATTATTTCAGAGACTTTTAAGGCTGATAAAAGCTTAAAGGTGTCTAAAGAGTAAACATTTTACAAATTCATTATCTCTGTCAGTTGAACTGTCATTATCTGTGGTAACACACTGTCTGTCTGTTTAACAAACTAGCTAAGTGAAAGAATTAAGCTACTGTTTCCTTCAGTTAGTATCTAAACGAAAAGAAGCTGTAAAAATAGATAAAGGCTCTGTTTAATTACTCTTAAATATTTATATAATAATAAAATAGTAAGAGTAACTCTAACTGTGTCTGATTTTCTAGGTCAAGAGGAACTGGACGTGACAAGATTTTTAACTCTTACGCAGATATACGTCTGAAATCCTATATGCATAGTCAAATATTTAAAGCTGTGCCAATTTGTGTCTATGCTTTCGCCACTAGACCAGCGCAACATGCTGAGGGCACGATTCCATCACTGCCTTTCGGTGCTATCCTTCCGTTTTTGGCGTAGGACCCTAATTCATAGTGATAAAGAATATGGAGTTAATTGTCGACCACTCAATCTAATCGAGTATATTGTGAAGGAAATGTTACCACTACCACGTTTAAATTATCAGGTGGGAGGACAATAAGTAGAAAATTTGAAGAAGAATTTAACAGTAAAATAAAAACTTAAGTAAATCTTCAGTAACTTACAGAAAATGGACATTTACAGAGAATGAATGAAGAGGATGTTCATAAGAGGATTATGAAATGCACACCAGACGGAAAGAGAGGACGTGGAAGACCCAGACTAAGATGGGTTGATGGAATCCCAGAAGATGTGAAAGTACTTGGAGTGAAAAATTGGTGGACATTGGCTAAGGATAGGGAAGTCTGGAGAAAAATCATGAGGGAAGCTGATGGGGTGTGGAGCTACTGATGATGATGACGATGATGGAATCGTCACTAATGCTGTTAATACTTGTCGAGGTCCTGGTCAGGTGATCAGAAATTTGGAATTCTTTGGTTAGAAGGAAAACGAAAAATAATTATTGTTGTCTCTATAAATAATTCAGACTGTGGGAAATGTTTTACTTAATAAAACATTCAGAACAACAACAAAATTTTAAACAAGTTTGAATCATGTGCCAATCGATTATTTTTACCCCTGCAATTAGTGTAAATAAGGACATTAGTTTTCGTTGATATTAAGTTATGATTGACAAGGGGAAATTTTTTTGTCGATTACTTTAACTGAGAGTAACTAATGATTTCAATCATTCTCTTTTTTTATGTCTCTGATTTGTCTTACGTAACAACTGGTACACTCATACTGTGTAGTTTATTTGATTCTTTTACAGACAGTATTTATTATCAGAATAGTTTATAATATCGAGTTAAGCAAAACAAACTGTATAAAATATGTTTATACATTTTTAGGTAATAAGAACAAAAATCGAACTGTCTCTGAATAATACTGCTAAAAACCATGATGTGTAACAGTAGGCTACTCGAATCTCTTTAGGTATTTCCTTATTCACTTAGAACTGTAGATGTTTCTATTTTGCATCAGCTACGATTGCCGTTGTCTCTTTTTATAATTATTTGCTTGACGTTTATAACGCCGTCCCATTCTTTAATATAATGTTACTAAACTGTGGATCGCTTTGTCTTTCTCTGATTATTTCTGACTCAATTTACTGACTGTCCGAATCAACTTTCTTTTATCATTGGATAGGAAAGGATACTGTTTCAGTATAATTCCGTCGTATGCAATTTGAGCCACATACAACTTTCCTTCTCGCTCAAAACTAGTTTTTAATATTATCAAATTTTATACAATTTTTTTATTATACTGATCGAGTAATTGCTCGGCACTGGGTAGAACGTGTTAATAATATTTAAATTTCACAAAAAAACTAATGGTTGAGTTTCACAAATGTTTTGTCTACAAAATACATGTATACTATGTTCTACATGTATACTATGTGTTACAAGCACTGTGCTTAATTAAATTACCTTGTTTTTAGCACTTCTGTCTGAAAATATTTTTCCTTCTCATATGCCTACACCATAACAAACGGAAGATCATTGCTCCATTGCTTTTCATTCTTGAAATCCTCTGCATTCTGTCGTATGAACTCTATCATCTTCCTCTACTTTCCTCCACTTTAATTTTATCGCCGTCGTTAGTCTTAATATAAAGTGTTCGTTCTCGTGTAATTCATTTCCAAATTTCTCCAGTCTTCTGTGATCTTTAGTTTCCAGTATCTCCTTTTGCTTGTCGAGCACATGGAGTAAAAACATTAGTAATTCGATCTACCTCAGATAAACTCAGTATGCTCCAATTATATATCATGAAATGTCTAATGTTGTGAATGTAAAGAGTGGAAATTATAGAAGGAGATAGATAAGTAGGTAGATAGATAGATAGACAGATAAAGAGAGAGATAGAGAGAGAGAGACAGACAGACAGACAGACAGACAGACAGACGGACGGATACAGAGACAGACAAACAGACAGAGAGATTGAAAAATGTTTGAAATGAAATAGTTGCTGTGTTAAAAGCGACAGACGTGTTTATGGTACACAAGGGGGCACGGATATCCACAGAATACTATAGCTGATCTATAGCCTGTCTGACAATAAGAAGTCTCTTAACGTACGTAGTGTGTTGTTCAGTGTAATTCATTATATGAGGGATTCCCCAAGCTTCACTGGTCAGAAACATAGTTTTAATTTAAATGGCATCGTCTACATTCAAATATTTTTTCATATTAAATTTACTCCCTCTGATTATATATCATGAAATGTTTAATGTTGTGGAATGTAAAGAGAGGAATTTGGACAAGGAGACAGATAGGTAGGAAGAGAGAGAGAGAGAGAGAGAGAGAGAGAGAGAGAGAGAGAGAGAGAGAGAGAGAGAGAGAGAGAGAGAGAGAGAGAGAGAGAGACAGACAGACAGACAGACAGACAGGACTGACATATGACAGACAGACAGAAAGATAGAAAATAAAGAAAGACAGAAAGAAAGGGTTGCTGTGTTAAATGCGACAGACGTGTTTATGGTACACATAGGGGCATGGATGTCCATAAAATACTATAGCTGATCTAGCCTGTCTGACGGTAAGAAATCTTTTATCGTGCGAAGTGTTTTATTCAGGATAGTTCACTGTATGAGGGACTCCCCAAGCTTCAATGGTGAGAGACATCGTTTTAATTTAAATAGTATCGTCTACGTTGAAATGTTTGTTCATATTAAATGTACTCCATATAGACGTGACAGTAAATGAATGAAAGTACTGTATTTCCAAAAGTATTAAAGGATTATTGAAATAATAAACTGTATTGAAAGAACGCACTACTTCAGATGAATGGAACATATTTTTAAAAAGTATTGGTTTTCCCTCCTTAACCTAATTTCAAAAGCCTTTAGTAAGTGTAGACTGTTATGTAGCTATAGGACATTGTATAAGCGAAATTAATTAAGTAGATAAATTCAAGTGACCTTATAAAATCAGCAACATTTAGGTCTACAGATTTTACATTAGCCAAGAGTCAATAACGTTAACTATGGACCGTAGGCAGCGCACTGCATTATAGAATTAATAACTGTGTTTATCTATTACGTGATAATAGCAGATTCCCATTAAAATAAGTAAGAGCGAACTCTACTTGAAAATGTCACGGTTATTTATAATATTTATAGATGGAGCGAACGGTAAATTGATTGTTAAGAGCTTTTAACGTAAAGTGTTCTGGCTCGGAAGGCAGTAATTTTGTGACGAGGGTTTTACAAGAGCTGCTCCAAAAATTACGTGATTATGGACAGACAACGGTGATTATAAACTTAATATTGTGTATTGTGACTTGTGTTGAGTTTATGACTTAACGGTGTGTTCTAAGTCTCTGCTCGAAAATCAATTAATCCATTTCAACTAATTTTGCAGCCACCTGACTCAAGACAATCTTTTTAGTGAATTCCCCTACACGTTTTGTCATCACAATTTCCCTCGTAATACCGTAGTGTTACAAATATTGTGCCTAATTAAATTACTCATAATAGGAATTTCTTCTGAAGAGGTTTTTACGCTATCCCGCTCTTAATTTTTTTGTGGTTCATTACCATCACCACCACCACCACCACCACCACCACCACCACCACCACCACCATCATCATCATCATCATCTGCAAGGATTAAACCAAGGATGGTTTGTTCCGGTCTCAAACAGGCAAAGTATAGAGCTGGTCACTCCAGCTCTTTCTCCGACGTCCCACACCTCTCCGTCCCTTCGGCTTATAGTAGTTTGGGGATGTGGCGGTCATCCATTCTGCAAAGATGTTTCCACCAATGCAGCAGATACTGGGCAATCCTGTCGAGTATACTCATAATATTCAGTTCTTACCGTATGTCTGTGTTTCTTCTATAGTGGTTCTACATTGTCAATAATAACTTTATTTTTTAATGTTCAATTTATTTTTTATTTTTTTTTTTTTAGCCCCAAACGTCTCACTTGCACTACGATGACGTGCGTAGTAAGATGTCTCACAGTAAAATGGCGGAAACGTTTGATCAAAGTAAAACAGTGTGTTAAAACAAGTTGTTTTCAGCCTTTAAAACAGCCTTTATTTATTATACACCCTCTCAGACAGCTGACCATAGTTTATCCTTTCCGTCCATGAAATCCTCAGCATTCTACCACTGCGCCGTGTTTTAGAAGCAGCTAATTGCTCTCTACCTTCCTCATAGTTAGGGCCATGCAGCCGCATCCTCTAGACCGCTGGTTTCCAACTTAAAAGCACCTGAGGGGCACGATTGGACTCACGAATCTATCGGTGAGCCGGATCTTAAGCGATCAGTTTTCGACAAGTACCGTAAAAATAAAAAATAAAATATTTAATTGTAAATAAGTAAGTAGAGATAATTTCCATATTTAATATGTTTTACAACGTATCATTAATAGTACAATGTTTAATACGTCTATATAATCAAGAAGATGCTAGAAAGATATTAAACACTGTGTATTTACATAAAATCTTCAATGTGAAAACTGAGAAGATCTGCTGCAGCCAATAAGGCAGTAATGTCCACATCGAGCTGGATCGTTGCTAATCTCAGTAGGTGAATCACAACTAGACTCTATGAGGCGACTTCTGTTGTGGTTCTTGATTAACTTCATTGTGGAGAACACGGTTTCACAAATGCATGTATTTCCAAACATCGACCCCATTTTCTGTCCAAAACTTCGCAGATTTGGAAACCGTTCTGGACGCAGTTATATATGGCACCGTTTCTTGCCTCGTCTGCAGGAAAGGATCAGCTTTGAAGATTGTCGATTATTCTTCAGTGACAGAACCAAGAGGATTATTAAGCATCGAGACATATTTTTCAATATTTCAAATTCTTTTAATCTTACGTTAAAGTCGTTTACGATTTCTTGAATATTTGTATCGAATTCCGAAAAAATCATGTATTTTTTATTTCTAAACGCTTATGCTATTGGTCACTGCTTGAAGAATGGACGAATTCATTTTTTTAAAGAACATTTGCAAATTTTAAAAGTAATTTTAATGTAATTAGCGTAAAGTTATTTTTTAATAAGTAAAGTAAACAGAATAATTATTAATTTGGTGCTCCAAAAAAAAGGTCGCTGTGTTCCATAAAAAGGTGTTTCGGGTCGCGAGATGTAAATCGCTGCTCTACACAGAAGACATTGTTGAGGTGTGTTTATAGAACCATGTAAACACTGTCTCACTGATAGATCTTTCCCTTCATGAAGTCCATCATAATACAAATTTCTATAACGTTCTTTGAATATAATAGTCATGTAGCTTTTCTGTCTAATTAGGTGCTTCAGCCTTTGTTATTGCCTTGTGATACTTTTCTTTTTTACGTGCTCTTTTAAACTCTTTCCCCTTGCTTAGAGTGTTTCTCCATGACATGCTCTATATTCTTCTCAGATACCGTGTCTCTAATTCTCCTTTGCCTCGCTTGCTAACTGTTCATATTTCAGTGTCATAAAGGTTAAGTTCTTCGCAAAATTTGGTTTAGAGATTTTTCTTTGTTTTATATAAAGATTTTTAGAATAGCCCGTTTTGTTTTAATAATAGCAAATTTTGCCGCGGATGTTGTGAATTTAATGCCTGTAGTATCTTTCAGCCATTGAGTCCCTGCTACTATAATGCATTTAAACATTTTTACCTGTGAAAACATTCCACCTTGGATATTCATTTTACGTGTATCGTCAACACTTAAATTAGTTTTCAATTGCGTGTCGCTTTCAAATTGTCCAGTTTGATTTGGGTACCGTCTTTACTGGGGTTCAGCTTACTTCTTGTACGTCGCATTACGTACGTTGTGTATGCGCAAGTACATATCAACGTATAAGAAGAGAATATGCTCCATACTGTGAGGATATTACGCGGACAGACTACAGAGGTTAAGATTGTTGCTTTAGACACTAAATCAATTTGCAAAATTGTGTTGGGTAGTTAGATAGATACGTAATTTAGAATGCACTTGAAGTATTGTATTTAACACAATAATAGTTTTAGTAACAGAAATTACTGTAGAATAAATTAAACCTTTTTGTAATTCTTTTGATTTATGGAACCACTAATTTTAAATACTTTTTCTTGTTTTCAGATCATTTTCAAGAATTAAATTGTTAGCAAGAATTAGGAATGTGATTATGTTTCTTGTATCGTCTTGTGGGACGCCAAAAGAAGTAATATAAAGAGATGAACTATTTGAGTGTATCCTACTGCTAGAGTAGGAGTTTTTAAATACTAGTGTTTATATTAGAAGGCAGCCGTGGTTCCACGGGGGGAGGGTAGGGAAAATTTCCCATCTCCAAAGGGTCACACCAGATGAAAGTTTTTTCGTTGTCTTATGATTGTAGAATGGTTTTGTAATTGTCAATACAAAATTCATATCACATTATGTAGGTTCATGGGTTTCACTCTAAAATCACTTTAAGTTGTAACTGTACCTTACCACCATATTAATCTTTGTTTGATACATAACTTAAATGAGTAGTGTGAATTTTAAACTGTAGGCCTAATTGAACGTTATTAAAAAACAATGAACTGACAAACACAGATATGATATTATACTTGTACATTAATAAGCTTGTTGTGTTGATAATATCACGCTGTATTTTTATCTTCGTTAATTTCTATCATATATACTTTAGACCTTTAAGAAATAGTCCAACTTTTCATATCCCTTCCAAAAGTCAACTCTTCCCCCCCCAAAAGAATTGCATGCTGGATCCGCCTCTGTTAGAAGGCGCCTCATGACATTTCTGTTGTTATGAAGCATAAAGTGATAAGCATAATGAACACGACCATCCACGAATGAAGGAACAAATATGTCAAAATGGTGTTTGCCGTCAATAATAAACTTATACTAATCAAACTGTCTTTTGCCTGATTCAAGTATGAAGTACAGAGTTGATATCCCTTAAAACACAAATAAGGTTAATAAAGCCTCTTGAGTTAAATATTTATAATTTGTTCCGAAAATATTTAAATAAATTGATAAGTCTGTACATACTAGTGCTAAAAAAGTAAATGTACTAATTTAATGAATGTAACGTTTTGGGAATGAGTTAATGTACTACTTTAATTCCCTACTGTGGTGTTGCTGATTAATTTTAATTTGAATCATCCAAATTTGCATAATTTGGACGTTGACGACATGTTAGTTTATATTTGTTTAGATTTATTTGTTTATTTCCGTTGTAGAGGATATAGTTCGTTAGTAAAATTTATTTTATCCATACAAGGTTTGTATTAATTTTTAACGCTATCCAACTTAATCCAATAACACAGTATTGCCGGTTAATGTTAATTTCAATCATCAAAAGTTGCATAATTTGAACGGAAGGCGTGATAGTAGATGCGTGTTTATATTTGTTTGTATTTTTGTATTGTGAACGATACCATTCTTAGTAAGTGTTATTTTTATCTAGATAAAATTAATTTTTAATGGCATCCAATATAATGTGCACTGAATTTACACTTGAAGTTTTGGAACTTGTAATAATGTACAATGGAGTAGATTAATATTCAACGTCAGCACATTTGACGTCAACATTGATGACGAATAAAACCAAACACAGAACATAACAACACCCACTTTATTCCAAAAATAGCTTTACAGCACTTTTTTATTGAAGTTTATATTTTGACAAATAAAGTAATTGATAACTGCTGCGCCTTGACAAATTTTTGTATAGACAAACGAGCTAGACAGTGTAGCAGCTAATGTTGCATATGCAAAAATGGGTCAACCTACAAACCCTTAGTTTGGAGTAAATTGAGTTCAAAGTTGAACCCCTTCTCAATAATCAGAAACATATGGCTATACGTTTTCAAATATACTATCTCAAAGTACGGCATAAAGGCAACATGCTACATGTCTTTTCAATGTGATTGTCAATATTTCACACGAGAAGGGTGCATAAAGTGAGGGTTGACTGGTTTTTGCATAACGTCAGTTTATTGATCATGAATTAAGGAAACGTGTTAAGCCACTACTGCACATGTTATTATAATAATGTATTATCCAACTTAAATGTAATACACTAGCATGGCATGACAAATTAAATAAATGACAATAATAATATATAGTATCTGTGTTACATCTTGTAATAATGGCAAAAACTTTCAAACACAAACATTCACAAAGGAAACTCAAATGTTGTAAAGTTTTTTGTAGGCTAAATTTAATGAAATATGAGAACTCCTAACCAAAACAGGAAAATACGCTACATGTCAAAATGTTTTTCATGAGGAAATCTCTGAAATTACTCAGCAGATGTATTAATTTCTGCATCTCCATTATCATCTTCATAACCAATGCTCACGTCATTGCCAAAACCTTCAATGTCATCAACAAAGTTTCCTTGTTGTACATTCTTCAAGAAGTTATAAAAAGACTGTGCATATTTGGAACTAATTTGAGCACATCTTTCAAATTTTTAATCTTTTTTTGACAACTCCTTTCCATTTGGCCACAAATGATGCAATTGTACATCCTTCAATGATGCCCTTCGTCCTTTTTCCCATTACTCGTGATATCTACCTTTTGTGGATCTTTTTGAGCTATGCTGTGTCTTTCTTCAAATGAATTTCATGGGTCGAAAGCCAACTTACTTTCTGTCTATTTACATCAATCTTACGATTAGTGATAACAGCTTCCAAAGTACTTACTGAATACATGTCATCACTGTTCAATCTGTTGACGGTGAACTTTTTTTCTTCCTGCAGCATTTCATTACATTCATGTAGTCAGTATCTGTATACAGTCGTTGTTGTATTTTAAGAGCACATTCTACATTACCAAATTCCGAGTCGTTTGATAAAAAGCTATGGCCTGACAGCAAGAATCGCAATGTGATTGATTCCAATGATACATGATTCTGTAGTATATAGATAAGCATAAGTACAAGCCTTATGCTACGATTCTGCCCCCCACACGAGTTAGACCATAGGATAAGTTTCTTCACAGGTGGTTGAATGTTCTCTCTTATGTATTTCATAAGGCAGGATCCTGTCCCACGACCAGCCTCATGTTCCAGCCATACATTAAAAATTCCTTTTCCTGTGCTCCCTACATGGATACCAAGATTGTATATATTGAGCTGACGTTTGTAGTACACAACATTTGTTGGCAACTTTGGGAGTGGGTGTGTTTTCTGTAGGTCGGAAGTTAAGGTTTCTACTTCTGGATTGGTCTTTGCTTCTTTCGAGTTTTTATTCATCTCACTTCGTAAATCTGTTGCTGCTTGTAAATGGGCTTCATGTAGTTTCTTCAGCGCAAGTAAGTTATCACCTTCATAGGTTTTACTAAGTGCCATTATGTATCACACTTCACACATGTATCTTTTTTCGGCGCTTTAAACCTTAAATTAAATTTGCTGTAGTATATGGATTTATATGATGAAAGACTTACTGGAGCATTACATTCAGTTTTGTACAATTCATACAAAGTCCTCATTCAGAAATTTGGCGTCTGTTTCAGCTCGACAGTAATGAGAAACATATTTGGGAAACGAATCAATATGCTTTACAACTTCCTTGTCTCATCGGGATGCTTACCACCACTCTTTGTACCCCTTAAATCTGAGATGACGTTCATATTTTTTCTTTTTTGTAAGGCTACATCAACACGGTTTTGGTTGATTTGTAGGGTTTTTAGAAAAGCACTTTGGCACACTTCAGTTTTACTAAACAAATATTTTCTTGTTTTCGACCTCTTTGAAGTTTTGTTTTTCGTGTAGGTTCGTTTCTTTTCGATTTCAGTAACATGCATGTTAATGATACCACATCGGCCAGAAAATGACCCCGCTTTCCAGAACTGATTGAAGGCCCTTCTGCGTTCTTCAACGTGTACGACATGTGTGGATCTTCTTTTGCAAAAACAGTGAAATTCAGCATTAAATTCTTTTGGTGCAACTTCCTGATCTCTACAATTGAAATGTTTTTCGTTATTATCAGATCGTTTTTTACTGTCTTTCCTTGACTGGCCGGGATGCTTTCATTTCCTTCCACGTGATGGTCGACCTTCTGAGAGCCGAGATTCTTCATTCTCTGTGGTACTGCTATCTGATTCGACTGGAACAAACTCAGAACCGGATGACTCAAGATCTTCTGTATCAGAACCTAAATCATTCTATGTTTTACCCCATTGTCTTTTCCTGTAGTTCCTATAATCACCATATCCTCTGTGTCCCCAACTGCTATTTCTTTATCCTGTTCATTTCTAGTTCCTGGATTTTCTTCTTCAGAAGTCTGTTGTCCCTGTGCATCTAATACTGAACATTGTCCACTTTTGGCGCCACTTCTTTCCAGAAGTGAACACGGATGTTCACTTCTTTCCAGAAGCTGTAATGCTTGCTGCACCATGTATTATCCCCGTAACATCTGAAAGTAAATAAAGTTCCCATTCCAATTAATTTTTATAATGATTACCAACAAATTCAGTATGTACCATGATAGTAAATATTTTATTCTGTTCTAAATTTATCTGGAGAAGACAGCGGCTATAATACATTATAAGACTTTTTTATTGTAGAGATGTGGTATAAAGAAATCCCTCCATAAGATAAACATATTTTATAAACTGTACAGAGTATTGTAAACATTTGCTTCGGCTGAAACTTAGGAATATGTGTTATGTGTTAGTAATTACGACCTAACCTAGAACACCACGTGTTGGTTGGGTAAACGTACTCACCTTTGAAACAATTATGCCTTCATCAACACCACAAATCACTGAAATATATTGCATTATTTATTACTATAACCACCGTTATGCGATACGAGTATTGTCACATTTGCAGACATGGGTTGAAAGGTTTTTCTTTACCGCCGAACAACACTTCGCAATTTTTTTATTACTTCAGCGTGGCTGAAGAAAATCGGTGAAGGAAAGTTGTGCCCCAAAAATAAATTCCATATCAAGATAAAACGTGACTTATTATTGGTTCGATGCAAACATATTTCTAGGTATTTCACGCTAATTTGGGAAAATAAATGCAGTCTTGATCACCTGCAGACTTCTGTTAAATGTTTTTCTATTTGTAAGTAACATGTCTAACAAGTATTGGTTCAGTTTCATCTTTACTTCTAAATAGGCAAAGTTCTGAATGACTGTGAAAGACTTCAGTGCGATTAGTGGCAGGAAGTGCAGACATTCATTTCACAGAAACATTGAAAGCTTAGAATAAGCTATGAGTTAACTAGTAGTTGTAAGAATAATGATTATTAGTACTTATTACTAATTTTCTTATAGTTACATATTAAAAAACTCATTAATTAGCAATTTATTACATGTAAATTAATCTTCTTGTCTTTCTGAACTACGAGTATTAGCCACATATTGCTTGTTACGGTACCCATCTTTCCTTGTCCTTTCAAGACTTCTTTTTCCTAATGGTATATAATTCCAAAGTTGAATTAGACCTTTCTACTATGAACAGTGGCGTGGCGTGGGTACATAACACCTGTTGCGGGTTGTGATAGCCCTAAAACTTAACCTAAAAATTAATTCGAATTTTTTCTTGTACCACGTGTTCTTTTTAGAGCATTTTCTATCATTCGCTGGGAGGAGAAGAGAGTCCCGGTTCAACAGGGATCTGACTCTCATTATAGAATAAATCAGAACACAAATAATCGAATTAAAAATATAAAGACAAACAGAGAAACACATGACTAAACGAACAAAACACAATTAGATAGATACGTAGTATCTGCTGCACGTCAGTTCCGAAAACGAACATAGCTGCTAACTGAGCATTTTGCCGGTTTATACAGCGGCAACACATTGGGTAGCCGAGTTTCCTCCCCACCACAGTTTGTACAGTGACAACAACTACGAGGTCAATGACCGTACGCAGTAAAACACTGCCGATGTCTGAGCCGGCTACACAAGACGGTGCGATTGCCCAACAGTTCGAAAGCAATGCTACGCTTTTCTTCAAGTTTCCCTGCTAATATTGTTCGGATTTCAAATTATTCAATAATTTAAAGGATTTATTCCGTGAAATAATTAATATTATTTTCTCTTATTTCCAGTACTGATGCCGCCTGCAACAGTGGTTACCTGGAGGCCACGCTACTGACTAAGAAGGTAGAAATGAAATTCCTCAGAGCTGTCAAGAAATGTATAAGAGAAGAAAGCATAGGAAACGCGGATATAAGCCTAGAAGTAGATTTAAAATAGTAATAAATTATTACATATTAAAAATTATGTTTTTATAATATTCTATCTTATAAAATTACGATAGAATGAAACCTCAGACCCTCGTTAGTGCTTTAATAAATGCATATAGAGGTAATGAACTAGGTAAAGACAATTTCAGCTATACAGAGGAAATGCTTTTAATACGTTTTGTAGATAATAAGTTTTATATGGCTTGAAAGTTGTAATTTACTCACATGTATGCTCTTAATACTAGCACGCAAACATACGCACGCACATAACGTGTGTGTGTGTGTGTGTGAGAGAGAGAGAGAGAGAGAGAGAGAGAGAGAGAGAGAGAGAGAGAGAGAGAGAGAGAGAGAGAGAGAGAGAGAGAGAGAGAGAGAGAGAGAGAGAGAGGGGGGGGGGGGGAAGAGACAGTATGTTTTTATTAATATTACGCAAAAGTTATTAACTTAATATGAGATATGTTTTCTGCATTTTGCTACGTGGGCTTTGTCTGCCTTGTTGTTTCAATGTTTTACTCAAGTAGGCCTAGCTGTACTTGGATTGGCTACGTCGTTGGTTAGTAATAAAGGGACTTTGTGTTGGTTGTGGTGTTGTGAATCGGTTTAGTGGGTATTTTTGTTTTGTATTTTCTTTTTATTAATATTGGGAAAATACTAAACAATACTAAATATTGGAAGTACGACAATAAATTGGAAACACAAGAACTTGCCCTGTTCTTCAGTGTCTAAATATTTTAATGAATAGGCCTAATCGATTACTACCAAACACACTCACGTACGCACGTACTTAGGCATGAAAGTAAGTAATTATGTGTTGTAGCACCAATAGTATGTGTTTTGTGCACATCTGAGACATTATTTATTTTCGATACTTTTTCAATATTTTTTTTAAATAAATAATTTTTCGTATCGTTTATTTTGAATAAAAAGTTATTTTATTTTCAATTAATTTGTTTGTCATCGACAGAAACTGAGGCCGCCGACATTTGGTCCCACAGAGAGATAGCAGTCAGCCTGCGCACGATGAAACAATACCATGTGAAACACAAGCACACACATCAGCCTATGTATAGGCCTACAATCGGATATAACATTCAGTTGGCGTCCAAACACTACACGTATGTACAATGTAGAATCGATAGCGGCAGTTTCGAACGGCAACAATTATTATCAGATAATATGTTTATTGTCGGTAAAAAAACGAATCCCACTGCATTTTATAATTTAGATGTTTCGTATGTTTCTGTTCCAAAAATCGGTTTTAAATTTATTTTATAGATTAAAAGAGAATTTTTTTGTAAACGATTAACTACAAAACACGTTGAGAACAATTATTTTTAAAGTAAACAATCGCAAGCGTAAAATAATTTCTCTGTGTTTGTCCCTTACTTCTATCCACTAACACTAAGCACCACTTTGTTTACAATGTACTGGAAAAAATAGTAACATTTTTACTGTTAACAATTATCACACTCAAAGCACTTGCTAATTTTCAAACTGTCTCTCTCGCCCCTCTCTCTCTCTCTCTCTCTCTCTCTCTCTCTCTCTCTCTCTCTCTCTCTCTCTCTCTCTCTCTCTCTCTCTCTCTACCGCCCCCTCCCACGCTCGGTCTTTCTCTCTCTACAGATTGGCGTCCGATAAATATTTCGATATGACTGTATATTAACCCATACATGTTTGGTGATAACATTGACAATAAATTTAATTATTTCAACTGAAACTTTTGTTTTTATTAACACGACGTAGCCCGTATGTCACACTATTAGTGGAATTATTATTAGTATTCTACACTCGTACTAGTATCGCACTATTAGTATCAACTCAACGTGGAATAAAAATAAATATATTTTATCATTATTGAAATAACATGATGTCGTGATATTGTTCAAAAATAACGTACGTATTATACAACAACGTGAAAATTTATGATCGTTATGTGAATGCAACGATTTCTTCTTCTTCTTCTTCTTCTTCTTCTTCTTCTTCTTCTTCTTCTTCTTCTTCTTCTTCTTCTTCTTCTCTTCTTCTTCTTCTTCTTCTTCTTCTTCTTCTTCTTCTTCTTGAAAGCATTAGGCTTGCGGCCTGTTGCGTTTTCTGACCGTGGTACAACTTACATTTCACTACTGCCAGAGAGAAATCAGCCATGCAGTAACCACACGCAGTGGCCATGCAAAAATGTAGAGTAATAAATTTAAACAAACGACCAGAGGTGTAATAATCGTGTAGGAAACATGTCACAGACACTACTAAGAGATTATTTCGCGGTTTAAGGTAATGTGTAATGTTATTACAGCTGTATACATTTGATGCCAGTATATGTAAACACGGAAGGGACTGCTTTAACAGCGAAGAATGATTTGCACTTTTTTATAAGTTAATTCAGCAGTCGTAATTGTGGTCTTTACATTGGATGCGTTTCAATATATAAGTGAGTTTACCTGCAAAATCGGTCAAGGTAATTAATGCCTTATAAAATTTGCTACGATAAAACGTATTAGTAATACTGCAATTATGTTGTCTGTTGCGTTTTTTGTGCACACAGTATGTTACGCTAGGTTTAGTGCGTGAAGACAATCATCTACAAGTGATGTGTTACCAAGCTGAATTCGTATGGTCAAATTATTTCACAGTTTGAAATAAAATCTGAAATGTATTTAACATTTATACAGAATAACTATGCTGCGAAGTGAAAGACAAATATAATGTAACGCTAAGTTGAAGTGAAAAAGCACGTGAAGAAGCACGAAATGCAATTTTTACAAAACACTTATCAGGCCAGTGCTGATATGCTTCAGAAACTGGACGATGACAAAAAATGGCGAGAGACTTCTAGGTTGCTGTGAAAGACGGATTCTAAGAACAATATTTAGAGTAGTACGAGAAAATGGAATGTGGCGCAGGTGCTATAATTATGAACTATACCATCGTTACAAAGAGCCGGACATTCTCAGGATTATCAAAATGTACAGGTGGGTTGGACAGATTGAGAGAATGGAGGAAGGACAGCCTACGGAACATACCTTCTACGAGAAACCAATGGGCAGTAGAGCAAGGGGAAGACCTTCAAGTATAAAATTCAAAGGTCAGATAGAGGAGGATCTCGAAAGGGTAGGACTAAAGAAACTGGAAAGCCAGGGAACGCAATAGGGAAGAATGGAATCGACTCTTGGAGCAGGCCAAGACCCACCAACGGTTATAGAGCCACGGCTGATGATGAAGTTGGAGTGAAAATATAATGCTAAATATGTACTCACCTAAAGATTGGTGTTGTATTTATCACGCACGTTCGAAGTTATTTAGGTCGGAAGGTACTAACAATTATATTTGGAAGAAATAATTCAAAACAAGCTAGATCCTCATTCTTTTATTTTAATATTAAACATATCCACACTAACTTGTACTTTTATTCCAAATAATGCAGGTAAACGTGCTGTTTATTTATTCTTTTAACCACTTTCAACAATTATCTTTACATAGAATAGTCCCAAATTGAATTATCTACCAGTTTTAAAGAGAAAATTATTCATTTTAAACCACTTTAATAGTGTTTTGAAATTTTCAGGTCATGGTTTATTACTTTTTAGAGGAATTTTAATAACAAGCGTATCATTTTCAGTGTAGGAACTACTTTTTAAAATTTTCTATTCCAAATTTCCTCTAAAATTATAATTTTATGGCTTCGATTAAATTATAAATTCATGCAACATTAGACGCAAAGTACAGTTGTTTTACCTTCGACAACAAAAACGGAAACTCTTCTAATAACCTAAGTAAAAAAAAAGTTTACAGACCTATGTTTATATAAGCTTTTCCATTAATTTGATGACAGGAACACGCGTATTAAGTACTGAAGAAAATTTCTGAAACGCTTGTGTAACTAATTAATTTATTATTAATATTGTTTTAGTTGCGACTTGTTAAAAGTTTAATGATTTCGTGGAAAGTGCAGTGCAAGACGGGCTTTCCAGCTCGTTGCAAGAGAAGGCCTTAAGTTCTGGAAATGCAAACGGCTTCCTGTAATAATACATGAAATTCACACACGAATACAAACTTTAATACTTAAAAGTTTCGACGTACACTCATCATATTGAAAACTGAGGTTGGTGATGTCATAGCAGTGACAGGCGAGGGGCAGAGTACAGAGTAGAATAGAGTTTTAAAACCATTCTAATACGTACCATACTTAACTTTTTCACAGGACGAAAATCATTGTTCTCAGTTTTCGTTCGTCTAGTTATCGCTTCTACTTCAAGTTTCTAGTGACACGTTCAATAAAAGTCGATAAGTATAGAGAGAAGGATGCTTTGTTTTGCCTAGTCGTTGTAGATCGTAGAACTGTGTGTGTGTGTGTGTGTGTGTGAGAGAGAGAGAGAGAGAGAGAGAAGAGAGAGAGAGAGAGAGAGGAGAGAGAGAGAGAGAGAGAGAGAGAGAGAGAGAGAGAGAGAGACTTTAATTATTGTCATTTAAAATTGTTGGTGGTAGCGCATTTCTAAGGCTCAGCCTTCTTATGTATTGTATTTTTTATAGTTTTCGTTATAACACTTTTTACTTCCATGTTCCGTAAGGAAATGGAAGTATGGTAATTGCGAAAAAAATCGTGTTCGAGATAATGGCTGATTCTGATTGTACAACCTCAAAATATGAAGGAAATTCATTTTCCGAAAGGTGTTTGTGTGTAGAATTTTTTCTACGGCGAACGATAACTGCCGCAAATTCAAACAGAATCAAATAATTTTTTGCATACTTCCGTGAATTGTAGAGGACACAAGGCCTATTGTTTTTGTTGAAGATCGGTTAAGAGAAAGGGGTAGTTTACCTGCAACGTTTTATGTTTTAACAAAGTTAATTGTTTTCTATGACGAACGATTACTGCCGCACATTCAAACAGAATCAAATAATTTTTTGCAAACCTTCCTAAATTGTAACGAACTCAAGAACTACTGATTTTGGTAAAGATCGGTTAAGGGAAAGGGGGTAGTTTATCTGCAACATTTTTATGTTTTAACAATAGTAATTTTTTTTATGACGTACGATAACTGCCGTAAGTTCAAACAGAATCAAATAATTTTTTACATATGTACCTGAGTTGTAGAGGACTCAAGGCCTGTTGATTTTGGTGAAGATCGGTTACGGGGAAAGGGTAGTTTACCTGCAACATTTCGTGTTTTAACAAGAGTAAAATACTTAATTTTGATAAATAAAGTATCCTGATAAGAAGATCATAATAATCCACTGTAGAAGCGTAGATGAAATATCTATAAATGAAGAGGCTAGTGAAAGGGGTGGGGGTAATTTTCTAATAACTGAAAATTATAGTTGAAGGGGGGATAATTTTTTACTTTTTATATGTGTACTACGTTATCGGCAACAAAGAAGTAGTTTGTTGTTAAAATTCCTTCCCGGTCTGTTTGGCCGTAGTCCAATGTTTTCTGCAAAACCAGACGTTTCGCAGTGCCATCGACTGCCAATCATCAGTGAAAATCGAGTCCGATAACGTGAGGTGGTATACGTAATGGCCACAGTACTGTGGTTAAGGTTGAAGCAATAAGTACAAAGAAGTAGTTTCTATATAAATATTTCATTCCGAAATTGATTTTAAATATAAATCTTAGAACATTGAAGTCATGTATGGTTCCCCGTACCGATATTTATATATGTGTACTACGTTATCGGCCAACAAGAAGTTGTTTCTATGAAATATTTCATTCAATTTGTCAAACATAAAACTCGATTTATAAGGAACTCACCTAACTTGTTAGAAATTATTGAAGCGAATTCAAGTAGGCCTAAATGATTTAATTATAAATCCTAGAACATGGAAGTCATGTATAGTTCTCCATACTGATATTTTCGGTATAGTTTATAAACCAAAACGTTTTGAAGCTTACAGTTATTTCATAATTATGAAGGATGCATTTCCGAATCTTTGTCAAAAAAACTATAGGAATACACATTTTAAAGCCGGAATACCTTTTGGCAAAAGGTTTCTCTCTTCACCAGAGCATTGTATATTCCAAAGAGCTGAACAGGCGTAATATATGTTATTTTCTATAAACCTATGCATACCAATTGTTTCGTACAATTAATTTGGTCAGGGATTGGGAAACGTTAAAAGGTTTTGCAGAATCCACTCACGTGGGTCTGTTTAATTAAAATTGAGTTTATTAAATCGTTAAACGCGGCAAAGGGGAAGTTAATTGAAAACATTCGCAACGTTCGAATATGTAAGGCCACACATTCGTAGACAGCCTTGCATATGTAATGCGTGCCATTTGTCCCGGGATAACCGACGAGCGGTCACTACCAGCTCCCCGCCACCGCCTCATTAATACGTCTAATTAACATTTCAAAGCAATTTACCACATAAACACTTTACTATCTGAAAGCTTGCTTAAATACAGGGTCCAATTTAAATTTCTGGCGAGTCAGAATGTTACGTTCACTCCTGTTTTACGAAATTATTAAGTCATGTCATAAAATCCGAAAAGTCAGTCATATATGGAAAATGTTGGTTTATATGTGTGTGTGTGTGTGTGTGTAAATAGTCTACTTACAAATATGAAGGTATGAAGAAGGATTTTAACACGGCCATCTTACTATTTTATGATGGTGACTAGATTCAAGTCAGATTACGCGTTACAAAAAACAGTAAATCTCTTTAAATGGTGACAGATCTCTTTAATTACCATTTACCATGGGTACAATGTGTAAGACACACACACACACATACACATATATATATATAAAAGATAGATAGATAGATATATAGATAGGTAGATAGATTACCTATTGTTGTATAATACCATTAATATCTATACGTATTGTTGTATAATACACATATATATATATATATATAAAAGATAGATAGATAGATAGATAGATTTGTAGATAGATTACCTATTGTTGTATAATACCATTAATATCTATACGTATTGTTGTATAATACGTACTTTTCTAATAATATCACATCCTGTTATTAAAATAATTACAAAATACGTGTAATTATTTTTATTCCGCATAAGTTCTGTTAACACCTGATAATATCAATATTTAATTCTCTAACCTCACGTTTTCAGTTGAAACAACAAAATTTATTTTAATGTCACCACTAAACACGTATGCGTTAATATACAGTCATATTGACACATTTATTGGCCTCCAATTTGCAAAGAGAGAGAGAGAGAGAGAGAGAGAGAGAGAGAGAGAGAGAGAGAGAGAGAGAGAGAGAGAGAGAGAGACAGACAGACAGAGACAGAGACAGAGACACAGAGACAGAGACAGAGACAGAGACAGAGAGAGACAGAGAGAGAGTATTAAGCTAAGCAAGTGCTTTGATTGTGATCATTTTTTATAATAAAAAATAAATTAATATACTTTGTAACTAAAGTGGTGTTGAGTGGATATGGGGTAAGTAAGGCACAAACGCACAGACATTATTTGACGCTTGCGTTCGTCATCGTTGACTTTTGAAACCAACTTGTTCTGAACACGTGTGTTTTAAAAACATCAAAACACTTTTGTAGTTAAACGTGCAAAATATGCTTTTTTAAGTCTATAAAATAATTTCATAACGTATTTTTGGAACAGAGAAATACACGTACGAAACATCTAAATTAAAAAATGCTATGGAATGTGTTTTTACCAACAATAAACTAATTAGCTGATAATAATTGTTGGCGTTCGAAACTGCCGCTATCGATTCTACATTGTACATACGTGTAGTGTTTGGACGCCAACTGAATGTTATATCCGATTGTAGGCCTATACATAGGCTGATGTGTGTGTTTGTGTTTCACATGGTATTGTTTCATCGTGCGCAGGCTAATGACTGCTATCTCTCTGTGGGACCAAATGTCGGCGGCCTCAGTTTCTGTCGATGACAAACAAATTAATTGAAAATAAAATAACTTTTTATTCAAAATCGACGATACGAAAAATTATTTATTTAAAAAAATATTGAAAAAGTATCGCAAATAAATAATGTCTCAGATGTGCACAAAAACACATAGGCCTACTACTGATGCTACAACACACAAATAGTTACTTTCGTGCTTACGTACGCACGTGAGTGAGTTTTGTAGTAATCGATTACCGGTATTCACTGAAACGTTTGGGCACTGAAGAAAAGGACAAGTTATTGTCTTTCCAATTTATTGTCATGTTTCTAATATTTAATATTGTTTAATCTTTCCAGTACTTAAAAAAGGAATACAAAACAAAACATCCACTAAACCTATTCGCAACACCATAACCAACACAAAGTCGCTTTATTACTAGCCAACAAAGTAAGTACAGGTACTTTAGTAAAACAATGAAACAAGTCAGACGAAAGCGCGCGCAGCATAATGGACAAACATATCTCATGTTGCTTAATATATAAATGTATAGGTTACCTAACAGTTAGGTAATAATAATAAAAAGACCAATCTTTTAAATGATTGTGAAATCTTTAATTAACATTTACCATGGGTAACATGTGTAAGAGACAAAGAGACAGATAGAAAAAAGATAGATAGATAGACAGACAGACAGATAGGCAGATAAATATATATATATATAGAAAGAGAGAGAGAGAGAGAGAGATAGACAGACAGACAGACAGAGAAAGAGAGAGCGGGAAAGAGAGAGTGTGAGCGATTGAGGGGAGTGTGAGTTGTTACGTTACATTTAGATCTTGGGCACATCTGTAATAATTTGATTAATTTGATCATCGTATAATCACTTAAATACTGTTGGCTTATGTAATAATCTAGGTTCACTGAAATGTGCATTTAATAATTTTATACTTCAGTAATGCTATACTCCAGTAATTCTCCAATTATTCATCCTTCAAAAGATTTGTTTCAAAGGGTGGGTTAACATTAGCATCAAATAAGTGTTTCGAATAATTAAAATTTGCGAAAAGTCTTCAACTATTTAATTAGTCAAAATGATGCTGTGTTGAAAAGGAATCTCAAAAATATTTTATCTGCTAAGCGCGAAAACAAGCAGATATTCCATTTAAACATTTTAAACATTCATTACCGTACATTACGCGTATGGAAGTACACCCCATCATTGGGAACTGGTTATTAATATGTAATACGTATTTCATTGTATGACTTTATAATTATAGAAAATATTATAATTTAACTAATATTTGTAAAAGTAGTTCCGTTTAGAAGCAAACTAATAAAAATAAATTCTATTTCAAAATGTTTAATTTATTTTCAGTCAGTTTTATGTCAAAAATATGTAGTGCAACAATACATATACAGTATTTGCATATTTGCCCAGGGCGGTATGTTTGTAAATATCTAGCATAGAAAAATATATGATAAACAGTTTTTAACAATATTATGCAGGATAAGAATTGTCAGAAAGCGTACACCTGCCCCGCGAGTGAATACAGCGCTTGTGTGTTTGTGTGTGTGAACGCAAGCTACGACAGGGAAAGATGTGGTGATGCGTACGTCTGTAATCAGGTTTTAACCGGATAAAAATAAACTAATTAATACGTTTTAAACCTGTGAACAAAGGCTTAGCCCAATTATAAAAACACCATTATATTAAAGAATTTTTAACGAATATAGTGATGTAAAAGTATTGCAGAAATTTGCAATAATAAAGACGCCAGGTAATTTAATGTTAATTACTAGCGTAAGTAAATAGTAATTAATAAGTGTGTTATATGTGAGTGATCAGGAAAAAATTACGCGAACGATGATATTGCTTGTGCTACGAGTATGTTTACGATATCGCGAAAATGCACCAAAAAGTGATTTGTAATTTAAAGGACGCTTTGCACGAAGTGATAATATCTAACAGGTCGAAAACAATTCTGGACTTGTCAGAGATTGCCGTCCAGTATAAATACCACCGGCAATTTTAGGGCGGCCTCAGAGACTCAAGAAATCTTCACACAACGTCACGCTGCCGGTCTGCCGAATAATTGACATCTTTACTACACATACCAAGACTTATGGAGGAACTCTGGACCATCCCAAACAACAAACCGTAGAGACAGAGAACACAGCATCATCTTCATCGTCATCATCATCATCAAATTCTCAGGATTCAGGACACACACGCGCGCGCGCGCGCGCAACGGTAACGTCGGCAGTACGCAGGTGATGAATAAACAATTACATTTTTGTTTGTAAAAAGAACTCTCGAAAAGAAACTTATATATGAACAGTAAAGACCTAAAGTTTTAAATATAATTTCTGTTCATAAATTTAAAGGGTAGTTAAAGAAAAGAATTTAATTTAACAAGAAAATTTAAAATACTAATCTTTTGTTGTATATTAAAATTTGGGTGTGTCAATAGAAATAAATAATAGGTTGGAAGTAAATGTTATATTTTTGTTTTGTTTAGAGCAACAATTAATTTTATTCTTGAGATTGAATATTATTTTTGTTTGTAAATGAGTTGCTATTATTTAAAATTTGAGTCAAAGTCAGACACATGAAATAAAAAGGTTACATAATTTGTTTAACATGTCTGTTTAGCTAGTAAGATTAAATGGTTGTTTATTTTATATGTCATGAACAGGATAGAAGGTTACATTGTATTTATGTAAACTTATAAAAGAAAATATTTTTATTTATCTAAGATAAGAATTTTTTAATGTTTGCATATTTTCTATTAAGTTTAATAAATCATAGAATGATTATTTTGAAACGGTTTTAATTAATTATTTCATATCAACAACATCTCACTCCTCTTTGAAAATTATTTAATTATTGTGCAACTACATATACTTGACGCAACGAGAAAAAAATTCCTGCGACCTGGCCGGTGTAATACACTTCATAGTTGCGTTGAGTACATGGTAATGTATTTGTGTGAATTTTTTAAATACTTGTAACGTTGCAGTAGTTTTATATTATATTGAATGGGTATAATAAATAAAATAAAAATTAGGAATTGAAGAACTTTTTACAACCTGCGTTGAATACAGTATAGGCCACGTAAAGCGTATACAGTGAAATGCCCGAACGGAGTGGGGGTAAACAGCAAGGCTCGTTTCTATGCGGCGAGTCATGTCTCCAGTAGTTATATACCTCTAAGGGTTACATCCCAATAACTCGGGAGAATGACAGGAATACAGGTCTACGAAGGACAACGTAATAAGATTTGAATTTATATAACGATATTATACACTTTTGCGACACAGACCGCTAATATTTTATATAAAAATGGTTTACATCTGGTGTAGCCAACTTTCGCTAGCTGTGAGCTTCGTCAGAGGCCTGTCCGTAGTCTCACAGCTAGCCTCAGCTCTGACGAAGCTTACAACGAACGACGGCTACCTTTGGCAAAGGTAAGCGTTTTTATATAAACTATTAGCGGTCTATGTCGAAAAATTGTGTACAAATCGTTATTGACTTGGACACACGCTACTGACAACAAAGTGCAAACGTACAATGTATATAAGTATATATATTCCTTTGTAACCAACTCGTTGAGTTTCCTGCATGTTTCCCATGTAATCTCTGTAAATAATAAGTACTTCGCAAGTAAGTTTTATCTTTAATTAGTAGATCATTAATATTGTGCTAGAAAATATTTCGATTTTTCCAGATATTCATTTTGTTGCCTTTTTGTACGTTTTTAATTAATTTGATATTTTGAATGTCTGGAAATTTATGTTTATTATTTAAACAGTGTGTGGCTAAATTAGACTTGTAAATATTAAGTTTTAAAAACGTATTGGGATGTTGAATCAATCTGTCGGACAGTTTTTTTCTTCGTCTGGCCTAGGTACAATTTATTGGAATCTGGACATTCTATTTTGTAAACTCCATTTTTATTGTGAATGTTGAATTTAATGTTAGGTTTTATTTTATTAAAAACAATATTATCTGTGTTATAAGATATTTTTAAATAACTCACTTGCAGAAGTACTTATTATTTGAAGACATTATATGTATAAGCCTATATACACACACGTATATATAGTCATTCACTTATTTACAGTCATGTGCACATTAATCACAAACATATACACTTACATGCAGGCGGAAAATGATGCAGACCACCTTTTCAATATTCCTCTGCTATACCGAACATTTGAAACTGTTAAGTGCGGGATAGCAAAGGCTCCTGTATAGTCGGGTGGCTGTGTTGGGCGGCCCGACTGAAAGTCCAAAATATGTGTCAGCAGCCGGGGTTGTGAGCGCTGCACGGGCTGCAACTAGATTAGCGCGAGCTTCTTCCCGCGTTCCGCAAGCATGTATTTGTAGCACAATGAAGTTAGGTCGAGAGCCCTCGCTGCAAATTCAAGCCAGCAAATCTTACATTTATAATTTCTCGAGCGCACCGCTGAGGGCTGCCAAATGTGAAAAAACGTTACGAGTCTTCCGCTTGAGTTGATTCATAAAAGCCTAGAGCAGTGTTGGTGTGGGCAATGGGCACTGGCCACTTTGCAGCGTCAGCCCATTTCGGTGGGGTGCCGGCTTCCATCTGACAGAAGAGCATATCTCAACCCAGACGTCAAACACATATACTTGGTACCAGTGTCAATGTATATGTAAAACAATATCTAGGTGAAAAAATATTTCCGTCATGACAGGAGTTAGTTCAGATGAGAAACCTTTCTAGCATCAGATGTTCAGATAACAAAGATTGTTTTTAGGCGAACAGTCGAAAGTTGGTGTGGAGGGGACGCCGTAGATTTATGGTTAGAGATGCTGGTAAGAGTTATGGCCAAAGGATGGATAAAGACAGGCGTAGGGAGTCCTGTAGGGGGAGAGTCGTTTCGCAGAGAGCCTGAGACCCGCGCGCTATATGCAGTCGTCATGACATCCACCGTAAAGGAGCAATCCTACTATGGTATGAAACTAATTATAAATCTAACGCTATATTTGATTATTTCACTGTTGTTAATGTTAATTTAGATTAATTAATTTGCTTTTTAAGCAAACAAATTAATTATCTTTTTTTACAAATTAGAGGTATAGTTAAATTCAGAAATTTTGTCTACATGGATTTAACGTAAATGACGCACTTCCAGTAAGTAGTCTTTAAAAAGACTGTTTGAATTTAATGACTGAAAACCACTAACTAAAACCAGCAGTGAATACACGCATGAAAATCACAGAAGAACTTCACGTGTTCCAGTCGATGGTGAACTGGCAACGCGCGCCAATTTCCACGACGCTGATTGGACGAACCTAAGCCAAGCCTCCCCGCGCTTACGTCATGCAAAATCCCAATCCAGTTTCAAACAAACTATAGATGAATACTCTACAACAGTGGTTTCCAAAGTGGGGTCCAGGGGTCCGCGACAATGTTTCACGGGGTCCGCGGACACTTTTAAGAGAAAATAGAATATATCATAATTTTCTCCTATGTTTTATATCTTAAATTTTATAATCTTAAAACAATTATGTGTAATATTCCAGTTTTTTTGGTTCAAACTAATTATAATTGTAAAAATAATATTTCAAACTAATGGCTTTAATAATGTCTTTAAATCATGCAGATCTGTTTGTCAGCCGACTAGACCGCTGCATCAACGCAGTTTTATATACAATATATATTTATTGTATCGCGCTGTTTTATTCCACGTATAAGTATTATTAGTACTATTATTATTCTTGATTATAAGCGCTCTCTCCCGTATAAGTCCTGTATCTAAGCGCATCGTTTCCCGTGTAACTGGTTTTACGCCTAAGAAGCTGGATTTCGACACGTGTGACAGCAAAGACGAAGCCGAGGTTGGCAACGCTGGCACACTAAGTACTGACATTGTGAATAACGCAAATTCAATTGCTTTCATCCACTGTGATTATGAGAATACATTGCACGAGGATTTTTTTTTAATAAACATCTACCATCACATACAACTTCAGCAGAATTATTTACGATCGTGAATAAGTCCATGGTTGACATCGGTATTAACTGGAATAACGGGAGCAAGATCGATGTGTGTAAGAAACAGTAGTCTGATTACAATGATAAAAAAATGTAGCACCACTTGTTGAGTGCGTTCGTTTTATCCACAGAGAAAAGTTAGCAACAAAGAAGAGTTTTTCTATTGTATTGTATTTATTGTTCATAGCCTAAAGGTACCATACATACGATTTGCAATAAATTTTTTTGTTTTTTGTTTATTACTCACATTATTACAAACATGTAAAAGAAGAGGGCCATGAAAATCTATTGAACATCATGACAGACTTCAAAAATCGTATCACATTTGAAATATTACGGCAAAATGAAAATCAACATTCAGTAATCAGCTGATATAATGTATAGAACGGAATGTAAACATGAACACTCTGTAACAAGATCAGTTCTCGGGAAACTTTGGACAACGACGTACGTATCAAGTTCATTAATTAATGTCTACGAATTCGTTTTTGTAAATAGTGACTGTTTTAATATATTGTGACTGCAAGTGTGCTGTGTATGACCTGACGATGGTCTGTGACATAAATCGATCGTTTTTTAATAATGTGAGTAAAAAAAAAAATATTGCAAATCGTATGTATGGTACCTTTAGGCTATGAACAATAAATACAATACAATAGAAAATTGAGATTATAGGTACCATTAGTAAACAATAAGTGTGTGTATATTATAAATACATCACATTATCATTAAAGAAGAGTTGCCTTGATGAGGTAGTTCGGATTTTAAATTATATTAAATCGCGCAGCCCTTTGAATTCTCGATTATATGGTATATGGCATTTTGACTTTAATACATTTTAAGTAAAATATAAGAGTTTGTATCATAATTACCGTTTGTTTTATTTCAAAACTCAGACGGGGTCTGTGAAATTTTTAATTTTTTTGGGGGGTCGGCGGACTGAAAAGTTTAGGACCACTGCTCTACAGCGTGCTATCCTTGTGTGCACGTTGGCTATACGGTGCGGTGTCTCTGTCCCACGCTTCCCACCAAGTGGTCCTCCTCAACTCTACTGTTACCCCATGACAGTAGATATTAACGGCTACATTACATTATTTACATATTACCGCGTTCACTCAATTTTTCTACTACCAAGTGGTCACAATTTCGTAACTTAAGTTTAAGGAATGTTTTTATTGTATTACCTTTCTGATCTTACGACGAAGCGAACGACATCAGAAACTAGCAGTTGAACCATATGGTGAAAAATAAAAACAATATTAAAGAAGCAGTTAATGAAATAACGATAAATAACGTATAACAATTTGTGCATACCCGAACTGAAACAAGAAATTATTCTTTTGTCAAGTATGAGGGGTTTGTAAAGAAAATTTAGAGTAGAGAAATGTAGTAATTAATTCTTCCGTAAAAACGGGTTAACATTGTTTTAATTACTTCTATGTTTACACTATCAACGTAAAATATTATATAATCTTAAAAAAATAATAGTAAAATATAGATTTTCTAAAATTTAAATTAAGAGATCGATTAATCACCCACCTTAGTATTATAAATTTCATCGGGTTTCACAGACGTGTTCCAACAGTAAGTTATCGCCAACTCACCTTCAAATTAAGTTGATCTACGGAACTACCACCAAACTACTAAGAAAAGGTAATCATAAATAACAAGGTCATACAACATACTTTATTTAAACAGTTTCTGGTTTATCAACATGTCTTTGCTTCTTTTTTTATTATTTTTATATCAAACAAAATAGTAAAAATCGTCATCGTTTATTATTAATATTAACATCATTAATAATAATTATATATTATTGAGTACATAATAATCTTATACAAAAAACCATCATCATCATTGTCAATGATGCCATATGCAATAATCATAATAATTATAATATATTTGAATCAAATATACAACATATTGTTTTTTTTATTGATTGAAACATTCACAATAATAAAATAAAAAATGAATATACATATACAAAATGTTTGTTAATTTAAAACTTTTTTTTTAATAATTTACAAACTTTGTGTTTAAGTAACTTTTATTCTGTCGATTTGTTTGTTGAATTTAAAGTAGCAGACAAGACATATTTTAATGTAGCAGTACAACATAATAGAGCTAACAAAATCTTGATTTTTAATTCGCATACACCATGAGTAAAGTCGACTGTTTTGACCGTTTTCAAGCACTAATTATAAGTTAAAATTGCGTCCAATAAATAAATAAAATAAGCAGCACAGGAAATGTTGCTTACTAACTTTACATTAAGTAAAATAATCAGTATCCAGATCTATACTTTGTTATCAGTGCTTCAGACGGCAAAGATAACTTTCAAGATAAGTGAACATTATGAAGTGAATGAATGACAGACTAACATTAGTTGGTTCAGTTTACAGTGATACGACCGTACGTCGTATGGTAGGCGCTGTGCTTTCCTCTACTTAATAATATATTTTGTTACAAAAGTCAACCTTATTCACTACTATGAACTAGCACGCAAAGGAACGCGTACTCAGACAAATACACTCACAATTGTACACATTCTAAGGTGTGCGTATCTAGAACTTCCGTACATGTGTACATAAATACGTTCATATACACTTTTTGAGTGCAAGCATGCATTTTCTCTGCCTGTCTGTCTGTCTGTCTGTCTCTCTCTCTCTCTCTCTCTCTCTCTCTCTCTCTCTCTCTCTCTCTCTCTCTCTCTCTCTCTCTCTCTCCATTTCTATCCCTATTTCCATCTCCGTCTCTGTCTCTCTCCTTCCAAATGGAAGAACATAATTTATTCACGACTGGCTCGATAGTTGATGTTACGATATAAATCTTCTATTCTTGGTTCCACAGTCGGATGAGACAATGGGCGAGACAGGGAAATACATTGCATTGGGGTAAAAACAAAGTACTAGATAAGCCAACAAAATGTACACAGTAGTAATAATATTTTAATTCTTCACATTTTGGTATACTTTAAATAAATTTAGTCCAAGAAATGAGTTGTAAAAATAAAAAAAACGTAATAAAACCATCGCACGCTCGACTTTGTACGTGTTAAAATGTAAACTGTCCTTACGCAAGATGTTCTTCCTCTTTAACGACAATTTTTTTATGAACATGTAGTCCAGATCATGTACATGATGTACATGCTATTTTAATTTAATAATATCCTTGTAATAACAAAATATAAAATAAAATCCCATATCAAATTTTAATTTTTTTCAGTCGTAAGGCGTAAAAAGTAGCCTGCGAGAAATTTTTTTCCTATTCAAAATATACTAATACATTAAGCGAGTCAATTGTACAGAAAGGTTCAAATTCAATTTTGATCTAACTCTCGGTGTTTCATCTTTATTGGTTTCCAAATTATTGAGCGAACCGTACAAACATACTTCAGCGATCACACTGCGTACTGCCGCTCATCGAATTCCCGTGCTTTTCAAACATGTTTTTAAATGTGCTTTAAATTGTGTTTCAATTAACGCAATACACTGTTGCTGAAATTCGTTAGAAATACATTTGTCATAATTTAAGACTTAAAAACGTAATTCTCGTCCGCAGCATTTAGGAAGTCGTAAATTGAAAAAATATTTAATAAATACAAAAAATTATTACTTGAAGGTAAGTATACAGCGTGTAAGTAATAGAAGGAAGTAATACTGTACTCATACAGCTTGAATAGGCTTTCGCTAGATGGGAAGGTGATTGGCAAGCCTGCAGCTAAATTCCTACGAAAACTCGAACAGATGAATACGACATTTGCGTATATGAACTTACTTATGTACGCATTACGTTTTCATTTTAACGATCTTCGTTACTGAACATCGAATAGTATAAAAGTAACGAACATGTATATGTATATATTTAATAAGTAATACATGTTCGGTATACACAAATCACACTCATTCACTGATCGCACAAAATGGAGAGATACAAACGGGATCTGTGCAGTGTTAATTGATAAAATTACAAGAAGTATGGTACTCTTTTCTATCGGTACACAACATTTTGGCAAATTAGGTTGATAAAATTACAAGAAGTATGGTATTCTTTTCTGGCGGTACACAACATTTTGGCAAATTAAGTTAATAAAATTACAAGAAGTATGGTACTCTATTCTATCGGTACACAAAATTTCAGCAAATTAAGTTGATAAAATTACAAGAAGTATGGTACTCTTTTCTATCGGTACACAACATTTTGGCAAATTAAATTTGAACTGGTTCGGCGATTAATTTCAAGTGGTGACTGAAATTGACTTTAAATAAACAAGAATTAGTCAAGGATGTTTGGCGTAAGCAAAATATTATTTCTTTCACGAGAAAACGTGTAGTGTGTTGGTGAAGCGTACAAAACACGTGTCGGTGAATGTGTTAGTGAGAATGCGCCTCGTGTCAGCAGTGCTTTCGTGACTCTTTGTTGTTTGTTGCTTTTAAGTAGCTCTGTTATGTCGATAATAACGCTGATGACTGATGATTATCGTAATAGCGGTGATGAGGAATAGATCTGAGTTACGAGGCGAAGAAGTAACTACACTTACCGACACTACTTAGAAAAGCTGGTTTGACGAATTCTCGTAACCACGAAACAAAAGGAAAATATGTGCATATGGGATATCCGTTCTGTATGAAGGGGGTGTAAATGAACTATTTGAATTGGGTATTGAAAATTCTCATTCAAAAGAATGTGCTACACACCAACAGTGCCTTCACGATAAGTGAACGATAAAGTGACTTTTGCCCGAGGCAAGACGACGTAGACGTAAGGAGCGTAAAAATTATCGAGATTCAAGAAACAAAAACCAAATACTGGCAAAACGATTAACTGCCGGGCCGTTAGAACGTGGCCGTAAGTTTTGATACGTTTCGGACTCACCAACGTAGGCCATAGTCAGTGGTAAAAATGTATGTGGCAGATTGAGGCAGATGGGGGGAATCTGAGGCATGGTTTTGCCGCAGTACCGGGGTATGTCTCAGTGACCACCTGCCGTATACACTTTTACCACTGAATACTCCGTTGGTGATGCCGAAGCGTATGCTTATCAAAACGTAAGACCAAGCACGGCCCAATAGCCCTGCAACTAATAGTTTTAGCAGTATTGACGCCGGCCGCCAAGGCCTTAGAACACAAAACTCCGAATGTGCGTATATCGGTAAAGTGGTCAGACGTGTGGAAATAGAAAAGGTAAATCTTACATATAAAAGATTTATAGGAAAGGATATACATCGGAGTCGGAGCGTATTCTAAGAATCAATAAAACAAACAGAGTACACGTTAAGTTATTAGATGCCAAAAAACGTTACGTACAATTATGGAATCCAATGAGGAGAAGATGGACATAGAATAAATGAGTAGAACACAAGTATATATAATTATATGGACAGTAAAGGGCAGGACAGAAATAGTAAGTCTGAGTTGCGTACAACTATGTGAAAGATCTCAATGAGAAAGGAAGGTCTATAATTTAAGGAAAAAAAAGAAAATTATGGACAAATAAAACTAACTAGTTTCATTATAAATACCTTGGAAAACGAAGCCTGTAGTAGTGTGGACAACTAACCAGAATATGGGAAACAAGGTACCTAAAACAAATATTGGCAGTGAAAAGCGAGAAGAGTGCCAGAATTAACATAGCAGGAATGTAATAAAATAATTTGGGAACTTCGAAGACTAAGAACGGCTCAAAAGACGATTATGAAGTGGAATAAAACGTCTTTAGTGGTAGCCGATGAAAGGTTCTACGAGTTTCCGTCATTAAGTAGACCCGATATCAGAAAACCTTTCAACATACATTAAACCAAACTAACAAATCATCACGGTCACAACCAAACTAAGGATTAATGGTAATCCCAAAAACAAAAAAGAAATATGAAAAAACATTTCAAAAACATTATTTTCATCAGCAATATCTTAGTTATGCCACCAGGGTTATGTTATTGTCTTACGTCTGGCACAAGAGAACGCTCTCATATGTTAAGACAATTATATGTAAATCATGCTGGAACGGATGCTTGTTGCCAGTATCAACTGTATGTTGACAGATTGTGAACCGTTTTCTTTGGCGGATCTAACTGATACAAGAAGAAATAATATTTTGCCGTACCATCGAGTGTTGAATATAACAGAGGTTTACTAGAATGATCACATTCACACACCCAATACATTCATATATAATGCAGTTCATCTCAAATGGATCTAAGAACAGTGAAATACATTTTCAAATGCAGTAAAAATTACAATCGTCTATTGGATTATTAGTTTATTTTTAAAACAAATTCACATCAATTCCTTTCAAGTTTTCTTTATTTTATTAATGTTATTATATAACTAGTAGTTATTATTTGTTAGTTTTATAAAAATGAAATTCACAATTGAACACATGAATATGCTTACGACTATAAATTTATTGATGTGAGAACTGCATTAAATAAATCTAAAAGTAAGGATTTCATTTGTGTTATTTAAGTGTTGTATTTAATTAAAGAATACGTATTATTTAACTACATTTTAACAACATTTTAATTGTTTTGTGATTTCATAGTTAGATTAAGTAATCGTAATTGGCTAATTTATAACACTCATATTTATATTAGGTGTACCACTAAGAGACACACAGAAAGGAGTGCAAGCATAAATCAGATAAAATAATTTGCATACGTGCCACCACACCTTGAGGTACGAAATTAGGTTGAAGAAGTGATAGGGAAGGGAAGCTAATTACAGCGTAGAGAAGATGGTTGTAACTGAAAACATTTAGTGCAATAAGCTCACGCTAGTAAAGCTACATTAGAAAATCAAATGAAGTGGGAATTTGGAACCTCTTATAAATTAAACAATAAAAAAGTTTTATTTGATCATCAGGGGTGCACACCTGGTGGATACGGGTTTAGCTGGAGTCTCACCTTGCTTCAACCTCGGAATCCCTTTCTTTATCCGGTCTCTCCTGACCAACTCTTGGTATTTCAGCTCCGACGCTGTTCGGTTATCGAGGGCTAGGGAGACTTCCATTGTTTTCGTACTTCAGCTTTACTATGTAATTCTTGTTTTCCTTTCTTACTACTGGGTAAAAGCCCGGCCGGGGTTAAAAGTGTCAAATGGTCGACGGTACTACAGGCGGAAGAGGAAGGTTGCCCAACGACACTAGAGCCGGCAGAACCTAGGAGGTGATTCGGTCTCCGAATGAAATCCAGAGCAGGACCATAGACTTAAAAGTAGCATTCGTAACGCTGGTCTTACTCTACAGGAAGTTGGCAACGTCCTTTAGAGGAAATTTATTCTACTCGGAAGTCCCAAAGGGACAAATTGGGTGGATATATATTCCTTTGGGACCGGAATAGGTGATTCGCCTAGTCCTTGATACAAGAGGAGAAAGAAGAAGAAGAAGAAGAAGAAGAAGAAGAAGAAGAAGAAGAAGAAGAGGAAGAGGAGAAAGAGGAGGAGGAGGAGGAGTTACATTTGTAGACTTAAATACAATTTTAAAATCTTTATTTTACTTGTTTTTGCTTTACAACAAAATAAATCAAGAAAAAAATATATAAAAAAAGAAAAAAGGGGGTGAAAGGAAAGGGAAGGGAAACAAGGGAGAAAAAAGAGTGTGAGTAAAACATGACAAAGAGGTAAAGCAAATGTCTACGTCTAAGAAGGGGAAAGTGGGGAAGTAACAAAACCATATGGCTGGGATGATGGACAGGGCAAGCGGTGGTTATGGAGAGAGAGTATTAGTCAGTTAAGAGAAAAACCGGGGTGACATCAAACATAACGTAAATAAAAGTGTGAAATTTTCTTATATGTGAAAATTAGGGTAAATTATATAACTATGGAAGTTATTAGATTTGTTGGTCGTAAAATGTGTGTCTGTCAGTGGTACATACACTGATAGCATCACGTATAAGTAACAAGAAAACAGTAGGCTAGATTAGATTAGGTTAGTAACACTTGAAGCTTTTGTTAGTGACTAAACTTAAGTAATTTAACTTATTACGATGACAGGAATTCTTCATTTTTTTATACTCTGTAATATTTTTTAAGAACATAACAACAAAAACGTATATATTTGTTTACAAAAACACTTAAAATCGTATTAGACAAATAATGTTTGTCAATAAACTTTTGTCTTCAAGTAAAATACATATTTCTTTTGGAGCAGAAAACTCACTGTATTTTTTTAACGAACATTGCGACTACGTCACTACTCAGAAAGCTGGTATTTATGTTGAAAAAAAAATTGTTGTAACAACATTGGAATCTTACCGGTTAGAATTTGTTCAATACAGAAAAAAAATGAAGATTCCTGATTCGGTATAACAAAACGAGTATAAGTACACAACTTTGACTAAGCAGAGAATTAAATATACACCTCTAATTTAGTTTACTCATAACATGTTACTTGAAAACCAGAGAATACGCTCACTGTACCACGTACATGTAATAAATTTATTTAAATTTAGTGTATGTTTTTAAATATTATTGTTGGTTGTACATAATTATTGACAATTATACCTTGTTCTCGTCGAAAAATCTGATTCATAAACGGAACACGACATTACAAAGAAAAGGCAAGACAAATATTTTACCACAAAAGGGTGTAAAGTTAAATTAAAAAATACCGTCTACTCGTATGTATACATACTTTTTTATTTTATTATTGATTTTGCAAACCATCGTTTTGTGTCCAGTGTCCTTATCAGTTCAACAACGTAAAGCACAGTGATTAATTAATTATTGTTGTTGTCGTCATGATTATTCATATAATTTGTATGCGCTTAAATTAATAATAATAATTATAGTAATCAATAATAACATTGTTAATATTAAATTGGTCATCATATATTTTTTATTATTATTATTATATAAAAAAACAAACAATATATAATTGATTTATTTATATTTATTTGTGTTAATTATTAACAATTACAGTTTAATATATAATATATATATATATCATTTTTATTTTTTCGAACTTTTATTAAACATATCACAGAAATGACTACCTTCGCTACTCTTCAAAGTTATGTATTTTTTGTTTTTTTCTTTTTATTTTACTCTCATATTTTCATTTTTTTATCAGTAATAATACTAAATCTGTGTTGCACAGTTTGTCCATCTTACACAGTTTTGTAATATATAAATATACATATTAATTATTATATATATATTATGTATATTGCGCAAGAAGATAGTCCGCTGGGCGTTGCGATGCGGCCGCTTCGGTCAATGAACTAAGCATCATGTCGATGATGATCGCGAAGTTATTAAGTCACTAGAATATATATATTATCTTCTTTTGCTAATAAACATTAGTTCCATGCAAACAATACTGGCTTACCCAACTTGAAACTGGCGTAATTTTTACGGTATAAACACTCACAAGTTTACTCCTCTTTTTAGGGTTGTTATTTTTGCTTACAAAAAATAGATCAAAATTGTTCTTGAGGGAACAGTTTTGGAACAAGTCTCTGACTTCAATTACCCGGGTTGCACTGTCAGTACTGACATTGACACAGGCCGAGATATCATTAAAAAAGTATTTAGAGGTTTCAGATAATGTGAGGCGTCACACATAGAACGCTGAGGGAAAAGACAAGGAATGAGACAAGGCTTAAATTTTATAAAACAAAAGCAGTGCCTGTTTTATTATACGGATGTAAAACATGGGTTCCTACAAAGAAGACTGAAAACCAGATTCAAACTGCGGAAATGAAGTTTCTGAAAATAACAAAGGGCACGAGACAGGATCGTTTGCGCAATGAGGATATTAAAGAAGAGCTACAGGTATAAATGATAAAATACAGACATATCGCAGGAAATGGTTAGAGTATCTGGACAGGATGAAGGATGGACGACTTTCTAAGGTAGCGTTTTGATATAGACCGTTTGGTACAAGTGATGCAGGAAGATCGAGAATGAGATGGAGAGAAACTCGGTGAAGACGGAACAGGCAAAGTGCCAACTCCGTGAGGTGCAGAAGAAGAGAAGAAGATTTTTGCTTATGCGTCACGGTAAAAACGGGTTTATATAATTTCGTCATTAGAAAACATTAACTTTAACTTCGTAAAAAAATTTTGTAAAGAAATTTGTGGCTTAATATAAAGAAATGTAAAAATTAATGTAAAGGTACCATTGCAGGAGCGCTTAGCGTGTATTAGACGATTATCGTGTTCACTGGGATCTCAGTTTTGAGGCTATAGTTCTAACAAGGAAATATTGAATACAAACTTATGATTTGTAGCCTCCTTATTCTAAGGCAGTGTGGCTATTCGCTTGTCATTAACACGCCAAGTGTTACTGTAAGTAGACCTTCTGATTTCCATAGCGTGTATCAACTTAGGGGCTGATAAAAATCAGTGATTTTATGATACTAGTCTACTAGCCTAACATTTGTTAACTCACTAACTCCCAATCTGTTGGTTACAAAACGGGCAGGTGAGAAAGAAATGACTACCATTTTATCCCTCTCGTACTCTTTCTTTTATTTTGTGCCCTTCCCAAAAGCAATAAAAGCAATATTAAGTCTGCTGGTCATTATTCCTGTGGTCAGTTGTTATTAACATAGGAGATGCTGGTCCCAATATTTCTCCTGGAGCACAACGAGCCGGTAAAACAATTTCTAGTTAAAAATACACTGTTAAAATTAACATTTTATAAAATGGTTATAAAAAAAATTATAACAAACGTCTTGGGGCGGGTATTTGAATATTGACCTCAACAATTCTTGTGCCATTATTGTGTAAACGAATTGTAAAACTTTAAAGACGCCATAAAGATTAGAGATCAATTGTTAAATTACTCTGGCATTAGGACACAACGGTTGGGAACTAACAATATGAAATTAGAATAGCTAAACTGGCAAGTGTAAGTTAATGAACTCAGTAAGTTCAATGTTTTAATTCTATTTAGAGTGGCATGATTAGATTTTGTCGTCAGGATATGCAAATCTCAAATTCAGAAATTCGTTTCGAGTCGTCTTCTAGCCAGACTATTTAAACAAACTGTGAGCACTGTAAAGAAGTTTGTTTTAGTCTGTTAATAATGGGGATCTCTAGAGAATTAAAAAAAAAAAAATGATTTTCTGAACCATTACGAGGTGTATTGTAACGAAAAATATTCCCGTTCTCAGCTGTACTTTATCTACAATCCTAAATATTTATTAACGCCGATTTTTTAAAAAATTATAATATTATTACATTTACGATTATGTTAGAGCGGCACTGAGAAGACTTTGATTCTTTTATTACTACCATTGTGACCAGTATCATTGTCTGTAAACTCAAGTCTGACAGTGTGGGTCTCCCCGTCACCCAGGTTTATTATTGCAGTCCCTGCAAGTGAGCCAGATATTCTCACGCTGAAACGCTGAGGAAACACGCTGCCAGGTGGTTCCTTTTTACAGGTTGTCATACTGTAACTCTTCGATTTCGTTGGTAAGATTTGATTAATTAACTCGCTTGTCAATTTGTTTGTCGATAGGTTGTCATAAATTAATACATTAATAAAGACAGGGAAAAATATTTAGTGTCTGAATATATCACGTATTAATTTGATTTAAAACTTACGGGCTGCTGAGCCGTGAGATCTGGTGTCACGTTCCCTGTCATTTTGACTACATTTGCGTCCTTTATGGAGCACTATTCTCAACGTTCACACGAGTTCTAAGAAATCGTTGAGAATGACTACCGCAACTGTGACCGAAAAGTCTGATGAATATAAACCATAACTGTACGATCCACGAGTACAGTTATCAGAATATATATTATGATTTTATATTATCATAATATATTTTATTTTATGGAAATGAAATTCTTCTTTTAAAAGAGAACTACAGAAATCTGTTAGAACAGTAGACAGTAAACAGTCGCTCCTAGCTTAAATTATCTACCTCTGAAATTAACTTTTCTCGTCTTGTCCGACTAGTTCGAATTTTATACAGTTATTTTCATTTGGTGAGCTGTCTCGTTTAGTATTATACGATATAAGCCACAGATGTGAGGTTTCTGTTTAATGGCGACGGCGTTATGTACTCTCTCCCTTAGTATTCATCATCATCTGCAAGGGTTAAACCAAGGATTGTTTGTTCCGGTCTCAAACAGGTAAACTCTGGAGGTGGTCAGTCCAGCGCTTCCTCGGACGTCCCATACCTATCCGTCCCCTCGGCTTATAGTTCCATAGTTGTTTGGGGATGCGGCAGTCATCCATTCGGCAAAGATGTTCCCACCAATACAGTTATTATTGGGTAATCCTGTCGGGTATACTCATAATATTCACTTCATGCCGTATTATTATTATTATACGTTGCCGAATAACAATAAGTTACTGAATATAACATGACAACTTTGGCGTGTACGGCTGTCGATTCTAGCATACAGCGCGCGCAATGTAAATCTAACGTGTTTCTTCTGTGATCATGGAGAGTATACACTGCCACGTGCCTGAGAAATCTCATTTCAGCCGTTTGGATGCGACTGGCCTGGCCTTTCGTTAAAGTCCAATTCTCAGACCCATAAAGAAGTGTGGGAAGGGCCGTCACCTTGCAGCCTTTTAGGCGTGTTCCTTTACTTGGTCCCGCTCATAAGGTTGAACTTACGCTTATGGATCTTATGCACCACGTAGTTGCTAAGACACACTGTAGCCCAGGTATTCAAAATTCCTGACTTGTTCTAGGACAGTACCCTTAGTATTGTCTCTAATCTTATTAGTTCTTGTGTACGGTATGCAAACGTTCTGCGTTATATAATGCGATACGACAAAATTAATGGTACGTATCATTGAATTAAGTGAGAAACGCCGTTAAGTATAACTAAATAAATGAGATTTTATTAAATTAATTTACCGTAGTAGGGTGGTAGTAGCTTCGTTTTCGTGTACTGGACAAGCGTAGATTAATTTATTATAAACTCACCGAGACAAGACTGAGACCAACAATATATGTTGCGTATTTATGTAAACAAGCAGTGCGGTAATTATTAATCGATTGCTTGGTAGCCAGCGATTGGTATTATTTGCAGCGGAGAGACAAGTTGCTGAATATGACACGACGACGTAGGGCTGTCGATTCTAGCGTACGGCGGCGCTCGCAAAGTAAATCTAATTACCGGTGGCCATTGTGTGGCCTCAGCCAGCTTCAGTGCAGTTGGACAGCTGTCCTTTAGACAATTAACTAACTCACAGCAGCCAACAGTGTTGGATATTCACTGAACGGATGCTGGTTAGCTCGGATTAAACTTTGCACGAATCTCGTGAGAAAGTTCACAAGACATCTGGCCGGCTGAATGACAAGTAATAATTATACTGAATTATTGGAAGGCGTCTTGCGAATTTACATCGATTTTATAAAAGCTGGTCCCTTATGACTAAGTAATTACGTAACAAAAGTTTCTTGTTTATTTTGGTATTATTAAGTAAGAATTCGTCTTCTCGTCACTTTCTTACAATAATTCTAGAAGACATTTATGATGTACGTGTCGTATTAAAAGGGATTCCAATAAGGGACTAAATTATTCCTTTCCAATAAATTTAAATTTTAAAAACATACTTATATTTCTAAGCCAATTTAAATTTATTTACTTAGAATACTGTACATGGCTGTATTAATAAATAAGTGTTAGGAATATTTAAAGATAATGTAACAGAGTTTTTAACACAAATGACGTAACAGTGGCATTATCTGTAGACACGATGAAATATTTTCACTAAGTCAATTAAACTGTATTGTAATAGTTAAGGTAAAATTATTTTTTTGAATAGTCTTCCCTGTGTTCTGTTGGCTAAATTTTCCTCTTCCACGTTAGTACGTGTCCTACAGAAGTTAAGTTTTGTTTACCAGAATGCTGAGACTAAATGGGTAGTTGAGATGTGCATTGCGTACTTGCAGACATCTCAAAAACGCCCATCCGCGCACGCGCCCTCAGATACACACAGCTGTGTATACAACTTATATTTGGTATATGTGTTTTAAACACAATGTTTTTAATATGTAAGTACAATTATATATATATACACGCACACACATACGCAATAGTCATTATCAGCTTTATGAATGGTTGGATGGATGGATGACCAAATACGCGGGTGGGGGAACTTTAAACTCATACGGTTAGGTGATGGACAATTAATTGCATTTATATTTTACAGGCTATACAAAACGATGAGGTTTGTCTGATTTCAATTGTAATGTACCGTTCTTCTTGTCTTAATAAAAGTTTTTGAAGTAGCAATAATATTTTCCTTTTTTTTTTGTTCATGCCATTGTAAGTATTCACGGTAACTATACTCATATGAGAGATAGAGGTACGGATAAAAATATGATTTGTTCCTTTTAATGATTGCTTGAATCTACTATAGAATTTACTTGTACTAATTTTAGCCTCTTTGCCACTTTCGAAATGTGGCTCTACCGTAGAATACTGAGCATTTCATGGACAGCACATATAACTAACGTAAAAGTTTTTACGTAAAAGTTGAAGTTCTTAAACAGATGAAGAAAGATAGCGAAGTTATTAACACAGTGAAGGTAAGAAAGCTTCAGTAACTGGGACATCTCATGAGAAATGAACAGAGATTTTACTTATTGCAGTTCAAACTACAGGGAAAAGTACTTGGAAAGAGAGGAGTTGGCACCCGAGAATATCATGGCTGAGAAATTTAAGGACCTGGTTTGGCATGAATACAACTGAGTTATTCCGTACAGCAGTGCAGAAAGTTAAAATAGCCTGCATGATATCCAACATTCGAAACGGATAGGAACTATCAGAAGAAGAAGAATTTTTGGCAAACATTACCTGATGATAACATTATCATCATCATCAGCAGCATCATCTCACAACACAGCATAGGCAAGGTGTTGCCTGTTCCGCCTTCAAGGATCCTGCAGCCGTCTCTTCCTGGGTGTACCTGTGTCCTATAGGTTTGTACTTCCGGACTTGATTGGCCAGTCTGGAATCTGGAATTCTTTCTACGTGTTCTTTTTACCGTTGTTTGTAGTCTTTTAATTTTCCATTCAAGTTAAAAATACAGGAATTATGATACCGATGTTAAGTTAGGTAAGTTCCAGACGGTCTATGAGGGAATCGGCCGTATTTTTAGAAACAAGGTACAAAAATTAAAGTTCTACAAAGTTATGGTAGTCCCTGTTCTGTCCTATGGGTGTGAACTGTGATAAGAGCTTTACAGCTTTTAACATATTCTCACTTCCGACCGTCTTGCAACTAACTACTTTATACCTGCATAATTCCTTCTAGCGAGGACGTTCGCAAAAACGCGACACTTGGCAGCGACCTCCTCAATACTCTGCACAACGGTGCAGATCACCGTAGTCGTAATTTCTCTTGGTTTTGTTGTACTGCACGTATTATAACGCGTAACCGCATAATAAACAGTTGATAGCATAATCACCGTCTCGATTGTACAACGTGCTCAGACCCTGTTGCCGGGCCGGCTGGTCGTTGCAGTTTAGAATATTCTAGTTGTTTTTGCTCTTCCAGACTTTGATCGATTGTTCTCCTTACAACTGGAATCTCTCTCTATAAACAACACGACGCAACAAGCCACTTGGTCAGCTTATGTATAAAAACAGCGTTACGTGGCTAGTTACGGCAGATCTCAGTCGATAATTTATGGGAAACAGACTGTGTACGATAATTTTACTACGGTATTTATTATGAATTGTAAATTTGTGAGCAGACTGTTGTAGTTTTATCGTAATTTGATGACATGTTTTACTTGAAGTATTGTAATACGTTTCTTTTGTATTTAATAAAATTAAATATAAATAAATCACTACCGACTCGAAACACAAAGGTTTTTATGGATAAAAACGTAAAAGTTTTACCTTATAGCCTAAACCAGTTTCCGCTTTTAAAAAGCTTCTTCAGAGGCTCCCACTGCGAGCACTGTCCGTCTTGTTCTTGGCGAAGGTATTGATTTTTGAAGGATCGATGTTGTGTGTGTGGAGTGTGATATGTTCGAGTAACGCGTGTGATTTGAATTGTGTCTGTTCGTTTAGCATGTCGAACAATTGGAAATATACAAACACACGAAAACATATAAAAACGCCATACTAACGTTTTTACCCATAAAAAACTTTGTGTTCCGAGTAGTAGTGATTCAATTATATTCAGTTAATTAACGGACACGTCATGGACAACGAAACCCAATAATTTAATAAAGTTGTTATTGAAGTCTCTAAAAAATAGATTTTCCTAGCGTTCAATGTTTTATTCTACGGTTTTGAAAGTCACAATGTATGCTGTAGTCGTAGCAGCTTGCTTTGCTTCTCTTTTACCTACCTTGTGTAACTTCTTGCTATAAAGTAATCACGCTAAAATAGCCAGCCCCCTCTTGTATATTATTATGGGGATTCTTCTTTCAGTAGGCTTGTTTTGTGAATACTTTCCTTCGAGCAACTCGAAATGGAATTCTGTTACTTAGTGAGCAATCTGAGGACGGGTTTGAAACTCGAATGCCGGTATCGGTAGTCAGTTAGCACAGTTGTTATCAACGTGTATAATTTTTTTGTAACCCACTGCCCCTAAAACAAATTTATCAATCGATCCTGAACTAATTGCAACACCAGTTACCGTATTTCGATATTTCAATCTGTGCACCCAGTTTAAAGTTACAGTTTAATTATTTCAGTACACACACGATCCAAATACCTGAGCTAGTAATACGATAGTATGAAATACACGATTGGTGTATTGATGACGCGACGGGTCCAGTTTCAAGTTGAGTACACAGTTCAACTGATTTAACTAATAAACACACACAGAAATCCAACTACATAACTGTTGTTACACAGTCGACGCATGTTTGAGCATAATACCTATCGTACTCTAGATTATACACAGGTAAAACATACATAATACATGTTTCCCGCCCCTTAAAACATGTGGAAAGCGCAAGTATTCGTCTGTCTTTTTTTTTGTAATTTCCGCTTTCCAACATCATTGAGAAACAAAAAATATAACTTGTATATTATAATAAACACGAGTCTTTTCAATACTGTAAATGTTGTCGTGTATTTGTGTAATAATATTTGTGTTGTTAGTGGTCGCATATTTCGATATTAATCTTACTCTGATGGTATGGGGTAATTTGACTTTTGTATTTGGCACATTGATTTGGTTTTGGAGATGGTCAATTCACTGTATGAGGTGTATCACGTTGTTTTTGAGGTTCGTACTGGTCTTTTGCCTCGTGGATCTGTTGCTGATTTCATGAATTCATTTCGTAACGGAAAAGAGGTCCTAAGTGTCAGATACTCTAGAGTCACCGGAAACACAGAGTGCTAACAATTCTTTAGATGTACTTAGTGCCGAAATATTGAAAATTACATTCAGAGTAGGATTTCACGAATGACAGGTCAATTATTTTTTTGTAAGTCTTTTGTGTTTGTATAGTGTTTCACATATTTGATATGTAAAAGTGTTCAAAATTGTAATTGAATATTCCTTATAGAAATCTACTTATTTATGTTAAAGTTCATTTAAACAATGCATTTTATAAAAATAGTCTTATATTTTTTATTTTTTATTAGCGTATATATTAATTTCTCTATGAGTGTTGTTTAAAGTTTTTATTAATTAGAACGCAACTTGGTTTTTAGAAACAAAATATTTTATAGTATTTATTGTGGCGTTTAAATGCTGTGGTTTTTTAAATTCGAATATTAAGGGTGTCTGCCTTACGGAAACGCAATTAATTAAAATTTGTATACCTATAAAGTCAATTTTTCTAACAGCACCCTGCAAACTCGCTTAAAAAAATATTACAATTTTTAAACGAAAATAATTATTGCAAATTAATCTACGCTCTTCCGGAATGTTATTTTTTTAACAATTGTACACTAATTGCTTTCTTAAAATTGAATCGTTAACCAATCTAATTTGTTGTTTCAATTAATATTAAAGAAATAATGTTTTTTTTTTGTTGTATTGTCATATCGATAATTTCAAATAACACTAAAACTAAATATGTAAATAATAATAATAATAGTTTGGAACAAACGGCCAGTTACTGAACTATGATGTGTGGTGCTGATAGGAGGACGGCCACTGTCGCTATAATTGTGAACAAGGTGAACACTATCAGGCAGAATCTATCCACCACCATAGCGGCAAACTTCCAGTCACTAATCAGTTCGGCTTCCTCGTCCGCCTTCTTCATGCGGTTCGTGATGAACTGCAGCTCGCGCAGTATGTACTGCAGGTCCCGCTGAGCCACCGTGCAAGGCCCCGACTCGTCCAGCGTGATAGCGCCTCGCATGTAGCTGCTGTTGGCGGTCGCGCAGTGCCTGAAGTCGTCGTCGATGTCTAACACGTTCGCTAGTAGACTTTTCGATGATCTCTCCTTCAGTTCCAGTTCCTTCATTCGGTTGCTCATCATGATCGTTTTTCTCGTTATCTTCTTGCCCGGCCGTCCCATGCCGAGTATCCACGGTAACCACTGTAGAAACACGCTTTTTATCTGTAAATATTAAGCAGTGAGAAGTTGTTACACTTTGTACAATGAAATAACAATAAAATAAAACAATATAAGAAAACTGTATATACGAGGACCTTGCAACACACAAAAATGACGACGATATTTATGACAGAACAATAGACGAATACATACTTATTTCACATATTTCATACAAACCGGTTTGTATGACTACGTATTATCAAGTGTGACGATACAAATGAAAGAAATATGAATATGAAACTTGCAACACACACAAAATTTTAGTTCTACCGCTAACTTAGGCCTATAGATGTTGCTCCGCCAACTTCTCAACCGACCCTCGTACACCTGAAGACGTCTTATTTAATTGAAATTTCTTTTCTTTTTTATTATTAACAAAGATAGTAACGCAAATTTTATTTTGAATAATAGTCAAGCAAGTCAAGTGATAAAATATCATCGATTGAACAACAGTCTAAACTTTCGTACGTACCTCAACGAGCAAAGCGAAATTCTCAGTTCTGACTCAGCAGTTTGGTGTTTGTCTACACGTCTACTTGAAATATGTCTCACGATAACTTTTGAAAGCGTCAACCGATTTTTGTAAAACTTGGTATGCATGTCCGCACTTTTATCCTACAGAACTCTGTTGTTTTTCAGATTGATTCCTTCAAAAATAGGGGAGTAGGAGGCAAAAACGTGAGTGATCAAAATTATAAAAAAATCGCAAAAACTTTTGTGGAGTATCATATTAAAAGGAATTTAAACCACAACGGGAAAAAATGCTTCTACCTCCTTTTCATATCAAATTTGTTTTGATGAAAAACTTTACTAAAGCACTTGCAAAAGACAGCAGATGTTTCCAATACCTACAAACAAAGTTTCTAAAAGTATATACTGAAAAGTTAAGAGAAGTGATCTTTGTTGGACCGCAAATAAGAAATTTGAAAGAAATTCGATGAAGGATGGGGCTTTTGAAAATACTATGAATCCAAAAAAAAAAAATCTGAATTAATTTAAAGAAGTTGTGAAAAACGTCTTGAATAGAAAAGATCAAAACTACAAACTATCGTAAAAACCATGTTACAACATTTTAAGAAATTGGGCTGTAACATGAGTGTTAAACTTCACTATCTCCACTTACACATCGATTTTTTCCTTCAGAATGTTGGCGATGTCAGCGAAGAATATGGAGAATGTTAGAAGCCACCAAGATATCGTAGACATGGAAAAGAGATACCAGGGGTGCTGGAATGTTAAGATGATGGCCGACTACTGTTACATGCTCAAGAGAGACGGCACTGCTGAGGGGTACAAATTAAGGAAAAGAAACTTCAACCCACCAGACAAGAAACTTAAAAAAATAAAAACATCATAGTGAACAGGAAAAGTAAATTGTATGTATATATTTTCTCATATTTTCTCATACATAACTTTATTATATGTTTTTATTCAATGTAAAATGTTCAAAATGAAATTGAAATGAAGTGTTCAAAATAAATCCTATTTAATTACTTAAACAGGCTTTTGAGTAATATTTCTATCATTTGTATCTTCACACGTACTACTACATAGTCATACAGACTGGATTATATGAAATATGTGAAATAAGTATGCATTCATCTGTTGTGCTGTCATAAATTTCGGCATAAAAGTCATAAAATAATACATAAAAGTAGTAAAAATTCAAAAATAAAGTCTGACGTGTTTGAAAAATAATAAGGTTACATTTGAAATCAGCAGCAAAAGTACTATTAAAAACACATATTTTCACTAAATCATCATACAAAAATATTTTCTTTTGCAGCATAGTGTTATTAGTATAATCCTGAGTTACAGAATTTTCTCACTATTTTGGACTAAGTACATTTATTATTACATAAATTTTGATATTAGATAATTTTTCAATAAGGAAACAATTACAAAAATCCCGATCTATCTACTATTTCTTTAGTAATATAACAATTATATACCACACAATCATACAATAAACATTAAAATTCGAAACATTCAGATTTGGAATTATATTTGGCGGGCTATTTATGCCTTGGTTCACAGTTGTTGTTGACAAACGTTTCGGTTCCACCATTGGAGGCCATCTTCAGTACCAGAACAATTGGCACGGTGTCCGCCAATTACCCCACTGCTGAGGTTGAGACTATGTATTTTCCCTGAGAAGGCTCACTTAAATAAACTTTCAAAAAGGCACGTCATAAGCTGGAAAGCAGCACCAACCAATGAGCATCAATTCTTCTGTCACTGAATTTGGCCTCCGATGGTGTGGCCTAAATGTCTGTCGTACACACATCAGCTCAAACAGTAGCCCACGAGTTAACAGCCCGGCAAATAATAATTCCAATGCTGACACTGGCCGTGAAAGAATAAGGAATTTATTTTTTTGAACAAATTTGAATTTGAATTTTTTAGATAAAATAAACTGATCTTATGGGAAAATTTTGAAATATATTTAACCATAAAACAATTAATAAATTAATACCAGAACAAATTCAGATTAATACGAAAGATGATAAAATTTTCAAAATTACTGCTTTAATAAAATAATAAATATTTATTTTATATTTTACAATTAATTATATATCATGTTTTATATACACATAAAAACGTTATGTTTAGTCTACTGTACTTATAAAACAGCTGTTTTGAACAATTGATTAAACAAATTTTTGAATTTATAAATTTAAATCTGATGATGATAGTTGAATTACTATCGAAACATATGTAATTTACAACATAAAATATATTTCTGTAAAAAGTTGTATTATTAATAATAACATAAAATATTGCGACAATACAAAAGCATAGGCGGTAATGCGCATATATGAAATAAGTAAATATTTAATTTAATTTTAATAATATGTAATAGACGAGCAGGTGTGAAATTGGAAGCTGGCTTTCAAACAGGAATCAACAAGAAATATCACGCGATTACCGCTGTAAGCGTGCACACAAGTAAATAGAGTGTGTGCGTGAAGGCTGTTTGAGCCTGAACGTTTGCAACCTCACCCCAAGTAAATGCTAAATTAAGAGTATATTTAATTTTAAGCAAACCATAAATGTTAGAAAGAATGTAAAAACTTCTAAAAATGAGTAAAAATCGGACACATGTGCAGTGCGAATTCTACGTAATTCGGACAATCAGTGCGAATTCTGTGCGAATTCTGTGCGATTTTTAAAGCATTATAATTACACTAATGATGCGATCATTATAATAATTACATATCATATTAAATTACACAATATTAGATCACCTTGAAATCCGCATTAAACAGTGTGAGTGGCGAAAAAGTGCAAATATGTGAAATGAGACGAGAGTGGGGACAGTCACGCAATGGTTCAGTTTTCGACATGCTGGTTCCTGAGCCGACAGGTGTGGTTTTTCTTGGTGGATATAAATACGAGCCCAGGAGAACCAAACTCTCTCTTCTAACATTCTTCAGTCGTGGCGGTACTCTATGTCCGTCTGAGACGCGAATTTTTAATTACTTTGGACAGAGTTAGACGCTATGTCTAACATCAACAAGACTTTTATATCGTAACTATAAAGTATTACGGGAACTGTTTTGATTTCAAGTAGTAATGAAAAACAATAAATAAAAAGTACCGTAACAATAAAATCGTCGGACCTCTACGAGCAGTCTACAACTAAGAACATCAACTCTAGACAGATGGCGAGAGAACTTCTAGCAGAGGAACGAGACACAGAGCACTAGAGACGGTTCTATCACAACAGCAACCGATCCAGAGCAAAACGTCATTACAATCTACAGCAGCCGATGTACCATGAAGGACGAGAGACGGGAGAACGAGCAGTGAGACCAGGAAGGACAAGAGGACCAGGAGGAGCGGACCGATGGATCACTGGAGGACATGGGACAATCTGCAGAATTTAAGGTGACGAAAAACCAATTTGTAATTATCAAAGAATAAAGACATTGAAAGACTTTAATAAAAAAAAAACATTTTTAAAATTGAAAGCACATAAAGTAAAGTAATTAGAAATAATCAATTAGTTGTGTTAAAATGATTATAAAGCCGTAAAAGGTATGTCAAGTATAGAATAAGAATGTATTAACAAATTTAAAAAACACACATTCAGACTGAGTAGTCGAGAAATTATAATATAACGAAGAAATGTTTTACTTAGAATTGATAATATAATATCTAAGATATAAAATCTATTTTTGTAATGAGAATACGGCGGCAAGCAAAGAAACACTGAAAACATAGATAATGAATATCTTATGGCGAATCAAGTATTACTATAATATTATTATTTTTTATGTGTGTTTGCATTAATAAATGAAAACATATTACGATTCATAAAAGGACTACTCTTATTATAATTACACCTGAACCCGAGTTATATATAAACGTTGTTAGTAATGTTATATGAGTATAAACACAGCACCAATTAAAATTACATTAAATACAGCAATGTGTACCGTTGTATAACTTTGGCGTCCCAAAGAACGTGGGGCTCCACAAAATTAAATTATATTAAATAATTGTATTTGTATTGTTATAATTTTGGCGCTCCAAAATCGTGGGGCTATTCAAACACAAATAGATTTGTATTTGTGTTTGTAATGTTATAATTTTGATATTTTTTTTTTACCATTACTTTTTGAAATACACTTCAGTAACAGAATACTCTTTTAGTTTTGTAGTGTCATATGATCGGTTACAGATGAACTGCCTTAGAAAACACAACGATATTTTACTCTTTGTCTTAAATTCTAAGTAGCCTCTGCCCTTTTGACTTTTCACTATCGCTTTCTTCTGTGTCCTTGCATTTCCACCTAAGGTATGAAGATTTCGCTTGATCAGCCGTTCTGCCAATTATAACATTTATTTCTCATTTCTAACCATTTCTTCATATTAATAACAACATCGATAATAACATTCCTTACAATCATTTCTTACATATTTCTTTAGACATTTACATTCCTTACCATTTCTTAGAAACATAACATTCTTTCTGTCTCTTATTTTTATTTAGCATAACATTCTTATTAACATCCTGATTTCTTATATTTATTTAGCATAAAATTCTTATTAATAATCATTAATATTATATTTTTTTTATTTAAAAATAATTCTTCATTCAATAGAGCATTGAGTTCGGTGTGTCGTTTGATGTTACACCCCTCATTATGTTAATAATGAAAAAAAACATTCCATACATTTATGGAACACTTGCATTGTCCGTCGTCTCCCGGACGTATATTTTTCCTTTGTAGCATAGTATAGTAGCCGCCATATAACAATTTTCGTCTTGCATTCCTGCCTCGTTAACATTCCATTGTATCGCTGCAACGTTTGTTTTTATCGTGGAAGTCACCTGTTTATAGGGTAACTATTTCATCTTACCTGTTGGCCACACAGAATTTCCCCTCTTTCGTCTCTCTTTACAAATGCTTCGTCTTTCTCAATTCTCTCGTCACTAGTTTGGTTGAGTGAACCTACCCGAACAGCTGTCGACGGTTTTTTCATTCGTCGTTTATGATAATACTCACCGTAGTTTTTATAATTACAGTTATAATTATCGTTCGCTTTATACTTCTCGTGTGTACTCGTATATTTAACATCATACTTACCACAATTTTGCGTAGTGTTTCGTATAGATAATTTACTACTTTTCTCGTTAGGCCTACAGTGATATTTATCTCCGTATGTGTGGTGCCTTAAGTGTTTCACATGTGTCATCTTGTGTGACTTACTAGTGTGTGTGTAACTTGCAATTGAGATATTTCGATCAATAAGGTATGCTTTGTTAACCTTCATTTTGTTCGCTTCTTTAATGTTAATTATTGTATTAGAATTATCGTTACTAATTACGAACGTATTTTCTTTTGTACGCCCAATTATTCTGGTTTGTTCACATTCTACTGCCGCTATGTGCGTATTAGAGTCGTCAATTCTTTCTACTAACTTCTCTTTTGCTTTTCTTTCTGCTCTTAATTTTTCTCTTTGTTTTGAAAAAAATTCTGTTAACTCGTCTATTTGTGTTCTAATATTATTTTCTTTTACTTTTTCTGTTTGTTTGTCCTCTACTTCGCCAAATATGGCTTGCACCATAGCTTGAAGTGCGTCTTCCATTCTTAAAATTCCCGATATTGCCATGTTGAATATTATATTTATTTATTATGTTTTAGAATATTATTCTTATGGAACCGACTTATTAATTTTGTTTATTTATTTTTTAATTATTATTATTTATTTATTCTTATCTACTTATATTACAATTACACCTGTTTGTTGGGGTGGGCGCCAGTTGCATTATTACAATACAATACACACAACAAAATTAAACAACATAAAAATATTCAATAATAAACATTAATTATTATACAGAAATCCTATGCACACATTTAACAATAGAGCATACATTTATTTATTTAAATGTAGGTGTGTCGTGCCACACGTTGGCGGGCGACAAAATTATAACATTACAAATACAAATACAAATCTACTTGTGTTTGAATAGCCCCACGATTTTGGAGCGCCAAAATTATAACAATACAAATACAATTGTTTAATATAATTTAATTTTGTGGAGCCCCACGTTCTTTGGGACGCCAAAGTTATACAACGGTACACATTGCTGTATTTAATGTAATTTTAATTGGTGCTGTGTTTATACTCATATAACATTTATATATAACATTACTAACAACGTTTATATATAACTCGGGTTCAGGTGTAATTATAATAAGAGTAGTCCTTTTATGAATCGTAATATGTTTTCATTTATTAATGCAAACACACATAAAAAATAATAATATTATAGTAATACTTGATTCGCCATAAGATATTCATTATCTATGTTTTCAGTGTTTCTTTGCTTGCCGCCGTATTCTCATTACAAAAATAGCTTTATATCTTAGATATTATATTATCAATTCTAAGTAAAACATTTCTTCGTTATATTATAATTTCTCGACTACTCAGTCTGAATGTGTGTTTTTTAAATTTGTTAATACATTCTTATTCTATACTTGACATACCTTTTACGGCTTTATAATCATTTTAACACAACTAATTGATTATTTCCAATTACTTTACTTTATGTGCTTTCAATTTTAAAAATGTTTTTTTTTTATTAAAGTCTTTCAATGTCTTTATTCTTTGATAATTACAAATTGGTTTTTCGTCACCTTAAATTCTGCAGATTGTCCCATGTCTTCCAGTGATCCATCGGTCCGCTCCTCCTGGTCCTCTTGTCCTTCCTGGTCTCACTGCTCGTTCTCCCGTCTCTCGTCCTTCATGGTACATCGGCTGCTGTAGATTGTAATGACGTTTTGCTCTGGATCGGTTGCTGTTGTGATAGAACCGTCTCTAGTGCTCTGTGTCTCGTTCCTCTGCTAGAAGTTCTCTCGCCATCTGTCTAGAGTTGATGTTCTTAGTTGTAGACTGCTCGTAGAGGTCCGACGATTTTATTGTTACGGTACTTTTTATTTATTGTTTTTCATTACTACTTGAAATCAAAACAGTTCCCGTAATACTTTATAGTTACGATATAAAAGTCTTGTTGATGTTAGACATAGCGTCTAACTCTGTCCAAAGTAATTAAAAATTCGCGTCTCAGACGGACATAGAGTACCGCCACGACTGAAGAATGTTAGAAGAGAGAGTTTGGTTCTCCTGGGCTCGTATTTATATCCACCAAGAAAAACCACACCTGTCGGCTCAGGAATCAGCATGTCGAAAACTGAACCATTGCGTGACTGTCCCCACTCTCGTCTCATTTCACATATTTGCACTTTTTCGCCACTCACACTGTTTAATGCGGATTTCAAGGTGATCTAATATTGTGTAATTTAATATGATATGTAATTATCATAATGATCGTATCATTAGTGTAATTATAATGCTTTAAAAATCGCACAGAATTCGCACTGATTGTCCGAATTACGTAGAATTCGCACTGCACATGTGTCTGATTTTTATTCATTTTTAGAATTTTTTACATTCTTTCTAACATTTATGGTTTGCTTAAAATTAAATATACTCTTAATTTAGCATTTACTTGGGGTGAGGTGCAAACGTTCAGGCTGAAACAGGCTTCACGCACACACTCTATTTACTTGTGTACACGCTTACAGCGGTAATCGCGTGATATTTCTTGTTGATTCCTGTTTGAAAGCCAGCTTCCAATTTCACACCTGCTCGTTTATTACATATTAGTAAAATTAAATTAAATATTTATTTATTTCATATATGCGCATTACAGCCTATGCTTGTATTGTCGCAATATATAACAAGAAAAATTTGAGCATTTGTGAATATATATATATATATATGTGTCTTTACACATATGATTATCTGTGTATATACATCACACGCGCGCGAGTGATGTATATACACACATAATCATCAGATGTGTAAAGACACATACACGTAGCAATAGAGAGACAGCTAGAAATGCAGACAGACAAGAATGTAGGCTGAATGAAATCTTACTTACCCATGGAGGCATTTCATGGATGTCTGCCGTTCTGTGGTGGTAATTGAGCACGACAACAGTGAGTACCACAGACGACGCGACCATAAACATAATACAGTTGAAGTATGTACCTATACAAGCGTACAATAAGCAATATGAGTACACACTGTCACATCTGAACATAGTTACTCAGCATAATTTGTAATAGAATAGGAGTGAATGGATATATTGGTACAGCTTTACTTTACCTACAGAATGCAACTGTAGTTGACACTCTCAAACGTTTTGTAGTGCTGATAATAATTTTTTTCTCGCCAAAGCTTTTTAAAAATTGTAAAAATTTAGATAGAATAAGGTTTCATGAAAATTTTGGAACAATTCACAGTTCTTTTGATTTGTTATACTCGGGAGCACATATAAAGGCGAAAAGTGAAAGCGCATTGCGCAGAGAAGACAGAATGTAACACTGCGACAGCCAGTAAGCAAAACGATTGACTGGCTCTTATTGGCTGATACATCACGTGATACTATGCTCTTGCCTCTGCGTAGCTGGCAGCTCTCGCCTTTAAATGTGCTCCCGAGTCTAATGCTTTTGAATATCAATTTTTACTAATTGCTACCAGTAGCGTTCTGTTCCCTCGTCGGTAACGTGAAGCTGTACCGTACTCGTAATTATAATAATTTTAAGAAAATTTAAATTAAAAAAAATATTCTTGTTATTTACCCTCGTCAGGTGAGTCTGCACAAACCTGGACTCCGTGGTGTACTATAGTCTTGAAAAAAAAAAACTTGACAAACAGTAAAAAGTACGTAAACATCAGGTTATTCTACGATTTCATATCGTTTGTCTTTAACACATGCTGTGTATCCAGATTACGCCTGTATATATATTTTCTGTATATTGTTTGTAATTAATTTTGTATCAACACTACGAATTTTCAAACATCCATTCACGTCCAGGCACACCGAAAGGCGCGAGAAACCATGTTCCGGTTTATGTAATTGAAACTGTAAATTTGTTTGTAACTCAGTTTACACTTTATTAATATAACGAGTTTTGTTCTAAATCTACAGAAATGCGTAATATCGATTAACATCAGATATCAAACGACTTACGTAGTCAAAATGAAAACAGGAAAACTTAAATATATTTTTCGTATTGTTTAAATTAGCAGCCATCCTTACTATTTCTTTTATGAATTTGCTAACTGCTACAATTTTTATTGTTCGACAAAGCTTTTCGTCATTACTGACATCATCAGGTCTTAAACAACCAATTAAGACCAGGTTTATGTCAATTAAACCAATTAATAAACCAGGTTGTTTAAGACCTGATGATGTCAGTAATGACGAAAAGCTTTGTCGAACAATAAAAATTGTAGCAGTTAGCAAATTCATAAAAGAAATATTAAATATATTTGTAACTGCTTTCTGCCTTATCTATTATGATATTAAATTACCCTATTGTACATAGAACTTTTGGCTTCGCTGTGAGTGGATATCATATGTATGGAATATAAAGTGCTCAACAGGATACAACCCTTTTAACTTTTACATTTTTATGAGGCGAGGTATTCATTGTCTTTGGGCGAAAACTGTGTCCAATGAGGTACACATATTACTCTGTCATCATCATAATTATCTTTAAGGAGTAAACCAAGGATGGTTTATTCCGGTCTCAAACAGGTAAACTCTAGAGCTGGTCACTCCAGCGCTTCGTCCCACACCTCTCCGTCCCTTCGGCTTATAGTTCCATAGTGTTTGGGGACATATTACTGTGTGATACTCATTTCCTTTATTTTCAAACGTAACAGTTATACATATAATTTCCCCATCTTACAGGGATTCAACTTATGATTTCAGCGAAGATAGCTTACTTTCCATTGATCGTTATAAATCGTTTTTAAAGATCTCCAAGACACAAGTTGGCTTTCATTATCCCGTTGTTCCAGAGTCAAATACGAGTCGTATAAAAAGAGCAACTTATATCGGACTTATATCGTGATACAAACTGCTCCCTGACAATTGAGTGTAGGCGAGAACTGCAGAACCTTGTACAATTAGGCTGGCAGATTGAACTGCAATGGGTACCCAGCCATGTCAACATCATGGGAAATGAAAAAGCCGACATCCTCGCCAAAATGGGCGCAGCACTACCTCAGCCGGAGACCCCCAGCTCATATGCATCTGCGAAAGCACGAATAAATTCCTCAATAAGCCTATGGCTAAAAGAAAAACAATTAAGAGCCTGTGTGGGAAAAAGATGGGCAACATTGGTTACGGACGGCCCCATCAACAGAACTCTACCCCGAGCAACTAGTGTTGCTCTTTTTAGAACTACAACCGGTCATGACTACCTGGCCTCCCACCTGCACCGCATTGGCGTGTTGTCGTCTCCTGAATGTGTTCTCTGTGGATACGCTTCCATGAATGCGGATCACCTAATTGCATGTCCAGCCTTGATTTCAGACACGGAAGTCCAAGACGAAGATGGTACGGCAAGGCTCTCACGTCTCTACTGGTCAGCGCGCCGCCTAATGGCCCAACAGCCAAGGGTGGGCGTTGGCTAGTAAGTAAGTAAGTAATATCGGACTTAAATTATTCTACATGTGTAATAGACCGGGTGGCATCACTCATCAGCGCAATCGTTTCTAAAGAATGGTATCCGTGGGTGGAATCCATCTCAGGACGGATCGCTTTCATGACGTCCAGTCGGATTCGGGACTTACCCGGACCAGCTCTGAGGTCATCAAATTTGGTCAAGGCGGGCCCAATATTCACCATATTCCCATATGATTAAAACTCTAGATTACTTACTTTGCACCTAACACCAACTTTGTTAAAAGGGTAGCTTAACTTTAATCTGCTGATTATCAACCCATTACGACTTTTTCCGCACAGAAATGAGTAATGCTGAACTTCCGTGCATACATTTTGAAGAGAACAGACATTTTAAATTTCAAAAAATTACAAATTTTTTCTGTTGCAGTGCACTTTGAGAAGTGGATTCGAATGTGTTAGCAATTAGATGTACAATTGCCACTATTCGCACTCTTCGAATTTTAATTTTGAGCAGTACGTAAATTAAAGCGTTAAACCTTAATTAAACCGCACTTAAACTTTTATTGGTTTGTTATTGATTTTTTAAAATCCATATCAGTGGACTTAAGTTGTAGCAGATAGTCGATTTGTGTTTCAATTACAGTGCCCGAAACAATGTTACTCTGTTCAAAATTAATTTTGTATTCCCGCGAACATGCGCACCAAGCAAGTACACACACTCTCACATAGACACATCTATATTGTCCAATAGAATATTTATATATATTCATAGTTTAGTTTTTTGAAGTTACTCTTACTAGTTTATTTAATAGTGTATGCAGACATCTGAATGCAATGTTCTTCCATAAACGTAAAAATACAGAACCCACACATACGGCGAATGAAAATGGGTTAGTAATTTGATAGAAACTAACCTGAATTTTGCCTATAAACAATAATCAAAGCAAATTTAAATAATCAAACTTCTGAAATCGTTTTGAGAAAATAGGTTAAATTTTGCTCTTTGTTGCTCGCAATAAAATCTTACTTATTAGATTTGCAAAAATATTAAATTCAACTTACTAATTAAGTAAAATACTTATTCTAGACTGAATATTTAACAGAATTAACATATTTTGAAACAAAATATGACCTTATATTAGCATCCATGACAGAGAAATGAAATAATGTATACTAAAAACATATATACTAACAAATGTTATTCGTAGTGGCACTAGTACACATTAACAGAGCACAATCATAAATTGTTCTTGTAAGCGTGATTGAGTACTAATATTATGAAGTGCGTCCTTAAGCTAATAGAAAAAAATAACAACAAAAGTGTAAATGCAAAATAAAATCGAATATTTATACAAAGTTCATTCAACATGACCATGCCAAATCGTGCCTCTCGATGAGTGCCAGCTCACTTCTTTGTCTTCTCGTCTGGTTTCCCAGGAGGACGTGTCGTAAATTGCCGACTATTGAAATGTAATCTTGATTTAAACTACTTTATACATGTTTATAGTTAAAACTAAAAGTATTTAACAACTTTTATAAAACTTTCCCGCGAAAGCTATGATAATAATAATAATAATAATAATAATTAGACGATTTTTATTATAAGAATATTTATGTAGATCGGTTAATGTACTGATTTGATCTTTTATTTTTATTACGTTTTTAAGAAGTGGCCGGAACATTCGTCAAGAAACAAAATTTGTTTTCCAACAAAAATATAAAAAAAAAAACAAATTTACGTATAAATGGCAAATTACAGACTTTTTGACACGTATATAATCGTATACCGCATAAATTAAACACTGTGTTTAATAGTTTACATGCTACACCATTTTTTTCGCTAAAACTACATTAACACCAATTCGTTAAAATGTATAACAAATATAACACACACTGAAATATAAAGTCTGTTTGTATCAGCCATGACATCCAATGGTTTTAATACTTGTAACTATAGTGTATACGTATATATATGTTCAGGCAACATTGAAAAAAAATGGCCACAAATGCACAATACACAGTCATGTTACACAACAGAACGCAACCTCCTCGCCGTTTACCGTATTTTGATCCGTCCCTTTGCCGTTCTCGCTTCCATTAGTTTAAACGTTATCTTTTATTTTACTACTTTACTTCGTATGTCACATATTTATTCGTTTTAATTAAATATTTAACCATTTATTTTTTTTATAACTTGAATTAATTTCAGTTTAAATTCATACAAATATTACAAATAAAGAATACGCTATAACACTGTATTAACCAAGGATACGAAGCGGAAACAGTTATTGTATTTATTTATTTTTAATTTGCGTGCATTAAGCAGGATGGTGAATAGAAATGCGGTCGTTAGGAACGTATATTATGTTTGTTATTCATTGTAACTTTAAGCAGAAGTTTTATATAATATAGATAAAATATTTAAAACCACAAAAATATTGTATTAAACAAAATGGGTAAAAAATGGATAAAGTTTTAAAATGTTCGTTTAGAAACTTTGTTTTGTTATTTACCTTTAATGCTTACCGGACAAACTCCATCGATTTTACTTCCAGGTACTATCAAGAACCTGCGCCACAAACATTAATGACATTTTTTAAAAAACAGTCTGATTAATTATTAAATGTGTTTTTGATCATTTAAAATTTTAAGTTTATTTTCCAACTATTTAGTTTTTTTGTTTTTAAGAAAAACTATTTTTTAAGAAACATAATATTTCAACGTTTAAATATGAAATTTGTGTATACTAATATTGTGTTATTTATGAGGAGGTCTACGGTAACCAATGTCTGTTTCAAACGAATTTGAAAATAATAAAAACAAAAAAAATTACTTAAACACAGTAGCCATAGAAATCAAACAAAACTCTTTACAAAGTATACAGTATTTATTAATAATAATAATAATCATGTCAAAACACACACGCACACAACAAACAAATATATAACTTTAGGGGACAGAGTCACTTGATACTTGGAGGTGGAGTTTCCTTTTTTTTAATTGATACAATTTAATATTTATAAATTGTAGATTTAAAATAGTAATTTTTTAATTCAACGTCATTTTTATCTGACAAATTTTAATGTCACAAGTTTCATTCGTATGTAGTTTAGTTTTTGAAATTAATTCAAAGAAGAAATAATAAGTGTAGATAGCAAGCGAAGAGTCTCACCTGGCTGAAGCAGCTCCTGGAAATTACTTCTTCATTGAGAAAAAAGAAGAGTAGTGAGTTAGTGTGTACAAATCATAGACAGATTAATATATACAAAACGACCTCACAAATACTTTTCAGTTCATTGCACATCAGGTGTAGAGATTTCTATGTCGCATGTGTACGAATCTAGTCGCATTGTAAGTAGCTTTTGTTGTAAACAACCATTAACCCTCCGGATACTCCTCTCCCACACACGCACGCACACACGCATGCAGTCACACGCACACACAGTCAATTGTTCGCACACGTAAAGATACGACTTTAAAGTATGAAGTATACAGAAGTATTTATGAGGTTACATGTTTGTAGCAAGGGTGCAAAGAAGAATGACGGAGGATGTGAAGGATGAGTTGTTTATAATAGCGTTTCGCAGCTAAGGAAGATTTGTTTTGTTTAAACATTTAAGTTCATTATTTACAAATAATTCTCAATTGTTTATAAGATTCTTTTTTTATGAAAAGAATGATTTATCAAACATTTTAGTTACACATTTTTAATATTATACAGAGTGTTAATGGTACACGCAAATAAGAAAATTAGAAATAAAAAGAAGAATATTGTTTAAGTAAAATTTAATTTTTAATAAATCATCATCACAACTGTATTGAAAAAGCAACAAATGTTAGTTTATCAAGAGAGAGAATTGCTTCTGAATTGTTTCTGAGAAGTGCCACTTTTGAATGAAAAATTAATCTGTTTCCTCTTACAGGATTCATTGCATTTAAAGTTATACATATAAAAAGATTAAAAAAAGTTAACTAGCGTCCGAAATATGAAATAAACGAAATTACCAAATTACCTAGAATTCAGTATTCTTTACCGTATGTTAGGTACTTATTAGCAAAAACAATATTTTAAATAATACGATTTTCAGTCGAATATGCCGTACAGTTAAAAACCACGTATACAGCACAATATTATGATAGAAATCAGCAGAAAAATAATAAAACAATATTGCGGCTACAACATACCAGGATTTCAAACCTGGTCAACGCCTTGTCGGGCAGCTGAAATACGTTTTCAGTGACTACCAAGATGTAATAAATGTACCAACGGTCCAATAAACTTGATGATTAGAATTACACACAGTTATGAAAAACTGAGAATACTTTAAGTATAAGCTTTTAAAAGCTGAGCTGAAAACGATCAGTAAATGCCTATAAACGAATGAGAAGGAATGGTACTTAATGATTTCTATGTGTTAATTAAAATAGTAGGAAGGGATAATAAAGAAAAATAATAATAAGAATATGGACAAGACACTCAATACAGCAAGTTAGCTATTTCTCCTATTTAAGGTGTGGAGCAAATGAAAAAGAAGACCGAATATACGGCACGCAAACTGAAGGAAGAGTATGAAAAATGAGGATTGCTGATGAACAGAGAAAAAACGCAGTATCTGCGTGTCGGAGAAGAAACAACTGAATTAATCTTAGAAAACAACGAACGTATAAGAAATGCAACAGCTAAAAATATTTACGAATAAACTTTAATGGAAAAGGAACCGATGATGTTGAAATAAAATCAAGAATAAACAATGCAAAATATATAATTAGATCATTAAATGGGATTCTATGGAGCACAGAAATTTGAAAAGAAAGGAAGAAAAGAATATACTACAGTATGATTACAAGCACCTTGATGTACGGTTCCGAAACATGGAGAATAAAAGAACAGGTAAACAGAAAGTTAGAAGCTACGGAAATGGATGCTTTGAGACGAGCTGCTAGAACTTCAAGGCTAGAGCGAATACGAAATGGAACGATTAAAGGAGAAATGGGCGTACAAAAGACAATCATCGACTGCACTGAAGAAAAACAACTAATCTGGTACGGACACGTACAAAGAACGGGACAAGACCGACTACCAAAGAAAACAATTAATTGGATATGATTATTTTCTAAAACTTCCGGGCTGAAAGGCCGTGGTCGAGTGCTTGATCTACTGCTAAACGTTTCGGCCACACCACCGGTGGCCATCTTCAGTAGCAAAAAATGTGTTCGAATAGATGACACGCCGAACACGTCTCCCAATGGATTGGGAACAAGCAACAGTGAGTTATGGCTACGTTGGCTCTATTTATAACTTTTTGGCCGCTTAAGGTGTATCACGCGGACCAATGAGAAGCCAGCTCCTCATTCTCGACTCTGATTGGCCATGGAAAATAAACCATGCCAGACACTATTTAAGGCGATGCTTTCACCTCGGCGGTTCATTGGACACGATCCAGATGCTGCAATCAAGCCACGGGTGCAAAGACACCCCGCATCCATAATGCAATCGGCGGTTCATAGCGACGGACGCATTCTTATGAATATGGATGGACTCCAGATGCAGGCGAGTGAAGTAACCCCGGACAGAAGACAACACACGGGCTTCATCAAACATCACCCGGTGATCGTCGTGGGAAAGAGCGTGTTCAGCAACTGCGGACTTTTCCGGCTGGCCCAGGCGGCAGTATCTCCGATGTTCAGAGAGGCGCGTCCGGACACTACGCTTCGTGGTGCCTATGTAGACCTGGCCACACGTACAAGGAATACTGTACACCCAGCACGACGAGAGTGGATCCCTGGCGTCTTTCACCGGTCGCAGGAACTGTTGGATCTTTTTGGTTGGCTTGAAGTTATGGCTACGTTGGCTCTATTTATAACTTTTTGGCCGCTTAAGGTGTATCACGCCTTTGTATGGCCAATGAGAAGCCAGCTCCTCATTCTCGATTCTGATTGGCCATGGAAAATAAACCATGCCAGACACTATTTAAGGCGATGCTTTCACCTCGGCGGTTCTCTGCTTGATGCCACTGCTCATCGATGGGACTCATATCTTGAGTCTCTGGAAGTCACGCCACAGTCCGTTTTCCGGGCTGCGCGCCGACTCACTGGCGAGAAAAGGACCCGCTACCCCCTACGATCACCGAACGGGATTGTGTACTCCGCGGCCGACAAAGCAGAAGTCTTTGCCGATACCATGGAGGAACAATTTACCGTTCATCGAGGCGTCTGTGACCCCGGCCACTCGGCAGCGGTCGCAGACTTCCTATCTGGATATTTTTCCCGCCCTCCCGCAGACCCGATCGACCTGTTCGACGAGGCTGAAGTTGAAACGGCCATTAGTCGACTGCGCCCCAAGCGGACGCCCGGCGAGGACCGTATTGGTGCAGCGGCCCTACTCAACGCCCCAGCAAGTCTCGTTTCACTCATCCACGTGCTGTTCAATGGATGTCTCCGGCTCCATTACTATCCCAGCCCTTGGAAACGAGCCAAAGTCATCATGTTACCGAAGGCTCGCAAGCTGCGTACACTCCCGGAGAATCATCGACCCATCTCTCTTTTGCCAGTACTATCGAAGGTGTTCGAGCGCCTCCTGCATCGCCGAATTACTCCCCTGCTGGATAATTTCATCCGGCAGTAACAGTTCGGCTTCCGCAGGCAGCCTTCGACCACTCTTCAACTTGTCCGAGTTGTCACGCAACTCACTGACGCCATCAACAGGAACCATCAAACTGTCGCCGTCCTTCTGGACGTGAGTAAGGCCTTCGACAAAGTCTGGCACGAAGGCCTTCTCTATAAACTAGCCGCCTCCCCTCTCCCTGCCTCATTTGTACATCTGATGCGGTCGTATCTCTGCGACCGCAAATTTAGGATCTGCGTCGACGGGACGTACTCTTCTGTCCGCCCCGTCGCCGCTGGCGTTCCTCAGGGATCTGTCCTCGGCCCCGTTCTGTACCTAGTGTACACGAACGACCTGCCAGTATTGCCTGGAGTCACGCTCTCTCTCTATGCGGACGATGCGATGTACCACACCAGTTCTGCAAACCTTCGTTTTGCGACTGACGTGGTGGAGCGCCAGCTCGCATTACTTCCGGCCTGGCTAAGGAAATGGCGGGTGGCGATCAATACGGAGAAATCCGAGGCGATCGCCTTCTCCCGTCAGCTCACTTCCCGATGCCAGACCCTCTCCCTTGAAGGGAGCCCAATCGCTTGGCAACGTACTGTGAAGTACTTGGGCGTCACTCTTGATCGACGCCTAAGCTTCAGAGCTCACGTATCCACAGTGCTCCAGCGCGCCCGAGGCGTCAAAGCCAAACTCTACCCATTCTTATCGCCTCGAGGGCCACTGCCTGTGCGCACGAAGCTCTCGATTTATCTGCTCTTTTTACGAGCCGTCCTTATGTACGCAGCGCCTGCATTTTGGACCCAACTCGCCCCTGACGTCGTTAAACGCATGGCAGCCTTCCAAGCCCTTACCCTTCGCCTTATCTCCGGCTCTCCCTGGTATGTAAAAAATGCTACTATCAGGCGAGGGCTGAAGATTCCGTCGCTCGATGGATTTGCGCGACCTCTTACGTTCAACCTCTTCCATCGAGCATCCATTTCTGACTTTCCTCACCTCCAACACCTCGATAACGCCGATGGACCACCACCAGTCAAACGCCGCCGCCCTCGAGCTTTGCTCGACGACCCGCCGTAATTTTAAAATTAACAAAAATTGCCCTCTCACCATCTGTCCACGCGCCGACCAATCGTATTTTCACCACCTTCCTTCCAGTCAAATCCGGTCCGTTGCAGGCCGACAGATGGTTCGGGCGTTGTGCCGGCTTTAGGTGTGCCTAGCGCCACCTTCAGTCGGCAACTTCGCCCCTCCAATCTCTCACCTGCCTCGGTATCGCCATAAGGCAGTCTACCGGACTCTTACCGGGCTGGCGGAAGTGTATCGACCCGTTGTGGGCGAACAAATCCCGCCAATCCGTGCTAAGCGTTCGCGTAGGCTTCCCTCTCAGGCCATTGGTGGATCGCGTCAGCGGTTCAGCCAATCACAGCCCGTCTCCTTCACCTCCGCCAAAATAAAAAAGGGGGTACCTATCCTCGCTGCGACAAGTCTCGCTCCAAGCACTACTCGAGCAACAGGCAGTCATCGGGCTCGCCCGGGCGCTGCCGTCACTGGGGCACACACTGAGCTGTGCCCTACACGCATCGTGGCATCGGCGGTTCATAGCGACGGACGCATTCTTATGAATATGGATGGACTCCAGATGCAGGCGAGTGAAGTAACCCCGGACAGAAGACAACACACGGGCTTCATCGAACATCACCCGGTGATCGTCGTGGGAAAGAGCGTGTTCAGCAACTGCGGACTTTTCCGGCTGGCCCAGGCGGCAGTATCTCCGATGTTCAGAGAGGCGCGTCCGGACACTACGCTTCGTGGTGCCTATGTAGACCTGGCCACACGTACAAGGAATACTGTACACCCCGCACGACGAGAGTGGATCCCTGGCGTCTTTCACCGGTCGCAGGAACTGTTGGATCTTTTTGGTTGGCTTGAATAACTCACTGTTGCTTGTTCCCAGTCCATTGGGAGACGTGTTTGGCGTGTCATCTATTCGAACACATTTTTTGCTACTGAAGATGGCCACCGGTGGTGTGGCTGAAACGTTTAGCAGTAGATCAAGCACTCGACCACGGCCTTTCAGCCCGGAAGTTTTAGAAAATAATCATAATGACACCGGCCGTGAAAGCCTACATACTTAAATTAGATGGATACCTTGAGAGCACAGAAAGAAAGGAAGACCCAAGAACACATGGATAGAGGGCATAGAAGATCAATGAGCAATAGCGGACTAAACAACGACGAAAACTGCAGCGACAGATAGCAATGGAGATTAGGCATCGGACATAGTCGTAGGACGTTTTGACCCGAATTAATAATAACAGGATGTTGAGCAGCACATGGTGGAAGTCTAGTAAACTTGAACAAAGGCTACTAATATTTAATCACGTAAGCGGAACAATCAGCGCACATCTATTCAATAAAAGTCGCAAAGAGGCTCAAATTATATTCTTCTAAACGGTATATGGTGGTAGCGAAGTCTGAATACTAATGGAGATAAAACAGAGACATAGAAGAAGAAAGGAAGGACGTCGAATAGACTGAAAGTTTCTACAAGAAACGGTTGGGTGTGCCATTTCTATGGCATGGAACTTTCTACGGCCAAAAATGATCCACGTAGAACAAAGCGGAGAGGTGAGCTTCAGGTTCATTCTTAGTAAATAGAAGCTTACGGCTTCATGTAGTTAGTGTAGTGTTGTTAGTTAAGTGTAGTGTAGGATGGTTTCCACGATCCTTGGGGAAGATCAAGTTGGTATGTTAATTGACACTCTCACTTGCAAAAAAAGTCTTTTCGTAAAGATAGTGGTTATGATAAATATACTTGAGACGGATATAGCTCTAAAAACTAGAGAGATTACGAGGCCTTGTATGTTTTAAATGATATTTGTCCATAAGGAAAACTAGATCCCTTACTTCTGATAAGACTTCAGCTTTATGGAACAGGATGTCAAAAAAATAAACTGCTCGTACTGCAGTGGAAAAGTTGGAAAAATAAATTAACTAGTCGAAAACGTGACAGTGCGATGAGACAAAGGAAAAACCACAGAAAAGTTTATGCCATAAAATACTGTCGGTTTAGTAACGCGAAAACTCTGTTAGCTCAATGCTTGTAGTTTTATGATTAAGAGATTTGTGTTTTCTATAACGGAACTAGGTTCTATAACGAAACTAGGTTCTATAACGGAACTAGGTTCTATAACAGAACTAGATTCTATAACGGAACTAGGTTCTATAACAGAACTAGGTTCTATAACGGAATTAGATTCTATAACAGAACTAGATTCTATAACGGAACTAGGTTCTATAACAGAACTAGGTTCTATAACGGAACGAGTTTCTATAACGGAACTAGTTTCTATAACGGAACTAGATTCTATAGTAGAACTAGGTTCTATAACGGAACTAGGTTCTATAACGGAACTAGGTTCTATAACAGACCTAGGTTCTATAGTAGAACTAGGTTCTGTAACGGAACTAGGTTCTATAACGGAACTAGGTTCTATAACGGAACGAGATTCTATAACAGAACTAGGTTCTATAACAGAACTAGATTCTATAGCAGAACTAGGTTCTATAACGGAACTAGGTTCTTTGCTAACAAAATTCTGCCCCAAGTTGCGGTTTGGTTTTAAGTAACGTTATGTAAAGTGCAAAAATAAGTTACTGAAACTTTGGAACTAAATATAAACCAAACCTCATGTGAAGACGATCGCAGGGTGGGAACACTCGAAGGATTGTGACGAAACAAAGTCACCAAAAGCTTAAGCCGTGATGATGCCGTTATAGCTTTCAAAGCGGACACACTTGAAACATGTACGACTAGAGAGAAATTACAAAAAAAGCAATAGAATTTTATTTTTAAAATGACCTCATCAGTTGTCGGGATATCGAAAAATTTTTTGGGTTGGTACGAATATGCAAATAATGTGTTTCCTTTATTAGTAAGAAGTGAATCTATAAATGAGAAGTTTCTGTAACTATGTAATTTACAGTCAAGTAATGCATGAACATCAGACGTTTCGATCATAGAGCCCAAAGGAGTTGGTATCGTTTTATAGAAAACCCAATACTAATAATGACTATTTAATGGCCAGATTATGTGCATACAGTTTATTTAGTCAGTACTACATCATTACAGCTGCGGCTGTTTAATTTTGTTGACCTTATCTTGAGATACTAATTAATGGTAAAGTTTAACAGTTTATCTTTAAGAATCCCCGCTCACTCGATTTTGAGAGAACAAAATTTGAAGGAGTTTATTTTAAAATTGAACGGGTTTGTTGCGTTATTAGGGACGCGGAATGGTTTAATGATGGTATTTTCATGAAAAATGTATACGCTTTAGAGATGATGAGATATTACAAAAATAGAAACGGATTTGATTATAATTGCGATATTTGTACTGTACTTACTGTACTTTATTTATAACTATTTATCATTTCAGAACATGTAAAGTCTACTTTTGTTTGCGTAATTGTGCAGTATACAGAATATAAAAATAAACGTATGTGGGATGTTCCATAAAGAAGATAACGTATGGTCACAGGACAGGAAGCTAGAGAAGGAGAGCACGTCCAAATTCCATCTATTCCTTCGAAAAAGTCAACAACTTTATTTAGGATGCCAAGTTAACTCCGATGGGGAAACAACAGAAGAAATAAAGCGAAGAATCACCTCAGCTAATAGGCGCTTCTTTGGTCTCAGACCCCTGTTTCAGAGCAGATCAATTGCCAGGAGGATCAAGCTGTTTCTGTATAAAACACTGATCCGGCCAGTTCTCACCTATGGTTCTGAACGCAAAATCCTCTGCAGTATGTTTGGCCCAATATGTGTGGGAGGTGAATGGAGTAAAAGGACCAACCAACAAGACCTGAACACTCTTCTGAATGAACCAGATATTGTGAAAGTTATAAAACTTGGTACACTCAGGTGGGCCGGAAATGTGATGGGGAGAATGAAATACCCAGAAAGGAACTGACGGAACAGATCTATAGCACCAGGAGAGTTGGTAGACCCAAACTACGGTTTGGAAGACGGTGTGAATTATGATGCGCGCCACATACTTGAGACCCGGAACTGGAGAGCAGCTTTACTTGACCGGGACAACTGGCGGAGGCTGTTAAAGGAGGCCTTGGCTCAGTAAGTAAATGGGTTGTCACGCCGCTGAAAAAGAAGAAGAAGAAGAAGAAGAATGAAGATAATGCGGGGCGAGCAAGATTCGAATTCTGCGTGATAATGTCGATTTTGTTAGGCTGGTGGCACTGCGAATTCCGCTTTTGTTACCTCCTTATTTTACTATTAATGGTTATAGAACGTTACGCGAAAAAGCAACAATTTGTTATAGTCGAAAAACATTACAAGTACGGAGAATTGACGCGGGGCCGCGGCCGGTCGCAAACTGTGTGAAGTTTTCATTCGACAAATTGCATCTAAACATTGAACCGTGTTTAAGGCATTCCAGGAAAGAGATTCAACTGTGAATATGAAATTTCCGATCTTCCTAGTGCCAGTCGGAGTTATGTAAACATAACCATGCAAACAAGCCGCTAACATACTCCAATATCTTTTAAAGGAGAATTTTGAGGAGAATATATGAACCAATCCAAGTTCAAAGGGATATGAAGAATACGTCACAAAGAGGAACTATACAAGCTATATAAAGACAATGATCTGGCCATCACCATCCGACTGCATAGATTTCAATGGGCAGGACACATCATTTGGATGGAAGGCAACCGAATATCTAGGAAGGAACTATTTAGTCAAATCGAGGGTAGAAGGCCCAAGCATCACTGGATTGATGCAGTGGCTAGGGACGCTGATAGTTTATTTATTATAAAACGATGGACATCGATCACCAAGGACCGGAAAAATGGAGGCGGATGATTATACAGGCTAAGGTTAGACTCCGAACTGTGACGCCATAGAAGAAGAAAATATCGGTTTTGAAGTTTCGAGTTTCTGTCAACAAACCACAATTAATTTCTGAGCTCAGGCATAGATTCCGTGAGTTTTAATTTGGCAAAATTGTAATTGAAATTATGCGGATATATTGTAGAAATAGAAGGAGTGTGACAATACAAATTCGAGTCATATTTGTATCAAACGGTGTTCCAGAATTAACGGATGTAATAAATTGACTTTGTAATAAATTTATAATTGAGCACACATCGTTATTTTTAAAAAATAATGATTTTATGAAAATAATAATGAATATTTCTAAAGCGAATACAAGATGAAACGATCAAAGAAGAAATGGGCGTACAAAAGACAATCATCGACTGCATTGAAGAAAAGCAACTAATCTGGTACGGACACGTACAAAGAATGGGACAAGACGACTACCAAAGAAACCAATGAGACGGATACCTAGAGAGCACAGAAAGAAAGGAAGACCCAAGAAAACATGGATAGAGGACATAAGAAGATCAATGAGCGATAGAGGACTAAACGACGAAAACTGCAACGACAAACAGCAATGAGATTAGGCATCGGACAACGTCGTAGGACGTTTTGACCCCTAATTAATAATAATAATTGAATATTGCTCTTCATTGTTCGTTATAGAACATCGTTTACACACACGCGCGCGCGGTTGTGAAAACCTTTTTCTCCCTATACAAAATGCTTTACTATGCCTATCGGGAATTATGGATTCTACTGCGTTGTAGGCCTACAGAAATTTGTATTTGAAAAATGATTTTTGTTTATTTTTTGTTAAACTTGTTATTTAAAACTTTTTCCTATTTTTCTTTTAAATGTTGCATTTCATATTAACCTCAATGACGTTTTAAAGATTAATTCTTTAATCGTGTGCTAAGTACGAAGGTCGTCTTGTAGTGTAAACACGTGCTTGACTATTTTAATAATGACGTAGTTTTGACGAGTGCCTATTGAGATTCAGGTCATGTGGGACGGTGCTCGTAGAGCCTGTATTCATGTAATCCTAAATATAGCGTTTAAAGTAGCTACTCTAGGTATATACTGTAACCTCAAATTGCTGCAGTCTGACGATGAAAGAAACAACAGTATGCTTACAATCCGATTGCGAACCGATTCGAATAACTAGCTGACGTTGACTTTAGGTAGCAACAACTCATGTTAGTTATAACAAAACTTTTTATTAACTGAAACGGTGGTTAGAAAATTAATATTAATTTTAAGCAGTACCCTTTGTTCATTGTTAATGCATACTGTAATTTGAAAACGTTATTTATGCTGGTGATGTGATATTATATACTAGTGGAATCATAATTTTTCAGAGTTCTGTGATAACATTCAAGCAAGTTTAGGCAATCAAAAAGTTTACATTTGGCGATAATTATAACAACAAGCGACTTGTAATTCGTACGTAAACGTAGAGTCGGATAAAAATTGTTATAGATGGCATTGTCTGTTTTTAGAATTGTTAATTTTTATCGTTATTACACATTTTATCTGTCTTCTGAAACAGGTTTTGGTTTAATTGGTTTAGGCAGTTTACCTGGCAAAGTGTGTGAATCGTCTTGAATGTATTGTATGCGTCCAAACCTGTATATCCCTTGCTGATGTAATTAAGAATCTCATACCGTAATACATTTATCCTTTCATAAATAAACACTTGGTATAGTTTTATAGATTATTATTATTCCGGCTGTATAATGTTTACACATTTTCCGGAGCCAATGATTACAGAGATTGAATTCTCAGCTTCCACTGCTGCTTGTCCATCCAAAGATCTTCAATTTTTCGTTCCGTCAATATAGTCTGAATTTCTTCTATTCAGGTGATCGGTGGTCTTCCTCTTTTCCTTCTTCCTGGTGGGGTCCATTCCATAACTCTCCTTGGCAATCTTTCCTGTGTAATTCTTTTCGTGTGTCCATACCATTGTAATTTTTTTGTTTTGATGAAATCAACAATTGAATATAGTTATAGCGATACCCTTCATTTTCCTGAGAATTATTTCACTAGTCACGGTAGCTTCAGAGGTTAGATTTCAACTGATGTCCTGGTCAAACAATTGTCAAAATCATAACTGGTGAAACAATTGTCAGGAAAATAAAAAGTATCTGTAGAACTATTTCAAGTGTTTAATTATTAAATTAAAGTATTAATAAAATGTTCTACAAAGTGCCGAGCGACCATTCCATAAGTGTAATTTATCTTTTTTATTAAATTTGTTTAGAGAGTCCCTTCTTCCCGGTGTTTATAATTTCTATGGTATCATGTTTGTTGCCGTATTCGTGGTGCTGGTCTGTTGTATGACGTAGAAGCTTTAAGGCGTTGTATGTATTGCCGATCTTTGTGTGTTTGCTGTAGCGTTCCTTCAACTCTCTTCCCGTCTGGCCGATATAACTTTTATTGCTGCTTGTCATATGTTACTATTCACTGTAAACCACTGTACGTAGTGTAATTTTCATCCTTTTTCTTAACGTGTTTTATTTTGTTTTCAAAGATAATTTTAGGTTACGATTCCTGAAAACTTTTATTAACTGACTCGTTTCTTTTCCCGTGTACGTGAGAGTGGTACATGTGATTGGGCACTTGTAATGTTCCGTTTTTGTTTTTTGAATTTTTCAAGTTTTCTTAGTTCACTGCTACTGTATCCATGGCTTCTCCCTACAAATTTTATTTTCTTAATTTCTTTATCGTAGCTTTCTTTGCTTGTCAGTACTGTTTTTAGCGTATAAACTAGGCTGTTGAAAGATGCTATTTTTTGTGTGATCGCGAATGGTTGTAGGTTTCGTGTATCGCGTTGTCTGATGTTGATTTTGTGTAAATTTTCAGTTAAAATATGCCATTATTTTTGTGTATATCAAGATAGAAAAACGTTTACGTTGTTGATAACTTTGAATTACTAGATAAATGTAAATATGTTTTAATTTGTATTATCTGTCTAAATAAGTTTAATCACAAATAATGTTTTAAAACTGGTGTCTTTTCTCCAATATACAGTCTTTAATATTTCTAATGACTTAGAAGTCAATGTCGGTACACGTTGGGAAAATATTGGTAGTATTTTCGCCACCATTAGGAAAACTTGCTAAGGAAACCTTAAGAGGAACGCTTTTGAAGTTATGTAAATTTGTTGCTGTGTCTGCACTTTGGAATGGATCAGTGACGTTGGTCAAGATGAAATAAAATAAAGTAGCAGACATAAAGCGCGGAACCCTTCGAGCTCTACTAACGTAGGGTAGTACATGTTAGAGACCACAGTACTGTGGTTAAGGCTCCAGTCGTTTTACACTGATGATGTCAGTCGATGGTACTGTCGAAACTTCTGTTTTAGTTAGAAACAATGGACCACGGCCAAGCAGCCCGGGAATGAATTTTAATAACATTCTTTGCTCTTCTTTACCATATGTTTTTTCATCGTAGCTTTGCCTCTAATCCCATGCGGAGGTATCGTTTTACAGGAAATAATATTCCCGTTGGTACTCACAGGTTGGTATAAGTTTTCGTTGGTAACACGAATGTGTCTTGCCCTCATCAATTTAATTTGTACCTTCCAATTTTTATTTTTATTCCGGCTGCACAATGTTTGCACATTTTCCGGAACCAAAGATTACAGAAGTGATTGAATTCTCATCTTCCACTCCTGCTTTTCCATCGAAATATCTTCAATTTCTCGTTCCCTCAATACAGTCTGAATTTCTTCTATCTAGGTGATAGGTGGTCCTTCTCTTCTCCTTCTTCCTGGTGGAGTCCATTCCATAACTCTTCTTGGCAATCTTTCCTGTGCCATTCTTTCGTGTATCCATACCATTGTAATTTTTTTTCTTTGGATAAAATCAGCAATTTAATTTTTCACGTTCATTCTGTCCTTAATGACTTTGCATGTCCTTAATGATTTAATGTCCTTTTTCACGTTTGGGTACCCTTGCCGAACGCCTCCAAAAGTCCATCTCTGCTATAATTAATTTTGTTCTTGTGTGTTTATTAGTAGTCCAATCTTCTAAGCCGTAAGTCATGAACCTTCCATATTTTATAATATGAAGACTTGACTACTGTAGACTTTTTGTAGTGTTTTTTTATTTCTTCTCCTACTCCCACAATTTCCGTGTCATCAGTAAATGTCTGAATTGCTACATTCGTCTAAATGTCGCCCGTACCAGTATATAGTAACTCAAATAAAGGTCCCTGTGATACACCAACCTTTCTTGAAGTCAAAGTATTTTCCTTAATTTTGGTCTCTATACAGTCTGTCTGAGATATGCTAACAAACGTAGACATTGCTTGGCTTAATAACATAGCCTACCTATATTAATGATATATAAACGTTACTGATATATAAAGTTCACTTTACGTTAAATAAAAAGAAATTGTCATTTAATGTACACCAATGAGTACTATGTTAATCTATAATCTAATGTATGCTATAACGTATTTATTGAGATTAATTGGTATCGTGTATCACTAAGGTGCAAATCGAATGTTACCGTGTACAGTGTGGCACTCTCACATGCTGCTGACACTATTTTATCAGCTGGTCGCATAGAGAACTCTGTGACACTCGCACAGAGCTCAGCTGTACTAACAGTAACACTATAGGCCTACACTCAAGCTAACCTGCAATCTCACCTTCAGTGTAATCTAATATTATATCAATCACTCTTTGAGTTTCGTCACAAATCCACTACGTTAAACATGTCTTAAGATCAAAACTGATCTTCCCGTTTGTTAACAATCACTCTTCCACTTTTATGTTAAAACGTTTACTATAGTTGTTATAAATATTAGTATAATTCTAAATGCAATGAACCATTTGAAAACGTGTTGGAAAAATTTCAAACTCTAAAAACGTTTGGAACAATAGCTATATAAAGTCTATAATAGAGTGTAAAGAATAGAAGTGTAAAACACTGTATATATATATTATATAAGTTTTATTTTTTATTTATTTTGTTTTATTAATTTAGGATACAGCCTAGAAGTTAGACTGCACTGAAGCCATGCACCATGCTATTACGGATTTGACGCCACTTAGGGCAATTAGCCTAACAACGCCATTTCAAACAGTGCATCTTCATCTAACATGATTAAAGCAGGTTTTTATATTATATATAACTAATTAATTAGTTTAATTTACATAAGGTTTTGTAAGTATATATATAAAAGGAAGTTTATCTGAGTTTTAAATTTCAATATTATTTACCAACATTTAGTGTTATCACAACACCATGCACAAGATCTAATAAAAGTAATTCAAAGTTTTGGGTTCTGATAATTGCAATAATGTATTATTTACGTCTTCTTAAATCCTTACGAAAGTAATTTTTTTATTATTTTAAAGTTAATATTGTTTTAAAAATTATCTAGAAAAGTTTCTATTAGAACAAAAATTATAAACGCAAATATTACAAAGCAATTTTTTAATTAGTTATTTCTTGAAAATGTTATTCTAAAAAGGAACATGCGTTATGTTATAATTTAATGTTGTTATTTTTTAAAGTATCGTGTTTTAATGTATTTTATGAAACGTTTTATACATGTAAAGTTCATTAAATTAATTTTTATTTATATGTTTATAGTATTAAATTTATTAATAGTATTTTTAATTATTTTGTCTGCTGTATGTTACAATTTGAAATCGATATTGTAGCTTTGTATACAAAATTATGATTACTATATTACTTCATAAAAATACTTTTTCATAAAAGTTTGTAGTTTTTAAGGTAAATTTTTCGAGAAAACTGTTTTTCAATGCACAATAAAAATACGCGTTCAAGGCGGCAACTCTATTTTTAAGTTTCACCCAAAACTTTGAACACAAATGGTGTGAAAATGTTTATGAGTGGAGCTAACCTAGGACTGGCACGGCATCAGAGGTTTGGGGTAAGACTTGAGCCAACCGCAGGAGGAATACTGTCTGAGAGAGGAGAATTGTTACACCTGCAACAGACAAAAACTGCACCCTCGCCCTTCTGCACTGCAAGCTTTCTCTATTGTAGCAACAAAATCAACAATAGCTACACAATTCTCTGTTATATAGCTATAGCTGTTTTGTACATTTTTATATGTTCTCTCTGAGTTCAACAATATAAACAAATCACACGTTACAAGTAAATAACAATAATATGTTTTCAAACAAGTTACAGACCAGTTAACTCTTATATGATTTTTCTCTGCGTTCTGAAACATTTTAAAACTCTTTTTCTCAGTAGGCTTTAACAAATAAAAATTTCATAGACAAATTATATAATTTTAATCAATTGTTTTCATTACACTTAGGAGCGTATATAAAAATGTAAATTTTTGTCACTATGTTTTTGCAGCCTACAAGCGGCGCGCTGCAAGCGGCATATCATAGCAGCACTTCGTTTTAAAGCCAAATATTATAATAGAATTTGATTAACACATACTTTTAAGGCTGAGTATTATTTAAACTTTGTTTACACATTCTACATTTATTCTTAAGTCGACATGTCTAAACTGCATTCATGTCGTAAAACGTTTGTGCATATACACGCGTCCCGGTAGTAAATTTACTTCTTTACCTACTTGTGGGATTGTTTTATTAATACTCTGTAAGTGTTATAAAGTATAGAAACAATTTTTGTTAACTTTAAACGGCTAGCTTTTAAACTGAAAGTTTAGCAGTAGCAGAACCTTTTAAATTACAGAAATAATTACGTTTTTGTAGTATGGTCTGCCGAAAAATGATAATTGTCACTATACATCGATACAATACTTCTGCCATTGTAATTACGTACAGCGTCGGTATTAGAGTATTTACGGTTATATTAACACTAATTATGATTTTATGATAATACGGCATTAAAACTTACGTAGCGCTTAACCTAATAAATAAATTAAATATATTTGATGTCGTCATTAAATAACAACATGATTAGCAGCTGGTAACGTAATTTTATAGCAATATCAATTGAAAATTTGAAAAATGATTTTAAATAATAATCATTTATAGTTTCATAATGTTAGTAATTTTTTAAACCAGTAAAAACTATTAACTGCATGTTCTATGATAATTTAATCTATAATAATTTAATGAGAAATGTTAATATAAAAAATTTAAACGTATGGTGCAAATGGTTAAGTTTCCTTGACTTAGTTATTATTTTATAATATTACTTTTAAGATTAGTTTCCGTTATGATTATGATTATTCACAGTTGGCATGTTTAGTTTTTCTTTTAGTTGGATTGTGCTTTTCGCAGGAGTGAATGTAAAACAACGTTTAAAAATATAATGCTTAACTACTATTTTTTATAAATTGGTAAATTTAGTGAGTCAAATTTAATTTTGTGAACTTCATAAATATTCATATCATAAAACAGAAATCTGTTTCTCATATTTTTATCTAAATAACAAATATTTATTATTTATGTTCCCTTTAATTCGTTTTTTGATCTTAGCGTTAAATGGAATGACAAGTTATAAAAAATTAATTTAATTTAATTTTTAATTTTCTATATTATTTACAAATTAAATATACTCATGTAACTGGAAAAAAGCGAAAGCTGAACATACATATGATATTTTAATTAATTCTTTTAGTCATCTATATTTGTTCATATTACCCTGTACACTACCTGTACGTATACTAGTACCTGATGATGGCAACGGATCTGGTATTGATCTTGTACTTGCGTACAAGCAACGCTAGTGATCTGTGCGAGAGCGGTCAATATCAACAAGCTGTTCCGGCCCACAAGCTGGTTGATTTTTTAACGCACTTGAGATGAGTCTTTAATTTTAAGAGACACCTTAAGGTCATGTAGGTTCTGTCATAGGAACCGAGACAAGTTTCTTGAAGTGATTTATATATCTGTAATAAGTTTTTTCGAAACTGATATCTTATAGTTCCTTATAAGCAGAAATAACAAAATACGGAAGGGGAGAGAACAGATGCATATAGTATAATTTTTGAATAATTAATAATAAAGTGAAGAATACGCTTTTACAATATTTTTACTTACATCGTAACCAAACCTAATATTTTTTCTTTTTAGCGTATTGTTGTTATCATTAATATTAAAATGAATAAAAATAATATAATAATTATTAATTTTAAGATTTGTTTAATTCTACTGTTTGTTTAACTCTCACTTTTTATGTACATTTTATTATTACGTTAAAATGATACACGATACTAACTTATTACTTTAAAAAATATACTTTCTAAGTTTTGAAAATTAGAATTTTGATATCGTTTATAATTATTATATTATTAAAATAAATATGCAGTAGCGGGTTTTCGGCAAGATCCCCTTACCTTGTTATTTTTTAGATAGGAAAACAAAACAAAAAATACTGTATTCAAATAAAGATAATCACAGCAGTTGAATATCGTAATCTTGACGAGTAGATAATGGAATGGCAAGTTAAAAAAATTAATTTAATATAATTTTTAATTTTATACGTTATTTACAATTAAATATACTCATGTAACTGGAAAAAAGCGAAAGCTGAACACACATGATATTTTAATTAATTCTTTTAGTCATCTATATTTGTTCATATTACCTGCTAATATGAAAATACCGTTCGATACTTGAATACAAGCAAGCTGTTAGTTCTACGGATACTATACAGGTGGCTGTGGAATAAAAGTACAACCAAGACGTTGGTAGGCGATCATGTTTAATACGTGTTGCGTTTTTTTCGTTGGGCATCAGCATTCAGATAAATTAACTGAACAAACAAAATTGGTAAAAAACCTTTATAACTACTCTAAATCTGAAAGTTTAATCAATGATTAATGTTTACTCAAAATCATCAGTCTGTGCATACATGTTGTATTAACAATTGCTGGATTAAAATGTTTAATTTTATACTTTTCTTGCTGTAAGATATACAAACGTTAAAAATATTAAGTTAAAAAGTTAAGGTATTTTTTACTACTATTTATTGGTAGCGCGAACAACCATGTATTATTATTAAAAAGACATTTTAAGTTTATAAACATAAGCATTACAAGTTTTTGAACTAAAAATATTCGAATATTATGCTATAATTATCAGTACTATTATTTTTATTGGCAGTTGTAATAAAAAAATAAATAAGTAATTTACTACTATGAGTTGAAAATATACATAAGTTGATATTGTATTCAAGCACATTACAGAAGGAGAATTTACTTTGTTTTCCACAGGAACTATAAATGTTATAAGCAGAATCGATTTCGTACTCTGTAGCCCCATAATTTTACGTTATACTTTTATTATTATAGCTCCTCCCTAAACTCATTCCACAGCCACTAAAGATATACGATTGTAAAAAATGTTTTTATGCTATTTTGTACATATTAATTTATGCGATTGTATTTGCTACTACGTTATCAATTAGAAGACATTAACGTAATAGTGAGAAGATGAACTTTTTTCTAAATCAAATTATTTAGGAGTGCTTCGTTCTACGAAAACGAATGAAGATTGTATTAAAAATCAATTAAAATTGCCAAAATTAAATTGCAAAACGTTCTTTTATTTTTTCCGTTTAATAGACGCGATCTGTATATTCGGTTTGTGGACCGCACAGTAATCAAACAAAATATCTATTTTTTTACTACACATTCGTAAATATGATTTTACTGATTAGAATCGTTGAGCTCACTGATTATATGGTTCTTCGATTACTTTTTTGTAAACATATCACAGACTTGTGGGCCGGATAATTTGCATAAAGAAGCAGTGAAATATTTATAATTAAATATGTTTAAGTCCCGCCTCCAGCTACCAAGTACCAAACACAAGGCGCACACAACAGCCATATATATATAAAATAAAAACACAGAAATATATATAGAGAGAGAGATAGACAGATATAGAGATAAACAGAATAAGGGAAAAATATAATATAATATATATTCAAGCGACACACGAACAACTTTATTGTGTGGGCCTGGGTACCTAGCAAAGGAATAGCGTCAGAAACTTGGGGCAACGTCTCGGCCACCAAGTTGAGAAAGACAGTCAACGAGAGTAATATGGTGACGCCTGGAACAGATACAGTTACTTGGGTTAGTCGTTGGAGTTTCTCTAACAGTATCACTGTACTTCAGAAGTAGTAGCTCTTCAGCGCGAACAATCATGTAGTTATTATTAAAAAAAACATTTTACGTTTATAGACATAAACATTACAAGTTTTTGAACTAAAAACATTCGAATTTTATGCTACAATTATCAACATTATTATTTTTATTGTCATTATTTTTATTAGCAGTTGTAATCAAAAAGTAAATAAAAATCAGAGTTAACTTACTACGAACAGCATACACATGAACATACAGATTTTATGAAAGTTAAAACATACAGTTGTTAAACATTACGTAGAATAAAAATGTTTAAATAATAAACAAATCGGTAAAAATTAACTAATATTATTGACATTATTATGTGCTATATTATTACACACTGCAAAAATATAATTATTATGGATTTGATTAGACCTAAGTAGCTTATGTATTCGTTAAGATTTACAAGTAACTTTCCTGATTCTAGGAAACAAATTTGTATTCGCTTCATCTTGATCGTCATTGTGTCTTAGAATTACATAGCGTGCATACAGGCATTGTGTGTATATTACTTTAACTAAGTTGAATGCAAATTTGTATATTACCTGAATGTAAATTTCACTTATTCGCGGTTTAAAAGCGACTGTACGTTATTCGGTTTATGATTGGTGCGATTGTTAAGAAAAACAAATTAAAACAGTTAATTATTTTATTATAACTATCAAAAATATTATTTTTGCCTTAAGCCAACCTACTTACTTATTTACAATTCTTGTTTAGTTTTGGAATGTCAGTTATGTATCGTATTAAAGAAAAAAAGTAAGGAATTTTGTTTGCAGTAATGTACAAAGAGAAACGAAAACAATCTAAAACTCAAAACGAAATAAGAACGCCTATGTGATACGTAATATACAACTGTATGGGAAGATAATATAAGTAAAATTATCATGCAAACAAAAGTAAGGTCGCTAGAAAGATAAGAGGTTTGAAAACAAAGATCACCCATTCTGCTAAGTACTTTTCGACACTAATCTTCCACTCTCGTCCTAAGAAGAAGAATATTTCATTAACACATACAATTTGTATCATATGTAATGTATTATATAGATCATAAGATTTCGTAACGGCTTTTGTTGGCATCAGTCCTCCAAGTATCAAACTGACCACGACCCAAGAGCAACTCAAGTCATAGTCGGTGTTTTGTTACCTATTAAGGGGACAGCGTCTGAAGTAGTGGGCATTGATTCGGCTACTAGGTTCAGGAACACAGTCAACGATAACAGAATCGTCACCCCTGAAAAACCATACGTTCACCTTTAAGTGGTAGAGCTAAAAATTGTTTTCACCATCTACGCAGTGTCGAGTACAGTTACATTAATTCAACAAGGTCATAGTGGCAGTATGTATGGAGTAATAATGCTTAAAGTAATTTTAATAATATTTCATCAATATATTCATTAAGAAATAAAATAATTTGTTTCGTTCACAAGCCTAGTGAAAAGGAATGTCTCCTAAGAGTTTTAAGGAGTTAACATCTTTCCTCAATTTTGTGCTGTAACATACATACTGCGTTGATTAACTTGGTAGATTTTCTACTCCTACAAATCAGAAAAGTATACAACACATTTAACTCTATATGATTATATGTAGCTTTGTTACATATATCCTTACGATAAAAATTTAGTACTTACAGAACCGGTATATGCCAAACCTCGGTTGCCAATAAGAATTGGAAATTTTTGAATTATTAAAAGTTTACACTTTATTTATTGTAAACGAAATCCAAAAATATTCTGAAAGCTTCCAACTACATACTGGCAGATGATTCGAACACTGTGTGATATTTAATAAAACGTTGTATTGCTATATGCAATTGAAGCCCACGCTAATTTTGAACAAATCCTACAGAGTAAGAAAAGACTGACCGTTGTAAGTAGGGTTCGAACCATGCACCTTCAGTTCCGCTAACCGTTCACTTTGTGTTGTACGCTACTACACACAGTTCAACAAATTCATTCCTATTTATTGTCTTTACACGTAGTCACGCAGGATGAGAAGCACAAAGCGATTCACTCCTATCCAAACGTTTTGTAAATAGCTGTAGCAAGTATTAAAAATAACACAACAAAATGAATTAACAAAAATAAAAATATTTTATCTGCATTTCCTGATTAGAAAAAAGACCATCCATAGAATGCCAGTGTTATTTTATTCATAAACTGCAAGGACTAAAATTAGAAAGTGCCAGCAACACAATCGGAAACTTTAAAACAGTAATATAGCCGCAGTTTCTAGTGAAGTTTTACTATTTTGGAAGTACTTTATTAAACACAATGAGGGGGATTGATGTAGTTTCTTAATAGATGCACGGAAAGAGAAACAATTTGTTATGAGGCTATTGCGCTTATTTATTTAAAAAAATAAATAAAAGTTTATCCATCATATGAGTTAACAGAACAGTCTACTCAGAAGTGGTTGGATCATTCCTGACGCCCAAGACATGAGAGGTCTGTAAATATCGGGGGTGAAGAGTCAATAAATAGACATAAAGAGATCTTTATTTTATTAAGTTGAATAACTTTGTTTAAAATATTTCATGGGAATCGTAGAAGAACAAAGTTTGTACTGCCTTTGAACGAATAAAATGTGGATACAGTTTTATTTCAGCCAATTGTTTGGAATCGTTTTTCTATTTTTATGACAAACGACATACGTTTTTGCTAACATTTGGAGACTGAAGCCGAAAACGTTGTGCTTTACTTATGAAGACTGGAGATTGAAGAGTGAAGTTTCTGGAGGCTAGGGAAAGTTTTAATTTCATGATAGATTAGAAGATTTCATGTTTCACAGGAGGAAGTAATTAAAGTTTCATAAAAAATGTTAAGAGAAAAACAGAGGTGACCAAAAGAAACTGTCTTGCGTGTGATAGTAAGGGATGTTAAGACAGAATGCTGTACTATATATCCAAGCTTCTTATTTCTGTTTTTGAGACATTATAGGCTTTCACTGGCTTAACGTAGCATGAAAATATTTCCGTTTTATACTCTGGTGTCCGTTTCTTGTTGCCTTATGTCTCTATGCTAAAAAAAAATTCCGTGTTAAATAAATGCCCTTTCATAAATTACCTCTCAGATAGGCATACTTTACATGCAATTTACTGCAGATGAATAAGTTAAAGAAAATTTCGCTAATTGTTTAATAATATACGACTGACTTTGTAGAACCAGACTTGTAAAACGGGGATAGGGACTCCTTTATTGCTTTTTAAAATCCTTGTTGACGGTGTATCGTAGGCTTTGTTAATTTAATACTGTAATTACAGTTATTTAGTATAAAATTCTTAAATAATATTCTATAAGATGCAGACAAAGGTTTCAGGAAGTGTAAAATCACTTAGTCACTCCGAGAAATTACTTCAACATTGGTAAAGGCAGAATTCAGCACCTGAATGTACGGTTGACTAGGAGATTCAAAAGATAGTAAGATGTTTTCTACTAGTCACATAATAAGTGAAGCGACATCTGATGTCGGAGATCAGAGTTTATGTTGTACTAAGACAACGCTTGTGCAATGGATTTGGTTTTGAGATTCACAGTTATGCATGTGATGCTTTCTGCTAGAATGATTACAGAGACTTTCTAGACGTTTTTAAACGATTCATATTAACCCTCTTTATGAAAACCAAGTAATAGTTTCAATTGTCTGCATATTTGATAAAAAATGTTGCGTGCTGTTGGTTTGTTGTTAACAAATTTGTTACGAAGAGGTGATAATCATTGCTGCGTGACAGGTCACCTGTAAGTATTACCATAGTACTTTCATTAAAAAAATAAATTAACATTATATAACTATTCAAACTTTAACAAATTTACATATTTTTTATGAAAAAGAATTATACAACAAAATAATTTTTTTAAAAAGTAACTCGAGTTGAAGGCAGATTAAGGTGCAGGAACATTGAACCATAACTTGATATTGTAATCTGATTTGTCAACTTAAAGTAATTTATTTATTATCCCAACTGAATATTACGTATAAAGTTTATTTTTGTTAAATATAAAAGCACCTACTAACTATCATTCTTTACATAATAATTTAGAACATTTTAATACTTTTGATAAGTAATCTTTTGTATCGATATTTTCTGATATATAAATCTTAATTATCTTTGATTTTTATTTGACTTTTTAGATAGGAAACTAAACTGGCTGTTTATTCGTTTGATATTTTCAGAGTTCCAAACCTATTTGAGTATTTCTAACTATACAAGTACAAAGTCTTGGGTTTGATTGCTTGTCCTTTTAAGTTAAGGTCAGCTCTGTCCCACAACCCTCCTGGGAGTACCCCTTTCGCTTGTCAGGTAGTCACCGCGAGCATGTCAACATTGTCTCTTACTGCCACAATTTTGAACCGAGTCTGACACAAATTTGGGACATATTTGTGGAAAAATTTCCCTTTCTGGTGTTCCTTTACTGAAAATGAAAGGTCGGTAATTTTTTTTTTAGACTTTCAAGAGGCCAATAGTACTTGCGATAGGTTATCAGCAGCATAATATTTCAATTCGATGTACCGTGTATAGTAATAAACTTCGTTCTGTAAAGATTTAGCAAATGTAAAAGTATTGAAAGATCCGACAAAATATCGATAACATTTATAAATAGAGACTAATCTGCAAAATACGTAAATCAGAATTTTGTCTACAATAATTCACAATTAAGACACACTAAATTCAATAATAATTTAAACTAAGTTATAAACTTCCTATCGTGTGCAACTTAGGTAGTCACCTTATCTAATTTCTGGCTAATCAGAGTTAAAGAGAATTTTTAAGGTTATTTTTTGAAGTTATTCACATTATTCTCCACAACAAAGGGGTCGTCCATCAGAAATATAGAGTAACATATTATAAATATGCTGCATAAAAGAATTATAACTTACAATGGATTATTAAAATTATATATTTATTAGAAAACTTTGACATATGTTGTAATAATATGGTAGTACAAGAAATATTTGGTCGTGTAAAAATTATAAGGTGGAATATAACAATTAACGTAAAATAAGTTTGCAGATATTTCCCGTCTATTTATGATAAACGGCTAAGTAGATTGCTTTGTGTCTTATTTGTGTTTTGAAACAGTTTGAATATTGGGTACTGTACCTTTATCCGTCCCTCCAGTCATTTTGTATTTCGATTAACTTATGCAATTGTTCGGTTTCGATCTTTAGTGAGTATCGCACATAATTTTATATAGGTAAAAGAATTATACAAATTTTAATTTCGTATGTTGCAAAATAGTTGGCTGGTGATTGCAGCTGTTGTTTTTAGAATTTTTTTATTGCAAAATGATTGTAGCAGTAGCATATGACAGTTGCGTACCTATGACTCCAAAAGTTGATGTTGTTAGGTTAACATGAGAACTGAAATTGCACATACAAAGCGATACGTGTGTAATGCAATTCGTATTTTTTTCGAAAACTACGTAAAAACCCAACTCGAAAGTAAACCAAACTTGCCTATTACTATACATGTCACTTTTTTGTGGCAGAATTCGTTTTCCGGTAATGTTCGTTTTCCAACAAGTACTCGTTTCATGACTAACCAAAAAGAAACGTCCATTTTGTACAATATGTAGAACGTATGTTGTCATTCCTTAATACATTGTTTTTTGTGTGTTTCCATTAACCATAAATATTTGTATTTTTCAGTTTACATTTGCTGTTGTAGTTTTGTTAATTTGTCAACTCAAAAACGTTAGGTTCTTCATTTTAAGTATTAGTGTGTTATAAGCATTGTATGTACAGATTAAATATTATGTTTTCCTCAACCATGTCGTTTATTTATTTCAGTAGTAAATTAAAATAAAAACCAAAACCATTGTCACCTAATCTCACAAATGAAAACAGCACGTATTTTCGCTTTGCATTAAGAAATAGGACAATATACAGTTATTACACTTCTTCTTTTCCACATCGTTCCTTTCCGACTATTGTTATCAAATAACATATGTTTTCTTATTGAACGTGTTTGGAATTCAATAGCAAGCATATATTACTATAATGCTTAATTTATCTTCGTAAGGCGAGGTGATATAAATTTTGATCACACGCATACACTCTTTCTCTCTGTTTCTCTCTCTTCCTGTTTCTCGCACACATTAACCACTGGTCTTGGTTCACGAGAGGTTACACGGCTCGGTATAAAGTGACAACAGTTTAAAATATATAAACTGCCTGCGCATGGGTTAACTGCTATTTATAGAATAAAGACATTTTTCGAACATTGAACGTGTTTTTAGTTGCGTCTAAAATAATATTAGGATAAACTAGGTTACCATTTGCAGGTGAACAAGTAGGAAAGACAGAGCATAAAGTCCCAGCCTCACAGTCCTTACAGGTAACTTCTTGTGAATAATTTATATTAGCCACAAAAATTATGTTTACTTGATTTAATAAAAAAAATAGTACTGTCAGTAAACATTGTAAGAATTATCTAATCGATTGCAACAGAGTTAAATGTGAACGAACTGTCAAGCAACATAATATATATATTCTAGAAAGTAATAACGCCCGCGCAAGCACACGCACACGCACACAAAACGCTTGCAACAATTCAGTAATCGCTACCAGTGATAGTAGATAATGATAAGGCTGGCGAGTATACCTAATGTGAGTTTCTCCCCCGAGTCCGGAGGCAACGTGAAACCTAAAAGCGCCATCGAGGAAATGAGCACGCAGGGAACTATGAGGTTAAAAAAGTAATAGAGCGTTCGCCGCCGGATCTGTATGGTGAACGTGACGTCGACATACGGCTCCGGGCAGCACTGATAAACTATCGTGTTCTTCTTGCCTGGCATCCCTGTAACACACACACCGTCAATACACACACAAGCCCGAACAACAGACGTGAGTTAACACTGATGTAAATTGTTAAAAGCAACGTTTCGGCTACACAGAAAATCGGTAGCCGTCTTCAGGAAAATGATTCTAAAACATTTGTTGTAAGGCTAACGTAAAGCTAAATGAGACTTTCATTTGTCATATGAATGTGAAACGAAAGTTACTTCGCCTCTTTATTATTTTCTGTTATTATTGTTCACACCGTATGTCCTCCTCTCCCTCTCCTGCATTGCTTTCTCCATTTTCTTTTCTATGTCGAATTCGGTCCTCTCATTTTCCTCCTATTCTGGGATATATCAATCCGTTTATTTTTCCGCAAGAAGCTGATGTTCTTATTTTTTTTATCTTTTTAATTGTCCTGACGCACGTGTCATTGATTGTACCAGTATCTTCAGAGGTTTATAAACCATTATAAATATTTATTGTAAATGTTTATAAATACTGTAAATACGCGACAATGCATTTATAAACTTCTGAATGTACTGATAGAATCAGTAAAATGTGTGTCAGGTCAATTAAAAGGATAAGAAAAATTGAAACATAACATCAGCTACTTGGAGAACTAATTATAATTTCATAATATTTAATATTATACGTTAAGAAATTTAATATAATTCTGTAAGAAAATAATCGAGTTACTTTATAAAGAAATGATGTTAAATGTAATTATAAAAGTATCTCACCAAAACTGTCATTCATATGTTTCCCTATTTCTGGAGCAGTAGTCTAGAGTTCAGATAGTTTTTATTTTATACGTTTTTAAACTATTCGAACAAAAATTCTAGCTATCAAGGTGTAGCGTAGCCAAAAAGTTGCTATTAAAAAATTAAGTCACTTATGCCAAACAGCCATTCATAAAATTTTAACACATAAACATTCCACCAGGTTAACATTAAAAAATTCTTATAGGTCGGTTCAACACTTGTGTTTTTTTATACACTACTCAGAAAAATTATTATTTATTGTAATTACTAATATTAATAATATTAGTAATTGTGATAAAACATTATAATTATAATGATCATAATAAATTATTTTAATAAATTGTAAAATGTTTCAACAGCGTATAAATAACTTCAATAGTATAAAAGGCTTCTACTAAACATATTTTAAAAATAAAAAAATATTGTACATTTAAATATTAACGTATAAATTATTTGGTACTTTGAATTAGTGTAAATTATGGTGTCTGTTCAGCGACTAAAAAAAATCAAAAGAAATAAAAAAATTATTGTTGCTTTGTCTACTTTGATATCTTATTGTAGATAGTAGAAATATTAAGTACCATTAAAGAAACAAAGAAAGAAAGAAACAAACAAACACACACACAACATTTACAAAAAGTAAGGATTTTTACGTCCTGTGTAGTCTTAATAGGGAATGCATACGCTAGATTAAACAGAACACATGATCGCAGTTAAGACTAAAAATATTACAATATCTTCTTATAATTTGTTACTTAGCTAATCAAAATAATCCTCTGTCTTACCTAATAGATACCATTCGCCGTTCGTAATAAAATCCGAAAGGTCGCCTCCTTCTTCTGATTTTAATTCTAAATTTAACTGGAAAGGTATAAAAATAGCAACATCGATCAATTTTTAAGTCACATATATATTACAACACTTATTTATTTAAATTATTTAAATTTAAAGAAGTTAGTTTGTGCAATAAGCTAACAAACTGTGATAAATTATAGTGATTTATATACAATTATATTGTAAGTTAAAAATTCATTCTTGGATTTCGTTGTTCATGACGTGTCCGTTACTTAACTAAATACAACTATTTCACTACCGACTCGAAACACAAAGTTTATTATGAGTAAAAACATAAAGTTTTACCTTACAACCTGAATCGGTTTTCACTTTTAAAAAGCTTCTTCAGAGGTTCAGGTTATCTCTGAAGAAGCTTTTTAAAAGTGAAAACCGGTTCAGGTTGTAAGGTAAAAGTTTATGTTTTTACTCATAAAAAACTTTGTGTTCCGAATCGTTAGTGAAATAGTTGTATTTAGAAATTCAAACACTTGCACTCTGACAACTTAACTCAATTAATAGTTTTAAAGGATTCTAACAATAGAATTCTTAATAATAATGTAATTAATTAGTAGTTTTAACGGTCTTTGTAAAAGGTACTATATATAAATAAATTATATAGAAATCAAGTATTTTAAATTTTAAATATTTAAAATAAAAATATGATTTTAGTGGCCTTGCTTCTGAAAAAGTTCATATTTAGGAACACAGTAACCATTCTAAGATTTAAATGAAATGAGTTTTGTATTATTACAACACTTCTTATTTCTACAGCAGAGCAACGTTTATATCAGGTAATAAAATGTCTGTGCAAGAGGGGACAAAACTTAAATGAAAACCTATCTACCTGTTACCTGTTGTAGTCTGTAGTCTTGTTACAGTTTTGTGTAACACAAGCATGCTTGATGACAGTGTTAACTGTATCAATAAAATTCTACTACTTTTTGTATTACAAAGGGTGTCAATAGAATAGGAAAATTTTATAAGTTAAGAATATATATATATGTACACCATAACGTGCATAATGTTTACATATTTTATCATACGAGGAAAATAAACAACATTTTCATTGCGTCATGTAATACGAAAAATAGACAACACCAAATTTAAGTACCTGAAATGAATAAACAAATTATTTTTTTTTCTGTGGAGTAAGGTATTGTGGCATGCGAGATAGGTGTTCTATTCAAAGTACAAATTTCAGAAATATACAAACAAAATATACGTATTTAAATACTACAAAGTTGTGAAAGAAACATACACTTTCTAAAGTAAGCGAGTGCCTGATTTGCAGTAAAGCAAAAGTTACAATAATTTTTTAAATGCTACTACTTTTTATTTATTTTTTTTTAATCATTTAGTTTTGGTTCAACTAACCTACAACCTAGGTTGTGTAGGTATAACCAATGTATACTTAGTCACATTACAATTTTAAGTTGTAGTTAAAATTAGACAAATGTTCCACGTTTATGGAGAAATATTGTTTTAGAAGTTACATATTTATTTGATCCACAGTGTCGAAGAAACGACGTGAATTTTATAATTTGAGTGAAAACTGTTATACTTATAATCTGTCAGGTTATACTCGTTTTACAACAACTTCAAAAACCACTCGTTGGTTTCGGGTGTTAAGATTAAAACTAACTTTGTTTTTGTTCTTACATATTTTTTTGTTAAAGTTAGACGTTTCGCTCGTTTTACGATGAGGAACCCTCACTTTGAATGTGATATCGAGTCATTTGGTTTCTCTTCAGAGAACGTGTGAAACGATTAGTTTTAACGAGTGTAAATGGGTTTTTAAATAAGAAAATTATTGCTTCGAGAACTGGTGGAAAACATATACAACCGACCACGCCGTAGACCCACACGCACACATCCGAACAAACTTGCAATACTTTTCTAAGTGTTCTGTAATTTAAAATATTTATTTCAGAAACCTATTTAATATTTGATAATTATAAAACCTATCTGATGAATATATTTATTAGAGTATTTATTTCAATTAAATAATATATTTTAACCATTCAATTTATGTACACAGAAGTACTGACTGTTCTGTTATCATATTCTCTGTTACTCAGAGGGACGAATAGATTATTCTGCTCAAATTTAAAATAGCAGCAATTAATTATTGTCTCGAAAACCTGTATATTAAAAATTACAATCTTGGTTAATACACCTCGCATTGCACTCAACATTGATGACTTACAAACATACTATTCCGCTCATAAACTCATTTACTGTCCCTTCTGCCTCTCTGTGTAGTTAATATTTCTAGCCAATAGTAATGACTTTATCCTCTGCGGTTGAATATACAGAAAGATTATTTAGTGTTGTTCATAGGTTTAACAAATGTTTATCGTAAATTGTATGCAGCAATTGTCAGTTTTATATTAATTAGTTAGCTGTATTAGTTATACATTTCTTGTAACAAATACTGTTATACCGTTTTCGAAAATATAAAGTATACATTGTTTTGCTGCCCCGAGAAAAACTGTTTGTATTTCCGAAACGTTAGGCACCTCTGTGACAAAGCCTTTGATCATATTTTCTTGAACTTCATCTTGTTAATTGAATTAGCAGTGTCTATAATTCCAACTTTGTCATGCTTACTTGTTGAACTGCTGCTTGTCATGGTCCAGACAAGGTCTTTCAGTGTCTCCACTAATATTAAGTCGTGGTTTAGGACTTGATAATGGTAGAGACACTGAAAGGCCTCGTCCGGAGCATGACAGATAGCAGGTCAGCAAGTAAGCACGACAAAGTTGAAATTTTTTCTTAAGCTGTTGTTTTGTTTTGTAGTACAGAATAACAGTTATCTTACCTATCAGTTTCATATCGTACTAAAACAATTTAAGTTGATTGCCAATTCTTTAGTTCAGAAGTATCGAATCTAATTTAGTACTGACTGTAACAGATTCTTGTCAACTAACATTACTTGTTTCGAGCGAAGATTCAGAGGTAAGTAGTATGTTATTAGAGTGTGTATCCTTGAGAAAATAATTTTAAACTAGTCATAATTAGAGAATAAATACAAAAAAAAAAGAAATTACGGAACATTTACTGTGTATGCACCTTTGAATAATAATTTACTTTTTAATCATCAACTACCTTTCAGATGTAGAATATTTTCTTACTCGACTAGATTTTATTTGTATGAACAATACAAATTTTATTTTTATTTACCAATCTTAATTACATGGAACAGAAGAAAGTGTTAGGGAACTGTAATTTTTTATCCTAATTTGTACTTAGACAAAATAGGACATCTAAACGACATATTAATTAAAGGACATATTAATTAAAGACAGGAGAATTTTGTGTTTTTGTAATTAACTATTATTAATTAGATCACAAAACAACAAATTAACCATTATCTCCACTCAGCTGTGTATTTATCTGTTATTTTGTGAAATAATTAATGTGATCTAAGATTAACCGAGATAACAAAATTAAAAATTTACAAATTATGGCGGTCCCTGTACTGTCGTATGGGTGTGAATTATGGACAACAACCAAGAAACAAGAAAATAAAATACAGCTCTCGGAACGGCGTTCTTGAGAGGAGTCAATTAGGTGTTCTGAACTTGACTGTAAAAGGAATGAACTCGTAAGAGACGAATTACAAGTTTTTAACTTGAATGAAAAATTAAAAGATTACAAACAACGGTGGAAAGAACATTTAGAAAATATGTCAGAAGATTCCAGGGTGGCCAAACAAGTCTCGAAATACAAACCTATAGGAAACATATGTGTGGGTAAACCCAGCAAGAGATGGCTGGAGGATCTTTGAAGGCGGAATAGACAGTACCTTGCCTATGCCGTGTTGTGGAGAAGAAGATGATGATGATAACAGAATAACACTAAAAGGCAAACTCATTTTAGGGGATATTTGGAAATATTACGTAAACTTTTGTTCCGGCTGTATAATGTTTTCACTGCCGAGGAACCGAAGTTTACAGAAGTGATTGAATTCTCATCTTTTACTGCTGTTTCTTCATCCAAAGATCTTCTTCAATTTCCCGTTCCCTCAATATACTTTGAGTTTCTTCTATCCAGGTGAAAGGTGGTCTTCCTCTTTTCCTTCTTCCTGGTGGGGTCCATGCAATAACTCTCCTTGGCTGTCTTTCCTGTGCCATCTTTGTTTGGAAAAATCAACAATTGAATTTTTCACAGTCATCCTGTCCTTAATGACTTCATTTATAATTTTCTCAAGTCTGGATACTCTTGCCGAACGTCTCCAAAAGTACATTTCTACTGTCATTAATTTTGTTCTGGTGTGTTTATTAGTAGTTCAGACTTCTGAGCCGTAAGTCATGATAGTTCTAACATTGGTTTTAGTTTCTGCTGCAATTGCTTATCCTACAGAATTCCATTTAATCTAGATATAGCCATCTTTTCTAAATTAATTCTGGATTGTATTTCTTTGTCTTGCTTCCCACTGGCAGTAATTTTCACCCCTAAATACTTGTATTCCTCTGTATATGAAATCTTCCCCATGTCTTCCTCCAATATCAAGTCTTGATGAAGGTCACCTATTACCATGTACTTTGTTTTATTCATATTTACATTTAGTCCCCATTTATGATATTCCTGTATCAATTTGATAGTCATGTATTCAAAATGTCTTCAGAATGTTGAGTCAAAAATAATTGGTCATCAGAAAACTGTAATGAATAGACTGTATTACCTTCAAATGGAATCCCATGTTCCTGGACATTTTTTTCCAAGCCTCTCTTACTTTCTCCGTATAAATTTTGAAAACCATGGGTGATAGACAACTTATTAAGTAAACTTCAGGAAAGTAATTACTCTCAAAGGATTTCACGGCGCGTATCATTAGATTTGTTAAAACATTTCGATTTTTTTGACAACGCTAGTTATATATGTTTCTGCGGAATGTATACAATTTTTTGTTTGCAGTCATTGAGGCGTAGCCTACACACCCTGCGAGACTTTATTAACAATGAACCATGACCAAACGGACAAATCTTTTAACAATTATAAAACATCAGAAGGAAAACAAGAAAAAAATTACGAGAAACACTTTTTGCTAAGACTATTTTACGACAGTTGATTTGCTAAGACTATGGTCATTCGAAAGGACATGACATTCTTGAAACATTCTTATACGGACAAATGACAAACAGGACCTATGTAATGAGAAGTAAATAATACGAATTACTGATAATAGAAATATTCGAAGAATATATGATCAAAACGCTGGAACATATGAAATGAAGGTGAAAAGGACACCCAAGAAAATGTTGAAGTGTGGACCGATAGGGAATAGATATTTCAACAGACACAAAAATATGGCTTAAAAAAAGAGACCGTAAATACGGTTCGATATCGCCCAAACCTTAATCGTAGAGAACGGGGACAGACAGACAGAAGATGCAGTGGGGGTCTGGCGGCCTGGTTTGTTTGCGTTGTCCAGCCCCCATGGACGGCAGGTTCAAACATTGCAGCGCGGTCGTTTGTTCGGCACGTGGTGTTATGATGCGGGGTACACGAATACGTGTATGACGTGGGGGCATCTCTGGTTATGATCCTCCAGCCCTGAGGTGCACCATCGTGGCTCCCTTAAGGCATAGCCCGCAGGAGCTTAGAGACGCGCTGCTGTGGTCGGTAGGCTCAACTGCCCAGAGGCGAGTCGTACGAAACCATGAGTTGCCACTTCAGGGCGGATGGCTCTCGCGCTGCACATCTCCCATGCTCTGAGTTTCAGTCCAGCCGAGTCGGCAATACGGGTGCATTCTGTGTTGTCTGCCAGAGACTGTACAGTGAGAACGGGGAATGATCCGTTAACTACTAGAGACGTGCATCATATACTAGAACTGGATACTAGGTACTAGAACCGACTATCAAATACACGTGATTTTACTTTCCAAAAATATTAGTTTATTAATGCCGTAAATGTGTTAACGAACATGTGGCTGTCATTTTTCATCAATCGTTAAGCTCAGAGTGTATTCAGTATTTAAGTAGCGGTTGTATAATTCAAATATTTACACATAACGATTGCAGCCAATGAACAGAGACAAACGCGATTCTCATCGTGTTGTCAAAATTAATGAATAATAAACGTAATTGCATTTACATATTGATGATTGTTTATTCGCGCCGCAGAACGCGATTTTTGTCGGGGAAAACATTTGTTTTACTGAAAGGCAAACATGAAAATCATTTCGTTTACAGTTTCGCCTGTACGCGACGAAATTGGCAATACTTTACAAGTGACAGGGGAGATGGTTTGATTTTTTGCCCGCACTAACAACGTAATTGGGGCCGCAGACAATGGTAACGCAACGCGAGAGAGCACGAAAAAATGGTAGTCAGTTCCCGCGGGGTTGCGGTTCTGGTTCACCGTGACGCATCTCCTGTGTAGTAAACTGCGTCGTTCAATTTTAATTTTTACGATTATGTGCCGGAAAAGGGGATGACGAATGACTGGTGACACGCATGAAACGGGTACAACTTAACTTGGTTGGGAATTTAACGTTTAAACATAATGTTGCGGGAAAATAACAGATATCTTCCTGTTCGTGCTTGCTATGGGGAGTTTAGATGTGGTACTTTTTAAATAAAAATCTCTTGCATTCGTAATTTTCATATAATATCATCCCATATAATGGGCAAAGGAAGGGCAAATTGTTACCCCAAATAACAGTTCATTTCGTTTTAAATTCAGTTCGCTAATGATTTTCGAGACGGACTTACGTTACTTTTTACAGTGTCGCAAGCCAATAAGGAATGAGCTTTTCAAAATATTCTGAGGGATAATCGCCATATTTTTTTGTTTTTAAAGGCGCCGTATAGATATTTACATCATACCTTGAGTAAATGTAATGCGAATTAAGATTATCAAGTTGCAAAAGGGCTCACGTGCCATATATAAAAGGCAGCGGCTATCATCGCACCTGTACACATAGGCACTACTCGTGTACAGGCTAGCATTAGGAAGAGTCAGAATTCGTTAGGAGAATTAAAAGAAAGTAAAAGTATAATATGACCTATTTTTTGGCACACAAACCTGCAGTGTATCAAAATATCATAGTAATTTCTGGTACTATAAAAGTGAAGCAATTAGAAAGATTTCAGTGAACGATACAATTATTCTGAGAATTACAATAGAAGCCATATCAGGCAAAAATAAGACGTTACATACTGAATAAAAAGAATTTTGTTTGTATCGGCCATCTGAGGACCACATGCCAATTTCAATTTTTTTATTCCTTATTGTTCTTTTTCTCCAATATTCTTTCATCTTTCAGTCCACTTTGAACATGCGTTTTTCTCTATCCTACTCTGGACCCCTTCCATTTTTATCACTTTTGCCCGAAAAACTTCTCTGTCAATTGCTTCTTTTGCGTTTATATTATTTTATTATAAATCCTTTTGGACTTCTTTAACCCAACTTGATGTTGACTACTTTTCCCACAGATATTTGAAGATCTGCTTTGTTAACCTATTGTCGTCCATTCTATATAAATGTCCAAAAAATAATAGTATTTTTTCTCACTGTTTCTGCTATATTTTATATACTTTAATATATTTCATCATTACATCTTAATTTCCAACCTTCTGAAGTTTTTCGTGGGCCTAATATTTTCTTAATAATTTGTCTTTCCAATATTTCTAGTTTGTCTAAATTATAATTCAGTGCTGGACATTCACTTGCATATACGCATTCTGGCCTCACTAATATACTGTAATCCCTTATTTTCGCATTTTTAGATAAGCACTTTTTTTGTAAATATTTTTAGTTATACCATATGCTCCTTCCATTTTATGAATCCTTTCTTCTATAGCAGATTTTTCTAAACCAGTCTCTTGAATTATTTCCCCTAGACACTTAAAATTTTTTAATCCTCCGTATTCGACCAATATCTGTTAGCAGGAATTTTGGCGCATTTTTAACGTTCGTGAGAAATTTGTTTTTTTTCTGCAGAAATTCTTAAGCCTGTTCTACTGGCTATGTCCTCTAAAAAATTAACTTGTGTTACTGCAGATGTGAGATGTTCAGAAAATATAGCAAAATTCACTGCGAATGTTAAACAGTTTATTTAAGTATGTTTGTTCGTTTTTCCCAACATGATTGGTGATATTTTGCATTCCGTTTTAATAAAAATTTATTTTATATTCTAATTTATTTTATTGTCAAATTTATTTTATATTTTGACTGTTTATTGTGTAAGCTTAAGGTTTTATCTGTATACTTATAGAGTAGACGTAATATCAGAAAGTATTTCAACAGAATTCCTTTTGAAGATATAATTAAGTCCTTTCTCTTACAACGAAAAACGTTATTGTTATCCTGTATAAGGGGTTTAAAACATCAGCTCCTTGGTGGCAATGTAGACTTGAAAATGTTATCAACCGTTTGAGAAGAAGGAATAATGAAAAATAAACTCAGTATGCAAATTACGTTTATACAATATTTTACTGTACTCGTAGTAGAGCAATATCGTTGTGAAATAATTCTGGATCATCATTGACGGTGGAAGATTAAAAAACAATGAATACGCATTACACAATTCTCGAAAAACATTGTCACAATGGAAATTAAAAAATCCTGAAAAATAAATTATATCTTAGTCTCGTTTACGTTTCTCATTGAAATTGAAAAAAATAAGAAGTTTAAAATTTGAAACGGCAAAATTGCTAATGGATAGACGTATCTTAATAATTGTAAAATTTAACGGAACATTTGTGTGCCAAAAAACTATTGGAAATTTTCAGATATGAATGCAGGGCTCGTATACAGTTTACTTCTTTAATTACACATAATTGCTCTGTACATACATATATACCCATTTACTCATGTATTCATTATTTTTTCATGTGTGTAAATACCGTAAATACTGCATGGAGACAACATAAAGCCATACTAAGGGTAATAAAGAGACAGCAAGCTGGGTATAGTAAATTGTACGCATTGTCATTGCTATGTTTACAAACGACGTCTGCCGCCCCACGGAGCGTGAGTGCTCTCATCACCTTGTCATATCCACAGTCCAGACGGAGTGATCAGTTGTAATTGTAAAAAACTATATTTAACGTACCATTATTTCCCACAGGTACAGCATCCTAGTTTCATTCGTAGTTTTTATACTCCCTGTAATTTTTGCTTTACATATTGATATATTCTTCTCTGTTTTGTGTATTTTTTCAGTAAGCTGTCTTTAATTGCACATGATAGCGTTTGCAATTAATTCTTAATTAATTCTTTTCCGTCATTAACTGACCAGAGTCTTAGGTAAATATGAGTTTAAGTACAACTTTAGATTTTTCTTTAATTTATAGGGTCGCCAATACCAAAGACAACAATAAAATGTAAATTGAGAGCTTTGCAATTGCACAGCGGTTTGCTATATGCTATGAGGTAGGCTATATTACAGTCACAGGAGAATTAGTTCGGATTACTTTTTTGTAAAATAACCTCATTCTTAAATTAAAAAATTGTTTGTTATCGTGTTCTTTACGAATTTAACACACGTTTCAATAATTATTAATACTAAAAATTTCACTAAAACAGAGATAAATGCCAAAATATTGGAACAGGTGTCCAGTTGTGACTACTTTGGATGTAAAATATGTCTCAAATTTAGATTGTGGTATTGGAAATAATCTTAACAGATTTAAATATACGAGGTCTGTAAATTAAGTAACGAGACTAATCATGTAATCATGTAGCAGTCAATATGGCAACACTGTAAGTTTTCCATGAACACCGATTGTTAGATAAACAGCTGATTGATATTGAGTATTAATATTTATTGTCTATTGTTGCCACGTGAAACGTAAACAAGCTTTTCGTGAAGTGAGTTTTTGTTGTGCGTTATAAAAATGAGTGACATCAATTACGAGCAACGTTGTGCAATGACGTTTTGTGTTAAACTCTAGCACAATGCTACTGAGACTTTTACAAACTTGACAAAGGCGTATGGAGATGAAGCTTCTTCAAAAACACAGGTTTTCAGATGGTTTAAAACTTTTTGAAATGGCCGGGAACAATTAAGGATGATCACGCTCTGGAAGACCGTCAACGCCAAGAACGGACATGCAGGACAGACTGTCAGTCAACATGTTTTTCCAAGAAATTCTTGAAAGGCTGCGGAAAAGAGTTGCCAGCATGAGACCAGCCATCGTGAACACCTCGATGCTGCATCATCCAGCACTCTCGATTAATGAGATTTTGACAAAGAAAATATTTCCGTTGTTCCTCCTTCTTCACCTGACTTAAGTCCCTGTGACTAGTTCCTCTTCCCGAGGTTGAAGGACACCACTTTCGGACGATAGACAACATTAAAAAAAGTGTAACCGACCGGTGGAAGGAGATTCCAGTTTCTGAGTTCCAGCACTGCTATGAAGAGTGAAAAATGCATCCAAAGTGCTGCGTGGCTTCCAAAGGGAACTATTTTGAAGGCGATAGAGTCTAGATATAGTTTGATTGTAAATAAAAGGTGTTACTGAATTAGTCTCATTACTTAATTTACAGACCTCGTATATGTACAACAATTAATAGAACCTTAAAAAATAATCATAATAGGACTAGAACTCATAGAAATATGAAAAGAAACTAAACGGAAGTTTTTCAAGACAATGGTGATACCAGTGGAATGGTACGGAGGTAGAACGTGGATACTTTCAAAGAACGAAAGAAGAAAACTTACTCAGAGCCATCTTTACTGAAATGAAATTTCTCAAAGAAAAAAAAAGATTGCGCGTTAACAGACAGAATAAGTGACAAAAAATATAAGACCAGAATTGTAAATTTTCAATTTTGAAAATAAAATTACTGAATTTAAAATCAACTGGTGAAACTATTTAGAAATAATGCAGGAAGTACGTGTTTCCCAAATCTCTGTGAATTACAAGGTCAGCAATGTGTATGACGTTCGATGGCAAGATGGTTTCTGGAACAGGCGGTGCAGCCTAAGCCACGAAGCAGAGAAGAATAAGGAGACCAAATATTTCGAACTTTAAACGATAAGGCAACGAGTCGCTGAAGATGTTTCATCGTAAAGCAAGAGAAGCGTTCGGTGATATCTTGTGTTAACCCCGAAAACAGAGATCTTAATTTACGAATCACTGAAGTACTTTACTCATAACGTTATTCTTGTACGCATTAAATCCTACAACTTGAAACTTGAGTACTTTTTTGAAACGAGTTTTTCCAAGATAATTTCCTTGTATATTAAATCATAACTATGAAAAATACAATAGAATTATACGCCTTATCGAGGTTTTATGCAGTTCTTTCGTTATTTTAATGCGTTTTCTGTAATTATTTTTCTTTGAATTCAGTAATAAAAATCAAGTAATTTTACGTAAAAATTTAGTTTTTTCAGATGAAATTTGGCGTTTAGGCAAAACGTTTAAGGACATTCAAGAAAACAAGCCATAAGTTTCCTGTCTTTATAATTATTTTTTACTGAATAATCTGTTAATTATGTTTAGAAATTAATTAAGGAAGAATATTTTGACGCAAAAATCCTACTCCTATCTGTTTTGTTTTAAAAGTTGTACTAAATTTTGTCATACGACGTGTTGATCGAAAACCGAAATTTTAGGAAAAATAGGGTTGAATTGTATCTATAATATTTGCACAGATGTGTAAAGTATTTAAAATGGTTATAAAAACATAAAAACACTTTTATAACAAATTTATAACGAAAACGTTTCTTGTGGGGTGTAAGCTTTCGTCAATTGTTCTCTAAGATACCACATCAGAAGGGACATCAGAACGACATTAGCGCATTAGAACTAAAAACATTATTTCTATAAGGCACGTCATTTGAAAGGCCAACTGTCGCTTGTTAACGGTGCCCAGAGAGCAATTGATAAAACCCTAAATGAACGACGAAATGTTTCTTCATGAAAAATTTTAAAAATTTGCTATTTTATGAAAAGTTTATGAAGACGCGAAAAATACGTTAATTACTTAATACGTTTTTAAAGAAATCAGTATTAATAGCTGTGCGATAAGAGTAGGGCTGTAAAAAAATCATAGAGGTAAGTGAAACGTTTTTATTCTATCTTCAAAAAACATAATTTTGACAAAACGTTAAAAAAAGTAGGGTAGCTTTAGAAATTAGATAAGTAAATATATGATTTTTGTGGCCAACAATTTTCTTGTTGGTGCTTTTCGTATGAAATTAATTAGATTGAGCGTTCGGAAATAATAGGTATAAGGGGAACAAATAGATTGCTAGTTTGTATCTGTGTCCTTTAATTATTTCACTGAATTGTATTGTATTTTCCAGGAATATACGAATACTTGCAGCAAACGACGTTCGGAAATTGACGAAAGAGTAACGTTGACCCGTCTTGATCTTCGGCGTGTGCGCTCCGCTCACACCTGCCTGGACACAACGGTCTTCCTGTCTGACATCTCTCGGCAGTTTCCGACACGCCTAGATCTGTAGTTTGACTAAACAATCTTATAAATTTAATTCTCTATACAAAGAATTGTTACATCGAAATAATGCAGAAACTCAACTGGAGACCAGTTTTAATAAAATTTTATTTTAAATAAAATTTAATAGTAATTTAAATTAGTGATATATTTGGTTTTAAATTAACCAAATTTTTGATACAATTTAAATGCAATTTTTAATTTAATTCACAATATTTATACGTAAATTTAATTTGTTATTATTTTTCTAAGTTAATCAAGCAGAATTTTAAATCGAATAGATTTTATTTGAATGTTTTTGTATTAGCTTTCACATAACGGTGAAAACGTTAGGTTTCACATACTTTCAAAACAATGTGAGTACAGACAGTTTCTTTGTAAAAACAATGTACTAACTGCAACAGTAATACTAAACAAGATATAAGAAAGACTAAAACATGCTTTTCTTTACTTGACTCTTTTAGATTCATGCAAAAAGCGAGAACTGTAACAATAATATAAAGAAAGTATACAAACGGAATTCAAAAAATATATATTTAATCAAGGTAAGAAAATATGACAAGGCTTTCTCAAAACCATGCACAAAGTTTAGTTCAGTGTGAATCGAAAAAGCACTCGTTGTAGACAACTGTGTGGACGGAGCGTGATACTGTAAGATACGTACATTCAGCGGTCTCAACCTCCAACATTGATCAAAGACGGGAAGCAAGGAAGCACAAGGCTAGGCATATACACTGGTGTAGATGATGAAAATGTGAATATGACATGATAAGTGATAAAGATGATAAAAGAAAACTGTAATTCTCCTATTGTGAGTATACAAAAGTGTACATTCTTTAAATGTTAAAAAATGTTACTTAGGCTTTTCAAGTAGTAAAAAATAAAAAGAGAATGTGCAAGTTGTTAGAATTAATGCGGTTAGATGTCTTCAAACAGTCTTATAATACTAACAATAAATTCACGAGAGTTTAGAAATTTAGACTAATATACTGAAAACTTTAGAGTTGTTATATTTTATTACAGAAAAAAATGAAAATGTAAAACTTGGAATAACTGAAACGTTAATATTTCTTATTTCATGTTTGTGACAAACAATGGTAAAGACTGTAGTATTCCGTAGGCTTTGACGGGCGGCGTCAACATTGTTGGAATTATTATTTGCCGGGCTGTTAGGCCGCGGTCTGCTGGTTATACGTAAGACAGACGTTTGCCGGGCTGTTAGGCCGTGGTCTGCTGGTTACACGTAAGACAGACGTTTACCGGGCTGTTAGGCCGCGGTCTGCTGGTTATACGTAAGACAGACGTTTGCCGGGCTGTTAGGCCGCGGTCTGCTGGTTATACGTAAGACAGACGTTTGCCGGGCTGTTAGGCCGCGGTCTGCTGGTTATACGTAAGACAGACGTTTGCCGGGCTGTTAGGCCGCGGTCAGCTGGTTATACTTAAGACAGACGTTTTCCGGTAGCCTATGCATTATTTGTTGTACTTAGGAGATTTTGTGTACAAAATAAGTAAGGAACGTATTTTTCATTGATAAATGTGGAAATCTGAAAAACGTTTGACTAAATTACAATAGATGAAAGAAATTCTTTAACTTGTATAACCATTTATTGGTATAATAATAATAATTATTATTATTATTATTATTATAAAGTTGTATAAGGGGAGTAAATAGATTTTAGTAAAAATTGAAATAAACTTAATAATAATTTATTGTTACACTTCATAATATTGGTTTTCAAGTTAAGGAATTTACATTTCGAAACCTGAATTTTTAAATATACTTACATTGTAAAAATAAGTTACGATAATTGCTTTAAACTAAACAAACTTTCATGTAAAAAAGAAATCTTTAACCACTGTGATTATAGTTTGAACGTTAGCAGTATTGACTGAGTGCCAAGAGAACGCTTACCGCCTGTTGCTTCTGGCCGGACTTGTTTAACGTCTACTAATTACGCGAATTCAACAGTGCCACGAAAATCCATTACTAGTGAACAGAGCAAAGTTTATGATGTAGCAGGCAGTGGCTGTACAGGTTTACCGCAGATTAATTACACTTTAACTATTGCAATTCGAAAATTCAGTCGTTTAACTGGTATTTTAAGAATTTTGAGTCGTTTGAATCACATACTTAGACTAACAAGAGGTTGTCCACTGACGTGTGAAGTATTATAAACAAAATCTGAGCGATGTAAACGTTTGTTTACTGACTGTTGTATGGATGGCGTTATATATGAAAATGTAGATAACAACTAAACGGAGTGTAAAAACACTTTTGATATTACAAATGATTAAACGTTTTTGGGGTCAGCGTTGTTAGCGAACGACTAATTCGACAGAATAGAAAACAACAAAATACTGTTCTAATAAAAAAGTTGTTGTTTAACATTTTATATTTCACATAGTTTTGACTAACGACAAGGGGAACACGATTTACTTTTCAGCTGCCTGATAAACAGTTCATTAATTCTGCTACAAATATAATCTACTGCCCAAATTTAAAGGAATAATTCTGATTGTAATAAATAATTTTAATTTTAACGATGAAGGGTTTGCGAGGATCGGTCAGAAATGTATAACACAAATTTTAAATAATTTGTGTCGAAGAGTCGACAATATTTATTGTCATAATTTTAAAATAAATCGTAATTTAAAATATGCGTTTTACGTTTTTGACCGATCCTCGCAAACCCTTCATCATTAGAATTCATTGTTTTACGGTCACTACGAGATTAATAAATAATTTTTACTTAAATTCTTAGAGTTGATAATGATATAAAACAGTTTAAATCATTCATTTATAATTAATTAAACATATTATTTCTTTTTTGTATTATCGAAACGCGAAGTAATAAGAAGAGAAATGTTCGGAGAGTTTGAGTTTCTTTAAAACAGGCAACTAATTAATTAACTCAGAGGAAATCCAAAAACACACGTGTGTTGTGTATGTTGGTAAAAGGGGGAGAGAAACAGAGAGACAGATAGGTAGATAGATAGACAAACAGACAGACAGACAGCCATAAAGAAAGAGAGAGACGGGGCAGATAGACAGACAGACAAAGAGAGAGGCAGATAAAATGTAATGTCTACTCTTCTTTATAAAACTATAAAGTAAGTACATTGCTCAAGGAATCATTAACTGATACAGAAGTGTATATGGGATATGTTAAGTGATCAGATACGAAAGGTTACCACTCTATACAACATAAGGAATTGAGGGGATATTTGGAAGCCCTGATTGAGATGAGAAATTTGTTCTGCAAAATAAAAGCCGATCGGTGTTTCTATCTGAATCCAAGTAACGCTAATAAGTGTAAGAAAGTTTCAAACTTTAATTGAAATCCGTGTACACGCAAAAAGGTGACGTGAGCTGGCGATTCAAATGCTAATGGGCCTTTTTAATTTACAATAAATGGGATAGTCGCAAAATTTCGATACCTGTGGACTGGAGTTGTTATATGGAATTACTGTACACTCGATATTAAACCGACATTACCTTTGGACAAAATATCAAAATTTCGTTTGGTTAATGTTCACATGTTATTACTGTGGGGCCGTGTTTGAAATAGAATTGCGTTCGGGGAGAAGAGAGCCGGTCGATCGTTGCGGCGTGATTTCATACAAAAACCGTTTCTATGAATGAACTTACGCCGTGCAGATGTGGGTCGTTCCAACTTTGCCCATTGTGTCCCCTACGTCGCTGCTCAGTTTAAACACAAACGCTCTTTCATTTAAACTTTCCCGCATTGTCCAAGTTTCTAATTCCGCATGTTCTGTATTATCACTACCGCACTCACACTCAACTACAGACACACGCAGAGTTGAGGCTATATTCATAAAATGTGTTCACAGTTCACTTGTAAACTAATAGAAATCGTTGCTTTGAAGTCGTACGATTAGATTGACTTGAACTCAGTCGACGTAAATTTACAGTCAATAAATCTTTTTACAATCGATGCAAAGAATTTAAAACGGGTTAGGTTGAATTATCTCATACATTATTTTTATAGTGCAGTTTTCCCTTTTCTCTTTACTAATGCAATGAAACGTAATAAAAGTTTCGCCATTAGAAAGGTACTTTATCAGGAGTTGACGTGTATTGTTTGTATTGCAAAAAACAACTTAATCTCTAATATTTCAGAAATTAAAACTGTATATAGAAATAGGCGGCAACCCGATAACAGTATGGGCCCCTTTATCTTTTACGTTCCATTTGTTTCCTGTGATTTTGTTTGATAAAATTGATATCTTTAGAAATGCATCACAGCCTATATGGGTTCATGCATGCATATGGGGTTGGCTGTGTAGAATGTACCCGTTATTAAAAGTGATTAAAAGTGAAATAATTAAACATTAAATTTTAAACAAGATTTTAACTATCTAATGTTTTATCTTAGGGAAAATTTAAATTTAAATATAAATATATTTATTCAAACACTTTTTGCTACAGTCCGTTTCTTGATGTATATATTATATTTAATTTTTATTATGACTTTACCTCAAGATATTTCTTTCCTTATTAGGTCAAGACCTAATAAGGAAAGAAATATCTTGAGGTAAATTCATTATAAAAATTAAAAATAATTATATTTATGAATATAATTATAATTATATAATCATAATATAATTATACTAGTTACGTATGTATTATGTTTTAGAGTTCAAATATAGGGATGGAAATGAATAAATAATTAAATTAATGTGTATCCGAAATACTTTAGATTCGTTTTGTCTGATTTGTTTGCTTATAAGTATTATATAAGTATAATAGTAATCTATAGAAAACGTTGTGTTTTCGTATATTTCGATGTTTGAAGCTGCCTTATTTAATGAACTGCCTAAGATAAATCCGTTTCAATAATATGTATCTTTTATATTTCTAATATTATACATTTTAATTATACTTTAGTTACATCAGGTTAAATACAACTTCCTCACTTACAAATTAGAGCTACAAATTTACGGACCAAAGATGTTTTTAAGGCATTTTTAAAACACAATTTTAGTCCAGTTCCTAACCTTTACGCGAGTCAGAGAAGTCTTGTTACATATGTATAAACGTGCAAAAAAAAAAAATTAAAATACAAGTGCAAACGAAATGAAGTATGCACACGTTTATATAACTTTTTCAGTTTCTCTTATATTATTATCTATTTAATTTTTTCAGACATTACTTATCTTTGCTTGTACGTATTTTGAAAATACTTCTTCTTAGTTACATTAGCAAAGATAAAGTAAATTTGGATGTAAAGTAAGACAATCTCTACAGGTGTAACAACACATTAGGATTAAAATTAAGAAACAAGAAGAGAGGGAATGTTTCTATAAAAATGAAATATAATATGAAAGACAGAATGAAAGACATATAAACAAATTATTTTTTTATATGTATGCAGGTAAGTATATGTGTGAAGGCAAGGAATATGTGAACGTGTTGCGGGAGGGGTAATTCAACGTTGAAGGGAGAGACGCTCGGTCTATGGCTCCATGCAAAATAGTGTTCATTACAGCAATGGTGTCCCCTATGTGAGAAGCTGGAGGCAATGATAACGAACGCAAGGCAAACTTGTTTTTATATTTATTAGGTTTTCCTTTGTTATTAAGTGTCGTGTGTTGTTGCTGCAGGTGAAGCGACCAATCTGTTAGCAGCGGTAGCGACAACAGCAGCAGCAGCAGTAGCAGCAGCAGCAGCAGCAGCAACAGCGTCTATAGCAGCACAGACACTTTGTGTGTGTGTATGTGTGTGTTTATTGTGTGCTGGTACTGTTTGTGCTCTCCACTGCCACCCCACGCCCACGCACTCTCATTCGCGCATTCATCACATCGCATACCTGACAAAACTACTACACAACAAATACTGTTTTAACAAAACTGAGACTGTGGATTCTGTGACAGGCGAAGGAGGATGTGTATCTAGGTTACGTGTGATATGAGCATACGAACACACTGAGCATCAAATTCAATAACTCACTCCTCGTGACTAATGTAAATCATATCAATGAAGTATGTTTTTTTGTTCTCTTAAATAACGCCTTTTTAGAGTATAAACACTAATCACGCCCACGCGCATAGAAATTAAATATTTTGCTTAGCTTTTATTGTGGTGGTTACGTAAAAATGAGGCTTTTCGTTTGTTTTACTATCAGGGGGGTCAACCCAGAAGACGTACGAATATTTTACGGATCTAGACCGTTAGTACCAAATAATCTAACGGTAACAAACTATTCCGGTTTTGGTTAAGCTCATTGTCCTCCTACCCTTGCACACGTTCTTCTTCTCTTTTCTCTTCATATTATTATTTTTTCTCATGTACTGTCATTCAGCATGTACAGACGTGCACGAAATTTTAAATTAAAATCTTAACTTCGTTTTAGAGACCATTCGAATATTGAATTTAAAATGTGGTTTAACAAATTAATTTATGTGAAAAACTAACACGCAAATTTTTAATAGTAAACACGCCAGTTAGGTTAACAATATCTGAACCTGAAGCCTAATTCAAACAAACTACTTAAACTTTCTCCACTGTAATTAATATCATAAATATAACTGACAGAGGGTGCACCCAATCACGTGATTATGAGACGAATGTAACTGATTGAGTTGCGCATTACACAAAACCTATTCCTCGACTGCATAATTTACAGTCAATAGTAATTTATATTTTTCTTTTCTCACCACGTATCCACTCAAACGCACACGATTTCATCCTAAATACGTTTTACGTAATTGGATAAGATTACATTTTCATTCGACTAAAAGAATTTTAAAGACGCTTAAAGATGCACAAACAAAAATAATTTCAGTTACTCTATGCTTGAGATAAAATTTAAAAAGAGTGTTTAACTGTTGTATGTGTGGATTAGCTACATAAATATACAGGAAACGTAAAGTGTAAAGTTCAAATTCTACTCAAATGTGCCACTCAAATTATTTTATAAAAACAAAATTTTTTAAGTAAATTACTGCTACTGGTCTGAGCGACGCCAGATATCATAGCAATCGGAAGGTTAATTTTAAATATATTAATTAAAGTCAAATAGCATTCTAGCAAATGATTTATTTGAAATACATACAAATGAAACGGTTGTTAATATAAATAAATGTGTGTATAATTAGCATTGCAAGTACAGTGCTCATAAATTTTCTTAGCGTAAGCAAATGAAACAAAATATAATTTTAATGAAGCTGATTAAAACGTTTATACAGAGGAAATATTATTAACAGTTTAAATTTTAGTATATCATTTTTAATGTATATTTTAAATTAATTTTAAATTTGGTGAAGCTTCCGAATTTAGTCGTATAGTCTACTCTTAACATTTTGAAACGACTTCGTCATCAAAGATGACGAGAATTGTTTTCTAAACCAAGTTGAAGTATGGTTTAGAGGCGGTATTGTCATTCATTACGTGCTCTGGGAAGAATTCGACAGCCAAATGCACGTAACCTGCCGGAACCCTATATAAAGCGTTATTCACCGAAGACTTCCACACGAAGGTAAAAAAACAAGTAAAACTGAGAATAAGTGGCAGAAAAGAATTGATTCCCTTGTATATTTGCTCAGCTTATATATATCTTGAAAAGAATGTACAACTTGTTCCCTGTATATTTGTGGGGCGCAGTACTTACTTGAACTCTCCTCGTAAATCCAGAACTTTATAATAGTTGTGTAGCGCCAGGCTTAGCAGTATAATCATATGATAATCTAATCCATATGGAAGAAGATTTGGAAAACACGAGTTGGATTTTCACTGCTAGGTTTCTTATTTTCACTTGATACGGACATTTTGTTAAAGATTTGTGGGACCTTTTTACACTATTTGAGTAAACGTTTTAAGATTGAAATCAAGTACGAGAATTTTTTCTCTCGCTTATTTTGTGTTTGAATTAACGTTTTCTGTAGAAAACATAAGTTGACAAAATTTCTTTTTAATTGTATTTTCTATGTAAATTTTTTTAGGTACAAAAGATTTGGCTGCAGTTTCCATCTGCTTTATTTGATTGTGCTAAACAAATGATGTAGGTAGTACCCAATAGTTAAATATTTGATTAATTAATAATTAATTATTTATTTATTTTTGTTTTCTGTAGAATAATTTTTCTTTATGCTTATAACTAAGACAAGATTTTTATGATTAAGACGAATTTGAAAATACGTCCTAAGTGGTTTTTAAACTTATGGGTAGTAATTACTTTTTACCTTTACCGTTGATTATAATTGTTAGATTTGAGTGAAAAGATTGAAAATTGTTAGATTGAAAGAGCGAAAAGAAAACTGTTACCGACATTTATTAGCATTGGTAACATAAATGATTATTACCATTGTTACCTTAATTCGAATCTGACGATTCACTTATTTTGTAATTCGGTAGAGAAACCTTAAGTAATTGAGTTTATATCACTAAATTTATTTTTATAAACGTGACTATCTAGTGTCAGGAAACGTAGACTAACATAAATAATGAAAGTTGATTTGAATTTTTAATGAAGCACTTAGGCAGATGCCAATGAGTATTCAATAAAATTATGTAGTTTTTCACATCTCTTAGTGAGGAAATCTTTATTATATAAAAAATACTTCATTTGACATCAGACCATTTCACTTTAGACCTCGACTCGTACATGGATATTCAGTAAGAGGTATGACTATTTAAAGGGTTTATACTGAAGTATAAGGGTTTAGTATTGAAGTATACTGAATGTATGAAACTATGGTCGGTTTTGTCTTGTGATTCTACAAGTTGTACGTTAGGAATTCTGGAATTCTTTTGATTATACTATGAATAATGAATTACTATGTAATGAATTATTACAGCTAATGAATTACTATGTAAAGTGCTGCACTAAATCGATCGCCAAACGTGATCCGACTTTAGCCAGTGAAATTGGTTAGTAGGATTAATTGGATCTTTCCTTAACCGCAAACATCGAGTATTCTCTGTCCCCAAATGAAATCAAGTCTGGTACTTCATACATCCAGAAGAATACACTAGAAGCTAGAGCAACCATGATGTTTATGCACAGAAAGAAACTTTAAGCTTCAAGCCCAGGAATAAATTCTTCTAACAAATGCTACCAGAACGTTAAGAGGAAGCTGCAGTAACTGGAAACGGGTATTTTAAAAATAATCTTTATGTACGGTTCTGGTAACTAACAACATTCTAAGACTTATTTGACGTCATATGTAAATTTATAACTCTACAAATACTCCGATGCTGATTAATAAAATTACGTATTTTAAGTATTTTTGAACAAGTAAAGATAATTGAAGGGGATTATTAGCAGGACAGGATCGTAATAGACCTTCTGGTCATGTGCAAGCTGTTATTCATGACAGAAATATTAACATCAGCTTTTGATAGGCTTCTCATGTTTTAGGGTAGAAAGTAATAAATTGATAGTCTGCCGGGTGATCTCCAGTTTTTCTGATACTATAAAATTAACTCCTTCTATTCTGAGTTCAAAAAAAGTTACTTGTGTACTTACTATATACTATAACTGTTTTGAACATAATCATTTTTAAATTCTTTTTCAGATAAAGGGGTGTGGACGCATTTGAAAATGCAACGTCGGTAAATTGGTCTGCGATCCAGTTTAATATTATCTACGCAGTATTCAATGATCTGTGGAAACAGGTTAATTTTTTAAAGAATATTGCATAGCGGGGTTATACCTTGACCACTGTATTAATAAAATCTCAACGGACAATGTGTGTACATAAATAAATAATTTTTGTCTAGTGCCTCTTCCTCTAAAGTAGCAAAAGTATCTCATCTTAGAACAAATTGGATAGTACGAAAGAAACTCTTCCACCTAATAGTAGACAGAACAGAAGTAAATCGCCTTTTAACTGGATTTATAAGAAGGTTCGAAGTTTATCCATAAAGTTTGATGTTAGTAATACTCATAAATTATCAAATAATATTTATATTATAATTTATTAATTTCTATAAATTTAATGTAAACTATTTAAAAATAAGATATTCGTTTTGTTTACCTTGAGTTTTTTTACACAGGCTTATAAAATTACTTTTTGTTATTTAGTAAACATTATCTCTTTCATATCGCATACGACATTTTAAAAGTTAATTAATTGAGATGCGTTAATTCTAAAACAGCTAGGCGATATACAGTTATATTTGACGGAAAACATAACTGTACCCATCTCCGCTTAACTGTTGTACTTTCACAACATAAGTTTCCATTACATGTTTCACACACAGATGCTGGTACAGCGTTATGATTTGGATTAAAAATTAAAAACAAATTACAAATCAAAAATTCACAAAAATAAAAAAACTGATGGGTGTCAACTTAAAACAGTACAAAAAACTCTAAGAAACAAAACAAAAACAAACACATACTATACGTGATTGATAATATTATTTTTCATTATCTTTATTCGAGGAGATGAATGTACCTGGTTTCCGTCATAGGTCCAGCTACCGAACTTCATGTCACAATGCTGGTCATCAAAGGGGAACCACGTAATGTCTATCTTGCATGTGCTCTTGAAGATACCTGGCGGCACGTACTGGCAGCTACCGTTATGTCTGACCACTACGTTAGTATGGTAGGTCCCGTCGAAACCCTCGTCAGCACTAACACAAACAGCACTAACTGCTTAAAGGCTGCTTAAAGCTTACTACAACAACTCCCTGCAGCAGCCCTTTGTTTGTTCATGTTGCAACAAAAAGCTGGCATTTATTTTTTTAAATTTACACAGTGGTTGAAGAAAATACCCTTTAAAAACATAAAAAAGATAAATTTTGTTTATTTACTTATCTTATTATATATTATGTTTATCAGCAGACTGATATAAACCCCATTTTTATTAAACGTGTGTGATTAATGTTTTTCTGTAGATCTGTTTATTGTTTTGTTTTATATATTATTATAAATTAAAAACGTCTATTTTATTTTCGAAATATGTACAATTTGTGTTATTTGTTCGATTTTGTTCGATTACAAAACGAACTAAGTACAGTCTACATTAAAATTTAAATTAAGTAATTTAGATTTTGTTCGATTAGATAAGTAATAAGTAATTTTTTTCAATTTTCTGCGTTATTTGTTGACTTTTTCGAAGTAAAAATAGACATGACTTGTTAAGGTAAGATTTTTATTTCAGTTAATGGGCTCAAATCGAATTATTATCAACACGAACTTTCTCTAAAGTGAAAGTATTTTCAAAGCTTATATTACGTTTATAATATAAGCCTATATTTTACGTAATATTATCAGTGCGAACTAAATTTTATTCACCTATATGTTAAAATTAGTTGATTTAATCTTAAACTAGTAAATAAAAATTTTAAAGTAGTCTATTACATTATTATTCAATAACGCTCAGCGTGTCTACGCGTGCATGTGTTGTGTGTGTGTGTGTGTGTGTGTGTGTTTTATATTTGTAAATTTATTGTACCAGAATTAGAACTCTAAAATGTAGACCCTATGAGAAGGAGTTTTCTTTTCTGGAAGTGCACTAGACAAAGAGAATTTATCGTTCTAGAAAATTTAAACCAATAAATGAAGGAAGAAATTGAAGGGAGTAATTTTAGTTTTAATTTTGACTTAAAATTTTGAGAATAAACAATGTGCACACAATGAGTCTGTGATGTCAGACTGAAATAGGTGGGAAACAAGTCTAGTGAAAGTGGCAAGCATTATACGGAAACAAATTATAAAACGTCATCTTTTGTTGTGTAATTTTTTAATACTTTTTGTTTAAAAAAAAAATAAAATATTAACTCAAGTAATATTAGAAAAAAAATCAGATTTTATTTTGTATTGTATTTAGTATTTTTGTAAGTAATAAAATAACACGTTAATTAGAGTAATAACATGAACACAAATTAAATTTCGTGATACTTTCTTGCTTCACGTATATTAAAGTAATTACTAGATTTTCATATGTATAATAGTAAGACAATTTATAAAAAATTCAGTAATAATATAAGAACAATAATCAATAAATCGTCACGTTTAAATAATTCACTATATAAATAAATAATGAAAATGGTTTTAATACATAATATTTCATTATAAATAAGTACAACTTCTACTATTTTTTTACTTGATAGTGTTTGTGATAAAACATGTATATTTTTAAATACAAGTTACTGTAGATATCTAACTGGACGCTGTAAGTACATAATGCGCGTATACACCTATATAAACATGTACTAACCTACACGCATGATAAACGACTGTCTGTTTATGTACGTATCTAAATGTTTTGCGATGTGAGGAGACAATTGTTGTATTGAGTGTGAAGGAAATAAAACCGAACGCTTGCCACGAATTTAAACAAAACTTTTGTTTTTAATTTATAAAAAATATTGTAGGAAACATTACGTTTATAATACTTTCAAAATTGCCGGCTTATTAATGCATTTAATTTAATTGAATTTATTTTAATTTTTATAAATTTAATTGATCATACATTTATAGAGCGAACGTTGATAACTATTTTTAATATTATTTTAGAGCATTTAATATATTAACAAATGCCAAAAAGATGTATTTTTAGTAAGAATATTGTTAATAAAATTGTTTATTTAAAGTAAGGGTTTTATTCTGGGACTTACTGAGTCGCTTCAAATGAGGTATTAAAGTCTCTGCTCTGTACTGGACTTAGACATTATTCAACAGGTCCTAAAAAATAACAAAATTAATGAAAACCTGGCAAAAGTAGATTATATTATACGTATAGGTGAACTATAATAAAAAAAAAATTGTTAACTGAATGACGAGTTTTTATCACTCCGCCATTCAGCGCCAACAGAGAAGAGCTACGCAATGCCCTATTTGAAGCGAAACAATATTAATTTTTTTTTTATTTTACTGAAACGTTTATTTTCAAACGCCCCAAGTGGCATACAGTAACGGTAAGCTGCCCAAGTACTGCTCCTGTAATCATTACGTAAGTATTTCTTTGGCTCATGCAAATAAAATTCTGGAGAAGATACACTGAGAGATAGAGAGATAGATAGAGAGAGAGAGAACACCTTTGCCTTGGTCTGAAGATGGTTTCTGAGTTCTGAGGCTAAAAGGGCACAACAACTATAAGTATAAAGGGCAAAATATAACAAGAGGTACGTACTGAGAGAGATATATATAATATATAATAAATCAAACCAAATAAACAACAGACTCAATTCAGTGAGAGTGAAGCTAAGGTTGTCATGCGGGAACGAAGGTGTATTACCATACCACAACGCCCCTGCCGAGAGGAGTCCGTCTTCTTCCCCGGGACGTCCGTGTTCGTCCCCTGTCTCTTCCGCCGTGTCTATACACTACCTTGTTCGAAACTTCTTATACATAACACATAGATATACATAATACGTGTGCTAATAGTACATAAATTACAATCAGTGCTTGTAAAAAAAAATCAAAAACAAATTACACCTGAAATGAAGAAGAACATTAGACTATAGAATTTGAACGTTAAGAGTAAACAGATATCAGTAAAAACGTTATTAGTAAAGAGAAGACAAATATTAAATAAAGTATCGTTTATAAAGTTATATATATTTAATAGCTAAGTATAAAAGCGTCATCTTTTTCTCGTAATATATGTTCATTATTTTTTTGTTATAACAAAAATAACTCAATTAATATTAAAAAAGTTTCAGAATTTTATTTTGTATTGTATTTATTATCTGTGTAAGTAATAAAGTAATACGTTAATTAAAGTAATAACATTAAAACAATTTAAATTTCGAATTATTTTTTTGCTTCACAGATAATTATTAAAGTAATTATTAGGTTTTCAATATACCTAATAAAGTTCAAAAACGTATTCCTTCAATAGTTCAATAACGTTTTTAAAAATCTATTCGCGGCAGTTTTATTCGTGTCAGTCAAAAAATTGTAACACATTGAAAACTATTTTTTTCTCCAAAAATTATTTATCGACTTCATAAACATGAAATATTTAAAACGTTGCTAGACTTTATTTTATGTCAGTTTTGGAAACGACTAGAATCTTCAAGTCATAATGTACTGTATATAAATTTTAGACATTACCAGCTAGAGATGCTGACTTCAGTCACATTTAGAACCACAAAGCATTTTTAAAACCACAAAAATTTGTTTATTTCATTATTATCACAATTTTGAGACTTTATATAGTTCTTACTTGAGAAATTCTACAAGGTTAGGAGATTTAATTTCAGCTAATTTCGTCTTACCATTTCACTTTTTAGTCATACCATTCAGAGGCATTACCTGTTGTACATGAGAACGTCCGGTCTCCAGATTTTTGTAGGCGTTATCCTGAGGTCCTTTACACCGCCATATTCCGATTCGTTCCACCGTAGATTATAATCGTTCCATTCCTTGTCACATACACAAAATCAATTGATTATTGTTATAAAAATAAAATTACACCTAATGTATGGTAAGTTTGAAAATAATATTTTTGTAATAAAATGAAAACTTATACTACGACTTAAATTTAAAAGCTTACAAGAGAGATTTGTATACGTTTTGACCTAAACGTGTCACAGTTAAATAATGGTGGCTTCTACGTACAAGCTGCTTGTTGGTTTGGATTTTTAAACGTGTAAACGTTTTTAAGACAACTAAATTTTTGAGTCGAGTGAAAATCATTTTTTTGATCATATGTTCTATTGTTTTCATAATGTGCATAAATGGTCTAATGTTTCTACGTTCGCGTTTAGGCCCATATTGCGTCTGAACATATTGCAACGGCGAAACAGTGGAGAGTGTCGTTGCCAGCCGAGAAGGCCGCACTAAAGTACCCTCTAGACTTTTCGAGTGCTAGTTGACGCAAATTATGGAGCATCTGCGGATTCTAATAGACAATAGACAATAGCTATCATTTAGACGTCAGTTTATGTCGGGCGATTACTCAATGCGTCTCAAGTGGTGTATTAGTGAAAAGTAATTATTGTGCAGGACTCTATTAGTTGACATTATTATTGGTGTGGAGAAATTAATTTGAATTATTGTACGAGTATAATCTTATTGAACATCTTGTTGATTACAAACTGTTGTTTGTGATTAATTAAAGCTGGTGATCAGCGATTTCATTGGTGTCTTGTATTTTGTTTTCCACTGTACCATACAAGGAGACCGTCGTAACAATATGAACTTTTCAGGCACCACTACGGTAAACTGTGCAGGATATAATTGCCTCTGTACACGAAATACAAGTTAGGAAACAAGTAAATCTTTATCGAGGAAAGATACTCATACAAAAGGTGTGTCCCAAAATCTTATGAAATTATATTTTACAGACGGAATAGACAAATCTTCACTGCTCTTTCAGGCGGCAGATAATAAATTATTTCATTAGTTCCTTATATTCAGAGTAAGCATGAGAAAGAAGTGTTTAATTAACGCACTAATTAAACGATTACATTTTTGTACGTTTAAATAGGTATTATGAGGCTTACAATATTTAACTTTTAAGAAAATTCTAAATCTTCAGTAAAATTGTTTTCCGCGCTGTCGGCCCGTGGTCATCTTCTTGTAGAGCCAAACGTTTCGACTGCAGCTGCGGCAGTCACCTTCATTGGGTCTTCTGAAGACAATAAAAGACCCGTTGAAGATGACTGCCGCAGCTACAGTCGAAACGTTTAGCTCTAAAAGAAGACGACCACGGCCCAACATCACCCCGGAAAATAATTTTACTGAAGACGACTCCGGCCGTGAAAGCTTCAATGTTATGAAGATTTTAAATAATAAAAAATAATAAATAAATTTTAAATGCTAAAAATGCGAAAATAAGGCCTCACAGTACAGTAGTGAAGCCAAAATGCCTATGTGCAAGTGAATGTCTAGCATTGAATTATAATTTAGACAAACTAGAAATATTGGAAAGACAAATTATTACAAACATATTAGGCCCACGAAAAACTTTAGAAGGTTGGAAGTTAAGAAGTAATGATAAAATATATCAGAGAATAGAAAATATAACAGAAACTATGAGAAAAAGAAGACTATCATTTTTCGGACATTCATATAGATTTGACGACAATAGGTTAACAAAGCAGATCTTCAAATATCTGTGTGGGAAGAAGTCAGCATCAAGTTGGATTAAAGAAGTCCAAAAGGATTTAGACAAAAGTAATATACACGCAGAAGAAGCAATTGAAAGAGAAATTTTTCGTGCAAAAGTGTTAAAAATGGAAGGAGTCCAGGGTAGGAGAGAGAAAAACGCATGTTCAAAGTAGACTGAAGACAGGAAGAAGAGATAAAGTGAAATGATGAAAGAATATTAGAGAAAAAGGAACGAATAAATAAGAATAAAGAATTGAAATTGGCATGTGGTCCTTAGATGGCCGATACAAAAAAAAACGCAGAGAACGTTGGAAACACTACAAAATGAATAATAAGAGGGATACTGTTATGATACTAATTTTATTTACATAAAACACATACAGCCTTGAATAAAAAGTACACATAATTTAATTAATTTGTTTTAGTCTTCGTCCAGTGTTTCGTTACTGAAAAGAATCACCGGTTGTCTTCAGAACAAAAATGTAACCTTAGGTCATCGATACGCTGCCGGGCGAATCAACGTGCGACGTTAAAGTTTGTTATTAATTCCCGCTAATCTTGAGCAAGCTTTTCGAGAGGTCGTAAATTTTTAAAACAATACGATGAGAATTCTTTTAACTATTTTCTTGCAGTTTCGTGTTCATCGAGCAGTAGATTTGACTATATTCATTAAAAAAATCATTATCTGCGTTACATAAATCTTCAATCGTTTCAAAATAGAAAGAAGTTGTTATTTATTACAGTCCTATCAATGTAAAATAGGAATTTTGTTTACAGAGACATGGGAGATTACGACGAAATGTCGATCGCTTTATAAGGGCGGACATAGATTTCTGATACATTGAAACCTCAGAGAATGAAGTATTATGAAATCCAACACTCACGTTACACAAGTACGCAGTAAGTTTATTATGGCTTGTATAACTCAAGAAAGAGACTTAAACGTCCTGGAAAATACAAATTTTACTTGTCGTAACCGAGTTGAAAATATTTCACGTAAATAGACCCGCATAAGTCTATATCGAACTACAAGGACAAATTTATGTAAAGAGTTTTATGAAACAAATTTAGGAGTAAACGTAAAGACGGTGGGTCTTTGATCTGTCGCGCGCTACACGTTATGCGGAATTAGTTGATACGGTAACGAGGTAATTGCGTTCTCGTCGGCTGCAATGAATCTTCGCCACAATTACCAGCCCAGTTGGAAGCGTTTAATCTGACATTAAATCTTACATATTACTGCACGCCGTATGAAATTAACGCGTCGCTGAAGAATCCACTCGGTCCGCTCCACACGATTAATGGCCGCACACGCACTTCCCTGCTGTTCTGCCCGAACAATGGTGCTTTCGTCGAATTGAAATTTACTCCCGCCGAACAGTGAAACCACTGCCGTTACCTATTTCTACACTTAATGCCTTGAACAAACCCCCTCATCTACTCGTATATAGTATATATAAAACTCAAATTCTGAGGATTTATGTGTACTGAATACAAATCCACATCGTTACACCGATTGCCACCAAATTTTCCACATGTAACCTTTGACACAAGGCGAAAAATACTGTCTAACTTGGAATTTGATATTTTGCCCCGTTCGCACGATTTAGACCGTTTTAGTTATGCCTTTACTTAATTACATTAATTATGTAATTGTCTTAAACGATTATAAAATTTATGTTTATACGTATGTCTGATGATGCAATGAATAAGTAATGAAATATATTAAATACTACTACTAAAGATGTCAACAACACCATGGAGACCAGAATTAATTATCATAGTAACAAGTAAATAAACAAAAGCTATTTAGCGGCATCGGAACTGTACATTTATCCACTGCTGCAGTACATTTTCGATGTTTTATGTAATATGCGATTTTATCGATATATTACGATGTGGAAAAAAGGAGAAATGTACAAATTGTAAATATTGTCCTGTTACTTGATGCAAAGCGAAAATACGTGTAGGAGAGAATTTGTCTAATGAGTACAAAATTGTTATACGAGCTGACAGAACGCCATATAGACATAGGCAATAAAAATTATATTAAAATACTTATTAAATATACTTATTATCAAATATTCGCGTGAGAAGCCGCGGGTAACAGCTAGTAAATAATAAGCGTGCTTTGTCATTTGTATTGAGGAATATAATCACATAAAATACTAAAAACTTAAGTAAAAAATTCAAGATAATGGAAATTAAAACAAGATAAAAATCTATAACCCCGTTTTTTTGGTGTTTTGGACCAAAATGTAACACTAGCAGACGATACAAAACAATGGAGTAATATGTGATAATATCACGTAATAAGGCAAACTGAAAAAATATTGAAAGAGGGGTTAGAATTATTTAAAAAAACACAATGTACTGTAATCGAATGTAGCGGAAGGTTTAGTGTCTTATTAGAAGAAATTTCATTATCCAGGAAAACAATATACGAAATTATTAAGAAACTAGTTCGTTATAATAACCACAAGGTTGGGTGGTATACAAAGAAATGAAAAACAAAATAAACAGTACGAAAATTACACTAAAACTGTATGGTGTGTGATATAGTTACTAGATAAATTGTAACATGAAGAATAAGAGTATTAAGAAATGTTACAGAAACATTACATTAAAAATAGAGAGAACTTGGGTAGAAAGTCAAAAACGAGTTGAATGAACGAAGACATACTTTCATTAAGGAGGTAGAATTCAAGAAGTAATAAACGTACGAAACGAGAATATTCTGTACCGTGACAGCAAAGACAAATAAATATGGAACTGGCAAAATGATGGTGAAATAAACTTGGTATTATGTTTACAATGGTATCCAAGGGACTTCTATGAATAGACAAACTACTCTTTATCAATCCGCCTTATGACTTCTTGTTTACTTTGATGACGCATTTCAAAGCGTATGCTTCACGATTAGATCTTAAAATACCCCTCGTAGGAGGTCGTCATCGGTTAAAATACAATAACATTTGCACTGTATGCGCGTCAGTAGGTGCGCATCTATTTGGTTGACCAGTTTGGTGCGTGAACTGACGCGCATACAGTGCAAGTGCTATTCAGTTTTAACCAATGACCATTTTATCCTACAAGAGATATTTAAGATCTGATGACGAACCATATGCTTTGAAATGTGTCATCAATATAAAAAGGAAGTCACATGGCGGATTGATAAAGGTTAGTTTGTCTATGGTTAAAGAAAGCTTACTTCTACACAGAACAAGACGGCTTACATAAGGACTAGACGCTAAGGCGTCGGTGTGCTGTGAACAAAAACACAGTTCGGCAATGTTATCTGTACTGAATAAATAGAGAATCATTGATTTTTAACAATTCCATATTACGCTTACAATAGGTGGCCTATACCGTATATTATATTTGTCAGTACGGTTTGAAATTCATTATAGCGTTTTTACATGACAAATAAAAATTACAAGTTTTTAATGTCATAATTAAATATTAATCTAATTTTGACATTTGTGCGATAAAAATTCTGGATTTCTTATTCTTCTCGTACTATCGCAGAATACGTATCCAAACCAACTTCAGCAGTTTGTGCCACATGTGCCTCTTGTGAAGTTTGTAATGTAAATGTTTTAATTATATATCAGTCTCTATGTAGTTTTATAGTACATTGACTATCTAACAACGGTTGTCATGCTACAGTATTAATATTTGTAATATGTAGAATAATATATGTATTATATATATATATTCAGTGTAGAATAATATAACTGGAAGCTATTAATCCATATACCTACCGTCCATGTGACCGTCAGACCATAGGCTGGCGAGGTCCTCCGCATTCAGTGAATTCACAAAACAAAGCTTAAAATACACATAAGACGTACACTGTATGGTAGTGATAGCACAGAAAAGGTCTTGTAAACCAGCAGTTAAACAGAGTAGAGTAGCCAGTGCCAAGGGTGTCGTACAGCTGGACAACAATGTCCACATATCATACCTTAACTGACATGATTGTACCTGTTGAATGAACAGGCTATTCGTAGTGGTAATCGACCAGCTGTAGGGCTGTAATACGTTGTAACGCTTGACTCTCTTGTCACTTGTCCAAGAGACAAGGCGCTGTCAAGTCTAGCTATGTTATTCACTTTACTTCTCTGTTGGTGATAAATGCCGTTTTCCCCTAATATAAAGCGATTTTAAAATTTCATAATTTAATGATGGAATTAATACCTTCGTATGCGTATTCACATGTGTGTGTGTGTGTGTGTGTGTGTGTGTGTGTGTGTGTCTGCGAGCACGCTTGTGTTTCTACATTCGTATAAATAAAGACGCGTAACGTAATTATATATGATGACGTTACCTGTCTTGCGTACACAAAGGTCATAGCGCTTGGACACATTAGAACATATTAAAACCTTAAGCGCATTTAAAAGTAACTCTCCTTATAAACTGCTCGAAGTAGACGTATATTCGTGTATACTACGTCGAATGGAATACCGTTTACGGACAATAAAATTATTAATATTGTCAACAGTAAAAATTACATATTGTTTGTTAGGTCAGCGAACTTTGTGATTATATTTTTTATTATTTTTGGGTTACTTTTATCAAGTTGGGTGACTTTTTTATTATCATTTACATTGTGTGTAGAAAATTTCAAATCAAAGCGTTCAATTTATTAAATCTGGTTAGAAAAGAAATCCAAAAAAGCTCTCTTACCGATTTTGTAAATAGCATCTCCTAATATTATAATGTCTATACTACACCATATATATGTATGTAATGTTATATAAACCTTATAAACTTAAGTAATACACCCTTACAAGCTTATAATTTGATACTTATCTTAAAATAAGCAATAGGCAAAAAGACTTTCCCTCTTCGAACATCTCTCTCTGTCACACACACACACACACACACACACACACACACACACACACACACACACACACACACACACACACACACACACACACACACACACCCGCGCGCTTAAGTAAAATTCTAGTAATTACAGAGCATAACAGCTCCTAACATAGTAGTAATTTATGTAAGACTTTGATTGTCTCGAAATGACAATTAAATAAACTTAATTACTAAGGATGAGAAGACAACATATACACAATTGACAACAAGTAAAAGTATTGTTTGTAATACTCCAAGCATGAATGTACATTTGCATTTGTAACATTAATAAACATACTCGTATGCGTATTACCAAGTGACAACAAGAGAAACATTTAGGAGCAATATACATTTATCATGCAAAACATAACACAGTGCACCAAATTAGCTGCAAGAATTATTTTTTACTTTTGCTGCATTTTATGCAATAGGATGTGGTAATATGTACAAGTTAGCCGTTTTAAAAATATAGCCATGCTATTGATCGAACAGACAAATATCCATGCTTATTATTGGTAAGCCTGAACTTTATTTTTTCCGCTAATCAATGAAGTCATTTGTGGAAATGAATAAATATATATGTTCCTTCTTTTATATATGTATATAAGGATGTGGATCATGTTTATTTAAATTTCAATATATATATATATATATATACACATACATATATATAGGCTAATATGGGTACGCACTCGCGAGGCTACCCAAGATGTAAGATGGAGTTGTGCGGGACGAAAGGCTTGGCCGTCGCCCGCTTGTATTCCACGTTCTGAGCTTCTTACGGAGCTCCCACCGCCGCGGTGACTATAATTCTCTGGATTTATTGGACGCGGCCTGCTACCGGCCGTGGGTTCTCAATTAGTATCTAATTGAGCGCGAGTGTTCGCCAAGATTCACCTGGTACAGATGGGTTGCGACCGAGGGCGCTAGTTAGGTAATTGCCCTCAAAGCGGGCACAGCGGCTGTAAAACTTTCTGGAAAGTGTCCGTATGGTAGCGTTCAGAGAACGGACACGCAGGCACTCTCGGATGATCTTATTAGAAGTTAGACACAGCGGGCTTTTCAAGCCTACTTAGATGCTATGTATATAAATGCATAACAACATAAACAGAATTATCACTGTTGCACACCACTGTATAAAAATTATTCCGATTAGCGCTTTCAAGCTTCACAGCTAATCGTCAGATCAGAAATAACAATTGTTATTTCAGATTGTTATTTAATTGTTACGTCAGATTGTTATTTCCGATCTGACGATGAGCTGTGAAGCTTGAAAACGCTAATCTGAATAATTTTTCTATAGTGGTGTGCAACAGTTATAATTCTGTTTGTGATTATAACCACTAACACAACTTTCTTAATTAAATTTCTCGTAAAAACATAGATGCAAAATAGTAACTACTAAATGTTTTGGAAAAAATATAGACGTTATGAATGTTTTGAATTTATAACTTTGGCAGTTGCGTTGCAATTTTCCATTCAGTATTAGTTGTTTAGAACTGCTGTCTTCATACTGAGAGCTGGTTCACGACCGTAACACCGGACGCCTCCCAAGACTTAGAAAATCCACGATGAGCAGAATAATTTGGCAAAAATACCTTGAGTACTACGAGGTAGGTAATAACACCATCCATCGACAAGGGACAATGTGATACCGCGTCATTGATGATTTTATAAACGAGGGGTACCATGAAGCTAGTGTAGAACTCCATGATCCTGCAGAAGAGTAATGAGCATCAAACACGAAAAAGGTGTGGCGAAGAAGACGTGAGGAGTCGGTCATGAAAACGGGTGTCTGCTTTTCACCGTTTAGGTTGTACTAGAAATTATGGAAATGGTACAGACACGTACAATAATACATCACAGTACTAGTCTACCTGTAAAACCACACATTCCAGATGTAACTGTAGAATCCATAATGGGCCATTGTGACGCAAGAGTATGTTAAGGAACCAGCTTTTTTGTGTTACGCTGTCAAACGGCCTTTCTAGTGAAAAGATAACGGATTCTTCTTATTCTTCTTCTTTAGGACTATAGCCCAACGTGAGTCCTTGGGTCCAACACCAATCTTCTCAAATGTCTTGTATGGATTGCCATCTCAGTGTAACCCCTCACATCCAATCTTCTTAGGTCTTCCGGAACAACATCAAACCACCTTATCTAGGTCGGCCACTCTTTCTTCTTTTATAAACTCGCGCCCTTAGGATTTCCTTTGCTATACGTTAATCATCCATCCGCTGTAGATCACCTAGCTATTCTAGTCGTTGAGCCTTTACGGATCTTACAATGTCCACATGCTTCAATAGCTCATCTGTCTCCTGGCGATTTCTTATTCGTCATCTTTAACCGGGTCGTAAAGACGTCTTACAATTTTTGTTTTAAAAATTCTTAGCGTTTCTTGTTACTTTTTTATTTTATTTTATTTTTTTTGTTAACATCCATGATTCGGCTTCATAAGTAACATCCAGTCTTATGTGTTATACATTTTTATATTTGTGTTAAGGCTAATGAGTTAGCTTCTCAATAGTCTACCGTTGGCATATATGTCCTATTTGACGTATTCTTAGTCGTTAGCATTAATATTGACCATTTCTGGGATGACTGTTGCTACATAGCACCATAAACTCTTGGATTCACGATGCCTTGGTCTTCCGCGTATACGAACCCACATCCTGTCGCACCGGATACTAGAGTCTCGATTAATAAAACCAAAATGAAATCACACTTAAGGGCTGTGAACAGACATTGTACGCGTCAGTGGTTGTATTTTTTGAGGGAAGCATTTAGTGCTTTGCACAGTGATCCAAGCGTGTTGGCCGACTATATAAACATTTCTTAGTCAGATGAGGTTATTATGATCTCACAATAATCATGAATAGACAAGTACGCCTTTTTTTTTGGAACGTTATGTAAAGTCGAATTAGTATACGGTAAGTCATAGGAGTGTATAAATTTCGAAGCAGATAAACAAATTACTGCTCCCATTTAAAATAAACGAAATGAGAATAACGAATATTAGAGTAATGGAATAAACCCATTGAAAATAAACAGAGTGAAGATGGCGAAAAACTGAATAATGGAAAAGGCTTCTCAGCTTGTTCTGCGTAAAAGTTAAGAGAATTTGACTTACAAAGCTTTGAGTTAGTGTTCGGAGTTAACGGTAGTCTGTTCTTGGAACCGAATGGAGAAGTTGTAGACTATCTGAGTCAACTAGAACTATATGTTAACACAACGGTGGAAGATTAGGGGGCTTCAACACATTCAACAAATCGCAACGAGGACAAGATAGTTATTGTTTCTTATAATTTATCTTTGTCGTGTGAGCATGTACTATTATCAAATTCATACAGTGCCTGTTTTTATTTAATCGTGTTTTAAAATGGGCAACTCAATCGGATAGTGATTTCTCTCCTGTGCTTACGGTATGTATTTGGCTTAAGTTATTGTTACAGAGGCCCGATTACTGTATGTCGAACTTCAGTTACTATCCATTGTGTCGTGCGCTAAAAACTAAGACATTTGTCTCCGCTGTAGGAGGATAAAATCGATGCTGGAGGAAGTGAGTGTAAAGAAACTGTTCTAACAGACGGATGACAGAAAGAAATAACAAAAGTTTATCGGCAATTGGTATATTCGTCATACAGATCTGCGGTTTATTATTATCATTGGTAAACCAGCAGAAGATTTCCTTCCGACAGGACGACAGAGTAGCCAAACGCGTGTCATTCACGACGTACTTGTCGACAATGGGCCTTCCAGTGGTCGTTTGGATTCATAGTTCATCTTACCACGTTTGCAAATTTTGTAATTTCACTATCAATAGTAGTAGATGTGCCTAAGGAGCCGAGAGGAAAACAAAGCCGTGCTTTAATTGAACACAAAAAGCGAAGCTTCTCAACTTGAATTCCAGCTGGCATCGACTAGGCGCTGGGTCTCAGCAATCTCAGCAACTTATTTCAAGGGTGTATTATTAACCTGCTGTCTGCGGTGAACTAGTGGGAGAACAGGATCCTAGCAGGGAAACCTGGATCCTGGCATAGCAGGATAGACCCAGAGGCTACAGGATGTGGCCGTTTCGGATATACCAACTGCAGCCTTTCAGTTTGAGCTAGTAAGACTATTACAAACAGTACAAAAGACTTCAATAGACCCGTTGAAGATGATTCTCTCTAGAGTATGTCAACTGAAAACTCAGTCAAACGTCGCCTGTCAGGTTCGAGTTCTGCAGCAGGCCGACTCCTGCAAATTCAAGCAAAAAAAAAAAAAAACCAGAATTACGAACACTCAACTACAAAGCATTTTACGGCAGAAGTGAAGCTAACCAACAGCAGTTCGTACATGCGCCTGTTACTGCCAGTTGAGATTACTGAACGAACAGTTTTCTCTGAACATATACCCACTAATTTTTTCATCATCACTACGTCATCACCTTCATCATTGCCATTTCAACGTCGTCGTCACCGGATCCTACTCATCATCTTTGCTTTATACGAGTTTATGTAGTTCATGCATTTGTCTGTTCCGTCTTCAAGTAGCTGACCATTGTTTCATTGGGTCTTCTAACATTCATTTTTCATTTTACTTCGAAATCTTCTTTAGACAGCCTGTCAGTGTACTATTTCCATACGTACCTATGATCCTACTTTCATTTTGTATTGTTTTCCGTTCTTGAATTATAAATATTCAGTCATGTAAGCAGACTTCAATAATTGCTCAAATGTTAGGACCGTGGTAATTAGAAATGTGTTCCTATATTAAATTATACATTCACGCTCACAAAGGTATTATTTCTACACTATTCGATTGTCGTGCATGAGCTTATTACATCATTCAAAGGCCCCTATCTTTTGTTCCTTACGTTAAGCATGGTTATGTGGTTAATTAATTAATTAATTACTTGTTCTAATAGTAAGTATCAACGTTTATCTAACACGAGTTGTATCATATATGTACCACGTGTAATTATTTTGTATCACAGCACATACAATAGACTTTGATGGTTTATATTAACAAAACTTACTTTACTGTTTGTAATTGCAAAGAAGAAAGACCACAATCATATCCTTATCCATATCCATATCCTTTACTACTATGAAAAACGATGGTATGTCGTAGAATGGACAACGTTTGAGGAAGAATGAAATTTACAACCAAACAGCTAATAATATTTTGATCAGCAGACATAGATGATCTATTTGTATGTGGTTTCAGGCCGCAGGACACTATAGGGAATTCACAAGAGAGGTATGTTTTTTAGCGCCCATTGTAACACAAAAGAAGAATCCACTGTAAGCCGCACACGTACTAGAGGGAAGAAAAATCTTGTATTTTTAAATTTACAAAGATAATAGGGAGAAACTTCTTTTAAATTTATTGAGTTCAAAGAAGATGTTTTAAGAATACAAAAACAAACTTTCTTTCTTTGTCAACTGTTTAAAAAAAAAAACATTTCACACACAAAGGAAAATTTGAATAATTTACTTGTCACAAGGAAACGGAAAAATTCGTTAACGGATGTTACACCTAAAGAATGGAAGGATCGTGTGTAAGATAATTTCTCTAGTTACGCGTAATAAAGCTAGTAACTGAATTACTAGGATGTAATTTTATTTATTTTTTTACTTCAATGTTGCCTTTGCCATTTCAAACTACAAAATTATTGGAATAAAATTTATAGAGTTGGACAATTATGTCATGAACATGAGAAATCATGCACCAAAACAGATTAATGTAGATTACAAACGAATGTGATGAGTACTTAGTAAATATAATCAAGATCTGAGACTGTCTAGCAACAAATGAAATAATGAGCATTAATATAATTATTTAAAACTTCCGGGCTGAAAGGCCGTGGTCGAGTGCTTGATGTTCTGCAGCTAGACGTTTCGGCCACACCACCGGTGGCCATCTTCAGTAGCAAAAATGTCCGTAATAGGTGGTATGCCGAACAAGTCGCCCAATGAACTGGGAACAAGCAACAACAACTGGTTCGGCATACCACCTATTACGAACATTTTTGCTACTGAAGATGGTCACCGGTGGTGTGGCCGAAACGTCTAGCTGCAGAACATCAAGCATTCGACCACGGCCTTTCAGCCCGGAAGTTTTAAATAATTATAGTGACACCGGCCGTAAAAGCCTACGTACTAAAATGAGCATTAATACTTGATATCATAAGCCACCATTAATCTTGGATCTAAATTTATCTAAATCTATTTACATGTCCTTACTTTATTAAGTACTTTAAGATAAAAAACATTACAACATAGTAATAATTAAAGCACTTGCTGGGGGCGGAGGGCTATTAAATTGTGATGGTACATTCTTCCGCAATTCGAAGAGGAGTGGGGTGGAATGGTCAGGAGTACGTTTGTCTTCTGCCCAAATGTGTTTCTCATTGTCCCACACATAAACCGGGGTAAGAAATTTATATACGCAAAATTAATTTTAACGTGCATTCACGCCCATCTTAAAACACACGTTTTTCGTTTATTTCCGCGTATAAATGTCTGTTCACGTTTAGTATTTCTGAACTTTGCTGTTTAAACAACTGTTTATTCACTTCCATTAACAGTTGGCCGTTTTGAACATGAAACTCGTTGAAGTTAATTTCGATGGTTTCGACTGAACTGATGGTAATATTCTCCTGTGTATGTGTGTGATTGCTTTCAGGCTAATGTACACAGTAGTCTGACCACACCCTGTTCAAGGAATAACATTTCTGATTGTAAACTGCAATTATATATTCCGTATATATATATAACGCGTATGCATAGCTTTACGGATACGATTATAAATCCTATCCAGTTGGACAGTTTAGTACACTGTGCACAATTTAGTAGTTTCTTCCGGCTAATCTAAAGAAAAACTTTTACTGTACTCTACAGGAACTTATTCTATTTTCTGCCCCGTGTCTTTGACGATTCGCTGAGCCCATTCCTTAGTCGGATTACCCCATTCCTTTCTCCTTCCCTAGTAAGTAAGTAAGAGAGAACGGCAAGTCTTCGAAAGCTCTTGCGAATAACAAGTAAGATTTTTGAAGTTTTAAAACCCTTATTTTCTTATTTTAGTCACACACACGCACACACACACACACACACACACAATTAATTGACTTTATTTTGGATGTGTGTATGTAAGTTATATATTTGTGAATATATTTTGATGTATTTGTTTTATTTTAACTTCTAGCGTACGCTCGGTTCAAACATTTTATTTAACGATTTTGCTTCGACTTTTCAACAATATTTATTGTCAACTGCAGGACAGTTGTGTGTTTGGCGTCAGCAACAATTGTCCTGAAGATGACAATAAATATTGTCGAAACGTCGAAGCAAAATAGCTAAAATTTGTATTATTGACCGATCCTCACTAACCATCCACTAAAACATTCATTGATTGACGGTCACTAAAAATTTAAGGATTTTATTTAACATCGTCAGAGTTAATATTTTTCAAATTTTTATTGTAACATTTTGTTCGATTGTTTATCTTGTATTTATGTGTGATTAGATTATTGTACATTATTGAAATTTAAAAATTTTACACTTGCACTGTAAACTTTATGTTGCAATGAACTATATGTTCACACATAAATAGGCCTACACATAAATAGTAGAGCACTTTTACACATTTCTTTCAATGAATCCTTTTTTTAACTATCAGTACTATATACACATAAAATCTCCGTAAATATTTTTCTTCATCTTCGTCTTCTTAAGTTGGCAGTCACAACCCTTATGGGCTTTTGCCTCTTCAACAATCCTCCACCATTGTGCCCTTCCCTCGGACATCCTCTTCAGTTTCGTACTCTAGTTTCCTTCAGATCTTCCTAGGTCTAGCCTTCATTCTTTTCTTAGGTTTCCACTCAACAGTCCTTTTTCATAATTCTCCACTCACCCATATGGGCAAATGTACAATCCATGCGATACGTAACGATCTAATATATATCTCACAACCCCTCCTATTCAGGTGACGATGATTGATGATTCATTTAAGGTCGAGTTCATGATTCATCCGGGTCAGAATTTTTTCGTGGTGCATATATCAATCAGTGAAAATCAGGAATCTGAAATCTGATATATTAGACACTATTTTGTGGAAAGCAGCTAGTTAATAGATTTCCCCGAATAGATGTACAATGCGAAGGAAAACAAAAAGTGTAAATATTATTATTTTATACAATTGGATACTAAGTTTGTGTGCTGTGATTTTTCAAATTGGTTCGTTAGCGGACGCTGTTGTGTTGCAGATATTAACATTAATTTTTCGAAGAACTCACAAACGTCGTTATAAATAGACTAAGCATTATAAGTGTAACACGTTATTCTTTATAAGTGGTATCAGTAAATTAGTCTTGTATATTTTCTCATTTAGTATTTTGATGAACAATAAGTATCATTTTAGCGATTTATTACTTTCTGATTGGAGGCATGATTTATTATGCATTCACACTTACAATCCATATATATATAATATAAATGGTATATCAATATATGGTATACATGTTTGTTTCTATCGGTTATACTATCTACAGAATGATAAAAACATTTAGTGAGGAGGGTTTTGTCAGTGCAACATTGAGAGAACAAATCATGCTCAAAAGCAGAACAAAACAAAAAAGCAGCTACAAACGTTCATCAAACGAGGAAATGATGAAATGGATACGAAGAATTACTGTACAATGAAAAGAGGCAGGAAATTGAATACATTATTTCATTGTAAGTTTATTTAAAGATTCTATTTAAATATTCTGGAAACTAAGTACACATTCATTGAATATTAATATAATAAAATGATTTAGCAGAAGTTATTTAAATGCTGTGTGACACCAAATTAATGTAACGTAAATATTTGCAGACGGTTTCCAATAGTCTTTAAATAAATTGAGTTCAATTTTAAATTGGTTTTCATTATAGTTTTAAGAATTTTATTAAAGAAATAAACCTTATGACAGATTTATCTGTTTAAAATGAAATACTTTTTAAATTAAACGTTTTTTAATTTTTTATTAAAAAATTCTATTAATTATACGTAATAACGTTAAATTACTTATTTACTTAGTAAAGGTAATTAACTTTATTTACTTTAACGGTAAATGTAAACTAGTCCACCTGAATAAATGTTTGCTGGACTTTGAAACAACAATCATTCAGTACATTTGACCGTTAAACACATACTTTTGACGAATTTTGCCGTTAGCTATGCAAATATTAAAACTCTGTATTTTTCTATATGACAATGATTTACGTTAATATTAATTTGTTTATTACGCCTTCAATACATTTTACTATGGTGAAGAAGATCGAAAAATGTTTAAAAAATTGCTAAATTAATAAATTTAATAATATTAATTAATTAATAAACTTAATTCTTTAAAACCTATATTATTCCTTTTTAAACTAGCTGATATTATTGCTACAAAAATATATTTTTGAATATAAACAGAAAATTACATAAATTCTTTAGTTGTACATAAAACTCACGTTATACAAAAATGCTTCCAACTTTATTAATACGGAAGGTAAATGTTTATTACAGCAAAATATGTTAATTTTCAATCAAAACTATAATCTTTAATCAATGGTTATTGAAACTTTAGCAATTAAAATATTATATTACATATTTAAAAGTGTAAATATACTGGATGTATGTATGTTCGCACTTGATCGCGCGCGCACACACATTTAAAACATTTAATTACCACAATTGTGTCCAACGTTGGATGTTTGTAAAAAAATTCGTTTGCTCTCTTGTTTCTTTACTCTGTTATTTTAATATATGCTTATTGCTTTTCGTTTTGTTATATAACGTTTGCATCTAACTGAAAGTAGTTTAAATAAATTGACAGCATTGATTAATCAATAATAATTTATAAATTAATTTACATTGATTTAAATGAAGAACAGTGTAATGTGGACAAGAAATGGATCATTTAGTTTGATTAATTAAAAATTAGTATTTATATGGTACGGTTAAAGCAATAACATATGTTAGCAAAATTTGTTAACCATATGTTTAAAGCGTAATTTGTTTATGGTATGTTTACGCATATTAAAAGCTTAAGCCCATTAGTGTTTTATATAATTAAATATTAATTCAAATTTTATTTATTAGATTGTCACTTAGGAGAAAATGTGATAGCAGCTGTTAGATTAAAAATTAATTCAGAATTTATTGTCACTTAGGAGAAAATGTGATAGCAGCTGTTAGATTACAAATTAATTCAGATTTTATTTATTAAATTGTCACTTGGGAGAAAATGTGATAACAGCTGTTAACTGTTTTTATTACAGCAACAGAATTATGTGTTTTTATTTAACTGCTTATGTTAAGAGCACACACGGTAGCTCTTAAAATTAACAATATAAGTACTTAAGTATAACAACTCAAACAAAATACTATATACAATTTCTGCTGATAAGCTACGTTCTAAAAGTGAAACAATAGCACAGTATTGTTCATTCGTTTTAACTGTACATTCGAGCATGCAGATACAGAATTCTACTAGATTTTTTCTACGTGTGTTAAATAATTAGACGTTTTAAAAGAAAAATTCTGATACGCAAACGTTTTCGATTACAAAATAAGTCTCCAACGTTATCAAACATGTAATGCATGTCACGTGTTACGGAATAAATTTTTTATTCAAAACGTTTTAGAAAAAAATAAAATTAGTACAAACATTTGAGCTCTTGTAAAATAATAACCGCCGGATTATATTTGTTGGTTATTTTGTCCAACTATAAATATATAATTAAAAGATAAACACAATTTAGTGGTTAAGTCTTACTTTTACTGAACTTGTATTGCAACCACTAACACGCAATTATACTTTCCATAAGCGCTTTCAAGCCTCTCGGCTCATCTTCAGATGGAACACAACAACATCCTATCTAGAAACCTTCACCCCTTTATATAACTTATCTACAACCCGAAAGCGTTAACTTGACATAAACACACAGAGCATGTAAACGCCCTTGTTACGCGTTTGGGAGCAAACAATCAGCCAAGTCACCACCTCTTCTCCCAGTACTTTTTCAGTATCAGCTGATACTTACTGCTTGTAAAAGTGGAACGGAAAGTGCCCAGGCAGCAATGGAAAAGTACTGGGACAAGGGGTGATGACTTGGCTGATTGTTTGCTGGCTAAGGCCTAACAACGGTGCTATGTTTGTTTCTGTCAAGTTGACGCTTCCGGGTTGTAGGAAAGATATATAAAGGGGTTAGGGTTGTGAAGGTTTCTAGGTAGGTTCTGTTCCATCTGAAGATGAGCCGAGAGGTTTGAAAGCGCTTATGGAAAGTATTATTGCACGTTAGTGGTTGCAATACAAGTTTAGTATAAATATATAAGCAAGGATATTGCAGACGGGAAGTGGAAGTCACGAGAAATTAACCATGAATACTGAATATATAGGTGGACCGCGCCGCGCCTGACGCGTGCAAATAACGTGAACAAGAAGTCGAATTCGATCATTACTTTTAGGAGAGTAGAGATCCTCTACCAGCGAGCAGCCGTGCGGTCATCCATCCAGAGTTTGAGTTTATGCACGTGATGCTTGACTTTGCAAATGGAGCCACGGCAGACAAAGAGATACTGAAATGTATTCGTTTAGAATTGTGAAGTCTGTAACTACTTAAAATTTGCAGTCGGAAACTGCAAAAAAAATGTTCAAACAAAAAATAAATGTCGTGTAAAAATTTAAATAGAATATGTACAAGTAACTCGCCTAACTGCATTTGTATCGTGTTAACAAAACGTAAAAAGAAGTTTTATAAAAGGGTGACAAACGCTTAGCCTAAAGGGGAGGAATGATTTTAGGATTATAAAGGGGACACTTCGAACACTGATGCAACAGGTCGAGTAGTCAACTGAACGTAACGGGAGTGGGGAGTAAAGAAGAAGCACAAGAATATAAGTAGAAGATTACAGCGATATTGTAACAAATAATCCGAACTGATGCTCGAGGTTTCCGCAAGTCAAGTGTATTGAGTCCACAGAAGGAAGCACATCTTTTCCTTCGTAATAATATAAAGTGGTTTGGGGTGTTCACTGTTATCCATTCTGCTGACATACTTGAATGGTGATTGAGGATTTTTTCGCATATACAATTTCTTTTACTGCAGTGTGTGTGTGTGTGTGTGTGTGTGTGTGTGTGTGTGTGTGTGTGTGTGTGTGTGTGTGTGTGTGTGTGTGTGTGTGTGTGTGTGTGTGTGTGTGTGTGTGTGTGTGTGTGTTAACGAGACAGATTTTTTAACCGAAACACGGGTTTCAGTTATGGTATAAGTACCGGGCATTGTTTACGGATAATTTTTTATGGTGCCTGGCAATGTAAAAGTAGCTGGGTAGGCTTCCAACGTGATCCGTCCAGCTTTTAGTGATTACGAGTTGACTGCCGTTAAAGTCAGTTTTGTTTTTTGATTCAGCTGCAATTGTTTTTGTAAGCTTTATTAAGGTTTCTAGCCTCGTAGGTTGAATCATCTGGAGACTGTGAATTAGTGCACACTAGTATTACGAAAATCCAACGAATACAATAGCTAGGTCACCTAAAGCGGATGGATGATCAGCGTTATGCCAAAAAAAATTTGAGGGCGCAAATCTATAAAAGTAGAAAAGGTGACGGACCTAGGACAAGATGGTTGGATTATGCTAGAAGGTCTAATAAGAATGGATGTGAGGGGTTATGCTGAGATGGCAGTGGATAGGAGACTTTGGAGAAGATTGATGTTGGAAGCCAGGGCTCAGGTTGGGCTGTAGTGCTAAAGAAGAAGAAGTATTACGAAAGTAGCGAAATACTAATTTGAGACCTTAAGACTGTTACCATTTAGCCACGCACGACAATTATTAAGTTTAACAATTATAAAAAAAATGAAGTAGAGTTTGCAGGGTTAATAATAAATTCACAGTAATGTCGAAAGTCGAAAGGACATCTACATGTTTTGTGACTTTGTCTGGAGAGTTATTCTGCGAGCAGCCTCGATTTTTGCAGACCAAATTATGTTGGGGCTGTAGCGCCGAGGATGGTAAGCACACGAATTAATCTATTCATTAAAAATGATCGGTTTAACAAATGTAATTGATGACAATTGAGCAGAGTATAAGTGAAATATTTTTATTTAGCTTTACATAAATAATAATAAATACAACGTATCTCTGTCAAAAACTGTTTTCTTTTATCAGAGCATTACAAATCAAAATGAAGAAAATGATTTATGCTAAGATTACAGAAAAAAATATTACTTTATAAACGAATTAAACTTGAAAAGAAGTGTTGAAGACAGTGCTAGCATAAAAGATTGGGAGGAATAAAGTGAGAAGTAGGCCTACTTCTTCTTGAGTGTGGCATACTATTGAGTAAGAGGAGTCGTATTTTTACAGGAAGCAATTCATATAGGTCTATATAATACAAGAAGAAGAAGAAGAAGGAGAAGGAGGAGGAGGAGAAGAAGAAGAAGAAGAAGAAGAAGAAGAAGAAGAAGAAGAAGAAGAAGAAGAAGAAGAAGAAGAAGAAGAAGAAGAAGAAGAAGAAGAAGAAAAAGAAGAAGATGATGATGATGATGAAAGCAAGAAAGATACAGAAGAAGAAGAGGATACTCATTATCGTAGAAAAGGAGAAGGAGAGAAACGTGGATTTGCAGAAATTATGTTTATAACTACAATCTCTACTCGTTCCATTTGAAACGAAATAATAATAATAACGAGAAGCAAATACCAAATAAACCTGTAATGTATTTCTGTCCAGTATAGTAAGTCTCTAAACATTCAGAGTAATTATTTTTTCAATTTCAACGCGTAAGTACAAACTAGCCTGTACTTTTGTTACCCTTGAACGGGTAAACGGGAGTGCAAATCCACGAAAACGAGAGCGCTCTCAGGAACACGAACAACACAAAGATTAATAGCCAGCCAAGGTTTCTCTAATATTTACCATTGCCAATAAAAAATTAAAGCGCCGATGAAAAAAGGAGCGAGCACTTTTTCACGCGCTTATCGATTGCAAGGGTGAATTATTCAATAGTCAGCTTAATTCCCCGAAGTATACCAAACGTGAAGTACAATCAGCCTCAACCCCCGCAACGTTTCCACACCAACTCGTGTCACTCACTCACTCGCTCACTCCGACACACACACACACACGCACGTCGTAAATCCTTATCTTGTTCTTGCCGATTTTCTTGCTACCTTTTCTTTTGTGATTTTCAAAGCTTGAGTACAGCCTTATTAGACGCGCTAGTACATACTAGCGTATTTGTTAGCATCCGACGTCCATAATTTTTCCTCTAAATTAAAACTAACGTATTTATTTACGAATTTATTTATAACGTAGGCTTTATGGAAAAGTACTTAAACATTTTTTATAACCTGAGTATAAGGAAATGGAGTCTGAAGAACAACCAGGTTTGAGAGTTGGTAGATCAACTATAGGCCTAGATCATATTTTCTCCTTACAGCAAATAATTGAAAAGAAAACAGTTCGATCACAACCTCTTCATTAGTTTTTATTGACATTGAAAAAGCCTATGATAATGTACCGTTATACAATCTGTGAACAGATTTAAGATCAACTAGTATCAACCCTATTATCATAAAAGCTATGTAAAATTTCTATAACAATTCAATATCGAGAATAAAAATAGGAAAGAGTTTGTCACCAGGGTTTCAAGTGACCAAAGGTTTACGGCAGGGATGTTGTCCATCACCCTCGCATTTCAAAATTTATACGGAGAAAGCAATAGAGACTTGGAAAAAATGTGCAGGAACATGGGAATTCCACTTGATGGTGATACAGTTTATTCATTACAGCTTGCTGATGACCAGTTACTTTTGGCTCAAGATTTTGAAGGTATATGAGTACATGAGTAGAAAATTGATACATGAATATCAGAAATGGGGACTAAAGCTAAATATGAATAAAACAAAATACATGGGTAATATCAAGACGTGATATTGGAGGAAGACATGGGAAAGATTCCATATACAGAGGAATACAAGTATTTAGGGATGAAAATTACGGCCAGTGGGAAGCAAGACAAAGAAAGACAATCCAGAATTAGTTTGGGAAAAAATTGGGATATGTACATTAAATGGAATCTTGTGAGATAAGCAAATTACAGCAGAAACTAAAACCAAAATATTTAAAACTATTGTTAGAAGTTTCGTGACTTACGGCTCAGAAGTTTGGACTACTAATAAACACACAAGAACAAAATTAATGACAGCAGAGATGGACTTTTTGAGACATTCGCCAAGAGTATCCAGACGTGAGAAAATTATGAATAAAGTCATTAAGGACAGAATGAATGTGATAAATTCAGCTGTTGATTTTATCCAAACAAAAAATTACAATGAGATGGACACACGAAAAGAATGGGACAGGAAAGATTGCCAAGGACAGTTATGGAATGGACCCCACCAGGAAGAATGAAAAGAGGAAGACCATTGAAGAAGACCTTTGGATGGACAAACAGCAGTGGTAGATGAGAATTCAATCACTTCTGTAATATTTGGTTCCGGAAAGCGTGTAAACATTGTAATAAACTAAAATCAAACTAACGCTTAGATTAGGTCCTCAACAGCAAGGATTTATTGGAAAAAATCATGTTAGTAAATTGATCTTCCACCGTGTAGACATAGATAATTCCGGCTGACGGTGTCGGAAACAATTAAAAAATATTTGGTGCGACAAAATAGTAACACTCTGGAATTGTGTTTCGTGATTGGACGAAAATGGAGTAGGAAGTTATTCTTTAGGAGTAAATAAAAAAGAATGTTCTCCATTGTTTCAAATAGACAAACCTGATGTAGTGCTTCTCAATGAGACCCACTTGACCCCTGCGAACCGGTTACGACTGGCCAACTATGTGTGCTATCGAAACGACAGACCGGGCACTGCTGGTGGCGGTACTGCCGTCGCGGTGAGGCTCAATCTCGAGCATCGCCGAGTCGTCTTGCCTGCAATGACTCACCTCGAAGGCACCGCTGTGGAGTTGTTAAACACTCTAGGCGGTGTACAGATGGTCGCGGCGTATAAACCGCCGCAAAAAGAGCTCCTTCATCCCGATCTAGCTGTCGCGTTCGATGCACACAGGAGGGTCATCATGGCCGGCGACCTGAACTGTAAACATCGCGATTGGAACAGTCGCTTGACTGCCCCAAACGGGAAACGTTTACGCAGGTTTGCAGATTCTCGCAGGATAACAGAGATTGGGCCTACCCAACCTACGTTCTACCCCTCACAACGCCACGCGGCTCCCGATGTCTTGGACGTAGCGGTGATCCAAGGAATTGACTGTCCGGTCCATGTGTCCGCGCTAACGGAACTATCGTCCGATCATCTCCCCATCTTGATACACGTCGCTACCCAGCACGTCGTACGCAGAGATGTCAGGAAGGTGGTAGAATGGGACCGCTATGGCCCGGCGTTGTCGCCGATTGCCAGAGGCGGGACCACTCGAAACCGTCCGCCAAGTCGACGAGGCAGTTGCCGCGTTTGACGAGGCTGTCGTATCTGCGATCGACGCGTCTTCCAGGACGAAGCCTGGTGTCACGCCCCACTGGCAGCGGATCCCAGAGGAGACGAGTGCTCTCGCTTGCGAGAGAAATCGCCTCCGGAGACGCTGGCAGCGGATCCGCGATCCGGCCGACAAGGCAGCGTACAACCGAGCGACCGGCATTTTACGTCGTGAAATGCAGGCCTACCGGAGACGCTGTTGGGAACTCGCCGTGGCCCAGGCAGGGGACGGATCGGACGAAAGTAGCCCATACCGGATACCTTCGGCGTTGGTAGGGAAGAGGAGCCGACCTCTCATCCCAGCCATTGCTGGACCTTTCGGTCAAATCCTGGCTCGCCCGGAGGCGAAGGCCGAGTACTTGGGCGCGTGTTTCGAGCGCCAGTTCGCTCCTAACCCGCCCATGGACTGGGACTTCGATGAAGAAGTCGAGAACGAAGTGGAAGACTTTCTGTCTCTTCCGATCACTGCGGAGCCCGAACCCATTACTAGGGAAGAGGTCACAGATCGGCTCGTTGAACTCGTACCGAGGAAAGCTCCTGGCTCGGACGGCGTCTCGAACGCCGCTCTTACTCGACTCCCGGAGCAAGGAGTACTTTTCTTGGTCGCGCTGTTCAACGCGTGTCTTAGACTGGCCTATTTTCCCCAGAAATGGCGTAAGGCGACGGTCATAGTGAATCGAAGCAGGGAAAGGATGCTTCCCGTCCCGGCAACCTCCGGCCCATCAGTCTACTGTCAGCCACGTCAAAGGTTCTCGAACGTCTCGTACAACGGAGAGTACTAGACCATTTACGAAATTTCGATGTACTGGTCCTCGAACAATTCGGCTTCCTTGTGGGGCATTCCACCACTCATCAGCTGATGAGACTGGTGGAATACATCACGGGCGCCGGGTGTCGGAATGAGCAGACTGTTACCTGTTTCCTAGATGTGGAAAAGGCCTTTGATAGTGTCTGGCACGACGGGCTCTTGTTCAAGCTCCGGGAAATCCAGCTTCCAGATTGCTACCTTCGCTTGATTGCTAGCTTTCTGACGGAGAGGACTTTCTGCGTGAGAATAGACGACCATGTCTCTTCCGAGAGACGCAACAGCCGGGGTACCTCAAGGTAGCGTGCTAGGGCCTCTCCTGTTCTCCGTGTATGTCAACGACGCACCCAGAGAGCCTGGAGTCCAGATGGCCCTGTTTGCCGACGACACGGCGGTCTATACCGCCGATCGGAACTCTGACAGGGCTATCCTACGACTCCAGCGCGCACTCGATGCGTATTCGACGTGGACGGAGAGCTGGAAAGTTGCCGTCAACGACACCAAGAGCTCCGCGGTGCTATTCTCAAAGCGCCTGAAAGAACCACGAGGCCGAGTGAGACTTGGTAGAACGTACTTGCCCTGGTCGAGAGAAGTTAAGTACCTCGGTGTCCACCTCGATCGTCGGCTCACCTGGCGTGCCCACGCTGAGACGATGCGAAAGAAAGCGTCCGCTCGCCTCGCGCAACTGTTTCCGATACTTGTCAACAAGGCTATGACCCGCAAGCTGGGTAAGTTGATCGTCAACGCGTATCTGTTGCCGATCATTACCTATGCTCTTCCCGTCTGGGGTTACCTCGCAACCGTTCATAAAAGAAGTTTGCAAAGCGTTCTCGATAGAGGTCTTCGGTTAGCGGCCAAAGTCCCCTATCGGGTTTCTTCTCGTCTCTTGAGAAGAGGACTCGGTGTCCGCTCCTTGGATGACACCGCAAGGCGACTTGCACGTACATTTTACGTCCGAGGACGCTGCGAGGACCCAGACAAATCCACTCATAGCTGGCCTTGGCAAGTACCGAACACGTCCAGGTGAATCTTGGAAACGGCCTCGACAAATATTGTACTAGTCGACCTAGTACGAGCATGTCGTTGTAGCGACCAATAAAAATTAATTAAGTAATATTCCGTCTGGACAGGACCACTAGGCAGGAGCCTCTACCGGAGGCTCGGTACTAGGAAACCATTGGGTCGTCTCACGACGCACAACCCAACAGCTCTGGTAGCATGTTTCAGATAGTACGATTTAATACACGAGAAAAGGAGTTTTAAATTTTAACGCGAGCGTTTGGTATTTGTCTGTCTATCTAGGGGATGTCTCACCATAACTTGGAATGTATCAACCAACTTTCGTAAATACTGACGTACAATCGTACATGTCCGTACATTTACCTCTCAAACCCCTATCGTTTTCATGATTAAACCCCAAACATTAGGGACGGAAGAAAAAATATTAGGAGTCAAAATTATGAAAAAATTCGGAAAATCCATGAGGGTAAAGAGATTATGAATATAATGTTAAATTTTTTTAATTTCAATATTTTGGGCACCAGGATGTAAAAAGTGGCCAAAGTTTGTAAAAGTGTACAAATCTATGCTGGATATCAAGTTAATTATAACATTAACCGAAATTTGTATAAAGATTCTAGTTGCTGATATTTCGAACAAATTTCAAAACACTATGGCCGCAAAAAGGATCAAATTTTGAAAAAATTGTGAAAATCCAAAGCGGGTATCAGGCTAAACGGAATTTTAACTAAACTCTGACTGTAGTGTCTATTCCCCCGAGGGTGGGGCCTGGGTTTTCAACCGCGCGGAATGCAGAACGAGTCTACACCGCCATTCCTGGAGCTTCCGATTTCTCCCTTCCACCACCTGACACCCGCCGCCTCATCGTTGGCCAAGGGTGAGTTGGTATTTCGTCTAGATTGGGACCGGGCTAAGAGGGTGTCTGGCCGAGACCCTTACCCTGGCGCACGCTGCCTAACGGGGCACGGGGTTACTCGATTTTCGGCGGTATCAGGGTTAATGATCGGAATAAAGCGTGCGTCCAGCGTTGGGGAGCGTGCCCCGAGGTGTCGAGTCTGTACAACCTGCGCTGCCGGAGCCTGTCTGTACCTGACTCGAGTGCTGCAGTTGGCCACCATGATTCGCTTGTCTGGATACTGAAGCGGCGTCTCCACGAGGCTCCCGCTGGGCAACGCTGTGTCTTGTACGGACAGTCGTGTCTTTACACGAATAACGGCCAAGTCCGTTAGTCTCCTTTCGAGGAGAGGGTTCCAGCTCCGCTCGCTCACTTATCCAGCGGAGATTTTTCCTAGCCCTTCCCTGGGAAGCGCACGTGGTTTGACAGTCGGGTGGAGATCGGATGAGGGTCTCTTCGAGGAACTGTAATGAAGTTCTAACCTCGAGGCAGAGCGGAGGTAGAGAACACACTTCTCTCCCAACAATTCGTGTATTGTTTACTTTACAAGATTTTTAACTCTAGAGATCCCACAGTCTTGCAAAGCAGAACCAGAATAGGTTTAAGTCTTGATCACGACTCATCGCCCCCCCTCGGAGTACCTAGTCTTATCAGTTGGAGGAGTTAAAATAGATCTAAGCGTAGTGCTAACCACATTATCCTACTTGTGTTCCGCTAGGCAAAAATTATATTGCTTTTGATATACAAAAATCTTCTCAGGACTGTAAAAAGTGCTATTCTTTTCAATGAACTTAACAGGTATTTGATCTGCATTTGATCTGATTTAATTAACAAGAAACGTGGGCCTTTACCTCCTTGTGGGAGGTTCAGTTTCTTACAAATGTCATACAATGTCTTGATTCGCTACTTACATAATTCGTTTGTTATAGAATTTCACAGCCGAAATAAAATCACCCGCAAGAAGACTTTACTTCTAGCCACGATGTGGAACCTTTCCGGTACGTCCTGTACCGTACGTCCTGTACCATACGTCCAGGTCACGACGCGAGGAAACGAGATGAAACAAAAACTAGATTCTTCGTATTGTTTAAATTAGCAGCCATCCTTACTATTTCTTTTATGAATTTGCTAACTGCTATAATTTTTTATTGTTCGACTAAGCTTTTCGTCATTACTGACATCTTCAGGTCTTAAACAACAACAACGTCAGGTTGTTTAAGACCTGAAGATGCCAGTAATGACGAAAAGCTTAGTCGAACAATAAAAAATTATAGCAGTTAGCAAATTCATAAAAGAAATAAAAACTAGATTCTGTTTTATGAAGACCAAACGAACTAAGTAGATTTTTTTTTTATATTATATTGTTGGAAATAAGTCTCTAAAATTATGGTCGTTACCCACTTCGAGATCCACCATGGGAAAGTAGTAACTCAAAGCAATTTCTTAATTAATCGCGTCATATCTGTGGTTTGCGCTGTTCTTCGTATATATATATTTTGTTACTTTTCAATTTTTAAACCTAAACTCTTATTAGACGTTTTGTTGTAATACAATATTTGTCTCCCTCTCGGTGCGTATATTTAGATGAAACATTTACCCTTAGGGAAACATTTCAGTTGTGAATACTTTTTTTTTATCTCTTAGGGATAACTACATGGTACTTAGTGAAAACAGCATGGAAATGTATACCCAAACACACACACAAATATACTCACACATACATAAACATTCACTTGCGTCCTAAAACATAAGCATCGTTTTCCTTTGAAGTATGTTCTAAACAAATTAAGTGTTAAATGAATTACAAAAAAGATCGCGATTATGCGTATTTAATAAAAATAACATAATCAGACATAATAATTGACGTGTAACAAACGCTTCAATTGGAAAGCACACTGATTCGATGTTATTCAGAACTAGCTTCTGGTCAGCAATAACTGAAAACCAGAAATATTTGGAGGTTTAGGTAATTTTGACGTCCCGACTAAATAATTCTGTACGAAGAAAGTGACTATATTTAGGGTACGTATAAACAAGCATCCCTCTGTGTATTGATATATGTCTTATGATCTAGAGACGTTTAAAGAAACTCAAGTAAACTTTTAGAGTTGCTTTTTTTCTTCAGACGGTTGCTAATCAACCATAAGCGTATTAATGTGATTGTGTTATGGTTAAAAAAAAAGCAAATAATTGAAACACTGATGTGACGAAATGCTTCCTTTAGCGTCTCCTCCAGAACTAGGAATAGGTGCTTCAGTTTACGTTTTCCTCGTTCAGCTGAGAAGATGCAGTCCGGTCGTTTGGCTTCGTCTCAACGTTTTGCAGAAGTTATCCTAGTACGCGATTTTGAAACATTGCTCTAGTTTATTGGAAAAACATAACAGTTGAGTGTATAGTGTAAGTTTTGAAGAAGCAAGCAAAGTTGAAGAGTAGAAGATTTGATCAGAATTTGTAGTTACGTGACAGACGAAAAGATAAAGATAGATTAATACAACTTTCAGTATCGTAAGTACACGAGACACAAGACAAGACAAGAAGTAACACATTTAAAGAAATACTGAGAGAATAATAAGTAAAAGAAGAGGAAGAAGAATCAGCAGCTGAAGAATAAAATTAAAAATAAATATGAATGATGTCAAGTCAGAAAGAAAATTATAAAATGTATAAAAGTTTTATTTCTAACATTTTCTTGTTTTCTGTGTGGAAAAATGTTTTACCTGCAAAAAGAATTTGTTACTACATAACTGTGACAGGGCTCAAAATTTAAGTTGATAATGTCATTTGCGCATTTATACATTTTTCATTAATAGAATTTTTTTAATTTGTTTGAATTGTTTTATAAATGGAATGATATTACAACTAGCTGTATCTAATTAACAGAATTACACATAAGGCAGCGATATAATGGTTAAACATAATATCCACTAGAAGTTCAAACAAGCGTTTGCATGTCATTCTCACTTATGATATCATTCTGCGGTCGATATTGACAGAACAGATTGAAAGAAGGAGACAACTGAAAAGTGACGAACATCCTTGCTGTAAAACATCCTGTGAAGTACTGGGATAGATCTCCCAAAAATTATTTAAAACAACAGACTATTGAATCGACTTCGATATAACGACGGTAGCGTTGCATTGAGGAACGGCACTTGAAGAAGAAGACTGGACGTGCAGGATTATATGCTGTTTATATACTAAGAGCCTGAGTAAATTTCCAGATACTATTTACTCTTTATACAGTATTAATACTTTGTACGCGAAACTATAATTAATTCGAATATGTTGTTTTCTGAACAAGTAATTAGATTAATAGGCTGATCAGGCCGATTTTGATGACACGAAACAGAGTTGTGGGCATATAACTGGAATAACGTTTTACCATCTTGAATAAGGCACAGTGTGTTGCAAGAATTGCGACGTTACTCAGTGATGATTAACTCTGTATATTAGGCAATGCCTGAAACATCCAGGTATGGGATTTTTCTAGAGTTGCCTACAGACAAGCGATTCAGTTGTGTGGAAAAAGTATTATGATATTTGAGACTTAAAGTACTCAGATATTTGCACAATTTCTTTTACAAGACCAAACTATAGGTTGTAAAGGTGACAACATGGACATGAATTAAGGCTTGTATCGTCTTTTTTGGATCTGCCTGGATTATGATATAGAAATACTGAACCAAACCATTCGAAAGGTAACAAAAGATAAGACAGACAGTAATTTAATGTTTTCCCGTATTCCTTTACATCCGAAACAAGGACTTTGAAACAGACAGTTTCGAAAACATTCGAAGCATACGACTTCTGGGTCGACAGACACCTTCTCGAGTGCAGAATGTCATGAATGCACGAGAATGAAAAACAAACGCGTCTATATTTCAGAATTACATAATAAAAATACATCACTAAAACTGATTAACAGATCTTGTTTTAGCTACCCTGATCACGTATCCATGAAAACAGGCAAAACAAAAATCTAGTAGTAGAAGACTAAATGAGAGGAAAACAGAAGTAAATAGACGGATCTCCAATGAGTTTGACAGACAGACTTAACGAAGTGACGGACAATTTACTGCAAACTATAGGAGGCCCAGAATTAAGAGTTCTAAAACAACAAATAGATAGGAAGCTTTCATGTTTTTTCTGTAAGCTCTTGTTGAGAGAAACAGCAGTAAAGAGGACGATACGTCGCCCATTTATCTGCGTAAACGGTCACATAAGAAGAGCTTGGATTTGTTGTCCCGTCGACGAGTAAGGTAGTCTGTGCTGTGGATGTGAAAGTAATAACAAAATATGGGACAACGTGAATGAACTTCGTAGACTTACACGGCCGGAGTCAATGTTGTTAAACTTCATTCCCGGGCTATTTGGCCGTGGTCCATTGTTTCTAAATAAAACATACGTTTCGACAGTACCATCGACTGCCACCGTCTGTGTAAAATTCGAGCTTTGCTAACGTAGGGTGGTACACGTTAGAGACGACAGTACTGTGGTTAAGGCGGCTAGCAGTCCCGTGAACACCACTCGTACGTATAAATTCTCTGTGTCACGATGCAGTTATAAATCAACCACCAGCCAATCAGAAAGTAGAACGTATATTAGAGGCTCGCAGCACACCATGCCAAGATATAATATAACATACTTAATGACAAGCTTTCACCCCGGACACTTCACATGGTAACAGCGGCACTCAGCGCGTGCAACGTGAGTATCCAGCTACTACCAAAACTGTGTCTTCCCCACGAATTCCTCCTATTGTAATTCCTGATAATAGGAATTATTCTGAACTTTTACGTTCCTTATCCCGAGCTCTCCCTTCGGTCAAGGTCGAGGCGAGGTGCCAAGGCGCCTCGCTAAAGCTGGCGACCGCTACCATCCCAGACTTCCGCTCTGTTCAGTCATTCCTGACAGAGCGTAAGATTTCTTTTCATACATTTGCCCTCCCGTCAGAGCGAGAAATCAAGGTCGTTCTGTCGGGAATTCCATCCTTTACCGAACCTGATGCTATCAGGCAGGAACTTGTTGCGCTCGGCTATGCGCCGACCGCGGTAAGCGTCCTGCATGTTGGCGAAGGTGATGACCGCCGACCTGTTAACAGCTTTCTTGTAAAATTGCTGAAAGTAGGCCCTTTCGAGGAGATTTACACTCTCCAGAATCTTCTGCACCTACGGGTGCAAGTCCGAACATTTGACCCGCGGCCCGGCCCCTCGCAGTGTTTTAACTGCCAGAGGTTCGGCCACAGCAGTCTTTTCTGTCATCAGCCCCCGCGTTGCGTGCGTTGTGCTGAGCCTCATCGTGGCTGTGATAAGCCTACGACGGGGTACACAGCTAAATGCTGTAACTGCAAAGGAGCCCATCCGGCTAATTACCGAGGCTGCCCTAACTTTATCGCCGCCATGAAACCGCAGCGACCTCCTGTGCGCCCTGGCGCGCAGGCAGGCCGTGTAGCTGGTCCTGGCCCTAACCGGCGAGCGGCTTTCCCGCCTCTCACCGGTTCATCTGCCCAGGTCCCGGCAGCAACTCCGGTTGCTTCCGGTGCCGCTGTCTCGCCTGCAGTCGTCGCTTCGGCGCCGCCTGCAGCGGCCTCAATCCCGGCGCCTACCGGAGCGCCCGCACCTTCCTACGCGGCCATGGCCGCTAAATCAGCCCCGCCTCCAGCCCGATCGGGCAAATCCAAGCGCTCTCGTCGTCGCCGGAACTCCGCCGGCCGACCTACATCGTCACAGGTTCCATCTGTACCCTCTCCGCGGGCTCGACCCGCCCCCAGCCATCGTCCTCAACCTACCAGCGAGCAGTCTACTACTCAGTCCACCAGCCCAGCGCCATCTGCTACCCCTGTCGAGGCCAGTCAGGCTTGTCCTCCTGAATCCCGGGAATCTTCTCGGGCTTCGGCGGATCCCCTGACTGCCTGGGCAGATAATCTTGTTGCATCCATCAGGACTGCTCGCGACACTACCACAGTGCTTGCCCTGGTGTTCCAATCATTAGCTGCCCTCTTTCCTCTACTTCCCCTAAATGGCTAATAGCCTGAGGATCGTTGCGTGGAACGCCTTCGGGCTACTCCCCAGGCGATCTGAACTGATGACTTTCGTAACGGAGTATGATGTTGATATCATACTTCTTTCCGAGACTCATCTGGCTCATTACCACTCGTTTTCCCTTCCTGCCTATGCCTGTTATCGTCAGGATCGTCCCCTACGGCCTCGCTGTCCCCCCTCGGGGGGCACAGCTGTTTTAGTCCACAGGCGGATATCCCACAGGCTTTTGCCTCCTCTAGATACATCTATTATTGAAGGCTGCGCGGTGGCGGTGGACGCCGGCGGATCGGAGCTGCGCGTTGTTTCTGCGTACCTCCGGCCTGGCCGGCGAACTCCGCCACCGCCCGAGGAGTGGGACGCCCTCCTCGACCACCCCCTCTCAACCATTGTAGCCGGCGACTTAAACGCCAAACACCCTTCATGGAACAGCCGCGTTGTCAACGCCTATGGAAATTCTCTGTTCCGGTTCGTCTCTGGCGACCCGGCACTTAATGTCATCGGCCCTGAAGACCCTACCTACTTCCCCTTTCACGGCCATCGGCCGGACGTTCTTGACATAGTAGTTGTCAAGAACGTTGCCCGCAACATCGAGGTCTCGTCTGTGTCGGACCTTTCGTCCGATCACAATCCCCTTGTTATAACTGTTCGAGAGCTGTCGGCGTCACCCCGACTTCCCGCTCAGATTGTTAGGAGAGTCAACTGGCGATCCTATCATGATGAGCTCTCTCGAAGGTTACCATCTCTCCCGGCGGACCCAATCGTCACTCGTGACGATCTGGATCTCCGCGCCACAAATCTTCAGGAATTGGTCCAAGGTGTCATGGATCGACACACCTACGCACTCGAGGTGAATCATCGTAAATCGGCCTTACCTGCGGAAGTACTCCACGCCATCTGGCTACGGCGCCAGCTCCGCCGCAGATGGCAAAGAACCCGTGACCCAGTCGTTAAGCGACGATTTCAACAACAGTCCCTTTACGTTCAGCAGCTACTGCGGGACGTAAACTCTGATCGATGGGACTCATACCTTGAGTCTCTTGAAGTCGACCACGCTTCCGTCTGGAGAGCGGTGAATAGACTGACCCGCGAGAAGAGAACTCGCAACCCGCTGGAAACCCCGAACGGGGTTGTGTCTTCATCAGAAGGCAAGGCTGAGGTCTTCGCCGACTGCATGGAGTCGCAATTTACCGTTCATCGAGGCGTTTCGGACCCTGCCCACTCGGCAGAAGTCCGGGACTTCCTATCTGGTTATTTTTCTCGCCCTCCCGCTGGCCCAGACCTCCCGTTCGACAGAGACGAACTCGTTTCGTCTGTCTGTCGACTAAACCGCCGTCGCGCCCCCGGTCCTGACCGGATCGGGGCCGCTGCATTACAATATCTCCCGGCCTCAGGCGTTGACCTCGTTCTCGAGCTGTTCAACTCTTGTCTCCGGCTACAGTACTTTCCCCGCCTGTGGAAAAATGCCAACATCGTTATGGTTCCTAAACCCCGCAAGCCGCGCATGCTTCCTGAAAGCTATCGGCCAATATCTCTCTTGCCAGTTATCTCGAAGGTGTTCGAGCGGCTCCTGCTGGCCCGCATCTCGCCGTTGTTGGATAATTTCATCCGCAACGAACAGTTCGGGTTTCGCAGAGAGCACTCGACCACTCTTCAACTAGTCCGCGTGGTAACGCAACTCTCTGACGCCACCAACAGGCGAGCGGCTACGGCTGCCGCACTGCTGGACGTGAGCAAGGCCTTCGACAAAGTCTGGCACGAAGGTCTTCTCTTCAAACTAGCTAACTCCCCCTTACCATCGTCCATAGTGTTTTTCCTCCGGTTGTATCTCAGCGACCGAACCTTCAGGGTGAGCGTCGACGGAACCTGCTCTGCAGTTCGTCCTGTCGCCGCTGGTGTACCCCAGGGATCTGTCCTCGGCCCCGTTCTGTACCTCGTGTACACGAACGACCTGCCTGTCTTGCCCGGAGTCACGTTGTCTTTGTTCGCTGACGATGCAATGTATCATTACAGCTCTGTGTCCCCGCGTTTTGCGAGTACACAGTTGCAGCGTCAGTTGGACCAGCTTCCGGACTGGCTACGGAAATGGCGGGTGACGTTCAATACAGAGAAATCCGAGGCGATCTGTTTCACTCGTAAGTCCATCTCCCGATGCCAGCCCCTCTCCCTGGAAGGGAGGCCTATCGCCTATAAAGAGTCGGTGAAGTATCTAGGCGTTCGGCTAGATCGTCACCTTTGCTTCAACGCCCACGTGACGGAAACCCTTGCCAAGGCTCGCGGCGTCCGAGCCAAACTTTACCCATACCTCGCGTGCCGCAGCCCCCTGGCGCTGCGCACGAAAGTTACCCTCTATCTCTTGTTTCTCCGGTCTGTATTGACCTATGCGGCACCTGTTTGGTGGTCACTTGCCTCCGCCACCAACAGGCGTAGGCTGGAAAGTTTCCAATCCAGAACCCTCCGTTCCTTGTCGGGATCTCCTTGGTTTGTTCGAAATAGTGTCATTCGAGGAGGTCTACGAGTTCCTGCTCTCTCAGCCTTTGTCTGGTCATTAGCTGCGACTCTCTTTGCCGCAGCTGAGACCTCTTCCTTCCCTTACCTCAGGACCATCAGCACCACGCAACCACCTCCCCCTGTCCGGGTCAAACGCCCTCGGGCGATTCTCGATGACCCGCCATAAGTTTAAGTAACCTGCTTAAACCTCAATTTGAATATTCACCATCTGCCCATGCCCCAGAATTTACCTGCTAAGCTGTTTCCTTCCTCCCTTCCTAGTCTGCCGACCGCGCTGAATGCTGCTGCTACGCGCTATCACTGGCACGGAGGCTCTCTGCCTCGCGGGGAGCGACCGACGCCTCACGGCGTCTGCACGTGGGACTGGGAACGGGTGACATCTGTCATCTGAACCCGTTCATGCGGCAGTGCCCACTGATTGCAAAAACTTTAAAATAAATAAAAATTAAAACCTTTCTCCCCCGCCTTCTCAGTTAACTGGTTGGCGGTTGTCCATTCCTGATATTAGGCACCAGTCGAAGAACCAGACCTATGTATATCTACAGGCAGCCATTGAGCTCGACTCAGATGCTGCAGTCATGCACCGGGTGCAAAGACGCCCCGCTACTACAATGCTACATGCTACCGGACACTTCACTTCAGCTGCTCGATCTGGAAGGACCTGCTCTTTTGGACCAGCTCTCTCTGGACGACATCGGAAGCTTTGTCGCTGTTTACAGCTGCTGCCCTGCTGCCTTCGAATTGAGGACAGACACACTACATCTGCTGCCCTGCTTGCTGGACGACAACTTGCCTTAGAAGAAAGAAGACTGCAACTCAGCTGGCTGGTGAACTGAGTAGCCAGCACAACAGCTGAGTTCGTTCGTCGGACCTTCTTAGGGCCACCAGCCAAGTGACCCTTTTCAGGACCACCTTCTCGCCGCAGAAGTGGAAGCAAATAGCCTGCCAGAGCTGTAAGTTGCGCAGCGCATCTAGCCCGCTGACGCTCAGGCTCTTAGGTAGCGCTGCCTAGGACGATCCTTGCGAGCCCCCACCAGTGGTAAGCGAGCTTGGATATCGCCTAGGTAAAGAGGCCGGTGGACACCTCTCTTGGTAAGGGGAGGTATCTAACGAAGCCGGTCATTGGCCCAGCTCATAGTAAGCCTGAGCGTTTCAGTCCCGCTTGCGATCCGGCTCGGGCCGGACCCTAGGTCCCTGGTTACCGCCGGAGGCAGCCTGGCTGCATCTGGTCGGCAAACCTCCCGCTCGTTGGCGGAAATGCCCGCTCCGGGCGCGTCAACGAGCACGCAGTCGCTCGCCTCCTCCATACCCCACACGAGCGATTCACCGTGTTCTCCAGCTATGGATGCCGACCAAGTTGTCGATCCCCGGACGGTTCCGCTGCCCGGTGACGAGACCGACGCTTTCGTGGCGGTTGGGCCACGGGGGCGCCCGGTTAAGAAACCGAGGCGGAATCGGTCCTCCTCAACCTCTTCCTCGGCGTCCGCCATGGAAGCTGTCCCCGCCGATGGCGAATCCGGCTCGGGGCCGACTGTGCCCGGCGCTGCCCAAGCACCGCCGGCCACTCGTCGCATCCCGCCCGTGTTCGTTCACGGAGTGAACAACGTCACCGGTTTTTACCGGCGACTCATAGTGGCTCCCGGACTTTCCCCGGCCAGCGTTGACCTGAAGCTCCTTGGGGGCGACACTGTCAAGATCGCTGTCCGCGGAATGGACGAGTACCGCAGAGTCATGGCGTTCGTTGAATCCGCCAACCTGCAATACCATACCTTCACCCCGAAACACGTGAAGCCTCTGTCACTGATCCTCAGAGGCTTGGACGTGAACTCTCCTCTCGAGGAAATCCTCGATGAGCTGCGCGAGCTGGGCTATCCGGTTCGCGCGGTACATCGGGTATTTGCTCCTGCCGGACCAAGGCGTCCAATTCCCCTGGTTCGCATCATGGCCGAGAACAGCGAGGCAGGCGCAAGCCTACTCTCTCTTACGCGGCTTTTTGGTTTCCGCGTAAAAGTGGAAAGAAGCCGCGCTCCCGGGGCTCTGCCTCAGTGCTACAAGTGCCAACGCTTCGGGCACCATTCAGAGACTTGTTCAAACGCTCCGGCGTGCGTGAGGTGCTCTCTACCTCACGCTAGTAAACACTGCGATGCCCCTGCTTTCAAAAGGTCCATCAACTGCGGCGGAAGTCACCCCGCCAACTACCGGGCATGTCCGGTGTTTCAGCGGGAGCTCGAGCGGCGAAAGCCGAAAGGGCGTCTGCCACCACCGAGGCATCCGGAAGCTGGTTCTAGACCTGCTACCGAGCAGCCAGGCCCTTCGCCTCCTGCTACGGCTGCCGTGTCTTTCGCCGCAGTTGCTAACAGGCAACGGAAACGTAGCAAAGGCCCGAAGCAGACACCTGTGGTACAGGCATCTCCAACTCAGGCTCCTTCCCAGGCCCCTGTCCCGCCTCAGGCGAAAAAGCGCCGTAACCTCGCGGCTTCTAAACAAAGTGAGACAGACCACCCACTGCCAAACATCTCAGTTGTGGAGCCTGAGAATTCTGAACCCTCCCCAGCACCGGAGAATCCTGCCCCTGCTTTAGAAGCAGCCTCGCCTGACCTCCCGCCCCCGCGGTACCCTAACGCAGGCAAAAAGAAGCGGCAACGTAAGCCCCGTGGCGCTAGATCCCGGGATCCTGCCAACCCAGCCGCACAGTCCAGAGAGCCTGCGCAGCGCGTGAAGACCGACGTTATCGCATCTGTCCCTCTTCCTAGCACCTCCGCTAGAGGCGCTACACCTGGCCCTAAGAAACCCCTGGCTTCCACCAATCCCCCGATTGACAAGCCTCGGCGCTCTTATGCGCAAACAGTCTCCGGGCACTCTGCCTCACAAACCGATCCAGACGACTATCAGGTCGTCAAAGACTTCCTTGCGGAATTTGACCTCCGCAAAGTTGCCCAGACCTTCAGGTCCATCCGCTCCCGCTTGGAGACTGCCGATACAACCGAGAGATTCATGCTCTTGGTGGAAGCCGCCACTTGTGTAGGTTTTCTATGAGTCGGGTCCTCAAACGTGATCTCTCAATTCTTTCCTGGAACGCCAACGGGTTGTCCAACAAGATCCAGGAACTCTAAGAATTACTGGCCCGACTCAAACCCGAGGTAGTCCTTCTCAATGAGACCCACTTGACTCCTGCGAGTCGGTTACGACTGGCCAACTATGTGTGCTATCGAAACGACAGGCCGGGCACTGCTGGTGGCGGTACTGCCGTCGCGGTGAGGCTCAATCTCGAGCATCACCGAGTCGTCTTGCCTGCAATGACTCACCTCGAAGGCACCACTGTGGAGTTGCTAAACACTCTAGGCGGCGTACAGAAGGTCGCGGCGTATAAACCGCCGCAAAAGAGCTCCTTCACCCCGATCTAGCTGTCGCGTTCGATGCACACAGGAGGGTCATCATGGCCGGCGACCTGAACTGTAAACATCGCGATTGGAACAGTCGCTTGACTGCCCCAAACGGGAAACGTTTACGCAGGTTTGCCGATTCTCGCAGGATACAAGTGATTGGGCCTACCCAACCTACGTTCTGCCCCTCACAACGCAACGCGGCTCCCGATGTCTTGGACATAGCGGTGATTCAAGGAATTGACTGTCCGGTCCATGTGTCCGCGCTAACGGAACTATCATCTCCCCATCCTGATACACGTCGCTACCCAGCACCCAGAATGGGACCGCTATGGCCCGGCGTTAAGTCGCCGATTGCCAGACGCGGGACCACTCGAAACCGTCCGCCAAGTCGACGAGGCAGTTGCCGCGTTTGACGAGGCTATCGTATCTGCGATCGACGCGTCTTCCAGGATGAAGCCTGGCGTCACGCCCCACTGGCAGCGGATCCCAGAGGAGACGAGTGCTCTCGCTTGCGAGAGAAATCGCCTCCGGAGACGCTGGCAGCGGACCCGTGATCCGGCCGACAAGGCAGCGTACAACCGGGCGACCGGCATTTTACGTCGTGAAATGCAGGCCTACCGGAGACGCTGCTGGGAACTCGCCGTGGCCCAGGCAGGGGACGGATCGGACGAAAGTAGCCCTTACCGGATACCTTCGGCGTTGGTAGGGAAGAGGCGCCGGCCTCGCATCCCGGCCATTGCTGGACCTTTCGGTCAAATCCTGGCTCGCCCGGAGGCGAAGGCCGAGTACTTGGGCGCGTGTTTTGAGCGACAGTTCGCACCTAACCCCCCCATGGACTGGGACTTCGACGAAGAAGTCGAGAACGAAGTGGAAGACTTTCTGTCTCTTCCGATCACTACGGAGCCCGAACCCATTACTAGGGAAGAGGTCACAGATCGGCTCGTTGAACTCGTACCGAGAAAAGCTCCTGGCCCGGACGGCGTCTCGAACGCCGCTCTTACTCGACTCCCGGAGGGAGGAGTACTTTTCTTGGTCGCGCTGTTCAACGCGTGCCTTAGACTGGCCTATTTTCTCCAGAAATGGCGTAAGGCGACGGTTATAGTGATCCCGAAGCAGGGAAAGGACGCTTCCCGTCCCGGCAACCTCCGGCCCATTAGTCTACTGTCAGCCACGTCAAAGGTTCTCGAACGTCTCGTACAACGGAGAGTACTAGATCATCTAAGAAATTTCGATGTACTGGTCCCCGAACAGTTCGGCTTCCGTGTGGGGCATTCCACCACTCATCAACTGATGAGACTGGTGGAATACATCACGGACGCCGGGTGTCGGAAAGAGCAGACTGTCGCCTGTTTCCTAGATGTGGAAAAGGCCTTTGATAGTGTCTGGCATGACGGGCTCTTGTTCAAGCTCCGGGAAATCCAGCTCCCAGATTGCTACCTTCGCTTGATTGCTAGCTTTCTGACGGAGAGGACTTTCTGCGTGCGAATAGACGACCACGTCACTTCCGAGAGACGTATTACAGCCGGGGTACCTCAAGGTAGCGTGCTAGGGCCTCTCCTGTTCTCCGTGTATGTCAACGACGCACCCAGAGAGCCTGCCTGGAGTCCAGATGGCTTTGTTTGCCGACGACACGGCGGTCTATACCGCCGATCGGAACGCAGACTTTGCTATCCCACGACTTCAGCGCGCACTCGATGCGTATTCGACGTGGACGGAAAGCTGGAAAGTTGCCGTCAACGAAACCAAGAGCTCCGCGGTGCTATTCACAAAGCGCCGGAAAGAACCACGAGGCCGAGTGAGACTCGGTAGAACGTACTTGCCCTGGTCGAGAGAAGTAAAGTACCTCGGTGTCCACCTTGATCGTCTGCTCACCTGGCGTGCCCACGCTGAGACGATGCGAAAGAAAGCGTCCGCTCGTCTCGCGCAACTGTTTCCGATACTTGCCAACAAGTCTATGACCCGCAAGCTGGGTAAGTTGATCGTCAACGCGTACCTGTTGCCGATCATTACCTACGCTCTTCCCGTCTGGGGTTACCTCGCAACCGTTCATAAAAGAAGGTTGCAAAGCGTTCTCGATAGAGGGCTTCGGCTAGCGGCCAAAGTCCCCTATCGGTTTTCTTCTCGTCTCCTGAGAAGAGGACTCGGTGTCCGCTCCTTGGATGACACCGCAAGGCGACTTGCACGTACATTTTACGTCCGAGCTGCGAGGACCCAGACAAACCCACTCATAGCTGGCCTTGGCAAGTACCGAACACGTCCAGGTGATTCTTGGAAACGGCCTCGACAAATACTGTACTAGTCGACCTAGTACGAGCATGTCGTTGTAGCGACCAATAAAAATTAATTAATCAATATTCCGTCTGGACAGGACCACTAGGCAGGAGCCCCTACCGGAGGCTCGGTACTAGGAACCCATTGGGTCGTCTCACGACGTACAACCCAACAGCTCTGACCTGGCTTTCACCCCCCCCCCCCGATTCATGGCCATCGCAGCATGTTTCTAGATCTGCACGGACAAGGGAAAATACGATGTGGATATGAAGGCGAGGGAAATACGCACTCACCGCCGACAGGGAAGAGCATCCGAAGAGCATTGGAGAGCGCGTGCTCCGCCACAGCAGACTTTTCCGGCTGCCTCAATCCACAGTAGCGGCTCTGTGTTCATCCACACGAGTGCGGACACTACGCTTCGTGGTTACAATGTAAAGTTGGCCGCACGAGCAGGGAACTCCGTAGACTCCACACGACGACAGCGGGTCGTTGTCCTTCGCCGGCCTCAAGAACTGATGGATTTTTGCTTGTCGGCTTGAAAATCGGTCTTACGCCGCCCCGGCTAAGCAGCCTGCCAATGCGGTCCGTCACCATGGACATAGGGCAACACCGCGAAGCCAACACTTCGCGATATCAGTGCGAGTGGTGTTCACGTGACTGCTAGCCTTAACCACAGTACTGTCGTCTCTAACGTGTACCACCCTAAGTTAGTAAAGCACGAATTTTACACTGATGTTGGTAGTCGATGGTACTGTCGAAATGACTGTTTCAGTTAGAAACAATGGGCCACGGCCAAACAGACCGGGAATGAATTTTAACAACAACGTTAATGAATTTTCCAATGTTCTAAGTGGCATATTTAACTGAGCTGAATAAAAATTTTGTTAGGTCACTATTAAATATTTTAGACGCGTTTCTGCAAACGTTTTTCATGAAATTAAAGCGTAGAAAGAAAAGAAAGCACGTTATAAGATTTAATTCGAGGTAGAAGGTTTCAGCTCTTGTAAATTATTATTTACACAGGGAATACGTAGCTAGCAAAACCGCGTTGTTGTAGTAGGACTACACAAGATTTGCTCTACTGAAAGAGTCCCACAGCGGTTTCCGTCGACGTTGGGTAAAATCACATCGCGGTGTGAGAAATAAATTCCACCACTCGTCGGCGGTGGCGGCGGCGGCGAGGTGCGAAAGAGCGTCGCCGTGCCGTGACTGAAATATCTCTCCGTTGCAAATTAAGAAACAAGACGTGAAAAAGCAAAGCAAGAGGACGTGCGGATTAAACTTGTAATGAAGGGACAGAGCAATCAACGAAACCGAATTAAATCTGCTGAAAGAAATTCCCCTTGCAAACGGAACGGCGCAAAGAAGAAATATACAAATGAAACGTGATTCCGGATTGTTCACGGAAGCATTTACAGAAGTAAAGGAGAATGAAAAAAAATAAAGAAGTTAAGCCTTTACCATAATCTACGGGTAACAGGCCTAATGCTTTGTTAATGGACAGTTTTTATTGCGTACGAATACGCACCAGCTAATGGGAACTGCATAAAAATGTGTCTCCAATTTTTAGGCAAATTCTTATACATTCAAAATAATCTAATTGTATTCTCAATCATCTGTTTATTAAAATACTCAACGTTTCGCCCAACGTACTTCAGTCGTAAAAACAATGTATTATTTAAAACCTGAAAAATTTCTCTGACGTGTGAATAGTGTATTAATACTCTATTCAGCTTCATTACATATTTTGTCCTGACATTTTTATGTCTCTAACTAAACTTAGGGTGATTATCGGCATAGCTAGTGTATGTTGCATGTAAACTTTTAACATAATACATCATTTGTGTATAAAGCTGTTGGAATTTTTACCCCGTCGTTAAGAAGAAATAACTGGCTACCTTACCTAATTCAAATTCTACAAATTTAAAGCCTTTTCTATGCTATCAATTAAACTACCATGCAGTGTATGTTTACGTGTTATATATGTATATATACATGCGTTAATGTTGATGTGTTTATTGTAACGTTAATGCTAAGGATCCAACCAGCCTAGGCTGAAAATCATATAAACAGTCATTTCTCAATTAATATTTTTAATAAATGTTTAATAAAAATTTTCTTAAGTTTATTTTATTTGATGTTTCCTTTCGTAACACTTATCTCAGTAAAATATCATATTGCTTAACTTAAATCTAAAGTATCATTTACTTTAGCATGCTTTTATTGTTTTGCACACCTGAAGGTATTAATTGATTTCAGTTGGTCGAAACGTTAGAGAAGTTAATAACTTAATGATGTAGAAAGAGTGGGGTTTTACTTGTTGTTCACGCCAGTTAGTTGCCCGGACTTGTCGAGTGTTGCACGGATATTAGAAACTATGCATAGTCTCACTTGAAACACGATTAGACCTCAGACGACTATGTGATATATTACAGTTATTGCCCCAAAAGTGATTATAATTAAATTAATCTAGGGTAATTCTAGAAATTATCCAATGGTAATGACCGATTTACTCAATATGATCTCCACCCCCTCTACTCAATAACCGGATTCATGACGATTTTGGGTTATTTTTGGAAAAAATAACAGTTGTTTTGTTTGTACACTTTGCTAAATAATTATCAATATAATTATAAAAATATAATTTTTTAATTTAACATTTGTTATGCAAATCTGTTTTTATTTCTATTAGGGGTCATGTATTTTTTCTTCCTCCAGTATACACGTATACACGTGACTCGAAAACGTCATATCTTTGGCCACCCCACGATTGGCAAATTGTTTTGCAAATAACTTTTAGTTTCTCACTGGTAGTAAGCGAATTTTTACAAGGGGAATTTTTTCTCTGGTAGTGGTTGTAAGTTTTTTAAAGGCTCACTTTAAAATACCGTTAACACTAAGAGGTGACTTCATATTTCCACACGTTAAAACATATCTTATGAATCCCGAATATAAAAAATTATAAATTAATGTGTACAATATTATCTAGTGCCAGTTATTTATACTCATTGCTCGTAGACTGTATATCCGGTGTTGTTAGTATACACAGTTAAAACCTCGGTACTTGTGCTGTAGCAAACAGAAATTTCAAAAGTGAGGCAAAAAGTGATACACGTAAAACATTCATAGCGGATTTGCTATGTCAATGGCGTACACCAGTGAAACATAGGTAACATCGATCGGTGTCAATGCTAAAAATCGAGAGTGCTAAAATGAGATTCCTATGAAGCAGTTTAAGTTTTACCTTCAAGAGGTGCGAAGAAATGGAGATGTAAGGAAAGAACTTGGAGTGGACGGACCCCATGTAACAGTTTTGAATTATAGAAGAACACGGTGCGAACGACAGGGGATAGATTGTCTAAAGCAGAGGGACCTTGGGGAAGAGGAGGTGTGGAGCGCCCGACAAAATAGATGAGTACCGGAACAGGTTTGCCAGCTTACTCCTTGGAGACTTTAACAAGAAGAGGAATCTGTTTACAGTTTTTAACATATGAGTTTTTATGATTTAAATTGGCGTTTCGTCGGAACACTGCTAAACTTTATTTACGTACTCCACTTTACACTTCATATCCTGCTTTTTCTATCCTAATAAGACGTGTCACGTACCACTCTCACTAATTCCCGTTGATTTTGAGCAAAAAATGTGTCTTGCGCAAGCAAATAGAGTATTTTCTTTCATTAATTAAATGATTAATTATTAAGAAGATACAATATTTATGAATTATGATATCTCCTCGCGTAAATTAAATAAATTATAATTGAAACAAAATTGGAGAAATTACGTGTATTTCATTTAGAACAGTGAACAGTATTTGTCTTTTTGTTAATCACGGAGTTGTCAACTTATAGAGTCGAATCGATTGGATTGAATTGAAATTAACAGGTGCTTGTTAAGTAAAACAAAAGGAAAGCAATGCTTTGTTACCTATTTCAAAACAAATATATTGTTTTACCTCCAGCAGCAGCAGCAGACCATTAAAAATGTTACGTACAGCAATAACGCTGAGATAGCGATTTTATTGTTCTTTTATTGCTTTCCACTTATTTATAAATGTTATGCTCCATAAAACAAGAAAGCTCTTCTTCTCCACTTCGTGTTGAATTAAATTTAACGTTAACGGATGCATTCACCTGGTCTGCTTTGTCGATTTTGCTAATGATTTCAATTTGGTTCAGTTGAAACGATGCAGCGCGAAGAAGGGTACAAATAAATGAATTAAATGAATAGAAAGCGGACAAATAACGAAGCCTTTATTTGTAAACAACACAATTACGGAAAACGCGAACACAAAAGAGTTTTGGAACACGAAGAAGTGAAAGTTTTGTTCCAGAGTTGCTTTTCATGAAATTTCAACGTGCCCATTGTTGGGAACAATAAGAAGTTAGACGTGAAACTAATTCAATACATTTTTACCTGCTTTGTGTTTAGATAATCTTAGATGAAACTGTTACACTTGTTATGCTCTTAAGTAGGTCAACGTCAGTCAGTGCACGTTTGTTTGATACATACACGACAGATGTTTGGAAGTGTGGTTAGCCCTATTCCTAGGTGGCGTCCTATTCCCTATAATTATGGCGTCCCCACATAATTCATAACAATCAGGGTTGGATGAGTCCGGAGAACGATTTCCCTTGAGATCAATCCGAAATCACATTGCTGGGCTTCAGAAACGAAAACTACTGCTGTATGCGATTGACACAGTGCGTTTGACTATTTAAAGTGCGTTTAAATGAAAATAGTTAGGAATACAGAAACGAAGAGAATTACACGAAGGAAACTAAAAACCGGAATAAGTTCTGCTTTATTTGTGAAGCATTATTTCAGAATATAGAACAACAAGAAATGACATCAAAAATAGGTTACAACAGAGAAAAAAAAGCTATTCGTTCGCTAAACTTGTTACTTTGGTCGAACAAAATGAAACTTCAAACTAAACTGACAATCTACACAACTATTGTGCAGCCCATTTTAACTATGGCTGCGAATGCTGGCAACTTTCAGATACAGAGAAAAAAATGATAGAAACTGTGGAAATGGACTTCTTAAGAAGTTCGTGTAATATTTCTAGATGTAACATGTTAGAAACGAAGATATAAGAAGGAAAACAGAGCGCGTATTTACAACAGCAGAATTCAAAGAATCCAGACAGTTGCTAAGGTATGGTCACATAATGAGGATGGAGGAGAAGCGATGGCCAAAGAAAGCATTGACTTACACACCACAAAGCAAGAGAAGAAAAGGAAGACTGACAACACAATGGAGAACAGGAATTAGGAAAAGCATGAGAGATCGAGCTATTGAAGATGATGACTGGAAGGATAGGGAGAAATGGCGATTGAAATGCGGGATGCGGCATAGACTGTAGGACCCCGCTAATAATAATAATAATAATAAGTTCTGGTTTATGAAGGAAATGCTAATTGGTAAGTAAAGCAGTGGTGACCAAGATTAACAGTAAAGTGATGGTAACTTGCAGACTAGCTTTCCATAATTGTCAACATGCTTTTAGCATAAACGTACTTTTACTCCGCTATGTCACTGTAGTTAAATACTTACTTATTTAGCCAGATTCCATTATTAATGGTAAATTGAAGAAATTATGTAATTAAGAAATATTACTGTGGATCACGCGGTATTTAGTCACCTATTTAGTCTGCCTATTGGCGAATCCATTCTTGACTATTAGCGGAGATAAAAATCCTAGGATGGATGTTTAGAATATTTACAAAAAAAACGTACCATAAGACGTTTTCATGAAATATCGGAAACATTCGTGAACGAGTGATAGGCGGTAACGTCTGATGATGAAGACACAAACTAAATATGTTGGAAGAAGGGCGTTAGCCGTAGAGATTACGGGCATCGGGTAAGGATAAAGCCCACTGATTGGTTCGGAAGGGGAGTAAGGAGGAGAGAACTCCGAGGAGGAGATCGTGTGAAGATGTGGAAGGGGATTTGATAGAGATGCCAGTGGCAGATTGGAGGAATAAGGCTCTGTACAGAGAAGAATGGAGGAGAATCATTGAGCAGGCCAGGATTCTACAGGGACCGTAGTGCCAGAGTAGAGGGAGAGTAGAGAGGAAGGATTGCATTTATGAAGGCATAAAAGAAAACGCACTGACAGGGAGTAGAATGGTGAACAGAAGGAGATCTAAATATCTAATAGGAAACAGCGATGTCTTCGCAACGTGCGAAAAACGGAAGGAGAAAATTATGTTATAAATCAAAAGTAAACAGGCTGGGAAAGGAGAAGTCGACGATAATTAATCCGGATAACAGAAAAAAAATAAAGGCGATTAAACTTGGACTTCCTACTTTCTACAATTTAATTTATATTAAGTTATCTCGTTCTTACTATATTTTATAATTTTTGTACCCTACTGTTTAAATTAAATGAGCTCAAAAATATGAATTAAGTCAATTTTATTATAGGCAAATTAACAAACTATGATAAACGTGACGTACGATAAATTTCCGAGAACTACGGCTATCTGACGCAGATTATTTAAACAATAAACTTGTTTCAAACGCGACGGTAAAAATTAACAACATTTGGTCAGTTTTACGATAAAGCTTCAAAGCAGTAAACTCTGAGGAAAAAGTTTATATATAAAAACCTATATAGGGATCAAGTTGGTGTGCGAGGATACTGTAAATGTAATACTAAATTTACAATCTACCAAACTACCGTGTGTGCATTTTAAATTAAATAATCTTTTTAATTAATCAATATATGTTAATTATTACTGTATGATTAAGATAGTCGTAATTAAGAAATATTTTATTTAATAAATGCGTTTTAAAATAGACTACAGACTTACCAGGGAAAGCCAAATATTGGTTATAAGGAGTTGGTTCTTCTCGTCCTGTTTATATTGAACGGACACATGATAGGCAACAGAAAGTTAACACATTGTGTTAGTACATTGAAACATGCAGACGATCAGCTGGGAAAACAGGTGACCCTCTCTCTTACGTACACCACGTGACTAGCGTTAAGTACTTGCTTAACATGGAAAGAAGTTATCTGGCTTTTACGTTAGAATGACTTAAGGAAAAGTTCAACAATAATGAACTAGTTCTGGTTTGTTTAAATGTGGTTTTTACAAAAGCTAATTTCAAACTTTTCTCAACTTTAGAGAATCGTACCGTTAACCAGAATACTAAATATAAATACTTTGCTAAATTGAATGAAAGATAAATTAACATTATGTAATCTCCATTATTTCTAGAAATACACATATTTTCTAAAAACAACTACTACATTAAGAAATATTTCTGGTAAACGAGCGATGTCATAAAACAAGGTAGCTTAGTAATTGTGGCCGTTTGTTTATTTGAAATATTTCGGCGGTGGTTTTCAAGAGAGAGAATCATCTAATTTTGCCGTCTTGAGCAGAGCAAACTGAGCTGTTAGTCTCGGCCAAACTCAAGCAACGCTCCGCTTACAGTACACACGCTAATTGCGGTTATATGTCACACACAGCATACAGAAAAAGGTAAACAAACAGATATATATATATATATATATATATATATATATATATATAGAAGGAACAAAGGCATGAACACGTGTACAACTGTACGTACGTAGTTGGTTGTACACGATACAAATGTAAAAATAATAATAATAGGAGTAACAATAATAGTAGTACACCATACACAAAAACAGACCCGCGGGTACAAATTTACTTGTCTTGCTCGATTAATCGTTTCTTCACAAAGTATTGTAGCCTTTTCATTGAATCGATTAGCTTATTTTTACGTATTCTTTGTAAAAATAATTATTGATTTAAAAATTTGCTGTCGACGTCTAAAATCTACTCATTTTTTACGTCTCTTTATGTTGTAAAAATTTCTAACGTTTAAAATTAAACTCAAGATAGTAAGTATTAACTTTTATGGAATAGATAAAGTGTGTAAGCGGTTTCACTGATATTTCGTAAATTTCTGAAATCTTAATAAACATTTATTTACGCGTTTAATTTTGAGCATACGAAATTTAAAATTAATATTTTGTTTTTATTAGTTAACACAAAATTTTAATTTTAACTTGTCTACCGAGAATTTCTAAAAGACGATGTAAAATTTAAGTAAATCCTCTGTAATTAACTTAATTTAATATTTTATTTTTATGCATACCCGTGTTACAGTGTTACAATAATTTATAATGTTTATTCCTACCAGAAAACACAGTTTTTGGAGTCAATATGGATCAATAGTTGAATTGATTCTGGCAGTTCAAAACAAAAAAAATTAATTCTCTGTGATGAGAATTTTTTCTGGGCATCACAGGAAGTCTGCAAGTTTTCTACCCGTAGTGCATGACCTGAACTAAATGCTTTATTCTCTTAAAAAATTACTATTTTAATGTTTTTTCTGCTATACTTTTTCAATATCTCGTCTTCTGCGTATCACATCCAAACGAAAGAGAGTTTTTATGATATGATCTTTTCTAAAATTAGAACCCAGTTAAAACTATTCTGATTGAGTATACAAGGTAAAAAAAATCCAGGGATACAGGAGAATTTTTAACCTCCGTAATACACCAAAACTTACTATTTGAATTTTTATGAAATTTATAGTAAATCTATGTTTAACAATCACGCTATGGTGTGTCAAATGTCAGGATAAAGCAACAGAATAACAATAAACTCGATTCTTTTCACAACCGATTAGTCGGTTATTAGATAGGTTTATAAATTGTACAGAAAACAAGTTTCCTCCGAATGTGTAAGTACTACTGTTGAATTAAGTCGTATTAGTTTTCAATTTCAAATCCAAAAGAAGCTTTCGTTTTATTAATTTTTTTAGTAAGTTTAATTCGCGTTTCTTCAAGGAAAATATTGGATATGTCTCAAGCAGAATATGTAAGCGAACATTTCTTTCTACAAAATAAATAATGTAATGTCTTCAAATAAATACACTGCAAGCAGGATTATTTTCACTTTACGCACGTTTCACAGAAATTATTCTGTATCTTCAGAGGTTTGTTTGAATTGTTCTGAAGATACGGAATAATTTCTGTGAAACGTACGTAAGGTGAAAATAAACCTACTTAGAGTGTATTTATTTGAAGACATTACATGGGAGACCTGCAGCAAACTCAACGAGTCATTTACAAAGGAATAATAACATAAATAATGTACAATACGAAGTTAATTTCATTAGAACGAAATCTCTGTTAAAGAGACGTTTATTGTATAGTACTCTGCCTATATTTTTTTAATTTCAGCAGTCTAATTATTTTCCGATTTACTTTCGATTATTTCCCTTTTGTATATTCAAAACCAGCTGTGTTTATTTAATTTGCATTTGTAAACTGTGTATCAGCAAGAAATTCTGAAAGGAAATTAAAAATTAACTAAACACTTTTAAACATTGTTATAAGTCATGTAAGCATATACGAGGGTCAGTTGAAAAATTCGCGGACCGACATCTAAAGCTCAGTGGTAGAACTAAAATCTTTCGTGTGCTGCAAGACGTATATTTCGTGTTAACACCTGTTCATTTCCAGGCATATCTGTCAATTTATTCACTTTTTACCAGCTGTTTGAAATTTTCCTGTCACGCGTGTTTTCAAAATGCACAAAATCCAACATCGTGTTGTGATGAATCGTGTTCTATTAAAAACGTTTTAGCTCCAATGGAAAATCAAAACGAAATTGTAAATATGTTAGGAGATGCTGCGTGTTCAGAAACAACGGTAAGTGGGGCACACTCGAGTTTAAACGTGGTCGTACAAGCACTGAAGACTAGCCCAGCAATGGACGTCCAAAAAGTGCAACAAAAAATGACATTATTGAAAAAATGTTACAGGGTGTTGGAAGACCGCAGATTGAAGAGTGGATGACGTTGCTGAAATCATAGGCATCTCGTTCGAGAGTGTGCATCATACTTTAACTCAAGAACTTGGTGTGAAAATGCGTTGTGCAAAACGGCTGGCGCATCTGGAGTTGTTGCACTTTTTGGGCGTCCGGTGCGGAGGGGGATCATCTTTAATGCTCGTACGACCACATTTAAACTCAAGTGGCTATTTTCAACCATTGATTTTGAAGCAGCAGCATCTCCTGACACATTTACAATTTTGTTTTGAATTTCCGTTGGCGGTAAACAATTTTTAACAAAGAAACACACCACGATGTTTGATTTTATCCGTTTTTCAAAGGACGCATGACACGTTAATTTGAAACAGTTTCTAAACAATGAATAAATTGATAGATATATTTGGAAATTAACAGGAGTTTACATAAAATACAAAACTTGCAGTACACGAAAATTTTTAGTTTTACTGAAAAGCTACAGTTGTCGGTTGGCGAAATTATGAACTGACCCTCGTATGTAAGATTACATTACAAAACGTGTAATATGACAATTAAACAAATGAATACCATATCGCGAACGAGTTTTATAATAATAGGATTCGTGTAGAACCCAACAACCAATGTAGTTCCAATTACCACACTCATAATTCTACCTCATAATCGTTTCTATTGAGAACCAAAGTAGTACAGTATCCTTCAATTATATTTACTGATTCGTCAATTCGAATCACACGTGTCTGGGTCGAGCAAGACAGGTAAAAAACGTTCGTACCCGCCAGTCGATCGTCTGCACATCGACTCTTCACTTACCAAATTTAACCAAGCGTTCGTTGTCAGAATTTGATTCTTTTCATCCTACAAGACACAGACACTCTAATTATCTAAAGACGGAAATATTATTAACTCTATATGTTTTTATTTCCATGAATAGATACAATTAAACATTATACAACAAATGTTTACTCTAAACATAAAATCATTATAACAACGTTAATAATTATTGTTTCTGTATAATCAGGCAGTGATAAAAGGCAGTTTTAAACATTTTATATCTTTTACAGGTAAATTTTAATGCTGCAGTTAAACGATTGTTTTATGAAGTAAAACATTCTAGACACAAATCGTATTTCATCATTGTACATGAGTGTGCGTTCGTAAGTGCAAAAGAGGTTATTGACTAGGTCAGTACTTACGCAGTCAGTGACCATAATTATACTGGAACAGCCAATAAATAATGTATTTTCGCTGTAGCCATCGCGGTGTCTCGGGAGACCGATCGACTCTATTTATGGTCGCACCGTCATTTATTTTTGCGTCGGCTAGTTGCGATTCAGTGGTGTGTTTTCGAATCGTTTATTAAACACTGGATCACGCCTTTCTAGTGATAAATGCGATGTCACGCGTTTTTCACCTCTGGCCCGACGCCAGCAAATATATCTTTTAACTAGGAGAGGCAGAAAGAGTAGGCCTAAACTCTTTTACATTCGACCACTTCTAGAAAGGACACAAAATAACGCACTCGTTCCATACACAAAATAGTATTTGTATGTGTTTGGACTACACACTTGGATTCACGGAAATACACACGCTCCTCGCCGATCGTGAGTGCATGCACCAACACGCGCGCGAAACCACGTCCTCTTATAGCTTTCTCCAGTCTGGTGTAATAATATACTTATTCTTCTGCATATGACTGCACAGATGTTTGTTTTGTGTTTAACCTTTCGACTTCCTTCTTCTGTCTTTTCATGAGTGTGGCGTTTGTCCGAGCTTCTCTCCTTTTTATTTTGCCCGGCAGCTTATCGCGCTCGCGTTCGTTACTGTAGCTGTCCCACCTATCGGCTGTCAGTCTACGGGTGGGGACGGGATATCTTTCCAAGGTACTAGCAGAACGTTGGAAAGATAGTAGTAGTAGTAGTAGTAGTAGTAGTAGTAGTAGTAGTAGTAGTAGATAAACGTAACAGTAATTGTTAAGTTTATCTAACTTAACAGTACTTAACACACAGACACACACATACACACAGAATGTGCTAGAGAGATTGTAACAGTAAGGCATGGGCCACTGAACTCGGTAGTTAATAATAGCCATAAAGGGCATTTATCTTATAGATAGCTTACGAAAATGTGTACGGGCGGTAGGACAAGTGGAGGTATGAAGGAGTTGTTTGTCCTATTATTGTTATTTCCGATCTGACGATGAGTTGTGAAGTTTGAAAGGGCTAATTGCAATAATTTTTCCATAGTGGAGTGCAACAGTGATAATTCTGTTTGTGATTGTAACCACTAACACAACTTTCTTAATTAAATTAACAGTAATTATCAAAGTCGGATTACGCACAACATACACTTATAACATCTGATCCACTTAACTCAAAATGAATTCTACCACTTTAGGACCATAAAAATGCAGATTTTCCTTCTTTTCCTACTTTCTCATACCTTATTTTCAGATTTTCTCATAAATCCTACTTTTCGAAGTAAAGACTAGTAAAACAATAGTTGTTAGTATTAGTGACAAATTTATTTCTGAAAAGTGTCACTTTGTTAAACTGAATCAAGAATGAGAGTCCACGAGGCAGGCGAGTATTTAACTACAGTGACATAGCGGAGTAAAAGTACGTTTATGCTAAAAGCATGTTGACAATTATGGAAAGCTAGTCTCCAAGTTACCATCACTTTACTGTTAACGTTGGTCACCACTGCTTTACTTACCAATTAGCATTTCCTTCATAAACCAGAACTTATTATTATTATTAGCGGGGATCTTACAGTCTATGCCGCATCCCGCATTTCGATCGCTATTTCTCCCTACCCTTCCAATCATCATTTTCAATAGCTCGATCTCTCATGATTTTCCTAATTCCTGTTCTCCATTGTGTTGTCAGCCTTTCTTTTCTTCTCCTGTTTTGTGGTGTGTAAGTCAATGCTTTCTTTGGCCATTGCTTCTCCTCCATCCTCATTACATGACCATACCATAGCAACTGTCTGGATTCTATTCTTCCTGCTGTTGTAAATAGGCGCCCTGTTTTCCTTCTTATATCTTCGTTTCTAACATGTTGCATTCTAGAAATATTACACGATCTTCTTAAGAAGACCGTTTCCACAGTTTCTATCATCTTTTCTCATTATCTGAAAGTTGCCAGCATTCGCAGCCATAAGTTAAGATGTGCTCCACAGTAGTTGTGTAGATTGTCAGTTTAGTTTGAAGTTTCATTTTGTTCGACTAAAGTAACGAGTTTAGCGAACGAATAGTCCTTTTTCCCTGTTGTATCCTATTTTTTATGTCATTTTTAAACATGTACCTACACTAAAATAAAATTTCGCTGGGAATGTTGTTCAGAATAAGAGACAATTATTGGATGTGTGACTGACTAAAATGGTTGTCGAGAACCTGTGACGGCCACTAGCGTGCACGACACTTGATAGGCCTACCGTCTGGTTCCAAACAGTGCAGAACCGACGCAAGTAGAAACTCATAGAGAAATAGGGACCATGATTAACAACGAACGCAAGGGGCTGGATAATGTTAATGATCATGAACTTGCATCTGAAGTTCTGATTTGGAGGCCTAAATAAAGAAGTGCGAAGAATTTGTTGTTATTTTTTGTACATGTCGATTTTGCTTGCCTCTACTTCCATGTTTACGTGCAGATCAGAGGCGGATTTATCATTTTGCCGCCCGTAGGCAGTATAAATTTGCCGCTCTCCCACAAATCTCTGTTAGGTGGAGTAGTTCGTTTACGGGTTTAATTCAATCCTTCATATTTTCAGTTACTCTAAAATTTGTTTGTTATATACTTTCTTCCCAATTTTTCTTAATACATTATTCTATAGAATAATTTACATAACGTACTAGGAAGAGTACAATAACACATTAAATTACTGTAGCCGTGTTTATTCCAAAACATTTTAATTGAACTTAAAACATAGCAATTTAATAGAATTTTGTATGCACGTTTGTACAGAATTAAGAAGATAAAGAGAGTTGCAATAATAGTATTTGAAATAATTTGTAAACTTTACGTCGTGATTTTTGATGGGCAAAATTATTAATATCTGTCAGGGCCATCTTCTTTAATGGACAATGTCTCCTTCAATGGACAATATAGCCAATGAATACAAACGATCGTCTCCGATGTTCGCGCGTAGATAATTCTTTACTCTTCTGAGCCACGAGTACGCTCGTTCAGCTGAGCAGTTTGAGGCCGCTGTATATACATATATCCGGAGAGCAATGTCTACGTTGGGATAGACAGACTGGAGCCCATCCTTTCGAATTAGGCGGCAGAGCTTCACAGGTGTATACCTCTTATTTCCCTCCTCGGCAGGTCGAAGCTCAATTGGCACTAGAGTTGGGTACGAAACTATGCTACGCATACAGTCTATGACTGTTAGCAGCTAGTGGCATCTATTGACATTCACTCACTTCAAATTACAGTGTCAGTAAAGGATCTTAGAAATTTGAATGTAAACGAATTAATAGTTAAATAATTAATATAATGGAAGTATCACATACATAATGTATGTAAATGTAATTATGATAAAACGATGTAGGGGCTACTTCATATACAGATCAGAAGAAAATGACGAATATTCTCTCTTTGTAAATAAGCCTAGTTACTATACAATATATATTTTTAAGGCGGCTCAGTAGACCAGTGGGTATGGCACCTGGCTACTAATCTAGAGGCCCCGGGTTCAATTCCCGGGCCCGCACCATAAAATCAAGGTGCGTTTTTCAGCCCCCAGGTCGACTCAGCCTGTTGAAAATGAGTACCTGGGATAACATCCTGGGGATAATAATGGGCGGGTGAAGCGTAGTGCTGGCCACACTGCCTTCCTTGTATGCAGTACGGCTCACATTAGGCAGCCTACCCTGTCTACTCCTAAGCTACTTCGGTGGTATACATGGGAGCCATTATTATTATATATTTTTAAAAGTTTCTTATCATTTTGAGACGAAATGGAGCGGCATTTGAAACATCTCTTAGGTATAAAAACAACATAACGACCTTCACAAAATTTGCCGTCCCTCAAATTTTGCCGCCCGTAGGCAGTTGCCTACTTTGCCGATGCATAAATCTGCCTCTGGTGCAGATAAAAGGGTTAGGAGAAGAGGGAGGAATAAAACAACCCGAGAGGTTTACAAGCAGAATTATACTAAACAATTAATAAATAAACCCTTTAAAGTATTAATTTCTCGTCCCACGGTTTCTTGAAGAGAAATAAACCCTGGGAAGCGCGGGCGGAACACAGTTGCTGCCTAACGTATGGTCACCGCTTAATCAAGCTGAACAACGTTATTGCTCCGCCGCGGTCATTTCTCAGTTGGATCTTTTATTCTCCCTACGTCCATTTGTGTTTCGCATTTTTATAGCGTAAACATTTTATTTTCATTTAGTCTTAGTCTGTTGTATTGCTGAGCGCTCATGTTAAATTTTTTTTTGTAAGTTAGGTAAACGTACTTGTTTATTATATTACCGACTAGTAAATAGTTATTGCTTCAAAATAATATTACGCAGATCTGTAACTGTTATTGGTATATCAGTATACTATGCCTATATTGGGTGCCAGAATATCAGGAATTTGAGAGAGTGGCAAAAGGCCGGTTTAAAAATAAATGAAGAGAAAACGAAGTATATTTTGATTAACGATAATGTGATGTATTTATAATATACACACACTTATTGATTTATAATGGTACCTATAATCTCAATTTTCTGTTATGGGGTATTTATTGTTCATAACCTAATGATACCACGCATATGATCTATAATAAAGTTTTAATTACTCACATTCTTAATTCAATCGATTTCGGTCATACACCACGTAGATACCATATACCATACATATGATTTATAATAAAGTTTTAATTACTCACATTCTTAATTTCTATCGATTTCTGTCATACACCATCGTCAGGACATATATACACTGTGCACTCGCGGTCACAATATTGTAAAACAGTTACTATTTACAAAAAACGAACTCGTAAACACTGATTAATGATCGTGAAACGTACGTTTGTGTCCAGAGTTTCTCGAGAACTGAACGTTTGACACAAATCAGTGTACAGTACTATACGATCATTAATCAGTGTTTACGAATTAGGTTTTTGTAAATAGTAACTGTTTTACAATATTGTGACCGCGAGTGCACAGTGTATGTGTCCTGACGACCAAAATCGATCGAAATTAAGAATTTGAGTATATTAAAATTTATTATAAATTATATGTATGGTATCTTTAGGTTATGAACAATGAATACAACACAATAGAAGATTTACATTTTTATGACAAGGATTAAGAGAAGAGAGAAAGGAAGAATAAGAATTAAAGTATTAAGACTTACAGATTAAGAATTTTTAAATAAGAATTTTGAGGAGGTCCAAGAATTTAAATATCTCGGAAGCACAATTACAGAGAATAATGAAACAAGTGAAAAAATCGAAGCAGGAATAGAAACAGCAGGAAACGGAAGCTACTACGCTTTAAAAAATATATTCCAATCCAGGAATGTATCAAAAAATGTCAAAAAGAAAATGTATACCACAGTAATCAGACCTGTAGTGACATATGCAAGCGAGACATGGGTGACGAAGTTGGAAGATATGAAAAACCTTGGTGCTTTTGAGAGGAAAATTTTGAGAAGAATTTATAGACCAGTGTGGGACGGAGAGGTGCGGAGGATAAGAAAGAACCGTGAGCTAAGAGATCTTTATGGCGAAGTGGACATAGTTTCGGCAGTGAAGGCGCAAAGGTTGAGATGATTGGGGCATGTGGTGAGAATGAGAAGTGATCGAGGCCCAAAAATAGCAAGTCGGAAGTCGGAAGGAGGAGATGATATCCGAGGAGGAGATGGTGGAAAGATGTGGAAGGTGATTTGAGGGAGATGGGAGTGGCAGGTTGGAGGAGTAAAACTCTATAGACAGAGAGAGAATTGAGGAGAATCACTGAGCAGGCATGGGTTCTATAAGGACCGTAGTACCAGAGACAAAATGACTGTAGTGGGCATAATTCTATATTAGAAGTCGTAAGTCTTTTAATCGTTCAAGAGAATAACAATGTATATAATTTCACACCACACACACACATGATTGAATTTTCCTTAAAAATTATAAAATTACCTTAAATGTTAAAGTAATTAAGGAAAACTAATAAACGTTATTAAGAATTATTTGCCTCTATTACACTAAGTGGCTAACATTATCGCCTCCTGTAGGAGAGGATGACGGTTTCAATTCTGATGGAAGGCTGTGCGGAGTCAGTGCAGCATCATAAGACTAAATGGGTAGCTGCTAACGCTGCGGTTTCTATGGACGGAGACAAAAATTATGGCTAGATAAATTTATCATTTATCCAGTGTTACCATTTATCCGATCATGAGAAGTCTTTATGACGAGTTCAGGCCCTATCAGGTTGTCGAGTTACTAGCTTACTTACTTATATTTAATATTCATAAAGCTACGATAAAAGAAAAGAAAAACGCTGAAGAAAAAACAAATAAAAAGATGAAAAAAAAATTAAAATATAAAGTAGACAGAAAGAAGCTGGAGACAAGCGAAAAAATGAGGTAAATATTTGTTTTACGACTTTCATTTGCATATATTACTATTTATTTATTAATTTAATAATAATAATTATTATTATTATTAATTAATAATGATTAAATAATATTTAATATTATTTAATTTATTACTATTTATTTATTTAATATTTATAAATTCTTTAATCAAATATATTGCAATTTACCGTCTGCGGTTTCTAGAAACAACGTCTTCACAAAGTTGACATGTTTCGGGACACTTGTCCCATCATCAGAACTTAAAATAATCGTGTATCATTTAAGTTGATACATTTGTCAATTAATTAAAATATTAAAATCCAACATGAAATAAATAATTTAAAACAATATGAATACTTAAATGTCTAAAAGCGAGCGCGAAGGTTTAACGATGTTCATCGTACGGAGATTGACCGCGCACATTAAACCTTCGCGCTTCGCGCTGATTTTATATCTTGTGGAGTATTTGTGTTTCGGTTGGTTGTTGTTATGGCTTCCTGTTGCTTTTGGTATTTTATACTGGTCTTATTGTGTGTGGTTGTGGTATTTTCGATATTGAGTGCTTTGAATTGATTTGTCATGTGTCATGAATTGAGTGTGTCATGTTTTGTATTGATATGTATTTGTTCAGGAATTAGTCTCTTTTGTGTTTGTATATTTGTAAATTTTCCCATATGTTCATTATGGTGCCTTTGTGTGGTATGTGTTTTATTAGTGTAATGTTGGTATGTCTGGGAATTCATGTCCTTGTGTTTATTGCGTGTGTGGCCAAATTATTTATTATTTATTATAACAGTTTTTAAATCTTGCGAGATATGTTTTAAACGGCACATCAATATACATATTTATTGTTTGCTGATTATTTAGTATAAAAAGTATAACATTTTTACGTGATATTTAATTCTTCGATTTAAATGAGGAACTCGATTTGCCGTGTGATTTTTTTTTTTTTTTTTGTAATGGGGCACGTCGTTTGGCAGGGAGTTTGAAAAACATTCACTACCAAGCGTAACTGTAAGATAGTAAAAAACAGACATGCCATTCACAATGCAAATTCTCTTTTACTCTGATAACATCTGATCCATCGTGATTCTTCCATCGTTTGTCGTACAAACACTGTTATATTCCGGAGTAATACAGTCGAGGCAACTGATAGTTTTCTCAGGGTTGGGATATTTATTGAGTTGTATCCTATTATCCTACACCGAAACGACAAACCTGAAGCAGAAATGAGAACTGTTTAACAACAACGAGTCTGCAGAAATACGTGCTTTCCTTTGTTCACATATATTGACCAAAAACACGAAAAGTTGAAGATAAAACAATGTCAGTGATGAAGGAAGGTAATATTTCATTCTTACCTTCTATACTCTTCGAATATTACGTGGTGTTTAATGTTTGAGTTTATCGAAGCTTTTGTTTTTTCTTATTGCAAATTAATTTATTTTCTAACAACTTCGGCCTACAAAATGTTGGGTCAGTTGATTTTTACATGTTGTTGCGACGGTCTCACTATGGTACAGTGGAAAACAAAATACAAGACACCAGTGAAATCACTAATATCCAACTTTAATTATCACAATTATCACAATCCAGAACAAACTTGAACGCGGCCTTGGCTGAGGCAACACCTGCCACACTAGGCAGGGGACGAGTCGAGGAAGCTCTCGGCTATTCTACGTGGTTCGATACGATTCTCGTTACAATATTATGTTTGTCCTAAGGTGTAATCTTTTCTGGCTTTTATCTCACCGACACGTCTCAGTTATCATACAATAATTTTACCGAATATGGTGTACTTAATTCCTTTGTCTGTTGCTCAGAATTTCCTGATTGCTTCTTATCAGCTGTAATAACATAAAAACCTATTTTCGTATTCCCTAACAGCGCCACGTTTCAAAGTCGTTTATATGTTGATTACATAAAGCAAAATGCTTTTTTAAATTGTTATTAAACCAACAAACATTATAGCTTTGCTATAATTCTTTTTTAAGAATAATTTTCTACTTCACAATTATTAACATAATGTAGCTGAGTAAATTCTCTTACTGACAATCATTAATGTCTTGCCAATGCAGTTAAAATAACAATTTATAATTTTAAGTGAAATCTGTCTGAGCTTAGAATGTCTAGATTATACAAGTATAAACCCTGGGAAGTTGTAAATAATTTCCACCATGTGTAGTAGCTGTTAGTAGCTATTTTGGATAAGCACCAAAATAAAGTAAGCATGGATTCAGTTTAATTCGACGGAAAGATCGCTAACACTACCTCTCCCGTTACTCTTTCGTTAGGAAGATAACGAAAATTAGAAACAGCGAATAGAAAGAAAAAGAAAATTTTAAAACATTAATATTAGGTAAACAATTATTAAATTAGATTAGCGATTGTTATAACAGCCCTTGTGCTATGGTTTTTATATAACAGATGTTGGATAATCCTTTGACGGTTTATTATGATTTTAGAATTACTATATTTAGGTCCAAAGAAACTATTTCAAATTGTGTCATTTCCAATCACGTTACAAAACGTCGATGGCAATTACAAACTGTGCGCGACTTTTCACTCACTACAAGGCATAACGTTTATCCAAAGAATATTATTTTTATCTTCCACATTGTTTTGAGGAAGTATACTAATTTTATTATTTTACATAGAAAACAATGTAATTATTAAAATGGAACGTGCCTGTGTAGATTGTGTATTCTCCCCTTTACCTAACAGTTACTATTTATTTGAATTCACAGAGACTGGTCGGTAGATTTCCATGTTCTGGTCGCAAGTCAACATGTTAAAGAACACATAAGCTGCACATTCCTCTCACTAGGGCAATGCAGAATGTTCCACACATTATTTTGGATGAGATTGAAACAAAACAACTACTATGGTTTAGATATTTACACAGAATGGAAGGCGAAAGATTGTTAAATATCGGTGTGGAGAACCATACATAACTTCCGTGTTCTAAGCTTTATATTTAAAATCGTCTTCGAAATGAAATATTTCCATAGAAACTACTTCTTTCCACTTCTTTCTTCAGCCTTAACCACAGTACTGTGGTCACTAACGTATACCACCTCACGTTAGCGCACTCGATTTTCACTGATGATGGCAGTCGATGGCATTGCCGAAACGTCTGGCTTTTGCAGAAAACATTGGACCACGTCCAAACAACCCGGGAAGGAATTTGAATAACAAACTACTTCTTTGCTGTCGATAACGTAGTACACATATAAAAAATTACACCCTCTCCCTTCAACTATCATTTTCATTTATAGAAAATTACCCCTACCCCTTCAACTACCCTTTTTATTTATAGATATTTCATCTACCTTTCTACAGTGAATTATTATGACTTTCTGTTCAAGATACTTTATTTATCAAAATTAAGTACTTTCAAACATAACACCTTGCTGGTAAACTACCCCTTCCTCTTAACCGATCTTCACCAAAATCAATAGGCCTTCAGTCCTTTACAACTCAGACACATATTCAAAAAATTATTTGATTCTGTTTGAATTTGCGGCAGTTATCGTTCGCCATAGAAAAAATTCACTACACACACACACACACACACACACACACACACACACACACACACACACACACTGTGTTCGCTACACACAGACATTTTTCGGAAAATGACTTTTCTCCATGTTTTGAGGGTAGCACAATCAGAATCAGCCCTTATCTCGAACACGATTTTTTTCGCCATCACCATACTTCCATTTCCTTACGGAACATGGAAGTAAAAATTACATTTGAATAGGTACCCACAGGTGGAACGGAAAGAGGAAGACCCGCTCGGATATGGGGTAAAACATTCAACAAGAGGTAAGGGAGCGAAATACAACTGAAGACCTGTGTAACGACATTGCGCAATGGAGGAAACGTTTCGTAATCGGACAGCGACGGCAGACGCTATAAAGTGGTCATGACGGTGAAAATACCACATTTTTATCGTGTGTGATTTATAATACTTCTTGTTTATTACACGAGAGTGCGCGCGCGCGCGCGTGTGCATATTTCTGCAAGTCCGAGCGCTAATGCGTACTTATGCTAGGTACGAACACTTGACTTTTGACCTTCTCCAATAGGAATTTGTTAACGGTTACCCGAATAGGCAGGCAGCAGTCCGATAATGTTGAGAGCATTACAATGGATACACGCTGTAACATACGGTTTTATGGATTTGACCCCTCAACGGAACAACAGTGGAGTCAGTCTGTACAATACTTTTTGTTGCGGCAAACGACTATAAAATTTTCAATTAGCTCACTTTCTGGGAATGTAGAGATCGCTGTAATGATACTGTTAGACATAATCACTATATTTACAGAATGGTAGCTTTGGAAATTTAGACAAAAATAAACGTGAATAATATACCATGTAAAGGAGCGGATATATATGTCTTACGTGAATAACGTGCCATAAGCATATTCTATTCAAACATTCTGTTCAAAGTTTAAAAAATTATACACACTCCTACTTATGGTTTTTGTGATTGTTATAATCAATCTACTTTAATTGTCACTTTTTAAATTATAATTACAACTTTAACGACGAAGGGTTTCCGAGGATCGGTCAAAAAAGTATAACACAAATTTTAAACTATTTGTGTCGACGTTTCGACAATATTTATTGTCATCATCAGGACCTGTGTACGGATACAAGAGAAAATATCAAACACAACAGATACATTAGTTGAGTGAATGTGTTTGTGTATGTGAGTTTGTGTTTGATGATGTAAAACAAACTGTTTTAACTCCTTCACACATACGCGCGCGCACGCGCACACTCACATATACAAACACATTTACTCAACTAATTTATCTGTTGTGTCTGATATTTTCTCTTGTATCCGTATACAGGTCCTGATGATGACAATAATAGTGTCGAAACGTCGACACAAATAGTTTAACTTTTTTTTACTTTTTTGACCGATCCTAACAAACCCTTCGTCGTTAAAATTCATCGATTGACGGTCACTACAAAATTAAGAATATAATTACAACATTTATGTGTGATGAAAACTGCACTGATATAAGTACAATATTTCGTAATTATTTGATAACAGATATAAATTCTTTACGTTATTATAAAACGTTTCTTGTGCAAGTATTTATTTCTTTTCTGTACTCATATGCACACTTTTTTGACTCCTTACTGTTCAATAATGTAATTACAAAATACAATACTACATTTATAACTTAAAGTATTTGAAGTAATGTAATTAAAAGAATAATCTTTTTTTTTTTAATGACTCTGATGCTGATGTCGACCGATAGAGATGTCAACGAAATATGCTTGTAAATAATGAAACAAATATAAATGTAATAAATACTTGCACAAGAACTGTTTACAATAAAATGAAAATTTCCTAAGTGCAAAAATTATGTTATTATGTTATTAACGGAGCATATTAATACATTATATTTAATTTATATTACTATAATTTATTTTATTACTTGATTAAATGATATTGATGTTAAGTTAGGTAAGTTCCAGAAGATCTGTGGAACTTACCTAACTTTTAGAATGAAAGTACGTCGAGATAAAAACTAAAAGTTGTACAAAGTTATGCCAGTCAGTGTACTGTCCTATGAGTGTGGATTATGGAGAACAACCAAGGAACAAAACAGTAAAACACAGGCCATGGAAATGGCATTTTTAAGAGAAGTTAAATGGTGTTCTATACTTGACCGTATAAAGAATGAGGCCGTAGGAGAAGAATTACAAGTTTTTAACTTAAATGCAAATTAAAAGATTAGAAACAACAGTGGAAACAACACTTAGGTAGAATGTCCAGACTGACCAACGTATAGGACACTTGTGTGTGGGTAGACCGAGGAAGAGGTGGCTGAGGGTCTTTGAAGGCGGATCATCCACTACCTTGCCTATGCTGTGTTGTGAGGGTGATTACGATTAATATATTAATGTTATATAATACAAAAAATTATTATATTAATTATGTTAAATAATGTATTATTAAAATTTATTAGAGGCAAAAATTACCGGTATATCTTATTCATATATGTAATATATATATTGTAGCGTGACAGATAAACACATAATAATGAATGGCATTGATCATTAGAATAATATAAGATTATAACATTAATAAATCCGAAGAAAGCATTAAAATAATATGAAGAATTAATTCAGAGCAACTGTGCAGAACAATCATGGATATTAAAAATATAATTTCGAATAAAAGCAATGTTACTAGTGATGAATCATCAAAACCAGTGGAATAACCCAAGGTTTTTAAAAAATATAACCCAGGAAGGTAAGGAGTATATAAAGAAGCAACACAGAATATGACTAAACCTACAACGAGGATAAATAAACGGAAAAGAAACCCTGAATAAGGCAAGATCCACCATAAAAAGTGGTGTATTTCAAGAAACCAGAAGAAGATGAAGTAACCCCAAGAAACCCGATGGCATCCAGAAGAAGATGAAGAACATACAATTCAAAGAAGCCAGAAGAAAAGAAGACATCATTGAAGAAAGAAGAAGAAGACAGCATCCAGAAGAAGAAGGAATGCTCTTATAAAAAACACCCATATCCCCAAATCCCAAAATAAATAAAAACCACAATAATAAAAGTATAACGAAGTAGTCATGAAAAGAAACCACATGTACAATAAAATTAAGAAAAAAAAGTGTATAGAGTAAGAGTTGCCAGTGGGCCAAGGTGAAACAATAATATAATACCCAAAGAACAAATCTTCATTGTAACCCACAAACCAATTTATTGATGTTAATAAGGCTAAACAACCATTTAGAAATAGCATCAAAAAGTGTACAGTGAACCAGTGCTAGTTTGTGTATTATAAAAAATAAACCTTATGTTTCATCCTTGGCATCCACAAACTGTGTAGATAATGAAATATACAACTTTGAGTGACTTATAATTTGTACCAGGTGAATGTGATACATGTAGTAATATCAAGCTGTCAATCTGTTCGAAATGACATTTCTTTAAATAATGAATAAAAACAGATTTAAACATAAAGTGACAGGGTACAATTACCCTATACCATATTTAAAAGACAGTTTAAAAACTGCATCATTCAATTTAATATAAGAAATAGCAAATAAGAACATAGGAATAAGGTTTTGTGAATATAAAATAAGGATTTTAAAAATGTATTAGGGATAAGAACATTTAATAAGTTTGGAACCACTAACATCCTAATTGTAAATATATTTATTACTTGTATTGACATTAATAATTAAATAAGATGTTAGTTGGGAAAAAACATTCTTTGTAAATAATATTTCTATATTAGTAATAAGTTTTGATTGTAAAAAATGTATAAATAGTTGAAGACAACCATTATTTGAAAATATTTCTTATTTGTATATAGTATTGAAACCGATACTAATTGTTGTTATGTTTAATAGAAAAATTGTTTAATTTATATTACCATGTTAAAAAGTCAGAGAGGGTATAACACGTATGTATTGTTTATATAAAAATTTGTATGAAAAAACTTGTTAAGAATCTAGGCAAAATGATGAAACTAAACCTCATCAAAACAGAGAAATTAAGCACTTAAATACATTTAAACTAAAGGAAATTAGATAACATAAACCAGAAATGAAGCCATATAATTATAAATATAACTTAGAAAGATTTTGCAAAATTATAGCCAGGATTATAAATAAAAATGGAAATGACAGAACTCAAAAATTTGGAGAGGGGAGTCATATATTCCAACATAATATTTTAAAACTTAACCAATTCAAATAATTGCAAGAAACTAAGGGAATATTAACCTTTTATTACAATATGAGATTAATAATCATAAATATAACTTAAAAATGGCAGAATTTGCATAATGACAGGAAGCTGATTTTGAACCTTTAGCAGATACAAAATGAAGGTAAAATTACCAATTTTAGATAAAAAACATAATAAAACGGCATTATTCGATATCAAAATACGCCGAATGAACTGAATGATAAAATTAAGTAACAACTAGCTAATAAATTTGAATAATAACCAAAGTTTAAGCAGTCATATAATGTAACTTTCAAACATGCACAGGATGCAAAGTAAAATTCGAACAATGTAAGGAATAATATTGCATTGGCTAAGATTTTAGTCGAAAGTGAAGGAAGTAGAGAGATTGAACGTTGTACGGTGCACTTGACAAGAGTATTTTAATCGAGTTAACCTAATTTATAGTACCGTAATGGCGAGTCAGTGTATGACACAAATTTGAAAATCGCGAGTGGCGACTAAAAAACATTTCGTAACATCGACACAGTGACATAAACAATTACAAGAGACTAGATAACGTTGTATAACACGAAACTACTTAAATAACATTATTAAACACCATAAAACAGTATAAATCATAACCATCCAATAGTGCTTGAACGACAAAAAAGTGAACTGACTTATACATACACCACTGTTCAAAATACAACACACAAACTTCACCCAAGAAACTAAACCAACATCAGAAGGAAGATTTGCTGACACCAGGACGTCAATTCTGCAAGAAAATATCTTTATTGGAACGCCAAATCTACGAGGGACGTTTGACGAACTCGACGGCGGCCATTTGCTTTTTCTTCACCACTCAACTGAACACGGCCATCTAGTATTGTCAGCGACATGGTTCGCAATCAACTTATTCATTTCAATCTTTTCAATTAAATATATGTATTTAGTATTAAGAATAATTATTGTAACGTTATACTTTTTTAATATTGGCTCGATTTCTCTGACTTTAACTATGAATAGCTGTTAAAAGAACCTGATTGTATTTCATATAAAAAACTTGTAACACTTCGATACCCTGAGAGTCGATTTTAAAATCGATAAGAGTCTTTTTAACCAAATGTCCAATAAATAATTTATACTTTTCACATCAAAATAGTTCTTTCTTTACTAAACATCATAATTTATACTTAATTTAATTTAAACAACATGCTACAAGAATTTCACCACATTGAAGGAAGATAACCTCCAAAACTGGAAGTAAACAACGATCGATTGTATCTGTAGACAATCTTATAAGTGTGTTATAAGAGTTTATTGAAAATACAAAAAAGTTAATAAAATTTCCTAGACAAGTGAGACACGTTTCGGAACTTCGTGAAACACAATTAATTAATTGTTTTTAATTAATTAATCAATAAAAAAAAAATTTTAATTATAAAATTAAAAAAAAAACAATTTTTATTTCTTTCACAAACAACATATTTAAAACATTTTTTGTAACACTACATCAAAACTTTAACACTATTAACAGGTTTCGTTACAATTTGACTAGATTTACAGTGAAACTAAAGGAAGAGTTTCAGACCAGGAAGACTTTGTAAACACCAGTATTGAGTAATTTTACAATATATATATATATATATATATATATATATATTTTTTTTTTTTTTTTTTTTTTTAAATAATACTAATTATTCCTTGTACTGCCTATGAACAGGTCCTGAAGATAACAACCAATTTTGTCGAAATGCCAACAAAATTATTTTAACATAGTGTCAATTAAATGAACCATACAAATGCTTTATTTCTCGGTCACGACTACAAAAGATTTACAAGTAAGGGGAAAGTTAACGTACCTCTTTAAAAACGATGGCAAGTAAAAATTAAATACCGCTCTTCGCTTCAGGTAGTATTAGTTCTTTGTTTTTACGGAATTAATAACGAACACTTGAAAGGGATTTAGATTTTTTAATTACACTGTCCTATAGACAGTCTACTGGCAGTTTAATAAAAATTTTCCAACATATATGTAAATTAATAAGTGGTTCATCGTAGAGTAAAATAAATTGTTAACAGAAGCAAACACGTTTTTCTTGATCCCTGATCTCTCAGTTATGAGCACCAATAATAGGCACAAGTTTTCCGTTTCAACCGATTTATTGTTTGTACTTATTCAGGCTAAAAGGTGATTTTTAAAATAATTCTACAAAGTTGTGAGACTGATGACACTATAAAAAAAATGCGTTTACACTGTTGGTACCGGGCGCTATTGTGTTATAAATGCGTCATTTGTAGTACAAATTTTCACTAAGAAACTTTGATAACTAACATTAACGTTAACGTTAAATTGTAATATCAAAATGACCAAAAGCTTAATGTGCTAGAAACTAATAGATTTTGTAGCCTGTTTAGGTTTTAGTTGGCTTCTCTTATTTTATTGTCGGACTATTGTTATCGTTTTAACACAGACATGTTTTGGTGTATGATCTTAATAACAAAAGTATTACTCTCTGTGCAAATGTCAGAATCAGCGGCTTCCTCCCTGAACATATTTCACACATGCTTTTTCCGCGTCATCAAGGACTCAACATATCAATGAATAGTCGAGCTGTGTGTTAGATTTATTATTATATCGATATTGTACAGGTAGTTTACATAATCAGCTGGAAACGTAACAAAATGTTTTATAACTGTAACATCGCACGGAATAATACTAACAAACCGAATACTTTTCCTAATAGTAATGATTTAATATTGTTTTAAATATGCTCTATTTATGTTCTCGCCGGATTTCTTCCGGTTAATTGACCTTACGCCTTCTATCTGCACATAGGCACCACCACATTTGCTCCTAACACAATTTTACTTAAAAAAAATTGTATTGTATTCAGTTCAAATGTAGCTGTACTGTTCTAAATGTAGTTCTTTAAAATTAGTCTCGCTGGCTTAAAAAGTTTTAGGGTTCTCTAATAAAATTAATTTTGTAAAACTATAACGCGTGTTTTTTATTTTCATATTTGCAACCAGATGTTTTAACACTCTCATTAGGACGTGAATGTAGACATTTTGGCCTATTAGTTTTTACCAAGACTGTTATTTTGATTATTACTCTACATCTTGGACTGTTATCACGTTTGTATTTATAGTGATCACAGTCACGAGTACACTAAAATTATTAAATTATATTACTCTTCACTGATGTAGTAACACTTTAAAAACTAAATATAAGCTTATCATCTTTTTTAGTTTACATTTGTAATGTTTTTTTTAATAGTATGATATTGTTATTATGTTTACATGTATAAAACTTTTTCCCCAGATGTTCATTTTATGGCCTTTCTTTACATTTTAAAAAGCTTAATGTTTAAGTATAAATTCTATGTATGTGTATAAATTAAGTATAAATAATCTATTATTATAATCGGTATTTGTGTATCCACTGTTGAAGAAATGGCTTGCAATCATTCTCCAGTATTTTCTATCCAAAGCAAGTTCGCGCCTCGCCACAGTATTTAGCCGGTACATCGCTGCATTTTCCAGAGGAACGACTTCTTGGTTCCTTGGTATCCAATATACCAGTTTCCTAAACATAAACTAGCTTATCACCTGTGCAAGCATTCTGAACACTTATATTTTATTTTACCAATTCTGTTGTCGTCTATTTCAGAGTTTGACGTATCCATTTAATTGTTTTTCTGTTCTTCGTGTTATTCCTAGGACACTCTTGTCAATGTTTCTCCACATTTTTTGGATCACTGCCGTGTGTTTACTACCTCGTTTCTAACCCGTACGTCATTGTACAAAGCATGTGTTTATTACCTTAGCCTGTACAGGAATATAGCCTGTCTTAGCCGTCCTTTGGCTATGTTTGACCTAGACAAACCACGTTACACCGAAGGTCCGTCTCACTGAGGACAACGTTTCAGTGACAGAATTTGCTCTCATAGTTTGTTCATATGAGTACTTGTATTCACTGACAGTTGGGAAAACGTGATTTCAAACTGTGATACATGCTCTGCGTTTCTGTCTGTTAATATTATCACGTTCTGCCGGTTTTCTCCTTTTGCCGAGTCTTAGGTCAGATGATATAAAATTATTTTTAGAGTGTTTCGAAACTCACTCATATAGAGGAATATATATGTCAGACAGGTGGTAAAACTTTATGTACATCTCAGAATGTTCACTGAGATATATTGTGAATTTAAGTTTTGTTATTAAATATTTTCATTTTATTTTCGTTGTACGATAACTTTCATTTTCATTATGTAAGAACATATCTGGTTGAAAGCGCAGGTAAAAGGTAATTTCTTTCATTGCCTTCAGAAGATAAGTAGATTACATCATTTACGTTATAGAAGTCACACTGAATACAAAAATACTGTAAGGAAAGAATCATAAGGGACGCAGACCGTTGATATCATCAGCGAAAAGTCTGGCTGCGGTGTTAGTAGTATTCTTTAAAAAAAAAAAAAATAACGGAATGGTCTTTCAAATTGCTTCCCAAAAAAATACTTAATCGAATGAAAATGGTACAAAAAGAAAATATTTTTTTTTAATTTACATGTAACATTAAAAATTTGTAAAACGAGGTTAATAATTGAGACAGTTATCACATTATTTTAAAAATTACATTAAATGAATGAACAAATAACTATAGTTTTTACTAATTTATCATTTTCTATATAGGTAACTCGAATTTTCTTGCAGCAAGTATATAATATTGTGATGTTATTCAATTTTGTTTCTTCTGCAAGTAGTGTAATTCGTTTAAAAAGATAATGTAAAAAGATACTCAGTTAGGTGTTTAAAAGACAAGAACGAAATTACACTTCTTGCTGAAGAAACAAAATTGAATAACATCACAATATTTTTACTAATTGTATACAAATTTTATATTTGTATGAGTTTAGTCATTACTTATATATTCGAGTATATACATTTATATAGGCCTAATATACACTGTATTTATTTTTCATATATAGGCTACTCCATACATAATTCTTGATGTTATGAGTTTCTTGCATTTATTGTATATTATGTATTATATGAGCAAATAAAAGGAAGTCAAGTGTTTCTTTTCTTTTTGATGACTACATGTGTACCTGACATACGTCCGATAGATATAATCTGTATCTTCAGTGCTTTCTATACAATTTAAATTTACATTGAAACCTCTGAAAATACAGATTATATGTGTGAAACGTACGTCAGGGGTATATGGTACATGTAGTGATTGGAACACAAAGTTTTTTATGGCTAAAAACGTAAAAGTTTTACCTTATATCGTGAACCAGTTTTCGCTTTTAAAAAGCTTCTTCAGAGGCTGCCGCTGGGAGCACTGCCCGTCTTGTTCTTGGCGACGGTATCGACTTTCGAAGGATCGATGTTGTGTGTGAGGTGTGATATGTTCGAATAAAAAGGTAATATGTTGAGGCTATACGGTAAAACTTTTACGTTTTTACCTATACAAAACTTTGTGTTCCGAGTCGTTAGTGATTTAATTAATTAGTTAAATTAACAGACATGTCATGGACAACGAAATCCAAGAAAATAATAATACAGTTGCAAAAGAAGTTGTAACAGTGTGAACTACGCGTGTCGAACAAGTACTGTCGGCTCTACAGTGCTACTTTAAGTTTCCACAACCACACGGCTGTTTGTATTTCTGTAAGCCATTGTGATTAGAGTTTGTAGGCCTACACCCATAATACGGCCTGACTTGGTGTAAAATGTAAGTTTCAGCTTCGGCCTTATCAAGTTTGTGTCAGCTTTCCAGGGAGTTATTTTCTTTCTTACTTTGTCATCTGCGACGAAAACAAAACGCAAAGACGCCACTATGATTATTTTTGTTATATATATATATATATATATTGTAACGTGACAGATATATGCAATAATATTGAATGGCATTTGATCATTAGAATAATAAAATTATAACATTTAAATCTGGAAGAAAGCATTAAGTTTAATATAAAAAATTAATTCATAGCAACTGTGGAAAGCAATCATTATTATTTAAAAAATACAAGTTCAAATAAAATGAGTTACTAGTGATGAGTCATCCAAAACCAGTCTAATAACCCAAGGTTTTCAAATTATAACCCAGGAAGGTAAAAAGTAAATAACAAAGCAACACAGAATATGACCAAACCCACAACGAGGAAATATAAATGGAAAAGAAACCCTGAATAAGCCAAGATCAACCAATACAGGTGATGTATTTCTAAAGTGACGAAGAAGATGAAGAAATCCCAAGAAACCCGAAGAAGATGAAGAAATCCCTAGAAACCCGATGGCATCAAGAAGAAGATGGAGAAGATACCAATCCAAGAAGACAGAAGAAAGAAGAAGAAGGCAGCATCCTGAGGAAGATGTCATGCTCTTATAAAAGACACCCAAATCCCCATACCCCCAAAATAAATAGTAACCAATAAAAGTATAACGAAATAGTAACAACATGTACATAAAATTAAGAGAGAGAAGTGTGTAAAGTAAGAGTTGCCAATGAACCAAGATGAAACAATAATATAGTACCCAAGGAACAAATCTCCATTGTAAAACACTAACCAATTTATTATGTTAATAAGACTACACGACCATTTAGAAATAACATAAAATAAAAGTGTAAAGTGAACCAGTGATAGTTTTGGGTATTATAGAAAATAAACCTTGTGTTTCATTCTTGGCAATCACAAACATTGAATACAATGAAATATGCAACTTTCAGTGACTTAAAATGTGTACTATGTGAATATGTTACTTACAAGATATAAATCTGTTTAAAGTAACATTTTGTTTTATATAATGAGAAAAAAAACAGATTTAATTATACTAATGACAGGGTACAATTCCCCAAAGACAATATTTAAAAGACAGTGTAAAAACTGTATAATCCAACTTAGTATAGTAGTTAGCAATTAAGAATATAGATATAAGGTTTTTGTAAATATAGGATAAGGATGTTAAAAATGTATTAGATATAAGGTCATTTATTTAAATCTACAACAACTAACATCAGAACTGTAAACATAATTATTACTTGTGAATAATAAGAAGTAATTAACATGTTAGTTGGTAAAAAAACCTTTTTTGTGTGAACAATATTTCAATGTTAGAAATAAGTATTTAATTGTAAAATGTCTGAAGGTTGAAGACAACCATTTATTTGAAAATATTCTTTATTTGTTTAACTGTTCTTTGTATTGTAACCAATACTAATTATTGTTGTGTAATTTGAAAAAATGTTTAGTTTATAATACCATATTTAAAAGTCAGAGAGGGTATCACACATCATATATTGTTTGTAAAAATATTTTGTAAGGAAAAATTGTTAAAAAACCTAGGCCAAAGAATGAAAACCAAACTTCATCAAAACAGAGAAATTACTCATTTAAATGCAATTAAACAAAAGGGATTTAGACAAAATAAACCTGAGATGAAGCCATATAATTGCACATACCATTTAGAAAGGTTTTATAAAATTATATTCAGAATTATAAATAAAAATCAAAATGACTAAACTCAGAAATTTGGACAGGGGAGTCATATATTCCAGAATAATATTTTAGAATTAAACCAATTCAGTTAATTACAAGAAAATAAGGGAATATAAACCTTTTAATACAATATAAGATTGTTAATATTAAATATAACTGAAAAAATGGCTGAATTTGCATAATGACAGGAAGTTAATTTTTAATTTTTCACTGAATATAAAATGAAAGTAAAATTATTAATTTTGGACAGAAAACATTATAAAACAAAATTATTCAATCTTAAAATACGCCGAATGAACTGAAGGATTAATTTAAATTACATCTAGTAAATAAAATTGATAAATAACCAAAGTTTAGGCAATTATATAATGCATTTTGAAATATGTACAGGATGCAAAATTATATTTGAACAATGTTAAGAATAATATTATATTGGCTAAGAGTTTAGTCGAAACTGGAGAAAGTAAGATAGTTGATTATTGGTAATTGTACGGTGAACTTGACAGCGGTTTATAACCAAGCTAACCTAACTTAAAACGGTAATGTCGAGTGAGTGAACGATACGTTTTTGTGAAATCGTGAGTGGCGTATAAAATCATTCTGAAACGTCCACCTAGTGACAAAATCAATCGATAAAGACGAAATAACACTGGACAGTACATAACTACACCGAAAAACACTAGAAAACACAAGAAAACAGTATAACACATAACCAAATAACCACATAATGTCGAAATCATAAAAGTGACTGAACTTATAAATACACAGATACACAAAATACAACCCGGAAACTTCACACAAGGCACTACACAACATCAAAAAAGAGATTTGCAGACACCAGGACGGGAATACTGCCAGAAAATATCTTATTCGGAACATCGCAGATACGGATGATATTTTGACCAACTTGACGGCAGCCATTTTCCTTCATCGTGTACAACGCCTTCTTGTCCACGTCAGCTGTTGGTGACAACAAATTATATTATTTCAAATTTATTATTGAATGTGTGTATCTAGTATTAGTATTTAACTTGTAACGTTATACTTTTTAAATATTGGCCCGATTTCTCTGACTTTGATAATAATTAGCTGTTTAAAGAACCCTGTTGAATTTTATATACCATACCTTGTAACTGTTTCGATACCCTGAGAGTCGATATTATAATCGAAAAGAGTCAATATTGCAATTATATAATAAAACATTAATACTTTTCACCACAAAATAGTTCTTTTTTTCATTAATATTACAAATTACCATTAATATAATTTTAAATAATAAATTACCAGGACTTTACCACATACAAGGGAAGATAACCTACAAAACGAAAAGGTAAACAAGTATCGATTGTCCTGGAGACAATCTTATGAGTGGTTGTAGTTTATTTGAAAAATACAATAACATCAATAAAATTTCTTAGAGGAGTGATACACATTTTAAAACTGCACATTTATCTCTTCAACAGCATAACTCTATTTGACAATATTTGCTACATTTGGGATTCGATCAACTGGGAAACTTAAGGAAGTGTTTCAGGCCAGTAAGACTTCGAGAGCCACACCAATTAAACACCAGAATAGAGTTTCGTTACAATATATAATTTGAATATGTATTGAAATTAGTAGAATATGCATTTAAATTAGTAGCCTACTGGAACTCTGAGCATATGATAGCATGTAGAAATGAAAACTCGTATAAGTAAAAACTACAGAGTTGGACTTTGCATATTAATAGGTAAAAGACATGTTCAAATTGCTAGTTTTAAGTAATTTTTATTCAGTAAAAAAAAAAACAGTTATTGTTGTAAAATGGTGCGGAAATATTTGTAGGCATGTAGTGAGTGCGCGTGTGCGAGAATATGTAATTGTTTCACGGGATAATAATGAAAACAAATTATTAAATTAAATAATTTTCGTTAAAACGGAAATTTTGAGACGAGACTTGTACCAGAATACTCCTAATAAGAAGACCTATCAAGTGTCAATATTTGTTAGTAATTTAAAGAAATGAATATATGAGTCTTTTAGCAAAGAAAGTTTTATGACCATTTAGATAAGTTGTAAACATATACTGTTTTTTTAACTAGCTGCAAAATTGATTTCGAACAGTTTAATACAAGAATAATTATATCTTGAAATTGTCCTAAGGCTTTCACGGCCGGTGTCAGTTGTGTAAGACAAGTTTTTCGGTCTGTTTGGCCGTGGTCTATGGTTTAATGTCAAACCAAGCGTTTCAACAGCTCCAATGGCTGCCATCATCAGTGGAATTTAAAGAAATCCTGAACGTAGGGTGTTCACGTCAGGCCCACAGTAATGTGGTAAAGGCTGATCGTCTTACATAATTTTATCTTGACTTCAGACTCAGAGAAGAGTCATGGATTGACCAATTAGCGTATGAGAAATAGGGCAGATTTTCATTTGAAATCTGATTTCTTGTCATTAAGTCTTGAAAACGTGCAAACGTATGGCTCTAGTCTAGACGTTCGGTCTACTAAGGCGTACGAACACAAGTTAGAAAGTTTGCTAATTGATGATATCGTAAATTTTTAAATAGTGCTCCTCCGGAAGATAGCCGTATAGGGATCGAAGACACTTAAAGTCTGCTGAATAACTGTGTGTTAGATCAATACACAGAATTATGGGAAAAAATAATTAGCAATGGACAATGAATTAACTGCAATTTAAAGAATTGTTCAACCCGAGAACGATCCTGAACGCCAGACACCAGGAGGAGTCCACCTGTGAACGCCGGACACCAGTGAACGACTCACAGCTGTATTCCAGACTGGATCATCAACATCTCGACTTACAGTCATCATAAAGGGAAGGGACTTTATTTTTCTGTTGTAAACTTTGAAAACCTATAAACTGAAAGCAAAAGAACTTTTAATTTGTAGTCAGGTCAACAGAGGCAGAATAATTAGTTTTTTTTTCCATAAACTGTAATAAATCAAAAGAGTGCGTTTTTGTAGTCATGTCGTTAATAAATCCGATAGCATTCCAATACACGATTTACCGACTACTTATTCTATGCGACACCTGTACATCGGAATATATTTAATCGTTATGAAAAATTAGTGTATACTGTTTTTGCTGTAACTAAATTCTACATTAATTGTGAGCAGGTAAAATAGAGGAAGTTAGCTTGTAACAATTGTGGGCGAGGACTAATACGGTACGGTCGTGACGTATAACTCACGGATATCTGTGAGTATGCAAATTCCCGCTAAGGAATGAAAGCTGTCCTCCTCGGGCATGGTAGTATATCGTCGCGGCCGATTCTCTATTACAACCGCGTCTGCCGTTCCCTAAGTTTCTGCTCATAAACTTTTGAGTCAGTATTAGGAAGCTAAGGAGACTGGCTCAGTGCATCTACATCCCTCCTTAGCAATAAAAAACAGTTCGGCTGCGGTGTAATCTGGCTACGGACTTCCGTAAGGTTGCGCATCGCCTGTTTCCGAAAGCTGTCACTTTCGGGTATGTCAACCTACGGTGACCGGCCTATAGCCTACGTCAGCGTGACTCTCAGCTCCTGCGGAACAACTTTTGACAGAGCCTCAGACGTAGATTCAGGCATGGGGTAAACTTATAATTTCACCACAGGCTTTCCCAACACCGATTTCGTGCAACGGGGACTCGCATTTCAACTCCATGCTCTGCAAACACGAGTCCTCGAGACCTTAGCGTACCGGAAGAAACGGGTACTCATCATGCTGAAACCCGGACATTCACTTAACCCCGGACGCTAAGTCACCTTGCACATGTTTTGCTTGTCTTCTCCTCTTCAAGAAATAGGTTATATAAATCTGTTCCAACACCCATCTCGTCCTCGGACGACCCATGTCTCTTCTAGCAACGGCTTTATAGTTCAGTGCCGCTTTCGGCAATCGATCCTCTGTCATCCTTTACAGATGATCCCACCATTGGTTTCTGTAAATTGCAATAATTTCATTTATGACCTTTACTTCGAGTTCTGTTCTGATATCTTCATTCCTTATTCTATTTTGCAATGTATAATTTAAAGTATATAGAAGAAACTGCATTTCAGCACTCTGAATCTTACCGCTTTCCTTTTTTGTCATGACCCACGCCTCACTTCCATAAATCAAAGTGGGTATTGCAATTGTCTTATAAAATTTAATCCTTGTGCTGTGTCTTGTTTTATTTCTAAGATTTCTATGAATCGTACCACAAATATCGCTAAACTTATTTATCTTGTCTCGTATATCATATTCAGATTCATAGCTTACTTCACAAACGAGATATTTGAAACGGCTCACTTCTTCTAAAGTGCTGTTGTTTATAACTATCGTAGTTCTCACTGGACATTTACCTTTAAAGGCCATGGTTTTGGTTTTTCTTACTGCTTTGCCTCTCTGCGATACAACTCAGTTTACGTCGACCCTCTGAATAGAAATCTTCACCGCAGAGAAAGCAAACATTTTCGTGTAAACGAAAATAGAGCGCTGTTAAACTGCAAGAAACATTATTAAGTTTCTTTCTTTGTAGTTAATACCGCGAAACATTACAACTAATTACCAGACGATAAGTAAAATAAATATAATTATAAAATGGGTGTTATAGAATATATCGTTAGCTAACGGAACGAAACTTCAAACAGTAAGTAACTGAGTTACCGATGGTTCTTATAGTATTAACAAATCAGAGCGTTTGATTCGTAAGGTTGTTCAAACGTAACCAGCGTTTACGCTGCATAAGTACTAAGCACTTTATGTTTGTTGGTGAGTGCATTTTAACAGACGCAGACATGGAAAACGCTTCTTGTTCGTATGAACTTCAGCAATTTATAAGGCTTACCAGAATCAAGTATCGTGACATTTACTCGGTTCGCCAAGACGAATCTACTTATTCCAGTCAGTGAACGTGTACACGAATAAATACCAGAACCAGTGACTGAAAGTTACTTTTTAAGTTAGATTTTTTGTTAAATCGACTTAAGTAAATGTTTAAAACGTGCGAGGACTCCGCCGTTATATGTAGAAACCCGTTTACAGAGAACGGCTGAAAAATGCGGTAGTGTTTTTACTTCCATATTCCGTAAGGAAATGGAAGTACGGTGATGACGAAAAAAATCGTGTTCGAGATAAGTGCTGATTCTGATTCTACTATCCTCGAAATTTGAAGAAAAGTCATTTTCCGAAGAGAGAGAGAGAGAGAGAGAGAGAGAGAGAGAGAGAGAGAGAGAGAGAGAGAGAGAGAGAGAGAGAGAGAGAGAGAGAGAGAGAGAGAGAGTGTCTGTCTGTCTGTGTAGAATGTTTTCTATGGTGAACGATAACTGACGCAAATTCAAACAAACAGAATCAAATAATATTTTACGTATGTGCCCGAGTTGCAGAGGACTCAAGGCCTATTGATTTTGGTGGAGATCGGTTAAGATGGAGGAGTAGTTTACCTGCAACGTTTTATGTTTTAACAAGAGTAAAGTACTTAATTTTGATAAATAACGTATCCTGAATAAAAGGTCATAATAATCCACTGTAAAAAAGTAGATGAAACATCTATAAATGAAAAGGGTAGTTGAAGGGGGAGGGGATAATTTTTTATACGTGTGCTACGTTATCGCAACAAAGAAGTAGTTTGTTGTTAAAATTCCTTCCCGGGCTGTTTGGCCGTGGTCCAATGACCAGACGTTTCGGCAGTGCCATCGACTGCCATCGTCAGTGAAAATCGAGTGCGCTAACGTGAGGTGGTAGGCCTATACGTTAGTGACCACAGTACTATGGGTAAGGCTGAAGAAAGAAGTAGTTTTTATGAAAATATTTAATTTCGAAAATGATTGTAAATATTAATCTTAGAACATGGGAGTCATGTATGGTTCTCCATACCGATATTGTTTTGTTTTTAATTTTTATAGAGGTGGTTTAACCAAAAATATATGGTGACCTATTATTATTGTTATTACAAATTGTAAGATTCCGGACCTTAGCCACCGTTTGTACAAAGATGAAATCACAACGTGTCTATTCCTAACCAAATCAGAGGTTGTCTTCAGGTGAAACAGTAAATTAATACAACACAGGAGTATCTATAAGACAGATATCGCCACCATAAAACAAATATATTAAATAATAGTTACACAATCAACAATCCACTCACCAAGAAAGCTGTTCCGCAGAGAAGAAGAGTTTCCATGTCCGGCCGCAACGAAACGACAATGTAGAGAAAAAAGAAAAGAAAAAAGTTGTAAAGTCAATAACGTATGTTAAAAGAAAAATTATAGAGACATTTTCCATAACTGCAGAAAATACTTGTATCAACCAGCGAGAAAAGATATTTCTATGAATTGGCATATGAATATTCGAGGGTATTTGGAAAAGCAGAAACAATATGTGATAGGGACAACGCGCTAGCACAACTAAAAGAAATGTGGTGATTGGTTGCGCTATGGGCTTGGTTTGCCCCGTCTCACCACTACTCAGGAAGTGTATGTACAGAGGCGCATGGCACAGTTACCTTGTCTTTTTGTGACCGAAGGTGGAATCCCTCCTACTCTGCAGAACGACCTTCTTAATGATTAGACTGTTTATTTTGTCATTTTTATTAAAATAGTACATTATTTTCATAGTGACGATATATGTGTAATTGATGCTGCGTTGTATTAGTTTACTGTTTCATCACAAGACGACCTATGATTTGGTTAAGGGTGGAAACGTTGTGATTTAATCTGAGTATACAATGGATAATGTCCGGAATTTTATATTTTTGTTATTTTCATCTTTTGGTGACTTATCTTACTCGTTTCCTAAATATTGTTTTTATATTTCACGTTTAACTTTAGTTTTTCTTGCTAGTGTCTTTCTACTCATTTTTCCTTGTCAGATATTCGTCACTAACCCTCGTCACTATCAATGTTTGTGAATCATGTAACAGTACCCACATTTCAATCAGACTGAGGAGAGGTTACATTTGCATCAGTTTCTCTCAAATTTTTTGGTCAGAATTGGTGTATGATACACCATTGTAATAATTGGTTGAGCACTATTATTCTTGTGATGTAATTGAAATATAAATTGTACGCGTTCTGTTCATGACGTGAGCGCCTTACCAGAACTCAGGAGCTACGACTTAGGCTATTCTGTTCGTTGACTCGTTACTGTAAGTCTTATGTATTTAGTTATTTTATATAAATAGAATATTTTCTCTCACTCTACCCTTAATACACAGGCACCTCGAACACTGAGCGGAAGTGTGGTTATCTGTAATGGTTTTGTAAATCGTGGCTGCAAAAGTTCAGTCACTACCATACGCTTGTAAATACTGTACAACGGACAAACGTTTAACGTATTACATCTCGTTGGTGCATGATTTTCTTTGCTCGGCATTTCATCACTAAGTTCTACTGTTCTTATTCACGCTTCTTCTCCCCTTGCATAAGGATTGTTTACAAACGTGAAACGCGTTTACTTAAGCTAGCAGTCAGTATAATTGTAGTTTGATATCAAATAAATAAAAATACAAGTTGGTTTGTAAGATATCCAATTATTAACTAATTGGATACTTTAATTATTACTAATTAGATTAATTAATACTTTTATTAGTTATCGCTATTAATAGTTTTTGCTAACAACGATATGTGTTAAGTTATTTACAAAAATTCGAACGTTAGTCAAGTTTGCAATGAGAGATGAAAAAAAAGTCCAACATTTATAACTCTTTAACAGTATCAGAATTTATGACTGACAGATAAGACAAGTGCCAAAATAAATGTAGGCTAACTTTATAAAGTTGGAAAAAACGTGTGAAGATTTTATCGTTTGAATTTATACTGCCTATTTTATTTGTAAAACTCGTTTTTCACTCTTTACAAATCGTTGCTGCCCTCGAACCTCCACACTAGTTTTGGCTAATCATTTAAATTCTTTGCTTATATGTCTGAGTTTTCCTGTGCTATGTATACATTGAACTCATTTAGCAGAAACAAGGCAGGTAGCTATATTTGAGCCATTCGGCACGCAAAGGAGGCAAATTTTTGTAACTAGTAGTCAAGTATAGAAAATGGATTAAAGAGTGATAGGGCTTTTGGTATCATGAAAGTAGTTTAAGAATTAGTTAGAACATAATGCCTTATGTGATTTATTGTGATCAATACCCATCCCTTTGCATTTTTTTCCAACGGGTTAGCTTTCGCAACGTGAATTTTGAAAAGCATGGGGCAGATGTAACAGCCCTGTTGTAATCCCTTAATTACTCCGAACGGTTCTGATACTGTATTTCCCACTTTCATTGTGGATGTTATATCGTTGTTTAAGTTTTGCACAACCCTAATAAGTGTATGGTTGAATTTGGTTGGCTGAATACCACGCTTCAGCCTCTCATTATTTTCCCGAGATGGCATTCCACGTATTTATTCCTACAGGATGAGAAGATCTATAAATTAGCATCCAGTGATCTACATACTAATCGGTATACTATTTTTGTTAGTAATACAAATACAATTTTCTCATCAAATCGTTTGCTTCCTAAGTCAAACCTTCTTCTCGACTAACTCAACATCTTCTTTAATGCTTTATTATGGAATGGCTCGTCTTCAATGTTACTCACGTTTGTGTTATGTATAAATGTGTGTCTGTGGATTATAAATGTATGCGAAATTAAAATAAATTAAATTCCCATCTGTCATCATGTAACTGAAACCTTGCATTTTTATGTTTTAGATTAACATTTTCTTAAAATAAATATGATAATTCACCCGTGTAATTATATTTTGTTTTATTTTAGTATATTTGTTTGTGAGTAGACTGCATTCCAAAACGAGAGTCCGCGATTACTGAACTGAACGATTAATTCTTAACGTGACTCCCGTGTGTTTGACAAAAGCCTTTGTTGGCTTTGTCTCCTACGCGGCTTTGCGCTCGTATCGAGAAGACTCGATTATCCGCTACGTTATTTCCTTTAAGCCATTTAAAGTATGTATGAAATTATCAAACGCCGCGGGTTCGCCGTTTGAGCTTACAATAAAGCTGACTACAAACACGCCACAGCGCACTGTATATGCGATGTCACAAGCTCACTATGTATTAAACAGAAAAACATTGTTTGCTCAGAAACTCATTTTTGTAAATTGTTTGAATAAAAAAAAATATAAGTTTTCAATCATTTTTCAGGAACTACGCGTGAAAGGAAAACACTAACGCTGAAATTGATTCATGCTGTGAGGTTAGGCAAAGACCAATATAACAGAAAGAAGTTCGTCAAGTGTATTCTGATGCTTTTCTGAGAAACAAAATTATTAAGAATGCTTATTACTTGTTTCGATGCATAAGGAAAAGTTTATCTGAAATGTTTTGCTTACTAATATGAATTCCGACAACACATTATATTTAATTATTAGAATAAATACACTTATTAATGCAAACACTGGCAATGGCTATTAAACATCATTAATATTGTAACGAGAATCGTATCTAACAGCGTAGGACACCAAATATACTGTTACTCACCGTCTATGGCCTTTCCGTGATGTTATTTCGTTGTTTACATGTTTCGAGGCACTTGCCTCATCATCAGAACTTTATAAAAACTAATGTATGTCATCAATGATGACATGTGTCAAAATACTAAAACACAATACGGTATTAAACTATGTACAGAACTTGCTTTAAAATGAGCACGTCAATTAAATCTCGGCGTAGGACAGCCGAGAGCTTCCTTCCACTCGTCCCCTCCTCTAGTAGCAAAGTGTAGCCTTAGGCAAGGCGGCGTTCAAGTTTGTTCTAGATTCTTTAAGAGGCCACTTGAAATACGCATTACCGTTAAGTGGCGTGCACATTGAGGATGGGAGATTTCTAGAAGGCGTGCGCTACCTACAAAAAGCCTTAGCAGCCGGCTTGTGAGTTCAGTGGTGTTGAGCGATTTCTTTAGCTCGGATCGAGTGTTTGTAGCGAAGTGTTGTTGTGTTATAATTAGTGCGGAATTCTTTTAAGGCACTGTCTTGTTGATTACAAATTATTAATTGTGATCATTAAAGCTGGTTATTAGTGATCTCATTGGTGTCTTGTATTTTGTTTTCCACTGTGCCATAGTGAGACCGTCGCAACAATATGATTCTATGTAAGCGTTTCAGTGATTTATGATTTGTTGATCTTAATTTGTTTTAGGTTGAAAGACAAATTAAGTTGATGGCAGCAGTATTAAACAAAATTTGCGTTGGACTTTCTGACATAGGCCGGAAGACGCTCCCGAGAACTGCATGGTCGAAGACGGTCTGGAAAAACGACATCGACTTAAAAGCATGTTTGCAAACCAAAGACATCAACAGCAGTTACCAACAACAAGCGTGACAGAGAGGACCCAGTGCTCTGCGACCAAAACCAACAAGAGGGTAAACATTCCCCTGGGACCTGTAGGACAGTGCCGGTAAGTGTGTTAGGCAATGTCCTTCGGAGAAATCCTTAAGTGTAGATACAGAAGAGAAAGTGCTTGGGTCAACAGGCTTCCGAATAAACCGCCGAACATATAGGGTTCAACTGTAATGGTGAAGCTGACAATACCGCTGCATAGTGTGGTATCTATGTTACCCCCTACTACCGTACTGAATTTTCTGATGAACAAATCTAGTGAGTCTTATGCCCAAGGCGTAAATAAGACAAACTCTATGTTCACAGACAGAAGCAGACTGGCTACTAGAAACTGAAACGTGGAGTTATGCGCCGTAGTATTAGGTGTAACACACACACACACACATGTTGTTGAAGAACGACAAAAAACAGTTGCAAAGAGCGTTAAACGAATGAAAAACGTGTAGAATGTTATCGGTGCAGTGGTAATTTTGTTATTAAGAGGAGATTACTAAGTATATCGATATGTTTTTGGTAGCCAGAAGATCGTAAATCAAGAGCGGAACGGAAGAGCGCAGACCTCCACCACATAGGAACCACATAAAGGCTCTCTAACTACTAGAACTAATTCAATGAACTTGTAGAAGGCGTTATGACCGAAATAATTGCTTTCAACTTATAACTGGAATAATTGGTTTGAGACTGTTACTGAAATAAACGAATAGTATTCGTCAGTTATGTGAATTTCTAACAAATTTCTAAGCAATACCAAATTTCTCATAATTAAATTCTGTACAAGTATTGTTCGAAACTTTAAGCATTCATTACTCATTTTACAAAGTTGTTTTACGTCAAACCTAAAAAAGTGAAAAAGTGTGTTTTACGCCTCAAATTTAGTGTGTTATATATCGTTTTCTTAAAATACCCTGAAAATACAGTTTTGAGATACATTAACAAAGTTTTTCAGGTCAAAACACATATAAAACTACCAAATCTCCTTAATTTATGCTACCAGAACTTCGGTGTGGCCTCATTTTACCGTTTAATAGAAATCAGGACGAAACATTTCGCTAAAAGTAACTCGAAAACGAAGCGTTCTCGGACATACGTTTACAAGAATGTTTTTGCTTATATTAATGGCCTGCATCAGCTGCCGGTGTTGCCGTAAATTTTGAATCATCCTGTGTGTGGCCCATTTTACTCCGCACTTTATCTCTCACTGCAAAGCTGTCAACTTTCATTAATTGTTCTTTCAGTTGTTTGGATCAATTTCAGATCTTTCTTGCTACCAAAGAACATAAAATTAATGTAAACTTGACGAAACCGTTATTTTGTATAAAGGAACCTAAAAATGAAAAAAGATAGTCTATTGTATTCTATTCTGCGTGGTATTGAATAATTAAAAGTAATCTTTGATATTCGTTGTTCTCCCACTCTTAGTTCCTTTAGCCTCTTACTAGAGTTGTTTCTTTCTACGTTTTGATTGATTATTATTATTTCTTGTCAATTCTGTAGTGTAACCTGGCTGTCGTAGCAGCATTTCTGAGAAATTTCTGTTTTGTTATTTGACTGTGCAATTGTCCAGTAATCTTATCCGTCGGCCATTTTTGGCTCTAGTTTAACTTAGTGGCTACTGTGTATTGGGTTGTATTTATGATTGTGAATTGTGGGAGACGTTTAGTAGTTGAAATTTACCATTTGGATGAATTAATAAAGTTTTGATCTTACACTACGTCACGTATTTACCGAAGTAATCGACAAAGCTCTTAATAAGTAATAAACACACTTCTTAAAAATTGTGAAGTAACATATACATATGTGTGATATTCGTAATGATCACACCTTTCCCTAGCGTCACGGATGGGGATAATGTTCCCCATATATTCAAAATGTCTTTACGCGGAGGAAGTAATTGTGTTTGGGTGCACCGTGTGATTGTAGGTTCCCCCTACTTAACGCCAGAACAACTGCACCGATTTTTGAGAAAATAAGGCTCACTCGAATCAAATCTTTTCATTAGTGTCTTAAGCATACGGTGTCTTGAAAGAAAAAAAATGTTACTAAAAAAATTATGTTGCTATTTTTTGTTAAAATGTTGCTACGTTGAGCTGAAAAATAACTGAATTGCCTACGTGAATCTGTGCACGCGGCAACGCACGTCTGTAAATAATTGTGCGCGGCAGAATTGCGTAACACTCTAGATAATTCGAGATGCCCCTTCACACGTTTCTCGACTATTCTGCCGGCATCCAGGCCCGCTATTCACAACACTGGAAGACGGCAGAGGTAAAAATACAGGATTTCGTAGCGGCCAGTTCAGTTACACCTGACGATATTTTAAGTGCTGTTCGGAGTTATTATTGCGGCTAAGTGGAAATAGATTATTGTGCTAATTAATGAAAAACTGTAATAAGGCGACATTCATTGTTGTGTATTGGACAAAAACATTAATTATTGTATAAAGAGTTCCTTTGTTGATTTTTAATTGTTGCTTACGTCTAATTAAATTTTGTAATCAGACTTTAATGGTGTTAGTTATTCTGTTTCCACTGTACAACACGACGATCTGGGCGACCATCGTAATAATAATAATAATAATTTTAATACCCGTCGAGGATATATCACTCTTACGAACAAAGAAAACCCCAAATTATGTTAATTATCGATAACTAAATTTAATGAAACCTTTCTTTTTGATCTGGGTAGTAATTATCTGGATACACGAGGAACAACGTTACATATTTCCAACGTATATTTGTGTGTTTGTTTGTGCTCCCGTAACCCAGACCTGTTGCTCTGATCTCGATAAGTAACTGTCCTCATAGGCGTAGCTATGGGGGCCAGGGGGGCACCCCCCCAGAACGTGCGGTGCCCCCCCACCAAAAAAAGCGATCTAATGTAAACGCCTTGTCCGCGACTCTGCTCGACTGATTGACGAGAGAACCAGCTCAGTTATCCGTAACTTACGACATACGTACGACGAGTTGCCTGTTCGGTTGCTTATTTTTGCTTTCGTAACAATATAATTTGTGATTGGATTACACGACACGGTCCTTGATTATACACAGAAGCACGTTTATACAGATAGGTTAATAAGGTTATTTTTCTTTGCTACTAAACTTACTTATTTGTTAACTAATATGTCCGGAAGTGTGGCCTGACGTGAATTTCTATGGAACGCACGATTGACGGTATATTCGCATTTTTCGCGTGTTTCGCGTTAAACTTGTATTGTCGCGTTTGTGAGCGCATCGGTGTTTACAGCATTGGCGAAAATCCGATCAGATTGTAAAGATCTGACGCGCGCGACCGTCGATATTTATTGAATTTCACGTTGTGCGGAATGAAATGTACAAATGTAGACCGACTCGTCGAAGTCTATCTAGTATGGCCTATACTCTCGGCATTTTTATTGAATATATTTTAGAAAATCTGTTGTTTTATTTTAAAATGCTTTTCCTGTGAAACAAGGTGTACAAAATGACATGGATGTAGTTATGTTTTATTATTATTTTAACTCTTGGTGTATGGTTATTTTCACAGATTTGTTCTACCGTTTCAATGAAGAGAAAGATATTGAAAATAAAGCACTTTTAATAATAAGTTAATGTTAATTTCCTATGAAATTTGAAGTGACTAATAAAAATTGTACAATATTTAATTATAAAATGAGGGAAATAATTGTATTACAATAATTTGTTAATATAACATATACTTTTTGCTAAATACTACGAACTTAAAAGAAAATAAATACGTAAATTTGGTTTATAAGTTATTATGTCATAACTTTCTGTTCCGAAACCTCGCCGTTTTTATGCATGTGGTTACGAGTGTCCTCCAACTTGAATCGATTAAACATTTTAATCGATATTTCAGTTCCGAAGCCTCTATCTCTAACCGTTGTTATGTTTGTCTGTTTAAATTATCATGTAAACATTCTTTTGAGTATATTTAACTATGTACAGTTCCACCCGATGATGATATGTGGGGGGAGGGTACACATGCTTTCTCATATAGAAATATACAGCCCCCCCTTCCAAAACTGCTGAATCTGCCCATGAGTAATGTAGAAGATTGATAAGTCAAAGTTCGAGTGAAACATTTCTTTTATACATTTCATTTTAACTGAATTTTTTATACACTTCATTTCAACTGAATCCATTATAGATAAAATAACATACAAACACTTCTTTTTCTAGATGTAAACATGAAGAAATTCAAAGACATCAGATCATTTTTTCAAAATAACGAAGCTCCAAGGAAACCTAGTACTTCTACACAGCTTGAACCACCAACAAGCTCAACAAAAGGATCTTGCCTCGATGAAGAAAAGGAAGTTGAAGGAACGAAAGGTTTACAAAACTGGCCATCATCAACGTCCCAGTCAGCCGATTTAGCCGTAGAAGCGAATGTCGTCGTTATTGATCCTTCAAGATCTTCTGAAAATGCTTATAAACATGACGACCTTGGCACCCTTCAAGTTGGAGCATCACAACCCCTTATAAATTTTCCGAAAACTAAATTTGGAACCAAATTGAGATCATTTTCGCCCAAATATTATGAAGTATATAAAAGTTGGTTGGAATACAACAAAGGAGAAGACAAAATCTACTGTTTTGTATGCAGACACTTCAGTAAGGGAAGTATACGAGACCAAAATGAAAAATTTGTAAAAAGTGGTTTTAACAACTGGAAGAAACTAGCAAAGCCGTTAAAAAAACACGCAGAATCATCGCTTCACGCTGAATGCAGCCAAATGCACGTGTCTTATCGGCAATCTGTTACACTTGGAGATATTAATCAACAACTTATCAAACAGCAAGAAAAAGAAATTGTCCAAAATAGAGAATATTTAGCTAAACTTATTGATGTAATACTGACCCTTGTTCGTCAAGGTTTGCCTTTAAGAGGGCACCGGAAGGAACCTACTTCTAAAAACAGGGGTTATTTCGCAGAAATTGCTCAACTTCTTTCAAAGTATGATGATAAAAACTTTCATTCCACTTTGAAAAACATTTCAATTACTGCAGCCCAGATATACAGTACGAAATTATTGAGGTGATATCAAACCTTACTCTGGAGGAAATTGTGAAAGAAGCTAAAGCATGCGGATTTTTTTCTTTGAGTGTGGACGAGGCCAGATGCTATAAGGAGGAGCAGTTATCAATGACCATAAGATATGTAATCGACCTAGACATCGTCGAAAGATTTATAGGTTTCATTAATTGTTCTACCTGTAGAGATGCGCATGGACTGGCTACACTAATTTTTGACACATTGAATAAACACCACCTGGGTGATGTACCAATTATTGGGCAGTCTTATGATGGCGCCAGTGTCATGTCTGGTACACATCGAGGCCTGCAAGCGATTATAAAAGAAGCTCACCCTCATGCAATTTATATCCATTGTTTAGCGCACAAACTTAATCTGGTGGTTGTTGATTCATGCGCAAATGTTTCATTAGCTGAGACCTTTTTTAATAGAATCGAAGCTTTGTATATCCACTTCTCACAACCTGGTCATCATGCGAGTCTGAAAAAATTACAAAACACTCTCGGAATAAATACCAGCCGTGAAATGGGAAGTCTAAGTACTACCAGATGGAGTTGTCGCTTTGAAAACTGCAAAGCAGTACTGACGAATTATGAAGCCATTAAATCGGCTTTCGAAAAAGAGATCACTGAGAACCGAGACAAGCATTCAGTAGAAGCACTCGGATTGGTAAAGACTATGACTAAACCAGAGTCTGTCGTGTCTTTACACACATTTCACACAGTTCTCGCTATAGTAAATGTACTGAGTAATTATTTTCAGACCTCAAAAGCAACACTTGGTCAGGGTAGTGACCTCATAGGAAGTACAACAGGTACTTTCGAAAGAAGCAGAAATGAGTTTAAAAATTGGAAAGATATCGAGCAGTTCGCTGAAAAGCACCAGATTTCATTAAATAAATATTACCTTATTTTATCCACTAAGTGATCTTCTTTTATCCTTATTAGTGGATAAAATAAGGTAATATTTATTTAATCATATACAGTGATCTGGAGACCATACAGTAAATATGTACCAGATTTCACTAGAACCTGTAAGAGTCTCGAAAAGGAGACGTCAACAAATGGACATGGATTTCTATACCGAGTCGACTGTGGGCAAAAGCAACACATTATATTTGCCGACTGATGATACACAACCAGAAGAATACTGGAAGATCAACATTTACTACCAAGTAGTAGATAATATAATTGTAAATTTAAAACGACGATTTGAAAATCTGCCGTTGGCAAATGCAGTTGACGCATTTTTGAAATTGGATTTTAAGAACGGAGAGGATTTCATCAATAATTATAAAAACCTCTTAAAGATTGATACTTCAGCTTTAAACGCTGAAACGATGATTATGAAAAACATGCTTGAATCCAAAAAAGATGAAGTAAATGAAGAAAATTTAAGAAAGCATATTAAAAAGGAGTACTGTCCTAATTTATATAAACTTTTACAAGTTGCAGTAGTACTTCCAGTGAGCTCCGCCAATTGTGAGAGAAGTTTTTCTGCCATGAGGCGGATAAAAACGTGGCTTAGAACCACAATGCTTCAGGAACGATTCTCTCATGTGTCACTGCTGCACATAGAGAATGAAATTGTAAAGAATAAAATTTCTGCTGATAAAGTGTTGGGCCGATTCGCCGAAAAGAAAAGAAAATCAAGACTTATTTGATCCAGACTTCTTAGGTAGTTACTTCTGAGAGAAAAGTTTAAGACTGAATCTGTATCAGACTGATGAAAAATAGCTGATTATCATGTTTGTTAAGCTACAAGTTCATAATGCAAGTTTCATATTAATATTTTATGTATGTTATATGATTATTATTGATTATCAAGTTTGATTAAATAATATAATTGTGAACTAATCAAATTATCTGTTATTTTTAGTCGGGTTGACCGGCTGGCCCCTCCTAGGCCCACCCCAGAAAAAAATGCTAACTACGCCAATGACTGTCCTTCAATTTGTTTGATGTCGCAAGCGAGACTAGATACGTAAACATCTCGGAAAAATGAAAGCGATGGGTGACTGATGACATATCGTTGAAATACGGAAGAAATCATTTTATTGTTCTTCAAACCCCATCATTCTTAAGTTATTATAGTATGTTTATGTTGTGTTATGTTTGTTATGTTATTTCGTTTTTATTTTGCAAATTATTATTATTAATTTGTAATAATTTACAAATATTAATTACAAATAATTATATTATTGTCGTTTTTTCTCGTATAAATGTTTTCCTTGTGTATGGATATACGACATTCGATTTTTGAATTATACTGATTTTTCTTAATCAAGTTTTTGTTTTACTTCCATGTTCCATAAGGAAATAGAAGTATGGTGATGGCAAAATATCATGTTCATATAAGGGCTGATTCTGATTTACTACCCTCAAAAACATGAAGAAAAGTCATTTTCCGAAAAGTGTCTGTATGTAAAATTTTGTCTATGGCGAACGATAACTGCCGCAAATTCAAAACAGAATCAAATAATATATTTTTCATATGTGCCTGAGTTGTAGAGGACTCAAGGCCTATTGATTTTGGTGAAGATCGGTTAAGAGAAGTTTACCTGCAATGTTTTATATGTTAACAACAGTAAAGTACTTAATTTTGATAAATAAAGTATGAAAACAAAAGATCATAATAATCCACTGTAGAAAGGTAGATGAAATATCTATAAATGAAAATGGGTAGTAGAATGGGGAGGGGGTAATTTTTTATAGTGTCCTACGTTATCGGCAACAAAGAAGTAGTTTGTTGTTAAAATTCCCTCCCGGGCTGTTTGGTCGTGGTCCAATGTTTTCTCCAAAACCGGACGTTTTGCCAGTGACATCGACTGCCATCATCAGTGAAAATCGAGTGCGCTAACGTGAGGTGGTATACGTTAGTGACCACAGTACTGTGATTAAGGCTGAAGAAAGAAGTAGATTCTATGGAAATATTTCATTTCGAAAATCAATTTAAATATAAATCTTAAAACGTGGAATTCATGTATAGTTCTCCATACCGATATTTTGTTTTAATAATTGCGACTTATTTATTTCCAATCACTTTAATTGCTTTATGTTGCTTTCTAGAATAGGTATTCTTCCTCCGTTATCTATCAGTTGTCGAAGTAACAATATTTATTATGCTGCAAAGTGTACGATTTTATATATAGCCTATTGATACGCCCAATTTGAAATGGGTTATTTTAAAACCATTTATGCGCCTCTTCATTTTATAACGTAAAGTTAAGACATCGATTTTTGGAATTCTAAAAAAATAATGTCAATATTATATTATACAATATTACAATATATTACAATATGCAATATTATGTCACTTTAATTTGCATACAATATTTTACAGCCAATAACATTGGACAAGCAGTTCGGTTTCTATGGCAACCGATAATCCGTCTACGACGTCACAGGAATGAGTCGCACGTTAGTTTTTTTCTGTTAATTTGATCAAGACGAAAGTTGTCTCTTTTATTGTTTTATAAAACCATAAAATAATATAAATATGTTATTTTATTTTACACCATTGACTGATAAGTCATATTGATCCACTACCATTAAAAGTGTAGCCATAAAGTTTCAAATTTACTTACAATCACACATTCAATACGGATATTTAACTTAGATATTAAACTTCAATACAAGTTTACTTAGAAACAGTTTGTAACATTCAGTAAGTTAAAACGTTTACATGTTAAACGCATTTAGCAACACGAAGAATAAAAAAGGGAATAAACAAGTAATGTACTATCATTTTCCACTTATACAATCGTGTACGAAACTAATTTTTAAATTAATATACGAAAAAAAATGCCAATGAAGAATAAAAATACCAAAACTGCTATTGAGTCGGGGTGGCAGGAAGAGAGTACATCCCTCTACACACACACACACACACACACACACACACACACAAGAAATTTATCTTTTAATTGTTTTCAGTTGCTGAATGTTACACAATTTTCCCTTTCTGAATTTAAAAATAAAAATAAATTTTCACTGGTATTATTCGATCACGTTAATTTAGTAAAATTTAATTTCACGTCCTCATCATCTCCTACACCACCACCACCACCATCATCACCGCCGTCGTCATCGTCATAGTCTCATCATCATCATCACCACCACCACCACCGCCACCACCATCATCATCATCATAGTTGTTGTCGTCGTCGGGTTATTCATGTCTTCCTTTTAGATGAATGAAAAACATTGACTTTATAATCTCGTTGGCAAAGTAAGGTTACAGGAATGGGAAATGACACGAAAAGGAACACAGATGTTTATACACATGTACACTCATATGTGAGTACATATTTGTGTTTGTTGGAGTTCTTGTTATTTCGGATTTGTCCGAGTCGTTTTTTTTTATTTGCCTGATATTTTAGGTATTTACTCTGAACAGTGAGTCAAAAACGAAAGCACACTCCTAAAATGACCTTCAAAGAAATGTCTAACAGAGGACAAAACCCGACGATTTTGTTAGAGGAATAAATATTTGTTAACACCTAAAACATGGTACTTTCAACATCTGATGTCGTATTTGATTTTTGGCAAGTGTAACCCACTTGCAACTGGCATTTGCGCTCCCTCTCTCTCTCTCTCTCTCTCTCTCTCTCTCTCTCTCTCTCTCTCTCTCTGGCTCGCGCGCGCGCGCGCGCACACACACACACAAACACATACATAAACTATCACACACAGTTTATTTGACACATAAACATATCAATTTGCGTTTCCAAGTTTTCGTGACTAGGATCTTATGAATAGAGTAGTTTTCCGGGATACGAATTATAAAATAATTGTTCCACGCCATTATAAAAACAAAACCTTATATGTAAATATATATATTTTTGTATATAGTGGTGAGCAATAGTTTTATTTTCTATTTGTCAGCATATCCGTTAACAAAACCTTTTTCAATTATAACACAAAATTTTGTAACTGCGGCTAATTTTATCACTGCCTGTATTATTTTGTTCAAGTTAATAAATTCAGAAAAACTACAACATTGCATTGTCATAAAAACATAATACAAATATATAAAAAAACTTACATTTTATATAATAAATAACATAATAATGCTTGCCACTCAAAAAGAAATTAAAAAATGCCCAAGGTTTTCAGGAAAAACCCAAGAAGAGGACGGGTGCCATCTGGACTGACGAAAGGAGGGAGAGACATCGATCAAGTATGAAGGAGATGTGGGAGAGGAGAAGAAGGTTGAACCAAACGTAGTCCACAAACAAAAACTAAATAACATAATACTTGTGTATCATTTGTGCGAGTGAGCTAAACCCACATGAGTAACAACATGAAATATTTCGTAGAGTAACTTACCACGTCTATAATTTGTTGTAGTGTCAGACCAAACTTCACCTCTAGCGGGTCTGATTCGTTAGGTACGGGTCGTTCTAGCGTGTTGTAGTTATCCACATTAAGCAGGTGATTGAGGAGGCGCTTTTCATGAGGTCCTTGCATGCTGCCTGTAACACATTAGTAATGTCGTTAGCAACGTTATCTACCTATACAGACTACCATGCTTACATGCTTAAATGCTTACAGACAACAATATCTGTTACGAGAATACTTTAAAAAATAGCTTTTTATATGGGCTTAGGTAATCGAGAACAAAATTAATGACAGCAGAGATGAACTTTCGGAGACGTTCGGCAAGAGTATCCAGACGTGAGAAAATTAGAAATTAAGTAATTAAAGACAGAATTAATTTAAACAATTCAATTGTTGATTTTATCCAAACAAACAAAAATGCAATGGTATGGGGACACGAAAAGAATGGAACAAGGAAAGATTGCCAAGTAGAGTTATGGAATGGACACCACCAGGAACAAGGAAAAGAGGAAAACCACCTGGCTAAAAGAAATTCAGACTATATTGAGGGAACGAGAAATTAAAGAAGATCTTTGGATGGACAAGCAGCAGTGGAAGATGAGAATGCGATCACTTCTGTAATCTTTGGTTCCGGAAAATGTGTAAACATTGTACAGCGGGAATAATAATAATAATCATATATGAAATTAATTAGTTGGAGATTAGCATTTATGTACTATATAAAACGCGTGCGCGCGCTTCCACACACACATACAAATTGTCTTTAGACGGTCCTACAGTCTAAACTCAATTTTATTATTTAGAACTACACAGAATAAGTATCTATAACACAACGTTTACGTATAAAAGTAAGACAAAAAACTCTCTTACACAATACAGTGCTAATTACATTACAGCCTAATAAACAATAAATTACTACAACTCAATGTCCAGATATAAAATACAAAAAATACACACTTAAACTATATAAAACGCGTACACGCGCTTACACACACACATACAAATTGTCTTTAGACGGTCCTACAATCTAAACTCAATTTCATTATTTAGACCTACACAGAATAAGTATCTATAACACAACGTTTACGTATAAAAGTAAGACAAAAACTCTCTTACACAATGCAGTGCTAATTACATTACAGCCTAATAAACAATAAATTACTACAACTCAATGTCCAGATATAAAATACAAAAAACACACACTTAAACTATATAAAAAAGACAGCAATAGAGACGTTTTAAAAAAAAAACCACAGGTTCTCTGTCTAAAGAACAGCAAAAACAGTCAGCGGTCTAGCCCCACCTGACATGGCTGCCGCTTCATTTAAAAGTGTTGTACGTTTGTGTAGATCACGGAAGATGCCCTTCTTTGCCTAACGGTCAGCCGAACTAAAGAAACGTAGCCGGTTGTTAGGGAATAAGGGGTGGAATCTTTAAAAACACTTAAATATATTTAACAAAATCAGTACAGTAAATTTAACATATATTAACTAGCTTTAATTGACCTTTTATTTATAGTCTTATTTATTCTTGTCCTTAAAAGAAACTTTTCGGTTATTAATATAAATAAATTCAGCTAGCTTCAATATCACTAACGAAGCTCCCATGTATACACAGGTATGTAAACATTTTTAAACTAGTATTGGTTCGTTACATACACAGGAGAACAAACATATGTTCCGAGTGCGACAGAAGAATGCGCTCTTGCTTCTGTCTGTCTAACTGTACACGTGTCCGTCCTTGTAAACACTATACACGTATACACATAAATGTAAACATTTTTAAAGCTTTTAACAGCATGCGTGTCCGTCTGTCTACTTCCGTCTCTGACTCCTTTTCTGTCATTCTCTCTCTCCCTCTCTCTCTCACGCAAAACACACACACACTCACCCACACACAAACGTATGCCACACACAGTGATGTAGTAGCCAATGAAAATTTTCAACATTTTTTCATACTTTTGAATAAGTAAATAACATGCAACTCCATGGGGATTCAAAATCTGCTTTAGTCAAAGCTCAATAATATAATACGTTAATTTTGTAATAATGTTTTATTAATTTTAGCCTTCAATATTGACCTAATCATCAATAATTGTTTGAATTAAATAAATATATTTTACACTTATCTGACCTATATTCACAAAACAAAATATAATTAAGAGTTCAATAAATATTCTTTCAAACAAAAAGTATATCATAACTAATTTAATAAATGCAATTTTATGTAGTATTTTCAACACTAAAATAACAAACAACACACATGAGATTAAACAATTTAATTGCATCTCTGAAATCTGCAGTAAATTTTAATAAAAAAATCACATCATTAAAAAAATTTCTCAACGCAGACTGGTGTAATCCTATAAATATCTTCTTAGAACACACGATGAAAATTAACGTTTTGTGTCTATTTACACTTTATTTCAAAAATTTGAGCTCCATTTTATTTTTCATGAGTAAAAATATCCTTTAACAGAATAGCCGTGAGGTTTAAAACGGTTAAACAATATTATAGTTTAAATTATTTAAAATTAATTTTATGCTACAAAATACTTGAAACATTCCATTTTTGTTAAAGACAGGCGATTTTAAATAAACAAACGTCTCTGTGCAACGTTCTCGTAAATTTCGCTTATTAATAAATCATAAAAAGACTGCAATAATAAGAATTCTTTCAGTTTCTTCATCGCCTGCCGGTTACTTGAACCTCTTTCACCGCTCTACTGGTAAAGCAAATTCCATAGTAGCGTTTGTATAATTTTTAATGACGTGATACAGTGGATACGGTGACGCTGTGTGTTTGGCAAAATGATCTAGAGCGTAAATAATATTCGTTTAATTGGTTAGTGTAAAATGTAAGATGTAATGTAAGATGCCAATTTCAGTTGCCGTTCAGACTGTGTCGATCACCTGACAAATAGCAAAACAAGTTTAACGGATGATGTGAAATTATGAATATAATGACTAGCTATATAGTGTAACGTACCGCTTTTATCACGAGGCGTTCACTACTTACGAGTATCTTGCAATTACAAGCTTTGTTAATTCCGTTTCACAGTTGTACGCCAATTCTGTGACGTACCGTTTTTTTTCGTGAGGTGTGGTAGAGTTATATTGTATGCCTCATGCAGTATGCGTCACTTTTGAATTATACTAACTGACGTTTTAAAAGGTATAAATAAAGGATTTTGTTTATCTTGTTTTACTCAATCTAAAAGAAATCGAGAGTGTGTGATTTGGGGTCAAGGAGGTAATTTGTTCAGCCTTATACAGAAGAGAGAGTAAGTATCCTTATTGCCCCTCTGTTGTGACGATTTTTTCTGTATGTTGTGCTGAAATCTTCATTAACTATCCACTACAATAAATTATAACACGTTATAATTCAATATTAATTTTCAATAATATTGCTTTATTGATTATTGACTTTTGTCTCCAGCCACCCAAGTATAGGTATCACAATTAATCTTTTTAAAAAGAAAACATCTTCTCGACTTTACCGAGTAAACATAGATCTGTCTAAAGAACAAAACATATATGTAGTTATTTAACCAATATTACGCTATAATAAAATACATCAGTTATTACATAATTCTTATTAATTCCCCAGGGTTCAGGGTGAATTCTTTATGTTATGAGAGTGTCAGAAATGGCTAATTGCTACGCTTTACAAATATAAAAAATTAATAAATAATTTTGGTTTATTTTTCACATGTTACGTAGTTTCCGGAATTGCCGTTAGAGAGCAGCATGTATTTGTTTACTTTTGAAATAAACATATGATACAATTAATATTTTTGTTCTATTTCACTATTAAAAAACGAGTTTTCTTCTGGATTTATTACGAAAAATGTTTATATTACCTCGCTCCGTGTTGTCCTTACTGGATTGAAGTTTTATTCTGTGATGAGGTACGTCTTGCGTTATTATTTCCTTTTCATTTCGAGTATTTCTGATGGTCTACTAGAAGTAGGCCGAACTATATTGGATCCTCAGAATGTTTTCATCCACTGGTTTTTAATGTATATCACCATTTAATTTGAAGTCCTTAGGTATTCACTTAAGTATTCACTTTGTTTATTACTCTTGCGTGAATTTCGCCTCCTCCAACGTCCAAAAAATGTTATTTTTTTATAATTTTTGTCGCATCGATTCTTCAACTACTCTGGTTCAGTTCAAAATTTTTTCTCTTATTAACAATACTTGTTATTTTCCATCACTCTTAGTAACACATAGTATTTTTATTATGTAGGCAGTTTGTGATTATTATAAATTTATATTTTTATTTATGGAAAAATAATTCCCTTCCATTCCGGTTTATTTACTAATTTAATTCACATAATATGTTTTGGTTAATTTTTTTTTATGACCTTGTATATAAATATTTTATCATTTTATTATCATTAAATAAATTTATATATTATTTATTTAGTATCGAATAGTGTTCATACCCGGTACTACTTCCTGTTGTCCTTTCCTTCCTAGGATTATTTTAATTTTATATTATCTTTGGTAGTTAAAATTTTTATGTCTTTTAAAATTAACCCTGGGTTTTCTTACAATCTAACATAATTATTTGAAACAATATAATATTAACTTGGGTATAACAAATTGTGGTTCATACAATATAAATTACAATAAATAAATAAAATCACAAAAATCAATTAGTATTATTACATACTACTTCCATAGTTTTATCCTATCAAAAACATACAGCACAGTTTAGTAATACATTAATTTCACTTTGGTTTTTCACCTCAATGGGTACACTAGAACTCACTTCGCACTATATACCACTCGAATTGTTTATTATGTGGTGTGATATAATTAAATTTTGAGCGAGCTTTAGTTCTACCCATTTCTGACTTTTATTCTCATTAGTTACTTTATTGGGACCGGGTTATGTACCGTTACAATAGTGAGAGGCCATGAACAAATAGCAAAAAACGTTTAACGGAGAACGTGAAATTATGAATATTTCTAGCGCGTGCCTAAGAAAATATGACAACTTGACTTTCAATGAAGAGACGTTCTCTGGTCCAGAAAGATACGGCGGTTATCAGGACAACCATAGACTTTTCTTTTATTCTGTTTATCGGTAATCGAGCGTAATTTCTATCCTTTTATATTTTTTCTCAGGTTGCTCTAGTGAAAGCAACACACGTTTACAACGTGTAACTATTCTCTTACAAACTGAACACAGCTGAATTCTGAAAAAGTAGATTTGGGAAGGAGCAGTATTAAGTAAACCAAATGTGTTTCTTCTCAGGTAATAAAGAACATCTCTTCTAAATTTCATAGACCATTCTGACTTGGACTGCAGATTACTTTAGTCGATACACACAATAGTCTATAGATACATAGTACATAGTACTATGTACATAGTTATAGCACACAGATTCAATTTCCGTCTACATCCAACGAAAGAACGACTGAGATAAAGAATATATATTGAAGGTGACGTCCGCACTTGAAGTTGAAACGTGTGGAATTTTAACGAGTGGGCTCGATAGCGTGGCAGTTACATCAACAAAGGACTCTTTAAGTGTGAAAACTTAAAACTTTTGATTCCAGTTAATATAATTTGTTGATAGTTTTTATGATTAATGGAATATTTTAGCGGAACTTACTCGGTTGTACTTCAAAACAACTAAGGTTCAGCGATCGACTCGTCGTACTTCTAAATTTTCATAATACCGCACCGCTGTATCGTTTCTTGCGATTCCGACTTGTAATAAGTTGTTAACTCACGGAAAACCTCTTTGGGTTTTGTTCGTGCCGTTGTTAGCGAAGTTCGAAACAGCTGTGACAAGCGTTTCCTTAATGCCGTACAGTACAAGTCCTCAGCAAAAAGTAATTTATAACACTTCTTACAAAAGTTGTGAATAACCTGTCAAAGACAGGTAGCAGAATGCGGTTGCAAATACAAATTCTAACCACCGAGAATTTATCATTTGATAATCACTGCGGCATACAATTTGTGAGTAAAAATGAATTAACGTATTATAAAAGATTTCGTTAATCTTGATCCCAGTGGTGTTCGTTCTGCAACATTAGTCCGATGATATTTTCGGGCGAGATCTGTTCCACTACATTTTCCAGGGTTAATACTACTACTACTACTACTACTACTACTACTACTACTACTACTACTACTACTACTACTACTACTACTACTACTACTACTACTAAATGATAATAATAATAATAATAATAATAATAGTAATAATAATAGTGACGAATCTCACATGAATGTGTGGAACGATCTGGAGAACGTTGGAAAATACATGTAGAAAAGAAACCCAAATAAAATTTTATAAAACAATGGCAACACCTACACTAGTATGGTTCCGAAACTTGGTTCATAAAGAAAAACAATTAACAGAAGATACAAACAGCAGAAATGAAATTTCTGAGATCAGTTAAAAGGTGTAATAGACGAGATCATATAAGAAATGAAGAGATAAGAAGTGATTTAGATATTTTTGCAGCAAATGAAAGGATTAAAGAATACAGAAGAAAATTGATTCAACATGTACATAGAATGGAAGAAAGTAGAATACTGAATATAGCGAAAGATTACAACCCTAGAGGCAGAAGAAAAGTTGGTTGGCCTAAGAAAAGGTGGACTGTGGAATAGGAATAGGCCGCTAAACTTAAAACCAATGGGAAGAAGAAGAATGATGATGATGATGATGATGGTGATGATAATAATAATAATCTTTACGAGTCAGGCCCAGAGGATCTCGCGCCATTACAAGAATTCTCCTCCACCGGACTCTGTCTCCTGCCCTCCGCCACCACACATGCAGCCTTATCCCGTTCTGAATAAGGTTCTCATGGAGTCCGTAGCTTCACCTCTTCCTTGGTCTACCCACCAGCGGTCGTCTTCCACCGGGAACGAAATCTAACATCTTCACGGGCCATCGGTGAGACTCCATCCTCGCTACATGTCCAGCTCACTGGAGTCTTACCCATAATTCCCACAATATTCGTGTCGTTTTTCCGACTACCGGTTATGTCGAAACCTCAATTAAGTCTTGTAATTAATCCTCAATTATATCTAATATTGAGTCCTGTACTGGGCAGGTCTTCCGCAAGACCTTCCGAGGTGTCTCTTGAATAACTGTTTCCTCACACTCCACGTGACACATCCGTATAGCTCAACCGGTCGAAAGATAAGTGCCTTGTACAGACGGATCTTGAACGGCTAAGGTAGACCACGGGAATTGAGGATTTGATTCAAAGCGTAGTAACAGCGCCTTATCGGCTGGATTCGATATCGGCTGCCCAGGTAACATCGCTTCCAGCTATTTAAACTCATGTAGGCTTCTCTTATTATAGAAACGGTTCCCATCTTGCAACGATTGTGGCCGTCTATCAGCACCTTCCTGGTTGCGGCTCAAACAAAGTACTCAGTCTTTGCTGCACTCACAACCAGTAGGCCGATCTTTGCACATCCACCCTTTCCAACTCGTGCTTAGGTACCTAACCTAACCAATTTATCGGAATAGGCCAGGTGAGTAATGTTGTCGCTTTTGACTTGTATCCTCACGTAGTTCTCACCGAATGTCTCACGTTTGATCTTCTCGAGCACAAGGTTAAAGAAAAGGTATTAAACATTAGGTTATACTCATACAGTGTTAATTTTAGATATTAGTCGAAACCAATCGGAAACATAAATAACAGTTTAAAACTTAGTCTATTTAAAGTGTTAGTCAATACATAACACGCGGCGCGACGCGTATATTATAGTAGTGTTTATAATACGAGGGGATAAGTGTATATTGACGAGAAAGGGCAATCAGAACGTTCTGTGTAAAAATTACCTGCTCTACTTTATGTAAATTGATTTTAACGAAAATATTTTTGTCGCTCGCTGATGAACGCTTAATTTACAAAACTTAATTTAAACGTGATTAGTGTCTGTGTCCCCTTACTTGATAAAAGGACGTCTCCTTGGCACGAAGGTTTTTTTTTTGTCAGCGGAGTAAAAATATTCTAATACTTCAAGGAATTTAAAACACCAAACGCTACTTTAATGTTTCATTATGGTCGGTCTCTTTGTACAACGTATATGACATTATATTAAAATTGTATTTCTGCTCGCTGCTTGTCGCGTCTCGTTCGTGAAATTTTCAACTAAACAAATTTTGCCTCGACATAAATGCATTGATAGGCGTTTCTGATGCTTGATTGCGTTATGTAAAAAAGATAGTTTTCCGACTTAAAATTAACAATACTATAATACACTAAAAACACGTTTATCCGAATTAAGTGGGACCGTGCACGTTTCGGATAAACGAAGTTTCGGTTTCGGATAAACAGAAACTTCTATTTATATAATACATATATAAGTACAGTAACTTAATTTAAATGTTACTTACAGTGAATATGACACAATAAACTATAAAACGGCACCGCACTGTAAATTATCCTTTCTACAGTACTGGAACAGCTCTACTGCTTGTTCGTTCAGTAATCAATCATAATGTTTTGCCTAAGCTTTGATGCTCGTTTGCTGGCTGCCTGGTCTCGAAGTCGTTTCATTGTCAGAAGTTCAGCAGGAAAAGTTTCGTCTTGTCGCTCCAAATACGACAGTGGCTCTTCAAACATTGATGTTGCCTCTGTATGGTTGACTCCCATTTTCTCTTCCACATCATCGTCAGAGATTTTGTCCTCACCGGACTGTTGTGCCGAACTGGCTTCGGCAACGTATTAGATTATTAGTATTTTAAAAACGAGCGCCGCTGACGTCACGCACTGCCACTCTGTTAAGATTGTTTGTTGTCGGTCAGTTATACACACAAAAGGTTGTGTGGCTACGCAATACTGCTGGCGCTGCCGGCCAGCTGTGTGTCTGTACGTTCCGGCTTTCGGAGGTTACTTGGCTGGAGCGAAACGTTGATTCGCTCTCATTTCTGCTTCATCCTCCAAGCTGTTCATCTGGTCTCGGCTGGCGGCGAACTTCTAACCAGGACTTCCGTACCTATCACTATGATAGGCTAGATAAAGCGTGCTCCAGGTGCTCGACCAAGGACGAGATGGGTGTCAGGGGCGAACGAACATCTGTTCCCCCTAATAGCAGAGACGATCTTTAGCCACAATGCCGTCAGTCGAGGACTTTTCGATGTTAAGCTGAACCAAGAACTTTTCCAACGCTAAGCTGCACCAGGGACGGGTGATATGACTGTGACATCACTGATCCTCGCCTATACGAACTAAGTACACCGGACTATCCAGGTGGGAAAATTCTGTTTATCTATTTCTCTCTCTCTACAACATGTGAATGCACAGAAGCCGCCAGAAGCTCACTCGTGAAGTTCTGAAAATTAGACTCTAGCACAAACTCTCATGTTCAATTATGTGTGATCATCATGTTATTGCATGTGTGAACATTACCACTGTACACCTAATGAAGTATCTTATAACTGTATAATGTGTAAGAAGTTACACACATACACACACATCCGCAGTTTACTGTAAGATCTAACTTTCATTTAATTAAGACCATTAGGGAGTTAATTATCTCGTGCTATCAAGTCATCTGGTCATGGCAGAGTTTAATAACGTAGCTGGGGGTTATCTGATGCTGTAGATGAGAAACGATTTTCTTTCACACACATACTTAATGCTTAATGATTAAGCTAAGGGTTCGTTTGGCTGTTTGAGTTTCGGGGCGGTAACTTACATTCTCTGGTGTGAACTATGCTTGTGAATATGCTGGCAAATCTATGCTTAGGAGCTGAGATATTCCATTTTACGTTGTTATTTATATTTGTACCTAGCTATACATATTAGGCTTCATTTATTTACTGTAGTGGGAATCGGTTTATGTGGAGGTTAGTGTTGAAATGAGGGATGTTTTGTTATTCATGTCGTATATGTGTTTGTGTGTGTAATTTTACTATATATATATATTTTTTTGGGGAATATGTAACTGATTTAAAAAAGAGAATAACCATAAATGTGTTTTTGAGACAACAGGCTAGCCTAATTGATATTATACAACACTGATAGATTAGTATTGCTTAATGAATGAAATTATTACCAACTTTGACTCATACATAATCAGGCAGAAATTTTTGCAATTAGTAATATCAATTCACTTACTTTGTGACATTATGAATTAATGGAAATACATAGATATATATAAGTCTGCCTTTAATGGTGTGCTCACACAATTACGAACTTGTTATTTATTTAAAATCTTACAGGTTGAATAAAGCACACGCTTGTTGGTTAAAAGAGTTTTTCATTTGCAAGTCCTGTCATTCACCTGGGGGGACATGTCTGTAATTGTATTTGGGCCTTGCACACTTTTGCTTCCTCTAGGTTTCTCTTTACCTAGTTCTAAATATGATGTCTCTCCCCTTTTACAAAAAAAAAACTTAATAAAAATAAAATTAAATAAAATTCAAAAAAAAAATTACAAAACTTAGAAAAATAAAAGGCGGGTACGCTCAAATGTTAGTTCAGAGCGTGGTTTTTATGATTCTGGATGGATAGTAGGTATGATTTCTGCCTTATTTTCTCTGTTGAACTTGTGAAATTTTAGAATCTGGGGACTTATATTTATTTTCTTAAATGAAACTTAGTGTGGCTACAGACATGTCAGCTGGTGTTAGGACTTGCAAATTATTTCAAATTATTTTTGATTAGAATCCAAGTGTTGTAAGAAAACTTAATGATAGTGTAATAAATTAACAGAAGGAACAACCAGAAAAAAAAAGAGCACATTTTATAAAATGAATAAGGGGTTAATGAAGTTTAAAATAATTTAATATATGTTAGTGTTTAAGTGATTATTTTGTGATGTTGAGTGCGAGATGAATTTTGAAAAGGGGTTATGAGAATGTGATTAATTTTTTTAATGAATGTGTGCTGATTGGTTGCACTTGCACATACCCTGGAGCTCATACGGAGTCTGGACATGATGAGGGCCGTCGGTACTTGTTGAGTTTGATTATGACTTGTCTTTTGGATTAGACAACGTGTTTGGTAGCATCCCAGTTATATGGTAATTGTTTATTGAGGGCGTTGATTTGCGGTATCGTATTTTGAATGCGGTTATGGTCCGACCAAGGGCATGGATGTGATACTTTATATTTTCGATTATATCGAATTTTATGTGTACTTGTGTGTTGTATTTAGTGAGTTAGTTTGATTGTTTTGTGTTGTGTTCTCTTCCGGAAATTTTGCATGGCTGTTTCTCTGCTTTTATGACACCCATCTCGTCGTATCGCTAGAGTATTCTGGAGCCACTTGAGTGATCAAGTTCTTCCTTATGTGTTGGTGTTAAATTGTTGTCTGTGATGTATGTTGTAAATTGTATAATTCTGGTGGATACTGAGTGAATTTAAGTAGTAAGAGGGGCGTTCCAAATGAAGAAGGAATTCAGATGAATTTGAGTTAGGATTTTTTTTGGGGACCTTGTTTTTGAAACGGGAATTTTAACGCCGACTGCACTAAAGACAATAGATGTTAGAAAGAATTAATTAAATATTAAACCAGAATCGATGCAATAGTTTTGAACAGTGATACAAACTGATCCGAAACATAACCTTTGGCCAGCTGATAGCCGCAGCTGTAGCAGTGTTTCAAGCCTTGCTGCCTGCTTATCTGATAGATTGTGTATCGTTATATCCGGCTTCTAAATTCAAAGACCAGTTTATTTGTTTTCTGTCTGATCAGCTGTTCGAGTGATATAAAATGTAGGTCAGTTTTCCAATGTGGATTAGTGTTTGGCCCGAACCATGCCGCATTCCGGGTTGATGTCCCCAGGGTTGTTTGGGCGTCGGTTGTATGGCTGAGTGTTGGCTGTCCGCAGAGAAGTTACCCCCTCCTCCTTAGGTAGAGAGATAACTATTATAAAGTGGAGATTGGGAGATTGATGTTCGCGTGCCCTCAATGCGGTCTTCTCGGCCTTGCTAATCGGGTCCGTCCGCCCTAGTGTAGGGATGTGGGCCAGTCGTGTGTCAAGGATTGATAATGCCTTGTTTTGCTGCACACGGCTGGTCGGTCCACGAGCTGGACGGTTGTAGAAATGGTACTCCCATATCAAGGTTGTAGCACCTTGTTAGCCTTCGGGCGTGAATATGTGAGTACCAGGAGAGTTAGGTGGTGGTCACCGGAGATGGTGACGTGTTGGGGCGGTCCCGACAGTTTGGCATGGAGGAGAGGACGCGCGTGGGGGATGGTCGCAGTGAAGTGGAGATTTTCAGTCCTGGGAAAGTAATGGTGTTAATGGTCCTGGGTCTCAGTTGTTGATTTGGGAGGCCTTGGTGGTCAGTACTCAGAGCTGGCGCCTGCTATTCTTCTCTTTCTCCTGTTTTTTCCTGTCTCTTCTATCTGCATGCGGACCAGGGCCCGGCGAGCATGCAGGACTCACACTTACACCTTCTCTTTCAGACACACATTCACTGACTCACACCTCTTCCTTCTGCTTTTTCGTTTTCCTGTGTTACTGTACCCACCAAGAGCGGTTTTAGAATCTGAGATTTTCCAGGTTTCCCGCAGCCGTCGTGCTTGAGGACTTGTTTGTTTTGGGTCAACCATGTTGCCCTTTTGGGGTGAGGGTGTGCCGAACTGGCTTCGGCAACGTATTAGATTATTAGTATTTTAAAAACGAGCGCCGCTGACGTCACGCACTGCCACTCTGTTAAGATTGTTTGTTGTCGGTCAGTTATACACACAAAAGGTTGTGTGGCTACGCAATACTGCTGGCGCTGCCGGCCAGCTGTGTGTCTGTACGTTCCGGCTTTCGGAGGTTACTTGGCTGGAGCGAAACGTTGATTCGCTCTCATTTCTGCTTCATCCTCCAAGCTGTTCATCTGGTCTCGGCTGGCGGCGAACTTCTAACCAGGACTTCCGTACCTATCACTATGATAGGCTAGATAAAGCGTGCTCCAGGTGCTCGACCAAGGACGAGATGGGTGTCAGGGGCGAACGAACATCTGTTCCCCCTAATAGCAGAGACGATCTTTAGCCACAATGCCGTCAGTCGAGGACTTTTCGATGTTAAGCTGAACCAAGAACTTTTCCAACGCTAAGCTGCACCAGGGACGGGTGATATGACTGTGACATCACTGATCCTCGCCTATACGAACTAAGTACACCGGACTATCCAGGTGGGAAAATTCTGTTTATCTATTTCTCTCTCTCTACAACATGTGAATGCACAGAAGCCGCCAGAAGCTCACTCGTGAAGTTCTGAAAATTAGACTCTAGCACAAACTCTCATGTTCAATTATGTGTGATCATCATGTTATTGCATGTGTGAACATTACCACTGTACACCTAATGAAGTATCTTATAACTGTATAATGTGTAAGAAGTTACACACATACACACACATCCGCAGTTTACTGTAAGATCTAACTTTCATTTAATTAAGACCATTAGGGAGTTAATTATCTCGTGCTATCAAGTCATCTGGTCATGGCAGAGTTTAATAACGTAGCTGGGGGTTGTCTGATGCTGTAGATGAGAAACGATTTTCTTTCACACACATACTTAATGCTTAATGATTAAGCTAAGGGTTCGTTTGGCTGTTTGAGTTTCGGGGCGGTAACTTACATTCTCTGGTGTGAACTATGCTTGTGAATATGCTGGCAAATCTATGCTTAGGAGCTGAGATATTCCATTTTACGTTGTTATTTATATTTGTACCTAGCTATACATATTAGGCTTCATTTATTTACTGTAGTGGGAATCGGTTTATGTGGAGGTTAGTGTTGAAATGAGGGATGTTTTGTTATTCATGTCGTATATGTGTTTGTGTGTGTAATTTTACTATATATATATATTTTTTTGGGGAATATGTAACTGATTTAAAAAAGAGAATAACCATAAATGTGTTTTTGAGACAACAGGCTAGCCTAATTGATATTATACAACACTGATAGATTAGTATTGCTTAATGAATGAAATTATTACCAACTTTGACTCATACATAATCAGGCAGAAATTTTTGCAATTAGTAATATCAATTCACTTACTTTGTGACATTATGAATTAATGGAAATACATAGATATATATAAGTCTGCCTTTAATGGTGTGCTCACACAATTACGAACTTGTTATTTATTTAAAATCTTACAGGTTGAATAAAGCACACGCTTGTTGGTTAAAAGAGTTTTTCATTTGCAAGTCCTGTCATTCACCTGGGGGGACATGTCTGTAATTGTATTTGGGCCTTGCACACTTTTGCTTCCTCTAGGTTTCTCTTTACCTAGTTCTAAATATGATGTCTCTCCCCTTTTACAAAAAAAAAACTTAATAAAAATAAAATTAAATAAAATTCAAAAAAAAAATTACAAAACTTAGAAAAATAAAAGGGGGGTTTCACTGTTTCGTCATCGGATAACAGCTGGTATCCAGGATCGTCTTTTTCCGAATTCATCCGCTGGGACACGTCTTCTTCTTGTAACTGTGCGCACCCTTCAAAGTCTTATAATATTTCTACAAATTTTGTTTCGGATAAACCGGATTTTTGGATAAACGAGTTTTTAGTGTAGTACGAATTAAATAGCAATGTCCATAAAATAATAATGCCAATTCACATTATAAAAACCAACTACAATGTATATATATATATCGCTTTTATGAGGTAAAAATATTTATTTTCGTAACAGTGTAACAGTAACTACACAGCTTATCGTAACAGTGTAATCACTAACCTATTTCTAAGGCTATCACGACAGTCGTCATAACTGTTGAAATTAAGATCCGGGCTATCGGACCGTGGCCTAGTGTAGTTATCATTCAGAAAGATATTGTTCTCAGACGTTTCGGCTTCACCTCCGGAGGCCATCTTCAGTGAAGAACGGTTTTTTATACAACCGACACGGTGTTCGTCACCACAGTACTCTGGCAGTCTGAGGAAAACATCTTTCGGAATGATGACTATAGTACACCATGGACCAATACCTCAGACCTTAGTTCCAACAAAGTAACCATTTACAGTAAACATTTTTCCAAATAACACGCATTAATTGGTCTTAAAGTAATAATCGTCAAACTAATAATCAAACGTTGTATATTTTTCGTCATGGCGGTAACGCGTTTTTAGAGTTTTGAAATGCGGATTAATTTTAGAAATATTAGTTTTGCTCTAAATTGTATAAGTTGCTACACATTTTTGTACATAAAATTGCTCAATAAGGGTTAGGTAATTCTTTTATGTTGTAGCGTCACAGAACGTTCCATAAAAAGAAATCATTTATATAGTAAGTTAGCATAAGAGGAAAGTGAAGTGAACAGTATCGAACCCAAGTAGTCCCAAAAAATTGTGTAATTTTGTATAATAATTATTTCTATCAACTTGAAAAAAAACGACCAAACTATGACTAAGACAAAACCCCATATATATTATTAAAGTGAATAAGAGTGAAAAAACCATAAGACACTATAAGAGAGAGAAATAATGTCAGAATCCACCAGAATAAAGTCAATAATTATTAGGTTTTATAACTATGAATATAGTATTAAAAACTATTTTTTGTGAATAAATGGACATGATCCATTATTATATTATGTGATGTAAATAAAATAAATGTATTAAATGACTTAAATACATTATTAGAAAGAGTTTAAGTTAAAATAAAAATTGTATATTTGTAATGACAAAAAAATATTAATGTGTTGGATTTGAGACCATACACCAAGATTTCATGAAAAAATTAATTATTATCAGATTTAAATAAAAACTATATGTAATTGTCAAGCAGACAATAGTGAACAATTTATCTTAAATAAAGGAAGCTGTCAAATGAATAAAAAGCAGCCAAAATAGCCAAAAACAGTGTTAACTAAAAACATGTAACAGGCATCTAATATTGTATAATTTATGAATTTAATGTTGCCAAAATGCAACCAAACTGTATTAGAAAGCTGTAATATGATATAAAGCAACTATACTAATATACCTGACCAACTTTAACATTGTAATAGTCAAGTCAGCAAAATATTTACTTATACCATATATGGCTGAAGCCAATTATCCAGTACAAAAGAATCATATCTGGCTAAAATACTTGCATAATACTAACAAAAATAAGATAGAAAGGTACAGTACATCAGAATACCTTAATAAGAAATAAACTCAGTTGAAAGTAAAATCAATTCTAAAAGAATTTAACTATTTAGAGTGAGATTTGTCACACCATAAAAAATGACATCTCAAGACAATCAATGATGCTATGTCATCTTGTGATAAATATAATATATGTACCAAGTAACCAGGTATCACAAAAGATAGACAAAATAATAAACTCTGTGTGTATAGTGGTGAAATAATACATATATTAAGGAAAAAGACTAATCATTGCATTAGAAAATTGACAAGAACCTAGGCCATGAGCAGAGGCCATATAAAATTGTATTTATTTGTGTTTTATTGATGTTAAAATTTGTTTATTGTAGGATTTATTTGTTGTAGGAGAGTAGTAGTAGTAGATGTCCAGCTTGTGAAGGGAACTTTATAACTCCACAACAATTTTTATTATAAATATTGAGTTTTTAATGACTACAACTCAAGGTGAGGGTTGTAAATTGTAATGTTTGTTAGACTTAAGTTAATTAGATACCAATCATATTTAGTATCGCTAGATTCAGTAAAAAACAAGGAATTTAAATACATTAATGGCATACAAATTGTAAGTACTAATGTGAAACTGTTTGATAAATACCAGTGTAAATTTTGAAATATCCATTGTATGAAGAATAAGAAATTCGTTCTAAAAGCTTCTACGGAAGTGAAAATTGTTCTATGACATTCCATTTCGTTTATTCTCGAACAATCTAGAAAGAATTTTACACAAATATACCGGAAGTCGACGAAAACAGTCATCCCGATTTAGTATAAAAGCGAGACAAAATTTGACCGAAACACACTTGAAAACTGAACGCCAGAACTGATGCATCTCACACAACACTGATCAACGCAGCTAAGGCGAGACCGAGAGGCGAAAAATCGACAAGACACGGCAGGAAGGCTTTTCCCGTACATAGACATACCCGACTGACTTAACCTCAACGAGAGTCGCCAAAAAGTATCGCTGAAATAGAGCAGCGATACGGCAAATTTTAATAGAAAGCACGCAGCCAGAACGTCGACGGCCCAGGAGGGTCCCAACATTTAATAGAGAACGAATTCTGCTGTGTTCGCATTGACTGACTAACGTGACAAATAATTCCCCCGAACGTAAACAAAACAATACACTGAGCCTTCCTCAAAACTGCATGGGGATCAGCGCTGCGGTGGCAGATTTCTGAATCAACGCTAAACAGATGATTCGTAGTGGCGGCGTTTGAACGAGATTTTACTGCCAAACGTTTTGACAAAAGTGCGGAAAAAGTAACGATCGCAAAAATTGACTTTAAATAGATTCAGTGTTCACCCGAAGAGGCGAGATCGAGAAACTACCCGAAGGAAGTGTCCAGTGAGAGAATAAACGACCATTGGAACGTGAGTTACCAAAATTAAAATCATTTGTTACCTGGTTACAATTATCACACAGTTGTACTTTACACGCCACACATACATCTTCAAATCACTTAGTTTTTTTTTTCTTGTAAGTCATCTAATTGATATGTCTTGGTAGTTCAAAGGAGTCACGTCCTGAGATTAAAGTTTTTTCACATATTAAACTCATGCTTGTCAACTGAGTCAGAATCTGAAATACTAGCCGATACTTGATTATATATATTGTCAATAATAATAACTTGTAAAATTTTTTCTCTGCAATTTTATAATTTTTATGAATGATAGTCCTTCAGACGATTTGTTTGTTGTTGTTAAAGAATTATTAAACTTAACTGATTTTTCAAAGCTAAACTGACTTGTTTAAATTTTTTCGTAGATTTAAAAATTTTTATCAATCACATTTAATTTTTTCTTGGAACAAACGTTTCCAAGTGGCGCCCACAAAAGCATAGTTTTAAGTTGTATTACAGGACTACATCACTGCAGAGGATCCAGTCAACAGAGTAAGTAACAAAAGTGCGCGGAGGTAACGCCCGACATATTACAACACAAACACATTACTTTTCACCCAACCTTTTTCTTTTCGTTATAATGTAAATGTTTGTGAGTGTAGTGGAAAGAAACAATTGAATTTACACTTGGACAGAAATAAACAATATCTGACATGTCAGACACTTTAACTAGTGTAATGGGGTAAAAACTGTGATTTAGTTTAGTATTCACCGGAAAGGCAGAGTATTAGAAGTCGTGTCCAGGATTCGGCACCGTCTAGTGTTAGAACTGTAGGATCTTTCGTAAAGCTTGGCATCGCAATCCATGTGGGTATTAAACTAAAGCAAATTTTAATCAAAACCTGAATATAGTGTACATTTTGAAAATCCATGTGTGTTGTCAGATTAATGCGAATTTTAACTAAAATCTGAACACAATGTATAGTTTCAAAATTTTATTAAACCAAGATCCAAACTGAGGTATCAAAAATTTGAAAAATCCATGCGAATGTCACCTTAAAGAAAATTTTACCCAAATTCAAATATAGGGATATATAGGTAGTACTATGAAACTTTTTAAATGTGTAGGTCCGAAATCGAACACAAAATTAAAAAAATTGTAATATTATGCAAGGTGTACAATATTATTACAAAAGTTTATAATATAACATTTGTAATATCATAAGAGTTATAAGAAATTTTACTCCAAATTTCAAAATCAGTATACTTAATATTTTGACATAATTAATATCTCTAAAATCATTCTTGAACAGGCCTCTACATTCAGTTACCTTGGTCGTAGTCTTTCTTATAGAGGTAGTGATGATCTCAGCAATAAACTAGGCAGGTTGCAAACTATATGTGGAATACTGAGAAAGACATAGAAAAGTAAAGCTATACAACAGACGAGTATCAAATTATATATGACAATGACAGTACCAGCACTGCTGTATGGATGCCAGACCTGGATTAAAGGAAGAAGGATTGATGCCAATGGGCAGAAATGGGCTGCAGAAATGGGCTATTTGAGATCGGTAAAGGGATATACGCGACTCGATCATATAAGAAACGAGTATATTAGATGAGAACTTGATATAGTTTCCCTAAATGAACTCGTTCAGAGTTATAGAAATTGCTGGAAACACATCTAGAAAGAATGGACAATACCCGCTTTCCGAAGTTGGCTTATGGCTATGAGCCGGTTGGGAGAAGATCTGTAGGCAGGCAAGACACAAGATGGCGGGAGTCATGAGGCCGGAACAGGAGGAATTCTATCCACGAAGTGATGATAATGATGACGGTGATGATGATGGCAAACATTCTTGCAAATTTTGGATCGATTGTAAGGTATGTTACAAAAACGTTATACTATTATCAGGTGAAAAGCATTATATTTGTGGACATTCTTTCTAAGTGTTCTTTCCACCCTTGTTTGTAATCTTAATTTTTCATTCAAGTTAACAACTTGTAACTCTTCTCTTATGGCCTCATTTCTTATACGGTCAAGTTTAGAACACCTTATAACTCCTCCTAAGAACGCTATTTCCGAGGCCTGAATTTTACTGTCTGGTTTTTGGTTGTTGTCCAAATTGGCGTCGAGGGAATTTGGGGAGGTAGTCGCTTTGTACCTGGTTGACTGGGCACTGATCCTCACAGATTCCAAGGGTAGGATAAAATGTCGTTAGCTCCCAAAAGAGCCGTTAACCTTTCTCTAGCTAAGACCGTACTACACGTTGAAGTGCCACATTCTACATTCTTTCAGACCGGAAGATCGATAAATATTCTTGGTGAAGGGCAGCAGTAGCCACTAGTACCAAGTTAGGGCGTAACGGAATGGAAACTGGTCCGCCTTACCTTTGAAATATTACAGGCGGGAATCTAACTGGATTTAGCCGGCATAATACTGCGTCCTATTGTTATAGGATTATATTTTGCTGCTGCCTTGCAGTTGGATGTTGGGGCATCAGAGGTTAGTGGAAGACAACCCTGAATAAAAATTACAGAGAGTCATGGATCGTAAGGAGGCAGCCCGTCCACGTGGCTTACTCATCTATAGACCGGTACCCAATAATGGGGTATTCATTTAATCTACTCGCAACTTTCAAAGAACACAGCCGAGCGATATCAGTGTTATTAAATTTGCGTCTAGTGTAAACCGTATTTAAAATTTTAAGTCTTTTTTTAACACTTTTTAAGTCCTTTTTTTCGTAACACACGAACCACGGCTATATGCGGGGAGGGTACAAACCAGTCGAAAGACTGAAGGACCCAATAAATAAATTTAACAATATTAAGAGTTCAGGTTATATTTGTGATATATAGGCTTTTATGGCTACTATAATCTTAGGCACACGGTGTCAATGGATGTAATATTGCTTCAAGAATTCTACGCCACCCTGATTAGTTTCCACATCGACGAATAGTCGGCTGCACGTCGCGACATAACAAACGGTATGTACAAAACTGTTGTTTGTTTATTTAAATTAAATTTTAATTAAAATTACACTACTAATGGGTAGTGTTTTTTGCCGTGTAATTTCTCTGTTGAGTTTAAATTAAAATTTGGAATTATTTCATCGTGACACAGCGGCTGGCAATGGTTGTAAAAAGTTGATCAAATATTTATCAGTGCAGAATACAAAAGTTTCCTGTCTCCAAAAGCAAGTGTTTGTCTTCGCGTCAAAATAAATTGTAAACTTTGTTAAGTAAATTATTCAAGCCAATTTCACGACAGTTGCACAAGTTTCTACTCCTCGCTTTTTCTGGTGTAAGCGAATACAATCACCGCAGGTAGACCTTCCTCCCTCCCACTTCCACCCCTGTTTGTAGAAATGAGAAATGCCTGCTCTCCGTCTTCTGCTTGTCTTATTCGTAATTGTCCACGCAGAACAAACTCAATTAATTTAATATTAATAATGGAAATGAAACTTTTTCGGCTTTTTTGTTTGCATGGAATTTTTTTTAACGACTCCTATTGTGTTCGCTGCAGAGAGCGCAGTCATTTTCTTAGACACGCATGCAATGATTGCAAGAGAGGCTAGGATGTTCGCCCGGTTCAGATCGTTATAAAGCTACCTGGTTCCCGTGTACTAGATATATTGGAGATGAAATAAATTAAACATACTTTAAGTGCAGTGTTATCCGACGCATATGTCGATAAAGTAATTATCGCGCAGGTTGATAGGCTGCTAATTTTATTAGCCCTTTCGTGGTTCAGTACGAGTATGAGAGATAAAGAATGATTAGAGGCTTTAGAGCCATGTTGCTGGATGAGAATTTACAGAGTTTCATGAAAACATAAATTGAGAAATTATGATGTGTTTAAGAGGAAAAATTGTAGGAAAAATTCTATAAAAAGACTCATTAAAGTAAATATCAATTGGTAATGCATCCATTCAAAAAACCAAAACAGCTATGCGAGTGTAGTGTTAGAAGAGACGTTTTACAGAAGGTATGCTAGAGTTAGGCCAAAATATTGGTGCTGCAGAAATAAGTTTCAGAAAAGAGGATTTTTAAAAGAAAGAGGAAGCCATCAACTGAATGGGCTTTCAATTTATGAATATGACCATAACAAATTCCAAGGCTGAAGAGGGTGGAAGTAAACTTTGAAAGTTTGTTGAAAGTTGCGAATCAGATGCGATTCAGAATATTCTATATATGCAGGAAGGCATCATTCTTTTTTTTTTGAAAAGCACTATCAGCAAAATTATGTTATGTTAATTTATTTTTCAGTGCTTTCTATACTTTAATTTATACTTTTAACACTTTAAGTAATAAGTAAGTAAGTAAGTAAGTATACTTTTTTATGCTTCAGGTATTTTAATTATAAACTATTGTGATTATAACTAAAGTATTAAGAAAAGTGATCTTTTTATATATACTTGATGCGTGTCTCTTATCTCTGTTATATTTCACTGGGTCGTGTTTTACATCGGTGAATCCTATTGGTTGGTATGGCAACGGGTGTCTTGAATAATTTTTCCGTGGTTCAGACGTGTTTCCTGGGTGGTCTTTTTTGCTGACTAGAGTGAATGCCTGTGAATTTCCAAAACTTCCCTAACTTTTTGTACCGCTAAATTTGTTATGCAATTGGTGGTTGTTTTATTTTTTTAATTTCATAGTTGTCTTGTTCCTGTATGCAATGCTGGTAGAGGGATGACATACGAGAGTAGATCAAATATAAACTGGAATTTTTCTTTTAAATTTTATTGATTCAGTAAAAAAATATAGAATTATTGTATGAATTTTCTACACACACTGTATGAACTTCCTGATTTTGAAACACACTTCCTGCAACGAATTGCCAATTTTTGTATTCTTTCCTCGAAGAAAGAAGAGACGCATGTTTGCAACCAGTTGCGCACGAATTCCTCTACACCTGTATCATCGTCAAATCGCTGTCCTCCCAACGCTTCTTTAAGTGGTCCAAACAAATGGTAGTCGCAAGGTGATAAATGAAAGTGGGTGTTCTAAGGCCGTCCAATGAAATTTTTTCAGTTTCTCACACGATTGCACAGCGGTATGGGAGCTTGCGTTCTTGCCTTTTGGCTCTTTTCTTGACCTGAATAAATCATTTCCTTTTAGGTTGTTCTTTGGTCGGTGTGGATTACGTAACAACTATTGAAGTGGAGATATAATATTTTTAATATATCTGGTTTTTTGTTTGGCATATGTTGTTGTAGTGTTATATAGCTGTTCATGAATGAATATTGTGCCAGCAAGGTCTGAAGAAACAGAATATCATAACTGTATTTTTATCACACCACAAAATGGAGACTATCATTAGGACACAGATAGAAAAGTCGGATAATCTAATCATAGATAAAGCATTCCCTTATCCAACTCAAGTACAAGTGAATCATAATATCACGGTTTGAAGATATTAACCCGATTGTAAGGGGTGATGTACGAAAACAGACTCCATACAAAACAATCAGAAGATTGACAAGAAAAATTCATTCAGATTAATCAATCTGTAGGAATACGTAGGAGAGTAATTAACATCAATATCTAGAAAACGAATATACGTATAAGTGTGAACAAACGACGAATATTCAGACAGATTGCAAACAATCGAAGTGTACGCCTTTTCAAGAAACCTGGACCAATTTATTCGATGAAGCTAAATTTGATATTAATGGTAAAATTCAAATAGTAGTAGAAAAATAAAAAAAATGTTGCTGTGGTAGAAAGGTGCCTAACTCTAAACTATGAAATGGTATAAAGTTGCCACAGGACACTAAAATGTGTCATTGTACTCAAATGCGGGTAACTTGCCTCGTATAGACAAAGTTGTATTGCTACAGGATAGTATTACAGGATTGCATAGTAAGCCGTCCTCCTTCATTTCTGGCTATTTTGACCTATATACTCATCAGCTTTTGGGAAGCGTTAGCCGTTTCATTTGGCAAATTCTTGAGATGTTTGAAACTTGCCAGCGCATCAATAGTAACACATAGGTCACACTGCGATGCTGATAGCTTTAGTTACTTAGCTTATATTTGAGTGCTAAGTTAATTAACCAACGAACAACCATATGTAACTAATAGACAAACTAACTATTTCAATTCGCCCTGTAACTTCTTTCTTATATTGATGTCGAGTTTCAAAGCGTTTGCTTCATTATCAGATCTTAAAGTATCCTCGTAGGAGATCGTTATCGGCTAAAAATCTAACATCATTTGCACTGTGTGCGCGTCAGTAGGTGCCCACCTATTGACATTTGGTCGACCACTCAGCGGTTGTTCATCTGTATCTCAAGAGGTTCAAGGCGGTATCGTATAGCGGATTGGATTTAAAGTTCAGCTGGTCATTTAATAAGAACCCGCGACTGCTTAGGTTTGTGTATTCTCTGTAAATTTCAAACTTCTACAAGACGTTCACGACGATTCGACCCTTTTCACAAATGTTCAGTGGGTTCAAGTTAGAGTTGAAATCCGTGTAATTGTCGTCGTGGGAGACCACGTGGCGAACATAGTTAGACTTCATGTTGATTTCGTTAAGATTTTTTAGTTTCCTAGGTTTCTGTTCAAGGAAACGTTTAAGAAAAGGTGCGCACCTACTGACCACGCGTATACAGTGCAAATGCTACTGAATTTTAACCGATGACGACATCCTACAAGGGATATTTTAAGATCTGATTATGCAGCATATGATTCGAAACATGTTATCAATATAAAAAAGAAGTCACAAGGCGGACTGAAAAAAGTTAGTTTGTCTATTCATACAAGTGATTTATGCATTGAAAACATTCATGCTAAAGATGTAACTAAACTAAGACCCTACTATAGTTATACGCACACTCATAATACACTTGTACGTACATATATCGTGTGGACCGCATGCATTACATGTAGTTATAGTATATAGTATATTTTATATAGTATATAGTATATCTTACAAATGTTCTATATTAGTAACAGCCCGTGGAAAAGTTACAACCGTGACTCTAGCAATGCGTATTGTACTCGCGAATTGTCCTAAATAAAGTGATGCACATATATTGCAGATTTGATTTTATCACAGAACAAACATTTTAAAATATTGATGCGATTGTTACATGGATTGTATGACTGTTGAAAGAGTAGAAATAAAGCGATTGAATACCAGAGGAATCGCTAATTGCAATTTTAATTAAAGTTCCAGTAAACCAAGGGCAATAAACACTCGTACACAACAATTCTTCAAGTTTACAAATGTCCAACACACGCTAACGTAACAAACAATAAGTATCATCCAATTAAAACTGACGAAATAAATAACACAAGTCACTAACCGCGGTACTTCCCCAGTAACAGTACCTACATTCATTTTCGATATTTCGATTATGCGATTATTGGCGTCAATATGTAGTGAATTTCGCATATAATTTTAGTCGGATACTAGAAATCGTGAAATTTATTTGTGTATGTTATAAAATATTTTGCTGGCGATTTTTATCGCAATTCTTTATCATATTTTTTACGAAAAGTAATTTTACCAATAATATAACTCTGTTGTGACTCCAAAAATTGACGTTGCTAGGTGAACATGCAAACTAAAATTATGCGTGGAAACCAATACGCCTTTAAAGTAATACTCGTTTTTTTGTGAAATCCGCGTAAAAAAATCAACTCGAAGCAAGGCAGGGCGGGCCTTGCCTGTTACTATACATGTCTCCCTTTCTTGTGACAGAACTCGTTTTTTTTCTAATTCTCGCTTTTTCAATAATATTCGATTTTTGTGCACATTACAGTAAAGCAACCAATTTTGATGTAAGGCGAGGTGCTATACATGTCTCCCATTTTTTTGTGTGTGTTTCGCACAATATTCGCTTCCAGTAAAGTTTTCGAGATTTTACTAAATAACGTAAAAGAATATAGGACAGATAACGAATAACAAATGTTGTTTTCATTTGTTAATACGTTGTTTGTTTTTGTTTATCTCTGACTATTCAGAAGTAATTGTAGTTTACAATTTTCAACATTTTCTGTTGTTGTTTTCGTTAAGAAACTTTGTGTTCTTTGTTTTTAATTTTTCTCTCTTTGAAGCATTTTGTAGACAAATCAAACGTCATATTTTTCCAATCATGGCTTTTATTTCTTTAAATGGTAAGCTAAATACCAAAATCCATTATTACCTAACCTCACCAATGAAAACAACTCGCATTTTCGCTTTAAATTAACAAATAGAATAAATAGTATAATTTACAATTATATTATTATTAATAATAACAAAACTTTTTACAAGAATATATTTTTATTACTTTGTGAATTACAATGTTTCAATAGTATTCAACTACTATCATCAGATAAAAAAAATAAATACACTTCTTTTTCTTCAAATCGTGGTATATCGATACAATCGCATATTCGAAACATCGAAAATGTAATGTAGGTACGTATATTGGGAAAGTACCGTACTCACAATTGCCCACACACAATAATCATTATATACCAAACTGCTATAAAGCACCGCGCCAAGGCTTCGAGTTGACTATACAGCCTTCGCGGTATTGCAATAAGCATAACATCGTAACCGAAGGCGCCTGGAAAACTCTGGCAAATTCCATATTACGTGCATCGCCCAGTTTGTACACATCGCTGCCAGACCCTGTGACGTAGGTGTTACCTATTTAATACCCGTTAGACTATCATTAAAAACTGAAAGAAATAAAAAAATATTCAAACGAAAATACTACGTACTTGCATCGCCTTCTTCGAAGTCTGAATCCATGTTTCCAAATTATCGGCCTAATGTAAAAATAATTAAATACTTCTTCCGTTAGTGTTCGAAAAACGAATTTTTGTAGCGTTAGTTTATCGGATATTTTCGTTTAACGGAAACGCATTTTCCAATCTGTGATACTGGAGAATACCGTCTCTTAGTCTAGTAGTAGCGGTTTTGTGTGTGTGTGTGTGTGTGTGTGTGTGTGTGTGTGTGTGTGTGTGTGTGTGTGTGTGTGTGTGTGTGTGTGTGTGTGTGTGTGTGTGTGTGTGTGTGTGTGTGTGTGTGTGTGTGTGTGTGTGTGTGTGTGTGTGTGTGTGTGTGTGTGTGTGTGTGTGTGTGTGTGTAAACTCTTCCGCGTTATTTGAATACGCTACACTACGCACTGATTGAATACACAAACAACGTCAGCATTCTGATGATGCAGAAGCAATAAAAATGTATATATACGACGCCGACGACACGAGAGCAAGCAAACAGTAAAGTTGGAAGGAGAAGGAGCAGATATCAGAGCGCAAACAGTCGATACGCAAATTGAATCTCACGGACGGTTTAAGCCATCTTTTACAGACGGTTTTACGTTATTTTATGCTAACGTACGTACAACGACACCAGGCTAAATTCCCTCTCTCTGGCTGAATGGAATCGTATTAAAATAATTTATAGTGACATTTATTTCAAACTTTGTAGGCGGGTTCGTTGTTTCTATCGCTAACAAAAAATTTGATTTTATTTTTGTTCATTCGAATGGATTCGATAACGCGGAAAATGCGTATACCATTTCAATAACGTAGAATACAAATATTACAATACAAATACTACTCTACTGAAAATCAGCTTGTATTTGAAAGAAGGAGCTGCTAATTTTATAAATTATTTCTTGTGCATTGTAGTTACGTATGATCAAAAAGAGATAAGGAATGAATACAGAGGCTTCAGAGGAATGGTGCTGGGTATGACTGAACAGGATTTCGTGGAAACATAGATTGAGTGACTATGATTTTACCCACTCAAATAGCCGCCAACTCTAGCCAAATGTGAGAGGAATTTTAATACGAAAAATGGGTCTTTGTCCACGGTGTACCCTCATTCACACTAAACTTGCTCTGATGTTTTAATTACGGACATTATAATATTGAAACTTTGGAAACTTGAGCACTACTTAATGAAGATCAATCATTAACTTATACAAGCCATTAATTTTATGCATATTTTTTATATATATGTGTACAACGTTATCGGCAACAAAGAAGTAGTTTTTGCTAAAATTGCTTCCCGGGATATTTGGCCGTAGCCCAATGTTTTCTACAAAACCAGACGTTTCGGCAATGCCATCGACGTCCATCATCAGTGAAAATCAAGTGCGATAACGTGAGGTGGTATACGTTAGTGACCACAGTACTGTGGTTAAGGCTGAAGCAGTAAGTAGAAAGAAGTAATTTCTATGGTAATATTTCATTTCGAAAATGATTTTAAATATAAATCTTAGAATATGGAAGTCATGTATGGTTCTCCATACCGATATTTACTTCCATATTCCATATGTAGGTAAACTACAACTTTCCCTCAACCGATCTTCACCAAAAACAATAGGTCGTGAGTACTCTACAAATCAGGACTGTATGCAAAAAATTATTCGATTCTGTTTGAATTTGCGGCTGTTATCGTTTGCCATAGAAAAAAAATCTACAGACAGACAGACACACACACACACACACACACAGAGACACACAGACACAAACACAGACACTTTTCGAAAAACGACTTTTTTTCATGTTTTGAGTGTAGTACAATCAGAATCTGCAATAATCTCGAACACGATTTTTTTTGCCATCACCATACTTCCATTTCCTTAAGGAATATATGGAAGTAAAATGGGTCTTTGCCTGCAGATACGGGTTACAAAAACAGGTTTCTAAAGAAACAGGAAACGATCAAATGAATGGCATTACATTCAAAACCACTCCAGATACAAGAAGTGGAGGATGAAAGAAAAAGACAGAAAACATATTTATTTTGTTTTTATTTTCTGTTTGAGGAAAGTTGAATGACGAAATGGCATCTGTGCACTTCCTCCTAGGTTGCGTTGTGTAAAATAATTTCGTCTAGTTTGTTTTGTATTTTCTTGACATCGTAGTTTGTTAATTAGCCATACCTTTTTGCAAAACTCTACCAACACGTGCTCTAACATTATGCTGATTGATACAGAAATATTTTTAATTTACGTTTATTATTTTATCACTTATATTTACGCTAAAATTTATGTTATTATTTATATTTATTCTTTACGAATTGTGTTTTAATTGGATGGTTTACTTTCTTAACTTCCTTTATGCTGATCGTTCCTGAAAAAATTCTTTCCAGTTGTATATTCTCGTAGTTCCTTCAATCTGATAAGCTTAACAATGTTAATTTTTCTCTATTTTTGTATTACACATTGTTGCACGATTTTATCTTTACTACGTTTTTATGAAATATTTCGTCTACGTTAACATGTGACACAGCATTTTTTTTAAGTGTATGCATTCTCAAATCTCCAGCCTTCAAATAAGTTCAACATTTATTGTTATGAATTTTCTCCCTGTAAAGTACTCTCAAGACATCTCACGTTACGTTTTCTTTTAATATCTGAAATACACATATGTAATTTGTAATTAAATTAAAATTTAATTAATCTGTAATTTCCCTTTTTCTCTTATATTCAAAGTTTCACCACAATATTAATTCGCCCATTAGATGAATGCGATAGTAGGAAGGAGTTGAGACAGAAAACAGTAGGATTTGGGTTTCATTTGGGGATCTCTTGAATGTGTTGAATTACAGCAAAAAGCGACTGGAAATAGGAAACAAATTTTTGTCGTATTCTTTGTGTTTTTACTGTAACAATTTTAACATGTTCTTTTTTTTAGAGTTTTTGAGTGTTCATGAGAGCGGAACATCGTCAGCTTTTGATGGACTACGATATAACATCAAGAAACAGAAGCGTAATCAGAAATTAAAACCTATGTTTTTTAAAATTCCGGGTATATTATTTTGATATTTCTGCTTCAGCATATACATGCATTTGACGAAGTATGAAGCAGTTATAGTACTTGCAGTAAGTATTCAATATACACATGGTGCGCGCGCGCGTGTGTGTGTTGCAGACGTCTATAAAATAACCTAGACCTCTTTTTTAATCTCTCTGCTGTTCTCAATTTGGTCTCGACATTATTACTTAATGTCTTTCATATTAGGTTATTATCGTTATTGCGTTATTCTCATCTGAGTAATTATAGTAATTCCACGCTTTTCTTTGTTGTCATTCATAATCATAACGTCGTTTCTGCTACTATTATTTTAAATTAGAAAAACAAAGACGTTGCATGTTTTAAGTAATTAAAAATAAGGAGCTGCCGGGCGGGCGACGTCATTGACGAGAGTGACTCTTGTGCTGCCGTACGGAATAAACTCTAGAGAACGACTCACTCTCGTTATAATAATAATACCCGGTGCTCCTGAGAGATGTTGCTACTGCTATTGTGGTGCCCTATTTCAGACGTCAGACGTTTGTGTTTTCAGTGAACGGCCAACGCGATGAAGGTAGTTCACGTAGCCCCGAATGCCGGTACGTGTACGTTGTACACGTATAAATATGTAACTCAGAAATACGTATTTATGTTGTTGTACAAGGGGCCGTGCTTAAATAGGAATATAAATACTGAAGTATACAATACAATTGTACAAATTAAACCTAAGTAAAATCCATAAACATGTATTTAAGATATATATACATTCAGCCAAAATCCCGATTAAGCGGGGACGGATTATCATTTGCCGATCGACTGTGATACGTCAAAATAATCTAAAAATTCTGATCGATAAAAAGCAGAAATCGATTTAAAAATTCGATGAAGAATATAACGATAAAATTGTTGAACAGGATAAAGAGTTTTAATGCGTTGCGTATCTCTCACAAACACAGCTGATTTGACATTGGGTGTTAGGTAGGTGGTTGGATGGATAGATATTACAAAAAGAAAAGAAAAACATATGTAAGTGAAGTACATGTATTAACAGTGGTGTTGTTTTGCATAGAATAACTAATAATATTTATACAACACAACATCACTGTTAATATCATACTACTTATATATTATAATTAAAACTCGCATTACAATTATATTACTTTATATGTTATGTCGTAGGCATCGATATGAGATAACATAAATCACGAACGTCGCATAAAAACTGCATTTTTGTTAGATCGAAGCTCGATATCAACTAGAAACCATAATTAATACGGTCAATAAATAATATTCTTATATACATTCTGCGCGCGCGCGCACACACACACACACACACACACAGGCAGACAGGTAGACAGAACACTGTCGGTGAAGAGATCAAGTTAGTTGATAAATTAATTTTCTCAAAAATTCTGTACATCCTTTAAATAAAAGGAAACGTAGGCAAAAAAATAGACATTGACGCGAAACCATCTTGCATAATATCAAATTACACGTATTTGTTTGCTTTAAAACCTTTTTGTTGTATACAAATGTGTTGACCGTATTATTATGTAGGACTGTTCAATATAGGTATGTTTATCGTTTCAATATGCGTACTTATGCTCGTCTTTCTGAGTTGTTGTTGCAAGTGATTGACCTTATTTATATAAATTTTCAAAACACATATAATTCGAAAATTCGTGAAAACAAAGCTATATATTGTGCGATGTTAAACATCTAATAGTACGTATTTGTTTAGTTTGTACGATAGCTAGATAGTTTTTTTTAGTTCTAAGAACTATATTTATTTTATCTTTCAGAACACACAGGCGGGCGTACACACACACATATACATCTTTCTTGCGTGTGTGTGTGTGTGTGTGTGTGTGTGTGTGTGTGTGTGTGTACGTGTATTTCTTCATTTTTTTCTACAAGTGTACTTTTCTTATATTTTACCTATATATTTACAACTGACGCACGTTTAACAGACTTAATCTCGATCCTTAGTGGTTTCAATATAAATTCAAATTTAACGCAAATTTGAGTTTTTATTAAAACATTTGAAGACACATATTAAATCTGTGAAATATAAAATATTAAATAAATGAGCTGTATATGCAGTAATAAATATAAAGAAATACATTGCAGAAGTAATTTATTACTTGATAAACGTAAAAACACGTATAACGTAAAAACATTGCAAGAATATTAGAATATCAAGAGTTAAATGTATAGAATATATATTATATATATAACATTATTAATATAATGTTATGTTATATTAAATTATTATATATTATATTACATTATATATAATATAACTACAGTACAATAGTATATACCATATATACTGTCTAGCAGCTATCTAATCTATTCTCATGCGATGCAAAAAGCGACATAAAATAATGTAAGAAAAGAGGTTTCACAAACCAATTAGAATAGAACGTCTTTGCTGCGGATTTGCGATGCAGATGAACGAGCTCATCAAAAGATATATTGCGCACCGTGTAGTACAAAAATGAGTCTTAATTACTTTTAGATGGAGTAAGAAAACTAGCATCAGTAAATACGGCGCTGGCCGCCCCAACCATACAGTGGAGCACTGTGAGTTGCGGTAGTATAATACTGCAGGCGTTATATTGTAACTTGCATCGATTTGTAATTTGCCATTTGAGTTATTGACTATTGGTGAATATTTAGTAGATCATATGTATGAGTGTAGATATATTCGTTCGTGAGTGTATACATATCTTCTTCTCCTTCTTCAACTGTCCAACTGTTCACCTTTTCCTTGGCTGACCAGTGCTCCTCTTGGTGTTTGGTAGCCTATCTCTCGCCTTTTTCACTAGCCTTATGTCACCCATTCTTGATATGTGTTCGTTTCATACCCTTTTTCTTTCCGCAATCCAAGAACTAAATATCTATTACAATACACGTTTCTCTTATACTATCGTTTGGCAACCTATCCTACTTGTCTTTCCTAGTACCATCCGTAATATAGTAATTTCTATAGTTTGTCGTTTTCTGCTGTATCTGGCTTCGTCTCTGATGCATAGGATATTACTGGACGTGTTGTGCTTTTTTTAAACCCTAGTTTTTGCTTCTTGTGTGAGGTATTTATTATTCCATATAAGGTTACTCATGCGTCCAGCAATTCTTCTTACTTTCATCAATTGATTTTCTATTTCTTCATCTACCCTATTGTTATTTTTAAGCTTTTTTCCTAACTAGTCTATCTGCATTACGTGTTCTATTATTCTGTCATTTATCACAAACTTTCACCTTAATGGGTCATGTGAAATTGTAATTGGTTTTGTTTTCTCTTCTGCTATCTTCATGTTATATTTCTGGCATGATTTGTTAAAATTATGCACACGTCTTTGTAAGTCGTTTTCATTTTCTGCTATTAGAATAACGTCGTCTGCATAATATATAATATTAAACACACTTCTACCCATCCTATATCCTTTTATATGCTTTACCTCCTTAATAATTTCATCCGTAACTACATTGAAGAGTAACGGACTTAGGGAATCCCCCTGCCCGCTCCATTTAGTTACAAGTATATTATCCGATAATTCGCAATCGGCCTTTACTCTCATTGAAGTGTTCGTGTAGATCTGTTTTATTAGTTTTCGTATACATATGTTGTAGATTATTCGTACGAGTGCAATGAATTATTCGTAAGCTGGATAAAGCGATAAATGAGCTTGTGATCATTTTATAGTATGTCTCTCCTTGTAATTTTGAATCCACCCTGAGATTAAAGTCCTTCTACATGTAGACCATATTTTAGTATTTCTGTACTCCGTGCAATCGTGCTGTTAAAAACTTATGGGTAGTCTATAAATGAAGCGTACGCGTGTGAGTATAAAGTCTGGATGCACGACCGCGTAGTGGCTCGGTGGCCGGAGTGTATTAGACTCCTAAGATTTGAAGGAGGATCATCATCATTAGTAACATCATCATCACCATCATCATCGTCGTCGTCGTCTGACGGTTACGATTTGTAGCTGGAACCATACGCTTTTAAGTTTGCCAATCTTTTCCACTAGTGCATTCTACCTTAATATGTTCCATATATTATGTCGTATATGTAATATCTTCCAAATTTCGTAGATTTCATTTCAAATTAAGTCAAGAATAAGGAATGGCTCGAGACTTTTTAATGCAGAAATTTCGAAGAAAGTTAAGATGACCTTTTTCAAAAACACGTATATGCCAATTCTTACTTATGGGGCTGAAATCTGGTCTCTAACTGAGAAGCATCTAAACTTTCTCCAAGCTATGGAGATGAGATACGCCAGGAAGGCTGAAGGAAAGACAAGAAGAGATCGAGTCAGAAACACTGCTATAAGAGTGTCTTAAGCCAGTACTTTTGAAAGACCAAATTAAAAAAGCACAGTTGCGCTGGTTTGGGCACGTTCAGAGGATGGAAGGGCAGAGACTTCCAAAACAACTGTATGAGGCAAGAATTGTTGGGAGAAGATCCAGGGGCTGGAGAAAAGTGACTTGGGAGGACAGTGTGAGGTCCTCTCTGCAGCAACTGGGAGTGCAGTGGAATAAACCCAAGGCCCTGGCCATGCAGACACCACGTTTGCGAGGCATTTTGCTCAACCTCTACACTTTGCGGTAGAAGGGGATTGGAAGAAGAAAAAGAAGAAGAACTCATTTCGTATTAGCTTCCCAAGATTTTACCACCCGTACATAAGAATAAATTTATTCCTCTGAATACTCGAAATTTGGTTTACTTACAATAAAAATAGTTTTTAACAGTTTTTACCAAGTGATAATAAACGTATTGTGGGGATATATAAAGATTGTGGGGAAAGGTGTTTGTGTGCGCGCTGATGGGCATAATATTAAAAATGACCTATCGTTAACTACTCCAAGGGTACAGTAGCTTTAATAAATTTATAAAACTCTCTCTGTGTTTTAAATATTTTTGTATTTGAAAGGAAGAAATTTTGTACTAAGATTATGATGAACTGAGACTAACTCTTATTATATTATTAACATGAGAAAAGAATAGTTTGCAAAGCAGGATATTCAATCATACATTACACTTTTCTGAATACAGCAAACTACGGAAGTAAATAATAACCAGTGCCTACTGTAAACATTACTTTGCATGTCGAGACAGGAGTCAGCGTCTCTGACAAGTACCGTGATTACAATATGTATATATCCGTAACACGGCCTGACTTAAAGTAAAATTTAAGTTTCATCTTCGACTTTATCAAACTTGTGACAGACAGCCTTGTGGGGAGTGTTATTTTCTTTTCCATTGTGCCATCTGCAATCTGGAAACAAAACGCACAGACTCCGTTGTTGTGGTTACTTTTGTTCGTGCGACGGGAATTACTGACGACGAAGGCATTATTTTAATACAAAAGATGAGCGAAACGCCGTTTGGTCACTTTGAACAATCTTCTGTCGTAATGCGAACGACGTACACATCTGAACATCGTCACTACTTCAAGGGATTTTACCACAGAAAATTTCTGTAAACATATTACCAATAAACGAATAAAGAAATATTTACTCATCTACTTTTGGTAATTTCCTGACGCTGAAAAATAAAATGTATAATTTTGTGTTAGTCTGCTGTTTATACTTTTAACTAACGTTTTTAAAGGAATTTAGTTTAAATCTATTTTTTTTTTATATTAGCGGGGGTCCTACAGCCTATGCCGCATCCCGCATTTCGATCGCCATTTCTCCCTATCCTTCCAGTCATCATCTTCAATAGCTCGATCTCTCATGCTTTCCCCAAATTCCTGTTCTCCATTGTGATGTCAGTCTTCCTTTCCTTCTCCTGTTTTGTGGTGTGTAAGTCAATGCTTTCTTTGACCATCGCTTCTCCTCCATCCTCATTACGTGACCATACCATAGCAACTGTCTGGATTCTATTCTTTCTGCCGCTGTAAATACGCGCCCTGTTTTCGTTCTTATATCTTCGTTTCTAACATGTTGCATTCTAGAAATATTACACGCTCTTCTTAGGAAGTCCATTTCCACAGTTTCTATCATCCTTTTCTCTTTATCTAAAAGTTTCCAGCATTTGCAGCCATAAGTTAAAATGGGGTCCACAATAGTTGTGTAGATTGTCAGTTTAGTTTGAAGTTTCATTTTGTTCGACCGAAGTAACGAGTTTAGCAAACGAATAGCCTTTTTTTTCCCTGTTGTATCCTTTTTTTTGATGTCATTTTTTTGTTCCATCTTCTGAAATAATGCTTCCCAAATATTTGAATTCGCTACACTTTCCGATTCTATGCATTTGCAGATCTGGGTCTTCTTCTTGCATGTCTCCTATTTTCAGATATTCTGTTTTAGTAGTGTTTATGTTTAGACCCCATTTCTCGTACTTCTTCTTCCAATTTTCTAAACGTATAGTCTGTATCAAATTAAATCTATACCGAAGAAAATTATTTATTTATTTGCACACAACAAAGGGGTTACAAAATTTAATTTTTTTTGAAACAAAAACAAGGGGAAATAAACAGAAAGAGTTGGTTTAAAAGGAAAAAGAATTACCATATGTGCAACATGACAGTACAAAACCGTGCGTTTCCGTGAGATTTAAGTGTTAGCAGAAGTTTTCAATAAAAATATAATTACTTTAACTTGCAATTTTTGGGCGTTTTGCAAATAGAATGTTTGTCTTCTTCTTCACTACATGGCTTGTACTGTAGCCCGTTTCGGATTCACGGAGTCTCTGACCATTTTTTTCCCGATCTCTCGTCCCCACTGGCCTGTACTCAAACGCTGGTTTAGGAATACGCGTGTGTACCATGTAGACTTCCAATTCTGCCTATATTCCTTTAATCTCTCCAGAACCGACTCTAACTTCAGGTCTTTCCTTATGTCGCCGATTCGTAGATGACCTCTCAAATTACATCCCTTAACTGCTCTTAAAAGTTTCATTTTCGAGGCCTGTATTTTCGAAATATCTATTTGCAGGAGAGTCCATGTTGCAGATCCTTACATTAAAGTCGGCACAGCCACGACATTATAGAACTTTAGCTGTGCCTCCATCTGCGTTTTATTCTTCAATAGTCGTCTTATTTTTCCACAGGTACAACTAAATTTATTTAACTTTTTAGAATTTTTTGTTATTTCTATATTAACAAAACGTCAAAACCCTATCTGCATGGTAGCATGAAGTATAATTTTATTTAAAATTTTTAGAAAACAGTCCTCTAGAAATGGTAGCTGCGTAAAAACAGAAGTAATACAATAATTTTTTAAAATAAGTAATCAAATTTAAAATTATCAATAAAGTTTGTACTACAAAATAAAGTTTGTAATGTGTCTTAATATATAGAAGTCTATATTAAGGTATTTGTTAAACTAAAACGCTGCACATTGTTGCAATTATTCGGGTTCTGCCGAATACAGCAGTCGGGGCATTATCGAATTAAATTAATTTATCAAGACATAGAACCATTTCCGTACTTTGCCCGACATCCTGACGTCACGCCGCCCGCCCCGCTTGTCGTGTGGTAAGGTTTTTACCGGGCGAAATTAGTCAGTCGGCTTTCAGAAATAACCGTGAGCAGAACTACTCCTCGTCTCCAGGTCGACACACAAATGCGGAGCCTCTCCACCAAGGTATTTATTGTCAGATTGGCTTATAATGAATACCAGTATTTTACAGTACGGCTTTATCATTTTGTAATTATATTGTATGCATCTTATGTAAAAAAGGAAAGAACAAATAATTGTAATCTGTAACATGTCTTGAAGTAACATGCTTGTAAATGAAGCCTCTTAACAAAAGCCTTTATCAGCCAGCAAAACGCAAAAGAGAATTATGTGAATTTTATGTCAATTTGGTGATTTTTGTGTAGTAGCAATAGATGCTTTAGAAAAGAGCGATATGTGATTTAAAGCCATTTTGATATTGTTAGGGGACTTTACATTACATGGAATTTACAGTAGAAACTTGGTTCCACGTTGGGGAAGGAGATTCCACGTTGGGGGAGGAGAATCCACGTTGGGGACGAGAGTTCCACGCTAGCGACAATAGATTCATCTTGGCGACGTTAATTTTGGCAACTCCTTGGAAAGAAACAGAAAACTACAAAATCCAGTGTTCCTCATGGCTTCAGCTTACCGAAGCACGCAGATTCAACAAGCTACTCGGAGAGTTCGGACCTGCAGATCATAAGCACGTGGCATCAATTCCATCTCTTCAACGCCTTTGTATCGTGCAGGCTACGCAAGTACCACCTTAATATTTTATTAACACCTCGTGGCGATCACACTTTATTAATAAACGAGAACGTATGAACTTCAGTAGTAACAGAGACTTTTATAAATAAGTAAGAGTAAAGACAAACTTAGTGACAGTCTGTAACACGCTCGCCATGAGCATCTGCTTTGTACACTGGTACTGATACATGTTACCAAATTGATTTAGTTAATTTAGCTTGCAGGTGACCCTTTTTAAACATTGCTATTTAAATATTTTGGATTTGAGATCGCTAAGCTGTTAGCTGTTCTGGATCCAAGGATCGAACGATTGAAATTTAGCATTCTGGCTGATTAGTAACTACAAAGGCATTAATAGAGGCAATCTCTGCTCTGTTTATATCAATATACGTACTTAATTCTGCTCACTAATCAATGATTTGTTTTTTTTTTTTAATATGCGCTTTTCTCATTACTCGTATTTCAGCCGTCAAGTAAGTTTGGAGGATGGTATGACTAAGAACAGTTAGATGTATTGGTTAAATTTGGTAGTTGTTGTGTTGCACTGTGTTTTACTGTAATATAATTTGTTGTAGTATGTTATGTATGTTGCACACCTGAAATACCGAACCTAGGGGAGGTGTGTAACAACATGTACTACTGTTTCTTGAGGCCGAATTTTTTTTTGTATCGGCCATCTAAGGACCACATGCCAATTTCAATCCTTTATTCTTTATTCTTTCCTTTTTTTCCAATATTCTTTCATTTATTCACTGTGTCTCTTCTTCCTGTCTTCAGTCCACTTTGAACCTGCGTCTTTCTCTCTCCTACCCTGGACTCCTTCCATTTTTAACACTGTTGCCCGAAAAACTTCTGTTTCAATTGCTTCTTCTGCGTTTATATTATTTTTTTCTAAATCCTTTTGGACTTCTTTAATCCAACTTAATGTTGACTTCTTCCCCCACAGATAATTAAAGATATGCTTTGTTAAACTATTATTGTCCATTCTGTATAAATGTCCAAAAATAATAGTGTCTTTTTCTCATTTTTTCTGTTATATTTTCTATACTCTGATATATTTCATCATTACTTCTTAATTTCCAACCTTCTGAAGTTTTTCGTGGGCCTAATATTTTCCTAATAATTTGTCTTTCCAATTTAGTTTTTTAAAATTATAATTCAATGCTAGACATTCACTTGCATATAGGCATTCTTGTTTCACTACTGTACTTATATACGATAGGCCGTATTTTACTAGCCATATTTTTATATATAATTAAAAACTAATTTCTCTTTGATAAGACGCAGTAGGTCATACTCATGTTGTTATTTTCTATGCTTTCACTGGATTTCTGATTCTGACTGGTATACATTTTATTAGTTTTGTTTGTTTTGCACGGACACCCGTTATGCTTATTAAACTTCGACGAATTTTGCTCACGATCAGGTTTTTTCCATTGTTTACTTTTATAGTCATTCTGTTTTTGTGTGTTATTGGTGTTTATTTGTTTAGGTGTACTGTAACTTTCAACAATGCCATCAACAGTTTCCCATTTTGTAAGTAGCAACAGCAGCTCTTTTAAAGTTTTAATTCCTTGAGTAATTACTGCTACCTGTACTCCTCTACTAAAATGGTGGGCCAGTTTGTTGACGATTTCAGCTTCCGACATCTCAGGCTCTAGATGTTTTGCATTCGCTACAAGTTGAATCAGGTATTTCTCCTTGGTACCTTTACTCGGAGTATACTTACCGAATTCAAGCTGCACACGTACTTTACGCTGGATTTCGTCATTCCAGTAGCGTGCCTTAAAATGTTCAACAAAGTCTTCATATATTACTATTTTGTCTTGTATGATGGAAAACCATTCTGCAGCTCTACCCTTAAGATGTCGCACAACCCAGTTTATCTTGTGAACATCGCCAAGATTGTCGTTGATATTTTCCATACTATGTTGGCATTGTTTTAGGAACTGTACGGGATTCTCGTGTTCAAGGCTATAAAATTTCATGTGTGTGTTTTGTCGTCGTGAGTTTGTATACATAAGTAATTTGGTATGCGGGTGTAGTAGTTTGCTGTATTTTTTTCATTTGTTGTTCCAAAATTTCTAATTGTTTTCATGACTATTTATGAATTTATTTATCTCGGTCGTCTGCGATTGCATCCCCTCCTCTACAGATAACATGCGCGTTTCACACTCAGTTATACGCGAGTTATTTACTTCAAGCGCGGCTTCAAAATCAACGCGGATTGGCTCAACCTTTTCAGTTATTTTCCTTTCGGCCGCTTCAACGATACTTTTACTTTGTTTTACTTGTTCGTGTACGGCAGCGAATATTTTTTTATTTTCCTCGTGAATACTTTTATTTTGATGTTTACTGTCGTCACGTACAGATTTTAAATTTTCTTGTAATTGTTTATTTTCGTCGCGTAGGAACTGTATACTTGCTAAGATCGCATTAAGCGTGGACTGCAGATCAGTTGATAGTGCTTCCGCCATAATTATTAACGATAAGAGACCACAACAAAGTTTATCTTAAAGTTTTGACTTACGCACGGGCACGCTATTCTTATTGTAAACGTTTAATGTTCAACTGTTCTTATATATTATAGAAATGCACTGTATTCAGTCAGATATCATACAATTCACTGTCCACACAAATACTTAACCTAACATGTACAATTTAAATACAGTATTTCACTCTAGATTATTACCCTAAATATTATGCTACAGTTCTAACCTAAAAACAGTCTTTCATTTACTCATTATATATTTCGTTTAATTTTTGTTCGTCGTAACATAGATATATATTGGATAATTGAATTTTTGGAGGTGGAGTAAGCATTGTAGTAAGGAGTACTAAGGAGTAAGGAGTAGTTAGAATTGTAGAAGTTGAGTAGGTAGTAGTAAGAATTGTAATTCTTATTACTACAATTTGAATTACCGATAATTTAATAATAAATTATGGGTCTGCTAAGAAGTTTTTATTTTACTTTTCGATGATTTCAGTAAAATATATAAAGTCGGTTTTGTTTTGACAATGCTGTTACATTTATTAAAACAAAGCGTTTTATTGTCATAAAGAAATCGAGGTTTTAAAAAGTGACATTCGGTTGATCAATTGTGTCTATTTTTTTATCTTTCTCTATTTAATTACAGTTTCTACTGACGGTAATCATATTATACCGGAATCGCCATTATGTCTGCCTTCGACAATAAAATGTATAACAACCATTGAGAATGCACACGAGCAAACCAATTACTTGTACAGATAGCCATTTTAAATTTAAGGGAAAGAGAAACACTGACTTTGTTCATTGGAATTCTCGTCTATTGTTAGCCATTCTTTTGATATTTAATTACAGACAGAAAAAGACGCAGCTGTGTTGTAGCAGACAATTTTTAATTTAAATCTGCAATTGACACTGATGACATTTTCATTTGCATTATCTGTGTTGAGAGTGGCACAACGTTCATTTCACTACTGGCGGTATATACAATGTAATCATATCTTGTGAGGAATGAATCAATACTATCTCAACGTTGCCGGCTGCTCTCTCTCTCTCTCTCTCTCTCTCACACGCTGTACTCCAGAGCGCCGCGTCTCTGACATTTTTACACAAACTCTACCTAATTGGACACGCTTTCCGTGTCAAATATTTCACTTTCAGAGATGCTGACATTCTCTTCTCGTCCTCTCACACACTGTAAAGGGGGGGGGGTTGTATGTTTGTCCGCGTGCGTGTGTTCACGTGCACACGTGCCCGAATGTATCTGTATATATCTTTTGTCGATTCCACAACTGAATAATAATACAAAACGTTCTCCCCTCGTTTTCGACACAAATACAAGCGCACACACGGATGCACGCGCGTGTACTACGCACACTCAAACCTACGTACGCCTCTCACCAGCTTAGGTCGTGAAGATAAAATCAAACAGATTTCGTCGGAGTTGTTTTCCGTGTATTGATTCGTTATTGATTCTGTGAAGAGCCACGTACACGGTGACACTTCGGGAGACTCATCGACGAAATTCTAATTCGGCACGAACGTTTCAAGACACAAATGCTATTCGACAGATGCAGATAATAAATGCAACTAACCAGTGGCGGCTGGTGGTTCCAAATTTTGGTGGTTGCAGTAGTTGGTTGAGTCGATGGGAGAGGGGTTATGAAAAGACATAAAACTATCATAATCACAGTTATACAAAATTATTACTTCTACTCATATATGCTCAAATTTTTCTTGTTAATTTATATTATTATTAATAATAAAAAACTTTTAACTAGAATATAATTTTTATTATGTACTTTACAAATGTTTCGATAGTAATGCAACTATCATCATCAGATATTACTATAACTTTATAACCTCAAAGAACGGATACCGTTTACCTTGAACCAACGTAAACACTAAACCTGACACAACGTATAAATCAAGAAGGCTGTGCTGATTTCGTGACACACAGTTGCGCTACAGCGCTACTAGTGGAGCGTTGCAGAAACTTTGCAACCACCAAACTAACATTGGGAACATGGGACAACTGTGAAGAGTAGCGCACGTCCTCCCATATGTTTGTGTAGTAAGCTCTGCCATTTACTGTTGAAGTTGCAAGCGGCCTACAACCGCCAACCTGCGCGGCACATTTGAATTGTACGCGAACGTTGTCGCGTAGAACCTGATACGCTCTCCGTTGAAATTTACGACACTTTAGCTGCTTAATGTTTTCGTATATTATTTTATAGTTTAGTCATTCTATATTGGTGGTTGTGCAACGGTGCAACTATAACACCAGCCGCCACTGCCACTAACAGTAAAAGTAATCCTGCAGCTCAGCTAGGTCGTCTCTCTATGGCGGATATAAGCTACATGGAAAACAACTCCGACGAAAGCTGTCTGATTTTATCATTATGACCTAAGCTGGTGAGAGGCGTGTGTACGTTTGAGTGTGCGTAGTGCACGTGCGTGCATGCGTATGTGAGAGTACGTGTGTACGCTTGTATTTGTGTAGAAAACGAGTGAACGTTTTGTATTATTATTCAGTTGTGGAATCGACAAAAGATATACAAAGGTTTACTGATAACTACGCACTACGTATAGCGATTAAGCAATGTGAATTATATAAATTAGACATGATTAGGCCTAAGGGATACAATTGAACAGCCCCTCTTTTAAAAAAATAATCCCTTTGCGTTCTTCAAGTCTCTTATTTGAAAATAAGTTTTGTAATACACACACTAAAAACTCGTTTATCCGAAATCCCGGTTTATCCGAAACAATTTTTAGTAAATTTTAAAAATACACAAAAGAATTTTCCTGTCCTTTCGTATTGGGAGCGACAAGACGAAACTTCCCCTGCAGAACTTCTAACAATGAAACGACTTCGAGATCGGGCAGCCAGCAAACGAGCTTCAAAGCTTAGGCAAATAACTGTGATTGATTACTATACGAACAAGCGATTGGACTTTTCCAGTACTGTAGAAACTATAATTTACAGAGGGGTGCCGTTTTATAGTTTACTGTGTCATATTCAGTGTAAGTAACTTTTAAATTATTTTAATTAAATAAAGTTACTTAGATATGTATTATTATTTAAATAGAAGTTTCGGTTTATCCTAAATTTCGTTTATCCGAAACGGGCGCGGTACCATCAAATTCGGATAAACGAGTTTTTAGTGTATTTAATTAGAAATAGTATCAAATATTTAATAAGTAATTCAGTTCAAATTTGAAAGTAAATAATTATTTTCACAATTTCAAGCATAATATTTACAAAGTGTTTGCAAATCACATTGATTATTTTATAATTATATAAAATCAAATTAAATCTCATTTTCCTTTCAATCTTCTGTCAGAAATATTAACAACAGTAATCTGACATCGTTTTGTAATGTTGTAATCCATGATTTTTACTTTTTAAACTATTTAGTCAAATCATAATATCTTAATCGATATGAAGTAAATTGTGTATTTGATCCGAATGAAAATTATATAAATTAAATTCTTTAATTTACTATAATTTATTACATTTAATTTATTATAATTTTTCTTTATTTTTCAATTGCAATTATTTTTATATTATTTTATTTTGTTGTGACTGCAAGAAACCACTTAAGAATTAGACACGTGCACAAGCCTGTGTGTGTGTGTGTGTGTGTGTGTGTGTGTGTGTGTGTGTGTGTGTGTGTGTGTGTGTGTGTGTGTGTGTGTGTGTGTGTGTGTGTTGTTGTATGGAAATTTTAAATTTGATTTGCGATTTAAATTAGAACATGACCGTAACGTCTTTATTCTGAGGCACTTCGACATTGTGCCTCAACACAACTGCTGGCGCTGTGAATTCTCCGATATTAATATTCAGGAAGCGGGTGAAATTGTGGCGGAGTTATTTGTGAAAGAAAGATAATGACAGTAGACTTTTGCTTAGAAATGTTTTTTTATAAAGAAAGCACAGTAGGCCCTACTTACGTATAAATTTGCTGAAGCGGAATGATAAGTTGAAAAGATCGACAGAAGGGTAACTAAGGAATCTACACCAAAAAGGGATGGCTACAGTAACTTTTGACGGGTGAATTTTGAACTCGTATTGTACCCTGTAATGTTACATTTGTTCCTGATTATGGGCTATCGCGTAATAAATTATTGAAGTATCACGTGTTAAATTGATCATTATTCACACAAGTTAATACAAAAGAATTATAGTCTGACGGTTATAATTTATATTTCCAGTATATGCTTTTCCGTGTCGATTGTATATTGCTTATTTATTGTTACACTAAAAATATCACAGTATTAAATGTCGAAGAAGGTATAAGAACGTAAATTCAAAATCAAATACGATAAAGCGTTGTTCAAATTAACTATAGCCGGAATGTTAGGCCGTGACCGAAAATTAGTAGTGACAAACGCGTTTTGGCCCAACCATCGGAAGTCATCTTCAGTGTCAGCGATAGTTTGACACTTATTCTCCAATCCCAGTCTACCTCTGTACCGAGGAGATTGGAGACTGGAGGATAAGTGCCAAACTATCGCTGACACTGAAGATGACTCCCGACGGTGGAGCCGAAACGTTTGTCACTAACGATGTTGACGGCGGTCGTGAGAGTTTAAGATCGCGCTACGAATAAGCGTGTTACAAATTTTACGAATTCAAAACTTTATGTATAGTATAATGCCGTTAGTGCCTTCAGAACGTTTGCTGATGACACCGCAGTAATAGGCTATCAGATAATGATTCAAAATCGAATGACTCGACGACAGGCAGGCCATGTAACCTAACGTTCGCATCACGAAATAAAAATACTCAGCTATACATTTACCTAAGTTGCCTTGAAGGACTCCGCTAACTATTTTGGACTACACCTAGGTAGACTCACACCCGTTCAGGAAATAAACGTCAAACAGGAAGCTGTATAAATAAGCTACACAATTAAATTTATTGGGCAGTGGGAAGGCACTAGAAACTCAATTTCTACTGCAAGCGATTAATATTTCCTTCTGCTCAGCAACGTGCAGACTGGCAACACCGTCCGCCTGTTTCTTCTTCGCGAATCTGTTTATCTCATTACAGGAGTGATCTGCTACTTAATTCTTTTCTTGGTCTCCCTCTAGAATTCTTTCCCTCAACTTCCCTTAATTAATGTTTCGGAGACTTCATTCGGCGGATCAAATACACAATTTACTTCATATCGATTAAGATATTATGATTTGACTAAATAGTTTAAAAAGTAAAAATCATGGATTACAACATTACAAAACGATGTCAGATTACTGTTGTTAATAATATTTCTGACAGAAGATTGAAAGGAAAATGAGATAAACTTATTTGACTATAAATGGAAGTCGATATTTCAGAGACGAATTTTTCTAATGCATAAATAAATGAATATAAATAAATAATTTAAAACTGGTCGTTAATACTTTGTTTTGAATCGTTACAGACCAACTCTGAGCAAAAATAACACGCAAAAGTTTAAACTTTCTTCTCTTTCCTGAAATTCTTCAGCTTTCATTTACATCGAGGTTACGTTAGGTTAGGTAGATAGTCAGATTGTAAATATAAATTAATTTAAATTTTAATACGTTAAAAACATTTTGCAAATATCAGATAGGGCTAATATTTGAATTAATTTGATCCTTGGCTACGATTTTTTTATTCTGCACCATATTTTATCCGGAAAAGATCAAAGGTAAAGTCATATTAAGTCGTATTCCCTCCTTAGAAATTGTATTCCATATCTAACATTGTTTTGAATTTGTTCCTCATTGGGATGTAAGTTTTAGATACTTAATGACTCAAAAGAGTAAACAAATCTCAGAAAGTCGTTATAGACGTCTAAGATAAAAACCTCTTATTATAAAATTATACCACTGACGCTAACGTGCGCAATGTTTCAATAAAAGTTACGATCAAACTGTGAAACGTTTAACAAAAAAATGGAGGTCAGTGCAAAAGGAGGCAACAAAAGTATTACTGTATTGTGTCTTGGCTTTGTAGTGCACAATAAATATCGCAGAACACTGTCAGATCGAGAACATTACGACGAATTATGGGGGAAGGGCGTAATCTCGCCCTAGAACACTGCGTTTGAAATATAATACTCTTTATATGCGTTTGTGTTTCTCTTTCTTGTGGCCACATTCTTACTCGAGTTTTTACTTTTTAACTTAATTTGGCTTCTTGTTTGAAGTACTGTGGAATAAGACTTTAATAGAAAATGGGTGAAAATTAATGTTTGGTAGGGACAACCACTGTATATATTACATATATCGCTGTATTTAGCGATTAGAGGTAATTTTAAGAATTAATAAATTTAAAAAGAGTTAATAGCCTTCTACGTGATTTTATGAGACTTTTATATATCAGTCTTTAACAAACACTCATAACTTTGCCTCTTTAAGACGTGTCTATGGTTCCGTTAAAGAAGATGATGATTGGACAACATAAATAACCAGGAGATAGATGAGCTATTGAAGCATGAGGACATTGTAATATTCGTAAAGGCTCAACGAATACAATGGCTAGGTCACCTAGAGGGGATGGATGATCCAGCGTATGGCATAGAAAATCGTGAGGGCGCAAATCTACAAAAGCAGAAAGAGGGGCCGACGGTTGAATGAGGATAAGATGGTTAGATGATGTGCTGGAAGATCTAAGAAGAATGGATGGGAGGGGTTATAGTGAGAAGGCAATGGATAGGAGACATTGGAGAAGATTGGTGTTGGAAGCCAGGAGTTACGTTGGTCTCTAGTAGTGCTAAAGAAGGAAGAAGAAGAAGAACTTTAACCTGTTAACGGTTTGACGTGGAAATATTTTTTAAAAACATAAAAATTGTAACAAACCCCGTAACACGGTGTACCAACGGTAATGAGATTTTTTTTTTAAACTGAAAATTTAAATACAAGTATTAATTTCCTAGTAAATAATATTACAGAACGTTCTGAATGGTGACTGAAGAACTTCGGTGGTCGTCTTGACCATTATAATGACAATGGTGCACTCTACAAATTTTACCTAACTACATTCACAAGTAAAAAAGTAGGTGACTTGTCTTACACCTTGACTGAAATATTTTTTTGAGATATCCTACAATTATTTTTAACAGCTATTCTTGATTCGTTTTATAGGCCTTTTATAGTTTTTATAAGTAATTAAACATCTATGATAGTGTAAGTAACCCTTGTATAAGTTAATTAAACGTCTATTTTACCCTGGTATTAAGATATCACGAGGCAGATATTCGAATGTGTTGTTGTTTTGCTGATGACTTGCTTGTAATTCTAAATACAAAATCTGCTTTACAAAAACCTGTTTTTAAGCTTCATCAGATTTGCAAACAATACAATATGAAAATCTCTTCTATAAAAACAATGGTAGTGGCATTTCGAGGCAAGGAACCAATAAGAACTAATAAAGGATAACGGCATAATACATACAACTGTATTACATCACTAACTAAAAATTTTAAACAACAGATATTATAGGAAGCCGCTCTGTTACTCTGTTGTCAAGTGTAAAATTGACGATAGTTGTCAGTGCACTCTGGGTGTGCTATGGTGACCTTCTGGACAGAACAGTGCCTCATGAGCTATACTGGAACGAAATTATAGCACAGTCAACGACAAGTTACAAATCATAGGCTACGTTAATAGTATTTGGACGCCGCGTATGACTGTAAAGTTGTAAGAATTGAAAATACCGAGTTTTTTTTTTTTAACTAATGAGAATAGAGTAAAAAATATTTTGACTTAGTCATTATACTGGTAGTGTGAGGACGAAACCTGGCTGGAGGATCTTTGAAGGAGTACCTTGCCTATGCCGTGTTGCCAAGATGTTGATGACAGTCGTAATACATTATACTGGCTCTCGAAAGCTCTGACATCCGCCAGGTAAAACTAGTTTCAAAAAACCGAAACAAAATGCATGGGTTCTTTCTCATTACAAAATTGCCAGGTAAAACGCCACTACTTGACACTGGTGGTCGGTAAGTAACGGTTGAATGTTTAAGGCCGCAACAGACACTTTTTCCTTTCACTGCAGAGAGGTGAAAAAACTTAAAACAGAATTTTATTGACAACGATGTATTGAAATGGGCAAGTAGATATACAACAGTGCAATATACAACGCGCGTGTGGGTGTGTGTATAGCGAGAGTGTGTGTGGGCATGTGAATATTCTAAATTCTAGGTTGGATAAGTCAATAAATGTGTTTAGTACAAAGGTTTTGTAAAATATATAAAAACACTTGGTAAGTTTCACAAATTTTTTATATATTTTACAAAACCTTTGTATTAATATGTTTCACCAAGTGCCCAACGAGTCATCAATTAATATCGTGAAAAATGTGTTTAGTGTCGAATAAATGTGACTCTGATGTTTTATCAAACGTAAAGTGCGGTATTATGAGAGATAAGCGAATTTATTAACTTATATGAAAACTGCACTGGCGATAGGCTGAAAATGAAACACACACACACACACACACACATGCACACAAAGGTTAGTGAACATTGCGACCGTCGGCCACTTCACGGACGGTTTCTGTAGTGCCATTCATTAAACTGACCATAGCCGATAAAGTGCTCAAACTGTCTCTATTTATTTTAGTAGCGGCGTCTCCCCTTGATGCCTACCCAGCGGCAAGTAATATCCTTGTGGCCGCCGCGTATATTTACCTCTCTGTCTCTCTTTCGGATATCCTGCAACGATCTTACCTCGTTCGTTTTTAAAACCGGCCGTTGGATAGATTTTTATTACCTCCGGCCGGCTTCATAAACGGTCTTCAGATGCTCCATTCACGCCAAAATGAACGCACTCTAAAAATATATTTATTATTGCTTTCCTTATGTCTTACATATTGAGTTTATTTTTGTAGCCGCGTAGAGTATCTGCTCAATAAACCTCTTAAAAACAATCTTAGGTAAAGCCGATTTAAGTGTAGACAATACATATCTCACGCTCTCGCGGACGGCGTCAACTCTGTTGATATTGTTGCTCATTGCCGGGCTATTAGGCCGCGGTCTAATACAGACGTTGTTGAATTCCAATTGTTATTTGTGAGTTGGTAATTAGTGACTTGATTGGTGTCTGTATTTTGTTTCCACTGTACAATACGACGATCAGTTAGTGAGGCCTCCGTAACAATACGTTTATCTGGGTGTTATGTTGAAAACTATAACACTTATCAAACGTGTAAGAAGAATTTTTATTTTAAATCACTCAACTGTCTCTTTATTGAATTACTCTTGTAAGAAAATAAGTTGAAATGAAATAAATTAAAGGCGAAATTCGGAGACATATATATTACTCAATTATAGGCCAAGTATTGTATATAAACTACGACGACTTAGACAGACAATCTACACAGTATTGTGCTACAGTGAACTGGAAAAGGTTCACTTTGTAGAAAGACAACTAGAGAATGTCTGCTTAAACGTTTGCTGAGCATTGGATAGAATGGACCTTCGGGATTTGTTGGGCACAAATTGAAAGCAGGCGAAGTATAAATATGCATAAACAAACGATTGTAGAGACAACAGAGTAAACTACAAGAGTTATAATTTCTAGAATGTTTAACATTCTGTAAGATAAAACAGGCGACGAGGCAAATTAATAAAGTTTAGAGATTACCGCGTAGTCGGGCGAGCAAAACGTTTCCAAAAACACAAGGTGTAACTGAGAATAAACTGTTTAAACACCGCGACTCGTTACAGTTGGCGGCCGCGAGGGAAAAACTGCTGCTAATGACTTCATGAAAACAGCGTACAATACTTACTGTAGGTACAAGGGCAGAAAAGAGTTTATTAACTAACGGCCGTGCCGTCTCGACCGCGCGTACCAACAAGAACTCCAACGAAATACGTAATCATAAGCGAAAACTCAACAAAACACAATAACAACGATGAGTAGTGAAAGTGCGTGGGGAGCAAGTATAAACCTTAGTCGAGAAACTACAGCACAGAAACCACAATACCAACGCTGCAAGAAAATACGTTATAGCGTAGACGAACAGAATTAAAAAACTGTAAAAATAAAGACAGCAAGTAACATTGCTTAAATAAGTAATTTAACGAGGGAGAGTTCGAGAGAGAAAGGGAGAATGTGTATAAGAAACGGTGGTGAAGAATAAACGAGTATGCAACGAAATCTTGACTAAAACAAGAATTATATTTAAGAAATAAGTTTGGAAATGTTGATATATTGCGTAATACGAAAATTATAATACAAACAAGGCGTAACGTATATAAAAAGATGAATTTATCCTAATTTTGTTACGAACGCTGCGTAAAGATGTATTGTCAGTAATTTTATTATACAGATCACCTGTAAAAGCTTTTAAATTTATATGATGTTTCATATTGCATATACTTTATTTTTGAATATATATTGAATGCTTGTAACATGTTAACCGAATGGATTGCTTCCGCATCCCGAAACATCTATTGAATTAGGAACCGAAATGCCGGAGAGGTGTGGGGCGTTGGAGTGACCAGCTCTAGTCTGTCTGCTTGGGACCGGAACAAACCGTTTTTGGTTTAATCCTTGCTGCTGTTGATGGTGACGATTATGAATATTTTTTTACTTTTGTGCATGAAATCAGAATTATTTGGCTAATAGAAATATCACACCTCATGATCAGCCTTTAATTTTTATTTCCGATCTGATGGTGAGCTGTGAAGCTTGAAAGCGCTAGTCGGAATAATTTTTCTATAGTGGTGTGCAACAGTGTTAATTCTGTCTTTAATTTCCATGACGATGAGACATGGAATTCGGAACGGTTGAAAGGACGGTGTATCCGGCCCCACATCACAACAAATCATTCATACTGTAGTGGATTTTATCTCAAATAGACACAATATGAAAGGGGATTTTTTTACCATAACGACTTCCATAATAATTAATTCCTTCTTTAATACGACCTTAATTTTTCCTTAATGAAAACGTTTATTGAAAGTAGTTTTTGTCATGAATTTGTATGGTTATCTGGGTGGTTTGTTTCAAAATAGAAGATTAAACATAGCACGCCAAGGACTGTTTTAGAAGCTTTCGTCAGATTGAGATTTAATCTTAGTTTGGATAAAACCATCAGTTTGGACATTTAAATAATTCGATGCTTTCTTAGCTAGAAACATTATATAATGACAATAGATTGTAGAATAGTCAATTGAGAGTTTGATCGATCGAGATTTTTTCTTACTGGTGATCTTGACTACGACCATTTGCATCTGGATAGTGCCCAAAACTAGAAAATGGCGTTCTTAAGTGAAGTTAAAATATCGGTATGGAGAACCATACATGACTTCCATATTCTAAGATTTATATTTAAAATCATTTTCAGCCAAACAGCCAGGCTGTGTCTTACCTGCCTTTTTATTGCTGTATTAAATGAAAAATATTATATTACATTAAAATGAAAAAATTATAATTTTATTGCCTGGCAACAAAATTATTTTATTTTTAACAATTACCATTGTTTCAAAAAGTTTAAATAAATTTTCAAGTACTTTACTCTTGTTAAAACGTAAAAGGTTGCAGGTAAACTACCCCTTCCCCTTAACCGATCTTCACCAAAATCGAAAGTCCTTGAGACCTCTACAATTCACGGACGTATGCAAAACATTATTTGATTCTGTTTGAATTTGCGGCTGTTACCGTTCGTCATAGAAAATACGCTTGATAAAAAAACGCTGCAGGTAAACTACCCCTTTCCCTTAACCGATCTTCACCAAAAACAATAGGTCTTGAGAACTCTGCAATTTAGGGCTGTACACAAATAATCTTTTGATTCTGTTTGAATTTGCGGCTGTTATCTTTTGCCATAGGAAATACCCTTGTTAAAACATAAAACGTTACAGGTAAACTACCCCTTTCCCTTAACCGACCTTCACCAAAAACCATAGGTCTTGAGAACTCTACAATTCAGGGGTGCATACGAAACATTATTTTATTCTGTTTGAATTTGCGGCTGTTATCGTTTGCCAAAAACAATTTCCCTTGATAAAAAAAAACCGTTGCTGGTAAACTACCCCTTTCCCTCAACCGATCTTCACCAAAAACAATAGGTCGTGAGTACTCTACAAATCAGGGCTGTATGCAAAACATTATTTCATTCTGTTTGAATTTGCGGCTGTTATCGTTTGCCATAGAAAATACGCTTGATAAAAAACGTTGCAGGTAAACTACCCCTTCCCCTTAACCGATCTTCACCAAAAACAATAGGTCTTGAGGACTCTACAAATCAGGGCTGTATGCAAAACATTATTTGATTCTGTTTGAATTTGCGGCTGTTATCGTTTGCCATAGAAAATACCCTTGTTAAAAAAACGTTGCTGGTAAACTACCCCTTTCCCTCAACCGATCTTCACCAAAAACAATAGGTCTTGCGAACTCTACAATTTAGGGCTGTATGCAAATAATCTTTTGATTCTGTTTGAATTTGCGGCTGTTATCGTTTGCCATAAGAAATACCCTTGTTAAAACATAAAACGTTACAGGTAAACTACCCCTTTCCCTTAACCGATCTTCACCAAAATCAACAGATCTTGAGAACTCTACAATTCAGGGCTGTATGCGAAACATTATTTGATTCTGTTTGAATTTGCGGCTGTTATCGTTTGCCAAACAAACAAAATTACCCTTGCTAAAAAAAAAACCGTTGCAGGTAAACTACCCCTTTCCCTCAACCGATCTTCACCAAAAACAATAGGTCCCGAGTACTCTGCAAATCAGGGCTGCCTGCAAAAAATTGTTTGATTCTGTTTGAATTTGCGGCAGTTATCGTTTGCCATAGAAAAAAAATCTACAGACACACAGACAGACACACACACAGACAGACACACACACAGACACTTTTCGGAAAACGACTTTTTTTCATGTTTTGAGTGTAGTAGAATCAGAATCTGCAGTAATCTCGAACACGATTTTTTTTGCCATCACCATACTTCCATTCCTTAAGGAATATGGAAGTAAAAGGGTGTTCTAAACTTGATCGTATAAAGTATGAGGCCGTAACAGAAGCATTACAAGTTTTTAGTTTGAATGAAAAATTAAAAGATTACAAGCAAAGGTGGAAAGAACACTTAGAAAGAATGTCAGGTTCCAGACAAGCCAAACAGATCTGGAAGTACAAACCTATAGAACACAGATGTGTGGGTAGACCCAGAAAGCACCTTTCCTATGCCGTGTTCTGATGATGATGATGATGAGAGTACCCAAACTTAACTTCTGCTTAACTTTTGTCTTTTACTTCTGTTTAACATTTATAGCGAGTAATTCGTATTGGGGTTTTGTATTCCACTACAAAACTATTACATTTAGTACACTTTTGATACATTTTATTGATTTGCTCATCTCTGGTGTCGATTTAGTTTTAACACACTAAACATCGCAATCTACGTAACAATACTGGCAGGTAATGACGTGACAAAATTGCATAACAAACGTTGTAGATTACAATTAAAGAACGCGAGTTGCATGAGAGCGAGTTATTTATTACCAGGGTAAGTACAATTTATTAGCGACAGTACAGACAGAATGTGTGTCAGGTTGTTGAAACGAACGACATTATTCGTGTTCACGGACTTCCCTCGCCACGCGGAAAAACTAAAGTTTGTGTAGAAAGCAACAGATACAGTACAGTAGCAGACCAGACAACCACTATTGTGTTACGTATTTTGTCATTGTTTAACGGGAAATAATTCCACCGACGGTACAATACAAATTCTCAATGAAATTAAACAACTATTTTCATTAAAAACAAGAGGGATTGAGAGGGAATGGGAGGGGCGAGAGAGAGGGAGAGAGAGAGGAGAGAGAGTGACGGAGAGAGTCGACGCGTTTGTAACATGTGTAACGGCTGATACTCTCGTCCTCGTCCACCTCCCCCTCGTTGTTGTTTAGTTTTATTTTACAACTATTTGAAAACTATCGTACAATCGTTTATCATTTTAACATTCAGTTTTTTGTTGTTTTTGCGTTTTCGTATCAACGCTGATTTTTCACTTTTTTATATAAACGTTGAATTATCAGACAGATAGTGACAATTGTATGGACCATCGTTACGTGAAAAATGATTAAAAAATGCACTATAAATAATGGATATTATTGTTATCGATTAGTTATAAATTAACTAATCAGTTCAAAGTACCTCGGGCGCTACAGTAATCAGTTCAAAGTACCTCGGGCGATACAGCCTACGATGAGCCTTGGCCTCTCCGACAAGTCGCCTCCAAACACCTCTGTCCTCCAGCCTTCGCCTCCAATCCCCGATACCCATCCTCCTGAGGGAATCTTCTACGTTCTGTAGCCACCTTCTTCAAGGTCTTCCTTTCCTTCTTTGCCCGTCTATTGTCCCTCTAAGAATTGGTTTGAGTATTCTGCCGTCCTCCAGACGACATGTCCCAACAAGCTGATCCTCAAAGACTTAATGAATCTAATTATGTCCTCGCCATTAATCAGTTCCTCCAATTCCCTATTGTTCCGCCATTCTTCACCTCCTTTTATTGGTTCAAACATTTTTCTTAGAATTCTTCTTTAAAAGACTCTTAAATTATGTATACTATTAAGTAGTGTCCAGGTCTCCACAGCATACGTCGCAACTGGTCTTATTAAGGTCTTGTATAATCTAAGTTTGGTTCTTTTGCTGATTAAACTGGATCTGAAAGTTTTCTGGTGGGCTTAAAAATCTCTGTTACCACTCATTATGCGATTTGCAATCTCATTACTGATTTTGTTCAGATTGTTTATAGAGACACCCAAATATTTGAATTCCCAGACTCCTTGGAAAGTATGCCATCCTTAAGAACTATCAGTTTAAACTGTTAATACTTGTATTTGGAGTAATGTGAAATTATAACCTTAATCGTGAATTTATTGTCATCGTTACAAAGACGAAAAGTCTGCCTGTCGAAATATCTGTTGGTGTAAGAGGAAACAGCAGTCACCTGCTTTGAATTGTACATGAAATATTAGTTCCTATTTTTATAAATGGAGTATTTTTAATAAATGTTACACTGTCCATTTTATGACTAATTGTACTCCTATCGGAGTTTAGCCTATGTTTTGACGTTTATTCATTTATACAATTTATATTTATTAATAAACTTGTACTAGTATCAAAGTTATTGATCACCGCGAGTTAAATTACCGTATTTTCCCGTGTTGAATGCGCACTTTTTCCCAGATTTTCTTCCCAAATATGGGGGTGCGCATTATACACGAATAATATAACTTACAGACTAAATTGTAGATCTGCACATGTATGGTCAGAATATGCATGGCGGAGTTGGCAACATCTCTTAAAACTGGCAGGCGTGAGTCTTTTAATAGTAAAATAAAATTTACTGGTAATTTGGCTGGTAATTTGGTTTGCAGTTTTCACCCTTTCGTCAGTCGTGTGTTCAGATTGTAGACTTATAACAGTACTCTTTTGTAGCATTCTGTTATTGTACTTGTTTGTCGTCGTTAGTCTGTTGTTTTTACAGTCGTTCAATACCAGTATTGCGTATGTTGTCAAGAAATATACTGTACAGTCGTAATGAGTGAAAGAACATCTTTATCGTCTTATGCGGTTCAGTTGAAATTATCCGTAGTAAAATTCAGAAAATAAAATGGTAATCGCGAAACATCGCGTTTATTTGATGTAAAGGGATCTAATGTTCGGGAACGAGAAAAAACAGGAAAATGAAGTGTTACTACTTGTGATCGGCGTTCTTTCTCCAGTAAAAAGCTAAGTTTCCAGACGTAGGAAATAAACCTAGTCAAGTTTTTATAAAAGTGGGGCTTTCGCCATTACTACTGGAATGGTACAGGCTCAACGCTTAATTCGCAATACGAAAATAAAATTATCGAGTTTCATCGATTTATTCTATAAACGAAGCATACGAACAATTTCGATTCGTCTCAAATTGGGAATGGAAACCAGTGTTTGCCTTCTGGGTCGTAATAGATTTGTTCAACTATATCTCATCGCAAGTATGGATGCGCCTTATACACGAATTACATCTTTTCTGGGAAATGTTACGATTAAATAGGGGTTCACATTATACACCCGAAAATACGGTATTACGCATTTAACTTAATTAATACAATAATAATAATTTAAATTAATTAAATAATAAATAAATTAAATTTTTGGATCCTATCAGCATAACTAATATTTTTCTGGCAACTCGGGTTGGAGCAATTTTCTACACACCTGTATTCCCTGTTTTGAATCTTGGTTTCTTTATTCATCACGTTTTATTAGTCACATCACTACGCCTCTTTTTCTTAGAATTTATCACGATAAAAAATATTACTTTGTCTTTTGAGGGTTTCTTAGTTTGACTGTTTTTCTGGCCTCGATTTTTTTATATTCTTCAACTGCAAACATCAAAGTCACTCTTAATATCCTTCTGCTCAACCTCTGAAGTGCTTATACTTTCCATATGTATTGTCTCATAGAAGACGTACTTCTAACAATCTACCAACCTTGTATCTCATTCGTTAAGGTCGCATAAGGTCTCTTAGTTCAAGTTAGTGTCTCGTTTGAAAATCTTTTTTTAATTGTTGTTGACCGTAATTGTACGACACATAGCATACAGCAACTGTCACTATGCTAGATTATTCCTGCTCTCTTTTGCCTCAGATAAGTATTGTAACCTATCTTTTGTAGATAAGTTATGTTACCTGCTTTCTAACATTCCTTCTGTAATTTCCTATTACTTGAATATTAATAAAAATTAAGATAAATAATTAAAGCTAGTGATGTGATCAGTGTTGACGAGGCGGTTTCTGTAGAGCGAAACTCAACACTATATATGCGTATAACACTAATATGTCTACATAGAAGATGTTACTTGAAATATAATAACAAACTATATTAAGAAAAACTTATTTTCACAAGATTTATTGATAACACAAATTTAGAATTAAGTGATTGACAATGATATGAGATTTATTAAGAATTTCTCATTTGTTCTGAGGAAAATGGGACGGCAACCTTCCAGCTAGTATCACCCCCCCCCCCCCAGAACACAGAAGCAGCTAATAGTTACCCCAATGTTTCAAGTAATTACATCACGTCTTGCATCATGTGTGTGTGTGTGTGTTTGTCGGAGGAGAATGATTGTAATAATACAGCCTATTTAATAATATAATAATAGGTTTACAGCCCATGTAAATTTGTTTTTATTATTTGCTAAAACGTGCTCTAAAGAGAATGTTGATTTCAATCATAATTAATTTTGGACTCAAGCGGATGGAATAGAAAAATTTAGGTAGTAGAAATTTATAGCTCTTCAGGTGTCTACTTACTAATTCCGTCTGTCACAAACTGTCCCAAAAGTAGTCTTTTAAAATGAAAATTAACAGGGCGTGTTAGGATACTTGAGATGGTGACCAGGGCGAATATGTTGTTTTCATCTCTGTACTTACGAATTTTGATTGCAACTAATCAAGAAATTCAGCACATCATGTAAAACGTATGTGGATTATTTGTTTGTGTGAATTCTATAGAGTTCCTGACTCTCGGATATCGATGTTTTCGGAGATCGTTAGATGCTCCAGTACATCTGTCTGTCTCTCTCTCTCTTTTACTGACAATCAATTCATTCACCTATGTGTCTACCTTCTGTCTACTTATCTACTTACTTACCTCTGTCTGCCTGTTCCCTTCTCTGACTCTCTCTCTCTCTCTCTCTCTCTCTCTCTCTCTCTCTCTCTCTCTCTCTCTCTCTCTCTCTCTCTCTCTCTCTCGTTTTCGTTAGGAATTAGTTGCTGTTACCCTTTACAATCCTAGGCCGCTCACTTTTCTTCTATCAAACTCTTCTTATCCATTTCTTGGGTAATATAACATTCCAAAGTTACAGTGAGGCTTCCTTTTTTTTAGAGGTTCTTGGGGCCCACTCAATATTTTTTTTTCACTTTCTGCCTTCCTTTTACCCTGGCCAAACTGCTAGAAACTTCGGGCTTGTAATCTGCTTTTCATTGGTTGTGGCACTTCAGTCATTCTACTTATTTCTGTTCTTCAGATTTTAGACTGAAACTTTAGGTTATAGTCAAATTAAATTGTAGGCCTATTTTCTTTAAAACATCAGTCGCTTGTCACCACCAAGCGTCCAAAGTTAATTGCATTTAATTAATTTTTGTATTGTAGATTAGGCGTATTACAGCATTACAGTCAATAAGAAATTACGTTACGTAACCTAACGTCACGTTACGTAAACAAACGTGATCATTATTTTTCCTTTTAAATAATCTTGATCATTTAAATTGAGTAAATATATATTTTGACTTAGTCATTATATTGGAAGTCTGAGGACAAAACATGGTAGGTAAATAAGAAACAATCAAAAAACAAATTATCGTAACTGTGATTTTTGATTATTTATGTGCTTGACTAATTTCTAGAATTACAAAAAAATGTTAATTTTTAATAAATAAAATTTCTGTTTAATTAGATAAAATTATTTGAGGTTAAAATTACCGTACATAATACACAATTGTTTAGTTAAAAATTACGACGTTTTTAAACGAATTGTTATAAATTATTCCATTTGCGGTTTGAAAATTCCAGATCATGATTATGATGCTTCCCAGCAGGTTCACTTCATTTACAGTATGTTCGCTTTTTTCAGTTCTAAAAGTTATGAAATGTATAAATTCTAGTATTTTATATATTGCGTATAGTACTTTATATATTATAATTTGTACAGGATTGCACTTACATTGAAGCAAAAAACTAAAAGTTAGTAACAAGAGCCTTACACGCGCAATGTTTTTTTAGCGAGCGTATCTATATTGGTTTGTTATTTAAACAACTTTCTAATGTAATTAGTAAACCAGTAAAGACAATAGCGCAACGGTGAGAGGGAACGAGTTTATATAAACATTTGTAAAATTAACACACCTCTCTTGTATCTCGCTTGTATCTTGACAATCTCGCTTGTATTATTTACTGTTTCTGTAAATTAACAAGTGTGTAAATGTGTGTTAGAGATTGTAGTAGTGGTTACATATCATTATACGAGTTCATACGTATTGTGTGAGAAACTAAACGTTTTAAAAGCGAGCGGGGAAAATGAATGTATACTACCGTATGGTGGTGCATTGTGCTTTCTGTCACTACGAAACGGAGAAACGCTTCATCAGGTGGCAGTACAATAGCAACAGAGTTGCTGTAGTTTTTATTTAATAAAGTGATAACATGAAGACACGCCATTGTAAACACTCCTATGCACTCCGTAATTTTATACCACTGTGGTAATTAATAAATTACCTTTTTGCCAGTGTAGGAGACATTTTATTACGTGTTCAATTTCCGTATAACTTTTACTAATACTTTTAACACCTGTAATCAGTGGTAAAATTAACTGTAAATGTTAAAACAATAACATAAAATATCCTATAAGTACAATATATTCTTATTTGTAATATCTTCAAATAAATACACTGCAAGTAGGTTTCTTTTCACCTGACGCACGTTTCACAGAAATTATTCTGTACCTTCAGAGGTTTGTTTAAATTGTAATTGAATGTTTCGCTTACAATATAGTTAACGGATAGTCGATTTTATTTCGATTCTATTTTCGTTTGTTGTAATCTTTATGTAGTCAGATATTTATTATATATTTAATGTTTTACTTTACTATCTTAATAAAAATGTATGATTTTAAATAAATCGTATTGTTTTGTTTTTATTTGAAGATTTTGCTTGTTCTTTAATTGGTAGATTATTATTATTGTGTTTGTAAATAGTTAGATTTTCCCAGATATTCATTTTGTTACCTTTTTGTACGTTTTTAATTAATTTGACCTTTTTTTGAATGTCTGGAAATTTATGTTTATTGTTTAAACAGTGTATGGCTAAATTAGATTTGTAAATATTTGGTTTTAAAAACGCATTACGATGCTGAATGAATCTTACGGAAAATTTTTTCTTCGTCTGGCCTACGTAAAATTTGTGGACATTGGCCTATGTTGCAATCTGGACATTCTATTTTGTAAACTCCAATTTTATTATGAATGTTGGATTTAGTTTTATTTTTTATTTTTATATCAATTTGTATTTTTATTTTTATTATTATCTGTTTCAAAGGCAAATTAAAGAGTACAACGGAACGTTTAAAAATATTTTTAAATACAGTAAACTCCCGATTATCCGCGGAATTGTTTGGCGCGATCGCTGCAGGTAATCCACAACATGTACGAAAAGGGCAGATATTAATGAACATTATTGTTTATAAGCCGTTTACCTGTTTATTTAAAGTAAAGCAAAACAGTAAAACCCCTTTAAGACGTTCATAAAGGAACCTTGAGAAGTCTGCGTATTAAGCGGAATATTACAAAGCAGCAATATATACCCCACTACTTAAACTATGTAACTAATAATCACATTGGCTATGCAGTTTAATACTAATTCACACGAACCGACATTTAGTCAGAAGAAGCTGCTGTGATAAATTATTTATGTGTACCATCGGTATACTATCTACATTGAGTATTTCTGAAGTTATTACCTACATGCGTAAGAAAGTTATATAGACCTATAAAAAAATCCATGTAAAAATCTAATGAATTGTCGATAACCTGTGAATTAAAAATTGTCAGAAAAGTAGATGTCAGTGAAGCCACTGCTGATCTGTCTGCAATCATCTCATGTGGAGTTCAGTGTCAACAGTTAATTCTTCACATCCGTTAACTAAGGTAGTAGAGTACGACGGCTTTCAGTTATACAGCGTAAACATAAAGACACACATACCGAGAAAATTAAATGTTCCTGCACTCGCAGTAAAGTACATATGCCCGGATGACTCATGGTAGCGGCAAACAATACTGTACCTGACGGTGCCCGGCGACACACTCCGTCCCTCGGACATACCTTTACATAACTTAATAATTCTGATACAGTATCGTTAACGGTAGTTAATAAAATGGTGTATTAGTATTAGTATTAGTATTAGTACAGAAGTTTTATTATTCAGCTGAAATTTATTTTTCTTCTTCTTCTTCTTCTTCTTCTTCTTCATGGGTTGGGCTATAGTCCGTTCCGACTTCACAGAGTCTCTGACGATTTTTTCCAGGGTTTTCCACGATCTCTCGTTTCAGCTGGCCTATATTCAAACGCTTGTTTAGGAATTCGCATGTCTACCACGCGTGCGTCTTATTGTTCCACAGGTATAACTAAATTTATTAACTTTCTCTCGATATCGTTATCCTTCCTGTATGAGATATCACATCCCAAATAATTAAAATGTGATTCCTGCTCCAAAACACTACTATTATTCACAATTTTTGTTCTTACAGGGGTTTTCCCTACGAAGGCCATTACTTTTGTCTTAGTATTTGAGATCTTAATGTTGTCTTTCTGGCAGAATGTATCCAAGGTATAAATAGACCTTTGTAACTCATTTTCACTCTTCCCTATAATTATTTGGTCATCTGCGTATAGTAACGTGCTATGTGATCCCTTATCCAATATTCGTATACCTGCAGGACAGACGTCCATCCATTCTTGCAAAATTTCGTTCATATACATATTAAATAAACTTTGAGAGAGGTTACAGCCTTGTCGAACACCTTGATTTATGGTCACTTCTTGAGATAATCTTCCCTTATCTAAATCTATATGAATAATTGTCCTTGCATACAGGCTCTGAATAGCGAGGTCGAGGTAAAGTGAAAAACCCCTACGTATTAAAATTTCCCACAACGGAGTCTACACAGCCTGTCAAAGGCTTTCTCATAATCTAGAAAGGCCATGTGTGTCTCTAAATTCATGGTGCATCTTTTCTCAATTATTTGTTGTACTGAGAAAACATTGTCACTGCAAGATCGTCCAACTCTGAAACCAATTTTTTCCTCTAATAAAAGTGTCTCAGAGATAGCTTTAAAGCGCTGATTAAAGATTCGTGAATATAATTTACATGTAATATTACATGGAATATAATTTCTCTGTAATATTATAGAGGAATTTATTTCTCCTTATAAAAAAACTCCGCAGGGTTCCGCGGATAATCGGGAGTTTACTGTATATATTTAATTTTTAAAACCAAATATCTGGCCGTAGAACATGCTTGAAGGGACCAATATACGATCGTCCTTGGAAGAGGCAACTTTAAGCAATAAGAGGTGACTAGGAAATGTGAGAGTTAACATCAGTTGTAGAAGTCATTGGTAACTGTAAAAACGTCAGCAACATTAAGAGTAAAATAATAAATTGTATCATCTCCTCTCTGCAACTTTCTGACGACATATCCAAACAGAAGACGATCTAGACAGATTCTGTTAGAGTTAGGAAAGGAATCAGAAGAAATAGAGCTACAAATGAACATAGAAAAATTAATGAGTTTGCAGTAAGTACAAATAACAAGAGATGGGAAGAGGCAAATAGAGAATGTCTAAGAATACCTAATCCAGCGGGTAGAAATAGGAAGCAAAATAAGGCCATAGAAATTGAAAGAGGCAGGCGATTGTTGTGGGCTGCTTTAAGTAAACATGCGCACATAATGAAAAACAAAAAGATCCCGCAGTACCTTACGACGAAAATATTTGATCAGAGCTTATTGTCCGGTCTGGGCAACAACATCAACTTTTACCAAACAAACGATAGACAAATTGAAAACAACGGAGGGAGCAATGAAAAAATTAATTATTTGTGCCCTCTTACGGAACAGAAAGCGGAAAAAGGTTTGTGTTGTTAGATGCAGAATAGCCTATTTATAATGGAACTATATACGGCAGGAATTGAATATTATGAGTATACACAACAGGGTCGCCCAGTATCGGCTGAATTGGTAGGAACATCTTTGCCGAATTGATGACTGCCGCATCTCCAAACAATTCTGGAACTATAAGTATAGGGGACGGAGAGCGTGGGACGCCCGAGGAAGCGCTGGAGTGACCAGCTCTAATCCTTTCTATTTGAGACCGGGACAAACTATTTTTGATTTAATCCGTGATGATGATGATGATGATGATAATACGAATATGCTGGTCGGGTTGCAAAACTCGGTGATAGAGTCCTTGGAAGCGGTTAAGTGGACGGGTAAGACTGATTGTGGACCAGAATGATGATATTAGAAAACTGTATGTACAGGTTTTAAATAGATGAAGTTGTACATGGTAGAGTTACCTGTCGACCTATGATTGATACCTGTAGAAATGGGGTTTATAAGAAGAAAATGATGGACAACAGTTGAAGACGAAGAGATCTTAAACCCTTGCCAGAATTACAAATATTTTGAATCTCGTCTCTTCAGTGAAGAGAGATTGTTATGACGAAATATAAATTAAGGCCCGAAGGAGTAGAACAAACATGCAGCCGACAACATTCCGTGTGCCCGACTCACAATGAGGTGACTTGTCAGCTCATTGCTCTTTTAATAATATTCACTTACAGTTTAGAATACACACTACTCATTTATGGTATTATTAACGATCCCAAACACGTCTAAAAGATTAAACTTTATTATCGCATCTGGTAAAAATACTAGCCATTTAAAGACATCAACCATATCAGGAGAAACTCTTTTTTTCAAATCCTGAATGATATGGGCAAGTAATAGGATATAGACAGATATCCTATAATTATTTTGCTAGGATTTCTAGGGGTATGTATAATTTTATATTCGACACAGTAGTCGAATTGTGGATTAGGCCTACAAATTTTCAAAACAATTAAGAAGTTTTAATGTATATAAATATGAAGATAGGTTACGATTTTGTCAAACAGTGCTCATATTAAGTTTATATGTTGATGCCTTTTTGTTTCTTGTTTAGTGAACGTTTGCGTCAAATAAACTTTGTATGAAGTGACCATCTGGGAGGGGAAAATTCTCTCATTTCCCCTTTTGTGGATCCGCGCTTGAAATAATTACGATTAAGTGTGAAACGATGCGACGAAATTGAATATATTGAACTTACAGAAAAAGATACATACTAATAGGCAAACTATCATATTCAAAAATTAATTTTAACAATATTTGTTCACAGTTACTTTTATTTTCCCTTGAAGATATGATTATAACCTACTTTTATAACAAACAAACGAATGTTTTAATGATAAGGTTTACACGATTTGCTGAAATTAAATTAAAAACAAATATAAATTTTTGGAACGACTAAGTAAAAAAAATTGCTGTGACAGCACAACATCAATTACTAGCACGAATAAACATCCCGTTTCTCGTGTTCCTTTGGAGGATCGTATCTTGACATTACTTTGACGTGTACTACAACAACCCTTTAAATAAAAAAAATACTATGTCATTCTTATGTGGGTAAAGATTCTAGATACGTCTGTGTATTGTCTTCAATATTGTCATTCGATACGAGTTTCCATATAGCTGGTTGGATATTGTTTCAGAAACACAGATATGAGAAACACTCAAGTTACAATCTCAGTACACGACTTTTACGCTGCACATTTTCGTAGCACTGCAGTACCCTTATATCGCCATAGGGATATTCCCACGTTGACGGTAAATTCTGTCTGATAATGTTACTCCCCGTTACTTCTGTGTTTACGATTTAAAGCTGTAAGATTTGATTTGATCGTCTCTATGTAACATTAGTGTCCATACTAGACTTATGTTTCTACTTTACTAGCACTGTAAGTAAAAGCATAATTTCTTATTAATAAAATTATTTTAAATTATTTATATAATTATTAAATTAAGTAAATTCAATTGCTTTTTTAAATTATTTTAAATTGTTAAAAACGTTACTTAAATTATTTTTATTATTAAATTATTCTAAAATTACTTTTCACTTTTTACTTTTTACTTTTCACAAAGGGACCAAATACTGACATTTTAATTAAATGGATTTTACTTCTTAATTAGCTAAATTAATATCAAAACGTATTCAGGATACACTGCCATAACTATTTTCCTGATAGCCAAATAAAAAACGCATACTGTGTACCTAACTAAATACAAACGAGTGTTGGTTAAATAAGATTTGCTGCGAGGTTACAAAGAAAATTATCTATTATTTTCTGTATGCATTATCTGTCCTTACGAGTGTAGAGGTCCCTGGCCACTGACCCCTTGTGGTTATCTATCCAGGTTTATCTACTCATGAATGTGATGCTTGACTTTAATGGTGAAACCACCCGATCGTACCACCGGGTAAAAAGTGATTTATAGAACACAAAACGTGTGTTCGTTTTGAGAAATGTACTAAATACTCACGTTATACTTCAGGCTACAATTCATAGCGTAATGTTGTGAGACATGACAGGACGGGAAATGTTATGTTTTCCATAACAGGAAAACCTAATAGAGAAAACATGTCTCTAACACGTTTTAGCACAGTTTTAGGCCTATGCGGACCCAAATATTAACAATATACAAAAACTATGAAAATATCGTTTAAAGTGTCATACATTTTTTCAAATTTACCAGGAACTTTTCATTATTCACATCTTCTTCCTCTACCTGCCTTTTCTAAACTTGCCTTTTCGAGTTTTTTTCATTATAGAATACTTCTATCTGCTTTAAAAATCCGTTTTACCAACAATTTTTTAGTAGTGAAATGTGTACGTGTAGTACTTTAAGTGGATTAATGTCGACGTCATATAAAAGACACGAAATCATACATATATACCTACATAAAATTATCATATGTATGCAAACATTTGGTAAATGAAATGTGTGTGTGTGAGTTCGCGAGCGCGTGTGCGTGGTAGCAATTTTAAAGAGAAAAGAAGAATTTTTATATACAAAAAAAGAAATATCGATTTTTGTTTAAATATTTTTCACGACCAGGTACCCTTAAAGCTACGTCTACACAAAAACGTAAATTAGAAGTATAGCAGGTCATATCTGTAATATTCCTTTCCTCTTAATTTTTGATAATCTGTTACTGAAATGACATTGTAAAGTTAGTAAAGGTCACGAGAAAATCTTGTAAATTTCACGGTTCACGTCAATTTTAGCCGTCAATTGTGGCAGTCGCATTTTACAAGGGAAACAGTTCGTTTTTCAATTTGTTTTGTTTTACTAGCGCTGTTGTACCCGGAAGGGGCGGTTGGTTATCATATAGCAGCTGGCGGAATAACACCTGAAAATCAAATTGACATAGCTTTGTAACTTGTTTTCCTAGTTCTATGTTTTCTTAGTGTTATCTAAAAACAGAATTTTCATAGATTTTTAACAAAGCAACGGTCTCATGTTACAGCCTTATTTTATTTATGATAAACGGTCGCGATAAATATGGTGTAGGTGCAAAAATTAATGACGCTTGGTTCAAGCGTAAATATGTAAAAAGACTCTTGTAGATTAAAAACGCATTATGGGGGAAAATTGTACACACTTAAATATTCAAATAGAAAAACTGTATTCTCACAAAAATTAACGTTCCAACGGCTGGACAGAAAGTGAGGTAAAAAAAAATGTCGCCATTAAATAATTTCTAAAAATTGTGCCGAGCCATAAATACTTATGTTAAGTGGTCTTTTTGTGATAACAGCTGGAAAAGTAAAGTACCTAACGTTAAACATTTTTTTCAGCAGTAATTTTGACAGGTGTACTGTACCATCCTTTGACTCTACAGGTAATACACAAACTCTCAAAAATGTGTGTTAACAAGAGGTAAGGCAAATCGATAATAAAATAAACAGATGTTTTACTGATAATTTGTAATAAAGAAATAAAATATTAAATAAGAGAAAATTAGACTAAATGTTAATAAACTAAAAATAAAAGATATTAATAGGAACAGTTTTAAAAGTAATTATAAGGTAATTATCTTCTATCATTACACATGGTTAAGGCTGATTTTTAGAAGTGTGCTACTACCTACCACAAAACATCTACCCCCACGTTCAGCTGAAATCGTACAATCAGTTTAAAGTGTCAAGTAAGTAATCAATGATTAATATATCATTGGTTATCGCGTCACAGTTGTATTCTCGGACGCACGCACACGCACACACACTAACTCACTATTCTACCCTTTGTGATAACTGTAGATTTATGTGTTTGAATGCATTAGATTTAATTTGTTACCATCGAACGAACGCGTTATCTGATGGTTGAAACATAAGTGTCTCTACAGACGAAAGCACTCTGGTCAGAGTAATTAAATGCCCGGAGCAGGAATTACGTCAAATTATGTTTTCAGGACGGGACTTAAAAATTGTCTCCACTGTGCCGCTCGCCATTGTCTGTGATATCGCGAGACCCAATTTTCAAGGCGGTTAGTGTACTTGCTTATTATCTTACGACACTGAACTTAAATCTCCACTTGATATTGTTTGTCACATCGATACAAACTATTAGATATGCAAGGAAATAATGTAGACACATAATCTCTTCGACACGTGTTTTCATTAATGTTCTTTAATAAATAACGAAATCAGTTATTGTAAGATCTCAAATTTCAAACTATTTGAATATTTTATCAGTAATAGCTTTATAAATTTTAATTTTATCAAAATACCGTTTATTAAAAAAAAAAAATTGTAAGCATTTTATTGTAAATACAATCACATCCTGTTTGTCCAAATCCGATAACAAACTCCCCTGGCAGAAAAAACGTTTACTCGTAATTCTGAGTAATCGATTGTTTTGTGCCGGACTTCAATTCCTCCAGTAGGCCTATAGGAAAACTTATTTGACGTTATTATTTTTCTTTCAAATTAACTCAGTAAATAAATTTACACTTGAGGCAATTTAGCAGTGAACATGTGCCCTGGATATGTTACTAGCATTACGAGACTAAAAAAAAAAAAAAAAAAAAAGTTATCCCTCCCTGTTGAGATATCCGATATCCGATATCCATAAGGATCTTTAATGTGGTGGTTTCTCCTTGCGTCCCACATCCTACTACGCCGTTGACCAATGGAAGGTGCTATATAGAAGGTGATGGCTCTTCCCACACTTCTTTATGGGTCTGAGAATTGGACTTTAACGAAAGGCCAGGCCAGCCGCATCTAAGCGGCTGAAATGAATTTCTCAGGCACGTGGCAGGGTATACTCTCCATGGTCATAGAAGAAATACAGATATACGGCAGGAACTGAATATTATGAATATACTCGAGAGGATTGCCCAGTATCAACTGAATTGATGGGAACGTCTTTGCAGAATGAATGACTGCCCCATCCCCAAACAACTCTGGAACTATAAGCTGAGGGGACGGGGGTGGGACGTCCAAGGAAGCGCTGGAGTGACCAGCTCTGATCTTTGCCTATTTGAGACCGGAGAAAACCATCCTTGGTCTAATCCTTGAAGATTATGATGATGATGATAAAATTATTATTTAACTTCAAATTAACTCATTAAATAAATTTATATAAAGTTTGTTTACGGTAAACAGTGTCTGCTAATACATTTTGAAAATTATTTACAGAAAAATCAAGTAGAAATTATAATTAAGTAAATTGCAAACAGATATAATTTGTTATGACAAAGATTATAATTCGTCATATGATTTGTTATGAAGCTGACGCGTTTGACGATTGCCACGGCAGAGCGGATTTTATATTACAATTTACGTAAGCTTGTTGTGAGCAGCAGCAATGGGACATCAATCACTATCAAGAATAAACATCCCTCCTGTTTATATTTCACTTGGTGGCGTTTCTTTGACATACTTCTGACCTTACTTTAAATAATAAATATATACGACTTTCTTATGTGCAAACGGATTGTAGACGCGTCCGTGATTCGACTTCCGTATTACCACACGCCTTACGACTTTCAAGCTTTGTATAATACTGACGTCATATTATCTTGTGTTTGAGAAACAAGGATATGAGAAACTTTACAAAGATTTCAATGCACGAATTTTCCCACGTTTCTATTCCCAGGACTGCAGTATCATTACATATGCCCACAGGGAATGTTAGCTCGTTGAATACGGTGCGGTGAATGTTTCTCGGCTTACTTTTTATACAGATATCGTGAACCTTAATTATTTAATTTAGTCTATATATTCAACCGACATCTACGAACTACATTAGCGTTGTTTTTATCCGTGTATTGTCTCTTATTTGTTTTTTCGGAATTTCATTATAATAGAAATGAATGAAATTTAACGTCAATTGGGTTTATGTGGTTTTATACGTTTCTTTCGATCTTCTTTTATATTTCTTTACGCTTCCATTTTTTTTGGTCAAAATATAAATAAAGTTACTAAGTAAAGTTGTAAGAAGGCATACACGGCCGGTGTCATTTTGATTAAAATTAACTCCCGGGCTGTTTGGCCGTGGTAATAATATTTCTGATAAAACCAGACGTTTCGGCAGTACCGCAGTACTGTGGTCCCAACGTACTACATCCCGCGTTAGAGTTGACTCGTTTTCACTAAAGATGGCAGTCAATGGTACTGCCGAAACGTCTGGTTTTTCAGAAACTTTGGACCACGGCCAAACAGCCCGGGAGATAACTTTAATCAAAAAGCTATTGAGTTTTTCCCCTGGCTGCGGGTACCGCAACTAGCGGGTGGCGACGCGTTGTACTGGGCATACAACCGTCAGACTGAGCACAAAAGCCGCACGGTGTGCCTTGGTTCCTAACGGAGTGTTGAGGAGAGGTATTATTATTATTATTATTGGGTATTTCCCTCTGACCCAGTTGCTCAGTAGATACGGCAATTTTAATGCATACCTCCATATAATGGGAAAGGAGCAAAGCCCAGCATGCCAATACGGAGACTCTCCCCATGAAGGTGCACCTCACACGTTTTTCAAGTGCTATAGATTCGCAAGACAGAGGATGGTACTAGAAATGGAGCTCAGGAAGTTCACGCCCGTGAACGTAGTTGCGCTTATGCTTCGTGGTAAGGCGGAATGGGACCACATCAATGCATTTATTCAGTGGGTCCTACTAGAAAAAAAAGATAGGCCCAACTTGCACCCAACGGGCAGTAGAAGACGAGGAACATCTAGAAAGAGCCCGATAAGGGCGCAATAGGCTCCATCCTGAAGTAATGCGCTAAGTGGTTCCAGGATAGATATGAATGCCTGAATTAGAGGTGGGTTTTTTAGTGGGTGAGAGTCCACACACCAGAGGAAACACAAGCCTCCTCTGACGGTGCATAAAGCACTTTTCCCCCTCTAAAAAAAATTTGGTATTTCCCGCCAATATTGCTCTAAGATCGTAAGGAAGAACTAAACATGATTGCAAACACATTGCCCCCTATATTGTCGCATACTTTCATTACCGTATATACCGTAGTTTTTGTCGAAACCAAATTTTTACACGAAGGACGAAGGACCTGGGTCTCATGTTTCTTCTCTTCTGCTAATTCCACGATTTCACGAAATAAGAAAATTTAATCCTAATTTTAGCCTTCAGGTACATTAACTCGAATGTGGTGCAGCATGTGGAAACAATTGTTACAGACATACAAATATAAGGAAGACAAAAAGAAAAATCGGAGGTTAAAAGTAAACTCTACGTTAAAAGCAAGTGATGTAATAAAACGCCAAATCAAAATGGTAATAAACGGTAGGTGAATACATGGTGGAGCTTTACGAGTTTTGTTAATCTTATCTATCAGCTAAATTTCAGGGAAGAAGATAGTGTTTTTTTCATCATCTTCTTAAAGATTTAAGCTTTAGCGGCCTGTTCCTATTCCACAGTCCACCTTTTCTTAGGTCAACCAGCTTTCCTTCTGGGTTGTAATATTTCGCCATCTTCGGTATTCTACTTGTTGAATCCATTTTCTTCTGTATTCTTTAATCATTTCAGAATGGGACCTTGGGATTTTTTCACATCCAGAAGTAGGATATGCGGAATATAGAGCCGTTTGGACCAGAGCCTCTACGTACTCAAGACCGTCGTGCGCGGTGAAGAGCCACACCCTTTTCGAGGCGGTCCTATAACAGAACACGACGGATCTAGACCAGAGAAGGTCGATAAAAAACTAGCCGGAATGGGGTTGGTTGCCGTATACGGTGGTCTCAATCAACAACTCACAATTCCAAAAGTGTTTTTTTTTTATCACTGTATCTTCTACTTTGTGATAAAGAAGTCTCAAACTAATCGAATACTAAGGCAAGTAAATACTGGGCGAAGAGTCTCGGTTTTTCTGTAACCTGGTTATCCGTATCCATAATTTGTGTAGTAAGGGCTAGACAATAGAAAGGCAATGGGGAATGGAGAGATTGGATGCGTTTGAGTTATCATATTGTAAGCCGCTGGAAACAAATATATTAACAAATTCTAATAAATAAAGGTTTCAACTCTCAGAATAACATCGTTAGATGTGACTTCGGAAACAGGAACGATTGTAGGATATAAGCTAGAAAGATGCGGGATTGGTTCAGACCTCTCCCTGAATCCTAATCCTTTGTCACTTTAACTCCAAGCAGGACGGTGTGATGGTGCTACTGGGTTTTAGTATTTACTTTGTATTTCAAAACCCTCCAAACTCTGCTTTCCATAACGAATTCTCCGTTGTTCCTTTAAGTTTGTCCACCCATCTAAGTGAAAATCTATTTCTGAAGAACCAGAATATCTAGAGTAGCTTAGATATATCTTATTACAGTATTTTTTTAACACTCCGCGCCATCGAATAATCAGCGAACCCGAATTTTTGAAGGAAAAGTTTTTAAATATTTTCATAATTTTGACTTTACTGAACACAAAGTTATTTTTATATTAAACAATATCATTCACGACAGAATGCCCGCAGTTTCCGTGACAGAATACGGAAATAAAGCAATAAAAAAACGGTTGTCGTATTTCTCCATTCCTTTTGAAGGTGACATTTTTTGTTGAAATTTCGTTACACAAAACATCGAATTGAAAATTAGAAGTATGTTACGTACACTACTAAGCGTTTCCTCCATCGCTTTCGTCGTCATCGTCATCGTCATTGAATGCTAGCACCGTTAAGTGTGATCCATCATTGATGTAAACTAGACCCAGGCGTGCATGGCGTCTGACGCAACGAAAAAGGGAAATTTGAATTTGAATCAAACTGACGGACTTTTGCTATCACATAAAAAATATAAATGCGATGTTTCGGCCACCCAAATAATCGGCAGCCGTCTTCAGGCTAATTATATACAGGATGATTCAAAATTGCACGGCAATCTCTCGGAACCTGAGACTATAGCTAAAAATAAGAAAAAAAGTTCATATAAACATAGGTCCGAAAACGATTCGTTAGCGAGTTACGCGAACCAGTTCGTCCTGATTTATGCTCCCACGGTAAAATGACGCCCTACTGAAATTCTTGGGGTATAAAATGAAAGGTTAATTTGGTGCATTCTTATGGTTTTTTTATCTAAACAATTGAATTTAATAGGTCCCAAAGCTCTATCTCAATTGGTTTCTAAGAAAAACTGTGTAAAACCCAAAACATTGTAGTCGAAAAACACACATTTTTAGATTTGGGATAAAATAATTTCGTTAATTTTCAAATTAAACGAATGAAAATTTCTAACTAACCTTGTAGAGAATTTAATTATAAAGAAATTGATGTGTACAATGTCTATTAAAATTAAGTACAAATTTGAGAAATTTGAATTTAATTAAAAACAAAACAGACCAAAATGCCCTATTAAAGTGTTACATTTTAAACGAAACAAAGATTTTCGTAAACGTGTTCACAATAAATGTATTTAAACACAAATTAATAACTTATACTATTAATTCTATTTTCAAATAATTAAATATCAATATTTTTAAATTGATAATAAAACTGCAAACGTTCATTCAAAGCAGTTGTTCACTGTGGCCGACATTTTGTTGAATGCAGAATTCGGCTTGGCGAATCCAGGCAAACCGGGCACGTCTTATAGCACCAGAATTACTCTTAATAGTAACTCCAGGTTCTATTATGCCAAGTCTCAATTCTTCTTGTGTGTCAATAAGAGCGGCATAAACTAACGACTTCATCCAACCCTAAGGAAAAAGTCTGTGGCGTGACATCGGGAGATCGAGGTGGCCATTTTACTGGTTCGTTTCGACCAATCCATCGCTTACCGAATGTGTTATTTAAAGGGTTCACCACATCACGACAGCAGTGATCAGATCCTCCGTCATTCAAAAAACCCATCTACATTCTATCTGCAAGTGGAATATTTTCCAAGCTTTCCATCAATTTCGTTTGCAAAAAATGTAAGTATTGACTTCCATTAAGCCTTGGTGGTAAGAAAAATGGGCCTAAGAGATTATCACCAAGAAGAGCGCATGCACACATTAAATGAAAAATTCTGTTGGTCATATCTTGGGGGGGGGGAGTCTCGTGGGTTTTCTCTGCCCAAGAGTGGGTGTTTCGAAAGTTTACAATGTCATTTCTTGTAAATTGTAACACTTTTCTGGCGCATTTTGGTCTGTTTTGTTTTAAATTAAAGTCAAATTTACAACATTTAATTTTACTAATTACATTATTTTGATTAATTAATTAAATTAAGTATTTAATTGAATTTTAATTGAGCTATAACTTTGATTCTAGCCACACGTTGGTGCGCCATATACCAACTCTAATTACTCCTTTTATAGAGTTTAATTAATTAATTGCTGATCACGATATTGTACAATTATATTTGTAGTTGAATACAAGTGAGACATATACAAATATTATTGAATGTCTTTGCTTTATTTAGCCCCACGTTTGGAAACCATATGCAATGTGTATTTCATATATATAAACGATAAATATATAATAAATGTTGTTTGCTTACGTTAATAATTGATGTTGTTATTCCTAATTACTTTCTTATAAATGGTACATATATATAATGTTATTTAATAGCACCGCGGTGGAGCGCTATGTGCAATGTTAATTTATTTCAATAGTTTATCACTCGTTGCCATTAATTATTATTCAGATGGTTCGACTTACTTTGAGTATGACGAAGTTATCACTACTGGATTCCATACTTTGGGCGTCGTTTGTATCGTCGTATGTCTACCTAAAGTAACTGTTATTAATTTGGATGATATAATAATACGACTCGAACACCAGAATTCTTCATTACTAACAAGAATTTATTTAGACATTTTGCAATCGTCTTCAATTTCGGTAACTAATTCTAACATTACTACACAATAATATAAGATGCATTCTATTGCTACGTTATCTATTATTTCTCTGATATCTTATCTAGTAATTAATTAAGTATTTAGATCATAATCTACTTTACAAATTACAAAGTTCTCTGATCATGGATTCATATTTTCATACTCATTCTTTATGAATTCTACGATTCGGCTTCGCTCAAAAGAAATTAAATATACGTTCTAACTAAATCAAAGGTGTGTTCTTTGTGAGGAACAGGACAGTGGCTACTAAACCTAATAGTACATAAATATTTTACTTGGAGTACGTATCCAAATCAACGGCGATTATCTTTGATGCTTCTCATTCTCCGGCGAATCCCAGGTTGGCTGATGACTTGATAAATCCTCTCCTCATCGTCTTGAATCTACACTTTTCACTACCACTGAGATCTGCACTCCGGCGTCAACAATCTTTTATTTCGCACTCTATTAGAAGGTGTTCTTGTAACGAAAGTTATTTATTGCGGTCATTTGGATTTGATTTATTTAGTTCATGACCCATCCGCGTGAGATTTTAACTTTACACTTTGTTCACTAGCACTGACAGTTTGTACCTTGTTCAGTTGATACGATTATTCCACTTATTATCCATTTCATTACGAGAATTGAATTGTTTAATTGACACAAATAGCGTATTAATTCATTACGCAATTTCGGTATTTAGTTCCTGTCACCGAATTTTCTTTCACGTTATGCACAATGTCTCTACTTATTGCATATCATCAGGATTTTTGATTGTCTTAACACGATTCGTTAGTATACAAACTTCGAATTTTAACTAAGTCCTAATAAAGTTTTGCTTCATTACGTACATTACGGTATTGTGATTTACTATTAATATTTTATCACGCACTTTTCTACTCGTCAGTATATTGATGTATTGCAAAGTCTGATTGAGATTAACCCAACATCGTCTTAACACATGACTCCCACGATTTAACTAACTCTCTCAAACATGAGTAAGTTCAACAATCAATTCACTAACTCCATTTACTTTACTAACCCAATTTCAACAGACTAACAGTTTTCCAATAAACACCGACTCACTCTCTAACAGACTAACTGCTTGAATGAATGATTTCTATTAAGTGATCAACTAACTTTTAGCTGGCTCACTGAAAGGCTGATCTTGAATAACTGATCGATTTTGAATAACTGGCCTCCTGCTCTTCGGCAATACCTATTTTTATGTCACTAGTTCTACGACCATCTCCCCATCTCGTGTACTCTTCCCACCATCTACGTCTTTATTGGTTTTTCGTCTACGTTTCTGCGAAGACCCCTCCTTGATTCTCGAGCTAGTCTTCTGGCTGCTTCCTTATTCGTCCTTCACCCTTGTTTCCATGGTGATGTCTTCTCAAAAGCCCGCCTTTGCCGAACTCTCGTTCGTGGTAGGTCACTCTGGATCCCTTCTTTTAAGTCTTGCTGTTCGCTCCTCCTTCGCCGTATGACGACGGACCGAATTTTATGGTTGTCCATCATCTGATTGTTCTCATGTTCCCTTTCAGTTCTTCCCTAGTAATTTCCGTCCAGTTACACATGTGTCTTTTAACTCGAGTATGACGAATCGCTGTATTATCTTTGACTTCCTTCATTATGTTCACACGCTGACGGAGGTCCCTTTCTTGGTAATGAACATCTGTTCTACAGCTCTCCTGCATATTCCTTACTCTTGCTGGTAAACAAGTTTCCCGCTGTGTCACTATGCGTGGTCCTTTGTTCCTATAACGTCCGTTTGTATCTTGCCATTGTGGGCTCTGTCTCATCTGTGTGTCGTCGCTAAACTCCCACACGTGGATTTACAATACTCGCGTCGCCCTCGCATACGTTTTCTTGTTAATTGGTCCAGTAAGCGTAGTCCTTTGTCTCCCTGTTATTGCAGCGTATTCCCATGCCGTTCTCTTATGTAAAACATCTGCTGTCACCGAAGCATTGTCTTCTTTAGCGGAGCCTATTTCGTCGCTAACGTGGCGCACGTATTATTGTCTAACGGCGGCCGGTTGGCTCCAACGTACATCACTTTTGACAGTCGACACTCGCTACTGTTCCTTTTACGCAAAAAAAAATTCCATTACAAAATTGCTTTACAAATTTCTCCAATTTTTACTTATTTTTAATAGACATTATACACATCAGTTTCTCATAATTAGATTCTCTACAAGGTTAGTTAGAAATTTTTATTTATTTATTGCCAAATTAACGAAGTTATTGAGTTATTGTATCCCGAATCTAAAAATGTGTGTTTTTCGACTCCAATGTTTTGGGGTTTACACAGTTTTTCTTAGAAACTACTTGAGATAGAGGTCTGGGACCTCTTCTATTCAATTGGTCAGATCAAAAACAATTAGTAACCATCAAATTTACTCTTCACTTTATACCACAAGAATTTCAGTATGACTTCATTTTACCGTGGTAGCAGAAAATCAGGGCGATCTGCTTCGAGAGCCGTAACTCGCTAACGAACCATTTTCAGACCTAAGTTTATATGAACATTATTTCTTATTTTAGCTATAGAATCATCTTCCGAGATATTTCCGTGCAATTTCGAATCAGCCTATATATTAGGGCAGGGGTGTCCAAACTACGGCCCGCGAACGGTTATTGTTCGGCCCGCGGCAACCCGGCCGGTGCTCCTTGCAGTTTTTAAATAGGTCGTCAAAATACTTCAAATATTATAAAATTTTAATAAATAACTAAACAAGAAACAAGTTCAGTAAAATGTTATAAGATTTTGTACAAGTTGAAAATATTTCGTGGTTTATGTGCTCGTTCATCTGGCTGCCTTGAATGAATCATGCTTTTCACTCGTATCTTATTGAGTGATGATTTCAAGGAAATAAAAAACTTTGCAAGAGCAATGTTTTCAATGTTTAGATCTACCTATATCTGCGAACAAACTTTTCAAAAATGAACTTTGTAAAGTCAAAGTACAGGGCTAACTTGTCAGACGAACACTTGAAATCCATTGTAGTCAAGTGGACCCAAAGTGGACAGACAATATATGTCAGAAGCAACTCGACACATGCCATACGTACATAAGAAAGTAAAAAAAAAATACATAAGAAATATCTTTGAATGTTATTTTTTCCTTACTTTTATTTACATTATTCTGAACAAAAGAATTTGTTTTCTTTCGATCAGCCTGGTTAATTTTTATTTAAATACCTATTTTATTGACTTGATTTTTCGTAAACTTAAAAAAAATTTACAATATGTGTGTGTGTGTGTGTGTGCGCGCGCGCGCGCGCGTTGTTGGAAACCGCCTGGCTTCCAAGATTTTTCAATTCGGTCCTCAAGTGACAAAGTTTGGAGACCCCTGTATTAGGGTACAAGAAATAAATAATATACTCTTTACATGCATTAGTTTATAATTAGCGTGAAAATGGCTGCCGATGTTTGGGTGGCTGAAACGTCTCACTTATATTTGTTCTCTGATAGTAAAAGTCGGTCAGTTAGACTTTATATACAGAATAAAACAGGAACACCGTAGAGCAACAGATTGACGAGCAACAAATGTGATGTTTGCGTAACTCGGTTGTAGCGACGTCGTGTTATTTATCTTTACTGTAATTTAATGACGGTATAAAATAGCTTGCATCAGTAGTGGTTAGGTCTCATTATATTATGGAGCTGGTAAACTGAAGTTTCAAGCGAGTGGATAAAATGAATGTATTGCACTGTGTTGTAATGTATTGTGTTCGGTGTCGCTGTGAGCCGGAGAAACTGTTACTCACTCAGCTGACGACAAAATTACGCCTCGTGTTGTTGTTTCATTTAAACCGACTCAGACGGAGACACGTTATTGTTGTAAAGGTTTTTAGTTATTCCACACAAGATTCAAAGCAAACTTAATTATGGAAACTTACTACCAAGTACTATTTCTTTGTGTAATAACAGTTGTTGTCCAATTATTTATAAAAGCTATTTAATTTTTGTATTTAATTTTATTCTCCTTATACAGTAGAACCTCCATTAACCGAAACACTTTTAGGCCCTCCGCACACGGGGCAATATCTAAGCGATCCAATAGCAATTCTATATCCCCTTCCCGTCACTTCCTATGTAAAGAAGTAGGGATACACCAACGGAGCAATGTGCAAGCAATCCGTAGGCGATGTAGTCGATGTACGTGATCTGAGCAACTCGGTCAACCTGCAGTGTAGGTCGCTAGGGCATCGCATTGCCCGTATTGCCAGGTAAAATGGAAGCGTTCAATGTTAAGTTCGTGGGTGCAGTGGAAAAATATGTAAAAAATGTACCAGTTTATAATTTTTGAAAGCAAAAAGAAAAACGTAAAATGTTTTTGTACGATAAAAATGAACAATTTCATGCGTTTATGTCTATGTGTTATGTGTGTGTGTGAGTGATTATGTCTCAACACAGGCAATGAATTATTTTTATTTGACATCAGTAAATAAATAGTTATAAATGATGCTTACCTCAATGTAATCAAAAGCCTTTCTTCCGCGCTGACGCACTCCCTCATATTGGTGTTTCGATGATGAAAAGCAGGAGTAATAATTTCAGCAAGTTGAGTGTATGATTGCTTTGATATTCTATAGAATGCAAGAAATTTGGCTTCATTTTTTTGCAGTTTTCGGCTGTAACGAACAGTCTGCATTGTAAATTCTTCCCAGTGTATGGGTGAACCTAATACTTCATACGGTTTCTTCTTCGACGGAATCTTATGTATCGGTATAGGTGCACTTGACTCGGCAAGTTCTTCGTCACTTGACTCACTCGACATAGTGAAAAATGACATAGACCTCTTCAAAAACTTTGGGAAAAAACTTTAGATAAGTATTCTTTTGTTGGAAGGCACGATTTGACTACTTCCTATCGCTTCGTGAGCGGATGCCCTGTTGCTCAAATCACTCACATCGCCTTTATCACTTATATCGCCTGCATTGCCGTCATCGCTTACCTGTTGCCCCGTGTGCGAAGGGCCTTAACCGAAATACCGTTTAATCGAAACGACCGAACAAAATAAAATTATATAATCTTGATTTTTACAATGAAAATTTGTTTTCCGAATAAAACACGAAAATTGATGTAATACACATTGTAAAGTGCGATTTGTCAATATACCTCTGTTCATAACAAACAGGTTTCCTTAGTTTGAGATAGAAAGGAAGCATAGAGCGTCACCCGTCAGGTCAACAACTTAGTGGATCCCTTTTAGACTGAGATGGTGGGTAACGGGCGCGCGCAGACTGTGATCTTGCCTGGTTGTTGCCTACTGTGTTGTCACGTGTTAATAAACTATCAAGTCAGATTGTTTTGGCACTTTCGGTAGTTCACATCGTCCGCTCAGTAACCGTTGCTGCAGTGGTGATGTGGCTTGTGTGATATTTTGAATGAACTGAGTTTTATAAATTGTCATGTCATGTCAAAAAAAAACCGGACACTGCTCGTGATTGAAGAAAATTGGAGGCAATAAAGGAATTAAAAATGTCGAGATTTTGCGAACTGTGGCAGCCGATTTTGGTGTTGATGTTTCTACTGTTTCTGACTGGGTCAAGATGAAGAATAAGTTGCCAAACAAGAAAACAATGAAGGCGTGACGAAACGAGAAAATAAATGAGGCTGTGTTTTATGGTTCACGCAACAAAGGGACGACAAAGATGATGCCATAGTAGAGAGCGTCAACCATGATACCGCTGACGAAATCTTCAATGCCTTAGAGGTAAGAGTTTTTATTTTGGATTAGAGCAATAAATTAGGCTATATGAAATACGCGTTATTGTCATTGAGTTTTATTCATATAACAGATAGCGTTACGGCTGGCTGAACGATCTGAAAAGTCAAAGCCCTCTGACATTCTGCTAATGAAGGGATGGCGAAATATTGCTACAAGAATGGGATGTGAAAATAAAAAGAAAAGGAGATTAAATAGAAGTTTTTAAATTAAGATCATAAAACTAGTGTTAAAAAGTTACTTTATGTAAATAGTTTGATTTTTATTAAAATCTTTTGATAATGTTTTTATTGCCATCAGTTATTTTAACTCAAACCTTAAAAAATTACATCTTAATTATTATCCGAAATTTTGGTTAGCCAGAACCGGCTTCCCCCTTTGTTTCAGTTAACAGAGGTTCTACTGTATATACGCTTATATATAGAGATTTAAATTATGAGCAGAAAAGTTGCACAGTTATTAAAGAATTGAATGTATAACAGTTTTTATCCTACACATATTCACCTGCTGATCATGGTTGTCAGAGTTATGAATTAGGTAAATGTTACTTCTTACTTTATCCCTTTTTACATTGCAACTTGGGGAATATGGTGAAGCTCAACGGAGAAAATCAAACGCAGAAATTATGTAACGAATAATATTAGCTTGAATAATGTTTGAAAGATAGGCTAATAGAACGCAATCTTTAAACTATATAGGTCTGTATATGTATATCTTCAAATAAATACACTGCAAGTAGGTTTATTTTCACCTGGCGCACGTTTCGCAGAAATTATTCTGTATCTTCAGAGGTTTGTTTAAATCGTAATTTGAAAGTTTCGCTTACAGTAACAATAGCTGTATTGCAAGCGAAACTTTCAATTACAATTCAAACAAACTTCTGAAGATAAAGAATAATTTCTGTGAAACGTGCGTCTGGTGAAAATAAACCTACTTGCAGTGTATTTATTTGAAGATATTACATACGAGAACTGCAGGAAACCCAACGAGTTACTTACAAAGGAATAATGGACGAAAACACCAAACAAGGACTATATACGTATGTATATATAATTTACGATAGTTGTTTTGTTGGTTCATCCTCTTCATTCACGCACTTAATATTAGCGATAAATTGTAACTTTCCTTGTGAATACTTACGTTTCTTAATGTCCTCGTACGTTTCGGTGTGTTATTCACCTTCTTCAGCGAGGTTTAAATACAAGAAGGTGAATAACACACAGAAACGTACGAGGACATTAAGAAACGTAAGTGTTCACAAGGAAAGTTACAATTTATCGCTAATATAATTTGCGATTTTCGAAAATATTGAAAGTCGTTTTTCGCATCCAAGCTTCCAGACTTTATTATCTTTCCCATCATCATCATCCTTAAGATTTATCTGTTGAATTCCTAATCTCTGCTATCAAAGTATTTCGCGGACTCCCTGTTTTTCTTCTTTTAGGAGAGATCCTTTCCTGTCAAGTATTGCTTGCCTAGGGTTACGTAGGAGATGTAGAACATCAATACGGAGAAACTGGCGGAGGTGGCAACCTAGGTTTTAAGAGGGGGGTATAAAAGCAAAGGGGCAGATGAGATTCCTAGTTGTAGCGAAAACAACCCGAAAACAACCCGTCTAAAGGAAGAGCAATCTGAAATTGAAGTTCCTGGTCCTTCTGGTTGGAGGTTGGAGGTTAGAGGTAGGGCCACCAGCCCTGCGTCTTTAAAAATCTTTTACCGCTAAAAAAACGGGTAAGAAGTATTAATTGGACGGATTTAATTAATTAAATAAGCATGGGCGTAATAAAAAATCACGTTGCTCTTTAAACAAATCGAAGTCAAACGTTATTTCCCAAACTCTTCCGTTAAATTTCCTTTTTATTTTAAATTTGTAATTATGTGTCTTCGACGCTTCGGTTGACGTAATAATTAACAAATGTGGGCCACACATTAGATAATACTGGCCAAAACAAATATAAGGATGAAAATATAAAACGATTTGACGACAGTATATAGGGGTATTGATTGTGTAGAAAAAAGATAATATTATTTCAATAAAATGTTAACTGAATACGATGTTTGTTTACAATCAACTGTATTTACTTTTGTCACTAGTATTTTAAAGTCATTCTGGGGGGAAAACAAACGCAAATTATAATGAAAAGTAATTCCTTGCGGATTTGTACAAACTAAATCGAAAGCAAATATAATTTGTTTATGACGATTGGGGCTGAAAATTTCCGCCGTAAAGCGGATTTTATAATATGTCAATTTACATAATCCTGATGCCAGCAGAGCATCAATCACAATCAAGAAAAAACTCCCTCCTGTTTTGCCTTTTCTTGCACGAGGTTATGATGAAACTTGCTTTTTGCAATCAAATTTCATCATCATCATCTTCACAACACGGCATAGGCAAGGTGCTGCCTGTTTCGCCTTCAAAAAGCCTCCAACCATCTCTTCCTGGGTCTATAGGAAAACTTAGGCCTACACATCACACCTGTGTTCTATAGGTTTGTATTTCCAGACTTGCTTGGCCAGTCTGGAATCTGACATTTTTTCTAAGTGTCCTTCCACCATTGTTTGTAATCTTTTAATTTTTCATTCAAGTTAAGAACCTGTAACTCTTCTCTTACGGCATCATTCTTAATACGGACTAGTTTAGAAAACCTTTGAACTCCTCTTAGGAACGTCATTTCCGAGGCCTGTATTTTACTGCCTTGTTTTTTGGTTGTTGTCCACAATCCACACCCAGAGGACAGTACAGAGACTGCCACAACTTTGTAGAACTTTAATTTTGTATCTCGACGTACCTTGTTACTAAAAATACGGTTGATTGTCCCACAGATCGTCTGGAACTTACCTAACTTAACATCAATATCATAATTCCTATCATAGCCAATATCATTTCACAAATAATTACAGTGGCTCACCTTTTGTACAATTCGATCACCAATCTTTATAATTTTGTTCTTAATGGCGTCTTGCCTCGAAATGTCATTACTTTGTTTTATAGTAGATATTTTTATATTGTATTGTTTGCAAATCTGTTGAAGCTTAAAAACAGATTTTTACAAATCATATTCTGCATTCTAAAGTACAAGCAAGTCGTCGGCAAACAACAGCACATTCAAATATCTGTCTCGTGATGTCTTAATACCAGGGTTTACTAGACGTTTCCATTTCCTTACCTGATCGTCAATATAATTGTTAAAAAGAGTAGGTGATATACTGCGCCCTTGTCGAACACCTAGATTGACAGATATTTGTTGAGATATCCTGCAATCAAATTTAAGTAGCGTAATAAAGCACATATTCGGAGCGAAATGATTCAACCAAAAATCGAATTCGAGGTATGTCTATGCTCTGTCATTATACCATTCGTTCCGGTGTGAATTTGTGTGCAACATTGACAGGTTTTGTATCGTTCGAGAAACGCCCACTCATTCAAGTTACGGTCTTGGTGCACGAATTTCACAGTGTACATGTACGTATTCCCGGCACTGCAGTATCGTTCCGTTATATCCCCCAGAGGCACACTTGCGAGTAGGCGGTGTGCGGTAAGGTTTCTTGGCTTTATTTCTGTATGAGTGTCTTACTCTGTAGATTTAATTTATTCACTTCCCACTTAATACACTCGTTTTCTTTTCATTTCCCTCTCCCTCATGCATACACAACTTTGTTTTTCCCATTTTCACATACTTTATTTCCTTTTCATTTTTTCTTTTATTACGTTTTCCGCTTCCATACAATTTACGCTTCATTTCTAAGAATTTTTTCATCCTAATATTTTATATCTAAAAAGATACAGAACAAAAGAAATAATCTGAGATTGATTACTAGCGACGGATCTAATAGAATGCAAACTTTTCGTATTTAAAGGTGCCTACGTAGTCTTTTCGATACAATACATACATATATTTCTGACTAGAGTTTGAGTAAGAAGCACGCTGCAACATAAAACCACGATAGAAAAATAGGCCTAACTCAAATCTTATCATAATCTACGTAATATTATGTTCTTCGTGTGACTGTTCCAAAACGTCTTCGCCTTCTACATTCATATCTATCGCATGCTTGAGCATTCACCTCTTCATACAGGGAATCTCATCCGCTCTCCCTTTTGCTCTCTTCTCAAACTCGTCACGTCTACCACCACACCTCGTCGATTACGCCATCTGCAGCATCATTAACTGTTTCTTCAATCTTCTTCCAGGCTGTACATCCTCCAATTCACCATTTGCTTGGGCGTTAGCAAACCTGTTACTTGAAATTTCTCGATACTGATGCGCAACACCTGGATTTCTACAAAGTTTTTATATGTACCATTTTTATATTTTTATTCTGATTCCATCTTCGAGACATTTCTGTTTATTCTCTGACTTTTACCCTTACGAGGTAGTGGTCACTCTCACAATTGAGGAATCTACAGCTTCTGCCTTCCATTACAGAAGAAAACTGTCTTCTTGATACCAGTATATGGTCACTTTGGTTGGTCTCATCAGTTCCAGGTACTTTCCACGTGCTCACAACAAGCAAACGCTGGGTCACGAAAAAGTAATTTTTAAAATTTATTATCTAAAATACTGTGTTTAAAATAGTATGTAAAAATCATTAATAACAGTCGGACATGTCATGGACAACAAAACCCAAGTTTCATATTTTTTTATTAAATTTATCTCCTACAAACAATAAACTGGGTTTCGTTTCAATTACAGTGTTTCTGTACTCGCAAACTGCGTGTGTTCATTTATTCTCTTTGAATGTGTTTAAATTAATGGAGTACAGGTTAAAACAGGTGGTTTTTTAAGAGATTAAAAACTCATTAGGAAAGACGTTTATATTCATTTAAAATACACACAGAGGTAAAATTATTATTTTATACAGTAAGAAGCTACTTTGAAGGACTCAAATGCGTAATTGTATCAAACCTAAAAAAAGACGAAACAAACAATTGCTTTGCTAGAAAGGTAAAATTTGAAATAACTATTAATAATCAAATCATATTTGACTTAGGCCTAAGAATGTACATATTGCGCCGTTTTTTGGCTCAAATGTACATACAGTACATTTGGATGAATTAATATTTTAAACTCTTATCTTTGTCACGATTCGCCATTATATTTAACATGTTTGTTTCTTATATAAAGCAGATTAAAATCTTTTTAAAGTCTATTTACAAAGCAGATATGAAGCATGCTCAGGTTTGAACTCGGATGTTTTGTCTATTATGAGACTTGACGCATTCTCTAAGATTCCCTGAGGATCATAGTTTGTAAAGACGTCTTCCTTCGGTTTGACAAAAGCTTGTTAACCAAACGTATAATTCTCATTCCGTACATACTTTTTCTTGTAATCAGCGTTTATCATTTTTTGAACACATATAATTTTAAAAAATATTAGATGTTTAATGTTAGTGTTCAATCTTGACGATTTGTTTCAGTTTTATACTACTGAATACATTTTTGATAATCATAATACTTTTTTTAACGGTGGGAAATTCTTTGTGCACCGCCAGAGGAAGTCGTCTGTCCCTGGTGTGTGGGATTCTAACCCACTATAAAAATCCACTTTGAATTCAGGCATTGATATTGTAACGAACCCTCTTTTTTCTATTTTCTGCAAGAGTGTAAAAGTGTCAGAGTGTAATTGGTGTATTGTGTCTTACCAATCCGTCGTCGCTCGGTGACGTAACTTACGCTGATTCAGTCCGTCGCGAACGTACGAATAACCAGGTATCGAAGTCCTTACCTGAGGTTCACTAGGGGTGTATAAAACCCCTGGTGGCGCCAAATTGTTTATTTTAAACAATTAAAAAATTTAGTATTATCGGCGAGTCAGCTCAGGCGGTGGGGAGAATTCAAACTTGTTCCCGCCACTTATCGATTTTTACAATCAAGCCAGCAGTTTGCTGTGTTTACTGCTTGAGCACTTGCCGTCAATTCATAGGTGGTCGCTACAATGTACAACATTTATAATACACTTTCCTAATGAAAATAAAACACATTGGTTACACACAGTATTGGTTTATTAGTTAATGGTTATTACTTATTCAGTGACACAGGTTATATTTGGTTTTTTGTATTATTTTACACTGGCAATTAATCTAAGACAATTTTCTCTGGGTTTTGACGAATCGATTCTGAACGTAACAGATACACCATAATGGCGTCTGTCGGAGTAGTATACAAAATATTTTCGTTCGATCGTCTGGATTCTTGAGATTACGATAAAAGGATTAGATGCAATTACAATAATAAAAATACACAACCTTACATTATTTCTACTTAAATAGTATAACGTGTAGCTATAATTTGTTTTTTGGAGTGTAGTAAAAGTGTTTCAAAAGTTCGTAAACTAACAATAGGTTAATTTTATAAGTTGACAAATTTTCAGTGTCTTAGTTTTTTATTTAATCTTTGAAAGAGAATAAATTCAGTTTAGTGATAGTTCATATTACAGTGAGAAATATTTAAAGTGCGTTTTTTTGGAAATTTGGGTAATTTAAATGATACTTAACACCTTAGTAGACTGGGTGTATGCAGTTGGTCTGGTAAAAAGGACTTGAGCTGCAATCGTATTCAAATTTCAATTGTTTGGGCTTCTGGCATCTTTTTCAATTTAATCGGAGCAATTTATTCATTTCTTTTTGATTTAAATGGTCTTCTACATCAGTTAAATAGTTTCAGTCATCGCCTGCTTCCTTCTCGTTCATTTGTGGTAATTTGGTTTACTTTTATAACATTTTAAATTAAATATTTGGTTGTTCAAAATTTGGCTTCTGTTCTCCAAGAGCGTCGCTTTACGAGTAACGATATTCAACGGTAATTCCGTCCCTAACGGCAGTTGCCATGGTTACTAATTAAATCTGATTGGTTAATCTGGCTATAAATCCATTGTTATCAAGATTTGGATTCTTTTCAAAATCCTTGTATATTTTCTGATTGCTTTCATTCCGTTATCTTCCTTCCTAAGTATTAATTATTATCACTGTTATTTGTATTTTCTTCCAAAGATTATTTTGGTATCCCACAAGATTGGGTTATTTCCTGTTTTATAATTTTACAATTATTTTAATATTTCCTAATTACATTTCTCTTTAATTTAAATCCTTATTCTAATATTTTGCTTTTAATAAGATTTACAATTTATCCTTGGTTGATTATTCGCCTTGGATTTGTTAATTACTTTGTTATTGTCATACAATTTGTATTTGTTGGTGTTTGACAGTTATGCATTTCTTAAGCCTAAGTAGCCATTACTGATTTTTACTTATTTCATATACATTACATCTCATTTTAGCCTAATGCTTTATTTTGTTCTTATAACTGGTTTTGTTACCTATTGATGTGTTTTGGTTCTGTTTTTGTGTTATTTGTATGTTACTACTATTTTATACATCATGTATTGCTAATTATTTACTAACTGGTTTTCTCGTTTTATAAGTCATATATTGCTTTACTTTCTTACTTATTTACTCCGCCAATGTCAACAATATGGCTATTATTTACTATTTTTATCACATAAAATACAACATTTAGGTCTATGGTTGGTATAATTACCCCAGCCATATCCTATTCATAAATTTGCTTAAACAATTATTTAACAATTAGTAGGTAATATTGGTGTACAATTCATTACATTTTATTTTATTTTTTTGGGTGATAAACAACCTTACCTCTTTTGAACTTACTTCAATAATTATCCCTTATAACATGGGTGTTTATTGATTGTTTTAAACTTCTTATTTTATCCACAATTTTTACCTTCACTCCATGGTAACACTATCTGTTTACTCTTTCATGGGATTCTCACTTTTAAATACTATTATATACTTTTAAACTTTACAATAAGATTCTTTTCTAATCAATACAGTTAACATCACTCTTCAGTGTTCATTACTTCTTAATTAATTGTTTATTTTAAATACTATTCTTAACATTTTTCTTAAATATTAATATTGTTCACTATTAAACCTTTAGTGTTTGTTATTTTTACTAAGTGTTTATGTTAGCTTTCACTATTTTTCCTATTGCTATCATTGACAATATTTTTATTTACTCATCACCTTCACTTTTAAATTATCTTGTGTTTATTATAATTTATTTAGTGTTTTTCTCTATCATTTTACTTTAGGGTTTTCTCACTTTCACTATGGGCACTTCTTAAACTTTTTATTTAAGTGTTTGTTAGTGGGTAATCCCTATCATTACTTTTCTTTGTCACTTAGTTATTTTCAGTTTATTTCTCACTATCTCAATATCTCTCTCTTTCTTTACACATATTATTTATACTTACTAAGTTCATGTCTTTCTCTATTCCTTACTTACATATACTTCTAATTCTTGGGTTCGTGTATTTTTATTTATCGGGTTTTATTAATTATTAATTACATTTGTCACTTACTCAATACTAATATTTATCTTTTATATTGGTTCTTTACCGGTTTCGTTTCCTTTATGATATTTGATTGTATCATTTCTCCCTTCTCTATTTTCTACTACTTGTCTGTGTTTTATCACCTTGTTTCATTTAATTTCCTTTATAGTTGGTTTGTTCCGTTTTTATTTTCATTTTATTTTGGTTCTTATCTGGCCAATCTCTGGGGTTGGGTCAAAGTCGTTTGTCTGTCAGTTTAGTCTGTGAGTTTCTTTAATAATCACTTTTAGTTTATAATTCTTCCTCCTTCTTTCTTAATTACATTTTATCTCCTTATTCTCTTCATTATTTATTTATTAACATATATTACTTTTTAGCATTTCTTACATACTTATAGTTATCAATATGATCTGAATTTGGCGATGTTATAATATCCATTCCGTTGGTTGCAAGTTCTTGCCAGTGTCGGACAGTGATTTTCCTGGCTTTATTCTTTACCGGATCTTTTTCAGTTCCATCTCTTCTCTCGAGGAGATGCTCTTGAGCCAAAAGGTCTATGGAAACCATTTCCACTATCACCAGGACTACTGGCTCTGGTACTGTCCTATAAGTGGGTGGTACTATGAGGGTTCCTCTTCCCTGCCATGTCATTCGTTTCCTGTATTTATCCGTCTTTAGTGCATCAGCCCAGATTTCCCAAGCATACAGAAGGATAGATCCGGTGACTTCCATCAACAATTGCCTTTTGTTTGCACTGGGACCTTCTACATTGCCATAAGTCTGCTGAGCCAATATAATATCATAGAACATAATATATTCAAAAATATTTGTATTAATAATGATAATAATAATAATAATAATAATTTTTTAACTATTTCAAAAAGCTCAAAATGTCTAATAGGTGGTTCAAAGAAACAGAAAAACATAGAACACCAGATTACTCAAGAAGACATTGAAGAATGCTTGACACTCAAAAGAAAATTAAAAAATGCCTAAGGGTTTCAGGAAAAACCCAAGAAGAAGACAGGTGCTATCTGGACTGGCGAAAAGAGGGAAAGACATCGATCAAGAATGAAGGAGATGTGGGAGAGGAGGAAAAGAGAAGAGAAGAAGTGAGGAACCAGTTGAACCAAACGTAGTCTACAGTGGCTCAAAGTTAAAAAAAGATTAAGAAGAAGAAGAAGGAGAACAACAACAAGAACGACAACAATAGCAACAACAATCAATTTTAGAAGAAGGAAAGAATTCAGAAATTGAAGGAAATTGTGTGTATGTAAGGAAAATGATGGATACTATTCAGTCACAATAATAATCGTAGTAATAATAAGTCATATATTTTATTATTATTATTTAACGTCGTTTCAAAATCAGCTATAACTTATATGGTCCTCATGACTGTATAATTCTATGATCACTCATAATTTTAATTACTTCTAATTAATAATATCAGTACTTAAACATGAAACTGCTGTGGAATACCTTTGCTGTTAGCATCTGTAAAGTGAACAGCTGTTTGCAGACAGAGTATTTTACCAGTATTCACAGGCAGTCTGACTACATGCAGTACGTAAATCATGAATAATAATTCAAACAGGGAAAGCGTTTAAAAACTAGAAAGCTACAATACAGAACGTTTGTCTTGTGAATACGAAGTAGGCTTCCAGAGAAAGCAAACATGAATATAAATAATAACGAACAATAGTTCTACACGGAAAAGAAATGGGCAGTCATATCTGCGAGCATTTATAAAACAAACAAAGAAGCTGGAATTCATTGTGAACGCATGGCAAAAGTAGGTCTTCACATAAATATAGAGTGCATTACGTCATCGGCGGAAGTGCTCAGGAATTCGTCTTATCGTTTCTTATGAACAATTTGGCGACAACAATGTAGCTTTCTGTAGGAAATGTGAGCGGACGCTGTTGATAATGTCTGCGAGGAAAAGAAATATTAATATGAAACCCGTTTTCATCTTCACCATCCACATTTCAGGCTCTCCCTACGTCCATCCCATCTACTAACACACTTCTGTCTTCATTAGGGTTGCCAGCAAACACCATTTATTTAGAAAGAAATAGGAAACAATCGTCTTATGAGATTTATCTCTCGAAGTCTTTCTTGACAATCAATTGTAGCAGAATCAGACTTGCATCTTTGAACAAACTCTTTGTTTTCATAAGGGCCTCTTTCAGGGCGCATTTCTGACGGATGATGGAATTAATATTCTCATCGACGTTCAATTGCTGAATATCGGACACACACAGTATGCCTCGGATAAACGGTGTTGTAAAACCTCTGAGAATAATATTGCTAACCGAAGTGTTTCTCTGGTATAATTTGTCATATGTTTGCCTAGCTATAATCGTCAACATAACTACAAACTATCTCAGTAAGGAAATCATATTAAATCATACTAAAACGGTTTCGTGTGAGCGGTCGTGATGATCGCATGCAGCCGTTACACAATGACTCGTCAATTTGAATTCATTAGAAGTGGTTTCGTTTGTACGTAAACCGCGAGACAACACACACACCATGTCCTATGCGTTGGCCGCACGTATTCGCTAGGCACATGCGATAACTGCATGCAGACGTTACCACGCATGGCTTGCCAAATGGAATTGCTAGAAATCGCAAGCGACTGTTATGGGGACAACTGCACTAGGGACCAGTCATCCTGCACCGATCGCATGCGTGCTAGTTTTCTTCGAGTGCTGCACTGTTTTATTGTCATAGTTTTAATCATTACAAAAAATAATTAACACAAGTTGACGTAGTTGTATTTTTAATATCCTAAAAACCAATAAACATATAAATGTTACCCGAAATTGACCACTAATAAATAAACAATAAGACAGGCTACGTTCTTAATCACATTTGTTACAAGTGAGTGAAAACATGAATACAGCGGTAGCTATTAAATTAAATTTATTGACTATTTACTGGAACAATGGGATTTGTAAAGACTGTAAAATTTAGAGTTATCGTCTTCTTCTTCTTCTTCTTCTTCTTCTTCTTCTTCTTCTTCTACTTCTTCTTCTTCTTCTTCTACTTCTTCTTCTCCTCTTCAAGTATTAGGTTATATAAACCTGTTCCGGCACCCATCTCATCCTCGGACGGCCCACGTCTCTTCTACCAATGGCTTTAGAGTTCAGTGCCGCTTTCGGCAATCGATCCTCTGTCACCCTTTGCAGATGATCCCACCATTGGGTTCTGTAAATTGCAATAATTTTATTTATGTCCTTTACTTTGAGTTCTGCTCTGATATTTTGCAATTAATCTGGTATGGTATCCGTCTCATGACACCTTTATAAATCTCATTATCTTGTCTTATTTCGCATGTTTGTATCGTAATTCTGTTAATAGACTCGGCCATTTTTTGCTGTTTAAAACATAAAACACGTTTATTTTTTCACATTATTTTTGTAGATTATAGCTGTACCTTACCATTGTAAGCTGAAATTTCCGCTTTGTCAACAGTCGTACGCATTCACTGTCAAATTCTCAAACGACACCGCACCTTTTCTCTAGTCATGTATACCAAAGTAGTGGTTTTCTTTAAAAATTAATCAAAATTAAAAAAAAATTACACAGTTAAGCTTATAACGGTTTCATGTGTGACGTTATCTCTGTGATTGTTATTCACACATTCACATAGTTATAACTGTCATAGTTATATTGTAGTCATGCGTAATTTTTCTCTGAGTGAAGTCGACTGGACTGTAAAATTGCTTTAGAGTAATCCGTACAGTAAATGCTTATTTTTAAATTGCTATTTTAGAAGACTGAATGTGTTTAGTAACGCTTCTTTAGTATGTGCCCAATACTGTATGTAAGAAAAGCACATTAAATTTGTAAACTTATTATTATTTTTCTTCTGATAATTCCTATCCGTTTCGGATGTTGGATATCATAAAGACTATTTTAACTTTCTGTACTGCTGCGCGGAATAAGTCAGTTGAATTCATGCCAAACCAGGTCCTTAAATTTCTCAGCCATGAGATTCTCGGTCGCCCAAGTACCTTTCCAAGTACTTTTCCCTTTAATATGGACTGCAATAAGTAAAATCTCTGTTCATTTCACATGAGATGTCCCAGATACTGAAGCTTTCTTATCTTCACTGTGTTAATAACTTGCCTTTCGTTCTTCATCTTTCTAAGAATTTCAACATTATTTATGTGTGCTGTCCTGCTCACTATTCTGCAGTAATACCACATTTCGAAAGATTCAAATGTTTTTAGTTGTGGCTGTAGTTAAAGTCTAAGATTCTACACCGTAGAAGAGGACCGAGAATACGTAGCAGCGTAAAAGTCTTATCTTTGTGTTTATTGTTAAATCGTGACTTTTGAATGAACTGCTCATTTTAGTGCACACTGCTCTTGTCTTTTCAATTCTGCTGCTTATTTCTTGAGAATGGTCCCATTGTTCATTGACGATAGTACCAAGATATGTAAATTTGCTTACACGTTCAACTGGCCTATGGTTTATATTAGGGATGCAGTTTGTCAACTTGTTCTTCCAAACATTACCTTCAATCAACATTACCTACAATCATTACCTTGGTTTGTTAACATTAATATTAACTTTAGTGTTTTTGAACAGTTATGAAGTAAAGAGAACATTAAATAGAAACAAAGACGTAAAAATAAACTTATTAAAAATGTTTAAATAAAAAAATTAATTAAACTACTAAAAATTAAATGTCAAATCAGAAAAAATAATTTAATACAAAACAGAGAAGCAAAAAATGAAAGTAAAATATTATTAAAAATTTTGAAACCCGATTTCCGATCATTCCAAGAAAACGGGTTGAAACCTACAAGATAAAGGCGTGGTCTATGGACATATGAACATAAGGTATGGACCGCATCAAAAATGTCTTGTATAACAACGTTTCACTCATATTACAATGAGTATTACAGGTCTAAGTGACAAAAACTATATAACTAAGTTCGCTTGCCGGCGTTTTTGTCACTTAGAGCTTAGGATAAACGTTGTCATACAAGACATTTTTGACGCGATCCATACCGGAAGAAGACTTCAAAAACATAATGGACACCGGCCGCGGAAGCATACATGAGAATATATGAACATAAGGATGTTAAAAATGAAAATCAAAATTTTTTTAATTAAACAAATGAAACGGGTGACAAACAAATAGAGAACAGTGATTAAGGTTTCTTTGTAATTAATGAAGTCTTTAAAAAAATATAAAACATGGAATGTAAGATTTCCTCTGTACGGAATATAAGCAATTAAAGGAACCTTAAAAACATTTTACTGTATTTGATTCTACCAGAACATAGTTGTGTTTCGAGCCTAAGAAACTAATAATCGGTGTACAAGTATAACTGATATCTTTCTTGAAATCACACAGAAACATTAAAATTTATGTTATCTTTTTTCTGTTATATTTTTAGTTCCTGTTTGCCATATAATAATACATAAATAATATGTAAGAAAAACGTATTCGTGCGGACACAATTCCATCAATAAACGTCACTTCAGGTGAAATGTTTACGCTAAACGTAATAAAACATTCATCTAAATTGTTATGTAAATTTCACGAATGAATTACGACTGAAATTGTTTTATCACAACATTTGAAAACTCAATTGTAAAGAAACATAATTTGTTATAATGATTGATGCTGGCTGCAGCCTGGTGCTGCTAAGCGGATTTTATATTTTGACAGTGAATTTACATAATCTTATTGCGAGAGCTGCATCAGCAGAGCATCAATCACAATCAAGAATCAGCACATCGTCTGTTGTCTCGTTTCCTCTGCATGATTCATATCTTATGAAACAGCATTTATTTGACATATTTTTCCACCACATAATTTAAACAATAAAAATGCGGATTACTTTTGCGGCACGTTTGAACCCGCCTGTGCTTTGACTATAATATTAACGTTCCTCGCGAGACTGCACTTTTGTCTGAATCTGGTTGGTCGGATTTTTCGTATACTGTTGAGAAACATAAATGTGGGGGAGGGGGAATTCTCACTCGGATTGTAGTTTAGTTTGAGTATACGAATTTCTCTTTATTTGTATCCCCAACGCCGCACTAACGTATCCCCAGAGGGAAACGCTACCATATTTGCACAGCAATATTCGCGGTCTGCCCTATAAAGACTTAATAGAATTTAATTTTTGCATCTAAAAATAATTTACGTATTTCCTCTCTTTCAGTCACCACCTCTTTTTCCAGCTCTTTTTCTTTTTCCTTGCTGTTTCTGACCCTCTTTCTCTCTTGCTCTCTCTCTCAGACACTCTCTCCCTTCTCCTTCTCGAGCACTATATTGTTTTTCAAGATAGTAACACACATCTTCCTGTATCGCTTTCTCCTTTTTGTTTTCATGTATATTTTTTGTATAACACTTCGAATGTCAAAGACGTTGCCTAGAGCATTCCGGGTACTGGTGTGATGAAAGTATGTACTTCAATTTGGCGTTATAATGTTAGAGTTAGTAAAAGTGTAATATCAGGTTAGGTTTACCGTCGGTTCTAGTCAACTCTTATAGTCACCGGCTTGAAAACCGCAGGATTTTGTTGTACGACCTTGCCGGAAAAACAGGAAAAAACATAAGTGTTACGTAAATACGAAACGTTCTACAAGTATCTCGGCTATCCCAGCAGAGCCCAGCTGTAATGTGTGTGTGCGTACATATTGCTGCTACTTTGAGATAAAGACAATTACGTGACACTCAACATGCGTCAACAATCGTGGCTATTCCAGACCGCACCGGTCGCCGAACTGTGTGCGTTACGTAATGTGGAACGTCTCATGCGTTCGACGGTGTCGTTCTATGACTAGCCCTGTCGGTGTATGTTTCTACCCTGAGGATGGTGTTTGCTGAAGTATCCTCTAGAATTTTCAAGTGCTTGTTAAGGACGCATATTATGGAACCCTGCAGGCTATAAACATCCCACACCTGCCGCTTAGTTTCCGTTTACTTCGGGCGATTAATCGGTGCGTTTTAAGTGGCTATTAGTGAAAAGTGATTAGGTTATTAGTTACGTAATTAGTGTCTTGTATTTTGTTTTCCACTGTACTATACGACGATCAGTGGGACCGTCGTAACAATATTGTAACTGTACAAAGCGTAAAGACCACTATAACAAATTTGCACATTTAGCTACACTAATTCCGTCACATATAGTTTGAGACGGGTTAAAACAAAAAATATTGTATGAGAAAAATATGTGTCAGTATCTGTTCTTTACATTAGAAGACTACATATATAAAATACATAGGAATATATACACCTCGAATATATATACAAAATATATTCCAATATACTGTCTGGAATAGAGCTTCTCAGTAACAGACACTGACCAGTAATGTTTATAGACTTTTTTTCTGCAGGGATATATTATGAAAATAAGATTTAGATTATTCATGTCGATTTAATATAAGCGTACCAATTATATTATGTCGCTCGTTCTCTTTTGTGTTTTCTACGTTTCACATTTACACTCTATATATTTTTATAATTACCCCAATCCTTTCCTCTGTTCTTTATTGCTAATAATTTATTTTATCTGCAATTATGAAGAACAGAAAATCAACAGAGATCAGGGAAAGGCAGACTGTGTTGAACTGCTACCTACGGGATCACAAGGTCCCTTAACCTTCCGATTCGGGACGATACTAATTCAGATAGTAGAAACAAACAAAACTTAAAATCAGTTTTTGGAGATAGCGTGTATAATAATATAGTAGTAAATTTAAATAAAAGATGGAGTAAAGTAAAGGCTGGATAAGAATCAGGTAACTTCTTATTATTCCAATACTCTTCCACCGCAAGGTGTAGAGGTTGAGCAAAAGTCTCGTCACCGTGGTCTCTGCATGGCCAGTGCCTTGGGTTCATTCCATTGCACTCCCAATCCCTACAGAAAGCATCTCACATTGTCTCCCAAGTCATTATTGTCCGGCCCCTGGGTCTTCTCCCAGCAATTCTTGCCACGAAATCGTCTACATTCTCTTAGATCATCTTAAAAGATTATACTTGTTCTGGCCTGGTATTACGATGTCACGAGACTACTAAAAACAAATGTAATGGCATTTCGAAACGTCCTTGTAACCAGTAAGAAGAAAAATCATTAATAATGATCAAATTCTATAACAGTTAAGGCATTTTAATTATTTGGGAAACGATATTGGCTATGATAGGAACTATGATATTGATGTTCAGTTAGGTAAGTTTCAGGCGATCTGTGGGACAATCTTAACCGTATTTTTAGAAACAAGGTACGTCGAGACACAAAATTAAAATTTTACAAAGTTATGGCGGTCCCTGTGCTGTCCTATGGGTGTGAATAAGGAGCAACAACCGAGACACAAGAACGTAAATTACAAGCCTCAGAAATGGCGTTCTTAAGAAGAGTTAAAAGATTTTCTAAACTTGACCGTATTAGGAATGAGGCTACAACAGAAGGGTTAAAAATTTTTAACTTCAATAAAAAATTAAAAGATTACAAACAACGATGGAAAGATCGCTTAGAAGAATGTCAGATTTCAGACTGGCCAAAAAAGTCTGGAAATACAAACCTATAGGACACAGGTGTGTGGGTAGACCCAGGAAGAGATGGCTGGAGGATCTTTGACGGTGGAACGGGCAGCACCTTGCTTATGTCGTATTGTAAAACTTATGTTGATATCATGATAATCTTCTTCAAGGAATAAAACCAAGAATGGTTTGTTCTGCCCTCAAATAGGCAAAGATTAGAGCTGGTTACTCCAGCGCTTCCTTGGATGTCACACACCTCTCTATCCCCTCAGCTTATAGTTCCATAGTTGTTTGGGGATACGGCAGTCATCCATTCGGCAAGGATGTTCCCACCAATTCAGCCGATACTGGGCGATCCTGTCGAGTATATTCATAATATTCAGTTCCTGCCGTATATCTGTGTTTCTTCTATGATCATGGAGAGTATACCCATGCTACGTGCCTGGGAAATCTCATTTTACCCGCTTGGATGCGACTAGCCTGGCCTTTTGTTAAAGTCCAATTCTCAGACCCGTAAAGATGTGTGGGAAGAGCCATCACCTTGTAAAATTTTAGGCGTGTTCCTTTACTTGCTGATTTAAGGGTTCGCCCAATGGTCCCGCACATAAGTTTGAACTTATGCAACTTATTCACAAAAATGATGATAATAATTATTATTCTGTTATATTCTAAGACGAATAATAATTATTATTCTGTTATATTCTAAGACGAATAATTATTATTATTCTGTTTTATAATAATTATTCTAAGACGAATTGTTAGGAAATTATTAGGCCCACGAAAAACTTTAGATGGTTGGAAATTCAGAAGTAATGATGAACTATATCAAAGTATAGAAAATGTAACAGAAACAATGAGAAAAAGAAGACTATTCTAAATTTCACAAAAAAACAAAAGTTTGCTGTTAATTTCACAAAAACAAAAAACAATGGTAGTTTGCTGTTACTTTTGTTTATTGTGAAATTTAGAATTGAAACTTTTAACAGTCATCATTTTGTAAGTTTTTAAAGTAACATTTTGGTTAATCTCGTGCTTATAAGAATAGTACACTTACTAAGTACACAAGATTTCAACTGTACATCTCATTTTCTTCAGAAGTAATTAATGTTTGTTGTAAAACACAGGCGGACTTACAGACTGGAAATGAACCATTTTTCTATATATGTTATTGGACATTTTCCCGTCAGTTGGAATATATTTCCAAAGATTGACACTGTTTTTGGGAACACTCTAAACTCACGCGTGCACGCGTGCACGCGTACACACACACACACACACACACTTATATCTAAACAGTGAAAACCTTTAGCACAGAGATAATTCATTTCCTTCAAGAGTCTAAGATACAACAATCAAAGAATCAGAATTTCAAAATTAAGAAAAATCTCAATAGCATACCAAACATTGCTGGTGTTTTGGTTTAAAAAATTTTTATTTTTAAACATACTAAAACATGCACAAAAATAATGTTTACGTGAAAGTTACTTAAACTTAATAATTTTGTTGCAGTGAGAGTTTATTTGTTGCCATTACAGAATGCCATATGAACACGTGTGTGCAGGTAATGCAATGACAGTAAACGAACTAACCGTTATAAACGATCCCGGCACGTTACAAAGCGCTCGTGCAAGAGAAACCAAACTTGGCAGCGAGCTGCGATATTATGCACACGTTAAAACCCTTGTGCAGAATAAATAAGAACAGTCACAATGAAGTAGGTGTCTTCATCTCGCTCGGTTCTAATGAAAACTCTGCTATAATTCTGTTGCTACTCTGTACTGTACTGTCATGTGACAAAGAATTTCTCGGTTGCACAGTGACACGGAACACAATACACTACCGCCAACTAAGTGCGATACATTCATTTTATCCGCTCGCTTGAAACTTCAGTTTCTCGCCCACCTAACCACTGCTTGCTACAAGCTCTGACACACATTTTACGCCGTCGTTAAATTACAGTAACAATAAATAATACTGACTCGGCGAGTTTGTCGTTACATAAATATAACATTTGTTACTGTTACTGTTCGTTTTAACTCATTTATCTACAGCCATGTGATATTGCATTATAAACAATATTAAGTACAGAGTTGTTCCAGACGCTTGGATATTCACAGATGACATCAGAGCTATAACAGCGCACGCAAAAATATGTTTTATGATAAATTTATGGTTGCTAACCTCAAAAATATTGGACGCAAAACAAAGGAAAATCTTAAACAGTTCTTTCTGCAGAGCATATGTACTTAAACAGTGACAAGTGGTAAGCGACACACAGAATAATTTTTTTTTTCGTATCGGCCATCTAAGGACCACATACCAATTTCAATTCTTTACTCTTTCTTATTTTTTTTTTCCAATATTCTTTCATCTTCTCACTGTATCTCTTCTTCCTGTCTTCAGTCCACTTTGAACCTGCGATTTTCTCTCTCCTAACCTGGACTCCTACCATTTTTAACACTTTTGCCAGAAAAACTTCTCCTTCAATTGCTTCTTCTGCGTGTATGTTATTTTTTCTAAATCCCTTTGGACTTCATTAATCCGACATGATGTTGACTTCTTCTCCAACAGATATTTGAAAGATTTGCTTTGTCAAGCTATTGTCGTCCATTCTACATAAATTTCCAAAAAATAATAGTCTTCTTTTTCTCATTGTTTCTGTTACATTTTCTATACTTTGATATAGTTCATCATTACTTCTGAATATCCAACCTTCTCTGATGTCATCTGTGAATATCCAAGCGTCTGGAACAACTCTGTACTTAATATTGTTTATAATGCAATATCACATGGCTGTAGATAAATGAGTTAAAACGAACAGTAACAGTAACAAATGTTATATTTATGTAACGACAAACTCGCCGAGTCAGTATTATTTATTGTTACTGTAATTTAACGACGGCGTAAAATGTGTGTCAGAGCTTGTAGCAAGCAGTGGTTAGGTGGGCGAGAAACTGAAGTTTCAAGCGAGCGGATAAAATGAATGTATCGCACTTAGTTGGCGGTAGTGTATTGTGTTCCGTGTCACTGTGCAACCGAGAAATTCTTTGTCACATGACAGTACAGTACAGAGTAGCAACAGAATTATAGCAGAGTTTTCATTAGAACCGAGCGAGATGAAGACACCTACTTCATTGTGACTGTTCTTATTTATTCTGCACAAGGGTTTTAACGTGTGCATAATATCGCAGCTCGCTGCCAAGTTTGGTTTCTCTTGCACGAGCGCTTTGCAACGTGCCGGGATCGTTTATAACGGTTAGTTCGTTTACTGTCATTGCATTACCTGCACACACGTGTTCATATGGCATTCTGTAATGGCAACAAATAAACTCTCACTGCAACAAAATTATTAAGTTTAAGTAACTTTCACGTAAACATTATTTTTGTGCATGTTTTAGTATGTTTAAAAATAAAAATTTTTTAAACCAAAACACCAGCAATGTTTGGTATGCTATTGAGATTTTTCTTAATTTTGAAATTCTGATTCTTTGATTGTTGTATCTTAGACTCTTGAAGGAAATGAATTATCTCTGTGCTAAAGGTTTTCACTGTTTAGATATAAGTGTGTGTGTGTGTGTGTGTGTGTGTACGCGTGCACGCGTGCACGCGTGAGTTTAGAGTGTTCCCAAAAACAGTGTCAATCTTTGGAAATATATTCCAACTGACGGGAAAATGTCCAATAACATATATAGAAAAATGGTTCATTTCCAGTCTGTAAGTCCGCCTGTGTTTTACAACAAACATTAATTACTTCTGAAGAAAATGAGATGTACAGTTGAAATCTTGTGTACTTAGTAAGTGTACTATTCTTATAAGCACGAGATTAACCAAAATGTTACTTTAAAAACTTACAAAATGATGACTGTTAAAAGTTTCAATTCTAAATTTCACAATAAACAAAAGTAACAGCAAACTACCATTGTTTTTTGTTTTTGTGAAATTAACAGCAAACTTTTGTTTTTTTGTGAAATTTAGAATAGTCTTCTTTTTCTCATTGTTTCTGTTACATTTTCTATACTTTGATATAGTTCATCATTACTTCTGAATTTCCAACCATCTAAAGTTTTTCGTGGGCCTAATAATTTCCTAACAATTCGTCTTAGAATAATTATTATAAAACAGAATAATAATAATTATTCGTCTTAGAATATAACAGAATAATAATTATTATTCGTCTTAGAATATAACAGAATAATAATTATTATCATCATTTTTGTGAATAAGTTGCATAAGTTCAAACTTATGTGCGGGACCATTGGGCGAACCCTTAAATCAGCAAGTAAAGGAACACGCCTAAAATTTTACAAGGTGATGGCTCTTCCCACACATCTTTACGGGTCTGAGAATTGGACTTTAACAAAAGGCCAGGCTAGTCGCATCCAAGCGGGTAAAATGAGATTTCCCAGGCACGTAGCATGGGTATACTCTCCATGATCATAGAAGAAACACAGATATACGGCAGGAACTGAATATTATGAATATACTCGACAGGATCGCCCAGTATCGGCTGAATTGGTGGGAACATCCTTGCCGAATGGATGACTGCCGTATCCCCAAACAACTATGGAACTATAAGCTGAGGGGATAGAGAGGTGTGTGACATCCAAGGAAGCGCTGGAGTAACCAGCTCTAATCTTTGCCTATTTGAGGGCAGAACAAACCATTCTTGGTTTTATTCCTTGAAGAAGATTATCATGATATCAACATAAGTTTTACAATACGACATAAGCTAGGTGCTGCCCGTTCCACCGTCAAAGATCCTCCAGCCATCTCTTCCTGGGTCTACCCACACACCTGTGTCCTATAGGTTTGTATTTCCAGACTTTTTTGGCCAGTCTGAAATCTGACATTCTTCTAAGCGATCTTTCCATCGTTGTTTGTAATCTTTTAATTTTTTATTGAAGTTAAAAATTTTTAAACCTTCTGTTATCGCCTCATTCCTAATACGGTCAAGTTTAGAAAATCTTTTAACTCTTCTTAAGAACGCCATTTCTGAGGCTTGTAATTTACGTTCTTGTGTCTCGGTTGTTGCTCCTTATTCACACCCATAGGACAGCACAGGGACCGCCATAACTTTGTAAAATTTTAATTTTGTGTCTCGACGTACCTTGTTTCTAAAAATACGGTTAAGATTGTCCCACAGATCGCCTGAAACTTACCTAACTGAACATCAATATCATAGTTCCTATCATAGCCAATATCGTTCCCCAAATAATTAAAATGCCTTAACTGTTATAGAATTTGATCATTATTAATGATTTTTCTTCTTATTGGTTACAAGGATGTTTCGAAATGCCATTACATTTGTTTTTAGTAGTCTCGTGACATCTTAATACCAGGCCAGAACAATTATAATCTTTTAAGATGATCTAAGAGAATGTAGACGATTTCGTGGCAAGAATTGCTGGGAGAAGACCCAGGGGCCGGACAATAATGACTTGGGAGACAATGTGAGATGCTTTCTGTAGGGATTGGGAGTGTAATGGAATGAACCCAAGGCACTGGCCATGCAGAGACCACGGTGACGAGACTTTTGCTCAACCTCTACACCTTGCGGTGGAAGAGTATTGGAATAATAAGAAGTTACCTGATTCTTATCCAGCCTTTACTTTACTCCATCCTTTATTTAAATTTCCTACTATATTATTATACATGCTATCTCCAAAAACTGATTTTAAGTTTTGTTTGTTTCTACTATCTGAATTAGTATCGTCTCGAATCGGAAGGTTAAGGGACCTTGTGATCCCGTAGGTAGCAGTTCAACACAGTCTGCCTTTCCCTGATCTCTGTTGATTTTCTGTTCTTCATAATTGCAGATAAAATAAATTATTAGCAATAAAGAACAGAGGAAAGTATTGGGGTAATTATAAAAATATATAGAGTGTAAATGTGAAACGTAGAAAACACAAAAGAGAACGAGCGATGTATGTATTAAAGCGGCATGAATAATCTAAATCTTATTTTCATAATATATCCCTGCAGAAAAAAAGTCTATAAACATTACTGGTCAGTTTCTGTTACTGAGAAGCTCTATTCTGGACAGTACATGACAGTATTCTGGAATATATTTTGTATATATATTCGAGGCGTATATATTCTTATGGTTTACTGCATGGGAAAATGAGATATATAGTAGGGTTGTTCAAAATGTTACGCGCCTCTTGACTCACGATAGTGAGAATTCATGCAAGTGTTAGCTGACATATAATTATTTGTTAATTAGGCTAATGCGCAAATAATTACGGAGTAATAAAAAACATTCCCGTGCAGTGAAAAATGTCGCGAATCAAGAACAATTAGTGTATTTGCCCAACAGTGTTCTACAGACGATGGAAAACGCCAAAATAGGCAAATAATTTGTGTTGTGATAACATATGGCAGCGAGACTTGGACCCTGAACAAACAAGCCGGTAACATAGTCAATACTTTTGAAAGGAGAATTTTGAGGGGAATATATGAAACAATCCAAGTAAACGGGATATGGAGAATGCGTCACAATGAGGAGCTATACAAGCTGTATAAAGGCAATGATCTGGCTACCACCAGCCGACTGCATAGATTGCAATGGGCAGGACACACCATTAGGATGGAAGACAACCGAATACCTAGTAAGGTACTGTTTAGTCAGATCGAGGGTAGAAGGCTTGTCGGAAGACCCAAGACACGCTGGATTGACGCAGTGGCGAGGGATGCTAATAATTTACTTAAAATAAAACGATGGACATCGATCGCCAAGGACAGGGAAAATGGAGGCGGATGATAATTGAAGCTAAGGTTCGACTTCGAACTGTGACGCCATAGAAGAAGAAGAAGAAGAAGAAGAAGAAGAAGAAGAAGAAGAAGAAGAAGAAGAAGAAGAAGAAGAAGAAGAAGAAGAAGAAGAAGAAGAAGAAGAAGAAGAAGAAGAAGAAGAAGAATTTGTCATGTTGTGAAAGTGACGCCGAGCGTGTTGGAACAATCTTTGACATGCGCAGGAGTGTTTAATGAATCTTCGACAGATTTATAATGCCAAGACCTATATAAACCACGTTCTCTCTTTGCAATCAGATTTTCGCAGAATGAACTTCATATGTATTGCGAGTAGCGTTTGTTATCTAGGTGTCCGACGATGTTTGACCACTCACACACTTACACAAGCACACGCAACCATCAGGAGGATCACCATAGAAACACACGTACCAGAGTAGAGTGATCTACAGAATCACATGACAAAAAAATTATTATTGAAAAATAGTAAATAATTAAAAAGCAGAGACATTAATGAAACAGAAACTGTGTGAAAAAATCTGTAAAAAGCATAATAAGGTAAATAGTTGTGTAAATTATAAATAGTAAAATTAATATAATATTTTTTATTTAAGAAACTGAAGTAAGAACTTTAATTGACACACTAAGCATTTAAATTTCGGGGTGCACATTGATGGTGTTCATTGATACTCTAAAATTGATATTCTTTGGAAAAGGTTTATTTACAGTTTTTTAAAGTATTATAAAATACTATAATTTTTAGTTGGCTAGATATTACTAAAAATTTATTTAAAATTATTTAAAAGTAATGAAAATTAATTTAAATTGTTTAACATTAATTTTTTAAATTGTAATAATTGTTTGGAGAAACGGTTGTAGTAATTGGTTGGAGAATTCAGATGTAGATTGCCCTGTATAGATCACGTGGATATGTAACTTTTTTTAAAGAATAGGACTATATTATGATGCCTTTTTTACAGCAGGAAATATGGTCACCGAGAAGCTACAGAATTAAAAACAAACATTTGAAACTTTAACGCACTTACCAACAATCTTACGTTATGTTATTTATTGTCAGTGTAATTTAACAAATTGTAAAACGTGTGTTAAGAGCATGTAATAATGGTTAAACATTACTACACCCGTTCGTGCATTCACCGTATGAGAAACTAAAGTTTCAAGCGATCGGATAAAATGTACGTATCGCACTTTGTTTGCTGTGGTGCGCGTATTGTGTTGGGTGGCACTGCACAGTTGGAAAATTGTTCTTCAGCTGACAGTAAAATAACAATAGAATTACACGAAGGTTTTTATTAAAAACTATTCAGTTGAAATCACTCATCATCAGCGGCGCAATAACCCATTACTGAGTCAAGGCCTCCTCTAACAGCCTCCGCCAGTTGTCCCGGTCAAGTGCAGCTGCTCTCCAGTTCCGGGTCCCAAGGATGTGGCGCGCATCATAGCTCACACCGTCTTCCCAACGTAGTTTGGGTCTACCAACTCTCCTGGTGCCATAGATCTGTTCTGTGAGTGCCTTTCTTGGTATTTCATTCTCCCCCATTCTGATCACGTGTCCAGCCCACCTGAGTCTACCAAGTTTTATAATTTTCACAACATCTGGTTCATTCAGAAGAGTGTTCAGTTCTTGGTTGGTTCTTTTCCTCCATTCACCTCCTGCACATATTGGACCAAATATACTACGGAGGATTTTGCGTTCATGAACCAGCAGGCTTGACTCAGACTTTCTAGAAATGGTCCAGGTTTCAGAACCATAGGTGAGAAGTGGGCGGATCAGTGTTTTATACAAAAGCAGCTTGATGCTCCTGGCAATTATTCTGCTTTGGAACAGGGTTCTTTGACTAAAGAAGAACCTATTAGCTGCGGTGATTCTTCGCTTTATTTCTTCTGTTGTTTCCCCATGAGCGTTAACTTGGCATCCTAAATAAACAAAGTTGTTGATTTTTTCGAAGGAATAGATGCCAATTTGGATGTGCTCTCCTTCTCTAGCCTCCTATCCTGTGGCCATGTATTTTGTCTTGCTTTCATTTATTATGAGACCCAGCCTCCTTGCGGGACCTTCAACAGCACGAAAGGCTTCAGTGACTGCTCGAAGGGACCTCCTGATTATATCTAGGTCATCGGCGTATCCTAGGACCTGCACCAACCTGTTGAATACAGTCCCAGAGGAATCTATTCCAGCATCTCTCATAGCTTTTTCTAAGGCAAGATTGAAGAGGAGGCAAGCAAGAGCATCGCCCTGGAGGATTCCCTTTCCATAGTCAAACTCTCCTGATAAGTCATTCTGAATCCTCACCATGCCCTTCACTGTCAGCATTGTCATCCTACACAATCTTATTAATTTCTTCGTTATGCCCATTTCTTAAAGAGCAGTGTAAAGTTCTTTTCTGTCAATGCTGTCGTATGCTTTTCTGAAATCTATGAAGAGGTGATGGGTTTCAGTTGAAATCACTACACTGTAAAAATTCTTATTTATCGGATTTTGGAAAAATATTGCTAAGTTGAAATTTTAAGAAACATAATTATTTTATGAACTGTATTGGTTTACAAACCAGTGAAATTTTATTACTATTGTGTGTAAAATTATGAACAGTTACAATTCACGGTAGCCTAAATCTTTTCGTAAATTACCATGAAAAAGTAATTTTTTGTATTTATAAGTTATTTTAAACAACAATTTGAAAATGGATAAACTTCTATTCGTAAGTAGCCTTGCAAAAATGATGTATGTAAGACAAAAATTTCATTGTGTGGTATGCATAATTATATTAAATTTTATTTTTGTAGTTACAGTCCGCCTAAAATAAATTAGTAGAATTAGTTAAGATTGTAACAATTATGAGAAACGTCTGTGTCTATTTGTAATGTAAATTCGTAGTGAATGTGTTGAAATTAATGGCGTTCGCAAAAAAAGAAAAAACATTGTGGGTTTTAAGAGATTAAAAACTCGTTAAGGAAGAGGTTTGTGCTCATTTATAATGTACAAGAAAAAAAGAATTATCCAGTTAGAAAGTGTCAGGGCTGAAATGCGTAATTATATCAAACCAGAAAGAAATAATGCTTCAAAAAAAAGAGAAAATTAGAAAAGAAAAATTATTCGCATGGAAGCTGACGTTGAGAGAATGAGTTGGTTTGCGTGCATTTTTTATTGAAAATTATGGAAAGTTGAAGAACTATAATAGAAACAGACGTTTATCGTGCACACTTACGGATTCCATACATCTGAAACAAATTTTGATCTATTCGAATGTAAATTTTTTATAATGGTTGCCTTAATTTCTTGGTAAACACATTTTCCTATGTTAATTCCTATGTTTATACATAATGGGTTATATAACAGTTTAAGTTTTAATTAATGCAAAGAATATATCATAATATTTATATTACATAATATTGTCACGATAATTACGGAACGCTCTCGAACAGTCGAGAGTGTCGTTCTCGGCTAGCCGAGCAGGTGCGTGTCTCTGTCAAGGCTGTGTACAATGGTACCCTCTAGATCTTTCGAGTGCTTGTTAACTACGAAAATTATATTGACATGGATAATTATTCTGGTACATCTGCAGGCTGTACATAAGTAACAGCGGCTGCTTAGTTAGTGACGTTGGGTGATTTATCAAGTGCGGATCAAATGTTTGTTGTGGAAAGTGATTATTGTGTTATAATTAGTGCGGAACTCTTTATAGTTGACAATATTATTGCGTGTGGACAAATGTAACTTGAACTGCTGTATGAGAGTATCTTGTTGATTTCAAATTGTTACTTGAGACTCATTAAAGTTGGTAATTGGTGGTTTCATTGGAGTCTGTATTTTGTTTCCACTGTACCATAAGACGATCCGTGAGACCGCCGTAACAATATGCTATTTATTACTATACCACTTTATAAATTCATTGTAATATAGTAGTATGGTACAGTAAATTTTATCATTTGTAATAAGATGATATAATTTAAAATTTTTGTTATACTATGATATTCGTGTATAGTATAATACAGTATCTGCCAAATACCATCTGTAATATTTATGTTTTTTATACTACATTTCTTATGTGTTGCGTAGTATGAAAGCTTTTGTTTCTAATTTAATAAATTTGTTAGCAACATATAAATATAATAAAAAAGGAAATTACAGTTGAAATTTTCAACTCACGTGGGAAATTATGTACGTGTTCCCTCATCCAAATCAAAGTCTGTATTTGTTGTTTAGTGAAATGCTTCGCTTGTCTAATAAAAAACTTTGATTTGTTTGTTCTCGTCACTAATTTTAAACAGTAATTCTTATTTATAATATGCAAAAACATTTAGAGAAAGCAGGAAAATTTATTTACTCAACTTTTATTGCTATTTTGTAACAATATTTGCAAAATTTTATGTTGGGGAATCAGGTTTATGCAAATTTGTGCAGAATAACGTATTATGCATTAGACGAGGAAGAATCACAAACACGTCTGTTGGAATCTACAGTAAACTACTAAATATGTTTCTCGCTAAACAGAGAGTATTAATTATAATTTTAGAAACATTTATCAGGACTCACTGTCACGCAAAATACTGTACTACAGACTATGTTTCAGTGATCTGCCGACAACGTTTAGCAGAACTTTGTTAGTATTTTAAACAGACTCTTGTTAATATTTTGTTAGCCTATATTTTAGAGTTTTTGTATATATTTTCAGTTTCATTTCTTTTTAAGTAACTCGTTGAGTTTCCTGCAAGTTTTCCATGTAATATCTTCAAATAATACATTGCAAGTAGGTTTATTTTCACCTGACGCACGTTTCAAAGAAATTATTCTGCATTTTCAGAGTTTGCTTTCTCCTCAGTTACAATTAGGAGAAAATTACAATTCAATTCAACTACAATTCAAAAATAAAACTCTTAAGGTACAGAATAATGTATCCGTGAAACTTGCGTTAGGTAAAATAAACTAATAACCTACTTGCAGTGTATTTATTTAAAGATATTACATTTCCGTTTAATCCATGTACATTTTTTACAACTATGCACTTAAAAATTCTAGCCCCTGTTAACAATAGTTTACACAACAGTTGTATATCAAATAGAAATGGTTAGTTGTGTCTGTAAGTATTTGTAAAATTAATACAACTTGGAATTCACAGTTATCGCTTGAGATATAGTTTTACACACAAATATACACGCTGTTAGTCAGAAGTGCTTGGGAATTAGTCTTATCGTCATTTATGAACAATTTAACGACAACCGTAGGAAATATGGGCGGTCGACGTTGGCAATAACTTTCACGAGAAAACGTCTTACTATGCAAATCTTCATCATCTTCACATTCTTAATACCATCCAAACTGGCAACACTGCTTTCGTTTTTAATACATCTGTCAACGAATAACAGTTATATTGTATAAAACAGATATAGAACAGACAATAATTAAAGTTTCTTTCATAGGAAATTCTTGTCGCTAAGTCTTTCTCGGTGTACACTTACGCTGAAAACAAAGTTAATATCGTTCTGTTATTGAACTGTTTGGCTTCGGTTAATACTTTGTGACTTATTACAAAGAGCATTTATACCAGGCGCCATTTAATTAACATTAACATCGATATTCAATTATGCACGGTAAGTCCAATTATGGACCTGACATATCCAAACACTAGACCGTGTATGGTGATGGTTTTATAAGTAACAGGTCGATAATTATCATTACGTGTTGGCGGGTATGCTTTGTCAGCTGTAAACCCACTTATATCATCAGTTACAAAACTCCGACTTCATCACTGACTGTTAACTTTTAACTTTTCAGCAAACGCCATACTTACGAGGGTCAGTTGAAAAGTTCCCGGAGCGACATCGCGGAGCTCAGTGGTAGAACTAAAATCTTTCGTGTGCTGCAAGACGTATATTTCGCGTGAACACCTGTTGATTTCCAGATATATCTGTCAATTTATTCATTTGTTACCAGCTGTTTGAAATTTTTCTGTCACGCGTGTTTTTAAAATGCACAAAATCAAACATCGTGTGGTGATGAATTCTCTGTTGAAAACGTTTTAGCACCAATGGAAAATCAAAACGATATTGTAAACGTGTTAGGAGATGCTGGGCCTTCAGAAACAACGGTAAGTGGGGCACACTCGAGTTTAAACGTGGTCATAAAAGCACTGAAGACGATCCCAGCAGTGGACGTCCAAAAAGTGTAACAAAAAATGGCGTTATTGAAAAAATTCCATAGGGTGTTGGAAGACCGCAGATACAGGAGATGACGTTGCTGAAATCATAAGCATCTCAAATGAGAGTGTACATCATACTTTAACTCAAGAACTTGGTGTGAAAAGCGTTGTGTAAGATGGCTGCCGCATCTGGAGATGTTGCATTTTTTGGGGGTCCAGTGCGGGGATCATCTTCAATGGTCGTACGACTACATTTAAACTCAAGTGCCTACTTACGTACCATTCGTTTTGAAGTCGCAGCATCTCTTGACACATTTAAAATTTTGTTCTGAATTTCCGTTAGCGCTAAACAATTTTTAACAAAGAATCACACCACGATGTTTGATTTTGTCCGTTTTCAAAACACGCATGACACATCAATTTTGAACAGCTTCTAAAAAAATTAATGAATTAATAGATAAATTTGGAAATCAACAGGAGTTTACATAGAATACAAATCTTGCGGGACACGAGAAATTTTAGTTTTACCGCTAAGCTACGGATGTCGCTCCGCGAACTTATTTAACTGACCGTCGCAATGCCTTTGAATATACAGTCTCCAAACAGAAATAAGAGAAATTAACAATTCTGAATTCCGCTCTCTAACTCTGATTACACACTTACTAAGTTTGCGCAATCTTCTAACTATAGAACAACATTATAATTGAAGATGCTTACAGGTTACTCTTTGGAATAACGTTCAGAATAATGGACGCGATAAGTTGAGTAGCAAGCCGAATAAATGGTACAAATTTGCATTTGTATGTCAAATTTAAAAACATGACAAAGTTGAAAACCATTAACTATATTAATTTTATCATACGAGAAACTAAAATATAAAACTACCTCTCACAGAAATTCCATATTACAGGACCAATAATCAAGAAAAGGTTTAATAAAAAGTGATTTGGCATTGTGAAGGCATAACAACTACTGTAAACTCTAATAGAAGAACAAAAAAAGAAAAGAAGAAGAAGAAAATTTACATTCTGGTCTTTCTAGGTCCGCAGCTGACAAGATCAGATATAAGTTTAAAAAAACAGTATAAAGAAAACTAATAAAATTAGTTATTGCATGAACCAATAACTGGGACAAATTCATTTCCCCAAACAATAAAAATTGGGACAAACACATTTCCTACGAGATCAAATCTTGGCCCACGAACATTCAAGCTTTAAGATGTCAACAATAAAAAATATGGTTTTTCACACACACAGAGGAACAGTGTTTAAGTGTTTGTTTGTAAACAACGAAAGAGAAATTGCCGAAATATCCCCGATTAGATTTCGACTGGAAATACAGTAGACATTATTAGGCCTACAGTTAATTCTATTGTACAAGAAAAGTGTAATATCCAGTCAATTTTTACCTTAAAAAAATAGTATACTTGTATAAAACTAAATTTCTATTATTTTAAACAATACAAAAACTAAACTGAAATACTTTAGGCGAAAAAAATGAGCTATTGATTATAAGCCAATATTACGTTTTTATTGTGTTTGTACAAACTTTAAATTTTAGTTCACTATTCTTCTGATAATGACTCGTTTCGACAATGTTTGTTTCTTCATACAGTAAAGTTAGAAAGTCATATTATTGTAAGATTGTAATATTCAAGCTATGCTGTTGCACTTTATGTAATAAAATGTAGCAAATGAATTAAATTTTAGTAAAAGCTACGTTCTTCCCAAGTAATCGAAAAATGTTCAGCATAGAAAGTTCGATTCATCTATTTTAGTGCAGCTCAGAACAGTTATCATTGAATGTAGACAACATTTAACGAAGCAAATAAGTCTATTTATAAAACACTTGGAGAAATCATGGCGAATACTAAAACTTTTACTTCAAAATTTGAAAATTGAATTGCAAAAAGAATTTATATGTTACGATGATTGATGCTGGTTTGAAACTGCTCTAAGCTAATTTTATGTTTTGACATTGAATCTATTATAAGCAGCATCAGAAGAAAATCAATCCATCTATCAATATAAAGAATCAGTATCATCCGATTTTCATGTATTCTTGCGTGATTCATATCTTATGTAATAACATTTCTTTGACATATTTTTCCGAATATGTCAAAGAAATCTTATATTCCGATAAATCTTATTATAAGCAGCATCAGAAGAAAATCAATCCATCTATCAATATAAAGAATCAGCATCATCCGATTTTCATGTATTCTTGCGTGATTCATGTCTTATGTAATAACATTTCTTTGACATATTTTTCCGACCTTAGTGTAAATAATACAAAGACGAATTACTTTCGTTTGACAGCCGAACTTCCCTTTCCTCGAATTATAACTTTCCTCACAGGACTAGAGATAGTACTCTCTCTCTCTCTTTCTCTCTCTCTCTCTCTCTCTCTCCCTCTCTCTCTCTCTCTCTCTTTGATACTCCGCCATTCACCTTTTCTTTCTGGGGAAGATGGTACACGTATTTTCTGTCTCATTCTTTCTTATCTTTATATTTCTTCTACAGCAGCTTTTCATTAATTTTCTTCAGAACGTTGGCTATTAAAAAGCTTTTGTACTAAGGCCACTCTTGATTTATTCACCATAGATACATTGAATTTCAAAAGGGATCAACGTGGGATTGGAAGACATCTGAAGTTAAAAAAACTGTCTTGATAGCATTCATATGCATTTCGGTTAGCCGAATATATTGTTAAAAAGAATAATAACTTTTTATGTAATAGTAGGCCTGTAGCCTATATATTACTTATACTGTGAAGTATTATTAAAGGGGAACTGCGTCCTGTGCTCTGTAGATTGGTTAAACATCTCTATCTCGCTGAGTTTTATGCATCTCTGGAGTATGAACTGATTATTTAGTATTACAATTAAGTTCAGGTAGTTCAACACACACACACACACACACACACACACACACACACACACACACACACACACACACACACACACACACACACACACACACACACACACAGACAATCACACTCACGCTCACATACTAATATAAAGGTGGAATGTTAATGCCGGAACTGTCTGTGTGTGTTAAACGCTCCACAATTGTGTCTGTCTGGAGCAATTCTACCATGATATTTCATTTTAATTTAAATTTTTCATTAAAAATTTTAGTTTTTCAATCCTATGTAATACTCAAGACATTAAAAGGCCTTGTTTGCAATACTCAAATCTGTGTAACGTTAAAATAAGTTATTTAATTGGCAATAGAACACTCTATAAACATCACTATTAATTGCGTTCATAATAACGTTTAAGTTAATGATTTCAAGATGTAAGAATTAATAGGTGTACATTTTATAGCTACTAATTCTTGATATTCAGCATTACTGCAATAAAGAAAATATCACTTGAAATCAACAAGTTAAAGTAATTGTTACCTAGTCGGTAAGATTTGGATTGTTATGCAATGCGGCTTGGCTTCTATTTTCGCCGAGAACAAAAATTTACTCTATTTGTTAATGCAATACTACCCTCCAATCGCAAGGTGAAGTGATATTCATGATGTCTAGTAGCAGGTCGTAACAAAACTCGTGAATATCACTGATCCTTGGGTCCCGTGGCGATAGACTGGCTTCAGGCTTAGTATACGGTACCACCCGTAATCTTGAGCAGCTCGCGATTGGAGCGGCTCAGGAAACTACTAGAAAGTGAGCGACTCCGTGGTACAAATTTGAAACTGAAATTCTTTACACGTCTTGAAATAGAACTTTCCCATGAGAACAAAATGTCTCTAAAAGTATTTAGACACGGTTTCAGAATGTCTTTGTTTGAAAAGGATTATTTTGGAGAAACTACTTTTTTTTTTTTTTTTTTTTTTTTTTTTAACGATAAACCGCAGATAATTTGTATAAAGCATTAGTAGAACCAGATGTAAACAGTGGAAGTTAGAAACAGAATGTTTGTACTTTAAGTTCACTGTTTATGGTTACTGGAATGAAAAATAATATGTAGAATATACAGAACACAGATTATCATGGAATTTAAAAGGATAAAGGTAACAAGTAGAATCAGTAGAGAAATAAATATGCTAGAAAAAGTAGAATACACAAAATAAGCAGAATAGTTTGAAGGCATTAAAAAAGAAGAGTAAGGAGGATAAAGAGAGTATGAAGGAATAGAAGACAAAATGAATAATGAGAATGAAGAGAATAGTGGAAATGAGAAGAATAACCAGAAAAATGAGAATATAGAGAGTAATGAGAATAAGGTTAACGAACTGTACAAAAAGCACAAGGATGACGAGTAAAATAAGATAAATAAGAAGAACAAAGTGAACAAGCAAAAAGAGAAAACAAGTAAAATGAGAAGAACATGGTAATCAAGGAGAACAAGGGAAAACTAGCAAAACGAGAATAATAAGTTGCATAAAGAGACAAGGAATATAAGGACAGGACGTTAGTCATTGAGGAATTTGATTAAGTGGCAAAGAAGAAATATTCTTCGAAACAAAAATATTGTGAAATTTATAAATTATATGAAATTAACTGATTGAAGCACGTGTGAAGATCGCCAGAATGTTGAATGTAGAACAAGTTAACAGGATGTGCCCTAACGCACGTGGTATGAGTGTGGTGACGTAAGCATTATGAGACAGCTGACTGGTCTGTTGCAGAAATGTTGTGTTGGGGACGCACAGTCCAGGTAAGGATTCGTAAAACATAATACCTCTCTTGCCGGCATTCGGATCCGGCGTTATAGTTTAGGCCCATCCCACTTATGATAGCATCTCTGAACTCGCCCATCATGGATGTACACCAAAAGACAGGCATTTGCATTCGAATGTAGGTTGGAATAATTAACACGTGGGTCCGCTTTACTGATTCTGTTTCGAGTAGTGCAGGTAACTGGCGGTTGGTTAAATTGTAATCATACGATTAAAAGTGTAACCATTTTTTCATTGTTTCAGAATTAAGAGTGCGTAATAACTCAAAAGAAAGTAAGGCACATCGCGAATTCGATATTCTTATTTATAGTTGTCGGTGAGTTCGTCGGAAGCTGTGTTACGTAACTTTATGTGCAATGAAAGCACAACGTTGTCCGACAACAGACAACGTCGTTTGCAACTGAGATAACAGAGTGCGCTGTACACTTAACTATAAATGCTGTTGAGTACCCGGTGAGTTCAGCTAATACCTCTATTTAAATAAGAGGAAAAGGACAGAGCGCACTGCGTTAATGCGGGCGGTTGTGAGTTTTTCCTGGCTGACTTAGCGCGGACAGTGCACCGTGCAATGTGTGTTATGTATAATGAAATATGAATGTACATAGCAGGAAACGGTATACAAGAATCGTAAGGCCGGATGAACTACAACTATGAGATGTACACCATCTTATCGGACAGCCCACGTCACTGTTCGGATACGTTGGATCGCTCACTACCGGAAACAAAGTGTTTAATACGACTACACAGACAATACAAAAGATAATTCTTTGATGCCTGTCTATTAGCTAAGGATAATTTTATACGTTTTTATAAACAAAATGAAAACCATGAAGTCTGTAAGGATAATGAAATAGCCTATGTGCTATGTCTCACTATGTACTGCTCGGTAGTAGAACGCACCCCGGTTGTCTGTATATTTCCTTGTCTCTCTGCTTGTGTCGCACTAAAATTATAAAAGTGTACCACGTATAAAAGTTTTTATGTATCACGAACAAATAAATCTGATTTTTTATGAAAAACATTCCTAATGTTATGTAATGTAGTAGAAAATATTGCTACGACGGATCATCGTATTGTACAGTGGATACAAAATAACAGACACCAATGAAGTCACTAATTACCAGCTTCAATTAGTCACAAACAACAAGTTGAAATCAATAAGATAGTCTCATACAATAATTCAAGTCAAATTTTTCCACACGCAATAATAATCTCATTTTATTACAATACCGCACTAATTAACACAATAATCATTTTCCACTAATCCGCAGCAATCACTTCATCCGCACTAAATAGATCGCCAATTGTAACTGACTGCTAACCCGGCACCCGGCCACTGTCGCTTATATATACCTTGTAAAAGATCCAGAATAATTTTCCATACTCTTGGCGGCGTGCCAATGTAATTTTCGTAGTTACAAGAGCTCGGACGGTCTGGATGCTCGTAAGTTGACGACCTTGACACAGACGCTGCACGAGCTGGGCTAGTCGAGAAACCTGTGGTATGACGCTCCGGAATTGTCTGGCATTAAATACCAGAGTTTTTAGATTTTTACAGCGTAATTTACAAATGCAAAGCAAACAGAACAAACTGCCTAAATTCCGAATATGGCAAACTTTTACCCATACTGAAAGTTTATAACTTGACAATTACTGAAATCGGATTGTAAGCCTAAACATTTGTTAAAAATGCTACTACATCGCGTTGCAGGAGACAAACTGCAGTATCAGAAACGCAATGGATTTACAAGACGATTTTAAGATGTTAAAGATGTCAAATGGTGCAGAAGATTATAGATGAATGGCGTAATCACACTAACAGAACGACGATGCCTAACTTTCTAGAGGCAACGAACTTGCAGGAAACCGATGTATCAAAAGACGCAGCTTACGATGGAGAAACAGTCTGCATTAGAAGTGAGAAGCAGGGTCGTTGAAATAACTTGGCCTAACCTATTACGGGATTTAGAAGAAGAAGAAGAACGCGTGTTTAGTTCAAGACAATGCGGCCACAAGTAGAATCAGAGTAGACACTGAAGATATTCACTCACTTTGTAATCGATACTGGCGGAACCACGGTAATCCATAATTACTCGCTAATGGTACAATTGTCAGCATCGAATACGTTTCTCCATTTAGAAACAAATGAGATTCTTGAAGAATTATTCAATTGTAGGATGTTTTATAAAATTGCTGTTCATCTTCATCTTTCAAAAGATATAAAGTACAGAAAAATGTACCTCAAAGGAATTTTAACGTAGAAACCCGAATAGTAACGTTAGAGAACGGCTGAAAGTGAAAATCTCTTCCTTCATTACAAAAAGAAATGTATCTATTATTTTGCAAGGAATAACTAATCACTGCTTGACGACTCACAAACAATACGTATTGTGCAGTAAATCAGAACATTAACCCATGATAAATTGAGACACTCTATGTTAAAATACGATAAAATAACAGGTTATGATTTCATTTACCTTCCTTGAATAAAAATAAAAATTAGATTCTGTAAATTAGGATATACCTTGAAATTATTGCGTATGGGTATTTTTTCTTCTTCTTCATTCTAAGATTTGGCGACATCACTTGTTCCGGTCTCTATTATCAAGCCATCTTTTGCGTGGTCTCCTACATCTCGTTTCCCTTTGGGCGCACATTGTAAAAGTTGTTGAGGCAGCCTTTTCGTTACCATCCTATCTATATGTTCAATCCATCTCATCTTACATTCGTCGAGTCTTACATTTGCAGAGAATATACCCAATTCATGTCTTATCACATCGTTTCTAATTCTATCATTTCGTGTAGAAACGTTATTAGCTTACTAATACGTATTTAATTACGTAACGTACGTAATTAATACGTATTAGCTTTACGTATCTCAAGAAATTCATCTCTGCACCTTGCATATGACTCGTATCTTTTTTCGATAATACCCATGTTTCGGAACCGTATAAAAGAGTGGGGACTGCCATTACATTACAGAACTTTATTTTAGTTTCCTTTCTTACGGGTATTTAACGCAAACATCAAAATAAAAAAATAAGCCCTATTTTGTAAACTAACTTACTGTGTAATATATCGAAAGATATGTACATTAGATTTTAGGCATATTTAAAGTAGTTCACTGTATATAAAAACTTTACAGTACTTTTAATGATTTTTCTTATAAAAAGTTTTAACAGTTACCAATATTAATGAATAATCGAAATTAGGACAATCCATTAGTAGCACAGCCTGGCAATAGTATGAAAGTTAATAGTAATGAAAAAAAAGAAAAGATATTGTGAAAAATAATGAGTTTTTTCCCCGTATATGCACAGACCTTTGGATAGATACATGGTCAATTTGCTAGAACGTAATCGATAACAAATTTGTTTCTAAAATTACAAAACAGTGTTTGCAAACTAAACGAAATAAGACCATAAGAGAAACATTAGTTGTTTAATTATGCACATCACGTCATGTAATCTGCTGCTTGTTGAGGATATTTTCAAAACGTTACACTATTGACAAGACTCTATTAAAATTATAAAAAAATTATAGAAGGAGAAATAACATTATAAATCAATGGACTAATTCAACTAGGAACAAGGTCCCAATAGTTACAACTGATGTATAGTTTCACAGCAGCTGTTCGATGAAAGAAGTGTACATATGTATTAGTGGGAGTGCGAGAGTTGTAAGAGACGCGAGACCCCTGGGCAAGATCGATAACAGTTCCACCTCTTTCATAATAATAACACAAACAGTACGCGTCCGATTGATTTATTGTTTTAATTTTAATTCGGTTCTTACAATCCATCTGGTTGGACGGCTTTCGCTTTGTGTACGGGTACGGCGTGTGTGTTTGCTTTTCGTTAATACCTGTTGCAATCGATAAACCGATAGCGATACGGATACGGATACGGGTCTCTACTTAACGGTCTATTTCATTATGCGGTGTGTGTGTTTGTGTTGCGACGTCGATGGGAGCTTTAATTACCGCCAGACAAACACACTATCGCGCGTGTGTAAGGCACACTTCAACTTGATATATTTTAAATCAGTTTTAACTGTGTCAGGTCCGTTTTTGTCTAAACCGATGACTTACAAAAGACAGATAAAACGTCGTGCCATGGGGTTGGAGATCAAGAAATTATTCCTGCTTACACAACTATTCACTAATGGCCAGGTTGTCATAGTAGGAAGTCGTAATCATAGAAGCTATTTGACTCGCAAAATCAGAGGCGAATATGAGCATGTATTCCATGCGAATACGGACTTAAAGAAGAAGAAGACGTAGACTTAGAGAATAGAGCTTAGTTTTATCAAAATCTGGACAGAATTTTAATACGTTGGCTTTATATTTAATTAACTTTTTAAATTTGTGAAATATAAACATTAGAATAAAATAAGGAAGACGAATTATACTTAATAGAGTAATCTGTGGTAAACGAAAACTCAGACAGTACAAAGAAGGCTTTGCATAATGCTGAAGTCTGGGAACTCGGTAACAAACAAAGAGAAAATTTGCAAGTACTAGAGATGGACGCTTGTTGAAGAAGTTGTTGAATTTCAGAACTCCATCACATACCCAACACTGTTACTAGGCGAGAGATGAATTTTGAAGAGGTTATCACTGACAGAGTAGAGAGAAGAAGATTTACAATGTGGTCAACTCACGAGAACGCGAGAAACAAGATGCCATAAGAAGACGTCTATTTGACACCTATTTTATTGGTTACCTATAGAATGAAGAAGACAAGATAGAACAAGATGGACAACAAGACGAAAAATGTTGCAAAATAAAAAATATTTCATTGTTAATATAATTTTTGATTAGTCGTAATAGTAGCAAAAACGTACGCACACTATAAAATATACTTTAATAGTTTTGTTAGTTTTTTAAAAACTGGAATTATAATTTTCCCAAACAACGTAGCTGTTATTCAGTAATGGACAAAATAAAACAGTTCATTTAAAAAAAAATATCTGTGTTGATTCTACAAAGAAATGTAGTACTTTAATGTATACAGATCCCAGGAGAATAAAATTCTAAGATACCAGTAGGATTACTAAGGAGGGCCATGCGTTGTGGACTCGAATATTATTACTCTTTTGGGACAACGTATTAAGCCTTTTGAGACTTAGTAAATACACTGCGGAGGAGGAAATCACGCAAGGATTGAGATACCTATATATCAGCAGGCTTTGGACAAAACAGAATCGCAAGCGTATTGTACCCCAAAACGTCCCGTGCAGAAGAACGTTATCGAATACGGTTGTAACATTTTTATTCAAGCCACAGTTATTTATTCGTGATCAGGAATTATTATCTGTTCTCTGTTTATTGGCTACAGTATTACATCAACTAATTTTGACTTTTCTATTAGCTATTTTTATGGCTTAAATAACATGTCATTACCTAGGTAACATGTCACCAATGAACAGGTAGGCCTATTGAGAAGAGCGGATAGTGAGAATCAACTAACGGTAACAATTAAATGACGGAAGACTGCTAATATGGAACATTTATTGTGTGCTGACAGATGGAAGGTCTTTATTCTGAAGGCAAAATCCTTACACAACGGAGTCGAGAGAGGACACAAACGACCCGTCCGTCCAACATCAAGGATTGTACTCGAACTATAACAGATTTTTCACCGTCTGTCAGAAAATCGTCACGCTGTAGCTGTAGTGACCTCCAACGACCGGGGACTGGGCAAGGCGCGTAGAAGAAGAAAACGAAGTATAATATATCATTGATAGTATTTAGGAGTCCAGGGTAGGAGAGAGAAAAACGCAGATTCAAAGTGGACTGAAGACAGGAAAAAGAGACACAGTGAAAAGAGGAAAGAATATTAGAGAAAAAGAAAAGAACAAAGAGTAAAGAATTGAAATTGGCATGTGGTCCTTAGATGGCCGATAAAAAAAGTAAATTTATTATTTATTTCTAAATACTTTTACTGTTTTTGAAGAGGAAGAAAATCTTATGTTTGCTGCTGCTTAAAACGGTTTCTTATCCATTCTCTGTAATTAAAATTCAACTATTCTTTTTTTATAAATTACTATTGCTTGAGATCAATTAATTTTGCCCAACTAATGTAGACGTTTTCATTAACTTTGAACTCCGGATATGTACGTTTGTCGGTTTATAGCAAAACCATTTAAATGGAAATAATTTACCATATTCTATTGTTAATACAGGAATACAGTATACAGTACAACAGCATAATTTTAACTTTACTTTTCAAGTTTTACAAAATTTTGGCAGTTACAGAACTCGGAATTTTTGTCAACCATATATACTTTTGATTTATTTTGCGTTTTCATAAGGCCACTGAAATATCGTAAAATGCGCGGGTCCCAAGCCCACACGGATAGACCTCCAACTGACACTGAATACAAACAAAAGGCTTCCTGTCTTTTTTTAATACCGTAAATCATCAACAAATCTACCCGGTTGTCATGTACTAAAATCGCGTTGCCTGTTTGATTCTAAGAAGTCAGCTTAAAGTAGGTCACCTACGCGTATATACTTTCCACGACGAGGTCTGTAAATTTATTATACGCTTAGACGTTAAGGTACCATTATGTGTGCACGATAACCAAATTTTTACTCCTTTCGTACTCTTTACAAGATAGTGAAGACTATTTTTCGTGTTCTGTCTTCAGGCTATCACTCACAATTCTATCAGATTCTCTGAAATCAATAGAATCATGAAGCACGAATTCAGGAGCCACCGAATGTTCCATGCATTTATTTTGTAACTTTTCTACGTCAGGAGGTTAGTAGAACTCATACCAATTTCATTCCACTTTGTAAAGATGACGAAGAAATTATGGAGTTGAATGGCCGTGCTTAGTTCACATTAAAGAAAACAAAATAAATGGACTCAACGCATAGATAGAATGGAAGAAAGTAGAATACCGAAGATAGCGAAAGATTAATACCCTAGTAGAATACCCTAGAGGGAGAAAACATTTTGTAGGCCTAAGAAAAGGTGGACTGTGGAATAGGAACAGGCCGCTAAAGCTTAAAACCGTTAAGAAGATGACGATGGATGAGTTTAGTTCACGCTCGTAGTGAATATTTTCGTCACAAAAATTCAAAAAAAGGAAAGATTCGCGAAGTAATAATGAAAGCACCTCAATAACCGAAAAGAACGACATAAACAATCCTTATATTTCATAAGAATGAAGGAAATACTTCGTATTTTATTAGGAAGAAAATCGTATCATTCCTTCCACGAGTATACTGGAACAATTGTGTGTGTTTGTGTGACATTGACATTTTAATTCAGATCAATCAAATAAAGATTTTTCATATAAAGAGCTTCGCCTTTAAATGACTACTTTTTTACCTTTTTCCTAACTTTCTCATTTGGACGACGACAAAAATTAGACTGCTAATTATGCCAGGGGGTAAGACAATAAAAATGTCTCTCGCGCAGAAGTGAAAGATTAAACCTTTTTTCTCCGCTTCGCTCTCTTTCGTTCTTTCAGTTCGGTACGTTTATAAAACCCTTTTTATTCCGTCGTAATGTCCTTGTTCCGCGCGTGTTAAGCACTTTTGTCTTACTAAACGTAATATCCTTTGTTTCTAAGAAGCGAAAAAATTACAGTCTCTATGTACACAAGGCAACCGTTGCCGTTGCCTCACGGTTGTTTCTTACTGAGAAAAATGTTCCGCTTAATCAAGTGCTGTATAGTGTTATTTAGAGCTCTATTGAGCTCATCAACGAGAAAATAATTGTATGCTTAAGTGAGAAAAGTGTTATCAATAAGCAGTGGTTGATTTATAAAATTATAGGTGCCGGAACGTAGCAATTCAAAAGTTTTACAGACACAAATATACTTATATTTTATATTAGCGTATAAGTTTATATCAGGTTATTACAAAGAGGTTTACTTAGCCTTGTAAAGTAGGCTTTTACAAAGCCTTATAAAGTATGTAACATAGGTTAAAACTTGTATCTAAAAAGATAATAAAGTTTACTGATACTTCTAAAGAGCTTCATCGTCAGGTTAGCCGCACGACAATCGAAAACATGTCACTTATGATGGCTTTGTCCCGGAGCCTCAATCAGACTCTAAGTAATGGTTTCGGTGGTTCGGACGTTTTAAAAAAGTTTCCATAGTTTCATCATTGTGTTGTCATATTGTTTGTTTCTTGACCTTTCCTTACTCTTTGTTTCCACTGCTGTATGATGACCACTAATGAATCCACGCAGTTAGATGGAGCGAGCCTTGTTGAATTTTTTTTAAATACGTTCTACTTACAAGAGAATTTTAGGTATTAAAAAAATGAACGATAGTAGTTAAGATAAATATTAGTGCTGGTGTTTGATTCTGACAAATGTTTAGTTTTGTAGTGGGGCTGATGAGGGAGTCAATTTAAAAAGTAGTAGTAAATTTTTGTAATAATTAGGTTTTTCTTTTCATATATTTTTTTGGTAATTTATTTTTGGATACAAGAGGTTCCGGAACCCCGGTCCGGCGCGTTCTCCCTGAAATCAAGCCCTGTCAATAAGAATATACTTAACGAGCTCAAGCGTAAAGATTCGTATGACGTTATCTACTGGAAAAGGCAAACATTATATATACCGGTACCATATGAGTAGGTCAAAGTAGTTACAAATGAAGTGAAATATATGGAGTGAAACATTAATAGATGAGAAGAATTCGACGCTAAAATAGTCAATAAAATAATATTAACATGGCTAGACTAAGGCGGCAAGGATTTTGCCATTGTTAGCAACAATATGATTGTAAAAGTTGATCTTGTATTTAAAAGGACACTTTTTAAGCAGTTTGCGCATCATAGATTGATTTAAAGTCAGAAACGTGGCTAGTAAACATAACTGCGGCGTAGAAAAGGAAGCACAGAATAATCTGTGCTATATAAAATCTGAATTTAAAAATGCATGAAAACAAGAAAATGTATTCAGTAAAACCTACTAAAATTTACGAAATTAAAATGGGAATGCGCGAATTTGTCATAGGTTGGCAGACGTCACGATGAACGAAAGACGCAAAATACCAAAAGACGCAACTGAGCTTGTAAAACGTAGCCTCAATCTGGTTTACTACTGTACAGTGAGCTGGAAAAGGTTTTTCTTTGGACAGAAATCGTTGGCCAAATGATTGACCAGGCAATCGCTCCGCTTTGCTCAAGCGTCTGTTAATAACGACGAAAATTCCTGTCAACATTATGAAAAGCCTGAAACGTTGTTTCTGCCTTTGGTGAACGTATAGAGAGAGAAAATACTATTTAATGTTTGAACTGAAACTAGGGTATAATAACCTGGAATGGGTTTGTCATTTAAACGAACTACTACTGTAGTAATGTTTGTTTTTCACGGAATTTAGTACACATATCCTTTATATCAAACAGAAATATTTTTTTTATTAGTTTAATATCGGAAAAATATAAAGTCGATTGATGTTCCTATTTTCAAAAGATGTTGGTAAATTTGTCCCGTTTTTCTATTAATTCATGTGTGCCTTTATTGTATTTGTACTTGCGATGTAAGCCTTAACGATGTACAGGTGATATGACCTACAAAAGATGTAACGCTTTAGTTAATTACTATGTTACCTACATCAAGTAATTGTTAGGTCGGTCGCACTTATGGTGATCTCATATCAGTGGAATAAATCATTTAACTAGAGATAAATCGTCACTAACATTTCATTTACGCTTTTACCAAATAAAAATACTCTAATACAACGATTTAATTATGCATCTTTTCCAACACACACTATCACTGCAGATAATAAATGTAACTAAATTAAAATCGGCCTGCAGCGTTTAGTACACGATTACCACCCCTACAATGCAAATTAAACGTAAGTACATTATATAGCCTCATCTTCCATTCTGTTTTGGTATGATGGTTTGTCATATCTTAGTTTTATTCTGTTGTCCATAAATACTGAAATGTGCCTTCGAAGTAAAGATGATATTTAATACATATATGGATACTTTTATTCTATACGTGATGCGGTGTTCCATGGAGGACAGAGTGAGGACACAAGAAATGAATTGAAAACATGTTCGATGGTGAAGGCCGAGAATAAGTGGAACGAGAATGTAGTAACGATAACAAGGAAAAAGTTGTCTACAGAATTGTTGATATTTCCGTAAACGGTGGGAGTGACGGAATAGAGAAATCTCACGAAACCTAATCCTGGAAGCCAGAAGAAGATGAATATGTATGCATAAACATGACTCGGCTAGGCAGACACAAGCATTAGCCTGATATGAACTGACTGCGTGGTCGAACATCGTGATAAATACATGCAGACGTTTTGAGGTGAGAACTTCATATGCGGCACTATGGTGTCCGGCTCACTCCCGTACACCTCCCGTACTGTAGTAAACTGACTAACGCGTCACGAAATAGCTGAAACGAAAAAACAGTGTTGTCAGGTCAATCGAACCGTTTACCCCACATAGCAAAAGAAAATTTCCCCACTGCCACAAATATGTATCCTTTAAGGAAAGCGTAATATTTTAAGGAAAGGATGTGAGCATATTGTAAATGTTTAAATACTATTAAAAGAATAACATAAACATTTAAAATAATTATATTTATGATAAATGAAAATATACTCACATGGTGAGAGATCGAGCGGAAGTTTGTTTAAATTCTTTTCTTGTACTTATTTCTTGTATTGGTTCTAACATATTTACTCAACTTTCCAATTGTTTAATTTGTAAAAACAATTTAAAATCAGTAACGCTTATTTCGTATTAAAATAATTATAGTATCTTCAGTGAAAATATTTGGATATTTTACATGTTGGAAATGTCGAAAGAGTATAGTTTAGTCACACTGATCTTAGCCTTTCACCGCCGGTCTCAACATTGTTAAAACGGGTGTTAGCCGGGCTGTTTGGTATTAGGTCTCACCGTCAGACGCCATTTTCAATGGTAAAAGTAGAACGTGGCTGGTTTCCGCAAATAACCCTAGTACTTGGGTACCTCAGTACCCACCCCAGTACGTCCTTATTCTACATCAACCACGTTCTACTTTTACCACTGAAGATGGCCTCCGATGGTGAGACCTAAACAAATACCAAACAGCCCGGCTAACACCCGTTTTAACAGTAAATTTTGTATCTTTGTTTACTTTTTACGTTTTTTGGTTGATCCGTGAGTTTGATTCTTTTTTTATATTATATTTGACTGGTAGTTTTTCATATTTCAAAATTCGACTTAATTAATTTTGATATTTTATACTTTTGTAAAAAATTTATTATGCTTTGCATATCATATTACACTTTTCACGTAATTGCTGCGTAACTCATGTTATTACGTTGAAAAAAAATTGTTACATATTGTTTGTATATGTATGTAGGCCTATACTGAAAATAATGCTACCTGTGATACGAATCTACTTATGTTCATTACAAACATCGATGTATAATAATAAAACGCATATAAACAATGCTATGCTCTCGTCTCATTTAATTACCCATTCACTCTTTTTTTTTAATTTTAATCCTCTCTTACACCAAATACATACGAGCAACCTTTTACACGGTGAATCAGTTCACTCGACACTGAAGTTCTCAATTCTGGCGTGTGCCCCACTACATGCCCATTTTTTTTTTTTTTTTAATGCGTCATACAATACACGAAATAAAAATCAGACGTCATCAACGATTTTGCAAGATTGGAACCGAATAACGCGAAGGATACAAGTCTACGTGAACGTGTATTTAATAAAACTGCGTGGAGCGCACGAGTCTTGACCATTGTACGCTGACAGTATGAAACGGAGAAAAACAATGAAACAAATGTCCTCCGTCGCTTTTCACTGCAACGATCGTTCAAGCGTCCAACTTGGTACATATGCGACGCAATATAGCCTACGATGAAATATTTTATACCGACCGGATGACATGCCAGCGAGTCTGTGTGTCTGTGTGTGTGTGTCTGTGTGTGTGTGTGTGCGTTTGCTGACGCACGCACTGACGGGCTCTCGCTCTGCTCACACTTAGCAGTATACGTTTGGATAATGATGGCCGTTAATTCCACGTTAAGCCGTGTCCTTGTCCGTCCCGTTCTGGACGGAGACGGCGTAAGGGTGTGTTCTCACCCCCGTTTAACTGTGTCCCGCCCGGGCCGATATCGTTCATCATTTGTATATCCGTTTCAAGCCGGACGACGCGTCATTAGAATACGACGCTATTAGATAAAAATACGATCTGTAATATTCGGTTACACGAAAAGTGACGTGCAGAGGCTGTTAAAAATTGTTTGTTACATACGTTGTTTTCGATATTACAATTTATTTCTTTTTTAATAAAAAGTATTGTTTTATTAAAATAATTAAAACGTTTTGTTAAAAACGAGTGGTACGTTCTTTGAATGTAGGCACTAACGAGTTATTAATGTGTAAAACAATGTTTCATAATACATTCATCAAATATGTCATCCATAGTTTGACTGTCAGTGAGTTCACTTTCTGTAGCCTGCTGGTTTACAACCACCACTTTTGAACACCCGTCTGGTTTTACTGTACACTTATATGATCTTGTTTTAATTTTAGTTTGGCGGAGTAGATATTTTTGGTAGACTATTGCTTTTTTCTTACACGAACAGGCCAGCCGTAGACCACGCGAATATCATTTCCTTTTCTTCTCTTGCCAGAAGGCCCTCATTTGCACACTATGCGCCGCCTGCCTTTCCACTGTCCACCCCTTTCTCGTCTTCTTCTCACCGCAGAGATCCTCAAGATTTTAAATTTTGTTTCTGTATCAATTTGTATCTACACAGTCATTCAGTTACCCATTTTCATAATTTCCTCCTTGAATTGTTTGGTGTATCCGTTCAGATTGGAAAGTTGCCAGATATAGTTGAAAACTTGTTTATTTAATCTGGACCGATCCAACCGAACCATATGCCCAAGGAATCTCGGTCTTTTCCTTCGGAAAGCCGTTTCGAGATCTTCTACATCACTGTACAGCTCTTCTTTGGGGCTATGCCTGTACCCATCTACGGTTTTCTTAGGGCCAGGAAGACTATTGCTTTATTACTCTATTGCTTTTTTTGCATCATCTGTTTGCAATTTGTTTGTTTCATGGTAAAATTTTGTTTCAGGTTTGACAGTTTAATTTTCATGTAATTTTAAGTGTAATACTCCATACTCCAATTATGATTATTGTACTGTGATAGTGCATTTTTGTAGAGTATTATTAACTTACAGTGTAACATTGTATGTAATTTACGTTAGTCTAAAGAGGTTGCAGATTTTTTGCAATAGAAACGTTATTTGCCTCTTATAAATCTATCAACGATTGATATTTCTGAGCAGTGTTAATGCAAAAAATACATAAACGCAATATTAATTTCATAAATAACCTTATTAGAATAGATAACCTCTTCCACGTACTATGTTCCTAGCTGATAGAGTTTTAAACTGATCAAAAGTTGTTATAGAGTAATTGAATAATAATTCGACAAAATAACTCAACAAATCAAAGAGCAGAGAATGCTTTCGGCCTACAAGTTTGTTTAACAGAAGACATATCACATTTCTGCTTTTGTCAGGCTTTCGCCTCCGTAACGAATCCTCGCTGAACGCTCCTATTCCCCACCCAGAACCACAGTTGATGAATCTTCTTTGGTGAAGCGGTGAAGATTAGACGTTAAAGAACGATTAAGAATGTAGTTAAGAGAACAGAGAGGTACAGCTAATTTACAATAATAAACCGTCTATATTGAGTCCGGGGATGTAAAGAATCAGTTATAGACGTTTGTTCGGGAACGTTCTGTAACGTGTTAAGTATCAAACTGATGAAGTTTTATTAGTAAAATTAATGAAGTAATCAATTATTAAATATTTTTCTATCGTCTTTACATTTAATTGTATTTCGGTAAAAATTTTTGCAATCGCTATGTCAAATAACACAACCTAAACTTACTTAAACTAAACTTACACTAATTTTTCGTCACACAAAAGTGTATTGTATACGTTTCATAATTAGCCATTAACGGTACTTTTTGTTAACGACAATAGTACACCTTTCCCCAACCGTTTACCTGGGACTTTCCAGTGCACCCTTTGTCATACACTACCTGCAACCCTCCCACGCCTAACATACATTTCAAACCTGTCAGTTGAAATCCAACCTCTGAAGCTGACGTAACTTGTGAAACAATTGTCAGGAAAATAAAATCAGCTGTAGAACTTACCAAGTTTCTTTATTAAATTCAAGTATTAGATTATTTTATTTATGACGAAAAATATTTGATAAGAAGTAGATACCAAGAGTTAAGGATTATAATACGCAGTAAGAAGAAATATAAGGAAGAGAAGGAAAAGAACAACAACAACAGGAAGGAGAAGCAACTCAAAGATCATGGAAGTCTCTTACAAAGAATGTAAGTGTCTGAAAAACCGCAATTATGAGGCTGGAATTTCGGATGATAGAAGCAGATGGAAAGAGTGGTTACAAGGAAGAAGGCAGTGACATTCATGTATAGCCTACAGTTACTTGTAGTTTTCTTTATTATTACCAAACTAACTACGTGGGGCACAAAGAGTGGGCATATTATGATCGCTAATTGACCCACCTGGAATAAACTTCTTCAGTTTGAGATTGGTTTGTCCAAATGTGAAATCAGAATTACTAAAGAATGACACGAATCTGAGCGTTCAGATTGCAACCAGGGTTTGACTTACGGGGTCTCCTGATTTCACAATCATCATTATGCAAACTGATGAAGCCTAAGAGTTAAAATAATTTTGAACTGGCACTGATGCTCTCCGAGTCTACCCCAAAATTCATAATGGAACGAATCTCATCTTTCCATAAGTTACCATGTGATATTAATATTCGTAAATATTATAAAATATTTATATCCTTGAGAAAATATTAAATTTTATTTGCTTAAAGAATTTTTATAGAATCAATGTCTTAATCATCAGGGAGTGGCAACGTCTTAATCAAAAATTAGTTCACGTTTTGTATTTTCTATGTAGGCTACTGTGAATCGCAAGTCATTCAAGTATTATTTTACTAACAACGTTGAACGAAAGTTTATTTTAATCAGACGCGTGTGTGTCAACGATTTTTTGTTGAGATGCAATGGGATATAAACGGAGCGTTGTAATTTGCAACTTATGAAACTATGTTATTTCGGCAGATACCTTGTTTTCGAAGGGAGCGTTCTTTTATACATTATATATCAAACTGTTGCAGGAAAACCATACGGTGAGCAGGGAGCAATAATTTGCAGTTCGTTCTGCAAACAGTGTTAAAGTCAGCAGAAGCAACGATTCAATAAAATTCGTCGTTTAAGCCCGAGTATGCATCAACATCATGCATAAGTAATTTCTGTCTCATTCCACCTCTGTTCGTTGACCTGTTCCTCATCTATTCCTCTTTTTTCAGATATATCTTGAATCCTTTATGTTCTCTGTTCCCCTACATAAATATCGTATCTCTTTAAACCCCGCGTGCGAGCGTAGAACTTTAATCCGTACTTGATTACGTGTAGCTTCCGGTTTCCAAATCATTTTTCATAAAGAACACTCGGAATGTAATTCAGCTTGCTGGAAACACATCAAACTGTTCAAATATTTATATCAACGCATATATACACATCTTAACGACTACGGAAAGATGAAGGGACGGGAGCAGCTCTTTCTTATTTACTTCGACTTGTAATGTTGGTAAACAAGCACTTGCTATGGGGGGGAATGCTGTTATTACAGAAGGTATGAATGTTTCGGAAGAAATGGAGTGTGTCTAACATACATTTTTTTATACTGGTATCCCGAATTTTTAAACCGTGGATAAAAATATTCGTAACGTTAGTAGAAGAACACAAATGAAGGGTTGTTGCTTAAGACTGAATTCTGTCTAAATCAAAAAAGGACGCAGCAAAATGTGACACTAAATACACAATCTAGGATACAGTAGTTATGTCTTAGATAACAAGAGCTTACTAGGGTTACGTTTTCATTATCTTGAGGAACAAATCACATGGATTTCTCTTTGAGGTTGACTTTATTACGTTAGTTTTCAGTGTGTGTTAAGAGCTATGTATATGTGCACATCAAGACAGGACGACTAACCAAAACCCAGCTGAATCATAAAAGTAACGGAATATTGCAAGGAAGGCTCATACTTAGGTATATGTAATATCTACAGTCTTCAGTTCTTAGAGGAAGGTGAGGTTCTCTTCGGTCCTTAGGTGACATGCCTTGTACAGGTATTTCAGGAAGCTAACGATTGTGTCAATTTAATATTTACAAACACTCAAAGTAACGTAAATGTTATAAACGCTCCAATTGTTATTATTAATAGTAAAGACCGTGTTACGTCTTGTCATGCTGAAAAATATCAGACGTGTTACAAAGGCATCTTGATTACGTAAGTATTCTAAAATCGTTTTGGTTTGCTAAAAATTAAATCTAACAATGGCTACATAACGGTAGAGCGTTCGGATAATATTAGATTTATTTTGAGAAAAAAATATATTACAAGTAGGTAAAACGAGTATATTTTTATTGATTCGTAATGGAAATTATAATAACAGTGAACACGCGTAATTTCTTAATAATAAGATTTGGTAATGAGTCAGTAATATAGATTCATACTGGTAAGACAATCTGAGGAAAGTAGAGCTCACAGTTAGTAAACTATTGTTTCACGAGGAGACTGGACAGAATACGCATCATGCATCGAATTATATATACAGCTTTAGTGAAAACATTTGAATAAATTAAATTGTAATTTTAACAATTACTAAAAATAAATAATTGGATTACTGAGGTTGTGAACAGCTGGAACACACACACATACACACAGAGGAACATTAGTAAAGTTAGTGAACGATTTGAATTTATTAAAGGAGTTAAACAAGACGATGATTTATTATACAATGCTTCTATTTGTATTTTGGTTGCACTATGTTGTAAAAGATATGAACTAAAGAGACATGATCTTCAATAAAACTAGTTAAATATGTGAGTATGCTATGACATAGCCATCGTAGAAAGACCCAAGGAACGGAATACAGGAATTTAAGATTAGAAGGGTTAGAATGAAGAGCTGAGGAGATTGTGTTACGTGTCAACATAAGAAAAACCGCAGGTAGGCCTATGCGGTCTTTTCAACATCCAAAGATGAAAGAATATTTCAAGATTTAAATATAGGAAATAAACGATTTTAAGAAGTAGGTCACTTTAAATAGTATAAATAGCAAGCGTAAAGTAATGATTGCAATTAAAATAATAAATAATAGAGTAATATTTACAAAATTGGTCATAATAAAGTGTTTATTACCTTCGTAGTAGCGAAGGAAGTTCTGTGAACGAGTTGATTCAGTGCTTATTATTGCAAAATTTGTCGTGCTCTATAGGCCCGCCAGCCTTTCCTAAACAGTTATCTGCGCCGACCCAATGCATGAATTACCCCCACTTTCAAGTATAGCTAAGTTATCTAGAGAGAAGGGAGGGGAGACAACGCTATGAGATTTTACTGTCTCACTTCCATATTATTTCCCTCTCTGGCACACACATGCTTCCGTTGTTCTCGCCAGTCTTGTTGCAGCTGATGTTCATGGTATGAAACACTGCACAAAACTGTTCTGCGCATGTGCGAAGTGAATGAAAATTTTGTTAGCCTCGCAACGAGGTGTTTGTCTACTGCGCATCGAGACCTTAGTGTTCAAGTTACATCGTCCTGCCTCTACTTGCTGAACTGCTGCCGGTCATACTCCGGACGAAGCCTTTCAATCTCCACCATTATCAAGTCCTAAACGACGACCAAACCATTATCGCCGTGGTTTAGGACTTGACAATGGTGGAGACACTGAAAGGTCTCGTCCGGAGCACGACAGGTAGCAGTTCAGCAAGTAAGCACGACAAAGTTGGAATTGCAGAGGCTGCTAATTCAAATAACAAGATGTGTGTTGTTAGACATGTATTACTGAATTCAGTTAAATTTCCAGACATAACCAACATGACTATGGAACATAAGTAAAAAACTATAAGACATAACCAACATCACTACAAAACACATACCACAAGAAGGTACAATAATGAACATATGGGAAAATTTACAAATATACAAACACAAAAGAAAACTAGTACCTGAACAAATACAAGTAAACACAAAACACTACACAATATTCAAAATACTCAACATTGAAAACACCCAAAAAATAAGTATGTACCAAAACACCCACACACAAATTAAAATACCAAAAACCAACAGGAAACCATAGCAAGAAACAACAGGAAACCATAGCAACAACCAACCAGAACACAAATATGCAACTAGATCCAAAACTATGATGGCTGAGGATGGGAAAAATAAGTGTCCCGAAACGTGTTCCAAATAAGGGAAACATCTTGCTGTAAAGAAATTATAAATATAAAATAAAGTATATATATATTACATATTATATATAAAGTGTGTGTACGTATACGTACGTATTACGTCACAGCAGTATGTAGGATATACATATTGTTACGTCCACAGTTAAAGTAGGCCTACGTACAGATAAGCACGACATTGGGAAGCTCAATCGTTACACGGAACAGCGCGATCATGTGGAAAAGTGTTGTGTGAAATTTTAATGATGGCACGCGTCGTTCGCGTGCTTCTGTCACAACTCATGATGTTTACAGAGGATGAGAAACGTTTCTGCCGAAATGGCTCTCCTTTGACAAGCCTATTCGTCCGGGCGTACACGCTTTCCCCAGTAACTGTAGATTTCACACAGAGGTGAGGGTGACTTGCATCGTCCTGCCCGGGTGAACTGATTACCAACTCCGTTTCTGACCGTAAAATCAACCGGGCCCTTTGTGAAAATATCATAGACTATAAAAACGAAAATTATTTACTCAACCGTGTCTAATTCATCAAAAGAGGACTGTATGTCGTAGAAAGTCTTCGATGACATAACATTACTTTAATTCGTAATCATCCATTTCACACGGTACTGATTTCTTTTTAATATTTATAAATTGAAACAACGTATTGGTGGAGCTTTGTGTTGAATCAAATATAGGATTACTTTATTAATCTAGCGTTCTTGTGTACGGTTATCGGCAACACTGTTTATACGAAAGTGAAATTATAAAATCCCAGTTCGATTCAATCCCTTAAAATAACTAGCTCTTATAAGATGCTAATGTGTTAATAAGAAATTGCTGAAGCTCAGCTTGGCACAGAACCTTACTTTTGTTGAACAGTTCAAGAAATGACCCAAGGTTTTACTCTAGCAATATGCAAAGAACAACCGTTATCACCAATTATTTTAAAGTGTCAACTTTGTAGTATTGCGGCTTTTGCATTCTTATTTATTTTCAAAGATACAAAATATTCACAAGCACTAAAGGAACAATAAATATGTTGAAGGAGTGACTAGAGACGTGTCATGTCATTGGTCAAGAAGAGAAGTAAGTTTTTACAGACTCTCTTGAAGGCTCTATGGACCGCTGAGATGGTTCTACTTTTATTCTCCAGTAGAATGTTGCGGTTAGATGACCAGTGTCCTCAATCTTGTTTATAAATTTGGTTTAAACCGTTAAAAATCTATTTACTGGTAAATAAATGTAATGTATAGATCATTGTGGAATCTGAAATTGAAGGCGTTTTAACAAGAGTTGCTTATTGACCCCAAGAATTTTAATTGAAATCTTTTAGTGTTGTACAATCGCATACTGCTGGTCCACTTAAGGTTTCAGTATTCACTTTTAACATCATACAAAACTTTTAACAAAACAGTTCAAAAGGCGACAATATTTTTGTTAACCCTGAATAATTTTCATAATTGATACAGACTATTTGTATTTGTATTGTATTTTGATATTTGATATATGTATTTAAATATTTATAAAACAGATACGTAGCCACAATGGTATTGTATTGCAGTTCGCTACCAGAAAGTCTGTAGCCGCAAAAGGAAGTAAACAAACAGTTGTTAAAATAGATGAACACGATGGAAGTAGTGTTTACAGGGAAGTCCATGGTTTACAATTTAGAAAATCAAAATATAGACTTCTATAAACAATTAATTTACTTTTTAAAAAAATAATTCTTTAACTACTTCTATAAGCGTTTATATAAATAGTATTTTATAAGTCTTTATACGCTCATTATCAGAAGAACGATAGAGGGTATTGCACTGAAAATTACTTGATATATTGATATACTGATGTAATGCATTGGTGTTTATTATATTTACATATTTATTTACTTGGTATTCATTTATACTGACGTTTATTTAATTTATTGTATTGATATTTATATTACTGAAAATAATATGTTTTCTCAAACGTATTACAGATACCTGTAACGTTTGTGGAACAATTTGTCATGTACATTGCGAAACCGCACAGTTTGTGGTTACACTGTTGTTTTTAAAAGTTGTCAGTAGCAACCAGGTCCCTTGCGAAACATCCATATTAAGTAAATAAGAAAAACGTGTTCCCACGCAGACACATTTTTTTCCAATAATACATATTTTTCAAAAATATACATAGCTGACGTCATTTTTACTGATGTACACGTTTGACGTCGTTTTTAATATATATAGGCTATACTGTCGTCGACATCTATAATAATATAGCCTTAAATAGCCTTAACAAGAGGTTTTGAAAATATAACATTAACGTATGCTAAACTGATCGAACATTGTGCGGAAAATAAACGCAATACAAATGATATGCACTGTACAGAACTAACTGTTCCATCTGCGAAAATTACACAACTCAAGCAGTACAAGTAGCAAAGTAACCAGATACGCAAATACAAAATACGTTTTAAAATCACACCAAAACTAATTGAAGAACAAAAATAATTCGGTAGCAGTGTGGGTGTTAATTACGTCTGTATCTTAAATGCGGACAACGCAGGAAACGACTTTCGTTGACGATAAATTGATTGAAAGAACCCTTTTAAAGCAAAGACAACAAGGATTGTTTAGAATAATTTAATTAATTTTATAAAACAATAGTCTGTATAGAATAAAAAAAGGACAGTCACCGGAAAAAATGATGGAGATATTGACACTATAAACAATATAATTATGTGACTTTTTTAAAGAATCGATACTTTAATGACATAATTACAGGAAACATAGTAAGGAAAATCAAAAAAAATTATAGTTAAAATTGTTAATGTATTATTTTTACTTGTTTGTATTAGGAAGCTAAAAAGGGCTGGTTGATTTAGCTTTCATTTTTAATGTTGTTTTGTTCAAAGCAATTTCCTAGAGAAATGACCCACGCGTGCAAACATAATGTGGGCGGTGGCCACTTAGAATTCAGAGCGCTGCCCCCGCCTGTGATGTTGCTGTTTAGTCGACTTCCGCCAGCGTTACGGCCAGATGTGACCAGATGCGTTAACCGAGCCCCGCTATTGCTCGCTTAGATTTACAAGTTCTGTCACGTTTTCAGAAACTTAGCCTGTCTTGTCGGGTGCCATTTTTCATGTAATATTTCCTTGTAGGCCTGGTCAGTGAATCTGGGCTGTATGCAATTTAATTTCCAATCAATAAATTTTTAACAGGTGTCTTTGATGAAATGTATAAATAATTCATTTAATGGGGTATCCTTGTTCGTGTATACATTCATTGATGTATTTCTGTGTGTGTGTGTGCGCGCGCACACACACACAACACATATACATAATCGTTTGCCATAACCATTACTTGCCGCACTACTGAGCGAATGACTTTCCAGTATTTCCATCTCTCTCTTCTGAAAAGGTCTTTGTCTCTTTACCTTAGTCTCTTAGACTTCAAATTTAATAAGTTCTGTAACCGTCTACTATCTTGTACCCAATATGAATGCTCTGAGTCCCCACATTTTATTTTGTGAATACTACTTTCTATGGACATACAATTTTTCTAAAGTTTTAGCCACCCATGTCTTTTCATTTATTCCTGACCTGTGCTGTTATTTCCCAGTCTTCTTGTTTCCTTAGTTCTTCCTGGTATCTTTTTATATTATCTAAAAATCTCGTTTGTTGTCTTCCCAGCGGCATTTTCCTATGCTTTGGGTGACACATAGTGATGTATGGGTATGGGTGTCGAATAGAATAACTAGTCGAGCCCTATGTTATTGAAATGAAGTGGATTTATTAATAATGGTGTTGGTTTCTGATAATCTACAGTGTTTTAATACAGTTTATAAAAAGTGATTAGTCTGACTATGTTGATAGTCGTAAAACAGACTAAAATTATTTCTGAACAATGAAATAAATTAATATTAGAAAATGCATTTTTGTCTTATTTAAACTATAAAGACTTTACTCACGTAATAGTCTTTTTATTAAATAATTTTTTTATAATTGTACATAAAAATATAAGTTCACTTCCCTTTAATGTCGACTGCAGATCTTTCAGACAACTAGTCGATGCTATCTGGATGAATACGTGGGTTGATTTGCTCTGTCCGGCCTCACGGTCGCTTTCAGGCGTGCAGATATTGTTACTGATACTGTTACTGCTTCTAGTGCGTTATGCTTACACCCTTCCAGTCAGATTGAAGTGTCTACATACCCTAATCGGAATGTCTTGCGGAACAGCACAATTATAAAACTTCCGACAGTAACTCAACAAGAATTTTCTAACTTAAATTCGTCGCTATCCACTCTAATCTTCTAGCTCTAATTTCGCTTGCTTTGAGTGCTTGACCTGTTATTCTTCTTATTGTCCATCTGTTATTTACTGTATCATACACTGCACCCATTATTTTTGTTAGACCTTTGTTCTCGAAACTCGTTAGCTACTGTGGTTGTTCAAGTGTCGTTGTCAACGATTGTCTCCTATATAGCCCCTGAGCTGTTGATATGCTACATGCATATTTTACACAGTTAACGTCGGTTTTTAATATATACGTTTGGCGTCGTTTTTATACGTATATACTGTCGTTGGCATTGGTAATAATATATCCCTAAATAGGTTTCAACGCATAACATATGATACTTGCTCTACAGAATTAAATTTATCTATTCGTTTGTTTTCTACTGTTCACTCCCATATGCCAGGAGGGGATTAGAAGCAAGTGGTGCCATATGCTGCCATCAGACTGGTGCCTCCCCCCCCCCGATTTCAAATTCAACTCTTTATCCATTATTTACACTGATAAATGGCGTACACAGTTTCAAAAGTTAACAATTATTTTATTATACTCTCAAATTACAACAAATATTTAGCTAAATAGTGCTTACAATTGAGCATAGTAGTACTTAAGCTTAGTACTAATCGATCCAGTTTTTTTCTTGATATTGCCTCAACGAAGTCTTGTATGATTGCTTCTAAATCGAGCGATTCAAGTATTTCACTTTCAATATTCAACCTTGCTAACGAAGATAATCTCTCATAGTTGAACTCAGCATATCTTTAATGCGTTTTAATACAGAAAATGATCTTTCAGATTCGCAGTTACTTATTTTAATCGCCAAAAGCACACGATAAAAGATATATTCGGAAATACATCAATCATTTTACAATCAATAATCCAGTTTAATACTTTGAGCAGACAAACTGTAGTATCATAGAATCTATCATCTTCATTCGAACGATTTGAAAAAAAAACCTCTTTCTTGCAATTTTACTCGTGTTACAGAGTGCTTGAATTCTATTAGAAGATCGTTATTCAAATCATTCGAGTAAATTTCTATAAGAGGTTTTGGTTGATTTTCCATCTCAACACTCTCCACGGTTAATAACCGTGTAAGGAAACCAAACAATTGCGTAATGTGACCATAAGCTTTGCTCCGCTTAGTCAATTCAGCTGGATTGTGCCCCCTCTGACAGCTGAGGCTCTGGTGTCCGGTGCCATACCCTAGCGTTATGACTAGAGACCGGATTATATGCAACATAAAAAGGCTGAAATATGCATGAAAAATGCTTAAAATATGCAAGTAAAGTGTGAAAATATGCAAAAATATTACATCAACAATCTTTATTTTTTAACAATCTTTGTGTTTATAAATGTTTACAATCATGTATTTCTCTAAATTTTCAACAGTCTTTATTTTTAACAATCTTTGTTTTTATAAATGTTCACAATCAGGTATTTTTCTAAATTTTCTGTTGTAAGGTTGTGCCTTCTATCAGTCAAAATATTTTTATAATTCGAAAATGAACGTTCCACGTCCACCGAGGTTACCGGGCAGTACCTGAACTTAGGTGCTACATTAGCGCATATTGTCGCAGGTAAAAGTTCACCCATGCCATTAACAAAACTATTTATTTGACATAAAGGTTCAAAGCCGGGGTTGTTGTGTAAAATGTTTTCAAACTTTTCTTTAAGTTTATGCGGGAATATCTCTGGCAATTCGGAGTTCAATTGACTGATTTTGCTCATCAACTGAATGGATTCATTCAACGTCAAACCATGAGATTCAAGCTTTTTAATACTCTCCGGTATGTCGGAAAAATGGGTGCTAATCATAGCAATGCTCTTTTTAATAGAAGAGTCTTCAAATGCTTCTTTGCACTGACGAACTATCATACAATCTGCGCTGTCGAAGTCATTTACTACACCTTTAATGGCATCGAAATGTTGATTGTAGAACAGTACAGCTTCAAGCCACGTTCCCCATCGAGTTACCACTGGTTCAGGTGGTAAAGGCACAGTAGGAAGTTTTTCTTTATAGGTCTTAATGCGAGCAGGTGACTTGAGGAATACTTTCTTTGTTGACGAAATTAATTTACTTTTCCAAACGTGCATCGTACTTCTTCGGTGAGTCGATGGACTCCGTGAGCAAAGCAGGTGACGTGAATCAAGTTAGGATAAAATACTTGGAGGGCTTTGGCTGCCTTAATCATATAGGGTGCAGCATCTGAGAGAAATATGTACACTCTTTCATCTACAGAAGGATCAGGAAATATTTTTTTAATACCCTCATTCACAAATCTGGCGATGGTAGAATATTTGTCTTTTCAAGTTCTTTGCAGCCTACCAAATAAGAAGAAGAAGGCTCAAGTTCTAATTTCCCGATGATCAGATTCGCAATATAACGGCCACAACTGCCTGTAGTTTCGTCAGCTGAAATCCATATAATGATATCATTAAGGTCATTCCGTATTTCGTCCAAGACATGTTGGTAAATTGTTGGTACGTAATTTTTACGTAATGTTGATTCATCTGGTATATTTTGATTCAAACAATATTTTCCTAGAAAACGTCTGAAGGTAGGATTTGAAAGTTTGTAAACCGGAATGTTACTTGCAAGGAATGCTTCACATAAATCCATGCAAAACTCATTTTTTTGTTTGTCTTTAGAAGTAGAGACACTGGTACTTGCCTGTGTTAACAGTTGTTGTCGCGGACCTTTGTTGTTCAACGCTGCGATATGATGACTTGTCTTAACATGCTGGTCTATTTGAAATTTTTTCGCGCACGAAACACTTTTCTCGCAAACTTGACAATGTAAAATGTTTCCGTCATAAGTAAATATTCCAGGATAGTCTACTATCCACGTTGAGACACTTTTTTTCACCGGAGGCATCGTACACTTTAAAATTGGCACAAATATAAGAAAGACGATCGAACTAACATAAAACGTGCGCAGCTTAGCCAGTTAATCTCGAAACTAACGTAAAACGTGCAGAGCCTAGCAAGTTATAATCAACAACAACGCGCGCATTTTGTTTTAACTGTCGTGTCGGAGTAGTGCGGTAGGCATGTCGCCCGTCCTTGTCTTACGCTGTTCTGTCACTGTGTTTAATTGTATAGACAAAAGACGCGCGGCTGCTAAGAGCGGTAGAGGGCTCGCTCATACGAGCCATGCGTTTCATTGTTTAGGTCGGCTACAACTATTAAGATCTGTAAAAAAAGCGCAAATATGCCCCATCAGCAGGTTTTCAGTAAAATATGCTGTAAAAATAGCCAAAATATGCAAATGCATATGCAAATATGCATTTGCATATAATCCGGTCTCTAGTTATGACTAATCCGCCACTAGCAATATACAAACTCTTATTTTGGCATTTTTCAACAGACCTTTAGCTGAGAACAAGTGGCGTAAGTTTGCAAATCTGTTCCCAGCGTTAATTTTCGCAGTAATTTCTTTGGTTATGTATTTTTTGAACGATATCATCAGTTCCGTTTGGTTCTTATATCCCCTTGTTGTACAAGTTTCTATTGCAGTTCATTCTATGCTTGTTGTAATATGCGAAGTTTTTGTATGAGTCTTACGTTTACCGGTAAATCATTGCAAAAGGCACATACTAATTTACTAATTAAAATACACACAAAGGCGTACAGCTTGCGTTTTCGTTATGTTTTAACATAAATTTTATACTGATTCGAAAAGTCTTATCGCACTTCGTCGTTTTGGCACGACTAGTAATACCGTCTTCAACACTTTGTGGTTTATCTGGGAGCACAGTCTGTTCAGAAGACGACAAGAGCATTGTTGTCAAGACATCTGTAAGGGAGATAGTCACTTAAACTGAATAACTCGAATAAACAATAACTAAATGTACAAATATACATTGAAATCTTCCCCATAGTGACAATAAATTCCGGGCTATTTGGCCGTGATCCACTAACGTTGTTAATCACAGAAGTTTCGGCTTCACAACTGAAGATTACGTCGAGAGGTGAGGCCGAAACGTCTGTGATTAACAAGGTTAGTGGACCGCCATGTTCATTCCCAACACATTGAGGCCGGCCGTGAAACCCTTAGATACTGAAATCTACATGATTCACCGGCGGTCTTACAATTATAGCCTTTATGAAACACATAGCTCTTCCAATACCTAGTTTATAACATTCGTGTGGCCGCCACAATAGGGATTTCACATTATTTAGACTAATTAATAACACTGCTACTGACGGAGTTGCATAATAGTGTTCAGCGTGCGTCGTAGCGAAAAAAGTATAATTAATTAAATAAAATATATTTTGATCGTTTTAAGAAGGCACAAAACTCATATTGCTAAACTCGTATTCTATTTTACGCAAGGTGTAATCTACCGCTGCAAGGCGGGTTACAAAAGGTTGGGGTTAATTCTTACACTCGTCTTTAAGTTTTAACGACCCACCCATTAATCCCACCAATAAAACGATTCAGAAATTGAATTTTACATTGGGGTATTAACAGAGTTGTAATAACAGTTTCAATTTCAAAGATGTTGTTTTTGTTCAATAAGATAGGTTCTAGCATAAGGCCGCGTTGTTTAAGAATCCCTCTGTATTTTATTGAAGTGACTTAATTAAAAACTCGTAAATCGGAATCTGTCGATTTATCTGTGATAGTTTTTTAATTTTGCAAATGATGCCTTTTATATTTATTTATTTAAATTAAACTAAATTAAGATATAATTTGTTCAATGTACATTACATTGTTTATTATACACATTTAAGTAATTATCATTTAAGTCTGAAAAAACATTTTACCATGCTATGATATAATGTTAAGTATATTTTATTAAGCCTAATAAAATTTAGTTTCAACAGACACTAGTTTATTTTTGTAAAATACGTTCAAACTAATAAATATTCTTATGTCTGAATAATACCTTTCATATTCATGTCTGTTAATTCATTATTCCTTTGTAAATAACTCGTTGAGTTTCCTGCAGGTCTTCCATGTAGTATCGTCAAATAAATAAACTGTAAGTAGATTTATATTCACCTGACGTACGCTTCACAGGATATTCTGTATCTTCAGAGGTTTCTTTGAATTGTAACTGAATGTTTCGTTTACAATATAGTTAACGGATAATCGATTTTACTTTGATTCAAATTTAGATTACATAGCTGACTACAGAAACATTAGAACAATCAAAAATAGAATCAAAGTAAAATCGATTCTCCGTTAACTACATTGTAAGCGAAACATTCAATTACAATACAAACAAATCTCTGAAGATACAGAATAATTTCTGTGAAACGTGCGTCAGGTGAAAATAAACCTACTTGCAGTGTGTTTATTTGACAATACTCATTTCTGTTAAACACTGTTGTACCAGAAAATTGATATTCGATAACAACATAATATATTTTCTTGCATATTCTGTGTGATTATGCATTTTCAAATACAAAACGGGTGACAAAAAATATGACTGAAGAAAGTAACAGGCCTAATGGTGTAGGTGGCACCATAATTTAATATCTATTATGAAGGCACTGCATTAATGGGGTTTGGTAGTGCACTAGTGGCACATTACTCTGCAATAATTTACATAATGTACTATGTTAAGCCATATATAGTGTAGCACGCGACACACACACACACACACACACACACACACACACACACACACACACACACTTATTTACTGTAAACCAACCCCACCCGGTCTATATAGCACACGAATTATTTTCAGTTGAGCAGATTAGTAGTACCCAATACTAGATTGTAGACATTCTTCAATGTTATGTGAAAATTCGAGACAGTTTAGAAGGGAAAACGCAATAAAAACTGATACAGAATTTCATCAATAAGAAATAGCGTTACCTAGATAGGTTGTTTAGACAGGAGAGTAGACGACCATGATGAAGAAAATTTGGCGGAAGGAATAACAGGAGGCAAAGATGAGTTTTTCCGATCTTATGACGAATATTAAGGTATTCCGAAGTTTTAATCAACGTGTGATCAACAGGAAGGGTTTGATCAACACGAATTTGATCAACCTAACAGTTTCTGCCTGAGTTAATAGCAGAAGAAGAGAAATGTTAAATAGTTTATTACTCTACTTTACGGTATTTTTTTGAATAAAAATATCACAGAGGGAAATAGAAACCCAATGCCGAGACCCAGCAGGGCTAAATAAAGAAGAAGAAGGAGAAGAAGAAGAAAAAGAAGAAGAAGAAGGACGACGACGACGACGACAACGACAACGACAACGGGAACGGGAACGGGGACAGGGACAGGGACAGGGACAGGGACAGGGACAAGAGGGACAAGGACAAGGACAGGAACAAGGACAAGGACAAGGACAAGGACAAGGACAAGGACAAGGACAAGGACAAGGACAAGGACAAGGACAAGGACAAGGACAAGGAGAAGGAGAAGGAGAAGGAGAAGGAGAAGGAGAAGGAGAAGGAGAAGGAGAAGGAGAAGGAGAAGGAGAAGGAGAAGGAGAAGGAGAAGAACAAGAACAAGAACAAGAACAAGAACAAGAACAAGAACAAGAACAAGAACAAGAACAAGAACAAGAACAAGAACAAGAACAAGAACAAGAACAAGAAGAAAAAGTAGGAAAATAGGAAGCAAATTATTAATAAAAGGAAGTAAGTATAACAATATAACAATCTGTAATTCAGAATATGGTTGTGGAAAGGTAACACTGAAAAGCGTAAAGAGCTGCGCAAACAGACATATTGACTCGAGCAGGTGTAAGGTCAAAAGGAGATACGGTAAAAACGAGCTGTTGAAAGAAATAATGAAAATTGCGGATTCGATTACAGATGTCTGCAGAAATATAAGCAATTAATTAAGTGGAGACATGTACAGGAAATGACAGAATGCATGATGTCATTATCAGACGTTGAGTTGCCAACCCAAAGGTAAAAAGTAGAACAGACGCAACAACTTAAACATGGAGAGAAGGCGTACAGAGCATAAGTGAGAAAACGTTGAAAATGACTAGTAGAACAACGGCGAGAAAGCTGAAGACTGAAAGTCGGAAAACACCTAATTATGGTTAGAAAAGACACTTAGTATTTAATGAAAGTCGTTTAGTAGCGCTCAGTATTTCCCTCCTTTTATAAATCGGATATTGGTAGCACTGTGAAACGCGAATTACACATCAGTACTGTAAACAGCAGAAGTATGTTGTTACAAAAAAATCGGTATGGAAAACCATACACGATTTCCATGTTCTAAGATTTATACGTAAAGTCGTATTCAAAATGAAATATCCCATAGAAACTACTTCTTTCTACTTCTTTCTTCAGCCTTAACCACAGTACTGTGGTCATTAAGAAATACCACCTCACGTTAGCGCAATCGAATTTCACTGACGATGTTAGTCGATGGCACTGCCGAAATGTGCGGTTTTGCAGAAAACATTGGACCACGGCCAAACAGCCGGGGAAGGAATTTTAACAACAAATTACTTCTTTGTTGCCGATAACGTAGTACACATATAAAACATTACCCCCTCTCCCTTCAACTATCATTTTCATTTACAGAAAATTACCCCCTCCCTCTTCAACTACCCTTTTAATTTATAGATATTTCATCTACATTTAGACAGTGGATTATTATGACCTTCTTGAGGATACTTTATTTATCAAAATTATGTACTTTACTCTTGTTAATACGTAAAACGTTGCTGGTAAACTACCCCTTTCCCCTAACCGATCTTCACCAAAATCAATAGACCTTGAGATCCCTACAACTCGGGCACATATTCAAAAAAATATTTGATTTTGTTTGAATTTGCGGCAGTTATCGTTCGCCATAGAAAAATTTCTACACACAGACAGACACTTTTCAGAAAATGACTTTTCTTCATGTTTTGAGGGTACTACAATCAGAATCAGGCCATATCTCGAATATGATTTTTTCGCTATCAACATACTTCCATATCTTTATGGAACATGCCAGTAAAAATCGGATATTAAAAATTAGATAATGGAGTGTAGAAGTCCACACACAGGCGCACACGCGTATCAGGCATATAAGGGAAGACATTTAAACGCTTATAAAATATTAATATAAAAGACAGAACCCCTACAGCATCACTGTCTGGGTAACATATTTATTAAACAAAACGTGGCCGAAATATTGTGTCCCTTAGGATCTAGTTGTGTGATAGAATAGCCTTGTTTTCGTCCAATTTGGTGCGACGGAGATTGTTGTGAGTTAGATGAGTTGAGTGATAGGACAATTATTACACAATGTTCTATATCGTGGATAGTGCTTATTATACAATTATTGTTTTGCGAAGAAATTTTGGATTAAGTTTACAAGCGTTTAATAGAAGCATGGTTGTCATCCTGTCGAGGTGAGGATTTCCAGGACTAATAATATTGTTCTTATTTTGGCAGTCAGCAATATAGCAATTACTTTTCAAATTGTGCCATAAGCCCTTCGCTCCAGCTCCAATCTGATATTTTAACAGGGAGTTCTTCACGTAAACGTGGGTGTTCCCACCAATATGATTGTTGACGCCTGTCTGTCTGTCTGTCTGTCTGTCTGTCTCTCTCTCTCTCTCTCTATATATATATATATATATCTATCTAACTATCTCTCGTTATTATTAATGTGTCCCATCCTTGCAGTACAGGACTCCTAAGGTGATCTAGCAGGACAGCGTTCTTTTCCAGTTAACTGATACCATCAACATGGAATGCGAAGGTCAGCTAAACAGGACCTACTAATACTTGACGTGAGAATGGAGTAGAGTACGAACATTATTTTCGTTGAAAGCATATTTTATAACCACATTTTCTAAGGGCTTTTTTAATCAATAACTGTTGACCTAGTAATTTTTTACGTTCAAACTAACCTGCTTATGCTCCTACAATTAATAATAGATGATCTGTTTAAAATTATAAATTTATTAAAATAAATAAAATATAAACATTACATATTTCCTATATAACCGACAAAACAGCTGCTTAAGTACATAAATATTAAAACAATGGTTAACTAATTGAGTTAAATCGAAATTTTACATTAAAATCGAAACAAATACGTTTATTCGTTAGTTTCTATATTCACATAGAATTATTTCGATTGTTACTGATTTACTTACAAACCTGTGATGATGCTGATTTTTTTCAGCGAAACGTGCGTAAGGTATTTAAACGACAAAAACGCAATACACTACTTGCAGAAGAAACTATATTCAACAATATCACAATATTATATAATTGCTGCAAGAAACTTTCAGTTACGTATATAGAAAACTAGCTGGTACCCGCGGCTTCGGACGCGAATATTTGACTTTTAATAAGTATTTTACTGTAATATAATTTTTATTACCTATGCCTATATGGCGTTCTGTCAGCTCGTACAACAATTTTGTACTCATTAGTCAAATTCTCTCCAAAGATGATTTCATCACTTGTACTATTTTAACTTGTACTAAATTATTATGTTGGTGCAACATCCTCTGGAGACTTAAAAGTACCCGTTTATAAAGCCTTTGGAGATATTTATAAAGTACCTGTTAAATCAAATCGCTAAATTGTTTATTTTAAGTGTTACTGTGTTAGAAGCATTGTATAACACATTAAGCGTTATGTTTTCCTCAACCATGGCTTTTATTTATTTCAGCAGTAAACTAAAAACCAAAAACCGTTGTCACCTAACCTCACAAATGAAAACAACACGTATTTTCGCTTTGCATTAAGTAATATGACAATTTACATTTTGTACACTTTCCACATCGTAATATACCGATACAATCGCACATTATATAAAACATAAAAAATGTACTGCAGGAATGGATAAATGTACAGTTCCGATGCCGGTAAAGAGGTTTTGTTTATTTATTTGTTACCATGGTAATTAATTCTGGTCTCCATGGTGTTGTTGACATCTTTGGTAGTAGTACTTAATATATTTCATTACTTATTCATTGCATGATCAGAAATATGTATAAACATAAATTTAACAATCGTTTAAGACAATTACAAAATATATAGACGTATCTGTATACAAAATTACAAACTATATCGAAACAATCGGATATTAAGAACGGGCCAGTTCCGATGCCGCTAAATATCATTTGTTTATTTACTTGTTACTATGGTAATTAATTCTGGTCTCCATGGTGTTTCTGACATCTTTATAGCGTCAATGAAAAGGCATAATTAAAAGAGCCTAAATCGTGAGAACGGGGCAAAATATCAAATTCTAATTTATACAGTATTTTTCGCCTTGTGTCAAAGGTTACCTGTGCCAAATTTGGTGGCAATCGGTGTAACGGTGTGGATTTGTATTCAGTACCCATGAATCCTCAGACTTTGAGTTTTATATACATAGATGATGAATTAATAATAGGAAAATCATTTACATTTAATAAGTCCATCGACAAATACCGTTACACAGATTACACACTTTTCAAAATGAAGACATCATTCATTTCTCTAGTTCAGAACGCGTATTTGTAAACAAGACTATACTGGTTTCTGATTTACGTGTTTATACGGAAGCAACTTGTCAAACCCAGACAGAAATGTTTGTGTTTATGTGTTGTTACGTTAAAAGTTTGTAACAACTGCACAGTTTGCATCCATACATCATATTTATAAAACCATTTGGAGTGTTATCTTTTTTATGTTTTCTCATTAATGTTCCTATTTTGACACTTGCTTTTGTACTATAACTTATATATATATATATATATATATTGGGAGAGCGCGAGTACTGTGTGTGGTGTGTACGCTGCTGAGACAAATGTAAGTATCGGCGTTGAAAACTTCTCTCATGCTTCACATTACAATGCTGTAAAGACGCATGTGTTATCACTTGCAAAGGGCGTCCATCATGAGTGTGTTAGTACTACACTAAGGAACAACGCAGTTGCTTTGGAAACTTTATATGATATATTGTTTGTTGGATTCACTTCGTTTGCTGTGTTTAAATTTAACGGTCGGAGAGACGGTGAAGACGCGACTGATGATTGCAATGTTATACCGTTATTGGAATAGTTACACTTTTGCCACAGATAGTCTGTATATTGCTTGTACATTCTTGTAGTGATGGGATAAATAGCAAACTACTTAGACGATCATGTCGTACAGAGTTCAGACGCAGCAAAATATTTGTCATAAACTACATAGATACGTTGCAGTAAGATCTCTTGAGCTTATGTTAACATTGTCCAAAGTTTAAATCGTATACACGCATTGCTGAAGGTTATACTTTTACGCCATATATTGCTACTAGTTTTCGGTCGTTATGAGTATACTCGATAGGATTGCCCAATATCGGCGAAAATGGTTGAAAGATCTTAACCAAATGGACGATTACTGCGTCCCCAGACAACTATGGAATTATAAACCATAGGACGAAGAGATGTGAGACGTCCGAAGAAGCGTTGGACTAATCAGCTCTAGTTATCTGCTTGCTTGGAACCGGAATAAACCATCTTTTGTTTTATTCTTGTTGGAGATGATAACGATGATGAGGTTGCAATCACTTATAAAATCGTTCATGTAAGTTCGTGGTTTTTCTTCTTCTAGTGACGAATGGTAAGCCAGTCGCCAGTTGTAGTTAGGACGAACCTGTCAGAGGGGTTACCAAGTATGGATCTTCCGCTGTAGTCGAACCTGCGTCCTCCTGTATTAGTGGCGAGAATTAGTCTTTGCAAAACAGAATTTACAAGAAAAACATTAAGAGAATTTTAATCTAAGGTATCAAGTGAAGTAGGAAGTCAGTAGATAAGATTTATAAAATGCACTAAACGGTGTTAAAATACCAACTTTGTCTTGTTTACTTGCTGAATTTCTACGTGTCATGTTCCGGACAAGGCCTTTCAGTGTTTCCACCATTTTCAAGTTCTAAACCACGACATGTATTACGACAAAGTTGGAATTACAGAGACTGCTAATTCAAATAACAAGGTGTTAAAACGGTCTGGATTACGGGAATAATGAATGTATACCGATAGAATAAAGCATACAAGAAAAAATCTCTTCTTCTTCTTATCTTACACTATATGGATTAAGTTCCAACTTCAAAGATTGTCTAACACTGTTCGAGGTCGTCTAGCACTGCTTCGTCATATAGGCAAATATACGAACACTGCTTTTGGAATTCATCGCAAGGACATTCATTCTCTATCTACATGGGTTTTGATTTTCTCCAGTACACGGCTATGTCATTCTTGATTCCTCGGGTAACTACGTTCCTTAACCTGTCCAATAGACTACAACCTTAACTGTCTGCCTAAAAGACCTTAACTGATGCCTCAATTGATCTCCTTGGGTTCCCCAATGCCCAACTTTCACATACATACAGAAGGATGGATTCAACCATAATCTTATCAAATTCAACTTTGCACAAAAAATATTGAAAGTTTAAAAATATTGCAAAAGTGTTATTAACAGGCAAACAGAGTGGCCTCTACAATAATTCACCGTCTCCGAAAAACATGTCACTCTAAACATACAAGTGAATAAAATAAAACATAAAGACCTATGCAGACAGGTATGTCATTTATCGCTTTGACAAAGCAGACAGAAAAGGTGCATAAGAAGTAGATAATACTACAGGCATTAAAATTATAACAGAGTTAAAAAATATAAATTAATCTATTCATGTGTAAACTTACGTTAGTTGACAACGTGCTGCGACGTTTTTGATTCCCAAACCTAGATTTTCTCTATCCATCCACAGATCGTCCTCTAATCCTTCCTCTGATTTCTTTGTTGACGCATTATCTCCCCCCGGATTACCTCGGTCTAACCTGATTTATCCGTCCTTTTGTTTGCTATTTAAATTATTTTAGGTAGCCACTCTTCTATTGTAGCGTGACAGATGTATGCATAATATTGAATGGCAATTGATCATTAGAATAATGAAGTTATAATATTTAAAGTTGGAAGAAAGCATTAAGTTTAATATAAATAGATTAATTCATAGCAACTGTGGAAAGAAATCATTATTATAAAGAAAATACAAGTTAAAATAAAAGGAGTTACTAGTGATGAGTCATCCAAGACCAGTCTCATAACCAAAGGTTTTCAAGGTATAACCCAGGAAGGTAAAATAGTAAATAACAAAGCAGTACACAATATGACCAAACCCACAACGAGGGAGAATAAATAGAATAGAAACCCTAAAATAAGCCAAGATCAACCAATACAGGTTGTGTATTTCTGAATTAAAGAAGAAGATGGAGAAGATCCCAAGAAACCTGATGGCATCAAGAAGAAGATAGAGAAGATACCAGTCCCAGAAGGCAGGAGAAAAGAAGACTGAAGAAAGAAGAAGAGGGCAGCATCCTGAAGAAGATGTCATGCTCTTATAAAAGACACCCAAATCCCTATATCCCCAAAATAAATATCTAAAAATAAAAGTATAACGAAATAAAAACCACATGTATATAAATTTAAGAGAGAGGAGTGTATAAAGTAAAAGTTTCCTGTGAACTAAGATGAAACAATAATATAGCACCCATGGAACAAATCTCCATTGAAAAACGCTAACCAATTTATTATGTTAATAAGACTATACGACCATTTAGCATTAACATAATTATATAAGTGCAAAGTGAACCAGTGATAGTTTTGGGTATTATAAAAAATGAACCTTGTGTTTCATTCTTGGCAATCACAAACATTGGATGCAATGAAATATGCATTTTTCAATGACTTAAAATATGTACTGTGACAATATGTTGTTCATAAGACATGAATCTGTTTAAAATAACATTTTGTTTTACATGAAAAAAGAAAAACAGATTTCCTAGTGATTTGTGAACGGTTCATACTATTTATTTGTTAATGACAGGGTACAATTCCCCAAAGACAAGGTATAAAAGACTGTATAAAAACTGTAGAATCCTACTTATAATAATAGTTAGAAATAAGAATATAAATATAAGGTTTTAATGTATATAGTACAAGAATGTTTAAAAATGTTTTAGATATAAGGCCATTTGTTTGGGTCTGAAACAACTAACATCAGAACTATAAAAATAATTACCACTTGTAAATAGTAGAGAGTAATTAAGATGTTAGTTAGTACAAAACCTTTTTTATAAACCATGTTTACATGTTGGAAATGGGAATTTTGTTGCAAAATGTCTGATTTGAAGACAACCATTTATTTAAAAAAAAATGTTCTTTATTTTGTGTTAACTATTGTTTGTATTGTAACCAATACTAATTGTTTTTGTGTAATTTGAAAACATGTTTAATTTATAATACTATTTGTAAAAGTCAGAGAGGGTATCACACATCATATATTGTTTGTAAATTATTTTGTAAAAAAAATTGTTAAAAAATCATAGGCCAAAAGAATGGAAACCAAACTTCATCAAAACAGAGAAATTACTCATTTAAAAGCAAATAAACAAAAGGGGTTTAGACAAAATAAACTTGAGATCATGCCATATAATTGCACATACCATTTAGAGAGATTTTAATAAATTATATTCAGAATTATAAATAAAAATAAAATGACTAAACTCAGAAATTTAGACATGGGAGTCATATATTTCAGAATAATGTTTCAGAATACAACTAATTCAATTAATTACCAGAAAATAAGGAAATAGGAACCTTTTAATACAATATAGGATTATTAATATTAAATATAACTGATAAAATGGCTGAATTTATATAATGACAGGAAGTAAATTTTGATGTTTTGACTCTTCACAGTATACCAAACTGAAAGTGAAATTACTATTTTTTTTGGACAGAAAACACTATAAAATGGCATTATTTAATCTGAAAATAACCAGAATGAACTGAAAGATTAATTTAAATCAAATCTAGTGAATAAAATTGACAAATAACCAAAGTTTAGGCATTCATATAGTGAAAATGTAAAAGTGCATACAGGATGTGAAAAATATTTGAACAATGTTAAGGATAATATTATATGGGCTAAGAGTTTAATTGAAACTGAAGGAAACAGTTAGTTAATTATTGGTAGTTGAACGGTTAACATGACATACCTTTGAAAACGTGAATAACCTAACCTATAATCGTCATACAAAGCGAGTGTATAGTGAGTTATTGTGAAATCGCGAGTGACTTGTAAAGTACTTCTGAAACTATCATATTATAACAGAAACGATCAAGTAACACTCCATAACACAGAACAATATAAATCTACTCCGAAAAACACCATAAAACACTAGAAAACTGTATAATACATTAAACCAAATTAGTGACGGAATCGGAGAAAGTGTTTGAACTAATAATTATACAGATACACTAAATACAACCCAGAATCACTACACCAGTCACTACACAACATATAACAAGAGATTTGCGGACACGAGAACAGAAATATTGCGTCAAAATACATTATTTGGAATGCAGCAGCAACGAGCAACATTTTCATCGACTTGACGGCGGCCATTTGCTTTGACAATTCCAGTGCCTCTTCTTGGTTCATCACAGCTGTTTGGTGAAAACAATTATTATATTTACAATTTATTATTCAATGTCTGTGTTTATTAATAACTATTAATTTGATTGTAACGTTATACTTTTTAAATATTAGCCCGATTTCTCTGACTTTGGTAATAACTGGCTGTTTAAAGAACCCTATATAATTTTTATAACATATACTTGTAACTTTTTTCGATATCCTGAGAATCGATACTAATCGATAAGAGTCAATATTGCTGTTACTTAATAAAACATTAATACTTTTCAATACTTAATAGCTCTTTATTTCTTCAATAATACTAATTACCAATAATATAATTCTAATTGATAATCTACAAGGACTTTACCACCCGTAAGTGAAGATAACCTAAAAAATAGAAAGGTAAACAAATATCGATTGGTTTACAGACAGTCTTATGAGTGGTGATAGATTATTTAAATTATACTAAAACTTTAATAAAAATTTTCAGAAGAGCATTACACTGTTTAAAACTTCACAGCCCTATATTAATTAATTGATCCTAATTAATTAATTAATAAAATTAAATTTTTTTTATTATTTTTTTTTATAAACATAATTTTTTTTTAAATTTTCTTCAAAACAATAATTTTTGTTTTGAAACTTTCGGTGAAGCTGAGCATATATATTTCTTCATCAACTTTACGCTACTCGACCGGTCTTGCTACCATTGGGACTCGACCAGCTGGGAAACTTAAGGAAGTGTTTCAGGCCAGTAAGACGTCGAGAGCCACACCAAATAAACACATTACAATACAACATATTACATTGGACTTGATTACATCGGAGTCACATACTCCACAATAGCTTAACACAACACACATCTTATTTATTTATTTTATTACAAATTGGCGCACAACTTTAGGGGCTTTAATTAGCGATTGGAAGGCCAGTACATTCTGCCCAATCACTAGTTGGAGCTAGGCAACAGCTACAAAGCCAGAGAATTTCAAGGGAAAATGCAACGACGTGCAACATCTAAGAAACGGGCGGCGGAGGCCGAAAAAGAATTAGAAGTTGAAATGGACAATAAAGAGGCGACGCCAGTGGAGGTGGAAGGGTCATTACCCCCGGTGTTGTCCAAACAAACGGAACAACCGGAGATATCCTCACAGACAGGGGAAGTTAATCTCCAGGAGAAGCAGGTGGAGAAATCCAAGACAATGGAGGATAATCAAATGGGCAGGTACATGGAAGTGTTCTTGCAAAGGATGGAAGAGAAAATAAACCAAAATAGTAAGGAATTGAAGGAAGATTTGAGTAAGGAAAGGAAAGAAGATAACCAGTCCTTGAAAGAGGATTTAGGAAATAAGATCGAAACAATAAGTAAGAAACTGGATGAGTGCCACAAGTCGACAATGAAGAAACTGGAGGATCAGCATAAAATACTAGATAATATGAACAAGAAACTAGATGACGAGAATAAGGAAATGAGGGAGGACAGATTAAAAAGAGAGGAATTAAGAAAGGAGAAGACTGAAGAAATAAAATATAATAGTAAACCAGAACCAGAAGAAGTACCAAATGATAGAACGCAGAAACAAGTAATGGTATTACCTAGAATTGAAACTAACCGAAACCAGGAAGATATTAAACCAAGGAAAAGGAGAATGTATCCAAGAAATGTAATAAAAACGAAGGAAGAGTTGGAGATGATGAAACATGGGTTAATTGATGGCAATAATATCCCAATTACCTATGACAAAGACATCATGAATTCTATGAATTATAGAAGGAGAATCGAAGTAATTTCAGAAATAATTTACCACAAGACAGTAGTTTATCACTGGGAAAGGACCAGAGGTAAACAGAATACCACAGGTGGAACAGACCAGTTTCAACGCAGAACCGGACGGTGGATTTCAGAAAAATGGAAATGTGATATCGTACCAGAATGTAATGATGACACAGATGAATCACCAGAATGTATTCCATTAACGTGCCATCTAGGACAGTTCCAGGGTACGGTTAGACTAAAATATATTCCTTCAGAGTGGATATGTGATGGTAAACCAGCTTATGGTGTTTCAGATAAACAAATAATAAGTGATAACCCAGATGAAGATCCTCACATATATTTGTCAGGGAACACAAAACATGGACCAGAGAAGTATTGGTGTATACCAAATGATGATAGAGGGAGCCAGCCCAGTAATTACGACGGCCCTAACAACCCGCCGCGTAATGACCAGTTTAGCAGTAATTTTAACGGCGTTAGGGATAACAACCCCTATTCATACAATAGAAACAATTTATACCAACATAATAATGTCCCATACAGTCAGAGAAATCCATATCCCAACAATAATGATGACAGACCTTACCAACCTAACCGAAAAGACTATCATGATAAATTTAGTAATAAAAATAATAACAGTAATAATAACCGAGTGTCGCGCCCTAGGGTAAATTTTATAAGAGCAACTGAGATGATGGACCCTGGTTGACACAAATACCACACGACATCAAGAAAAGGGACGGATCATGATAACCGACTACGGCGAAAAACAATGTTGAAGGAGACGAAATAAATATCATTGAAAGGAAATGATACGAAGAATAAACATAGAAACAAAACTGGGTTTTATGAGTGAAGACTATGTAAGAAAATGAACATGACCAATAAAAATATGAGCAATGCAGTGACATAAAGAAAATCGTCCATCTTCCTGGGTATATAAAAGAAAAGAAAAAGTGGAGATCAACTTATTAAAATATAATAATATGGGCCAGTGTAGAGTACAATATAACCCCATATGTTGTGGTAAATGATAAGCATAACAATACATATGAGTTGAAGGAAATCGTTTCAGGAAAGATCAAAGGAGTGTACAATCAAGCTTCTATGAAGAAATATTATGAAGAATGAGTTGTGAGTTATAGAATTTTGAATTTTTTTTATTTTAAAAATTCAAAAATAATGTAAGTACATCTTACAACCTAGTATTTTGAGAAGAACATTCTGGAGAATTAAAAGAATTTTTTATTTAATTTTAAAAATCCTAAAATAATGTAAGTACATCTTACAACCTAATATTTTGAGAAGAACATTCTGGAGAATTAAAAGAATTTTTTAATTAATTTTTAAAAATCCGAAAATAATGTAAGTACATCTTACAACCTAATATTTTGAAAAGAACATTTTGGAGAATTATAAGAAGAAAGGAATTTTGAATTTATTTTTTAAAAATTCAAAAATAATGTAAGTACATCTTACAACCTAGTATTTTGAGAAGAACATTTTGGAGAATTATAAGAAGAAGGAATTTAGAATTTTTATTTTAAAAATTTAAAAATAATGTAAGTACATCTTACAACCTAATATTTTGAAAAGAACATTCTGGAGAATTATAAGAAAAAGGAATTTAGAATTTTTATTAAAAAATTCTAAAATATGTAAGTACATCTTACTACAACCTAATAATTTTGGAACAAACTTTATGGAAGAAAGGAAAAGAAAGACTTTTGAATTGAAATATAATTATAAAAATTTAAAATTGAGTAAGTACTTCTTACTACAACCTGATAATTTAGAACAAAACTTTATGGAAGAAAGAGAAAGAGAGAGAATTTTGAACTTAATTTAAAAAATTTAAAATTAAGCAAGCACAGCTTACTACCACTGAATTATGAGAAAAACATTTTGGAAGAATTAAGAAGAAAGGAATTTTGAAGTTAATATACAAAAAATTTAAGAATAAAGTAAGACTAACTTACTATAACTAAGTTTATGAGAAAACTTTATGGTAAATAATTAAGAAGAATTTGAATTTGGAGAAATACCAAAACATTCAGAAATAATAGTAAGATCACATTACTATAAACAATTCTGAATGAAACAATTCTGGGAATAAATGAATTAAACAGAATTTGAATGTTGATAGAACGTCAGAACTTTGAAACAAGATAAGATCAACATATTACAAGGATTTATGAGAAATATTTTTCAATTAAATAAAAAGAATAGTTTGAATTTTACATTAAAACTAACCAAGTTCCAAAAAATAATTATGTGTCAATTATGATTGAATTGAGAAGAAAATAAAGTGATTAATTCAGAAAAGAGAGTTAACGTTAATCCAGAATAAATGCTAACATTCACAATAGAATTTGAAGGAGTAGAGAAGAATAACAAGAAAGAGTGTAATATGCCAGAGAAGGAAAAAATTTGGAAGCAAAGAGACTAATTACCTATGAAACGATAATGAAAACAGTTAATTAAGAGCAAAGAAGAACAACTCATACCAAACAGATGGAGAAGATGATTTTGAACCAATGATAATAATAAGACCTATATGAAATGCAAAGAGAATAAATACCACATGAAATATAATATAAATGAATTAATGCTAATGAATGCGAAGACGGATTAATAACTTTCTAAGAGAAAGGAAAGAACCAAAATGTTTAAATAAAATGATCAATATAACAACCTGTATATCTAATGTAAAGATACAATGTTAAAAAATTAAATATAATATATTAAGACCATTCAAATAATGAATACGAAAGACTATTTATAAAGACCATGCTAATACTATGAATAACCAGAAGAAAGTATAAAGAGAATTCAGATGAAGAAGAAAGAGAGTTACACTGTAAACAGTAAACAGAATTATTAAAAGAAAGGTTTTCAACCATAATTAAATTAAATATATCAGACAAGTTAAGAGTTTTGGAAAAATATATATGTAATGAGTATAATAATGATTATGAAGATTTATTAAGATAGAAAATGTGAGATAATCTGAGAGACTACGAAGTGGAGAATCCAAAGATATTTTTATTAGTCGAAAATGAGACTACTTTTTATTTATTTATTCGATGTCTGACTGAAGATAATTCCAGCAGCATTATGTTTTTTGAGCAGGGATGGATATGCCCCTGTACTCAATTTATAGAAGTGGTGTATGGCCAGCAGAGAAGTAGCGTACAGTGCCCCTCTGATCTGCCCCAGCCCACGTGATAGGGAATGTTAGGGAATTAATATCCCAAGGATACAACACGAAGTTGATATAGAAAGAAAATGTATTACAATTATAATATATCTCAGAAGACACTAACTATCCGAAAAGGATCAGTAGTAAAACAAATAATTATATATATAAAATTAATAAAACTCTAATATAAAAAAGTCGATATAAAAATGGAGAAGAAAATGAATTATAAGAAATGATGAAATTATCATAAGAAATTATTTCATCCATAAACATGTCTGAAATAATTACTTCTGGAGGGGAGCAATCTGTAGCGTGACAGATGTATGCATAATATTGAATGGCAATTGATCATTAGAATAATGAAGTTATAATATTTAAAGTTGGAAGAAAGCATTAAGTTTAATATAAATAGATTAATTCATAGCAACTGTGGAAAGAAATCATTATTATAAAGAAAATACAAGTTAAAATAAAAGGAGTTACTAGTGATGAGTCATCCAAGACCAGTCTCATAACCAAAGGTTTTCAAGGTATAACCCAGGAAGGTAAAATAGTAAATAACAAAGCAGTACACAATATGACCAAACCCACAACGAGGGAGAATAAATAGAATAGAAACCCTAAAATAAGCCAAGATCAACCAATACAGGTTGTGTATTTCTGAATTAAAGAAGAAGATGGAGAAGATCCCAAGAAACCTGATGGCATCAAGAAGAAGATAGAGAAGATACCAGTCCCAGAAGGCAGGAGAAAAGAAGACTGAAGAAAGAAGAAGAGGGCAGCATCCTGAAGAAGATGTCATGCTCTTATAAAAGACACCCAAATCCCTATATCCCCAAAATAAATATCTAAAAATAAAAGTATAACGAAATAAAAACCACATGTATATAAATTTAAGAGAGAGGAGTGTATAAAGTAAAAGTTTCCTGTGAACTAAGATGAAACAATAATATAGCACCCATGGAACAAATCTCCATTGAAAAACGCTAACCAATTTATTATGTTAATAAGACTATACGACCATTTAGCATTAACATAATTATATAAGTGCAAAGTGAACCAGTGATAGTTTTGGGTATTATAAAAAATGAACCTTGTGTTTCATTCTTGGCAATCACAAACATTGGATGCAATGAAATATGCATTTTTCAATGACTTAAAATATGTACTGTGACAATATGTTGTTCATAAGACATGAATCTGTTTAAAATAACATTTTGTTTTACATGAAAAAAGAAAAACAGATTTCCTAGTGCTTTGTGAACGGTTCATACTATTTATTTGTTAATGACAGGGTACAATTCCCCAAAGACAAGGTATAAAAGACTGTATAAAAACTGTAGAATCCTACTTATAATAATAGTTAGAAATAAGAATATAAATATAAGGTTTTAATGTATATAGTACAAGAATGTTTAAAAATGTTTTAGATATAAGGCCATTTGTTTGGGTCTGAAACAACTAACATCAGAACTATAAAAATAATTACCACTTGTAAATAGTAGAGAGTAATTAAGATGTTAGTTAGTACAAAACCTTTTTTATAAACCATGTTTACATGTTGGAAATGGGAATTTTGTTGCAAAATGTCTGATTTGAAGACAACCATTTATTTAAAAAAAAATGTTCTTTATTTTGTGTTAACTATTGTTTGTATTGTAACCAATACTAATTGTTTTTGTGTAATTTGAAAACATGTTTAATTTATAATACTATTTGTAAAAGTCAGAGAGGGTATCACACATCATATATTGTTTGTAAATTATTTTGTAAAAAAAATTGTTAAAAAATCATAGGCCAAAAGAATGGAAACCAAACTTCATCAAAACAGAGAAATTACTCATTTAAAAGCAAATAAACAAAAGGGGTTTAGACAAAATAAACTTGAGATCATGCCATATAATTGCACATACCATTTAGAGAGATTTTAATAAATTATATTCAGAATTATAAATAAAAATAAAATGACTAAACTCAGAAATTTAGACATGGGAGTCATATATTTCAGAATAATGTTTCAGAATACAACTAATTCAATTAATTACCAGAAAATAAGGGAATAGGAACCTTTTAATACAATATAGGATTATTAATATTAAATATAACTGATAAAATGGCTGAATTTATATAATGACAGGAAGTAAATTTTGATGTTTTGACTCTTCACAGTATACCAAACTGAAAGTGAAATTACTATTTTTTTTGGACAGAAAACACTATAAAATGGCATTATTTAATCTGAAAATAACCAGAATGAACTGAAAGATTAATTTAAATCAAATCTAGTGAATAAAATTGACAAATAACCAAAGTTTAGGCATTCATATAGTGAAAATGTAAAAGTGCATACAGGATGTGAAAAATATTTGAACAATGTTAAGGATAATATTATATGGGCTAAGAGTTTAATTGAAACTGAAGGAAACAGTTAGTTAATTATTGGTAGTTGAACGGTTAACATGACATACCTTTGAAAACGTGAATAACCTAACCTATAATCGTCATACAAAGCGAGTGTATAGTGAGTTATTGTGAAATCGCGAGTGACTTGTAAAGTACTTCTGAAACTATCATATTATAACAGAAACGATCAAGTAACACTCCATAACACAGAACAATATAAATCTACTCCGAAAAACACCATAAAACACTAGAAAACTGTATAATACATTAAACCAAATTAGTGACGGAATCGGAGAAAGTGTTTGAACTAATAATTATACAGATACACTAAATACAACCCAGAATCACTACACCAGTCACTACACAACATATAACAAGAGATTTGCGGACATGAGAACAGAAATATTGCGTCAAAATACATTATTTGGAATGCAGCAGCAACGAGCAACATTTTCATCGACTTGACGGCGGCCATTTGCTTTGACAATTCCAGTGCCTCTTCTTGGTTCATCACAGCTGTTTGGTGAAAACAATTATTATATTTACAATTTATTATTCAATGTCTGTGTTTATTAATAACTATTAATTTGATTGTAACGTTATACTTTTTAAATATTAGCCCGATTTCTCTGACTTTGGTAATAACTGGCTGTTTAAAGAACCCTATATAATTTTTATAACATATACTTGTAACTTTTTTCGATATCCTGAGAATCGATACTAATCGATAAGAGTCAATATTGCTGTTACTTAATAAAACATTAATACTTTTCAATACTTAATAGCTCTTTATTTCTTCAATAATACTAATTACCAATAATATAATTCTAATTGATAATCTACAAGGACTTTACCACCCGTAAGTGAAGATAACCTAAAAAATAGAAAGGTAAACAAATATCGATTGGTTTACAGACAGTCTTATGAGTGGTGATAGATTATTTAAATTATACTAAAACTTTAATAAAAATTTTCAGAAGAGCATTACACTGTTTAAAACTTCACAGCCCTATATTAATTAATTGATCCTAATTAATTAATTAATAAAATTAAATTTTTTTTTATTATTTTTTTTTATAAACATAATTTTTTTTTAAATTTTCTTCAAAACAATAATTTTTGTTTTGAAACTTTCGGTGAAGCTGAGCATATATATTTCTTCATCAACTTTACGCTACTCGACCGGTCTTGCTACCATTGGGACTCGACCAGCTGGGAAACTTAAGGAAGTGTTTCAGGCCAGTAAGACGTCGAGAGCCACACCAAATAAACACATTACAATACAACATATTACATTGGACTTGATTACATCGGAGTCACATACTCCACAATAGCTTATCATCAACACACAATCAATCTTATTTATTTTATTACACTATACACATCGTTACCGTCTTATTTTGCCCCAACGTCACCTACTTTTGTATGAGTTACTTCCATCTTTTCCGAAGGAAAATAGTGTTCTGTTTTTCTTCCCTTCTTGATCTCCCAGCTGCTGTTTTCAATAATCCGTTTTAACGTCAGTGTATTTTAATTTTTAATCTGTTCTTGATGTTATTAGTCACCTCTCACTTCCATTCGTTATAGTACTTTTCAGAATGAACGTGTTGTAAATTCTTTGCTTTTAATAAGTTTTGACCCTACCGTACCGTCAATTTGTCATTAAAATCGCTTTTATCTCGGATATTTTGGTCCCTAATAGTTTCATTAGAGGGGTTTTCTCAAGTTAAAAAAAGCAGGTAATGAAATATTAATTTTAAGAATTAATAAAAAATTAAAATTATAAGGAAAAATCGACGAAGAAGACGGGAAAGGTCAACAAATAAAATTGAAAATACTCTTTTTAATTAATATTGTTTGTTATTGTTCTATCATATATTATTTCTGCTATTTTCCTCTGTTGCGCAAAGGCAGTAACAGATTTGATGGAGATAAATGATCTGTCAGAGACGCTTCACCGAGAACCTCTATATACTGCGCAGACTTTATTAAATCACATTTAATTAAATCTATTAAGTATGTCCGTTTGGAAAGTAAACATTCAGGTAGGACTTGGGCGCTACAAAGGGTTTACTTTTTGCATCCTAAATATTAAAGTTTCCGAAAATTATCCATAATAATAATAACAGTAATATAACAGAAATAATAATAATAATAATAATCATCATCATCATCATCATAATCATAATAATCATAATCGTAATCAAATTGTAATAATAAATATAATAATCACTAAACAAGAACGGTATAAATAAGAATAAAATATATTATTAATAAAAATAAAACTTCTTGCAAGAATACCGGTATATTTTATTTTGTAAATTACGAGTACATATGTTTCGATAGCAATCCAGCAATCATCATCAGGTATAAATTAATAAATTAAAATTTTGTTTAAGCAATTGTTATTCTAAATTTAATGTTTTTATGTGTATATAAAATGTTGTATAATTAATTGTAAAATGTAATATAAATATATATTGTTTTATTAAATTAGTAATTTTGAAAATATTATAATTTTTTGAATTAATCTGAAATTGTCCTGGTACTAATTTATTACTTGTTTTATGTTTAAATATTTCTAGATTTACCCATAAGGTCATTTTGGACCTTTGGAAATGTGTTTTAATAAACTGATATTATTTAAATTTGGAAATGTGTTTGTTTTTTATTGAGTGTGTAGCTGAATTTGATTTAACGTGTATCCTAAACTCCAAAGCAGCAAACACTCTCGATATCTCTGAAAAAAAAATATTACGAAGAATTCTGGGACCAGTTAATGACGTACACGGCTGGGGGATAAGATATAATTTTGAATTGTACAAATGTATAAAGAACCAACGTTAAAACGCGATACATAAAACTACAGCGTCTAAGGTGGACTGGTCATGTAGCCAGGATGGGGGAAGACAGAATACCACGAAAACTATTGAATACCAGAATCCACGGAAAAAGACCAGTGGGAAGACCGAGGAGAAGATGGGAGGGCGCGGTGGATGAAGATCCGAAAAAAATACGAAAGTGCGTTCCTGGAGGAGGATGGCTACCGACTTAAGAGAATGGGGAGAAAAATTTAAGGAGGCCAGCTGTAGTGCCGTAGGAGAGAGAGAGAGAGAGAGAGAGAGAGAGAGAGAGAGAGAGAGAGAGAGAGAGAGAGAGAGAGAGAGAGAGAGAGAGAGAGAGAGAGAGAGAGAGAGAGAAATTTGATTTATATGTATCTGGTTTTAAATATGAATTACGGTGTTGTATATATCTTTCTTTTAAATGTTTTTTAGTTTGTCCAACACAAAGTTTGTTACAGTTAGGGCATTCAGTTTTAATAATAAAATAATCGTAAGTAAGTTTACAACTGAACAGTAAAATTGTAATCTCATATTTTTAGCATCTGAGTGTAAATTTATTGAAAAGTCACCATTTAGTTATTGTTCTTTCAACGTTTGGTGTTTACACTTTTTGTATACAATTTATTTCAACCAAATGATATGGTTAAGAATTTTATGGATTTTTTTAACTGTAAGGTGAGGAGGAATGTGTTAAAGCAGGAGGAGTTTTCAACAACTCGAAAAAGTGTGTTTCCGCGCGTGAGGAGTACGAGGAGCGTTGTGTATCTTCACGTGTCGATGTCGTATTGTTATTGACAGAGATTCAACTACGGTTGAATTGCCTCGACCTATTAAACCGAACCCATGGCAACGAGTATAATTTTTATTATTCCGGCTGTACAATGTTTCCACATTTTCCAGAACCACAGATTACAGAAATGATTGAATTCTCATCTTCCACTGCTGCTTGTCCATCCAAAGGTCTTCAATATCTCATTCCCTCAATATAAACTGAATTTCTTCTATCCAGGTGATAGGTGGTCTTTCTCTCTTCCTTCACCTTGGTTGGGTCTATTCCATAACTCTCCTTAGCAATCTTTCCTGTGCCATTATTTCTGTGTATCCATACTATTGTAATTTTTTCGTTTGGATAAAATCAACGATTGAATTTTTCAGATTCATTCTGTTCTTAATGACTTTATTTATAATTTTCTCATGTCTGGATACTCTTTTCGAACGTCTCCAAAAGCCCATCTCTGCTGTAATTAATTTTATTCGTGTGTGCTTATTAGTAGTCCAAACGTCTGAGCCGTAAGTCATGATACTTCTAATAATGGTTAAATATTTTGGTTTTAATTATATTTTAGCAACGAGTATATACCTTACCTTAAAACGAGTGTATACGTCCCACTCAAGGCAAGATTTCTTCTATCTAGTTACCTCTATGTTGCTGAGATACATTTGAGATCAAAATGAAAGTTAATGCACAGTCGACACACCAACTTCTGTGTTCCCTATTTTTTTTTTTTAGCTAGTATACACCCATGAATAGCGAGTAATGTGCTGGCTTGCTAAACTACGGGGCTTGGTGTCGATTTCCTTAAATATCTTGGCCTAGGTCTGGGCTTGTTTGACGGTCACTCAGACCTAGCAAAACAACGGTAAACCCTTGATTATTTATACCGTTCGGAAACAATGTTAAACTGGAGGTCCTGTATATCCTTGAGTGAACTCGTGCATACACACACATAGCCTACATTTGATACACGAGGGTCAGTTGAAAAGTTCGCGGAGCGACATCTATAGCTCAGTGGTAGAATTAAAACATTTCGTGTGCTTCAAGACATATATTTCGCGTGAACACCTGATAATTTCCAGATTTTTCTGTCAATTTATTCACTACTTACCAGATGTTTGAAATTTTCCTGTCACGCGTGTTTTTAAAATGCACAAAATCAAGCGTCGTGTTTTATGAATTCTTTGTTAAAAACTTTTTATAGCTAATGGAAAATCAAAACAAAATTGTTAATGTGTTAGGAAATTCTGCGCCTTCAGAAACAACGGGAAGTGGTGCACACTCGAGTTTAAAAGTGGTCGTACAAGCACTGAAGGGATGTCCCAGCAGTGGATGTCCAAATAGTGCAACAAAAAATGACATTATTGAAAAAAATTCATAGGGTGTTGGAAGACCGCGGATTGAGGACTGGATGACGTTGCTGAAATTATAGGCATCTCATTCGAACTTGTTCATCATACTTTAACTCAAGAACTTGGTGTGAAAAAGCGTTGTGCAAGATGGCTGCCGCATTTGGAGTTGTTGCATTTTTTGGTGGTCCAGTGCAACCACGTTTTCAATGCTCGTACGACTAAATTTAAACTCACGTGCCTACTTAAAAACCGTTGGTTTTGAAGTCGTAGCATCTCCTGACACATTAACAATTTCGATTTGAATTTCCTTTGGCGATAAACAATTTTTAACAAAGAAACACACCACGATGTTTGATTTTGTCTGTTTTTCAAAACACGCATGACACGTCAATTTTAAACAGCTTCTAAACAGTGAATACATTGATAGATCAATTGGGAAATTAACAGAAGTTTACATAAAATACAAATCGTGCGGGGCACGAAAAATTTTAGTTTTACCGCTAAGTTACAGTTGTCGCTCCGCGAACTTTTCGACTGAGCCTCGTATATAGCCACAGGAAGACCGCCTACGATCATAACGAAACTGTGCTTAGAGAGGAAGATAATATTAAAAAAAAACCAATAGCTGTCTCTCTATTCTTAAAACTGGACTCATTTTAAATGTTATTACAGGACAAAGTCATCGCTTTGTCTTATACGTGAGTTTGTAATTTAAAAAACATCGTTTTCCTACTTCCGCCAATTCTAAAATCCTCTGTAGTCTTTTGCTTCTCTCACAACGTTTTTGTGTTCGCTCCTGTCGAATGCTTTACGACTTCATACACTTACACCCACAGCTCTAATATTTTTTAAACAATTATCCATCAATCTTTTTCCTGCCTTCCTCTTGGTCTTGTTCAGAGCACTGCAGAATTCTTTTAACTCCCTATTATCGCTCGTTATTTTTTCATCCCAAATCCACTCTGTTTTCTGTGTTTTGTTAAATCTTGTACTACCTGTTCCATTTTAATTTATCTGATTCCCCACGTTTCGTTGTTATCTTGCACCAGTCCATACAATATCCTCCTTTCCACGACTCCTTTATTTGGTTGTTCTCATCACGTAATAACATAATGGATTCTACACGACTACAGGCAACTACGTGATTATATAAAACCTCTGCTCAACAGACCATTAAGGACCAAGGGACACCGCTCGGCTTTCTTTTGCGTTTAGTGTGGCGGGTGTATGGCTAGTACAACCCGCCGCCAGCCGCTAGTTGTGGTATCCGCAGCTAGGAGGCGCCGCTGTTATCTTAGTCGGTTACTCAGTTCTACCTCACGACTTTGAAACTAAGTGATTATGCTTGTATGTATTGCCTTCATTAACTTAGCTTATATTTGCATTGCCGGTTAAGTATTTCTTTTCTTTGTAAGTTAAGTTTAGCCGTGAATTACGATAGTGACCTAGGACTCGATTCTTGGAACACGCCGGATTACGGAAGTTATTGCAGCATAACTCTCAACAAGACGCTAACTTAGATTTGCAACAGCACTGCAGTACGACACAAAATCATTTTGTGTGTGTGTGTGTGTGTGTGTGTGTGTTTGGCAAATCTTTCTGAAAGTTTTCACACACGCACAGCAGGCGCGCACTGGAAGCAGCAGCGTGTGTTCTCAGCGACAAAAAGTCTAAATATGAAATTCGCGTTAAAAGACGTGCTTTATTTTTGTTAAACACTAAGAGGTCTGGGATGCACTGCATGCAGCCACTGTTACTTAACGGCCAAAAGTTTACAAAGTTAACGCCAGCGAACAATGTGACGTTCCATTTTGTATGGCAACATTCCAGCGTTTCGCCTACAGAAATAAAATCAATTTGTTCCTATTTAATTTTTTTTTTTCTCTGACAATGATGTAAAGTTACAGACAATTTATAACGTCATCAGTTTTACTCTGTCGGTGTAAAGATTGCGTGCCTTGTGACATCGAAGCAGGCATTGTTATGTCTGTAGCAAACGACAATTCGACTATAGCGTTTAAATTTGAAAAAGGAAGTTTGCCGTCACTGATTTATTATTTTTTTTAAACCAACGTCCCGGCTACATTTTGAATTGGTGCCGTTACTTTACAAAGTTATACTAAAACCCGTATTTACTTCTAGCTACAGCTGCGGGGAACCGCCAATAGATCCAACCTAGGAATACTCCAGCGCTCACAAAGGCTACGTGGTATGTGCTCAACCGAGTAATTCAAAGAAATCTACAAATATCGTAGAAGATATAAAGCGACGCAACGCCAATTAGGCTGTAGCAACTATTACAAAATAACATATAATTAATAAACTGTGAACTTTATGTAATTAATAAATATAAGTATTTGATGTAGCACTTTTTGTAATGTAGATGCGTCACTGAAAGCGCTTTCTGCATGTCGTTTCTCATTCATTAATATTACTGACTCCCTTTGCTGGGTAGTGGGTAAATTGTAATATAGAAAAATCCATTTAAAAAAAAAGGCATCGATACCATTCACCAGGCTAATGGTTTTAAAAAATATAATTTTTAAATAATTTGAAGAGTATTTTGTTATTCCATGTACCGTTGAAAGCACAGATTAAGAAACCACAGTTACGCTGGTTTGGACACGTTCAGAGGATGGAAGGACGTAGACTTCCAAAACAAATGTATGAGGCAAGAATTGCTGACAAGAGAAGTGTGACATGGAAGGACAATGTGAGGTACTCTCTAGGAGGGCAGTTGAATGAAAACAAGGGCCTGACCATGCAGAGAACACAGTGGCGAGATCTTAGCTCAACCTCTACACCTTGCGGTAGAAGAAGAAGGAGAAGAAGAAGTAGTAATAGAAGAAGAAGAAGAAGAAGAAGAAGAAGAAGAAGAAGAAGAAGAAGAAGAAGAAGAAGAAGAAGAAGAAGAAGAAGAAGAAGAAGAAGAAGAAGAAGAAGAAGACGAAAAAATTCCATACGTGATCGAGAGATGATACAGGTAACAAGTCGCACAGTTGAGTTGTCTTTTGTGTGTACTGTGTGTGGGTGCGTATTTTCTGCCTTTGTTAGATTACGCGGCTGGTTTACTTCTGCAAGGTAAGTTGTTTACCTTACTTGCACGGTAACTTTCACATATGGCTTTCTATCACTGGAGTGCGGAATCTTCATATTACTTGTATTTTTCATATTCTTAAATTATTTGTCTGGAGACGGCTGCCAAATTTCTAGTGTAGCCAAAATGTTGCTTTCTTAAAAAATCAAACCAGTGGTGGCAAACGATATTTTTTCAAACTTAAACAGATATATTCTATTACTACTAACAGTTAAAGATAATTTGACTATTTCGATACATTCTAATGGAAATCTTGATTTCTTGCTTTCCACAAAACCGCTCACGGGTATTGACAAATGCGTAAAATTTTAGCAATGAATGTATACTTAGCACGAGCAGTTTTCAGCAGTCCATTTGTCTATTATGAAACTTAGTACTAAGCTTTCTGGTAAATATTTTTACCTTGCTTATAAAACAAACTGGAAGTTTACAAATAATCAATATAAAATTACTTCCCAGGCTGTTTGACCGTGGTCCAAAGTTTACGTCAAAACAAGACGTTTCAACAGTGCCAAAGAGTGCCATCTTCAGAGAAAATCGAGTACGCTATTGTGAGGTGGTATAAAGTATAAGGCCTAACCACAGTACTGTGGTCACTAACGTATACCAGCTCATGTTAGCGTACTCGATTTTCACTGAAAACGTCTGGTTTTGAAGTAAACTTTGGACCACGGCCAAACAGCTCGGGAAGTAGTTTCAACCAAATTGACTCCGGTCGTGCAAGCCTACGCAAACACATTAATGGATATAAAGTTTTAAAAAATTAAAAAAATAATTTTTTTAAATACATGCATTTTATTATTGTTTGGAAAATCGCTGGGTTTTCTAGTAGGCCTATATCTGTTTCATAAACAGCATAGCTCGTCATTTCTTTCTACATTTAATGCGTAAAAGTATTGAAATCATGGCCAACACCAGGTGTAGCAAGGGGAGTGGACACTCTTACACATGGTTACGTAGCTCCATCGTATGGTATAATGGATCTGAAAAGCGGTAACAGACGGTAGTTGATGCATCTACCATACGAAGCTGCTGATCAGAATACGAAAATGTCTTTCACTATTTACTATCCTGAATAAAAGGTGATAATATACGTTTAATACTCAAGTAAATTAAGTACGCTTTAGTAAACAAATAACGAAATAATGAATATACAACAAGAATAGACTTTTCATGACGCAAAACTATCTCATAACCAAACAACCAAACAGCGTGAGGATGGTAAGGTTGTCCACTAACAGGGTGCCTCCGCTTTCTCCGCCTCCGGCCCGAACTGGCGAGCGTCCCCTTTTACCTATTAACATAGGGCTGAAGGGGGCCAGCACCCAAATGAACCGAAGACTTACCCTTCGGGACATGCCTTAAAAAAAGATGGTAATGTCATTTCGTGAGATGTTTAAGTAGATCAGCGAATCTTATTGAACTCCGAGCAATACAAAAAGTATAAAAATCTTAACGGAAATGTTTTACGCCAATAATAACAAATAACATAGTAGAAACAAATGTAATGAATGATAAATGATAACAAAATCTGAGTTAGTTCTTGAATTCTAGTCACCGTGTACAGGGCGCAATATTTAAAAAGAAAAGTGGAAATCAATATGACAACTAATTAAGAGTCGCTAGTAGACGGCTATATTAAAATTGTGACATAATATTAATGAACTGCAGTCTCGTCAATAGCGGGTTGAAGTGCAGCAGTACGCTCTATACTTAATAACTACACAGAAGGCGTCAAACGTGAATGCTCACAGTCGATCGTTATGCACTGGAAATCACAGCCGCAAAACACTGAAGCACGGAGGAAAATAAATAGAATATTTTTAAATTATTCAATTTCGAGGTTGGCACGGTCTATTTTTGGTATTTGAATATTGTCACGGAGACGCAAAAACGAAACAGACCGACTATAACATTGATCGCAATAGAACTGGTGTAAGCTGCTTAAAGGAGCTTGGTGACTCTCCAAATAAAAATTTGATACGCGTACATAACGAGTTATCAAATTGTGTTCTAAGAGCACCCAGAACCGTGCGTTTCTGTCAAATTCCACTAAATTGGTTTTCGCCCAAGAAATTTGCAGATTATAAATTTTGTTATATACCTACAGTTGACAGATAGCTTTTTTAAGATTATGGTTTTTGTTTGATTCTCAGAACTTAACTATTTAGGCTGTAAGCTCTCATATAAAACGAAGAAGATATTAATGGAAAAATCAATAAATTTAACCAGATAACAGGAACTCTCCGACTTGCTCTAAAACACAAGGCAAGGAAAGATTCCATAATGAAATTGTACAAATCCATCGCAATTCCTACCCTTACTTATGGCTCAGAAACGCTGACAATGTCTGCTAGGCAAATGTCCAGAATTCAGGCTTTGGAAAATCCATAGTTGGGTACACAAAATTAAATATGAAAAGTGTAACGAAACAAAATGTTGTAAAAAGAATCATAAATAAAATAATGAAACCCTATCCAGAGAGGGAACACGAAATCATAATCAATCGCTAATTAAAAGAAAATATCAAGTTTTGAAAAATCAGTAAGGAACCAAATATGACTAAACAACATCAACCTTTGACTTATTTAATATCATCAAGACCCAGCCAGTATTTACCCAGTAGAATAGGGCAGTAAACCCTTCTAAATTTAAATAAAGTAACCTAATAGGCCTAAATAACTTACCATGAATAAACAAACCCGATAAAGAGTACAAATTAAAAAATAAAGTTGTATCAACTAAAATAAATTGTGTTAATTGTATTAACTTTATTATAAAAATGTTGTTAAAATTGTGTACATAAAAATAGAGAATAAGGGGCACAACCCCTTACAGTGATAAAGGTGGTAATAAACACTGAAAAGTGGCATAATAATAGTGACACAAACTACAGTTAAACAGTGTACTATTTATTTTTTGTAAAAAGTGTTTTGTTGTCATTAACAGAAAGTAAAAATGATTTATCATACAGACAATAGTTCAACAGTATGAATAAATTAAAATTGTCAAACCAAGTATTATTATTAAGAGTTGTGTGACATATTATAAGAGTTCATGTTATTAGTTAGTTAATTTAAATATATGTATCTCATGGAGTCAAGGTATAACTTACCATCAACCATTATAAATTGTTTCATGATATATCAGAAAAATTCACTAAGTACTAAGGTTTTACAGGTATAAACCAAGGCATGTTTAGTACCAAATTGTTTGTAATTGTATAATTAATAATCATATAAACATTGTATGAATCATTTGGATATAATGATAAAATTATATGTTAAAAGTAATTTGAAAAATTTAAAGTAGTTAAGAGGTATTGGTCATATAACACTTAAACTGTACATAAGGGGCCAATCAGAATTTAAGAAGTTTTGGTCAGTTCGGTGACTAAAAAAGAAGAAATGACACTTTATTGTTAATTGTGATTGAGAACAGTTTAAGAGTGCTCGCTGAGATATTATTAAAAAGAAAATCTAAACTCAGAAATCGTTTTGTGGAAGAAAATTTTATGACCACCACTGAAGATAAAAAATTTCTTAACTTCAATCATCTCACTAACCAGGAACAAACACCATAAAGAAAATATCAAACAAAAACAAGGAGACGTACAGCGAATATCGCCTAGAAGTGTAACGTATAATTCGACTTTATAACTGACAATATTATTAATCCAAAACGAACAACCACTAGACAACACTATAATTCACACACTACCACTAATCACTAGTGAACATTTTAATAAGTGAAAACATTATATAAAAGAATCAGTGGTTACAAGGAACACATTTATTTAAACACATTAGTAAAACTTCAGTTATTATCTGGAACGGACGAAGGCAGCCATGATGATGACGTCACTCTAACCAGCATGCTTTGTACGAGGCGTACTCAATATCATCAGACATTGTATGTTTTTTCTTAATAAATTTTATAACTCTCTTTTTAGATTATAAGTACTAGAAAGAGTTGTAATGTACTCTATATTGTTGTTTATTATGTAATGGAACTTATCGTAGCAGCCCCAAGAATTCCCACGAAATATGTTTAACGTATTTTTATTATTCACTCCTGAGATAACTATCGGTTGTTACTAACGTGTGTATCGAATGAAAATTTCCATCAATTTGAATTACAATTGCAAAGATTAAACGATAATGTTAATAAATCATATCCATGCGTTATTATTTCATGAATATAAGATATAATCAACATTTATTGTATAATTACAAAGACCAAGAAGACGTCGAGGAATCGTTGGAATCACATAAACTACAAAACCAAGATTAACCTTAACTACTAGGGTTAAGCCTAATATCGAAGGTGAACATTGAGAATTGTTTGGGACGACTCGACAGTTACATTCGAATTAATTTTGAAGTTTTAACTGCTGAATTGAAATAATAATAATTCTAATTATTAAAACAAGGCAGAATAATTAATTTCATAAAATTTATATATGAAATCACGTTACAAAACACGCAACATAAATAAATCACGAACAACTGATACACTACTTACTCAATCGGTTTAAACATTGAACAAACCAATCTTTATCACAACTTATGAACTTAATAATACCCGATTACGAGTTATGTAATAAAAGAAACAATCAGATAAGACAGGACATAAAATTGAAGAAGTAATCGGAATCATCAATAAGAATAGAGAAATGTGGAAACAACACATTAGCAGAATGGGCAGTGACAGATTCCCCAAGGTACCCTTATTGTATCAGCCGAAACGGAAGAGAAGCATGGGAAGACCCAAGAAAGAGATGGTCCGACCAGTTTGGAGCTGGAACAGAGTAAACAGTCTAAGTGTTCTGTTTATCCGCAAAACTCATTTTTATTATAAACTGTGGTTTTATTATACAAATAAAAGCCTAATAAAGTGTTTGGAGTTTGGGAACGAGGTTTGATGATTATCTCGTCTACCCTACATAACTTTACATTGTAAAATTGTAATTTGTGAGTTTATTATTATTTTTTTTTTGTATATAAATGATAAGTTTGTAATGGAAAAGTTAAATTTCATGCAGTCCTAAGTCCTAGTGTACGTTTTATAGGAAGGCATTCAGAAACAGTTCCAGTGTTTAAAAATGACGGATTAAAAAGAAACGATCCTCAATGTATTGTTAAGCTCAGTACTGAAATTTTGTAGAGTGCTCAAAGTGTAAGGTGCACACAATATTTATATATTAGGCTAAGAGTTTGTATCATTAACTCTTATATACTTTAGTGCATAAGCAGTATCTTAAGTTATGTCAAAATTTGTTGTTAGGTTTTACCTAACACGAATAAAGAAATAAAAAGACCATTTTGATAAAAAATCACTAAATATGGAAAATACAAAGTCAAAGAACTTCTTTGTGAACAATTGAATAAAGCAAAGACACACACACACAAACATACAGACTCTTGTGTGCGTGTCGGTTTATGATAATACTAGTTCAGGTTTAGTCAGGCTTAGCCAACACTATAATAGATCACTTATGTTTAATAAGTTTTACTCATGTTCCGATTCCAGAACTTAGGAAGTCACAAAAACTCTGAGGTCACACTCTCGAAAAAGAAAATTTTATAGACGCCATTGTCTTCGTTTAGTAAATTATTTTCTTTATTTTTGTACGTTTACCGAAATTATTAAATGTTAGCAACAAACCACAGGCTACATTAATAAAAACAGCCAACGCCGGAAGAGAATTCAGTCCATTGTTACGACGATCTCACGGATCGTCTAGTTGTACAGAGGAATCAGAATAACTGACACCAGAATGAAGTAACTAATTTCAAATTTAATTAGACACAAACTACAGTTAAAAATCAACAATGGCGGCCTTTTATAATAATTCAAGTTGAATTTGTCCAAAACACAACATTGTTAATCTTGTTATTTTTTTAATTAGCAGTCTCTGTAACTTCAACTTTGTCGTGCTTATTTGCTAAACTGCCAAATGTCATGTTCTGGACGAGGCCTTTCAGTGTTTCCACCAGGTGAAAATGGTGGACTTGAAAATGGTGGAAACACGGAAAGGCCTCGTCCAGAACGTGACATTTAGCAGTTTAGCAAATAAGCACGACGAAGTTGGAGCAAAACACAACAATAAATGTTACCTTATTCGTTTCCGCACTAATTAACACAATAATAAATTTCCCGAAACACTAACATAATTACTAAACCGAAAAAATGACTCCCACCCCACTTCTGATAACACCAGATCTTAACTGAACTCTGGCGCTTCGAATCCAGTAAATAATTTCAAATTTATTTAGACACAAACAAAATTTAGAAATCAGAAAGCGGACACAAACAACACTGTCAAAGTAGAAAGATATGTTATATAACCGATATTATAAACCATGTTGTAAAAAATAATAATGAATTAATTCTTTATCGGCTTGAAGGCTAAAAACGATTACGTTATGAGATTGGTCGCGTACAGCACGTAGCCTATTATGAATTGGTATTCACTCTCAATGACCAACGCGAAAACCAATTAGGCAGATGTAGGGTTATTAAAATACGGTGTTGCCAACGCGCTTTGAGTGTGTACTCATTACTTAATATTATAATTTACGAAAACACAAATATTGTTGTACTGTTTGGATTTTAAACATACACATATACAAACACATACACACGATTTCTCTTGTAATTTTACACAATTGGGGTCAACTTTATTGTTACCTAAGGAAATACAACTATATGGTGGTATTTAGGTTTACACTCGTAATTGTTACAACCAATTATTAAACCAGACATATATCTTGTAATACGACTACATTTATATAGATATATAGGTTTAATGTATGTCTTATAAACACAGATCTTCAGAAATATAAATGCATCTTCAAAATTTAACCGCTAGTAATTTTAATTTAAATAAAACTGATATTTTAAATTTAAATAATTAATTTAAATTATTTACTTATTTAATTGATTTAAATAAGTATGACGGCTGATAAGAATTATAATAATACCTGAAACTTGTAATAATGGCTACACGTTTAAAAGAGTCCACCGTTTTAGATATATATGGGTTCAATAGTGGCAACGAATAGTGGACAATAATGAGATCCAACAGCGAATATCATCAAAAAATAGCTGTTACTTTGGATTGCTAAAGTAGATGACAAGGAGACTAATATGAAAATCAACAAAATGCACCTTCTACAACTTTAATAATACCAGTCTTGTCATGGGGAGCAGAAATATGGACCATCACTGAAGCAAATGAAAGACATCTTTTAACATTTGAAAGAATGATTTTACGGAAAATGTATGGTCTAATATGTAAAATGACAAAAGGCCAGTTGACGTGTAAGCAAATTTACATATCTTGGTACTATAGTCAGTGAACAATGGGACCACTCTCAAGAAATAAAGAGCAGAACTGAAAAGGCAAGAGCAGTGTACACTAGAATGAGCAGTTAATTCAAAAGTCACGATTTAACAATAAACACAAAGATGTGACTTCTACACTGCTACGTATTCTCGGTCCTCTTCTGCGATGTAGAATCTGGACTTTGACTGAAGCCACAACTAAACAATTGGAATCTTTCGAAATGTGGCTTTACCGTAGAATACTGGGCATTTCATGGACAGCACATATAACTAATGTTGAAGTTCTTAGAAAGATGAAAAAAGAAAGGGAAATTATTAACACAGTGAAGATAAGAAAGCTTCAGTATCTGGAACATCTCATGAGAAATGAACAGAGATTTTACTTATTGCAGTCCATACTACAGAGAAAAGTACTTGGAAAGAGAGGAGTTAGGCGACCGAGAATCTCATGGCTGAGAAATTTCAGGACCTGGTTTGGCATGAATACAACTGACTTATTCGGTCCAGCAGGTACAGAAAGCTAAAATAGTCTGTATGATATCCAACATCCGAAACGGATAGAACTATCAGAAGAAGAAGATGTAAAATGGCTGAATGGCGAACACGTTATAATAAAGAATGATACTCACTCTTTAGGGATGTAGGCATTATAGAATACATTAATCTATCAAGGTTAAAGTGGGCCTGGTGTTAGATGAGGATGACGGTAGATGAAATACAGAAGAAGCCCTGACAATACAGCTGGATGGAAGAAGAAAGGGAGGCAAGCCAAAGCTACGATGAATTGATGATGTAAGCAATGATATCAAATAATTTTGACTGAGGCACTGGAGAGCCATCGCATCGGCTCGGGACCGTTGGAGAAGGCTTCTGGAGAAGGTCAAGACACAGCAATGAGTTGTAGCACCAGGGATTACGATGATGTACTAAACCTTAAATACTATTTGGGTTACAAAATGTTTGAATACATTATAATATAAAACGTTCTGACACTTTGATGTAAATACTTTAAACAACAAACCAAATCTTTGAACTTTGTTTTTAGCAAAGTATTGGGGTTAAAACCGTGCCAGAAAAATGGTTTTTACAGCACGTAGATGCGTGTGACGGAGTCCGACCTAAACGTCTACCTGTCTGGCCTGAACAACTACGGAAGCCTTAGTGTAGAGCTCCGTGGAAGAAATGAAGGGAAAGAGACATCGCTCGCGATGTTGAGGAGAGAAAAAGAACAGTCTGAAAGTACCTAACAGTGCTAACACATACTGGAATGAAGATCGTACTCAAACACAACTATTTAAATTTTTTATTTTCGACTCCATCGTGTTCTGTTACATACCTGAAAAGTCACGGAACCAACCGTTTTCAGCAAAATCCAGGATTTTATAGAGATGAGATCACAAGCACATAACTCTTACGAAGAATGAAAAACGATTTCAAAGAAAGAAATTGGTTGGCTCGGCAATACAAGTAGAAAACCGGCGGACATTTCGCGACAAATCACTGAATAGAACGTACAAGGTTGTCGCAGCAGTCAGAGACCGAGGAACAATGGAAGATAAAAAAATGGTGCAGAAAAATTCTGGAAAGAAATTAAACTAATTACCACTAACTGGAACAGAGTGAAACTACTTTTGCACTTGCACTTCATATGTTTACAATGTATATATAATGAATGTGTGTGTGTGTGTGTGTGTGTGTGTGTGTGTGTGTGTGTGTGTGTGTGTGTGTGTGTGTGTGTGTGTGTGTGTGTGTGTGTGTGTGTGTGTGTGTGTGTGTGTGTGTGTGTGTGTGTGTGTGTGTGTGTGTGTGTGTGTGTGGAGGCGGTAAGGTTTTCCTTATTGCAGGATCAATCTGGGATGAATCGAAGATTGTCATATTTTTAAATTGTCATGTTTGCCCTGACTTATTTTCTGTCAGACCCATTTCTTCGTCCTGTTCATCTAAGAACGCCTTTCTTGGGCTTTCGTTATGTTTTCTTGTCTTACATACATAGTCAGGACGTGTGTTGATCGTCTTCAGAAATAAATTGTCTTTAAAATCTGTTTCCACAACTTGCTTATCCAAGTAGTCCTATCTCTTTTTAGCCTTTCCCCATCTTCCCTTTCACCAAATTTCCTCCCTAATACTATAATCATATTTTGCCTATTTGTCCAGCCAATGAGTTTCCTTCTAAAAAGCGTTTTTCAGTACCCGAATTGTAATCAGCATTTTCTACCCGTCATTTCTCCAGTATTCTCTTGATAACTTGTCCATTGTTTGATTAATTCCTCTATGGCGCAGTCTGGGTTCTCCCCCAGCACCAAATGACAAGACCTACGTTTAATATTTTCCTGTCTCCCATCCCCATTGACCATGATTCAGATTTTTACAGAGCCATGATCTATACAAAATGCGGTTATCCCAAATTCTTTGAAGCAACTCAGCAGATTATATGAAATTATATCAATCAGTATGTGAAATTATATCAGCATAGTTTCATATTATATGAACCTATGCCACTTCAATAGAGCTATATTGTCACTAAGCACAGACAATTTCACGGTAAAACTCACGTGATTTGACAACACCGCCTGAGTTTAAATTGCTTGAAACAGTTCATTTGAATTAATTTGTGTCGGTTTAGAATAATATGTTTCACTCTGTACTGTTTCTAAACAGCAGACCAAAAATTTTGATATTTACGAACTACGCGGAAATAATTAATAACGAAACTCTCGTATTAAATTTGTAGCTGTGTAGTACAAACTTCATAGAAGGTCGTACTTAATTACGATCAACAATGTTAGTTGGCATACGCAGTTTAGCAATTTTCGTTAATTAATTTACGCTAAAATTAAATTATGAGTGTTTTGTAGTTAATGTAGGTACACATGTATTATGTGTAACAAATATAAAATCATTATTTTCTTTTGGATTTTCACAGTAGTTTCAAATACCTTTCGGTATGGTCACTACGCTCTCTCTCTCTCTCTCTCTCTCTCTCTCTCTCTCTCTCTCTCTCTCTCTGCCACTTGTTTATCGTTTTTTCTTGTTTTCCACTTTTGCTTAATAAAAACTTGTATTCATAGACGAAACACATTCATTATAGATTATATTTACATGGTATTTCATATTCCATTATACTAAACTTTCTGTCTCTAAAGATATGATCCGTTGTCGCATCCGCTGGCATTTCAAATTCAGACATTTAAACAATTTGATTTACGGCTTTCGAACAACTTACTGTGTTGTATGAGTAAAGATTTTAGTCGAGTTTTATTGTAAATAAGAACAAATTACCAAACTTTTTTACAAACCAGTATACAGACAAAGATTATGAGGCTTTACAGAATACATGATATGTATTTTCTGTAGGCCTATCTCTAAAACCACATTATCGAAATTTTTTCGAGCCACTGGAGAAGTTAGGTAAATTTGATGCGCGACCCCTGCTCAATCTTTCATGAATTGGCTAAACTTCAGCAGCCAACAACTAAGTTACCATTGAGTATTCATACATACATAATGACTAATAGATAATACATACATACATACTTTCGATACGCGAAATAAGATTTCATGTACGTTTGTTTGTTAAGACCATTATATTAAACACTTACGAGTATAATCAGTAATTTACATGTGTACTGCCACAGGATAGATACAGATAAACTGCGAGTTTAAACTAAATATTGGAAAAAGACATTCTTGCCAGTGCTAAGCCTTGGACGTCCTGTTGCTTGGTTTGTGCAGATATAAACTGTTGCGTTTTTTAATATATGTATATATGTATGTATGTATATATGTCACTCTCACTCGTTTTCTCGCTCCCTTTCTATTTCCTATTTCTCTTCCTCTTTCCCCTTGGTGACTTCTTTATTATTCTATGAAAACCCATCCACATTACGCTTATAGTGGCGTGATTATTGTTTAGTCAATAGTATTATGTGCCAGCACGCGCGCTCCCCCTCTCACAAAGTTAGTATATAAGTAAACATTATTATGTATTACCACAATGTTAATATTTTTCTTTGGCAAGTATATTTTACTATATCACCGTACTTACATTTTGTTAGAAACAGTTTGTTTCATCGGATGTTTATAACAAAAATCCTTGATGATGCAGATTGTTTCTGCGAAATGTGCGTAAATTAACGTAACAAAATATACTTGAAAACTAAATTTATTAATAATGTGCTGATACAATGCACACACACACACACACACACACACACACACACACACACACACACACACACACACACACACACACACACACATGCACATATACATATAATTAGTGCACAAAACTTCGAAGAGCTAGCGTAAAAAGAAACTCCGCACAAACACACACACTCGCGCGCGCACTCACACATGTTGTATTATTATGTGTACGTAATGAAAAAATTGATGTATCAAACCGAACATCGAAAAGGGTAATGTACATCAGAGCTACTACAGACACGGTCATAAAAATTCTACAGGAACACGAGGTCATGACTGTCTGCAGGCCGCATCAACCTTGCCAGAAGTTCGAAAGACAGAATCCGCATAGAAAAACAAAGGCTATATGAAGTACCTTGTGGTAACTGCAGTAGTGGCTATATCGGCAGTTATAACCGTCAAATACGTTAGCGGGTTAGTGAAGACAGGCTTCCAGTAGACAAAGGGCTAAACGCTTCTTTGTTAGCTTAGTGTTTAATCGAGACTGGACATAACATAGACTTCGACGCGACGAAACTACCAGGTGCCATGGAGGTGTTGCAGAAAGGATGATAATAATCATAAGAGAGGCCCTAAATTGAAAAACTATCTGACGTTCTCAACAAACGGGACGACGTTTGCGACTTGACCAAGCATGACATCTGCTGTTGCACGTTTTCAACAGTCGGACGACACCGGAAGACAAGTCAAATGCTGAATAGTCGCGAGTCTGACGGTGAACCAATGGGAAAAATTCTTTTAACTCACACTTCGGTATAAATACAGGCCTGGCCGAGGTAAACAAATTATTATATTATGAGTTATGAATCTGACTGAAGATGGCAGAGATGGATCTACCGACACGTTGCGCGGAAAACAGGAAAATACAACACGGGACTGAACCCGGAAAAAGGACACTTTATATACGTGTATTATTAAACATAAATAATAGTTTTCACATCTCGCAAGAACATATTTATTAATTTGTTTACATTGTCATAATATTTTTAAAATGACAGTAAACAAGGTTATCGAAACAGTGTAAAACAAATTAAAATTTATATTTTTGTAAGAAAATAGAAAATATCATTTATTATAAATACTTATAGACCAAGCATAATTGTCAGCAAATATGAATATAATTATATGTGTGTAAACAAATTAAATGTATGTATAAATTTATTTATTACAAATTTACAAAGGATACCTGAATGAAATTTTATAAAACTGTGGCTTTTCCCACATTCCTGTATGCTAGTGAGACATGGACTCTTGGTAAAAAGGACGTGCAGAGGATTCAGGCAGCGGAAAGGAAATTTCTAAGAGGGACGCAAGGTTGTTCTCTCTTGGGTCGGAGAAGGAACGGGGATATTAGACGCGACTTAAACATTGTATCATTGCACCAGAAGACTGAAGACCACAGAAGGAAATGGTGTGTACACTACTTGCATTGCATGTCTGATATCCGCCTACCTATGGCTGCCTTGGGCTATCACCCTACTGGGAATAGAGATGTCGGTAGACCGAGGAGGAGATGGGTTCCGGAACAGGTCTGAGGCCTAGTCCTTTGGATGGTGATGATGATGACGATGAAAAATATTTTTAATTTCTCACAAGAAGATATTTTTTAATTTGTTTACATTATCACCTGTTTTAAGATGACAGCAAACAAGATTATCGAAACAGTGTAAAACAAATTAAAATTTATATTTTTGTAAAAAATAGAAAATGTAATTTATTATATATAATTATAAAACAAGAATAATTGTTAGCAAATATGAATATAATATGTATGTATGTGTGTGTAAATAAATAAAGTATATGTGTGTATAAATTTATTTATTGGAAGTTTAAAAATTATACATTTAAATATACTATAAAAATTAATGTTTAAGGTGATCTGTGCCCATCATCAATTATTGGTTTTTGGATAACTTTCTTTTGTGAACGCTTCCGGTATCAGCTGTTTTGGCATATGACGTAAGACGTCTCGGTTGTACATTTATACAACTTTAATTGTGTAGTGCGCTAAGAAAATGAATCCTGTGTACGTGTGTGTTGTTATAATTGTTTGCTGGAAGTATACTACCAGTAGACAGATGGCCAAGTTTTAATCACGCTTTGCATGACTGCAGTAATATACGGGACTAGCAAAAACTCGTATCACCTAGAAAGTACGTATGATACTGCTCTTCGATGAAGGGAGTAAGGGAATATTGGCAGTCTGGCAGCGAGTAAGGTAGTAGTCGATAGGCTGATATTGAGATACGTACGGTGGCGGTGAAGAGTCGAGGTGGTCGACGGCAGCGGCGGAGGGTTAATATAACAGAAGCCAGTCACCTCTCTTCACAGAGAAGTATCAATATTGGTAGAAACAAAGTTTGAATACAGTTTTACTATCCCTTTTCATTCAATAATAACTACCGCTCGTCTGACCTCTTTCAGCCTTATTCTCTACCCTCGGTCGCACCGTTCAGTGAGTTCTGAAGAACGTCTGTGAACGTAGTTTTGTTTACATTTTTTATCCAAACCGTCGGCCTTCTCCTTTCTGTTGACGTGTGTGTGTTTCATATATTATATTAAACCTTTCGGCAAAGCAGTTTCTCATCTGCTGGTTCCACCTCAACGCATCGAGACATATTAAAATATTCTACTATCGCAATCCAAACTGAAACTTATATTAAACCCGTTTTCAGAGCCGTTTTTAACTTGAAATTAAGTGTAGGTATATTATTATTATTATTATTCCGGCTGTACAATGTTTACACATTTTCCGGAAACAAAGATTACAGAAGTGATTGAATTCTCATTTACCTTTATCGAATACATCCGGCTGCAATCTATTTGGTTTTTTAACATTTTCTTTTTTCCAATGAATGGGGAGTTGCCCATTGCATTAACCCTCAACCTCGAGGACCAGGCAATTTTTAATCAAGGTTTACTTCCTTTAGCCTTTGATAAACCAATATCTAATACAAGGCAGCAGTTGCAGCATTTTAGTTCCCCGGTACCCACGATATCTGGTGAGCATACCCCTATCCGCCACCTGGGGAGGCCCCCGATGGGAGACTAAGTATATTATTAATCATAATTAATATTTTTCATTTCTCACAAGAATATAATTTTTATATATTTTCTACAAATTCAATAGTCATTGTAATTACGACTGACTACACAACTTCGTCATCAGATAATTCAGACTATGGCGAACTCATTACCTAATTGAAATATTCTCATTAAAATCTGTGTAAATTATTTTAAAATTTATCAGTGCTTTTTATAAAATTGTGTTTCTTCTGATGATATCGGCTTTGTTTTTTTTTGAGGGGGGGTTGAAACGTTTAAGTCCCCAGTAATCAGTTGTAACCCTTGTAAACTTAAAAATAATACAATTTTTAAAATACGGCTTCATTTTACTTACTTTTGTTACGACTTTCAATAGACAAGAGATCATCTTCATCATTATCTTCACAACACGTCGTAGGCAAGGTGCTGCCTGTTCCGCCTTCAAATATCCTCCAGCCTGGGTCTACCCGCACGCCTGTGTCCTATAGGTTTGTATTTCCAGACTTGTTTGGCCAGTCTGGAATCTGACATTCTTTCTAAGTGTTCTTACCACCGTTGTTTGTAGTTTCTAAAACTACACCGCCTCGTTCTTTATACGGTCAAGTTTAGAACACCTTTTAACTCCTCTCAAGAATGCAATTTTCGAGGCCTGAATTTACTGTCTTGTTTCTTGGTTGTCGTCCATCCGTAGGACAGTACAAAGGCCGCCATAACTTTGTAACTCAACGTACACTGTTTCTAAAAATACAAATACTGTTGATTGTCCCAAAGATCGTCTTAACGTCAATATCATAATTCCTGTCATAGCCAATATCATTTTCTAAATATGTCAAATGGCTCACTTGCCCTAGAATTCGATCATTAATCATTATTTACGTTCTTATTGGTTCCTTGCTTCAAAATACCATTACCTTTTTTCGATGTGAATGCGAATGAACATCTTATGGTTCGTTCTCAGTGTCATGTAAGGTTTTGCCGCGACCAATATTTGTGAACTTTCGAGGGCCTCGTGTGCAAAAACTATAAGGATTACAGAATATCTAAAACTATGACTGGATAGCCCGTTTCATCGACAACCGGAAACGGTTTGTCGCGAGCGGAGGGGGGTTGTGCGGTGACGTCACAGCGCTGCGCGTGGGGGTCTAAATTTGGGCTTGTGTGGGCACGGCGCGCGCTCAGTTCAGTTGTATCTCCGGAACGAGTTGGTCGATTTTAGTGATCGAGATGTCTACGGAGAGATGAGAACGTGAGTTAGACGTTAATAACACAAGAAATATAACATTAACATTGGAAAGCAGAAAATATTGAGAGATTGTGAAAATGCCGCGTCCTCAGAAGAGAAAGAAGGCTGTAAAATCTGGAACTCCGAACAAAATGCGTGCACCACGACTTACAAATATAGAACGTTGTCGGCTACGTCGATTGCAACAAAAGGAATTGGAAAGAAAACTCCAGAATTTGAATTTGGATGGTGGAAGTGGAGCGCCCAGTACAAGTAGCGAGTGCGTACAACGTTTGGAGCAACCTAGCACTTCGTCATCGTGTCGAATGGATTTGAAAAGTGGTCCAATAGACGTAGAAAGCAACGACGATTCCATTGATATGCAGGATGACAATACTGAGACTCGTACGGACGGTAACATCGGTCCGTCAATGGCGCGTTCAGACCTTTCGCTCGATTTGACAAATAAGTATGCTGCATGCGATCGCCACTTTGTGAAAATGTTCTTTGACAATGAATTTGGACTTGGTTGTGATGTTTGTAATCGACTTTGGTTCAAGAAGGATCTTAAGCTCGTTAAAGTTAAACACTGTAACATTTTGCGCAGCGAGTTCCCCGACCAAGTAGTGGAGGCTATGGTAGCATGTATAAATTGCCGTCGATGCTTGGATACTAATAAAATCCCATCCATGAGTGTGTCTAACGGTTTCAAATATCCTGATCGGCCTACAACTTTGCCAGTGTTGAGTCCGGTAGAGGAACGGTTGATATCACCTAGGCTGCCTTTCATGCAAATTCGCCGACTTCGACACGAGGGCAGTTATGGCATCATTGGTCAAGTAATAAATGTTCCAGTTGATGTGAACAATATGGTGAAACAATTGCCTCGACAGTTGGACGACGATTATGCGATAAATGTTAACATCAAGAGGAAATTAATGCACAAATCGTCATATTTGAGCGGGTATGTTCGGAAATCCAATGTAATGCAATGGCTGCAGTACTTGGTGAAACAGCCGTTGTACCGTATGTATGGAATTACCATCGATGGAACTTTGTTGGACAATATATGTGTCGACAGAATTGACGATGATGGGGATTGTGTAGAAGAGGCACCAGTGTTAGACTCGGATTGCATTGTGGCCAGGCAACATACACTTCTGTGGAACGAGGAGAACTGTCTTGATATAGCGCCAGGCCAACACAGTATGCCGTTGAATATTGTGTACGATACACACGCCGAGGAATTGTCGTTTCCAAATATTTACTTGGGTATAGATCGTCGCTACAAAGATGGTGTAAGAGTGACTCCCTATATGATGGCCACGAGTGAAATTAGACGTAAAGATCGGCGAGGTGTGATCCCACAACACATCTTGTATATGGCGATGAAAATCTTGAGAATGAGAGTCGTCGAGGGAATGTTTCACACTTTCAAAACGTCCAGCACAGTTAATGTGACTCGTGCTATGTTAAAAGATAAGGATTCATACGTGATTGCATGGAAAAGAATTTGTCATTTCTTAAATCCATTCCAAATTCGATGTAGTATTGGCAGGATCATAAGCGTGACTTGTTTGCAATGATGCGCCAGCTTGGGAAGCCTACTGTGTTTCTTACGTTGAGTGGAAATGAAATTCGTTGGCCAGGTTTGCTGTCGGTGTTGCATCGCCTAAGTGATTCTATAAAGATGTGCAAAATTATGAGGCACTTAGCAGATCAATGCGGTGTCATTTGGTGAATGAAGATCCAGTTACGTGTTGCATTGTGTTTAACAAACTGGTCGACATTTTGATGAGTATGTTGTGCGAATCCATTTGGTGATCGGTATCGAGTCGTTGATTACTTTAAGCGCATTGAGTTCCAGCATCGAGGTAGTCCACATGCGCATACAATCACTCTTGTGGTTGCACAATGATCCTAAAAAATCAATCAGTAGAATATACACGTACAATTGAGTTGATGAATACATTGGCGAGCGTATCGAGGGGAGATTTGCCTACAGAGATGTACTCCAATCAAACGCACCAGCATACGTTTACTTGTACCAAGCGTGGAGAATCAACGTGTCGCTTTGGAATCCCGTATTGGCCAATGCGAAAGACAATGGTATTGTTGCCGCTCGCTAAAGGTGATCCGAGAAAAGCTACCATGCAGAAATCAGCTGAGCGTTTAAAAACAATACTGGAGCAGAAAGTGTATGACAGTGTTGAAGAATTTCTTGTAGACAACCATTTGACAGAGCGCAAATACCTCGATACAATTCGAGCTTCACTGCGACGGCCGACGATGTTGTTCAAACGTAATATGTCTGAAATCTATACCAATACTTTCAATCCGTGGTTAGCCAGAGTGTTGGGCTCAAATAGTGACTTGCAATTTATACTGGACGAATATAATTGTGCGACATATGTTGTAGAATATGTTAACAAGGCGAATCGTGGAATAAGTCATTTGCAACGAGAACTCATAAAATTACAAGAAGAGAATCCGGAGTTGGACTTCACCGAGTTAGTACGCAAGATTGGTGTGAAAGTTCTTAATTCGGTCGAAATGTCGGCACAGGAGGCGGCCTGGTATTTGCTTCGTCAATCGATGAGCCATTGTAGTCGTCAAGTTGTGTATATTACAACGGTGTGGCCACAAGAACGACAAAGATCAAGGAAATTGAAACGTCAAATGGACTTGGAAAATTTGGCTGATGATAGTACGAATGTGTGGACCAAAACTAAAATCGAACGTTATGAGGAACGCGATGAATCGTTAAAAGATCTATGCCTCGCTGATTTCATAGCTTGGTATTCTGGAAAGAAGTCAGTACAACAGCAGCCAGACGAATGTGACGATCCAAACGCCGATCAGAATGATGAGGTTCGATTTATCAATAAGAAGCGGTCAGTTCCATGTGTTATACGTTACAGACAATATGATATAAGTGATGTGGTCAATTACAAACGGGAAATGGTTACGCTATACTATCCGTTTCGAAATGAGACAGTTGATATACTCGATCGTAATAGGTTTGTCGAGATCTATGACACCAACGAATCCGCAATTCTTACTAAACGTCGTGAATATGAGTCCAACATAAATATTGAAGAAGTGATGCGAGAAATTCAAGAATTATGTATTCATAACGATATAGACGAAAATGCGACAAATGAGGAGCAAAAAAATCGAGATAATTTTGTGAGTAGCGTGTTGAATGATGGCAACCAAGAGAATAACGATGACATCGATGCAGCACAGGCTTCGTCTGTGGGCATATCTGCTGTACGAAAACGATCGAATGTGCTTTCAAAAGAAGACTACTGCAAGCTGTTACGCAGTACTAATAAAAGCCAGCGAGAATTCATATTGGAAATTATACATCGGATCCATACATTCGGTTCGCCGCCAATCCAAGTGTATCTCACTGGGCCAGCCGGTAGTGGCAAAACTTATGTGTTACGTGTAGCCATGGAGACCTATAATCGATACACTCAACAACACACTACACGACGAGATGCTTACATTGCTTGTGCGTCGACTGGAAAGGCCGCTGTAAATTTGCAGGGTACGACCGTTCACTCTGCGTTTCGTATAATTCTAATGCGAACATCAACTTCATTGCCCCATGAAGCTTTGCAGTGTTTCCGAACTGCCTTCGTTGAAATAAAATGTGTAATAGTTGAAGAAACAAGTATGATTGGGTCCGATGTTTTCAATAAAATCAACTCTAGACTGAATGAAATTACGGGCGTATATGATCAACCATTTGGCGGCATGGATATCATTCTGACTGGAGATTTTCGGCAATTACCGCCTGTAAATGCTACCCCCGTTTATAAATCACCACGAAACAACTTGGGTGGGTGCGTATTGTGGCAATCAGTTGATTTCTATCCGCTCACTCAGGTTATGCGACAAAGCGACCTCTTATTCTCTAAAATTTTGACGAAGATTGGTGATGGAAAACGTCTAGACTCTGAAGAAATGGCAGCGATCGAGTCTCGTTTCAGAACAGTTGAATGGTGTAGGGAACACGAACCAAATGCAATACGTCTCTTCCATAGAAATCATGATGTGGATGCTTACAACCGACTTGCAATATCAGACAGAATTTGTAGCAGTGTTACAATGCGATTTGATCACTGGCTACAATAACAGCACTCAACTTGGCACTGCACGAGTCAAATTACACAAGCTCAGTGTGATTGAAACTGGCGGTTTGCCGTATTTGCTTAATTTACAGAGTGGTATGCCTTATATGATTACAACTAACATTGATGTGGACGATGGAATTGTTAATGGTGCAATAGGAATACTTGAGTACATCGAAGAAGTCACTCATGAGACAGCAGTTCAATTAGTCCAACAACGCAAGGAGTCTACACAAATCAATCCTTATATCAGATTGTGACTACACTTTCCACAAGCCCACATCGGCAAAATGGCGAGATTAAAAGCAGCACCAAGAGTAATTTGCAGTAATGGTCTGATAGATCGAACTTGGACACCCATCTGTATGCGTAGCGCTAACATCAAACTCGGTGGTGCTATAAGTTGTAAACGAATGCAATTTCCAACCGTACCCGCTTGTGCCATAACCATACACAAAAGTCAGGGAGGCACATTTGACACGGTTGTGTATGACTACAGCAAAAGTCAGCAAATACAATTGGTCTATGTTGCAATGAGTCGAGTAACAAGCATCGAAGGTCTTTACATTACGAACTCGCGCAACGACTTTAAATTCTATCACGGACTTGGTTGCGACAGCTCAACTGTTAGAAAAATGCGAAATGAATATCTGCGACTCGAGAGCCATCCACTTAATACACTTACCAAACGTGTTGAACTGTTTATGAATTGCTCCGACAGTTTGATTGAAGACGACACGATTGTAATATTCTTCGTTGGAATGAATGCGCAAAGTCTCGTTGCACACAAACTTGACATTGAAACGGATCCTGTCTTAACAAGAGCTGATTTTCTTATGGTTTCAGAAACATGGATTACAAATGACGAGTCTGTGCAGCTTGAAAATTATAATCTCATCTCATATGAACACGAAGCCATGGATAATAACCCCACTGAACAACAACAACAACAACAAAAGAGACAGGCTGGCGGTGTTGCAATTTATCAACGTCGTAGCAACAAGCTATGTGCTATGCCTTTCAATATACCAAACAATATAACCCAACGACTTGGTGTATACGTGGAACCTGGCACAGGTGATACTGCATTGGCACAAATCACAGTCAACAATTCTTTCAGATTCATTGCTGGCTCATTGTATATTCATCCAAATGCAGAAACAAAATACATTAAACTTCTCCTCTTTCGAAGTCTTTGTAGATTTGGGCGCTCAATATCTAAGGTCATTGAGGAAATTGAGCCCGACATTACAACGCCAATATTTCTTACTGGTGATTTCAATGTCGATCCCAACGATCCGAGAAATGATTGGCTGGTTCCATATATGCAACAAGAATACGATCTACAACTTGTACAAACCTCTCCGACTACACTTGGAAACACCACAATCGACTTAACGTTTGTACGTCAACTTAGTCCGACGATTATGCCCTTCGTTTCATATTTTAGTTACCATCGACCAATTGTTCATAGGTTAGCCATTTGTACTAATGATTTAGATGAATAAATGTTATGTATAGCGTAATTTTCTTTCTTTCATTTCAACTTTCTTTCTGACAAACAAAACAAAAGAATCTCCCAATAACGAGAGTAACGTATGTAATTTCGCATTCACGAAATAAAGATCCGACGGGAGTATTCAAGAATACTCCCTGAATACATTTTTTTTTTATAGTAAAGATTTTCGTATTGTATTGTTTGCAAATCTGATAGACAAGATATGAAATATAAAAAGCGTAATGTCTTGATATGATAACTCACGAGTATAATACCAATTTACGACTATAACTGGCCGGCCGCTATTTATACTCCAAGTTTGCAAGGTTCTGCCACGTCTATCTCGGTGTTGCGTGGAGAATAATCGCTCAGCCGAAGGCGCTTAGAAAGAGGTAATATATTTCAAAAGGCATTGTTTACAGAACTTGTATATAAGAGCTGATAACTTGTACATCGCTGCTACGCGAGTTGACTATCTCAAGTTGTGTCCTTAAGCTTGTTCGTCCCGAACTGCAAATACACACACACACACACACACACACACACACACACACACACACACACACACACACACAACTTAGAATTTAGATTGACATTTTACTTCTCAAAAAGAAGAACTAATGATTGGTATAGCTTGCCAACTACACAATCCAATACCCATGAAGATGTCCATCAGTAATATACAGACTGATGTCGCTATAAATCATCTCGTTCATCAAAGGACAGTGACTGTAGACAATCTTGAAGGTGTGTAGTGAACGTTTTTCATTGACTTTATGACAGTGGCCACGAGTAGTTAACCAGAATAGCCTGTTTCTCCTCTCGGCTGCTGGGAGGCAGTGTTGGACTGTTGTCCCACTAACCACGAGAAATAAACACACACACACACACACACACACACACACACACAGGATGGGTATACGAGGGTACGTAAAGACCATCCAAACCAATCTTCGGATTAGTTTAGTTTTAGTTTACTGTTCATTTTAGGCTGTATACTATATAATGTTACATATGCAGTTGAGAATCTTATCAGAATATCAAAAGTTCAAACCTTTTTTTAGGCTGTATCAGAAAATTGATTGTTTGATTTGTTTTAAATACGTCGGAATTCTGAAACGAATCTGTTAGTTGTAATTTTTATGTAATATGTTTACGTCTGCAGAAACTAAACTCAATTTAAACTTTATTTACTGTACTGGAATTGGAAGTTGTAGTTCTCAAGACGCAAGATGTTTTGCAGCCTACCAATGGAAATACATAAGTTAAACTCCTAATTTATTCCTGAACAGATGTACAAAATCATTTTTTGTCTTTTTTTTTATTGGGCATCTAAGAACTACATGCCAATTTCAATTGTTTATTCTTTGTTCTTTTCTTTTTCTCCAATATACTTTCATCTTTCTACTGTGTCTCTTCTTCCTATCTTCAGTCCACTTTGAACCTACGTTTTTCTCTCTCCTACCCTGGACTCCTTCCACTTTAACACTTTTCCCCGAAAAACTTCTCTTTCTCTTGGTTCTTCTGCGTGTATATAATTTTTTTCTAAATCCTTTTGACTTCTTTAATCCAACTTGATGTTGACTTCTTCCCCCACAGATATTTGAAGGTCTGCTTTGTTAACCTATATAAAGGTCCATTCTATATAAATGTCCAAAAAATAATAGTCTTATTTTTTTCATTGTTTCTGTTACATTTTCTATAATTTCATATATTTCATCATTACTTCTTAATTTCTGAAGTTTTTCGTGGGTCTAGTACTTTCCTAATAATTCGTCTTTCCAATATTTCTAGATTGTCTAAATTATAATTCGATGCTAGACATTCACTTGCATATAGGCATTCTGGCTTCACTACTGTACCGTAATGACTTATTTTCGCATTTTTAGATATGCACTTTTTATTGTAAATATCTTTAGTTATACCTTTTATATTTTATTATGATAGCTTTTTATTTACGAAAATCCAACAAACGAATCGGTAACTGAATCATGCTCAATTAGTAATGATTATCGATTCTATTGTTTTTTCTTGTTTTATACGATAATCAATATTTATTCAAATACGATACACCTGTTGGAAGCTATAGCCAATTTAACACTCATTCCCAATTTACTTAATATGTCGGAAAGATAGCTGGTAGCAGCTAATGTAACAGAAGATTAATATAAATCTGTATAAAATGTTAGCAGTGTAATAATATAGATTTTCTGTTATTGACTTTGTAATCAGTTAAGGTTAACAGAATCTTGTTTTTACATCCATTTTAAACAAGAACCTATTGTGTCTCAAAAATCTCTTTGGAAAATCAAGATGTCAAATAGAATATTAAACCCGGGGGTACGTACGAGGCAAGGCAAGTTTGGCTGCGAGCTAGCTCGTCACATCGTGCGTGGGTAAGGTTTTGAATTGAATGATGACCGGAGCCCCATCGATCATGCAGCCGAGGCGAATTACCTCTAGACGTTGACATCGCCGTCTGGGCGTATATGAAAGGTTTCTAGTATTGGATGTCAAAATGAAAAGCACTTGACACAAGATAGCAATAATAGAGAACAATTCATACCATGTGTGCTCTCACACAGGCACTCACACAAACACAAACGTCAGAGCAGAACGATCTACAGCATCAGGCGACAATGAACTAAATTATCTCAATTAAAAAAAAAAGAACAAATAGAGACAGTAATGAAACAGAGACGATGACAGAAAATGTCTAAAAAGTATCAAACTGTAAATAGTCTGTTTATAAATTGTAAACAGTAAATTAATATAATTTCTTATTCTAGAAATAAATTAAGAAATTAATATATCTCTTATACCGTAAGAAATCTATATATAGAGAATTCAAAATCTAAGGATTTATGGGTACTGAATACAAATCCACACCGTTACCGACTGCCACCAAATTTTGCACAGGTAACCTTTGACACAAGGCGAAAAATACTATCTAACTTGGAATTTGATATTTTGCCCCGTTCGCACGATTTAGGCCCTTTTAATTTTGGATTTCGTTGACGCGTATTAAGATGTCAACAACACCATGGAGACCAGAATTAATTACAATAGTAACAAGTCAATAAACAAATGATATTTAGCGGCATCGGAACTGTACCTTTATCCGTTCCTGCAGTTTTTAATGTTTTTAACATGCGATTGTAACGATATATTTTGTAACATTTTATACAGACACGTCTATATATTTTGTAATTTTGCCTTAAACGATTATAAAATTTATGTTTATACGTATTTCTGATGATGCAATGAATAAGTAATTAAATATATTAAATACTACTACTAAAGTTGTCAACAACACCATGGAGACCAGAATTAATTTAGTAACAAGTAAATAAACAAAAGCTATTTAGCGGCATCAGAACTGTACATTTACCATTCCTGCAGTACATTTTCGATGTTTTATATAATATGCGATTGTATCGATATATTACGATGTGGAAAAGAAGTGTACTAATTGTAAATTGTCCTATTGCTTAATGCAAAGCGAAAATACGTGTTGTTTTCATTGAGGTTAGATGACAACGGTTTTTAGTTTTTAGTTTACTGGTGAAATAAATAAAAGCCATGGTTGAGGAAACATAAGGTTTAATGTGTTATACACTGCTTCTAACACAGTAACACTTAAAATAAAGAATTTAGCGTTTTTAATTTATCAATCACTTTATAAACATCTCCAAAAGCTTTTTAAACGGGTACTTTTTAATCGTCAAAGGCTGTTGCACCAACATAATAATTTAGTACAAGTTAAAATAGTACAATTGTTGAAAACAGCTTTGGAGAGAATTTGACTAATGAGCACAAAATTGTTATAGGAGCTGACAGAACGCCATATAGACATAGACAATAAAATTATATTAAAATACTTATTAAAAGTCAAGTATTCGCGTGCGAAGCTGCGGGTAACATCTAGTATGATATAAAAATTTAATTGACACGCAAGTATTTAAATTCTGTGAGTGCACATTGTTGCTATTAGAATGGTGTTCTTTAGAAAACATTAATTATCAGAATTTAAAAATGTTAAAGGGTTAGTCTGTCAGGTACACAAAGTAAAATATTTTATACTATATATAGTATGACAATTAGCAGTAAGTTACAGTATGGTTATTACAGGATTATGATTATTATTCATAAACACTTATCAGAAAGGTCATACACTTTCAAAAATGTTTAATTTTTTTAAATAAAATGCCATTTTTGTTTTTAAATTAGCTTAATTATTTTATCTCACGATACTCTCTCTTCTCTATAAATTAACGTCCCTTGATATGTGACGTTAATGTTTGAACGTAACTCAAAAAACTCCAATCCCACGATCGGTTTAGGTATGTCAAAATGTGAACAAACGAAGATGCATGCATTAGAATCTATCGTCGGAATATATTTTAAAATTTAGTTCGGTCTGTAGCTTCTGTTTTCTGGCGTGCAAGGATCCTAATAATTTCAGCCTCTGCAGTAATTGTTTTACTGTCTTTACTGTCCATAGAACCAGCAGATGTCCTATAAAATCTGCAGTAATACTTGTTTTTTTTCAACTAAATGTCATTGGTATTACGAAGTTCTTTTACGTCTGACTATGCTATCGCTTAGTCGGGCTATTAGATAATTGCGCTATTAGTTAGTCGGGATATTAATTAATTGCGCTATTAGTAAACGGGATATTAGTTAATTGCGCTATTACGTAATAGGACTATTATTTAATTGCTCTATTTGTAATCGACCTATTGGATAATCGGGCTTTTAATAAATTGCGCTATTGGTTAATCGGGCTATTAGTTATTTCCGAAATTATTAATAGGTATATTGGTTAATTAGTCTATTAATTATTCGGGCTATTAGTTAATTGCTCTAGTAGTTAACCGAACAATTAGTTAATTGAGCCACTTATAATCGGCCTATTAGTTAATCGGTCTATTAGTTAAATCCACTATTATTTAATCCCGCTATCAGATAATTGCGCTAATACTTAATTAAACACGTAGTTAATTGTTGTATTATTTTATCGGGCTCTTAGTTAATTGCTCTATTCGTTACACCAACTGGTAGTTAAATCCGCTATTTATGATAGACCTATTAGTTAATAGGGCTAATATTTAATTCCGCCATTAGTTAATCAGGCTATTAGTTAAATGCATTATTATTTAATCGGGTAATTATTTAATTGCGTTATTAGTTAATCGGGCTGTTAGTTAATCCGGCTCTTAGTTAATCGGTCTATTAGTAATTGCACTATTATTTAATCTTTGTTATCAGATAATTGCAAGATTATCGAACTTGTTAATCGAACTAGTAGTAAATTGCTCTATTAATTAATCTGACTATTATTTAATTGGGCTGTTAGTTAATTGCGCTATTTATAATCGGCCTATTAGTTAATCGGGCTAGCAGTAAATTGCGCTATTGTTTAATAGGGCTATTAAGTTATAGGGCTATTAGATACTTTCGGTATTAGTCATCGGGCTATTAGTTTATTGCGCTATTTATAATAGGCCTATTATTTGGTCGGGCTTACGGTAAATTGCGCTGTTGGTTAATCGGGCTATTAGTTAATTGCGCTAATATTTAATCGGACTATTAGTTGATAGCCCTATTAGTTAATTTTGCTATTAATTAATCAGGCAATTATTTAACCGGGCTGATTTACCGAATAATTATTTAACTAAATTTTGATTAAGCATACGTATGATCAACATCTATTCGATTGATTGTTTAAGCTAACAAATATTTTGTGTAGAAACATATGCAGTTGTAAGTTACTGGTTACTGGCGGATGTGTACAACATTCCTATTTTAAAAGAAAAGTAATTTACATTTTTTTTTGTCATTCGCTGATTTATAATATTTTAGTTGTTTGACGAATCGAAGCCGCCAAGCAAAAGTCAGATCAACACATTAAGAGTTACCAAAGAAAAATTAATTGGACTTTGTGTTAATACTTATTTTGTATCTGAACAGTAAACAATAATACTTGTTAAATAAAAAAACCCAAGAAATAAATTAAATTAAATTAAATAATTTCACGATTTCTGGTAGTCATAATTAGAACTGATAGTGTAATAGTGAGCCAACGAAAATTATCCAAGTAATTTCAACAGGATTCAATATAAAAACCAAATTACGTGAACTGAACTGGAGCAAGCATCCGCTAGTTCCACAACAGTTTCTACTGCGCTGTTTCCGCCAATATCCACGGTAAAATTTACTACAACATCTCACACGGCACGGTGTAACCTCTTTAACGTCCCAGAGAGAGTAGTCGGAAGTGTGTCAGTATGTCAACAGTGTTTGTGCAGTGCCCTGCTCCCCGCCAGTGGTAACTAGATCATACGTGTAAGGCATACGACCGGGTTCCGTCCGTTTCCTGCACGTTTCTTTGCGCCGTATTCCCACGGACTGTGCTCACCCCATTTTTCTTTCCGCCCTTCTCTTGTCGCTGTCTTCCCTCGTGTTATCACACACACATACGGAACCGCAATGGCGAACAAATGTGTGTGTGTTTGTGTATCTGAGGGAGAAACGCGTGGTTTCGTGGTAAGACATACATGCACTTACTGCGGTTTAGCTTTTGTCTATAAATTGTAAAGCTACTCACAGCAGTTACACGCAACATGAATTATTATTTAAGTTATTCTCTGAATATTACTTTGAATAATGTTCTAATTCTTTAAAGAACCAACGAGTTCGACTATTATTACTTAACATAATATTCTGTTTCATACAAAGTATTTATAGTTCCGGAAAATCTAACTTGACGTTTTCGTAATAGAACAATGCAATAAAGAAAAGGATTGTATCACGATCAGTATACTTTTTGTAATCAGCAACCAGAATTGACATTATCTAAGTTAATATTATAACAGATGATCATCATATCATGGCTAATCACCAACAACGATAAATCAGGTATCAAGACGACTGACCATTTTTCTTTTACATATTATATTGAAGGTAACGACTTTCCTACTAGTAGAGACTTCGTGGGTTTTGATTTAAGTGCGATATAGGCCTAAAATAATTTTCCCACAATAATGCCTTCCTTTTTTAGGTGGAGGGATCTTTTTTCAAGTCCACTTTAGTCGATTTCCTTGATTAAGATTTATTTATTTATATCTTTGAAGTGTAGATGCGTTAGACTTTCTAACACACCCTTACAGTTCAGAACTGTACGCGTAGGATTATATAAGTACCATTGAACTGTATGGTGTGGATTTTTATTTCTACCGATAGATTTCTTCGAAGGTATATTAGCTAGTTTATTTCTTAATCGTGAAATATAACCTATGGTAATAAACCTAACTAACATAAACCTAACCTAATCTAACCTAAACCTAAATAACATAATATCTGAAATATCTACCGGGCTGTTTGCCCGTGGTGTAAGGTTTACATTCAAACCAAACGTTTCAGCAGCACCACTGGCTGCCATCTTCAGTCGATATAAGCATTCACTGAACTGTGGTGATAAGCCTTCACCACAGTACTGTGGACCTGACGTACGACACCCCGCGTAATGTAGACTCCAATATCCTCTGAAGATGGCAGCCAGTGGTGCTGCTGAAACGTTTGGTTTGAATGCAAACCTTAGACCACGGCCAAACAGCCCGGTAGATATTTCAAATACAACAGACATCGGCCGTGAAAGCCTTATTACTAACATAAACCTAACCTAACTGATATACACCATTCCCCGGTTATTCAGCTGTCCATGTTTATTCAAATGTAACACCTTTACGAGTTGTTAATTACTGACACTACATGTGTAAAACTGTGACTAATGTGAAAGTTCAATATACAGTATTAATTTAAGTTATTTTATGCACTACGTTTGTAAACAGTTTTGGACAGGCTGAATTGATGTGAATTTGATCACTCTGTCTGGTATGGGTTATCATTACTTCGTTAGAAATTATCCCACCCCTCTTCGTTAGATTAAAAATACATAATAAAAGCATTTCTGTTAGAAGTGTAAATATAACACAGAAGAGTAGTCTCACGACAGTTTAATCAAATGGGCAAGGTAAACATCTGTACTCAACAGATAAACTAAATTGCCGCAAAAAAGTAACTATAAAACATTTATTAGGTTGAAATTCCAAGAAATTTAGTTTCTGAGCTTTTAATAACTACGGCTAGCTTTCTGAACATCGCCTATAACTACACGGAACTCTCTGAACTGTTGATTCTCATTCTCGTTCTCGTAACCGCCTTCGGTCCGCTTTTGGTAATTCTCGCCCTATCTGTGCATTACTTAATCTGTCTCGTAACGTGCACCCTTTGACCAACCTGAGAAATTTAATTTTTGCTGATGTAACCATATCCTCTGTCTCTCTGTGGAAGTACCCATGTCTCACTCCCATACAGCGCCTCCAGTACAGCCGTAGTCTTATAAAACTTAAGCTTAGTGTCTTTCCTAGTTTTGTATTTTAAGGTTCTATGGATTGTCCTAAGTATATGTTTAAATTTACTAAGTTTATTTTCGATGTCACAATCAACTGCGGGAGATATTTTGCATCCAAGATAACTAAAACTGAATACTTGCTCCAAGATGTTTCCATTTACCTCTATCTTTGTTTTTACTGGATACTTCCCTCTAAAAGCCATTACTTTTAATTTATGTGGAGATAGAGATAGCACCAAGCTATATTCCTCTGCTAAATGTGTTGATGTGTGTAATAATATTGTGTAATGTGTTGTGTTTTACACATTAATAACAACATTATTAAGTAACAGGAATTTTCCATTAATAAAAAAAAAACTATTCTGAATTTGTTCCAAATCTAGTGTACACATTGAACTATACGTTAGATAGAAAAAAAAATCTTTAAAGAAATACGAGCGTCTGAAGAGAAATTCTTAATGTCTGTGAAAGGGATGAATCTCGAGAGATTATCGGAGACATTTTGATATCAAAGAAGAACATTTTTATTTAGAAAAACAAGCACTTGGTTGTATGAAAAAGTCGAATTTGAAATACAATGCCGAACCATTAACGGAAATACGTATTCTCAAACAAGTTCTAAGTTACAAATCAAGTGAAAACATGGGTTGTTGCTTACCATGAAAATAGTAGCGTTATTTTTGTGATATCGCCGGAACGTGCTAAAATCTAACCCATAAAGGGAAGAAGAAGAAGAAGAAGAAGAAGAAGAAGAGGAGGAGGAGGAGGAGGAGGAGGAGGAGGAGGAGGAAAAGGAAGAGGAAGAGGAAGAGGAAGAGGAAGAGGAAGAGGAAGAGGAAGAAGAGGAAGAGGAAGAAGAGGAAGAGGAAGAGGAAGAGGAAGAGGAAGAGGAAGAGGAAGAGGAAGAGGAAGAGGAAGAGGAAGAGGAAGAGGAAGTGGAAGTGGAAGTGGAAGTGGAAGTGGAAGTGGAAGTTGAAGTGGAAGAGGAAGAGGAAGAGGAAGAGGAAGAGAAAGAGAAAGAGGAAGAGGAAGAGGAAGAGGAAGAGGAAGAGGAAGAGGAAGAGGAAGAAGAGGAAGAGGAAGAGGAAGAGGAAGAGGAAGAGGAAGAGGAAGAGGAAGAGGAAGAGGAAGAAGAAGAAGAAGAAGAAGAAGAAGAAGAAGAAGAAGAAGAAGAAGAAGAAGAAGAAGAAGAAGAAGAAGAAGAAGAAGAAGAAGAAGAAGAAGAAGAAGAAGAAGAAGAAGAAATTAATAATGATGATAATGGTTTGGAATAGTTCAGATAAATATTGAGATTCGTGCAGAAAAAATGATTTATTATTAATATTATTAATGTAGTAGTAGTATTTGTTGTTGTTTTATTATAATAATAATTATTATTATTAGTCATATCACGATTTCCTAGATGCCGTGCAAACATGTTAATTGGTGTGAGGTTTCCTAAAGGATAAAATGAATCACGGTAAATTATTTTTATGATTTATTTCACCGTTTTATGATTTATTTAATATATTCACATGTGTAATAACATTGCATGTAGCACTGTATAATGTATTGTTTTTTCGTATTAACAACAACATTAATTAACTGAACTTCAATTATTAATCAGTAAAATTTAATCAAACTTTAATCAGCATAACCGAACTGAGTAAATTTAATCAGAGTAAATTCACAAGTTTAATTTTCAAGCTATAGCGTGGACAGACCCAGCTACAATAATTATGAAATTAGCAAAATCAATTTTCATAAATGAAATATTACAGTAGGTATATTTAATTTTCATAGATGTGAGTTAAATTTTACAAATGATTACTGATTAGAAAGAAAGCAATTAATATATTCACGTGACTGTGCAAGTGTTTTGTGCTCAAAGTTTATTTCGAGAAGTATGTTAAACACCTACGATTTAACAGTCTGACCACCTACAGTCTGAACAGGCAGTTGAGATTCAGACACAGACAAAACGAGGAAATTACAGGGAAAATTATCATGAGCGTTTAGCTGAAATGAACTAACTTTTAAATGTGATCCGCAACGAGGATCCTTTAGCTTATTTATATTTTCAGCCGTTAGGGTGTAGCATTAACATTTGTTCGTATGCCTCTGACTTTAGTTTTTACCGTTTGTGTACGCAATACGAACGGTAGTTCGGTAGGCGCCTGCAGTTTAGGAAGATTCTCCTGCGGGTTTAATATTATGTCAGAAGTTTGAAGTCAAATTAGTTTCAGAACAGAGTTACTGTGGGTAACGTGTTAGTCACGCGTGTTAACGAACAACCAGAGGGAAGTACAGTTTAATGGTTGGCTTATTTTATAGCAGCAGACCTACTAAGCAAGACAGAGAGATAGGGAGAGTGTTTGTGTGTGCAGGAGAGAAAGAGAGGGAGAGAGAGAGAGTGAGAGAGAGAGAGATATGACAGTAGAGAATGAAGATATTATGTGGCGGTGTGGGCATAGTACTGTCAGGCGTATAATACAGAATAAGAAATATCCATATTCGTATATTACCTTGAGAAACAAACACTATTGCTTTGGCTGCTCTGTGACTATCCGGAGTATCAGATAAGGATGTGTTCTGTCACCAAAATTATTCCTAATAGCGACAGATTTGGTTATGAAGAACAGAGTGGATGGTAAAACAGAGACTTATTAGAGACTTTGAAGACTCGTAGCTTGCTAATATTATGTCGGTTTGCTGGCGTAACACGTCCACACAACAACAACTGAAGTCTCTGAACCTACCAAGAAGATGGTAAAATATGCGTAGATGAAATTAAGAACGCGGTGAAGTGAGTGAACAGTAAACTGTTTAGGAAGCACGTACACTACAAGGAAAGGGCATTAGATATTAGCATTGACAGAAAAATTAGCATGTTTGAGGAGCAAATTAATGACCGTCTGGAAGACAAAAAGTCTTGTCAGAATAAGTGTCTTTCCACACGGAATGTAAACACGGTTTGGAAGCAGGACTAAGACGGTCCCCAAGGAGGATGGAGTTGAAACGTGAAACATCAAATTGTGGAGATGTGTTGGAGGAGGGTACAATATAAATACTGCATAAGAAGATAAAAATAGATTGCATAGGAGACGAAAAATTTAAGAGCTGGTAGACGATTTGCACAAGATTTGCGGTACGCTGGGATGACGGACGATTCGACCGCTTTACCCATGATTGAATAAACGCCGAAAAGGAAACTTTGCTGCAAATAATCACATGCTTATCGTTAAATGCTTGTGGTCACATGGTTATTGTTTGGTTATGGTTACACGGTTCGTAGACGTTAGGAGGTCTAATTTTAACTGGAAACTAATTTCCTGAAATTCACTAACAAAAAATAACACATTTCCAAAGCCTTATCAAAGAGGCTTTTTTTTTGAAGACGCTGTACCTCAGAAATTATTCCCGAAAACAACAGAGATGTCCTATGACAACACTGGTGTAGTTTGGTGTATGAGGATGTTATGGTACAAGAGAATATTCTACACTGAGATTCAAAATGGATACAGAACCAAACAAAATAAACTGGTATTTCTGATATAATAGTTTAAAGACTTTGGAGAAACCTTCCAAAAAATGAAAACAATTTTAAAATTGCCCAAATAATACAGTCAGACTGCAATCAAATTACAGGTGGTAAGATTTAGCAAGAAGCAAGAAATATCGAAATTTTAAAAACAAAATGTATAGAAAATTGAATAATAATATTGGAGACTTACGTGCTAAAGGCAATGGCTACTAACGAATGTCAATAAAAATTTTAAATATCTGGGAAAAACATTGACGTAAGACTATAAGTCTAAAGATCACTTGTAAGTGAGGTGTGGATAACAAAACCATAATATCAGTAACAAATTGAAGGGAGATGATTATATTAATGTAATAAAGAGGTGGAGTTTGAGACGTAATAGACGCTTAGATAAATATAACCATATATACAAGTGGAAATCACAAGAAAGTAGCACAAGAGGGAGCCCAAAAGTTAAGAGGGTCAGGTCATTGATGACACAAAATTTCAGGAAAATGAAGTAGACGTTAGAACGAAGGAGAAAACAGGTAAGTGAAACGTTAGGTACAGGTTTGGGGGAACGTTGTGGAGTGATTTTCTACAAGCAACTGCAGCTTAACAGGATCGGGCTCCTTCAATTGCGCGGCGCTAATTATACTTATACTTTTTGTGACAATGTATAATTATTGAAACAGCCCATTATCAATGATGCCTGCGAAATTATTGAAAGAACAGTTTATTATTGAAAGCGATAGCGTACTTGAAGTACAATTTAAGAAATTCAAAGTAAAAGCGAGAGTGAATGTGGAGAATGGATTGTACTCGAAGGCAGTTGTTGCTGATTTTGTAAAACACGCTCCTCCGAGTGGGAAAATGGCGCTCGAATCGAGTGTGACTGACTTGTAAAGACTCGTGTTCAATGTACGGTCTGAAACGATAATAAAAATAATTGAAAAAAAAAAATCTTCTATACCAGGAACCGACTGTAAATGAAGGCAGTACAGTAACAGATGAAAAAGGAAATGAAAAGGAAAACCCACCTCTCGTGTATTCTTACCAACCGACTGTCGTACAATCACCAATCACCTACCTCCCTTCCATTCCTACCACACACACACACACACACACACAAGCCGGTTTCACTTAGTAGACAGATAGGTGTTTTGAGTTAGAGTCAAATATCTGACAAACGCTGAATCTGTTGGCTCCGATGGCAATCGTTAGCTCCGGTTCTAATTACATTATATCAAAAAGGAAGAAAACTCCAATTTACTAAACTAATTGCAAAAATGCACCATGATTATAATGTAGCTATTTTTACACACACACACACACACACACACACACACACACACACACACACACACACACACACACACACACACACACACACACACACACACACGCGCGCGCGCGCGCGCGCGCACACACACACACACACACACACACACACACACACACACACACAATATTATTATTAATAATAATAATACAACTTTTTTATTTTGTAAATTACACACATGTTTCAATAGTAATCTACCTATCATAATAATAATAAATAAACAATTATTACAACTCCATTTATATTTAGCAAATAAATTTAATTATCTTACATGGTTACATAAACTGAATTTAGTAAATAAAATTACTATAAATCATAAAAAACTAAAATTTAATAAAATTATGAATAAAATCAACAACCTAGTAAATCAAAATAATATCTTATACAATAAATATAATAAAAATAAATTAAAAATTTGTTAACCTAACAAACAGAAATTTTAACCAAAATGAAATATCTATTTTAGAAAATTCAACAAAAAATAACAACTTAATAATTAACAAACATACATTTGAAAATTTAATCGTAGAAACTGAAAATGCTATAAATCATTTGGAAAAAATATACAAGACAAAATAAGAACAAAAACAACTATAGAAATAACTAAATTTATTAATAAATTCAGGAACAAACCTAAAAAACATCAAAACAATAAACATTCACATATGAACAATATTAAAAAGATGATAGCTAGATTACTATCGAAACATATATGTAATTTACAAAATAATAAGTATATTCTTGCAAACAGTTGTATTATTATTAATAATATAAAATATATAACAAGAAAAATGAGCATATATATATATATATATATATATATATATATATATATAGAGAGAGAGAGAGAGAGAGAGAGAGAGAGGTACACAATTTCTTTCATTGCTCTATAGGCTTAAAGTCTGTTGCAGAATGTTGCATGTAGGCCTATATAACGGACGTATACTCTAATAGAAATGACAGCTGAGGGCAGCTATGTATGAATGTTGACTGCCCGAAGGGAAAACGAATTGTACTGACATGACTCAGGGGTGTGACAGGGGAATGCTGTATCAGCAACTGTTTTTAAGATCTTGCTAGACAGATCGGTTTGAGGCGGCTAAATGCGGAAAGTAAATTATATTTTAAAGACTCTAAACTGATTGTAGCTTATGAGGATTACAAGGGACAGGCGGTTACGGCAAGGGCCAGAAGACGTTTGAAGGATGCAGTGGTGGGTGGTCACAGGATTGGTGAAGCGCAGAGTAAAACAAAATGTGTGATTTACTAAGAAAAGACGGAAAAAGTAAGGGAAATTAAAAGTGACTGACGAATAAACGAAAAGCCGCAACGCTGTAAATGACCGTGAGAGTTGCTCAGGGTCTGAGTTCCTTGCAGTGAAACAAGTTATTGGATCACCAGTAGTCAATCAAAGATCCGATTATCAGCAGTGAAACAAAGTTAATGTATATATATATATATATATATATGACTCAAAGTCTGAGGATTTATGGGTACTGAATACAAATCCACACCGTTACACCGATTGCCACCAAATTGTGCACAGGTAACCTTTGATACAAGGCAAAAAATACTGTCTAACATGCAATTTGATATTTTGCCCCGTTCGCACGATTTAGGCCCTTTTAATTATGCCTTTTCGTTGACGCGTATATAGATGTCAACATCACCATGGAGACCAGAATTAATTACCATAGTAACAAGTAAATAAACAAATGATATTTAGCGGCATCGGAACTGGCCCGTTTTTGCAGTGTTTAATGTTTTTAATATGCGATTGTATCGATATATTTTGTAATTTTGTTTACAGACACGTCTACATACGCATTTTGTAATTGTCTTAAACGATTATAAAATGTACGTTTATACGTATTTCTGATGATGAAATGAATAAGTACTGAAATATATTAAATACTACTACTAAAGATGTCAAGAACACCATGGAGATCAGAATTAATTACCATAGGTAACAAGTGAAGAAACAAAACCTATTTAGCGGCATCGGAACTGTACATTTATACATTCCTGCAGTATATTTTTGATGTTTTATATAATATGCGATTGTATCGATATATTACGATGTGGAAAAGAAGAAGTGTACTAATTGTAAATTGTCTATGCTTAATGCAAAGCGAAAATACGTGTTGTTTTCATTTGTGAGGTTAGGTGGCAACGGTTTTTGGTTTTTAGTTTACTGGTGAAATAAATAATAGTCATGGTTGAGGAAAACATAACATTTGCTGTGTTATACAATGCTTCTAAAACAGTAACACTTAAAATAAAGAATTTAGAAGTTTTGATTTAACAGGTACTTTATAAATATCTCCAAAGGCTTTATAAACGGGTACTTTTACTCTCCAAAGGCTGTTGCACCGACACTATAATTTAGTACAAATTAAAATAGTACAAGTGTTGAAAACAGCTTTGGAGAGAATTTGACTAATGAGTATAAAATTGTTATACGAGCTGGCAGTACGCCATATAGTCATAGGCAATAAAAATTATAATAAAATACTTATTAAAAGTCAAATATTCGCGTCCGAAGCCGCGGGTAACAGCTAGTTATTTATAATGCAGAAAAAGGACGTGTTACAACATACTCTGGTGAACCATATGTTTTATGATTAGCTGAGAATAGCCTATAGGCTAACGTGACACGGTGTAAACGCAAGAAATACAATCAGTTCTTTTGATATTGTCACTACGGTCTCCCTGATCGTCGTATGGTACAGTGGAAAACAAAATACAAGACACCGATTAAATCACTAATAACTAGCTTTAATGATCACAAATGACAATCTCTAATCAACTCGTACAATAATTCCAGTTAAAATTGTCCACACGCAATAATAATGTCAACTATAAAGAATTTCGCACTAATACCAACATTTCGCTATAAACACTCGATCCGCGCTAAAGAAATCGCTCAACATCACTGAACTGACAAACCTGCTGCTATGGCTTTTTATAGGTAGCGGACGCCTTCTCGAAATTTTCCATCCTCACTTCACGCCTGGTTAACGCGTATTTCAAGTGTTCTTGAACACACTAGAACCTACTTGAGCGCGCACTTGACTAGCAACACCTGCCACACTTTGTAGGAGGACGGGGCGGGGACTCTCTCGGCTATTCTAGTTGGTTCCATCGTAATAATCTTTTTAAGAGGACCAAATATCTTCTCAAGAAGAGAGAGGTGGAATCCTTCTATGTTACCGAAAGAAGCGAAGACTTAAGGGATAGTATGGATAGATGAAGCATTCTTGGAATTGGCGACGTGGAAGGTGAATGCGTGGTACTGCGGTTGCTCCGAAACAGTCAAGAGTTGACTAGATTGAAATCAAAACAGGCTTTATGCAAATTTTATAAAGAAGAAAAAAGAAAAAAGGAAAAGAAAACCCTAAGACAATAAATATTAATACTGTTAATGAGATGCTCCCCGTTTTATAATTGAAAATATTAAATTTAAACGTTGTATTTCAACAAATTACAAACGAAATGGTAGAAAAACAATTTTCCCATATCTTTCTGGACATAAGAAATACGTTTTCTGTACATACAACGTACTACATCTTATATGCTTTACTCGTCTGAGCTTTGTTTTTGTACAGTAATTCGCTATGAAGAAATGTCCTAAAAATATTTGTCATTAAAATATTTGTTAATAAACTATTTTTATTTTTGCTTGTCATTAACAGATTTTTTTAAATCTCTAAAGCTCGCTTATTACAAACGGAACCTCATTTACATAAATAAGGTATACTTCTTGGTTCCAACGAAATCGCTTCATATTTTTGTTTTGACTAAAAAAAAGTACAAAGTTGATATTCTCTCTAATACGTTACAAAGCCGTGCCGCCGCCGCGCGCGGTGACTTCACACGGTACGGTAAAATGTTTACCCATGTGCCTTCGCGCGCGTGTGATTTGTTTCACTTGTGTAACGTGGATTAAACTGTTGGACGCCTTCCAAACTCGTATCTTTATCCACCCGTGCTGCTACTTCGAACGGCCTCCAAAGCAAACATATTACATCAGGGCAACATAATTTGCAAGGAAATGGTGTCTATCGCGCCTTGAAAAATCTGTACACACGCGGTTGAGAAATACCCCCCCCTTCTAATATCTTCGTAGCCCTGTGTAACGGTGATAAAAGTTCACGTACGGAATTCAATCAAAGTAGTTTGTTTAATATACTGTGCCGCGTTTTGGAAAACGCGGCGATCTTCCGATATCTATATTGTGCTTTATTAAAGAAATTACGTATTTGTCGACGCGAAAGAAGTTGTCCTTTGGTACGGTCAAGTGGACTTTGTCATTGTGAATTACCCCTCCGCCGCTCGCCTCGCGCGCGCCCTATCGCTGTTACATACGGTTTTTTCAAGAGCCAGTTAGTTCAGTTCCAATACGACGCTCGGCGCTTCACATTCTGGTCCCCGGCTGGCAGAGTAGATTGAACAGTTTTCGTCTTCCAGCTTCTTCTATGAATACGTAGAAAGCTACGTGACCTCCGGTAAGTCCATTAAAATATGTATTTTAATTATTTATAAAAACAAATTGGTTTTATTTAATATCAAAGTGGATGCGTTGAGATATATATTGCAGGAATCCTTAGCGCATGGCGAGTTTCAGGTTATAATTTGTTTTATGTATGCTTTGTCTCAACCCTGGTTAATTGATTGTAACGTTAAGGATATAATTATGTTTTATATTAATCCAGTAATGCTTCTACTAAATTAACTAAACTAAGATGGGGCGTAAGCCAGTAATTTCCTGAGATCTGTATATGTCACGAACTTGTTAAAAGTTGCCAATTCCTGTAAGTGCGTCATGAAAACTTTTGCATAAAGGTTAATTAAAATTATCATTATTATGGAATGACTATATTTAGACTTATTCTATAGTAACATATTTAATGGAGTTATTTTTGAAGTGATTTATCACATTCAATGGGATTCTTGACTTAGGCAATTTTTTCGAGTTTATAACCGGACAGTCCATGCTATGTCAGTGGGTAAATGTGGTAGTGTGTGTTTCATGAATTTATGAGTAATCCCAGATATAATTGTGCAGGGTTTCCGAGGTAGCCGGGAATCTGCCCCGCTCTGGAAGGATGGCCGAACAACTGCCTCCGACGATGTAACTTAAAACCTTCGTCAGCTGTGTCAGCCGGAAGGATGGACTGGACACCCACTACTGAGCCCTCAACATGCACCCTTCAAACCAGGTGACATTTAACCATTTTTAACCTAAACCTTGTGGCCGAAGTACTCGGTGAGACTTTCATGAAACGTTCCAGTGTGGACAGTTAGTTACGGACAATGGGTGGAATATTTTAATTGTATTTTGTAAGGCTTACGCCTCCTCAATTACTATCATGTATATCTCGTTCTGAGAGTGAAAACTCGGCCGGGGTCACGCACCGCCCGGGTCGAGGGGAGTTCGGTAGATAGAGTTGTATCTCATTCTATTTCTGTTTTAAGCATGTTGGGATGGTTATGTTAACGATGTTGCTCCATGTGGACACGTATTTTATTATTCATTCATGATCTGGGGGGTGGTTTTAAACCGTGGTCGACTCCCGTTGGAGACGTCCACTGCAAGCCTGTCTATGTCAGATCTTGCTAGATCCCGTCCAATGCCTGACCCTGCCGGTAGTCAAGTTATGTAACACTGTGAGCTGACTTAATACTCTTATGACTTATATTCTGTATTACAAATTCTGTTCCACTGTTTAGATAATTTGCACACTTTAAAATTTACCATTGTCACAGATTGTATTTTACCATAGCAAATTTTGTAACCATAATTGTAATTGCTCCCTATAACAATTAGTTAACCATAAGACTACACAAGATTGATCAATGTCAGTTATGAATACTCATGGTGGTCAAATTCCACTATTTTTCTATATTCTGTTTTGAAGGTAAAAAAGAAACATAAAATGCAGTTAGGCAACCGGACATCCATGTTGACCTTGTGATGCTACTTTTCATTATAGTAATTGATGGGATTTAATTGATTATTAAATATCGGCATGGGATTTGTGCGCGGGCCGCATGGCTTACAGAGAACATTCAGTTAACACTTATCTTGTTAAAACTTGGGGGCATGTCTGCTCCACTCCTGGGATATTTTAATTGAAGTTTTGGGGAGGGGGTTTTAGTCACCTATTAATTAAACAGTAAGGGGGTTATGGGTGTTGAACAAGATTATTATATGCGCTGATGACCAGGGTGAACATGTGATGGGTTATTTAAATATAAACGTTGTTGCTGTTAATTATATGTGTGTGTTGTTTTGTATAATTGTTACTTGTCATGTTGATTATGCCTGTGTATATTTCTGTATATTTATGCCTTGTTATAAAAAGTGATTACTTGCAGGTCGAAACTATGTGCCAATTTTTTTATTGTATTATTCTATAACTACAATTTGTTATTTATGTAACATCCCATGATTTTGTTAGTCAATGATGGTTCAACTATTAATAATTATTCAATACTTAGTGCTGTTAATAGTTATTATTCCTTGTTCAACTTTTGGGCAAGGCACATATTAATGAAATTATATTTAACGATCAAAAGACTTATTTATCTGGCCTTTAGAAGCTCATAGGTTGTACTGGCCAAGAACAATAAATTGTTGTTATCTTAAGTTCAGTGTTTCATTTGCAAGTCCCATCATACTGGACCCAGCCCAATTTTAGCTTTTCTAGGCTCTCGCCTAGTTCTAAATAACTTGTAACCTCTCTTTCAAAAAAAAAAAAAAGGAAACAAAATCAATACTAAAAGCATAGAGAGGTTACAATACTACAAATAATTTTTAGTTGAAATTATTCTGTAACGCTGCTTATCACACACATGTAGTTGTCATACCATTGTTTATTAAAATCGTTTTTCCTTGATACTGTTACGACGGTCTACTCGATCGTCGTAGGCACAGTGGAAACAAAATAAGTACAAGACACCAATTAAGTCACTAATCACACCTTTAATTTTTACAGTTAAACAGTTCGTATTTAACAACACAGTCTCTACAACAAATAAAATAAAAATTGTTCACACGCAATAAAATGTCCACTAAATTAAACACAATTGTATTACAATTATATCGTCCGATTATAAAACACCACCAACCACTTGAACGTGCACAGTAATATCGCTACTATAACTCTCGAACCGCACTGTCAATATCTCGCACTAGTACTGGAACCTAAGGCCGCTGCCGCCATGTATTTATACCTGCGCTCACAGACCAGAATGTTCCTAATTGCGTCTTAGCGCTCGTTGAACTACGTAATTAACTGCGGCCTTGACACAGTCCGCGCGGCTGGCGCCTTCGAGAAACCTCTCGAAAATGCGTCGACAAGCATGTAAGCCACACGCGTTACATCGAGATTCTTCTGGCACATTCGACAAACACGTAGATTTTTCTGTATAGTTGTAACTGACTTAGTTCTTTAGATTTCAGATTCGAAAACTGTGAAAGAAAAACTAATGTAGCCCTAAATAAGGTTACATAAATATTTAAAAAAACACTAAAATATGTTTGAATTTTTAAAATTAAATATTATATAGTGAGGTTATTGGTAAAACTACCCAAGTCCACTCATGTGATTTTACGGAAAACTGATTTTCAAGTGCAATGATAAATCATAAAACTGATTTTCAACGTTAATTTTTGTTATGAATAGAGTTTTTTATTTATTACATCGGTGTTAAAAGTAAAAAGAGAAAAATAAATGCATAGAAAATGTCGTTTTGAAACTTCTTTAAGCATCATTGAAACTTGTACTTGGGTAGTTTACAAAATGGTATCGTAAATTATTCTGCCCAGTAACTTTGCGTAGTTTTACTTGAATTATATTAATTAGTATTAGATGTAGATTTATATTCCGTCAAAGGGGTTATGAAAATAATGGAATTAATACATGTTAGTTATACTCGTGTTCCAGTAGCGGTCATATAGTACTATTTCGTGCCGATTTCAGTTAATCGCCCGAGACACGTATTATAGTTTAATCTAATTTTTCTACATAAATTGTACATCATCAAGCTCTGGAAAAAGAATAAGTGATATAACGTGTCTTAAATTGTATAATTTCAGATCAGTAAATTAAATTCTAAACAGAATGTTATATACTGTACTATCAATTTTTCATTTACGTTAATGCGTAGAACTATATTACTCGACTTAATTTTTTCTGTAGCACCCGTTGAGGACGATAGATTTAAGTATTTTTCAATACGAGAAACATGTGTTTAACACTCTGGTATAACAAGACTATTTACATTTTGAAATATAATTATATACTCTAAAAACCAACATCGCCACTTACTAATTTAGTGTACCAAGAATACAATTTATTCCTAAATGGAAATCCTTCTAAGAATTTCAAAAATTGGAAGTATATTGCAGCAGGAAATGCTATACTTGTGTTTGTGAGATGCAAAATACAATTTCTTTTCAGCACAATTTCCACTGGACTACGTTCTCTGCATGTTTACAAATGTAATAAGTTATCTGCTTTCCTTGTTTGGTGACAAAATCTACATTTGTGTCATCGAATTTTTAATTTAGAAAGTTAAGATTAAAATTTTTTTAATCACAGAAGATATTATTTCTTCAAACAAATAGAGCTTATAAATACTGTAAATCGATCTGAAATGTTGAATTAATATAAACTGGTACAGTTATATACACGTTTTAACCTGTTTACTTAAACTTTTTGAAATAATACAAAAATTTTGTTAAAGTTAAATTTTATTTGTAAATTGATTGTATAAAAATAGAATTAAATATATTTACTGCGGATATGATAATACTTCAAATTTAAATAAAAATTGCATTTAATATGTTTCTTAAGTTCAAACAGGTTTACGACTTTCCGAAGTAAAAATCTAATTACTTGAATACTTTAGGCACAAAAGTAAATCCAACCTAAATAAGCAAATAATTTATTACATTCCCACCTAGAATTAATAATTTAATTTATTAAATTCAACAATGGTGACCAACCTAAATTTAGATTTAAGCTTAGCAAACAAGAGCATATAGCAAAATCACATTCCCATTCATATTGGTTCCGTTATTTTTAAATTTTTCATGTAGGGCCACGTTTCCTCTTGGAGCTAAATCACATGATTAAGTGATCATTGATACCCAGGCATGTTTTAAATCACTACAGTATTTAGGAAAACAAACGTTCGTCTTCAGGAGCATGTTTTTATTTTCTAAACTTGTTTCTATATTATTTTATTACAAATAAATAGTTTAAAATTATAAACTAAACGTTCAAACGGAGCATTTGTAATAACAAAATCACATCGCAATCATCACCGTGGTGAAACCATAGGCTAATCGCTTCTGAATTAAATTCTCACAGTTCTCGTGAATTTATAAGACTTTCATTTATCTATTATAAATTATCGAGTCTAAAAAATTTTACACGATTTTTGAAATAAGGAAGTTACTTTTAGCCTTAATTAAGGGAACAGACATGATTTGAAAAAATCCTAGCAAGAAATTAATAAGGTTTCATGTACAATTAAATTAAGAGAGGACACTTTATTTTCTCTAAGTTTGTATATAATCGGAGCGCACTAAACGACAAGTTTTTAAACGATACAAAAATATGTATAAATCACGATTGTTAGGATTTCAACTTTGTGGTTGATATAGTTTATTGAAAATATCGTTTTATAATTATGAATAATATTAACAACGACATTATAATTGCATATTTTAGTTAAGGTTGAAATTAAAACTAAAAATCCATGGGTTTTAAAGTAAATTCTGATGTTTAAGAAAAATTGATTTAGAAAAGTTTAAAATTCGGTAATCACTGCCACTGAGATATTGATTTCTGTAAACAAATTTTTATTAGCACATTGATTCCATGGCCACACACACACACACACACACACACACACACACACCAATGTTTATATATTTATGTGTATGTGCATGTGTATATTGTAATATTTTTGTGAAATTACAAATTATAATTAAATTTATAAAGTGTTGCTTGTATGGTATTCTGCGGTAATCGAGCCCCACAAGTTGGGTTCGCCAAATTTTGTAATATAACTGTGAATGAGTGGGTATAATAAAATAAATAAAAGGTTGATGTATGTAGATTGTGCTCTCCTGTAAGTCCCACTGGTTGTGCTAGCTGATTTTGTAATACAACCCTACTATAATTGTAATTGTATAGTGTTCTGGTATAATATTATCCAGGATAATTTTTATGGTGTGTATGTTCAGTAGTGACGTTCCGCTCTGGGAATCGTCGATTTGGTAAAGTTCCTGGTCTTTGTTATTGGTAATTGGGATGTTATTACCATCAATTAAATAAAGTGTATTTTGCTGTGTAGCAAATTGAAATAAAATATAAATTTAAAATTTATATTTATAAAAAAAAAATAATTTCGGAACAAATATTTTCGAGGTATTTATGTGCTTAATAATAGGAATAAATTGAGGTTGTGGATCGTAATTATAATTATAATAGTAAGGTGTTTAATTTGGTAATAAATTTCTGTTCGGTAAATTTGTTAAAAAGATAATCCAATTAACTTCAAGTTAGGCGAAAACGGCTCTCTTCTTCTTACTCTTGAAATGTTGTAGTTTCGCATATACTGCCTTTAAAGATTATCTATTTTTCTTGGTTAATTAATGATTATGTCCTTTTATAAGAGAAATCAACTCCAATTTACCAAAAAACAGACAAATACGTTTATTAAATACAATAATAAGGTTGGTCGATTAATTAATCGAAGTTACAAGCCATATCGAGTTCTTGCTCAGGTCGGTCGATATTAGAAGTTTTACAATTGTATTATTTAAACAGGTTCTTTGAACGGTTATTTATATAAAAAGCCAGAGAAGGTCAGGGACATGAAAGTATAACACTTACAATTCAAAAAAGGTCTTAAATTTAAACAATATACTGGTAATTATTAATAATAAAAGTTTATATATAATTTTGTTCAAACCAGAAAGCAGCCTAGTCGTCTCTAATTGAGGTGACGGAATGGGATCAGAATGGCTGCCTGACGCATGCGCGTTGAAAGCTTCTAATGTAAACAACGTACTTGTTGAGATAATATGTCCCTTCTTTGGTTAAATGTTCTTCACTACGGTATATGATCTTCTGGGGTATAGTTTATTGTCACTGTTGTTAGATGGAAACGTACACTTGGTGTAAAAATGTTGTTAAATAAGTATATCAACTGGTGTTTATGTGTCAGTTAACCTCGAATTTTCACTTGGTGTTTGATGCGATTTCAGTGTTATTTCAATGTAATTGGTTATATGTGATTTCGTTTATAGGTGTTATGTAGTTCGTGGGTCAACTTCACCACTTCACTTTCATTAAAATAGTTAAAAATTTAATTTACATAAAATGATTCAGAACTCCGTTGTAGCATAACGTCCATTAAAGGTTGGTTCAAACAAATATTCACGAGAAGTGCTCTCTTCGAGGTATAATAATGAACTGTCTGTATTTCCATCATCTCATGAAAATCTTAGCCTATATAATATAGTTCAGACATTGTTAAAAATTGCCATAACTTCCGACACGTTTTAAAATAGTACACTATGTTCATAAAATAAATTCGTTATTAGTTAACTGTTTGCAATATAAAATACATATTCGTTTTCACTATTCTATTCTACTTATTTTGATAGTAATTAAGTTAGTATTACAAAGTTTTATCTGAAAATTATTTCTTATAATTTTTTGGGAGGTAGGCCTAAAATTATACTTCCCTGTCTTCTATGTAAATAATAGCCATTTTACCTAATATAATTATTATTCTATAAAATCTGAAATTGTTATAATTGTCAATTCTCACTTATTTTATGGCAATTTAGTATACTAATGATGGTTTTTTAATATAATTCAGTTGTATATGATTCCCCTTCTGATAAAGTTAGTGAACCTATTTCAGTTTCAAATGGTATTTCATTAGACAATCAAATAATTTTACTCATATAATGACCATATCTTTAGAAAGCCTTATTTACATAGTATTTAATATGTTGGGTGTATCTTGCCTAAATATTGTCAGTTTGCCTGGTTTATAAGATTAGGTTTATTAATTATTCTGCATTTTAACTTTATTATATTGCCTAGATTTGAATTGTGGCTATTTGCAGAATGTTTTACTAATGTAATTATTTTATTTCCTTCTCTGACTTCTGACTCTGATATATTTGATTACAAATTAGTTCTCTGATCTGGCATAACAGTAATTATAGATTATACAATTAAAATATAACACCCAGATATATAAAACTGGTGTTCTTAATAACATTGTTTTGGTATATCACCAAATAACATAATAAAAAGTATTTCTACAACATTGGAATGATATCTAATTTTAGATAATGCATTCCTAAATTAACATGAACAATAAAATAACAATTATAATACTAATATTTCTTATGACTAACCCTTATTTATCTAAATGTTATATGTAATAGGAACCTAACATCCTGGTTCCATATATAATTGTTAACACCTTCTATAAACTTCTTCATAAACAGTTTGTTCTGTAGTTCCCCATTTATAAAATTTATACCCCCTCTTAAAGTATACCCCTAGCTACCTAAGTTATATTCCATTCTATGGAATGTTCATACAGTTTTAGTAGCTTTTTATTAGTAAAATTACTACTTTATTATCAAAGTAGGCACTGTTCACAAAACTTAAAGTTTGTTACTTTGTACTGCTACTCATGCACCTTTCTTAAAGTTTATTAGTTATAATTTGATCACTTACACTTTTCCATGGTGAATTATTACTATATTTACTAGTCTTTTTCTAGCTTTTAATATGAAATATTCAACCATGGGGGAACTGTGAAGATTTGTTTATGCACATTACACAATAACTTTTTGAATGCACTAATATTTACTACAGCTAACACTTTTAGTTTTTTGTCAGTTTTACAGTGATATGGTTTTTTAATGTGTTATACTTTCTTTTTTGGGCATTCATTGATTTTGGGGTTTTTTGGGGGTTCTTTCCCTATGGGGTTTTTGTTTTATATGGGTCGTCTTAATTATTCTTCTTTCTTCTTGAGTTTGGTTATTCTTCCTTCTTCTGTAGTTTTGGATTATCCTTCCTTCTTCCTTCTTCTGTAGTTCTTATTTTTATTATTCTTCTTTCTTCTTTGAGTTTGGTTCTTCTTTATTCTTCCTTCTTCAGTAGTAGTAGTTTTAATTAGTCTTCCTTCTTCTTTCTTCAGTAATAGTAGTTTTAATTAGTCTTCCTTCTTCTTTCTTCAGTAGATTTAGTTTGTTCTTCTTTCTTCAGTAATAGTAGTTTTAATTAGTCTTCCTTCTTCTTTCTTCAGTAGATTTAGTTTGTTCTTCTTTCTTCAGTAATAGTAGTTTTAATTATTCTTCTTTCTTCTGTCTTCTGTATCTTTGATTGTTCTTCTTTCTTCGTTCTTCAGTGATAGTAGTTCTAACTAGTTCTTCTTTCTTCATTAGATTTAGTTTGTTCTTCTTTCTTCAGTAATAGTAGTTTTAATTATTCTTCTTTCTTCTGTCTTCTGTATCTTTGATTGTTCTTCTTTCTTCATTCTTCAGTAATAGTAGTTTTAATTATTCTTCTTTCTTCTGTCTTCTGTATCTTTAATTGTTCTTCTTTCTTCGTTCTTCAGTGATAGTAGTTCTAACTAGTTCTTCTTTCTTCATTAGATTTAGTTTGTTCTTCTTTCTTCTTTGAGTTTTAATTGTTCTTCCTTCTTCTTTAGCTTTGATTGTTCTTCCTTCTTCATTCTTCAGTAGCTTTGATTGTTCTTCTTTCTTCCTTCTTCAGTAGTAGTAGTTTTAATTAGTTCTTCTTTCTTCAGTAATAGTAGTTTTAATTATTCTTCTTTCTTCTGTCTTCTGTATCTTTGATTGTTCTTCTTTCTTCAGTAATAGTAGTTTTAATTAGTCTTCTTTCTTCTTTAGTTCTAATTATTCTTCTTTCTTCTGTCTTCAGTAGTAGTAATTTTAATTATTCTTCCTTCTTCTGTCTTCTGTATCTTTGATGGTTCTTCTTTCTTCAGTAATAGTAGTTTTAATTATTCTTCTTTCTTCTGTCTTCCGTATCTTTGATTGTTTTTCTTTCTTCCTTCTTCTGTAGTAGTAGTTATAATTAGTCTTCTTTCTTCTTTAGTTTTAATTATTCTTCTTTCTTCTGTCTTCAGTAGTGGTAGTTTTGACTATTCTTCCTTCTTCTGTCTTCTGTATCTTTGATTGTTCTTCTTTCTTCATTCTTCAGTAGTAGTAGTTTTAATTAGTCTTCTTTCTTCTTTAGTTCCAATTATTCTTCCTTCTTCTGTCTTCAGTAGTGGTAGTTTTGACTATTCTTCCTTCTTCTGTCTTCTGTATCTTTGATTGTTCTTCTTTCTTCAGTAATAGTAGTTTTAATTATTCTTCTTTCTTCTGTCTTCTGTATCTTTGATTGTTCTTCTTTCTTCAGTAATAGTAGTTTTAATTATTCTTCTTTCTTCTTTAGTTCTAATTATTCTTCTTTCTTCTGTCTTCGGTAGTAGTAGTTTTAATTATTCTTCCTTCTTCTGTCTTCTGTATCTTTGATTGTTCTTCTTTCTTCTGTCTTCAGTAGCTTTGATTGTTCTTCTGTCTTCTTTGAGTTTTGATTAGTTTTGTTTCTTCTGTCTTCAGTAGCTTTGTTTTTTCTGGTCTGGTTTCTTTGACGGGGTATATTAATTGCCTGCTTCTATCTTACCTGGGTAATTTTGTTATTATCATTTTTAGTCTTCTGGGTTTTTAAATTTGTATTATATTATATTGTTTGCAGAAATTTTCTTTATTCAACCTTTCTTGTGAATATATTATTAAACAGTGCATTTTAATTAATTCTCATCTGGATATTCCATATCTTAGAGCTTTATTAATGATCATTGAGTCATGTATTTGTGTGGATTATCTGTCATGCTACAGATTGCTCTCTTCCAGAAGTGATTAGTTCAGATCATACTTAGTTTGTCTGAAATAATTGCTTATGACATTATATTATAAATTATATTTCTTTACTTCCTTCACATTTCTAAAAAATTTTTTCTCCCATATTTTTGAGCTTATCTATATTTCATTATTAACTGGATTCTTACTGATAGTAATAGTCATCTGAGGTTCGTTATTTTTTATTTTTCCATTTTCTTCTTAACTCGTTTTTTTATCCTTGGGATATTTATTCCCTAAAATTCCCTAACACGTTAGCTGGGGCAGTGTCCAGAGGGGCTCTGTAGGCATCTCACTCTGCTGGCCATACTACGTCATTTATTGATTACAGAGGTAAATCATCTCTGACCAATACATAATAATACTGCTGGACTTATCTCAGACAGTCATTAATAAAATTATATAAGAATAGTCCACCTTATGACTATTAAAAAAAAATTAAATATCTTTGGATATTTCACTTCGTATACGAACAGATCTATTTATATATCTATCTTAGTGAATCTCTATCTCAGTTATTTTTCTCAATGGTTAGCTCTGCTGGCATTTTATTTCTCCTTGTGATTGGAAGCTGGTATAATATAATCATCACTTATTATTCAGTGTAAAGTTTTTAATTCTCTGTCATTTTTTGACTGTTATCACAATCTCCTTCTGGTCATTGGTAGCATATATTTTGTATTATATTTTTGTTCCTTTCTTAATTCTTGTGAATCGTTCCACTAGTATTATGTTTTTTCAATTACTCTCTTAATTGTCTTTCTAATAACTGACATTTATTGTATGATCATCTTTTTCATATGGATTTATTTATATATAGTTTTTCCTTTCTTTTTCAAAATTTTATTTTGCTCTTGCTTTTTATCCAAATGCACTCTTTATTATTAATGTCATATGTTTAATATCTCTGTTTATTTGACATAAAATTCTCATTAATTTCACTTCACAATAAGTTTATTCATTTAAATGGTATCAGTGGTTTGTATTGCCATTTCTTTATTCTGGAAAGTTTTTCAGAATTGGTCCCATATATAATTGTTTGTAATGTTATCCAAATTCTTTTTCTCCTTGTTCATTTCTAAAAGTTGTTTTTAAAATAAGGTAGTAAATTGTTTTTACTTGGGTTTTTGAATTTTGATGATTTAATTCAAAATTCATTTTCTCTTTGATTCATAAATTGTTTCCTAAATGGTAGGCAGTAAGTAGTCATTACTTCATTTTTGAATTTAGTGGTTTAATTCAAAATTCATTTTCTTTTGTCCATAAATTGTTTTCTAAATAATAGGTAGTAAGTAGTCATTACTTCATTTTTGAATTTTTACTTTTAAATTCTTTCTTCCATACATTCGATTATTCATAATATTTTTTCATAAATATGGTTAACATATCATATTATTACCCTAAATATGGTATTAGCTCTCTTCTTTTCTTTATTTCAAGTGTACTTCTTATAATTATTTTTCTTTTAAATACCCAGGTTGAAGATTTTTATTAGGTTGGACAATTGCTCATAATTTCTTTTTCTTTAACATAGGTTTTTGGCCGTCGTCGGTTATCATAACATCCGTCTTTCTTTGTGGAGGTATATGGTATTAGACTTAACCGTAGTCTGTCACTTCAGTTACTCTCATTGTCCGGATGACCATAGTTTTCATCATCGTTCCGGTACTAGTGACATCTCTGGCCTTTGTCTTGTATTTCATTTTTCTAGCTGCTATTCCTTTGTTTGCTGCTAAGCTTATTCGGCTCCCTCTATCATAGTGTTTTATATACCAGTACGTCTCTGGTCCATCAATGATCAATGATACCATTGACAATCTACCATATATCTCCATCCCTGTTGTATTCCATTTACCTCTGATCACTTCCCCGTGGTAAACTACTGTCTGCTGGTAAACCATTTCTGAGATTACCATCAATCTATTTCCATAATTTCTGGAACTCACGATTGCTTCATTGTTGGTAATAGGGATATTATCATTATCAAATAAACCATGGTTCATCATTTCCATTTCTTCCCTTGTTTTCATTAATTTCTTTGGATGCCTTCTTTTCATTCCCTTTTGTTTCACTTCCATATCCTTAGTATTTTCTTTCTTCCCGTTCGTTTTCTTTTCAGGTAACACTATCCCTGGCTCCATTGTTTTATTGTTTGGTATTTCCTTTCGTTCTGGTTTGCTGTTGCCCAGTGTCTTATCCAATTCTTCATCCAAGGATGTGACGTTTTTATCTATTTCACTCAAACCTTCCTTCAAGATTTGTCTGTATTCTTTTCTATCCCTTCTTTCCTCTTCCCTGTCTTCTTTCATTTCCTTATGCCATCGTCGGTTATCCTCCCTTATTTCTTCTCTTAACCGTTGGTAGTCCTCTCTTAACTCTTCCCTTAATTGTTGATGATCACTTTCGATTTTCTTATTGGTTTCTTCCATCTTTTCTTCCAAATTCTTCTTATTTTCTTCCATTTTCTTTTCCACCTTTTTACTGGTTTCCTCAATTCTCTTATTGGTCCTTTCTATTTTACGGCCCAATTCTTCTTTTGTTTCTTGGTTGTCCTTCTTCAATTCTTCCCTTAAAGATTGGTTATCATTCTTCAAATCTTCAAATCTTTTATTATTTTCTTCTGTGGTAGAATCCATTTTCTTGTTCAAGTTTTCTTCGGTGGAATCCATTTTCTTGCTTAATTCTTCCTTGGTTGAATCCATTTTCTTACTGGTCTCTCCTATGTCCTTTTTTATTTTCATGAACATTTCCATCATTTTCTCTAAAATCGGATCTTCTGTTGTTTTGGATTTCTCCTGGTCTTGGACATGGACGTCCCCTGTTTGAGTGGATATTTCGGGTTGTTTCTCTAGTGGTGCTGGTTGTTGATGTTCTACCCGTTCTAGTATTTTTTCCACGTCCTCCACTGGGGTCGCCTCCTTATCCTCCATATCGAGTTCTTTCTCGGCCTCCGCCGCTCTCTTCTTTGATGTGGCACGACGCATTATTTTCCCTGATTCCCTGGCTGGGTAACTGCTGCCAAGCTGAATTAGGAGTTGGGTAAGTAATTACAGTAATTTCAACCCCTAATTACAGCCCTTCAGTTGGACGCCATTTTTGTAATATTTTTGTGAAATTACAAATTATAATTAAATTTATAAAGTGTTGCTTGTATGGTATTCTGCGGTAATCGAGCCCCACAAGTTGGGTTCGCCAAATTTTGTAATATAACTGTGAATGAGTGGGTATAATAAAATAAATAAAAGGTTGATGTATGTAGATTGTGCTCTCCTGTAAGTCCCACTGGTTGTGCTAGCTGATTTTGTAATACAACCCTACTATAATTGTAATTGTATAGTGTTCTGGTATAATATTATCCAGGATAATTTTTATGGTGTGTATGTTCAGTAGTGACGTTCCGCTCTGGGAATCGTCGATTTGGTAAAGTTCCTGGTCTTTGTTATTGGTAATTGGGATGTTATTACCATCAATTAAATAAAGTGTATTTTGCTGTGTAGCAAATTGAAATAAAATATAAATTTAAAATTTATATTTATAAAAAAAAAATAATTTCGGAACAAATATTTTCGAGGTATTTATGTGCTTAATAATAGGAATAAATTGAGGTTGTGGATCGTAATTATAATTATAATAGTAAGGTGTTTAATTTGGTAATAAATTTCTGTTCGGTAAATTTGTTAAAAAGATAATCCAATTAACTTCAAGTTAGGCGAAAACGGCTCTCTTCTTCTTACTCTTGAAATGTTGTAGTTTCGCATATACTGCCTTTAAAGATTATCTATTTTTCTTGGTTAATTAATGATTATGTCCTTTTATAAGAGAAATCAACTCCAATTTACCAAAAAACAGACAAATACGTTTATTAAATACAATAATAAGGTTGGTCGATTAATTAATCGAAGTTACAAGCCATATCGAGTTCTTGCTCAGGTCGGTCGATATTAGAAGTTTTACAATTGTATTATTTAAACAGGTTCTTTGAACGGTTATTTATATAAAAAGCCAGAGAAGGTCAGGGACATGAAAGTATAACACTTACAATTCAAAAAAGGTCTTAAATTTAAACAATATACTGGTAATTATTAATAATAAAAGTTTATATATAATTTTGTTCAAACCAGAAAGCAGCCTAGTCGTCTCTAATTGAGGTGACGGAATGGGATCAGAATGGCTGCCTGACGCATGCGCGTTGAAAGCTTCTAATGTAAACAACGTACTTGTTGAGATAATATGTCCCTTCTTTGGTTAAATGTTCTTCACTACGGTATATGATCTTCTGGGGTATAGTTTATTGTCACTGTTGTTAGATGGAAACGTACACTTGGTGTAAAAATGTTGTTAAATAAGTATATCAACTGGTGTTTATGTGTCAGTTAACCTCGAATTTTCACTTGGTGTTTGATGCGATTTCAGTGTTATTTCAATGTAATTGGTTATATGTGATTTCGTTTATAGGTGTTATGTAGTTCGTGGGTCAACTTCACCACTTCACTTTCATTAAAATAGTTAAAAATTTAATTTACATAAAATGATTCAGAACTCCGTTGTAGCATAACGTCCATTAAAGGTTGGTTCAAACAAATATTCACGAGAAGTGCTCTCTTCGAGGTATAATAATGAACTGTCTGTATTTCCATCATCTCATGAAAATCTTAGCCTATATAATATAGTTCAGACATTGTTAAAAATTGCCATAACTTCCGACACGTTTTAAAATAGTACACTATGTTCATAAAATAAATTCGTTATTAGTTAACTGTTTGCAATATAAAATACATATTCGTTTTCACTATTCTATTCTACTTATTTTGATAGTAATTAAGTTAGTATTACAAAGTTTTATCTGAAAATTATTTCTTATAATTTTTTGGGAGGTAGGCCTAAAATTATACTTCCCTGTCTTCTATGTAAATAATAGCCATTTTACCTAATATAATTATTATTCTATAAAATCTGAAATTGTTATAATTGTCAATTCTCACTTATTTTATGGCAATTTAGTATACTAATGATGGTTTTTTAATATAATTCAGTTGTATATGATTCCCCTTCTGATAAAGTTAGTGAACCTATTTCAGTTTCAAATGGTATTTCATTAGACAATCAAATAATTTTACTCATATAATGACCATATCTTTAGAAAGCCTTATTTACATAGTATTTAATATGTTGGGTGTATCTTGCCTAAATATTGTCAGTTTGCCTGGTTTATAAGATTAGGTTTATTAATTATTCTGCATTTTAACTTTATTATATTGCCTAGATTTGAATTGTGGCTATTTGCAGAATGTTTTACTAATGTAATTATTTTATTTCCTTCTCTGACTTCTGACTCTGATATATTTGATTACAAATTAGTTCTCTGATCTGGCATAACAGTAATTATAGATTATACAATTAAAATATAACACCCAGATATATAAAACTGGTGTTCTTAATAACATTGTTTTGGTATATCACCAAATAACATAATAAAAAGTATTTCTACAACATTGGAATGATATCTAATTTTAGATAATGCATTCCTAAATTAACATGAACAATAAAATAACAATTATAATACTAATATTTCTTATGACTAACCCTTATTTATCTAAATGTTATATGTAATAGGAACCTAACATCCTGGTTCCATATATAATTGTTAACACCTTCTATAAACTTCTTCATAAACAGTTTGTTCTGTAGTTCCCCATTTATAAAATTTATACCCCCTCTTAAAGTATACCCCTAGCTACCTAAGTTATATTCCATTCTATGGAATGTTCATACAGTTTTAGTAGCTTTTTATTAGTAAAATTACTACTTTATTATCAAAGTAGGCACTGTTCACAAAACTTAAAGTTTGTTACTTTGTACTGCTACTCATGCACCTTTCTTAAAGTTTATTAGTTATAATTTGATCACTTACACTTTTCCATGGTGAATTATTACTATATTTACTAGTCTTTTTCTAGCTTTTAATATGAAATATTCAACCATGGGGGAACTGTGAAGATTTGTTTATGCACATTACACAATAACTTTTTGAATGCACTAATATTTACTACAGCTAACACTTTTAGTTTTTTGTCAGTTTTACAGTGATATGGTTTTTTAATGTGTTATACTTTCTTTTTTGGGCATTCATTGATTTTGGGGTTTTTTGGGGGTTCTTTCCCTATGGGGTTTTTGTTTTATATGGGTCGTCTTAATTATTCTTCTTTCTTCTTGAGTTTGGTTATTCTTCCTTCTTCTGTAGTTTTGGATTATCCTTCCTTCTTCCTTCTTCTGTAGTTCTTATTTTTATTATTCTTCTTTCTTCTTTGAGTTTGGTTCTTCTTTATTCTTCCTTCTTCAGTAGTAGTAGTTTTAATTAGTCTTCCTTCTTCTTTCTTCAGTAATAGTAGTTTTAATTAGTCTTCCTTCTTCTTTCTTCAGTAGATTTAGTTTGTTCTTCTTTCTTCAGTAATAGTAGTTTTAATTAGTCTTCCTTCTTCTTTCTTCAGTAGATTTAGTTTGTTCTTCTTTCTTCAGTAATAGTAGTTTTAATTATTCTTCTTTCTTCTGTCTTCTGTATCTTTGATTGTTCTTCTTTCTTCGTTCTTCAGTGATAGTAGTTCTAACTAGTTCTTCTTTCTTCATTAGATTTAGTTTGTTCTTCTTTCTTCAGTAATAGTAGTTTTAATTATTCTTCTTTCTTCTGTCTTCTGTATCTTTGATTGTTCTTCTTTCTTCATTCTTCAGTAATAGTAGTTTTAATTATTCTTCTTTCTTCTGTCTTCTGTATCTTTAATTGTTCTTCTTTCTTCGTTCTTCAGTGATAGTAGTTCTAACTAGTTCTTCTTTCTTCATTAGATTTAGTTTGTTCTTCTTTCTTCTTTGAGTTTTAATTGTTCTTCCTTCTTCTTTAGCTTTGATTGTTCTTCCTTCTTCATTCTTCAGTAGCTTTGATTGTTCTTCTTTCTTCCTTCTTCAGTAGTAGTAGTTTTAATTAGTTCTTCTTTCTTCAGTAATAGTAGTTTTAATTATTCTTCTTTCTTCTGTCTTCTGTATCTTTGATTGTTCTTCTTTCTTCAGTAATAGTAGTTTTAATTAGTCTTCTTTCTTCTTTAGTTCTAATTATTCTTCTTTCTTCTGTCTTCAGTAGTAGTAATTTTAATTATTCTTCCTTCTTCTGTCTTCTGTATCTTTGATGGTTCTTCTTTCTTCAGTAATAGTAGTTTTAATTATTCTTCTTTCTTCTGTCTTCCGTATCTTTGATTGTTTTTCTTTCTTCCTTCTTCTGTAGTAGTAGTTATAATTAGTCTTCTTTCTTCTTTAGTTTTAATTATTCTTCTTTCTTCTGTCTTCAGTAGTGGTAGTTTTGACTATTCTTCCTTCTTCTGTCTTCTGTATCTTTGATTGTTCTTCTTTCTTCATTCTTCAGTAGTAGTAGTTTTAATTAGTCTTCTTTCTTCTTTAGTTCCAATTATTCTTCCTTCTTCTGTCTTCAGTAGTGGTAGTTTTGACTATTCTTCCTTCTTCTGTCTTCTGTATCTTTGATTGTTCTTCTTTCTTCAGTAATAGTAGTTTTAATTATTCTTCTTTCTTCTGTCTTCTGTATCTTTGATTGTTCTTCTTTCTTCAGTAATAGTAGTTTTAATTATTCTTCTTTCTTCTTTAGTTCTAATTATTCTTCTTTCTTCTGTCTTCGGTAGTAGTAGTTTTAATTATTCTTCCTTCTTCTGTCTTCTGTATCTTTGATTGTTCTTCTTTCTTCTGTCTTCAGTAGCTTTGATTGTTCTTCTGTCTTCTTTGAGTTTTGATTAGTTTTGTTTCTTCTGTCTTCAGTAGCTTTGTTTTTTCTGGTCTGGTTTCTTTGACGGGGTATATTAATTGCCTGCTTCTATCTTACCTGGGTAATTTTGTTATTATCATTTTTAGTCTTCTGGGTTTTTAAATTTGTATTATATTATATTGTTTGCAGAAATTTTCTTTATTCAACCTTTCTTGTGAATATATTATTAAACAGTGCATTTTAATTAATTCTCATCTGGATATTCCATATCTTAGAGCTTTATTAATGATCATTGAGTCATGTATTTGTGTGGATTATCTGTCATGCACAATATGTTTATTTAATTTACATTAAAAATGATAAATATTATTTATGTGTACGAGGTAATATGTATTTACGTTAAACTTTTGTATTTTTTTGTATTTTTAAAACTTTGAATTTGTAGTTTTAGTTTTATTCGCACTTATAGGTTACTCTAATGGCCTTTTAAAATTGTATTCACCCCTTACAAATTCACAATCATTTAATAATTGAACGATTAAAACAATATTATCATAAAAATATTGAATTCTGTTTCCTTCTTCTATTCCTTCTGGTATGGTCCATGTTTGTATTATTCGTTCGGCTCAGCACTCGTATTCCACTTGGATGTCTGGTAAACAAAACTGACGCAAGAAGGGCATCCAAAACTATCCATCTAAAACAATGTTTTTATCTAAAAAATTATGCAGATCTTTTATAAAGTTATTTTATTTTTATAACGTGCAAGATATCTCTCGCTTTATGCTCCTGCCTTCAGGTAGTCTAAAGTTAAACGTGTACTGTAATTATAAATTATAAATATTGCAACGAATCACAGGATCATGATAGGCGGGGCAAGTCATATATTACACAGACAACGGACATTCATATTATATTTTGGTAGATGGTTAAGTTTGGTTGTTGTCAATTGTATTTAGTAAGGTTAAGGGTTTAGTTTAAAAAAACTGTGCATTATTATTTATGGTGATCCATGTACTGTGTTAGTGGAAATGTGCGCGCGTGCGCGAGTGGTAAACGTTTCCCGGGTGGCGCGTGAAGTATTATCGTTGTGTGGCCATTAACTGAACTGAGACGTGTGTATCACTACAATCCCTATACCTGTCGGACTATTGTTTACGTTCATGTATATTATTAATATGTAGGCAGCATGCATGAGATACGAGTAGTCTGATTACCGCTATGCATGCTGTTACAAGGTAAATGTACTCTGATGCATGAAAAGTGCATTGTCACTTTTACTAACCATGTGACTTCCATCCACCAATAGAATGCGGACTGGTGGTTGGAAATTTTCTTAAGCCTGTCGTTACACAGGCAGTTCTTCTACGCCATCTACCGCGAACGGGTCGTGCACTCCTTGTACAAGAATTCTACCGCTTGCAAGGTGTTGTAAAGACTATTCGTCGATAGTGAAACGAGAAGGCTCAGAACTGTGTATTTAGTACATCTGCACACAGGTGTGTTTAAACGCATTACGCGTATAATTACGGAGTTCTTCTACGCCATCTACCGCGAACGGAACGTGCACTCCTTGTACAAGAATTCTACCGCTTGCAAGGTGTTGTAAAAACTATTCGTTGTTAGTGAAACGGGAAGACTCAGAACTGTGTGTGTGGTACGTTTGCACACACCAGTGTTTTAACGCATTGTGCGAAAATTTACAAGCAGTTCTTCACTGCTGCTACCGTGAACGGTACATACAATCCTTGTACAAGACTCTACCGCTTGCAAGGATCTGTTAAGACTTTTCGGGATATTAACGCGTGTGCAATTGATTTATATCTTTACACACGATATTAATATTGTAGTATTACGTGTGTAAGAAGTGAGTGTAACTGTATCACTGTGCAAGATTTTCCGCAGTGACAGTAGTATTAATTGTTACGCAATAGTTCCATCAAGACGTTTCCGTGCTAGTGCAAGATTTCCTCATAGGGTGGTCTGCTGATCGCGGTAGACCTTGTTATTCGCGAGAACACTTGAAGAAGCCGGAGAGGTATAAGCTCAATATACCGTTATTGATTAAACTCACTGTCACCTGAGATATTACTTGGTCTTAAACTCTATATAAGTTTTGCGAGTAATAAAATCCGTAGTACCGTTGTTTGTGCGAAGTGTCGGATTCATCGTGGGAATTGCAGGACATCAGCCCAGCTGTTACAGGACATCAGCCCAGCTGTTACAGGACATCAGCCCAGCTGTTACAGGACATCAGCCCAGCTGTTATAGGACATCAGCCCAGCTGTTATAGGACCAGCCCAGCTGTTACAGGACATCAGCCAAGCTGTTACAGGACGCCAGCCCAGCTGTAAACGTTTCTGGGAAAACGTCTGTCATTTGTAAGCCACACCTGACGATCCATCTATACCGCAAAGACCGGCCCTTCTCTTCAACAACATCATCGTGGGAGTCTTCTTATGTAACGTATCACGTCTTGCGTATGAACATTATTTAACACTTTAAAAGAAAGACTCTATATCAAACATTACATTCTGTACATTTCAAATATACCATATAAACTATAACTTGTGTTTGTACAATAAATAATCTTAAACCCTCCAATATAGACTTGTAATTTGAATTACACATACTATCATATCCTATGCGCCAATAGTTTAGTAATTTGTGTTGTCGCAATATATATTAATTTCTTGCTGGCTTCTGTGAGGACCCTCTTCAGCTTGCATAACTAACGAGTAGGCCAGAAGTAACTTTCTCATTCCGTAAAATTGTAAAAATTTGTGTATTCCCAGAAATATATTTTAGTACATAAAGTTTATAACCGATATGTATAATGATTACCTGATTTTCTTCGAAAACAATGGCTTAACTATACCATGTTAGGAGACAATGTCGTTCTCTTTAACAGTACAAATGCTTCGTCACCACTTTGAATTTGGATGTTAATTGCTGGGTTTCGAGAATCAGTAATAACTAGCGATTTGACATGAAATGAGAGACAACAATTTAGTTAAATTGTAGTTTCAGTAGAAGGAAGCAATCCGGAACTTCGACAAGAACACGCAACCACCACGTGGGATTTCATGATGGACTGTGAGAAAAGCCTTGAAAAGTGAAGAAGAAGGAGTCACTTCTTTTACAACAGAAAATTAGCTCGTACAACAGTAGCGACGCTTGAAGCATCAATATTTGGGAAAACATTACTAACTCTAGCAAAGCTTAGCGAAGCTTATATTAATAGGCCAAAAGTCTTGAAGTAAGTTAAGTCACAAACGTATTTAATAACAATCTATCGCATGATCGTTTAGATAAGAAAAGAATATATCATCCGTATAAGTAATGGATGAGAAACCATGTAAAAGAGAAACAAAATTTATGAACGTTTGGAAAGTGACCAATTAATCTGTGCAGTTTCCTGTTTTAATTTGAAAAATCTATTCAAAGTACCAAAAAAAATTTAGCTAAGTTTATGAGTCCTGTATACAAAAGAGTCAATGAACTATTCAGTATCAGTTCATAAAATTAAACGACTTATTACATAAACTATTAAAGTAAAGGAATAAATAATTTTTTTTTAATAAAATATTATACATTGCTAATCAGCGTTACACAGATTGCCAATAAGTGCTTTTCCAGCTTCAACGCGTTTTCAGATCAGAAGTAGCTTAATATAATATCCAATCTAAAAGTTAAGTTGGAAACAGAAAATATTTTATCTCTAACAGTGACTAGAAACATATTAGATCATATTATTTATTTAATTGAAATTCTGTTATCAAAAGGTGACGAATTTTTACAAATGTGCCTACTATTCCTATTACATTATAAAATGATACATACATTAAAATATCGGTATGGAGAACCATACATGACTTCCATATTCTAAGATTTATATTTAAATCTTAATATCGCCTGCCAAGCGCGATATATTTTCTCTTATAGATGATTTACATTAAAATGAAAAAATTATAATTTTATTGCCTGGCAACAAAATTATTTTATTTTCAACCATTGTTTCAAAACGTTTAAATAAATTTTCAAGTACTTTACTCTTGTTAAAACGTAAAAGGTTGCAGGTAAACTACCCCTTCCCCTTAACCGATCTTCACCAAAATCGAAAGTCCTTGAGACCTCTACAATTCAGGGACGTATGCAAAAAATTATTTGATTCTGTTTGAATTTGCGGCTATCGTTTGCCATAGAAAATACGCTTGATAAAAAAACGTTGCAGGTAAACTACCCCTTCCCCTTAACCGATCTTCACCAAAAACAACAGGTCTTGAGTACTCTACAAATCAGGGCTGTATGCAAATAATCTTTTGATTCTGTTTGAATTTGCGGCTGTTACCGTTTGCCATAGAAAATACCCTTGTTAAAGCAGGTAAACTACCCCTTTCCCTCAACCGATCTTCACCAAAAACAATAGGCCTTGAGAACTCTACAATTTAGGGCTGTATGCAAATAATCGTTTGATTCTGTTTGAATTTGCGGCTGTTATCGTTTGCCATAGGAAATACCCTTGTTAAAACATAAAACGTTACAGGTAAACTACCCCTTTCCCTTAACCGATCTTCACCAAAAACAATAGGTCTTGAGAACTCTACAATTCAGGGCTGTATGCGAAACATTATTTGATTCTGTTTGAATTTGCGGCTGTTATCGTTTGCCAAAGAAACAAAATTTCCCTTGATAAAAAAAAACCGTTGCAGGTAAACTACCCCTTTCCCTCAACCGATCTTCACCAAAAACAGTAGGTCGTGAGCACTCTACAAATTAGGGCTGTATGCAAAAAATTATTTGATTCTGTTTGAATTTGCGGCTGTTATCGTTTGCCATAGAAAAAAAATCTACAGACACACACACAGACACACACACACACAGACACACACACAGACACTTTTCGGAAAACGACTTTTTTCATGTTTTGAGCGTAGTAGAATCAGAATCTGCAATAATCTCGAACACGATTTTTTTTGCCATCACCATACTTCCATTCCTTAAGGAATATGGAAGTAAAAACACCAAGTCCAATCAATTAGAGGCCATTTACCATGAATACAGTTAAGACCACCAACATTTAAAATAATCCACTTTCATTCTAATAATGCGGGATTAACTACTAACCACAAACCTACTTTCATGTTCTTCAGTTCTCACTTCGACTCATTTCATTTACTGTTAAGAATCCTCCCCCGCTTTCCATGATTTTCCTCTATTCCTCTTTACTGTCATCTCTTCAGCTGTGTGTCATTGTTCATTCTTTTTAAACGAGACTGTTATATGCGCCTCATATATTTCATTTCTGTTATTGTATTATATTGTTCTTATATTTTCCGACGTTTTATTTACTGCTGTTTAGTATATTATTCTAAAATGTTTAATGGTGTACTCGAGGATGTCTTTGTTAAAGAAAATGTTGTTCAATGCGAGGTAAGTCTTAATTGCATTTGTAACCATTTTGTTGACTTATATTTCTTCCCATATTTCCTGTGCCCTTGACTATCACTTTTAGGTATTAAAACCATGTACTTGCTCAATACTGTTCCTCCTAGTAGCTATAAGTTTGATTTCCGCTTTTCCGTTTCTACAGCCATAATATTTGTTTTTTTCTTGTTTATGCCCCTTTTGTAATTAATTAAAATCTCTTTCTACCCTTCTAAGCCTGCTTGCAAATCTTTTCCTGCCCAGCTGTTACTTTTATCTTAACGAAAATATGCATATTCCAATATTCCTTCTTTAAAAGAATTATATACTCCACATATGAACGTTTTGTTTGATAAGTCATTTTTTTTACTGTTTCACGGTTAGAAACGGATATTTTATTTTGAGAAATCGACTGCGTCTGACACCAATTTATTGACTAACAATCGGTAAATCACTTAGGCCTGAAAATACTCATTGTAATATGAGTGAAACGTTGTCATACAAGACATTTTTGACGCGGTCCATACAGGAAGAAGACTTCAAAAAAACATAATGGACACCGGCCGCGGAAGCCTACGTGAGAATATAATCATTTTGTTGTTACTTATGATCATACTTTGTTTTGTTTTTGTAATTATTCCTTTCGTTTATTATATTTTGGTCAGCAGGAAACACACACACACAAACAGTCGCAGTCAAATAAAGAAAAGTAATCTCCAATAATTCATAAGATAAATGACACGATTTAACTAGACTGAGAGACGTTAAAAAATGGCAAACGGCATCGAACAAATGTAAGACAATTAAAACTGAATAATTTACGGAGAGACAGCGTTGTGCGTGCAGCAGTAGGCGAGAGTGAGGAGGCGAAACGATTGGGTTTTAACGATAATTGCGTCAAACAGCAGGCGTCTTCAGTTCTGTTCGGGAATCGCTGTCTACAATTCGGCGGTGCGTGTAATTGGCTTATTTAAACGGCGCTGTAAGAGAAATGTTTTACAGCGTATGATTTCGCAGACAGTTGCCACACTGGAATTGCATTTTCAGACCGAGACATTTGCTAAGAACTCATTTTAAGACAGTCATCGTAGCAGTCCATGGCGATTCATTAAGTAAAATATGCCAAAAAATGTCATAGTAGAAAAGTCTTTTTTAATACTTTAATTAAAACAACATTAATATTAATATCATGTTATCGTGTAAAAGAGCGACTACAACTACAAATTAACGACTTTATGTAACTTGACGCAACAGTTTTATACAGCTTATTTATAGAACATAAAGAAAAGTTTTAATTTTTTTATGGATTTATAATTCACTAAATGGAAACAAATATTAAACGCCAAATATTACCTATCTCGCTATAAGATTAATATTAGACTTTTAAATGACAAAACACAAAACATATAACATTTAATATATAGCTACGTAAGAATAAAGGAATTATTTTCGCAAGTATATTATATAAATGAGTATAGTTTTAATTTTAACAAACTAATAAATTTTAGAAAAAATTGCAACATCAGGTCCCTTGTATTAATAAAAGTATGGACGTGAAATATCAGTAAATTTAGAACGACTTCTTATATAAAGTGCTCACATTATTCTTGCTACTTAAATAAAAAATAAATAATATTTTATACTTTTTAAACAAGAATATAATTTTTATTGGTTTTAAAACGGTAATTTAAAAGGCCAAAAATTTGTAAAACCAATACAAAATATATTTATGTTTAAAAAAAAAAATATTATCTGATTAATATAAAATCGACTTATAATTAATAAGAGTTATTATTTTTTTAATTTGTGCCAACAGAACAACTGACAGGCCATTGGTGTGACTGATCAGTTTGAGAGTATAGCACATTAAAACACTAAAACACCGCCAAAAAATCCTCACAGTAGAAAAATATATTAGACTTATTATTATCTAGTTATTATTATTATATTATTATTTATTATCTTATTATCTAGTTAAAATCAGATAAGATGTTCGGTTACAAACCTCAGTACCTTTGCCTCAGTACTGAGGTTAGCCGAACACCTGCCGCGTGTGTTTCCACTGAAGATGGCCACCGTTGATGTAGCCGAATCGTTTGGTTTCAATAAAATAAGACCACGGCCTAATAGTCCGGCACATAACCATACGAATAATAATATTTATAATTATAATTATAAAATTTCAATGCATTTATTCAGCGGGTCCTACTACAAAAAAAGACAGGCCCAACTTGCACCCAACGGGCAATAGAAGATAAGGAACAACTAGACAAGGCGAAATAGGCTCCATCATGAAGTAATATGTTAAGTGGTTCCAGGACGGACATGAATGCCTGAATTAGAGGTGGGGTTTTTAGTGGGTGACAGTCCCAAATTCCAGGGGAAGCACAGCCTCCTATGATGGTGCATAAAGCATTTTCCCCCTCTATAAAAAAAAAAAATTATATTGTTATGACATTATTATGACAAAAAATATAGTTCAACTTCCAACTTAACTTGACAACTTCGATTTTCTGATTATTTTCATCAACTGAATTGATTTAATTCTACAAAGTAATTTATAAAATATTATTTTACTGAATACGTCCTGTGTTGGATTGCAACTTAATTGAATGAAAAGAGTATTACTATTCACTATTTAACAGAATGTACAAAAAAACCCTAAAAAAACAAGAAACGGACAAAGAAAGAAATATAATATACCAAATTGCTTGTGAAAATGGATATAATAAAAACACTGTAAACAAAATAGAAAATAAAATAAAATATACAATAAAAACCGAACAATTAAGAATTAATCAAAATGAACAAAACAAAAATGATAACAACAATAAAAAATAGGCTACATTCACATACATAAATAAAAAATGACAAAGCTAACAAAACTGTTTAAGAACACAGATATTAAAATAGCATACAAAACTAACAAATATAATCTACAAAAACTAAATAACCCACACAACAAAGATAATACAACAACCAAAATAATGTTATATACAAAATTGAATGCCAAGACTGCAATAAATGTTACATGGGACAAACAAAAAAAAAACTGAAAAAACGTCTAAACGCATACAAAAAACCAGATATGTACAAATCTAATTTGGCCACACATGCAATAAACACTGGACATGAATTCTCAAACATAACCAACATGACACTAATAAAACACATACCACACAAAGACACCATAATGAACATTTGCGAAAATTTACAAATATACAAACATAAAACACAAAACAAACTGATACCTGAACAAATACAAATCAATACAAAACATGACACAATTTTTAAAGGACACAACATAATACACAAAATACTAATACATACACCACAATCACACACAATAAAACCAATTTAAAGTACCAGAAGCCAACAGGAAGCCACAATAACAACCAACCAACACATATGTACTTCACCAGACACAAAATCCGGAAGGCTGAGGATGGGTACAAAATGGTACCCGAAACATCCTAATACCCGGTACATCCTAATAAGGAAAGAAATATCTTGAGGTAAATTCAATATAAAAATTAAATATAATATATACATCAAGAAACGGACTGTAGCAAAAAGTGTTTGAATTAATTATATGCATATATATATATATATATATATTGGCGGGGATCCCACAGCTCTGCCGCATCCCGCATCTCAGTTTCCGTATCAATTATTCTGTGTATCTTCATTATTCATGTTCTTTTCTTCTATACTCATTTCGATCCCTTCTATCCATTTTAATCTAGGTCTGCCTCTTTTTCTTCTGTTGCTAGGTCTGTATTTGAACACACTCACAGGTATTCTTTCTTCACTCATTCTCATTAGGTGTCCATACCAGGAAAGCTATTTACGTTTTATATCTCTATTAGAGTTTCTTTTCTATTTGTTCTTTCCCTTATCACGTCATTCCTTACACGTTCCAGACGAGAAACTCTGGAAGCTCGTCTAAGATAGTCCATTTCTACAGCTTCAATCTCCCTGCGGTTCTTTTCGTTGATTCAGAGGCGTTGCTGGAAGGGGGCAAGGGACCAGCCGCCCGGGCGGCATAGCCAGGAGGGCGGCAAGGTGAGCATAGACTTGAAAAAATTGTTTCCAGTTTATAAAACTACAAACAACTTGTTTCTTTGATATGACTATTCTTTTCATAAAAGGACCATAACCAGCCACCTTGTCTGTTGTCATAAACCTTGCGTGATAAACAGTATTAGTCTGTTTATGCTCAAGCATCGTAATTATTGTTCATTATGATAAGAAATTTGTAGTGACTTTGTAATGAGTTGTGCTGGAAAGGAGAACTAATAATTATACTATATTAGCTTTGTATAGATAATCTTAACTGCTATTCGTATACAAACGTATAAAAAAACGTTACATGGGCTACGTAGGCCTATGTGCAGTTCTTCCCGGTTCGACGCAGCGAACGTGTTGATGAGTATCTTGAGTGTGCGGTTTGGTTTTGCTTTCTGCGTATTGTGGATATATCTATAATACTTCACATATGTCATCATACTAATAAAGGGTGTCCCATAAAGTACGCAAGATTTAATAATGTTGTAAAAACTTTTATTTATTGAAAAATATCAGATGTTTTAATGTTAATACAAAGTACACTTATTGCGGTTAAATGTGGAACACAATATCAGACAAATGTCCCCCGCGACTCTGCTGGTACACTGTTGTCCGTCGATTGAAATTTTCGATGACCTTCTTGCACAATTCCGGCTCAATCTCACCAATAACTCGTTGAATCTGCTCCTTGAGTTGAAAAATTGTTCGTGGATTGCGGACATAAGCGCGTGATTTCACATATCCCCAAAGGAAGGAGTCGCATGGTGTTAAATCACAAGACCTCGGTGGCCAGTTCTGATCGCCGTTGCGTGAAATAAGACGTGCAGGAAACTTTTCAGATAACAAAGCAATTGTTTCGCGGGCAGTATGACTGGTTGCGCCGTCCTGCTGAAACCACATATCTTCGAATTCCATACCTTCCAGTTGAGGCCACAAAAACTCCATTATCATGTTCCGGTAACGTTCGCCAGTCACTATTACTCCATCTCCAGCCTCATTTTCAAAGAAATACGGCCCAATAACGCCACCAGCCCAAAACCCGCACCAAAGAGTTGCTCTTTGTGTATGCAAAGGCTTCTCGTGAATGATATGAGGGTTCTCTGTACCCCAAAGCCGACTATTTTGTTTATTTACGTACCCGTTGAGGTGGAAGTGTGCCTCATCTCTAAAGATGATTTTGTGGGAAACATCACCATCCGTTTCACGTTTACCCAATATCCAACTGACTAATTCTTGGCGCTTCAAATGGTCACACGGTTTGAGTTCTTGTGTTAGTTGGATTCTGTAGGCATTCAGATGAAGATCGTTTTTTAGAATTCGCTGCATTGTGCTTCTTGGAATGGCCAGTTGTTGTGATCGACGGCGAATTGATTTCCCTGGACTCACATCGACACTATCTCTCACTACCGCGACGTTTTCAATAGAACGGGTAGCGCGAGGACGTCCAGACGATTTAACGTTTAATAACTAAGCTGTTTCTTCAAATTTCTTAATCAATCTCTGCACAGTTGACAGATTAGGTGCTTTTCGTCGTCCAAAAATTCCACGCAATTTACGAACGGTTTCCGCCTAACATTCACCGTTTTATAATGTGTTTTCACAATAACAACGCCCTGTTCTTTCGTGTAACGCTCCATGACGACTAATGGCGAGTAAACGGCAACAACAATATAACAGTTGCAGTGCTACCAACCTAACAAGACGACAATGGCGCGTAATTCAAATATTGCGTACATTATGGGACACCTTTACTATTATTGAAAATCGATTTTTTTTTTAAATTTTATTTGAAGCTGATATTAAACGAAGTAAACTCAGTGGCGCCCAGTTTCGGAAGAGGAGGGAAGAAACATTAAGAATTACAAGTTCCAAAGAGTTTACGAAGTCTTTTATTAAAAGAAAATCGAACCCTGAGTGTAAAAATATTACAATTAACAAGGAATCAACTTGTGATCATAAAATTGATGTTGTTAGCGACGAGGCTGTTGATAAATACAGTAAAGTTAACGACGTGAATACTTCAAACTGTGAAAGTGTCAAAGTACAGTTTCAAGATTCAGTTTCAAGTCTAGTTTCTCTCCAACTAAAAAATCTCTATTTTGCTTTCGTTGCACTTTATTTTCACAAAAAACTATCAAAGAAACCATTTCAATGGTGAAAATGGGTTTTCGTCGTGGCGACAGTTAAATCCCCGTATTCAGGATCATGAAAATACTCTGCTAAGATATAGAAAGAAATCCTCGAACGAGTCGCTTCCACAATACAAAGTCTTGCGCAACAAAATGTGGCACTGAGAAGACATCGAGAGTCACTTACTAACGATTAAAATCCTGGAAACTTTCTGGCTTTGTTAAAATAATTGGCTGAATCTGACCCTGTCATGAGATTTCATTTGGATTCAATCTCTCGTAAATCTGGGTGTATATCGTATCTTTCGCCAATTATTCAAAATAAAATAATAAGCCTGTTAGGAGAAAAAGAGCGCAAATATATTATTACTGCATGTAAGAAGGCAAAGTACTTTAGTACGCGTATTATATTTGACACAACACCAGATGTTGCACATGTAGAACAAATGTATCAGATTATTAGATTTTTTTAAATTAAACGCAATTCAATTGACACCAAGGAAGCCTTCATAGATTTTATTCCTTTAGGAGTGAAAACAGCGGAGGGGATCACACAAGCAATTACAAGTAAACTTGAGGGAGATGGAATGAAGCTTAGCGATTGTAGAGGTCAGTCGTATGACAATCTAGCAACAATGGATTGTATCCATTCAGGAGTTCAGAAGAGAATATTAGATTTGAATTCACTAGCTGTGTTTGTTCCCTGTGATAACCATTTACTTAACTTAGCTCGAGTTCATCCAGTTCATGTAAATGTTCAGGCAGTGACATTTTTTGGGACAGTACAACGCCTATTCACCTTCTTTTTCTGTTCCACTTATAGATGCAGTGTTCTTAAAGCCTTCGTAAATATTACTCTAAAAGGACATTGTGATACCAGGTGGAGTTCAAAAGCAGATGCGGTGAAAGTAATCCACTCAGCTGTATGAAGTGATCGCTGCACTGGAGAAACTGAGGGATACACCGACTGAAACAATTGATACAAGGAACGATGCAGCAATAATAATTAATGGAATAGACAACTTTAATTTTGTGATCTTGCTCTTTTTCTGGTCATTTTTTTCTTGTATGGACAAAATCCAGAAAATCTTGCAGACCAAAGGAATAAGCTTTATTCAAGCATTGCCACTTCTGGAGACGCTAACGGACAAATTAAAAGTTTGGAAAAAAGAGCTGTGTGACAATGTCATTTCTAAGGCAGAGCAAGTATGTAATGAATCGGGAGTTCTCTAATAGAAATTTTGGACAAACTGTTCGTTGAAATTTCAAGCCGTTTCTCTAACATAAAAGAGTTAGGAAAACGTTTTGGGTTCATCTGTTAATTTGAGGCATACGTAAATGATGGGGATATACATTTTAAGGAACAGCATTCCCAAATCAATGATAAGTGCACAGTGCCTGCAAAACTGTATCCACATGACCTAAACAGTGAAGAATTGTTCTGTGATTTGAAAGACGTCAATACTTTTATTAAAATGGGCAAACGTTAACGGGGAACAAATGGACTTTACACCTCAGGGACTGTTACAGTACATTTCTGAAAAGGGATTAGAAGCCTACTAAACACTAGCAACAGCTTTAAAAATGTGTCTTATTTTACCAGTGTCTGTGTCATCTTCTGAAAGATTGTTTAATAAATTTAAATTGATTAAATCATACCTACGATCAACAATATCTCAAGACAAATGTATCAAATGTAGCGATACATTCAATTGAAAACAACATTGCTTCGTCTTTAGATTATAGTGATTTATTAATCGACTTTACAACAATTAAGACAAGAAAAGTTACATTTTAAAATGTCTCGTTTTAAACGTTTATTAAATATTAAAAATAAACGTTAAGTGTTTATTAATAGAAGACGGAACCATTAACTTCTAAAGGTTAGTGATTTATTCAATTACTTTTAATGTAGTTCTTTTTTAACTTTATGTGCTTTGGGATATTGTTTTGATGATGCGCTTTAGACCTACAAGGAATTTGTATGTTTATTATAACATTGCTATGTTTTACATATTTTATATTACTACACTTTATATAGTCTACATTTGTTACTAATAAATGTATAGAAACTGAATACCGGTAATATTATAATATGTAATTTCTCAATTTTGACTTAAGAAATATTCTTAAGACGTTTGCTGGAAGTGCTTTCACCCAAAAATCTACACATTTGCATTTATTTAGTACATTTTTCACCGGATGGGTCTTCATTTTTAGTCTTTTGTGCCCTTTCAATTGTGAAGGCGAGGTGGCTGACGATCTCCTTGCCCCGGGCGCCAAAAAGCCTAGCTACGCCACTGCGTGATTGTCCAACATTCTGACCCGTAGGTGGTAATTGGTTCAACAATGGCTTTATCTTTGTCGGTAACCCGGTTTTGGTGGACCATAAAAGTGAGTTTTATTTGCGTATGGTGCTTTTTCCTAAAACGAATCGATTTCTTATATCTGCATCACATATTCCATCATCGCTAATTATACTTCCTAAATATTTATACTTTTCGCTACTAATTAATTAACAAGTTAAAAGTCACTGATTTAAAATGACACAGTGGCGACGAAAAGAAGTAAATCTATTGAGTTTGCTGTTTTTCGTTTATATCTTTAATTAAAAGCCTAACGAAAATTCTCTATAATTATTTTGTTTATGTATACTATAATTTACTCCGTTTGTTTAAAAGCTACTTAACGTAGGATAGAGTGTCACGCGAAATATAGACAAGTTTGTGGCGAGCTGAAAGCATTTTCATTATTTTTTAACTTTTGTCCGCCGCGCCGCAAAAAGGTAAGGTGTAACGGATCGGATTCAAGGCTAGGGAACAGAGGGGATTGCTAGCTATAAACACGTCATAATGTTTGCTAACAAAATCCTCAGCGGGAACGAACCTTGTTGTACACACACACGCGCGCGCGCGCCCACAGATGAATCTCGACACAGCATGTGAAAGGTGCTTTAAAATTCCGCTTGACAGCATTCTAAATCTAGGGAACGACCAAGTGACAGGCTTCGTAATGCGAGAACACAGCACCACCACATCGTCCCAAACGTGTGTGTGTGTGAGCGCTCTCTCGCACAAATACATATATATACATACATACGCAGATATTAGATAACATTTGGCTTTCGGGTTTTTTGCAAAATAAATTCAGTTCTCAAGTTCAGCATACGTCCAAGTGTTCTGTAGCTGTTTGCGACACAAGGCACAAGTGCCATCGGCACGCCTAAGGCTTCGTAATTGTGAAAAGAACAACCCGTCGTACAGTGTGAAAGTAGTCATTCTTTCTCCTCCACACACGCACACGCACACACACACGCGCGCTCTCTGTCTCTGTCTGCCTGCCTGCCTGCCTGCCTTTCTGTATCTCTCTCTCTCTCTCTCTCTCTCTCTCTCTCTCTCTCTCTCTCTCTCTCTCTCTCTCTCTCTCTCTCTCTCTCTCTCTCTCTCTCCCCCCCTCTCTCTCTCTGTATTCTCTTTTTCCTCTTCTTTTACGAGATTTCGTTATTTCTCTCTCTTATTCACGCGTTGCTGACTGCTATTTAGAAAATCGCCCATTTCGTTCTCAATAATAGGGAATAACAACAATATTGACACCAATTTCAGGTATCACAGGAAAGTTTTATCTTCAATATTTCTTCAATATTGATCTTCAATTCTTCCTCCCGTACTGGTATCACACGCCTATCTCGGCACATCGACACTCCTATGAAATCAAAACATGTTTCCTTAAGCCGATTATTGATTTACATATCAACGTTATGTTTTCCCTACAACGTGTCCCTCAACATTCATAAAGTGATAACAGTGATAGCGTTCCCTTAACAGTGGTTGCCTTTTACTGACAATCATAAAATAGTTTGAAAAATATAGTAGAGAAGCAAGGTGGACATTCTGTAAAACTAGAATGTAAGTGCTTTGTTTCATGGACATGCTTGTTTCATTAGATATCAATATCAACGTCAACTTCATTTCGAAAACATGAATCGCTATTGGACTGAAATATAGGAATGATTCTAAGTTTACTGAAATTGATCACGTCAAATGTCTGATGGAATTCATAGATATTTTAATTTTCTTTTATTCCCTACATTGACAATAACAGATAAACATTTATAAAGGGTAATTCTCAAAAAACGTCTGCACCATTTTTCACTCGATTTCACCACTAAAATTTCGGTGTGTTTCCGAGTTTATTCTTGTGTCACTACATGTCAATATAATCTTCTCGTTGGTAACCTACTACTTTACGCTTTCATTCAATCCGTGAATCTGACGTATAATTTTAGTTGGAATAAAATACTGTATACTGTCCAAATATGGACCCAACCAAAAATCATTCACCCTAGGAAATCAAAGAGGAATGAACAGCCTGAAAACGGCAGATGTGGAACAGTCTGAGTAAACGTTTGGGGAAAACAGTAAAATTCAGTAGGGGCTAAGACTGAAATGCGCATACAGAAAGTAGGCAAATACGCCTTATGGATACGCAGGAAAACCGAATATTGCTTGGAAAGCTTAAATTTTATCCTCAGAGTTTGTAAGAAATGTTTGTCACGGTTCATTTTCATAAAACGTCTGAACCAATAAGCAGTTGTTTCTACTACACGAATAACTTTAAAATTTCAGCGTGTAACTTTTTTATTTTTAAATGATGGGGCAATGAGAACACAACAATTTGTGTTAGCTCATGTTTGATAGCTATGGGAACAATACATAAACAGAGTGTTTTATAACCTTAATTAAATTAATAGAAGTTTAATGAAGAAAGTTGTGTTAGTGGTTAAAATCACAAGGAGAATTATCACTGTTGCACACCAACAGCTTGAAGTTTACTACTACTAATTTTCATATAGTGGTGTGCAACAGTGATAATTCTGCTTGTTAATTAAATTAATAATTTACCTTAGATCCGTCGTGTGACTTTGTTTTATATTTAAAATGACGCGTTTCAGAACATATGTTCCATCATCAGATTACTTCACTCAGTTGAGATCGTTCAGTGTTAAAATCACGTTACTCAAATGTTAAAAACACACGTCAGTATGGGTGCCCACCCTTTGAAGGCTGACCGGATACTGAAGTTGTCTATGAATGCTTTTGCAAGTTCAAGGCTGCGTCGTACAGCGGGGTTCGATTTAAAGTTCAAATGGTCATTCAATATGAAATCCCGACTGTGTGTGTTATTGTATACTTTGAAAATTTCGAACTCTTCTAAACCGTTCGTGTACTGGCCTATATTACAAATGTGTAAGGGTTTTAAATTTGATGTGAAGTCTGCGTAAGTGTGATTGTTTAAATGTATGTCATTTCATTAATTAAACTATGTCATTTCAGTAAACATGGCTCAATGGCAAGTTAAACATCGTGCGTTTGTTGTGAAACGTTTTTTAAAGTAATGATTCCTATATAACAACACGAAGATTGTCCGCCGGAAATCATTTCTACGCTGGGAGACATGCAAGAGTTCCAGAACGCTCAACAGTATCGAATTAGAGGTAAGAACACTTAGAACCACGGCCTCGACACAGAAAACAAATGGAGGAACTGTGGAAACAGTGCACACTAGAGTAAATGTGGAAAGGATAAGAGCTCCTGTCACGTGCAGTCCAAATAGGTCTGCTAGGAAGCATGCTTTGGTACTGTAGCATGCAGATTCCCAGTAGGTCTACAACAAATTGAATAGTAGGCTTTTGTATTTTGAATATCTGTGCTTCCTAACCATAGTGCAGTGCAGAACAAATGTTTACAAATATATACCAGTGGACGCATTTATGAAAAACATAAATATCGGATAAGTTACATAGATTATGCCAGTGTTTTAAATATTGTTACGACTGTGCCACTGATCGTCGTATGGTACAGTGGAAAACAAAATAAAGACACCAATTAAGTCACTAATCACCCGTTTTATTTAATAACAATTAACAGTTTCGAATCAACAAATTATTCAACAAGATTATATTCGTCCGATAATTTGAGTTAAATTTGTTCACACGCAATAATAATGTCAATTAATAGAGTCCCACACAATAGCCACTTTTCACTAATAACGTCTTGAACGCACTGTGTAATCGCCCGACGTAAACTGAACTGACCGTCGCTGGATGCTTTTATGGATGACATTACCGCGCTGAGATGCCAGAATACTCTGTCACCTGTACGATGTCACTCGAATCCACTACAAAGTGTCACTGTCTGGCCTTGAACAAAGTGCTCGACCGCGCCGTATGGAATAGCCTCAACTGTTGACGCATGATAAGTGTCTCTTTTATCACAAAGCAGCAGCAATATTTACGCGCACACACATACATTACAGCAGGTCTCTGGTGGGATAGCCGAGATACTTGTAGGACGTTACCTTTTACGTAACAATATTTTCTTTTATTTGAATACGTTAATCGTTAAGATAACTTAAGCGTGCCTTCCAGTTAAGCACTGTTCACAGTATGCATAAGGAGTGCAAACATTAAATACGGCCTATTGGTGTATCACACCACACTCAGACCCTGAGACCGTTTTCCATTGCTACGGTTTTGTTCACTATTTACTTTCTCGGTTTCAATGAGCCCAGAGATTTATAACTCTTTAGTACCGACGCGAAACCTCAACGGCGGAGTCATTTATTCAAACAGGCAGGCGGAGTCGAGAGTCAACATTCGCTGTAGGCATTACGCAGCTCACTCTGTCTCTGTCTGTCTGTCTGTCTGGCTGTCTGTCTCTCTCTCTCTCTCTCACTCTCTCTCTCTCTCTCTCTCTCTCTCTCTCTCTCTCTCTCTCTCTCTCTCTCTCTCTCTCTCTCCTTGGATTTATTCATGCGTCAGACAAGTGTATTCATTACTGCGTTTCAATTAAACGACTCGGTGTCGAGTGAAAACAATCGTCTCTTTGATTTTCTCGAAAGCGTTACAAGATTAATTGCCTGTCTAATTGAACAGTAATCATATCGTATTAATGCCGGTACATTTGAAATAGCGAACTTTCTTCTGAACAAAAAAGTTTTGTTTCCACTGCAAGGTCCTTTTATTTGGTTACTGTTTGTTTTAAAGACAGTTACAATAGCTAGCGTTTTATTAATCTGCGGTCTCTATAAAATAGTTTTTATTTTTTCACAACCGAAAGATCAGTCTGGCGACTTATAATTACTCCGTTATTCAGTGGTATTTCTGTTTGATATAGTAAGCAAAATAAAATAAGAATAGTATAGATTTCATCACTAACTATACTCAGGAGCACATACAAAGGCGAGACGTGTCAGCTGCGCAGAGGCAAGAGACAGTATCACGCGATGTGTCTGCCAATAAGAGCCAGTCAATCGTATCGTTTACATAAGTGATTGTGACGCAATTCGCTGAGTGCAGTGCATTTCTCTCTCACTCTCTCTCTCTCACTCTCTCTCTCTCTCTCTCTCTCTGCGCAATACGCTTTCACTTTCGTCATCATATGTGCTCCCGAGTATAGCTGATGTTTCTAGTTTTGTTAGAAGACTTGTAGCTGTAAAATCGTTCTAAGCGGCGCGCGGTAGCTGTATTTGTCGTAGTTCATAGTTTCGTAAAAAAACCGTGAGTCGTGGAACAGACGCCAGAAGTGAGAACTTCAGAGCCCAGTGGCGAGTAAGATGATTCAACGTGTAAAATGTTGCTCATACGTATTTGGAGTAAGAGAGCTACTGGTATAAAGAATTAAAATTCAAATAAGAATGAACGGATAATTAAATGACACGAGGTGATAGTAGTGTTTATATGTATTTTATTACAAGAAATCGATATTTACGATGAACATAAATATAATCATAGGACATGTCGTATTATTTTTAGTATACATACGTATTCAAACAATATGTAAAAAGACATATAGAATTATAGAATAAAGACGAAGACACGACGGAATTTAACGGTAACACGAATGGTAGAAAAGATTGGAAAGTGGTTCAGCTGTTTGATTAGAATGAATACTCATCTGTTACTATTGACTTCGAGGACAAAAGACGGTCAGAATGAGTTTGAGACTCGTGTGACACTCTTGAATTGATCAGTTTACACATAATTAGAGTCACTACAAGGGTCAAGTCCGACAAGGTTTTAATGTCTACAATACGAAGCCGCTGGCGACATCGAAATATGAACAAGTCTATGAAACAAAAGAATTATATTTTTGTCTACTAGGAAGGCTATCACGGCCGGAGTCCTTTTTCTTCTTATTAGTCATCTTCTACCCGTCGGGTGTCGAGGTTTACTAGAGAGTTCTTCATCTCGCCCTTTCCAGTGTCAAAACCCTGACACGAGCTCAAACTGCCCCTCTGCCTTCTACACTCTTTTGATGTTATATTCCCATTTCGTTCTCTTCCTCTCCTGCCTTCTGGTTTTTCCTCTCTTGCACGTCTCGGGTACCTTTCCTCATCCATCCTACAGACGCGGCCAAACCAACGGAGTTGCGAGCTTTCAATTTTATCATTTAAAGAGAATACCTTCGAATTCTTCCGGATGTTAACGTTTCTCACCCTATCTCTACGAGTTCTCTTCTCAGTTCTCCTCAGGAATCTCATCTCCATTGTATGTAGTCTTGTCATTGTTAGGTTTTTATGTCTGTCATTCAGAGCATACAAATTTGTATACTGCCAGTTTCGTTTTCTGTGACACTTCATTTTTTTCCCAGAAACTTCCTGTTTACGGCCGGAATTATAAAGTACCGAACTGTTGGGCTGTGGTTGACTGCTTAAAGTTTAGTTCATTCTTTATTTAAACGTTTCAGCCACCCAACAGAGGGCTTCTTTAGTAGCAACGCTTCAACAAAGCATGGCAGGCCGAACACACCTCAAGCAGAAGGCGTCCGGTGGATGGACGAACCGTATAGAAGAGAGAATGAACCAAGTTTTAAGCAGTCGACCACAGCCCAACAGCCCGGTATTTTTTTTTAATTGGCATACTTACATTTTGGTTTTAGCCACCTTTCTTTTTATTTTTACCTGCTACATTTTCTCATACTATGTTTTTCACGATTTTAGTGTTTAATCCTTGATTCTGACGAATGCCTTATCTTTGTATCGACCACCTGTCATCTTATCTTTCTTACCGCAAAATTCGACCAAAATTCGACTTCATGACATATCATTTGCTTGTCTCATATTGGCTGTATCTTATTTTTGTGTCTACGTATTTGCAAGTTCTGTAATTAACTGTAATTATACTAACGTTTTCTCCCTTCGGTTGTGAATGTAGTAACTGCCTTAGTATTACAAGTAAGATCAAACTTTACTGTGATAAGAAAACCGCACGGGTACATTGCAACAATGTACGGAAAGGTTGGAAGAATATGGTGATCATTGTTTAACTATTTAAATAAACACGCTACAAATACATAGGAAATAATAATTTAAAAAATACTGGAAATTGTAACATTTCAAATATTTCAAAGAACGGTGAGTTTGTTTATAAATTACTAGCGAGTACCCGGCATGCGTTGCAATGCCACTCAAAGAAAGAAAGTGTTTGTATATATATAATATATAAAGACTTCGTTCGCGTGGTCTTCAATTTAACGCGATAATATATTTAGAACGGAATCTATTCCATTGGGTTGCCATAGTAACCAGATCTAATAAGTTAGTTTTTTAAGACTCCAAAGGACCCCCCAGAGGATCGTATCGAAAAAAACACCTGTCCTATGTTGGTTCTCCCGTTGCGTAAAATATTTGTGCCAAGTTTGGTTGAAATCGGTCCAGTGGTTTAGGAGGAGATGTGGAAGACCCCAAAGAATCCCCAAAAGAACCCCATCGAAAAAACACCTATCCTATGTTGGTTCTCCCTTTGCGTAAAATATTTGTGCCAAGTTTGGTTGAAATCGGTCCAGTGGTTTAGGAGGAGATGTGGAAGACCCCAAAGGACCCCCCGAAGTATCATATCGAAAAAACACATATCCTATGTTGGTTCTCCCGTTGCGTAAAATATTTGTGCCAAGTTTGGTTGAAATCGGTCCAGTGGTTTAGGAGGAGATGTGGAAGACCCCAAAGAACCCCCAAAAGAACCCCATTGAAAAAACACCTATCCTATGTTGGTTCTCCCTTTGCGTAAAATATTTGTGCCAAGTTTGGTTGAAATCGGTCCAGTGGTTTAGGAGGAGATGTGAAAGACACCAAAGGACCCCCAAAAGGACCCCCGAAGGATCATATCGAAAAAACACATATCCTATGTTGGTTCCCCCGTTGCGTAAAATATTTGTGCCAAGTTTGGTTGAAATCGGTCCAGCGGTTTAGGAGGAGATGTGGAATATCCCTAAGGACCCCCCAAAGGACCCCGTCGAAAAAAACACCTATCCTATGTTGGTTCTCCCGTTGCGTAAAATATTTGTGCCAAGTTTGGTTGAAATCGGTCCAGTGGTTTAGGAGAAGATGTGGAAGACCCCAAAGGACCCCCCAAAGGACCCCATCGAAAAAAACCTACCCTATGTTGGTTCTCCCGTTGCATGAAATATTTGTGCCAAGTTTGGTTGAAATCGGTCCAGTGGTTTAGGAGGAGATGTGGAAGACCCCAAGAACCCCCCAAAGGGCCCCATTGAAAAAAATTCATAAACCTTCGCGGGCGTGCGCACAACAACTCACCGAAGTTTCATCGCAATCGGATGAATGGTATAGGAACGCATACGGGACAAAGAAAGAAACAAACATTCATTTTTATAGCTATAGATAGTTACAATATATTCCTACGCAATAGTACTTTCGAATTAATATAAAAAATAATACATAAGTTTTATGTTGTTAATTTTAGTTGTGTAAATAAAGCGTTTTATTAGCTATGCTGTGTCAACTTCTATTTGACCATTCAGTAAAAGTCACTATAACTTTGATTAGTGTATAAGTTTCTCCCACAATTACATAAGCCTTGTGTAACTCTCATGTGAATCTCCTGTTCCTCACACTCATAAACTTCTTCCGTTTTCTTAGTTGGTCTTTAACTTTTGCTTTTGATAAAACAGTAAGATATGAATTTTGGTAACAACATTTTGGCATGCATTTTATTAAACTAAAATATTCTCACAGTATTCGAGCATATAAAATTTAAATTTCAAGTAACTTACATGTCTTTCTTTCTCAAGTTGTCTGTCTTTCTCCTTCTTGTTGTAAAAATAATCATCTAACAACTCCCGCCTCACCGAATCTCACTCACACACAAACACTATTACATATTAAACATGTGTGTATGTATCTGTGTGTGTGTTTGTGTGTGTAAAAGTCCTAGACAGTCAACACCATCACATTTACTGACTATAGACTTCAGATGTGTGTGTGTGTGTGTGTGTGTGTGTGTGTGTGTGTGTGTGTGTGTGTGTGTGTGTATATATATGTACACAGATGCATTTTATTTGTAAAGCGTTCAGGACATGGAAAGATGTGAGGTTGGTCCCGGTCCCCTTGGCGTGTGTTTTTCCGATATACATATTTTATACGCGTGACGTGTCCTTGTCACTACCTGACAGTTCTCCTCTAAACCCCTTCTGAAGTGTAGTGTAACTTCCTCTAGTAAGAGGGAGACTACACAAGACCTTCAAACACACAGACACGCGCGTGCGCACGTTATTAACACACTATAAACCACAATATCAGAGCACGTGCCTTGTCTTCTTAATGTTGTTAAGTCAAGTGTGTGTGTGTGTGTGTGTGTGTGTGTGTATGTGAGAGAGAGAGCGAGAGAGAGAGAGAGAGAGAGAGAGAGAGAGAGAGAGAGAGAGAGAGAGAGAGAGAGAGAGAGACAGACAGACAGACAGACAGACAGACAGACAGACAACGGATTAGATATGTGTACACTCATCTATGGGTTTTATTCCTTGGAACAACAATTTCCTGTTATCAGAATCGTTACACTTACTCAAATGTGAGAAAATATAAACTTATTAAGAATACGAAATTAAATGATAAACGCCATTGGTACTCGACCTTTTTAAGTCCGGAACCCACCTCGAGGGATATCACACTTCACGGGACCCATAAGCATGGGTGCCGGAAGAATTACTTATAGAGATGTGCACCCAGTTTATAATCATATTTTTGTTGACATCGAGTACTTTAAGCCCTGTTTTAACCTTAAACAAATTGCACATACTTAATTCTGGTTCGTACTAATAGAATAGGTTTATAAGACACAGTAAGTAAATTTTCGAGCCCGACTTCGCGAGCCACCAAACTCCACCAACAATGGGTCGCGCCCCAGCTATACGTTAAGAAACACTGGTATACGCTATTCAACTGTGCATTTAAACATTCTGTCAATGTATAAGTTTTACTAAGAATAAACTTTCCTAAGTAGAACATTCTAATAGCATCGGGATTCTGAGTCGGAATTTCTGTTCATCAGGAAGAATTTTAAAAAAATTTAGAAGTGGAAGGTAGACGTTTGTAATGAAATTCTAACAATGAAAATTCGCATGAAAAAAATCTTCGACTTTTAAAAATATCTATTTATTGTAATCTGTTAAACAAGAAGACAGTAATCAATAAACATAGTGTAACATTCAAACGTCTTAAGAAAGAAGTATACATTGACATATGTCTCCTTTTAGCTTGCCCAACGAGCTACTATATTTGATTAATTTCGTATCGTACTATCGCCTATTCCTTTTAACATTTATATTGACGATCTTATAAGGAAATGGAAACATCTAGTGAACTATGGTATTAAGATATCACGAGACAGATACTTGAATGTGGTGTTTTTTTGCTGACGACTTGGTTGTAATTCAAAATACAGAATATGCTTTACAAAAATTTGTTTTTAAAATTCATCAGATTTGCGAACGATACAACATGAAAATCTCCACTACAAAAAACAAAGGTAATGAACCAATAAGAACAAATATAATGGTTAATGATCCAATTGTAGAACAGGTGAGGCGTTTAAACTAATTGGGAAATGATATTACCTATGATTGGAATTATGATATTGACGTTAAGTTAGGTCGATCTGTGGGACAATCAACCGTATTTCTAGAACAAGGCACGTCGAGATACAAAATTAAAGTTTTCAAAGTTATGGGGTTGTTAATTATGGGTAACAACCAAGAAACAACAAAGTAAAATACAGTCCTCAGAAATGGGGTTCTTAAGAGGAGTTAAAAGGTGTCCTAAACTTGACTGTATAAAGAATGAGGACATAAGAGAAGATTTACAAGTTTTTAACTTGAATGAAAACTTAAAAGATTACAAACAACGGTGGAATGAACACTTAGAAAGAATGTCAGATTCCAGACTGGCCAAACAACTCTGGAAATACAAACCTCTAGGACACAGGTGTGTGGGTAGACCCAGGAAGACAGGAAGGCTGGAGGATCTTTGAAGGCGGCGGAACAGGCAGCACCTTGCCTATCCCGTATTGTAAAGGTGGTGATTTCATACCGTACAGCTATGCACTAACTTGTCAAACGACGCTGTTTCCCGCCGATTAGTTGTAACTTTGGTCAATGTGTTCAGACGAGTTTCATCCTTCTGTTGAATCTTTCAGCACTGAGGTCTCAGACTCGGTTTGCCGTATTTATATTTGTACATAATTTATATTATTTGTAAAAACTTTAATATTGTTTTAATTTCACAATTTTTTGAAATGTGGCACCGACCAGGTGAAGAAAAAGGAAACGAACCTTTGCGGCAATATTGAGGACTAAACATCTTACGAATCGTCGGCATCAACTTGAGCGTATTTTACCAAGAACTTGCGGACCAGCAACAAATCAAAAGATCTCAAATCTCAAAGGATTTCAAAAGATGTTGACCTAAAATCATACACAACATAGACGTTGACGGTTGGACAAGTGGCGAATTCTTAGTATTTGGATTCTTAGCAATGTAAAATTTATTTATGATAAAAAAAACTGAAGGAGTTCTAAAAATTGCTGGCAACAGTTACAAATACTATCCTTAAGAGTTTTGTAATATGCCCATTAAAAACAATAACTAAAACTATGTAGTAAAATACATCCACGTAAAACAAAACTATGTTTAAACTGTTTAAGGTTTTGGTTAAAATATGAAGGAATGATTATAACGTCAAAAACACGGATACTGCTAACCACAGAAATAAAGTTGAAAGAAACAACGGTATAATTATGTGCGGAAACGATAATAATAGTAGATACATACATACAAATATGTAGTGTACAAACACATATTTGTATATATACATACAAACCCTTTCCATTTCCGCACCCCGATCGCGGAGTTGTCAGCACCCTCCCTCACGCGGTCTACATAGCGGAGCATTGATCAACCAATTTTTCTCGTTTGCATCCAGTCGCTCTGATATTAGCATCTCGGGGATGTCATTTGGGTGATATGTTCGGCCCAGCAAAGCTACCAAAGTTTACTAATTTGTAGGATATTTTGGCAAGAATTGATCTTGATTATATCTTCGTCACCAATTCTACCTTTCAAACTATGAGTTAATCACGTTCATTTGACTTTTCAATTTTTATAAGTTCAGAGCCATAAATGAATACCGTATATTAGACAAACATTTAAAAAAATAGGAGTCTATATACAACATGCCTGTCGCATTTCGAAATTAAACGCAAGTAGTTACTTGAAGTGTTAAGAAAATTATTAAATCTAATTAACTCCCGATTAATCGAGGTAACGAACTGGCCTAGATCAAGTCAGTCTAGAACTGCGGACAATTCTGATACTTTTTAACATTCAACGGTATTTAGAAATATTAAGGCCAATTTGTTAAAAAATAATTAACAAAACTTATGCTGTAATTTGATTGCTTCGACTTACATGACAGGTCTCCGTCAGAGCATTTTAAGATAACCATCTACTACAGCGCGCAGCGTTGCCTACTGTGAACGGAACGGAAGCTTTTTATGTTTTGAAGCGAGTGAAGTCGGTGCGAGCTTACAAGCGGTAACAAAACATTCACACTACGCTCGGGTGTGCGCAAAATCAACCACGATATAGGCGAGCGACAAACAACTGCCGCCCACACCTCGTATCACAAGCTCAACAGATTGTTATTATAAATCACTTTGGCTGCGTTCTGCGAAACTAGAAAGAAACAAACTGCGTAGGAAGAAACAATCTGTACGTTCTTACGTAAGTAGCCTACTTTATCGACGCTTATCGAGTCAATCAGTTTCTCCCCACGTATGTCGTACGTCTCATATTACGCGAGGGAACCGATTTTTTTACTTCCATGTTCCGTAAGGAAATGGAAGTATGGTGATCGCGAAAAAAATCGTGTTTGAGATAAGGGCTGATTCTGATTGTACTACTTTCAAAACACGAAGAAAAGTCATTTTCCGAAAAGTGTGTGTGTGTGTGTGTGTGTGTGTGTGTGTGTGTGTTCTATGGCGAACGATAACTGCCGTAAACTCAAACGGAATCAAATAATTTTATACATATGTGCCCGAGTTGTAGAGGACTCAAGGCCTATTGATTTTGGTGAAGATCGGTTAAGGGGGAGGGGTAGTTTACCTGCAACATTTTACGTTTTAACAAGAGTAAAGTACTTAATTTTCATAAATAAAGTATCCTGAAAGAAGATGATAGTGATCCACTGTAGAAAGGTAGATGAAATATCTCTAAATGAAAATAGTTGCTGAAGGGGGAGGGGGTAATTTTCTGTAAATGAAAATGCTGGTTGAAGGGGGAGGGTGTGTCTTTATGTGTGTACTACGTTATCGGAAACAAAGAAGTAGTTTCTATGGAAATATTTCATTTCAAATTGTCAAACTTGTCAAATTTTCAATTTATATTTAAAAACGTTAAATATAAATCTTAGAATGTGGAAGTCGTGTATGATTCGCCATGCCGATTTTTAATTAAATAATCACTGTATCAGACTATATCGTAGTATCAGACTGCGGAAATAAAGCTTAAACGCAAACATTTTACTAAAAATATTATATTTAGTCTAACAAGGAATTATGATTGCATAATTTTATGTTTTCGTGTATCACCTTTTCGTTTAAATAACGCTTAAAAACGTTGGGACAGAAACGTCTTTGATAGCAAAGTGGTTAATTGAAAATCGTTTTCACGCACAAAGGTTTTTTTAATTCTGCGGCCAGCCAGCAAATGACGTCCAACCTGTTGGGTTGATAACCGCTCTGTTTTAATTATATGGTACCGAGACTGTACGCGCTCGGAGATATTTGGAGTTGTGGGATGTGTTGATGTAAGTAATTAATTATTAACTTAGCTTTCTAAAAACTATCAGTGTTTGTGTACCTGCAACTTAAATAATTAATGAGTTATTTTATAATTCCGTCCAACCCTATTATACCTTGAAGAGAATTCTGTCTAATTTTGTATTTTTACGCTCTCTCTTTGGTGTCAGATAATTCCGTTATAAGCGCTGTAGTATCGGCTCAACGAAACTTATAGGTTATTTCAATGTTTATGTTAACCAATTATTCTATGCTTATTCAGTTACTTTTTTATTCCTAGCTCATTAACCATACTCCAAATAACAAGATTTTGCCAATATATAAAGGTTCTTTATTTGTTTACTTCCTTAACATTGAATAATATATGTTCTAATTAACATATGCTTGGGCTATAGATTGTATGAATCGATTGTTGGTTATTCTGATACCTTATTTAAATTTAGTTATATAGTGTGCTTTAATTTGTAATTAATTTAATTCAGGGTGTGAAGGTTCTTGTAACTGTGGGGAAGATTAAAAATACATAGATAAGAATCCAAGATTTACAAATTTGTAGTGTTGTGTAGTTAGTATGATTAATATTATAATAATTTACCAGACTAGAACGAAGCAAATCGTGTAGGCGGTTGATTGATAAATTTACTGTTCTGGACGATTATGCAGTACGGTTTTCTTTCTTCGGTTTAATAAAAAGTAATTCTTCTCCTGTCCACTTCGGAATTACAGCTTCCTGGATTGGTTTACAGCCCGATGGATTCTTCTTCTGCAACGACAGGACCCAAATACGTTCTTCCCTCGGTTGAAGCAATTAGTGTTGTTCCGTGTTTTTTGAAAGGTTATAAATTCTGGTGTAGTGTATATTATTATTTGTTATACTTTTGATTCTTTCTATTTGTTTTAATGTATCGTCAATTCCTCTCGTATATGGGACGGTTCAAGTCCTTCCTTGTATAATCCAGTTATTGATTCTCTATTCTGATTTCATTCTGTAGTATTATTTAGTTAAACTGTACAGGTGATTCATATATATTGTCATTAGAATTTTGTATTTTATAATAATGTCTGATAAGTTAGACTATTCTGATTAAATAAATATTTCTTGGGCTTTTAATCTCATCACATTCAGTTCATCAAAGCAATTATTGTTAAATCAACAACTTCCTTCTTCTTTTTTCGTCCCTAGCAACACCTGACTTCTTCCTTCTACATGTTTTGAATATAATGTTTATTTCATATATTTTTTGTCTATTCCTTATCAATTTGCTATCCTATCGGAATGTAACTTTACCAATAGTTGGTTTATTATTTTCTACACATATTCTGCTGGTTTTTTGATATAAGCCGGTTTTTTTTTCTTTTTTATATTTAATCCACTTTCGATATTATATGTTACTAATCGATATAATGGCATTATGGTATTATTATAATTTGTATAAATTTTATAATATATCATTATTAATTTAATGTTTTTTCCAGCTCTTCAAATCGTATTCATTAATTATTATTAATTGATGTACCTAACCTTTATGTTATGAGTGGTTATATAGCGGTTTTGGCTGTTAGGCCTTTTATTGTAAACGGATCTACCTGTGTTTATAACTGGTAAACATCTATAGCCCCTTTTACATAAATTCATACATATAATCAAATCTTAACTATTAACATTTATATAAACAATTATTTTTTTTCATATCTAATAACAATCTTATCTTGACATATGGATAACATATAAGAAAATTCAAATCTATTAACGTTAACTAAATGCTTCACACTTCATTCTGCAACAGTCATTAAATAATACATCTTGTTTCATTATCTTTCATTAACTCAACACATATTTGGTATAACATAACATAAACTTTATCATAATATTTGTTGTCACAAAATAATACCTCTTAACTCAAAATTCTTATTTGCTATTAGTAAATTATTGTTTCATTTTTTGTCTGCTTTCCACTAAACATATATCATCAACTATTGTTTATCTTACAGGTTCGGTTATTTTTGTTAATATTACCTTGCATCCTTATTTACTTTTATCTATGATTATAAATGTAATTATTAGATCTTTGTTCTATCATGGGGTTAGATATTGACTTGTTGATTATTCTGTGAACCTTGTTTTTATGTAACATGAATGCTAGCATTTCTGTTACGTTACAATATCCATTAATACCAAACTTAGAAACTCAACAGTAATTTGCCCGGAAGTACTTTTTGCAGCTGAGTGTCTGACTCTAAACAAGAAAATGATGGTGGAAGAACTGGAAGTCACGGATAGGAAAATATTAAGACAAATTTTGGGACCAATAAAAGATGGAGAAGAGTACAGAAGACGCCACAATAATGAGCTGCACACACATGCATGTAATGTTGAGAAAATCATAGACGTAATTAGAAAAAGAAGAATTACTTTATACGAACATATTAAAAGAATGAATCCTGACAGACTAACAGGGAAATTTTAACTATTTCAGAAAGAAGAATTGTCACTGTTGCACACTACTATAGAAAAATTATTCCGATTAGCGCTTTCAAGCTTCTCAGCTCATCGTCAGATCGGAAATAACAACAGAAGTAAAACAAACTCTTAACTCCCCCCCCACTAACCACACACACCTCCACAAACAAGCTATAAGTCAAATGTCCCTTCCCAACCTCCCAGCCCTGTCACCCCCGTCGGTAGAGTTACATATTTTTCTAGCACATTCCTTGTGTGTGTGTGTGTGTGTGTGTGTGTGTGTGTTTACATTCTTTTCAAAACCTAACGTTGTAAAGCCTTCCTCATTCACACTTTTGGGCGCGGTCACTCACCCTTATTTAAAAAACATCCCTATATGCAATTTAATTCTTAATGTTATCTATCCGTCCTCTACCTCTTACTCCTTAATTATATTATACAATATTTCTTTATTATCAAACTTAGTTTTAGTATTCATTAAATTGCCTAACCCTTTCTCTCTTTCTTTCAATATTTCTAACTCCTTCCTAAGCTTTCTTTCAACTGTGTTATCTACTACTTTTAAAATTTCATAGTCTTCCAAAGTATTAACAAACCTATAGTTCTCTTCTATGAAATGTCTTGCATATAACGAATTCGTTGTTCTATTACCTTCTCCACGTTTGTGGACACAACCTGCATACGAACTTCCGTCCTGTCTCACCGAGGTACACTTTGTTGCATTCTTTACATTTTAATTTATAAACTCCTCTTCTCTGTAACACTGGGATTTTTTCTATATTTCTATTCCTTATCTTATCAAATACCGTTTCACACGGTATAGCCACACACACACACACACACACACACACACACACACACACACACACACACACACACACACACACACACAACACATACACAAGGAATGTGCTAGAAAAATATGTAACTCTGCCGAGAGGGGAGACAGGGCTCGGAGGTTGGGAAGGGACATTTGACTAATAGCTTGTTTGTGGGGGTGTGTGTGGTCAGTGGGGCGGGTGGGGGTGTGAATAGTTTGTTTTATTTCTGTTGTTATTTCCGATCTGACGATGAGCCGAGAAGCTTGAAAGCACTAGTTGGAATAATTTTTCTATAGTGGTGTGCAACAGTGACAATTCTCTTTGTGATTATAACCACTGACACAACTTTCTTAATTATATTTCAGAAAGCTCAAAATGCCCAGTACATGGTTCAAATAAACAGAAAAAAGACATAGAAGAACTCCAGATTGCTCAAGAAGACATTGAAGAACGCTTACCACTCAAAAAGAAATTAAAAAATGCCCAAGGTTATAAGGAAAGATCCAAGACGAAGACAGGTGTCATCTGGACTGACGAAAGGAGGGAGAGACATCGATCGAGAACAAATCGAGAATGAAGGAGACATGGGAGAGGAGTAAGTGGCAGAGAAGAAGGGAGGAGCCAGTTGAACCAAACGTAGTCCACAATGGCTCATACGATAATAAAAGTAGATAATATACATATAAAGGGTTCATTCAAAGTTAACTAGCGAGTAGGTAATGCAGGTAGTACATACGACAAATTGGTTTAAGGCACGTGTATATTGTTACGTGCACAGGAAGTGTGCGGTTATGTTTTATAATAATATTCATCATTTCTCTAGAGTAAAATTTGGCTGGTAATGTGAAAGCGGCTGGTCACTGTAGTTGGCTGACAATCGCCTCGTGCCTGGGGCAGTCACCTTTGCTTACGCTTGCGCGTATGCACGACGCGGCGGTTTAACCAAACATATTTTCAATTACCTAAATATGTGTTTTACCCACGCTAAGTGGACAGAACACACTAAGTGCGACATTTTTTCATAACAAAACGTAACGTTATTGACTGATTAGTGATACAAGGTGACGAAATTCATTTGGAAAAAATAATTTTATTCGATTTAAATTTAATGGACACATTACGATACTGTGACAAATTTATAATCAACATTACAAATTTACTACGTATTAAAATTAATTGTATTTTAAAAATTTAATTTGTATTTTAGAACTTTTAAACAAGGACGATGCCAGTTATCTGATGTGAGTTTAACACTTATAAAAAACAAACATAAACTATAAAAATGGTCAATGTGATACTAGACTATAACATGTACTTACACCAGTACATATTTTTACAATTATTCTGATCAAAATTGATAATGTTTTACTTATCTACGTCTAATAAATATAAATATCCGTAATGGGACTTTCTCTAAAAGAATACTGCTTATCTTCTTCTTCTTCTTCTTCTTCTTCTTCTTCTTCTTCTTCTTCTTCTTCTTCTTCTTCTTCTTCTTCTTCTTCTTCTTCTTCTTCTTCTTCTTCTTCTTCTTCTTCTTCTTCTTCTTCCTCTTCCTCTTCTTCTTCTTCCTCTTCCTCTTCCTCTTCCTCTTCCTCTTCCTCTTCCTCTTCCTCTTCCTCTTCCTCTTCCTCTTCCTCTTCCTCTTCCTCAAGCCCTCTCTCACCCCCTCCCCCTCCCCCTCCGCAAATTCAAGATGTCCATGTGTACAGAGGTACGGACAACAACATAGTAGAAATTTGTCCACTGTATTTCAGAGTCTACACGGTAAGTAGAAGTAACAATATATGTGAACGTTACATTTAGAAAATTTTGGTGTTCACATAAAAAAATGTATTATTTTAACATAAAACACAGAAATTCCAAAATTTTTTTGCAGCTACGTGAGAAATATTATAAAAAAAATTGTTTCTCGTGCGCGTGAATAATTTTGTATGACACTGCGCAAACCATGTTTCCATACCATGTTTCGATAATTATCATGTGTCATGTTAACCATTTTTCACATAATTTTTATTAACACCTGAGTCATTAGAAGCTGGAAATGAACAAACAGCCGTAAATGCATATTTCATAGTGATGTGTACAAATACAATACAATAAGCGTAAATATTCCAGTAAAAAAGAATAATTACTCGCCGTCATTTCAATTTCCTGGGTATTATGCACTTAATAACCGCACAAACGAGCGTCAGACAATAATAAATTTTTGACTAATTTTTATTGTGATATATTTAAGTGGGCATATATGTTTCGAGTATCCATGCAAGTATGTACAGATTTATATGTAATCCGTATATATATATGTATATTTAAAAAAACGTTTAACAAGAATATATTTTATTTTGTAAATTAAAATAATATAAAATATAACATATGTTTCGATAGTAATCAAACTATAAAATAATCAGATATAAAAATAATATTTTTATTATTATAATATAATATAATATAATGTAATATTAGCTAAAAATAACGTAAAATTAAAAATATCTTATAACACAGATAATATTCTTTTTAATAAAATAAAATCTAAAACTAAATTCAACATTCCTAATAAAAATGGAGTTCACAAAATAGAGTGTCCAGATTGCAATAGAGTTTACGTAGGTTAGACGAAGAAAAAACTGTCCGAGAAATACATTCAACATCGCAATGCGTATTTAAAACCTAATATTTACAAATATAGTTTAGCCACACACTGTTTAAACAATAAACATTAATTTCCAGACATTCAAAACGTCAAATTAACTAAAAACATACAAAAAGGTAACAAAATGAATATCTGTGAAAATCTTAATATTTACAAACACAATAATAATAATCTACTAACTAAAGAACAAATTAAAAAACAAGACGATTTATTTCAAATCATATATTTATTAGAATATTAAATTAAACACTAATATATAATAAATAGCTGACTACGTAAACATTAAAACAATCGAAAATAGATTCGAAGTAAAATCGATTATCTCTTAACTATATTGTAAGAGAAACATTCAGTTACAATTAAAACAAACCTCTGAAGATACAGAATAATTTCTGTAATTGCGTCAGGTGAAAATAAACCTACTTGCAGTGTATTTATTTGAAAATATTACGTGGGAGACCTGCAGGAAACTCAACGACTTACTTACAAAGTAATAATATTGAAACATATGTAATTTACAAAATAACATATAGTCTTGTTAAAAGTTTTTTATTAATATTATTATTATTATTATTATTATTATTATTATTATAAAATAACCAGAAAATGTTGAGTTTTTGTAAATGTGTGTGTGTGTGCGCGCGCACGTGTGAACTTCATGCCTGTAGAAAAATGTGCCATTATGGACACGTTATATCAATCGAACACTTGTGTGTACAGTAAAATCGTAGTTTTAATGCTACAAAAACGATCAACGAGAAACTATAAAAACTACTCACAAGAGGCCATCCATAAGCGTTAACGGTCGCTACACATGTGCTGCAATAAAATTCTATTGTTTTTATAGCCGGTATTTATTTTTATGCATGCTAATAACTCAGCTAGTTGGCAGCAACACTGCAAATTATACGCTGTTTGCGTTGTCGCTATTATTACGTTTTGTAGCGGTTATAATTAATATTTAATTAACTGGGAGCGAACGCCAACAAACGTAATTCCAAACACATAAACAAAGGTCAAATGTGTTTTCAGTAGGCTACATGCGTTACTCAAAGGCTTATTTTAATTAACATTAGTCATTTTAATAAGGTACGTTTTCCAGTTCAGTTGATTTGTCGCATTCAAAAAAGTGTGTCGCATTCTCGTATTGAATCTTTTCCTGGATGCAGGCTTTCCTCATTTTCTTCACACTTTTCTGTTCCTCATTCGTCGTACTTGCTACAGTCCCTATCGTCCGAGAAGTTATATTCGTTACAGTTTTTCCGATATATTGTTACCATTCCGAAGTTTTCTTATTATAATTCAAGAAGCGCGTAGAATGAATGCGTGTGTTTACTGAAGAGAGAACACTTCGTTGCCGTACATGAATTGTATTCTTCCTTGGGGTTCCAGTTAAGCCGATTAATCGACTTTAAGTCGGTGTTGACCAATTTATATGGAAGAATAGGTCGGTGAACTGTCGTGGGAAGAGGGTAAACTTGGTCTAGGGCAGCTTGGCGGTAAACTTGCTCCTGGCTTACTGGGACTTAATCGACGGCAGGGTCTGGTGTTTCTCATCGTGGTAAAAGGTCATGAAGAAGATCAACGGTAGCACATAAATTCTGAGTCACAAAGGATACCGTCTTGCGAACATAATGGGACTTTCACAGTCACAATGCAGGAGTTTTCAGGGAGAGAGAACGCCAAAATCGAAGAGCACTTGGTTCCCATGTCGGGACTAGTTCAATAAGATAAAGGGTAAAAAAAAACGATCGTGGAAACGTAGCTACATACAATTTTAAAACCAGCTGTTTTGGCTTCATGCGCCAGCTGAAAGGAACGGGGTTTTCGTCTGGTTATTCTGAAATATAACATCAACTCAAGCAGTTTTAGGTTTAATTCACGTGTCTCCTCTGTTGTCCCACTTATTTTTGTACTTTTTTGTTACAAACGTTAATTCCATCCATGACCTCCACCGAATTATGGACGCTATTAAGTCAGAAACTGAGAGGAATAAGGACTGAAATTAACGTTAATAAAACTAAGTTTATGGTTATAACTAAAATGGATGTATGGCCGCTTCAATCTTACCTAGATAAAGAAGCCTTAGAAAGAATAACGCACTTAAAATATCTTGGCTGTTGGATCAATCAATCTTTGGAGCCCGATGAAGAGATCACAGGAAGAATCGAAATGGATTGGTCTGCGTTTTTCAAACTAAAGTCACTACTCACTAAGAGAACACTGGGCCTCCGTCTCAGAGGGAGATTTGTTAGATGCTGCGTGTGGTCCGTCTTCCCATACGCATGTGAAACATGGACACTAAAACAAAATACTATAGATCGTATTAATGATTTTCAAATGTGGGTCTATAGACTTCTACTGAGAATATTTTGGGCAAGCCACACTAGACGTGACACCGTACTGAACAGAATGGGGAACGAGCCCATAGCTACTTACGAATATCAAAAGAAGAAAATTTGCGTAATTGGGACATATACAAAGAGGACTCCGTTATCCCCTACTAAGTCTCATTCTAAATGGGAAGTTAGAACGTAAAAAGGTGATTGGTCTGCAAAAACTATCTTGGCTCCGACAGCCTCCGACAGTGGTCAGGTCTAACTGCTAAAGAACTACTGCACTTTGCACAAGACGGAGAAAAGAAAGACAAATATAAAGACGTAATTGAAATGGGAGTCGTCAGTGTCTGATTAGGCAGGACACTACAAGAAGAAGTAGTTAATTATATGGTTTTGACTTTTTGCCCTAAACGATTTTTTGAACGTTTCTAAAATATTTTTATTAGTTTTGTATGCTATTTTTATATCTGTGTTTTTAAATAGTTTTGTTAGTTTTGTCATTTTATTATTTATGTATGTGAATGTGGCCCATTTTTTGTTGTTGTTATTATTTATGTGTTGTTCATTTTGATTAATTCTTAATTGTTCAGTTTTTATTTTATATTTGATTTTATTTTCTATTTTGTTTACAGTATTTTTATTGTATCCATTTTCGTAACCAATTTGGTATATTATATTTCTTTCTTTGTCAGTTTCTTGTTTGTTTAGGGGTACAAAATTAACAGAATGTACAAAATTCCCCTAAACAAACAAGAAACTGACAAAGAAAGAAATGTAATATAGCAAATTGGTTATGAAAATGGATACAATAAAAATACTGTAAACAAAATAGAAAATAAAATCAAATATAAAATAAAAACTGAACAATTAAGAATTAACCAAGATGAACAACACATAAATAATAACAACAACAAAAAATGGGCCACATTCACATACATAAATAATAAAATGACAAAACTAACAAAACTATTTAAAAACACAGCTATAAAAATAGCATACAAAACTAATAAAAATAATTTACAAAAACTAAATAGCCCACAGAACAAAGATAATACAACAACTAACGGTATATACAAAATTGAATGCCAAGATTGCAATAAATGTTACATAGGACAAACAAAAAAACAGCTGAAAAAACGTTACTTTGAACATCTAAATGCATACAAAAACCCAGAAATATATAAATCCAATTTAGCCACACATGCAATAAACACAGGACATGAATTCCCAGACATAACCAATGTGAAACTAATAAAACATATACCACACAAAGGCACCATAATGAACATTTGGAAAAATTTACAAATATACAAACATAAAACACAAAACAAACTAATACCTGATCAAATACAAATCAATACAAAACATGACACAATATTCAAAGCACTCAACATCGGAAATACACAAAAAACTAACACATACACCACAATCACACACAATAAAACCAATTTGAAGTACCAGAAGCCAACAGGAAACCACAATAATAATAGTCAACCCAACACATATGTACTTCACCAGACACAAAAACCGGAAGGCTGAGGATGGGTACAAGATGGTATCCGAAACATGTTCCTAATAAGGAAAAAAAAGGTATATCTTGAGGTCATTCATTATAAATATTAAATGTATTATATACATCAAGAAACGGACTGTAGCAAAAAGTGATTGAATTAATAAAATTATATATAGGGAGACGTATATATAAAATTATATACTCAAATTACTATACGCATGTAGACAATTAAATTAAATAGTATAGTACTAAAACTGATACAATTGAAAGAAATAACTGATTGTACGTATTTTACTTGCCATGTTCCTTAAGGAAATTAAAGTACGGTAAACGCAAAAAAATCGCGTTTGAGATAAGGGATGATTCTGATTGTACTACCTTCTAAACATGAAGAAAGTCATTTTCCGAAAAGTGTTTGTGTGTCTGTGTGTAGAATTTTTTCTATGGCGAACGATAACTGCCGTAAATTCAGACAAAATCAAATAATTTTTGCATATGTTCCTTAGTTGTAGAGGACTCAAGGCATATTGATTTTGGTGAAGATCGGTTAAGGGGGAGGGGTAGTTTACATGCAACGTTTTACGTTTTAACGAGAGTAAAGTACTTAAAAATTCATTTAAACTTATAATAAACAATAGTAATTGTTAAAAATAAAATAATATTGTTACAAGGCAACCAGGTTTTTCGGCTAGGAGGTAGGGGTAGTTTACCTGCATTGTTTTCTGTTTCAACAAGAGTAAAGTACTTAATTTTATAAAATAAGTGCCCCGAAAATAAAGTCATATTAATCCATTGTAAATTGGTAAATGAGATAATTATAAATGGAGTGGTTAGTTAATTAAAGGGGGAGGCGGTGATTTCTTGAAAATTGCTGTGCTGAAATCAAGTAAAGTACGAATATTTAATTTTGAAGGATAAGATACATTAGAAATTACATATAATAAAACTGTTACTCTATGAAAGTGTAAATATCATTAATGGCGGGGATCGGATGAGGAGGAAGGATGATTATCTGCGTGGTTCAGTTTCTTTATAAGAATAAAGTACCTAATTTTTAGAGATAAAGTGATTCGAAAATAACATTATTTTAAAAGACTACACCATAATAACAAAAACATCTATAAATAGTGAAAATAGTTTAAGCGTGGGCGATACTTGTTTAGAAATTATCGAATCGAATTCGAGTAAATTATTTTAAATATAAATCTTAGAAGATGGAAGTTATGCATGGTTCTCCATACAGATAGTTTGATAAATGTAATTCCAATATTCCCAGGTATATAAATTTTCTGAATTTTACATACGTTTAATTTACTTCAGTAATTATAGTATTCGTTCCATTTTAATTTAAAGGTACATGTTTAAAGACGTATCCTCTGCACTATGTACACAGTGGTCTACATTTCGACACCGATGACTCTCTACTTGAAGATACTATATTTTATTATATTTACAGAACAATTTTAACTTCTATGTAAGCATATACATTTATAAGGGCTATACATGCATCTTCCATGGTCAGAAAGGAAAACTGAATGTTTTGACAAAATATCTTTAGATTTTTGTTATAATTGAAGTCGGTCAAAGAGTTCCTAAGAATCACGTGTAAACAAAATTAAATAAATATTTTTACAAAATGGTTTGCAATATTTAAAGAGAAAACAAACTTTGAGGATACTTTATGAATACTCATACTTTCAGTCCGTATAAGGTAGCTCTCATCGTTTCTTCCAGCAGTGTACGTCATTTGTGCAAAGTGTATCAGGTAATGAATGTAATTCTACACAGGAAATTAAGTCGTAATCTTCACACATGCATGCTGTGTATTCACTGTCCGGTCGTGGGAGTATTTTATATAACGGACATAAAGGACGCGACTAGATAAGGAAGATAACGAGGGCGGGCATTCCTACAATAGAGTAACGAGGCTAATTCACTCAATGAGCCGATATGGTTGCGGCTTGTGACGACGTAGTAAAACAACACGACGATCAGCCGATTGTTTTCGAAGGGACGGATGGATATATACCGTGCTGGATTAATAAACGGTGGCCTCATTATAAGAGATATTGGGGTGCGCTGAGCGAGAGGCGGGCTGAAATTGTGTCAGGGTTGAAACAGGTCCCGGCCAGCTATTGTTGCCTTGGAAACGGCGTATCACGTGATCTGCAGCCCTTAGCCGGGTGTCCTCCTCATCCTCGCCGCCCCCATCGCCCGTCTCTTTGTTCCTCTTTCTCTTTGTCTCTTTCCCACTTACTTCCTTCTCCCAATTTTCTCTACCTCTTTACCATAGAAACACACGCGCAAACGCGCGCGCGATCATACACCTACCCACTGTCGCACTCGGTACTCTTGTAGTGTACTTCAGCCGAAACCAAAAACCCACCTTAACTTTTATTTTCCTATCATGACTACACCATAATAACAAAAACATCTATAAATAGTGAAAATAGTTGGAGCGTGGGCGAACCGTAAAGCACTGTTCCACCAAATTAGCGATGTCTGAGCCGCTCAGCAGAACCTGAAGTTTAAACTAATAATAATTCTTTTAATTTTTGTATATCTCCTTTAAAACCTTGAACGTTTTCATTCATCATTGTTCTTTAATTATTATTTACTTACTAGACTTGAAGGAAAAACTTTGCAAACTTTGGACTCGTTCATCGATTTAAAGTAAAACAAACAACCTGTGAAATAAATTTAAAAAATACGACTCGCCCTCGTCGGATCGAGCAAACGCTACGTGACTCGAGTGTTCGCTACACTTCAAGCGGTTAGCTTGGAGCTTTCGTTTTATTTCGAATTTTAATATTTATTTAAAACGAATAAGTTACATCTACTTTTTAGCTGACTGCAAAAAAAAGTTTGGCATTTCGTGCTTTAGTTCTCCAATAAAATTTGTCCTCTTTTGATTTTTAGTAATATACAATGTCGGAAATGTAAAATTCAGTAATCCGAATTTTTAGTAGCATTACATGTAGGCTATATTTTTAAAGATACATCGACCTGTACTATTTACTCTTTGAAAGGCAAACGTAAAAGACAAACTAACATTGGACGCTTACTTCCGTCTTGATTCAGAAGCATGGAATCACTAGGAATCGGCGGGGCGAAAGCATTTCGTTAAGCACTTTATTGCCGAGCGCGATGCGAGCCTCACATACACCTTCTTTATTCTGATTAGCGATATTGCAATTTTTACGTGTACGTGGGACGTAATGAATTTATAAGTACAGGTATCATCGCCGGACATCTTTAGCCTTCACAACAGTACCGTGGGCGTGACTTACGACACCCCGCGTTAGGTTGACTCGAATATCCACTGAAGATGGCTGGATGCTGCTGGGTTCTGGGTGCTGCTGAAACATTTGGTTTTAATGTAAGCCTTGGACCACGACCAAACAGCCCGGTAGATATTTCAAATACAACTGACACCGGCCGTGAAAGCCTTAGAACAATTTTGGACGCTTACTATTTGATTGGTTCGCTACGTATCGCAGCTCTAAATATTGTAGTTTATACTCCTATAAAAAGACCTGCTTCCGTCCCGTCTGTATAAGAGCCGAATTCGTCAGTTAAGGAATACGCCCAGCTGATACGTAAATACGACCTCAGCATGTACTGAGCTAAATACATTTAGTACAAAAAGTCGTTTGAGACCTGCTATACAGCAAATTCGTGGTAATTGATCGGTACACGATGCAACCGCTCCTTAAGGTTGATCGAAACTCGACTATAATGAGCTCGTCTCTGCAACCCCAATCCTTAAATACCAGTGTTGCTATTGTTGTGTCAATTAGGATATTAACAGTAACTTTTAAAATAAATAAATTATAAATCCCAAGGAAAACGAGAAATAAACAGAGCCAGAAAAACTACAGACTGAAGACAGAGCAAGCTGCAAGCCTAGTTCTTAAGGTGCAGTAAAAACAAAAGATCAAAAATGGAATGTATAATCAGTTTTATTGTTTGAGTAACCAACAAAGTCGATATAGTCGCTAAAAACATTATTAGGGCACAAACGTTTATACAAAATCACCGATTCGTTATTTGTACGATATACGCAACACAACGGTATAGAAAATACCACCTGAACGCTGGATGCCACGGAGAAGTTCAAAACTTAAACGGCGTAACCTTTACTGGTACAAACGTTCGCCTGACCGAAAGTTAAATGAAGTTACTGACTGACTGAACACATCGCAGTAAGGCCAGAGAGCGGAGTACGGCGGTTGGTTACTGTCGAATTGACAACGTAGACAATTTGCGCAGATCACTTAACAAATAAATATGCTTGTTTTAACGTTGCGATTCGGTAACGCGCAATACTGTACGTATTTACTCAGTAGTCGTGCGCACGTTTACAAAACCAACGATCCATGTAGGTCAGGTAAATAAGTTTTTATACCAAACAAACGCTGTTATTATTGGTGTAAATGTTACAGAAAGAAGAGATTTCATAAATTCTGAATACACAAATGGATTCATGTTATAATATTAGTCACTGCAATATTGTTACAATATTGGTACTTTTATATATATTAGAAACCAATTTGTAGTTAACACCTTCTTCCTTTCCTTTTCCTGGCGTTACAACCCTGCGTGGGTTTTAGCCTACTCAATGACCTTCTTCCATTCCGCCCTCTCATTACACATCCGTCTCCATCCCCTCACGTTCATAAATCTCAAATCATCCTCCACGTCATCCAACCACCTCTTTCTGGGTCTGCCTGTAATTCTTCTAAATTTAATATTTAATGTTCTATTTTTAAATTTAATAACCTGTTAGTATAACAAATTCTTGTCACTTTTCTCTATACTCACATTCTGATTCTTTGAAACAGGACTCGTAGCTTTCAAACATCTAACGGTCACTTTCAAAAAACAATGGACTCCACTTGAATTATTATTTGTAAAAACTTTCCGTATGTACGCCACTTAACTTAATGAAATGAAATATTTACAATGCTTTCTAATACTTTTATAAAAATTAACTATGCTTTTTTATTGGTAATAAAATTTTTTAAATTATGTGCATCAGGTTCGGAATATATATTGTACATATATATTGTATCGGAATATATATTGTATCGTTATATATATTGTAACGGAACACAGGCTATGAAGTTCATATAATAGGGATACTAATGCTATAACACATTTTCTGACGGCCATAGACATGTTAAAAATTGATTTTGTTTTTTTCTTTGTAAAGTAGTCATAAGTTTTGAACCAAGCTATGTTTAAAAAGTATGTTACGTCAAAATGTTCATAATTTCATACTCTTTATGTCATGTGAAGTAATGGTGTGTAAGTGCGCGGGTGCGCGTGCGATTTACATTTTATTTAATAACTTCATTGAAAATTGACATTTCGTTCTGAAACTTGGACAGAGTATTTTCATGGTTATAAGCTACATTTTCCATATACTCAGTTCTCCACAACTATCATTTGTATATTTTTTCAATGAAATCAGTTCTTCATTATTTTTGTTATCTCCTAGAAAGTAATACAATTTGTAGATTAAATCTAGACAGGCCTTTGCAGAATCGGACAGAGTTTCAGCCTGATTTCTGGCTATGACTAAAAAAATCTATGACGTTGCTAGATTTTCCACCAATCAGAAGTTCTAAAAATTATTTGAGACAGTTCTCTGGCGAGAGCACATCGTGCAGTTTGTTCCGAAGCCTTACCACAGAAAGACGTACTCGCTGTCACGAGATTTTCGTGACAAGACAAGTCGATTTCCATAAGGCTTAGAAGTTGGTTCACGGTTCGAGTTCTTCGTAATCATTGCCATTATAGAACATCAATAATATTTAATTTTATGAATTTGCTAACTGCTATAATTTTTATTGTTCGACTAAGCTTTTCGTCATCACTGACATCATCAGGTCTTAAACAACCTAAGACCTTGATAAGGTCTTGGTTGTTTAAGACCTGATGATGTCAGTGATGACGAAAAGCTTAGTCGAACAATAAAAATTATAGCAGTTAGCAAATTCATAAAAGAAATAGTAAGGATGGCTACTAATTTAAACAATACGAAGAATAATATTCAAATAGATCAATTTCTTGTGCTTTTTCGCGAATAGTGGAAGATTTCCGTTAGGGGCAAAATATCTGACGTGGTATTTTGAGAGTTAACGAGAGAACACTTCAAGAAGCCGGATTTGTGTACGCCTGATACACGATCTATTTTAACCAGTTTTGATCTCTGAGATTAAGATTATTCAAGTTATAAACAATAACAGTTCTATATCGCAGTGTGTGTGTATGCGGAGACGTGGATATTCCGCGTTAGTGATCTTCGGTCAGTCGACGTGCAGACGAGCAGCGAGCAGAGCGCCTGGTATCTACGTAAACTTGGAATTCTACGCACAAGTGACTTATATGTAAAACAAGCCAATAGTAAATTTTACTATAATAAAGCTATAAGACAATAGTAAATTTTAATGTGTTAATGAATAAAATTTTCCTACCTCCAGATATAATCTCTGTTGTAGTAATTTCAATGTAACCTATCTATGCAGTTATAATTTGTATCGTTGCAATATATATAACTTAGGGTGGAATTACAGTAAAAACCTGTGACGGGATATGTTTTTAAGCTTTAAATGTTTATTAACAAAACCACAATCCCGTCATGTACGACTGTGAATTAGGAAACTGTGAAATAATATTTTTGTAAAATTTTGACGCCTTCAATATATATAGGTATTGCACTGTTGCTTATTTTCTTGTTCATACTCGAATTCAATGATCAACGGTTTATATAACGGTTTAAATAACACAATTATATTTAATTGTGTCGAATTCGATGCTATTATCTATCCAACTGCATTCAAACACTATTTCGAAAATTAACTGCTCCATATTTTTAGACGTTACCAACATATCTGTCCTGTAAATTCAGTTGTTTATTCCAATGAAATTAAAGTAAAATCTAAAGGACGCTTAAAGCTGATTTGTCAGAACTATAAAAACTGTATATTAATAGGTCGGAGTGATGAGGAAAGGTTATTATTGAAAGCAGGAGATAAGTTTCCTGCCGAAACAAATACGTAGGCTATACGTTATAGCTTAGATATTTTTAGAATAGATTATGGTAAAGATAACACTATCTTCGACATACAGCATGTTTTAGTAGTTTAAAACGAATGTCCTTTAACATTTTATGGATACATTCCTTTGAAGAAGCTATAAGTGTGATAATTAGCGGCAGATTTTGGTTCCGAAATCGAGGTCGAAGGAAAACGAAATTCACTTCTCTGGCCTTGTGCCCGTGGAAACGTCAACATTTTTGGCAGCGGCACCTTCCCTATATAACAAATTACCGAGTAAAGTCAAATTGCCGGAAAATTTTGATCGTCCGTGCACACATATTCGTATTGATCCGCTCATTTATTTCTTTTATTGCTTTTATTAAAGAACTGCAAAAATTAGATTATATGAAATTTTAATTTTTAGGATATACTATATGTGTCTCTATGACGAGCCATCTAATTTTTGCCGACCTCCTTGATATTCTCACAGATCGTTAGAACATCTCTACAGTAAATGTTTTCTTCTTATAGATATTAGCTTACAGATGCTGATGACTCCTGTCTACAGTGTCAGATTACATCGTTTATGACTGCTTTTTATTCTGAAAATAGTGATGAAATTTTTTAAAAATTTACTATTTAAAAATTCAGTGAAATCCTCAAGTTCATAATCAAACTTGATATAAGCTTAGAAATAGAGGTAGGCTACAATCATTGTGGGCAAAGTATCAAAATAATACCTTCTGTGGGCGGGTGTTTGGGGATGAACAAGAGAATCCGGCAGGGAGTTTTTTGAGTTTTGGAAAGAAGACTACTCATCCATCTGACGTGCTTTACACAGAAAAGTGATTGCCATACAAGTCAAGACAAAATGGCCTGTCATAGGAACATACTTGATGTCTGTATGACAGAGAGTGCGTACGTGTAATTGCTTGAGCGTGCCATTTTGTTATTTTCGCGTTATGAAAAATAATTTTGTTATTCACTTGACTAGAGTCATTACCAAACAGTAAAAATTGAACATTTACAATAATATGTAGCCTACAAACCTTCCCAACACGGAACACTAATATTTTATATACAAAGTTTCAGATAAAACCCCTACATAAAAAAAAAAAACAACAGAAAAAGAAAGACAACAACGATAAATTCATAACACTCGCTTACATTAAAAATTACACTAAAACAACTGCTTACAAAATTTAAAGAAGGGATTACAACATTGTATACAGAACCAAAAACAAAACACGCACACGCGCGCGCACACACACACACACACACTCACACCATTAGTTTCACAAATTTGATTTGTCCTGAATTTACAAACTAATCTGCTCACAATGCAATAAGTTCTACATAGGGCAGACAGGACGCAGCTTCAGGCAAAGATACGACGTACACATAAAGGCATTAGCCTACACTCCGCCGCTGAATCCACTTTTGCAAACCACATCATTGAAAGAGATCACACATGCAAAAACATCAACACACAACATGGAAATACTACACGTACACACAAAGGGTGGAAAACTGGAGACACTTGAACAACCAGAAAGATATAAAAACACAAAAACATGGATACAACTTTTTAAACAAACAGAACAGATTAAACAGCGTATACTCTTTGAAAATATTACAACATCGTAACCACAAAACCAGTTTAAACAACAGCACTAACTCCAATACCGGAACAGGACAGCGCTTCTAGCAGCCACCTCTAATGAAGCTAACAATCAGGTATATCTGATTAAGTCGGAGATACAAGTTTTAAAATCTTTATCTGAAACATTCGTGTTCTTTGTGGGAAAAATGATTACATACTATTGTTGTGTATGACCTACTTGGACACATCATGGACAATAAAATGCAAGAAATGAATAATATGTTTCGTCTGCCTGACTGTCAATAAGTTTTTTTTTGGGCCTAACAATAATTGACAACAGTGGTTGGAAAATTATTGAGAAATAAAGTTTTTATAAGGTAGCAATTGTTTTTTGCATTGGGTAGCAATAATTCTGTAGAACAAATCATGAATTGTCATCTGAACGTTATTGTCTAGATAAAATTCAGCTCTCATGTCAGTGTTTTTATTGAATTATAAAACGCTGCATTCTTCCAGATCTGTTCGGTGGGCAAGCTGATCATATTCAAGCCACTCTGTAAATCAATGTCGCATTAGGCGCTTTTAATTTAAAGAATACTTTCGCCTTTAAAAATTTAAATTACGTTCGCTACTAGTTTTGTTAGTTCGTGTCCATAATTGAATGCCATATTTCAAACATACTTACGAACTTCTACTACTACTCCACGGCGCTACAGCTCATGAAGAGCCCTGGACTCCAGAATGACGTGCCTCCGCTCCTCTCTATCCTGTGTGACTCTTCGCCACCTTCTGACTTCCAGTCTTCTCAAGTCTTCGTCTACTTCGTCCACCTATCTTCTTCTTGGCCTCCCTCTTGTTCTTCTTCCTTCAATGAATACTTTTTTCACTGCTCTTTCCTCTGTAATTCTTTGTACGTGACCTGCCAACCTAATTCTGCTTTGTCTTATTGCTGCGACAATTTCCGGTTCCTTGTATAGATCGTACAATTCGGCGTTTGTCCTCATACGCCATATTCAAGTATCTAGTACAGCTCCATATAGCCTATCCCCCTCAGAATCTTTCTTTCACATCTTCTGATCATATCTTCTTGAGCTGAGGTCATGGTCCAGGCTTCTGAAGCACATAATACTACTGGCCGCAATACATGCTTGTAAATCTGAACCTTGGAGGTTCTAGTAATGTTTCTGGACTTTAGAATAGGCAGCAAAGAAAAGCAGCACCTGTTTCCCATGGCACGTTTGTCTTGAATTTGCATTGGCACTTACGAACTTGTTTATATAAAAACTAGGCTATCAGCTTGCTGCTCTTTGCTTCGGAACGTTCCCTCAGTGTAATGAAAGTCACAAGCAGGGAATTTTTATTAAATTAATGCAGTGAACGGTAAAATATTCTGTTTTGTGCGTTTGGAACGTCCGCTCGGGTACTCAGACCGGGAGAACGCCAGTATAAAGTGCGGTTTTAAAGAGGCTTGTCCTACAGCATGACTCGGGCTGACGGAGAACGGGAACCGTTCGAACGGAAACAGTTTTTTATTGATGTTGTCCAAACCTTACTAATTATTAATATGCAAAAAATGACCCGCATTCTCACGTTTTTTTACTTGACTGCTTCTCATAAAACACAGTCCGCTGATAAAATACTGTATGGTATCGAGTTTTCGTTTTTCACGAATTAAGTAAATACGATAGTTTTTGATATGCAATTCACGACCGGAACTACACAGATGCTACTGTTGCAAAGTTTACTGTTTACTTTGTGGAACACAGCTATTTACTTTCTCAGAGAAAATCCGAGAAAGAATACAAAAAAACAAAAAAAAACAAGGGCAAACAGCGCCGAAACACGGGGGATTGTGTCGTAAGAGAACTGGATTTAATACCGCGTTGCCACTGTTAATCGAATAGTATTCCATTTCAATTTAGTTGTATCTGCGTTGAATTTACTGGTAATACAATGAACACACACACACACACACACCAACAAAACACAGAACACAATACTTTATTTTAATGCCGTTAGTATTACCGTACCGACCGCATCCTGTGTGTGTGTGTGTGTGTGTGTGTGTGTGTGTGTGTGTGTGTGTGTGTGTGTGTGTGTGTGTGTGTGTGTGTGTGTGTGTGTGTGTGTGTGTGTGTGTGTGTGTGTGTGTGTGTGTGTGTGTGTGTGTGTGTGTGTGTGTGCATTGTCCCTATCAAGAGCCGGCCACGTACGCGTTCGTTAAACGTGACTCTGTGTTTGTGTGCGTTTCGTTTGTGTAGCGTATTGTATCTATTGGGAACCAGTACAGAGCTTAACGGGATTTCTATTTAATTTACGCACTAGCGTAAAGTATTTTTCAGTTCACTGTTAGTACTACTGTGTATTTTAGGCATAAACACGACATATTATATAGCCGTTATACGTACATATATACGATTACTTGCAACTGTTGCGACCTTCATTTGACACTGTTGATGAGCGTCTGTATAATCATTGTGGCAGAACAGATCGAGTTGTAGGGCCAAACTATAAAACCACTCCGAACTAGAAGCACTTAAGCTCCAATTTATACTTATAACCTCGATGTTTAAAGTTTCAGTCTTTTAAAGTGACTGTTTTACTTAAATTTAAATTATGCTGTTTTAAATAGTAAGTCCGTCACCTGTATAGGATTTGTTATTCCTGTTGGAAATTGAAATAGAATGTATTACGCCGTTACAGAACGTACTACTTGTTTGTAGGCTATCCTAGTAGATCCCAGCTGTAATGTGTGTGTGCGTACGCGTATTGCTGCTACTTTGAGAAGAAAGACAATTGCGTCACCCATCGAGGCTGTTCCAGACTTCAACGGTCACGCACTGTGTTCAAGGCCGCAATAAATTACGCTCTAGTCTTTTCTAGTACTGTTGACACGTATTATGGATTATTCTGGAACAATTGTGCCATCTATTTAAACAACGACAGCTGCCGCTTAGTTTCAATTTAAGTGGCGACTTATTAAAGTGAGGTTCGAATTATTGTAGCGAAGTGTTATTGTTTTATAATTGTTCGCGACTCTATTAGTTGACATTATTATTGCGTGCAGACAAATTTTGCTCGGATTATTGTAGGAGTTGATTATAAACTGTATTTGTGAGTAACTAAAGCTGGTGATTAGTAGTTTCATTGATGTCTTGTCTTTTCTTGTCCACTGTTCCATACGACGATCAGTGAGACCGTCGTGACAATATATTATTTATGTAATTCTTCTTTGGTGGATAAGAAACGCTCGGGGTTTCTTCAACAATTGGTAAATTTGTTACCTTGCCACTCATTTGAACGGTTACTCTGTCGCAGATTTATCCAAATTTTCTCTATTCATCCCTGTCCTTTTCACATCGTTGTTCTGTCTCAGTTCGTGTTGTTTTTCCCTATAAAAAAATTCTCTTTCGTGTAGGCATCGGTAGACCAATTGTTTTACTCCCTGGTACGTAACACGTTCATCATCATCAACCGCGGCTCTACAACCCTTGGTGGGTCTTGGCCTGGAGTCGATTCGATTCCATTCCTCATTATTGCATGCCCTGGATTTCCAGTTTCTTGTGTTCAGCTTTCCGAGTCCTCCTCTATCTGGTCTTTGAATCTACTTCGGGGTCTTCCCCTTTTTCTACTACCCATTGGTTTCTGGAAGAAAATATGTTTCGTAGGCTGTCCTTTCTCCATTCTCTCTATCTGTCCAACCCACCTTACCTTGTATGTTTTGATTATCCTGACAATGTCCGGTTCTTTGTAAAGACGGTATAGTTCATAATTATAGCGCCTGCGCCACATTCCATTTTCTTGTACTCCTCTAAATATTATTCTTAGAATCCGTCTTTCACAGCAACCTAGAAGTCTCTCGTTACACGTTACACGTTAGGGTCTGTTATATTTGAAAGATGGCTGTGATGGATTGTAGACATTAGAATCTAAGTGACGGACTTTTGCTATCTTGGAAAAATTATAAAGAAAGATGTTTCGCCTAACTAAACAATCGACAGCTGTTTTCATACTAATTGTAAATGTAAATAATAAATAATATTCTACTAACGAGTGACAGAGTGAAAACATGACATATGTTCACATAGTATGTGATAAAAAACCAAATAAAACAAATAAGTACTTACTAGGGAAAACAACGCAAGACACAACGTACACGAGCACTTGCACACTACCAAGGTCAATGAAACACTGCGACAGGGACCTGCCAAAGCTATAGGGATGCGAGTACGAAACGTGAGCCGACGATCAAGGTGGACACCGAGGTACTTAAGTTCTCTCGACCAGAACAGGTACGTTCGACCCAGTCTCACTCGTTCTCGCGGTTCCTTCCGGTGCTTGGAGAATAGCAACGCGGAGCTCTTGGCATCGTTGACGTCAACTTTCCGGTTTTCCGTTCAGATCGTATACGCATCGAGTGCGCGCTGGAGTCGTATGATAACCTCTGTCTGCGTCTCGATCGGTGGTATAAACCGCCGTGTCTTCGGCAAACAGGGCGATCTAGACTCCAGGCTTTCTGGGTACGTCTTTGACGTAGACGGAGAACAGAAGAGGGTCTAGGACGTTACCTTGAGGTCATGTCAAGTCAAACCTCCGCTCAACAGTCCCTGAAAGGACCAAGGCGTACCGCGCGGCTGTTGTGTGCAATGTGACGGTTGCATAGCTAGTACAACGCGCCACCAGCCGCTAGTTGCGGTATTCAAAGCCAGGAGGCGGGGCTGGTATCTCAGCGCCTATCAGTTCGGCCTCACGACACTGAGTGCACGCCGTACGGAGCCTCCGCCGGGAATCGAAGCCGGGACCACGAATGCATCAAGCGCCCGCGTTATCCACTAGACCACCAGGAGGGCTACTTTGAGGTACCCCGGCTGAAATACGTCTCTCGGAAGAGACGTGGTCGTCTATTCTCACGCAGAAGGTCCTCTCCGTCAGAAAGCTAACGGTCAAACGAAGGTAGCGATCTGGGAGCTGGATGTCCCGAAACTTGAACAGGAGCCCGTCGTGCCAGACACTATCAAAGGCGTTCTCCACATCTAGGAAACAGACGACAGTCTGCTATTTCCGACAGCCAGCGTCCGTCATGCATTCCACCAGCATCATCAGCTGACGAGTGGTGTAATGTCCGACACGGAAACCGAACTGTTTGGGGACCAGTACATTGAAGTTTCCTAGATGGTCTAGGACTCGCCGTTGTACGAGACGTTCGAGAGTCTTTGACGTGACTGACAGTAGACTGATGGGCCGGAGGTTGTCGGGACGGGAAGCGTCCTTTGCCTGCTTCGGGATCACTATGACCGTCGCCTTCCGCTATTTCTTCGGAAAGTAGGCCAGTCTGAGATACGCGTTGAACAGCGCGACCAAGAAAAGTATTCTTGGCTCCTGCAGACACTGCCACAGGGGCACAACAAGCCCAACCGTATATAGTAAAAGTGAAAGTGAGCTCCTAGCGAAACCTAGCGACAACACCGCCAATGCAGTAAGAGGGACAGTACCACTAGTCACAACGCTGTTGCTGGTACATCACGCCACCAATCAACAATGGGCCCGTCGTTTGGAGTTAGCGCTTTTGTAGATATTAATAACAAATATGAAACTCTTTTCAGGAGGCATAAACGTTATCATAAGTGGTTCTGCAGTACTAGCCTTCGACCGGAAATAATGTGGAGACTCTCCGTATAATATTTCTTCGTTCGCCAAGAAATTCTCGTAAAACTTTCCAGTCACAGTTGACTTTCCTAATGGAGTGTTCACAAAGGTATAGATTTAATACAATTGTATCTACACAAGACGGAAGTAATGAATCAACTCCAGGAACGAGGTGAGCCAAAACGACCATTATACTGGGCGATTTAGACGTTGTTACGAAGATCGGTTAACGGGTACGTAAACAATCAGTTTTAAAGGGAAGTTTCTACTTTTAAACCGCATGCAATGAGCCTACATGTGTTCGACGAGCAGCCACTTCATTCATTGAAAATTGGGGTGTGGCGTACCGTATCTGATCGGATGTTTGTCATATTTTTTGTCTCGAAGACAATCACAACTGAGCGCTACTTCCCGCAGTTTGTAGCTTTCCTAGAGGTAACGTGATTGCTAGCTACGTGATGGAGCAACTGCACGTACAGCAACCTCAACTATCCGAGTTTTGTGCGATTACTTTGAATAATTTCTATGATCTAGAGCTACCAGTGTAACTGGATCTTTCTCCTTCAGATTTTTATTTGTGAGGTTTTCAGAAGAAAATGTATACTCAAACAGTCCGCATCCACTTGGGAAGATAATAATAATATTAGAAACTCTACTTCGAACATCAGGGCAGCTACACTACAGAGAAAGGCATACAACGTTAAACTAACTATGTACTCTGGTCATGAATTGACCAGCATAGTAAAAATTTTCACCATATTTTTAAGTGTATTTTATATATTTATTAATTTGATTTGAACTTCCCAGTTGAAGTGTGCAAACAAATAAAATACTCAAAAGTCACAATGTTTTTAAATTTGAATTGTGGGACTTTTAGTTACTTTGTAGCTCTAAGTTACAAAAGCAAGTGCAGCATTTTTAAGTCGTTAAAAAAGAACAGATATTTTAAATTTTGAAGTAACTATTCATTTTTTCCCTTTTACAAGCTTAATAGTAATTATTAGATGGCCATATTATGAACTTTCAAGTCCATCTATTGATCGCCATGTTTAAAATTCTCGTTTTCTTCTCAAACAATTTTTGTAACCATGTTTTCCAAGAATTTATACGCCTTTTGTATCTAATTTCTACCAACTTCATTTCCTTTTAATACCAGCTATATGTGGTGTTAACAAAATATCCATTATCATGTACGGCTTTGTACTTTTTATCATCTCTTTCCACCTATCTCTATTTCTTCCCGAAATTTTATACAGAGCAGTATAGCGTACAGAAACTTTAAACATCCTATACGTGAAACTGAAATATCGTTGCATAGCATTTTTATGTTTCACAAACAGAATTATTACTGTTCCACACCACTATAGAAAAATTATTCCGATTAACGCTTTCGAGCTTCTCAGCTCATCGTCAGGTCGGTGTGCAACAGTAATAATTCTGTTTGTTTAATGAAGAAATTTGTGTTAGTGGTTGAAATCACAATCAGAATGATCACAGTTGCACACCACTATATAAAAATTATCCCAATTAGCGCTTTCAAGCTTCACAGCCCATCGTCAGATTGGAATAGGGCTATTCTGACGATGGGCTGTGAAGCTTGAAAGCGCTAATTGGGATAATTTTTATATAGTGGTGTGCAACTGTGATCATTCTAATTCTGTTTGTGATTATAACCACTAACACAACTTTCTTCATTCAATTTTTATGTTTGTTAAAGCTAAAATTGTTTTCAGTTTGTTTAGGATGTTTTTAGTTCAATATTTTAAAACGTGATGTAGGAAACAGTACCAAAATATAGGTTAGGTACGTCGGTATAACATTACTATTAATGTTATTGACATTGGAATTAAGGTTATGCTTTGTGCAGGCGTTTCAGACACCAAGACTAAGATTTGTCTTTCTTGCTTCTGTGAGGTCAAAACGATTGAGTTGTAACATTACTCACACAACAGACGAATTATTTTTGTCTTTTCCTTCAGCTTCTCGGTCACATTACTGCACCGGTAAAACAATAAAATCTAGAGAAAACGTACATGTAGGCTATTATATTTGTTTTCAAAAAATTCAATTTATAAAATTTTTACTTCCCCTTTAGGTTGTCTGACAACTTTTTCTGTTTTCTTGTTAAAAGGAAATACAATTTTAAAACTAAAATAAATGACACGTTACATTAATTAATTTTACTTTAACTGGCAGTTTTGTTCTCTAACTAGATTGACTTGTAAATAAGTCCAGACTTGGCTCCGGAAAGGTTTACTTTTTTTTCTGTGTAGAAGTCAATGCAACTGGACCAACAAAATTTACATTTGAATTGGCTTAAAAAACTTTGCTACCACAAGCAAAAATACGAGATTGTCTAAAATCATGTGAAAACTGTGTAACATTTTTTGCATTTTATATTTATATACTGGTCATTATATATTTTTAAATAAACATGTGCAATATCCTTTTATTACTGAAAAGGTCTATATTTACATTAAATTTAGCTACCATCGTTACCAATTGTTTCTTCCAAACCAATATTAATTTTACACATCGGTGATAAATAGATATTATTAAACAATGCCATACAGAACGGAAAGCGGAGATTATAATTACTCCGTCTACTGAGTGTAATGTTTGGCGGATACGGAACAATAGGGAATTGGAGGAATTGATAGATAGCGAGGACATGGTGAGGTTCATCAAATCTATGAGGATCAGCTGGTTGGGACGTGTGATGCGCATGGAGATGGATGTCCATCTCCTACGCAATTCTTAGATGGACAGTAGATGGACAAAGAAGGAAAGGAAGACCTAGAAGAAGGTGGCTACAGGACATAGGAGATGACCTCAGGAGGATGGGTATCAGGGATTGGAGGTAGAGGCTGGAGGACCGGGGTGTTTGGAGACGACTAATCGGAGATACCGAGGCTCATCGTGTGTTGTAGCGCCAGAGGAACAAACGAACGAACTGTGTAAAAGTAGACAAAGGCATCGGGAGTATTTATTATCCTTCATACTTGATATTGAGTATCCTTAACGAGTTATAAGAAACGTAATAACATCGAGGTAGGGGTAAGAATTTCGACATTTCAATTCGACTCTTGCGAGTAACATATTCTCATCAGCGTATGTGGCATGTGGTGTGTGTCGTTGATTCTATGCAATGTCTAATGCATACTCATTGCTCCACTAAACAGGTGTCATTAATTATCATATGCACCATACGAAACGTAATTGTAACATTCACGTGCAAACCTGCCACGCACTAAATACATTATACTCACAAAGATTCGTGTTATTAATCGCGATAAAACTTCTATTAAACATTTTACAGTTGGTAACTCATTCATAAAGTCAAATAGTTTTGTAATCTTCCCACGATTTAGCTGGCTTATATTACGAATATTCCCTTTCCTTTGTAGAAGTTATGGAGAAATATAGATTGCAGGAATTCAAAGCTCTGAGCGTTAAACGGTTTTTATGGAGAAAACCTGTAATTTACTTGCCATTTGCCAGATAGAGTAGGCCTATTTGATCTCTTTGCCATTATACTAGAATATTAAAAGCAAGTAAATGTTTTATAAATATTAAGGCGAAATGTAAAATAAATGTAAATAAAGTTAGTGTATAAATAAGGAAATATGATAATGTATGAATTTTATGTAATACTATAATACATACTTTTTTTAGTTTACGATTTCAAGAAAGTTCTTTTATTTAATGAAAATTTTTACTTCATTAGTCACTGATTATCATACTCAAATATAAATAATACGATTTGAAACATCTGCCGTGGTTTTTAGTTTAATTGGTTATCTGTTTTTGATTATGTGTTTTTCTTTCATAGGTTAGATTATTTCGGTCCTCTAGAAACATTTCGTATTAATTATAAATAAATATTGCTACGTCGAGATGAAAGGCAATTACGTAACGCTCTAGATATTTCGAAATTGCCTTTCTACACGTCTATCGTAGTAGTAGAACTACCGCTAACAGTCGCTACGTTGCGTTAAAAATCAGACTTTGACCTAGTCTTCAGACCCTGTAACTATACCAATTATTCTCGGTGCGCCACCTAGAAAGTGGAAGATAATTTTGGAATCCCAGCGGGATACGAGATGTAAATAAAAATCAAATTTAGTGACTCAGTTTAGATACAAGTTTGTTTTTCAGTCATTGTTGCGGTTTATTGAGAAGTGATTATTTTGTTATTTAGTGCAAACTGTAATAAGGTGACATTTATTATTAGACAAATTTAACTTAAATCATTTTATAAGAGTGCTTTGTTGATTTATAACTGCTGTTTGTGTCTAATTAAACCTCGTAAATAATGACTTCGTTGATGTCAGTTATTGACACCACGATCGGTTTGTCCGTCAAAACAATATAATTAATTATAATAAGTATAACAATTATTAATAAATTTTAAATTTATTTCGTTACCTGTTGTTTAATAAGTAATAGTAAATTTTCGGAAATTGGAGATCTGAATTTAATCGTAGTGTGCTTTTCCTTCTTCCTCAATACAAGGAGAAATGTCTGAGGAACAGGTTATTCCAATACAAGCCGTTTCCTTGACCTATCTATATGTCTATTTCATTTTAGCCTATACTTTAATATTGTTTACTATTGCCACTGACAACTTACCATGATATATTCCTGATAGATAGTTACAGTAATTTCTTTTTATCTTCTTTCATTGCTTCATTCATAGATGTATATTTGACAATTCTCTATCGTACTTATTTGTGTTATAATTCATTTACGTTATTAAGTTGCATTTGTGTTACTTATTCTATCGTACCTAATAGTTTCTATGTAAGTGCTGTTTTTCCCTGACGATTGTGTCTTCTTTTTTACGTACTGCCAGTGTCTCGCTGACGTGCATATTTAACAGAACAACCAACATCTAAAACTGACTTATCACATAGACTTGAAGCTTTTGAAAACCCTAATAAACGTACTGACAATCGATCAATTACATGATAAATAATAAAATATTAAAGAAGATAATTTATTCAACAGTTTAAACTTATATATATATATATTGTTACGCCATTACAGAAGGTTCTACATGTTTCTCGGCTATCCCAGCAGAGCCCAGATGTAATATTTGTGTGCGTACGTGACCCTTAACATACGTCAACAAACGAGGCTATCCCACACCATACCGGTCGGCACACTGTGTTCAAGGCCGCAATCAATTACACTCTGGTGTTTTCGAGTAGTGTTGACGCGAATTATGGATTATTTTGGAACACTTGTGCTATCTATTTAAACGACAGCTGCCGCTTAGAAGTCAGTTTACTTCGGGCGATTACTCAGTGTATACTTCAAGTGGCTATTAGTGAAAAATTATTATTGTGCGGGACTCTATTATTTGACATTATTATTGGTGTGGACAAATTTAATTTGAATTATTATACGAGTATAATATTGTTGAATAACTTGTTGATTACAAGCTGGTTTTTAGTGACTTCATTGGTGTCTTGTATTTTGTTTTCCATTGTATCATACGACGATCAAGGAGACCGTCGTAATTTTATATGTGTGTGTGTGTACAAATAAATAAAAGTATATATATACTTGTACAAAAGTTTTATTATTATTGATAATAATATAAAATGTATATACAAGAATATGATTATATTATTATATGTAATATATATAAATATATTATTATATATAATACTGTATATAAATATATATTATTCCGGTCCTTTAAACTAATTTAATAGTATATGTAAAAATATATTGATATATTGTATGTTAGTTATAATGCTGCTTATAAATTCACTGAAATAGATTTGTTATTGTTGGTATGAAATTTTGAGTGAGCGTTTACAAAATGAAATCACTGGATACACGCAGCTGCGTTATTACGATGGCAAATCCGGCGCGTTACAAAATCCTGTGTTATACGATACAGCGGAAAGCCATTCACAGTTGTGGTATGGAAGGCATACCTAATGGAGTTGTGCAAGGGGTTGGTTGGTTTTAAGCCGGCGGCTTGAACAAGTAGTCTGTTATCTGTATCACCTAAGGTAACAGCGTCGTGAGCGCCCCTCGTCGTGCGCGCGCCGCCTGATTCACATTCAGAACGTACACGTGCGCACATTTACGAAACTTATTACACGCACTGAGGCTTCGAGAATACACTTCATTATATACGCCATTACACGTTATCAAACACGGTACCTACATACAAAAAAATATAGGCCTATGTAGATGAAAGTACTTAAGAGTAACTGTTAACAAGACTTAAATTTTTTAATAAGTACTGTGTTAAATAAAGCCATCGCATTAAACGTGGTGTTCTTCTTGTAGTAAACGAACAACTATTGGTCGAATCAGTCTCAAGAAACGATAAAAATCAGTGAACTTCAAAAGAATCTTAATTTAAAGTATAGAAAACAAACGAAGCGTCAACACTGTGTAGTTTGTTAAAAAAGTAGGATAATAACAACGATGGGTTAAGGAAACGAATTAACGAAGGTTGGGACGTCATCGTGAATCTTACTTCTGTTTCATGAAACAGAACAACGGGGAATGAAATTAGGAAAAGTATTCACGAACATTCGCGCCAGGTCGTTTACCTTTAATACCACTCCTAGTCAGAGGCATCGTGTGAAGCATAGGAGTATGTAAAATTACATGGGTTGGTTACCAGCCATCCGCATAACCCCCACACCGGGACTTTTCTGTCGGGGTTACCATACCTTACATGTTATGTTCCAGTTTGGAGGCGCCGGAAACTCGCCTTTCACCCTCTCTCGTTTGCTACATAATGCACACCCACTGTACGCCATGCACAACATTACGGAGAACACTCAAAGGAAAGACCACGAAAGAAACACAAATAAGATTCTATAAGGTGATGGCAGTCCCCATGCTATTATACGGGTCCAAATCATGGGCACCAAGAAAGAAATATTATAGACAGATGGAAATGTCTGAAATGAAATATCTTAGATCTGTGAAAGGTTGTATAAGATTAGATCACATAAATACCGAAGATATAATTCAGGAATTAAAAGTACAACCAGTAACGGAACTAGCGAAAAACTATAAAAACAGATGGAAAGAGCATGTTATGCGCATGTCTCCAGAAGAATTCCAAGAAAACTCATCAGTTATAAGCTAACCTTAAGAAGAAATGTTGGCAGACCGAGACGGAGATGGTGAAGCCGGAACAGGCAACCTGCCTAATCCTGGACAGATAGATGATGATCATCATCATCATTCACGAACATCGTTCAAAGTTCATCTTGTTATTTGAATTGGCAGTCTCTGTAATTCCAACTTAGTCGTGTTTACTTGCTGAACTGCTACTAGTCTTGTTCCGGACGAGGCCTTTCAGTGTTTCCACCATTTTCAAGTCCTAAACCATGATCTGGTTTATGCCGTGGTTTAGGACTTGAAAATAGTGGAAACTCTGAAAGGCCTCGTCCGGAACATGACAAGTAGCAGTTCTGCGAGTAAACAGAACAAAGTTGGAATCATTCAAAGTGATGTTACATATGGATTCCAAATTTGAAACGTTAGTAAATAAAAAAATTGAGTTAATTGCAACAAAGTGAGTTTCTTATACAAAAGGACAAACACAGATGTGTGACCACAAAAATATTGGAAAAAAAGATACTAACAGGTAAAATAGTTTTACTCACAGCAAAGGCAATAAACAGAAATAAACATAATAAAATGAAAAACAGAATATTAGACTTAATATTGCCGTAAACATGATAAACGTGAGAGCCAGAAGAAAGTGGAGAAAGAACGGGAAGAAGAAATGTGATTAAACAGAAATGAACAGCGATGGTGACGGAGAGGCTTCTGCTCACCCTTAACATTTAGGCTGCATATTGTAATAACCCATAACATATTTCACCCATATGTGTGTGTGTGTGTGTGTGTGTGTGTGTGTGTGTTGTGTGTGTGCGTGTGCGCGTGTGCGCGTTTGCTGATTTTAGAAATTTACGTAGACGCATACATGGAAGGTCTCATGATCCTACACATTCACTGGGCTTGAAATGATTCAAGATGAATTAATTATCTTACTACTAAAATATGTCTGACTAAAAAATTATAAGAATTTAATTTCAAACAGTCATTACATCATGACTGTTTTTATCTATTTTTGGCATTTAAACATCGTTAGGATAGACAAACTTTGTATCTGTCTGGAATGTAAATATGTATGTGTGCGTGTGTGTGTATGCACGCGCGCCCGAGTGCATCGGAAGGAATCAACGGGAAGAACTGGACATAGAGTGACGAAGGAAATAAAGTGTTACGAGAAGATTGAAAAAGAAACCAGTCTGAATGTATACGCACACGCAGATACCAAATCCAATATAGTCTATAAGACGGACTCGAGCTACACCTAGGATTTTGTTTATTCTCATGTAATAAATGATAAAGCGATATAATTATTCAAAACAAACTATATAGTTCAGTTTTCTTTGAGAGGTTTATTTTGTTTCTGATAAAATAAAATTGGACAAACATTTCTATAAAATTACAACAGTCTTGAAAGCGAGAGGCAATTGTAATTGAATGTTCCGCTTACAATATAGTTGTAACCTCTGAAAAAGTGATGTAACCTCTGAACGGTACATCACAATTAAAACAAACCTCTGAAGATACAGAATAATTTATGTGAAAAAACGTCAGGTGAAAATAAACCTACTTGGAGTGTATTTATTTGAGGATATTACATGGGAGACCTGCAGGAAATTCAACGAGTTACTTGCATTTCAACAAAGAAATTATGCATTTTAATTTTCATGATTTAAACCAACGTATCTGCTCATCAATACCTTTTTCAACAGATCTGTTCACCTAACTAAAATCTTGGGTTCCTGGTAAAAAATGATTATATCCAGAAGAAATTATGAGTAGGTATATTTCTAAAAGTAAAAAAAAATATACATATTGTAATTTTATAAGAAGTATACCACATAAGTGTGATAAAAACTGTAATTTCTTGCGAATAAATAGGTAAGTAAACTTTCTCACTGATTTAATTTGGGAAGACGGCTAAGCAGGCGTCTTGGAATAAAGACGAATGAGGTTATTTTTCACGTATTTTTTTTTATATTGTATCGGCCATCTAACGACCACATGCCAATTTCAATTCTTTACTCTCTGTTCTTTTCTTTTTCTCCAATATTCTTACATCTTTTCACTGTGTCTCTTCTTTCTGTCTTCAGTCCACTTGAACCTGCGTTTTTTTCTCTCCTACCCTGGACTCCTTCCATTTTTAACACTTTTGCCCGAAAAAATTCTTTTTCAATTGCTTCTTCTGCGTGTATATTATTTTTTTCTAAATCCTTTTGGACTTCTTTAATCCAACTTGATGTTGACTTCTTCCCCCATAGATATTTGAAGATTTGCTTTGTCAACCTACTGTCGTCCATTCTATATAAATGCCCAAAAAATAATAGTCTTCTTTTTCTCATTGTTTCTGTTATATTTTCTATACTTTGATATATTTCATCATTACTTCGTAACTTCCAAACTTCAAAAGTATTTCGTGGGCCCAATATTTTCCTAATAATTCGTCTTTCCAATATTTCACAATTTTATTATAATCATTTTTGCAAATATAGAAACCCAGCCAGCCGGAGTAATATGAATCATATAAACGTCAAAAAGAGGTAACGTGGAGAGTTCATCAGGAACGCACACATTCAAAAACGCCAACATCGGGCCTTGACAGGTCAGGCATGCAAAGATATGTCGCCATCGGGGGGGGGGGGGGGAGGAGGCGTGCGGTGCATGATGATGTGACTAGACCGGATTTGCGACACCCGCTGACGCTGACGTACTACTGCTGATAGCAGACGATAGTGTGACGGCATTGTGAATTCTGTCAACAGACAGAGAGGCAAGTGTAAAAACATATTAGTATTCGTGCGCGCACCTTGACACTACCGACACAGACAAATATTGACGATTGTTGGTTTTCATGCGAGAAATTCTGTTGGGTAAATATTTTCCATTGATCAGCAGCCGTCTCGCGCTTTACACCACCGCAACGCCGCGACGGGACGCCTCAAACACCATCTGTTTACTCGGCGCATATCTATCAAACTTTACCCGTGAAAACAACAGAGACGTTTAAAACTCTTCGTCTTAACAACACACTGTTCCCCTTTCCTTTTTTTGTTCATACAATTTATGGTTTATTCTATATGTGTCTTTCTATAAGGTCAATTAATAAACATGAGGTATTCGAAACATGAGGTATTTAATTATCTAGGAGAAATAATTCAATAGAATGGTTTAGAAAAATCTGCTATAGAAGAAAGGATTCATAAGATGGAAAGGGCATATGGTGTAACTAAAGATATTCACAATAAAAAGCGCATATCTAAAAATGCGAAAATGAGGCATTGCAGTAGGCTTACACTAGCGAGGCCAGAATGCCTATATGCAAGTAAATGTCTACCATTGAATTATAATTTAGACAAACTAGAAATATTGAAAAGACGAATTATTAGGAAAATATTAGGCCCACGAAATACTCCAGAATGTTGGAAATTAAGAAGTAATGAAGAAATACATCAAAATATAGAAAATATAACAAAAACATTGAGAAAAAGAAGACTATCATTTTTTTGAACGTTTATATTGAATGGACGACAATAGGTTAACAAAGCAGATATTCAAATATCTTTGGGGGAAGAAGTCAACATCAAGTTGGAATAAAGAAGTCCAAAAGGATTTAGAAAAAAAAAATAATATACACGCAGAAGAAATAATTAAAAGAGAAGTTTTCCAGGCAAAGTGTTAAAAATGGAGGGAGTCCAGAGTAGGAGAGAGAACAACGCAGGTTCAAAGTGGACTAAAGACAGGAAGAAGAGACACAGTGAAAAGATGAAAGAATATTGGAGGAAAGAAAAGAACAAAGAATAAAGAATTGAAATTGGCATGTATACCTCAAAGACTAATACTGATTGCGGAACAGAATAAATGGCAGTGTATTGTCAAAAACTATCGCTAGGCGTGTTCAAAGTCGCAGCGCGTTGTTTGTGCGGGTTGATGTGTTATTCAAAACGTTTGGTCTTCTTTTTAACACACCTCGTACGTGTTTCATGAATTTAAAAAAAAAATTAGGTGTCAGAGATTCTTCAGCTGGCTACTTTCCTTCCGACTGTGCACTTCCTCTCAGATTACATGGCGGTATGTGTCGCTGCATGCAAACTGCATCACTGTGCAGTAGTTTTTTACATCAATATCCGTGCGGTTAGTGAATAACAAACAACCATTCTCTGCGGACAAACTTCACAAAGAAGCTGTTTACTAACTTGTAAACCAACAGGCAACGTATTGGAATAAGTTTTGGGTCCACTTAAGGCAGGTCGTTTCGCAAGTTGTATGCCTAAATAGAACAGGCGGGCTGACAGAATCAGCGCAAGAATCTCATTAGCTGCCGCTCGCCGAGACCTCTCACCGAGAACTTTGATGTACTCTCCTCCCGGCCTGACTGACGGCCAATGAATATTCAACACTGTTCCTTAGTAGATGTTCTATTCAAAACAGGCAGGTCACTACTTTCTGAACCACTCTTTATAAACGTTGTTTTCAACTGCGTGTTTTCCTACCCTTATTGCTTTTTTTAACAATAACGTTTCAATTACTCACTCGTTGTAATTGGGACTTTCCAATTAAACGAGCCTAATGAAAAATTGTGTTGAATTCAAAAGATGATAATTTTTGTTTAGTCATTTGTTCTTTGTTAAATAAGTACGTACTTCTTATACGACACAGATGGCGGGATTCCTAATAAAATGAATGAAAATTGGACCCGTCATTTCATAGTATACTTTATAAACAGTGTTGTGTTGTGTTAAATGATTAATTTGTTTTTTTACTTCAACGGACTGTAGTTTCTAAACAAGTTTAGTTTGAAATTGCTTTTTTCATTATTCTGAAATAAACGTTAACTATTTGTTTTGTTTCTTTTTTCCTTATTGTAATCCTCGAGCACCTTTAGGCGACCTGTATGCGTGGACCCATATTACGACCGTATGCACACGCGCGCGCGCGCGCGCGCACACACACACACACCACCCGATGGTTTGCTATCGTGCTATCGTTCCGTTAGAATGCATAGTTTTAAAACCTACAGTTTTGTTTTGTCTATTACTGTTAATTAAACTATTTTGTTGTCCTTATTTTGGGAAAAATGTCTTATCTGAAATTTTGCTGTCATAATTTTAATTTTTTTAAATTTTAGAAATAACAGATTTTTAAACACGGAATTATTCGTTATAAATATGTTCTCTGGTTCTGGCAGAAAAACACTAAATGTTTTACAGATTCGAAGGACTGAAAAATGTATGTCGTCTCTCTGCAGAATTACATAGACCAAGTTATAAATACTCAGAATAAAAAAAAGAGTGGACTTTAATTTAAATGACGATGAATGATACATACATATTGGTTAGCAGACTCCCGGAACACAATGATTTAAAGCAGGATTTCTCAACCTTTTCCCGACTGTACCCCCCCTTCTGTGTTTATTCTATAGTTTTACTACTCTACCGGGCAGAGAGGGACATATTTAAACATATTGTTTCTAAATAGAACATGATTTTTAATGATTTTTATAAAATTCAATTACATAAAAATTTACACTTTAAGTGTTTCTCTAGTATCAAGACCCCTCTGCTTGATGACCAGAAATAAGCATTTTTATAGTTGGCGGTATTGCTGTGAGGGATAACCGGAAATCACCTTTTTCCGATATGTTACGACGATTCCCTGTCTGATTGAATAAATAACTCACAAGGATGAAACCCGGTTCAACCCGGTTCTCCAAAATAAGAAGTACGGACTACTATGAGAAACTATTTAGATGTATTCCAAGGCTATTAAGAGTTTTGCCCTTTATCCAAAAGTGGTGTCTTTATTAACTATAACTTATTTTGGCTGCTATTCGATCGGGAACACTATGGGCGTTTTTGTAAAGAGACACCAACGTAGAGCATTAACACCAAGTGAATGAAGTACCAATGCCTCTGCGGACACTTGGTCTCGTGACGTATTTACAGCTGTGGTCCTTACTTTGGAACGTCCTGAGATCTCCAGGTAGCCACATTGCCTCCGGTTGAGAATCACTGATTTAGTGATTACTATTACACTTATAACTGATTACTGACTGATTACAATTTTAACTGATTGTTACAATTATATTGTGTAACTGATTACATTACAATAAAACTGATATAAAATTTAATAAAGTAGGAATTGAAAGTTAATGTTAAGAAAATAAAAAGATCAGAAAATATAAACATTGGGGAATACAATAGGATGCAATGTTGAAGTACGGACGCAACATGCTACAGTAGGATGCAACATTCTCTGCTGTAAAGAATGTAACAACGAAAATAACTCACGACGATATATTAGACAAAGTAAGTGGATAGAAAAATATTTAAGATAGAAAAGCAATATCACTGATGATGTGAATAAGTAGGGGCACTACGTATTAAAAGTAAATAAACTAAGCATTTAGAAAATTGTCATAAAAACCACCGTAACTTATAGAAGTGAGGTAGAGAAAACGCAAGTAAGGTAGCATGTTAAAATCGCTGCCATGTAAATCTGCAGATGAATAGAAAAAGAAAACAGTTACAAATGACTGAATTAGATATAGGCTAAACAAATACTTACTTTTTATAGTAATAGACCAAGATATTCAACAACGTAGTCATGTACAGAGAATGACAGAGGTGAACAACTACCTAAACAGGTACAAATGTGGACTCGATGTACTTTGTTAAGACCCGTAGGAATATATACGTCCCCATTTGCTAAGGAAACGTGGGAAAAGAGGTTTGACCAGAAAAAAATTGAAGCAGGAAAGCCTACAAAAAAAAAATAAAAGGAATTGCGTTTCTGTAACACCAGTGTACGGACAGAGAAAGGTGGAGATAGGACAACGTTAAACTATTGTACAGATAGGAAATTTCCGACTCCTGTCATTAACTTCGTCTTCTGATTTTTAATAGGTTATGGAAACAAGGCTATTCTACGTACTTAAAATATTGAATGTAATTAATTATTGCCACTATTAGTACTTTCTTGACTGCTCCTAAACGAATGATTTTCCATTAATCCTGTAATGCCATTTCACAGAGAAATACAGATCTTATCAGACTGTTTTGCAGATGGAAAGGTATAACGTTCTTTGTGCTTGGTTTCCAATCCCGTTTGGCTCTTAGATGTGTTTTGAAAATATGTTAACCATTTAACATACATATTAAAAATATGTTTTCCACAGCGAATTCATCATCATTATAATTTGAAATTCATGGTCTAATCCATTCCTCGTTCCGCACCCCGACCATAAGCCTTTATAATTTCTAAAGATAGCTTGGTATTTATAATTCGCTTTCACAATTGTTGCTTCGATGCAGTAGACCGCCAGTTTCTTTGGTAATTATACTCTCGCTACGTCTGCTGTATAACTCTCTCGTTTACGTCTGCTAATGACCTTGCCCAACAACCGTTACACGTGCGTATACGTATTTACGCACAAAAGAGCAGTGAGTAATATGGTTACGCAGCCAGTACAGTACAATGCCTTGGCTAACCTGAAGGACAGCCGTACATTGTTCCGCCAACACAATACTGCTCACTGGTTACACGTACTCTCGCTTCATTGTATTCATAATGTATTTACTATGTCGCGTATCGGTTAATGTTTCTCGCAATTCTTGAATATTTTACGTTAGGCTACGTTATGTTACGTAATTAACATTAATTATCACATACGTTTTACCTGCTTCTTGTAAGAAAATTAATTATTGTACAGACGGGATGATAGATTCTCCTCATTTAAAATGCAAAGTTTAAAAGTACAAACTATAGGCCTACACTGTACACACAAAGACACGTTGTAATTTTAATTTGATGAAAAACTCCATATAAATACAATATATAATTTTAGGCATGATATTAAATTAATTACATGTAATTAAATTAAATTTTGTAAAGACGATTGCAAAAGAGAGAGTGAGAGAGATGGGGCGAGAAAGAGGAAAGGAAAATAGTCGGGGAACAATTTAAAAGATACTAAGAAAACTTCTTAGTAGTTGAAGAAACTGAGAGGCACACATACTTTCAGTTTGTTTTTAACCCCCGGAGGAAAGAAAAAGAAGGAAAAAATAAGAAAGAAACAGTAGAGAAAATGAGGAAAAGAGAGAGATAGAGAAAACGTGGGGGGAGGGAAAGTAAAGGGATAACAATTCAGAGAGCGCTTAAGAAAAACGTATTTGAAGAAATTCTGAGGTACACGTAGTTTAGGTTTGAATTTCACCAAATAAGAAAATGGCTTAATTATTTTCAGGACTCTATCTCACTAGATATTGCGGAAAACAATGACCAGTAAACCTTGTACCACATCACACTTTAGCGTTCAGGGCAGGCTTTAAACTGCATCCTGCGTATCTGAAATTGTGTGTGTGATAATCTTGCCAGTACAGACTGACCAAACTGTAATTTTTATTAGATTACGTAAGCTATAACGGCCGGTTGTCTGCAGACGGCTACTGCGGCCATCGAAACATTTGGCGTTTAAGACGTTTCTGGACTGTTTATCTAAATCCCGGAAAACGTTCATGAAATTTTTAGTGTTAAACAAGAAAAGAAAATTGAATTCGGAGAACACGAAGGAACACGCATTGAATAGGGTTTGTCAGGTACACTCTAAGTTTGAATCCCGCAAACATTATAACTGACAAAGTGATTTACATGTTAATTTATGAACAAATATAGGGTTGTGTGGAACGAACACTCTAGTCTATATGAGACTTCAAGTCTGTTCATAAATACCATCAACGCTTATCAATCTCTTGAGTTCTGATATTGCAAGTAAAAAAGACGTGAACATTTATTTTTGTTCTCCTCTTGTTCAAGAGATAGTGTACTGTATGAGCATGCTGACGCTGAAGAGTACAAATTATTATAACTTTAATCTTTTCATAATCTTAGAATACAATGGCAATGGAAAGCACACTTATGTAGAGGACGGATTGTGTCATTACTATGGACAAAATGAATCCTAATACTTATTGATATTTTTACTATTTTAACTTATTCACGTCTGACGAGGTGAGAACTACAAGAAATAAATAAATTTAAGAATCAAGTTTACATACTCTGAAGAAGAACAACGCATGTTCCGTTGTTGCTGTAATGTAGTTGTGTTTGCTTGCGACAGAGACGTACGATTTCGTTGCCGTACCGTACCGTACCGTACCGTATCCAGTGATTTACACGGTACCCTATGTTATTATTCCGGCTGTACAATGTTTAAACATTTTCCGGAACCAAAGATAACAGAAGTCATTGAATTCTTATCTTCCTCTGCTGCTTGTCCATCCAAAGATCTTCTTTAATTTCTCGTTCTCTCAATATAGTCTGAATTTCTTCTATCCAGGTGATAGGTGGTCTTCCTCTTTTCCTTTTGGGGTCCATTCCATAAATCTCCTTGGCAATCTTTTCTATGCCATTTTTTTTTGTCCATACCATAGTAATTTTTTTGTTTGGATTAAATCAACAATTGAATTTTTCACATTCATTCTGTCCTTAACGACTTCATTTCAAATTTTCTCACGTCTGGATACTCCTCTGCTGTCATTGATTTTGTTCTTGTGTGTTTATTAGTAGTCCAGACTTCTGAGCCGTTAGTAGTCCAAACATTTGGTACCCTATGTCAGCCACCAAATGTTTTCTCAGGGTAAAGGAGACATAGACGTACTAGACTATGTATGTAGCGGTCTAGACTTTGTAGCTTTTGTGAGAGAGGAAAGTGAGTGAGTAAGTAGGCGAATGAGGATATATATATATATATATATATATATATATATAGAGAGAGAGAGAGAGAGAGAGAGAGAGAAAGCATAACATAAATTGATATTCCTCTGTTGCAACGGCTTTTATTTGTAAACGGTTACGTAGAGGAAAACACAAAGCACTAACTTCTTATCCCTGCTGCAGTAGTCCCCCTAGACAAGACATACATCCAACGAATTTGTGTCTGAATCGCCAAGCAATCCTGTATGGACTTATCGGGTTCCCAGTACCCGGATAAGAGTAGAACCGTACAACGAACAGACAAAAATAAATCGCTTTAAAACACAGTGTCTAGAGGAATAAAAACAAAAAAAAAGGCCTCTTCTAACATTTTAAACATATCTTGTAGAACTAATAACGGTTTTTAAAGTCGCATATCCGTTGTACTAACTAAATAAAATGGACTAGAAGAACACTATAGTTTATAAAAGTAAGTGAAATTTTTTTTCTTATAAAGACTGCTGGCGCGTTTTACAAGATTATTGTAAAGGAGAATGTACAAGAAAAATAGTTTTAACATATTTTATAAAAATGGAAATTAATATTGTTTAAAAGTTAATTGTGCTCGAACGTCATGTTTCCCAAAAAAACTTACTTTCTCATGGACGAAACAAAAACGTAACTTTATGTGTATGTAGGCCTATATTTATAAAACATCTTGAGGTAAAGTTATTATAAATATTATATACTGTATATTTTATAATTACTTTACCTCAAGTTTTTTTCTCTCTATTTGGAACATGTTTCGGGAAGCGTTGTGTTCCCATCCTCAGCCTTCCTAATTATAAAATATATATTATATACATCAAGAAACGGACTGTAGCATAAAGTGTTTGAAAATATATATATATATATATATATATATATAAAAGAAAGTCAGTAAAATATTTAATCCTTTAAATGCAAAGTACAAAAAGAGAGAGATTTTCTTTCTATCTACGTTCGCAGCTGTTTCCGGTGCGCGTTATGGCGCTCGCCCCCCTTACTTTCTAAACCCACTGGGCCGTCCAATATATTTCTACTTGACTGTGTTTGCATCTTCCGTTTCCAGAAAATAACAAAGCAAAGCTCGCTGCCAACCGCCATAAATTGCACTTCTGTTCACATCTTATTTACACGACTTGTTCTTCTTACTCCCGCTCAGTTTTCTTCTCTCTACGGATTCAAAGCGGAGCTTAACTTGAAACAAAAAAAAAACGATGAAACAAAACTTGTCTTTTCTAGTTACATTACTAAGGCTAACCGATTTATGTTTTTATTTGATTTACAAATGTGAACGTAATTACCAGTGGCGTGGCGTGGGTACATAACAGCTATTGCCGATTGTGATAGACCTAAAAAATTAATTAGAATTTTTTCTAGTACGAAGTGTTAGAGCCAAAATATTCTTTTTGGAGCCAAAATATTTTTTAGAGTATCTTCTATCATTCGCTGAAGAAGAATAGGGTCCCGGTTCACCGGGATCTGACTTCATTATACTTACACAGAATAAATCAGGACACAAATAATCGAGTTAAAAATAATAAATACAAACAGAGAAACATATATCTAAACGAACAAAATACAAATAGGTATGTAGTAACTGTTGCACATCGGTTCCGAAAACGATCACAGCTGCTAACTGACCGTTTTGCCGGTTTATACAGCTGCAACACATTGGGTGAACGAATATGTCCCCCTTCCACAGTTTGTACAGTGACAACTACTACGAGATCAATGACCACAAGCAGTAAAACATTGCCGATGTCTGAGCCGGTAACACAAGACGGAGCAAGTGCTCAGCAGCATTGGTTTTTCTCCCTTAAAAAGCTAGGGGTTTTCTGCAAGTTTCCCTACTAATAGGCCTATTATTCGCATTTCGAATTTTTTTATAACTAAAGTTTTTATTCTGTGATAGAATTAATTTTGTTTTATTTGATTGCTTGTACTGTCGTCGCCAGTATCAGCGGTTACATGAACGCCACGCTACTGGTAATTACTATAATACTGTAAGTGATAAAAATGAAAAGAATAATTGAAAATAATAATAATTTTGAAGGAGCCCAGTTGGCACAATGGTTAGCTTTCTCGCATCAAATCGACGTTCCGTAGATACGAAGTCACAAAAAAATTGTTCCAAGAAAAATTTTTGAAAAATGAAAAATTTTGCTTTTCAAGTATCTTTGATGTGACGCAGCGTTTTTGTACGAACGAATGAGACCTTATAAAATTCCTTAGGCTTCGATGGCCGGCGTCAACGTTGTTGGAATTATTGCTTGCCAGGCCGTTATGCCGCGTTTACTGCTTACGTTCAAGACAGACAGACGTTTCGGCCCCACCATCGGAAGCCATCTTCAGTGTCAGAAACGATCAAAAAATTGCTACGCTATCCGCCAATTCACCCCAGACTAGTCTCTACCTAATTAGTACTGTAGCAAATTGGTGACTACCATGCCAATTGTTTCAATCGTTTCTGGCACTGAAGATGGCCTCCGATGGTGGAGCCGAAACCTTTGTCTTGAACACAAGCAGTAGACCACGGCCGAACAGCCCGGCAATAATAATCCAAAAATGAGATATTGTCAACAAAATTAATGAATGTCAACCAGTATGGAGCAACTGCAACGTAATTTAAAGTAAAGCCAGTTTGATAACACAGGTAGGCTTATATATTAGTGTAGCTCTGCAGTAGTTCTATACGGGGTTGATAGAGGTTAGTAATGGAATAGGCAAAGATTTCGAATATCAGAGATAATATTTCTCTATAAAGTAAGGGATATAGGAGACAATAGAATAAGGAATGAAACCATATAAAACTAGCTGAATGTAGAGCCGATATAAAATAAAGTATAGAGATACAATGAGAAATGGAAAGAACATCTGTACAGTGTACAGTATGGATAACTGCTACGAGTCAAAATGTTTTCTCTACAAATCTTGAAAAAATTAAAATTAAAAAACTTATTTTATTAAAAAAGCTTATTTTCCTATTCGGTTTGCACGAAAAAAGAAGTAAATTTATATATAATGCTTGAAACGTATATATAATGCAGGAGTGGTCGTGGCGTAGTGGCTAGCGTGTGGCGCTGCTACTCTGTCGGCGTGGGTTCAATTCCCCCCGGGGCCATCTGATTTAGATACGACCGTTCCCCCTCGCAAGGCGATGGCAAACCAGCGAGAGGTATCCTGCCTAGTATAAACCTTCCCCAACTATGCCGTTCGGATCCGACGTTAAACTGTAGGTCTCATGTACCTGTGAGAGACCCCGTAACACATGCACAACGGGTATATGCGGGGAGGGTAAAAACCAGTAAAAAGACTGACGGACCCAATAATAATAATAATAATATATAATGCAATAGGTTGAATTTGCATTTAAAGTATTAAAGTATTTATTTAACTCTTGGCATATGATAGCATGTTGCAATAAGAATTTGTTGAAGTAAGGACTGCATGTTCAGACACTGTATAATAGAGAATAAGATACATGTCAAATTTGTTAGTTTAAGTAAAATTTTGACAGTACAAAAAAAAAATTAGTGTTGTGAAGTAGTGCGAACATATGCGTAGGCATATGGCAAGTGCGCGTGTGCGGGTATGAATAACTATGTTACGGAATAACAATAAAAAACAAATTAAATTAAATAATTTTTGTGTAAATAAAATTTCTGACATGAGACTTTCACCAGAATATGCATAAAATAAAAACCTATGTAGTGGTAATATTTGTTAATTAATTAAAGAACTAAATATATGGGTTTTTTATAAAGAAAGTTTTATGACCCCCAAAGAAACGTTTTATGACCATAAATTTTTCTGTAAAGTGTGGGATACAGGAGACAACAGAATAAGGAATGAAACGATACGAAACAAGATGAATGTGGAGCCGGTAGAAGATAAAGTATAAAGATACCCTGAGAAATGGAAAGAATATCTGAACAGAATGGATGACAACTACGTATCAAAATCTGTTCGCTACAAGTCCAAGGGGGCGCTAACTTGTGGGACGTCCGATGGATGAAAACAAGTCCAAAGGTGTAGCAAGGAAAATGATACCGTGAAGATAATATTTTTTCAATACGTCTGGAAAGCGGAAACTTACGCTGTTTTCCGACGTCTGTTAAATGCCTATTAAAAACAATTACGATCGGTCGAGTTACAATTGTTAAACAGAAAGAAAACGCCGGTCGTCACGGCTAATCTGTTAATAAAGAGAATTTGAAAACTTTTTTATTGTCTTGAACAACAACAGCAACAAAAATCGCAGGAGTAGATGTCGAACAAAAGCGGCCAATTAATAATACAAGTAAGTGATCAGGTTAACTAAACCACCCTTCTCGCGCCGCGGACAATCCCACCCCAACTTCTCTTACTTACGACATCCCTCCCTTCCCGTTTCAAAACGATGCAAACCGAGTTCAATCAATCGAGCCACTGTGTTAACCAGGCGGATTGATTGGAATCCAGTTTCGCGGAACCGCACACTGAACAATCGTACTAGGCCTACGTTTCGTAAAATTATAGAACTTAATTACCGGCTTTTCGTGGTATAATTACAAGAAAAATACACACAAAGTAAATTTAAATAATAAAAGAAATGTCAGCAAGAATAAAGCGAACGTCGATAAAAAGTTATGTTTACAAAATTCACCACATTCTATCGACTTAAGTCAGATGTGATAGGGAAACCTTGCAAAAACAGTTTCTTGCCAAGATTGGTTTAGAGAAAATGGATTACTACTCATACCTAAGAGCAATAGCAACGATGCTATATCATACGCTTAAAAACAATTAGTAACAATTTAAAAATAAATTATTTAATTTAGTTAATTTAAATAAATTATTTAATTTAAATAAATTTAATTAAAAATAATTAAATACAATAAAAACCCTACCACTAAACCATTGTAACGGTAACTTTCAATACTGAAAATAATAAATACGTAGTATAAACTAAAAATTATAAGTAACATGAATCAACATGACTAAAATTATTATATTCTGGCCCTTGATCGAACGGTCTCGGTCAGTTGTGACGAAACGACGTTTTTCCCTGTTCTTACCTGGGCAATTGCGCCCCGCACTTTCTCTTGGTTGCAACGGACCGAATCTGTGGCAACTAGTCCAAGCATTCCTATTCCAAACTTCGATGAAGTTTTGATTTTGTAACTTTTAGGTTACGATAGGTTAGATTAGGTTAGGCTAGGATGGGTTAAGTTAGATTAGGTTAGGTTAGGTTAGGAGTATTTAAAGTTATTTAAATAAAACTGTAAAAGAAATTCTTATAATAATTGCAATTCTGTTAGGAATGAACAGAATTATAAGATAATTGTAATTTCTGTATTATAAGAATACAGAAAATGTTAGTGACGATAGCACCACCCTACGACAGCATACATTTCAGAATACGATAGTACAGAGAAAGTTGATTGGTCGCAACTGTGTATATCTATCTCTTCACACGCCTTTGATGGACGCAGTATGTGTCTACAGCTAATAGAAAGATGTTTTCGATCGCAATTGTCCGAGTTCAAATTTTCACCTCGGTCGCAACTGACCGGGTTTTGTACTATTGGGTCGCACTGACCACGGTCCGTGAAGTTTTCTTTTCACTCAGCAAAATCGTACTCAGTTACATCAGCGCCTGTTACACAGCAAATAAGGTTACCGTGTTGTGTGCTGTCCTATAGTATGGCGTAGTTGGCATTTATTGTTTTAGAGAATGAGAATTTCCTAGCGAATACTGTCACGTTGCCTTGTATGTCGCCAGTCCCTAAGGAATAGATTTTAGGTATTATCGTCTTAATGTTTTACGCGATTAAATTCTATGATTTAAGTCCCGCCACTAAATGATGGTTAACGCCTGCTGTTTTCTGTCAAACAGGGTAGAGCCTTCTACACGCGTAGTTGGTCAGCTGTGTAGTAGCAAATTCTACTTCCACGAGTCGGCGTCTGGCAACTTGGCGGTCTGTGTGTTGTCGTTATGTCACAGGATGGAAGAGAATGAAACTGCGAGTGCTCAGCGCCTTAAAACGGAGATTCTTCAGCTAGGGTATGGTAACCCCAACAGAAGTGACACCAGTCCACCAGGTTGGAGGTTGGGTGTCGGACTAACTTCCCGGCACTGTAAAAACTCAGCCGTTGGGAATCGAGGCGGAGGCCAAGGCCAACCAGGGGCTATAGAGCCAGTAAAAAGAAAGAAAGAAGAAGAAGAAATTGTATGAATACATTTTATATAAAATTTAGTTTTCTTAAACTATGAAATATATCACACTACATAAAATATAACAGAAACAGTGAGAAAAAGACAAGTATTTTTTCGACATTTATATAGAATGGACGACAGTAGGTTAACAAAACAGATCTTCAAATATCTGTGGGGAAAGAAGTCAACATCAAATTGGATTAAAGAAGTCCAAAAGGATTTAGAAAAAAAATAATGTAAACGCAGAAGAAGCAATTGAAAGAGAAGTTTTTCGGGCAAAAGTGTTAAAAACGGAATTAGTCCAGGGTAGGAGAGAGAAAACGCAGGTTCAAAGTGAACGAACCCTGCACTTTCTTAAGACAGGGACTCCTGAAAACTCCTGAAGACAGGGAGAAGAGACATGGTGAAACGATGAAAGAATATTGGAGAAAAAGGAAAGAATAAGGAATAAAGAATTGAAATTGTCATGTGGTCCGCAGATGGCCGATACAAATAGAGGAAATAGTTTTCTTAAAAATGTTTACACTAAAAAACTTCCCGTTTCTCTGACATACCCTGTGTATAACATTTTCGACACTAATGCACCCGTGCAGCCTATATTTTACCATATTAAATGTTATATGTCAGTATAGTTTTGGTCAGTTTTCAAATAATGCAGGTATTAATTTATTGACGATTAATGTTTATACCTGCTTTCATATGGTCTCTCTTAATAACCACGCATTTTCCCGCTTTTCACATAAAAAAACTTCTTTCATTTTTTTTATTTGAGTCAAGTTAGAAAGTCAAAATTAGAAGGTACCGGAAAACAGTTCAGACTTTACGTCGAAAAAGACTCAATCTTTGCACTGACGGGTTCAATCCATAGAGCTGTATTGTCTAAATTAGGCTCGTAAAAATGTCATTATTATATAATATCCTTCATAACAAATAAACAAAATTGCTGACTCGCTACTTTTATACTTCAAAGATATAGTCCTACTGTCTATAAAAAGGATCACTATATCCGGCTTAGATAAACACACACACACACACACACACACACACACACACGCAAAGCAGTATAATTTTATGCGTCTGTTTATGTTGTTGTTTATTTCGCCGGCATAACCGTTATAAAGGAGAACTTCGCGCGACAGATTGGAATACAGAAATTGATGGCTCCTTTTAGTGTAATTGCGCTGTTAAGCAGTTCATTTAAACAAATGCTTCGCATTAAAGCCGAGTACAGAGCGTAAAAAACCCGCCTGGGGAATTTTTTTAACGAACGTCTTAAACCCGCGGATTTCTCTCGCAAATTTTCGTAGCGCTTCTTTCGCATTCAGAGCGCGCAGCACAGCACAGCACAACCGTCTTGCTTAAACACCACTTTCCCATCCTTTTAAAAAGCACGCCAAATTTCTTCCTTGATAAAGCTGCGAGGAACACCACTTACGGATATAATTCTCCACGTAGAAAAATGGTATTCTTAAAGAACGTGCAAGGGAAATTTTAAAAACATCCAAAACGCTACGGGCATACGATTACAAACTAGTAACTATCCTTGTCTTGTTTATAATAATAAGGGAAGAAGGAGAAGTGGTTGGGTCATATATGGTTAGTAATTTGGCAATATAAGAAACACTGAAAATCTTCATTTATTATTATTATTTTTTATTATTATTCCGGCTGTACAGTGTTTACCTATTTTCCGGAACCAAAGATTACAGAATTGATTGAATCTTCCACTGCTGCTTGTCCATCGAAAGCATCTTCTTCAATTTCTCGTTACCTCAATATAGTCTGAATTTTTTTTCTATCCAGGTGATAGGTGGTCTTCCTCTTTTCCTTCTTTCCTGTGCCATTCTTTTCGTGTGTCCATACCATTGTAATTTTTTTGTTTGGATAAAATCAACAATTGAATTTATCACATCCATTCTGTCCTTAATGGAAACCTTTATTTATCCTTTTGCAAAAAAAAAGTTATATAAAATTGGAAACATTATTATCCGAGCTGTTAGGCTGTGGTGTATACTTGAGTTGAGAGACGTTTCGGCCTCGGTGAAGCCTAAACGTCTGTCAACTCAAACAACAGACCACGATCTAACAGCCTAGCTAATAATGTTTCTAACGATGTGGGCGCCAACAGTGAAAGCCTTACGAACTCAATTAGAAAAAAATTATTAAATCCACCAAACTTAATTTAATTTACGCCTAACTAGTATGCTCCTTGAGCTACAGGACTCGCTCACTGTTTTGAAAGAAGTATGTTTATTATTACATGAATTTAAATATTAGATAATTATTTAGTTACGAGAAAAATTACAACAATCTTGATAAATCTACTATCTCTTCAGTAATATAACAATTGTATGGCACACAGCTATGCAGTAAGCAATAAAAATTCGAAACATTCGAATTTTGATTACCATTCCTTCTTAGTCCGACACCCACCTTGCTGGATTTCCACAAATTAAAACAAAAAATGTTAATCACTTGTATAAGAAAAGTTTTTCGGTCTGTTTGGCCGTAGTCTACGGCTTAAGACAAACCAAACGTTTCAACAGCACCACTTGCTGCCATCATCAGTGAAATTAAAATAAATCCAAGACCTCCTGAACGTAGGTCGTTCTCGTCAGGCCCACAGTACTGTGTAAAGGTTTGAGCCTTTACCATCTGACACCGGCCGTGAAAGCTTTAGCACAAGTTTAATCACTGTTTTGACCCTTGGGGTTTTAACATTTTGAAATTTTCAAAAAGTAACGTTCCAAAAAGCAGCTCTCACCAGTATTGGCATGGGGCCGAAGACGGTAGTAGTCGGCTGGGCCCATAGCTGAACATCACCTGGCGGAACTGAAGGTCACAGGTATGGCAGGTGAACTGCGAGGGTGGACAAGACTCTATAGCCGAGGTGAAGGCAGCCTGTCTAGGGGAAGAACACCCCAAAATCAAAATACCTGGTCCTCCAGGTTGGGGGTTGGGCGTGAGGCTGACGACCTCACCCTGCGAAAAAGCTATTGTTGTGAATGCTCAAGAGAAAAAATTCGGACGACTGGAAAGCCAAGGCATCCAATAGGGAGGAATGGAATCGACTCTTGGAGCAGGCCAAGACCCACCAAGGGTTGTAGAGCCACGGGTGATGATGATAAACGTTCCATTTAGATGGTTGTTAAAATCCTTTTCAATTTGATACTCCACACGAATGTTGCGATTTTATAAAAATTTCCACTCAATTTTAGGGCCCTGGCGTCAAAAATTTTGAAATTTTCAAAAACGCTGTATTCAGTTTGTGGTTAAATTACCTTTAATATGATACCCCAGCGATAGTTAAATTTTTAATCGTTTTGCGATTTATTTCACAATTTTGACCCCATTACAGTTTTTCCTCGCCACACTTTTTTTTTAAGGAATCGGTGTATAAAAGCAATACAGTTCTGTCGGGTAAAAGTGTGAACATACGTGCCATGTTTTACGAAAATCTGTTGATGCGTTTAAAATTTATCTTCATACATACATTAAACAGACGGATACAGACATACCTTAAATACAAACAAATACCAAACGTCGAGTTAAAACTGAGAACTCGCTTCGCTCGTTCAATAATTTGCTTTACCACATGTAAAGAGAATTATAATGTTAAAGTATAATCATTTAAAAAGAAATACGCAGTACACCAAAAAAGTGGCAAACGATATTAAAATATCGGTATGGAGAAGAACCATACATGACTTCCATGTTGTAAGACTTATATTTGAAATCATTTCCGAAATAAAATACTTCCTTAGAGACTACTTCTTTCTTCAGCCTTAACCACAGTATTGTGATCACTAACGTATACCACCTCAAGTTAGCGCACTGGATTTTCACTGATGATGGCAGTCGATGGCACTGCCGAAACATCTGGTTCTGCAGAAAACATTGGACCACGGCCAAACAGCCCGGGAAGGAATTTTAACAACAAACTACTTCTTTCTTGCCGACAACGTAGTGCACATATTAAAAAAATTATCCCTTCTCACTTCAACTATAATTATCATTTACAGAAAATTACCCTTTCCCCTTCAACTACCCTTTTCATTTATAGATATTTTATCTACTTTTCTACAGCGGATTATTATGGCCTTCTTTTCAGGATACGTTATTTATCAAAATTAAGTACTTTACTCTTGTAAAAACATAAAACTTTGCAGGTAAACTACCCCTTCCCCATAACCGATCTTCACCAAAATCAATAGGCCCTGAGTCCTCTACAATTCAGCCATATATGCAAAAAATTATTTGATTTTGTTTGAATTTGCGGCATAGAAAACAAATTTCTGTTTCTGATTCTGTTTGTTCGTTTGCCATAGAAAACATTCTTCACACAGATACACACACAGACACTTTTCGGAAAATGACTTTTCTTTATGTTTTGAGGGTAGTGCAATCAGAATCAGCCTGTATCTCGAATACGATTTTTTTCGTCATCACCATACTTCCATTTCCTTATGGAACATGGAAATAAAAAGACTGCTCTGTGTGGACACGTGCAAAGGATAGAAAATGAACGAATAAGTAAATAGACTATGTAGACAAAAAGTGGAATGACGAGACGAGAAAGAACTATGACAAGACGGAGGGATGGAATTAATACGGAATGGCAAAAGAGGATTCGAAGAAAGTCAGGGCGTGATATTGTAGCGTGACAGATGTATGCATAATATTGAATGGCAATTGATCATTAGAATAATAAAGTTATAACATTTAAATTTGGAAGACAGCATTAAGTTTAATATAAATAGATTAATTCATAGCAACTGTGGAAAGAAATCATTATTATTTAAAAAAAAGTACAAGTTCAAATAAAAGGAGTTACTAGTGATGAGTCATACAAAACCAGTCTCATAACCAAAGGTTTTCAAGGTATAACCCAGGAAGGTAAGAAAGTAAGTAACCAAGCAGTACAGAATATGACCAAACCCACAACGAGGGAGAATAAATAGAATAGAAACCCTAAAATAAGCCAAGATCAACCAATACAGGTTGTGTATTTCTAAAATAAAGAAGAAGATGGAGAAGAGCCCAAGAAACCTGATGGCATCAAGAAGAAGATGGAGAAGATACCAGTCCCAGAAGGCAGGAGAAAAGAAGACTGATGAAAGAAGAAGAAGGCAGCATCCTGAAGAAGATGTCATGCTCTTATAAAAGACACCCAAATCCCTATATCCCCAAAATAAATATTTAAAAATAAAAGTATAACGAAATGAAAACCACATGTATACAAATTTAAGAGAGAGAAGTGTATAAAGTAAAAGTTGCCTGTGAACTAAGATGAAACAATAATATAGTACCCATGGAACAAATCTCCATTGAAAAACGCTAACCAATTTATTATGTTAATAAGACTATACGACCATTTAGCAATAACATAATATAAAAGTGTAAAGTGAACCAGTGATAGTTTTGGGTATTATAAAAAATGAACCTTGTGTTTCATTCTTGGCAATCACAAACATTGAATGCAATGAAATATACAATTTCCAATGACTTGAAATGTGTACTGTGAGAATATGTTATTTATAAAACATAAATCGGTTTAAAATAACATTTTGTTTTATATGCAAAAAGAAAAAAAAAAGATTTCATAATACTTTTCGAACAATTTATACTATTTATTTATTAATGACAGGGTACAATTCCCCAAAGACAATGTGTAAAAGACGGTATAAAAACTGTAGAATCCTACTTGCAATAATAGTTAGCAACAAGAATATAGATGTAAGGTTTTTTTGAATATAGTATAAGGATGTTTAAAAATTTATTAGATATAAGGCCATTTGTTTGGGTCTGATACAACTAACATCAGAACTATAAAAATAGTTACTACTTGTAAATAGTAGAGAGTAATTAAGATGTTAGTTAGTAAAAAACCTTTTTTGTAAACCATATTTCCATGTTAGAAATAAGGATTTTGTTGTAGAATGTCTGACTTGAAGACAACCATTTATTTAAAAATATTCTTTATTTGTTTAACTGTTATTTGTATTGTAACCAATACTAATTGTTATTGTGTAATTTGGAAAACATGTTTAATTTATAATACTATATGTAAAAGTCAGAGAGGGTATCACACATCATATATTGTTTGTAAAGTTTTTGTAAAGAAAAATTGTTAAAAAACCTAGGCCAAAAGAATGGAAACCAAACTTCATCAAAACAGAGAAATTACTCATTTAAAAGCAAATAAACAAAAGGGGTATTAGACAAAATAAACTTGAGATCAAGCCATATAATTGCACATACCATTGAGAAAGATTTTAATAAATTATATTCAGAATTATAAATAAAAATGAAAATGACTAAACTCAGAAATTTGGACATGGGAGTCATATATTTCAGAATAATGTTTCAGAATACAACTAATTCAATTAATTACCAGAAAATAAGGGATTATAAACCTTTTAATACAATATAAGATTATTAATATTAAATATAACTGATAAAATTGCTGAATTTATATGATGACAGGAAGCTAGTTTTGACTTTTCAGAGAATACCAAAATGAAAGTAAGATTACTAATTTTGGACAGAAAACACTATAAAACGGCATTATTTAATCTGAAAATAAGCCGAATGAACTGAAAGATTAATTTAAATAACATCTAGTAAATAAAATTGCTAAATAACCGAAGTTTAGGCATTTATATAGTGAAATTTTAAAGTGTGCACAGGATGTGAAAATATATTTGAACCATGTTAAGGATAATATTATATGGGCTAAGAGTTAAATTGATACTGAAGGAAACAGTTAGTTGATTATTGGTATTTGAACGGTTAACATGACAAACGTTTTGTAACGGCCTAACCTAACTTACAACGGTAAAGTCAAGGAGTGAATAGTACGTTATTGTGAAATCGCGAGTGACTTGTAAAATACTTCTAGAACTCTCATATTATAACAGAAACAATCAAGAAACACTACATAACACTGAACAATACATATCTACTCCGAAAAACACCACAAAACACCAGAAAACTGTATAACACATTAACCAAGTATTAGTGTCGGTATCGGGAAAAGTGTTTGAACTTATAATTACACGGATACACTAAATACAACCCAGAAACATTACACCAGGCACTACACAACATTTAACAAGAGATTTGCAGACACCAGAACAGGAATACTGCCAGAAAGTACATTATTTGGAACGTAGCAGGAACGAGCGATATTTTGATCAGCTTGACGGCAGCCATCTTTCTTTGACAATTTCAATGCCTTCAGTGTTCATCTCAGCTGTTGGTGAAAACAATTATATTATTTTCTATTCAATGTCTGTATTTAGTAATAATTATTAATTTGTTGTAACGTTATACTTTTTAAATATTGGCCCGATTTCTCTGACTTTGATAATAATTGGCTGTTTAAAGAACCCTGTATGAATTTTATATAATATACTTTATAACTTTTTCGATATCCTGAGAGTCGATATTAATCGATAAGAGTCAATATTGCTATTAACTAATAAAACATTAATATTTTTCAACACTAAATAGTTCTTTATTTCATAAATATTACTAGTTATCACTAATATAATTCTAATTAATAATCTACCAGGACTTTACCACCTATAAGTGAAGATAACCTAAAAAATAAAAAGGTAAACAAGTATCGATTGGTTTGAAGACAATCTTATGAGTGGTGATAGTTTATTTAAAATATACCAAAACTTCAATAAAATTTTTCAGAAGAGCATTACACTTTTTAAAACTTCACAGCCCTATATTAATTAATTGATCATAATTAATTAATTAATAAAAAAGAAAATTTTTTTCAATTATTTTTTTTTAAAGCATAATTTTTTTTAAATTTTCTTCAAAACAACAATTTTTGTTTTGAAACTTTTGGTGGAGCTGAACATATATTTCTTCATCAACATTACGCTACTCGACCGGTCTTGCTACCATTGGGACTCGACCAGCTGGGAAACTTAAGGAAGTGTTTCAGGCCAGTAAGACGTCGAGAGCCACACCAATTAAACACAACACATAAGAACATACAGACTCAATATCAATTATTATATTTTATTACAATATATAGGAATAGCTGGAGGCTGGGAACCGGAAGATACCGAATATTTTTCAAATACACGTACACGCACGCACGCGCACTCACTCGCGAAGAATTAAGTGTTGTTAAATGTATCACAGAAATAAGTCTTTAATTAATGTTATCACAGCTGCCAACTGAAACAACTGAAAGTCAGCGAGCAGTATGTGATGCAGCTACGGAACAATAGTACTTTGGGGGGGGGGGGAGCTACCAAGTACATATGTCAATGAAACGAGAGAAAATAATGCAAGTTGAGCATAGCAAATTGTTAAATCCGATTATACACATAAAATTAAATTAAAAACACAAACACAGTAATATATTAATTTTATATGGTGTTCATTTCATAAAACTAATTAAATTTAAATAAATCAAGAAATACAACCAAGTTGAATGTAAAATTAATTATGTAATTTGATCAATAGAGTTGATGATTTAATTACTTGTTTTTTCGTCGGACGATTAAATCATTTAATAGTATTATTTTCTCTGTTTCCATTGTTTGAACAGCACGGGAAAACTAACTGTCCTACGTCTATAATCTGTTGGCAATTGTAGTGTTTTGGTATCGACTGAAGTGATAATCCGAAAGTAATCTGTATCTTACAATTTAACTTTTAATTTATTTTTCCAATAAATAAGGGAGTTAGGCAGGGATGCTGTGTTTCCCTAAAAGTGTTTAACATATACATTGACGACATGTTGAGAGCATGGAAATCCAGAGTGACTTCGGGAATACAGGTTAACAAATCAATTTGTATGGCTTCCCTGCTATATGCGGATGACATAGTTCTTATTCAAGAAAATGAGGATGATTTACAAAAAGCTATGTTTCAATTACAAGAAGTGGCAAGAGATTAATCACTGACAATTTAAGTAAAAAAGGCCAAAACCGTGGCCTATAAAGGTAAATATCCAGTGAGGATTAAGTTAGTTAGTTATAAGTAACAGCACTTTAGAACAAGTGAGCCGTTTCATATCTCTCGGCCGTGCTGTAAGCTATGAATCTGAATATGATATAAGAGGAGATAAATACATTTATTAATATTTGTGGTACGGTTCATACAAATCTTAGAAATAAAAGAAGACACAGCACAAGGATTAAATCTTATAAGACACTGGCAATACTCACGTTAATGTATGCAAGTGAGGCGTGGGCCGTGACAAAAAAGGAAAGCGGCAAGAATCAGAGTGCTGAAATCGGGTTTCTTCGAAATACTTTAAATAATACATTGCAAGGTAGAATAAAGAATGAAGATATCAGAGCAGAACTCGAAGTAAAGGACAAATGAAATTATTTCAATTTACAGAAGACAATGGTGGGATCATCTGCAATGGGTGCCGTAACAGGTTTATATAACCTAATCCTTGAAGGTGAGGAGGAGAAGAAGAAGAAGAAGAAGAAGAAGAAGAAGAAGAAGAAGAAGAAGAAGAAGAAGAAGAAGACGAAGAAGAAGAAGAAGAAGAAGAAGAAGAAGAAGAAGAAGAAGAAGAAGAAGAAGAAGAAGAAGAAGAAGAAGAAGAAGAAGAAGAAGAAGAAGAAGAAGAAGAAGAAGAAGAAGAAGAAGAAGAAGAAGAAGAAGAAATTAAACTTTGTTTTTGTAAATACTCTAAAGTTAGCTTGTAACCAGGCAATAACCTCTTCATAACTTAAAACCTTATTCCTTATAAAATAGTATGGAACATAATAAACAATCCAACGCTTCCACCGCTAGCATCATCATCATCATCATTGTCATCGTCGTAGTTGTCGTTAGTCTTGTTCCTGTGGTGCAACAGTCCTTTAATGGACCCAACCCTCCCTTAATTCTGTCTCCCGAATATCTCGACCACAATTAACAACGACAATGCACCTAATAATCTAAAACGTTAAAAATCAAAACTGGATGCATGTTATCAAAAGGGTTAGGTCGAACAATAACTAACGTTAGAATTTTATCGCACAACGCTTCGTCCACTAAACAATCTGTGGTCTTCTTCAGGTGTACGTTAAACTAGTACATTAAAATGCAAACTTAGGCATAGCCGAGTTTCATTCACAACAAGGCTAATCCGAGATTTATTCTGAGATTTCAACCACCGAGATTTAGGTTTCCGAAATAAACCACTACCACCTAAAAAATTGACACAATTACTTTTTTAAATTTTTGACGATTTACGCTTGTTTTCAAAGGGTCTTGGGTAGGTTTAAGTTTGTATTTAATTTACTAGTTTAACTTACACCTATAGACGACCAAAGAGTGTTTAACGGTCGAAAAGATGTGTGATAAATTCTATCAATCGTTAATTGTCTCACCTAACTCTTCTGATAATGAGAACTTCGGCTTGTGCATGGTTGTTTAGTGGAAACGTTTCGGCCGCGCCTTCTACGGTCATCTTCAGTGCAGAAACCTGCACAACACTGACACAGGTTTCGTAGTCAGTGACCACTTAACTGTGGTTAAGGCCAGTGGCTGTGAGTAGGACACCCATATTTATAAACTTATAAGCCCGGCAAGCCGAAGTTCTCATAGCATTGAAGCCGGCCTCTTCTGATAATGTTCACGTATCATCGAAAATTATGTTTAAAAACTGGTTACACATTTAAAATCCTCTGCCTTTTACGATATGTCGTCTAAAAATAAAAATTGAAACACATGACGTCAAGGCGCTGTGACAATTACCGAATGATATTATCCTTACCCCGACTCGAATGACGTATTCCAATTTTGCCCCCTCCCCCCCAATCCCAGAACAGATCGAAGTTTATTATTTAGCAGATAAATTATTAAACGCATTAAAGTGAGCAGCGCATAACGAGCCCCTTAACGTAGAGACATAAGAAAGGCTAAAAATACTCCAGCAATGACCTCGTTCTTCCTTGGTTGCAGTAAAATTATATATATTTTCGTTGCGAATCACTGTGAAGTGAAGCGTGTCGAGAGGATACGCGTCCGATAAGGGGCGCTTGACGTCAGTAACAACCACAATAGCGTTTAGTTTGAGTGGCACAATGCCGCCCAGCGCCACGCCGCGCAATCTCATTCTTTTTCATTACCTCCGTCGCTCTGCCTGCAGTGTCTCCGATAATAGTACGCATAAAATTACGTGATTAGGAGCCGACCGATTCGATTAGAAAACGTCAGTGTACTATGAAAGCGTCAAATATATCTTTGAAGAAAAGTGTAATTAATTTTTGTGACGTTGTTAATACAGCGTTATCATTATTTATAACACAAATAATTGTTCTCTATGATTACATAAAAACTTAAATAATTAATGACGGAAAATGTTATTATATAATAAATGTAACAACATTAAACGTTGAACGGGAATAAAAATTGTTATGTAATGAGGTGTAATTTCACGTGAACCACCGATTGAAAATTAATTTCAAATTTTTACGATCAACGTCTGTGTGAATAATTTATTAGTGATCTAACGAAATAATTTAATTTCACATAGGCGGTTTTCTTTTAAAAGATTAACTATTGTTGAGTCCTATTTTTGAAAAATTATATATCCTATTTACCGTGTGGAGTTGCTAGGCTCCCATCGGGCGTCTCCCCAGGTGGCGGGTAGGGGTATGCTCAACAGATATGGTGGGTACCGGGGAAATTAAATGCCCGAGGCGAACCAAAACTAGCAGCTGTTGCCTTGTAGTTGGATATCGGTTTATCAAAGGCTAAAGGAAGTAAACCTTGATTAAAAATTGCCTTGTCCTCCAGGTTGGGGGTTAACGCAATAGGCCAATTCCCCATTAATTGGAAAAAAGAAAATGTTCAAAAAACCAAATAGATTGCACCCGGATGGATTCAATAAAGGTAATTGAGAATGAAATCAATTCTGTAAGCTTTGGTTCCGGAAAATGTATAAACATTGTACAGCCGGAATAATAATAATAATAATAATAATAATAATAAATATCCTATTTTCCGTTTGGACATTGCAACTTATTTAGTCAACTTCTTTTTGATTTAATTGACTTTTTTATTTATAAGTCGAACGTGATAATGTTATCGACCGGTCATCAGCGACTGCTCATCGTAATCATGGACCTTATGTATTTACTGCAAATGACAGCAATACAGATTTAATACAGTAATATGGTAATTAATTTATATGGTAATCTAGTTACCTGTTGCTACGTTAATGTGGTAATTTAATCATGTTTTTTCCTGTTTCCCAGGTTCCACGTGAATCCTATCACAGGCACAAGTATTTTCTCATCTTCCTCCTGCTTTATTAAAAGACGTCAGTGTTGAGTTATTGATATTAGGCCTACTAGTGGACACGGACTGATAAAAGACAGCTGTGATGGGAGAAGTCCGTCTCACTAGTAGGCCTAATCTTCTGCCTCTTGCTACCTTCGATTATCTTTTCCTTTATACTTCAAGTCTATACTGGGAACGTAATCTTTCTCTTTGCTTTCTTTTATTAGGTCGCCGTTTCTAAGTTTTTAACTGCAAACGTTTTCATCTATTCGTCTCACGTGTTCATTAACAACTAGACGCATGAGCGTGTTACCATTTTCAATTAAGCTGAATTATAACATCAATACTATACTAAGGCGCTAATATTTATCAACATTTTATAATTATTAAACAATAATGTTAATACCAACAAACATTATTTTGTAATGATACTATTATTATATCATTATTATTATTCATATACAATATTAATATTATTCGTATTCATTTTTATTATATTCGTATAATAATATTTCGTAAATTATGTTTAATGCAATTTTTGAAAAATAACCTTTTACGTCGGTATTCAATATTTTATATTATATTATACACAAAATGTCCTTATTATTTCATTTACATTGTAACACGCCTTTACAGTGTCTTCTTGAAAACGTTATTTTTAAAACAATTATTTCTATTGGTATCATAGGCATTCACAGACGCCGGCTGTCAACTCATTTAATATTAGTTTCACAATTATCCGGGTTAGGAAGGCGTAGTCCAATACCACTTCATAAAACAGATGGTTCGGCCCCACCATTTTAGGCCATTTTTCATCAGTTCCACAGTACTGTGGCGAAGAGTGTGGTGTTTTAACCACAGTACTGTGGAAAACTGGTGAAGAACGTATCAGTTGTTGCTCAAGTCGTTACACTGAAGATGGCCTCCACTGGTGGGGTCGAAAGGTCCGTTTTATGCGGTAGCATTGGACCGCGGCCTAATAGCCCGGATAATTGTCAAACTAATTTTAACAGGATTATTTATGTTTTCAGTAATTTTGTTTCCTTACTGCTTCAGAGATATGATAAGTAACTCTGCTGTTACTCTTTTAAATATTTAGCGTTTTGTTTCGTTTGCTGTTCACGCTGGCTGTTCACTTGAACGCGTGAAAATTTAATTAATTGAGGCTTTAAGGTACGGCGTGCGACCCGGAGAGGATAGCGCGAACGACGACTGTAAAAGCTTACGCGACAATATCATCCCTTAATATTAAGGGTAAGGGAGAGGCGCACTACTACTTAAGTGTTACCATGGGGGAGATCAACTACATTATTCACAGTTAAGCGTATAAGCGTTCCGTAGTGTCTAGCCGCACAGAAGACAAAACGCACAAAGTGTCCACACGTTGTTGATAGGCCTACGTGGCTCGCTTTTAACTCCCTTATTCTGTGGAAGAAATTTTTAAAGTAAGAAGGTAAGGTCTATTGCCAAGAAAAAATGTATTAATAATAGATAATAATGACAATAATAATAATAATAACAATATTACTTTTCTACTTTAAGAAAACATTGTTGTGCTTCTGTAAGCTTTAAATTTGCAAGTAAAAACCAGTCAAGAATGTAAGTACCGGTATGTAGACTGCCTGTATAAAGTGTAGAGTAATAATCACGTTTTTAATCTTCACATAAGCATCTTTCTTCTACACTAATTTCTTCACATAAAATCGTATTAACAAGTGTATTAGCTTTTAATAATTTCCTACTAATTACTTATTTACTGAAAATGGAGACAGCAAAACGTTTATTGCAAGAAAATTGGTATGTAGCCTACATCGATCTTATTTAAACAGCCATGCTTGTAAGCAAATAGGACGATTGCTCTTTACAAATTCGTCTATCTGAAACAACATATCAACGCGTTAAAAAATAACCTTTTTGGAAACCTGCGTCCAAAAATGCAACTTTTACCATTAACTTATTTTTAGAACATTCTAGTATCCTAACTCTGCTTTCTCTTTCTTTCACTTTCTTTAGCTATAATATTTTTTTCTGTAGATGTCTTACTTAAAAAGTTACTATATCATCAGATTGTGGTATACTTTTTGCATCTACCTGTTGGAACCCGATTACTGTATTCGTTCTGTATTCACAACCTATTTATATTCTTTAAAATTTTAAGTTGCATGAACTACCTAATTGAAGTGAATAATGTCATCACATAAACGGAATTCAAATATTTTCTGAGTTAAAGATTTTTAGCTCTATTTATTGATAAATAATATTACTAATCGACACCTTTGGGTTTTGAGTTTGGTTAGTACAGTCAAGTAGGTACTAGGTTTCTCAAATCTCTAAACCCGATTTCATTTGTGTTGCAGCTGTTTCTCCTTAATTGTGTGGTTGTAACGTACTCCAGTAAGTAATCTCCCATTGGATTGTTAGTGTATGTCCCGAACTCTGAGAATAAACCATGTCGCAACTTCTTATTTGGTGGTAAAATTTAAAGGAGATGAAAATGAAATATATTTTTAAAAATAATAAAAAGTTACTTTTCCATTTCAAAGAGAATATTTTATTTAATAGGTTGAGATAAAGCATCAGAACATGTTGAAATTTAGAAAGTTTGCCCTAACTTTTCAGTTAAACGATGTTTCTATGTAAAGCTTTTTTATATATATTTAATAAGAGTTAACGAAAAGCAGAAAGTTCCTTTCTTCTAACAATGCGCAGTTTGTATTTTAGAATTATTTTTCTACAACCCAGATTTCTGTGTTATTTTTTAACAAACGTCTGTATGTGATAATGACTTCCAGCTGAATGTTCGCTGTCTAGTTCATACAATTCACAAACGATTCACACTGTTCATATTACGCCTTGAACTATGTAAAAGTCTAAGTTTAAGAAATGAATAAATTTAATTTTGAACGTTACTGAATTTCTCAATCGTATTGTCACAAACGTAAATGTTCGGTTTCGTAGGTCTCTGTAGAAACAAAAAAGTTTCACAATCGTAAAGGTCGAAAGTTTTTCGACTAAAAAAGTCTATCGCTATAACTTAATATCAAGAGACCTAACCTAATCAATCGGAGGCCTGAAAACTGGGAGTGTCGTGACTCGTCTGTTTTCCATTTGTCATGCAAGATTTCAGAGTGTTTTCTTTCAGCAAAGAAAATCAAGCGATCGCGTTCACCGTGTCTCGTCCTCGGATACAGTAACGAGACTGTATTGACGTTCGGAACACTGCGAATTCCCAAGACATCCATGCATATGTAATTATGTAATCCACGTAATCATAAATCAACATGTTCACCTACTTAAACTTCGCTCCGTTCATTGACCTCGTGGTTCGTGTATTCTCCGTCCCTGTATGTCTGTACCTACCTTTCTCACCCTCTCTCAATATATGTATACCGTTCTCTTTTCAAAGTCTCAACAAGCTACAATTTTTCAGCGCATAAGTTCTATACTTACTACAAGTATACTATGGTATTATACTACAAGTTATATACTATTAGGGTTATGATTTCACGGCTAGGCGTAATCGGATGGCTGTCGTTTCAAGAATCATGCTTAAAATTCAATTGAAATAATCCACACGGATTTACATAAGTCTCGTCTCACACGATAAATTGAAATCAGTTTCTTGACTACGCAGCTACGTAATATCATTCCCTCAGTTGTTAAATATACAAGGACACCGGTGTATAACATCGTTTACACCGGTGTTAGTAACAAATGTTACTAACTTTTTTGTTAGTAACAACATTTATTAACAAATGTTACTTACAAATGTCGCTAACAGAACACTAGTTGACTTTTTGTTTGTCATTAACATTTTGCCACATCACCACGCCACCGCGCCTCGCCTGGTCAGTTGGCAGAAAAATGTCGAGTGTTGAAGACGTTCATCTCGCTGCAGCTGCGTGTGTGATTTTGGCGAAGCAGAGAAGACCAAGAATATTCTGAGTCTTCACTTCAGGGAAGAGGTAGATATATTGGAAGTGACCTATTAAGTGACCTGAATGAAGATGATGTTGATCTTTTGTCAGGCGATCTAAGGTGTGATGGAAGCTTTAAAAACTTTTTTAAGAATGACTTGTTATGACTGAATATTAAATATCAATGACAGGACATAAAATTGGCAAACAAGACAGAAGGGAGGGAGAATGTTATTAACATCGAAGAGGCGAGGTAACACGTGTTACTGACAAATGCTATCAACATTCTTTAATTTTTACCGACTTCTGGTGAATAACAAAATTCTTGTTAATAACATGGTGTTTCCGTTGACAACACAGCTTGTTGGTAACAAATTCAGAAGCGTTTTTCAAAATGTTACTTAAAATTGTTTGTAATATGTGTTACTGACACCGGTGTAAACGCGGTTATATCAGACAGAATTTAATCACATGTATTTACAGATTTCGCTCAATTAATACCAGCGTATGTGAGACAACAATTTACAATACACTTGTATAACTTACTTAACAAATATATATATATATATATATTGTAGCGTGACAGATGTATGCATAATATTGAATGGCAATTGATCATTAGAATAATGAAGTTATAATATTTAAATTTGGAAGAAAGCATTAAGTTTAATATAAATAGATTAATTCATAGCAACTGTGGAAAGAAATCATTATTATAAAGAAAATACAAGTTCAAATAAAAGGAGTTACTAGTGATGAGTCATCCAAGACCAGTCTCATAACCAAAGGTTTTCAAGGTATAACCCAGGAAGGTAAAAAGTAAATAACAAAGCAGTACAGAATATGACCAAACCCACAACGAGGGAGAATAAATAGAATAGAAACCCTAGAATAAGCCAAGATCAACCAATACAGGTGGTGTATTTCTGAAATAAAGAAGTAGATGGAGAAGATCCCAAGAAACCTGATGGCATCAAGAAGAAGATGGAGAAGATACCAGTCCCAGAAGGCAGGAGAAAAGAAGACTGATGAAAGAAGAAGAAGGCAGCATCCTGAAGAAGATGTCATGCTCTTATAAAAGACACCCAAATCCCTATATCCCCAAAATAAATATCTAAAAACAAAAGTATAACGAAATAAAAACCACATGTATATAAATTTAAGAGAGAGAAGTGTATAAAGTAAAAGTTGCCTGTGAACCAAGATGAAACAATAATATAGTACCCATGGAACAAATCTCCATTGAAAAAACGCTAACCAATTTATTATGTTAATAAGACTATACGACCATTTAGCATTAACATAATATATAAGTGCAAAGTGAACCAGTGATAGTTTTGGGTATTATAAAAAATGAACCTTGTGTTTCATTCTTGGCAATCACAAACATTGAATGCAATGAAATATGCATTTTTCAGTGACTTGAAATGTGTACTGTGACAATATGTTGTTCATAAGACATGAATCTGTTTAAAATAACATTTTGTTTTACATGAAAAAAGAAAAACAGATTTCATAGTGCTTTTGGAACGGTTCATACTATTTATTTGTTAATGACAGGGTACAATTCCCCAAAGACAATGTATAAAAGACGGTATAAAAACTGTAGAATCCTACTTATAATAATAGTTAGAAATAAGAATATAAATATAAGGTTTTTTTATGTATATAGTACAAGAATGTTGAAAAATGTTTTAAATATAAGGCCATTTGTTTGGGTCTGATGCAACTAACATCAGAACTATAAAAATAGTTACTACTTGTAAATAGTCGAGAGTAATTAAGATGTTAGTTAGTAAAAAACCTTTTTTGTAAACCATATTTCCATGTTGGAAATGGGGATTTTGTTGCAAAATGTCTGACTTGAAGACAACCATTTATTTAAAAAAAAAATATTCTTTATTTGTTTTAACTATTATTTGTATTGTAACCAATACTAATTGTCTTTGTGTAATTTGAAAACATGTTTAATTTATAATACTATATGTAAAAGTCAGAGAGGGTATCACACATCATATATTGTTTGTAAAGTTTTTGTAAGAAAAATTGTTAAAAAAATCATAGGCCAAAAGAATGGAAACCAAACTTCATCAAAACAGAGAAATTGCTCATTTAAATGCAAGTAAACAAAAGGGGTTTAGACAAAATAAACTTGAGATCAAGCCATATAATTGCACATACCATTTAGGAAGATTTTAATAAATTATATTCAGAATTATAAATAAAAATGAAAATGACTAAACTCAGAAATTTGGACATGGGAGTCATATATTCCAGAATAATGTTTCAGAATACAACTAATTCAATTAATTACCAGAAAATAAGGGAATATGAACCTTTTAATACAATATAGGATTATTAATATTAAATATAACTGATAAAATGGCTGAATTTATATAATGACAGGAAGTAAATTTTGATGTTTTGACTTTTCAGAGTATACCAAACTGAAAGTGAAATTACTATTTTTTGGACAGAAAACACTATAAAATGGCATTATTTAATCTGAAAATAACCAGAATGAACTGAAAGATTAATTTAAATCACATCTAGTGAATAAAATTGACAAATAACCAAAGTATAGGCATTCATATAGTGAAATAGTAAAGTGTACACAGGATGTGAAAAAATATTTGAACAATGTTAAGAATAATATTATATGGGCTAAGAGTTTAATTGAAACTGAAGGAAACAGTTAGTTGATTATTGGTATTTGAACGGATAACATAAACGAGAGTTTTGTGACGATCTAACCTATCTTACAAAGGTGAAGTTAAGTGGCGAACAGTACGTTACGGTGAAGTCGAGAGTGAATTATAAAATCCTTCCAGAACATATACATTGTGACAAAAACAATCAAGAAACACTAATTAACACTAAACAATACATTTCTACTCCGAAAAACACCACAAAACACCAGAAAACTGTATAATACATTAACCCAAATTAGTGACGGAATCGGGGAAAGTGTTTGAACTAATAATTATACGGATACACTAAATACAACTCAGAAACAGTACACCAATCACTACACAACATTTAACAAGAGATTTGCAGACACAAGAACAGGAATATTGCCAAAAAATACATTATTTGGAACACTGCAGGAACGAGCAACATTTTGATCAACTTGACGGCGGCCATTTGCTTTGACGATCCCAGTGCCTTCTTCTTAGTTCAACTCAGCTGTTTGGTGAAAACAATTATTATATTTACAATTTATTATTCAATGTCTGTGTTTATTAATAACTATTAATTTGATTGTAACGTTATACTTTTTAAATATTAGCCCGATTTCTCTGACTTTGGTAATAACTGGCTGTTTAAAGAACCCTATTTAATTTTTATATCATATACTTGTAACTTTTTTCGATATCCTGAGAATCGATACTAATCGATAAGAGTCAATATTGCTATTAATTAATAAAACATTAATACTTTTCAATACTTATTAGTTCTTTATTTCTTCAATAATACTAATTACCAATAATATAATTCTAATTGATAATCTACAAGGACTTTACCACCCGTAAGTGAAGATAACCTAAAAAATAAAAAGGTAAACAAGTATCGATTGGTTTGAAGACAGTCTTATGAGTGGTGATAGCTTATTTAAAATATACTAAAACTTTAATAAAAATTTTCAGAAGAGCATTACACTGTTTAAAATTTCACAGCCCTATATTAATTAATTAATTAATAAAATTAAAATTTTTTTTTAATTATTTTTTTTATAAACATAATTTTTTTTAAATTTCCTTCAAAACAATAAATTTTGTTTTGAAACTTTCGGCGAAGCTGAACATATATATTCCTTAATCAACTTTACGCTACTCGACCGGTCTTGCTACCATTGGGACTCGACCAGCTGGGAAACTTAAGGAAGTGTTTCAGGCCAGTAAGACGTCGAGAGCCACACCAATTACACACCAATTAAACATATTATATTGGACTTGATTACATCGGAGTCTCACACATCACCATCTCTTATCATCAACACACATATATTTTATTATTTATTTTATTACAAATTGGCGCACAACTTTAGGGGCTTTAATTAGCGATTGGAAGGCCAATACATTCTGCCCAATCACTAGTTGGAGCTAGGCAGCAGCTACAAAGTCAGAGAAAGATAATAAACAGGGAACAACGACAAGCAAAATGGGAGAACCTATACCAGAAGATAGTAAGTGGGATAAGATGATGGAAATGTTCCAACGGGAATTCAAATCTATGAAAGAAGGAATATTGAAGAAAATGGATGAGTACCTGGAAGAGGAAAGAAGGGAAAGGAAGGAGTGCCACAAATTTATAAGGGAGAAAATGGATGAGATGAATAAAGAAATAGGAGAGAACACTGAGAAAATGAGGGAGGAGAGATTAAAAAGAGAAGAATTAAGAAAGGAGAGAACCAATGGAATAAAATATGATAGCAAACCAGAACCAGAAGAAATACCAAATGAGAAAACGCAGGAACAAGTAATGGTAATGCCTGAAACTGAAACTAACCGAAACCAGGAAAATATTAAACCAAGGAAAAGGAGAATGTATCCAAGAAATGTAATAAAAACGAAGGAAGAGTTGGAGATGATGAAACATGGGTTAATTGATGGCAATAATATCCCAATTACCTATGACAAAGACATCATGAATTTTATGAATTATAGAAGGAGAATCGAAGTAATTTCAGAAATAATTTACCACAAGACAGTAGTTTACCACTGGGAAAGGACCAGAGGTAAACAGAATACCACATGTGGAACAGACCAATTTCAGCGCAAGACTGGACAATGTTTTTCAGAAAGATGGAAATGTGATATCGTACCAGACTGTAATGATGACACAGATGAATCACCAGAATGTATTCCATTAACGTGCCATCTAGGACAGTTCCAGGGTACGGTTAGACTAAAATATATTCCTTCAGAGTGGATATGTGATGGTAAACCAGCTTATGGTGTTTCAGATAAACAAATAATAAGTGATAACCCAGATGAAGATCCTCACAGATATTTGTCAAGTAACACAAAACATGGACCAGAAAAGTATTGGTGTATACAATATGATGATAGAGGGAACCAACCCAGTAATTACGACGGCCCTAACAACCCGCCGTGTAATAACCAGTGTATCGGTAATTCTAACGGCGTTAGGGATAACAACCCCTATCCATACAATAGAAACAATTTATACCAACATAATAATGTCCCATACAGTCAGAGAAATCCATATCCCAACAATAATGATGACAGACCTTACCAACCTAACCGAAAAGACTATCATGATAAATTTAGTAATAAAAATAATAACAGTAATAATAACCGAGTGTCGCGCCCTAGGGTAAATTTTATAAGAGCAACTGAGATGATGGACCCTGGTTGACACAAATACCACACGACATCAAGAAAAGGGACGGATCATGATAACCGACTACGGCGAAAAACAATGTTGAAGGAGACGAAATAAATATCATTGAAAGGAAATGATACGAAGAATAAACATAGAAACAAAACTGGGTTTTATGAGTGAAGACTATGTAAGAAAATGAACATGACCAATAAAAATATGAGCAATGCAGTGACACAAGAAAATTGTCCATCTTCCTGGGTATATAAAAGAAAAGAAAAAGTGGAGATCAACTTATTAAAATATAAATAATATGGGCCAGTGTAGAGTACAATATAACCCCATATGTTGTGATAAATGATATACATAACAATACATATGAGTTGAAGGAAATCGTTTCAGGAAAAATCAAAGGAGTGTACAATCAAGCTTCTATGAAGAAATATTATGAAGAATGAGTTGTGAGATTTAGAATTTTGAATTTATTTTATATTTTTTAAGAAAATTTTAAAATAATGTAAGTACATCTTACAACCTAATATTTTGAGAAGAACATTTTGGAGAATTATAAGAAGAAGGAATTTAGAATTTTTATTTGAAAAAATTCTAAAATATGTAAGAACAACTTACAACCTAATAATTTGAAGAAAAAAAACTTTATGGAAGAAAGAGAAAGAGAGAGAATTTTGTACTTAATAATTATAAAAATTTAAAATTTAGTAAGAACATCTTACTACCACTGATAATTTTGAACAAACTTTATGAAAGAATTAAGAAGAAAGGAATTTTGAATTTATTTATAAAAATTTAAAATTGAGTAAGTACTTCTTACTACCACTGATCATTTTGAACAAACTTTATGGAAGAATTAAGAAGAAAGGAATTTTGAATTTAATTATAAAAATTTTAAATTGAGTAAGTACTTCTTACTACAACCTGATAATTTAGAACAAAACTTTATGGAAGAAAGAGAAAGAGAGAGAATTTTGAACTTAATTTAGAAAATTTAAAATTAAGCAAGCACAGCTTACTACCACTGAATTATGAGAAAACATTTTGGAAGAATTAAGAAGAAAGGAATTTTGAAGTTAATATACAAAAAATTTAAATTAAAGTAAGACCAACTTACTATAACTAAGTTTATGAGAAAACTTTATGGTAAATAATTAAGAAGAATTTGAATTTGGAGAAATACCGAAACATTCAGAAATAATAGTAAGATCACAGTACTATAAACAATTCTGAATGAAACAATTCTGGGAATAAATGAATTAAACAGAATTTGAATGTTGATAGAACGTCAGAACTTTGAAACAAGATAAGATCAACATATTCAAGGATTTATGAGAAATATTTTTCAATTAAATAAAAAGAATAGTTTGAATTTTATATTAAAACTAAACAAGTTCCAAAAAATAATTATGTGCCAATTATGAATGAATTGAGAAGAAAATAAAGTGATTAATTCAGAAAAGAGAATTAACGTTAATCCAGAATAAATGCTAGACATTCACAATAGCATTTGAAGGAGTAGAGAAGAATAACAAAAAAGAGTGTAATATGCCAGAGAAGGAAAAAATTTGAAAGCAACAAGACTAATTACCTATGAAACGATAATGAAAACAGTTAATTAAGAGCGAAGAAGAACAACTCATACCAAACAGATGGAGAAGATGATTTCGAACTAATGATAATAATAAGACCTATATGAAATGCAAAGAGAAGAAATACCACATGAAATATAATATAAATGAATTAATGCTAATGAATGCGAAGGCGGATTAATAACTTTCTAAGAGAAAGGAAAGAACCAAAATGTTTAAATAAAATGATCAATATAACAACCTGTATATCTAATGTAAAGATACAATGTCAAAAAATTAAATATAATATATTAAGACCATTCAAATAATGAATACGAAAGACTATTTATAAAGACCATGCTAATACCATGAATAACCAGAAGAAAGTATAAAGAGAATTCAGATGAAGAAGAAAGAGAGTTACACTGTAAACAGTACCAGAATTATTAAAAGAAAGGTTTTCAACCATAATTAAATTAAATATATCAGACAAGTTAAGAGTTTTGAAAAAATATATATATAATGAGTATAATAATGATTATGAAGATTTATTAAGATAGAAAATGTGAGATAATCTGAGAGACTACGAAGTGGAGAATCCAAAGATATTTTTATTAGTCGAAAATGAGACTACTTTTTATTTATTTATTCGATGACTGACTGAAGATAATTCCAGCAGCATTATGTTTTTTTGAGCAGGGATGGATATGCCTCTGTACTCAATTTATAGAAGTGGTGTATGGCCAGCAGAGAAGTAGCGTACAGTGCCCCTCTGATCTGCACCAGCCCACGTGATAGGGAATGTTAGGGAATTAATATCCCAAGGATACAACACGAAGTTGATATAGAAAGAAAATGTATTACAATTATAATATATATCTCAGAAGACACTAACTATCCGAAAAGGATCAGTAGTAAAACAAATAATTATATATATAAAATTAATTAAACTCTAATTATAAAAAAGTCGATATAAAAATGGAGAAGAAAATGAATTATAAGAAATGATGAAATTATCATAAGAAATTATTTCATCCATAAACATGTCTGAAATAATTACTTCTGGAGGAGAGCAATCTGTAGCGTCACAGATGTATGCATAATATTGAATGGCAATTGATCATTAGAATAATGAAGTTATAATATTTAAATTTGGAAGAAAGCATTAAGTTTAATATAAATAGATTAATTCATAGCAACTGTGGAAAGAAATCATTATTATAAAGAAAATACAAGTTCAAATAAAAGGAGTTACTAGTGATGAGTCATCCAAGACCAGTCTCATAACCAAAGGTTTTCAAGGTATAACCCAGGAAGGTAAAAAGTAAATAACAAAGCAGTACAGAATATGACCAAACCCACAACGAGGGAGAATAAATAGAATAGAAACCCTAGAATAAGCCAAGATCAACCAATACAGGTGGTGTATTTCTGAAATAAAGAAGTAGATGGAGAAGATCCCAAGAAACCTGATGGCATCAAGAAGAAGATGGAGAAGATACCAGTCCCAGAAGGCAGGAGAAAAGAAGACTGATGAAAGAAGAAGAAGGCAGCATCCTGAAGAAGATGTCATGCTCTTATAAAAGACACCCAAATCCCTATATCCCCAAAATAAATATCTAAAAACAAAAGTATAACGAAATAAAAACCACATGTATATAAATTTAAGAGAGAGAAGTGTATAAAGTAAAAGTTGCCTGTGAACCAAGATGAAACAATAATATAGTACCCATGGAACAAATCTCCATTGAAAAACCGCTAACCAATTTATTATGTTAAAAAGACTATACGACCATTTAGCATTAACATAATATATAAGTGCAAAGTGAACCAGTGATAGTTTTGGGTATTATAAAAAATGAACCTTGTGTTTCATTCTTGGCAATCACAAACATTGAATGCAATGAAATATGCATTTTTCAGTGACTTGAAATGTGTACTGTGACAATATGTTGTTCATAAGACATGAATCTGTTTAAAATAACATTTTGTTTTACATGAAAAAAGAAAAACAGATTTCATAGTGCTTTTTGAACGGTTCATACTATTTATTTGTTAATGACAGGGTACAATTCCCCAAAGACAATGTATAAAAGACGGTATAAAAACTGTAGAATCCTACTTATAATAATAGTTAGAAATAAGAATATAAATATAAGGTTTTTTTATGTATATAGTACAAGAATGTTGAAAAATGTTTTAAATATAAGGCCATTTGTTTGGGTCTGATGCAACTAACATCAGAACTATAAAAATAGTTACTACTTGTAAATAGTCGAGAGTAATTAAGATGTTAGTTAGTAAAAAACCTTTTTTGTAAACCATATTTCCATGTTGGAAATGGGGATTTTGTTGCAAAATGTCTGACTTGAAGACAACCATTTATTTAAAAAAAAAATATTCTTTATTTGTTTTAACTATTATTTGTATTGTAACCAATACTAATTGTCTTTGTGTAATTTGAAAACATGTTTAATTTATAATACTATATGTAAAAGTCAGAGAGGGTATCACACATCATATATTGTTTGTAAAGTTTTTGTAAGAAAAATTGTTAAAAAAATCATAGGCCAAAAGAATGGAAACCAAACTTCATCAAAACAGAGAAATTGCTCATTTAAATGCAAGTAAACAAAAGGGGTTTAGACAAAATAAACTTGAGATCAAGCCATATAATTGCACATACCATTTAGGAAGATTTTAATAAATTATATTCAGAATTATAAATAAAAATGAAAATGACTAAACTCAGAAATTTGGACATGGGAGTCATATATTCCAGAATAATGTTTCAGAATACAACTAATTCAATTAATTACCAGAAAATAAGGGAATATGAACCTTTTAATACAATATAGGATTATTAATATTAAATATAACTGATAAAATGGCTGAATTTATATAATGACAGGAAGTAAATTTTGATGTTTTGACTTTTCAGAGTATACCAAACTGAAAGTGAAATTACTATTTTTTGGACAGAAAACACTATAAAATGGCATTATTTAATCTGAAAATAACCAGAATGAACTGAAAGATTAATTTAAATCACATCTAGTGAATAAAATTGACAAATAACCAAAGTATAGGCATTCATATAGTGAAATAGTAAAGTGTACACAGGATGTGAAAAAATATTTGAACAATGTTAAGAATAATATTATATGGGCTAAGAGTTTAATTGAAACTGAAGGAAACAGTTAGTTGATTATTGGTATTTGAACGGATAACATAAACGAGAGTTTTGTGACGATCTAACCTATCTTACAAAGGTGAAGTTAAGTGGCGAACAGTACGTTACGGTGAAGTCGAGAGTGAATTATAAAATCCTTCCAGAACATATACATTGTGACAAAAACAATCAAGAAACACTAATTAACACTAAACAATACATTTCTACTCCGAAAAACACCACAAAACACCAGAAAACTGTATAATACATTAACCCAAATTAGTGACGGAATCGGGGAAAGTGTTTGAACTAATAATTATACGGATACACTAAATACAACTCAGAAACAGTACACCAATCACTACACAACATTTAACAAGAGATTTGCAGACACAAGAACAGGAATATTGCCAAAAAATACATTATTTGGAACACTGCAGGAACGAGCAACATTTTGATCAACTTGACGGCGGCCATTTGCTTTGACGATCCCAGTGCCTTCTTCTTAGTTCAACTCAGCTGTTTGGTGAAAACAATTATTATATTTACAATTTATTATTCAATGTCTGTGTTTATTAATAACTATTAATTTGATTGTAACGTTATACTTTTTAAATATTAGCCCGATTTCTCTGACTTTGGTAATAACTGGCTGTTTAAAGAACCCTATTTAATTTTTATATCATATACTTGTAACTTTTTTCGATATCCTGAGAATCGATACTAATCGATAAGAGTCAATATTGCTATTAATTAATAAAACATTAATACTTTTCAATACTTATTAGTTCTTTATTTCTTCAATAATACTAATTACCAATAATATAATTCTAATTGATAATCTACAAGGACTTTACCACCCGTAAGTGAAGATAACCTAAAAAATAAAAAGGTAAACAAGTATCGATTGGTTTGAAGACAGTCTTATGAGTGGTGATAGCTTATTTAAAATATACTAAAACTTTAATAAAATTTTTCAG